>JACTTY020000019.1:0-2521266 GCA_014595695.2 Epargyreus clarus clarus
CGACGTATCGTGACACACAGCGACATCATGCCGCAAAGCGATATTGTTTCTTGAAAATATGCAATGTTTGTCGTAAATTCATGACACGACGAGGCATCATGGCATGCACGAAACGACGTCAAGGGGTGAAAATTGATACAATCTTCGTTTTGTACTTTAGGTAATGGGCAAGCTAATCTGCGTTTTATCTGATTAGGCACATTAGCCGTAACATATTATTTTTATTCTCATGACATTTGTCAGAAATTCGGAATGTTTTTGATATTATATTACTTTTTAGGGTTCCGTACCTAAAGGGTAAAAACGGAACCTATTACTAAACTGTCCGTTTTTCTGTCTGACATAGAGCTCTATTTCTGGAACCTTAATAGATATAAACTTTAAATTTTTACGGAATATGTATAATGATGGCCACTTTAACAACAAGTACTATAAATAAAAAGAAAAACTTTCAAATAAAGGAGAGTTTTTTTTTCTTTATGAGGAGGAAATCTTCAAAAGGTACCCGCTGACGTGGAAGTGACGCGGGGTTATGTGGGACTTTTACCGCACTAAAACCCCCCGGTGGCCGTCCTCAATGTTTGTTGGAGAACCCTGGGATCTCCGACGGAACGCAACCGAAGTCCTCCAAGCGGAATGCCCCGATCGAGCTCTGCCCTGGGGGAGCAGGTTTCGCTCCTCCCAAACTATCCGGTGTTCACGACGGTATGCGACCACACATACTGCCGTGCTTCCCGGGGACACTGATAGGACGGTTCGAGCTCCCACTCTTGCCACGCCCAACTTCGTAAGCCCCCTTTTAGTCGCCTCTTACGACAGGCAGGGGATATCGTAGCCCTATTTTAGTCCCCTACAACTACAGGGACAAACATATAAGGACCTGCTATTTTTTGGCGTTTTTCACTTTATCGTTTTTTTTATCTATTGAACCGTAATAGATGTTACAGTTGACATTTTCACAATGCATTCTATGGCTGCTATAATATCAATTAGTAAATATAAAAAAACACATGTTTTTTTGGTACGGAACCCTCAGTGTACGAGTTCGATTCGCACTTCACCCATTATTTGTATTGAAGTTAAATTGAAGTTGGAATTGAATACTTCTTTTGTCTCGAGAATAAAAACAATTGACGTCGCCTATAATAGTAGGGGAGCCCAAGAGGGGATTTCGAGAGTGACTCGAACGCGGCAGATTAAGATATGGAAGATACCTTACATCCTATACAGTATCTTAAACCATCCATTTGGAGGGTTCGCACGGGGAAAATATCGTGAAATCTATAGTAGCTTATTAATTACATGCTGAAAACAATAAATTTATAACAATCTGACGATTTGAGGGTGGCGTAATAAGGTTGCAAAAAAATCGTTACCTGGACATACTTGAGCGCGGTATTTTTTTTTAATATAAAGGAAATAATGCTAGAAAACGGGTAACATCATAATCATACCACACGTTTATGTAGTGAAAAAACAGTCATTTAAAAAGAGAATATGTACATACACTATCTGCTAGCGTCACTGAAAATTCATTTTTTTTTCAAATCGTCGGTATAAAAAGACCCCTCCACTAAATCGTCAGATGAAGGGTTATGAGAAGTAAAACATCAGCTGGAATTTCCTGTATAATAATCTTACGCCCTCGAGTGTGTCAAGATAACGATTTTTTTTTTGCATTTTCGAAGAGTCGAATCGAATCTTTCGAATGGGCGACTCATCTGGTAACTTAATATCCCTTTTTGAAAATCTAATGCACTGGTGTGATTTTTTTCTCCACGTTTACCTTTCGTATGGCTGCAAACCAGCAGATAAACATATTTCTTCTGCGCCTTGAGTATGTCCGTCTGACTCATTTTTTTTACATCTTTCGAATCCTCTAGAAGCTATTCCCACCGTGAATCGAAAAATATAATACAAACTTTTTTTCACTCACTAAAGTGTAATCCATACAATCGTATAGGTCCAAACGAGTTCGCTCCAGTTTCTTCCCATTAAGCATCATGGGCTCCCCTACTACTCGTACATTTCGCGAACAGGAACACAGATTCATTAACTGCAAATGTAACTTTGTAATCCTATATACTTATATAGGATACAAAGTTATTTTATGTAGTTGGTGTATCTAGATAACCGGAAAGAAATTGCAAAATATTATAGTTTTTCCGTGAGTTATATACTAAACACTAATTGTATTCTCAATCTTAACCTTCTATGTCTGCTAGAAGTGCCTTAACATTTTGATGATCGGTCAGTCAGTGAGTGACAAAATTACGAACTTTGACTACTTGTAATTCTTAAACTACTGGTTCAAATTAAATAAAATTGGTAATACACCGTGTCTATACAATGCTTGCTTGGCTCCTGAAAATTCAGGCTTCTAGCTTCATATACAACGAAGTTACAGGGGGTCAAAAATGAGCCGAATTGCTTCGGGAAAAGTATGGTACGGCCGTGCCGCTTCTTTTGGCTCGACTTGGCGGAGGCACTGCCGTGCCTCCAGATAGAGTTTCTGATTCCCCTTAATTCGCCTGACTTTCAATTACAGAATTATAGACAATGTCTAATATTGTAATTACATGTTTTTCCTTACACTTTATTAACTGTTAGTTGTTTTATCGAGAATCGCGATTCCTATCTCGGTTTGTTTTATAAATATGTCCAAACTGGCGCCTCCGTAACTTTACATTTGAACGGATAGTTTACGTGTATCCAGCACTTGATTTCCTTCACCTTCAGTAGTGGGAAAAAGTTAATTTAGGAATTCAATGGAAATTTTCATTCATAAACGTTTGTTTTTAAAACTACTTAGTACGTTCAGATTAATATTGGTTTTTTTAAAACACATTCGATTGGTACAAATAGGTACTTGGCTCACGCTAGAGAATCGTTTACGTTGGTTTTTGCATAATTTTTGGCGAGTAGATTTTTGGAGTTTACTCCTTAAGAATCGATTTGAGTTATAAGGCCCGGTACGGAAATTTTATGAGGAGTAAAATCAAGTGTAACACGAAAAGTTGAGGCGTAACGTAGAAAGAGACAAACATTTATATCTGTAGGATTGAACGTGTAAAAGAATGAGATGGACAGCGTATCTCATTCTCGGGGTCTCCTCTTTGCGCGATACTTCGTAGTCTCACTGTATAGTTCACTACCTCCAGTCTGAGATTTGAATATGTGCGTATGTTTGTACGTGTGTGTTGCGCGCCTGCGTATTACGAAGTTCTGCCACAACTTATAATTCAAAGAGAAAGAAATCAATCATCCTAAAGTTGGATTTGTATAAATTGAACACAATTATTATTATTATTATTATTTATATTATTTTGTAACATACTTTATGTAATACGCATTATTGAAGTAATATAAATAATCCGAATAATTACAGATATATGTTTGTTTCTCTTATCATTTTAGCAGATGCGTTCATTTACCCTTTTTTTCTATTCGATATATGTATATCATAATTATCGTTCGTAAGGAGTAAACTCCAATCGTGCGTCGTAGCTGACACACACACACTTTTTTTTTATTATAAAGATATTAATTCTATATAATTATTAAAATATTAAATGTGTTTAAGCGTACATTATTTTATATGTTTATTTCTTATGTTATATGTTACTGTTACACGCCGATAAAATAATTAGCATAATTGTATTGGATGAGAAGGGTTGCATTTAAATATATCTATATATGTATATAAAAGCGAAAAGATACTCACGTTCAAAAAGTATTAATCAAGGTTTTGACAAAACTACTGAAGCTACAATCATTCAATTTGGAATATAGCTTCATTTTATGATGTAGATGCGCACTAAGAACGGATTTTTTGATACTCCACCGTTCTAGTGTAGGTATAATCCCAAATTTCAAGATTAATTTATGAATAAAACCCAAACCTTGTAATCGTATTAGAAATATAACTTTATACTACGTAAATAACTTGTAACTTATAGCAGTAAGGGCTCGTACACAAAACTGCGATGCGATGTCGCATCGTAAAAATCTGCGAGCTCCCTCGACGCATCGCAAAAACTTGCGAATTAATTCGCATCGCGCATTCCTGCGATGTTTCGTCACACTTGTTGACGCCATTTTTAGTTCGTTCTGAGACAGCGTGTAGGGAAGATGCACAGACCTGTATTTGTTGGGTGGGAAGACGTATACTTTAATGTAAAAAGTGACAAAGTACGACGTTGAATTTTCATATTACTGATTGAGGAACGGGACTCTTTGGGAAACTAAATTTAAAATAAATGATATATGATAAATGGATGAACTCAAATTCTTCTATGTTACTCTTTCCTGTACCTCTTAAGCAAAAACAAAAGTGCACACTTCTTTTTACGATCCATGTCACGACCTAATTTTCAAAATACGTTCCGTACGGTTGACGGTTGTCGGAAGAATGGTCACCCTGGGAGACGCTATGCCGCCCGATATCGCATCGCAGCAATTCGTGTCGCAATTTTCTGCGTTGCGAATTCGCGTCGCGTCACTTCGCAGTTTTGTGTACGAGCACTAACACATGAAGTGGAAAACAACACTAACCTTATTACAATAGTGTTTTTTATTAAGTTTTTATTTTATTGGGTCTTCCCGTGGATATATAATCTTAAAACTAGGTAATTCAAAAGCCAGAAGATAAGTTTAACAGAATTATTGTTAGAATAAAATCGAAATTACCTCAATATTGATATCAATTGTTTATATGTAAGTCATAAATCTAAACAATTCGATGTAAAATGTGCGTCTTCATACAAACCAATCGGAGTTCGTGTGAACTGTGCGAATCTTAGTTTTCACGGGAAATATCCAGCGTGTGAAGAGATAAGTACTCCGGTGTAATGTAACATCAACATGAGATTCGAGTGATTCTATTTTGATAGAATCTAATGATTAGTACGGTTCATTCCGATTGTGATATAACATGTATGTATTTGTACCATTGAATTTGTCTGAACCTAGAGACGTTTTTGAAGCTTTGAAGAAAGGCATAAATCAAAAGGCAAATGTAGATGTAGTGCAGAGTACTACAGGAGAATTATAATAAAAATGTATTATATATATAAACCTGTCGGGTTAAATAAGCTTTCAAATAAACATAATTTCAAATAAAAATAATTAACAATAAGCAGAAAATTGCGGACATACAAAAATATACATACATACTTCCATAACGGTCGAATACAGAAAATACTTTTTGAAGTCTGTTTAAATTAAAAGAACATACTTAAAAAAATCTTATTTAACTTTTGATAGTATTTCATATGATATATTTTGATAATAATCTTCATGATTATGAAGTAGAGGTGCAAAATTCACAGGCTGGCAAGTTCAAGTGGTTCTATTCACGTTTTAATACCACGTGGTTGGAATTCATTGAGATAAGCTTCTTGTTTATGGTCTTTGGTAATTGTGAAGGTGGTATAACTAGTATGATTTGATTGGAGAGGTCCCACAACCATACTAATTTCTAGTAATTCTGCGTTTCGGTCGAAAGGTGTAAATTCCGACTGACTTACATATGAGGTGGCCAACATAGTTTGCAGAAATGGCAACGTAACTGTGATCAGCTTCAGGAAGAACCTGTTCTATGTTACCATCAGGTGGACTGCAATCACATTTGCTACTGCTATCATATAGAAATAGTAAATCTGAAATTCTTCTAACAAGATATTCTTCTAATAGTTTCTTGAGGCGTTCCAAACTTAATCAAAGTACAATGGAGTCGCCAGGAGTCCCATCTTAACCTAAGACGTGGCAACCGATCTGCGATCAACAGGTGTTCCACATACGTCACATGTAGTTGTTACACTATTTTCAGTTTAGTGGCAAAATAGTTTACAAGCTCCACCAAGTACTAGGAAATCATGCGAGTACAAGAGGCTCTTTGATGTTCCCACATTGATATGCAATGTTTGACGTTCGCAGTCTTGTGGTATTTTTGAGATGTTTCAATGTTGTTGTTTTTTTTTTTTTGCATTGTACTATGCCAATGCCGTGCATTCTTAATTTAAATACATGTGTGATTCATTGATTCAAATGCGTGTCAGCTGTTTTATTTTTAAATTTTTGTTTTGGTTTGAATACCGCTGAATCAATTACAGAATTCTAATTCAATTATTTCGTATTAAATAATGCAGTTAAATAAATTAAATTAATCCAATTGAATTAGGTATTGTTATTTTTATTATTATTCCGTATATTATAATGTTTATTTTATTGGAATTATTATTTTATTTTTCTCTCAACTATTTTTTTACAATAACCAAAATTGTGTATTCTAATTAAGTATTATATTTAGGGAATGGGAAAACATGATTGGGGAATGTGGTATAATTATATTTATTGATTTTTCCTGTAAAACTTTATCGATAACTTTTGTCAAACGAATTTTACATTAAACCGTTAAAACTGTAAAGGAAAAATACATTACGTAGCTTTATTATTCTAATTGCACACCATGATGTCACCGTTTCGAATTGTTGAAAACAAAAGGGAAAATTAACATAGTTAATTACCATCATAGTTGAAACCAATCGTCGGCCGATAAATAATCGCGAATATTATGGTACCGCCATCTCAGCC
Source organism: Epargyreus clarus clarus (assembly GCA_014595695.2). Classification (NCBI taxonomy): domain Eukaryota; kingdom Metazoa; phylum Arthropoda; class Insecta; order Lepidoptera; family Hesperiidae; genus Epargyreus; species Epargyreus clarus. The sequence goes on from JACTTY020000019.1 coordinate 6,595, forward strand.
GCTATGGAATTTGGCTAACACGTACCTTTTCGCCATATGTTGACCCTGACAATAAACCTGAATTTCCACTATCAAAAAGGGTTAACAACCAAAGAAGCGCAATTAATTATGAATCGTATTTATTAACAATAAATTTTGGTTTATTTTGAGGTCTACCGGCGTTTAAGTCGTTTCGATCAACGCCGTGTATAACTCGTCGGGTATCACCGTCCCTCTCTATTGTTAGTGTTGTTTTATCGCTCGCTCGCTCCAACGATCATTCAGTATTAAGTGCACAGGTGCATGGTACAACCGTCTCGCTCGCACCGCTTGTTTATGTCGCCCGCGTCTCGCGGAGTCTCGGCCGGGTCAGTCTCCCGGTGCGTGCGACGAGCGGACGACGTCGCCGTTTTTTCAAATTTCGAACTTTATTAGAAAGTGATTTTGAATTTTGAATGTTTTGTTTTTTTTTCTTCTTTCTGTGTTTCTCATCGTGAGTGGCATTGACTTTGTGTAGTGGTGCAATAAGTGACAAGTGTGGTGTTCAGTGGATGTGGCATGTGGCTCTTGGTGTTCATATGCTCCTAGTGTTTGGATGTATGATGCCCTTATTGTGTTCTGTGGCACACGACCGGCTGGCTAGTTCCCCGTAAATGGTATTGTTTGCAACTTTAAGTATGCATTTATGTTGTGTACTTTCCAATTGAATTTTTGCTTTTCATGGGATTGGTCGCTCGTCAAGAATTTAGGCGAAAACTCACACTGAAATCTTTTTGAGTTTATTCTTTAGTAGAATCAGGATCTCATAAATTTGGAGTAGTCACACTATTATTATTTGCGCCATTTGACTTAAAACAATGACAAGGTATTTTTTAATACTAAAAAACGGCTCATAAATATTAAACTATGCTTTATTATGTTCGAATACATAATCCGTTATAGCGATTACGAATCACAATAAAGACACGTATTAGCTATAATTAAAAGCGAATATAAAACTTATCAACATTTAAGCGTGTCCTTCAGTTTTATGATAGCGAGCGATCGTGAGACGCATGTAATATAAATGTATTAATAATAACTAATTTATGTTAAGCGTATTAAATTAAGAGTTTAATTAGCACTTGCATTAACGATGAAAGAAAACATTATGAAGAACTTCACACCATAGTTAAAAATATTCTTAAAAGTGCGTGAAGTCTGCCAATCCGCACTTGGAATCTATAGTAGAACATAATCTGACCTAAACCCTTCCCATTATGAGTGGAGACATTGCAGTGGGACAGTAAGGAGTTGATGTTGATGATGTTCATTGTGGTCCATTTACCTTCATTTTGAGGAATGAAGGGTCTCGAAGTGTGGCCTCGTTGAAAGGGAATATAGGTCATAGCAGTTAGACTGATGAAGCGAAGGTGACAGTGGGAAACCGTATGATTTAGAAAACATAGGGTTCGTTCCATTGACACCAATTAGGGGAAAGATGACAGTGAGATGTATGATTTAAAAGGCATAGGGCAGGTAAAATTGGCACTAATTAGAGGCCTACGTCCAATCGTGGACCTCAAGAAGCTGTGAATTATCACTTTATCGGTACTCACGTATATACGTGATAAAACCCGCAACAATATGGTTATTATGTATAACACTATCTTATCTATAACGAATATGTAGGTATGCACACCATTCCCACGAAAGATATGACCAGCTGGGGCATTGGTCGTGGGCGTTTGTAGATAAGTACACACTTAAGCCCCTCCTTAAAAATAAGTTATTCAAGAATTACGGAATTTCCTTGGGTAATGCCCGTAAGAAGTCTTACTCTTAACCTATAGGAACTCGGTAATTACTAACTACATATATACGAGTTGCTAAACCCAGCTACTTAAACTATTTAAAAAAGTATGTAAACGCACCCATATATAGACATGTAACGTTATGTAAAAAATAAAGTGAATCAGACTATTTTTCGAGTTATGTTGCCACAAACCTGCGGATTATGAAGTTTTACATATAACTATTACAACTACATTACTAGAAGTGGGTTTTTTCTCAGAATTACAAATGTTATGCCCATAGAACCACCGCGCAATTCATAACCTTATGTCCCTAAATACAGCCAAAGAAAAGCGATGTTGTCATATAGATAATCGTAAAAAAAGAAATAAATCACATCTTGTCACTCACATCTTTCTCAGCAACATTTATGTATTTGCTCGCACTGAAAGGAACACCACGAGAGGAAGATAATAAGAAAACACAAATCATTAAATATATATGCAACTTAAATTCATCAAAATATTGTAATCTATTTGCCTGAAATGTATCTATTAAAAATAATGACAAAATTAAAACGAAAACAAAAGAAAATACTGCGCTACCTATGGTTAAAAATTACCAAAAAAGCATCCAAATTTGATCAGTAGTTTTTGAGAATATTGCGAACTTAAAAACTTATAAATACGTACATTGCGGTCGAATACATAACTACCTTTCTTGAAGTCGATTAAAAATCAAATTAAATAAAGTAATATTGAACAATTTTGTATTATTTTATCAAGTTTAAATAGAAAAGGACCAAAAGTTCAGGTATAGTCCATAAACTACAGTGTTCATTTAACTGTATCACATTCGAATAGATTCTCGTGGTCTGTTTTATATAAATAGTTAATTGTATCAGGCGTTACTTTGCGGAAATCCATGCTATTAAGTTAAGATTAAAACTACTTCGCAACAATCCGCTACAAATATGTATGATGGTATATATTTTAAACCATGCAGTATGTACCACCCTCTCCTTCCTCAAAGGATGCATGCAGATGCAAAAATTAAAAATATACACCACCATACATACCACCACCAACACGTGTTTCGCTCCAAAACGGAGCATCATCAGGGTAAGTTGACTCTACGACGGTTAATCGCTAAAACTCGACTTAGCGATCATACATATTTGTAGCGGATTGTTGCGAAGTAGTTTTAATCTTAACTTAATGTTTTATATAAGACAGTGCAATGCCCAATGAGTGTGTGTATCAATTACTTGGCCCAGTAAGCTCTACCCAGTGATTCCCATTGATGCATGATCTAATTATCCTAATAGGCGTTAGAAGCTTCGTTAGAAATAGTGGTTACGGAGTAAGTTTCTTATAATAAAACTATAATAACACGTGGATTGTGTTTATGAGCACATATGTAGGGTTAAATTCTAAATTAATGTTATCAGAAATGGCTAATTTCGATTTACTTATCAATAATTTATTACTTATTCTGTAAGGAATTTTTATACGCAAATTGTAATGTTTGCAATTATATCATTAAACATATAAAATGTCAGTTAACGTGCGATCTTGCAAAAAATAGTTTGTGAAAAATACAAAGGCTATAAATATAAAATAATATTACAATTGGTGCTGTTCTCTTTTGAGCACTTGGCTGACACACTGCACACACAAATATCACTGTTTACGATTCGATTGCGCGAATTATCTAAAGCGGATTAGCTTTATATTGAGTTAGAAATAGTATTTTTCACGGTGAAAGTGAAAAGTAGTGGTCATCTAAAACCAATTGGTAAATTGTCCATGGAATTTCAAAGCCAATGTCCTTCTAAATTCAACTGAATCCTCTGTACTCTGAGCTATGTTCTTCTCGATAAGGAGTTCAAGTATAATGTATTCCCGGTAAGTCTCTGAGTTGAATTGATAATGATAATAAATCAACGAGTTATTGTTGGAGTGTTTTATATATAAAACTTTTTCCAATTTGATAAGCTTGTGAGAAGTGATTGACATAAGAATGGTCGTCAGTCTTATCAGTAGGTATAATATGAGAAATATACACGCAGTGGGTTTTTAATTCTTTGAATGTAATTTTTACATTTTTATCTTGTGTACTAAAATAGCAAACGAACATTTAGTTTACCTGATGGTAAGTGGCTACTAGCGATCAAAGACAAGTGTAATAATCCCAGATAAGATTAGAATCCTACCTGACGTCGGTCATAAAGTCTGTAAGAATGTCTCCCATACCACACCTTTCGGACCAGAACAAAGCAGCTCGTAACACTGATATTTTAGACAGAAATAGGTGTGGCAATGGTGCATTTAAGGACGAACTAACAAGGTTCTACCACCTTCAATGATTATAATAGATTGTACGTATAATTATAATCAAGGGATCATAATGGATCTAATCAAAAGATCAAAGAATAATACCGGATAAGGCGTGGGAGGTCAAAATCCGTACCATCGGGTAATTATTCTTACGTTACTATTATTGTTGTATCACGAAATTTGATTAACGGAAATACGTAAATATATTTCCGTTATATTCTTATGCTCATTGATTAAAGCTTGATTTAATGATGTTTGAAAATAACTCATCGTTCATCAATCGAAATAATTCTCAAATATCTGTTGGATTTATTTCTAGATTCAAAATATCGTTTCATTTTTTCATTAGGTCAATGTGAATGTTTATTGATTATACACACACGAAATATCTTCAAAATTGTAGGATATGTTCTGAAATTGGTAATTATTATAACAAAATAATACCCGACTACTTAAAAGTATAGCCTATATCATTCTCACAACTTGGATGAATCCAACGACACACCATATGTTAAAATCCGTCATGCTGTTTGGGTTGAAGGCCGTGCCGACGAATAAGACCTACATTTTTTTATAATATAGGAGTAGTAGACGAGCATGTAGTCCTGCTGATGGCAAGTGGCTACTGCCGCCCACAGACACCTGTAATCAACCCCAGATAGGATTAGATATTACTACCTGAGGTCGGCCATAAATGTGCCGCTACCCTTGACAGGAACGCTTCGGAAAAGTATGCCAAACTCTTCAAACCAAAATACAGCAGCGCTTAACACTACTGTCAATAGACAGAGATATGTGTGGCGGTGGTGCCGCCGGAGTCGAACCACAAAAGGTTCTAACACCTTCAACAACAAATCGGTGGGTTGAAGGACGTGTCAACATCTGAGACATACATTTGAAAAACACAAAGACGTTACGTCTTATTCATATCGTCTACAAAACCCTCAAGTTCATACTAGGATATTTCTCAATGGAATTATCCTTCGCCATTGAATCATCGTGTATGATGACGTTTATTTTCGTAGCGATATTAACTAGCGGGACAACAATAACATCATCGTCGGCTAAAAAGTCTGAAACAGGCGACTGTGACGCATCCAAAACCGCAGGCAAATTCTAGTGAAGTCTAGCTAAGTCAGGCATTGTGGAAATGCAGTTTAATTGACCAGTTAATGTAGAACTCTAAGGTAATTAATAACTTAAAGTTAGCGTTTATAAGGATTTTTTGTAAGGGCAATAGGTATGAGGATAAAGTCATATACCAATAGGTTTTAAACGAAAACAAATTTAAAATAGAAGTGAAACATATGGTTAGGAAGACATACACAAGACATCCTAAATTATTCCTCATGGGTAGCAACGCATTTGGACTTGTAGCTGACTTCAGAAAGAACTTCAATTCTATTCACCATTGGCTTGACTACACGCTTGTTGGCTATTTAAATTTCTATAATGCACTATTTTTCTTTGGTGTGTGTCAAGGAGCTAAAGTTTCTTTGATTATTTTCGAAGCCATCAAATCAGTTTCTTAAACCGTCCGCAACCAACGGATTGTTTAACTCAAACAATACGCCGAACATTGCTGCCATTAAATCGTTAGAGACCACCGTACAGTGGGCCACGATTACATTACATCGGGCACAGGCACATGATCTCATACTTTATTTATGTTTCGCCGTAAAGTTGGCGATACGGCCGTCGAATGCGGCGCACGCGGTGCGGACGTGTCGATTGTTGTGGTTTTTTTAGGATTTTTTTCCCAAACATTTACAATGTTGGCGCTAAGATTGGTCATATTCGATAACTTGATATTCGCTATAAAGGATTTGAATTTTGTTCTTAAATTTCCTTATATATCCAGTAGTGTAGAATAGTTCCTGATATAAGTACTAATGATAATCTTCCCGTGGATGTCGTAGGAGACGATTATGGAGCTAATCCAGAAGATGAGCGTCATCCTGCGAAATTATTTATCTAATGTTATCATCAACACGCGCGGTCAAAAGTACGGACCTATTTAAAACAGAGGAGTTAATGCCTGCCTAAACTATCGCGTCAAGATAAAGTAATATCTTCTTGTGACAATTTTTAATGTTTCATGTCTGTATTCAGAATCATTTGAAAATGTAATTTGTTAAAAGTATACGCTATTCTCAGTTAAAATGATTTGAAGATTAACACTCAATAATAAAATTTATTTTCTGTATGTGCCCTATAATAAGTCCACTCACTCTTATCTTAACCGGTAAAAGGATGGTAATAAACGTCGTTAAAGCTTGGGGCTTGTATTATAATAACTCGCATGGTAGCCACCATCCGGGCTCATCACGAATTCGTGTCACCATCTAAAATGGAAATTAGAAACGAGAACGCACCAACAGTCCTACATATTATATCGTAGTTCAGGAATGCATCAATGGGACCCACTCGTGCCTTCCTATCGACCTACGTTTCAAGTACCGTTAGAGTTACACTTTAAACAGGATCTTATCAAAGTCCCCGGTTACGGCGTTCCATCCGTAATTATTCTCGACAATACCTACTTGCGGGTGATCTGTCACGTCCTATCTCTTTTAAGTTATTATCGGACGCGCCTACGGTCCTAGCTATGCTCTGAGTAATACCTTCAGTTGTTGGAATTTGTCGTTCTTACGCCGTCATATTCAATATTCTTACTTTTTCGACGTCAAAATGTTTAATTGTGTTACTATTGTTTTCAAGGTGATGCGATAATTTAGGTAATTGTTTTTTTGGAGTTTGTAAACACATTTAAACGCAATTCTTGTTATAAGAGTTGCCTACTGCCCAAAATTTCTTTGATCAAATCCCCGCAATATTATTCTAGACTAAAAATCTTATTAGAAAGTGTTCTGAATATAACCGTGGTGTGAATTCAGATTCATTTAAAACTTATGTGATACGTACCAGACGCACATTTTAAATAGGCCAATGAAATGCGAGATCTTATTTATTACGTGTCTACGCCGTTATTGGTGTATGTTTGTGTTTGTAACATAATTTGTAGCTAATGGATTCTTAGAAGATATTATAAGAACGAAAAATATATGTGTAACGGAAAAAATATGACAATCGTAATTATTTGCCATGGAATTGTGAGTTACGGATTATACCAAGAATCGATTCTTTAATTTTTAGACAAATTTATAGCTATATTTTGTTTTCGAAAATATCAAGAGCTTCTTAAAGTTTTTCTGTACTTCATCCAAGCTTATAATGTAGTACGTAAAGTTGTAACATTAGTACGTAATGTTTTCTTAATATTTACTGGGATATTTCGGACCAATATATCATTAGCATTACATTACAGATTTCCATTTTTATTGTTTTTTTTTCTCTTACAATTCCATTACCTGACTTTGGTCTTCTTGACATTTATAAATACCTGATAGCTTATCTTCTGGCCCTTCTATATCAAATGTCACTGTATTAAATTTAATATTAATTTATTGAAGTACTTAATATACTTCAACCTCTCCGTGATCAATTTTAACCTTCTGTATAATATACACTGTAATTTTCCTTGTCAGTACAGGCCGAGTGGTTGTTTAGGTAACTTATTATACTCCAGTACTCTAGTTTTAGGCTAATTTTAAAAAAGTATGATCTTATTGATTTTCGTGAATCTATTAAATCCGACAAATCACTTGTTCTATATGTATGTATTCATGATTCAAATCTTCTATGCAATATCTTTCCTGGTGTGTTGGTTTAATCTTCTATTCTTATCAATGATAGAATTCTGTGTTAGAATTACATTATCATGAATATTTTTGTAAAACACTAAGAAGTTTGTTTACGCTGATTGACCTAAAAGAGTAAAATAGCGGATTTACGAGGTAAGTTTGAATCAACTTATTTACAAAATTTACATATATACGAGGGTGCGTTTTTAAGTTCGCGGAATGAGGGACAAGGAGGGAAAATAAAATGTCAAAATTATTTTTCTTTTTCTACATATTCTCCTGCAAGACGAATACATTTTTAAGATCTTTGTATTAACTTATTAAAACCCTCATAAAAAATGTTTCGTCCTTGTCGGAAAAATTGCGTCCTTAACTTCTTCGTCTGTAGAAAATTTATTTCCACGAAGCTCTTTTTTCATTTTTGGAAAGAGATAATAATCGCTGGGAGCCAGGTCTGGCCTATAGGGTGGGTGATTTAAAATATCAAAGCTCACCTTATGCAGGGCAGCCAGTGCAATACGGCTTTTGTGTACGGGCGCATTGTCGTGCAACAGCAGGACACCTCTGGTTGATTTTCCCCGCCTTTTTTCTTTGATGGCTTCTTTTAACCGCTCCAGGATAGTTGCGTAATATTCTCCGGTTATAGAGACACCTTTATCTTTATAATCTATTAATTAACAAAATTCCTTCTGAATCCCAAAAGACTGTCGCCATGAGTTTTCCGGCCGATTGTGACACCTTAAATCTTTTAGGAGGTGCTGTACCCTTTTTATGCCACTGCATGAAGTCTTGTTTAGACTCAGGTTCATAATGGTGAACCCAAGTTTCATCTCAAGTAACAATTCGATTCAATACAATATCTTTATCTTCTCCATAGAGGTCTAAAAACGCACGGGAACATTCAACGCGCTGTTGTTTTTGAGGCGGCGTGAGCATTCTCGGCACCCACCGCGCGCTGACCTTAGTCATGCCAAGATGGTCATGCAGAAATTTAAAAATGCTTGTATCCGATACTCCAACCATTTCTGCAAGCTGTTCCTTCTTTAGCCGAGCATCTTCCAGTACTAATTTTTCGACTTTCGCCATCGTTTCCGGAGTGGTCACCTCAACAGACCGTCTTGGTCGTGAGTCGTCTTCAAGTGAATCCCTGCCTAGCTTAAAAAGGTTGTTCCACTTGTAAACCATCGTTTTTCCAGGGCAAGAGTCCCCGTAAACCGATGACATCTTTTCCATTATGATTTGCACAGACTTTCCTTGCTTGGTAAGGAACTTTATAACGGCGCGATGCTCGATTTTCTCCATACTTTAAATTTTCTTCCGGATTGAGTTGTTTAATTGTCGATAGTTTTAAAACTAATGATGCAATTGTGATAAAACTTTATATTTATACTATTTATGAGTCACTTAACACGTACCGCCCTTAACGAGCCCGCTATCCTCCCTCCAACCCCGCCATTCCGCGGACTTAAAAACGTACCCTCGTACAAAAATGAAAAACAAAAATATAAAAACAAAAAACTACCATAAAAAATTGTCACCATCACTGTCTTTGGGCAAGGTTCCCAAGACGATGGCAGCATTTCCTTAGTTTGAATTAAATTTGAACTTAAACTTGTCTCGTCCAAACGATCAAATTCACTAATTGCTCGTTTACGTCCGTCCGTCGTGCAAGAACAAACAATTCCAAATCGTCCATTCTAAACATGCAGTTCCACAAACAATTACAAGCCTTAGCTAAGGCGATGTGTCACGGCTATCGTTCGTCGAGATGAGGTCACCCCCGCGGCGACTTGTGCTCGACGTTCGTGCTAATTCGCCACTCCGGCTATGGGAGTGCGGGATGAATTCGCTAGTTACACTATTTTTATCCTTCCAACCTCCTGTTGTATTCAAATAAAAATAATACAATCCTTTGGTATGCCTCTGATCCTGTGATGTTGCGTTATTTTTTGTAGAATTCAGTGATTTGTCGACGCTCAGTCTTTTGCTTTGGGTGTTTTATTCTTGTAACTTTAAGAGGGTATGTTGCAATTTTCTATTTGATTTAAATTCTGCTCTATATTGATAAGTGTCTAAAATTGTATGCTGAACATTTTCTTTATATTCTTAATGATTATTTCTTTTTGTCTAATTAGACATTCTTCTTCATTATTTGACTAATTACTTATGTACTTCAGTGTTTTGATGTTCCAATACATGGTTACACTATTTGCCAGCCCGACGCAAGCCAAGATAAGTTTTTCCTGGACCGTTATAAATAGATGCATTTATCCAATTGACTCTCAATGTCAAATTGGGTGTAGGTGGCGTGACAATACAGGTAATCTGTGTTAATATTATGCATATTTCGACACAATACACTAGAATAATGGCTTTATTCTATTTTGTGTACCAGACTTTTTCAATCATCGACCGAATGATACAATTTAAAATATGTGTTACGTATTTCATACACAATGACCATAGTCAAAATACATTTGTTTTTGCATATATAGTCATGGAGATGTTAATGTTAAACCGTGTCTTATTTTTATCTCCTGCGCCTATCCAAGCTACGGCCGGTGTAGCTCACTGGATTCGTACTCCTCACGCATTTATATTTATTAGAAATTATTATTTATTTCGACTTTGAGAGTATACATCCCTTTGGTTCTATTTTTAACATTTCAAGCCCCCAACGCCTGTTATGTAATTCTGAGAAAGCTTCATTTCGTTAAAAAAAAACATTCGTAAAGCTGTTTTCTAAATTTAGCGTGAATTCGAGTGGGCTTCATTAGGACGTTTTGTGTATCCGGACTCCCAGAGTAATTATCCTTCCTTCTCACCTTTCCTCTAATTCTAGTGTAAATAAGTTGACATCTGTTAGCGTTGCATAGTTTTCTTTTTTATTACTCTTTACTTCCATTTTGGATCAAAGTATGGCACTTATATAAATATCTGGTAGGGTTTTTTTATTTCCTGTATAGTTATCTGATCAAATATTTCCAAACGGCCTTATAATAATTTTCTTATATCTAAGGGTCGCTGGTATTGGCACTTAAGGTCATTTAAGTGGTCGACACCTGTGTAGTTATCAGAAGTGGCTGAGTGGTTTGCTTCTTTCATTGTCAATAATAGTACCTTCAACCTTGTAAGGGTGAAAGTGGAGTATTTTTTACATCTTACTATTACTTTGAAAGTTACAGGTTTTTCTACCATTACAATTGCAAAGTATTTGCAGTACACACAAATTGATATAACATACTTAAATAGTTTTTATATCGTCATGAATAAATCATGCAATGATTTGCATCTTAAAATATTTCCAATACTAAAAAGAGACATGCAATTATATCTGCATCGGCATGTTTGTTATTTGCTAAATGCGTGAGTCTGGCTGACAACAAAGAAACAACTGCTGTGTGCATTCCTTTTAAAGAGTAAAGAATGGTACCGGTTCAAACCATGTAAACACTCATTTGCGTCAACGGTAACGCTTATGGCGCTAAAACATATGTTTCGCCCTTAAAGGACACTACTGAAATATGCTTCCGCGTTGTTATGGATTATTTTATTGTTTTTATGGAAATGTTTTATGAAAGAAATTTATTTGTACAGGTTTATAATGAAAAATTGATGAAGGTTTCGAAACTTTTAAGAGTTTTCAGATAGAACGGCGTGTGAACGAATTGCGGATAATTTGACAACAGATGGTTACTTCTGCCGGCCCTGAGAATTGTTTAAAAATTGTACACATATTGTAGTCTACATTATTACACTATTTCGAATTCAGAATGCAAATACTTCGGCTACAAAGCACACGTACTAGGTTTAAAGATTATAGCAATCATGTCACAAGAAATGTTTGTAAAGTATTAGATTTAACATATTGAAAACTCTCTTAGGAGACATTTGAAATTTACCTCGCAAATTATACGTATTTCAAAAGTTGGATCATGTTCGGATAAAGCAGAAGCGACATTTTAAAATAGTTATAAATTTGTCGTCTTTTTTGCATTATCATGCATTTCAATTCATGTCATTCGATGATGTGTCATTACTCCCACACCAAAGGAAGGATCAGATTATATTAAAATTCATTTTGCGTTTTGTACTATCCTCTAAAAAGGTTATTTCCTGTTGATATTGGGTTAGTAAACTGTTAAGGATTTATTGGTATTTTATGTTACAGTCCTTTAAATGATCTTCAGAATACTTTCATTATTAAGTAAAGCACGTCGCTTTTTTAAGGCTGAGTTTTTTAAAAATATTAACGGTGCTAAACGGGAAACCTGCATATCTGAGAAATAAAAAAATAAATATAGGTATCTGAAGTTTACCAATAGGCACTTGGCCAGCGCGCTGCTGGATCCTTATTATTCAGAGAGGAGACCCGTGCCCACCAGTGACACAGTCAATGGGTTGACGATGATAATGATTGAAAAAAAGGTTAATTTTGGTGAAAAAGTTTAAGTCTCTGTCTCTGGAAAAGCCTTCACATGATCAGATAAATAGACAGACGAAATGTTTACGAGTAAAAGCGTCTGTTGTGTCTTAATGTAAAATTTTACGACAAGGCAGTTTTTCATAGGATAGACGGACTTAGACATTATTTAAATGTACTGATATATAGACTGGCAAGCAGCCAATCGGTCCACCTGTTGTTTAGTGATGAAGGGAACCATTTACTATTTCAAAGGAACCACCGCGCCCTTTAAAATCAATAGCATACTGGGAAACCCTAGAACAGAAGCTTGTCCCAAAACATTTAAAATTGAAATTAATAATAACAGTTTATATACTTTGAGTACCAAGTGGATCAAATTTATTAGAATTTGCGAAACAAATACAGTTCCCATGTACTTATTTTGTATTTGCACTTAGATTTACATCTCCATGTACCATTCTATCTCGTGATCAATAAACTATTTTTAAATCCGAAATCGGCAAGGGAATTGAATTTATTACGATAGCATCGTGGCGGCCTCGTTTGAATCTCGGATCAGTACGATCGGATCAATGATATTTTAAACTACAGATGGGTTACATGCCCACTAAACAACTCGAAAAAGTGAAAGAACCGCGAGCGCATTGACACACACATGCACATTTTCCATTTTATTTACATATTACTACATAGATAAATATTATATAAGGGGCAGAGCTATTGGAACAATATATCATGATAAAAAGAAGACAACGAGAGTTTGACATTGCATTTCAATTTTCATTCACACGTAAATATAGACGTAAATTTTGCGTCTCTGTCACTTTACTTGTGAAAGGAATACGTTGTCTCTTCCTGGCAAGTTACGTAATCATGGCGGACCAAATACGAAAAATAATCAAACTATAATAACTTTTCCTTATTTACTTGTAATATTTTACATATGTAATTCCATGCAGCTTGTTTTTTTTTCATATGTATTTCGTTCATTTACGCATTGCACAAGAAGGCATTTTGAGGTTTAGAAGGCTAAAATAATGACGTTTAACGTGTGCAAAGATATACGTGTCAATAATTACGCCGCGTGAAAGCGACTGGAGTCGACGTACACCAATTGGTATATTTTGCAAGTTTAAAGTTATGATCGCCATTAACCCATCTGTAGTTTAAAATATCATTGGACCGAATCGCGTTCGTGAGATGTGACCGTCTCGGCAACCTCCAAACTGATTTGTGCGGTAAATCTCGGGGAATGTGTTGTTGTATGTTTCTTTTCTCGTTTTTCATCTTCACCTTTGCGTCCGGCTCGATGATGTTTTATCATTACACGTCTGGAGGACTTTCGGTTGTAATTCGCGATGTGGATTGGTGATTTGTATTTTAATTTGTTACGTGGGTTTTTAATGTTTTACATTTAGTTTTCAATGTTTAATACATGTAAGGTTAATGTGATCATACAGGTGTTGTTTGCAGAGGCTGGTAATTAAGTTAACGGTTGAATAGTAATAGGATTTCTTGCTCTGTTTCTTTACCATAACGAAATAATTTCCGAAACTGTGGTAGCTGATTGGTGCACAAAAATATTTTTATACGTATCAATTTTGGATAAATGCAATTTGATTTTGAATTAGACTAAGAAAAGTTTTGCCTACTAACCGCCAACTAAAATAGTCAAATTTATTTTTTTGGTTGAATAGATTAATTATTAATATTGAGCGCAACTCCTCCGGTTGACTTAACTGTTACATTTCATTAGTGGTCATTTAATATCCATTCATAGAACTCGTCTGCAGTTGTCACACTTATTACTTACCGTATACTATTTAACTGCCCTTCCGCATTCAGCGGGTCTCCCCCGTTACACCTGTCCACCTGCTGTGTTCACTTTTAGAAATTAACTGTTCATTGTCATGTGCTATGTCCGTTTAGTAATAGTCGGTTGTTTGTACAGTATTTGACATGTTTGGTTTGCCTGATGTGTCTGGGTTTTGGGATTTTTCATTTTGAAAATTCGTAGTGCTTTCCCCTTACTGTTGTAATATAAATCATTGTTGTCATAAGCATCAGATTTTAGGTGTAAGTATTTCCGTGTATCCCTTCTTCGAAACAAGTTACTTCTATACGACTCTTGTAGTGTAAAGCGTTTATTTATTTAGCATTGTAAAGGGAAATTATACAGATTACAAAGCTGTAATGTGTGTTGTCAGTAGCATTTGACTCTGCACTGCAGAATTGCATATTCATGCAGTGAACCAAGCTGATTTCTTAAACGCGGCTAGAGACATATTGCATGCCTAAACATGGCACAACCCTATCGGAACAGCTTTAAAGTCTCCTTTCAAGCTTATGTTCGTGTCCATTCAGTTCGCTAAACGATTCATTGTCTGCCTTCTGAAATTTATTTTAATTCCGTTCAATACAGATCAGATACGAAGCAATGTTAAGTCATTGTCCTGTACCAAGACCGCAGTTTTGTTGTTTTTGGAAAATACCCAGATCTCGGTGATAACGTTCTGACTGTCATAATATTAGTGTCACGTCACTAGTTGTTTTCAACAGTATTTTTCTGATCGCAGCTGATATTGAAATTTTCCTCGACCAATCCGCATTATTGTAGAGCGGTGGAACACGCCAGGCTTACCCGGGTTGCAAGAATTGGATCGCAGCCAATCTTTCATAGGCTCATTTGAACAGTCATTGCTATTTCTTTGTTGTGCTAATACTTTTTATTCCACAAAACTATAATGTGAAAATACCAGAACCAAATACGGCACGAACTATTTTCGCAATTGTAAGCTTAGATTTTGCGATTGATTAAAAAAAAAAATATTTTCTTTGAATCTAGGATGTCAAATTTCTTGATAACAATTATAAGTCGCTTTACATGACTTTGATTAGTGATTCTTAATTAAGAGTTATGTTCAATTAAAATCGGACGTCGTGAACATTTGTTTTGTTTGATGTCGAATGAGGTCTTTGTTTTCGTTCATCTTTTCATCTCAGTCCCATTGTTTCCGGCCTCCTGTCACCGGCACGATTGTATTTCATTTTTGGCATCATGCTCGAGGGCCCTTTATTGCCATTGCTCAGTTTCAAAGTAACATTTAAATTATGTTGTTATAAGTGCATTGTTAAAGGAATTTAGGGGAATCGAAAAAATCTGTGCATTGTCCGTAAAGTTTGTGTTTTATGAAATTAAAAGTTCATAGCATATAGCAATCATAGCAATGGCTCCAATTCCAGTAATTAAAAATGATTTCAGACTCGACTAAATTTCACATTGACTTTTTACAATTAACAAATTAATTTGATTTTTATTTAATTTTATAATTTCGACACTCAATAATAATGAACTATCACTTATATTAACGACCAGAAAGTTATCTTTCCCCATTGTTATCTCTTTTAGCGACAAATCAACGATCTAAGGAAAGACTTTCACTTATAATTAGCTTTGCAATCTTGATATCACTCCGTTACGTATAGTTATTGCATTGTCCGTTAAATTGGAGGCCTTCAATAGACCGGTGCCAAATTCAAAAGATTTTTATCTTGATTTAGTACCAAGATGACATTGATCACGCTCATATTATTCAAACGTTTGTGTATCATTGTTGATAGATTCTAGACTGGTAATAATAAATTTACTTTGTGCTGAAGACTTTAATTACAGCTGCCGTCGTATCACGCCCACAGAGCAATGGCTATTGTTAGTCGTTTCAAGAGGACGTTCTGCGTCTTTAAGATTATAAATTTAAGATTGAAAATTGATCGAGTCTAGTATCGTAAGTATTATAAATGTCCGCATTGTGATATTGTGAGTCGAGGTGACAAGCCGTCAGTCAAGATGCGCTCTGCCGTGATCGATGCCAAATATATCGCTCGAAACTGTCCTGACACTGGGCATCAATAATGATCGAAGGCGTTTCATTGTCTAGATAAGTTAAAAAATAAAACCGGGTCAGTGATGAATATAATTTAAAGGAAATTTAGAACAAATTACGACCAAGCCCATGTTGAATCAAGTATATTAAGGAGCAGTTATTCCTGAAATAGCTTGCTTAAATTGTGTACAAATGTAAAAAAAAAATGTAGTGTTTTTGTTTATAACTAAATACTGCATCTTGCTATTCGGCTACGGCGCGATAAAAAGTTTTAAATATCGTATCAAAATATTGGAATATATGTATTTTAAGAATATTTTCTTCTAAAATTTCCAAATCTAAATGGCAGATTTATTCGTTCGTTTTCTTAGATTATTAGATAGGTCTTAATCTAAGTTGTTTCCATTCTGTTCGAGTGTCGGTTACCATCTCGCAGGTAACTTTCCTCGGTTGCGATATCAAGTGGTCCCGGCAAGGTCGTGTTACGAGCTCCCACCCCGGCCATCTGGTCTTTGTACGTTGTTGCCGCGGCGCCATTAGCTTCGTGCTACGCTAGATCGTGTTGTGTTTCGGTTGCTAGTGAGACGGGCGTGTGGGTTATTTTTAGTTTTTTTGATTGTTGCTTTGTCCCTTACCTTTGACCCTTACTAAGCTATTTGCACAATAATTTTTATAGTTAAGAAGCATCAAAAGTAAATAGATCTCAGATCCTAAATATAATTCTAAATTCACATCATCAAAGTTCGCACAGGCGGAAATCAAACCTGGTACCCTTTTTATGCCAGATCCGTATGTGGACAGCTGGATTACGCGGGTCTTCCATTTCGCTTATGATTGTATTATAAAGTTTACAAACCTCATAATCAATATATTTGCATATTTTTTCTATTTTCAAGCGATATCTACTTTACAATTACTGTATAATCACTTCTCCATGTTCTGATACTGCTTTCAATAATTTTAAGTAACATTCCTGAACTTCCTCCCGCTGAACGTAGCACTGTTTATTTATCAGAACGAAATTATACACGAAAATGTGATTCTTGAAACCATGAAGTCATTACGTAGCCATTGTGATCGTTTGCGCTGCAAACGTAATGTAAACGTGCCTCGGAGCCAGATTTACAAACGTCAGTAACGTACTAGGTTCCAATATAATACGTAGTACAGGCATTCCTGTGTTTGCCGTTTCCGGTCGCCCACCGGTTGGTAAATGTTTGGGTTTGTGTGTTTCGAGAAGGACGATTTTGGGAGTCGTGGGTGGGGGATGGATCCCAGCCTGGTCTTTGAGGTTAACTGCGGAGGTGCCACCGTCATTACTATTTCTGTGCAGTTGTTCAGTAAAGCGTCCTAAATAAGAATTGCAGCGCATCGTCAAGGATTGGGTATCTTAATGTCTGTGTAGGGGCTTCATTTCTAAATAGACTTACTTAAAATATTACAAGTGGAAGACGTATCCAGAACCGAGTTCTAGTCATCCATCCATCAAACTGTCTAGGTCTACAGCTAGACTGTCAGCGAAAGTCAAATATAATAATATATAAATATAAAAGCCTTTTATTCCAAAACAATTCGCTTTGTATGTCATCACAATCACGACTTTGCTTGAGGGAAAGAATTTGGTTAAGAAATTCCATAAGAAAATAATATGTTTAACCATTATCATTCTTTCTTTCTTTCTATTTAAATGCTGCAAACCGTTCAGTGGCAGCACCAAGTCCATTATTACACTAGTTGAGCGTAATGGGCACTTAAAACAAATTACTATTATCGTGTTACATCCACCGGTCTCGTTTCATACGTGAGCGCGTCTAAAACCGCTTCCTCCATTATGATTTCAATAGTTTCGATGTATAATAGAGCAATATTATTACCACTCACTGGCGCCCCCGTTTGATTTATCGTCTCTGTATCGTTAAATGTTTTTATATCTGGCTTCTTTATTCCACGTTTGTTGGTTGTGTATGTGCCCGCATCTTCCGTGTATTAATTTATTGGCATTTGCGTTGGTTTCTATTTTTTTCTGTTCAAGTTTGCTTGTACATAGTGTTGATGTTTATTTTCAAGGACTGAACGTGTTCTTTGGAGCTTTGTGTATACTTTTGTACGAATTTTCATAAAAAAAAAACTGGTATTGTTGAATCGTTTATTTTACATCTATGGAAACCTTGTTATAAATGTTGACAGATTTTTTGCTCCCTAACTTTTTGTATATGGACTGTCAGTAGGTTTGATTTCCATCCGTCGACTTTAGTAAGACCATATTCGCGAACTCATAGATGAATAACTTCTCGGAAAGAAGCTGCTGCACATTTTCTGGATTTACTTAGCCTTAGCCGCCTCCTATAAACATAACACCTAAGAGACTAATGTTACTATGATATTATGAGGGGTACTATTAGAGGCCGGAATCCAATTGCAAAAAAGTAAAATTACATTCACAATCAAACGAAGCCACGCATGATAAGCTTATGTACGAAACAAATCTAACCTCACTTCATTACCAAACGTCGAGTAATAATTCAAAATTACAATGTATCATCTTCAAACGTAGCAATAACAACCCTGAGTAATAAATATTCAGAAATCATCGTAAATTAAATCGAAACCAATCGCCCGTAAGCCAAATTGAGAGGTCTATTTCAGTCACCCCCACCCTCGAGGGATGCATTTGTACGCGGGAGGGTCGAGGAGGGGGAGGGGAAACAGGATGTGCTTCCGTAGCCAATTCTGTGTTGTAGCGGGCGAGCGCGGTCTGCTGCGTGTCGATCGTCGCTAGCGATCGTGATGATAGTCGAGATAACGCTTTTCGCAAACTGACCTGTTTATGATCTTGGATCAGTAAATAAACTATCCTTCGTTTGTTGAAATAGTTTGTGTTTTTATTTGGTTTTCGCTATACGTTGAAAATTTATAAGACAAATAAATTATAGGACGTCATAAAACAAAACTCATTTTATTTTCTCATAATTTAATTAATTTAATTTTACTTATTATTAGACAATGCATTTGTGTTACTCGTTACTTGTTTTATATACATATAAGCTTTGCGGGATTTACAATTTAATAAAAATAAAAAAGTAGAATATAAATACATATTTGCATAATACGAGGTGAAAAACCTCGCACATCAGAGTGACGGTGTGAATTAGTCGTTTTTAACTAACATAAATATGGTAATTTATTAGTGAGTTTTTCATTGATCTGTAGCGGTATTCTATAACTCATAATAAAAATATACTACATAGTACTTAGAGGTAGCAAGCTATGTGTTTCAGAAAGGACATTAATTTTATTTGAGGTTAACTAAATATGTTTTGCAGGCAGCGTTGGCCACTTTTCATGAAGAGGAGTGCGTTGTCATTTGCTACTTTCATAATATAAAAAAACCTTGAGTCCCCTTATCCATGAAGATCATAAAATTTGACTACACCACATTTTTATAGATGTCACTACCAGCTCAAATAATAGTGTGCGTTCCATCTAAATGTGTTCATATTTTAAACCCATTTAATGCGAATTTAAATTATTCACAAATTGCACAAAATCCATTATATTTATCACGTTCACATGTTCCAGCCGGATGCTGTTGGCGCTGTGACTAATTGTGTTTGTATCAATGTCATTGTCATGTCTAAGCGGTTTTTGTGATGCCGTTTATACGCATAACTATTGAGTAACGGTGACTAATCTATGTATAACAATTATACGCCCTGTTTGTTGTGTTCTATCTGGCAACTTTGTCGGTGCTATGAAACGACTTATCCGTATTTTGCTACTTCCTATATATTTTGACTAATTGTTCTGTCAAACGTATTTATTAACTGACTTCAAAAAGGAGGAGTTCAAATGATTTCTTGTTCATAGAAATAAACATGATTACGTTAATTACTAAACTAGTGATTATTATAAAAAAATGATTGCTTTAAAATTATTTACTGAAAAGAGAAGTACTGAAGCCTATGTCAATTTTGAAATTTAGACGAATCCAACGACACCTTATATTAGATACATATTTTAAAATCCGTCAAGCCGTTATATATCCCCTAGTATTTTATATTTCGCTGTTTTCATTAAAACATTTGTAGCGTCTTTCTGTCTGCTTAGGCAATACAAAGAATCTGTCATCCTTAAATGGGTGACCACCACACTGGTACATTTTAATTAGTATTGTATGTGTGCAATCTGTGTCATGCCAACCGTTCTACGCACAGACATGTATTTTATTTGATTAGACAAATATCATGTCTTATTGGATATCTTGGAACTTTTTAAAAACAACTATCATCGTCATCATTTGCTATTGGAATAACAAACATTCAAATTGCAATGCTTTCTAAAATTAAAAGATTTTTTTTATAATGTTCTCATGTAATTGACCAAATGCAGATGTAACAACGACTCACTCGTTTAATTTTATTCATGACAAAAAATGTGGAGGTAATGTGTGAAAAATCCTTGTTAAGTAATGACTATTCTGGCTAAAATGACTTCATCTTACACACACCGGTGCTAATTGAGATTTAATGTACAAGGAAATGTTAAAAATGGTTGTTAGTGCCTTCAATTTATGTATTATGCTGTTCATTTTTTGAATGGTCATTTTTCTTTAAATTCAGGGTCGAAATTGTAACTTTTTTCTTTGTAGCATTGTTGTGTGTGCACTTGTTGTGTATATACAATAATATACATACATGTTTTTCGCATTTCTCATGAAATTTAGACATTAAGCCTTCGATCACTAATAAGAACTAGTGATCGAAGCATTAAGCATTAAAATCTTTATAAAAATAACTTTACTTTGAACACGGGAAAAATGTTATCCTTACATGGGATTTTTTGGTTTATGGTTTCCCCATCAATTTACAATGTTATCATTTCCTATGTGTCCATGAAATGACGTAACTAATATTTTATAGTACGATAACGTTATTATTTAATATAGTGCGTTAACTATTTCGTTTTCCTTAACTTTAGAATTATTCCGGTCTGTTGCTATGGGTTGTATATTTTTTTTGTAATCAAGTTTGTCTATTTTATTGTACCTATAATTTAGATTTGAAATAGCGATAAATATTTGTAGAATTGATCTTGGTTTCATAGCGGAGTTAAAGGGATCATTGTGTCATTGACTAAGTGATTAGGGTTTTCGTTTACTAACCGGAGCATTTTAACTTACTCCTCAAGGTTAGCAAGACCTATTTCTATTTCAGTTGATGACTGATGGGACATGTGATAGGACGTAGGTATGATCTTATCTCACTCTATATATAAAAGCGAAAGGATACCTACCTTACTGACTAATCATCGCAGATCCTAAACTACTGATGCTAGAACCGTAAAATTTATATATGTATTAGTTAATTTTATGACGTAGTCACCCACTTAGAAAGTCGCCCACGAAGTTGCGGGTACCAGCTAGTGAGATTTTAAATTTAAATGTCCATTAAGTTCATTTTCTGTAAAAGAAAAACGTCCTTAATTTTTTATCCCAAGTCTTTTATAAACCAACAAAAGAACTTGATGAGAAAAATTAACGCGTCAAGTCCACGATCCGTTATTTTTTTTGAGAAATTTAAAGAAAAGAGCTTGCGACCTTCCTCAAGTACAGAATGAAATTAAAGATCTGAATCTTATGATGTTCATCATTTATTTCTGTATTATATTAAAAACTAGAGGCGCCGCGGCTTCGCCCGCGTTTAAAAAAATAACATGACATACATATAACTGTAAACTTGTATCTTTATTGAAATGACAGTGGCACTATCTGTCGAAAATTGGTCGTACCAACTCTAAAACCTTCGTTGGTTCATGCACAACAATTTTGCTGAAAATCGTCACATGATCAAATGCATAGTTTACTATAAAGGATATAGATAACTTGTAATTTTATGAAAGTTATTCTGTAGTTGTATACGGATGGTGTTTTTTGTAATAACAACTACAAATAATAAAAACGAAGTCTGTGATAAGTAATTATTAGTAATTAAATAAGTATTTGTAAGTGCAGATATAGATGCATTCATTCATAATTAAACACATTTTCCCAGTTCTCCCTAAAACCCAGAAGAGGAAAATATTAAGTGAAATTATTTATCGCTCGCGAGCATTTCGAAAATATTCACCGTTGCCGCGTCGATACATACCTATACACACGTGTTTATACTTTATCGTGTTATTTTTTAGCCACCCTCCAACCCCGACCCTCCCGTCTGGGGGTAAATGCACTTTGCGTGTTTTTTTTTAACAGTCTACGGCCTGAAGGGCTTTTGGAGGGATGGAATTTCATTACGAGCTTTGCTAAGCTCATGCAAAACGAGTGTTTCTCGAGTGTTATACAACTGTGTGTGTTTAGGGTACTTTAGAAAATTTTTGTTAAATGGGGGTTGATTTGTGGAGCTTTTGCTAGTAATTAGTTTAAGTAATTCAAATGTATGAATAATTTGTTAACGAAATAAATGATTGTTAAAACATTTATTCATTAAAGAATAAATAAAAACTTGTAACTTATAAATAGTAACTAGAGACGACTTTTAATTATCAAAGAAAAGACGCTTATTTGCACACTAACAAATCATTGAACCATTTAAAAATAGTTTTCGTCTATCTTTACGGACAAATCAATTTGATATATTATTTGGTATTTATAACTGTGTTCATGAACAAAATCTGCAGAGTCCAATAAATAATTTAAAAATTGTTCACTTTTAAAATTGTAAAATTTCAACTTTCCAAGTCTAGAAGTGGTAGATAAAAATGTCACTTTTTTACACACAAGAAAGTCTGAAATTAGGAATGCTCAGTGCATTGGGACGTACGCCCGTTGTTGATAATCTTCTATCTTCATGTATCCAATGTTTTGCCTTCATAAAATCGATATTTGACAGTTTCTGCATAGTAGAGTAGAATACGTCAAATTTCGATATTTGGGTAAACAAAATTTTATAATAATAGCTGGCAATACTAGAAATTTTAAAATTTCGATCGTTGGTTATTATTAATAATGAGCGTTGCATGTAAAAAATTACACCGGTGAAGGTCTAAATAGATTTTATTTCTGAACTTGGCCGTCACACTACCGTGTCCCCATCACGTTTAAACCTTGAAGTGTAACATCTTTAAAGTGTAAAACAAGCTTGGAGGTTCGTCTTGCAATAAATCACGAGTGATCAATAGATAATATAATAGATAGATAGGTTGGTGGATTGTGTGGAGTTGCGGACGTGGCTCTGATGAGGTCGAGTATTGTTAGGTCATTCGACTGATTAATAGCTTAAATTGTATAGGTAATTGGGCAGTGATACGGCACTGATGTATGTATGTAAGTATGTATGTACGTACGTACATGTATTGCTTCTGCGCTAGAGGCCTCGGTTTATTTTATGTTATCTTTTTCGAAGTTCTTACAAGCTTTTCTTTAACTAGTTAATTCGCATGTATGTGAGGGTCATATCTTGTAGCTACATTTTAAACGCCAATCGATTGATTATATATTTTGCTTATACGTTTCCTTTAGATTAAAAGTTTACATATATATTTGATTTGGATAACAATTCGTAATTACCGGTTAGCTTAGTGAAGTCATGCTTAATCAGAAATGGCGGATGCCCCAAAGGGGTGGAGCAATTATTTTTATTCATCCCCATGGTGGGGTTAACAAATGAAAGAGTTTCCTTAGAAGTATACGAAAAACGAAATGAAATCACTAAAACCTTGTTTTTAAAATTTGTAGGCATTACCTAAAATTTATTTTAATAATATTTTAAAAAAATATTTTCGAGCGATATTTTAAATATTTGACCAAAACAAAAATATAATCTAGTAGCATTTAGTATTTTTACAAGATAACTAAACTGGAACGCGTTTAAAGTTGCGCGTACGCACCGCAATCGTTCTCAATCGGCACGGAAACGCGTGCCGAGGCCGACACCCGAGCGGCTTCCGCTCGCCCGCGCACGTCCTGCGTGCCCGCTGCTCCCCGCTTGTAAACGCGCGGTGTTGGACGTGTCTTTATTATGATATATCGTTTAAAAATGAACAGTAATTATATGTTGTGCTATTTTTGGTTGCTATATCATGGAAGTGTAACCTAATGTAAATTAATGCTGCTACCTCGAGTATTTTGAATGTGGTAGAACCCTATGTGGTTCGACTCCGGCGGCACCACCGCCACACCTATTTCTGCCGTATAACAGCAGTGTTAGGCGCTGCTGTGTTTCGTTTTGGGAGACATACTTTTACGAGGCGTTCCAGCTTAGTCATCAGGGGTAGCGGCGCATCTGTGGCCGACCTCAGATAGTAATATCTAATCCTATCTGGGGTTGATTACAGATGTAAATGGGCGGTAGTAGCCATTTACCATCAGGTGGACTGCATGCTCGTCTGCAACTCCTATATTATAAAAAAAATGCGACGCTCTCTCAGAAAACATAAGCAATATGTGATGCACATATTGCTTATGTATTCTTGTAAGTTGTGTGTTTATTTTGCAATAAATAAATATAGAAGTTGCAACTAGCATGCAGTCTACCTACCTAAGGTCGGTCACTGGTGCATTGCTGTCTGAGGACTAAGTTAGAACGGCTTGGGTATTTTTTTATAACACAAGAGTAGCAGACCAGCTTGCAGTCCACCTAATGGTAATGGTCAGTGGCTAGTGTCTCCCATGCTTATCTGTAATCAACATCAGAAAAGAGAAGAATTCTACCTGAGGTCGGCCACAGAAGCGCCGCTATTCCTAAGAACTAAGTTGGTACGCCCTAGATAAATATGTCTCCCCTACCACACCCTTCAAACTAGAACACAGCAACGCTTAACATTTATGTTATGCGGTTGTGCATCAAAGTCGAACCACAAAGAATTCTACCACTTTTGTTCCCACGACGCTGTTCCATATGGTCGTAAAAGACGTGTAGGTACGTGCCAAAAATGATCACTAGGAGTCTAAACATTTACTTCGTCTACGACGAAAACAAAAGCGACGGAAGTTTCTGTTTAGGATACAACAGAACCGAAGTAAAGGCCGATCCCGTCAACAACAGTTGCGAATGTTTCGAACAACAATATGAATCAACGTGTCGTACGCGACAGAACTAAATAAACAATGCTATAAATAAAGTATGCAGGTGTGATTCGATTCAATATGGAGTGTAATCGAATTTGATAAAAGCTGTAAGAGTGTGTTTGAAGGTGGTAGAACTCTGTATGGTTCTATTTCGAAGTTATCACCGCTTTAGTTATTTCTGGCTTATAACAACAGTGTTAAGTGTTGCTGTGTTCTGGTTCGAAGGGTGTGGTAAGGAAAAGATCACTTCGCGTTCTAATTTAGTCCTCAGGGTAATAACAATTTTGGGGCCAATTTCAGGTAGGACTCTAATCCTATCCGGGGTTGATTATACATGTGTTCACTTATCATCAGTTGAACTACATGCTTCTTAACTATTTCTAGAATACAATATCTAGGTTTTTTATTATATAGCTTGGTAACGTCGCCAATAGCTTGACACGCAAATGGTCCCAGGTTCAGCCCTCGGTCGAGCATACTGAATTACGTATTTAAATTTATGTTCTTTGGCTTCGCTCACATATTAAAGAGAACAAGCGAGATGCCAGTAAAGCTAATTCCGATTATATTTTTATTAAAACAAGTGACACTACGTATACTATATATAATATATCGGACGATCCGTACGTACGAGTACGTGTAACGTATAATTAGAACGGTGGCACACGCGCGACAAATGTGTAGTGTAAATATAATGCACTATTTTTATTCTATAACGCGTAACTTGTACACGTCATGCTCTAATGTTTGTCGTGTCTTGACGCCTGTCATTTTGTTTGATACTTGTCAAAAATATTTAAAAATAAAAATATATAGTCATTGGAACAAATACGGCACTAAATTTATTAGTAAAACTGAATACTTATGAAATTTTTGTTTTTTGGTGACAACGGTTATTTTTTTAATAAATGCCAAATACTAATCAATAAAATAATCGCTTGTTTTTTTTTGTTCGACTTGGCAAGGGCGCGGCCGAGCCCCCAGATTTCTATTAACACTGGTGGTGGTATGGATGGTAAGGGTTAATTGCTGCCCATGGACATTTGTAACGAACTCCATAAAGACCAGGTGTTCTACCTGAAGCCGATCACAGACTCGTTGCCACTCCTGAGAACTAAGGTCAAAGGTCACCTGGTATGTAGGTCAGCCGAACCTTTCCACAAAAACGCAGAAATGCTTCACGATAGAAATAGGTGTGTGTTAGTACCTTCCCGGTCGGACCATGCTACCTTCGAAACAAAACAATTGTATGTTTCTCGTTCACATACTCGTATTATAACTTCAGTGCGGTCTAGCAGTTTGGCGCGGACTATACCTTTATAGCATTCGCATACATATGTATGTAAAGGACGATTTTTAGGAGTAATTAGTTGTTAATGAGTTTCAATGACGAAAATATTCAGCGGCATTAATCTTAGTATTTCATTATGTATGAGTGTGTCCGCTACTGAGTCACTATGTAAGCATTTGTTACGGTTATTAAAAGTATATAGCTTGAACATTGTTCCATGTTTCTTAGCAATGGCCTTCATGGGTTTAATCAACATATTTGCTTTAAATCTTATAGCACAATAGCAGTGTATATATGTATATACAATATATTAAATAAATAATGCAAAAAAAACGTCATAAAAAATCTTGCAGCGTGTTATATATATATTTTTGAATATTTATCATAAATAGTATTTAAAAAATCTAATTTGTATAATACGAAGAATGTCAATGTGACATTTTTCTTTGCCTATGGTGACTGGAAAGAAACCAAACGCATCGTCGGTACTGTAATAGGCTTGAAATTTCACCATGACATCCTACTTATATCTATTAGAACTGTGCATACTTTTCTGTCATACTACAATATTAATATTACGGTTGCATAATTATTACATTAATTTTCCTAAATATACGTATATTTGATTCTAAAAGGTGCGTAAATTGAGCCAGATTCGTGACTTGCGACAATCCCATTTCACAGCTAACGAGGTAATAATTTCAGTCTCATTAATGAATTAATTCCCACCAAATGGTTCATATCCAAAATAATTGTAAATACAAATGTCTCATACTATCCACTAGGATCCAATGAATGCCAAGAGCGTCGTCTAATGTTAATTAATTTTCAGAAGTGCGCGGAAGTGTATGCCAAGAAATATAAAACGGTAACAACTTAAGGATAAAAAGTGAAAATAGTTCAACGGTAAAGTGTAAAGTGAAAACTGTTCAGGTTCAAGAAACAAAGTGTGGAGTGAAGTAGTGTTCGACGGATAAATCAAAGATTCAAAGTGTAAAGTGTTAAAAACAACGTTGAATCTTGGATTTAACGATATCGTCAAAGTGGATTCATAGTTTGAAGTACGAATGATTCGTATGATTCGACCGATGAGGGTTGATACTACGATTCGTATGATTAACATCGTACAAACAAACATATGATCCGTGGATTCAAAACTTGATTCTATGGTCGGTATGATGTGGTTCAAACGGGATCCGAAGCCGGTCCCCGAAAAGGAGAACGGGGTGGTCAGTAAGCTGAGGAGGAAGAAGGCGGTCCTCCTAAAGCCGACCAGGGAGTCGAGCGAGAGGGAAACATCCACAGAGAGTGATAAAGAGAGACGGCGATACTCTGATATACTTGACATGAAGGTGTCGCAAGGTATGTTTATTTGATCGGTTTATAGGACTAAGCTGTCAAGATTCTGAATAAGGTCATTTTTAATATTACTTAGCTTTTAAGATTTTAATCTTATTTGAAGCCATAGAAATAATTTAATTTTGATTTTTCCCGAGATTTTTTGTTTTAGTGAATCTTTGATTTACAAAAGACAATGATAGACTAAACTGAATCATAATCATAAGTAATGACTTTTGAAAATTTGGCATTTACGAACGGAAATGTAATGTTAAAAAATAATTTTCCGAAAATAAATATAGTTGTGTGCAATTCATTAATCGCAGAAGCAGTCGCGAGTCAGAACGGAAGGATTACAATTGTTGAACGTTGAATCATAATACAAGAGAACATCGGAAACTAAAAAAATAAAATATCAGTTTGCACTTTGCGTTTCAATACAAGTCGAGCAAACATTCTGTTCCAACAATTAAATATTATAATTCTATTGTAATTACATCGATTACTATGACAATAGATGTCATTACACTTATAATTGATTTAGTTTATATACACTTATAGTAGATTTACACTGATGTCATGTTTTATTGTTTAGTTAGTAGGTTCATGCGAGAGTTGATTTCGTTATTCCTATGATCATCTGTAAGATCAAATGTTTTTTATTGAACATGATTTCGAACGTTCTCCTTTTTCTTTATTTCTGTGGCTTCAAGTAATTTTAAGGGTGTTGTCACATTATCAATTTGTGTACTATTGCTACATATGCGTCTAGTCGGTTAGGTCCGTTCTTACTTATTTTCCATTTATTAACCTAATTATCTTCGTCTAAGATATCATCTTGCCAAAATAACTGATTTAATTAATGCCAAATTCATATCGGTATATTACAGGTATTCGTATTTACCCTCAACGTAGTTACAATATTAATATGACAACACCCCTTATAATTATTTTTTAAGGAACTCGGTAAGACCAAACCGCACTTAATGATATTGAACGTTTCGGTTATATCGTTATGTAATGTATGAAATACCATGATATTAGTTGCAAGTTTTTATATCCCACTGCTAGGCAAGGGGCTGTTCCCACAGTTGGGGATTATACTCCTCCACATCTCTTCAATACAGTTTGACGGAGGAAGGATAGGTTAGTGGCTATACTGTAACAGTTTTCAAACCAAATAAGGCCCACAACAAGATCGACAACTACTTCGGTAACAACCGGCACACGAGACCCGAACGTGCCAAGTCAGTTACGAAATTACTGATGAATAATATTCAAGTATACATGAATAATATTCATGTCATAATCATAAGTAACGCGTGTCACATAATAGAAACTTAATTACACTTGCCATCATAATTTCATTTGTATGCATGCGTATTTGCATATGTCCCTTTGTAAGGCCTTGATTGATGTTTGTCGTGGTGTGAGGACGTCGGGGTCGTGTGTGTGTACGTGCGTGAATGTGATGTTTTCACTGTGTTTCCACATACCCTATTGGTTATGTTAAATTCGTTGAAGTATTAAAGATTTGAGTTATTAGGGGTCAAATGTAGCTCTGAATGGTTGGTGTAATATTACACGCTGAGCTGTGTCGTCGGTTCTTTTTTTTTACAACTTGGCTGACACACTGCCGCGTGTCTAGATGTCAGCTACGTGTATGAATGCACTGTTTTCACTGTATTTCCATGTACCCCATTCGTTACATTAAATTCGTATACGAATAATCGATTTCTTATTAGGTAGGTATATACTAAAAATCCTGAAATTCATGTGTTCTTGATTATTGAGTTGATAAATCGTTTGTAACATAATTTCGTTTTGCTTGCGAATTCGTGTGCGTAGAACTTAAGATTACGCATGATTGTAACTTTTATGTGAATACTACAAATCAACCATTTTAATTGATCTCCCATATGTATGATAGCACGTACTAAAGAGAGGTCAAGCTGTATCTCATCCGATATTAATAAAGATAGTAATTCCAGTTAGATTATATGCGTTTAAAGTAATTAACACTCACTGAAGTTGTGGCTAACCACAGGTGATTAAACCTACTGTTTACGCTTAAACCTATTAACCGATCTTACAAGCAATTTACAAAGGGCTTTTAAGCTTTCATATTCTATTAAGTGAGGAAACTCGATAGTACAAACTTCCTTTCAGTTACGCAACTTAGTTAACTTAGTTACTTAACTAGAGTAAGTTCTCTGCGTGTTAAGTCGCAACCAATATAGTAGGATAGGGTGTTAACAACGAAGTACGGTTTGGTCTTATCGATATGTTTTAGATCTAAGATTAGCATTAAGATATTTTAAGAGTTTTCTTGCCATTTCATATATTGTTACTAGATAAACCGGCAAACGTTGTGTTGCCATATAAATAAAAAAATGTTAAGGGTGAACAACTCTTGTCACTTATGGGTATGAAAAATAGATAGTACCCGATTCTCAGACCTACTGAATATGCATATAAAATTTGGTGAAAATCGGTAAAGCCGTTTCTGAGGAGTACGGTTACTAACATTGTAACACGAGAATTTTATATATAAGCTTTATTTTGGTTATTTCTTAAGAATTTGAGAAACATGCAATACGAAACATGATGAAATACTGTAAATGATATATTTTAATATAATCGTCTATATTTTTTTAATTTTCTTCAATCGTTCAGGCTGGATGCGCCTCAAAGAAGGCATAGGCAGTCTTCTTACAAAGTTTTCGGTATCTTTATGGTCACTGACATAACTTCTTAACTCCGACTCTACCACAAATGTACGTAAGCATAACCTAACACGGGTTTTACTGGAGGTTGTTAAATTTTTAAAAGGATAGTACAGTTTAAAAGATATTGAATTGATACTCAATCAATAAGGGATGCTCAATTCCCATCAAAATAATATTTTGGTATTTCGGATCTAGTCAGTTATTGTTTGTCATTGTATTTGTATTTCCATGAAAACCACACGGTAATCCTTAGAACCATTTGCTTATATTATCCTGTTAATACTTATAATTAGGTACTTACATGTGATTAAACACATCGTTACTAAAACGACAAAATTATGTATTCTACGATTCAATATATTGTGGACCGCAATTTTCCTTTACATTGAAAAGGTTATCAAGTTTCGTTATATCATTACTATATATATAATTATATTGTATATTATAATTTAAAGTTAGTTTTTAATCAAACGGGTCGCGTGACTCATGTGCCGTGACCTAAACATTGGTTTTTTGTAGTGTCATTTGAAAAGCTTGTTTTTATTATATTTTATTTATATCTTAGTAGTGGTTTTGCCGTAATATCGTGGATTTTATAGACGTCGTTATGTTATAAGGTTATAATAAATATACGATTAATTAAAGGACGAAAGGAGCATGTAGTCCATTCAGTGGTAAATGGTCTTTGCCGCCTATAGACATCTGTAACCAAATTCATAATAATATAGTCTTTTCTGAAGTCGACAGATACGTCGCTTTTCTTAAGGAATGAGTTGGAAGCTCGTGTAAGAGTCTCCATTATCACACCAAACTTTAATCCAAAATGTGCAAGAAGTAGTTCTTGCGTTTTAGTGGAAGAGTTTAAATATCAGCTGACTTACATATGAGGTGACTTATTGCTCAATAGTATAGATTAGAAAATGTAACCAGTTTAGACAATTGAAATTGTCACTGTCATCTATTTTCGTGTTTGAAAAATATTGCAAAATGTAGTTTTTAGATCATTTACGAATGAAACGATATATCTCCGCACTTTTTCTTCGATTTCGTGTTTTTGCACTACTTAACTGCGCATGTCGGCATTGTTTCACGTAAATTACACCATGACAGCCATTAAACGGCTGATAGAATTGTCCGCCGTTTAAAACTTTTAATGTCTTCCTTCAATTACAAGGCGGTGAGATATCTATACTTATCTATGCTCAATAGTGGCAAAATAGAACTCCAGTTCCATATGGACTTGTGACAGACAGACCACTTACATTCAATGGACAGCTAACTCGTTTGGTACTTCAGTCTTTAAAAAACACCTTTTTTCCTACTAGAAGTCTGTTTCCTTTGTTTATATATCCAGGTGTTAATAAAAGAGCAGAATAAAAGTCTTCGAATAATATATTCCACCTGCAATGCACCATTAACTAGGTCACCGTTGCCGTATCGTCTGGAGCTTACAAAAGCTTTCAAATAATTAAAGATGTTGTATAGTGTCTAGGTATTGTTTAGTAAAGCTGTTTGATTTGTTTGGAAAGCAATTTTCTTTTTTTTTGTTATAAGTGGGTTGTTAATCGAGGTGTAGGAGTGTTTTTGTATTTCTTAGGTAAATAGAAATGGAATTGAATTCGTTAAGTAAAGATAATATTATCTTTTTTGTTTTAAAAAATCAAAGGGTTTTGAAAAAGTTTTTCTGTAATAAAGCAAAGGTAAATTGAATTTGTTGTGCAAGTAATTATTTTAAAGCCAGTTATACTTACAAATGAATCTTACTAGAAACGAGCTTTTACACGCGGCTTCGCTCGCGTTACGAAGTAATATTTTCATCCCCTATTTTATCCCCTTGGGGGTATAATTGATCAAAATCCTTTCTTAGCGGATGCCTACGTCATAACATCTACCTGCATGCCAAATTTCAGCCCGATCCGTCCAGTGGTTTGGGCTGTGCGTTGATACATCACTATGTCAGTCACCTTTGAGTTATGTATATTTAAGATTGTAAAATTTTAGTAGTAAATTTTGCAAAGACAAACATTTTTAAAAGTATTAACTGTGCAAAGGCATAAAACTAAGTCAAGTAAGAAACTTGCCAAAAAAATAAAAATCATTCTTTCATTATACATTTTAACTCTCAGTTCATATCACTACGAGTGACATTGTTTTTTCAATCGATTATACTACTCAACTACTCCTATTACACACTACACATAATATTTGCCTCCTAAATTCCAAGCTTCAAGATTTTAATAGTAGCTAACCAAATATTTACTTAAAAAGATTAACGGTTATCTCGAGATGAAGCTCAGTGCTCACGCCGTGGATTAAAGAATAAAAGATAAGATATCATTATATGGCGTTACGCAATGTTATTGTTGTTATCTTTATGGTCTTGATAACGTCGGCTACTTGGGATATCACAATGTGGACTAAGCCAGGAGTGTAAGGACTTTGTTTTGATTGAAAAGGAAGTAGCGCTCCCACGCCTATTTTTGTTAAATATGATGTTACTGTGGTCTATATTGGTGAATTCTACTAACTGACTAACTACTAACGCATCTATGATCGTATTCTGTTAAGACATATATCTGGAGTCAGTTACAGATGTCCATGTGTTGCAGTCTTCACTGAACAAAAAAAGGTGGTCCCTATTCGCAGTTTCATACAAGAACAAATATAAGAAAGGACTATAGGTATGACTGGTTAACTTTTGATATGTCTTATTACCTACAGTCGTGTCATCCGTCATGTCGGAAATTTAAATATTATAGGACCTTAACACAACACTTTACATTTTTATAGCATAAAATCTATTATCTATATCCAATAAGTTTCTTTAATTTCTAACTATGTCTATAAAACACCTAATCCTCGTTATAAGATCTGATCCACTTCCTATCTGATTTATCAATAAATCCTTGTTAGTAATGAATTTATAGAAGTCAATCAATTAACTAATTATGTATTTGCTATTATTAAAATTATTCTATAGCATGTCTCACCAAAGCGACCTAGATATTCGACCCCATAGAGACCTAGTTAACCTAATTATGACCCACCTTCCATGACACGGAAACGTCGGGAATATGGCGAATAAATAAAATTATATCGTGTCCATTATATTAATTTGCCTAGTTTCAATGTAGATTGATAGCCAAGTGCTAATATCGGATGATTTGTTGGTAATTTTGAGGGCTGTGTTTAAATTAGTGCGGATTTGCAGTCCAAACTGATAAATTCTCTTTTGACTAGAGCGGTGGACTATAACCTAACCTAACCTAACCTAACTTATACCCTTCTCATATGTATCCGTTCTTAGCAATGAAAATGACATTATTTTTGTAAGAAAATGCAATTTATGAAAGAGAATATGCAATTTATTCGCTATTATATACAATATCCATAGCAATCGCGTGAAGAGTACACATTATTTGTGATAGTACTACTTAAAAATGTTAAATGGTCAAAATATTGTAGTTAAAAGTTTACAAACTTCCGTTCGTCGAAAATACAACAATAGCAGAGTGAGAGTCTGAAACACTTTCGATTTCATTCGGAATGTGCCATGTCCCCTACATTAGGTAATTACACAGATGAAGTAACAGAATAGACGCCCAACATTGTCTAATGTCATATCTAAGAGCAAAATAAAATATTATATTATATCATGTCTTATTGTATTATTAAGTAACCAAATATAGTAACTTATTACAAGGTCCTAATATTACGTTTCCATCATGTCAAATGGAGCAATATTTGCCTTGCAAACCAGGATGGGTTGGATAAGTTCAGGCGAGTTCACAGCCCTACTCAAGTGTTAATTATTAGGACTCTATTTCTTTACTTCGTCTTAGAGTAATTAACACTATATTATGTCCAAGGCTTTCTTTGTGTTAAAGATATTTTATGACGTAACGCGTCACACGGATGTTATGAATTAATTGTGTAGATTTAATCATGAACATCATCAAGAAACGTAATAGAGCCTATTAAAAAGATCTCTTATAAACGTTATAATTAGAGAAAAATAACTTAATGAGTTATTTTAATGCATTTCGTTAAGTTAGTAACATAATAAAAAGAAGTTTTCAAAGGTATGTGAAGTCTACCAATTCGCACTTGGCCAGCGCGGTGGACTATGGCCAATCCTTCTCATTCAGGGACGAGACCCGTGCCAAGCAGTGGGACAGTAATGGGCTTATGATGAGTAACATAATCGTTTAATAAAAATATAAATTAGAGATTGACCGACAGACAAATTTCTGGATTTTATATGTAATTAATTCTTATCGATTAAGGTACATATGAGGTGACTCTCTTAGTCCTCGGGAATTGCAGCGCATATGTGCTTGGCTTCGAGTACAACACGTTTTGTTGTATATGGTGTTGATTATAAACGTTCATGGATGTGGTGACCACTCACCACCAGGTAGACATTTATAGGTAGAAATTTATTTTTAAAATGTTAGTGCTGAAACTCTATTTGATTTCAAAAAAAAGTCCAATTGTGAAGCTTTTACTTGAATAGTAAAAATAATAATGAAAATTCTTCAAATTTCTCCCGGAATTAAGAAAACGAGTTTACTCTTTAAAAGGCGAAATAATCGTGACCCCCATTTTGAATTTTCATTTTAAGTGAACATTAAATTTAATTATGCCTCACAACTCACGGTAGTGGTAGTGCTTACTGAGTACCCACTTGACCCCAACTGACTTGCGCGAACTTGACTGTATATAATACTTAGTACTGTATATCGTTTAAGGCTTCGTTCAATATACAGCGAAACGAATGTGCCGCAATAGCGAATTGAGTGGACACGTGACATGAATAAGAATTCCTTACCCTCTTCAAACAGGGGTGAATAAGAATTTCACCCGGTCGATTCGTATGGGAGAACACACTCTCGGATTATTTAAATATTAGTTCAACGATCTTCTTTTATAATATAGAAGAAGCAAAGGAGCATGAAGTCTTCCTGATAGTAAGTTGTGACTCTCGTCCATGGATAGGTCGACAATAAATGTACTGCTACCTTAGAAAACTAAGCGGAAAGTATACAACTCGTATACAATTTACTTTATTGCACCACCTAGAGTATGACAGTTTTATCCGCGTTTATCGCGGTGTTTCGCTTTTGTATTACCATGTGACACGATCCAAGCGACGGCGTTTCGTCATGCGTTTAACACGCTGTTCGTTGGACGGAGACCTTAGTGCGTCTATTGTTGACACTAGAAAGTGGTCGAGATACGGGCGCTAAACGTTATTGTATGGTAATTGTTATCGGGTTAGGGTGCCACCACGTTACCGCAGACCTTACGGTGTGGTAAACGCTAAATACGACAGTTTGTTACATAATAACAGTAGTCTTAGTCGATTTCTATTTAAAGTACTGAAAGGCTAGTGGAGTTTATTGATGCTGTAATCCGATAGTAAGTCAAGGCTAGATTAAATTTCTAAATTGCGAAATATAGCTAAGTTGATGCCTTAGTTAAATATGGATTAGTTGATTAACGAGTTTTTTTTATGTTTTTGGAGTTAAAATATTAAAACAGCGATAGAAAAACATGATTCCTCTCATAAAATATACAATTATAATATTGAAAGTGTTTTGTTTTCATATCATTTATAAATGATAGGATTTGTAAGAATCCACGCATATAAAAAATATGTTCTTACGTGTAACTTAGGAGATCGTTATATTCCTTACACCGCTTAAACGATCACTATTAAATTTATGACCATTTACATAATTCACAATTTAACGTCCACAAAACGAAGCCGCGGCTACATAACAGCATTTTAACAAACACTAAACATTAAAAACACTAATACCTCTGAAAGTAATGTGAATCTGCCATACAGATTTCTTCACGTAGCATTCGCCGTAACAATCGTTATAATTCGGTTCATAAATATAATCATCTTCATTGTCCCGATATGATTGCAACTGAAACAATGTGATATGTTTTTGCTCTTATTATCATTGTACTATTTCTTTTGATTTACTCAACCATCTGTTAATTCTCTTCGAACTGTATTTTTGTCATGTTTCGTATGTGAATCAGCTTAAATACGGTGCAGTTTGGTCTTTATATATCTACAATTTTGAACTCTAGACCGAAACATTACAGAATGTTTTGGCGAATAACCGATTATTGATCCGAGACACGTCTCGGCAATTCTGCGAAATGGAGCATGTCAGATCTATCAAGTAGCTTTGGACTGTTTTGAATGCATGAGGTCCAATCTGATATTGCATCAGTTGGCACGATGTAACATGAGCTGGTATTAAATTTATCTTTGAGATTCTCTGTTTCAACGTCACTGGTTTTACGTAAGATAGGTAAATATACGGACGATTATATATAAATGGCAAGAAAACTCGTAGATTTAAGCGTAGATGTATCATAATCGTTTTGAATAATCCCACAGAAAGAAGAGATGAAAGCGACGAATCACTGTACGAGTCGGCGGATTGTCACAGTGATGCCATCTCTGCGAGCGACGACGCCTTGCCTCGTCTGGGCAAAACACCAACAATAAGCAAAGAATCTCTCAAACTAGCTGTTACTGATGAAGAAACTGATCTTCTCAGAAGTAAAAAGGGTCACAGGAAAACCATGTCGCTGTCCAATCCACTGGAAATGGTCAAAAGCTTAGGCGACGACTGGTTTGACTCAAAGAAAGATCTAGAAAAGCACAGCGATAAAAAGAAGTCCAGGGAGAGCCTCTGGAGTGAAGAGGATAGAGATTCGATACATGGTTCTACAATGAAACTAGATCAGATTAGAAAGAATAGTAAAAAAGATGAAAAACTTCTTTCTGATAGCAGGAAGAGTAGCACCGCTGATGCTCCGAAAAGAAAGAGTAGTAAAGGCTCGTCTGTCAGTGCCTTGAACTTTTTAAGGCGAAAGAAAACCCCTACATCAATGAAAGCAGTGGAAGCCGTGGTTGAGGTCGTTGACAGGCTCATCAGCGCTGACGAGATTTTGAAACACACTAAGTTCTTTCTAGAGGAGGAGAAGCGTCACGCGGCGATCTGTAACAAACCACCAGCTGAGACGGATTCTGAAGAAGATGTTCCCAATCCTAAACTAATCGGAGAACACAGACGAAGGTTGAGTCGACAGACTTCCAGAAGCAAGAGCAAGGTTCGAGGGAAGAGTCAGACGGTGAAAGTGAACACGTTGCGGAAGTCTCACAGCGGGACCCTGAAGAAGGCTAAGAAGAAGGGAACGAAGACGCCGTTAGCGGGGAGAAGCAGACAGGCGAGCATCGTGGAGCCCAGCCCGATGGTCAAGAAGAAGAACTCGGACGTGTCCAAGCAGAACTCTTGGCTCTTCAGCAGTTCGAGGGGTGAGATTAACTTATTTATATTATTTAATTTACTACAATCAGTGGTGATGAAGAATTGAAATGTCTACTACTACTGTCTACAACTATCTACGAATTGAGAAGTGATAGTGATGATGGTAAGTGCTTGAGATGTTTTCAATTATAATTATAGTTGAATGTTTGGATCAAATAAGTAACAGGTGCAGAGAGAAGACGAAACGACCAATCTTGATTATCTTCTTGAAATCGTAAACTGGTAAAATTGAACTTACGCCAAAATGTACTAACATACTATCTGAGACTAGGTACTCTACCTTAAATTACTTTTAACATATAATGAGTTCTACTACCTGGCAAATACATGAAGGGTAGGGTATACTATATACTTATAGTAGGCACTTGCAGAAGAGATATATCTTGAATCACAGCAGACATATAGTCGTTAGAGGAAAATCCGTCCCAACATAAAGCATGATAATGACTTCCGTAAGACACATTCTGCCCTTCGGCATGAGATCATTTCACGTGGAACTTAGTCGTGCACGTTCTTGGAGTAAAATACTATTTATTTACTTGTCGTCTAATGTCAAGCTATTGAAATACTTGCGCTGAAATTATTTGACAGACTAAAATTATGTTTTTAAAGTAATTTCGGAGAATCTATATTTAAAGTTTACCTTTAAAACATTTACAAGTTTTCTTTAATTTTCGTCAAGTTGTATGACAGAGGAAAATCAAAACGCAAAGTTGTTATTTTGTTTTGAAGGTCTAGAGGAAGAACTTATATCCTCAATTATATCTGTCAATTGAATGCTTAGGGGCAATAACATCTGTGATTGGCTTCAGTTAGAAATCTTGTTTTATTTAAACTCGTTTACAAAATCGTGTCTGTACTGTACAGCGATGCATTGGTGACTCTAGTGTTGCAAATGTTCATAGGCGACGATGATTGTTTTTCATCAGGTTGCCCGTCTGCCTTAAACAAATCTAACAAAAATGTCACTTGTATTGCATAAAAAACAAATTGTCGAAAGGCTAATGTCGACAAAGATGACGTACCCCATACAGAATGCCGATTCGACGTGTGTGTTCCGAACAAGGCCGGCTGGTCACACTCTGAGGTCGCACTTTGATAGATATGAGACCATTCAATACTTGTTGTTAATAATGTGCAGCCAGATACATAGATGTAGATACTCGCCGCGAATGATTTCATTGCAGGACTTAAATGATGAAGGAAAATATCGTGAGAATATCTTGAATAGTTACATTGTCTGAGAGATTCCATCATGGGCAGTAATTAATGGTAATGTTAAAGCCTTTGAAAAAACTAGTCTCATCAACAGATTAAACTCCCATTGCTGGGTGCCTCTCGGATATATGGATAAAGATATAATATATAATGTATGGATAAAAATGGAAATTACACAATTAGAAATTATGAAATCGATCTTTGGTAGGTAAAATAAAATATTATCAATCTACCGAATTGATAATATTCCTATATTCATATGGGGCGTAAGAAAATAAGGGTTAAAGCACAGATCTGTATTTGTTTTGGGTTCAGGCGATAGTTAGTTGCCACGTGGGGGCTAAAGCTAATGCCTTTGAGAACATTAAGGAAACCCTCAAGCATTATGGGTTCCTTTGCGATGTTTTCCTTCATCCTTAATGCAAGTTTATGTCTGAAGTCGACATACAAACAATGTAAGGTTTTAGTTGGAAACGTTTTATTTCCGCATTTCTTGTATCTAACACTATTAGATACATTATTTCTACGGGGACTACAATTTCACAGAAGTATTCGTGTTTTAAAGTTTACGTTTACGCGTAACTTGCTTGTTAGCGCGAAGTGTTCCAGTTTATATCGAAACGTGTTCAAGATAAATACATTTCAACGAATCAAAGCATCATTAAAGTTCGTAGAAGTTTACAGAAGTATCTGTTTTGTCTCATAAGTTGTTCGAGACAAAGATTTATCTGTACAGGAAATCGTACTAATGAATCCACTAGATACTGTATTGGCCAACTCTTCAATTTATCTTGTAACGACGCGTAAGCCTTGAATTGTCAAGAGACTTGATCGATCGTTGCGTACGTAACCGTTGTTAATTATTGTCGGTTTTAACATTGTTGTAGTGGCAGCGGATAGGCGATAGAAAATGGTATGAAAGTTTAGATGAAGAAAGATAATTTAAACAGATCTTAAACAAATGTCCCTTGAAAAAGCTTATTTTGATCTCATTGTCATTTAATCGATTAAGTTGTGTGGTCCGAAGTAGTTCTAGCTCCACATGCTTTATTAGCGTAACTGATATTATGCTATATATTTTTCATTAAAAGAAGATGTGTGTTATTTCGCCGTTTCCTCTCTATAACGAACCTTTCGAAGCAGTGATAGATTATTGACATTTATAAAGAATTCTTTAAGTATCTATTTTTGAACATTCCCAAAACACTGAGTAAAAGTGCGGTGATAACTTAAGTTAGTCGATGGAGCTTGCGATTATTAAATGGACTTCGTCCCACATTGGAATCCCATCCCATAATAAACCAAATTTATTTCCAATGAACACTTCAGTTTGCTATAACCTTTATCAGATTAGATATATACTTTGCCACTTGACGGGAATAAATGGATACCATTATTACTGGTTAAGACCAATTGACAATATTGTTTGACTTCAATATAAGTAAGAGCAAAGCAAACACTTCCTCCACGATAGGTGGTAGTGGTGTTGCAGTCGTTACATCATTCAATAATGCATTGCAATTGTAGTGTCAATCTGTATACAGCTACTACTGTCCACTGACTAGGTCAGACTTAGATCTTCCCTAATTGGCTTAATTACGGCATATCTTTTGTTACTTGAAAAGGCAATATATCGCTATCTTCTTCAGATTCATTTTTGTTTTTTCATTCTTCTGTATCCTCTTTCAAATGCAGAATATTTTCATTATTTCAAAGTTCTTTTGGAATTCGCTTGCCATCACTCGTCGACGGTCAGACAAGTAATATGTTCGTCTGATTATTATTGGGCGTGTCTTTCGCATAACGGTCACATCGCATAGTTGTTTTTGTGAGGCGACAATTTTATTGTTATATGCCCTTGTTTTGTGGTCATCTTGGCAACTTTCGCGAGCTTTTCCTTTTCTTCGTAAATAAGATAAAATGGTTGAACGATAAGGTCTACAGCCAATACTTCTAAGTATTTACTAGTAATAAAATGTTTTCCATTATGACTTCCACTGAATCTATTTGAATACTGAATATCATTATAATGTGATATAACTGTTCGTGATTCGATTGCTTTACCTACTATTGGTACATTCTTTTATTTGCCTTTAATAGAAACAGTTTTATTCCCTGCTGCCAGTTTTATTCTAATTTTATAAGTGTAGTAAATTATACTTATTTTAGGTGTTCTATCTTCACATTTAGCAGTATCATTATATAGGAAGCAATTTTTCATCCACTTAAAGTTAGACTTCTTTCCTTTTGAGTTGAGAACTGATATTGACTTCTGCAACTTGAATTACATAAAGTTTTTTACGTTTATGATTTGTATGGTCGATGAAACAAAAAAGATTTAACGATTTTTACAACGTTAACGTACGCGGGTCACGGAATGGGCCACGTTAAATCGTAACTGCGTTTAACGCACGTTTGTTACACGTTAACGTACATTATAACGTGACGGCGTGGCCGTTAAGATAAAGGTACGGTCATCATATTACCATAATGGACCGATTGGTGGATAAAAAGAGATAAAAATGTAACTGACAATTTTTTAATTTGTAAAGATGATTAAGCAGTGATAGCGTAGTGGTTAAGATCGAGCTTCTCGATCGAGGGGTCCGAAGTTCAAATCCCAGGCACGCCTCTGATTTTTCAAAGTTATGTGCGTATTAGAAATTAATTATCACTTGCTAGACGGTGAAGGAAAACATCGTGAGGAAATCTGCATACCTGAGAGATTTATAAAAAAAATCTCAAAGGTATGCGAAGTCTACCAATACGCACTTGGCCAGCGCGGTGGATGGACCTAATCGCGCGCTTGGCCTAATCCTTCTCATTATGAGAGGAGACCTGTGCCAAGCAGTGGGACAGTAATGGGTTGATGATGTGATGATGCGATGAAAGATGATTAAATAGAGCCAATAGAAAATAATAAATTACAAAACATCAACCCCAATTTATAACTTGCAACGCAAGATGAGCTTTTTGAAAAAGGAGAATTTTATTTGCTTTGAGAGTCGTGTAGAAAAGGACGGGGTTTTAAATGTTATTAATATAACCGAAATGGTTGCCTATGGGTATAAGTGTTGTGCTTATTAACAAGAAAATTATCAGTAATTAGTTAATAACTGTTCTATTCGTTGATTAGTTTGAGCAGCTTACAATAATACGATAAAAGAGATATAAGCTATCCGGTCGATCACCGTGTACGCATACACGACTGCCCTCTGGCTTTGTCCGTATTATTAGATAACGAAGCTCGTTTAATTATTGTCGGGATATGACAGATATCGTTTGGAACTTGTATGCATTCATTGAATTGTTATCGTTATTCTAATCTAACCAATGTTACTACAAAAGTTTGACATTTGACAATTTCTGCCTTCTAAAAATTGACAACTTTTCATATTTGGTAGGCAAAAATTGTATAGATTGAATATCAATAATTGGCGTAAGATGGTATATTTTACAACGCTCCGAGCTACGCACTAAGTTTTTTTCTGTGTCGTTGGTAACACACACACGCACGCACGCACGCACGCACGCGCACACACACACACACACACACACACACACACACACACACACACACACACACACACACACACACACACACACACACACACACACACACACACACGCACGCACGCACACACACACACACACACACGCACGCGCACGCACACACAAAGGCGAATACACAAGCACCCAGACCCAGAATAAAAATCAAAATCATCATTCAGAAAAGGGTTTGGTCGAGGATCGAACCCGGAACCCACTGCTCATCAGACCGGTATCGTGACCGTTCCGCCACACGGGTCGTCATATGTTTGTGTAGATAGTACACTTGACCTACTGTTCTGGTTAAAATTGAACTAGCTAATGAGCATGAAGCCCAGCTAAGTACTCATTGTCAACTATCGATTTGTATTTAAGATAAATAAAAAGTTCTACCTACACTTCATACTTTTCCGAGGCATCTCAGCTTAGTCTTGAGGGGTAGCGGCGCATCTGTAGAACCCCTTACCTTGGGTTAGGATAGGTTAGGTAGGTAGCGACCTTAGCTAGAAATGTAATGTTATCTGGGATTGATAACAGATGTACCTATATGGGCGGAAAAGTATATCTCCCTTACCTCAACCTTCAAACCAGAACACAGCAGCGTTTAACACTCCTGTTATGAGGCAGACATAGGTGTGGCGGTGGTGCCGCCGGAGTCGAACCACAGAGAGTTCTACCACCTTTGCAAATAGAGTAACCGTTAAAATACTTACGTCACTAGAGGGACCCCATTCGCGAATTGCCGCCCGCATGTCACAGAGACGAGTTTGTTTAGTGCGATGATTAATACTTTACCCTCCCCCCACCACCCCGCACCCCCTAATCCTCGCGATCGCATTGATATGCGCGCGCGCAGGCCAACGGGAAGTTCGCTACATAGATGTAGTGTTCGTGTTGCGGTGTAGTAGTTAATTGTGGTGTTTTGTGAAGTGTCTGACTTTATGATGTTGTGGTAAATTATAATTGAAGGTCTGTAGTTCTATTTAAAGTATCTTGTTTGTATGGAATAGTTGTGTGTTATGAATGAACAATATTATTAATTTTGACAGTTTATCCCGTCTCTGTCTGTCTGTTTAGTTGGACTCCATTATAGATTACAACCATTAGGTACATAAATGTTTAATAAGATAGGCTCTAAAAATATTGGACTGTAAATTAATTATTTGAAAGTGTTAGAACCCTTTTTGGTTCGATTCCGGCGGCACCACCGCCTCATCTATATCTGCCGTGTTAAGCGCTGCTGTGTTCGGATTTGAAGGGTGTGGTGAAAATACAGACTTATCCAAGGCGTTCCCAATTAGTCCTTAGGAATAGCAACGTATCTGTGACCGACCTCAAGGGGGACTCTTATCTTATCTGGGATGGAATTTAGCTGTCCATGGCCGGCAGGAGCCTTTTCTCATCAGATGGACTGTATGATTATTTGGTACTTCTAGGTTATGAAAAAAAAAAACATTCGTGAAACAAAACTCGTGGGCATAATAATAAATGCCTCTTTCAACGTACAGACAGTAACATACATATAAATAGCGGGCGTATCCTCGTTGGCTGAGTCACCGCGACAGAAACGGCGCGGCATTGTCTCCGTTCGGTTCCCGGTCGGGCCAGCTAAATTTGGATCGTAACACATTCTTCGTTATTGGTGGTCGATTGTTATTTGTTGATTGATTTCTTGATTAATTAGTTTTTTAAATGATTTTGAAAATATGTATGTGTAAATGTTTTATATAGATGCATTATAACTTTTGTAGGCTTTCATACAAATAGTTTATTATGTACTTTATTGAATTAAAGATATTTTTTGTCTATTAACATGGTTTAATAATTTTAAATTGATAATTTCCCGTTACGTTTTATTGATATGTTTTATTGGGATATTGTGTTGTGATACAATTGGTAGATTTTCATACAAATAGAAAACTGTTCTGCAGTCCAGTTGACATAACCTTTGCAGCCTACGACAGACACATCGATGAATTAAAAAAATATGTTTAGAGTTGAGTGTTGCCATCCCAAAGAACTAAATTGGAACGCTTATAGCGTACGTGTTAAATCATTATCCACCCTTATTATCACTACTTGCATGTACTACTATAACGTGGTCGCCTTAGAATTCTACCAACTGTAATGTTTCGTTAATTTAATTTCTATTCTATAGCTCCTATAGATAAGGATATAGACATAGACACTTTATCCGTGCATATGCAAGAGACGCATTTACATGTGCATATGCATGCTACGTTCCAACCGTAACGAACCACGCACT
The DNA here is from genome assembly GCA_014595695.2 of Epargyreus clarus clarus. Taxonomy (NCBI): domain Eukaryota; kingdom Metazoa; phylum Arthropoda; class Insecta; order Lepidoptera; family Hesperiidae; genus Epargyreus; species Epargyreus clarus. Next base: position 51,516 of record JACTTY020000019.1, read on the forward strand.
TCACGCAAAGTCTCTAAAGCTTAAAGCCTCAAAAAGCTCGGACGTCGCGAATCGCAACGCCGCGACGGGGGTGAATGACCGCGTGACGTCACGCGGGGTCCGCCGAATCTCGGGGTACGGTGGTGGTGGTGATTCATAGTCAGATGACGGTCGACCTGCTCGCGAAGCTGTCGGGTTTCCCTAAGTTTTCTAACATATGTATTTCCTTATAATATTTAAGTTGCTTAGCTAGTGTAGTTTTTTGTATAATATTGGAGTTAAAAACGAGCATGCAGTCCACTTAATGATAAATGGGTATTGCCGCCCGTGGACATCTATAATCAACCATAGAGTAGTGTCCTACCTGAGGTTGGCTGCAATTGTGTCGTGCCCCTGAGGACTAAGTTGGAACGCCTGGGATAATTATGTCTCTAACCACATCCTTAAAAGGGGAAAACAGCAGCGTTTAACTCTATTGTTATTAGGCAGAAATAGGTGTGGCGCTGGTGCCGCCAGAGTCGAACCACAGAGGGTTCTACCACCTTCAAAACACATTATTTTTTAGATTACAGATATCCATGGTCGGCAGTGACCACTTACCATCAGATGGACTTGCATACTCTTATGATATTTAAATGAAAAATATGTATCTTATATATTTAATGAGTTGAAATATCTATAACTAGCTGACCCGGCAAACTTTGTAGTGCCTCAAAATCTATTTATCAAATAAATTTCATATAAAATACTCGTATATCCTATTTTACTCGTGGATAATGTAGCTTTCGAATAGTGAAAAAAAATTTTAATCGGTCCAGTAGTTTTTGAGCCTATTCATTACAAACAAACATACAAACAAAGTTTTCCTCTTTATAATGTTAGTGTAGATATGCGAGTAACTAGAAGCTTTATAATTAATAGCTTTTAAATAAATACAGTTTTCCGAGTAACCACAACCGACCATATGTTCAACATTAATGGCACATAAATTATACTCTGTTTAAGACTTATATCTGGGTCATATTGATCTAGCCCCACATACTAGAGCGACGGTCTAGATCGGTATGGGATAAATTTAATACGAGTTTTTAGATTTTTTGAAGTTATGCTTGTTTTAACATAGAAAAGGTGAAAGTGGTTATTTTTTTTGAAATCGACAGATAAAATTGACACAATGAAGTTGGTTAGTAAATATTCAATAAATGCGTTTTTTTTTTGTTTTTGATTATATGATACAATACATTATGTATCGTGTGTACTTTTCATTAAATATGCCATAGAAGTGTAACTTAAGTACTTAGTAAGAACAGTTACTCACTAATAATAGATAAATTGTACAGTCACTGTTGTATCTTATGTTTGTAGTCCTGAATAAATAAAAAAATTTGATCTGAGTGAAGGATTAAGGTTCTATCTCAGTGAAGACAATGTCCAATTTTGATGTTAATCTTAATAATAAATTGAGACTTCAGTACCTTTAGTATGAGTTTTTATGTTTTTACAAAAATTACTGTGTTTGTAATTGTTTACGTATTTCCCATACATTTCCAATCAGTTCTGATACAGTCCACCAGGGGCGCTGATCGGTATTGTATGGGCAAATACGTAAAAACTCATACTAAGTGTATTGGTCTATATTTGGGTGTTTATGTACTGGTTGTATATGTGAATCCTACTATAGGGTTGCGTATGTATGCGAAAATCCTCGTTTACTATTATATTTTAAATTAAAAATACCATTCATCATCATCGTCATCTTAATTGTGAATCAATGAATAAAACAAACGAGTAACAATGGCGTTTTTCTCACGAAACGCAAACATCGCCTCACACACACAAACACGACTTTGTTTGTACACTCGACCGGTGTATGTGCGTGTGTTTAGTACAAAATTATAATGCACATATTAAGCGATGATCTCACGTTATACCTACTTAGTGGGGTTAAGTCATTTATATGTCGCAAGTGAATTGAGATGTTAGCGCAGTATTGTAATACTTAAAATTATTTCCGTAATAAATTATGTATAGCTAAATGTTTGGTTTGTTAATAAATCCTAATGTTTTATATACTATAATCTGTCTGGTGAAATTTGCTTTCAAGTAACCAAAACTCTATCCAAACTGGATCAGTAGTTTTTGAGAAAAACGCGAACATAAAAACTTTTTTGAAGTCTGTTAAAAGACAGTTGAGACATTATTGTGTGACTAAACGAATTTAGTTATTTGCTAGTTATAAATGGATTTTCTTATGCATTTAAGTCTGTTATTAATATTCTATCTTTCTAACGTTTTGCTTACCGGAGATAGAAATTTGTCAATTTTTTATAGGGAGATATTGTCAATTATCGATCTATGGTGGCTAAATAATGGATAGATTGAGTATTAAAAACGGGCGTTAGTGAAATCGTGTTGCTGCTATTATTTGCCGGCGTTTGATCATATTTCTAGGCAATTGATTAAATGCCGAATTTTGCTGTTTACTTTACGGCGGTACATAATACACTGATAAATGTGTAGTAATCATAATTGTTAAAATATTACGGTGTTTAAAATTTAGTTTTTATAAGATAACGTTACATAAAATAACTAAGTCTAAAATAACTAATTTGGAACACCCTCGTGCAAGTGTCTCTTCTTTACTTAATATGAAACTTAAAGTTAAAGCATAACACTGCTGTTAATAGGCAGAAAAAAAAATGCGATAAAATTGCTTCCGAAGTTAAAACAAGCACTACATTTGACAGTTTGGACAGTAAAAATGTTAATGACTATGCTTATTTCACATAATAATATTATAATTACACTCTTTTATTTATTTTATGTGAAAAGTGAATTTAAGAGATATAAAGATATGTAAAATTCAAAATACTCCGTATTTTGTACGTAATGGAGTATCACGAAACGCCATCTACCGTTGAGTAGCGGAACCAAATTAAAGCTTACGAGAGCTGTGTCAACGGTATAATAGGTATGTTCTTTTTAATATTTCTCTTGCAACGGACTCCAGTGCAGAGGTAAGTGAAAATTGTTTTTTAATTATTAATTACATTAAATAACGAATACGTGACATGTAACGCCATCTAGTGTCGAATAGACTGAACGAAGTAATTTTTTTTAGTTTGACTCTTTCGTTTGTTCTTCCTAAACTATTTTCTTTTTAAACAATAAATTGAGGTAAGTGCAGTATAAAGTTTTTTTCAACGTTCAGTTAAATTTTTATTTCAATGATTTAGTAAATTTTGTTTTGTATCTATTTTTCAATAAAAGTAAATTCTTATTCTTTACAAATATCAATTTACACTTTAATTTTCTTTGAGACTTTTCTAAATTGAAAATATTTTTGTTCCAAACTTTCGGGGTCGTATTTTAACAGGTTGTGTTTTTTCTCCCCAGCAGAGTCGAGGCGGGAAGGGTCCACGGAGGAGCCCTCTGCGCCGGACTTGGACCTCGACACTAGCGACACCACAACCAAGGAGCTACCTGAGAAGGAACACAAGTGAGTTGAAATTTATTTAGTTGGTTTTGGGAGCAGCGCCATCTAGTAGTGTTGTGTAGTAAGTAGCTGAGAGGTGTGGTTAGTTTTGCTATTGAACGGTAGATGGCGGTGTTTACACTAGGAGGATATTTATAGTGCCATCCCGTAGTTTTCAGGATTATATTAGTAGTTACTCTTTTAGGGTATTGAAACTCGATAGAAAAGGAATCTTTTCTTTTTAATATATTGGTTATTTTGTTAAAATAAAAATGAAAATTAAGACCACGTCCACAGTGCTTAAATACTTTATAATTATTGAATTCAATAAAGTAAAATTCAATTTTGTTGCTGAACACCGATTTCCTCATAAAGGAGAGGGGTACAGGCTATAGTCGTCTACACTGAGGACTAAGCTGGAACACCTTGGAAAAGTATGTTTTCGTTACCACACCCTTCAAACCAGAACACAGCAACGCTTAACACTACTGTTATGAGGTAGAAATAGGTGTGGCGGTGGTGCCGCCGGAGCAAAACCTCAAAGGGTTCTACCACCTTGTTGGGAGACCCCCAGGATCGGAGGCCCGGTGCGGACACTTAAGCCGCTAGAGGTTCTACCACCTTCATAATACGTTATGTAACTCACAATTTAAGGTGTATCAAGAACAATAACCAAACAAACAAAATGTTTTCGATCGTTCAGTTGGCGCGGAGCGGTGAGCGCCCGCGGCGTGAACCGCGCGGAGAGCTGCCGCGAGCGGGACGCACCGCGACGCGGCAAACACCGGAACGCTTCGGATCCGAACCGGCTCACCGCGCACCACAACCAGTGAGTACCTTTTTTTTTTCCTTCAAAAGGTACCCGACGACGTGGGAGTGACGCCGGGTTATGTGGGATTTTTACCGCACTAAAACCCCCCCCGGTGGCCGTCCTCAACGCTTGTTGGAGAACTCCCGGATCTCCGGCGGAACGCAACCGGAGTTCTCCAAGTGCGATGCCCAGATCATATTCAGCCCAGATTCTTAGAATATAAAATTGTATTAAAATGATCATAAAAAATGCAAACTTCTCAAAGAGTACAAACTATATAAAAATGTATAAAATGTTAATTACCGTACTCCTCCGAAACGGTTTTACCGATTTTCACCAAATTTCATATGCATATTCAGTAGGTCTGATCGGCTACTATCTATTTTTCATACCCCTAAGTCATAAGGGTTGTTCACCCTTAACATTTTTTTTTATTTATATGGCAACACAACGTTTGCCGGGTCAGCTAGCAAATATGTAAAACTCAGCGTGTCACACCGTAACCGTGGAACTACTTATATACCTATATCTATATATGTAGTTGAGATTCCGTCGCCGAGAATAGCCTCATTAGGTATGTAGACGGTCGGTACGGGGTTTTCTCTTATTTCCCAACTATCACTAAACTTAATTCAGCAACACCTACCTAGACATCGTAATGTTACAAGTGCAACACAAACTTCACACGAAAATCGCCTTTATTGTATTTTTTAATATGGGTGAGAATAGCTTGAATATATCGAACGTAAGCTTTAGCAAATGATGAAAAAATATCCATTTGATATTCAACTTTATACACAAGGAGACAAAGTGTTTTATTATATGCAGTTATCTATGTAAATATTCTTCGTTTTTCAATCTGAACTGAACCATATTGTTTTAGTATTAGTATTAAAAGCTCATTTTATATTGAACTAACCAACCAACGTACGTTGATCCGTACTCAGTACTAAATATTATAGTATCGGGAGGTCGTATAGTGACTAGTATAATTTGAGCTCCCGTAGCGCATAAATCGTTACGTGACACAGCTCTCGACAGTGGGTCGATGTGATTTAGTAAAACCAGTATACGATGAACCGTGTTCGATAGAAGATGCTATATTATTGGGAGGTCTTACTAATAGCCATTTTAATAAGAGCTCCGGTTTCCTATAAATCGTTTTGTGCCAGAGGTCTTGATGTCTGGTTCGTGTGCTGTAGGAATGTTTATGAACGTTTCAGTTTTCAGTGCCGGTTGAGACACGCTCGCGGACGCACTGCGGGTGTTTTCAAAATAATATAAAAAAAAGAAAACAAAAGTATTGCCAGTGTTATTAATTAATGCTTTCGTCGCGCGAGTGCTGCCATAATTTGAGTGATTTATTTTCGGATTTTAGCTATTTTGGTGTTTTGACTGTGGTCTGGTGACATTTTGATTATTATTCAGTATTATTTTAATTTTTAAGGAATCTCCAATTTTGATTTCTTTTATTATTATTTTCCTGTTATAATTATAAAGTTAGCGTGATGTGAATAAAATTTTCCATTAAGAAAAATCTTATTTTTAGGTTTCCAATTAACCCATAATTCTTAGGTTTATTATGAAAAAAATATTTGGTAAAATTAAAAGGTCGAGTTTAATATTTTTACTTTTACAACTAAATGTGTATAAGGATTCTTTTGGCACTACGCAAAACAATTCGGCTCTTTCTAGGTTTAGGATCCATTCATTCACCGTTGCTTAAAAGCCCTAAAAAACTAAAGTAAAGCTTCAAAAGCCGGCTTCAAACAGCTATCTATTTTAAATTTGTATATAATAATTACATGGGCTGTCTCCGGGAACGCCGGGGCCCTCGGCCACTAGGGCGTAGGTAATAAATACAGATAGGTAATTTAAAAAAAATAACAATAAGGTACAACCAAGTTCTATAAGTTCTATATCACTATAAATATTTTTACTTTTACAACTAAATGTGTATAAGGATTCTTTTGGCACTACGCAAAACAATTCGGCTCTTTCTAGGTTTAGGATCCATTCATTCACCGTTGCTTAAAAGCCCTAAAAAACTAAAGTAAAGCTTCAAAAGCCGGCTTCAAACAGCTATCTATTTTAAATTTGTATATAATAATTACATGGGCTGTCTCCGGGAACGCCGGGGCCCTCGGCCACTAGGGCGTAGGTAATAAATACAGATAGGTAATTTAAAAAAAATAACAATAAGGTACAACCAAGTTCTATAAGTTCTATATCACTATAAAGCAAAAAAAAAAAAAATTAGCATATAAACAAATGTTTTAGCCTATTCGGGCCCTTGGCACAGATCCCTTGTGCCATTTTGTTCAAGATACTAGATACTGACCATTATTTATATGCATGTATCTAGGTATATATTTATTAATATTATTTATTTCGGTCGATGCACACATCGCGTGGGAGACACTCTGTCAATGAACTGATTTGCAATACGGATATCATGTTGGTGTCGGATGTGGCGAAATGTGGATATGTCTACCTACACGGTCTTATATCACTGTACTTAATGCACTACTGTAATTACACTAGAAATTAATATATCAATGGGCGGTGATGGCTTGGTGGTCTCAGCTTCTTAAGCTGAGAGTCCGAGGTTCGAATTTCAGGCGTGCACCTATCCTTATCATCATCAACCCATTACTATTCAACTGCTGGGCACGGGTCTCTTCTCAGAATGAGAAGGATTAGGCCATAGTCCACCACCAGTATATAGAAATACGAGCTTTTGCCCGCGGCTTCGCTCGCGTTACGAAGTAATATTTTCATCCCCTATTTTATCCCCTTGGGGGTAGAATTGATCAGAATCCTTTCTTAGCGGATGCCTACGTCATAACGTCTACCTGCATGCCAAATTTCAGCCCGATCCGTCCACTGGTTTGGGCTCTGCGTTGATAGATCACTATGTCTGTCAGTCACCTTTGATTTATATATATTTAAGATATAGACGTTTTGAAAATGTAATCTGTCTTTGTTACCTATAAATAAATAAATAGAGATTCCTTACAGATCTCCATGGGTGACAGTAGACACTGATGCTTCTTAAATCTTATACGAGTAAAATGCCACTCCAGAAAATTCCAAGAATTTCATACGATATCGTCGTCAGAGAGATATGAATTATGCGCCGGCGCATCACTGAATATATCTCAAAGTAGCACTAACTTGCATACATTATTACTAACAACTAATCATTACACTTCATGAAAATTATTCACGTGTTTATTTGTATATTATTGTAATAATTGTATAGTTTGGTCTAATAAAGATTGGAATCCAAAATGGCCGCTATTATCTATGGTTTTCATTAATAGAGCGTGAGGTTTCTTTTGTAATACAGGAGTAGCAAACGAACATGCAGTCCACCTGATGGTAAGCAACTACAGCCGTATGGATATCTGTAATCAATCCCAGATAGGATTGTAGTCCTAACCACAGTATAAGTATTGTACCGTGTCCTAACTAAGGTTCGCCACAGATGCGTAGCTACCCCAAAGGACTAACATGGAACACCCTTATAAATAAGTCTTCCTTACCACACCCTTTTATTGGAATGCCTCGAAGAAATTGTGTCTCTTACCACACCCTTAAAAGTGGAACACAGCAGCGCCTAACACTGCTGTTATCAGGCAGAAATAGGTGTTGCGGTGGTGGTGGCGCCGGAGTCGAACCACTAAGGGTTCTTCGTAGTGTTCTGCATTAAATTAAAATAGTAATATCAAATGGGCATCAAGCCTGCCTTATTTAAATGGTGTTGGCGCTCATGTATTACGAAGACATCAGTATTAATTTTGCCCTTTTGTACATTCACTTTGTGTTAGTGTTACAAAAAATAAATAATTGAACGTATTAAATATGTTATCCCACTGCTGAGCAAGGGTCTGGGAGGTCTACCACCCTTACATAAAGGTGGTAGAACCCTTTGTGGTTCGACTCCGGCGGCACCACCGCCACACCTATTTCTACCTAATAACAGCAGTGTTAGGCGCTGCTGTGTTCCGGTTTGAAGGGTGTGGTAAGGGAGACAGACTTTTCCGAGGCGTTCCAGCTTAGTCCTCAGGGGTAGCAGCGCATCTGTGACTGACCTCAGATAGGAATATCTAATCCTATCTGAGGTTGATTACAGATGTCCATGGGCGGCAGTAGCCACTTACCATCAGGTGGACTGCATGCTCGTCTGCTACTCCTATAATATAAAAAAAAAAAAAATACATATGCATATATTCTCGTATGAACGAACTAACTAGTACTTTACCTACAATTGGTTGCATACAACTGCTAATGACATAGTGTTCGCAGTCGAGCTGTACGCGTGTGCTGGTTAGTGATGTGATATGGAGATATATATAGTTTCTTCTCCCACTTCAAATACTTTTTTACTGGCTCGAAATCTGTCATAATACAAGAAATCTATGACGTTTTTTTGAACGCCTCGTCTCTCTGCTTTATCACAGAAAACCTCAGCCCATATATTGCTTCTATTGGGTAGAAATAGCTATAGCGATAACCTAGAATACACATTTAAAGATTTCACTATTTAGATGGGCATCTCCCTGGAAATCATACTTGGAATCTTATGCTGGAAGTGGTACATGCAGAAATATCTGCATCTTGGAGTGACCTCGTATTTTTATTCATATTGTGACCACCAGTTTCCTAATTGTTACTGTAACCCTGCTTATGTCTTTTCCTACAACGTCGAGAAGACGGAAGTGCTTCATTCATACTGCTCCAATGCAGCCTACATATTATAAACATTTTTGGTCTCGAAGTATTTTTTTTTTTATAATATATGAGTAGCAGACGAGCATGCAGTCCACCTGATGTTAAGTGGCTACTGCCGCCCATGGACATCTGTAATCAACCCCAGATAGGATAAGATATTCTTACCTGAGGTCGGCCACAGATGCGCCGCTACCCCTGCTGAGGACTAAGCTGGAATGCCTCGGAAAGGTCTGTCTCCCTTACCACACCCTTCAAACCGGAACACAGCAGCGCCTAACACTGCTGTTATTAGGTCGATGGACATCTGTAATCAACCCCAGATAGGATAAGATATTCTTACCTGAGGTCGGCCACAGATGCGCCGCTACCCCTGCTGAGGACTAAGCTGGAATGCCTCGGAAAGGTCTGTCTCCCTTACCACACCCTTCAAACCGGAACACAGCAGCGCCTAACACTGCTGTTATTAGGTAGAAATAGGTGTGGCGGTGGTGCCGCCGGAGTCGAACCACAAAGGGTTCTACCACCTTCAAAAGTATATCGATGTTTTATGACAGTATCGATACATCGACGGTACCTACCCATCCCTACGTCAGTATACACTGCCAGACAATACGACCGTTTACAATAGACAATCGTGTCGTCCAACATTTCTATAGGTGGTACGCAACGAAAACTTTACACCGCGCACCGTACGGTGCTCGTATTGCTAATTGTATTCACTTGATACATATATGTAAAATGTATGTATGTATGTATGATTGTTAATGGTGAACTGTTTGCTTTGCTCGTAAATATTAAATAAACGCTTTCTACACTCACAGCCCCACACTAGGATTCCCTGTGTCGTGGGTGCCATGAACACACACATAGACAAATACACAAACCCAGACCCAGAAACAGAAATCTAAATTCATCATTTAGACATCTGTCTGGCCGGGGATCAAACCCGGGACCCTTTGCGCGTCAGACCGGCATGGTGACCGCTCCGCCACGCGGGTCGTCAATATTTATGTCTCGCTAGTTTGAAGGTGGTAAAACCTTGTGCCACCGCCACACCTATTTCTATTACAACTGCAGTGTTAAGCGCTGCTGTGCTCTGGTTTGAAGGGACGGCAAGAGAGACATAATTTTCCGAGTTGTATTAGTTTAGTCCTAAGGCGTAGCGGCACGTCTGTGGCCGACTTTAGGTAGGAATATCTAATCCTATCAAAGGTTGATTACATGTGAATCAGTAGCCACTTATAGCCAGGTGGAGTGCATGCTCGTCTACTACTCCCGTTATAAAAAGCGTACTTCATTCAGTAGTAGACAAAAGGCATAGGAAAATAAACACTCAAAACTTGTCAAGTGGGTCTTGAGAACCACGTCATTATAATAAATTGATAACTATTTATAAAACATTGCATACTGCATAGTATATTAAAACTGTTCAATTAGTATTGGGGCATTGTGGGCGAGTATCCCCACACTTCCCCCAGTTGCAAAGAGACACATAGAAAAATACAATGGGACATCGTGACTCCCACGTGACATATGAAACAAAACCTAGTTAACAACTAGGAACGCGATATCAACCGTCGTACATTTCCGGATCGGACGCCCGGCTCTCCGATACCGGAAACGCGGAGAGCTTCCGATATCGGAACACGGTGAGGGGGGAGCAGAGGGAGGTGGGGGAGGTGTCTAGCCGCATTGCAGCTGTGTCTGTTAACCTGGGTGCTATTGTGTTAATTTATGAATGTAACTATTTAATGTAACGAATGAGCATGCAACTTTGTAAGCACTAGTAAATAAGAGAAGACTTCTGCTTCAGGTTGGTTACAGATGTACTGCTGTCTGAGGACTAGGTCGGAACGCTAAGAGCCTCGAATTAAAATTTGACCACCTCGTTAAAACCAAAACGAAGCAATTTCATAAATAGCAATTGTGATTTTTTTTTACCGTCTAATTTCGTATGGCTTACGGATCTCTTCTTATAACCGTGGGAGATTTGGAGGGTTCTTCACCAATGCGGATTGATGAATAGTTAGTGGTCAAGCATTATCGAAAGTTTAAAAGCTCCCGAAAGGTAATTCCTACACCTAACTGAGAGATTTGAAACAGTTTTCAAAGTTATGTGAAGTTTACCAATTCATAATTGGCCAGGGCAGAAGATTGTAGCCAGCTGTTGTACAGTAATGAGTCATGATGATGATGATTCAACAGTCATGATGATTGTTGTTGATGATTATTATGATTAATTGAGTCGAGTGCTTTGAGAACTACACAAGCCACGGGATGTTTAAACATACTATAGTTTTCTTGTTAAAAACGCATTAAAAATAGTATTCGCACTAAAACTGAAAGCGTATACGATTTTCGGAATTCCGCCCGGGAGCGGCTGTAAACATAACAATATAAGCCCCTACACGAAAGTGGTGTATGTTCGCAATAAATATCCTACCGGTGTGGTGCGAGTTGGGAGATGAAGCGGGAAAAAGGAGCAGCACTCGCGTAAAAGCAAATAAATTAATCCTTTCAATTTTTATCACGTGCTAGGATTTTAGTGTCTAAAATAGATGCTAGAATTTTAAAAGATACATCGCGCTACAATAGATGTTTTCGTTGGCATGTACAAGTATTCTAAAAGTCTGTGTTACCAGAAACTCGAGAATTTCTATCGAGCCTTTTTTGTAACCCGTGAGGCGATGCTGTCGCCATATCAATCTGAAACGCATAGCGCTCCGGATTTTATCACCGGCCTGGTAGAAATCTTTGCTTTCTGGGTCTGTATCTTTGTGTGTCTTCATGGCATCTAAATAAGACTTATGATATCTACGAATGAATGTAACGCCCATTATAAATAATCAATCTATCTAATGTTTCGCTTATCAATACCTAATCCATGATTTACAACCTCCTCATATTAGAAATTGACAAATTTAGACCTTTGAATCTATCCAAATTTCTAACCTAATATAGATTTGGGCATCAATACCAATAGTGTAAAACATGTTGAATCGAATGTGAAGTCTTGTCCGCTCCCGCTTCCGCCCGTGCCTCAAAACGCATCGATCTGGCCGTCGGCCAGCCGCGTCTCGGCGTCCTAGCGGGTGCACTGACTGTTACAGGCGTTTCGTGGTGCAATTACGGTTTTTCACGTTCCTCCATAGTGTGTTTTGTTTTATTTTATAATGTGCCACTGCGCTCGGTTACACTCGTGTGCAATGGCGATCGTAGGTTTTGAGTACTGACGTAGAATTTTCACTATTTTCGGATTATTGTCTTTATTATTAATTGAAATTTCCGCCTATTAAGTCCTGAAGATTACCAAGGAAAATGAAAAAAATTGTGTCGTTTTATCCAATTTGATGTTCACCGATTAAATATAAGCTATAAGTGATATGTACAAGTACATGTGGTTTGAAGCGTCAGGTAGAATTGCTAACATAATGTGTTTCGAGTTGGTCCTCAGAGGTAGCAATACTCTTGTAGTCGACCGCGGATAGGAATCTGTCCTTATTTGGTGATGATTTTTATTTTTGTCCAACAGCCATCAACAGTTAATACTTAAATCAATTGATACGTGATTTACGTCACTCCTTTTTTCAGATAATGAAATTGGATGATCTTTTAATTGTAAAATAAAAGGAAAAGTAGCTTTTCTGCCGAAACAGATTCCTTAACCTTAACGTTTCATTGTGGCTAAAGTTTCGCAATTCCATTGAATACTCCCGTTAATCTGAGTGGTTACGCAATGCTTCCGTATGTACCCTACGTATGTGTCGGTTCATTGATAATAACGGAATCGATATAAAAACCACGATCGAAATAAACTTTCAACGTGCACGGGCGCGCAACGTGAGCTTATCAATAGGGTTGCCCATCATCAAACTGTACTGTGCCTCTGCTGGGCACATTTAGGACATAGTCCACCGCGCTGGACAAGTGTGGATTGGTAGACTTCATACAATCTTGAGAACTTTTTTTAGAATTTTAAATGTTTTGTTAATGAATTTTAAATGATTTCTCACGGTTTTCCTTCACCGTTGAAGTGATAATGATTTTTACCTTCTAATGAGGATTGCCTTCCGTTTTATAATATACTAGCCATGCCATCGTATCGTAACATACGTGGAAGTCGATGTTTTACATCTTCATAAAATTTATAAGATGTAGCTTAAAACATTATTAAATACAAGGTCCGTTAAAAGAGTAACGATTTTTTTACTTTAATAAAAAAATACGATTGAAAGTATCGTTTTCTTAAAAAAAATCTTTAAAAAAAAGTAACATATTTTGATCCTGTTCCTGTTTTTTAATATTTTGAAGCGTATTGTCGATTTAATCATTGATAAAAAATGTTAACAGCCCTACACATATCAAAACAACTCTATTTGTTTACAATAGATTTTTCACGCGGGGTCACACACATCGTTTGGGAATATTACTGGGGAATTTTCTGCGGGAAAATTCTTATAGAATATTAATAGTGAACAAATTCTTTGTTGCGCTTCCTTGTCTACTAAATCAAAATTTGACTGACTGTGTCTCCACAGCTCTAACCGGCACTGAATGCTGTATCGTAGGGCTCTTATACACACGACATGGTCCGCGCCGGCGACCGGCGCCGACTGTTAACTGTAGTTAGCGACTGCTAACGACAGGCGGCAATCGTCGGTGATAATCGTCAGCGTGGACTGTCGCTTATTGACGCCTCATGAGTTACTGTATCCTCGCGTAAGCGACTGTAGTTAGTCGCACGTCGCTATTGACAGTCGACAACGACAGGCGGCAACAATCGGCAACAGTCGACTTGAAGTGTCGCTCGTATATTAACGCCCTTACTTGGTAAATCGCTTACTTCCTCGATATACAAGCCTTAAGGTGTTGCGCGTATTTTTATATATGCCATGTACTGTTATTGTGTGATACTGTGATATCACAGTGATCAGCACGTACGTCATCAAGGCTTAGTAACGCGTTCAATTATCCCACGCGACTCTGAGCTTATCCGTGATAAGAGATAGCAGCTTGATTGAGTGGCCACCTTGATGCACTCGCGGACAGGATAACAGCCTTGATATATAGCTACCTAGTCGGTTTACTCCCGTACGTCATGTTTAAATTTATAGACAAGGGCTTAAAAACCATTAAACTCATTGTAGACTAACTTTATAGGAGATCATTTGGACGTAGTTATGCAAAATGGATCCAACCCACAAAACCGTTTTTTAGTTACTATCACAAATGGCATCTCCACATCAACTTTCATATATGCAAAAAATATTTAAGCTGCATGGTATTTTTTTTCTTTTGAAATATACAGATATCAGTGACACCAACCATAAATTAAGCAATTTAAATTTTACTAAAAGACCTATTTTCTCGATAGCTAGTTTTTGTGGTTGGATCTATTTGGCATAACTTGCATAAGCGCTGTGTTTCGGTTTGAAGGAAGACATACTTAGCCGAAGCTTTCCAGCTTAGTTCTTTAGCGACGCATCTGTTGCCAAACTTAGGTAGGAGTATACTCTTATCTGGGGTTGATTACAGATGCCCATGGGCGGTAGTAGCCACTTACCATTATGACTGGATGCTCGTTTGCAAAGATCGTTGAGTTTGTATTACTGCAAAGAAATACTGGACATTTTGATTTTATAAATGTAGTCTCAATTTGATTTATCGTCGAGACATTCGTATCAGAACAAACTGCGTAGTCGACGAATATAATGACGACATTTGGAAATATAACAATGGAAGAAAACTCCAAGTTATCCAAAGATTCCAGACTAACAATGGGGAGTTGAAACATTTGTAAGCGCTTTGGAAGTTTCCAAAAACGACCAAGTTTCGATGTCTTCTCCGAACTATTGTTATTGTGTTTCGTATTTTGTTAGTTTCTTTTTGCGTAGCTAGTCTAGCCGCGGTGGAGGATCTCAAGTGTACACCACAAATGTAGCGTTTTTTTTTTAAATGTCCCTAAATCTTATTTGTATGGCGATTTTCCTATGACAGAACCTAGTTTGCTTGCATGAATAGAAGCATATGGACATCGGCTACATATAAAGTTTCGTTGTGCCAAATCTTTTGTTATTTTTTTTAAATATATTGCTTTGAGGTAATAGACTTTTAATACTAGAGATATGTTTTTGGTTTTTCATGACTAATACTTCTCTTTTTAAAACTCAAAGTTCTGTCGTAATCGCTATATAAATCCGTAGTAATATCGATTAGAAGTCTATTCAATACTTTGTCAATGGCTTTATGTACTATGTGGGACAAGGCTTGTTCAAAAATAAAATTATCTTCAAATTATCTTTGGAATTTATAACATTTATTAAAGTTATCACGTTTAGTCATTACATAATTAAAACATAATCCTGTACCAATCGTACTCAATCCCGCGTTGATCCGGCTCGGAGGACCAAAGTTAAATTTAGTCAAAGGCATTTCAAGTGTATTACGTGCGCATCAAGTGATTTATTTCAGTGTTATAGCCCGTCTGCTTTACGATAATAAACATACAATCTATTAGGAGGCTATTTCGAACTCTGTCTTTTCGTTTTCGAAGGTATTATTTTAGATTATTGAAAATTTCCTTTTACGAACGATCCTTACAAATTATTGCTTATAATAAATTAATTATCACTTATTATAACGACGAAAGTAAACATTGCGAGGAAACTTTAAACCCCTGGGTGTTCATAAAAAACTTGTATAAGCTGTATGAAATCTAACAGTTCACACCTGATGTAGTGAACTATGACCTAAACCTCTTTCACTATGTGACACCCGTGCCTACCAGTGGGACAGTATTGGGTTTACGACATATTTTATGAATTAGTTTTATAATTGCGACGGGATTAAGTTTCTTTGTTGTCCAATCCCGCGTTGATCCGGCTCGGAGGACCAAAGCTAAATTTAGCCAAAGGCATTTCAAGTGTGTTACGGGCGCATCGCGTGATTTATTTCAGTGTTATAGCCGCCAGCTTGCTTTACGATATTTACATCATACCAATAACAGTTTGAAATTATACTAACATTGTACGTTTGGAATGTACTTTATCTGTCATATACCTAAGATTAATAGATGTAAATTGTAAAAAGCTGTATAACTTATGGTGCTATTGTGCTTTATTGATTTATAATCAGTTCTAATATTCGAAGTGTTTTTAGGGTTGAGGATAGGATCTTAAAGTCCGATGTAAAAATACTTTTTTGAAATGTGCAGGGGTTTATTTTCACTTTCACTTTATTTTATATGATAGGGTAGACGGCTACGCAAGTTGTAGCAACGTTAAGACTACTAACATTGTGTAGAAGTAGATTGTTGAAAAAAAAATGGTTTACATAAAGGATACCTTAGGAATTAGTGGAAGCTTATTCAATGTCACAATCTGAATAATATTTTAGTAATATTAAAATTTGAGATAACTTTATATCTGACAACGGCTAATGAAAATTTGGAGACGAAAATACTTTCCGGTGACGAACCCGATACCGAACGTTTTTAAACCGTTGATAAAGCCTCTGACCAGTTTTAAAGACAGCTACCTATTCAATGATAACAATCGGAACTGACGTTTCAACGAGCCCTTCGAAGCCACTTACGATCACCCATCCAATTCCCGACAGCGATCGACATTGCTCAACTTCGCAGACCAGTTACAATCGACAAAAATCTTCACTAAACCGAAAGACACGGTTGCGAAAACTCAAAATAATCCCACCGTCGCATACATCATGTTTGTCAGTGAGGAATGGTTCTGGTCGCTGCGTGCCGGTGCATATTTCATCATCGGCCGCACTCGACTCTCCGAAATAGTTAGTGGGTCACGGGCGGCTTGGTTGCGAGGAGATCCCGCCTGACTCACGGCCGGTGGACGATGCGTCTTCCGGGATTGGGATTGGGACTTTTACTTCAAGATTGGCCATTGTAACCGTCTATATTTTATTCGTATTTTACTCAACTCTTTTTCTCATTCTTTGGCACGCCTTAAAGCCCAAACGGCTGAATGGATTATACCGCATGATGTGTCATTAGATTCCTCAATTGTGTGAGTTATATAAGCTACGTTACTTCTCTTTTCAGTTCTTTTTAAGCAGTCTGGTGTTTTTGTTTCTATAATAATTACCAATGTCTTTGTCTCTTCTTGTGCTTTTCATGGTATTCTGATAACTCTGAAAGTTTTGCATAAATCATGTTTGTCAGTGAGGAATGGTTCTGGTCGCTGCGTGCCGGTGCATATTTCATCATCGGCCGCACTCGACTCTCCGAAATAGTTAGTGGGTCACGGGCGGCTTGGTTGCGAGGAGATCCCGCCTGACTCACGGCCGGTGGACGATGCGTTTCCGGGATTGGGATTAGAATTTTATCTTTAAGATTGACTCTTGTAACCTATATTTTACCCAACTCTTTCTCTCTTTCTTTGAGATGCCTTGCAGCCCAAACCGCTTGACTGATTATACCTTATGAGGTATCTATGGATTTGTCAATTGTGGCAGTAAAATAGACTGTGTTATTTCCCTTTTTAGTTATTTTTAAGCAGGAGGGGTTTTTTGTTTTTATAATATTTGTCTCTTCTTGTCCTTTTCATGGTCTTCTGGAAAACTCTGAAAGTTTTCAATTTTCATAGGATGATGCTGGTGTCTTTGAACCTTTTTTTACGTTTTTTTTTAATCTTGAAGTAATACGAGCATGCAGTCCACTTGAGGTTTGCTATAGATGAGTGTTACTCCTGAGGCTAAATTGGAACGCCTTGGATAAATGTGTCTCCCTTTCCGCATTCCAAACCAAACCAGAACCAGAACACAGCAGCGCTTTTCACTGTTGTTATAAGACAGAAACAGGTGTGGCGGTGACGCCAGCGGATTGGAGCCACAAAAGGTTCTAACTTTAAAATTCAACATTTTTCAATATGATTTGTTTGTTTCATTATATCCTAAGCATAGTTATATCCTACAGTTTTTCTTACATTAAATTCAGTCATTTCATTCATTTGGTAAGGGAGACAGACTTTTCCGAGGCGTTCCAGCTTAGTCCTCAGGGGTAGCGGCGTATCTGTGACCGACCTCAGGTAGGAATATCTAATCCTATCTGGGGTTGATTACAGATGTTCATGGGCGGCAGTAGCCACTTACCATCAGGTGGACTGTATGCTCGTCTGCTACTCCTATAATATAAAAAAGGTCAATAACATCGGGTCCATTTCTCGGTTATTTGGCGCTACAACAAAGACTCGCTCGAGTGATATGTGTATTATTGAAGCGTCTGCATTTTTCCGCGCCGTCATTCCCAGACGTTAAAGATCCGTTGACAGATCGCTTTGCCGCCAATCGATTGAGCTGTCATCGGATGACACAGATAATTTACCACTTTTATTTTTTTTTAGTATAAAAAAGACTACAGATTTTTATTATATGCAGCCGAATTCTTTTATTTAGACTATCGCAGTCGTTAATTGTATTTTTATTTGTGGTATTTAGTTATGGTGTAATTTATGGTTAGATTGCGGTGGCATCGTTATCACACCTATTTCTACCTTTTAATAGAGTTAAGTATATCTACATTGTTGCAGATTGAAGGGTGGGGTATGAAAAACCTAGGAATACATTTGTGGCTAAATCAAATATGGGTCTAATCGTATTTGTAGATAATTACAGGTGTCCATGGGAGGATCAAAACTTACCACTATGTGGTAATAATTTCTTTAGCTAAAAGAAAACTTAATATACGAAATATACTACTGTGTTTTTCCGGTAGAAGTATACAAGGTCAATATTCGTAGCACTCATCTATCACACCTTAATTTAATAACGCGATAAATTTCAAAGGAATATTATTATTATAACGTTAATCATTTGTATATTTATTTACGGCTTTAATATTACCTTGATGCGTTTATATTAAGTTTCCATTCGTATTTTCAGCCGTACGGCCGGATGTTGGTAGATTTATTGGATCGCCGGCGCCAATCCGAAATTAATTCACGTGTATAATGTTTGTCCCTTTCTTATAATATATTGCTGGAGTGGCAATGGTGGTACTGGTGGGCTGACTGCTGATGGAGAAGGAAGGTTCTTGAGTGGTGACCATACTTAGGCAAAAGGAGAACAGGCCAGTACCCTTAGTATGAGTTTTTACGTTTTGACAAAAATGACTGGTTTTGTTTTTGTTTGCGTATCTCCCGTATATTTCCAATCAGTTCTGATATAATCCGCTAGGGACGAGGAAATGTATGGGCAAATACGTAAACAGATACCGAAACAGTATTTTTTGTAAAAACGTAAAAAGTCATACTAAGGTTAAATTTTTCTGTAGAAAACGTCGGGAAACCGTTTGATTCAGGAGGCACAGGACCGCTAATTTGGGAGTCCTATGTCTTACAGTGGACCTTAAAAGACTGATCGATGGCTAATCTACTGGGGAGAGTGCAGTTAATAGTTATAAACTTTATATTAGGAGAAATGTTTAGGTCAATTATGTAAGTCAGTAAGTTGATCAAGGGCGAATTCGTTGACATCTTTGAGAACTCATTTTTAAACATGGCACGAGTCTGTCATTAATTTAACTAATTGTTGCCTGAGAAAGTTCGAAACTTGACATTATTGCCTAGAAAAGCTGTCTAATTTCAATGGCAAAAGTTGGTTGAGATCGATTATTGCTTATGAGCGCTCGTGGATTGTTTACGATCTTCCCAAGACGCGGAATACCACGCACTTCCGCGATATAAAATATATATTTACTCGATCGATAAAATTCGATTTCATCAAGCGACCGCGAAATTATGTGGCGGCTTTTATGCACGTCATGTTAAAAAAATGTTTTGATTTGTGAAGGAAAAAGTGGCAATGAACTTGGTTGAGATCAAAGGATATCGAAGTTGATGCTCTGATGGAAGATCCCAAAAAAGTAGAAATACCATTTCGAATAGTGTTTTTACGATGTGTTCGTGAATTTGAATTTCACTCTGTTGATGATGATACGTGTGGCGGTAGTAAGTTCCATGCATGCAAGCCGGATGCATGCAAAGGGTTTAAGTTCGATTATCGAATAGGCAACGTTGTAAATAACAAATTTATCCAACCCGAAACCGTCTGCTCTTTTTCTATGCATTTCGTGTCGTTGTTCAAAATATATAGGTATTGTAATTAGTAAGGGGTAAGGGGTAAGATAACCCTCCATTCATAAATTATATTAAATTTTAACTCTCCACATCATAAAATGCGATGTGCCTGTAACATCTCTTTGATTTATTTTATTCCCGACTCCCGAAAAAGCGAAAATTTTCGAAATTTCCACCGAGACAGATCGTATGTAAATTGGTAAAGTTTCAGTGGGATGGGTGGGATGGCGAGGTGTTATGTAGGTAAATTTTATTCAACCCGCTTAAATGGTCCCTCGGTGGCTACTAATTCGCTAAATCTTATATATAAAATTCTCGTGTCACAATGTTAGTTACCATACTCCTCCGAAACGGCTTCACCGATTTTCACCAAATTTTATATGCATATTCGGTAGGTCTGAGAATTGGCTATTATCTATTTTTCATGCCCCTAAGTGATAAGGGTTGTTCACCCTTACCTTTTTTTTTTGTATGGCAACACAACGTTTGCCGGGTCAGCTAGTATTTCTATAATATGCCTACTTGCACTCAAAACTAGTAGAAATATTTTATAGCCATTTTCAAATATGTATTTAATCACAAACATTGTACATTTTATTTTATTATAACACACGTTTAGAAAGCTTGTGTTTTTCATAAAAACATAAATTTTCATAAAAAAATACCTTAATAGTTATATGAAAAATTCTGTAGTATTTTATTTCTATCGGATACCATTTAAAACCATATAAAGTAGGTACTTTATTAGTTCTATTAATACTGCTGTAGTATATTATTTTTCTATTGAGTACCTTTAAACCCATATAAAGTGGGTCACAATAAAATGCACAGTAAGCTCCTAGGCTAGACGTAATAGGTAATTAGGTGACGGGTAACGAGGTAAGGCTGACACACAAAAGCTTAGGTCTAAGAGAAACCCTACGGTGCAACGGTGTACTGTTTCAGAGCCCTATTTAACCTACGACCCAGAAGGGCTAATATTCTGCTATTTCTCGAATATTTATAATTGAAGGTGATAAAGCCCTTTGTATTATATTCTAAAGTGGTAGAACCCTTTGTAGTTTGTCTCCGGCGGCACCACCGTCACACCTATTTCTGCCTAATAACAGTGTTATGCGCTACTGTGTTCTAGTTTGAAGGATGTGGTAAGGGAGATATATTTTCCGAGGTACGACGACGATCTTAGGTAACAATCTAATCTTATCTGAGATTGATTGCCGATGCCACTTACCATCAGGTGGACTTCATGCACCTTTGCCACTTCACTTGCCTTTTTTTTGTCACAGTTTTAGGATTACTTCTAGCTACGCAAACTATTTTCAGGTGACCTGATGGAACAAAAAACTCAAACTTAAAACTGACCATTCCTTAAAAACACGTGTTAAATTTTCCACAATTACTCCACCCAGTTCAGAAACTCTATAATCGTATGGTGTCGTAGAATGTGTAGGAAAGTTTTCATTGCCCGTGCGTTGGATGAAGGCGGGGTCGCCGTGTCGTGACACGGACGGTGTAAACGAATAGACTGCTAATAAACAAATAACGCTTTTTACACTCAAAGTGTCATATAATAAGATCGTTGATAGATGATTGATCCCGTGTCAGAAAAGAGCACAAATTGACATAAAAAGTCAGACAAACTTACCGGGAATCGAATGGAGGATTTCTGTGACAGGTGAATGGAAAATATTTTTTCATTTGGTAGAATCTGTGAATTCAAAGCTGAGCGTAAGCCGAAGACTTCCAAAGTCATATTGGCACTAAATATAGCATTTTATAATGTTATAATTTCTTTGTGGTACTACTTAAACAGGGCTTTTACTTTATATGATATTTGTAATGTCAGAAAGCGACGTCGCATTAGGAGTCCGTTTAGTTCGTACGTCCTTGCCTCGCGCAAACACCATACATGTCGCTGTTCAAACACCTGCCTGCGACGGGCTTCATAACTTAGCTGTCGATGGAAATGTACCATCGTCTTATTCTTGACTCGAATATAACATGGTATAGGTACCTACTCAGAAACTGTTATAACTTTTATAATAAAGGTTAGTAAATGACTCCGGACGGAAAGCACCAACACCGCAATTATTTCCGTCTTATAAAAGTTTAGCTTAAAGTTAAACCAAGCCCGTTATTAATACTCAATCTACCCAAATATTGCCAACCAACGATCGAAATTGTCAAATGTCGATCTGTTGTATCCGGGATAGTAACGCATCTGTTGCCGACTTCAGATAGGACAATGTCAGATCTGAGGTTGAAAACATACACCATAGGCGGTGTTTACCACTTTTTCACCTTTTCATAGTCAAGTAAAATAGTCTGCCTCCTAATTCGCCTCTGCCATTATATGAAAAACACCCTTCGAAGGTATCAAGCAGAAATAACCTTACATAACACAAGATATGACAAGCAATAAAGGGAATGTCGTTCCAACGTCAGCCGTGCCTACACGCGTGGTCACCGTGGATGACGTCACGTCGTAATAGTGCGCCCGTGTCGTAACGGGACACGTGAGCTTGTGGCGCGGTCTCACTGGGGGTGGGAAGATATATTTTTGTCTACAAAGAAAGTTATCTGTTAAGAAATCTGTTGGCTGCAATGGAAAAACTATTCTGTTCATGACTTCTGGTTGGTTTGCACGACGTACAAGTCTTCGTGGTTTAAGGACTTCTTACTTCAGCTCTTGCCTTCCACATCTTATTGCGTCTGTGCATCAGTGTGTAGAGCTTCAGTATTCCATTTTAAAGAGCATAGCGATGAATATATTATGGTTCCAACGTCTAATTAATCCTCGGTGAAAGAAAGCACCTGGGATTATCGAGAATTTGTTGAAGTATTGCATCAGAAATGTTCTTGTCCACAATAGTGACTAATTTGATTGATCCAAGATTGGTACCACACAGCACGCACATAGCAGCACATAACAGCACCCAAATAGACATTTGGGTGCACAAACCTGTCAAAGTGATAGCATATGACAGCTAGCTTATGTCGTAAAAATTTATTGCTTTTGGTAAGCAGTTTTTAAAAACACCTTTAAATAATAGTGATAAGGTTGATTTTGCATTAATTTTAGATTCTGTCGCTTAGAATTTTATAAACACGTTTGACGCCACTTTTGAAGTTCATTTTTGTATGGGATTGTGTATCTAGTTCTTATTAGTGATCGGAGGTAGAAAGCCATAATAATGGTAGAATCATTCTTGATCAGCCAATTTTAGAATAAGAACTAACGGTGTGTTTTGTGGAGCCAGACGTTGCGAAAATAAATCATGACAACGATACTGTATTTTACCTGCCTGAAACATAGATTAGTAAAGATTACTCACTCCTAACTAGAAAATGTACCTAGTTTTGAGAATTGAAATACTTGCGTAAAAAAGTTTTGCCACGTCTACGTGCTAAAATATCCCTAAATTATTTGAAATAATTATTTATTTATTATGTAAATTCATGTAAATTACGCAGTATTAGTTATTTATTCGTAAATTTTCTCTAAAAATGTTTTTATTTGTCGAGAATTCAAAAAAAGAACTTACGATAATAAGCCATTTGTGACTTCATTCAATTTCAAGGCGGCGAAGTATCTTTACTAATCTATGGCCTGAAAGTAAGTAACGCTACGCTACGCGAGTTGTGGGGGCAGAAAAACGCTCAGTAAACTCTAAGCCTTAACAGAGGCGTTCACTTATCCCCCAGAAAGCCTTGTACGAGAAATATCTTTTCAAAAATTCCCGTAGTTTCCATCCGACGATCAAACTGTGACCTTAAAGCCCGGTAAGGTTAACGCAGCACACATACGGGGCTGATATGGGGTTTGTTTACGCCCTGACGAGTTATGGTGGGCGGGCGGGGCGACTCGGCGATGTTGATAGGATTTTACGGGGTAGTTTTTTGCCGACTAAGAATTAAGGGTGTGTCACTGCGGTGTTACTTATGTATGATATGTTTTTTATGCGTCGGAAAATCTAGGTGTTTTCCAAGGTCAGGATTTTTTGTAACATATTAGTAGCGAAAGGAGCCGACAGCGCATATAGAAGCGACTATAGCCATCAACCCTAGAAATGATAAGAGTTCTATCTGAAATCGGCCTTAGATGCTGTAGTGTGTGTAAGACTCATAGTTATATAAGTTAGGTTAAGCTTGGTATTAGACAGTAATTATAAAGACATCATCAAATCCACACGCCTCTCAATACTACAAGAGGCTTTTATTCACTACATGGCGACCCTGCCAGGTTAGGAACCTGAAGACTAAGTTAGAATACCTTCGATTAGTACGTCTCCCTTACCAGACTCTTCAAACTAAAACTCAGTAGTTAACATTACTGTAATTAGGCAGAAACTTACAAAGGGCATGCCAACCTAGTCCACAAGGGTAACGGCAACGCAGTGCCGACCTGATAATAAATGTCCATGCCCGGTAGTGACTCACCATCAAGTAGACATACTTTTCTGGGGCATTCCAGGTTAGTCTTAAGGGGTAGCAGCGCACCTGTGGCCGACTCCAGGTAGGCTAATCCTATCTGGGGTTGATTACAGATGTCCATGGGCGGCAGTAGCCACTTACCATCAGGTGGACTGCATGCTCGTCTGCTACTCCATATTATAAAAAAAGACTACATGCTCATTTGTTGTATCTATATTATCGAAAATATACATTATGAAAAATCAGCAATTTCAAAATTGCGGACACGCGTCACTAATTTCATTTTTCTACATATATTTTATGGAATCATCAACCTACGTTCCTATGATCGGAACCGTCTCATCCTTGCCTGAATTTCATCGATATTTATAACTTTTCAGTGTTTCACTAGCGCACATATGATCCGTCAGGAATGCAGACAGGAAAATGGGACGAGATACCGTACGGAGATATATTTCGGGAACGGTTCATATATTAGATCGTAAAACAGTTATAGTTATAGATTTTGGAGTTGTCCATCGGGGTTCGAATTCCAGGCAGGTCGCAATTTTTGGAAACCTTGCCTTAGAAATTACTTATCACCTAATTTAGTTGCAACGGTGAACAATGCTAGAAAACGTATATGGATGTGAGTTCTCTAAAATATCCTTAATAGGTAATATATCTTTTTTTTACACGAATTTAGCCGACATGGTGGGCGATTATCTGAATCAACAATTGAACAGTGAGGAGGTGACGCTGAAAAATATTTTCATTGAGAAAATGTACGAAAACTACTATGTATTTATTCTGTTCACATATAGCGTCATGTCGCAGGAAACGTGGGATTAGCATCTTTAAAATCCCCTACATAACCTAAGTCACAGGTGAAATATATATGACAACCCACAGACCCATTGACCCATATTAGTCGGTCGTATTGGGTTCGATTTTTATATTTAGCATAAAACTAGAAATCCTTCTTCTAGCATTTAGTTATTTATATTTACTTACACAATAATCTTTTTACGAATCCTTACAAACACGAAACTCATTTAAAAAGTGCGTGCTTTCTACCCCTTTTCATGAATATTATCTTTTGGACTTTGTGCTACGATACCATGGCATGGTATAGGTTTAAAGCTGCGTTCAAATAAAAGCGATTTCGCCACAAGGGCGGCGGAAAATTACTAAATACATTAAGCTGAATATCGGAATCAGTGTTGCCTTTGGTGAGGTCTAAGAATATCTGAACTGAAAAAAAGTTCATACTATAACAAATATTTGCACGTAACAAAAACACATCGCATAGAATTAATTGGATTGCAAAGTTTCAAATTATTAAATCAAAATGACATGTTGTTAGCAACAAGTAAATTTCATAATCAATTTCTTAATGGTATTTAAAGTAGGTATCTAATTAATAAAACCACTAAAACATATTTGACTAATTACATTAATTAAAATATTTCAAGTATTATCTCGTTAAAACCTTTTGTTATGGTTTAAGACGATTATTGTTCGGCCTAAATGAGAAACAAAATATTCTGTAGCATCAAACATTCATTCATATTAATGTTTTTTTATTTGCTGGAATAAGGTACAACAGGCTTTAAAATTATATCCAATTCTTTTATCCTGCTTTGCTACGATAACCAATTACAGCCCATACCATATATATTTTTTACGCCATAAGTCTGTCGCGCATCTATCCGCTACCCGCGCGTAAAAAGCGTCGCTTTACACGCAGCGTTTACGCTGAAGCTACGGCGGTACGCTTTCGCCGTTCAGTCGCAGTAGATCCCAAGACTTGGTTAGTCGACTTTGCTCACTTCGCGGGTTACTCTACACACTGTTCTGTAGTAACATTAAAACTTAATTGTTTAACGACGTTATTATACGGTCGACGGTGGTAGGCGGTGCTGTAGAGTCGAAGTGATAAGTCTTTGGTTGACTGCGCGGTGGGTGTCTATTGTGTTATACGGCAGTGGTAGTACACGGATTTTCCGATTGTTCGGTACGTAGGTAAGAGATAGGTGTTGGGTTCGGTTCCGTCCGGTGTAATTTTACGGGTGTGCGGGTAACTAATTTTTGATAACACAGCTTTTGTTAAAAATATTTTTGACGCGAATCTGTAATTCATCATACTCTAACTAAAATAAAAATTATTTCGAATATTTTTTACAAGAAATTAACTTAGTATAAAAATTGAAATAGACATTTCTGTCGCTTTTCATGGACCCTTTTATCCAAGGGTCTTATCGATTGTTTTATTTTTGGTGTAAAAATGAAAATGTAACGTCTGTTTTTATTTTTTATTCAATTTTCCTACATGTCATACATGTCCTTTATCACTTATCACAACGCTTTTTAACTTATCAATGACTAATTTAAAGGTAGGACCAATTCTAATAAGTCACTTAAGTAAGCAAAGTATGAAAACTATTTGCACTTAGTAGTTACGACTATACATATAAAGGTATAGTCCTCGCAAAACTGCTAGTCCGCTCTGAAGTTGTTGCGAGCAGGTGTAGTCATACAATTCGCTACTGCAACGCGATTCATTTCTATATTCAGAGCGGACTAGCAGTTTTCCGCGGACTATAACCATTATAAATATAATGGTCGTATTTTTACTCTAAAAGCCAACTCAAGCAAACTCAGAGCAAATCTAGGCAGTGTTCCAACTTAGTCCTTAAATGTAACAATGCATCTATGAACGATTTCGATTCGACGACTCAGGGATGGTAGTAAAAATTACGTTTGATGTTTACCAAACAAACGTAATTTTTACCCAGCAGTGGGTACTTTTTACCCAGTCCTCCTGGGCACGGATCTAGCCTCAAAGTGAGGTAAGTTTAGGCTATAGTCGACACCGCTGATCAAATGCGAATTAGTTGATTTAACAAATAGTTTGTTTAACAAACCTTTGAGATTATTTTAAATAACTAGTAGGTATCCTAACAATGTTTCCCTTCACCGTTAAAGCAGGTGATAACTAATTCGCGCATAACTTTGAAAAATCACAAACGCGTGTCTAGGGTTTGATCCTCGGACATCTTGTTTAAAAGGCCGAATGTCAATCACTAGGCTAACACAGCTTTTTATGAAAAATAGGTATTCTATTTAAATTCTACAAGCCCTGATTACTTGACTGATTGCTGCTGATTTAATTTAAATCAACATACAGACCTTCGTATTGTGATGTTAGCAACATCTGTTAGTTACCATTCGATTAGTATAGAATACGACATAAAAACTGGTAATATATCATGATCATCAATAATTACCACTGGATATGGGTAAAAAAAATAATCAGCAATCCATAAATTGGTCGTACCTTATACTAGGGCATTCAATTCAATTAACTCTTATATGTGTATACGACCATATACAGGCGAACAGTTGGTCTCTCCAAGATATATGTTAGCGCCTAAAATGGATGATAATGACCTAAGGAACTAGGTTTCCTACGTTTAAGACCTTACTTGCTAAGGTGAGGCGGCGCTTGATAGATATTTGAGATTGGTAAGGTCCGTTTATATAGATGCTGATTTTAAGGTTTTGTTATCATTGGTATAAAAAGTTTTACGAATATTTGATGCTATCTAGTAAAGTCCGCTTTTAAAGTACTTTGATTAACTTGATTATATACTTACTTAATAAAGTAGTATGTTCACTTAATGGTGAATTTAGATAGTCAATAAGATATAGGGTATTAAAAAATCGTAATAGTAAATATAAATATATGAATAATACAAGCCATTGATTTTTTTGCACAATATAGGAGTAGCAGATGAGCGTTCAATCCACCTGATGATAAGTGAGTACTGCCGCCCATGGACCTCTGTAATCAACTCCCGATAAGATTAGATGCCTTGAGACGATTCGGCCACAGATGCGCCGATACCACAGAGGACTAAGCTGGAGTGGTTTGGAAAAGTGTCTCTCCCTTATCACAGCATTCAAACCAGAACACTCTTATTATTAGGCAGAAATTAACGATGATTTTCTAATTAGCCGAGTTTCAGAGTGACTGCCATTCCTCCAAAGATTTGCGAGGTAGCTAAGTTATAGGTATGTCCTAAATCCACCAAAAAGATTGCTTCATTTTAATTCAATGAAATTTTCTTTCTCGCACATCTCTAGTGGAACACCACCCTAAAGCTTTTCAACCAATATGAAGTCATCAATAGTTGTCATATTGCTAAGTGCCAAACTGTGTCTTCAAAACTGTAACAAAATCTCCTACATTGGTACAATCAAAGGCATTCAATATAAACTTTATGTATTGAATCGGTTTGGGTATAATGTAGAGTCGTAGGATATGTTATAATTGCATAAATATTCTACATCTCCCCATCATTCGTTTTAAAGCATAATTTAGGTCTATCAGAACTGATAATATTTGAGAATCTGTCTATTCAAATTTCTTGCACCCGTTATCAGTAATAAATCTATCTAACGTTTTGCCTACTAAAGATCGAAATCTGACAATTACTTCACACTAAAAACTGTCACATTTCGATCTTTGGGGTTCAAAATTTGGATAGATTAAGTATTAGTAACGAGCTTACAACATTTACCATAGATCAAGCTGAATATAAACATAGATTGAATATCAGTAACAAAAACAAGTGACGATAACCAAGTGAACTATGTGACAAGTGCGTCAACAAGTGTAACGGTATTGACATCGAGTGTAGACTAGAAGTGTGTGAAGTGTGAAGTGAGGATGGCGACTCCGGCGCCACCGAGGGTGTCGAGGAACATCTCGCTGCCGGCGGGGCGGCAGCCGCCGAGCGTGGGGATGTTGGCCAGGAGGACCATGTCGGAGAGGTAGTTGATGTTGTGGTTAAGATGTGTGATGATTGTGTCTCTGTTGATGTTTTAGGATAATTTGTGATGAAGCGTTAGGTGCTTAGTGGCTGCGACTCCCGAAGCGGTGGGAGATGATAGATCTACAAAAACGTCATGTCAATTTTGAATTGAATGATTCTTTTGGTAGATCAAATGATACATGATAGACTAATAAAATTGTAGATAAAGAATTATCACACACATATAATTCTTCATTGGCAGATTTCTCGATATTACTCCTTCTACATTATTCTAGTCTGACTAGAACTAGTAATAGAACTATACTAGACTATATGTTACATATATAACTTGATTGTTGTTATTATTTACGTTTTTCTGGGTTTTATACAGATATCAGAATCTCGTCATGATTATTTATCAATATAACTGCTACAGCGGTCTGTGTTAATCACATAGGAAACGCTTATGTGAAATACCGAAGGGACTTACCCAGGAATTATCTGAGCCCTGTCCTTTTTGTTTAAATATGATGACAATCAGTCACCGCAGTGCTGGAATAGTTTAAATCAAACAAAACTTTTATAAGAGAATTAAAACAAAACCTTCAGACCGAAAAGGAGCCAGAAGCACGGAAATCATTACATTTATAATTTAATAACGTAGACACTAAAAATACTTGTAAATTATTTTCGGCTTCATGTCTTTCGGCTCTTTGTTGTGTAAAATTAAAACGTTCAGTCACGCTTGCAAAAATCTGTTCCGCTGCAATTAAATCACTCGTAAACGAAAAGACTGCGATGACGTGTTTACCCGAATCTATCACGTTAGCCTGCGTTAGATCAGCTTTAGCAACGCAGTAATGAACTATATTGAGTGTGGTCTAGAAATGAATAGAGCTGGCTATAGCTTCAATGTCAGCTATTTGCATACAAGTATGTTATGCGCTCAACGCAATATTTTACTTGGTCAGTTCTGACGGTTTGGATTGTGTGGTTATTTTCTCCGCAAATTCACAATATGTCTGAAGGCAGTAGAATCCTTTGTGGGTCTGCTGTGCTTGCATCCTTTCAGCAGCCTCTGCCTTTTAGCAGTGTTAAGATCTGTTGTGCTCTGGTTGTTGTACGGGTATGGTAAAGCTATACCATTTACAAGGAGATGTTTCATTTTAGTCTTCAGAATTTGATTACGGATATTCAGGTTCATTGCATGCTCATCTGCTGCTTTTGTTTACTAGAAAATCCTAAAATGATTTTTTATAGCAAATTTATACCGATAATAAAATTTATCTCTAATAGTTTTTGGTGTAACACCTCGTCATAAACATTTTTCTAGACTCCAGGCGAATGCAGTAGTTTTAGAAGTTCAGAAGCAAATTTATTGCCGTATTAAAAAAACAAATTCAATCGTAAAAATCAGTCAAACGAATGACTAAGTTCCGTAACTGTTCGATTTATATTACGTTGTATCTGTTTATGAGATGTTACGACAGAGTTACAGGCATTATCGTGTATTTGTGCTGTCTATTCGTCTAATTTATCTTTTGTTTTTCAAAGTTCTATCATTGTTGAACGGTCGAGGTCGTAAATATCAAAATTAGTTCGTTGAAAATCTTGAATGTTAATTTTCACTTCATTGTCTATTTCATCTTGTAGCTATTTTTTTTTAATGATGGACTACACTTTCTTAAAATTTAGGTAATTCTATAAATGCTTCGTTGTTTTTGGGTTCGTTATCAATATAGTTGTGTTAAACGACAACACTTTTAATAGTTTCGCTGATAATGTCTACCAGTTTCCAGTTTTCGTATCTATCCATATTTTAAACCCATTCGTTGGTGGCGGAAACTAAAAAACCGCAGATAATACATAAAATATTATCATAATTGCCTGTTGCGTTACGCTATGCAGCCGTCGATAACGTAACGTTTAACGTCTGGCCGAATTCGTGGACGATAGTAATGGGCTCGGAGTGATTGTAAACTATAGAAAGAGAATACTTGGATACGAACTGAGGTACACGTGAGAACACCATTACTATTTGAGACTGCTAGAACCAGACTGCCTAACTGCATTTTAATGAGTTTTGACCCATCTGTTTTTCCGTAATTTAAAAATGTTGTATAGTCCGCGTAAAACTACTAGTCCGCTCTGAAT
This sequence comes from Epargyreus clarus clarus, assembly GCA_014595695.2. Classification (NCBI taxonomy): domain Eukaryota; kingdom Metazoa; phylum Arthropoda; class Insecta; order Lepidoptera; family Hesperiidae; genus Epargyreus; species Epargyreus clarus. The sequence continues at coordinate 83,013 of JACTTY020000019.1, forward strand.
ATAAAGAAGAATAGCGTCGCCATAGCAAATTGTATGGCTACACCTCGCATCAACTTAAGAGCGGACTATACACTTTTACTTTTCTCCATATTGTAAATCGTTTTTTTGTAGTTAGGCTACTCTGGTTCTAACAGCCTCATTTGTGGCCGTAATTCAAGTTCAATTGGCAACACCGCTAACTTATTTCTTTATTTGCAACTCAATTAATTTATTGTCTGGTTATTTGTTTATTTTAATAGTAAATATGTTAATTTTGGTGAAATGTTCTGTAAAAGCTAGTAGTTTAATTAGTTCGTTGTCGTCTCATCTGCCTATGATTCGTACTAAGGTGTTAACGATAGACATTTGACGCACTCTATGTTAATCGTTACTATGAGGCAACGGGCTAAGCCGACACAAATACAGACGAGCAGGCGTCTTGTTTATCAATTCTTTTCGTACTATTGTTGACATGAGAGTTGAAAATGAGAATCTTCTCGTACAAACTGTCTGGATCTTCTCGATCTGTGATCTCATGTGTTGTAGTTAAAAATTTACGTCATCAGCAAATACTGCCCTGCCCTAGCGTTGTTTTTCAGTTTAGCGTATTGGATCATATCGTTTATTATAAATTTATCTTTTTATTTACCGTGTTATACATTTGTAATAGTAATTTTAGTTTTGTTTGTCTAATTATCCCATTTATCTTTTTCTTGACCTGACTTCGGAGTATGTTTCTTGACCGTACATATGTATAATGTATACACATGTATATGTTTTATTTTTCGTTGAATTTGTCTAGATTGTGCAAATGATATTATAGGCCATATTTTTTTTAGATATAGTCTTTTTAATCTTATATATTAAATTCTCGTGTCACAATGTTAGCTACCGTATTCCTCCGAAACGGCTTTACCGATTTTCACCAAATTTTATATGCATATTCAGTAGGTCTGAGAATCGGCTACTATCTATTTTTCATACCCCTAAATGATAAGGGTTGTTAACCCCTAACATTTTTATTTTTATTTATATGGCAACATAACGTTGCCGGGACAGCTAGTATACATTAAATGAAAATAAAATTGTGTATTTAACCATAAAGTAGCCTTCTATTTCGAGAAACAAATTAAATTAACCTTACACAATATTTTCATTGAATTTCATTATAAGACTTCACAGAACCTACTGATTCGTAACGTATTTAAATACACAATATATCGCCTATAAATATCTGTTTATCATTGCGCTGATGTTTCTACCGAAAACGATTACCATATTATGCAAATAGATTCTAAAATAGCAACATCTGGTATGGTTCCTTTTACCTGACTTGGCATTCATCCATTAGGCAAGTGGAATCCACCGTAGCCATGAAATTTACCAAGAATCCATTAGCTTCAGTCGAGGAAAATACTCCTTCGGGGGTTAATATGATTAATTGAAACGTGACACAATATGACCTATAGTTTAATGTACGATGTCCCTTTCAGGGTTGTACTTTAGCACCGCTGTTGTTTAACCTTAACGAACAGTATCGAATGCTTCCCTTGAGTTGATTACAAAACTTTAAGTAGTATTTTAATGAAATACCTACCTAGCAGGGTTTTGTTGATTTAAAAATATGGAACAGTACAGGTTAGGAATTGGAATTATGTGTTTGTTTTTTATGTCAGAAATTAAAAAATAGACAAAATAAATGAATCGGCAAATTAAAAAAAAAATAACCATTGACACCTTTTTGGCGGGTTTGACAGGAGCTAATAATGATTTTGGTGACGACATGAATACTCAAAAATTTGTCATTTAATCGTTCAAGCCGTTTAGGAGAAGTAGAATAATGAACACACGCAAATCGCTTTTTTATACATAGACGACAAATCTGACCCAATGATCTAATTAGTTTTCGGTTGGGTGTATAATAAAATAACAAACGCAACAAAATGTGCGAGCGTAATAAAATATGTCTCGAGATTTGAAATAGAATCGTAACAGTGTCGAATGCCTTCTAGAAATCTACAGGAAATATTAAAATGTTACGCTTTAGCATAATACTGCAACAAGATTCCAAATGATTGTTTATATTCAGTTATTTAATATTTTAGGTAGGTTTCACATTGTAAGCTTCTTTGTAAGCTCGGGATCGTTGCGTGGGCCGCAATCTAAATTTCAATTACTGTGGCCTTTACCTTACCTTACGCAGGCTCTAAATTTGGATATATTACGTGCCTCGTCCCTCGAGTATTATGTTAATGTAGAAACATCATTATGACTAAACAGTACGAAATAAATTCATATCTGATGATCAAGTTCCTAATCTTTGCTATTGATTCTTCTCTATGAAAATGAAATATTAATATTTTGAAGCTTGTCTCAAATTACGTGGATGTTAAATGATATTCCCGATAGTGAATAATGTGAATAAAACTAATCTTTATACTAAGCTTTTTATATATTTCAGGATAAGTCTGATTAAATTCCCTAAAACTCATTATTTCATTTTCTTAACCAGATAAGTCTCTCTTATTTGCTCTTATAATCCGCTACGTATCTTTAATATTTTCCTTATTAAATTTAATATCAACATTTCTTATATACTGTTCTCTACTAATATCTCTTACTTTAATAAACGAAATTTAAATTATTTCATTATTTTTCTCTTTTCTAAATAATCCATACTTCCAATGATTTGATCTCTTAATTCAAACATTAACGTTTACGTACTATTCACCATCAACGAGTACTTCATGAAACGTAACCCTTTCATAGTACAATCTGTACATACATAACGTTCGTATGGAATTAGTCAGTTTTACAACTTCCCTATAATGTTTGGACTGGCGTTTCCTTCGCCGCTATCGACCTTTGATTCGATCGCTTTTATTACATCTAACTTGCATTGTATATCTTGATTTGTTTATAATTCGAGTTCTAGCTATTTGTACAGAGTTATGAAATTTATATCAGTTATTGAATAAAATTTTATAATTAAATGTTTCTTTTGTTATTTATTTTTGTTACAGATATCACTTGATGGTTCACAAATATTAAATTATTTATATTGTGAACTTCACCCTGAAGTATTTCAGAAACACTAAGACTTGGGGCTTATCAAAAAAGGTCCAAAAAGAACATTCCTTCAAAACTGACGATGCATTGACAATTTATCTGGTGTTAAAAATGTCCATAATTACTTTCCATTAGTTAACAATTCAGCCTGCCTTTTTTGCTATAAAAATATTGAATTAAATATGTTTATCAAGTGATATTACATAATATTGAGTAACATCTCTCACCTATATTATCACTATCTTAATTATAGTTGTTGTTACTACGATGTATACAGGTGATTACGCTACTTAAGACGCCGATGGTGACTAATTACTTAAAAATGCATATCGTATGTTAATCACCAGAACAGTTAATAATTAATTTAATATTTAAACAGTGTTGTGTATCTCAAGGCTGCATTCTACCGTTTTCGTGGTTCCAATTCGTTGTGCAATCTCTTGAATTTTACAGATTCCGATTGGAATTAGAAATATCTCAACGATTCACTAAATCTGGTGAATCGATTTGTTTTGCTTTGCTCTTACCGGTATCTAGTGCTTTTTCTTATTACGTCTCGGTTTGACAAGTTTAGTTTTAGTTGTCGAGGTGTCAGCAAAGTGTTCGTTTTCAAGATTTTTACTATTGCTGGTTTTCTTCATTTGGTAGGTATTTGTTGAAAGTTAAAAAAATGTTAATGAAAAATATTTTAGATGCTGTTGTTAGAACAGTACTCAAATAAGAAATTCGATTATTATTGTAATAAGAAATTGTAATGTTTTGTAAACATTCATACGCCCATGAGAATAGTTTTGAGGTTTATAGAATTCTCTACGATATTTGCTTTCATGTTAAATTTTGAACAGTACTTCCGTGCGTCCTTCGAATAATCTACGATTTTAACTGTTAACTCTAAATTATTTTCAAATGCTTACATACTTTCTGTGTACTTTACTTTTGCGTTTAACCTCATAAGAAGACCTTACTCATGACTCTAGACTCATAAAAAAAGAAAATCAGGAAATTATTGTCAAACTTCTGTCGTGCAACTCCATATTGAAGTTCCTCCATCTATTGACAGTGATCTAACATATTCCTCTTCTCTCTTCCATCAGTGACTTGGAACCTGGCGCGGCGACCGCCCCGTCCGGCAGCTCGAGCAGCTCCAGCCTCTCGTCCAGGAGCAACGAGAGTAACACCGTCGCCGCTGAACAGCAAGGTGAGATTACCACAGAAGTACCTTTTACGTTGGTCGTAATAGCACCAGCAAAAGAATGGTGTGGAACTCTAGCGGACTAAGGTGGGGAGGGAGGGGCGTTCCTTCGATCTTGGGGGCCTTCCAAATAAGTTGCTAAAAAAGGTCGTCAAAACCAAACAATCTGTTAAATGTGTAAATCAACTTTTCAACTTTCCGCCCTGGGCCTCCGAGGACCTTAGTCCGCCATTGGTGTTGAATTGGTGTGATTTTTTTAGCTTGTTCAATTTCTTTCTACGTTTTTGACACTATTTTTTGTAGCCCCAGTTAGCAATTTTGTTATGATACGAATAGTACAGCTTCTCTCTTAGACATATTGAACGAATCGTGCGTTCTATTTCCGTTAGTTTTTTTTTTCTTCTTTCTTACTTATTAGAACTAGCACTTGCACCTACACTTACACTGCTAGAAAATTCTTAAAAGGAACTCTGAACCATTCTTACATATATTTTTCTAATTTTTCTTCTTGAACCAAAATTATAAAAAAAAATACATATTTTTTTTATATTCCAGCCTCCCAATCAGACTGGTCGGAGGAGGAGGAGCCGCTCGCCGCGCAGTGGGCGGACAGCCTGCCGCCGCAGGTGCTCGACTCTCTTCTGCTCTCGGCCAGGATACGGAAACGACAGGAGTTTATACATGGTATGTGCCATCTTGGACCTTGGAAATGTTAGAACCCATTGTAGTTCGACGCTGAAGACTCATACTAACCAGTCTTATAACATCAGTATTAAGCACTAGTAGACAAGAGTTTCATTAGTAGTAAAATATCTATACTTGAAGACAAACGTAAAAAGTTACACTTCTTTGGTGTTTTCAATAAAAAAAAAGTGCAAAAATTTTTACAAAGTATTTGGGAAAAATTATACTAAACTTAAGTATCGTATCGTCTCATATATGAAGTATATGAAGCTAAAATATTTTTTCTACAAATCTTGCAATATCATAGTGTCGATTTTTACCTGTCGCTTTGGTAGAAAATTAACCTCATATTTTTTCCCAAACGGTATAACTTAAAATAAATGCCAATGCCGATGTTATGGTGTCGACTTTTATCTTGCACTTTCTTAAAAAAACACATAATTTTACCCAAACGCCCCAAAAGTAGCACTTTCGACGTTACGTGTTACAGAGCTGATAGTATCCGAGGGCTCGCACGTCCGTTGGCTGAAGGTGCTCGGCAGCGTGTTCCTCCGCCCTCTCGAAGCGGCTCCAGCGCTACTGCCGGCAGACGAGCTACGGGCGCTGTTCCCGAACCTGCCGGGAGTGAGAGAGCGCCACGCGAGGCTCTACGCTGACCTGAGAGCCGCGAGAGCTGCGGCCTCTGCGAGCGGACATCTTGTACGAGTGCGGCCTGTTGCCGACGCCATGCTCAACACGGTCAGTGTCATAATGATAAACTGAATATCATGCTCAACACAGTCAATTTGTCACAATGTATGTCGAGGTGAGAGCCACGGAGCTGGCTGTGTCGTCTAGCAGCCATTTCGTGCACGTGCGGCCTGTTGCCAATGCCATGCTCAACACGGTCACTATGACATGCTCAACACGGCCAATATACCATGATTGACTCTGAATATTCTGATAAGTATACCAGAAAGCATCACGCTCAATACGATCACTGTGTGTGATGCTCTGTCGAGAAGACATCAAGATATCATTCAATATACTATGTTCATACCTGAGAGCCTGTTAAATACGCAAGTCTGTTCTTAACACTGTAAATGCAATGCAATACGATGTGCACTGTCTTCAGCATGGTCAGTATCATGATGATATATTGCATGCTTTCAATCAATTCAGTATATGACATGATGATATACTATACGCCATCCTTGGAGTGTACCACGATAATGTATAACACACAACATGATCAATATCGTTATAAAATATTGTTCGTCATGCACAACACGGTCACTACCACGATTCTTTCAACTGTGTTATTTCATCTTATCTTTTCTTCCTTTTATTTGTCTTATCCTTTTATCTCTCCCGCAAATAAATAATTGTATAAAAAACACTCTATGCTAAACTTGTTGATAAAATGTTGTTCGTCATGCCAAACACTGTCATAACCACGATTCTTTTAACTGTGTCATTCTATTTTACCTTTTCTTTCTTTCATGTATCTTATCTTGTATCTTATTTCTTTCTTTTATTTATCTTATCTATATCTTTTTCCTCCAGCTGGGCGAGGCCGGTTACGCGGCGTGCCTGTCACGTTTCTGTCGCGGTCAGCGCATGGCGCTCGACGCGTTACGGGAACGTAGACGGAAGAACAAGGAACTACATCAGTTCCTAGCTGGAAGGGAGCAACTGCCCTTGTGCGGGAGGCTACAGCTGAGGGATCTGTTGGCGTGCGTTTGGCAGAGGTGAGTTATGATTGGTGATGGTGATATTATCTTTATGATATTCGCTATCATTATTTTCATTACGTATGTCAATTTCATCATTCTTTATATTGGTGGCTTCGTTTTTGTAATCTTCGTTATCCTCTTATTCATCACCTATAATGATTTCATTATTCTTTACTTAATCTTTTGTTCATATTTGTTCTTGTAATCGTATTTGTCTTTTATCCCGGACATCTTAATTTTACATTATTTACCATATTTACATAACATTTAATTAATGACTCTCATTCTTATTTTCTATTTATCATGATTTAATCATAATTATTTTTGTATATCTTAAATATTTTATAATTATCATATAGTTAGTATCTTAGTTTCTTCAACAATATCAAATGAAATCTAATCAAATCGGAGTTAATAAAAAGTGCATTTGAATAATGGATTTGATCAATATTCAAAGAAACTTTTGCACTCTTAGGACAAATAGAATTATGTTTGTTCTAACTTTTAAAATAACAATCATCTTTATATTGAATAATACTTAGTTCACAACGTATAATACCCGGCACGAGTCGTGAGTACAGGTGGGCAGTAGTGGGGGTAAGCTCGCGCATGTACACTTTTGGCACGAATGAACATGAACCGAATGACACGCGAGCCTCCAATAGACGATGTGCATTGACTGAGGAACCAATCGCGTGCAGCTCGGCACCCCGCCCCGCCCCCATGGCTTCTTCATTCCGCCAAAGAGACCGAAACATTAACTACTGCGCAGCTGTCAGTTGTGCTCACGACTCATGCCGGTCACTATAATACCAGTTTGTAGACTCTAATTCAGTACATTACTCGCTACATTTACACATATTATATATTAATGTTTCCAGGCTAACAAAATACCAGTTACTCCTCGAGGGCATCCTAAAGACCGTGTGCTCGGAGGGCGGCGCGGAGGAGGGCGAGCCCGACAGCGCGGAAGATGTTGCCCAACTGCGGAGGGCGTGGTCCACCGCCAAGGACGTGCTGCACAGTGTGGACACCGCCATCCGCACCGCTGAGAACGAGCACAGGTTGGTGCGCGGCTGTGTAGATTATTGGCGTATCGCTGACGTCATCGCGACGTCACTAGTGACGTCATCGCGCTGAGAGCGACCGCAGGTAGGTAGGTGCTTAGGTGCTTGGCTGTGTAAATTCTAGGTAATATTAACGTTATCACGTCGTGAATAGTGACGTCATCACGCTGAGAGAGAGCGCAGGTTGGTGCACGGCTGTGTAGATTATAGGCATAATATAAATAGATAATGACGTCATCGCACTAAAAACGAGCGCAGGTTGATAAAGTCCTCGCCAAACTTCTAGTCCGCTCTGAAGTTGTTGCGCGCAGATTTAGTTAGCATATACACGGAGTAACGTAAGGGCACACAAACACAACTATGTGCCCGAAAGATCCCGAGGAAAAAACCACGCTGTCTTTATCCCGCTAATATCTACAATTTGCTATTGCGACGCGACTCGTTTCTATGTTCAGCGCGGACTAGCAGTTTGGCGCAGGGTCTACACAGACAACAATGACGATTTATCATGAGATACACGCTCATGCGATACATATGTAAATCTGTATTTATATTTCTACCTGATTAATTTCCAGATTGAAGGCGATCCAGAGCAAGTTGGAAGTTCGCGTGGGCAGTTCTTCGGGCGCCGAGTGGGAGGAGTTACGGCGATTGGACCTCTCGTCACACTCGTTACGACATGAGGGGGAATTGGCTGTACGAAGTGACGGGAATAAGAGGACCGCTGTGCTGGTGGGTATCTACTTAGACTGGTTATCAATAATCGATCTGTACAATTTGTACCTAGTTCGATGTTTGGCCGTGCGCAGTGACGGGTACAAACGGACCGCTGTGATAGTGCATATCTTCTCCAAAATAAAAACATTAAACAAATAAATTTCAAACTGGTAGAACCCCCTGTAGTTCGACTCCGGCGGCACCACCGTCACACCTATTTCTCCCTAATAACAGCAGTGTTAAACACTGTTGTGTACTAGTTTGAAGGGTGTGGTATGGGAGACATACTTTCCCGAGGCGTCCCAGCTTAGTCCTCAGAGGTAGCGGTGCATCAGTGGCCGTCCTCAGGTAGGAATCTACTCTTATATGGGTTTGATTACAAATGTCCATGGGCATCAAGAGACACTTACCATGGTGGCATGCTCGTCTGTATTTCTAAATAATAAAAAATATCATTAAATTTTCCAGGCGCTGATGCTAGAAGAGGCGTTGGTTCTACTACAGCGCGAAGGCGACAAGTTCGTACTGAGGCCCATGGGTCCCGGACAACCGGGTCAGCTGTCGCCGCTCATCAAATGGTTAGTATTTATTTATATTATTACTTGATTTATAATGTATAAGTATAGCATATAGACATAAATTAGAAATGATAAAAGTCTACTTAGTCTTTACTGGGAAATTTCTGAAAAAGTTCTTCAAATAGCGGCACCACCGCCACACCTATTTCTGTTATAACAGTAGTGTTAAGTGCGCCGTGTTTTGGTTTAAAGTGTGTGGTTAGAGAGACATACTTGTCTAACTACAACTGCGTTGGAGACTCCAACTTAGTCCTCAAAAGTCACAGATAGGTTGCTAACAGATTTGTCCTGAACTCAAGTAATAATCCTATCCTATCTGAAGTTGATTACAGATGTGCACAGGTGGCAGTTACCAAGAAAGCATAAGATACTTATTAATTTGAGAAATAGTGCCTTGATTTCAACTAGTTCATATGAACAAAAAAACAGTTATTTGAATAATAACTGTCATTTTGTTCATATGAACTAGTTGAAATCATGAAAATTTTGAATAATTACAGATTTATGGTTCATATAATCAATTTATTCAATGTTTTGCCTTCCAAAATTGAAATATGGCAACTTCTGTTTGCAAAATATTGACAAATTTCTGTTTTTAGTATATTCATATTCATAATCTTTATTTAGTAAATTTTTGGGTTACAATATATAGGTTGTACGCATAGTCAAAAAAGCACCAAAAATTTAATACGTCGATTAAGACAAAACATTGAATAGTTTTAGTATTGATAACGGGCCTCAATGTAGCCATACCTACAACAACTCTTATACTCTATTCCAGATACATTTTGATATTGATAACGGATATTAATGTCTTTACCCCTACAATAATTGCCTCATTCGCTTCGCAGGGATAAGGTCCTGTTCCGGCCGAACGCGGCGGTGAAGAACACGTTCTTCCTGATGAACATCAACGGCGTGCAGATGCACGAGCTGTCCGCTAACACCTCCGCCGAGTACTCCACGTTAGTATCTTATATAACTATACTATACATAACACATACACAATACATATAACACAAATAATAATACTTTATATATTATAATACATTATGAATTATAGAATGTATTATAATATACAAAATATATATACAAGTTTTACTACTAAATTAAGATACTCATCGCTCAGTATAAAATCGCTGAAAAATTTATTACAGACATATCAGTAAATCACAAATCGAATACAAATAAATAATGAATGTTGGTAACACACACAAGTCTGAAAAGCATAGCATAAAATCCCCTCTGTGGTTAGACTCTAGCGGCATCATAATTTCTATTTCTGTCTAATATTGAAGAGTATGGTAAGGGATATACATTTTTATATAGTATATATAGTAGTATACAGGGTGAATTTTTAAAACGGGCCTTCAGGGCCAAATCCGAAACTATAAGGATTAGCGAAAAATGCTGAAAGGAGTTACGAGGCCGATTTTGATAAAAACTAAAATTGCATCATTACTTTTTTTAAATAACTTTTTCCCTAGCCGGGAATCGAACGAGTTCATTTTGAAAAAAAATGCACCATCTATATTATTCCACTATCTGATAGTGTTGCTTATAAGGATCAAAATCTGTAAAGTAATGATAAATGACAAACTAAAGGAAAAGCCTCAATTTTAAGAAAATACATATTTTTTCATATTAATTTGGCAGTTAAGTTCCCGCCATTCATTAATTTAAACATTTCGTGTATTAACATTTTTTGGCTCGATGTTTCTAATCATTCGAAATGGATGTTTTGTTTCCCAATAATTTATATTTTTATGTCCGACTTTGCTAAGGTTAATTTAGGACCATTAAAATAGATTTACTTGCTATGGACGGAGTTTTGTTTAATACAGATGTAAAGTTGACAATTTGCGAGAATTACTTTTTAGAGTCAAATCCGAGTGATTACTAAAAAAAAGAGATATAGAAAATCATATTTAACGTTGAAACGAAGTTGTAAACAACAAACAATAAGAATTTACTATTTAATCAGTTCTCTATTTTCATTAATAAAGAATAACTAAAAACGGCGGTAACTTATTTGCCAAACTATTACTTTCTCATACTAAGCCGTATGTCATAGTCATAACATCGAATAATTAGTTGATTAACCAACAAATTCTTCAATGGTGTGACTTATGTCTGTTTCTAGAGAATTATACATAAATCATTTATTATGTATAATCCTTAAGGATTAGTATGCCAATGTATGGAAAAATACGTATTTTCTTCAAAATTTTCCTTTTCCTTTAATTTGTCACATAACATTACTTCCCAGAATTTGATCCTTATAAGCGACACTATCAGATAGTGGAATTATATAGAGGGTGCATTTTTTTTCAAAATGAACTCGTTCGATTCCCGGCTAGGGAAAAAGTTATTTTAAAAAACTAATGATGCAGTTTTAGTTTTTATCAAAATCGGCCTCGTAACACCTTTCAGCATTTTTCGCTAATCCTTATAGTTTCGGATTTGGCCCTGAAGGCCCGTTTTAAAAATTCACCCTGTATACTTAAATCGTAATAGATAGACACTTGAATTTTTCAAAGAATATGTGTAATGGTGGCCGCTTTAACGACAAATATTAAAGATAAAAATATCTTCAAAATAAATAGGATTCGCCATACAAGAAATCGCAATTTTTTGGCGTTTTCAGTTTTATCTTTTGAGCTTGAATATAATGATAATAAAAACAGATAGACTAAAATAAAAAAATACGTACGAGTTCGACGCGCAATTGGTCAATTATAAATATGTATAGTTTTATTAAATTTTACTATGTAACAAGTACTCACGATATGCGGTTTTTTAATTTTAAATCCGCGATAATTTAAGTAGTTGAATGTAATATTGATATTTCGAAAACCAAAAAGTGATTTTTGAATTTCAGTTGGGTGAAGCACATCCAGGAGGCGCCGCTAGCAAAGCTAACGGAGCTGAAGCCCAGTCTGACGCCGTCGCACCAACACACGCGATCCACCGATGATTCTGGTTAGTACATAGCTGTTTAATATCTAGGGCATTGGTACTCAAAGTTATGTATATTGACCCCCTAGATGACGATTTGCAAGGGGTCTGTGTGAGTGGAATTGTCTATATTGACCCCCTAGGGGACTATGATTATTTGCTTGATTAGGGGTTTATGAGTGCGAAAAAATTGGGGGTCGGTGAGATGAGAGGGGGTCTACGATAGTGGATCTCGTTTTGGCAGGATGTAACTATAATGCAGAGGGAATTTTAGTATAGTGTAAATCCTTTTCTGGTATCACTTTCCTGGTGTCTCTGTCACCAAAAAAATACCTTGTATCTATCCGTAAGACAAAAAATTAGAGATCTTTGTTTTATAGTGTATTCTGGCAATTACCAAAAATTTCTTATTTACGTTTTATTCACACATTTTTAACAAGTAACAAGTCATCGTCAGCACACCATTATGCCCATACAATTTTAACCACCCTACTTTGGTCGAAATTAAATAATATGAATAGCTGAATGAAAAATGACAAAGTGAAAAGTTCATTAACGGATTTCATATTTCATTAAAAATTGTATCTTCACGTTCTACCTTATTATATTATGTTTCCAAAATTTTACGTCAAAATCATAGATTAGTAAAGATTACTCACTCCTAACAAGAAAATGTACCCAGTTTTGAGAATTGAAATAGTTGCGTAAAAGTTTTGCCACGTCTCCGTGCTAAAATGTCCCTAAAATATTTAAAATAATTATTTATGTATTATGTAAATTACGCAGTATTAGTTATTTATTCGTAAATTTTCTCTAAGAATGTTCTTATTTGTCAAGAATTCAAAAAAAGAAATTACTAATAAGCCGTTTGTGGCTTCATTCAATTTCAAGGCGGCGAAGTTTCTTTACTAATCTATGGTCAAAATGAGCAAGTTCTTCACGTTACCATTTCATCGTTCGTAAACTAGATGGCGCTGTACGGTTTCTGAATCGCGCTAACGATGTTATCGCGTAGCTTGTATAAGTACCGAGGGGGACTTTGTTCGAATCGCAACGCATCTGTGATTAACTTCAAATTATTTTTGAATACGCACAAGGTATGTATGACCTTTGTGCTAAGATACGATATATTGCTTTTAGGAATAAGTCATTTAGAATATCATATATATTTAAATTTAAAATAAATTTCAATTAAATCATACAAATAGTCTAATGAATGAAATTATAAGTTAATAATGAATGATATTACATTTCATTAAAATTTAAATTAAAAAAAAACAAATTAATTACATTTAAATTTAATGATCTGTTAGGAATATAACAGGAAATTATTTAAAAACAAATTTTATGAACCGAGAACATTTTACTTAATTATTAAAGTTTCGGTTTTTATAGTTAAAGGACCGGTTTTTCAATTCTCAAATAATTCCCCAGTTAATTAACTGAAGTGTAAAATTAACTGACTGTTTAACAAAGGAATAAATATTTTGAATCGTCTTTTATCCGAGCTTTAGTTATCTATCTGTTGTCTATTCATTTATGTTGCTAATTTCACTCTTAATGTGCGCAAGCTAAATGCATCTATACAAACACCCCAATCCACTGAAATAAGGCAGATATAATGCAATATATCAAGAGTGACATCAAATTTGTTTGTTGGTGGATAGTTGCGACTTGGTGTTACGTTATAACATTGCATTATCAATTTAGATTTCTCTGTGCATTGTTTATTAGAATAACGTATGTAATGGAAGAGTGGGGTTGCTTGTCACAAGTATAAATTTATATATGGGGCATTTCACGCCAAGCGGACAGGAAAAAAGTGAGTTTTTGAATTTTGCTCATATTGGGGTCAATTATACTCTTAGTGGATAGGGATTTGAACATATAATATTATTTTACATATTGCTTTGTTGTCGAGTTTGAGCTTGTAAAGAATGGTGAAAATTGAAATCATGATTTTTTTTAAAGTATTTTTTCGTACATTAAAAAAACTAAATAAAGTATTTAATTAAGCGGTTTGTATAGAAAAATTATTGAACTTTTTAACTTTAGAAAAATCTTTTTTGAAAAATAAATAAAAATACACATCCAAAACCGGAAGTGAAATTTTCAAATTATTTTTTCAAAGACGTCGACCATTTTTTTATCGTAAAATATAGTCAAAAGTATATACAAACTACGCTAGAAGTTTTATCGTGAAATCTCCAGTAGTTAGGGAGACAGGTAAACTAATGTACATGCATGCCGCACTGGATGTGAGGTATCGTATTGGTTTATTGTCAGCAGAATATTGAAACAATACTCGTAATAGTTATAAGATCTTATTTTATAATGTTAACTACTTTACAATGGGAATCTATACTAGAACTAGTTATTTTTATAAATGTCCTTCGGTTGTTGGAATAAAAGCATGCCACTTTTTAGTTCCTGAAATGGTGATAGCAAATCCGATTTTCAAAAAATCCTTTCATGTTAAATGTCATCTTAGAAACAGTAGTATATTGCTGTTTGTTTTAAAGATGACTGCACATTTGTACAAACGCATTGGAGAAATCTACTTAGAGGTGTCTGTAAACTAGCACGAGTCGCTAAAAGTTTGAGGTTTCCTCCGAGGTCATCACAAGGTTACTTATCATGAGCTGTTGCATGAAAATATTCCTCTGCATTCGTATTAAAATCGTCTTTATTCTTGCTTATGCTTACAAAGTAGCTTCTGCGAATGCTATCATTATTAAATAAACATCATTCATTTTCATAATTGTCATTGTTATAATTTTTTTATGAAAATTGGTAACGATATTACAATAATCAATGATAAAATAAAAAACAAAAATACATCGTTGTAAGAACGCTTTCAATGCATATTTCAGAACAAGCGCCATACGCGAAAGTCTAATCTTTTCTTTCTAGTCTTTTTTTTATATATATATAATATAGGAGTAGCAGACGAGCATGCAGTTCACCTGATGGTAAGTGGATACTGCCGCCCATTGACATCTGTAATCAACCCCAGATAGGCTTAGATATTCCTACCTGAGGTCGGCCACAGATGCGCCGCTACCCCTGAGGACTAAGCTGGAACGCCTCGGAAAAGTCTATCTCCCTTACCACACCCTTCAAACCGGAGCATAGCAGCGCCTAACACTGCTGTTATTAGGTAGAAATAGGTGTGGCGGTGGTGCCGCCGGAGTCGAACCACAAAGGGTTTTACCACCTTCGAAAGTCTATTGTCTTTTTTTTTTTTGCTACATTTTCACTTAATTGTACATAATCGATTGTCATGAAATTTTGTACACACGTTGTCAGCGGTTCAGAAAAGGACATAGGGTACCTATTATTCCGAATAAACCACCGTTCCCGGGGGATAAATGAAACCTTTGAACCCCGGTAGATGGCGTTGTGCGACTTTTGAAACACGCTAACGATGTTACCGCGTAGCTGCTATAAGTTAGGTGGGAGGGAGTTGCTGTAATGTTTTTAATTTTAATCATTTATGTATTTTTGATAAGCACAGGGTACGTTATGACCTACCTATTGTGTTTAGAAAGAAATATATGGTATTTTAATTTACCGTGATTCTCGTGAGAATGTGGAGCCGGGCTTAACGCTCCACATTCTCACGAGAATCTCGCGAGAACGCGAGAAAAGCACGAGAATGTAGAGCCTATACGAAACGGGATTTTCTCGCGTCCTCGCGAGATTCTTGCGAGATTGTCGTGAGAATGTGGAGCGGGCTTTATTGGCTATTGCCGAATTATCACAATCTACTGGACTATGGAATGGGATTGTGGTATGTGGGCATGTGGGGATTGGCAATGGTCAATGATGGTCAAACATACAGCGACGGGCCAAAGACACCCCAAAGACGTCGCATATAAATTCTAAAATTATATTGATTAACTTATAATTATAATTATATACTACACTAGCCCGCATAGCAAAAAGTTTATTCTACAATATGAAACAAAGCAATAAACATAGTTTTAGGTACAAATAGTTTACACAACAAAAAATTTCAAAATGTATATTTTACGTTGTTCACAATGGAATATCCCTAATAACTTCTAAACCCTTTATTTATTGATTACCCTAATTACACAATTCCTCTTGCCCTATCCGTTTTAGATCTAAACCTACCAAATGACATTAAAGACAACACAATATCTACCTACACACACAAAAAATATCATGTTTTCCGCTTACGTAATATGGTGGCGTGAATTTACCTTACAAAAATTTAGTTAGGTTCGTTTATACTGATTGAAACTGGACACTGTTGTATAAATCGAGCTTAGATAACCACTTTAAAACATATTCTTGCCATGATCACCAAAAATATCAACTCCTAGTGGCTCGGTTCAACAGCAAATACCGACTCACCTCTCTAAGAAATTGGTAGCTCAAGAAAACGGAAATTCACATTTTAATGTTGAACTTAAACAACCGTGCACTGCACAATTTCGGTAACTTTTTTTTGTCGCTCCATTTCTTGCACAAAACAATTCCAAACGCGTGTCAGAAGCTGACGGACAGTCGCCCGAGTCTCCCCGACATAACGTGTCGGTGAAAGGTGTCTATGTGTGCGTTGCTCGAGCCCGCCTTGTATACATATTGACAGTTAGTTTTTATTTTGTGCCCGTGCCCAGTAGTGAGACTGTAACGGGTTGATGATGATGATGATTTATTTGTATATTAATCATTTACAGGTATAAACGTATCGAGAAATCCATCTGACGCGTCGTCTACGTCATCATCGAGCGCGCAACATTACGAGCCCGAGCGAGAGCGAGAGAGGGAGAGGGAACGACTCGGCACGCCGGTAGAACGAGATGGCGATACTGTGCCCGCCGATGCTGAGGTCGAGGGGGACGCTGAGCAAGAGAGAGAGAGGGAGAGGGAGCAGGAGCGCGAGCGGGAGCGGGACAGCGATAGAGACAAGGATGTTGATAGCGATCTCGATTCACGGTGAGTTGGTTGAAGCTTTAGTTAAATGATAACGCCTTTGCACGCTCGTAGAGTGGGACGGGGATATTGAACATGAGTGGGGGAGGGAGTGGGACAGCGATAGAGACAGGAATGTGGACAGCGATCTTGAGTCGAGGTGAGTGTTAGTAGCTTTAGGGTATTGTAATTGAATGGCAAAACGGCGCCCGCTGATACTGAGTCGATGGGGACGTTGAGCAAGAGCGAGAGAGGGAGAAGGAGCAAGAGAGAGAGAAAGAGGGACCGCAAGTGGGAGCGGGACGGCGATAGAGATAAGGATGTTGACAGCGATCTTGACTCGAGGTGACTGTTAGTAGCGGTAGACTTTATTGTAAATGATTGGTTCACTATTCTAGAAGGAATAAGGGAACGGGAACGAGGAGGAGCGGATGAGTGGGAGCGGGACAGCGATAGATATTATATACGATAAGTTGATTTTTTGTCATATTTTAGGTTTTGTCATGTCCGTCAATCATGACAAGGACAGAAAAAGGAATGACAAAACGCATGGAACGGTGACATAGATTGCTTTACACTTGAGATTGAGAGTAATCTGGATTGACGGTTAGCCTGTATGTCATTGATTGCTAATCTCATAGCGGTATACGTTTAGTACGCCTGTAACGCTTATTATAATCAAAAATATATATATTATATTTACTTTAGATAATGTATATAATGATAATGTTAGTAACGATATCGATGGTTACAGGCAGAGGCGTGCAACCGTGGGCCGCATCTCGACACACAGTACGGAGGGCGCCCCCGCCCTGGAGCCCGCCACCGCCCTGCGAGTGCTGGAGCCCGCCGCACACACCGCGCACAGGGCGTACTCGCACCAAGGTACGGGGTTCGATTCTGGGTGTGGTTGTACACGCTCGATTTGTCGAGGAGTACTGAGTTAATATGCGATTCAGTTGCAATTAATCGAAGACTACTGAGAAAATATGAGATGGGAATCGGGTATTTTATTTCTTTGATAAAAAATATTGTTTTATCTTTTAAATTATTTTTATTGTTATAGTCTTAAAATATTTTTAAATAAACACAATGAAAACAAGAAAAATATGTACAAAATAATTGTTAACGAGTGTGCATATTAAAAAAATGTTTATTTAAAATAGATTTTAGTAAAATTAATTATATTATCATGCAAACGAAACATGAAGTATTTCTTATTTATATAATATTTTTAATAACAAAGAAGTGTATAAAGTTACTGAAAACTTAAGGACATGCAATTTACAATATGCTAATTTTACTTGTAATCATTTTTAAACGTTACTTAAACTTGTTTTAACATCTTGTCATCAAACGACGTTTAATTTTAAAATTGTCCTATTTAATTGACTGCTACCTTGATATTATTCATCTATTTTTTATAGTATATTAAGAAAACTAATTTATATTAAAAGCTATAAAAATAATGAAGGATAAATTAAAATAATAACCAAAAGTATATATTTCCACAGAGCGTCTCCGTCGCCTCGACGAAGCGATAAGTCGTGCCCTACGAGCTAAGAGCACAGTGGTTGCCGAGCTGCTCGGTGTTCCCGCACACTGTTATGCACAGGTCGCAGAGTTAGCCGTCGCCGAGACCCTCGGACATGGTGAGTGGCCACTACTACCATCGACATCACTTCGGAATAATACACAGTCACGACCACAAATAATACAAAACCCTCATCACTATCTATAAGCATCTCATTACCACATCTTCAACCTATTAATAATAATAAATTTCATTTATTGCCACACAAAAAACTACACAAAAACTATTATAAAAGAGAAAACAAAAAACATAAAAGACATAATAAATAAGAAAGAATAACAAAATTACTACTGCCAGTGCTGCGTCTCGGAGCAAAGGGTTTAGGCCCTAGGCCATCATCCTAGCTAGACACTAGTGAAGTCAAAAAAGACTTGAGACATACATTTTTTTAAAAGAACTTTCGCTTTAATCGTAAAATAATATTTCTTTAAACTTATACTCTTAAAAAAAAACGAGGTTAATATTTTATACTTGTTTATGAATGTACATACATGTGATTTAAAAATAATTTACATTATTTTCGTAACTTTATGTATTACTTAATTGTCCATACTTACAAAGAAAAAAGTATTCTTTTGAATACAAAATAATCAAAAATATCTATTTAAAATTGCATTTTATTTGTGTGTCAGACGTGAGCGGAGATAGAGCGCGGCCGGAGAGCGAAACTACTCCCGACATTCACCAGCTGCTCTTAGCGGCGCAGGCGCAAGGTGAGCATCTTGTATTCTAGATGGAATGACGATGGGGACATGTGGCCATTATAGGCATAGAACTACTCTAATTGGCGCTACGTTAATTGGGCAATCACGCATTAATGCCTTTTACAGAAAGCCTACGAGTTAATGGTAATTTGAGACTCGAATCCTAATATTTTCATTATTCTTTTTTTACCTTAGAAAAATACAATCCTTTTAAATATAATACAATATAAATCCTTTAATATATTGTTTAGGAAATGGTTGAAAGAAATTAAGCTTGGATTTCGGGATTTGTATTGGATTCAGGGTACAATATTCAGAATTTTGCGTTTGAAAACTATTCAAGATTTTTTTATAATCTCATAACTAGGCCTTAGGTAGTTTGTGTAATCTAAAAATTGTGAAATAAACGATGCTCCATGTTGTATTAAAGCATTGTCCTTTTCAAATATAGTTTTAACTCTAAAGTAATTAGTATGATTTTAATAATAGTTTGTTCGTTAACAGCGAGTCAGTTAACAGCGGCCCTCAGCGGAGCCCTATCTGTCAGTGAAGCGGCCGCGGTAGCAGCCCGAGCGGGGAGATGTGGCACTTGCAGTCGACCTAGGAGGGATCACTCGGGTAACTCATTATCATTACTGTATCTACTCTTACTGTACTACTATCAGCCCATTACTGTCCCACTGGGTACGGGTCTCCTCTCAGAATGAGAAGGATTAGGCCATAGTCCACTGCACCGGCAAAGTGCGTATTGGTAGACATCACATACCCTACGTATTTATCTCTCAGGTATACAGGTTTCGTTACGACGTTTTCCTTCGCCGTTTAAGCAAACGATAATTAATTTCTAATACACAGAAATGATTTGGAAGTCATGTAATATTCTTCGGGTAAAACTTATGAAACACCTGGGCAGCGGCGGATTAAGCCCGTCAGGTGCCCAAAGAGGAAAGTTGAATGAAACCTAAGAAGTTGACCTAAACTTACAAATGTCTACGAAAAACTTGTACTTGTAGGCCCCCTCATGTTCGTCGTCGATTTGGTCCAAAAAGTAGTCAAAATAAATTATTTTATTTCTATAAATGTCAAAATATAAATTTAATTTGTTGCCTCTATGACCAATACAATATTTTTGCTTAATAATTTGAATATAGTATTTTATTCACGTAAATTAAAGTATTTATTTTTTTACTCATTTTACTTCTAACACTATTGAAACACCTGCCGTGCATCAATTGTTATCTATCGATTTTTCTTATAATGATTTTGTGTTTTTTTGTATCACAACTATTTTAACATTAACTTCATCCACCAGAAACACCGGAACCGCCCTCGGAGCCAGCTCCCCTAGTCCCCGAGCTGGGCAAGCTTGATACCCCGGTTGCCCACGTTGCCCACGTAGCCCACGTGGCCCACGCTGCCCAGGCGGCGGAGTGGGCGGGCGAAGGCTCGCTGGACATGCTGGAGTCCTACGACATGTTGCCGGACTTTGCGCATAACGAAACAGCGATGGAACCGCCCTTTGGTGAGCATGGTTTTTGTATTTTCACTTTAGTACGGAACCCTAATATTTTTTTGCTATGGTCCTATTTTGACAAAGGAAATTTACCGCTAGGCTAATAATCATGCCTGGGTAGAGTATGTTTTCTGTATGTCGCAACTTTTTGGTTAAACGTTAGTGCCCCATTGATTCTTGCAATTTCTAGTCATACCCTATTAATTCTTATGGCTTCCTGTTTTAATTTGTCGCTGCTTATACTTTGTGCTTTTCCGAAACTTTCGTTACTTTACGCAACTTTTTGTATCTCCCATAGTCAGTTCGTTCTCGCTGCTTTCTACAAACCCCTCAAACGCTCCTCGCAACCCGCCGTTTCTCTCGGCGACTCTCTATTTTTCTCTGCTAATCTCGTTTTTGGAGTTTACTCCTTAAGAAACGATTTGAGTTATAAGGCCCGGTACGGAAATTTTATGAGGAGTAAAATCAAGTGTAACACGAAAAGTTGAGGCGTAACGGAAACCAAAATATGAATCAAGAGTGCTTTTATTAATTTAAAATACAGTAAGTTCAAATCCCATATGAAAGTAATTATTACAATAAAAATAATTAGCAATATATAAAACATTAAAACGTCATTAACTAATTTGTTTACATTTTTGCATAAATTAAGTTATAGGTTTGATCATTTATAAACACTGAAAAATATGAACATTGGCGCCATAATATGATTAACAATCTTTTATGAACGTTTTTAAAGAAGAGTAACATATAAAATCAGTAAGCAATTGAATAAGATATAATATTAGCAAAATAAGTTTTTAACATAAAGAGGCTTTTGTAAGTTACTGATATATTAATTTAACTTATAAAAATGGATGCATTATTGATCAGCACCATCTATCAACGATAAACGGGCAAAATCAAAACAGTATTATTTAATATTTATTACAAGAATTATTGCTAATGAATTATGTTCAAAATAAGTTATATAAAATTAGCAATACGTTTTAAATGAATTCTAGAATTATAAAACATTCAGAAACAATCCAAATTACATATAATAACATGTTTATTGAGTCTCATATAAATTTCATCCGTAAATTGCAACAAGGATATGTTATAGATGGCAAAGAAATTATAATTATTAAGTTTTAAGTTATAAAACGTTTAACATTGTTTTAAATATAAATAATTATATTATATTAAAATTTACTTTAATATAAACAATTATATTAAGTTACCATTATAATATTTGGAACCAAAATACATAGATTGATAAACTTGCAAACTTAACAATTTATAAAACTTGCCACTAGATGGCGCTATTTTATATTATTTTGTAACATACTTTATGTAATACGCATTATTGAAGTAATATAAATAATCCGAATAATTACAGATATATGTTTGTTTCTCTTATCATTTTAGCAGATGCGTTCATTTACCTACCCTTTTTTCTATTCGATATATATCATAATTATCATTCGTAAGGAGTAAACTCCAATCGTGCGTCGTAGCTGACACACACACATTTTTTTTTCTTTACGATTTTCTTTCTTCCCCTTATGTCATTCTTATAGTTGTCCTACTTGCAGTGGTGGACTTAGATCGTCGGTGGCCCGGGGCGGAAACTTGCATAGAGGCCTACAAAAGTGTAAAAAGTTGATTTCATTTTACAAAATGACAAATATATAATGTATATAATGTCATAGACATTTTTTTTCGCTGACTGATACACATTTCATAGATTGTTTGGTTCTGACGACCTTTTTTTTAGCAACTGTGCTTGGAAGCCCCCAGGATCGGACGCCCGGGGCGGACCGCTACTTCAGCTAGAGCCTACTTGCACTGTATTTATGTTCATGTGTACAGTCATACATCACTTATTTATTATTAGACATAACTGATCTAGTTCGTGTATTGGTTACAGATACGGAGTGGTCAGGCTCAGCGGCTCGTTTCGCGGGTAGTTTGCTATCTGTAGCAGGAGGACTGCAGAGCTCATTAGGACAGTTAGCGGCGGCCGTACCCGCCATAGTGGCGGAGCGGCACGCGCTGAAGGCGGAGGTTGTGGCGCTGAGGGAGAGGCTCGATCGCGCTAACAGACACGGTAACTGGGTTTTGAAGTTAAACTTCTTTATCGAGGTATCATCATCATCAGCAACCCATTACTGTCCCACTGCTGGGCACGGGTCTCCTCTCAGAATGAGAAGGATTAGGCCATAGTCCACCGCGCTGGACAAGTGCGTATTGGTAGACTTCACTTACATTTGAGATTTTTTTTTTCATAAATCTCTCAGGTATGCAGGGTTCCTCACGATGTTTTTATCGGGATATAGTCCGCGCGAAATGGCTAGTCCGCTCTGAAGTTATTGCGAGCAGGTGTAGTCATACAATTTGCTATAGCGACGCGATTCATTTCTATATTCAGAGTGGACTAGCAGTTTTACGCGGAGTATACAAAAGAAATAGTCACAATCTTCGACATCATCAAAAAAATCGTCACGGTTTCTGTCGCTCTGGACCGTCACGGCGCCATGGGTGTTTTCTTAAATTGAGGAGTGACTTATAAATATTTTAATGATAACATAACAAGAGTGATATAATGTATTATTAATATAATAATAATATAAATATAAATGTATATAATAATAATATAATATATTATTTATTAAATGAACTTCATTTAATAAATAATAATGAAATTAATTTAAAAAAAAATCAGTTAGAATAAGTCAAAGATATTTTTTATAATATATAAATAACAGACGAGTATGCAGTCCACCTGACAGTAAGTGGCTACTAATGACCATGGACATCTGTAATCATTCTCAACCAAGACCAAACTCCTACTTGAAGTTGGTCACAGATGCGCCGCTACCCCTGAGGATTAATTTGGAACGCCGCAGTACCACACCCTTACCACACCCTTCAAACCAGAACACAGCAGCGCTTAACACTGCTGTTATGAGAAAGAAATAGGTGTGACGGTGGTTCCGCCGGAGTCGAAACACAGTGGGTTCTACCACCTAGAGGGTTGAGGGTTATGCCTTTTATTGTCAAGGAATGTTTGTTATATGTGTAATTACATAATAATAATTTATTTCATTTAATTTCAGATTACCAAATGACGGAGGAACTCTCGTTCCCAAAAGGAAATGTCGACCAATCTGTGCAGGTAAAGTTATACGAAATTATACATTTTAAAAATATTACGACGTCGTGTAACACATAGTGTAACAGACAGTGTACACTTAAGAGCATAATAACCATTGCTTTATTTTAAAGTAGTCTGTTTTTAAAATATAGTTTTAATGAATTACGAAGTAAACCTCCAAAAGGCTTGAATTCATTTAGTTTTTTTTTTATAATTTTATAAAAATATTGTTTTTGTTTCAGGACCAACCGAGCAACGGGGGTTGATCGCCGAGCATCGGAGCGCATAATCGAACCCGCACTCACGTATCACCGTCCCCGACAACCACTACACCGGCGGGGACACGGCTGGCCCAAAAAAACGTTATATTATATCTAAATATATAACAGCGCCTTTTTGAATTCATGAAGTTTCCTTTCTTAACGCGCAACGCCATCTAGCGATAAAAATGGGAAGCTTTCAAAAACTAAAATCGAGATTTAAATAACTTTTGTTTAAAAAAAATAAGTAGTATTTTTGTATCGGGATTCGAACTGCGACTAAAAATAATAAAATCACTGTATATTTTGTAGTAATTTTTGTTTGTTTTTTTTTTTATTATTGTCTCGTTACCTTTTACGCCTCTTGTAAGTAATAAAATAAAATAAATAATAGAAATATTATATTCCATACGTACGTAACGTTATATTTAATTTTAATGAAAAAAAAATATTTTTTTGTGATTTATAATGTTAGTGCAAATATAATATTTTATACTATTATCGATCAGTACTAAAAACAAATCATGTATTTCTCTAATTTATAAATTCGCTTGTAAATATATATATTATGTATGTGTTTTGGATCTTGTGTAGTGCCCGAATCGTGTAATCGAAAATATATTGTTGGCTTCTAAAATATTTGAAATTTAATTTATGACCATTTTTTTTTCAAAAAAAAACAAAAGTAAACTAATTTTTTTTTTATTTTAATTTCCGATCTCAATCCGATTATTTTTATTTTCATAAATGATAATTTGTGAAAATAAAACAGATTTTTGATTTCAAAAAAAGGTGTCAGTCAAAAGTATTAGTATGACAATATGGTGTTTAAAGTTTATATAAAAAAATATATCTAAATAATAAATTTGATGGACAGACGTGCATACATCAATATTGTATGATAGTACATAGATATAAGATTTAGATGGTTTTTGTCGTTGAATTGTAGAAAAGGGAATCTTGTATGTATATTATAAATAATATTAAATAATAATAATTAAAAAATACACAACAAGTGCCCTAGGAACACAGTACCTTGTACTTTGCCATATTTAAAACGAGTGTAAAAATAAATAAATAATCCCATTTTTTTATGTTACGTGTATGAACTGTTGTATGTGTGTACGGTGATGACGTAGTTGTCGCACTCGTGTGGGTGTGGGGAGTTTCGGAAACTCGTCACTAGATGGCGTCACTTGTATTCTGAATCGCGCTATCGATGTTTTTTAAACATTTTGCATATTTCGTATTAGCGTTAAAGGATTATTGTAGATTAGTTTCGTGTAGTATTCAATTAGTAGAAATGTTAATAAAATTATTAATTATTGTAGTAAAGTTATAAGTAGTAAAAAAATATTATTTCATACTAGATTTTCGTAAGTATTTTTGTGCACAAAAATCATAATAAAATCAACACACACAACGCACATCACACATTTAAATGTGGCTCTAGAACACAGGTTCCCAAAGTTTGTGTCTCGGAGGCGATTTTACTATATTTTTCGATTTCTTTCCAAAAGTTAAAGACACAACCTGCTAATATTAGATCTAGTATAGTAGATCCCCGTTCTCATCTCACCGACTCCCTAGGGGTCCTTGGGGGGTCGATATGGACCAGTTTGATGAAGCATGGTATTTTCATGCAGTTCCTTAATTAATATTAATAAGATAGATGTGTATAAAATAAAAACTTGTTTTAAAAAATTCTTTCTCGAAGTCTTTTTTTCCAAAATACGTAGACTTTTATTCACACGACACACGATATATGCAGTTTATACATGTAATATTTGTATATTTAATGTACCGTGTTATACCAACGTAATGTATATTGTTAGTTAATGCTAGGGTCGTGGCGTCGGCAAATAAAATTGACAAATTCAAAAATATTTTCATTTTTAGACCTTTTAATAATATTGGTTTCGACACTTAACACAATAGAAAATATGTACTTTAAATGCAATAATTGCAAGAATTTTATGAAGTTTTACCTTGTTGGATTTTAAGATGTCATAAATTGCAAATAATGTAACTAATACATTTTACAATTTTACAAGATCACAATTTTACATTTACAAAGTGTTACACATTTGTAAATATTATTTGCCGCGGCGCTTCGATTACCGGTGTGGTGTAAGTTTGTATTGAAAATCTTTTGAAAATCTCTCGATGTTTTTTTTATCGAGTTGTGAACTATTGTTGTCTTGTTGATAAGGTCGTTTTTGAAATGATTTCGATACAAAATTATGACACGGCGACGCGAAATACATCTGGGGTTGTTCGTAGATTACGTCAGAGGGGGGGAGATACGTGACGTCATTTATTTCAACGATTGAATGACTATCCTTACTAAACGACATGGATTTCATTTTACAGGAGAGTAATTAAAATTTAAATATTTACAAAAACTAATCTAATTGTTGGATTGAAATAATTTTAAATAGAAATATTTACAATTACGTAAGGCTTTTTTTAAATAATTAAATTTATTTAAATCCTGTAAAGTTTAGTCAATGTTGCATAGTACCGATTGCTTTTCAAACGTCGATATAATCATTGTAATATAACTGTATTAGCTGTATGACGTCAAAACAATGTAGGGGGTGGGGGTAAGAGGGGGGTGACGTAATTTAAGAATCATCCCTTAGCTCTATACGTACAAGAGTATCTATATATTTTGTATGTTAGTCTAGGCTTAGACCAAATGATGAAGAAAAAAAAAACCATCCACTTTTTTGACTTTTCACCTACAATTGTATATTCGTAACACACGAGAGCTTTCTTTTTTTTATAATAAAATTATTGTTAATTGTTAATATATTTCGTACGTTTAAACTACTCGAAATAATAAAAATCGTGTATATTGACTCGAATTAATCGATTATTTAAAGTACCATTGGAATGTACCGCCGAATAAGTATATGCACTTTGAGTGTTTGTGTAAATGTGCAGGGGATCTCAAACTTTACGATTTTTTATGTATTTTTATTTACAATTGAAATTATTCACCGCTTCATTATTTGTGTTTCAGTAAAACCAATATTTTCGCCTTGTAAAAGCAATTTAGTTTTTCTGTATTTAGTTTCATTGTGTTTCGGTAAGACCTACATTTTTTTGTCTTATAAAAGCAGTCTAATTTTTCAATATTTACTTTGGTGTACAAATTTTTTTGAAAAATAAGCACTTTTTGTTAATTTTTATATTTAATTAAAATATATTAATATTTTTATTTAATTCCGTCTGTTTTAAATTTTGACTGACTTGAAAACGCATAATTTGAAGCATTGTTTTTATTTTTGTATATCGTACTTTTTTCAAAATTGCATATTTATAATGTTAGAAAGTTTGAGGTCCCCTGCGTCCCGTAGTCGGTGTCCCGCTTCACGCTTCACGCGACATGTAACTGATAGCTAGTGGTATCGTAAATAAATACCGTTACACAGAATGATTTGTTTTATTTACTCATTATTTACAATTAGGGCCACCTGGTCATTAAGTGGGGCCCCTAGGCACGCAAGATTTGAAGATAGAACTTAGTGTGGTTCGAATCTGGAGGCACCACCAGTTTGTGATCCTTACACTAAGCTAAAATTGACAGATTATTTGAAATCAATTATTTTTTACTAATCTGATAGGCAGCCCTATACAAACGCCCCTATATGGAAAGTTCATTATGGTGAAGGTACTGCCCCATATGTTAATTTGCCGCGCTGGAGTTACTCCCGCAATATCCTCTTGGGCTCCCATATTATATAGTCCACCGCGCTGACCAATTGAATCGGTAGGCTTCACACTCTTCTGAGACCTATTTTTAGGGTTCCGTACCCAAAGGGTACAAACGGAAACCTATTACTAAGCCTCCGCTGTCTGTTACAAGGCTCTATCTCCTGAACCCTAATAGATAGACACTTGATTTTTATTAAAAAGTATGTATAACGGTGGTCGCTATGACAACAAATACTAAACATTACAACAAATACAAATAATAAAAAAGTTGATAATAAATGGAGGTCGACATACGACAGTTAAATTGTTACAATGAATTTATTATAATATCTATTATAATTTTTGTTTCTTATTATATATATTTTAGGAAAACAAACAAATTCTGAAGATCACTTTATTTAAAAACACTTGTACAAAAATCTTAAGTCTAACTTATTTGTACATAATACTCGTTAGGTACTTTGAACTCTAGTTTCGATCATTTATTAGCGGAGAAACAGTAGTTACAAGTACATACCAAAAAATAAGAACAATATATAAAATAACATGCTTTGACACATAAGATAAAATGAAGACGAATTAACCATATTGATAATCCCAGAAGGAGTAAGAACAAAAATAAAAATAATTAAATGAAATTAGTGAATAAAGTGAAACAAAAAAAAATTGAATTTTATAGAATCTTTCAAATTACCTGACTAAGAAAATAATGACGTTCTAACTTCAATATTTTATTTTTATCTGTAGTATTATTTCCTTAATACGCTAACAGATGGCGCTGTATGCTACGAAATTAATATTATTTATAATTTATTCAATTTCAGTTGATATTGAATAGTTTCTATAGTAGGTGTTCGTAATAAAAATAAAAAGATTGGTAACATTTAAATGATATCCTTGACATTATTTCTCCACTAATAATTACAATTTCATCAAACTATCCATCAGTGGTAGCCGGGCGGTCCGTACGCGGTGGATGGTGAGTGACCACCACTGTTACCATGGAAACCTGTCAACGAACCGCTGTATTCTGGTGTGTTGTAATTGTAACCACCTGGAATAATATTAAAATATAAATATTATTGAAGTAATTATTCATAATATGCATAATTTTGAAGGTGGTAGAAGTCTTTGTGGTTCGACTCGGGCGGCACCAACGCCACACCTATTTCTGTTATAACAGCAGAGGTTAAGTGCTGCTGTGTTCTGGTTTGAAGGGTGTGGTAAGGGAGACATACTTAACTGATGTTCCAACTTATTCCTCAAGGGTAGCGGCGCATCTGTGGCCGAGCTTACATAGGAATCTAATTTATCTAATGCTCTCTGGGGTTAATAATTACAGATGTCCATAAGCAGCAGTTGCCACTTACCATTAGATCATCTGCATACCTACTGGTCTGCTATTCCTGTTTTATAAAAAAATAACTTATTCGAGGCATTTCAACTTTTCTCAGGATTAGAAAGTTGTTGTCAACATCAGCCCCTTACCATCAGAAGAACTGCATGTTCGTCTGTTATCTCAATATACTTAATAAAAAGAAACTGTCATGACAGAAATAAGAGAGTTGATGGTTCTACTATCTTTCAATTCAACTTATACAAACTTATATCCTTGAATTTGGTGGACGCACAGCCGTGTTTCTAGATTTTAACTTATAAAGAATAAAATGTTTTGCGAGGTATTGGGTATTACCTTGTGTATGTGCAGGTTCAGGGTAGCGCGCCTCGCCCTCGTACCTCACGTCAGCGTGGAAGCCGGTCTGCCAGTCAGCGTGGTATGTCACTAAAAGGAA
This sequence comes from Epargyreus clarus clarus, assembly GCA_014595695.2. NCBI lineage: Eukaryota > Metazoa > Arthropoda > Insecta > Lepidoptera > Hesperiidae > Epargyreus > Epargyreus clarus. The sequence continues at coordinate 112,642 of JACTTY020000019.1, forward strand.
AAAAATTAAGGTATAAATATATATTAATGCTAGCACGTAAGTAATAATTGGCCAAGTTGAGTCGAACTCGCAAATGAAGAGTTCCGTACTACAAAAATTTTAACTTGTTTTTGTTATTTTTAATATGCATTTGAAATACATGCATTGTGAATATTTGAAATGTTTATCTATTACGGTCAATATATATTAGCGAAAAATGCCGATAATAGTGGTTGTTTGTCTGGTAACCCTATTTATATTCAAGATTTTATTCTTTTTTAGTTTTTGTTGTTATAACGGCAACTATTATACACAATCTATAAAAATCAAGTGTCTATTTTTCAATCTATAAAAATCAAGTTCATGAGATAGAGCCCTGTGACAGTCGTACAGACAGTAAAGCCTTAATAAAAACGGAACTCGTTTTTAACCTTTGAGTGCGAAACCCCAAAAATATACAAATTATGAATCCTTACCTATCTGAGTGCGTCCGTCCGGTAACTGAACCCGGTACTCTCCGCGCACCACATTACCATCGGAGCTCTCCCGCCTGTCGTAGTCATTCCCGGACTTCGCGTCCTTCACTGAGTATCCGAATTCGTAAGACTTGGGCTGGAAACAATAAGTTATCATTAGCGTCAACACCTCAACACATTACCCATTGTTAGGCGCGGGTCTTCGAAATTTTTTTTTTGTTAACGAGGTGGAAACCTTCAAAAGGTACTTAATGCCGTGAGAGCGACATGGGGTTATGTGGGATTCTTACCGCACAAACCCCCCGTGGCCATCCTCAGCGCTCGAGTCACAGTACAAATATAGATCCTAATTCTGGTGGTTGAGGACTCCGGAATCTCCGAAGGAACGCAACCGGAGTCCTCTACATACTCTTCACGACGGACATACCGCTGTCCTTCCCAGGGTTGCTTGCTGGACGGTTCGAGCTCCCAATCTTACCCGCAACCCCGGAAGGCTCTTACGACACGCATACGACACCGTAGCCCTATTTTGGTCCGGGAACTACACTTCGATTTTTTTATTAAAACTCGATCGAAAGTGATTATTTCAAATAAGTCATTAATTTTCATTATACTGCCTTCAATTAAGTTAATTTGATTTAAATAGATTTTAAATATCGCGAGGTTATGGGCAATCCAGTCGTTATAACTTGCCGATAACCTATCGGAGGTTAAGTTGGGTTATAGGCGAACTATCCGTATCGAACAAGGAATGTAATGGAGAGGAATTCTATCAGGAATTCTAGGAGGAATCCTAGGTGCGTACTTTTACCCGTAATTTCCCAAGTTACGTACGTTTCAGAAATTAATTATCAGTTGCTTACGTTGAAGGAAAACATCATGAGGAAACCTGCATACACGTTTCCTCATGATTTTCCTTCGAGAGGAAAACGTCGTGAGGAAAACCTGATAAATCTTTAAAAAAAAATTCAAAGATATGTGAAATCTACCTCTCAAGTGTTTGCGTATTTTTTTAGGTTTTCTCCGACTTTGTATTTGTTTATAACCTAACCTAAGCTAACCAATCCTATAATTTCATATAGGGTTGATGTTAGGGTAAGAAAATATAAAAGACAGTGAGCAGGGCGGGGTAGGGTTATTGGATCCAATTGATTTTAATTCAGACCTATCCTATTTTGATGTTTACATAATTTTTATATTGTGTTATCACATTAACAAAATATAAAAATACAAAAATTATTAATAAAACAGGTTTTAAAATAGTTATGAAAAATAAATTAAATATAATAAGCTTCATCCAAATTGTTGTCCCTTGGTAGAGTCCCCAAAACGCTGGCGACATTACCTCGCTGAATAGCAAAGCTAATTCTTTGCCCGAGGTATGCGCCAACCCTTTGGTCGTGGGTGCACTCGATAAAATTAAAACTCGATTAAACTCATCAACAATTGTTTTACTCTCCGCACCTCATATTAAATTTAAATAGCTTGGCTAGACAAGTAGTTAAACGTTAACGATCTAAGTCTAGCTATATGATAGAATGGATAAATATCATTTAAAAAGCTAGGCTGTTTATTTATTAGCTTATTAAATTAGTTAGCTGCTACATGGTTACTATAAAGCAGGTTTTAATGCTTATAAATCATCGATTTTCCTTTATTCTTGTAATGTCTCCGGTAGTGATCACATCAGACCAACAAGTAATCGTAAGTATGCTACTATTATTTTATTTGTAAATCTATTCTGACTCTATCGATGTCGTTGTTCTCACTAAGTGTACACATTATCTTCTGAAGCTTCTCTATATTATTTAGTAAGTGGCTGTTTTAATAAACGGTACGTTTTGTTGTATTTAATTAATTATTTTTTACTTAATTGATTGATTCGATTGTCGACTGAATTTAATTGATTGAGTTTGTCAAGGCTGAAGATCGCCTTAGCCACCATCTCTTATTTCTATCTAAACCAGCAGTGTCGATCTGCTGTGTTTCGGTTTGAAGGGTAAAGGTTTTACTCATCCGGAGAGTTTCAACTTTTTTTTATAAAATAGGACTAGCAGACGAGCATGCAGTCCACCTGATGGTAAGTGGCTACTGCCGCCCATGGACATCTTTAATCAACTCCAGATCTACCTGAGGTCGGCCACAGATGCGCCGCCACCCTTTGGACTAAGCTGGAACGACTCGGAAAAGTATGTTTCCCTTACTACATCAAAACGGAACACAGCAGCGCTTAACACTGCTGTTATGAGGCAGAATTAGGAGTGGAGGTGGTGCCGCCAGAGCCGAAGCACAAAGGGTTCTACCCCATACAGAGGTCAGGCAGGAATGTAATCTTATCTGGGATTGATTACAGAAATCTATGAGCGACGGTAGCCTCTAACCATCAGATACTCCTATATTTTAAAAAAGCGTATCAAGTCATAGCAAAAGGAAAAAACATTACTAATGATTGATTTTACCTGTTACATCGTTTGCTAACATTTTCCTTCTTTTTACGTATGAATAGGTACTAGATATTATATACATATACTTATCTGGATAAAAAATAACCCATCCCACTTACATAATTGTACATTATTTACAATCGAGTGTAAAGTGCTGTTTAAATGAGAATAGTAGTTTATTTATATTGTTTTATTTCTTGTAAAGCATTAAAAGTGTCAAAATAAAATTTTGAACAGTGACATTTTTTTCTTGCTATAGATTTTCCTTAAACCCTTTGATACAACGAATTATACTCAGTCCAAAACATTTTGTAAGTCATTTAACACAGCAGACATAATGAAAGAATTCCATCATCATCAACCCATTACTGTCCCACTGCTAGTCACTGGTCTCCTCACAGAATGAGAAGGATTAGGCCATAGTCTACCGCGCTGGCCAAGTTTTAAAACCTTTTTTTTACAATATCCTTAATTAATGTTACAATTTCAGATGATGCAGCTTCTTGTGATCCTGTCAAGCGTCTTGATAATCCAGGCAAGAATGGTCCTGGAGAAAACGACTTGTGACGGAGTCATTATTGACAATCAAATATACGACTTGGAGGTGCTAAAGCAAGACCTGGACAGACCCTTCCTTCTAGCAACAGACTATAGTAGAAACACAGTATACTTTAGCTATAGTCTTAATCTCCAGGATGACAGCTTTAAAAGCGCTTACATAAATCTAAACACGAAAGAATTTGGAAATATTGACGTTGAAAACGGATTCGCTCAATCGGTGGATCAAAAAACACACGACGTTTATATAGGAGGCGGCGATGGCATCTATAAATACGATGAAAAGTCAAAGAAATCTCAATTCTTTGGAGCAAAAAATGACAGTATTTGGGCAGTTTACTACAAAGATGTTGTTTATTTCTCAGATTTTCCTCACCAATTCCTATATTCCATTATCGATGGTGAAACTGTAAGAGTGAAAGACTTCGAAGACACTAAAGTAGAACATTTCATTATTGATAACGATGATGTGTTCTTCTACACCAATTATACTGGGTTGTACAGTCAAAAGAAAGGGACAAAAGATGCTGTTTTGTATAAAGAGTTCCCACAAGGGGGAGTGAGAGGCATAACTATGGATATGAATGGTAAAGTTTATGTCTGCCAGCAAGATGGGATATACAGTGTTGAAAAGGACTCAGTTACTTTGAAAAAACTCGTGGATTTGGACGACGGGTTCGGTGTAGCCTTTGACAACGAAAATAATATTATATATTCAGATGCGACGAACGTAAATCGCTTGAAACCGAATAAACAAAAATCCTGCAGTTTAAATTAAGTATTTAAATTTGTGACGTTTTACAAGTTGATAAGAGATGGTGCTACGTGATTATAATCTATGGAAGTTATAAAAACATTGTTGGGTTTAAACAAGCTCCGAATGAGACAAATGGACCAGTCATGAAAAATTGGATAAAAAACTACATAGTTATTAAGAGTTATGTAAAATAATATAAAATTACGTAGTTATTTTAAATTGGTTTTTGTTTTACCTAAAGAAGACGGCGGGAAACCGCTGGATTCAAGTACGGGACCGGGTGGAGTGGCGCCAATTAGCGGAGGCCTATGTCCAGCAGACGACATCAAAAGGCTGACGGATGGTTTTTGTTTCAAACCAACTTTCCTATATTTTTTTGAATTTGGGTCTAATTTAATTTAGTGTCAAATATTATTATATTATGCCACCGCTTATGTTGACATGAGTGAAAATTAATTTCAGTTTACTTATTTCAAATCCTTTAATTAATATTATTTGGATATTAATTATTTAAGTAAATTTAAATTTGTCAAAAAAGGTAGGTATAACTTAATAAATCCGTGGAATCTTTGTCATGTAAAATGAACTAATCTAGACGAGACAGTAAAGTGACAAAGAATGTACAACAGACTACAGGATGTATTAAATATCTTGTTAAACTGACAATACTAATGACTTGTAAGTGGTAAGTAGAAGGAAAGAGTCAATTTCGCATTTTACTACAATGTTCTTTGTGTTAGATTATGACTAAAATCCAAAAACTACTTTTTTACACAAATGGTGGTATATTGAAGGTGGTAGAACCCTTTGTGGTTCGACTCCGGCGGCACCACCGCCACACCTATTTCTACCTAATAACAGCAGTGTTAAGCGCTGCTGCGTTCCGGTTTGAAGGATGTGGTAAGGGAGGCAGACATTTCCGAGGCGTTCCAGCTTAGTCCTCAGGGGTAGCGGCGCATCTGTGGCCGACCTCAGGTAGGAATATCTAATCTTATCTGGGGTTGATTACAGATGTCCATGGGCGGCAGTAGCCACTTACCATCAGGTGGACTGCATGCTCGTCTGCTACTCTTATATTATAAAAAAAAAAAAAATGAAGTAACCAAAGAGCTTGCAGCACATCCGATGATAAGTGGCTACCGTCCATAGGTGTTTATAATCAACCCCAGATAGGATTGCAGTCCCACCTGAGCGCAGATGCGTTGCTACCCCTGTGGACTAAGTTAGAACAGTTCATATAAATTTCTCTACATTACCGCATCCTTTAAACCAGAAGACAACGTTAAACTGTTGCTATAAGGCAGAAATAAGTTAATAGGTGTGGTGTTTCAGTCAAACGATGGAGGCTCTACCCCTTGATAAATGTTAATGACATAAGTGATAAGACCATAACGTCAAGACCGGAACAACGCTGACCACCGATACTAAAATAGTTTGAAAATTTTTGAAAATTCCCAGATATGTACTTCGGTACATAAGACATGTTTCCTCCTTTAAAAAAATTATCCTACACTTCGAAAATTCAATTACAAAATCAAACGGGCCTCTAGTTTAGGGGGCTAAAACTCAGTGTCTCTGTGACTTTGACCATTAAGCCAAATAATTGTTGGATTATTTTATCTCAGTCTATTCAGAACGTCCGTATGACCTCCAATTAGCTTATTTCTGTTGTCGCAGTGACTATTGAAAATCATAAACCCCGACTTAACTCTTAACACTAGGACATACGGACCAAAATACTGGCCAGTTAATTCATACATTAACTCACTTGAATGAGATATAATCGTGCAGTTTATAATGTTTCGCTGTGACAAACGCGCGTCGAAAATGTACATCGCACTCACCATTTTGATTATAACTCTCAGTGAAGCGAAAATGAATGTTTACGTGACTGACGACTCGCCAATAGAACGCATTGGGAACAGACTGTACAAGAAGGAGTTGTTAACAGATGAATTCGCTGACCCTAAAGAGCTAGCCTACGACTCAGCAAGCAGAAACCTCTATTTCATGTACATGGACGACGATATACAAAACTCCGGACGCGCTTTCATCAACGTTGTAACGAAAAATGCTGTAAAAATCAAAGGAATCGAGAGAAACAAGGCCACTGCAGTTGATTCTGGAACAGGCGATGTTTACTTCGGTTCTGATGATGGCCTCTACAAATATAACGCCCTAGACAATATCGCAGTCAACATCGGATTATATAACGTCAATATTTACAAATTGGTGATTCGAAACAACGAAATATATGTTATAGACGCGAATAATCATATGATTTATAAGATTAATGATTTGTTGAAAGCTGTTAAAGTCGGCGATATGAAAACTGTGATGGAATTCGATGTGGATAACCAAAAGAATTTACATTTTGTGACTATGTGCGGTGTTTTTTGTTATACCGGAGACGATATTGTGAAGAATACTGATTTGAAAGTCGTATATCATTTCATCATTGATGGAGATAAGGTATTAGGCGTAACAGACGACGGAATGTATGAAATTGACTGTGCGAATGGTACCGCGAGTAATATTGCCAAATTGGACTTCTTTCCGCGAAGTATAATCTTTGGCGATTATGGAGATATCTTCTATTCGATAGATAACTACATCTATAGGTTAAGGCCGATCAATTCTTATCTTGTTTACAATATTTATATGAAAAACAAACCGTTTCGTTGAATTATGTCATGGAAGATGTGATTTTTGTGCTAAATTGTAAGTTATGTTAAATTTTGTGAAGCTAACTTGCGTCCGCGGGTCCGTCCGTGTATAATAAAATTACTTATAAGTATTTTTCTAATTAAATATACATTGTAAGATTAAGTAATAAAATGTGTTTTATGTAAACATTGATTATATTGAAATTAAAATTATATTGATTTGCGAAAAATATGTGCGTATGCTTCTCGATAAATCAGTTAATAAATATAAATAATTAAAATATCAAATATCATAATATATTTTTTCTCCTTCAAGGTAGACTTAAAATCCAATTATCCAGTATGAAAGAGCCTTTTTCTTTTTGGGACGGCTATGCCCAGGAACGAGACACTAAAGGGCCTACCACCATCTTTTAAAAACCATCATAGTTCAAGAAAGTATTATTTCGTCCTTAAAACAGTAAAATATTCCGTCATACACAGTAGAACAAACTTAAACCCTTATTAATTTTTCGTTTATCCATTATATAAAACCAACTGAAAATGTCATATTTTGCTTAAAAAGTAAATTTCCAGCAAAAAAGTAAAAGTATAATTAAAGTAATATTGTTTTAAGAGATGGTAGTAACCCCCCAGTTCATTTTACAAATTAATATGCCTATAGAATCTACCCACAGAAGAGGTAAATTTCTACATAAATACAAGAAAAAGGAACTTTTCGTTATTTTAAAATCTTATAGTATAAAAAGATGGTGCCTTACCACTTCATTTTCATGACCGTGACCATGGCTGCCGTGGCTACCATCGTAGTTGCTGCCTTGGTAGTTGCCGGTGGTGGGTGGTAGGTAGGTGTTTGATGGTGGGGTGTAACCTGCAAATTGGTATAGTAATTGGTTTTGTAATTCATAATGGATATCTTTTTCAGTATATGTGTGTGGATTCTTTTTGAGCAAAATGCATAGCAATAATAAGTAACATTAATTCTACATTCATATTAAGTAGTTTTTGTGTGTGATTTAGGTTTGTAATAAATATTAAAACAAATCTAATTCGATCTCTCAGGTAGGCAGGGATCAGGGATCAGGCAGGTCAGCTGGTTTCCGCACGATGTTTTCCTTTTCCGTTAAGCAAGTAATTATTAATTTTTAATACGCACATAACTTCGAAAAATCAGAGTTGCTTGAGATTTGAACCTCGGATACCTCCATCGAGAAATTTCAACCACTAGGCTATCACTGCTCTTACTACACAAAGCCGAAAGTATATATTATTATTATTGTATCTTTAATGAGTTTAAATTATATCATACCAGTCCGTGGTGGTAGGTAGCTGTTCTGTGAATTGAGACCATTTGCGTGGTAGTTGTATGGTACCGGCGGCTCACACTTGACCAGCGCGGCGAGGAGAGTCAGGCTGATAATCTGTAAACCATAAAAAAAACATTTTTCATTTCTTAGAACTTCACCGTTTGATGTAGGCTTCCTTTTAAGCTCATTTTGGAAAAAAATAATTGAAGAAGACAATAATATAAGTCTTATTACGCTAAGCTTTCTACACTCACAGGCCCACACTAGGACTCCCTGTATCGTGGGTGCTATGGACACACACAGAGACTAACACACAAACACCCAGACCCAGAGACAGAAATCTAAATTCATCATTTAGAAATCTGTCTGGCCGGGGATCAAACACGGGACCCTCTGCGCGTCAGACCGGTATGGCGACCGCTCCGCCACGCGGGTATAAAAGACTTTTAATATGAAGAAGGCGAAGAAACAATTTTAATAGATGGTGGAACAATCGTGTGTGGTTCGACTCCGACGACACCACCGCCACACCTATTTCTGCCTCAAAACACACTGTTTGTTCTGTTCTGGTTTGAAGGTGTGGTAAAGGAGACATATTTTTCCGACGCGTTCCAGCTTAGTCCTCAGGGGTAGCAGCGCGTCTGTGGCCGACCTCAGGTAGGAATATCTAATCCTATCTGGGGTTGATTACAGAAGTCCATGGGTAGCAGTAGCGACAGCGCAGAGCAAGTACGGTTACTAACATTGTGACACGACAATTTTAACACAATTTAAACATAATTACATAATAGTATTTATTAAACATAAAACAGTCGGAAATACGAGTTAATACGAAATCATTACCATTAAGGTTTTGTTACAAAATTCGTCTCGTTCCGATCTGTTTGTATCAAATTAACATTAGCTTTCTCCTCATTATTTTGACAAATGCATGTATATACGTGTGTACGCTATAAATTATACGTATCTTCTTTGTTTTAGGTTAGTTTAGAGAATATTACACACACTTAAACAAGTATGTTTGTATATTATGTAATAAATTATATTATTTTGCATGTCTTAAATAAGACGTCATATTCTTTATTACACCTAATTTACTGTACCTTATTTTAGCAAATAAAGATTTATTATTATATTATTTATAGAAGAGTTTTTTTTATAATAAATAGGAGGAATAGACGAGCATGCAGCCTATCTGATGGTAAGTGGCTACTCTCGCTCATGGACATATGTAAACAGCCCACATTATAAAAATTGAAATAACTCTTTTTAAGCTGACGTAACTCATTAATTTTGTATTTCTCTCCTAAAACCAATATGTGTATTTCAAATGACGATTATTTGTGCCTTTACCCTAATGCTTTATATTCGCACGGAAAACCATAAATATATACTGGCGTCCTCTACATAACACTGACAGTTACATATTACGCATAGGAACGGATCATAGATCTACAATCAACTAGAACTGACGTATGTCGTAGCATACATGCGCATTGTTTGCGCAATTACACCTATATTTCATTTTATCGTCCTAGGTACAGGAAAAATAAAATAAAATTCTTAAAACAATTACTATATGCCGTATATTTAAGGCTATTGGTAAGAAATCTCGAAGAGTTGATATAAATAGCAAGCAGGCCCGGCTAGCTGTTTATTTCAAATCAATCAAAAGATCGCAGTTTTGTGTGATTTAGCAAAGGCGTCCGAAAATTCAGCGAAATACGATTGGAAGTCGGACGTAAAACCATCGATAAGTTGCCCAATGTTAAAGCGAAAAACGCAGCGTTAATAAATAGCGTTATAAAAATGGCTATAGTCTTCTTCATATACCTATTTATTTTCTACGTGTGTTGCTTTCGCGTCTACCGAAGAGGTGAAAGAAAAACTCTCCGTGACTTCGTACTCTATGGCTGATTGCCTTATAATGGAAAATACATCATACCGGCTATATTTTAATGGAAATTATCCTAACCTAATGTAATAATGATATTGGTAAATAAATTGACTTCAAATTATATGTACGTATATAGGGCATTTTCGTAATATTTTAATAAGCGTATTTAATTTTGGTTATAATGCATTTCCTGTGATTTTTCATAAAGATTGTACCGCGGTTTCATATCTATACTTCTATACTAATACTATAAAGAGGAAAACTTTGTTTGTTTGATTGATTGTAATGAATAGGCTCAAAAGCTACTGGACCGATTTTAAAAATTCTTTCATCATTCGAAAGCTACATTATTCACGAGTAACATAGGCTATATTTTATATGAAATATATTTGATAAATAGATTTTGAGGCGGTATAAAGTTAGCCGGGTCAGCTAGTTTCAAATAAGTTGCTATCATTGTTGTTTGGTACATGTTTATGGTAACGTGATTCCTAGAAATATTGGGTAACAAGACTATTACGATTGAAGGGAATTCTATGTAACAGTTGGTCTATGGCGGTCGGACAATGGCTTTCATAGCGGCGTCGCTCAATTGTTTGTAATCCCGAGCTTACATGGATATGTCGGTTAGGTGCTTTATATTAAAACTAGTAGTGACCGCGGCTCCGCCCGCGTTTTAAAAAAAGTATCATGACATATATTCAACTGAAAATTTATACCTTCATTGGAATGACAGTCTGTGGAAAATTGGTCGTACCAACTTAAACACAATTTTGCTAAAGATCATCACATCATCGAAGGCATAGTTTACCTATACATATATAGATTATAAATTATAAAAACAAAAACCTGACAGCTTATAAAACCTTTGCCTCAATTTAGACGAACTCAAAGAAAACTCATATGTTTAAATACCATCTAGCCTTTGAGTTTCAAAGACGTGCGAAAGAAACGATACATATGCTTGAAAAATCATTACCCTCCATCGGATAAAGACAGCTTCAATTACTTGCACACTCGATTATCCGGGTTCTGGATGCTTTACGACAACAAGCCAGTGATAGTCAGTGGTTGAAACTCGGCTGCTTGATCGAGGGGATCGAGATTCGACTCCCAGGCACTTCTAATTTTTCTAAGTTATAAGCGTGTTACAAATTAATTATCGTTTGCTTTAACGGTGAAGGAAAACATCGTGAGGAAACCTGAATACCTGAGAGATCTTAAAAAAAGTTCTCAAAGGTATGTGAAGTCTACCAATACACACTTGGCCAGCGCGGTGGACTATGGCCTAACCCTTCTTATGCTGAGACCCGAGGGACCCGTGCCCAGCAGTGGGACAGTAATGAGTGAACAGAAGTGAATGAACTTGACTTACGACAACAATTAGTCAGGTTAATCAAGTTTCCGTTGTACCACGAAAATCGGTAATAAATATTTGACCTCTATTTCCACATTTTGTGCAAAAGATTATCTTTTTAGGCGCATGTAAACCGTCCCTTAAAACGTTTTGATGCATTCAACGTTGCATCAAGATTTATGAATGCGGCTGCATGCATATTACCATGCGTTTGACATACTTGCTAACCACCAATCATGCATCTATTTCTCATAGGAACTTTTGCATACCACTTTATATTTAGCCGAATTCTCACGAAAGAAACAAATGTTAGGTTTTAATCATTGACCAATTTGTGCATTTTTGGATAGAGCGAAAAATCCACAGTACTTAAGAGTGCTTGTCCCTATAGTTGTGGAACCAGAATAGGGCTACGTATTCCCTACCTGTCGTAAGAGGTGATTAAAAGGAGGCTGGGGTTGCGGGTGGCAAGAGTGGGAACCCCGGGAAGGACGGCGGTATGTGTGGTCGCATACCGTCGTGTACACCAGACGGTGTGGCGAGCGTCATGCTCACCTGGGTGGAGCCCGACGGGGCAACGCGTTAAGAGAACTCCGGTTACGTTCCTTTGAAGATCCCAGAGTCCTTTACGCAGCATCAAACACGGCCACCGGGGGTTTTATTGCGGCAAGAATCCCACATAAGCCTGTGTAGCCTTTTAAGTAAGTAGTTAACGAGGGGTCATTAACAAAAAAGTACTTAAAAGTGCTACAAAAACTCCTTGGACGGTTATTATTTGCCCTAACTATGGATAAAAATAAACAAAGACGTTGCGTGCGATATACGAGTACCTAATTATGCAATAATTATTTTGTTATCATAACCGTTGAAGTAAATGCATCGTGAACATTTGAAATATATACCTGTAACGATTCAATAATAAAGCGAAAAAGTCGAAAAATAGCGGTTGCTTGTATATGGCGACGCCCATTCATTTTTATATTTCATATCAAGATATTTTTATTTTTGTATTTGTTGTTATAGCGGCCAATGTTACACATACTCTGTAAAAATTAGACGTATCTATCTGTTACGGTTCACGAGATAAAGCCCTGTGACGAGCGGACAAACAGCGGAGGCTTAGTAATAGGATTCCGTTTTCACCCTTTGAGTACAGAAACCTTAAGATAAACGTGTATTTTTTATAGCATAGGAGTAGGAGACGAGCATGCATCCATCTGATGTTAAGTGGCTATTGCCGCCCATGGATGTCTATAATCAACACCAGATAAATTATTATTACACCAGATTAGATATTCCTACGTGAGGACGGTCACAGATGCGCCGCTACCCCTGAGGACTAAGCTGGAACGCCTCGGAAAAGTATGTCTTCCTTACCACACCCTTCAAACCGGAACATAGCAGTGCTTAACGCAGTTGTTATGAGGCAGAAATAGATGTGGCGGTGGTACCGCCGGAGTCGAACCACAAAGGGTTCTACTACCTTCAAAACTTTACTTTTTTCGTGGATTTCCCAAATCTAAGTATAGGTACTATCTAACAGTTTTTTTTATTAATATTTTGTATTAAATTTAAAAATAATTATTCCGAAACATTGAAATAAAAAAACACAATATGTCCGATTCTACAATTGGATAACTACATATTGGTAAATAAAATGACATCAATTTGGATACTGTACGTAGATATATAGGGCATTTTCGTAATATTGTAATAAGCGTACTTAATTTTGGTTATAATGCGTTTCCTGTGGTTTTTCATGTAGATTTGTACCGCGGTTTCGTGTTTCAAATAAGCTTATATTTTGCGTTTTTTAGAATGGAGTTCTCTGTTTTAATGTTTTTTTTTTTTATTTGAAGGCCTTGGATTCTTTACTTTTAGCCTGTATTGCTATGAATAGCTAATAATTTGTAACCATAGTTTATTAAACTTTATTACTTCATCTTGTAATTTTCATACGAATAATCTTGAACTACAGCATATTGCGGATAGGAAGTATTCGCTTTAGTTTTACTGCGTTTTTGTGAGTGTAAAAAACATATTTAAGATTATTACGTAGGTACTACGTAAATAAGAGAATACAAAACCACGTTGTTATAAAATTCACTAACCAAAAGTAAAATACGGTAAGTATATATTTCAAGATATCTAATTATTGATTACATGTGAAACTACTTAATGTAAAATAAACAAATAATTATTAATTAAAGAATATCGAAACTTACCTTATAATGCATTGTAGATATTTTCTGTAGTATCTGAAACAATAAATAAAATTATAACTTTCCACATTTACTACATTTACTGTTACTTCTCACAACAAATTCTGAAGTAATTTAAAATTATAGATGAGGAAGATGGACGCTAGCGATGCTACTGTAGACGATAGACGAATGAACAAACAGACTTTCAATAGGTGTCGTGTATAAGTCAGACTTTTAGGTTTTATTTATGTATAGTGCTGAATGTTGACGTGATCTTGCCTTTGACTTTTCATGTTTTATGTACATTGTTTCATATATGTACATATAATCTTAATACACAATGGGATAACTTTATTATAAAGTTCCTTAAGAAATGACAATGTTTACAGTAAAATGGTAGCTATATGTTGCTAGAATCTTCAAAAAATAGTTATGCTTTAAAAACTTTACTTTCTGATGTAATTCAATAAACCAAATTACTTAAATTAGAATATGTTTTCAATAATTATTTGAACATGAATAATCCGTACCATCACTTCACAAAATGTTTCGTTATGGAAAAGAAGCGCGCGAATTGAACTCCATAACTCACATCTTGAATAAATAAGTAGTTCAAAATACTAAAAAACACGATTTTATGATAAAATCAACTAAAAAGTAGAAAATCATTCGTACATGCAGGGTAAGATAAGGATGTATATTGATCCCTTTCTACTGAAAAACGGAGTTACTCACTGACAAGTGAGGCTAATATAAAGCGTGTAAAAAGAATTAAGTTTAGTCTTCAATAACAAACATAAGTTATTCAATCTACAAACTAGTTAATTTTTAAAAACTTAAATTCTTGTTCATTTTTATTAGACATTCAATTAAGCTCTATTCAAAATGCCATTTCTACAGAAACTCCGTCTATGGAACAGCAGTTCCCACGGGGAAAGTGAGATAGTCATCTTTAATTTAGATTACACAACTACTAAGAAAATACTGGTAATCTAGCTTGTACTTATGAAACCATGGTCATTACTCTATTAAGATGGATAATTTCTTCTAAGCATTGTGCCTTAATAGATAATATGGACTTAAGTAATCTCCATAATTCTACCATAGTAAAGTTTACTATGGTTCTACTTAAGACTTATGAGGCAAAAGTTATTTACTATAAAGGCATTATTATTGGCATTTTTTCTGAACAGTAAAAACATGTATTTTATGGTATTTTGTTATTGATATCTATTGGAATTATTAAACAATTCGAAAAGTTCTTTTTACCGGAAACCGATTTCAAATTAAGAAGAAAATATTTTTATTGATTTCTTTTTACGAAACTTTTTCAATTAAAAACGGAGTTTTTATGTTTTGGTATGCTGACATGCAAAGATAGCGCTAAATACCAATATTTTTTAATCACAGATAACACTTATATTTTTATTATATTACTTCTTCTACACATATCTATAATAAGTCAACACTTTCAAGTTTATTCAGATGTAATTAAATGATTTAAAACACTAGTAATATGATCAACATTCCACAATGCGTAGCCTTTTTAGAAAAAAAACATTTTGTATCTAAAATATTAATAAAAAGTTAATCACGGACTAAAAACCAACCTTTAATAAAAAAAAATAACACAACACAGATTAAAAACGCGCGAATTTATAACGTTTTGGCGCGAACTCGTATGCGTTCGGAAACTGCTGCGTGCTCTAGTTTTAGAACGCACTGTGCTACGATTTGGCGAAATGATGTTTTTATAGAGCAGAGTGTGGAGGGCGCATCTTTCATTCAGCCTATTATAATGATGTATTAATTTTATGTAGCGGAATGATTAGCGTGAAATTATAAGTCTTACGGTTGTAATGTTTCTTCGTACAGCTTTTGGGGTAATTTAAATCTAAGCTGATAACAGTAATAAAAGTCTACATTATTTTGAGTTACTCTAGTAGATAAACTTGAGAGCTTAGCTCTAAAAATTACCAATAAGATATAGTTCAGAACTTAGGTATTAAGTAATTACTTTTTAGGTCATTGTGTAATTGTATACAGTGTTTATATACGCATTTTAAAAAGTACCCAATTACCTATGTTATTTTTTTGAAGGTACATTGAATTGAAGGTACATTGAATACATGAGCATTCAGTTTACCTAATGGTAAATGGGTGGTAAGTGGCCACTGCCGCCTATGGACACCTGTTATTAACCCTAAATGAAAGATATAGGGGTGGTCCCTCCGAAGTCAAGTGGTTTTACCAGCTTCCTATCATGTATTTATAACAATATCCGTAAACAAGCAGTAAGCAGAATAGAAAAGAAAAAACCTAAATTATAGAGGTCACTGCATCTGCAATTGGATAAAACAAAATTCAATCTAATTGAATTCTCTGTAGACAGTGCGGCGCCACTGTCGCAACAAAATAAGAAATAATAATACCACAACAAACAATTCGGAAAATAAGATTATAATCAGCGGGATTTTGGCGGCGTGACCTTAAACTTTATTCGCGAAACAATTACATTTATTGTGAGACTTCTCATAACACGTATGACAATGAAAACTGTCGCAGTAAAGCCATTATCGTTACATCGCAAGTTGAATGAACTTTATTATTATGAATAACTCACATATCCGGGCCGCGAACGTGCAATTTTTTGTTTCTTTTCGAAATAATAATATGTTTAGTATATATATTGATATAATCATAGATTAGTAAAGATACTTCGCCGCCTTGAAATTGGATGAAGCCACAAATGGCTTATTAGTAAGTTCTTTTTTTGAATTCTTGACAAATAAAAACATTTTTAGAGAAAATTTACGTATAAATAACTAATACTGCGTAATTTACATAATAAATAAATAATTATTTTAAATATTTTAGGGACATTTTAGCACGGAGACGTGGCAAGACTTTTTTACGCAACTATTTCAATTCTCAAAACTGGGTACATTTTCTTGTTAGGAGTGAGTAATCTTTACTAATATATGGATATAATATAGAAGTAGTGAACTAGCAAGCAGAACATCTGATGATACGTGCCTACGGTCGCCATGGACATCTGTAATCAACTCCAAATAGGATTAGATTCCTACCTGCAGTCGGCCACAAGTGCGCCGCTACCCCTGAGGACCAAGTTGGAATGCCCCGGACAAGTATGTCTCTCCTACCGCACCAAAACACGATTAACTTAAAACTGCTGTTAATAGGCCGAAATAGGTGTGACAGTGGTGCCACCAGAGATGAACCTCAGGGTTCTACCTTTAAATAAATCAGGCTACGTAGTAATTACTATCATACACAGGCTATTCGGATAATTTAAGATGAATTCCCACT
This sequence comes from Epargyreus clarus clarus, assembly GCA_014595695.2. Classification (NCBI taxonomy): domain Eukaryota; kingdom Metazoa; phylum Arthropoda; class Insecta; order Lepidoptera; family Hesperiidae; genus Epargyreus; species Epargyreus clarus. The sequence goes on from JACTTY020000019.1 coordinate 129,617, forward strand.
CACAACTTGGATATTTAGAACAACTTACATGGGGTCGTCTTCACATTTATCTTGCATAGACTCCTCAGATTCTTTTACGAAAAATTTGACATTGATTTTTTACCGAAATTTGAATACTTGCTTGCTCTGGTATTTTTGAGGAAATACAACTATTATTTTCATCATCATCATCATCAACCCATTACTGTTCCACTACTGGGCACGGGTCTCTTCTCATAACGAGAAGGATTAGGCCATAGTCCACCGCGCTGGCCAAGTGCGTGTTGGTAGACTTTACATACCTTTGAGATTTTTGTTATAAATCTCTCAGGTATGCAGGTTTCCTCATGATGTTTTCCTTCACCGTTTAAGCAAGTAATAATTAAATTCTACAACGCACATAACTTTTGAAAAATCAGAGGTGCGTGCCTGGGATTTGAACCTCGGACCCCTCGATCGAGAGGCCGAATTACTTAACCACTAGGCTATCACTGCTTCCACAAGGCTATCACTGCTTATTATTTTAATCTATACAAAAATTATAAATACATTTTATGTATGTAGTAGGTAAATTGTAAAGTTAAGGATTTCTCAATTTATCGCATATATTACGAAATTTTATACACTGCAATTTTTATTAAATTTATTTAATTGAGTAATAATTTTTAATTAATTTAAATTGGGTACTTAAAAATTAATGTGTTATTGGTGTTGCCTTTAATGGTGTAAATTACAGTTAATTATATGGACAAGTTACCGATTATTTTTCATTATATTACATACCTTTCATCCTGTATAATAATTTCTACTAATATACCTACCACAAACCATTTTTGCTAAAAAAAATGTATAATTTTTCCATTTTATATTCCACTTTAAGCCGAGTTGCTTCTATATCATAATTATAGAATACTAGTTTTTGCCCGCGGCTTCGCCCACGTTTTAAAGAAAATAATATAACATACTAACATACATAAAACTGAAAATTCGTACCTTCAACGTTGCTAAAGATCATCTCTTGATCAAATGCATAGTTTACGACTCAATCCTTACTAATATCGATTAAAATAATCGATGTTTTGGGTCCAAAAGATCGATTCTCCGATTAATCGATTTTAGATCGCCATCCCTAGTTCCCGTGAGATTTCCGGGATAAAAACTATCCTATGTCCTTTCTCGGGTCTTAGACTATCTTTGTACAAAAATCGGTTCAGTGGTTTAGGCATGAAGAAGAGACAACCAGACAGACAGACATACGGACAGACAGACAGAGCTACTTTCGGATTTATAATATTAGTAAGGATTTTGCGAAGAAATAAGTATAAATTAGTGCTAAATTGGCATCCCAAAAACGGCATAACATTTTACAACACCATCCATCCATTTATACATTCCTAAACCCGATAAGGTCCGAAAAGAAAATCCTCTTTCAGTAAAGGAATTAAATAAGTTATTTCCGGCAACATATTCCGGTTAACTTAAACCGATTAACTTTGATGTAACTTGAGAATGTCATTAAAAATCATAGATGAGTAAAAAACATAGATTGATCACTCCTAACAAGAAAGAGACCAGCTTTGAGAATTAAAACTGTTGCGTAAATAAAGTTGCCACGTCTCCATTCCAAAATGTCCCTAAAATGTTTGAAATACTTTTTTATTACGTAAATAACGTAGTACTAGTTATTTATAGGTACGTAAAAAATCTCTAAAATATTTTTATTTGTCAAGAATTCAAGAAATAAATGATAAAATGATCCATTTGTGGCTTCATTCAATTTTAAGGCGGTAACGTATCTTTCTATTTTACTTATCAAAATTAAAAAGGAAAACTATGTAGTCGTCAATCGTTCAACAGCTTAGTTAGACGCTGCTACCCACCTGTAGAACCAAACCTGTATAGGGCGTCTGTAGAAATATATATATATAAATGTGTTGGAATGTCTGTCTGTATATAAAAAAATGTCCATGGGTGGCAGTAGCCACTTACCATCAGGTGGACTGCATGCTCGTCTGCTACTCCTATATTATAAAAATAATGCGCCGCTACCCCTGAGGATTAAGCTGGAACGCCTCCGAAAAGTCTGTCTCCCTTACCACACCGTTCAAACCGGTACACAGCAGCGCCTAACACTGCTGTTATTAGGTAAAAATAAGTGTGGCGGTGGTGCCGCCGGAGTCGAGCCGCAAAGGGTTCTACCACCTTTCTGTGGCCACTATTCTGTGGTTACCATCTATGGCTGACCTCAGGTAGGAATATCTAATTCTATCTGGGGTTCTAGATGTCCATAAGCGGCAGTAGCCACTTACCATTAGGTGGACTGCATACTCGTTTGCCACTCCTATATTATATAAAAAATCAACCCTAGACAAGATAAGAACCTGAAGTCAGCCACAGATGCGTTGCTACCCTGAGAAATGAATTATAACGCCTGGGATAAATATGTATCTCTCTTTTACTCCAACCCTTCAAACTGGATCACAGAGGTTTGTTACTTCTACCACCTTTAAATTGTATTTACTACCTCACTTATCTTTTGTTTCTCTGTCCGCTTTAATCTACTTTTATTGGCCCTTTATATTTATGAAAACCATTTAAAATAGTGCAAAAGATTAAAATGCAAACAAAGCCGCGTATAAATATAGTCTTGTACTTTCCAAGCCTCTAAGAAGTCAAAGGCAATGAATCCGGTCTTAACGTGTCGTTCACTTGTAAATCATAATATGACAATATTATATGATACATAATACTAACAACTATAGGGTACTGTTGTCACACGTGTGTTTATATTTTATACTAGCTGACTAAGCTTTGTACCGCCTCAAAGACTATTTATCAAATACATTCATATAAAATATAGCCTATGTTACTCGTGGATAATGTAGCTTTCGAATGGTGAAAGAATTTTTAAAATCAGTCCAGTAGTTTTTGAGCCTATTCATTACAATCAAACAAACAAAGTTTTCCTCTTTATAATATTAGTATAGATAAATAGCCAGGGCCGGATTTAATGGTCGAGAGGCCCTGGGGCAAATAAAAATAGGAGGCCTTTATTATTTAAGGAATAAAGAACATATTTTTCGTCAAGCTTTAAAAAAACATGTTACCAACATAATAAAGTTATTTCAACAAAAAATGAGTAATTAGTAAAGTGGAAGTGGAGGTAAACAGCGGTAAAATGTGTAAAAGTAAAAGTTGCTGACTTGCTGTATTAGCTCCATCTGCCTTGCCTAATCTGGCCCTGTTAATAGCTATAATTTTGTTTTATCAAAAGGATAGATATATAGGTAGGTGTACTACATTTAAAAACACCGGTCGCGAACCGTAGCTCGCATCCTTTATAAAATAATCATAGCTTTGTTTAGAGACCTCATATGAGGTCTGATGGAAAGGCCTTACGTTAGCAGGATTTTTTAAATTTTTGAACGAATACTAAGTACTTTAATAAATATAGTTCAAAAAACTAAAAAAACACGCTTATATTATAAAATCAACTAAAAAGTAGAAAATAATTTTTCAATCTAGGAATCAATGATGAAACAGTAAATAGTATAATTGTAAAAAAGCGTGGGGTGCTCCATTTATTAGTTTTCGAAAAGCGCAAGCGTTTGTTGGGGTTCAAAGGTTCCGCTACTTAGTTACATACATACATATATACATACATACAACCCAAGTTAATAAAAGCGTGTTAATAAACTTATCCCCTAGCAAAATACTGACTAAACCAAATTCTGGCTAGCAAATGCCATAAATAATAAATATTACCTTTGTACGTACACAAGAATTATGCACCCATACAATGCAAATCATGTCGATTGTGTTCAGTAAAACAAATGTCGGAAAAGTCATTACGTTGTTTTCCGAGATCAAACTTAGGAAAAAATGCCTACGTTTGTTAATAAATGTGCAAATGTATGCAACATTAGTAACATTACCTTTATAAGGTCAGTGACAGGTTTCTGATTAAAACACGGTTTGCAAACGGGAGACCTTCAAATCTTCAACCCTGATAATGCAGAGGTCCTCCTGCCTCAACCATACAAGTTAGGCATTTGGAGCTTACGAATATGTGATAAGGTACTTGAGTAGAGAATTTCACCTTCAACTCTTCAACCCTGATAATGCAGAGGTGCCTCCTTTTTTTTTTTTTTTTTTTTTTTTTTTTTTTTTTTTTTTTTTTTTTTTTTTTTTTTTTTTTTTTTTTTTTTTTTTTGAGGTGCCTCCTGCCTCAACCATACAAGATAGGCATTTGGAGCTTACGAATATGTGATAAGGTACTTGAGTAGAGAATTTCACCTTCAACTCTTCAACCCTGATGATGCAGAGGTGCCTCCCTCCTAAAGTATAGAAGTTAGATATTTGTTGCTCATGTGAATGTGATGAAGTTTCTAGACAGAGACATATGATGAAAAGTTTGACCTTCAACTCCTTAGATCTCATGATGCAGAGGTGACTCCCGCCTAAACCATATGAGTAAGCCATTAAGTGCTTTCACATATTTTAAAGTTCCTAAGCACATACATGTAATGAAAAACTTGACCTTCAACTCTTTCACTCTGATGATGCTGAAGTGGTTCCAACCGAAACCATAGGAGTAAGCCATTTTGCAAACGGGAGATCTCTCTGTGAGTTACGTGATCAGTACCCTTACCATGAGTTTATACGTTTTGACAAATATGACTGTTTTAGTATTTGTTTACGTATTTGCCCTAACAATTTCCAATCAGCGCCCCTAGCGGATTATATCATAACTTTAATAGTATGGGCCAGTACGTAAACAAATACCAAAACAGTCATATTTGTCAAAACGTAAAAACTCATGGTAAGGATACAGGGGCCAGGAGCAGCCGTACTCTGACAGTCTCAGTTTGGAGAAATATGATGGTGAGAAAACTTTAATAGCGTGATTCAGAAACACATCATCATCTCTTGACGAGTTGTTGAAGTTACCGCAACGGCCTCTCAATTTGAAGACTTATTCGTCGAGAAACAGCGCAGCGACTCACATAAGTAAGAAGGAATCGTCTAATTCGAAAAAAGGTTTTCAGCGAATATCAAAGGATTTCGGTTCTGTCATCATACACAACGTTTACATACTCGTCATTGTTCGGCGAGTTACTCGAACGATTATTCACGAGTATCTAAATCTGGCATTATAAGTATCCGCTTGACATATTTTAGCGTTACAAAGCTATTCAACCTACTTAAGTACAAGTATCTAATCCGTTATGTCACGTACTAAGCTCCCACGGACGTAAAGAGATCACTCCTGATTAACTATAAAGCGAAACTTTATAGAGAATCACTTGGCTAGTGTGGACTATTGTCTAAAGATACACTCTGAGATACTCCTGAAACTTTTCGTATACTTTAGAATAGCAAGGCAGCTGTGGCCGACATAAGATAGGACTCCAGGTTTCCCCCTCGTCAACAACAAAAAAAAAAGGTAACGTGGTCCGGAAAAAATGTGTTTCCTTTTAATTTTTAGCCATAGATTAGTAAAGATACTTAGTAAAGATACTGAATTGAATGAAGCCACAAACGGCTTATTATAGTAAGTTCTTTTTTTTGAATTCTTGACAAATAAAAACATTTTTAGAGAAAATTTACGAATAAATAACTAATACTGCGTAATTTACATAATAAATAAATAATTATTTCAAATATTTTAGGGACATTTTAGCACGGAGACGTGGCAAAACTTTTTAACGCAACTATTTCAATTCTCAAAACTGGGTACATTTTCTTGTTAGGAGTGAGTAATCTTTACTAATCTATGTTTTTAGCTGATAAATTTTAGAGACTAAATAGTTTCTCATATAAAGTGAGAAAATATAGAGCGTAGGTGATTTTTTTGCCTACTATGACGATACCACTGTTGTTGGCTCTTTAGAAATTATTGTAGCCATGCTAATTAACTGTTTAATAAGGTCATAAAGATCTATGGGCGGTGTTTTTATTTTATTTACATATCCCTAAAATGTAATCAGAAAAAAACAACGGTTGAAAAATTGGTAGCACTTTTATTTATAAATTGTCGTAAAATAGAATTAGCTAAAAACCGTTATATTACGCTTAAAACATTAATACAATTAACAAATGCAATATCAAAATACCAGTACAAACATTCGTAACGTGAGAGCAACCTTGGCACTTTCGATTTATATTTTTTCTATACAATATCATTTGCATGCGTTTAGCAACTTGGCGGTTTTTCTACGCGCCTGACGTGGGAAAGTCAAAAGAATGGCTTATTTTTCCCTTTAACATGCTAATAATTTCGTATAATTTTGATTCTTATCTTTATTTAGCTTATTTTTGTACTTAAGGGCTTTGTACGATTTTGTTAATTAAAAGTAAAACCATAGTATAAGTGTAAAAAGAATAACTAAAATTTAAATATATAACCACGTAACAGATTAAAAATATTTTGTTACGTTGTTAAATGTTAGCACAGAATGTAAAAAATATAGGTACAGCCATAATTAGTATCTTTTCCATTTTTTAAGTATACACAAATAAACGTAAATTTGTACCGGAAAATGACTATTTTAATACTCACACAAATTTTAATTTGTGAAAAAAAATATAATAAATAGGGTACATACGAAACAACAAAAATTTAAACAATGTTTTTTTGACCTGTCATTGTCCATGTTTAACCACAAGCGATCGAAACTGAGCGATGAGATATCTTGATATTTAATTTTTCAAATTAAAATAAGATCTCGTTGACAAGCAGGCTGAAGTCTATGACCTTTTTCGCATATGTACCCCTTGCAACCTATCGTTTCATATAATTTTCCTATCTTATGTGCCTTGCAAGTAAGTTGGGACGACATTCGAGAGAGTATCATGCGTGCAGGCGAGGCACCTATAGTCTGATTCATAATTAGGTGTCCAAAATGTAAACAAAGGTTTTGACCTATTAAGTAAATACGTTTTAAATGGTAGTTTCTTATTTCTGACAATATGAAATGAATAGAACTATAATAAAATAATAATCTAAATAAAATGTAATCAATTCAAATTTTCCAATATTTATATTAACTCAATTTCATTTGATACAGTAATAATTAAAAAAAAAAACAAGATTTATAATAGAAAATTGAATTGTGATAATGGTAACATAATCGGGATGCAAAACATTTTTTGTGCCGCCATTTATAAATTTCGTAGTTGATGTTATTCATTTTTGTGATCGTGGTCGAACTCGAATGTTTTCTAGTTTTAATATTGCGTTTTTTTAAATTATGTACAGTTATTAAGTTTTTGTTTTTTGTTGAGTTTGTGAAGGTTTTTGTTTCTTATTAATTTGTTAGGGTTTGCAATACCTGTAATCGTATTTTGACAATGACATTTCTTTGTTTACATTTTGGACACCTAATTATGAATCAGACTATAGGATATTAAATCTAACTTTACCTACCTCTATCGCATAAAGTTAAAACAGTTTTAATTAGCACATAAAATTAAGCAATTAAAACATCAAATAGTAATTGAATATCAAAACCTTTTACTAATGTCCATTATTAATAAACAATCTATCCATTTTTCACCTACCAAAAATCGAAATTTGAAGAAAAAAGCCTGTAAGAAAAAAATGCCAAATATTTGGTAGGCAAACCATTACATAGATGATTTTTTTTTTATAATGTAAGAGTAGCAGACGAGCATGCAGTCCACCTGATGGTAAGTGGCTACTGCCGCCCATGGACATCTGTAATCAACCCCAGATAAGATAAGATATTCCTGCCTGAGCGCCGCTACCCCTGAGGACTAAGCTGGAACGCCTCGGAAAAGTCTGTCTCCCTTACCACACCCTTCAAACCGGAACACAGCAGCTCCTAACACTGTTGTTATTAGGTAGAAATAGGTGTGGCGGTGGTGCCGCCGAAGTCGAACCACAAAGGGTTCTACCACCTTCAACATAACGAGATAACAGACGTCAATAAATTTGCGTTCGTTTACCATACAAGCTATAATCTTATCGCTTCTCGCTGTAAGTACAACAATACCTGATAGAGGTATTTTGATTGCGGTAGACGCGTGCCATTATACTATTTAACACATGTTACGTTTTAAAACCGAATTAAATTGCCCAAAAATGTTCTCTTTCGTCAGCTAGAGATAAGCGTTTAATTTGATGTTGCTCTCTTTACCAGAGAAGTATTAACTTATAGAACAGTTTTACATATATGTAGTACCTAGTTCTACATTACATTCATTATGTATTTATTTTTTTATTGAAAGCATAGATTGGTAAAGATACTTCGCCGCCTTGAAATTGAATGAAGCCACAAACGGCTTATTAGTAAGTTCTTTTTTCGAATTATTGACAAAGAAAAACATTTTTAGAGAAAATTTACGAATAAATAACTACTACTGCGTAACTTACATAATAAATAAATAATTATTTCAAATATTTTAGGGACATTTTAGCACGGAGACGTGGCAAAACTTTTTTACGCAACTATTTCAATTCTCAAAACTGGGTACATTTTCTTGTTAGGAGTGTTATCTTTACTAATCTATGACAGAAAGAAAGAGTATTCGGATCGTTATTGCATTTTTGATTCCCAAACTCTGCTATACAATACATGCACCGTAATATTATATACAGTGGCAATGATAAAAATAAGTAGGTACTTATTCTCAATCAAATTATTTCGTCACGCCTAAGTGCACGGTCAATCGTGATGTTCTTATGAGTTATGGCTAACGCATGCTAAAACTAATCTTCTATCATTATCAAAAATATTTCAATCAGGCATTACAAATTATTAATTCATTACGATCATCTTATATGGCTTTGTGTTATTACTCTGTGCAACCATTTTAAAAAGATCTTTAGAGATATATTTTTAGTCTGTGCGCACAATAAAAATGGCCACGCGAAAGGTCTGTCGAAATTGGCGCTAAAATCGCTTTATGATCTCGCGCCATACTTGGTAATGCGCTCGGAGTAACTAGATTAGTTAAGACGCATTCACAATAATAAATTTAAAACGGTATTTTAGCAAGCTCTGACGGTTCTGTCAGCCATTTAAAGGCTGTCATGGTGTAATTTACGCGGAATAATGCCGACATGCGCAGTTAAGACACGAAATCGAAGAAAAAGTGCGGAGAAATATTGTTGCATTCGTAAATGATCTAAAAACTACATTTTTTTTAATATTTTTCAAACACGCAAATAATTGACAGTGACAATTGTCAAAAGGTTATATTTTCTTGTTAGGAGCGAGTAATCTTTACTAATCTATGTGTAAGATATTCAATATTTAAGCGAGTATAATTTTTAATTTAGGGATTGACAACTAGGTATTTTGTTTTCCTTTTATCTTACATACAGGATTCGTAAATTGCGTAAGTGTGTATCTGCCCTAACCCGCCACATCTTTCTCTCAAGGTCGAAAGCGCCACGAGTATCGAACAATGCGGGCATTACGAAACTTGAGTAATGATCTTGTTTTATGCACCATAAATTGGTGGTCTATGGCCGCAATTAAAAATTGCCAATCGTTTTATGGTCAGTGATTTTAAACTTTGTACATTACTTGAAGTTTTTTTATTTAATTAACGATGACCCGCTTGCTATGGCGGTCACCATACCGATTAACAGCATTTTTTAATTCCGGCTTTATTCCCCGGATGGTTAAATGTCAAAATTAAGGTCATGAGCGCCCCTGGCGCCTTCTTATAGTTAGGTACCTACCGAATCAATCAAATTTGAAACTTAGGTACAACATCTTTTTTCCTACAATGTATCTTTTTCGCCGATTCAAAATAAAAAATACATACAATTAAATAGTTACATTCTATTTCTTTCATATGTGCTTTACATGTGTGTACCCATAGTCAAAATCAAAGTTAAAAATATTTTATTCAAAGTAGATTCTGTACAGAACTCTTTTAGAACTTCAATATACCTATCTAAAGCTATTGCGCAGGGTGTTTCGTCATGGGGAGAAGAAGCGGCGAAAAAACTCCATAACAAAGTTATTTAAAAAATAATAATAGTATTGTCTACAATGATAAATTTAGCTTAAGGGAACATGTGGAGCTGGAGGCACTTCAAACCACATCGTTTTATCTGTCAAAAATGGCGCATCCTAATATGAATCAAAAAGAATACCACCATATTTTTTGTCTTTGTATTCGCAATTTTTGCATTGTCCCAAAAACATAACCAAACAAGCAGAAGACATTTTAATTCCTAAAAAGTGCATATGAAGTGCAATTGAGGAATTATTCCGCAATTGGCAAGAACAAGGCATATATGACTTGTAATTCGTTACAAATTGTAACGTAACGAACAGTGTTTTGTTAGAGTCGCCATATTGAAATAAATTTGCGGATGTTTCATAAAGATACACTTTAAAAAGAGAAAATAGCTTTCAAAGAAGAAAAGACACATTAAAATTTTTATTTTCCTTTCGAGGTGTTTTTATAAACTAAGTATTACATAAAATAATTTAAAACATTGTACATGATGGAAATAACAGAGTTGAGAAGACTTGCTTTACCATCGTAAGCACACCATAAAGCTAAGACTTCTAAGTAAGTTTTCAACGATGTGTGAAGTCTACTGATATGCACCTAGCCAGTATTGTAGTATGGCCTAAACCTCTCTCATTTTAAGAAGAAACCCGTTCTACGAAGTGAGACCTATCAGTGTAAAATAATTCGTTGAAAGCCCATTTGACTCAGAATCCCCGCGTGAGTGCCATAAAACTGCAGTGATGCCCTAGTGGTTGAAAGTGTGCCTCTCGGTCAAGGGGTCCGAGGTTGAAATCCCAGACACTTTAATTTTTCGAAGTTATGTGCGTATTATAAATTATTTACCCTTGCTTTGACGGTCAAGGAAAACATCATGAGGAAACCTGAGAATTCTTAAAAAAAAAGTTTTCAATGGTATATGAAGTCGTGAAGCTACCAATTCGCACTTGGCCAGCGCGGTGGACTATAGCCTAATCTTTCTCATTCAGAGATGAGATCCATGTACAGCAATGGGACAGTAATGGCTTGACGACGAAGTAATCGTTGCTCTATTTTTTTCAACAGTCTGTATGGTCACCGTACAACCACATAAGGCTACGAACCCATTAGATTAGAAGTGATGCCGACAACAGATAATTATTGCCAAAAAGAGATGTACTTGCAACACAACATTACAATACAAATAAGCTGGCAACACTGGACCAAACTAACAATGAAACAATGATTCATTGGAATATGTTGATGGTATCATCTGTCGCTGTTTGATTCAAAGTAGGTGTTATATTTATTAAGCAGTATATGCGTGGCGGAGCGCAGAAGGTTCCGGGTTCGATCCGCGGTCAGACGCTGAATGATGAGTTTAGATTTCTGTTCATAACAGCGCATGTTTTATTTTATAATATAAAAGTAGCGGAGGAACATGCAGTCCATCTGATGGTAAGTGGCTACCCATTAACGTGTAATCAACCCCAGATAAGATTACATTCCTACCTGTGGTCAGCCACATATGCGAAGCTTGAACTAAGCTGAAATACGAGTACCTCGAAAAATTAAAAACGGAAAGTTTATTTTTTCCCCGATCAGGGTTATAGTCCGCGCGAAACTACTAGTCCGCTCTGAATATAGAAATGAGTCGCTTCGCCATAGCAAATTCTATGACTACATCTGCTCAACAACTTAAGAGCGGACTAGCAGTTTGGCGCGGACTATACCATCTTTTTACAACAGGCAAGATACAAACCAAACTCGAAAGCAAGCCTTGCCACAACCTCGCCCATACAATTGTCTAATAAAACATTCGAACTTGTATCGACAAACTGTCCTTGCTTTCCTTCGTCTCGTCAAGGAATACAAAAACAATAAACAAAACCTTTATTGCATATAGTATGTATGGACTAAGGCATAAGAAATCGCGATTTCTTTCAGCTTACTTACCATTAAATTTAAACACAAATAATACAACGACGAGTGTCCGATCTCAGAAGGAGATAATTAATAATGTATTATTTTTAATATTATAACTTTCTCCGTTATTTCGTTATGCGTAAAAGTCTACACGTTTTTTTTTTTATTTTTTCTATTTTCTTCAATCTACATTTGGCCTAAAGCCACTACAGTCCTTCGTGATTCACTCCGGCGGTACCACTGCCACACCTATTTCTGCTTAATGAAAAAAGTGATAAGAGCTGCTGTGTTCTGGTTTGAAGAGTAAGGTAAGGAATCTTCCCTAGCATACTTTTCAAAAGTATCTACTTATATGAGACATTTTAACTTACTTCTCTGATAATTAAACTTTGCTGACGCAATGCATCTGTGGCCCACCCCATTCACAGCCATCCTATTTGAAGTAGCTACTTATGTCCATGGGCGGCAGTATCCACTTACCACAAGGAGGGTTGCAACATCATTTCCTACATTAAAACACAGTTGTTATTCTTGGCCCGTGTGGCAGAGTAGTCACCATACCGGGCTGACGCGCAGAGGGTCCCGGGTTCGATCCCCGGCCAGACAGATATCTAAATGACAAATCTAGATTTCTGTTTCTGGGTCTAGGTTTGTGTATTTGTCTTTGTGTGTCTCCATGGCACCCACGACACAGGGAATCCTAGTGTGGGGCTGTGAGTGTAGAAAGCATTATTTTGAGCGTTACTTTTTATTATAATCGCTACTGCCTATAGATTGAACCATTTCTAAAGATGGCCGGACAATCGCCTAATAATTATGGCGGCCTTGCTCTACATCCCATCATAATAAGACAACCAGACAAGTATATGTTGTTTTTTATATAGATAAAAACGATAAAACTTGTTTAACATCCGTATAATGACATGAGAAAAGAAGGAAAAAAGTTCTTAAGGGTGTGTGTAGTCTACCAATTCGCACTTGGCCAGCGAGGTAAATTATGGCGTTTTTTGTTCACGAGGGGGGAACTTTCAAAAGGTACCCTGTGCCCTGGGAGCGACACGGGGTTATGTGGAATTTTTACCGCACTAAAACCCCCCCGTTGGCCGTCCACGGCGCTGCGTTGAGGACTCTGGGATCTCTAAGGAACGCAACCGGAGTCGTCTAAGCGCGTAGCCCTGTCGAGGTCTGCCGAAGCGAGCATAAGCTCGCCACACTAGCTGGTGTGTACTCCAGCATGCGGTGACACATGCCGCCATCTTTCCTGGGATCTCTGACAGTTCAAGCCCCCACTCTTGCCGCCCGCTACCCCGGAAGCCTCCTTTTAGTCGCCTCTTACGACAGGCAGGGGACACCGTAGTCTTATTCTGGTCCTGGAAGTACAGGGATAGGTGAGCTATGGCCTAAAACCCTTCTTATTCTGAGAGGAGACCCGTGCCCAGCAGTAGCGCAGTAATGGATAAGCGACGAAATCATTTGCACGTAAAGAATAAATACAAATGGCTTTCCATATTTGGTATTGTGCATGTATTATTATTATTTAGCAATTACTCATATTTCGTTATCACAGACCTACTTAAGTCCTCATTTTTATTTGTATAGTATAGATTTTAGTGTGGCAACGAGAATTAAGTTCAAATGAAGTAACCGCGGAAGCCCATTTAATATATGGTCATCATAAGGTGTGATGGCATCATTAACACGTTGGCTGCGTAAAAAAAAACAGTAACTTTCAGCTAGTGCGACGGCAGTCCAAAAATGCATCCACTTGACTTTCTTATTGTGCGGGGCAGGCCTTTTCGACCCGACACCTCTGAGTGGTATTGAAGCCCTATTATCTTAGTCAAGGCGCATTTTACATTACAAATTTTTATACTTTTAAAATCCTCATGAATCACTTGTCTATACATTAGTCCCGCCCCTGGCTCCTCCAAATAGAAAATGAGAAATTAGCAATCGAAAATGTCTGGTCGATAAGGCCCCATACCGCACTAGAGTGTAATTTTTGTAGTGATGGGATAGTAAAAGAAAAGAAAATATCGAGTCATTAATTTTATTAAATTTATTATATATAGTATGAACAATATATAAATATATATGAAAATATCACTGTCTTAGTTATACCCAGCTTGTTAAGACAATTCAGGCTGAATCTCTGATCGTCTGAAAAGTAAGATGATGCAAACTCTTTTAATAATTACTGATAGATAAATCAAATTAAACAACACTACTGAATTTAATCTTACGTGTTTTTGTATAGTTGGAGACAGATTTCATCATATGAAGTTTTGTCTACTGGAACTGACGTAAATATGATTTCTAGAACCAGAAGACTCCTTTTTTTTTCTTTTCGACAAAATTTCTTCGTCACTTTCACTGTCATCGCTAAAAAAACTTCAATGTTTATTTGCCGAGCGGATTATTTTATTTTCCAAAATTGTAATTTTGCTGTTGGATGGCTTAACTTCTTGTTTTTGAAATATTTTTCTGTATTTATTTCGTTTAGGGATTTCGAAATATGAACCACCGTATTCTTCGTTATCACTACCATTATCTAGTACTATTTTTTTTTACGATGCGCCATTGTAACGAAGCTTGCAGGAAACCGAGTAGCGCGAGCGCGTCCTCCTCCCGAAGCTAGCACAACACTACTGGCGGCTCAACGCGTACGCATCTGCACAGTGCGGCAACAGGTCGCGAGCGGTCATCCACCAAAACAGGCCTGCCCCCGCACTGAGATAATTTTTTTTATGTTCTATGCGGCGGAGGTCGAAAAAGGCCTGCCGCATTATTAGATTGATATATTTCTACATTGTTGGTCACAAATCGAAAACTATATTTGTCTTTGTCATATTCGTAAAAATACCCAAGAAACAGGTTTCGCACTAGCGAGAAAGACCTATTTTTCCTGTGCGCATATTGGTTTGGCACCGCGTCGGGCCGATTGTGGGTGAACCGCAGTGAACGTGTTAACTCTTGGTACGCGATGATTACTTTAATGTACATTTTTAACGCATTTTTAACGCATAGTTTCAATTTTTTTTTTTTATATATTCCAATATTTCAGGCACACTTTAAAAATCATATGCTGAGTAATTATATAGACCCTTAATATATTTTTTCATTTGAATAAATTTGTTTCCGCGTTTCGTTATGTAGGACAGTTCAGTAAATAACTGCACCGTGTAGGTTAACAATTGATTTGAAAATCATATTAAAACTCATTAGAATTACATTGCCTCCATCTTCAATCAATAATACCAAGTCTATAACCGCTTTCTACACTCACAGCCCCACACTAGGATTCCCTGTGTCGTGGCTGCCATGGACACACACATAGACAAATACGCAAACACCCAGACCCACAAATCTAAATTCATCATTTAGATATCTGTCTGGCCGGGGATCGAACCCGGGACCCTTTGCGCGTCAGACCGGTATGGTGGCTGCTCCGCCACGCGGGTCGTCTATAGTCCGATTCATAATTAAGTGTCCAAAATGTAAACAAACGTGTTGACCTATCAAGAAAATATGTGTCAAATGGCGGTTTCTTATTTTTGACAATATTAAATTAATACATCGATAATAAAATAATAATCTAAATAAATTAAAATCAATTCACATTTTCCAATATTTATATTAACTCAATTTCATTTCATACAGTAATAATAATAAAAAACAAGATTTATGAGAGAAAATTAAATTGTGATAATGGTCACACAATCGGCATCCAAAACCTTTTTTGTGCCGCCATTTTTAAGTTTGGTAATTGATATTATTCATTTTGTGATCGTGATCGAACTCGAATTTTTTCTAGTTTTCTTAGCGCGTTTTTTTTAATTGTGTGCAGTTATTACATTTTTGTTTTATATTGAATTTTGTGAATTTTTCGTTTCTTGTTAATTTGTTAAGGTTTGCAATACCTGTAATCGAATTTTGACGATGACATTTCTTTGTTTACATTTTGGACACCTAATTATGAATCAGACTATAAGTTTCCATTCATGATGCCTATGTCTTCCATGGTATAACTCTTTACCATAGACTAGGATGATTAGAAGTCTATTATTACTTCGCTTGTGGGTGCTAAAACAGTTTCTCTAGCACCTCTGCTAAACAATGCAACGTAACATTACATGTAAATGAAGTTTATGTAACGCTGACCACTTTATCTTTGTTACAAATTGTAACCAGCGAAGCGTAGGAGTGACATTTAAATAACAATTAAATACTAACGTTGACAGCGTATGTAACAATAGTGTTAAGCTCTGCTCTTTTGTTTGAAGGGTGTGGTAATAGATAGTTATACTGGCATTACACTTCCTCAGGGGTAGCGAGTCGCGACGCATCTGTGGGAGAGGTTAGGTAGGGTTGTAATCCTAACGACACATCAAATATCGATATATCAAATCATCCGTTAACGATATACCTATATTATCGACATATGTCGTCCGATATATGAGATATCGTGCAAAATTACGACATTTTAAGATTGAGGCATAGATTAGTAAAGATTACTCGCTCCTAACGAGAAAATGTAATCTTTTGTCAATTGTCACTGTCAATTATTTTTGTTTGAAAAATATAAAAAAATGTAGTTTTTAGATCATTTACGAATGAAACGATATTTCTTCGCACTTTTTCTTCGATTTCGTATCTTAACTGCGCATGTCGGCACTATTTCGCGTACATTACGCCCTGGCAGCCATTAAACGGCTGACAGAATTGTCAACTGTTTAAGTCACTTAATGCCGGCTACACGGCGGTGAGATATCTATAGGTATAATGGAAAAGGGCAAAGAAGTAGGTAAATAAATATTTGGTTTTTGCATGAATTATTGTTTTCCTTTTTTATGGTATGTTGTAAGTATCTACCTAAATGTATACATTTTAAATTTACTTCTCAGTAACGCAATTTAGGATGTAGCAATTTAATGATTATGGAAAAACCTTAATTAAGTGTTAAACTCTCTTTATTTCTTAAAATAATATTTACTAATATGTCTAATGAAAACAATATAGGTTAATAACCTTATAAATAATAAATATTACAAATGAAGTAATGTTTTTAAAACAAAATAAATTTGTTAATACTGATTACAAAATCTGAAATACATAGAATATATGTAAAATAGGCATTATTTTATGAAGTATATTTTATTGGTTTTTGGTCCTTTTAACTACTGGACTTAGCGTTTGCGTTCAAAAACGTCCTAACTATAAATGCTACAAAATTTACAAAGTACTACAATGATGCAATAACAGGATCACTTAGCATTATTTTACAGCAACATTTTTACACGTGAAAAATGCTGTTTCGTCTGAAAAAGAATGCAAAAAAATCACAGTAAACATTAAATAACAATTTAAAAATACTTATTTGCTTACATACTTATTTCTCAAAAAAAAAATACATCGAATTTTTAGTTATTAATTCCTTCGATCACTAATACGGGCATATGTTTAATTATTATACAAAACAAATATTTTTATATAACAAAAAAAAGAAAAAAAATAATTAAAATAATATAAAACAATAGCGTCTTCATTCAAGTTAGAACAGAGTCACCATGTTACCCGAACAAATCAAGTGGGCATGCAATAGTAAGAATTGTACGTTTAGTAACAGACTTTACAATTTGAATGGTTTATATTTCTTACCTAACCTAAAAGCGCACCCAAATGTCTATTTGGGTGCTCTTTTCGTCGTGGCATTTTTTTGTCGCTGATTGTAAGCTGGAACGCCTCGGAAAAGTATGTCTCCCTTACCAAACGCTTCAAGACGGAACACAGCAGCGCCTAACACTGCTGTTATAAGGCAGAAGTAGGTGTGGCGGTGGTGCCGCCGGAGTCGAACCACAAAGGGTTCTACCACCTTCAAGCATATAGCAGTAGCAGACGAGCATGCTGTCCATCTAATGGTAAGTGGACACCACGGCCCATGGACATCTATAATAAACCTCAGGAGTATATTTCTACCTGAGGTCGGCCACAGATGCGCCGCTATCCCTTAAGACTAAACTGGAACGCCTCGAAAAAGTAAGTCTCCCTTACCACCCCCATCAACAGAACACAGCAGAGCTTAACACTGCTATTATTAGAAGGTGGTAGACCTTTAATATAAAATAAGCAGACTTCAATAAGTATAAAAAAAATTTGAACAGATTTCAGTATTGTTCATCAACAACCCATTATTGTCCCACTGCTGGGAACAGGTCTCCTCTCAGAATGAGAAGGATTAGGCCATAGTCCAACCGCGCTGGCGAAGTGCATATTGGTAGACATCACAGACCTTTGAAAGCTTTTTTACGATTTCTCAGGTATGCAGGTTTTCTCAAGATGTTTTCCTTCACCGTTTAAGCAAGTGATAATTAATTTCTAATACACACATAACTTTGAAAAATCAGAGGTGCGTGCCTGGGATTTGAACCTCGGACCTCTCGTTCAAGAGGCCGAGTGTCTTAACCAGGCTATCACTGCTGTGCTGTGTATAGTGTTGTTCAAAACCGGGCACTTTTTGTTACGAAGACCACTTGTTATCAATTAGACCACCTTATTTTCGAGTTAAAACTTGACATACTAATTACAGACTATGCAAATCTTAATTACATTTGTTTTAATTACTATGTAACGCGGAAGAGCTAGATCGCTGATGTTCCCATGGTGATGGCAATCGGGAGATTTGTATGCGAAATACTTGGCATATGTAATTAGGCTATTACCTCCTTTCCCATATTTGTGATGGATTCTATTCGAATACGTAATTAGGTAACTTTAATGAGGCTTCGTTATTTAACCTATTTCTGCGTAATAACAGCAGTGTTCCTATTCTACCTAATAACAGCAGTGTTAGGCGCTGCTGTGTTCCGGTTTGAAGGGTGTGGTAAGGGAGACAGACTTTTCCGAGGCGTTCCAGCTTAGTCAGGCCTCAGGTAGGAATCTAATCCTATCTGGGATTGATTACAGATGTCCATGGGCGGCAGTAGCCACTTACCATCAGGTGGACTGCATGCTCGTCTGCTACTCCTATATTATAAAAAAAGAAAACAGCAGTGTTCGCGCTGCTGCGTTCTGGTTTGAAGGGTGTTGTAAGGGAGAGATACTTTTCCGAGGCTTTCCAGCTTAGTCCTCAGGGGTTGCGACGTATCTGTGGCCGGCCTTAGGTCGGAATCTGGTCTTGTCTGGGGTTGATTCATGGATAAGTATAGATATCCCACCGCCTTGTAATGGAACGCCATTTAATGTAAAATGATTGACTGCTTTCCCATTACGTCACCGACCGTCATGGTGTAATTTACGCGGAACAATGCCGACATGTGCAAATAAGTGGTGCAAAAACACGAAATCGGAGAAAAAGTGCGGAGAAATATCGTTTCATTCGTAGGTAAATGCTCTAAAAACTACATTTTTAATACATTTTTAAAAATAGATGACAGTGGCAATTGTCAAAACTGGTTACATTTTCTTGTTAGGAGCGAGTAATCTTTACTAATCTATGGGTTGTTTAGAGTTCATGGGCAGCAGTAGCCACTAGCCATCTACCATCAGGCGGACTTTAGTCTAATTTGCTACTTCTGTATTATTTAAGTCAGGTCAGATCGAAAAGGGCTTAAGGAACTAAAATCCCTCAAAATGAAAAGTCATGTTCTTCAGTCCATTCATCATTTCATTCATGATCACGTGCTTAAGTATGTTAATTCCTTTAAAGGAATATAACGTAAGGAAACCTGCATGACAGACTTCTTAAAAACAACTCTCAATAATGTGTGAGCTGTGTGTGCGATGAACCTTTTTTTTTACGAGGGGGAAACCTTCAAAAGGTACCCGACGTCATGGAAGTGACGGCGGGTTATGTGGGAATTTTAACCGCACTAAAACTCCCCCGGTGGCCGTCCTCGGCGCTGCGTAGAGGACTCCGGGATCTCCAAAGGAACGCAACCGGAGTCCTCTTACCGCATAGCCCCGTCGGGCTCCGCCCAGGTGAGTTTGTATCACCACACCGTCTGGTGTATACGACGGAATGCAACCACACATACAGCCGTCCATCCCGGGGTCGCTGGCCGGCCGGTTTGAGCTCCCACTCTTGCCACCCGCAACCCCGGAAGCCCCCTTTCAGTCGCCTCTTACGACAGGCAGGAGATTCCGTAGTCCTATTCTACTCCCGGAGCTACAGGGACGGTGCGCGATGAACCAATCGCCTATGTCCTAGGCCCCTCTTATTCTGAAAAGAACCCCGGATTGCTCCGGAGAGTAATGGGTTCACAAGGCGAATGTTAACAACTTGATATTGGCAAATGGTCATAACACCGAGAAGTTATCGCATAAACAAATAGACGAAAAAGATAACGCGGATGTTTTTAAAACTTTTACGAAGGGAATCTCGCAAAAAGAACAAAATTTAGGGTACTAGTGACATCTACCGGAGAAGGCGTGTAATGTTTGCAGCCAGTGACATCTACCGAATATAGGTAAAACTATAACATTTTCAAATCGTATAAATTTGTTCTTGATCAAAATTTTAGTAAATTTATTTATTTTTTTATTATATACGAATTATAAATGTTTTTTTTTTTCTTACCGATAGATATATTAGCTAAGTTAATGTGATATTTACATGGTATGTATTAGTTGACAAACTATTTTATTAATTTAGTTTGGATTTTTTTATATACGCATTATCCTATATTATCCTACATGGAAATACTACGAATAAATAATATTTATTATGATTACCGAATGATTTATTTGCTAAGTCAATGTAATATTTACATAGTATGTATTAATTTATTATGTAACTGGAGAATTGTTTTGAAAACAACGCCATCTATTAATACTTGTGTAAACTAATAGTTTGCACGTGCCGCTGGGAGGCGGTATACACAAAGGCGTGTCGGCTTTCTTTTGTAAACAAAGGTAGCTTCACTCGAAGGTATTTTAAATAATTATAATAATTTACAAAATTAATATATTTTATACCCCGAAGTAATGTATATAAATACGAGTTATGTTAATCTATAATACCTTCCTTGAACCGAAAATTGTTATCAGAAATATTTTATCACGTCACAATTTTCTCCTGCAGTCAAATGTTTATCTACCTAACTACCCAACGTATACCTATATTAATATTAAGCAAAATAAATGATTTGATTTGTTTGGGATTAATTTAAAATGTCAAATAGGAAGTGTAAAAAGTTCTGATCGTTTTGGTTATGTTTGTGGACCGTTGTCATATTTTAAAAAAAAAGAAAACCCATTGTAGAGTTATTAAAAATGGCAATTTTAATTACTTTAGATTTCCTGTTGCAAATCAAGATAAAAAGTGGGCGCCTCATGTGTTTTGCGCTGTAGAATCGCTTTAGTCCAGTGGTCATCAGCATACTACGTCATAATTAAAACGATAAACGTCTTCTTCAATTTGATTCACCAGTACTATGTAGAGAGGACTCCGGTTGCGTTGCTTTAGAGATCCCGGAGTCCTCTACGCAGCGCCGAGGACGGCCACCGGGGGGGTTTTAGTGCGGTAAGAATCCCACATAACCTTGTGTCGCTCCCACGGCATAGGGTACCTTTTGAAGGTTTCCCCCTCGTAAACAAAAAAAAAGTACTATGTAGAAAACCTAGTTATCATGAGTTACGTTTACACTTTTGCGAAGACTTGGGAAAGTCATAAAGGAAATAAGGGAAGATATTAAATACGTCGAAGTTTCGTCTATTACTAAGCCCATTTTACATTCGAATGATCTACCACATCCAGTTTCTCCCAGTAATTCAAGTGCAAAATATACTAGAAGACAATGAAATTGGTGTTGAAGTCAAATAATTTTTTAACGATTTATTAAAAAAGTTTCAACAGATGGGAGTATTTTTTTATTTATACCTAACGATAAGGCAGACGGGCTACCTGGTGGAAAGCAGTCACCGTCGCCTATGGACATTTACAACACCAGAGGAGTGACTAATGCTTTGAACAAATAAGTAAAGATTCATTTTCTGCACTCGAAACAAAACTTAGGACTTTTTGACGAACAAGGGGACCGTTTCCACCAAGATTTAAAGTATTTTGAAGAGCTACATCAAGGATTTTGGAATGAAAACATGTATCTTTTTTTTATAATATAGGAGTAGCAAACGATCATGCAGTCCACCTGATGGTAAGTGGATTCTGCCGCCCATTGACATCGGTAATCAACCCCAGATAGGATTAGATATTTCTACCTATGACGTCGGCCACAGATGCGCCGCTAACCCTGAGGACCAAGTAGGAACGCCTCTTAAAAGTATGTCTCCCTTACCACACCCTTCAAAACGGAACACAGCAGCTTTTAACACTGCTGTTATAAGGCAGAAATAGGTGTGGCGGTAGGGCTGCCGGAGTCGAATCACAAAGGGTTCTACCACCTTCAACCTTCTATGGAATAAAGTCTGTTATAAATATCAAACGTACTTCAAAAATATTATACTCACACAAGGATGTTCAACTAAAGTCGGGAAATACAACTTGGTTAAAGTTTTAGTTTGTATACATACATTTAAATACCTGAGCTACATCAACATCCACTTTTTACATATTTTACATTAGACAAACGAATAGAAAAAATAACAATCCTGTCTTGTTAAACTCTATACATAATAATATGATGTATGTAATTTTACTATAACGCTTCATATTTTTTTTATTACTCAATTTCTTAAATTGAAGATTACATATTTTCTTGCAACGCCCAATTATTGGATGGGACTTTAATTTCATGTATGAGAAAAAACATCATGTATGTATTTACAAAATAAAAATGTACTTTTTGAACTTTAATATAATTGATAAGTAAAAGTATAAATTTAATAAGTTGCGTATTTTCGTATCCAATATAATAAATAAAAATGTTTTTTTCAGTACACGAAATCGAACCCACTACCGATCGGGAAATCCCCTACTAAACCAAAACTTGGCGGTATCTTTTGTGCATGTGCCGAAAAGCAGGCTTAGCAAAGGATGCCGAATTTTATTACTTTTCCAAAATTTCACTCTATCTTTAGCAGTTGTCGTGAAAAGGTGTGTCAAAAAATTCGAGAAAAAATACCAGATTCTGTTTCTTTAGGTAAGTTTCTGTATATTTAATTTCATTTCATATTTAATTATGTTGTTGTATTGCTGTTCTCTTAAATAAAAAACATTTTTCAACAAAATATCAATTTTTTGCAGTAAAAGTATTAAATTCAGTGTATTTTTGTATGTAAGACTTTAATTAACTTTTCGTGGTTTATTTTTAAAATAATATTATTAAAAGTAAATTATGGCAGTGTCTCAAACTGTCTCCTTACAGGAATTTAATTACTGATCTAATATGAATCTAATTAACATTTTTTATTTTATAGATTAGATTTTGCTAAATTATTATGTTTTTGTCAATAACAATTTGTGCAAATAAAAATATGTTTCGTGATCTATTTTGAGGTCTTATTGTGCAAAAAATATTTTAAAAGTTATTTAATGTTTTACGCTTCCGAGTTCCGGCATTTTCTCAATGGGATAAAAATGGCCCCTTACGATACGTGTGTAAAATGTAAATAAAAAGTTCACTTACGAAATTATGTTTGGAATAAAATATATGAAAGTGTTAATTGTTGATTACAGAGAAAAATGTTCCCTTCCAAAAGCATGATGGAATATATGACAGAGATGCAACGTCTCTTAGGACCGAGGATTGAAGATGGTAAGAAAATATTAAATTATGAATTAATAGTTCTGATAATCATCCAGTTCTTTAGTCATTCGATCCCGATTAGCTCAATAAATTGTCGATATAAAACTTCTAATAAAGTGAATAAATAAATCGAGTATTATGTACTTAATGGAACTTTATTTAAAAGTTTTTATCTCCTTTTAATTTTAGCGATGTCTTACGAATCGTGATGACGTAACATTGCTGCATAACTTTTAATTATATTAAAATTGTCATTATAATTAATTTTACCTTTTAATTTAAAACACCATAATTTTCACATCAGCTTAACTTTTTAATGTACTTCATGTTTTTATTATTTTCATATCTACTTAACGTTATTTCAAGTATATTTTATTTTCAGACGACATACCAACACCATACACTCTTAGCTCCTACCAATCTCCTCACCAATTTGCCACAGTCAATAGATCTTCAAGCTCCACAGATTCCACATCTCCGGAATCCTATTCTGACTTATTCCGGCCAGATTTCCCCAGACGAGCAGAAACCCCTAAAACCACATTTACCATCCGAAGACAACGGGCTATACTGGGCAGGAAGATACTAGGTAACCCCCAACAAACTCAACAGATTTCGCCGGTAGAAAAAGTGGATATTGATCTTAACTTCTGGTCACACGAGGAGTCGCTGTCTGAAACACCACCAGAGAACTATGAGAAAAATCTATATGAATTATTCCCAGACCGCAAACCATTAGACTTACTGAAATCAGAACCAAGGATTAATTTGGCAGAGTCTTGGTCAACATCTTCGACACCTCACAGATCAGCCAACCGCAGTATGTCTGATTTCTCTCCTACTCAGCTCCGATCTCCCATCTTATCCAATCCTCTCAACATGTCCCGTCTATCACCACCATGGTCAACCCCAAACCCACCACTTAACCCACTAAGATACAATTCTAATTTTTCCAGTCCTCCCCAATCCAAGTATCCTAACTTCGGAGCAGGTTCGTCAAGTGATGAGATTGGACCAACGAAGATGTGTACTTTTTGCCGTAAGAATGGAGAGACACCAATAGTGTACATGACACATTGCGTTAAGGAGAAGGTGGATGGTAAAACTGTTGTTACCTGCCCGATTCTACGGTCGCATGTATGTGCTACTTGTGGCGCATCTGGGGATAATGCTCATACTATGTAAGTATACTTGACATATTGATTTTCAAAACAAATTTGGAAGTAAAGTTTGAACATGAAGATATCTTTGCCACATCTATTCCTATTATGAAGGAGGAGTTTTGAAGGTGGTAGAACCCACACCTATTTCTGCCTAATAACAGCAGTGTTAGGCGCTGCTGTATTCCGTTTTGAAGGGTGTGGTAAGGAAGACATTCTTTATCGAGGCGTTCCAGCTTAGTCCTCAGGGTAGCGGCGCATCTGTGACCGTCCTCACGTAGGAATATCTAATCTTATCTGGGGTTGATTATAGACATCCATGGGCGGCAGTAGCCACTTACCATCAGGTGGACTGCATGTTCGTCTGATACTCCTATGTCATAAAAAAATAAAATAAAAAAAGGCGTTTCGTTTGGGAAGGGTGTTGATGCCGGTTCAGGTTGATTACATATCAGGCGTCTTACAGATATCTTAGTCCTCAAGAATGGCAAAATATCTGTGATCAACTTTGGATAGGACCAGTATTCTACATTGAATTGATTACAGATTTCCATGAGCGACAGTACCCATTTACCAGCAAGTGGACTGCATGCTTACTTTCACATCTTACAAAAAAGAATTGTCATAAGAGAATATAAATTATCTTTTCAAAGTAAAGAGTTTGGCCCAACTTTAATACAGTTTTCAAATTCAAGTTTTGTGATGATTTTCCATGTCTCTGAAAACTGTTATTTTTTAACTGTTAATAATTCATTTCTAATACGAATATATCATTATTGTTTCTTTCAGAGCATAAGAATTCGAATTTGAAACCACTAAGCTCTCTATACACAGTTACACAGTTATACAAATTAATATTAGTGCTAATAATTTAAATCCCTTGATAATAAAAAGAATATCTAGGTACAAAGTATTAAAAACTATTAACTCATGACATGTTATTTTATTTCCAGTACATACTGCCCAGTACTCCGTAGCAGTAACAACGGGAGGCCACTCCAGTCTACCACTATCACTTTGAAGAATACCCGCATAAAGAGTAATGGCCGGCGTCGGTATTAATTTTTATTTAATTTAAATATGGTGTATCGTATTCATTTTAGGCTCAGTGTATGCTGTGGGACATATTTATTTTAACAACAATGGGACGAATTTCAAAAAGGTGGCCATTTTGCATAAACTATTGTTAAATTTTGAAATTATTGACAAAAATTGTGCTGATAACCATACTTTATGTATTGTATAAACCTACCACCATCCACCTACGTACCACCATCTTTTAAAAACAATCATAGTTCAGGAAAATTTTATTTCCTCCTTAAAACAGTAAAATATTACGTCATACACAGTTGATCAAACTTATATTAAGCTTTTATTAATTTTTCGCTTATCCATTGTATAAAACCCAACTGAAATTGTCATATTTGGCTTAAAAAGTTCAATTTTCTGCAAGAAAATTAAAAGTATGATTAAAATAATATTGTTTTAAGAGATGGTAGTAACCCTCTGGTTTATCTTGTGATAATAATAATAAACTTGATCTCATGGTCTATTAGAGATTATAATGTTATGTATAGTCCGCGTAAAACTGCTAGTCCGCTCTGAATATATAAATGAGTCTTAACACCATAGCAAATTGAATGACTACACATGCTCGCAACAACTTCAGAGCAGAGCAGTTTGGCGCGGACTATATTTAAACTAAATTTAAGCTAA
The DNA here is from genome assembly GCA_014595695.2 of Epargyreus clarus clarus. NCBI lineage: Eukaryota > Metazoa > Arthropoda > Insecta > Lepidoptera > Hesperiidae > Epargyreus > Epargyreus clarus. The sequence continues at coordinate 156,078 of JACTTY020000019.1, forward strand.
TTTTTGTTCTGTAAGAACTTAAATATGATCTCAACATAGGTTGATATAAACAATTGCTATTACATTCTGTTTTTAGATCTTACTTTTTTAAATATTTTTTTATTGTTGACTACTGAATACTCACTGTACTGTAGTAGATAAATTATAATAGATTTCTAATACTCTTCTTAACAAAAAAATGATTGTTTTACATTAGGAGTATGGTTATTTACTTTTTCTAGAAAATTAGAAAATTTCTGTTGAGGTTTTTTTGAAGACAGGAAAGTAGGCACTCTGTTTTAAAAACTTAATAACACATAATCTGATAATCCACATATTTTTAAATGATTCAAGAATAATATAATAGAAGAAGAAGATAATCTATTTTTTAAGAAGAAAAGTTCTATTATGTGTAAAAATGCATAATTTTATGATGCAAATTTAAAATTATGGTATATATCATAGCTATTTTTAATACAATTAATGTACAATATTTAATAGACATATTTTTATATATTTTACTGACTTTTTGACCAATATGAAACTACTGACTACTTAAATCTTTATAGAATTTGATATCTGTATTTTTTATATTTGACTCATAATTTTATTTGACCAATGTAAGAATCGTATACCCTTTTATATTATGTGTGACGAATAATTAAAAACCTATATTTTGTCTAGTTTCTTGGTATATTAACAATAATATTTCAATAATGTCTAATCTTACTACTTTTGGAACAGATTTTATTCCAAAATGGTGACTTATCTGTTTGCTTCTCCTTCTTTCTCTAGTTTGTGAGTGAGACAAGTATACAAATATTGCTATATTCGATTCTATGGAACATCTTATTCATTATATTTTTTAATCCCAATTTACAATGTTTTTTAAACTTTGACTAATTTACAAGCGAATAATGACTGGTAGTTTCTCATTAATCATTTGACTGATAATTAATAAAAAAACAGTTTGATCAATGTATATAAATTAAAATAACCTTTTTTTTTAAAATAATATTGTCTATAAATGGATGGTATAGCAATTTCTGGCATAAAAAGGTAATTTTGACTTAAATTAAGCAATTGTTTATTTTTTCTTGCTTTATGATTATTTATTGTATTTCTGTATTCCTATTATTTTGTATTGCTTAATTGATTTAACTACAAAAATATGTAAAAAATATAAAACTGACATTTTATATATAAAAACATGGGTAAAGCAGGTACAAAAAATCTCTTCGTAAAGAAATTGCCACATGGCATATTGAAAATGAACATTAATTATTGTATAATTGTAATTTTTGTCACTTTATATTGATTTGCAGCATAAATAAAAGATGTTGATATTCTTAATTTTTTTATGAAATATAGTTTTATGATTTATGAATTTTTAAACAAGTACACAATTGCAAGAAAGCACAAAAAACTCAGTGGATTTATGGTTTTAGAATTAATTTTAAGTTTGAATTTTCAGTGGTTGAATTTTTGTTTGTTTTTGTATATTTTTTATGATTTTTAAAGCTTTGTAATTTGTATAATTAAAGAACATATTCTAAACTAATGTGGGTAATATTTTCGTATAAGATATACTATTCAATACATTATCTCAGAGACCTGTATTGATAAACATATAAATCTTTATATTTTTATGCAATCAATATAATAGTACTATCAAAACGGTATTATCCCACAATTAGGTGCATTATGTTTTTATTAATATTATGACATGTGTTAATATAGTCTTATTTTTGAATGCAAACAGTTTGGGTGATTTATATCCATGATAAATATCTATGATTCTAGACTATGATTCTACACTGTTTTATATAGATTTTAAAATGACTTAACATGAAAGTTAAGAAATTTTTATGCTTTTTCTTTGGTACATGTATGTACGTATATATTTTAATTAAGCTAATTATGATTTGATTACACATAATGTGTATGAAAGGTTTTAGAATTTCAATAAATTGATTTTTGAATAACAAGTTCTTTTCTTTACCTTTTTTGACAAATTCTTAATAATATTAAGCCAGTACACTAACATACTTATTATTACTAAGTACTATAAATCTATTTTAAAAGTTTGGAGGTAGTAGAACCTTTGTGGTTCGACTATGACGGCACCACCGCCACACCTATTTCTACCTAAATACAGTAGTGTTAGGCGCTGCTTTTATTACGATTCATGATAAGTATTTATTTTTTAAGAAATTAGGTCAATGAACCCATTTTCATGCACGATTACTGAAATCTACGCAATATGAATGTACGAGTATCAGAAGTAGACGAAAATAGGAATGTTAGCTGTTTCTCTATTTTTAGTGTGTTCATGGTCATTTGTATGTTGTATGCTGCGTTATTCGCGCACGTTTTGGTGTCTTACGTATATATTATATTTGAAAAAGGTATAGTAGCACTGTGTTAGAGGCGTAATAAAAAATAGAGATGCCGGCGTATGATTGGCCTATAGACACTGAAAATCTACCCGTTATGCGAATTGTGACGCCGCGAAATGTGTATATGTGCGGTATTTATGGCATGTAAGTAATTATTTCCTTAATAATTAACAATAGCTTCATCATAAATCGTAAAAATATGAACAATTTTGGTTTATTTATATTCAAGCGCGAATATTTGTTAAGCATTTACGGAGTTGGTTTTGTTTTGTTTTTGAAACCCAGTGATTTTGAAATTGATTAAATGTGTTTTGGTATTGAAATATATAACTAGTATATTATAATATAAAACATTGTTTAATCTACTATTGCCCAATAAATAAAGATACGTTGAAAAATGTTAGAGACTGAATGAATTGTTATTAAAACCAAAAATAAATAAATTATAAGTATGAATTATACACCTTAAACTTAATAAAAGTTAATAAAAGCATGATATACTTAATAAAATTGGATTACAAGTTTGCTTTTGTGTTTCACTAGCATACTTCATAAATGTTCTAAAATGTCACCTTGGTGTGTCAAACGTCACTTTGCATTAAAAAATATTCAATGTTTTCCTGTCAATTTCACCTGTCAAATCAAATCAAAGCAAAATTGTCCCAGAACAGACGTAGTACAATTTACAAATTACAAATGCAATAATTAATTAAAATCAATAGAATAATAAAAAATGAGTTCAACATCCACGAAAGGATCGCCAGGGCTGTCGCTAGTGAGTAGCGCGGCCAGTGTGAAGCCCGAAGAGGATTATTCAACAAAACCTGAATTTATTTACGGTGGTCCATTTATAAAAGTGGAAAAAATCAGCCCATTCCTTAACACGTCGACGCCTATAAACCTGCAATTGCAAGGAATCTTTAAAAAGTACGTATAAGATTTTTTAAAATTAAAATATTTTTATAGTAATATTACATATATCATACTTACACAAAAAATAAAACATTTATTGAAAGAGTTAATTATTAATTGTATTTTTATAATTAAAATTTATAAAAAATGTTTATAAAAACTATAATTACCAACTATCAATATAAGTAAATTGCTCATCTAATTATTAGATGACAATTTTTTTTTTTTTACATAGAAATATTTTATGCAGTATTTCATATCTGATTTCATCTAAGAATAGTAGAACAATAATAGAAGAATTTCAAATATATGAGAAACTAATTATATATAAAATTCAGTGTCACTTATTTCCTGCCTTATATATTCTCATGGATACATACCAACAAAGACATGCACAAAAAAATAAGCAGTTGTGAATAAACTATATTACCTATATACCTAAAATATAAGTATATACCTATAATAATATAACACTAATACTTATTTGTATGCATAATACTAATCCACATCAGAGCAGTAAGACATAGATTGTACAAAAGATAAAATGCATTCTTATCTCAACTGTTTGTCATCGTTAAACACTATCATTTCAATGAAACAATAAATTCCTCACTTATATCATAATTCAATATGTATTCTTCCTATTTACTGTATTTATTGTATTGTATTGAATGTATTGTGTATATATGGTATACAATGGGAGAATTAGGGGATTAAATCTAATAAACGCGCACTCTCTTTCTAAGAAGTTATGTATTTATTGTCTACACAAATAAAATTAAAGTGTTTGTAAAGTCAAAATATATACTACAGTTTCTGAAATATATACATACTAGCTGACCCAGCAAACTTTGTGTTGCCATGTAAATAAAAAATGTTAAGGGTGAACAACCCTTATCACTTAGGGGTATGATAAATTCGATTCTCAGACCTACTGAATATGCATATAAAATTTGGTGAGAAAAGAATTGGTAACTAATATTGTGACACGAGAATTTTATATATAAGATAATGTAAATTAATATTTTTAAAAAATTATTAGGGTATCGAACAAAAAAAATAAAACCCACAAAATCTGTCTAGTTTATACATATAAATTGGTGAAATCAATTTGATTATACTGATTAACATTTAGGTTACAATCTTAGGAAATAGAGAATAAATTATACATTCTCCTACATAATAGAGAATAAATTATAAAAAATTAGCCGCTGCCAGCGTTCTGGGCACTATGCCACAAGTTGGAGTTTTGGACGACATCTTTATCTTATAAGTTTAATTTATTTTTTAATATTAGTTAATTTTTAATTTAATTAGTATCATATTTTTATTATTATTACATTCTCCTTATATTTATAGGTTACATTCTACTTATCATTTCAATATTTATTCTATTTAATTTCATAAATATAATTTATTTTGAATCATTTGAATCATGACAATATCAAGTGAAATCAATTTGTCCAGCAAATTTTTTATTAATAGGATTATTAGAAATATATAATAGTTTTATATATCACTGTACTATATTCAGGCATGAAATTTATTATTAACTATGTTTTTTATTTTAATTTTACAATAGTATGTAGACTTTCAATAAAAAATGTTTTTAAATTATGAATACAAAATTTTCTTACCAATTATTTCTAATTCAAGAAAGGTAAATATAAGTAATATGGATTAATCTTATTCTAAAGTTTAAGGATTCATGATTATTACGAAACGCGTAGTCTATACGATAATTTCGTATCATCTTTCGAAGCCCGGATAGCTCAGTCGGTAGAGCATTGGACTTTTAATCCAAGGGTCCAGGGTTCAAGTCCCTGTTCGGGCGGCTTTCGCGACTTCCTTTTTTTTTTGTTTTTTTCTTTAATTTTCTTACAATTTGTATTTTATTGCTTTTTTACTTTTTTTTATATAAAATATTTTTTTTTTATTTTCTAAAGTTCATATTTTTTTATCTTTTAGATATTATTATTATAGACAAGTTTTTTGAAGATAAAAATTTGTTTATAATATTATATAATTATTTTGTTTTTTTTTAATTATTTATTTTTTGTTATTGTTCAAGACAAAATTGGTTGTGATAAGTTTAAAATGCGATTCTTCTTCGATTCGATTCTTCGATCATTATTGCTTCCAACTATAGCAACGAATTTTATTATAGTTTTTAACCGACTTCAAAAAGGAGGTGGTTATATTTGATATATTTTAAATAAATTTGCTAGAAAAAAATATATTTTTTTAATTCCGATATTTATCATCTGAAACTTGAATGTTAGCCACAGACTAGGCAGACTTTTGTAATTATAAACGTATGTTATTAAAATAAAAATATAAAAAATAGTTATATAATTTAATGTTATTTAAAAAAAAAAAGCAATATTTTTTATGTTAATCTTGTATTATGTGATATTTTTTGTTGATGGTGATGTGTTCATTTTTTAATTTTTTTTCAGGAGCTTCGCATACTACTCTCTAAAGGAAAGACTACCAATAATACTGACTAAGGTTATAGACTACTTGTCGAGGGAGGGGGCCAAAATTAAAGCTGCTAATAGTGCGGTAAGTTAAGCAATTGATTAGTATTGTTATATTTGGTGTTGAAAGAATTATCAATTCTGAGATAGATGGAATCTTAAAATAAACTTATTTTCTTTAAAAATAAATCTGTAATCAATTAGTATAGTATTGTTTTTATTTCTTGTTGACATAATTATCTGTCTGGGGTTTTTGAATAGATTGAAAATTTCAAAAATTTTATTTTTAATAAAAATATTTTTACTATAAAGAATAGATGGTAAACGAAATAAACGATTAACATAGATAATTTTTGCGAAATTTTAATTTTTAACACGCTTTTAGTAGCTTGGGTTGTATGTATGTATGTACGTAACAGATGAATGGAATCTTTGAACCCGATTTCAATCCACTTTGAACATACAGTTTAATGCAAAATTTTGAAAAATTATCAAAAACCGATGTCAATACACGATTATAGTAATTTTGTACCATTGTCCTTATCAACATCCTCAGGATTAACGATTTTCGAGGCGAGATTGTTCGAGCGCCTTAGAGAAAGTTCATCGCAAAGTTACTAGATTGATTATTAGTTTTGAAAAATAATAATGTTATTTCCCTATAACTCAAATGTACTGCTGAAACATATCTATAATGCCATCGTATCATATAATAGTTTAACAAACTAAAAACACGCTTTTACGATAAAATGAACTAGTCTCATCTTTTTTAGTTTTTTGAACTATATTTATTACTTGTAAATCTCAGCATTTACCGTAACTTGTAGGTACTTTTAAATTCAACTGGACCTTGACAGAAATACGAAAGCATGCAAATTTAACGCCTAACAATTTTAACTATTAGATCTACAAATCAAAGGTTTTATACGCAAAAATATATTGCACATACAATTGACATTATCTTACAGTCCGACGAAGACATCCGCAGCCTGATCGAATACATAAGCAAGTTGAAGAACGAGCTGGTGACCAACAAGCAGTACTCGCCGCTACAGGCGGACACGGCGGAGGCGCGCCGCTGGAACCAGTTCCTCCGGCAGGCGGACAGCCCGTACTACTTCAACAACACCTGGCTCTTCACCGAGTGCTACGTGTACCGCCGGCTCAGGGACGGCTGTCAGCTCACGTGGGTTTATATTGAGTGGGACTAACTAGTGTTAAAAAGCGATTTGAAGGGTCAGGGAGTGTATATACTAGGGGTCGTACGGTATAACGAATATTAGGAGAGGTGTATAATAAGGTGGTGTTTGTCAAAAGCATTAGTCACGTGATCTCATTGTCTTTTGATTGGTCGAAGCGTTGAAAGATCGTGTTTTGATTGATTTGATTTGTTGAATAGAAAGTAAGAAAATTTGGAGGGGAAAGGGAGGACTTAAACGTTAAAATTCTTATTTGTCGTGAGTTTCACGTGATCGCATTTGTGTTTTTGTTTTATTAAACTGGAATTAAGTTAGCTAACAGGAATAGGTTTGGGGGAAAGGAAAAAATGGGATACGATATGTTAACGCAATTTTTTGTAAAAGTGTCACGTGATCGCATTTTTTTGATTTTTGATTAGTCGAATTGTGGAATGGTTGTGTCTTTTTTTATAATGATTGGTCGAACAGGAAGTTATAAAAGATGACATTCAATTATTTATTGAATTATTAGAATTGAGAAAAAGTCCTTAATATATCATTGTCTTTTTAATAACTAGTGGTTTTTACGAGGTTAGTCAAATGTAAAAGAAGCAATAAAATATCGAAAATATTGTAACCGTACCTTGGTAAAGGTATCTAGCCATTTTACCCCTTTTTCAATTAATTCAATAAACTCTTAATTTTGAAGTTAATTTAATTGTTTTTTGTTACAGCAAAGGCCTCCAAAACTTCGATCCGTTCGACGAGCAAAAGGACAAATCATTCGCGAGCAACTTAGAACCGATGTGTGTGGTCGCGGACAGGCTGACCACCATGCTACCACCCAGCGAGAAGGACAAGCGGAAAGCGGACTTCATGACGCTGTTGAAGGTGAGTTGCGGATCAGAGATGGCGTTAGTTGTAGGTGTTCCGACGACCCGCGTGGCGGAGCGGCCACAATACTGGTCTGACGCGCAAAGGGTCCCGGGTTCGATCCCCGGCCAGACAGATATCTAAATGATGAATTTAGATTTCTGTTTCTGGATCTGGGTGTTTGTGTATTTGTCTATGTGTCCATGGCACCCACGACACAGGGAATCCTAGTGTGGGGCTGTGAGTGTATAAGGCGTTTTAAGGCGTTCTAGTGTTATGCGTTTAATGTATGGATGGCATCACATGTAGGTACTCTAGTGAGATGCGAGTAATGTACAAGAGATGGCGTTACTGGTAGGTATGTAAGTTGCGAGTAATGTATCATAGATGGCGCTTTAAAAGGATATTCTAAAACCCGCTCCACATTCTCGCGAGAAAAGTACGAGAAATCGGGTTTTTCTCGCGTTCTCGCGAGAATGTGGCTTAATGAGTTGGAATAGGTATTTGGTGAGTTGCGAGCAATGTTAAATGGATGGCGTTACGTCTTTATAAATGAAGAACCTTCAAATTTTTAAAAGTACTTATTGCTTACTGACATCAAAAAAATAATTATTCCATATCCTGTTGGTTAAAGAATTGTATATCAAAATAATTTTAAAATTTTGGATTTATATTTCAGATATGTCTATGGGCCAACAAATGCGACCTGTCCCTATCGGTGGGTAGCCAGGTGCAACTGGGTGGCGGCAGTAGCGACGTTGTGGACCCCTTTCAGCAGGTTTTGGACTTTAAAGATAAGGTAAGCACATTTTTAATTACATAGGGGTAGCAGACGAGCTTGCAGTCCACCTGACGGTAAGTGGCTACTGCTGCCCATGAACATCTATAATCAATCCGAGACAAGACCAGATTCCGACATAAGGTCAGCCACAGCTGCGCACTATATTATTAATAAATTATTATCATTCATACTTACATGCGTAATGATATCTTACAATTCAATATCGGATTTTTTTACGGCCCGCGTGGCGGAATAGTTACAGAGAGTTCCAGGTTCGACCCCCGGTCACTCAGATATTTAAATGATGAATATAGATGTTTGTTCTGTGTCTAGGTGTTTGTGTATTCATCTATGTGTGTGTCCAAGGAGCCCACAACACTGAGAATCCTAGTAGTAGTAGTTGTGAGTGTCAAAACATCTTTATATTTTTGTGTAAATAATATATTTTTTTGTAAAAATATATCTGGGAAATAAGTTGTTTTTGACTTTCAGGTTTTGGTTGATGATTCTGGAAAAATATTCGACCAGCTGTCGACTAAGGCTGAAAATATGGCGAAAGCTATTGCTGGGGTATGTTAGTTATTTTATAATATAGGAGTAGCAGATGAGCATGCAGTCCACCTGATGGTAAGTGGCTACTGCCGCCCATGGACATCTGTAATCAACCCCAGATAGGATTAGATATTCCTACCTGAGGTCGGCCACAGATGCGCCGCTACCCCTGAGGACTAAGCTGGAACGCCTCGGAAAAGTCTGTCTCCCTTACCACACCCTTCAAACCGGAACACAGCAGCGCTTAACACTGCTGTTATAACAGAAATAGGTGTGACGGGGGTGCCGCCGGGGTCGAACCAAAGAGGGTTACCACTTTACAAATTATGTATTTATTTTTCTTTTAAACCTATATATAAAATAGCTAAAAATTTTCGAAATGTTAGAATTTCTGAAATAATTATATAATTTCAGAACACAACGTTTAAATATAAATGCAGTTGTCACAGACTGGCAACACTCGCTGGGATGCCACTATGCAAAGAGGTTATTAAAAATAACTAAAATATAGTAATTATTACTAGATATTTATCTATTTAACTAAAATATAATAATTATTGATATTCACTGGATATCTAAGTGTATTACAATATTTAGTAGATCTATTTCGGGCATACTTAAATAAAACAAAAAAGATTAATATTTAGTTAAAAGACTTTTTTAAGATTTCAGTTAAGAAGAGTTTTTTAAAGATTTAGTTAAAGCATTTTGTAGTTACAGTAATTATTATAAGTGCTTAGATAAATTATTATATATTTGTATTTACATGGGGGTACATATTATCTATTTAAATGATATATTAATCCAAATAAATATGATTGCTTATATCATGACAAGTAGAGAGTCCTGGATTCTATCCCTGACAGATATCCAAATGACAAAATTCAAATTCAAAGTTTCTGCTTTGGATTTGTGTTCCTTTGTATATGTTTTGTATATTAGTATAAGATTACGAATGTAGTTTTTTTTTTGTTTTGTAAAAAACGTATTACATATAAATCAATTTTATTACTCTTTACTAGTTTTTTTGTACTGTAAGTGTAGTTATAGGGTTTAGGTAATATTTTATTAATAAATTAGATAACAATTTTCAAGACTTAGATTTTCAACAACAAAATAAGTCTTGAAAATTTAAAAGATGTCTACGCACTGAGTTTATAAAATGTAATAATATTTTTCAGAAAGAGGTAAACACGGCAGACACGAAGGAGGCTTCGAAGGATGCTGCGCAGGGGGTCGAAGATGAACCCCCGAAGATCCCCTGCCCCGCCAAGATGACCATCCCACAAGCTGTTATGTTTGGTAACCAATATACCATCTTTATTTATTCATTCTATCTTTTTTATAATATAGGAGTAGTAGACGAGCATGCAGTCTACCTGATGGTAAGTGGCTACTGTTGCCGATAGATATCTGTAATCAACCCCAGATAAGATTAGATTCCTACCCAAGGTGGCCACAGATGCGCCGCTACCCCTGAGGACTAAGTTGGAATGCCTCGTTTAATAGTCTCTTTCTTACCTCACCCTTCAAATCAGAATATTTGTAATTTACCACCTTCATAACTATTTTTGCAATACAACAGCAGTGTTAGCGCTGCTGTGTTTTGTTTTGAAGGGTGGGTAAGAGAGACATACTTTTCCGAGGCGTTCCAGCTTAGTCCTCAGGGGTAGCGGTGCATCTGTGGCCGACCTCAGGTAGGAATATCTAATCCTATCTGGGGTTGATTACAGATGTCCATGGGCGGCAGTAGCCACTTACCATCAGGTGTACTGCATGCTTATTTCCTACTATAATGTCATAAAAAATAAATGTAATGTATTTTTTCCAGATATTGTATGTGATAATGCAGGGTACGAATTATTCGCAGATCTATGTCTAGCACACTTTCTAATATCTCAGAAAATTGTTCAAAAGGTAAGTTTTATTATTTATTTATTTAGTTTATTAGTTTTTAACTGCTTACTTTAAATGTTTCCCACATGTGCCCATGATGCAAAATTCTAAATTACGATTATGTGGAAGGAAGGGTAGATAGAATTATTTATAAATAAAATATTTTGAAGTTGATATTACTATGTTAAATTAATATAAATAATTCTAGTTTTGATGCACCAATCTTAAAATTATTTAAAAAGTATTGAAAATTATTTATTTTAAGTGATAATTTTTTAATTAAAATAAATTAATTACAGGTCAGATTTCACGTTAAAAAAATACCATGGTTCGTGTCAGACGTTACGCCGAGGGATTTCAAGTAAGTTTCTTATCTTATTTCTAACTAGCTGACCCGGCAATCTTTGTACCGCCTCAAAATCTATTTATCAAATATATTTAATATAAAACATACCCTATGTTACTCGTGGATAATGTAGCTTTCGAAAGGTGAAAGAATTTTTAAAATCGGTCCAGTAGTTTTTGAGCCTATTCATTACAATCGAACAAACAAACAAAGTTTTCCTCTTTATAATACATATTAGTATAGATTAATAAATAAAACTGAAATAATTGTAAAGGAAACAAATTGTAATTATTAAATACCATTGCAAGATTTTTAACAAAAATGATTTTTTTAAACTAACTACTTTATATATTTAATAATCTAAGAGTAATATTTACAATTATAATGAAACTTATAGAAAATTAAATATAATAAAATAAACTATAAGTAAATATAAAACAACTTATTTACAAAATTTACATATATACAAAAATGAAAAACAAAAATATATAAAATGATTTTTTGTTTGTTACTTTTCACTACTTAATTGACTTTAAAAAGAAAAAAAAACGACTTTGTAAGAACTGTCATGTAATTATCGATATTTATTGGCTTGTTTTAATCCTTAAATATTAAGGATGAGTTATGAAACTAATGCATTTATGTTTTAGGTTTGTTATCAATTCTTGTATGCAAGCAAGTTTCAATAGAGAGGTCCCAGCGCCGCCAAAACCAGGTATTTTTTCATTATATCTCTTAATACTCTTATTCTTCTTATTTATATTTATCTGTAACTTTAGATCATAGATTAGTAAAGATACTTCGCCGCCTTGAAATTGAATGAAGCCACAAACGGCTTATTAGTAAGTTCTTTTTTTGAATTCTTGACAAATAAAAACATTTTTAGAGAAAATTTACGAATAAACAACTAATACTGCGTAATTTACATAATAAATAAATAATTATTTCAAATATTTTGGGGACATTTTAGCACGGAGACGTAGCAAAACTTTTTTACGCAACTATTTCAATTCTCAAAACTGGTTACATTTTCTTGTTAGGAGTGAGAAATCTTTACTAATCTATGCTTTAGATAAAAATGTATTTGTAGGCATTGTACTAGCGACACCATCTAGTATTCGTAAAAACTAATTGAGTATTGATATAATTGATTCATATTAGTTATTTGTATTTGTTGTACTTTGATTAGTGTTTATTTATTTATTTAAAATAAAATAATTTTATAACGGTAAGTTACTAGATCCTCATTTTTAGCACTGAGTGCATATAGTAGAAGACCCATTCATTTGTAATAAAACATACGGATCTAATTATTGTAATAAAACTATATTAATATTATGACGTAATTACACAACGAAGTTTGCTTTTGATGTAAATATCTTTGTAAAAAAATCTCGTTAAGATTACTCCTTTAAAGTCTATAACACTTGCTTTCCATCCGCCAAATACAATCAGTACTACAGCCAATGGGTCAGGGAATACTCAAAACTACTTTTAGAAGGAACCTTGTGCTCAAAATCATTAAGTATCTTGATGCTAATTTTTATTTTGATTTAATATGCTATGTTTCTCTATTAAAGTACATATTTACATAAAAAAAGTTTTTTTTTACGAAACGCTTTGTAGACGTCTGCTTACTGTGATGTGTTTGTCAATTCCCTTCGATGTCATTGTAAACGGATTCCACTGTATATGTCGGTATGATTGCAGCGCCGGCGGAGGGCGAAGCCCCCGAGGCGGATCCCCCGCGGATCATCAACTCTAACAATCTGAAGGCACTCGGTGAACAGTGGAATCAATATGTGGAAGATGGTACCTTTATTATGATGGTATGTATGTTTTAATAAGTATATTGCAAGTAAATGAAAATATATTTTGGTTGAAACTCTTAAATAATCTTGGCGTGTTAAAAAAATAACAATTAAATTAATTAATAATAAAATCTTTTAATATTTTTTTTATAATATAGGAGTAGCAGACGAGCAGGCAGTCCACCTGATGGTAAGTGGCTACTGCCGCCCATGGACATTAGCAATCAACCCCAGATAGGATTAGATATACCTACCTGAGGTCGGCCACAGATACGCCGCTACCCCTGAGGACTAAGCTGGAACGCCTCAGACATACTTTTCCGAGGCGTTCCTGCTTAGTCATCAGGGGTAGCGGCGCATCTGTGGCCGACCTCAGGTAGGTATATCTAATCCTATCTGGAGTTGATTGCTAATGTCCATGGGCGGCAGTAGCCACTTACCATCAGGTGGACTGCCTGCTCGTCTGCTACTCCTATATTATAAAAAATACAAATAATAATAATAATATGCACGTTTACGTAGTCTTATGAAATAATAATCATTATTTATTTTCTCAGACCGATGATTTCTGGACGTTCCCTCACGTGTACAGAGACATGAAGAAATACGAGCCGAATCTGTACAGGAAACTACAATTCGCCGTTGCCGTGTTGTTCAAGGGAGATCTGAACTACCGCAAGTTGCTATGCGAGAGGAATTGTGTCCCAACGCTGGGTTTCGAGGCGGCCTTGCAAGGTGGGTAAGGGTGGGATAGAAAAATAAGAGAATTGGTGTATTTAAGGTTCCATTACCACGCTTTTATAAGCTTGACCTGTATGTATGTACGTATGTATGTAATGGAATCTTTGAACTCAATTTTTACTCGCTTTGAACTGACCGATTAATTTAAAATTTTAAACAATTATCAAGGACCGATGACAATACACGATTTTAATAATTGTATCCCATTCTCCTCATTAGGATTGTCAGGAATCAGGATTAACGATCTTCTTTGTGCGATTTTAGCGTGGTTTTTAGTTTTTAAACTTTAATTATTTAATGTTGTAATTCATTTGTTTGGTTTATTATTTATTATTGAACAGTCACGAATAGTTTTCAGATGGTGTCAGGTTCGATTCCCGGACAGACACGTGTGAAATTAGATTTTTATTTTATTTTATGTAGATATATTTGTTCGCAATATTACTTAAATGTAAAGTTTTATTATACTACATTGTTTTATTATTTACTGTGTCTAGTTTCACTCGCGGTAATGCATATTACAATCTGTTAGATTGTTTAAAGATTTATCATATTTTAACAAAAGTATTTTTTCAAAGAGGAGTGATACATTTGACAATTTTCCCTGAAATGTAACAAGCAGTAATGTAAATTGTATTGTAAAAAATGCACATAATGTTTTTGATACTGACTGTATTAACATTGTTTTTAGGTTTCATACCTGCACCAATTATAGCAGTACGAACAGTGAAAGCCGACCTGATCTGCGGCTTGCCGAAGGGCAAGTTTGAACAAATATCCAAAATAGACGAGAAATGGATGGAGAAAGGAGATTATGGGTGAGAAATTTCTGAATTTATTAACACAATGAACTTGGCTAGTAAATATTGGAAGTTTTACAGAAAAAATACAGTATAACTTTAAATGTAATTTTTAATTTTCACTCAGATTCCTAAACGTTTTTCTACGAATTATACGGTTATCATATTTCTGTCACATTTTATTGACAGCAAGCATTTGTGCCGCCATTTTGGTTTACGAATATTTAAAGGAAAAAGGTTTTATTCGTGTTTCTTTTGCTTTTACATTGATAAGTAGATACAAATGATTTGCATTACATTTGTATGAAATGTTCATATACTAAGCATACTTTTCTACTCATAAAAATGTTACACATCTGATATCAGATCTGATCTGATATTATATTATTTTGTAAAATTTCAGCGTGATCCAGTTCTGTGCTAAGGCAGAGCCTCTGAAGGTGGCGGATCGTCCTTGTCTCGACTACGGTGACACGTGCTACGGAGTGGTGTGTCCCGAGCACGAGGACCTATGATGTGGTGAGTTTTTATCATTAAAAGTAAAGTATACATCCAATTCGAAGGTGGTAGAACCCTTTGTGGTTCGACTCCGGCGGCACCACCCCCACATCTATTTCTGCCTCATAACAGCAGTGTTAGGCGCTGCTGTGTTCTGGTTTGAAGGGAGACATACTTTTCCGAGGCGTTCCAGCTTAGTTTGACGTAGCGGCGCATCTGTGGCTGACCTCAGGTAGGGATATCTAATCCTATTTGGAGTTGATTACAGATGTCCATGGGTGGCAGTAGCCACTTACCATCAGGTGGACTGCGTGCTCGTGTGCTAATCCCGTATTATGAAAAAAACTGATGGGAAAGTTACTGCCGTCTATGGATCTATGGCGACCTCATGGGTCTCGTCAAGAGATGGCGCTACACGTTTCTGAATCACGCTATCGAAGTTTTCATAACATCTTGCATATACAAGCTCCGAACTGAGACTGTCGGAGCACGGCCGCATCCCGGGCATGATCATCTGACCCACAGTTATCTATCACATCTATATAGTTAAATTGCAATTTAATTGAAGTCAGCCACAGATGTATTACAATTAATTGTAATAACTTGTTTGTATATCTTACCACATATTTCAACTCAATTAAATAAGTTTAAATTAATTTATGATACTATGTTTTGTTAAATTATATTCAATCGATCGGCAGCTATTATTGCTTTTATTTAATATAAATAAGGCAGAATTAGGTGCCCTTGGAGTCGAATCACTTAAGTTTATATCTTAAAATTAGTATAAGAAACCCTTTTGTATTTTGTCTTTAGATAATAATTAATAATTATCGTATTTATAGTATTATAATAATATTGTGTATTTCTTTTTCAGACGATTGAACTCATTTTTTATTTAAACCATCACCAAAGAATACTGTTGTGAATTTTTCCCTTCGCTTTTTGGCACAATTCTCTCATTTGGGTGTTCTTATAAAAATAAAACAAATTTAACGCTAATAAATTTTATATTTACATAATAAATAAAATTATTGTACATCTACATAATAAAATTATGTGTACACAATATATTCGTTGTTTTATTTCATTTGTACTTTTCATTATTTCAGTTAAATTAGTTCCTGTATTATAACTTTTATCATAATTATAAGCGCTTATGAATATAAAGAAAGCGTTGAAAAAATATGTGTTACATCATGATTTTGCTAGAATTTTTTTATGTCCAATAATAAAGTAATATTATTGACCCAGTATTGGGCCCGTCGGTTATCTTTTGATTATAGTTTAAAACACCATTTTCCAATAGTTAATTTGGAAAGAAAGGCATATTCTCATTTTTTACGCCTCATTTGTTACCAAGGATCAAAATTGGTAATTACTGCCGATTAGGAAGTCGGTTAAAAATGTTTAAATTACGATCTTCAGAAGGCAAATATTGGGTACATTAATTATCAAGAATGCACTTATAGGAATGACTACACATCTTTATTTTACAGAAAGTTTTTTGGATTGTACAAATTCCCACTGTAAACTACTGTTAGACATAAGGAAATATGGCCGTTGTCACAATTTATCTTTGTCTTGGTTATATCAGTATACCAAATATTATGTAAAACAAAACGCTACCTCTTCACATCCTCTACTTTCCTATATCTACAAGTTATTGCGCTATAAGCTAATAAGACACGTGCAGGAAATATATTGTCATAATTTATAAAAGAGTATATATGTACAGTCAGCTTCAAAAGTACATGAATAGATTAAGGTTTCAAAAATACTTATACTTACACCCAAGCGTTCATAAGTAGCTGAACACAACTAGCACGATAATTAGATACACGTCGTAAAGTTTCATGATGAACAGTGACATATCATATTAGTGCCTTTAGTCATTTTGCACATACGGTGTTCAGCTACTTTGACTCATTATAGTTCATCTAATTATGATGCTAGTGGTGTTTAGCTACTTATGAACGTTTTGGGTATGTAGGTATTTTTGGAATTTTGATCTGCTCAGCTAATAATGAAGCTGACTGTACATACGCCTGTAATTAATCAATTATTGCCTACAAAAATTCGAAATTCGACTATTTTTTTGTTAAAATTATCAAATGTCGAACTGTAGTAGGCAAAAATTAGTTAAGATTGATAATTAATAACCGACGTAAGATAATATATTAGAGGTTATCGTAAGACTAGCCAGCCGTTGTTCCCATCTGGTAGTTGGATCTCCACCAAACGCAGCGATGCTCCCGTAGAGTCTGTTGTCATTAGCTGAAAAATATAATTAATATCTTTATTAACTTAATTTCTTGGTCTAATATAGAGATGTCAATGAGAATAAAATTTCCGTAGAATATAAATGCCAAATTCTAGTGGTTTAGTAACGCAAACAAAACATATTTTTATTAATTGTAATTATAAATAAATTAATATTTTTATTAATTGTAATTATAATAAATGTAAATAATGTAATAAATGTAAACAAAAAATATTTTTATTAATTGTAATTATAATAAATGTCATTAGTAATAAAATATAATTTAATAATAATTAATTTAATAATAATAATTTAATAATATTGTTATGTTAATGTTTTAAAATTATAAATTGACTGTTTAAAATTTATTTGAATAATAAGAAGACAATTATGTATTAATTAAAATTTTGCATACCTCTAAGAGGTGTAATATAGAGGACAATTTTGAGGATATAACAACTGTATACCTATATTAAGCAAAATAAATGATTTGATTTGATTTGAATAAAATATTTTCATGTCATATGAAGAAATCATGTAAGTTAAAATTTACATTTTCCCTTTTTCAATTTCACAGTGTATTTTTTCATATTTGTTATGTAGAAGTTTCGTTTAATTAATCTAGGATAATTTACGTAATTAAATCAAAATATATAATTTATACAGATTGCCCCAGGACACAACGCATAGGCCTATAGCCTATAAAAACGCTCTGTTGAATTACATATTAATTATTTTAATATAGAGGTTGTAAATAATCAACTGTGAAGGGAGGGATCTTGAGGAAACCTGCATACCTGAGAAATCTTAAAAAAAATGGAAGGTCACAAATCGAAGGTGTGTGAAATCTACCAACACGCACTTGTCCAGCGCGGTGGACTATGGTCTAATCCTTCTCATTCTGAGAGGAGACCCGTGCGTAGCAGTGGGACAGTAATGTGTTTATGTCTATCAATCATTGGATAAATCCAAACTTGAGTAGATGAGTGTTCTAAGGAACTGTTTGATCTGGTACATCACCAGGCCTTCATCGCACCACTCGCCGAAGGATGAGGTTCCATCCACATCAGCTTGACCCGTGGCGGTTCTCCACGGTTCGGTTTGCACGGTCATTTTTACCGCGTACGTGCAAAATGTGGTATGAACTTCCTCCTGAGGTATTCCCTCAGGACTATGACATGGGGCTCTTCAAGAGGGGTGTAAAAAGAGCTCTCCTTCAAAGCCGGCGATGCATTGGCGACTCCTCTGGTGTTGCAAATGTCCATAGGCGACGGTGACTGCTTTCCATCAGGTAGCTCGTCTGCCTTATCGTTAGGTTAAATTTACCAAACCATTTTAATTTATTGAACTTTATTTAATGTATTTCTAGCATAATCCACGTATAATCGTTCTTTTTTGACGTTGCCGTGTGAAAATATTGTTAGAAATAAATCATAAATACCTGCGCCTGTTCCAATTGTTCCGTCGAGATTCCTTCTAGTAAACTGCTATCCGTTTTCAAATTCTGATCCATGTTTTCTGTACAAATACAAAATATTTTTAAGAATCATGAGTACTAACTAGATTAATTTTATTTTAACGAAGAAAGTGGGGGAAAAATATATATACTACAATTATGCATAATATTTTTAAGGCTGTATAAAATATCTGATGTAAATACTTACGTATAGTTAGTAGTGTTGGTTGTTCGTTGTCTTGTATTAAATTAATTTTACTCCCTGTAAAAAAATATCATTTCATTAATTATTTATCATAATATCATTTGTTTTTTGGAAAAAAATTCGTGAATTATCATATGAATTATGTTCATTATTATTACTTCATTTGGATTTATTGACAAATATATTTTTTTGATTTATACAATTTTATTTTCATCAAAGTACTATGTGGCAAAATTCAATTCTCAGATAGGGCTCGAATCATATCTGATGTTGATTACAGATGTCCATGGGCGACAGTAGCCACTTACAATCAGGTAGACTCCAGTTCAAAGCCCTTCAAATTTAAATAAACATGTAAAACACACACCATCAACAACAACACCATCTTGTAGAACATATTTCTTATCTTCTGTTAAGAACAACTTTGTTGCGTCATCTGATTCTCCTACAGTCACTGTAAAAATAATAATATAATTTAAAATAAATGTAAAAGTATTAAATATATATTTTTAAAAGCGTTAGATTAAAATTGTTGAATTTACTTGAAATTAGAACACATAAAATTAACTTTAAAATGTATTAAATTGAGGCGATTATCTATAGTACGTAATAAAGATTATTAAATATTTATTATTGATTTTATTACATTTATAATATTTTAAATTTCGGTAGTAAAATGGTAAAATATGTACTATTTTTAAATACTTACAAATAGTTTTATTGTCATCCGTTTGTAGTTGTAACTCACCAGTGGCTTCATATATCTAAAATTACATTATGATATTTATATATATATATAAAGAGAAAACATAATAACAATAACAATAATTTATAAAGCATCATTTTAAAAAAGATTTTGGTAGAACCCTTTGTGGTTCGACTCCAGCGGCACCACCGCCACACCACACCTTCTTCTACCTAATAACAGCAGTGTTAGGCGCTGCTGTGTTCCGGTTTGAAGGGTGTGGTAAGGGTAATACTTTTCCGAGGCGTTCCAGCTTAGTCCTCAGGAGTAGCGGTGGATCTGTGGCCGACCATAGGTGGGAATATCTAATCCTATCTGGGGTTGATTAAAGATGTCCATGGGCGGCAGTAGCCACTTACCATCAGGTGGACTGTATGCTCGTCTGCTACTCCTATATTATAAAAAAAAGAAAAAGATTATATCTCAGTAGGTACGCCAGGTCAGTAGGTACGAATCTGTCACATAAGGCATTCCATAATAGTCTTAGGTCAATTTAAACGGTATTTTTAGAGTATAAGGTCATAATACATTTGACTGTAGTCTTCAGTAACTTAATATAGAGCTTTGAACAATGGACGATGTCGATGCGTTTTTATACATTGTTAGCCATCACGACCTATTATTAAGAAATGTGAACGTGATGATGAATTATTGATTCAAATTTTATATTCCTTCACATCAGTTAATCTTTTGATTATTTTGATTTTTTTACTGTTTTCAGTTTGTAACAACACCAATTATTATTATTATTTTTTATAATATAGGAGTAGCAGACGAACATGCAGTCCACCTGATGGTATGTGGCTACTGCCGCCCATGGACATCTGTAATCAACCCCAGATAAGATTAGATATACCTACCTGAGGTCGGCCACAGATGCGCCGCTACCCCTGAGGACTAAGCTGGAACGCCTCGGAAAAGTCTGTCTCCCTTACCACACCCTTCAAACCAGAACACGGTAGCGCTTAACACTGTTGTTATGAGGTAGAAATAGGTGTGGCGGTGGTGCCGCCGGAGTCGAACCATAAAGGGTTCTACCACCTTCAAAATATATTATATCCCTATTATATTATATGGAGAATAGTCGGCAAGACTTCTGAGTTGTGGTAATTTAATGTTCATTTACAATAACATTTTGCTCAACTCAAGCAAAGTTGAAAATACTTACCGCTTCAGTAAACTGATCAGTCTTATCTTCCACTGTCTCTACTACCACCGATTGCTGTTGAGCACCCTGTAATAAAAATTTAACATAACATAAAGTTTAATAAAAAATAGTGTTTTATAAAACTAAAATTTAAAATTGCCATTAATTTATAAGCTAATTTGATAAATATCAAAATCTTGAAATATAATAAAATTGAAATATAAAATAATCTCATTCTGTCTGTACCTGTTACTTTTGAAAATTATTATTAGAGATGCGCCGAATAATGGTTTCACCGAATAACCGAATACCGAATAATATTCGGTTTTCGGTCGAATTCGGCCGAATTATTCGGTTTACTATTTCTTTATTGTCAATTTGCCAGTTATGTGTGTTCATTCACACTTTAAAATCTTGATTTGAGTTTTAAAAATGAGAATAGTAAAAAAGATGCCGAATACGCCGAATACCGAATACCAAACGAATATTCGGCGCATCCCTAATTATTATGTACTACTATTTTTTTTTTTTTGGAATATTATTGTTTTGTTATAATCGCTAATAATTAGAAAGTCAATCAATAGGAAACGTAAACAATTGATAAGACATTAACATTATTATTATTATTATTTTAAATAAAAAAACTTACATTTTTGGCAACTTTCATAACTCTGGGTTGGTTTACTACGATGGATTCCGCTAAGTGTCCCTGAAATTGAAAAGGTAACATATGTAGTATCCATATTAGCAAACACGTAATGTTTTGCTATGTGTTATATATTGGCCTTAACTACCATAGTAAGGCATTCGCCTTAATAAAAAATATGAAGAAGACATCCGACCCTGCACCGCCGCCGCGACGTGGGAACGCTGACTCCGCAGCACCGCTCCGTTTCCACCGTACAGTCCCGAACGTGGGAATTCACTCTGGGCGCTAACATTGCCCCAGCAAGTCACTTAGGATAGTTAGTTATAATTTAGGTTAGATTTAATCCAAAACATGTAATATTCTGTTTTGATTAAATACATATCTATAAGTAATTCGGTCTTTCTGTATCCTGGCTGCTGCATCCCGACGCATTATATAACTTATGTACTGTCTGTCTGTCTTTGTATGTGTGTATGCGCGTATCGCTGGACGGACGTGTTTTTCTCGATTTGTTTTTCTGTCTTTTTGTCTGTTAGCGACTACACGTATTTAGCTTAGTGTTAAATGTTTGTCAGTATGTGTTTGTGAGTGTGTTTCACTGTGTGTGTCTTTGCAGGGATGTTTATGTCTATCTCTCTTTCTCTCTCTCTCGCTTTCTGTGTGTGTGTGTGTGTGTGTGCGTTTATGTGTGTTTACGTGTGTATTATTCTCTCTCTTTGTCTGTGTGTATGTCTTTCTATGTGTGACTCTGGCCGTGTATTTGTCTCTCTCTCTCTGTCCGTATGTTATTCTCTCTCTCTCCCTCTCTCTACACTCACGCTGGTGTTCATGTGGTGGTAGAGCAGCTGCTTGCGCATGTAGCCGGCGCCGCAGACGAGGCACTCGTACGGCTTGCGGTCGCTGTGCACGAAGCGGTGCGTGTTGCGATTGTCGCGCGAGTTGAACGACTTGCCGCACACCTGCAATGTCAGTTACGTCATTAGAATCCGCGCCAAACTTCTAGGCCGCTCTGTGGAGTTGTTGCGCGCAGGTTTAGTTAGCATATACTCCGTAACGTAAGGGCAGTACCTGCGCTATATCGCGGACGAGAGCATCGTTGTCGTTGTCCTGCTAATATCTACAATTTGCTGTTGTAACGCGAGTCGTTTCTATATTCGGAGTGGACTGGCAGTTTGACGCGGACTCTACTTTAGGTATGTTTTTACTCATAATATTGAAGTAGAAAAGAAGCATGCAGTCAGCTGGTAAATTTGAAAGTGGTAGAACCCTTTGTAGTTCGACTCATCACCACTACATCTATTTATACTTAATAACAGCAGTGTTAAGCGTTGCTGTGTTTTGGTTTAAAGGGTGTGGTAAGCGACACATACTTTTCCGAAGCGTTCCAGCTTAGTCTTTAGAGGTAGCGGCGCATCTGTGGCCGACCTCAGGTAGGAATCTTATCTGGGATTGATTACAGACGTCTATGTGCGACAGTAGGTAGACTGCATGCTCGTCTGTTACTCTTACATTATAATACAATTACTATGGCCAACAATAACCTATTTAAGACTATACTATTAATTTATTTATATTAGATATAACAAACTCAGTGACCTCACAAACGTAGGGTTTCTCCCCGCTGTGTATCCTCGTGTGTTTTTTGAAGTGCTCGGGGTACACGAAGGTCGCGCCGCACGTTTCGCACCTGTGAGGTCTTTCGCCAGTATGCGACGCCTTTATGTGGTAATCTAACAATCTGCAAACAATAAAAGGAAATTGGTCTAAAAAAAATTGTATTTTCAAGATTTTTTGAAATCGTGTTTTTCTGGTTTTCAATGGAAAGTATCAAAAAAATCTATATGTATTATATACTTAAACTTCTCCGGTGAAATATGCTTTCAAATAACCAAAATCCCATCCAAATTACATTAGTGTTATTTGGAAAAACGCGGACGTACACATAGTATCTCCTTTTTGAAGTCGATAAAAAATCATTATTAGGCATATAAAAGAGTGCATATGTACTTGTACACACACGCGCGAAGTGAAACTATTAAAACAACATACAGGGTGAATTTTTTCAAGTGTGTGTCAAAAACTAAAATTGGAAAGAAAGAAAGAAACATTTATTCGAATAATTGCAACACAAATGAGATACTATAATAGAGAGAATATAATTACATTATTAGATTTAAGAAAAATGTTTATATTTATTCGGGATTCGGATAGTGTCGCTTATAAAGATACATGTTTTTATAAATCATATCATGTAGTCTCAGTTCTTATCCAAATTGATCTTATAACTACTTTTAGCATTTTTTGCTATTTTTAATAGTTTCAGATTTGACCATGTGGGCCCACTTAAACAATCACCCTATATTCTATTACTTTATAATATTTAAACTTTGGGTTACAACTCTCTGTGCTAGGTATTTTTGCAATGGCGCGTATGCACTTTTTTTGGCCTTTGAATATTTCTTCGCGCTTTGAACTATTACCCCAAAACATTATTCTATAACGTAGGGTTAAAAACAATACAAACAGCTATTTCATCCGTTCTGAAGTTATATACCTGCGTCGTTTAAATTTCTTCGGGCACAGCGAACACTGGTAGCGTTTGTCGTCGAGATGCGTTGCGCGCTTGTGTGAGTGTAGGTTGGAGTTCTGCGTGAACGTGGCGCCGCATATGTCGCACGCGAATGGACGCTCACCTGGGAAATATTTTATACAACTGGTGAAATATAGAAAAGGTAAAAAAATATTATAAATTTCGGTGAGGTTTAAGGTCATTCTTGGGGATTTGCTTATTACAATTTTAGCAAAACGGATATCTACACTAATATGATAAAGAGGAAACCTTTGATTGTTTGTTTGATTGTAATGAATAGACTCAAAAACTACTGGACCGATTTTAAAAATTCTTTCACCATTGAAAAGCCACATTATCCATGAGTAACATAGGCTATATTTTATATGAAATATATTTGATAAATAGATTTTGAGGCGGTACAAAGTTTGCCGGGTCAGCTAGTTTTTAAAGAAAATGTATTTTTCAACTCCGGCAAAGCAACAGTCAGGAGACCCATAGTACCCTTTCACCTGGAGTGTCGGGGTTGGATAGAGGTGTTGGAGAGACAAGAGCAGGGAGGAGGTATGGGAGGGGGGAGGATTGGGGGTTTTAGTGACACGGCATAAAACTATAGTCAAGAGGACAATGATGAGACGAAGCAGCGTAGGAATGGACACTACTAAGGTAATAATAAAACGCAGGAGTTGATAACACTGCATAGGGGATCAGTGTCAGTCATAATATGTGGGGGGTCGGAGGTCAGTTACACTGCATTGGTGGTCAAGCTTAGTAATACTATGCGAGGGTCGGAAATGATAATGGGTCAGTAACACCGTATAGGGATCAGGATCAGTGGCATTTTGTGGGGGGGTTAGGGGGTTAGGGATATTGCGCGAGATTCGTCAGTGATATTGGTCGTTGAGGGTCAGAAATGATAATGAATCAGTAACACCGCACAGGGATCAGGGACATTTTGTGGTCAGGGGGTCAGGGATATTGCGCGAGATTCGTCAGTCGTCCCAATAGCAATGTGCGGGGGGTCGATGACAGTTGCACGTGGTACCAGGGGGTCGTGGTCCAGGGGGTCGGTGTGGACGTTGGGGGGTCGCGTACCGGTGTGTATGCGCATGTGGTCGCGCAGCTCCGCCCGGCGCGCGAAGCCCTTGCGGCAGTGCGCGCACACGAAGGGCCTAGAGCCTGAATGCACCACACCGTGCACCTCCAGGTTGTGTTGGGATGCGAACGCTTTGCCTGGAAACAACAAGTAAATAAATATACTCCTGTAAGAGCTACTGCACGTACACGTGACGCCAATAATGCGTATTGGCAATGTAAGTGCACACATGTAGACATTTTCATGCACACTACCATAACTTCATAGTAATCATTTTTACTTATTCTAATTAATTAATTACAAGCTGCTGACATATTAAAGTTGGTATATACATTTTGTACACCCTACCCTGTTTCACTTGCTACTGTATTTTGTTGTCTTAAAATCAATGGTTGTCTGGAAGAGATCGCTATTTTAGTGATAAGACCGCCGGTTGTACGCTTAATTACTTGTAATTGTTGTTTATTTTATTTTGTCTTTGGTGTGCAATAAAGAATTTTTGTATTGTATTGTAATTAAATCAATTCATGTAAAACCGATACTCATCGGGATTGGTTTTATTTCGCTACCTTTCCCCCAAAACTGTTTCCTTAGTTCCTACTACGTAGTGAACGGTACAACTCCTAATATTAAACTACAATAAAGTAACAAACTGAATTTATTGGAAAGACATTTTGAAAAGTGGTAAAACAAGTATTATTCGACCAGAAAGGTAACACCGCTACGTTTATCCACGTAACTAGCGGGTCGAGTGGAGCGGAGCGCGGGGACGGAGGTCAACGACCGCACACCGGGAGCATTGACCTCCCCGGCGGGCGGGGGTGGTGCGCGAACGTATAGTCGGCGCCAATCTGCTAGTCCGCTCTGAAGTTGTTGCGAGCAGGTGTATTCATACAATTTGCTATGGCGACGCGATTCATTTCAATATTCAGAGCGGACTAGCAATTTTACACAGACTTAATTTAAAATTTCATGAATACAAAGCTAGTAAAATAAAATAATCAAAAGAAACAGTATGATTCGACCGGAGAAACCACCGGTACGCTCATTTCTATTATAAAACAGTTGGATGACAATGTGGATGATTTATGAGGCAAACATTTTAGTCCCCAAAAGTGGCAATGAATCTGTGATCAGCTTCAGATGCAACCCCTATACATAAGCGCAATCGACGACTTCACACAAATTTGTTACAACAATCTACTTTTATATACATAATTTAAATAATAATTTAATTTTGAATAATGTTATGAATGATTTGCTTTAATATTTTGTATTATATAATTTTGTATAGAAAAATTTAAGTTTATTCAATATTTTGTGTAATTTAAAACTTAAATGGAATCATTCTAAATATTTGTAAATTGATCTAGTATTGTATATTCTTTTAAGGCGTCTATGTATTATGTATACCGTGCTCACCTATAATTGTGTGGACACGACCTTTTATTCGCTACTCTGTTATCTTTGTGAATTGTTATTGTGTTTTCTGCGTTGGTGAGCCTTAATTAAATAAATAAATAAATCTTTTAAAAAACTTACCTGCTCTCAAATACTTAATCGTGGGGAGAGATTCGTACGCAGCATATAATACATACATAGACATACTGACATACACATATAAATACATATTTAGTAAATCAGAGAAATTATGTAATTTTTACTCATTTTAAAGAGTGATATCTAGTTTGGAATAAAAGAAATAAAAATAGAACAAACATTAAACTTATCAAACTCACCGCATACAGTACAGATGAAATCCTTAATGCCGGAGTGAGTCTTCTCGTGTTGAGTAAGATTCTGTTGCGTGAAGAACGACTTGCCACATTGCTTACATTTGAACGGTCTCGGTCGGTCCTGAAAGATATTAAAAAAAAAAACATAAATAGCAAATAATAAACTGCATTCCACCTTATACTTATTGCTCTATGATTACTGCTAAATGATTATAAACGATGATTTGAGAATTCATATAATCTAAGATTTATTTCACAATATGCAATAAAGCTTTGAGAGAAGATGGACGGACTAGTGCCATATTTGTTGTGATATCTTTGTTTATGTAACAAACGATAAGGTGGTAGAATCCTCTGAGGTTTGACTCCAGCCGCACCTATTTCTGCATAATAACAGCACTGTTAAGCGCTGCTGTGTTCGAGTTTGAAGGGTGTGGTAAGGGAATCATCCCAGCTCAGTTAAAAATTATTACTAACACTATATATTTATTTTTTTCATTTTATTTTTGTTGACACTTCTTCCTTAATTTTATAAAATGGAATGTAATTCTGAAATAAATGATTATTATTTATATTAGTTCTCAGAGATAGCTGTGCATCTGTGGCCGATCTTTGTTAGGACTCTTATCTTGGATTAATAACCGATATCGATGGTCGGCAGTAGCCACTTACCATCAGGTGGACTGCATGCTTATTCTTATAACATGCACATAATAAAATAAAAAATAAAAATAAAAATCCTTTTATTTCTTACTAAATACTTACTTACAAGAAAATATATAAATGTATAAACTATTCATAACTTCTATATAAAAACATTATTGAATTAATTTAACTTTGCAAATAGTAATACTTAAATATTATAAACACAAATACAGAGACAAAGAAACGACTGAGAAAGGGAGAGCGGATATCTTAGAAAACAACTTACCAAGTGTGTCTTGAGATGCGACTGGTGTGTGTATTTCGATGCGAAGGACTTGTTGCACACTTCACACGTGTACGGCTTCGCGCCGTTGTGGAAGTTCATGTGTTCCGCTAGCAACGTACGGGAACTGTAGAATTTAAATCACTAAAATGCCACATTACTGTCTTACTGTTTTTTTTTTTATATGTTTGAGCCTAACGATGAAGCAGACGTGCTACCTGATGGAAAGTAGTCAACGTCGCCTATGAACATTTGCAACACCAGAGGAGTCGCCAATGCATCGCCGGCTTTGAAGGAGAGCTCTTTTTGCACCTTTTTTGAAGAGCCCCATGTCATAGCACTCTGGGAATACCTCAGGAGGAAGTTCATTCCACATCTTGCACGTTCGTGGCAAGAATGAATGCTAGACATAGAACCCTCTGTGGTTCTGGCGGCACCACCGCCACACTTATTTCTGCCTCATAAGAGCGCTGCTGTGTTCAGGCAGGAATCTAATTTTATCTGGGGTTGATTACAGATGTCCACGGGTAAAAAAGAACATGAGATTTCACACAAAATTAAGGGTTTAGGCCACAGTCAACAGCTAACCAAGTGCTAATTGGCAGACTTTACATATGTACTTTAGCGTGTGTCGTGTATGTACTAAGGTATATAACACTAAAGTACTTAGCTGTGCGTGAAGTAAGCGTAGGATGCAGGGCACTAAATAATCTACACCACACTACGAACGGAAAGCACACGGTTTATTACGGCACACAGAATAGTCACAGAAAAAGTTTACAGAAGGAGAAAGAGCACAAAGATAAGCAGATAGTTCACAGCACAAGAAGAAAGTCAAAGTATAGAACACAGTGAAAATAAATCGCGAAACAACAGGCAAGAAAAGCGTTACAAAGCGTCAGCGGTTTAAGCGAGCAGCGTGGGGTTAGCGCGGAAGTCAGATTCACAAATTCATAAGGGTAATGTGGGAGTAGCCCACAGTACCTTTCAGAAATTTATTTTTTATTAAGAACTCTCGGATGAGATAAGTAATTTCTAATACCTACATAACTTTTAATATTAGAGGTGCTTTTTTGGATTTTGAACCTTGGTTCTCCTGATTGATAGGTCGAGTTCCATATCGAGAAATATCAATGCTTCATATTTGAATGAATAGTCATTAATCTATTCATGGAATAGACTTTTAATTTTATTTATGGGACAAGCTCGTTATTTAAAATTACAAAAAAAAAGAAAATTGTTATAGATGACTCATAAAATGTCTACACATAATGAGTCTGTCCAGTACTATGTCTATGGTTAAAATATAATGAAATGAAATGAAATGAAATATATATTTATTTTGTATAGGCCAACGGCGGCACTTACAAATTGTCAGTTACAATATTTTCTTAAACTACTACCGGATCGGAACGCGACCTCTACTGAGAAGATCCGGTAAGAAACTCAGTGGGTTTGTCTTTTTTTTATTTTAAAAATAATTATTCTCTTTTTCATTTTTTTTAAATGCCATTATTTTTACATATAATTAATAAAGCATTAGCTCCAGTATCTTGCTTTACATTTATCTAAAAAAAAAGAAGTTTGTTCACGAAGATACGCTACACTTTGACATTTTCTTAATTAACTAATAATTTTGTTATTGATCAGTCCCAAGCTGTTTTATCATTAATATAATCAGAAATTTTATAATAAGCTTTACGACTAAGTTTGCTTTTGATAATAACTTTAAATTTATTAATTGACAAATTTCTGATTTTGATAGGCAGTTTATTATAAAAACGTATACATTGACCCACAAAAGAATTACTTATTTTGTGGAGACGAGTAACATGTGTAGAAAGATTATGTTTGTTCCTTGTATTTACATTATGCGTGTCACACCGTTTTACAAATTTATCAATATTTTTCCTTACATAAATTAGGTTTTCATATATGTATTGGGATATAACAGTTAGAATATTTATTTCTTTAAATAGTTCTTTTAGTGAAGCTCTTGGAGGCAGGCTGTAGATAGCTCGTATAGCTCTCTTTTGCAATATAAAAATATCATTTAGGTGTGACGAGCACCCCCATAGCAATATACCATGAGTCATAAATTAACGTACCTGTACTTTTTATGGCATATCGTACACTCGTGCAGTTTCGATTTGTCCGTAGGCAGAATCTTTTTAGACTTGATTGCGTGTAGTTCTGTAAATAAATAATTGTTATAATAATATTACATAAATTACACCGGTCTACAGAATTTTTGAGCATGGGTTATACATACGTTATTTTTATTCCTTTTATACCTAGAAATAAGAAAAAGAACAGAAAATAGTTCTGAATTTACTTTTATGTGTACAAATTGGAAAATTCAAATCAATGAAAATATAGGGTCTTCTAACAAGGACTTCCGAACTTTGAAAGTTGATAACGGTCATCTTACTGAAGCAACATCTGTCAAATTAGTTTTAATTTATTCAGTTTGTTTTGCCAAATTACCATGGACGTTTATAGCATTCAACAACATGAACAAATAATAAAATTATTGTATCAAAAAGCTATTCTGTTCGGGCAACGCGTGCTACAATCGTCCGCTACCGCGTGGTCGCCATAATCGTCCTTCCGAGAGGACTATTCGCAATCTGGTGGATAAATTAAAGTCTACTGGGTCATTGAATGATTGACTAACATTCGTATATCAACGAAACGGAAGATCTGCCGAAAACATCGCCGCTGTCCGTGAGAGTGTGCACTAGAATCTGAGACAGTCGATTTCCCGTCGCCCATAAGAACTCTGCCTTTTGCAGACCATAACCATAAAAGCCGTGCGGACATTTGAACGATGTTATATTCTACACATAATGGCAGCAATAAGTCCTTCCAACGAATAAAAAAGATCGATAATATATCACACACAATTTGTTTTATATAATTTTAAAGATAGGAAACGCTCAATAACACATGAAAAATGGACACAGTTGATTTATTAAAAGATACACAAACATCAATTAATGATACATTCTTATAACAGAAATTTTAAAATAGAATGCAAGTACTTATTAATCAACACTAAACAGTCGTTGGTAGATCCGGATAATATGTTTTCTTTGATTTTATTATCTTTGTGTGGATTCACAATACAAAAATAACAATCTATGCGATGATTACTGAGTATCCTCCAAAATCTTGGCACTGCAAACTTCATTGCTCTTTTTTCACCTCGGTACCAACCTACAATAAAATGTACCATATTATAACCTAATTAAAGTTATTATAAAATAGCTATTAAATTAAAAAAATGAATATAAACTCACCGTCCAGAATATTTCTGCAAGTGTTACCTGACACAATATGTGAGGCCCATTTTTTATCTTGATTTTTAACAGGTATACAGTATACAGATGGACGTAAGTTGGTATGCCTCGGAAATCTTTAAATTTGTACATAAATCGTCCTTTTTCTCTCATTTTGTCATAAATTCGCCGCAAATATAATAAAATATGTCGGCGTCTCGTTTACAACATCTCGAAGTCATTTTGTACAGACTGATACAACGAAAAAAAAAATGAATTACGTTATTCCACTGAAATAAGCAATCACTTACTTTCGTACACAAGGAGCGATGCAAGAAACACTACACTCCGCCCCCTTGCCACTCTTTTGACAACGTTAGTGTGCCAAGACCGACTTTATTGGACTCGAAAATAAAAAAATGTTAAATTGCTCTAATTTTTATAAAAGCAAATATTATCGATTTGTAATTTCATTTTTTTATATATATTTGCTTATATAATCAGAATATATTAAGTAAAACTCATGCACAAAAAAAAATTTAAAAATTGTTGACCTATGTTATCTACTAATCTATCTAATAACTACTATCTAAAAAGGAACTTATTTTAAGGGACATTTCAAATGGTATAGAAAAACAGTTGCCTTGCCAAAAAATAAATTTTGATAAATGGCAATAATGTTTTTTTTAGGATGTGTTACATTATTACCCATCAAGATATTTCAATGTCTACAAAAATACGTTTTCCTTGGATATTTTCAATTTGAGCTTAATGCCAGAAAGGACATGAACTTGTGACAAGATCGGAGTTAATATTAATTCGCTCACTTTTTTAACATATTATGGTTAATTAATTTTGGAATGTACCAACATTTATAAACCTGTTTTTTAACAGTTTAATTAATTTAGGAAAACAGTGTGACATTGACTAGGTGCTGCCTCACGGTCTGGGTCCACGCGAGCACCCAGATCTCCCCCCTACCGTACCAATGTGCGCAGCGTATTCGCTGCGTTTCCGCACCAGCTCGCCGCACTGCGGACAGATGTACACTCGGGCGTTGTGTTCCGACTTTAGATGCTGCATCATCGTCTCCGGAGTACCCGTGAATGGGGCGCCTACTGAAAACATATATAATAACATTATTCATCATCAACAACCCATTACTGTCTCACAGCTGGCTACGGGTCTCCTCTCAGAGAAGGATCAGGCCATAGTCCACCGCGCTGGCCAAGTGCGTATTGGTAGACTTCACATACCTTTGAGATTTATTTTTTATATAAATCTCTCAGTAATCAGTATTTATTGTATAATACAGGTGTTTACAAGGTTTTTCGACGGTTTTATTGAAAGTAGCAAAGAACATTTATTTTATTTTTTATAATATAAGAGTAGCAGACGAGCATGCAGTCCATTTGATGGTATAGTCCACGCCAAACTGCTAGTCCGCTCTGAAGTTGTTGTGAGCAGGTGTAGCCATACAATTTGCTATGGCGACGCCATTCATTTCTATATTCAGAGCGGACTAGCAGTTTTACGCGGACTATAAATATTTATTTTTACATACCTTTCTTATCATTATTTTCGCAGAGAAGACATCTGAACTGACCGTCTTCCTCTTGCAGTACCATCTGGAACGAGTTTAAATTAAATATCGTAAAATCTATTGCGGCCGATTTTGGTCACTTCGTAAGAATTGCGATTAAAGATTGTCGTCCATTATTAGTAAGCCATCTTTGGCGACGGGAAATCTCCCTGTGGGTTAGGTGACCCTGAACGAGGTTTCAGTTCGGAGCTTGTATATATGCAAGATGTTTAGTAAACTTCAATAGCGTGATTCAGAATACTCGTGGCGCCATCTCTTGACGAGGAGCGGGAAGTCGCTACAAATCCATCTAATTTTTACATATCAAAGATCGAAATTTGGCATAGTCTAGTATGAAGAAATTGTCACATGTCGAACTTCGGTTGGCAAGTAATAGATAGATTGATTATTAATAACGAGCGTTAGTGATAACTCTGGCCGTTTTTATTTCGCTTTTATCGCATTGTTTAAAGATTAGTACAAGGATGACTCAACTATATTCGGTATTTTTCTAAACCCAACATTTTCTAAAAATTAAACATAGCCAGATCAATATATCGTTCCCGAAACCACTAGTATACTAAAGGAGATGTTTCAAAATGTATGAGCTCCCGACCACCTTTGACCACTATGCTAAAAATTAAGAAAACATGCAAAGAACAACTCGTAGTAGTTAATTTTCTTCAAATCACCTTTGTTTAATTGTTCTAAGCAATTATTTATACTTAAACTTGCAAAACAACACTGGAAAAATATCACGTCAGCAGTGGTTACCGTAACAATATCACCTATCATTCTGTTTTAAATTACTATGTAAATAAGATACTTTCCAAAACGAAAATACTTGGAGCCATTTCCGAGATTCAGTATATATATACAAGAATTCCTCGTTTAAAATTATTATACATAAAACTTACAGTGTTAACAGAGGTTATGTCCACACTGATCACTGTGTCTTCTGGCTTCTTGCTCTGTACCGACTTCACTCGATACATCTCACCTGATTCCACTTTTATGAAAGCACCGCCTGAAAATACATTTTTTTTTAAATGAGCATTTTCCTTCAGTTTCTAATTTATCATTACTTCCCAAAATTTGATCCTTATAAGCGACACTATCCGATAGTGGAATAATATAGAGTGTGGTTTTTCTCAAAACGAACTTGTTCAATTCCCGGCTAAGGAAAAATATGCTAATAATGGAGTTTTAATTAACACGCTTTTATTAGCTTGGGTTGTATGTATGTATGTATGTACGTAACAGAGTAACGGGATCCTTGAACCAGATTTCTA
Source organism: Epargyreus clarus clarus (assembly GCA_014595695.2). Lineage (NCBI taxonomy): Eukaryota > Metazoa > Arthropoda > Insecta > Lepidoptera > Hesperiidae > Epargyreus > Epargyreus clarus. The sequence goes on from JACTTY020000019.1 coordinate 190,273, forward strand.
TCCACTTTGAATGTTCAGGTTAATTCAACATTTTGAAAAGTTATCAAAATCCGATGACAATACACGATTTTAATAATTTTGTTTATCAACATCCTCAGGATTATTATTTTCTACTTTTTAATTGATTTCATCATAAAAGCGTGTTTTTTAGTTTTTTGAACTATATTTATTTTTATCACAATCCGCCTCGTAACTACTTTCAGCATTTTTCGCTAATGCTTATAGTTTCGTATTTGGCGCCAAAACAGATACACTCATCTTTCAGACATCTGCCGGGCATCGAACCCGGAACCCTTTGCGCGTACCGGTGACCACTCGTCATATAGTGTTCGTGAACATCACAAAATCGATTCAAAGTTGAAAGAAGTTAAACTTCTAAAACCTACCTTGTTCCTGAGCCGCTGCTATAATCGCATTCGCCGTTTCCTCATCTCCAGATACTTGCAGCTCGATTTGCGATTCATCATTAGAATCTGCGAAGAATGGACAGATAATTATCAATTTTAAATTGGCAGTTTTATTACATAGTAAATGATTTCATTTTTACTTTTCTTAGACAGATTAGGAGTATGTATGTAATTAAATTTATCTATATGTATATGTTTTTTGGTATGCTTTATAGTCCAAATGACTTGACGTATTTTTAACATATACATGTAGTCGTAAAATTGTCGAAGCATGTCAAAGCATGATAAAAAACAAAGTTAGAATCAACCTCACAAATTGGAATACTGTTGGAAGTTTTAGTTTTTTAACGTTTTTGTAGTAATTTAAGCACTAGATTATATATCACTAGATGATTATGGGTACCTAAGCTCAGATAGATATCATACCTTGGCTATCCCCATTATCATTGTTATCCTCACCCTCCTGTGAGTCTTCTGGCACCACTAGGGAAATCTCACTGTCACCATATAGTAACTTTTGTCCCGACACCAGTCTTATAATCGATCCGTTCTCACCATCCATCATTATTGTCTCTGTAAAAGATCATAGAATACATATATTTATCACGCAATTCTTTTAGGGGTCCGTATCCAATGGGTAAAAACAGTACCCTATTACTAAGCGTTCGCTATTGTAGTGAATGGTAGTAGGCTCTTATGTATTGAGAAGCGTGTTGATGGTTTGATGCCTTTATTATGACTGCTTAACACTGATTTATATACTACTAGCTGACCCGGCAAACGTTGTGTCGCCATGTAAATTAAAAAAAATAAAGGTGAACAACCCTTATCACTTAGGGTTATGAAAAATGGATATAAGCCGATTCTCAGACCAAATAAGTAAATACTGAATATGCATATAAAATTTGATGAAAATCGGTAAAGCCGTTTCGGAGGAGTACGGTAACTAACATTGTGACACTATAACACTAACTAATATACTACAAGCTCAGCTCCACACCACACTGTTCGTCGGATATTCTCGTTTGTACGCCTCGTTTCTCTTTAATCGTATCATATAGATTCATGAAATTTTTATATAGATATTAATAAGTAAGATGAGTAAGTAATGAATAGATATCTATTTTCACACGGAGATTAATTAAAATATATTTCACTGGTTTTTAAATTATTACCATTTTCGAGATCGATATCACAAATTATATTTTTTTATACGACAGAAGCATGCAGTCCACCCGATGGTAAGTGGTCGCTGCTGCCCACGGACATCTGTAATCAACTAAAGATGGGTTGCCACTCATGAGGACTAGAATGGTCGCCTCATATGTAAATGACCCGGCATCCGATTTGAAGGTGGTAGAACCCCTTGTGGTTCGACTCCGGCGGCACCACCGCCACACCTATTTCTGTTATAACAGCAGTGTTAAACGCTGCTGTGCTCTTGTTTGAGGGGTGTTGTAAGGGGACATACTATCCCGATGCGTTCCAGCTTAGTTCTCAGGGGTAGCAATGCATCTTTGGCTAACCTATATCTTATATATAAAATTCTCGTGTCACAATGTTAGTTACCATACTACTCCTGTTACTGCGTAACGCACTTCGCGCAGTACAGGCGACCGTCCGCGGCTGGCGGGGGACCCGCACCCCTTCCTCGCGTCCAGACCACTCGTCCGCGAACCCACTCGATGTGCACACGCCGGTCGTTCCCTTATTAGAATAAACAGTTCAAACCATATTTGGCGAGTTTATATTAAAAGCCAGGACGCCCAGCTCACCACTGGGGCCTGACACTCAGACAGTGGTCCTTCGAAGCCGTCACCAGTGGCCAGGGAACGTCCGCTTCGCCGTGCACGACCGCCCGTGGACTTAACATCGCCCGCCTTCGATCGTCGAGAACATTCAGCGGTCACTTAGAGGACGTTGAACCCGGGGGTCTTTAATAATTGAGTGAGTCCGTTCCTTTTTTTCCTTATTTTCCTGTCTTCTTGTGCTTCATCCAGGAATTTACAGTAGTGCTATACGGATCAGGCATATTGATCTCTTCATAAATAGCCTATTTTCTATCTTATCTATTCACTCATTTCATATATTTGCTGTTGCTTAGCACAACTCATAGTTAATCGCACTTAAAGCTATACGCATTTTACCTACGGGTTTGCCTGCATATTATTTACTTACGGGTTACGCATTTAATTAATTTCCCATCATTCATTATGCCTTTTAAAGAGCTCATAAAGAAACGTGGAAGCTTCAAAGCTAAGTTGACCCAATTCACAAATTTTATAAAATTATTGCCTGCGTCAGATTTAGATAATTTCCAGCTAGCAGAATTAGAATGCCGACTTAGCGTAATGGAAACAATGTATCGTGATTTTGACGCATTGCAGACGGAGTTGGAGCTGTTGTCGGAGGATGCAGAGGAAATGTATAAAGATAGGGAGCAATTTGAGCAGCAATACTTCGCGCAAGTGTCCCGTGCGCGGGCGCTTCTCGCACCCGGGCGCGCTCCCTCGTCGGTGTCCGCCTCGTCCGTCGATGGCGGCGCTAACCACGGCTCTGCCTGCAAGCATGACTTCGTGCGTCTGCCAAAGATCGACCTGCCACATTTTAACGGCGACTATCAGCACTGGCTTGAATTTAGAGATACGTATATTTCCCTTATTCATAATAATGAAAGTATACAAGACATCAATAAGTTTCACTATCTTCGCGCGGCTTTAACCGACAGCGCATCCCTAGTTATAAAAAGCATCGAGTTCCAGGCCAGTAATTATGCCATTGCTTGGCAATTGTTGTCAGAAAGGTACGATAATCAAAGACTTCTTATAAATAATCACGTACAGGCCTTATTTAATTTTGAATTCATCCATAAAGAATCCAGTGCCTCATTACGTAATATGATAGATGTAACAAATAAAAATTTAAGGGCCCTTGGCACTCTTGGCCAGCCCATAGAACACTGGGATACCTTAATTATTTACATCATGTCTAAAAAATTAGATACAGTTACTAACCGTCAATGGGAAGAGTATAAAAATAATCTTACTTCATATCCTAACCTAGAACAATATTTACGTTTTTTAACCAACAGAGCAGACTTATTAGACACACTAAATGACAATAAAAATAATAAACATATTTACAATCCTAACGCTAACACATACGAAAATAAATCAAAAAATTATAATAATAAAAACTATATTACAAAACCTAAACCTAATAATATAAAATGTCCTATGTGTTCTCAAGATCATTATTTATTTAGTTGTCAATCATTCAGAAACCTTGATATTGATACACGTATTAAAAAAGCGTCAGAAAGTAATGTTTGTATGAACTGCCTGCGCCCAGGTCACATAAATAAGCATTGCAAGTTATCGCATTGCAAATATTGTTCCATTAAGCATAATTCCCTCTTACATAAGGAGTCATATTCAGATCAAACAGGGAACAATATAGCATTGTCATCTGACATTACATCTTCTTATTCAAATAATAATCAAGGCCATGTATTGCTATCCACAGCATTGGTAAAGGTGGCCGACGTTGCCGGACAACTTCATACTGTCAGACTTCTGTTGGACAACGGCAGCACTTCCAACTTCGTCACCCAGGAACTCTGTGGGAAGCTTGGTCTGGTAAAACGTAGCACGAGCTCCACTGTCTCAGGTATTAACGGTTATGTTTCTAATACCTCAGAAACCTGTAGCCTTATTTTGCAGTCTTATTGTGGAGGCTATCGGGCGAGCGTAAACTGTTTTGTCTTACAAAAAATTACACAATCGCTGCCTGGCTCTTACATAGATATGAAACATTTATCTATTCCGTCAGGTCTTCAGCTAGCAGACCCTACATTTAACATACCTTCAGCTATTGACATACTTGTAGGAGCTGAAGTATTCTGGGACGTCTTAGGTTCCGATACAATTAATTTAGGCAAAAATAATCCTAGATTACAGAATTCAAAATTAGGTTGGCTTATTTCGGGCTGTGTATACCAGTCTCTTCCTGTTAAACAACCTACAGTTTGTCATTTTTTAACCAATGAAGAATCTGATCAATTAAGTCGTTTTTGGGAACTCGATTCCGTGTCTTCTGGTAAATGTTTTTCTTCAGAAGAGCAAGCCTGTGAAAAGCTTTTCCAAGAGACAACACGCCGTGATAACAGCGGTCGATTCATTGTCACCATTCCATTGAAAGACTCGCCCGAATACTTAGGTGAGTCATATGCAATGGCTAAGCGTCGATTTCTTTCTTTAGAACGCAGATTTGAGCGCGACACTTCATTTAAAAATAAATATTTACAATTTATGCGTGAATACATTGAACTTAATCATATGACAGTAAACACAAAATCAGATCATTTTAAATTTAACTATTATTTGCCTCATCACGGGGTAATACGTGAGTCCAGCTCGAGCACAAAACTGCGTGTAGTATACGATGCATCAGCCTTAAGCACCTCGGGCAAGTCCTTCAATGACATTCAGATGGTAGGCCCTACCGTACAAGAGGATTTATTAACAATACTTTTACGATTCAGACAACATAGGTATGTTGTAACCGGTGACATTGAAAAAATGTATCGTGCAATTTTGGTGGAGCCTTCTCAACGCTCACTGCAGCAAATAGTCTTCAGGTTTGATCCCTCAGATCCTTTAAAAACATATAGACTTAATACAGTTACGTATGGTACTGCATCTGCCCCATATTTAGCCACAAAATGTTTAGTATCGCTTGCAGATCATTGTTCAGACCCTAAGGTTAGTGAGTCCATTAAGCGTGATTTTTACGTTGACGATTATTTGTGTGGAGGCGATTCTATAGAGTCAGTCGTAGCATTATGTCATGGCGTACGTAATACTTTGAAGTCCGCAAATTTCAATCTTCGTAAATGGCAATCCAACAATCAAAAAATATTAAATTTAATAAGTAATAGTGATGTAGACATAAAAAATAAAACATTAAATTTAAACGACACCTCTCCATGTAAAACGCTTGGTTTATACTGGGACTGTAACGTAGATCATTTATTCTTTTCAATGCAAATAAAACCCATATCTAAAATTACAAAACGTAATATTTTATCTTTAGTAAGCCAGGTCTTTGACCCCCTTGGTCTTGTTGGCCCATGTATAGTCCAAGCCAAGCTCATGTTGCAACAGCTTTGGATTCTTAAATGCAACTGGGATGAAGATGTACCAGCAGAAATAAAAACACAGTTTTTAGATTTCTTAAATTCACTTTCAGTTCTTAATTCTATTCGCATTCCTCGCTGGGTCTCTTCCAGTAACCCCTCTGTAATAGAACTTCATACCTTCACAGACGCTTCAGAGCGCGCTTATGGCGCGTGTATTTATGTGAGAACAGTTGCAGTCGATGGAACGGTAACCGTTCGCCTTGTAGCCTCTAAAAATAGGGTTGCCCCTATAAAGCCCACGACCATACCACGGTTAGAGCTATGTGGTGCTTTACTGGGAACTAGGCTGTTTCTAAAGGTACGTCAGTCACTTACCCTATTGCTTAATAACTGCTACTTTTGGTGTGATTCAACTATCGTCTTGGGTTGGCTTTCCACATCACCCAGTCAACTTAACCAATTTGTTCGCAATAGAGTAAGTGAGATACAAGAAACAACCGCCCATCAGACGTGGAGCTACGTTCCTTCCAAGTGCAACCCGGCTGATCTCACTTCTCGGGGGGTGAAGGCTGATTGCATCAGCACATCCACTCTTTGGTGGTCGGGCCCTGATTTTATTAAAACAAGGGAAATAAACTTTCCCAATCCACCGAATATACAACCTCATTCACTACCAGAAACATCTTTACACACAACTATTAAAAATAATAAATTGGAAGTAAATAATAATAATCATAATTTAATTTCTAATTTAATTCATAAATCATCTTCATTTACAAAGTTAATCAGAATCGTAGCATATATACATAGATTTATAAATAATTGTAAAAAACATAATAAAAAATATACATCTTACCTAACACATTCAGAATTACAATCATCACAGAATCTTATATTACAGATTTCTCAGCAGGAAATGTTCCCTGAGGAATATCAATGTCTTAAAGCTAATCAAACTTTACATAAAAAGAATCGATTGGTTAGTCTTTCACCTTTCATTAATTATGAGAACTTAATTCGCGTCGGTGGACGTCTTGAAAACTCGAATTATACCTATGACGTTAAGCACCCTATTTTATTGTGTAGCAAACATCATTTAACAAAAATCATATTTGAAAAAGAACACAAAACACTTTTCCATGCAGGACCTCAATTGCTTTTGGCGAATATTAGGCTTACCTACTGGCCTCTAGCAGGCAGAAACCTAGCTAAGCAGATAGTGCGTAACTGTGTTCGTTGCACTCGTTTCAAAGCTCAGCCTGTCCAGGTTATTATGGGCAACTTACCCAATGATAGAACTCATTTAGAGTTTCCTTTTTTGAACACAGGTCTTGATTACGCCGGGCCAGTGCTGATAGCCGATCGTGGGGGTAGAGGTTGTAAGCTGATAAAATCTTATATTTGTGTTTTTGTGTGTCTTGCAGTCAGAGCCGTCCATTTGGAGTTGGTGTCCGACCTCACTAAGGAGGCGTTCCTCGCTGCCTTCAACAGGTTTATCAGTCGTCGCGGTAAACCACAGCGGGTGTACTCCGACAACGGCACAACATTCGTGGGAGCTTTCAATGAGCTTTCCCGCTTATTATTAGCATCATCAGATAGTATAGCTTCTGATTTATGTAATGAAGGCATAGAATTTAAATTTATACCAGCTTATACCCCACATTTTGGTGGCATTTGGGAGGCAGCAGTCAAATCCATAAAACATTTATTATACAAAGTCTTGAGCCTCACTCATTTAACTTATGAAGAGCTGTCGACTTGCCTGATTCAGATAGAGGCTATTTTAAATTCCAGACCCTTAACGCCTTTATCCACAGATCCTTCTGATCTATCATATCTTTCCCCTGCACATTTCCTCCTCGGACGACCTCTTATGACCGTCCCACGTCCTCTAGTGGCTGATGTCAACATTCAGCGGCTACCACGCTTCGATCGCATCGAGAAGCTGCGGCAGCATTTTTGGCAGCGATTCTCAAATGAATTCATTTCTCTTCTACAGCAGAGAACCAAATGGCAGACGACTGGACATGACCTCAAGATAGGCGCCTTGGTCTTAGTAAGAGACGGCAATCTTCCTCCTCTCCTGTGGCTGCTGGGTAGAGTCGTCGCCATCAAGCCCGGATCTGACGGCCGTGTTAGAGTTGCAGAGATCCTGACGAAGAAGGGCACCATTACACGGGCATACAACAATATATGCCCTCTTCCTGTTTCTTCATCTTCTTGAAGCCATCCCTTCAACCCGGGGAGTATGTTACTGCGTAACGCACTTCGCGCAGTACAGGCGACCGTCCGCGGCTGGCGGGGGACCCGCACCCCTTCCTCGCGTCCAGACCACTCGTCCGCGAACCCACTCGATGTGCACACGCCGGTCGTTCCCTTATTAGAATAAACAGTTCAAACCATATTTGGCGAGTTTATATTAAAAGCCAGGACGCCCAGCTCACCACTGGGGCCTGACACTCAGACAACTCCGAAACGGCTTTATCGATTTTTACCAAGTTTTATATGCATATTCAATATGCATATAGGTCTGAGAATCACCTATCTATTTTTCATACCCCTAAGTGATAAGGGTTGTTCACCCTTTAAATGGTTTTATTTATATGGCAACACAACGTTTGCCAGGTCAGCTACTATATTATAATATTATACATACGGCTATCATCTTCAATATCCCTGTCGTTCAGTATCTCCAACTTGCCGACAATGTACTTGTTCTCGATGACGTCGTCGGTAGTACTCTCAGCAGACGACAGACCGGGCAGTAGATTTTCTAGGAAATCCTTAGATTTGTCTGATTCGGTCTGAAAAATAAAGGGCGTCATTTATAAATTCAGCAATTTGCCAATGTTTGGTCATAGTACAAGCTGTCCGAGTGCGAAGTGATAGATTTCATATATTCTTGAGAATTACATACATGAAATTAAAAAAAAAATTAGAAGTGGTCTAGGGCCGGATTTGAGCAACGGAGAATGTAGATAAAAAAATATCTAAATATTATCTACGGCTCAGGTCTTTTTTTACCCGGCAGCCTGTTTTCTGCATTTTTATCGACAACACTTGCACTTCATTAACTATTAGCTCCGTTGTTGAAACACTTATTTGTTGTCAATATTTTTTTGAAAGGCTCGATGGAAACAGTTTCTTTTAAGTGGACAATAATTAGGGGCCTCTGTTTCATTGTCCCAAGGACTCCAAACATCCAAATCCGGCCCTGGAGTGATCTATTATGACACTAACGACTTACCTGATCGGTATCTTTGGCGAAGGTTATATTTCCATCGGTTCCACTAGTTGCAACGGCCAAGGAGCAATCTGTAATATCATAAATGTTATGTAATATAACAGATGCCTCTTACAAAGTATAATGACTAATCCAAAGCACGGCAACGCGCTGGTAGCCACTAATGGTCACCCATCCAACAACAACCGCACCAGACTTAGTTTGTAATATCATTATTTTTGCAATCTTTTTATGACATTAAAGTGGCTTAAACTTACCAAATAAAATTAATAAATAATAGCTTTATATGATAAAATTAAAAGAAAATGTATTTTCGAAATTAGTGTAGTATTATTAGATAGAAACCGATAAGACCATCATTGAAATACACACTACATAGTATTTTAACTGTAAATTGTCCAAGATTGCATTATCGCACTCCAAGTTGGTCCTTCGAGCCAGACTGCAACAAAATCTTACCTTCATCAATTTCCATCGGCTGCTCATCATTATTTTCAACATCGCTCCCTTGACCGCCCTCTTTCTTCAAATCCACTTCAATTTCAACCAGTTCATCAACTTTCCCCAACACCGCTGACGTCAGAAAGTCCTTTGGCAGGGAATTGACATTAAAACTTAGTATCGAATTACTTTTCGGAGATTCTATTGATGATTGTAGTAATACATTAGGATCTACATTGATCTCTGCATTTGAGTTACTCCCAGACATTTGTGAGAGTACATAGTTCTGTGGTGTTGCGTTGTTTGTGAGCGATATTATCTTGTTCCCGATAGCGCTTGTTGTTTTTATGCTCTGAGTTAGAACGGAGGTACCAACTGTTACTTTTAAGTTTAGCGTTGATGATGACGTTGGTAGTGTTACGATGGGCTGGAAATAGAAATGTTTTATATTATTGTCAGACTGTATAGATTATTTTACGAGTATGTATATATAATTAACACCTGCCGCCATTATCTCCTTCCACCCAGGGTTGACTGGCAGAGAATGCCATCAGGCATTAAGTTTGCCCTATTGTATCTTTTTATTTTTATAGGGGTGCAAGAAATAAATAAATAAATTATTATTATAGTTGTGTAGCAATTTTAGTCTTACATCAGGCTAAGTTGGAAACTCATTTAATCTTTACCCAACTACAGAGGCTAAGTTTTATCGAGTGTATGTATGTAATATGTATGAATAGCTCATTCATTGGTACGCCCTACTGTCCAAACGGAGTTTAATACATGAGGTGTAGTTGAATTCGTCTAAATTTTGGAATGACATAGGCTACATTTGGAAGCTGTCAGGATTTTTTGTTTTTATAACAATGCATGATTTAATTAAAATATACGAGTATGTAAAAGGGTACCAGAAATCATTTAACATCAAATAGAAATCTGTTACACTTACAGATGCCACATTAACTGCAGCTATTGGATTATAACAGCAGTGTAGTGCTGCTGTGTTTTATTTTAAAGTACATCAGATGTAATTCATAGACTTGCTCCATCTTCGACGTTAGAAAGATAAGATAAGATAAAATACTCATTACTGCACACTTACAGTTGAAAATTAACAATAAGCTACATAGCAAAGTGTAGCGTATGTAGGTAACCTTAAGTAGGATTTCTTTATATTGGGGGCCGGTAACAGGTTTCCATAGATGATAGTGACTACTATGGAGGGATGGATAATTGGTTACTAGTTCTTATAGATAACAAAAATCTTTTAAATATTTTTCGCAAAGTTTTCATGAGGAATGTTAGAATAAGTTATCTTCTCTTATATACGCACCTTAGAATTGGCAAGATTAGCTTTAGTGAACCACTTGCCAGGTTTCAATACGAAATCCGGGGGCACAGGCTGTAATTTCGAAGCTGGCAACACTAGCTTGCGCAACTCCGGTTTGTTCTCTGCACTTTTTATTGGAGTTTTCGCTTGAACCTTGGGAGTTTCAGTGTTGTATGTGTCGTAATTCAGCTTGTGTCGTGGTAGTGTGCTTTGGAAGTATGAGAGCAGATCAAGTTTTATTACTTGCATTCTGAAATAAATATACTCATTTAGTCATGTTATATATAAAAATCTCGTGTCACAATGTTCGTTACCGTACTCCTCCGAAACGGCTTTACCGATTTTCAACAAATTTTATACGCATATTCAGTAGGTCTGAGAATCGGCTACTATCTATTTTTCATACTATACCCCTAAGTGATGAGGGTTGTTCACCGTTAACATTTTTTTATTTATATGGCAACACGACGTTTGCCGGGTCAGCTAGTATAATATAGAAAAGTATGGATGTTTGCCGATTTACATATGAGCCTAAGTCTTCAGAAAGCAACGCATTTGTGACCGGTTTCAGAAGGAACCTCTGTCCGATGTGAAGTTGGTTACAGATGTCCCTAGGCAGCAGTGACTTACAACTTCTTTGGTACTTCAACAATACAAAAATAACGCTTAATAATACTTTCTACGATCAAAGTATCACACATACAAACAAATACAGAAAGACCCGGACCCAGAAGGGAAGTTTAAATTCATCCTTTATATCTGTCTGGGAATCGAACCCGAAACCTTTTGCATGTCAACCCTTTATTATGACCGCCTTTTCATCCAGGTCGTCAAATAATATAATAAAAAATAACTTTGGTTCACGCACCTAACTTGTATAGAATCATACTCAGACACAAATTTGTGGCATTTCTTGCACACAACCTTCGAATGGGCACTCTCCTCCAGCACAGGCTTGTCTAGTATTTCACTCAACACTTCTTTGAACTTTTTTCCTGATTGTAATGTATTCTGAAGTAGGAGAAAAAGTAATTAACAGTAATAATAAAAAAAGTGATTGCTAAAATAATAATTTACTGAAAAGGGAAGTAATGCAGCCTACATCCCTCTCACAATTTAGACAAATGCAATGATATAAATGTAAAATTTGCTCAGCATTGATGTACTCCTAATAAAGACATGTACATCAACGCTGTTACGCCATTTTGGCTGTAGGGCACCCCCGTAGTTGACTAAATACTGTTGTGAATAATGAAAGAAACGTATTTGAGGTATAACTAAATTTCAAATAGAATATTCATTCTTAATTAAGTTCAATTTAATTTAACTTACTCATTTTTTTATATCAATTACTTCTTAATTGTTTTGTTGTTAACTATAATGTTATATGTATATGAGTATATGCATAATATGATGCTAAAAATTGTAGGAAGTTATACTACAAAGTAGCTTCTTTTAAAATTAATGTTATAAGGATTGCTTCTTATAGGTCAGTAATCCAATAAATAAGAATACTTACATCCTCAGCAAATAAATTGATTCCATTTCGTAGGGCAATCCCTAACCGAACATTGCACACAAAGCAGAGCTGGTTCATTCTGGAAATAATATCTATGAGTAAAGTTTTTGAATAGTATGAAAATTTTAAGAAGGTATAAAATAGGTTAATTTTGAAGGTGGTATAACCCTTTGTGGTTTGACTCCGGAGGTACCACCGCCACACCTATTTCTGCCTAATAACAGCAGTGTGTGTTCTTGTAAATGGTGTGGCAAGGGAGTTATACTTTTATGAGGCATTCCAGCTTAGTCCTCAGGGGCATCTGTGGCCAACTCAGGTAGAAATCCAATCTTATATTGGATTGATTATAGATGTCCATGGGTGGCAGTAGCCATTTACTATCAGATGGATTACACGCTCGTCTGCTGCTCTTATGTTATAAAAAATATGTTTTAGGAATCTTGTGGTAATACTTAGAATCCTAGTGTGGGGCTGTGAGTGAAGAAAGCATCTTTTTTTTTTTATTATTGTGTGAATGGAGATTTTTGTAAAATTCTTAGTATTATTTTAGTAGCAGAATATGCAGCCTCAGATAGGACCAGGTTTTTACCTTTGATTACTTCATCAGCTCTAACCATCTAGTTATATAAGTTATAGTTCCAGATAGCTGATATTTGTGTTAAACATTTTTTTGATGTAGGTACTTGATATACACACTATAGGAATGTAGTATCTAAAAGTTGTTTAAGGTTTTAATTGTCTTTAATAAATTTAAGGTGATCTATTAGATAGATATGATTATAAGAATGTATTTATGAAATGTGGTACCACCAGTATGGTTCCTTATCATATATTGTAAAATGTGTATGTTTTATGAAAATTATCAGTGGTAGAACTAATCAGTAGCAACTGCAAAAGCAAGTCTACATGTTTCTAATTCATAACAGAACTGCTGTAATAAGGTGTAAAGAGTGTAGTAAGGGAGACAAATGACAAAGCTTTCTAACTAAAACTTAGAATAGCAGAACATCAGTGACCAACCTCAAGGATTCCAATCCTACTTGGTATTGATAAGAGATATCAACATACAAATGATCAGGTGGAATGCATGCCAATTATTGTTTTAATTTCATAAAATAAATTTACAAGTAGGTATACGTTGGTTATTGTTTATATTTTCCTTTTATTTTGCGTTTGGGCATAAAAAAATCCAGAATGTCCAAAAAGTCCATTTAAGAAATATTGAAATAAAATAAGTAGATGTTAAAATAAAATAATTGATTAATTATTTAATTATCATATTAAGTAAAATACAAAATTAAAGTAGAGATTTTTGACGAAAGACTTAGAAGAAGTGTTTTAAGAGTATTTGTTCTAAACCAAGCTTTATTTAGAGAAAAATGCACGCTCAATTTATCATTATGTAATTTTAAAAAGTTTAAGATGCTCTTATCAATAAGTTCACTTTGTTTTTGTTCTTATCACAAACTTTATATTTTAAATCTGTTGCCACCATAAGACAACAAATATTCGTTTCGATCTAATTTAGGTAAATTAACCTTTTTGCAACACAATTCATTGAAGATGAGACGCCATTTTGGTTTTTATTTTCAGTTCAGAGATCGTAAATCCGCTTTCGCGTAAGTATATCTCATTTACCTGGAAATTTTAATTCAACTCTCCGCAGTTCCCATTAGTTTCTGAAGGTTTTCAGAAACAGTTTTGCAAATAAGTTGTCAGCAATGAATCCACAACACAAGCAGCCACCATTACGTGTCGAATAGAACTTGTTTTCGCCGGCAGAGGCGCTGTGCATTCTGCGTCAATGTCACAGTCAAACGTCAAACGATGTTTATAACGTATTGTGCCTATTTTTCATTTTAACTTTGCGCCATAACGCAATAAGGTGGAAGAGCCTTATATTGTCTTTTCGCATAAATGTGTTCGTAATTTAATTACGTAAATAAAAAATATTTTTATTTAAAACTTATTCAGTCGTATGTTATTAAAATCTTCGTTATCGTATGAGAAAAACTACAAATTGTCTATGGTATACCGATGCGCGGGAAAATTGAATTTCATTTCTTTGCAAAGCGTGTTTTTGTTTACTACTAAACTTATAAGAACAAAATTGTAATTGTGAAATAATAAGTAGCTGACTCTTTAATTATAAATAATTAAATTTGTGTCGTAAAGTTAGTAAGACGATTGGGTAAAATAAAATCTCGAGTCAATCAAAAACATTATTTATTTTCTATACAATTTACATTACTCTTCGCGTCACGAGTGCAGCATCCTAAGGTATACTTTATTACAACGAATTTACAATAAAATTAAAATAATCGACATATCATAGAACAATTAATCTAACTATATACATACTTATGTCCTTTTTATACTTTTCACTTTAATATCTGTACAAGTGCGTCAATGATTTATTAGTTTTGTTAATTTTGTTGCAGGTGATAAACTGTTTTATAATAATACGTGTTTATATTTGACGGTGTTATGTGATATTAAGTAAGCTGGATGCCATATTACATTAATTTCGAATTAATTGAGCAATAAAGATGGCACAATGTATTTATTTTAACATTTAATTCCATTTTTTAACGTTACGCCAACAATAATTTTATTAAACGCCGAAATAAATCTTATATACCTACTATATTGTTATATGAAGGCACAATGCTTACATCTTCTGTTAGCAGCAAAATATGCCGCCATTTTTCTTATTAAAACAGTGTATTTTCGAATATCACGTTTTATTAATTACCTATATTCTCGTAAAATGTAGAATATATAGTTTTCAAATATACGTGGAAACTATCGGTGCTTGGAACATCAATATCTACAAAGTTAGAAATTTGTAATTACTTACTTACCTTAACTTTCTTGTAAGAATATTGTCCTTGGTAAATAAGTTATAAGTGCAGAAAGTTTAGTTAAAATTTCTACTGACTGAAATCATTCTCGTTATGCAATATTAAGGCAAAAAAGTGAATTGTAGTTAATTTGTAGCAGTGTTATATGAACTACGAAATATTCAGTTTTTTATTGAAACTTTTCTGAGCATTTTTGGATAGTTGTATAGAGTAGGTATAATTTGATTATAAAATGTAATCCAGTAGCGCCTTTAGTGTGATACTTACTGATTTATTATAGAGAATGAACGAGAGGTAAATATAAAAGTGCGATTCCGTCATTTTTAATCACATTTGTATTGAATCAAGTTATAAAATATAAAACGAAATAAATTTTAATTTATGAAGGATTATTACTCAAATAGAATGGAATTAAAAGCTCCAGTATATTATTGATTGTTAGATTAGGTATACATAGATTCATTTTTAGGAAAACTAAAATAAAACAATATCTTATATGTTGATCCTTGATTCTTCTTGAAGCTCGATATTTACTATAAGTGATTCTTCAGACTTCGTCATAGTTTCTGTAGTAAGTAGCGATAAAGGATGGTGATTCCAGAGTTGTGATGGCATGACTGATATGATTGGTAGTGTTGAAATGAAAGAATATTTTGTTGTGTTGACATGTATTTAATGTTAACCATGTAACTACAAGTACCTAATACCAATGAAAGGCTAAGAAATAAGTTCAAACTAAAAATAATAATTGTTACATTTTCTTAAAAGTATGTAAAATGCCAGAGTGCAGTTTCGTTTTGTTTTGGTTCTGTTTAGTCCGTTGAACATGGTTTCGTGCTTCTATGCAAGTATTGTGTATCAAAATTGTTCGGTAACCGCTAACATTATGAGTGTGACTTGTTAGATATAATTTGTTAAGACTGCTTGCTGTTATACTAAATTGGCTCCTAAATAACATCCATGAAGATTATAGTAAAACGTTTTGTGCAAACTACCCTCAAGAATTGTTAATATTTTTACTGTAATCTCCAATGTTAGACGGCATTCGAGTGTGTAGAAACACATTTGTGTGATCACTAGTTCATTACAATCCATCGAGCTATTATAAAATTATTACACCAACCAAAACAATATTACATACATAATTTATATGTACAACACAAATAAGCTATCACGACATCAATGCCC
The DNA here is from genome assembly GCA_014595695.2 of Epargyreus clarus clarus. NCBI lineage: Eukaryota > Metazoa > Arthropoda > Insecta > Lepidoptera > Hesperiidae > Epargyreus > Epargyreus clarus. Next base: position 206,406 of record JACTTY020000019.1, read on the forward strand.
TAACGCTAAAACATTTATTTATTAATTTTTTATTTCAAAATATTTCTAGAGAAAAAGATATGCATCTATTTACCTGATAACAATGGTTTTTATTCAGCTATTTTAAGGGCCTATTTCTTTTAATTTTCAAGTTGCCTATAACACTGTTTACGCTATGACTAATGGAAAAAAGGCATCAGGAAATACGCCTACCCTTTTAGTACATCAAAATTTCATACTCCGGCGGGTAGTTTAGTAGTAAATGGATCCATATCATAAACAGTTATATAGTCAATCTAACACACTTCACGCCATACAAACATCTATACTTACACTTTAAACGAAAGTTTTTATGGTGTGGACATTTACATTCACAATCTAATTCTAAGTTACTTCGAATCCAGTCGAAAACTACACACAAAAATTCTGAGTCCGAGCATCAATAAGTTGTCGTAACTTTTTGATCAGCAAATATTTCAAGTCACATAAAATTGTCTATAATTGCAAGAATAAGTTTTCAGTGTACTTCTAATTAGCGGGAACATCACGAGTCGGATTCCTTAGTCTGACCGCCAGAATATTTTAGCATAAGAAATTTTTTTAGAAAAATTTTACGGATCATATTTTTTTCCTCTAATCGAATATAATTGACATTGCAATGACACTTACTACTAGCCTAAAGAGTGCTAAAACTATTTCTTACAATTAGTACTTTTGGTTCTTAAGTTAAAAATGGCCAAACAATTAGAAATGATTAGAATTGCTTCTACATTTTTTTATTAAAAATTCACGAAACACATGCATTTGAAAACTGAAACATGCACACTCCAAGCATAGGCCTAATACAATAAAACTAAAAAAAAAAGAAAATAAAAACCAAAATGTCTACCTTAAACCAAGTATCTTTATTTCTTGTACAATTCACAACTGTCGCGTTTCAGTACAACCAATGTATTGAAAATCTCACATACACATCTCGGATAAAATTCAATATACCGTCAAAAGTACGAACGAAACAAGGTTTTTTACGAAACTAAAACATCTACGTTTATTTCTTTTAAACGTCACCACGAAAACAAAGTCACAAATTAATTACATCTAATTATAAATGGGAAAACGCGGTGCCACCTTCAAATACATACCACATTGTCTGGGTTAGTCTTAAAAAACAGTGAACAAAAAAAGAAAATTTACATCGAACATTTTTGAAAATGACACCGCGACAATGATACACAACTAAATTCTAAAAATTACATAAGTGGGAATAATGCTTACACAGTACCTAAACAGCTAATTTCATAAAACAAAATGCATACGCACTGCACGGAGCTAGTCGCTCCGGATACGAACGAAAAAAAGAAAAAAATTAAAAGAAAGAATAATAAAAAAAAACGAAAATAAAAATGGAAATGTTAAATGTGTTATACATGAAAATTTTTGTTACTGTGTCTAATTATATATTAAAAAACTAACTGTTAATGTCTTTATAGGAGTGATCTAGATCACAATAATTGTTAATTATTACTTTAAAGGAATTATTCAACATCGTTGCCATTGTGGAAAATTACACCCGTTGTCAATTATGCGCCATATTTGTCAATGGTAACTCTGTGATCGATGTTGCTATGCGTCTAATAATAATTAAGTTGGAGTTTATTTTTGAACAATGGCAATCCGAGTCCCCCCCACCCCGCACTCTGCTGGTGTGCCTGTGTGTGTCTGTGTGTTGCCTCCGTCTTGATATGTGTGAGTGTGTGTGCGCCGCAGCATCGCCGTTAGCTAGAAGCAAATACGTTCAAAATGTGAGTTCGCATGTACCGACAGTACCGGTTAGCCGAAAAAATGTGTTTCTGATGTGTTTCGTTTTGTTTATATACAATTTATATTGTAACTTAACATAGTTAAAATAAATCAAAATATGTAATTGTCAATAACTTAATCATTTTTAAGTTATTTTAAATGTGTGTATAATGTCAATTGTTTTTAGTGAAGTGAGAAACAAGTATGTTCGCATATAGCAATGCGAATTTGTAAACAATATTATCTCATTCCTTCATTATTAAAAAAAAGATTAAAATATGGCCAAGTATGTTTTGTACCTTTTTCAATATCTTCAGACAAGGAAATAAATCACATTCAAACATATATAAAACACCCAAAAAAATATTTTTTCAGCTAAACGGCGTATAATGTTGTAAGTATAAATTAATGTCAGTAATTAATAAATATACGTTTAAAACGAGCAGAAACAGAAAATTAATGGCAAGAAACAACAAAACGGTCAGAAAAGAAAAAAAAAATAGATTAAAAACGAAAATATAGATAAAAATAAAAACATTTTTCACTCGTGTATTTGTTGTTTGTGAGAAAAGACATGTAATTAGTGTTTCCTTTACATTAATTAAGTTGTATATTTAATTATTTTAATTTATAAGTATATTTCTTATTTGTCACCGTGATATGTAGTTTGCTACTAAGAAGCTTTTACACTAATACCGTCATACGCACACGTACATACATAATACTACGAAAAGAAATATATAAATTGACTTTTTTATTATTAATACGGACATAAAATGTTCTACTATGTTTCAAGGTTGCAGTATATAGTAACATTAGATTATAGAAATGCTGTCACTTCGTAGTAGATAAAATATTCAGATTAATATAATTCTACAGACATTGAAAGTGTCAAAGACGGTCTTAAGACAAAATCAATATATTTCAAAACATTATTTCGACGGGTTACATGTGGTACCGTAGATATCGGAAGGTGGTAGAACCATTTATAGTTCGACTCCGGCGTTACTACAGCCACACCTATTTCTATCTCATAACCCGTGTTAAGCGTTGCTGTGTTCTGGTTTGAAGGGTGTTTTAAGGGAGACATGCTTTTCCGAGGCGTTTTAGCTTATTCCTCAGTGGTAGCGGCCTATCTGTGTGTAAAATATTACATCATTTCAAAAGTGTTTACGACCTCAAGTCCATAATAGAACATTTTCGTCCGTCTCGAGACGGGTCAAGTGTAGTACAGTCATGCACAAAATGTCGTTACGTCACTATCAACTACATTACAAGTCCGCTTAAGTACAAATCTAAATTAAGCTCAGACAAGCTTAAAAAGCAACACGTTTTAACATTTTTAACAGAATAAACGACTTCTGTGCACGACTGTACCTTGCAATATCTTTAAATATAGTATAGATTATTTCATTAAAACGTGTGGGTAGTTCTATGTGTGAATTTGGTAATCTTAGTATTACATAGTTTGTATTTGTGTTTATACAGCATCAGCCGCCGTTCGGATCTCTCTCTCTCTACTCTGTTCAGACAACGTCATTGTTTTTTTTAAATTAAGATCGCTTTAGATATTCTGGTATAACTCTTTCTAGGAAAATTGTAATCCAGAAAGGCGTTATGGTAACTTTCGGCATTGTGTTGGAGTCTGACAAAAATATATTAGTCACCATTTTAGATTAAACACTTTATCGAAATTATTTGTATATATCTTGTATTCGATATGTTAATGTCAATAATTATAATTATTTCCATAGAACAGTGAACACAGTCCAACGAAATAATCCATACAATCTTATTCTAACAGGCTCAACTAGAGAACGGTTCGAAAAATTGACAATTTCGTCCATTTTAATTGTTACGATGTTAGTCACAACGATATGTTGATTAATTCTTCTTATATTACACCTTTATATTCTCAAAAAAAAAAAAAAAACTTTTTATTGACAAGTAAATTTTCTGCATATTTTTCTATTTCAAAATGACTTTACAATTATAACTATTATTCTTATCTTAAATTCAATCGAGAAATTTGAGACCATTCAACTAGTGCGATAAATTCACATCCTTAGATTAATAATTAACATATTCCGTATAATAATAATTAATTATGTTTACAATAATAATTATTTTTTTCATATTTTTTATGACACTTGAGTACTTGCTTTACAAAAAGTTTTTAGCAAATTATAACGCGTAACTGCTTCCATATAGTATGTACAGACGTCCATTTAATTTTCTTTATCTATATATTTATTTATTCATTAATCTAACAATTTTAATAAACTTTGGCTTATTATTTGGCTTAGACGAGAGTAAATTAAAAGGAGATAAGGATATTTCAATAAATAAAATTATTTTTTGATGTCAAATGCTCTAGTGTCAGATAATAAGAAATGTAATTTAGGAAATGTTCTTGTACAATTTATATAAGAATATAAATATATATATTTCGTTAAAATAACGAAGAAAGGTATATATAATATAATATAAAAGGTCCCATCTATATTTTTGCTTGTTAAAATTTTATTTAAAAATTCTTTGTTCTATGTATATGAACAAATTAAAATATTTTTTTTTCAAATATTTATTCGCTATATTACACCTATAGCAAAAACAAACATCTTTAAAAAGTTAAAAGCGTAGTTAAAATTCAAAAGATTATTTCACAAGCAAATATAAAGATGTGTATTCTCTATGGTCCCTACTGTAAAACTGCTTAAAATATAGACAATCTTTATTTTTTTAAACGGCTAATTTATATAGATGTCGAGGGTAGTAAAGATTCAGTCCAAAACTTTTAGCAAAAAAAAATTTAATAAAAAAATAAAAAAAAATACAGGAGAGGTTTTATGAAGGTTTCTTTAAAAAAAATATTTAGTCACTTCTATGTAAGTTTGCATTTCAAGCACCTACGGTGGCAGAATGTTTGATAACCTATGCCTTTTTACAGAAAAGTTAGGCCGGTGTCTATTCTACAATACATGTCCGAATGGTTTTCAAAAGTATAATAATAATATTATTACTAACGTCAATAAAATACATCGCACCTAATCGTAATTATTTATTTATTTATATATTCATTTGTGCAGAAAACCAGCAATTTAATATTTACCATAACTTTACACTCTACATTAAATTTACAAATATTATCGAGGACAAAATAAAAATCGACAACTATATCATTCAAATCTATCGATAACAAATTAATTTAATCGAAGCTGGTAACATTATTTACTCTTTGGCTTAACCTTTACAATCGACGTTGGCAACACCGACCGACTACGTCAGTGTTGTCGGCCTAAGGGCGATGACAAACTTGCTATTTTTTTTTGCATTAAGCGTTGTCGATAAGTCGCACAAAAATGTAGAATCAAAATATGAAATAGATTGACGTGTATTTCGCAAAAAATATTCGAAACTAAATTGAAAACGAGGATTCTTTAAAAATGTCTAATAAATTGATTGAAAATTTAATGATATGCGACATATTGCCAAAACTTTACAGCAACCCACATACCATCGACCTTATAACCCCAAAACGAAAAACAAAACAAAAAAAAACATCACTAACAATACATAATCGTAACAAAACCATTCCGAGTCGACTTAACATTTTGGTCCGTTCGTCGTCCACAAAAACAAAACACAATTTACATACAATACAGTACCGTACAATACAATACAATACAATACAATACAATACATGTCTTTTATTTAAAACACTTTGCGTTACCCCGGGATTGTAATCCCGCGTTATATTACAAGGGTTGTCACTTCACTATATATTATTGTATCTTATATATACAATTCTCGTGTCACAGTGTTAGTTACCGTACTCCTCCGATGCAGCTTTACCGATTTTCACCAAATTTTATATGCATATTCAGTAGGTCTGAGAATCGGCTACTATCTATTTTTCATATCCCTATATGATAAGGATTTTTCACCCTTAACATTTTTACATATATTACTAGCTGACCCGGCAAACGTTGTGTTGCCATATAAATAAAAAAAATTAAGAGTGAACAATCCTTATCACTTAGGGATATGAAAAATATATAGTAGCCGATTCTCAGACCTACTGAATATGCATATAAAATTTGGTGAAAATCGTAAAGCCGTTTCGGAGAAGTATGGTAACTAACATTGTGACACGAGAATTTTATATATAACATATGTATATATAAACCGTTCTTATTAGTACATGTCGTGTTCTATCCCGGGATTGTAATCCCGCGTTATATTACAAGGGTTGTCACTTCACTATATATATTATTACATATATATATATATATATATATATGTATATATAAACCGTTCTTACTAGTACATGTCGTGTTCTAGCCCGTTGTTCTGTCCTTGCCGGCTTTGGTTCTGTTCGGGGCTCTGTTTGGATTGCGATTGGCCCTTCCCTTGCCCGATCTGTCTGGACGATGAGAAGCACAGCTTCATCACGAACGGGAATTTCGCGCCTGGAATAGTTTTTGTCAAAATTGAGGGTAGTTCCACAAAAAGTAGATGGGACATTTATAAAACAGATATAAATATAAACTTAAAAATATAAAAACGAATTGTAACGACGGTAGTTTGAGTGAAAGGTTGTATATATTTTTTCATAAACAATTTATTGAGAATTGTATATATAACTGAACATAATAAATCATTAATTTTGTTGTTGATAGTTCTAGTAACACGTAGTTTTAAGCTAAAATTGAAAGAACTATTAAGAAAAATAATTGTTAATAAAAGTGTAGTATAAATTAAAGGTACCTTTCTTACTTGTAAATAAAATATTTACAAGTTTTAGTGATCTCCATAAAATTTTCAAAGATAAGTGAAGAAGTTTACGCGAGTAAGTAATACACTCTTGGTCAAGATTGGAGTGGACCTCATATATCATAAAGTATCGCGGCTAGAATTTTGACAGTAAGGGTTGATATTATACCTGGATGTTGTATGGTCGCATGGTTGCACGCCATTATGGCCATCACCGATTGCGAAATGTTCTGGAACTCCATGAGGCCTGACGATGATCTGAAATGAAAAAAGGGGGTAAGTAATTTATGACATTCATAAAAAATTCAGACAGTGCTCAGTCAGTTTTGGAAATTCCGCCCCTAAACGGGTAAAATAGGGGTGGTAATTTTTGTATACAAATTCACAGGAAAAAGCAATTTAATTAATGTATTTAATAATTTTTGGAAATTATGTCCCAAACGCGGTAAAATAAAGGCGAATGAGTATCTATAATGCTTTCATGTTATATAACTTACACGTGCGTAGCTACGGACAGAAGCTAGAAAATAATGTGCTTAATCATTTTTTTTTTAATTTCCACTTTAATGTGTTGCAAGTTACAACCAAAACCCAAAGAAATTGGATCAGTAGTTTTTGAGAAAATCGCGCATACAAACATACATACATAGTTGTCGAATACGGAACCTGTTTATTTGAAGTCGTTTAAAAATAGGGGTTCAAAGTCAGTTTTACTTTATGTTAAAACTTTTAAAGGTAGTAGAAGCCTTTGTGTTTAGACTCCGGCGGCACCACCGCCACACCTATTTCTACTTCATAACAGCAGTGTAGCGCTGCTGTATTATGTTTTAAAGAGTGTGGTAAGGGTGACACACTTTTCCGGGGCGTTCCATCTTAGTCCTCAGGGGTAGCGGCATATCTGTGGCCAACTTCAGGTAGGAATATCTAATCCTATCTATCTATCCTATACGGATGTCCATGGGCGGCAGTAGCCACTCACCATCAGGTGGACTGTATGCTCGTCAGTTATAAAAAACGCTTTCTACACTCACAGCCCCACACTAGTATTCCGTGTATCCGTATTCCGTGGATGCTATGGACACACACATCGACAAATACACAAACACCCAGACCCAGAAACAGAAATCTAAATTCATCATTTAGATATCTGTCTGGCCGGGGATCGAACACGGGACCCTTTGCGCGTCAGACCGGTATGGTGACCGCTCCGCCACGCGGGTCGTCAGAAAAAAAAGAAATATAGTTTGATATGTACACAATAAAGTTTTACCTTTCGCTCTTAAGCGGGAATTTGGAGATGGTGTGTGGTGGTGCGACTCCGTAGTCCTTGAACACCTGCAGCAGCTGCTCGTCCGACACGTCCGGGGGAGTGTTGAAGAAGTGCAACACCTGGGAATAGAAACAACGAGAAATATATAAGACATAGTTATATTTGATGCATGAAATGGATAATTCAGAATATTAAAGAAATTAGATAAGTAGATAGAAAATATGAAAATTAAATATCAATCAAACGTGGATTTAAATATAAACATAAGCTCTGAAAAGTTCTCATTCTGAATTTCGCAAGAAATTTTAAACGAAGAAATAATACAAAATAAGTAAATCTCAAAATAAAATAAAAAATAATTTGAAATAAAGAAGAATATTGGCAATAAGATTCCAAACAATTTGGAAGTAAAAATTGTAAAAAGATCAAAGATAAAGATAATGAACAAATTTGTATTTAAACCTTATCATCCTATACAAGAAAAGGTCCAAAAATACACATAACTAACCTTCGATGGCGGTTGTATTCTGTTCTTGTGTATGGAGGCCGGCGTCAGGAAGCGGTTGTTCTTGTTGCCCACGTAGTCTTTGAACGACGGGCTCTTGTCCGGCAGGGGGTACGGGTTCATTACCTCGGAGAGGTACGCCTGTTTTGAGAATCTGTAAAGAAGGACAAAGTTTTAAAATTTATTTTGTTGTTACATTTTTATAACAGTTTCGCCATAAAATGTATAAAAAAAAGTGAATATATCTGGTATGGTCTTGATTAATACTCCTAGTTTTATCAAAACCAAATTTGTAGCTCCCATCTATGAAATTCTTTCCTAACAAAGAACAAAATTTGACACAAATGTAATATTTTAAATCAAAGATTGCATATGGATATTGGACTCCAACAGTCTCAGTTCGGAGCTTATCTATTCTTTTACTTCGATAGCGTGTTTCAGAAATACTCTTACCAGCGGCGCCATCTTTTGGCGAGTTGCGAAAAGACGCCATACAATTATAAAGAAAATTTAGGTTTAGAACCATAATTATCATTGGGTTGTAGAATCATAATCATAATAATCATCATAACGAACATTCTGCTATACCTATCGCAATTCCAGATGTATTGGAGTTTTACAAAAAATGTAATTTCAGGCAAGATATCTAAGGCATAAGTACACCGAGTATTGGAAATTCAGTTTTAAATATTATATAAAATTATCGTTAATGTAAGTAACGGATAAACAAAGGTATGCAACTGTGGAGGTTTTACATTTGAGCTACGTGATGAAGAATTCTCTTGTCTATGCCATGATTGTGACCATTTTAATAAGCAATATAAAGTAGAGTTCTACTCACGCCAAAGTTAACGTATAGTCGCCAACGGTAACGTTATTCAAGTTCTGGACGCATCTCTCCACCGACACTCCGTCACCCATCTGTACCATTGCGGTGCCCTCTTTGGTTTTCAGGAACTTTATCTGCAATGTATTTAAATTACATTAATTACATTTCTCCTGTTTTATTGTACAGCTTCAGAAACACAAAAAAAATGGAGGCAAAGAACGCAACCAAAAAGAGAATATACGAGTATTTTGTTTTGAAAATCTGCATATCCAATAAGAGGAAAATTTGAAATGCAACATACTCTAGCAAATAGGAAATGTTAATTTATTTTGGTAAAGTGTTGCAAATATTTAAACTATGGAGTTACACTTAAGTAGTTTTATATTTTTCAATTTAAACTGAATAAGCTTTTCACTGCTCAAAGTAAAGCTGAAACGATCGAACGAAAGTATTTATCCAGGAAAGAATGAAAAGAAATAGTAGATAAAAAAAATAGAAAAATAAAGAATAAAAGATATAAAGGCTAAAAAGAGATGATGGAGAAGTAGAAAATGATAAATGAAATGAAATATATATTTATTTCTATAGGCCTACGGCGGCACTTACAAATTGTCAGTTACAATATTTTTTCTTAAACTACAACCGGATCGGAATGCGACCTTAACTGAGAAGATCCGGTAAGAAACTCAGCTTTTTGTCTTTTTTCCGTAATAATTTATACCTATTTTTTTTAATTCCATTAATTTTACATATGATATAGAAAATACAAACGTACCTATAAATAAAAAAATATATTTTGAAAGAGATGAGATTGCAAATAGAAGAACAGACAAAAAATCAAAATAAACTCACCCTAACAACGTTCCCGTAGAGGCAACACAGGTTGAACAGTCTGTCCGCGTTGGCGGTGGCCGGGTCGAGGCCGTACACCATCATGACGGCGCCCTGCTGCGGCGGCCCGCCCTGGAACGGGGGCATGTCCTGTGCCGTCAGTATACACTCACTGTAGACCTTATCTCTAAACCCTATCTCTATTTTTTTTTCTTTTGTTTTATGTTATTTTTTGTCTCTCGCTATTATAGTATTTCATTTGTGTTGCAATTATCCGAATAAATGTTTCTTTCTTTCTTCTTTCTTTCTTTCTATTCGAAAAGTGGTATGATGGTACGATGGAAACAAACAAACGAATACAACCAGTATGGGTACCACTACCACAACTATGTTTCCACTACGTGATGTTGCGGTGTGAATGCTAATTGACTAATATGAGGAAAACATTTTATCTAACCTATCCTATCCTATTCCTATCCTAGGAATTTATCCTATCTGGTGTTGATTACAGAAGTCCATGGGCGCCAGTAGTCACTTACCATCAGGTGGACTGCATGCTTGTCTGCTACTCCTATATTATAAAAAAAGACCTCAGAATTGACAACGCATGTGTTATCGGCGTCGGGTAGAGTTTGCAAAGTTGTATTCTAATTTGTAAGGTGGTAGAACTCTTTGTGGTTTGTATTTAGCGGTCCCACCAACACACCTATTACTGTTTTAATAAACAACTGTGTTAAGTGTTGTTCAGTTCTGGTTTGCGTGGTGTGGTAAATGAGATGCCTCCTACTTTTTCAACTTAGTCCTAAGAGGTAGCAAGACATTTGTGGCCGACTTACGATCTTAACATATCTGGGGTAGGTTAAAGATTTTATCACTTGTCATCAGGTGAACTGCATGTTCATTTGCTACTTCTACATTAAAAGAAAGGCGGATTTGTAATACAAAAATGCAAGGAGTAGATGTTATACCTGGTTTTGTGGCGGCATTGGGGGGTGGTGCATGGGTGGCGGGGGTACGAACCCCTCGCCGCCGTACCCCTCCGGACCGTATCCACGACCGTCGCGCTGTGAGTGAGAAAAAATAATAAACAAATAAATATATAAACTAACGTCGTTGACGTCCGAACTGCAACGCGGTCGAACGATAACTGATGCGTCATGATCGTTTTGTTGCTTTTATAATTTGACACTTCTGAAACGATGTCAAACTTTGATTGGCGGTTAATAATGGCCAGTTGTAAACTACCTTCGATTGCGATCCAATATAAAATTAAAAATTCTATATGTCTGCCTGACCAGAGCTTGATTCTGGGACCTAGGATAGTCAATCAGTACGATGAAAATGTCGCAATGAAAATAACCAGTAAATCTGCAGCAAAGAAATAGTTCGAATCGCGTGTTAATCTTCACATAAAAAAACTTTAAAATGACTTTTAAATTGCCCTCTCGCTTCTTTCCTATTACTTGTAACTGAGACATAAAATCTGTTGTCCCTTTGGATTTTTTTTAATAATAAATATTTATAGAAGTAAGTCTTTCGACGGCATCACAGGGTAAACATTAAAGTTATAAGATACCGTAACTTACCGGATGGTGAGGTGGCGGGGGCCCGTGTCTGTCCTTGAGCATGCCCGGTGGCGGGGGCCCGCCGCTCCCGAACTCCATGTCTGGAAATAGGAAACCTTTTATTAGTTATTTTGAAAACTACCACGATCGCATAACCGTAGAACCAAGAATCAAGTAGTTAAACTTCCATATATAATTAAAAGAGGACTCTTGTTAACGATGGAATAAAATATAGATATTGGTTTTGTACGGGTTTACATTCAGTAGTTGTTAGTCATTAGATTTTATGGAAATCCGGATACTATCTAAATTGGCTTCCGCCCCTTATTAATATTGGCGCCTTATTAATATAGGCACTTCAAATACCCCTTATTAATATAGGTACCCCTTATTAATATAGGCACTTCAAATACCCCTTATTAATATAGGTACCCCTTATTAATATAGGCACTTCAAATACCCCTTATTAATATAGGTACCCCTTATTAATATAGGCACTTCAAATACCCCTTATTAATATAGGTACCCCTTATTAATATAGGCACTTCAAATACCCCTTATTAATATAGGTACCCCTTATTAATATAGGCACTTCAAATACCCCTTATTAATATAGGTACCCCTTATTAATATAGGCACTTCAAATTTGACAATATTTGAAGTGTGAAGTAATTGGCAAACGTCCTAGGCAAAATATTGGATAGATAATTTATAAATAAATCGCGTAAGTTGGAATGGCTCAAATACATGAGGCTGTTCTTCGAACAGAAAAAACCAACAGCAGCGCTATATTACTACTAAAAGACATAAACAGAAGTAGGTAGAGATACCATAAAGTTGCGTCGCTTTTTATGATATAATATGGGCAGAAGGCCAAAGTATTCCGCAACAAAACTTAGGGAAAGTGAAGTAATCTAGTAATAGTCATCTACTTATAAAGTAGGTCGTATTACTATCACGCGAATGAAGAAATTTTGCTAAGAAAGGACAATTTGCTTTTATACTGAAATACAGAAAACGAATAAACTACCTACTATTTCCCTTACATTTGGTCCTTCCAGCCGTATTTTATTCTAGCTAATACTAACAAAGTTGTTTAATGAACAATACTGTTAACAATTTCATACTAAAACTACAACAAGTCACTATTATGAATTATATGCACAAAACATTACATATTTCAACACACATTCTGTAAAAAAGTCATGCATAGGAGTTTAAGAGGGTAGGTAGAAAGAAAAGTCAAGATAGTTTGTGTAATGATTTATTGTAAAAGTACATGTTGTTGAATACAATGTTGGATAATATTAAAATAGATTTCTTAAATTACTTGATGTTTTTTTCTTATGGCGGTAGTTTGATATTTTCGTTTTTTATTCCCAAAACATCAAATAATTTGGTGTATTTTGTATAAACATATTTCGGTGTTCCTTATAATGTATAATTTAACAAATTTAAATGTTAAATATGTTGTTAATGATAATAATCGATTTTTAATATGTGTAGTGTAGTTACATTACACTATGAGAATTTAAATATAAAAATAATCACTGATTTATTATTTTTGATATGTAAAGCATAGTAAAACAGTTCGAGTACATTATTTTGTATATGTAGAAGTATATTGTATAGAATTAGTTTTTTTAATATCTACGCAAATACATGGTAACACACAACACACTATTACATGGTAACATTGACGTGAAAACGATAGACACATGCTAAAGTAAACTAATTTTAAGAAGAAGAGCTTAATACAACAACATATTAATTATTACATAAATTACGTGGTAAATCTACTTAGATTTACTAGTAAACTTCGTTAATACTACGGTAACGAACCTCAAAGTATTATATTGAGTTTTATAACAGCATTAATTCGCTCAATTGAGTGGATCGTATATTCAATAAATGGTGAATCTATTAGTATACGTTTTAAAGTACCTCCGATACAACAATCACCTATGTTAAGTGATTGTATTTGTATACAAGAAATAAAAATCCGTTCCAAATTATCTTTTTAACTTTTTTTTTATGTACCAAACTTTCAAATCAAGTAAGTCAAATATATTTTATTGTTTTTATTATATTTTTGTTCTTCGTAAGCTATACCTAAGTCCTATATTTATTGGAATATATTTTAAGAATTATGTTACGTTACAAGAAAGGTAGAATATTATAGAGGCAATAAATTAACAGATATCTTGTTATATAGGTAATTGTTAATTTAAGTTAACAAAAAGTGATGTTATGTGGGAGTTCCTATTAGTTTTCATACATATTACAGTACGATACATATTTAATATATGTATTATTTAAATTAGAATATGTGCTAGGTATTTCGTTATATTATATATAGTTATTAAATACTTAATTAATTACCAGACACATTCATCATTGCAACGTCACTTTTTTGTATAGTCCGATTCATAATTAGGTGTCCAAAATGTAAACAAAGGTGTTGACCTATCAAGAAAATATGTGTCAAATGGCAGTGTCTTATTTTTGACAATATTAAATTAATACATCGATAATAAAATAATAATCTAAATAAATTAAACCCAATTCACATTTTCCAATATTTATATTAACTCAATTTAATTTTATACAGTAATTATAATAAAAAACAAGATTTAGGAGAGAAAATTAAATTGTGATAATGGTCACACAATCGGCATCCAAAACATTTTATGTGCCGCCATTTTTAAGTTTCGTAGTTGATATTATTCATTTTCGTGATCGTGATCGAACTCGAATTTTTTCTAGTTTTCTTAGCGGGTTTTTTTTTAATTGTGTGCAGTTATTAAGTTTTTGTTTTATGTTGAATTTTGTGATTTTTTTCTTTTCTTGTTAATTTGTTAAGGTTTGCAATACCTGTAATCGAATTTTGACAATAACATTTCTTTGTTTACATTTTGGACACCTAATTATGAATCAGACTATAGATATCTTTGGACTTAAATAATAGATGCGCCATACAACCTACTTAGTAAATTTTGTAACTCGTGTAGTTTTGTCGCTAATACTCTTACTTCAACATAGTATGTATACACCAAACTGCTAGTCCACTCCGAATATAGAAACGAGTCGCGTCGCAAAAGCAAATTGCAGATATTAGCGGGAAGAAGACAGCGCGGGACCCCTCCGATACTCATCCGCTGCCCACTTTCGCCCACGGGGACACAGCTGCGTTAGTGTGCCCTTAAGTTACGGAGTATATGCTATCTAAACCTGCGCGCAACAACTTCAGAGCGGTCTAGAAGTTTGGCGCAGATTATACTACCCGAACCCGATGTAGATGAAGTAGCCTAAGATGGTAGCCGTAATATGTGTTACATTTACGGGCCTACAAACTATCTTACCAATCTGAGTAAAATTATGAAGTTACAATTGTATATGGCGTATCTACAAATTAAGACCAAGATCGCAGTAGTACCCACCATTTTGCGCTTCGCACGCGTGTTGACCGCACGTGTCGTCGCCGCACGTCCTCGCCGCTTGCACGACGCTTGACGGATCTGCCGATCAGTCGATCGATGAGTCTGGTCCTTCCATCGCATTCACTCACAGTTTCGTTCGTGTGCGTGTGTACGTGATATAACTTTTGCGGGTACTTTTCAAAAGGTATGCCGTTAAAATTCGTTCAATTCTGTATTTACCCTCATTCCTGCTTTGACGTTTCGGTCTGATGAGTCTGTATTTTTGTGTATTTTTAAGTATTCGTGTTTCAAATTCCACTAATATTCATGAGCTTGTCTCGAGTGATGATTTTTAGCTCATAAATACAGCCGTTTAAGTTATCTGTGATAGAATGTCTATGAGTTTGTATTCTTTGAGATGAGTCTTCATAACTTCACTGAAATGTATATTAAACGATGAACTTGTATTGTTGCTTTTTGAATCCAGTTCATTGGATTTTATTGTATATATCGGTTTAATGGCTTTCGTACAAAGTTAACGATAAAAACAAGTCATTCATTTTAGTTACTCTGCCAAAAGCCTATTTATGCACTTATTTTCAATCACATCCCACCACAAACATTTTATTAATCCGAATTGATAAATAATTCAACACGCGTCCATTAAACGAATAATGCCCGTAAAAGTCCAATTAACGAAATTAATTTTACTGTACACAGCGTCACATTAAACGTAGGTACATTCATTGATATAAACTATAGATGTGTTACTAGCGGGAAAAGCTTGAAACATACAAAATACACCAATTGGTGTACGTCGACTCCAGTCGCTCTCGCGCTGCTTAATAACTGACACGTATGTCTCTGTACACGTTAAACGTCATTATTTTAGTCTTCTAAGCCCCAAAATGTTTCTGTGCAATGCGTATACGTACAAATTATGCAAAAATATAACAAGCTTTATGGAATCACATATCATAAGTAAACGAGGAGAAATGTTTATTTTTCGTGTTTGTTCCGCCTTGATTACTTAAATGATTACTTAACTCTCAAGATAGAGACAACGTATTCCTTCCCCAAGTAAAGTGACAGAGACGCAAAATGTACGTCGATATTTATGTATAAATGAAACTTGAAATACAATGTCAAATACTACTTGTCTTTTTTATCATATTGTTCCAATAGCTCTGTCTCTTATACAATATTTGTCTATGTAGTTATATGTAAGTAAAATGAAAAATGTGCATGTGTGTGTCAGTGCGGTCGCGGTTTGTTCACTTTTTTATGTTATTTAGCGGGCAGGTAACGTATCTTTAGTTTTACATATCATTGTAGATACATTAAAAACCTTTCAGCCATAGTCCAGCCATCTGCCTATAACACAATTATACGTATAATTTCATTGTGCCGTGTATATCGGCGCGGCTGAAATTTAATTTAAAACTGAACAACGCATTTCAAACTAAAAGCCTCCTGAGTAAATTAATGCACGGCCGTTTATATCGGTAATGTGTTTATTGAACGTTTTATAACCAGAAGTGGGACAGTATGGTGGTCTTTCGAAATTTGTACCGATGTAGAGATATGATCCATTACTGGACATGGATAAGACCCAATTTATATGAACAATAAACGTGTCGTGTCAGTCAGAATCATATTTTGCCATATTTGTAATATTTTGACAGGCCCGGCCCCTGTCTGTGCAGTGTTGCGTCTGCGCAGTCATACACATCCTATTGAACGATATGATTTTGTTTTGCAGTCCGTGTACGACACGTGACGTGTTTGTAGATATCTATGTACCATTTGGTTTCAATTATATCTACAGACTCTGAACGTATCAGACACGGGCCGCGACAATAGCCCTATGACCATGATGACATTTTGCCGTCACTTCATCATTTCATTACAAATTAGCACCATCGAAGACGAAAAATCAGGATTCGAATCCCCGCGCCAATCAGTTTCATTCGACGCGATTTTAAGGGGAGCTCTTTTAGCATCTTTTTGTACTGTCATGACACAGAAGTTTATCAATAAAATAGAAGTTTGTTCTTCCCGAGGTATTCTCCAAAGTTATTTTCATTTCTTTCGGCTTTTACGCGACTTATTTAACAAGATTAATTAGCTTTTGTGAATCTCAGCTTTATAGTTTGAAGTCTATCGGATATTGAAGAAAAAGTGCTCATCTTGCACTTTTCAAAAACTTTAAAACTTCCTAGAGGAACGCGCTCGAACAATATATTTCCCGAGTCGAGACAATGTCGTTAAAAGTTGGCCCCGACAACATTTTAATTACACTGGCACTATCGAGTTTCAATAGGGATTTTAATATCTTGTTTGCTGTAAACTACGATTTATGATATTTTTTTGGTTTACGATTTATGATATATTTTATATTTTTCTCGTAAAATTTAAAAGCCAATGAGGATAATTCACCTAATGGTAAGTGGTCACTGTCGCCCCGTGCACATTTATAATCAATTCCAATGTTTAAGACATACCTGAAACCGGCCTTATGCCTGAGGACTAAGTTCTTAGTTAACGCATCGTAAATTCTCCCTTATCACCTATCAAACCAGAAAAACAGCAGCGCTTAACAATGCTGTTATATTACAAGTTCTTGATATATTAAGTTTGCTTCTAGTATTCCCTAATAAAGTGTTTGAAGACCCGCGTGGCGGAGCGGTCGCCGTACCGATCTGACGCGCAAAGGGTTCCTGGTTCGATCCCCGACCAGACATATATCTAAATAATGAATTTAGATTTTTCTTCTGGGTCTGGATATTTATGTGTATGTGTTCATGAAACTCACGACAGGGAGTGTGTCTGTCAGTGTAGAAAACGTCTAGCAGGATAACGTAAAGTAAATGATAGTACGAAACATATCTATATCTATACTAATATTATAAAGAGGAAAACTTAAAATTTGTTTGTTTGATTGTAATGAATAGGCTCAAAAACTACTGGACCGATTTTAAAAATTCTTTCACCATTCGAAAGCTACATTATCCACAAGTAACATAGGCTATATTTTATATGAAATATATTTGATAAATAGATTTTGAGGCGGTACAAAGTTTGCCGGGTCAGCTAGTATCTGATAAAAACACCAAACTCTAAACTTTAAAATCTTTAAGATATTTACTATATGGTAATCTAGCTTTCATTCTCACACGATATTTTTACCGTTACAAAACGAGACGAGACAAAACAATTCAAGTAAGTCACGCGTGTTAACATATATAAACTTGATTTTAACAAAAAAAACTAAGTGAGAATGCTTCTTACCCACGCGACATGGTTATAAAGGGTTTATTCAACTTTTTGACCTTACGTTTACAAGCGAAACGGCCGCAAATGTTAGTCGGGGTCAAATTCGTGTTCAGTATTGCATAGGATGGAGTTAGCATGCCTTTGTACAAGTCTTTCCTAAGAATATTGAGTAAGAGGTTATTGGAAAGAGGATCCTATGCTGTAACTTTGAAGAAAAATCTCAAAAGGTATGTGAAATCTAACAATTCGGACTTGGCCAGCGCGGTTGTCTATGCTAATCCGTTTTAATCTGAGAGGAGACTCGTGCCCAGCATTGGGATAGTAAAAGCTTAATGATGATAGCAAATTTTCTCCATTCACCAAGGGTTGACTGGTAGAGAATACCATCAGGCGTTAAGATTGCCCTTTTGTACTTTAACTTTGTGTTGTGTTACAGTAAATATATAAATAAATCAATAAATAGACTTCAAAATAATAAATGCTAAAAAAAATTACATCAACACATTTCATGCAAATGCAATTATTGTGGGTCGATAGTGAAGGTGATTTTGCAATAAAAATGTATGGGTGTCGCAAAAAAAACGGCCAACAGAAGATCTTAATACAAATTCAACCTATTTGTAAACTACGTTAGACTATGTACTAGACGTAAATATGTAATCCGTGACCTTAAAAGAAAACGCACGTTGATATCGCAAGTTGAAATGAAGACGGTTTTATTGTGCGAGAAATAAATGTTTTTTTTTTTTTAATATTCAAGTGGTTTTATTTTTAATAATTATTATTGTTTATTAGTTTTTTTTCGAACGTATGGTACCTCAGTTTTAGCATGACCTAGGTACAGCCCAAAAAGGAAAATATAATTGCACGTATGAGGTGTCGCTAGCTTCGTCTAAATTGTCAGATTGACATAAGCTACATTTCTTTCATTTTAATTTAATTATATTTAAGCAGTGGGTTTTTTGTTTGTATAACCATCGACTACGACACTTACACACTGAAAAATCAACAACAACATTCCGTTAACCAGAGACAAAATTCCAAAGACGATTAAGCCTCACAAATATTTACCCACGAATTCCTTACCATCTACAAAGCTCGCATGCTCGTGCTTTGATCATTCACCGGGTCGCGAGCAATTAATATCAATCCATTCGTTCAACTTCAAAGAGAGATATCGCTTTACAAGTTTACACGCAACTGTGACACGTGGAAATTATTATTGTAAACGAGAAACTTTAACGTTACTGTTAATATGTTACAGAAATTGTTAAGATTTGACTTTCGATGTAACTGTCTCTACTTCCGTAGGTTGAAGACTGACGTTTCAGCCCGTGGTTTCTATTTCATTAAAATATCAAAAATACTTACATATAATGCGACCATCTTGGTCCTCCGGAGAGGCAACGGACTTGTGATCGACTTCTAGTAGAACATCTACATATATACGGAGTTGTTTACAGATGTTCATGGATGGCTGTGATCACTTACCATCAAGTGGATTGCATGGTCGTTCGCTACTTCAATCTTTCAAAAATCTTTGTTTGCCTATGCTACCGACAAACACACGAACACACCAAACAAAACACCACTCCATAGAAGCTCATAATATTAGTCATAATGAAAACACTACCTTCAGTGTTTTCATTCATACCCGTCGCAAAAAATAACACTAAGGGACATAACCTACTAACGTAATAAAAAGCGGCGTCCGAAAATCCAATTTGTCCAGTTTTATCCTCCATTGACGGCCGGCCCCATAAATAAGAATTGAATATAAAGAGCGTCGAATATGGGCGACACGGGAGCGAAAAGTGTACGCGTAAAAACCGCTAAAAAAAAGCAAAAAAAAACGAAATGAAAGCGACCATCATATTTTCACGCGAGTGACCGAAGCACCAAAGGCCGCTAAATTTTAAAACGCGACCCGCCGGCATTTTCAACGACATGGCAATACCTTTGCAACGGGCGATGAATTATTTAGATGCGGCAACACTCTACGCGGGTAAGAGGCGGAATTGGCGGGCGACTTGCCATTTCACGGTCGACTCTCGAGGAGAGCGGACGTGGATTTGATTTATTTATAAATGCACGTAAATGCAAAGGAATTTTAGATGCGGATGTATTTTTAACAAGTATTTTGCTGGTGTTGTCGTTTATTTGTTTATATAGTTATAGTCTGCGTACAACTGCTAGTCCGAATATAGAAATGAATCGCGGCGCCATAGCAAATTATATGACCACACCTGCTCGCAACAACTTCAGAGCGGACTAGCAGTTTGGCGCGGAGTATACTAGACGTAGCAAAATAACATGCAGTTCATCTGATGGTAAGTGGTGGCCATAGAATTAAAATTCTACCTGATTGATTGATTGAAATTTGATAATTCGAAGCAGAAGTTGTCAAATTTCCATCCTTGATAGGCTAAGTGTTGGATAGAGTAAGGTAAGGGTGCCTCCCTTACACCCTTCAAACCAGATCAAAGCAGAGATTGACACTTCTATTATAAGAAATACGTGTGACCGATGTCACCGGCATGTATGACATGTGTCACCAGAGTCGAACCCCCTAGGACTTGCAAACAATATAAAAATATAAGAAAACGCTCCGAAATTACCTACTTACATTGTCTCCTTTTAGATACAACCAAACAAAATAAATTCGTATGACAGCATTAAGTAATATTTAATTGAACACTTTCATTAACCATTCAGAATGCCACCGCAAACAACCATTACAGTATAACGGTGTCACAGAGAGGTGGCCACTCATGAATAATTGCCCCCCGAAGGGCTTCCGATCCATAAAATTAGAATTTTTATTAAAGCGCGGAATTAAAAGCATTTTTAGGTTTTTCGAGTCTCTCGCGGATTTTTCATGCATAAAATATATCCTAGTACGCGCCGCGTCGTATGAAAATCGCAAATGTAGCGACGACGGGCTTTAAAAATAAATCAGGAAATCATTCAATTGGTGCATGGTAGAATATGCTTTAGCCCTTTTTAAGTTGAGGAAATCCATGTGAAAAAGAAGAATATAGTTGGGAGAGTCTCACGACCAGCACTCTGCACTAATTTCATGTATATAACTTGCTCTTTGTCGTCAAATAAATAGTTTTATACATGTAGGACAAACCTAAGGAAATCTATTTGTCAAAATTAAGTAAAGTAAGCAATGTGGTCATTCAGCGAATAGTCACAAAATACGAGCATGCAGTCCAACTGATGGAAAGTGACAACTGCTACTATGGAAATCTGTAATCAACCTCAGATAGGTTTTGGGTCCTATTTGAGATTTATCATACATGTGCTATTGCCACCAAAGGTATCTATTATTTATCACATCCTTCAAACCAGAACATAGAACCGATTAACACTGCTGATATATAAAAAATAGGTATAGCTACGACACCTGAAGTCGAATCCGGAAAACTTTTAGTAACTTCTGCGCCAAACAGAGAATTCATGAGATATATAAGTAAGGTACCTATATTTCATTTAAATATTACCAAAGTATTGATTAATATTTTTTTTCTATACCAACGAGCAAGTTCACTCGGGAGATTAAAATTCAAAATGGCGAAAGTTCCCGTGGCGCTATACTTGAGATGCGCATACTAAATGATTAATTAAATCTCACAAGACATTGGTAACATCTGCCGGGTTCCTTACGGCCTCGCGTCTCTGTGCAGAAATGGAAATTCTGAATTCGTTATATTCTCAGATCATTTTACAAGCTTTTTTATTAACTTTGTATATTGTTAGTATTGTATAGTCCGCGCCAAACTGCTAGTCCCCTCTGAAGTTGTTACGAGCAGGTGTAGTCATACAATTTGCTATGGCAACGAGATTCATTTCTATATTCAGAGCGGACTGGCAGTTTTACGCGGACTATAATATGTATGGGTCATCAAATCTTGCAGCTAAAATTTAGTCTAACTATCACATAACTGAAATTTGAAACTAAATGTGAACATGCTGGTGCAGATTGCAGATTTCTAAAAACAAATTTCAACATATACCTAAAGCCACTCATTTAGAGATCAGTAGAGATAATAATTGGCCAAAGAAAACATACGTCGGTAATCGTTAAAGTAATCACAATATATTTACAGTACCAATCTGGGTTCATAATCTAGGCGGGATATAGCTATATAAAGTGTAGAATTGCACATTATTTTAGGGCCTGGGTGGTTAACTTGTTATCCATGACACTCATGACAGAAAACAATTTATAAAGGAGTTTATAGACACTAATATCGAATTGAATTTATTCAAAACCATCTTAATTTAAATCGGTTCATCACCAGATTCATCACCAAGCCCTACAACTAAGGACAGATCTCCTTTAAAAATTAAAAGGGATTAATTAAGCCAAAATCCACCTCAACAGCTTAGCCTATCAAAACCTAGCAATAACAATCTTCAAACGTTGAACAAAATTAAAAGCGGCCTTCAAAAATAACAAAAATATTAAAGTAACACACGAGTATGACCGTAGCTAGAGGGACAATTTGTGAAGGAATTTCTTAATAAACGTCGGTTATTAACGTCGGAGATCCGACGAGCTATGAGAGGGAACGAACACAGGACAAAGGATACAACTTTTATAATTTATTGTTACATATATTGTGACATTACTAATGATAACTTTTCAGTTGATTGGATTTCCGTTCAGAATATTAAAGGAATTCGAACCAAAAGATGATTTACGTTTATTCCTTTTGAGAATGGTATTTGCTTTAGACCGTGTATTGTCTTGGAATGCCTGACGTCCTGTTTGAAATGCCTTATATCATCGTAAAGTTGCATCGTATCTAGATCATTATCTAGATCTAGCGTCATTACGTATCATTAGTAAGTTAGCACAAGACTCTATTCATATTATCTATATTAAACTTGATTAGAGTGCAAACTTACTTGATTTCTTTTGACCTACTGACACACAATTATTTTATATCATTATATATACTCAAAAAGGAACTTAAATTAAAATGTATAAAACGTCTCACGCGATTAAATAATACATCGTTTAACGCCTACCGTTCTATGTGTGACAGTGTGTTCACGAGATCCATCTCAGAGGTGTTCACCTGTGTAATCTCTCCGTTAGCGAGTCGAGACAATGCCATTAAAAGTTTGTACGCGACACGGTTATATTCGTATTAGGTTCTCACGAGGTATTTGCATGTGAGGGTAATTGGTAATTTATTGCGTCAGTCGCGTGTTGGACGTCGTTCGAGTGACACGTGTTGCTGGTGTTCTATTATGTTATGTCGATTTTTTATGTAGTAAAATAGTAATTTGTCCAGCCAATATTACGTTTATTTCTTTTTTGTCCGTAAGAAGAAGTAGTGCCTGAGATAGCTTGTGAAATTGTCAGTAAAAAATCTTTAGACGACATTTTTTTCAATAATATACAGACTATGACCTATTTGCAAATGAATGTTTTAATAACAGAAAAAAAAAATAATAAAAAAAAACTCCGATTACTTAAAAATTTAGCTTATGTGACTTCCACAATTTAGAGTTGTAGATGACTATAACGATACCTCATATAATAAAATACGCTGCAACTCATATGATAAAATCCGTAAAGACTTTGGGCTTTGGGCTGCAAGGCTTGCCAAAAATTAAACATACATATACACTCAAAAAGTCTATCACAGTCAATCAGATAAAACCGTACTCGATATAGTTATCTCCAAAGAATCTTTACCATAATTATAAATAAACTTTACGTCTCCATAATACTAATAACTAAGATATCTTCTCTCTCATCGCATACAGTGTAACGAGTGTCTAACTATAAACAGTACAACTTACGCTTTGCATCAGTGCTACACAGTACTTTGAAAGTGTTGTGTTCTACAAACTTTGAACACTTATTCGAGATTAAACTTAGGATTAGTTTTAAGATAAACATTTTAATATAAAGATAATATATGATGTGCGATGTTTTTGTGGGACAATAATATTAACAAACACTGTTAAATTTATTATGTACCTCCAGATGGAATATAGTGTGTGAAACTCCTTATATGAAGGCAAATTTTTTGTTAGGAATAAATGTCCGGCCAGGGATGCAGTGATAAAATCCAGGACCGAACTCCAAAGCACGGAAGCGCGTATTTTAGCCACTAGTGGTCACCCATCCAACTGTTGACTACGTCCGACGTTATTTCACTTTGTGGACACTTTTATTGTACAAACATTACAACGCAAGTGGCTATGTACATAAAAAATTCGTAAATTTTCCCAAATTTCGGATACTTCCAATTAAGATTGTCCGAAAAAAGTTTTATGAAAGTTTTAACGTTACGTCAAAAATCTGGTGAAACTGTGATTTTTGATAGGATATGAAACGACGACGTTTGAACAGTATAGAGTGCTAATTTCCCCGGTGAAGCGTGTCACGATTATTCAATCTAAACTTACTATACGGTTGCGGTCTGCCGCCGGTGTATTGCGGCGATTGCAGCAAGGGGGCGCTCCTCTGTGCCGGCTGCACATCTTCGGTCACTGCGGAAGAACAGATTACATATATTATATATACATAGATAATCATATATGTACACAAATAAATATATTATTATGCCAAGTATTTTTCTGTTATATTGATGTAGATAATTGCAGTTTTTAAAGTTTCTATTTATTGAACACAATACGATGGAAACCGTTTTTGAAGTTTTTTTCGGTCTATCTGCCTATATGTACATGTACATGTTAATCAAGTAGACATCTAAAGTGCAATTTTAAATATCTCATTTATATTCCGGCGGTTATGGATTTGTCTTATTAAAATTATTAGGAGTCTGTTCAATGACTTCATCTGTGTCAATATGCGCTTTACTAATAAGGGATAAGTTACATACAAGTCACAATTAGGGTTCCTTTGTACAGACGACATGTTTGCAGTTAGTATTATATATAAAACATCGCACGCAGTCGTGTGCGTTGTGTCCATCAGGTGGACTGCATGCTCGTCTGCTATTCCTACGTGTATTATAAAAGCTTGTAATAAAATACACAATCGGTTCAATTCGCATCGTGTGCAGGTGAGGTCGCGACTTCGTGCATTCCGATCGACCGTATGCAGTTAACATATCAACTGCAAAATTGCCGACCGTCTGTGGGAACCCTTACTGTGACGAGTGAGTGGGTAGGTCGGGGTGCGCAAAAATTGAAAGTTCATCGCAAATATTGTCGTAGAGGGGGCGTCGTTGCCGGATCGTTTCAAAATAAATTTGCGTAAGAAACGGAATCCGATATTGACTCTATTTTGAATCAACGAAAGGATGTGGATATAAGATTCGTCGTAGATAGGGTTGTCACAAATCAGAAAATTTATATGCCCGATGTAGACAGTCTATTTTTTCCAAAAATTACTTGGTGTCATCTTTAAGTTGTCATTTAACAGGATATTTAGTTCTAAAATCAGCACATACGATTTATTACCGAAATTTATTTTTTATAAAACCATTAAATTTCCTTTTTTTGTAAATAGGAATGTTATATTATTGTTAACTATTGTTGTATATTAAGTTCGCTCGCACCAATTGTCTTAAATATCTAAGCCACATGACCCTGACTGTAAACACTTTGAAAGGACTGCAAAACATAAATACCCTGAAATCCGATGTATCCAATCTATAGACACCGGACGATGGCAACCCTAGTCGCATAGCTAGGGTTCGCTAACCTAACATATCCATAATATTGTGGAAATTTTATGCACTGTCAAGTATAGATTGATATTAACTTTTGACTTTTAGAAATTTTAGGTTGACAGTTTGGACCCTTTACGATATTTTTATACGTTTTTATAACTCGTTTTAATAAAAATCACAACGAGTATGATATTTATGATTTTATGATATTTATGGTCCCGTTAAATAAAATAAGATAGATAAAGATACAGAATCAAATGATAAGAATAACGAAGTCAACCAATTACTTTGGACGGAACGGGATAGCTCTTAAAATGAGTTGGAGATCACGAAATTACAAAATTAGTACGCTTTGACAAGGATATTTCTATCTTTTGAGATTTTATGTAGCGGGGCGAAATTTTAACAAATTAATACGAATTTGTATTTAGGAACTTATTTAAATTTTTGTATCACGATTGTTTATTAAGATTTATAATGTCAAAGTTATTTTGTAAGTCTGAAGTAGGAAACAGGCGTGAAGTCCAAGTAATGGTATGTGATCACTATCGTCCATGGACACTGACGGCTATGTGGAGTCGTCACATACAATAGTATTGCCAATGGTAAGAACTAAAATGGTCACCTCATAATTAAGTCAGTTGCCAATGTGCATAATTAGTTAAATAATATAACAGTAGTTTTATCAGAGGACAGCCACGGATACTTCCTTTGAAAACCAAGAAGTTAAAACTTATTACTGCCAGGATTTGACACTGACTGAAAGGCTGAAATTCTTGGTATTAATACAAGGCTACCTGATCTTGATACTAAACCACCGTTTATGTCTAGGGATTAATGATTTATCTAACTATATCGAACTTAACTGAAGATTCGACATCCAGTTCCAAATATATAAATTAATATAATATACTCAAAGATTAGTAAAGATACTTCGCCGCCTTGAAATTGAATGAAGCCACAAATGGCTTATTTTAGGAAGTTCTTTTTTTGAATTCTTGACAAATAAAAACATTTTTAGAGAACATTTACGAATAAATAACTAATACTGCGTAATTTACGTAATAAATATTTATTTATTTCAATAATTATTTCAAATATTTTAGGGACATTTTAGCACGGAGACGTGGCAAAACTTTTTTACGCAACTATTTCAATTCTCAAAACTGGGTTCATTTTCTTGTTGGGAGTGAGTAATCTTTACTAATCTATGAATATACTAAATAACTCAAGTTTTTAATATATTTTAAGATAAACTAGAAATGTCATCAACTTTTCTTAAAAAAATCTCACTACAATACACTTAACGGAACGATCGAAAATGAATTTGATTTTAAAATTAATGAGTCCACTGAATATAGGAAAAAATACAAATGACAAACATCTTTAATCCACATGAATATCCTAAAACATACTGATATTGTTTTTACTTCCGAAAGTCTTGTATTTAAATCGTAATCATATGAGATGGTTTAACTAATGTATTGCCTACTTGATGATTTCAACAATTCAGACTAAACAAAAAACCGTTCCCGAGGAGCACTTAAAACTAAACCTTGAACAAACAATAAGAAATAATCCTGTTCATTTGGCAATTCGGGGCGGAACAATTAAATTAGAATCTAGAGCAAACACCAACAAAATAATTAAATTAAAACAAGGACAATTTCCAGTGAGACTCCCGGTGGAAACTAAACGAACTAAAATAACCAAGTAATAACAATAAAAGGGGAAAGGTAACGGTACGACAGAACTTGCTAATCAACATTATACGGAGCCCGTCTTTGTATACAATTAGATCGATAATCTTAGGGTGGGTTGCACCATGTAACTTTAACAATAAGAAGAACCTATAGTAGAGGATCCCAGTATAGGACGACCTTCACCGATCTGGTTAATAGATGATTCTTCCACTAAAAGCTTAACCAGCTGTTAAATTTACATCTGACAAATTCATTAGTTGCACCATTTTAGCAACGGTTAAAATGACGTCATAACTAACACTTAATATTGACCGATCGATTTCAGTCGCTTAAAATTGTTTCTATTGACATACATAACAACCTTACTTCGATTAAAAATCGAAGTGACAGTGACACAAAAGGCGTTGTGATGTCTAAATAATGGTACTGCCACAAGAAAAAAATACAGCTATAAAAACTAGGAAAATTAACGCAAACTTTAATCGGGCCTACGGTGCAACCAACCCTAGCAAGGTTTTCATTCTTTAGTGATAATGAAGATTACAAAGAGATTTTTTATTTCTACTTTTATCTAGTCATCATTATCATTATTATTAAAGGTTCTTTCATGGTTCACTTACAAAGCTATGAATGGTTCATCTATTTCTGTCTAAGACAAGCATGTTAAACGTTGCTGTCATCTAATTCGTAGGGTGTGATATCTTTAGTACGTCGTCAGGCTTTCTAAATTAGTGCTTAGAAGCAGCAATGCAATTGTAAGTGAACTTAGGTAGAAGTCTAATCCTATATAGGGCTTATTATAAAAAATATGTATTTAGCGCAGAGAGACTACCTACCATCAGATGGACGGCATGTTCGTTAACTACTTCAAAAAACTATAACTTTTGCTATTCGAGGGAGGATTTATTTCCTATCCAAAAATAAGAAAGATTAAGGCCGTAACAACGACGCTTCCAAACGTTCGAAGATTTGCTGATCCGATCTACAAAACGATGATATAACCAGATTTTTCAAAAGGAATCTTTTGGTCATGCGGTTTTCTAAGAGATTTTGTTAAACCACTACACAAAGAAAAAGAGGTATTCAATCCGACACGTATATTTTTTATAAGACATAAAATAGAAGTGGAGCAAATAGACCAGCTGATGTTACCATGCCTAATATTAAAATTATGTAGATCCATGAAACAATTCGAGAAATAACGAACGTGTCTTGTGTAGATAAAATTAATAAAATGAAAATGAAAATGAAAATTATTTATTGCCAGAATGTAGTAATGGTAAACGGTGACAAATATTTTATATGTTCTTACATTCTACTATAAAAATAGTGTGCAATGCTTGACATTGACAATACAGTAATAATAAACTCAGCCTCGTTATCAGAATATTATGCACTCCTATCATTTATGAATCAAAAATGTAATTAATAATTAATGTGAATTCATAGGTCGGTTAGATCGTTCTTAATATTAAATTAATTCTAAAAAGTTAGCAATAAACTTATTACATTTATATTAGTTACTGACCAGAACCATTTACATGTAATATTGCAAATTAATATTCGGTATTGAATATTTAATTGAAAATGTTGAGGACTAAATAGAGCAAATTCCGTCGCTAGGTCTACTCGGAGCATTACGCGTGCCCTTAAATGATCTGATCTCCTTACTTCCATATTAGCTTTCCATATTACAAATTTTTAACATTACAATTGTGCGTAAGTTATAATAATTGTCAATTATACACATAAAATAATATTCTTTATGAGCAGTATTAATTTCAATGATTTTGATCAGTAACAAGCATTAGAAATAACAAAACATTAAAATATCTTACCCGTGAAGCTTTGTGCATCATATTACCACTTAATATTAGTACACCTACCCGGCACCATGCATTGGGATAAAATCTGAACCAATATTTGATCATATATGGCATCACCAACTTCAATTAGACCAATATTACAGAAACCGCTATTGTCTGTAGAATTAAATCTTCTTTCATCGACGCTCAAGAATCAGCGTCTTCAAATGTTGACTTAAACATTGGTGTATCATTTAGCACAATTTATTCCACATATTTCGATATTGGCACAAATCCACAATTCCGACCAACGTTGGCCCAAACCTTAACGCCAATATATGGAGCCGGGTATGTCATTCCAACCCAACACTTACCCTCAACGTGTGTCAACTGAATCTCTTCACGTCGACCACTAGCCCCCGTCACTTCCCTGCACATATAAAAGACGAACACACTCTTATCATCCTTTCTCATTACGTTAACTTCCATTACACTATCTCTGACATGTCGCAAATAGCGTTAACTGTGCATGCCAATTCCACGATAGTTATACAAAGCTACAAAAAGATATAATAAACAACCAAAAATGTATATAATTATATCCAATCTGTATTTAAAAATTCTCCATATACATTTATCGTTTCTGTGTCTGATGCTTTGACTTTTTTTGTGTCTTGTGTCTTGTTTGCATGTTTTTCTCTGTTCGTTGTCACTGTTCCCTGTCCGCCTGTTTCTGTTATATTCTCTTCACAAAGCTTTATGTCGCCTATTGGACAATTAAGAGTGTGTTTGTCTTTAGTCTTTTATGTGCATGGAACATTATCTAATATTATAAATATATCGTTATTTATATTTCACTGTACGGTCTTTGATGTGGAAGGTTCACCAAGTTGAGATATTTTAATTTTGTTCACTCAATTTTTTTTTTGTTATATAAAAAGATAATTAGACACCCGATCAATATAAAATTAATTTTATGATTGAAACACAGTTATCTTCTTTTAAATTCATTGCAAGGGAAATATTTTAAAAATAAATTAATCTTCAATTAAAGAAATATTTACAAATTTTCAATCTCAATTTGAGATTTAAAGACAAAAATACTTTCAAATCAGAATCAGCTTCGCAAACTGATTAAAATTTCTCAATAATATCTCTTGGTTAGTGAACCTTTCTGGCATCTGGTGTAAGTACAGTATTGTTAATAGTTAAAAACGCTGTAGTGGATGCAATAAATAGCTAATATTTATGTAAAGCTAAACGGCAACATAGTGATAAGCCGAGGAAATTCAAAATGGCGTTATTAAGAAAAGCGTCAGTGCTATCGTTTCGATTTATTTCAAGGTTGGACGTTCTTTCGTCGAAATTTCTAGAATTTTCATTCTAGACTGTGTTATTTTTCCATTGTCCGTCCTAAATTGAAACGATAACACTTTTGTTAATGTAACAGTCAGTAAAACTTGTCCAGGTGAGGTGGGTTTTTTCGTTATAATTCATTAATTGAATTTGCCTTTTGGATACAAAATGAGATTTTAAGAATTATATGTGATTAAATTGCCATCCATAAATTAAATCAGAGGATCATAGTGACGTCATATTTAATTGAAATATTTTAGTATTTTTCAGGACAATTTTAATACCAATGACGTCATTATTGTGACACTATTTTCAACTCCTGTCACAATATTGTCAACATTGTGACAGGAGTGTTACAATATTGACAATAGTGTGACAACATGACATGAGGCCTCATGTGACATAATTTTTGGATTATCCCAGTGTCAGATTATTTATAATATCATCCCCCGCCCCCCACCTCACCCGGACAGGATCGTAAGCGATACGTACCAGATGTGTTGATGATGCTGAAAGCTTGTACCTGAATTATATCATGTTATTATATCGTGTTCAAAGCTGTTATAGCATAGTTGTGTAGTTCAGTATTACTCGCGATATCTTATGATATCGTATATCATATATCGTATCATGTTATGTCTCAAAGATTTTACTCCGACTTCTCGAAGTTTTATGCGAATAGAAAACTCATTGTCACTTGCTTTAACTGGTAAGGAAAACATCACGAAGAAACCTAAGGGCTCTTCTCAAAGTGGGAACTACCACACCGTGCTTAGTAGGAATTCGAACCTACAATCTTCTCAGACCCGTGCCCAGGAGTGGGACAGTAAACTGATGGTGTTCTTGAAAGTCTTCGATTGATGTGTCCTGCACAATGATGTGAGGTAACCGGAGTTGTGAGGGTAGGTACACTGAAGTACGGTTTACACTACATGTATACGCTACGGTACGGTAACGGTACGATTTACGGTTTACGTACGGATATTTACTTTTTACACTAATAATAATGATAAATAAAAAAGGCATGCCACTACATAACATATAGCTACAGAGAAGAAATCCGTAAAATACTTTCGGTAATTTTAGAATGACATTCAATTTACCAAAAATACTTTACGGATGAAGATAAGTTTTAGGTTACGTAAAACTTTTTAATAAAGAAAATCTGTTAAAAGACAGTTATTTTTAGGGTTCCGTGTGATAAAACAAAAACGGAACTCTAATAGGATCAATCGTGCATCTGCCTATCTGACTGTCTCAGGCAATTTGCACTAAAAGTACTGAACCAAATGAGTTGAAACTTAGTACACATACGCTTTTTTCGATAATAAATATTTTAAATAACTTTACTAGAATTTTCGATTTATTTTGGGAAAAATATTAACGATATTACTTTATAAACTCTACAGTCCACCTTATATTTCTATTTTAGACCGTATTTTCGGAGTTATTCGCGATATTACGTATCGAAACTCAATTTGCTGAGTATTTTCACGTATTCGTAAATTTCTTTTACGGCGCTTCTAAATCGAAAGTTACTGATATAGTTGCAAACTTTTAAAATAAAATGTTTAAGATAAAGTTATTTTTGGATTCGATGTACGTATGACTTCACTTTTAATGGGATCAGTTTGGATTAATACTAAATTAAAACTATATTGAAGAAACTTAATGAAAATATACAGATAGTTTGTAGAAACCTTTCATGATGCAGGCAACGGCACCACCGCCACACCTATTTCTGCCTTATAACAGAAGTGTTAAGTTCTGCTGTGCTCTGCTTTGAAGGGTGTTGTAACGGAGACATACTTTTTCGAGGCTTTCCAGCTTAGTCCTCAGGGGTAGCGGCGCATCCGTCGACTTAGGGTAGTAATCTAATCTTATCTGTGGTTGATGACAGATGTCAACGAGCGGCAATAGCCATTTACCATCAGGTTGATTTCATACACGTTTGCTACTCCTGAGAACTAATTTGGAATGCCTCGTATATAAAGATATAGATAGATAGATAGACAAAATAAATAGATAGGAAGAGATCTTACCACACCCCTCAAACCAGAACACAGCAGCGTTTAACACTGCTATTATAAGAAATAAAAAATATATGGTAAAAATGATAAGTAGCCTAAAATAATAGCTCTATTTCGTCTTTGTGCCAACTTAGAATATTGATCATGGTATGGAAATGAGCCGGTCGTCGAACTCCGACCTGAAATCTAGACTAGACCAATCAAATGAGCTATTTCTTGCCTATGATCGATACCTGGCTGCGTATGAACCTAGAATCTAGATCGCTTATGGTATCATCGTTTTCAAATTGATTTATATCATGACCTGCGTATTTTCCACCATCGCCTTAGTTTTGTTTTTCGCTGATATTTATGTGTGTATGAAAGTATGTCTATTTCTTTGTAACGTTTTGAAATCCAAAAGGTTCGAAAGTTTTACAAAGTATTTTTTGAATAATATTGAAGTAATAAACGAGCATGCAGTTCACCTGATGGTAAAGGGTAACTATCGCTACGGATATTTATAATAAATCCTAGATAGCAGTTCTACCTGAAGTCACAGATGCGTTGCTGCATCTGAGACACCTCGGATATGTATATCTCCAATGGCACACACATCGAACCAGAACACAGCAGCGCTAAACACTGCTGTTATTAGGCACAAAAAGTGTGGCGATGACGCCTTCGTAGTCGATCCGCAGTGTTCTACCATCTTCAAAAGGTATGAGGTGTTGAAACATTTGTCATTGTTTATCATATTGTTTTTATATAAAGCATAGATTAGTAAAGATACTTCGCCGCCTTGAAATTGAATGAAGCCACAAACAGCTTATTTTAGTAAGTTCTTTTTTTGAATCCTTGACAAATAAAAACATTTTTAGAGAAAATTTACGAATAAATAACTAATATACGTAATAATTACGTAATTTACGTAATAAATAAATAATTATTTCAAATATTTTAGGGACAGTTTAGCACGGAGACGTGGCAAAACTTTTTTACGCAACTATTTCAATTCTCAAAACTGGGTACATTTTCTTGTTAGGAGTGAGTAATCTTCACTAATCTATGATATAAAGCAACAATTTAAAAAATCTATAAAAATCACTAATCCTTTCGAACTGTTGTGAAACGCTTCGCTGAAAGCATTATACAAAAATATATTCGTCTACCATTTTCCAAGCAAGCCCGACATCGTAATTACTGACATATCACAAACAAATGTTCGCAAAACGTAATAGGAAATGTTAGGAAAACATTTGGAACGCAGGAAGTGTTCATACGCCCTCAGTCGTGTCCGAGAGAGTTTTGTACTTTGTTAAGTTTTAATGAGGTCTATCTAGCCCCATGTCCATGACGTTTCTATAATCCGGACTTTTTAGTCAACAGCGGAGGGTAATATTCTTCGAGCGTATATATGTACATATGTATGTAGGTATTTATATGTATGCCTCATTGTTTAATACGCTTTGCAGCCCAAGCGGCTTGACGGATTTTAACATATGAGGTGTCGTTGGATTCGTCTAAATTGTGGGAGTAACATGAAGGTGGTAGAACCGTCTGTGGTTCGACTCCGGCGGCACCACCGTCACATCTATTTCTGCCTCATAACAGCAACGTTAAGCGCTGCTGTGTTCTGCTTCGAAGGGTGTGGGAAGGGAGACATATATTTCCGAGGCGTTCCAGCTTAGTCCTCAGGGATAGCGGCGCAATTGTGGCCGACCAGGTAGGAATATCTAATCGTATCTGGGGTTGATTACAGATGTCCATAATGGTGGGTGGCACTAGCCACCCACCATTAGGTGGACTGCATGCCCGTCAGCTACTATATTAAAAAAAAATTAGGCTATCATTTTAAGCTGCCGGTTTTGTATTTTATAATAATGACTACTTTATAAGATTGAAGTTCCAAATGAGCATGCAGTTCACCTTATAGAAAATAATCCCCATTGCCTATAGAGATTTGTAACCAACTCCGTATAGAAGAGGGGTTCCACCAGAAACCGTTCTACCAGACGTCTTGCCACTCCTGAGAACCAAAATGGTCTCATACGTATGACAGCCGGCATCATCACCTTCCCACCGAAACACATTACCCTCCGCAATCAGACAAAAAACCTCATTAATCATCTTTCACAAACATTCACCATCACAAGACAACTTCCTACTATTTTTCCCACTAAATAACCAAGAGATAGTACAGTAAGGTAAATAATTTTCACGTTTCACATTTCATACCTCTAATAAGCCGGCCTAGTTGCAAACTTTTTCAGGTCACTACGAAACTAATTATATTCCCGTACTCGGATTGCGCACACACAAATGTTCGCGTGAATAAAATTTCTGAGGTTGAATGCTTCAAGGTATATACAAGTAGATATACGAGTAGATATAATTATGCTACTGAATGGATGTCATTCAGAAACAGACTCGATTTTTACCACGCTTTTTTAGCTTGAACTGTATGTATGTAACGGAATCTTTGAACTCGATATTTACCCACTTTGAACGGTGCGATTAATTTAAAATTTTGAACTATCAAGAATCGATGACAATACACGATTTAAAGAATTTTATCCCATTCACCTCATCAGGAATCAGGATTAAAGATTTTCCTTGTGCGATTTTAGCGTGGTTTTTAGTTTTTAAACTATAATTATTTAATATATCTTTAAATTAAAAATTACGCTTTCATTATTTCTCACATTATGTTTTCCTTTATGCGTTAAATGCGTATTTTTTACACTTTTGATTTTTGTTTTTTTTTTGTTTTGTGTGTGTCGTACGACTTACGCCTTAGCATTCATAAATTGACTGCCAAAGTAATGAAAATTGTATTTTTGCTTTTTTCAACCAGGACGGTGAATAAGATTTTTAAATGTAATTTTACATGTACCTATGTATAGTCCGCGTAAAACTCCTAGTCCGCTCTGAAAATAGAAATGAATCGCGTCGCCACAGTAAGTTGTATGACTACACCTGCTCGCAACAACTTCAGAGCGGACTAGCAGTTTTGGCGCGGACTATACGTAGATGCGTAAAGTTAGCGTGCCGCAAACTACCGAACCGATATATGCGCGATAATATATTAAATATAAATTCAATTTCGTTTTTTTCCTTTTTTTTATCATTCATACCATCCGTGTGTGTCACACATTAGCATTCATAGCGCAGCCCGCCTCCCGTATCGGCTCGAGCTCCCGATATTTTATTCAATTATATGTAAAAACCGGTCTCCTCCAGTATTATCCGGTTCGGTCTCATATCCGCCTGATACTTTTTTTTACCTACAATATTATTGTATTGAATTGTTATTGAAATTGGCAGCGTCTTCCTAACATAACAGTATTGTATTTTGTGCTCTTTATTAAATAAATGTCCATATTTTATCGGCAAATTTAATATGTATTTCTCTATTTATTTTCTGGGCGTGTTGTCTCTTTTTAGTTTGTGGTAGCGTGCGTTCGCACGCTTGCCGTTACAAATTTAAACGTGTAGCTAGAGCATTTAACTTGTTTGTGTCAGCTTGTAAGTGCTTGTAACATAACTTTTGATGAAGCCAAACATTTGTTAAGAATTGGAGCTTGCGGCAAAATCCTCGTCAAATTCTAGAAACTTTACCTTTCAAATGAGTGTCTATTATTAAGCAAATTTTATATTTAGAATATACTCCTTAAAGCTAAAAGTTGCTCAAGCGTCAGTAACCTTAACCTTTTTTCAAAAGACGCCGAAAATAAAGTACTCGTGTTTTCTGACTAACAGGATTAGAGACCGACAAGTGTGAACCGATCCTAAGGTAAGATACATTAGGTTAACACGAAAATAGCATTGAAGTCTAAGAGAAGTACTCCAGTTGCACAAATAACTTGTCGGTTGTTCCCCGACTTCGTAATGTGATGTGCATTCATCTTCGTTTGTACAGCGACACCCCGAGGAGGGAAAGTGTAGTGTATGAAAACAAAGTACTGAATAAATCTCTCGATCTTGACAAGATATAAGATTGGAGTAGCAAACGAGCATGCAGTCAGATCAGATAGATTGAAGGTATATCGTATCCGAGGCGTTCTAACTTATTCCTCAGGGGTAGTAACGCATCTGTGGCCGATCTCAGATAGACATCTTTTCTTATATAATATGGACTGGCAGACGAGCATGCAGTCCACCTGATGGTAAGTGCTCACTACTGCCCATGGACATCTGTCATCAACCCCAGATAGAATTAGATATTCCTACCTGAAGTCGGCCACAGATGCGCCGCTACCCCTGAGGGCTTAGCTGGAACGCCGCAGAAAAGTATGTCTGCCTTACCACACCCTTCAAACCAGAACACAGCAGCGTTTAACACTGCTGTTATGAGGCAGAAATAGGTGTGGCGGTGGTGCCGCCGGAGTCGAACCACACAGGGTTCTACCACCTTCATATACGAATAAAACTTCTCCGCAAACGAATTTAACCAATTTTATTTTTGAAGAGTACAAGATAATTTCCTGGAAAAATTATATCTTCCGTGTCCATTTTGTTACATGGTTTATTTTGATTCGGATGTTCCGCGGGAAACTTTTTTGTTCCCATTTGAATTTCATGAATACGTAATTTGCTATGATGAAATTAGGTCTCTCAGTTGAAAAATTCCATTTCGCTTTTCATAATTTTTCTGTGTTTATTATTTTTAATGGGCATCACGTTTCTCTGTTACGAACCGTGTGGCGGAGCGGCCATCATACGGTTTGATGCACAGAAGGTTCCGGGTTCGATCCCCGGTCAGACAAATATCTAAACGATGAATTCAGTTTCCCGATGTGGGTCTGGATGTATGTGTCCATGGCACCCACGACAGAGGGAATCCTAGTGTGAAGTTACAAGGGTAGAAAGCGTCATTCTTATTTTTCTAGTCAAGTAAAATCAGTATTTGACATATCCTTTCAGGTATATTCATAAAAATGGGTATGCAAACAATAGGACAGATCGGATATTGGTAACAGGCGTAAATCGGTAGCGCGACAGAACTATTAGCAGTAATTTGTACTTACGATTGTAACAGAATTTAAATCCAATTTTCGACGATGGTTCATCTACATCAATGGTCGAATGGAGTCCTATATCTAAGCCCTTAATCAAGACTACACTAAAACGTCTACGTAATTCGAGTCATAGGGTTCGACAGCTGTCAAAGGGTTCGGCCGGATACGTTCGGGAGTTGTGGGTCAATTAGTTTAGGGCAGCCTTTCCCAACCAGTGGTCCGCAGAAGCCGAATTATGGTCCAAGAACAATTTTAAATTTAGCGAGCCGTTTATTAAATTTAGCAGTTTGAAAGTAAGTGATGATTTGTGTGTAACTATGATTAACAATGTTAGTCCTAGGGTAGATGAACTTGTAAAGATGATGCAAGTACCTACAGAAATTACATCAATACAAAACTATAAAAGTTCATCCTATAATCATAGATAAGTATAAATATCTCACCGCCTTGTAATTGAAGGAAGCCATTAAATGACTTAAACGGCTGACAATTCTGTCAGCCATTTAATGGCTGTCATGGCGTAATTTACGCGGAACAATGCCGACATGCGCAGTTAAGACACGAAATCGAAAAAAAAACTGCGGAGAAATATCGTTTCATTCGTAAATGATCTAAAAACTACATTTTTTCATATTTTTCAAACACGAAAATAGATGACAGTGACAAATGTCAAAAGGTTACATTTTTTTGTTAGGAATATAATCTTTACTTATCTATGCCAATAATATTTTTATTTCTTTTTATGTTCCTATTGAGTTTTTTTTTATTAAAAGTTAAAGTTTCAGTTTGATTATTACAATTTACTGCACATATATAGTGGTCCCTGCTAACAAGAATGTCATGCGTGGTCCTTGACCAAGACAAGGTTGGGAACCTCTGGTTTAGGGTCTAACTGTGGGTACTTCGGGCGCGGTCTGCGATGCGCTCTACCGTGAACGAGCGATTAATTAAGGGTGGGTTTGTATAATTCAGCCCTGAATCAATGTTTGACTGATGCGTAATAAGTGGCTTTGGTTTTAGTTTAGACACTACGCAATGCTTTTTTGCAAATTTTGATTTCAAAGTGAGAATTGCAGAATCCAAATTGGAAG
Source organism: Epargyreus clarus clarus (assembly GCA_014595695.2). Classification (NCBI taxonomy): domain Eukaryota; kingdom Metazoa; phylum Arthropoda; class Insecta; order Lepidoptera; family Hesperiidae; genus Epargyreus; species Epargyreus clarus. The sequence goes on from JACTTY020000019.1 coordinate 245,311, forward strand.
GTAGAACCATAGATAAGTAAAGATTACTCACTCCTAACAAGAAAATATAACCAGTTTTGACATTTGAAATTGTCACTGTCATCTATTTTCCTGTTTGAAAAATATTAAAGAAAATGTAGTTTTTAGAGAATTTACGAATAAAACGATATTTCCCCGCACTTTTTCTTCGATTTCGTGTTTTTGCACCGCTTAACTGCGCATGTCGGCATTGTTCCGCGTAAATTACACCATGGCAGCCATGAAATGGCTGACAGAATTGTCAGCCGTTTAAGCCATTTAATTGTTTCCTTCAATTACAAGGCGGTGAGATATCTATACTTATGTATGGGTAGAACTAATAGGGTACGACCGGTAAGGTACCATTTTCTCGCCTATTTGTAGCGTGAAGCAGTTCTTGCATTTGAGATGCTACGGAATGCCTTCTGTGCCACCATATCGATTTTAAAGCGGGAATTCCAGGAGCAAAGTGTGTTTATTCAAACAACATTCTCTACTTAACTATTTTCGAAAGACAACATGATACCATCACTTTTGTATATCTGTTATGGTGAAAAAACTACATTTTCTACATAATTTAGTGCATGGATTTTTGTGGTTCGACTACGGCGGCACCACCGCCACACCTATTCTGCTTAAAGACTGCAATGTTACGCGTTGTGTTCTGATTTAAAGAGTGCGTAAGAGTCACATACTTTTCCGACGCGTTATCTTATCGTATCTATGGTTGGTTACAAATGTTCATGGGCGGCAGCAGCCACTTACCATCAGATCGACTGCATAGATTATTATAAAAATGACCGATTTAAACAAATGTGGACGAAATAACCAACAGGATAGTATCATTACAAACAGGATAGTATCATTACTATCCTGTTAGTTATTTCGTCCACATTTGTCAACTCATGTTGATAATAACTAATTGAAAGCAGTGATAGCCTAGTGGTTACGAAACGCGGCCTCTCGATCGAGGGGTCCGAGGTTAAAATCCCAGGCACGCACCTCTGATTTTTCAAAGTTATGTGCGTATTAGAAATTAATTATCACTTGCTTAAACGGTGAAGAAAAACATCGTGAGGAAACCTGCATACCCGAGAGATCTATAAAGAAAAAAATCTAAAAGGTATGTAAATATCAATACGCACTTGGCCAGCGCGGTGGACTATGGCCTAATCCTTCTTATTCTGAGAGGAGACCCGTGCCCAGCAGTGGGACAGTAATGGGTTGATGATGATGATGATGAATTGAAAGTGTACATCTAGCATTAGATATCATCTTTTACTTTGCCTAGGAACAAAAGTATGAAATTAACTATTCCCAGTAAAGAACGGTTACCAGGAAAAAGATTGGCGTGGTAAAACCGGCTAATATTAGCATATTTCTAAGGAACACTGCTTATGAATTTCTTAGTATTATCCTCGTACTTTTGCGTTTGCTGTCTTTTCTAATAAATTTCTGAATAATTGTGATGTATAAGACATTACATTACATTTAATTGCACTACATTTAAAATACGTACCTCATGATGTATGAATTAGTCTTATGGAACTTTTTCTCTTAAGTTGTTATTTGCGATCAAACTGACCCTTTTATAATGCTTTGACAGCTTAAAAGTCGAAGCTTTTTCAAATATACAAAAATATTAGGTAATAAATAGGTCATTTTGGAAGATATTAATTCCCGTTAAAAATTATAAATTTGTGAACTTTCGTAAGAAAAAATGGTTAAGATGGCGTAAGCATGGGGGTTAATATATGCAGACAGGATTTTCTACTAGGAATATCCAATAATATTTTTCTTCAAACAAATTCAAAATCCCGGCATATACGCACTAGGTAAAAATTTGACACATTGTACCAACTAATAGAATTCCATAAAACTGTGTCAATAGCATAGGTATTCCCGTTTAAGTCACAAAGCCTTTGACTCTGTGCTCGTAAGGCCCGTCAAAGGGACCGGGGGTACCTACGTGAAACCAATTAGTTATGGACCTTAAACCTTACACCGGATGTGGTATGTAACCGGGTAAACCCTTGCGATTAATTAAAGTCGGAATATTTATATAGTAACTTTAGATATAGATGGTTAGGTAAAGTCTTCATTGTAGACCAAGAAATACCGACAGACCGACCGACAGAGGAAAGACTAAAAAACTATAGTATAAAACGGTAGTCTTTATGCCAAATTAGCTCTTTTTTTTAGAGTTATAACGAAAGGTATTCATATTATCTTTTCAGATAAATAGATATACAAATATACTAGCTGGCCCGGCAAACATTGTGTATCCATATAAATAAATTAATGTTAAGAGTGAACAACCCTTATCACTTAGGGGTATAAAAAATAAATTGTAGCCGATTCTCAGGCCTACTGAATCTGCACATAAAATTTGGCGAAAATCGGTAAAGCCGTTTCAGAGGAGTACGGTAACTAACACTGTGCCACGAGAATTTTATATATAAGATAAAGAACGTAGAGAATATTGAACAGTACCCTTACCATGAGTTTTTACGCTTCGACAAATATGACTGTTTTGGTATTTGTTTACGTATGGGCCAATACGATTTCCTAGTTCTGACACAATCCGCTAGGGGCGCTGAATGGAATTTGTATGAGCAAATACGTAAACAAATACCAAAACAGTCATATTTGTCGAAACGTAAAAACTCCTGGTAAGGGTACAAATATAAGCTAAGCGCGAGCGAAATAATCAAAACAAAGAAATTTCCGATTTCAGGTGATACGAAGTCGAATCACGCGTAACCGTTGCAATTCCGTCGCTAATTCTGATCTACGACTGGCTCGGTAGAATGCCACTCCAGTACACATATGGTAAACACAAACAAAATCGAACCCAAGACCTTTGGTACAGAGAGTCGAATTTCACTTAGAGACGTTGGAAATGGTATATGATGCGAATTTGAAACGAGTTGTATAGAAGATAAGGTCGATGTTCCCGTAGAGGGTGGTATTGAAGCAGTTCACGTGCTGGGGCACTTCATTACGATTCATTTAATTTGTAACGCGATCATCCGGGCGAGGTCCTTTCCTTACTATTTGTACAGTTGCGAGAGGATTAACTTCAGAAATATAGTAAAAGAAAGATAAATAGTAATAATAATATAGCAATTTTTTAACAAATCCAAATCATACTGGCGAGGCAAGTTTCTTAGGCGATTACGCTTTAAGAAATCCAAAAGAATATAACATAATTAAAAATTGATCTAATTTGTAATTCGGTCTCTCAAATTGGGGATCCGGGAATTGTATTACTGGGCATATCCGAGTTTTCAAATGATGAATATATAGAAATGTATTAAGTATTACTTGCAATAATTCTAGTAGAATAGAATAGTCTAATAGATTCTCAACTCAGGACACTGCAGACCTGAGTCGAGTTTTGCAAAAAAATATATTCAAAAACAAAGGTCAGGATAAATAACAGCCTACTCTATTGTAACACTTAGAAAAACCCCCAACTATCGAGCAGAAACGACTCTATAAAAGTTAAAGTCTTTAACTTCATTCAATGACCTAATGTAGAGATCCAAGGAAGACCAACTAAACACAGTCATAGTAGAGTTCAGTAGTGTCCATCAGCCTAACGACTTAAAGTGCATCCCTTACATATCCCGAACGAAATTAAACCAAGCACTTGAGAGGGTAGAGTTCATATTTATCTATCTACCCTCATATCTACGAATGTTCCCTATTCGGGGGGAGCTAAAGGCCATATTGCATTGGGGTGAGTTTAGACGGGGTTGTTGAATATTTTAGTGATATATCGGGAGTTCGCGTGGTAGATATAGAGTAAGGGTAGATGTGTTGGGTCTGTTACGTTATCAGGTCACTAAAGCAAACAGAAATAGAGGACTTCTTGAAACTGTATTTTTTGAACTAGCTAGTTTTGTCGAGAGACTGTCAAATGTAAACGTTGTTAGTAGGATAACTTCTGAACAAAATAAGAATTGGAAAGTGATTTGTATGTGCAGATGCTAAACTACAAATTCAAAACGTTAAAGTCCACTAAAGAATTCAGTGTTTATTTTAAACTGAAAAAATACATATAAAATGTATAAACTTAAATAAAGCATTTGACGAACTTCTAATAAGCAGGAGTTGCTTAATTCAGCTGAATGTTTATGGAGACATTATTTTTATGAATAACATTTTTTAAAAGTAGGAATTAACACTACTTTGCAACAAGTTTTATTACTAACTTTATAGCATGGGTTTCGCATTAGTTTCGGGAAAAGTAACGCCTGATACAATTAACTCATAATATTTGGTGCTACACAGATCTTGATATTGTATCGGCGAAGCCAATAGACTTATTCTAAAAGAAACTAATTTAACTTTTTAATTTAAAGTTATTTATTGGCATTTTTCTTTGTTAACAAGCAATCTGCATCAATTACATTCGCAATTGTCTCATCACTACATACTTAAGTAACTCCACAACAAACAATTCGAAAGTGACGCTCCATTAAGCTCGCGTACGAAACACGGCACAATATTGCACCTATTTACAGTGAACCACCAAAGTTGCGACGCGCGAGCTGTTAGCGTAATACGATAACTGGCAAGTATCTGTTATCCTTGGATACGTTCCAGAAAGATCTGTGCAGAGTCTCTTTCGTGTTTGCGACTCTTGCATAAGGACCGCTCTCGGATTCGCTGGTAACGGTGCCAAATGTTTTAATCCACCTGTCGTGCGGTGTTAACTTTATTGAGGCTTTCGGGATTCGCGAGTTAAGTTGGTTGAGTGCGGATTAGTTAGGCTGTGGTTATCGTTTTCAATTCGGGTTGTATGATTTTTTTCTTCGTATTTATTGAAGTTTTGAATTCTTAACATATTAATCAAAAGTTTCTTTTCCTGATAATGATTTTCAAAATGTTTGGTTAACTAAAAGGTCTGTAATCCACGTTGTGGTTTTCTCAGTTTCAGTGTTAGTCCAATGTGGGCTGGTACACATACTTGGGATTTATATAACTTATGTTGCATTTGGTACAAAGCATCTTAGTACCGTACTCTTAGTTAGTCTAAATATAATACATAATCATAAATGCATTAATAAATACTTAGTTAGCTCTTTAACTACTTCTAGATCTATTGTATTTCTTATCGTAGCTTCGAGCACAACTATTTCTTACTCCATACCCGATAACCGAGAAAACTATCTATTATCGTCAACAATTTTTAGTCCCGCGTTGGGCGCCAATTTCCACATGTACGCTTTAACGATTCGAACGGATTCATCCAATTTCCACTCGCGGCCGCTCCTCCATATTTAAACATTCAGCGCATTCAGGTATCTTGCCGATGGCATTTCGCTTTTATTAAATAAGAACTTGAGTCTGTTCAAATTGAAGTATGAAACCACCAAGAAATTAGATGTGAATAAAAATTTAAATTTATTTCAAGACCTATCGCATAATTTTTTGGTAAAGCTAACTTTACAAAGTTGGAATAACTCAAGGTGGTAAAACTTCACAAATAAATAAACATCTTGTATGTCCCTGTTACTGAGAACCTACTATGCCCTTTTCATAAAAAAATAGTTCAGCAAAATTACTTTGACAAATCATTAGCCAGGGTATTTGGTATTTTATTGCTTTGCTTCGGAGCAAAAATCATATTTCCAATTCCCCGTCAAGATAGGTAATTTACCAGCTGTCCCTATCAAGTCTTCGTGCCTCTTCCGGCGGCTCGGTCAATTCTGAAGGAGTCGCCTTTCCATAGCCATTACGCTGAGCGTGAATGCGATGGCAATTTCCATACAATAAAGAGGTCAGGCACACCGGCAAACGCTGGAGTGCAATTTCCTCGAACCCAAGCCCGATGACTCGTTGCATTGCCAGCGTTTAGTGAGACGCGAAAAAAATATCCTAATATTGCTTTAGTTGGTGACGTGGATCAATACAATGAAAAATAAGTTGTATATTTAGAAAAATCCAATGCAATTGAAACAGTCAAAGTAAATAACGAATTATGTGAATAAGTTTAAACATTATAAAGTGAGAGCAACTGATAGATATTTTAGCTCCCTATCAATGTCTGACAATTGAGAAATTATTAACAATAAATACAAAATAATATTTATACCGTATCTATTCAAACATCATAGGATTTCTTGGTCAGTTAGTTAATTACAAGACACATGGTATTGATTTTGTGGACCTTAATACTTTTCACGTCACTATAGTAAATTACTAAATTTGGCAACATTTTTAAAATACATTACAATTTTCAACTTCACAACTTTGCATCACTTCACTTCACTTCACTTTCACTCAATCTCACAACATTGCATAAGCTTCAACACCACTAAAAATTTCAATCTATCATCAAGCTAAATCGACGTACAAAATTTACAATGCACTCGCTGTCAGTGACACAGGTACATCAACGTACCCCCTATTATCCCTCCCCGTCCATTACGCGCGATGAGACCACGGCGCGCCAGCGTCCCCGAACAATGGCTTCGGAGAATAGTGAGCGACGAAGTGTGAAAATTTTCTCATAGAAATGAAATTTTCAACCGCGTTTTTCAAACAGTCAAATGCGACGCCCAACTAACCCGACCCGCTCTACGAACGCTGAGGTCTTTTTTTAAGGGTTAACTTTCGGCTTTCGAATCTTAAAATATTAAAGATATTAAACGAATTTTGGTCCGATTTAATTCAGTCTCATTGTAATGAAGTTATTTTGGAATTTATTCTAACTTACTACAACATACTAAAGGTTATTTTTTTTGACAACAAAATTAATCATTCTATATATAAAATTCTCGTGTCATAATGTTAGTTACCGTACTCCTCCGAAACGGCTTTACCGATTTTTACCAAATTTTATATGCATATTCAGTAGGTCTGAGAATAGGCTACTATCTGTTTTTTATACCCTTATCGCTTAAGGGTTGTTCACCCTTAACATTTTTTTTATTTATATGGCAACACAACGTTTGCCAGGTCAGGTAGTAACATTATAAAATGCATCTGATCGAACATACCAGATGGGAAGGAAGTTTTACTCGTACCTGAGGATCTACCTCAAATGTATATATACTCTTACAGACTAAATTGGAATGCCTCGTATAATAGGCCTTTCCTTACCACACGTTTTAACAACAACAGCGCTTAACACTACTGTTATTAAGTAGAACAAAACAAAGATATTCATTTATTACTTTATAAAGCGATTAATTAAATAAAGAAGAACATAGTCCCACGTTGGGCGCCAAAGTTAATATCGTAAAAGAGAACGAGTCGGAATTGCAATGAAACTTGAAACATAACAGTATCTCATAGAAATGTTCGTTTTAACTGCCCATAAGGATTTTTCCAGCTGCAACTTAAAAGCTTTATAAATAAAATTATACCCGCTAACATAGGTGAGGCTTTTACCTATATGAAATTCATTAGATTTATCTACCTAATAATATTTAACTATTAGATAAGGCAATTTCTTTTAAGAATTTTAGAATAGTTTAGATTAAACAGTTACGAGATTTTGTTGACCTCATCTATGACCTACGTATGTAGTTTAATTTTCTTTTGATTATGTCTGACCAAGTTAGATATATGGTCCAGGCATTTTGCGTAAGAATCGTTTCCTTCTGAAATAGTACATAATTCTCTTCGGATTTTATCTTCAAAATGTCATACCAGTACCAGTAATACCAGTACCAGTAGTACCAGTAGTAGTAATGGTATGTAATACCAGTGTCAAGTGTTCCTATGTTAAAGTTTGAAGTTTGAGAGGAAAGATTTGAAGGCTAGGACTTTCGTAGTGACAACGCATGTATGATAGGTTTTAGGTTCTATATCCCTTCTTCTCTATATAGTATGTAACAGGTATCCACAAACATTAGTGACCACTTATTGTATGCTTTTTTGCACCCTCGATTAAGAATAAGCCAAAGAAGTTTAACTTCAAAATGGCGCATCATCCAGCAGAGCTGATAAATACCTGCGCGACTGCGAAACGATATATTTCGTTGCCAATTCATATAGAGATGTTCGTGTTACCGATGCATACGGAACTCAGCGGGCCTTCACTCGGAGATATATACAAAATTGGATCCGTTCAGGTGTGTCCGATGCATTTCCCTTTGACTGAATTTTATTGAAATATAAAATGCTTAATGGTGTTACTTTTTAGAAAATTATCATAAAAATGTCATATTCTGATATGGTAATATGTATGTCGTTAAAAAGTAATTTAACACTTTCGTACGAAACACATTAGCGTTAGGTAGAATTCGAATTTTAAAAAGTAATAAAATATCGTGTATTTTTGTGTACAACAAACTCAAAAGTAATATACATTCATAATGGATTTCTGGGTGATTCTTCGAAAAAGAGGCTAACCGACTCATTCGCTTAACTTTTTTTGGGAATCCGTACCCCTAAAAATGAACCCTATGAAAACGGATGAAAACGGAACTCTATTACTAAGCCTCCGCTGTCCGTCCGTCTGTCACAGGGCTCTACATCCAAAACCGTAATAGATAGACACTTGAAAGTTTTACAAAGTACAACAAATACTAAAAATAAAATACAAATGAAAAACTTGGTGGCATGGAACCCTTCGTGTGCAAGTTCGGCTTGCACTTGGCCAATTATTTACTTTTTAGTTTTCTTTAAAACACTACAGAAATACAACTTCTTACATACAAGTACACCCACATGTTTCTATTATTCCAACAGCTTTATGTATCAAAATGACCCATTTTAGGGCGAAGCAAATCCTCGTGAACCATGAAAAGGAGCGTTTTCCCGAGATATCGTAATGTTCCGAGTTTCATTGCAGTTCCGACTGTTACCTTTTACGGTAACAACTTTATTCTTTATCTTTGTAATTTTGCTTCACAGGTGTTTTACTTTCAATGTAATGTAAATGTATGTTTATGAATGAAAATAGCATTGCTTTCTTTTATAGCCTTAAACTATGACCTAATACGTCATGTGCCATAGATATAGATATACTATAGAGTTTTATTGTATATAAAAAGATAAACAATCACCAAGACCGAGAATATAAGTTGCAACTCGTCATGTAGTTATCTATCTGCCCGGGAATCAAATCCTGAACTCTAAGATTATTCCAACAACTTTATGTATCGAACTGGCCTATTTTAGGGCGAAGCAAATCCTCGTGAACCATTAAAAGGTGCGTTTCCACGAGATATCGTAATATTCCGAGTTTCATTGCAGTTCCGACTGTTACCTTTTACGGTAACAACTTTGGCGCCCAACGAGTGACCCAGTAATGTTTCTTGTCTTAGAACTTTATTATATATCTTTGTAATTTTACTTCGCTGGTGTTTTACTTTCAATGAAAAGTTAATGTATGTTTAGGAATGAAAATAGTATTGTTTTCTATTCTTACAGCCTCAAACTATTCCTTAAACCTCATGTCTTGGGTGCCATAGGTACACAAAAAGATAAATAATCCCACAAAGCTAGAATATAAGTTGCAATTCGTCATATAATTTGTCCGTCTGCCTGGAAATCGTATCCTGAACCCTGTAAATATCAGACCGTTGTGGCACGGCCGCTTGCTCGCTACAGTAACTCAGGTCACAAAATAAGGAAAGCAGACAAAAGCCAAAAGAATATTACTATTTACATTCCATTAACTTACACATATTATAAGTTTATGTAAGATTTACCGTACAGTTAAACACTGTCACTCCTTCTACTACCAACGCTATCCCTATGGTTTTACCCTACTTAGTATTATTTAAACAAATATAATAACAGGAAGAGTAAAGCGACAAATCTCGTAGAAGTCTCTTTCAACGCTTAAAACTACAATTCAACGAACGAATAGAATTATTTCTAATGCTTTCATCCAATTACGTACTTTTATAGCGGCGATGTTAATAGATATCCATGTATAAAACCTCTCGCAAACGATTCACGTAATGCAATTACATGAGCGCGCTTGTGTAATGCGATTGCATATAAAGCTGCAATTACTGTTGATTGGATATGAATTGACGTTGCATTACATTAGCAATGTAATCTAAGTAATAATAAAAAATAGTAATAATAAATCTATGCAATTTTTACTTTACAAAGATCGAAATGTCTAGTATGAAAATGTCAAATGTATCTTTGGTAAGCAAATATGGAATAGATTAAATATTAATAATGGGCGTTAATGAATGTAAAACTAATAACGCACACATATGGTTGGTCAAACGCATAGATATAGCACTGAATTATTTTGGAAATTTCTCCACGTGGCCTAAGTAAGGAATGAAAGCGAGAACTATTTATTATAAGTAATAATATAGCATGGTTTTGACCGCGTGTTAAGGATTTTTACAAAAATCGACTTCGATTTTCCAAATTAAAATCTTCCCCAAACCGTTCCGACGAAACAAATAAAAAAAAAAATGCAAGAAGCTTAAAATTGTTATATTTTAAAAACGTTTTTAATCACATTAAATTCATACCAACCCAAATACGACTACAATTAACAAAAACTATCTATTATCCCTCTAGATCCAGAAACTATTCCAGACAATTTAAATCCCTCACAAAGTCCTACATACTTTAACCACTATACTAGACTAAGTTAATCCATAACTTCAAACGTGACCGCATTTAGTTTAATAAGGATAAGGGGAATCTTCGTACAAAGTTATGCTTATTCGATATTAAATTATTATATTAAATACTTATTCGAGGCATTTCAAGTTAGTCCTTAAGGGTAGCGACGTCTCTTTTTTACTAATACTTAAAAAAGCACTTTCTATTTCTGCCTAACAACAGCAGTGTTAAGCCGTGTTCTGATTTGAAGGGTATGGTAAGGGAGACATACTTTTACAACGCGTTCCAGCTTAGTCCTCAAGGGTAGCGGTGCATCTGTGAATGATGATGTGATGAATGCCTTGGATAAATATATCTACCTTACCCTTCAAACCGAACCGAACCGAACCGAACCAAACCGAAACTGAAATACAGCAGTGCTCAACACTTTTGTCATTAGGCAGACATAGAGTAGCGGTGCTGCCCCCAGAGTCAAACCACACAGGTTTCAACCTTCAAAAATTATGTTTAACGTTTTTAAATATTGGAAGAAAGTTGCAAGTTTTCATGAACAGTCGACTAACTGAACTGCAGATAAACGACCATTAAATATAATACTCGACCACAAACCTAACCGCATTAAGTGCAGAAACTGTAGGAAGGTGGATATCCCCATAAAGGAAATTACATCTACCAAGATTACCGCGCAAGACGTCACATTTTAGTTCATCTCACCACTTTCCCATTTCCTTTTCAAAGTAAAAGTGACTTAACTTTGCGAACAGTCGGTAGATCTGGTTCGCATACACCGTTTGTTTATCGACGCTGTCTGAATCACTTGTTTCATTTAAAGTTGGAATAAACTACTTTGTAGCGGTTCGCAAATACTAAGGAATGATATCATCATCAACTCATTACTGTCCCAGTGCTGGGCACAGGTCTCCTCAGGTATGCAGGTTTCCTCACGATGTTTTCCTTCACCGTTTAAGCAAGTGATCATTAATTTTTAATACGAGGTGCGTGCCTGGGATTTGAACCTAGGACACCTCGGCCATCAAGAGGCCGAGTTTTTTAACCAGTAGGCTATCACTACTTATTACGAATAATACCCCCCTAAGTATTGCATATTTTCTGACAAAGAAATGATCTACTTGAATAAGTGAAGCTATCTATAAAAGAAATTGGCGGGTCAAACAAAAATGGTATTTACCAATGCTGGGCGTTCTTAGCTGGGTCTCCTTTCAGAATGAGAAGGTTAAGGTCATGATAAATGCGCTAAACAAATTGAAATTGTTAGACTTCACATACCTTTGAGAACTTCTCTTTTCAAGATCTCACAGGGATGCAGGTTTTATAACGATGTTATCCTTCACAGTGGAAGCAACTGCTAATTAATTCAGAAATGCGTGCTTACACTTCTAACTCTCCTAGTGATATACTCGTATCTATTTTTTATGTCATAGATAGATGTAGTAATTAATAAATATTATTGTACACCTTGTAACCTTGTACATTATTTAATTTCTGAGGTCTTCGATTTTCACGTTTTAACATCCACACCAGTTCTATATCAGATAAGATTTACCTGAAATTTTAACCTGAACATTTTAACCTGAAAATATACTAACAGAAAATACGTAACATAACTAAACATAATCTGAATAGAAACGCCACTACCCCTAATGTTAAAAGCAAATACTCAATTGGTTATGCTAAAACGGCAATTTCCTGGCCGTAGTAAAACCTTTATTACAGGCTCATTACCGGCTCTAAGTGCGGTAACCGTAATAGCGACCGTTCAATTGAAGTCACGTGTAAATGGTTTGAATATCTATACAAATGTCTGTTTGTTATTTCCAAAGTGTCTATTTTTCTAAATTCGACTATCGTTATCAAAAACTTTTAAATTTTCTGTTGTTTGTTTTTGTTGAGATAATCTTAAAATCTGTGGAATGGATTTCGTCGGAACGCTTTTAAAGTATTTATGACATATTTTATTTATTTCCATAACAAAATTAAAAAAGATAACGCGCCGAAAATTAACAGTAGGAAATGAGTTTACATTCCACCTGATGGTAATTGGACACTGCCGCCTAAATTCAAAGATGCGACAATACTCCTGAGGATTAAGAGGTCGCCTCATATGTTATGTTAGTCAGCCGGCAACCACACCCTTCCACCGAAACGCAGAACTGCTTTGAGCTCGAAATTGCTATGACGGTGGTACCTTACCGATAGAACCATATTACTCGCATGTAGTTATAATATTTTAAAATTAAATTATTTCTCATGACATTAATTTATTTTTACTGCTTCTACATAACAATCAACCTTCTATCATCTCACCGCCGGGGGTATGTTAACTGTGCTATTAACATTGTGGTATGTAACATTAAAATAAACCTATATAATCGTGGTTATCTATTAAATTTACTCTCTGTCAAGCGACCGGACCTGACAAGTCGTGTCTCAATACTCCAAGTGGACTTCTGGACCTAAGGAAACCGGACAAAGGTCCTCGAAAGTCCTTTGTGATCCTGATTTCCTTGCGCGAGGATTTGCAAAGGCAAAAGTGAATGCGCTTTGAACCTCTCAAGTTCTCAAATTCGTTTGCATAATTTTGTGCTGATGCAAAAATCCTCCAATTTCATTTTTAGTTTATTTAGAGCTTTAGTTTAGTTAAAGTTTTTTCTTAAGTTTAAAGCGGTAGAGATTGCGTTTTCATGTATATTTTTAGAGCAGATAGCTAGTCTATAAAAACCAATTTTTTCAAAAAAAAAAACAAACAATTTACATTGAAGTTTCTTAAAAATTATAATTAAGTATAAGTATGTAAAATTTTAAACTTAAATAATGATCTGTCAATTATGAAAAAATAATGTAAACAATAAATAATAATTTGTGATATATTTTTGTTGAGGTATTATAGAAATTGTTTTTATACTGTAAATATTCGTATATTGTGGCCAGTAAACGCATTTTGGGCTCATAAAAAGGATTTATTAAAAAGTTAAATTTAAGATATAATTAACGTAAAATGTTTGCTATCCTTTTTACAAACGAATCTTTGTGTATTTATAAAGACCGTTCTGGTACGTTTGTGTCAAACAATTAACTTACTTGTGAATAGTTAATAGTTATAAAAAGTATATATAACATGCAAGCTACATCACACCAGAAAATATAACGACACATGCCATTTTCATTAACAATGACAATAAAACTTTCATTTTATTTTCGAAAACCATTTTATATTTCTTAAATATGAATAACGTATCAATAATTTTACTTAAAAGAAAAAAAATATACTTATATACTCTTCACACGCACATTAGCATATCGAGTCGTCAATGTCATGTGCATATATATAATTAACAGTAAATCCATTTAATTATGTTTGCCCAGGGAAAGAACCCGGTACCTAACATAGTATAGACAGACACTACATTGTCAGGCTATATTATAGTGATTATATTACTATAGTGACAATATAAAATGGTTTCCTATATTTTGTATCAATATCAATATAAATTAATAGCATTTCTTGTGCCCATTCATACGATATAATTATTTATAAATTTATTTAATTAAATTATAACAAGTATTATACTCGTAAGTTAAGTATAAATATGCTGAGTTAATTTCTGTTTGTTTTAAAGAAATGCTATTAAATACATAATAAAAATATTCAATTTACACATCAATATTTAATTTTAAATATATGAGATCTACTTCACATTAATATTATTTTTTTTAGTTAAAATAATTCGATTTGTATTTTATTGTTTTTGCTATTATAATTATTTTATTTATACAATTTTATACTTACCATTCAATACACATTTAAATATATATTGTTTTCCACGCCCAAAAAATGTTCTCCCTCTATTTTTTGTAATATCTATGTGAAGTGGATCTCATAAGATGTATATTTACAAGTACATAATAAATAATATAATATATTAATAAAATATAACTCACATGTGTAGTCCCAACTGTCTTGGTCGTTTTTGAACACGTTCAATCTTTCAGGCTGTAACAAACGGAAATACAAATTAATATTATTTTCATGAAAAAAAGTATGATTAGGTGTAGTGAGCAATGATAGCCTAATGATTAAGAAACTTGGATACTCAAACGGCGGGTCCGAGGTTCAATTCCCAGGCATGGTTAAAACGAGCATGGTTAAAACAAGAATATCCCAAAAACAACCATTCAACACATGGCAACCCTAAACCCAGACATGGTACTGAAAAAACCCCGGAAATTATTATTTTGCAGTTGGCAGCCCCGCCCATAAGGGTAGTGATACATACAGGCGCCCGGGCGACGGATGCATTTGCCAAAATTCGACACAAGAACAAAGAAACTTAACAATATTTCATATCTGTTAAGCCTTTGCAAACGTACGTTCAGCAAACTTAGGTACAAGATACAAGCCAATGTTCTAGTTTTAATTTTATTAAAGAGATGAAAAGATTTTCTTGACATGACTTAATTTTCTTCATTCAATGATGTAACCTTGTGACAATGTATGTAATGTAGGAATAGTGATATACTCGTATATATTTTTTTATAATATAAGAGTAGCAGACGAGCATGCACTCCACCTGATGTTAAGTAGCTATTGGCGCCCATGGACATATGTAATGAACCCCAGATAGGATTAGATATTCCTGCCTGAGGTCGGCCACAGATGCGCCGCTACCCCTGAGGACTAAGCTGGAACTCCTCGAAAAAGTATGTATCTCTTACCACACTAACACTGGGTCGAATCACAAAGGGTTCTACCACCTTGATAGCCTAGTGGTTTGAAACTTGGTCTCTCTATCGAGGCGTCCGAGGTTTGAATCTAGCCTGGGACTTTATAACTTACGTGCGTATAGAATAATAATAACGGTAAAGGAAAATATCGTGAAAAAAACAGCACACCTGAGAGTTCTTTAAAAAATGTTCTCAAAGTTGTATGAAGTCTACCGATACGTACTTGGCCCGCGCGATGGGCTGCGGTCTAAACCTTTCTCTCTTAAGAATAGATCCGTGTCCAGCAGTGGCCTAGTAAATAGTAGCATGTCGTAAGAAGGAAGTACTTATACGAAGCATGCAATCTTAGTCCTCAGGAGAGAAAATTATCTGTGACCGATCTCAGGTAGCAATTTATTTTATTTGAAGTTAATTCATAGATTTTTTCGGGGAGTGTTACCATGTGTGAGACCATTTACCATCATGTGAACACATATACGTTTTTTACTTCAATTTCACAAAAAATAGACCCTTAGTCACACTTAGAACTAACTGTACAATCTAGTTGCAATCCACGTATAAAGAGATTAGTAACGCTGTGTCCATTTGCGGGATGGGAGGATTGGGGGACTGGGGGATTTCAGGGATTGCAGGATTTGCACCTGTACGTAAGTGCTCGAGTGCAGTGAACCGTGTAGAGATTATTGTGAATGATTGGCAGGTGCCAATCAATGACAGAACAAAGGCTGTCTGTCTCCTCTCAGAATGAGAAGGATTAGGCCAATGTCCACCGCGCTAGCCAAGTGGGCATCGGTAGACTTCACATACTCTGCAGGTTTCCTCACGATATTTTCCTTCGCCGTTTAAGCAAGTGATAATTAAGTTTTAATACGCAAATCACTTTGAAAAGTCAGAGGTGCGTGCCTGGGATTTGAACCTCGGTCCTCTCGATGGAGAGGCTGAGATTCTTAACAAATAGGCTATCACTACACTATAAGAAATCACGAATTTAATACTGAAATAAATACTGCGGTGGACCTTCCCGAAGTC
Organism: Epargyreus clarus clarus; assembly: GCA_014595695.2. Taxonomy (NCBI): domain Eukaryota; kingdom Metazoa; phylum Arthropoda; class Insecta; order Lepidoptera; family Hesperiidae; genus Epargyreus; species Epargyreus clarus. The sequence goes on from JACTTY020000019.1 coordinate 261,646, forward strand.
GAACCACAACGGGTTCTACTATCTTAAAAACTTGACGTTTATCATATCAGTATACAAATATGAATTTTGAAGGTGGTGGAACCCTTTGTGGTTCGACTCCGGCGGCACCACTAAAGGCTGCAAAGTTAAGCGCTGCTGTATTCTGGTTTGAAGGGTGTAGTACGGAAGACATACTTTTCCGAGGCGTTCCAGCTTAGTCATCCGGTAGCGGCGCATCTGTGGCCGACCTCAAATAGGAATATCTAATCTTATATGGGGTTGATTACACATGTCCATGAGCAGCAGTAGTCACTCATCATCAGTAATCAGTATTTATTGCATAATGCAGGTGTTTAAAAGGTTTTTGGACGGTTTTACATTTTTCTGTAGCTACCCAGTGGGCATGCAATTTTTTAATAAAACTAAAACTAAGTATATTTAAGACGGTGTAAATATAATTAAATTAGATTAAACCAGGAGAAAAATATTACATTATACACTTAAGAAGTAACAGCTATCATTATTGAATGTCAACATAGATTGTAAATAATTTAATAAACAATTTAATACAATGGAAATAATTGTATCCATCGTAGATTGTATGCTCGTCTGCTACTCCTATATTATAAAAATAGCATAGAGAAGTAAAGCAATTACCCATTAACAATTTCAGTGTCATTATAATAGAAGCGTGAGATAATAAGTGGGACAACTGTGATCTATCACATGCCCTAACCAGATTATAGCGATACGCCGGGGCGGGCCATCTGAGACAATTACTATAATTCATTATGATAATGGCTATGATGTCATCAAATAAATGTGGATATTGCCCGGAGAATGAACCAATGAACGTTATGGATATTTTTATAATACAGAAGTAAATAAATTATATTTTTATAACATAGGACGACGAGCATACAGTTTGGTCTACATGATGGTTAGTAGCTCATGGACATCTGTAATCAACCCCAGATAAGATTTGATTCCTAGCTGAGTTCGGTCACAGATGCGTCGCCACCCCTGACGTCTCTCTTACCACACCCTTCAAATCAGAACACAGCAGTGCTTAACACTGCTGTTATAAGGCAGAAATTGGCGTGGCGGTGGTGCCGTCGGAGTCGAACCGTAGAGGGTTCTATAATATAATACAGTCCACAGTATAAGATCCTTATAAGCGACCTTATAATAGATAATGCCTTTTCTTTTAAAAATTAACCCGTTCGATAGGTTGTTAAAAAAAAAACCGAGTTGTAGTTATAGTTTTTATTAAAATCGCCGTTTTAATTTCTTTAACTATGCATTTTGTGCCTCATAGTTTTTTTACCCAACACGGCCACTTGAAATATTCAGCCTGTATTTGCAACGATTACGACCCTTGCGACTGACTATCAAATATTTAACACAATCCGTAATTCAGTTTAATGTACCACATTAATACAGATCATTTAAACACAAAATCTCCGTCGATTTCATCAAAATCCGCTCAAAACGAATGATAATGAGTGAATGAATACGAATATAAATTTTAACATGCATCGCGACTCACAATTGCCATTTTAAATATGAAATTCGTTTAAATTTGGAATAAAATATTCATAAATTTTTATAACGGCTGGAAATTTAGTTTTATTATGAATTTTGTTGTCATTTTTCAGCCATTCCTGTGTCATTTTTGGCCGCATTATTGGTCACAGAATGATATATTTATTTAATTTTTTTTTACAACATTTAACTAACATACGCTGGAAAGTGTTTACTGCCGCCCATGTAAATCAGTAATCCTAGGATTAGATATTCCTGCCTGAGGTCGGCCACAGATGCCGCTACCCCTGAGGACTAAGCTGGAACGCCTCGGGTAAGTATGTCTCCCTTACCACACCCTTCAAACCAGAACACAGGAGCGCTCATCACTGCTGTTATAAGTCAGAAATAGATGTAATGATGATATTTTCGGAATTCATATTCATCAAGGATTCCTCTTTATGAAGTACACCTTCAAAATTCCTCATTTAAGAATGTAGGAGGCTTCGATATAAAAAGGGTAGATACTATGTACATAAAGTAAGATCGGTGGGTTGATCACTTAAGCGAGGCGGCTTAAGGGCGCTCGAAACTGCCGAGCGACCACCTCGAGCGCCTTTGAGGCTTTGAGGCCTGTCACGATCGGAACGAAGGGCGGCGCGCAAGGAAGGGTTGTTACCTTGTAATCATTTAAATTTGTAAATACGTATTAGGGAAGATATAACATAAATAATTTAATTCATAATAGATTTACCGAAGCTAATCCTATTGTAATATTTTTAATTTGGCATTATTAAAGAAGACACAACTTACATACCAAACATAGATTAGTAAAGATTACTCACTCCTAACAAGAAAATGTAACCAGTTTTGACAATTGAAATTGTCACTGTCATCTATTTAAAAATTATTGTTTTTAGATCATTTACGAATGAAACGATATTTCTCCGCACTTTTTCTTCGATTTCGTGTTTTTGCACCACTTATTTGCACATTTCAAAGTTGCTATACAATATGTATCTATAGCTAACGCTGTCGCAGTCGTATTTATGTACATGACATTACAATTACATGAAGTAAATGTAATATCATGTCTTTGTCACTTCGAAATTGCAAAAAAGATAAATATTAAAAAAGAGAAATACCTATTTGAAATTGTATGTTTCAAACAATATTCATGTGTATTCATTCAATTCGACATTTTAGAGAATTGTAGGCAATCACACGAGTTTGCGACACAGGTACATAATTATGTTCCCGTTTGAAGTTTTAATTAGGTTCCCGCGGTACCAACTAAGGGAGCAATTTAACTTTATTAACTTTGAAAACCAAACAAATGTGGTCTTTATTAAAATACGTGATTCATAAGCCGCGTACAATTCGTTTTCAAAAGCTTTAGTAGTTACCAAATAGAGAATTATAATAGACAAATAGTGTAGTTTGAAGGTGGTAGAACGCTTTGTGGTTTGACTCCGGCGGCACCACCGCCACACCTATTTCTACCTAATAACAGCAGTGTTAGGCGCTGCTGTGTTCCGGTTTGAAGGGAGACAGACTTTTCCGAGGCGTTCCAGCTTAGTCCTCAGGGGTAGCGGCGCATCTGTGGCCGACCTCAGGTAGGAATATCTAATCCTATCTGGGGTTGATTACAGATGTCCATGGGCGGCAGTAGCCCCTTACCATCAGGTGGACTGCATGCTCGTCTGCTACTCATCTTTACTAATATTATAAAGAGGAAAAATTTGTTTGTTTGTTTGGTTGTAATGAATAGGTTCAAATACTACTGGACCGATTTTAAAAATTCTTTCACCATTCGAAAGCTACACATTATCTACGAGTAACATAGGCTATATTTTATGAAATATATTTGATAAATAGATTTTGAGGCGGTACAAAGTTTGCCAGGTCTGCTAGTATATTATAAAAAAATTAGTACCAGTCCTAACTAATACTCGTATTATAAATGCAAATGTGAGTTTATTCGTTTGTTACACTGTCACGTCGTAACTATAAAACCGATTGTCATAAAATTTTGTACACATGTTGTCAATGGTTTAGGAAAGAACATAGGATACCTTATATCCTGAAAACATATACCCTTCTCGAGAAATTGATAAAAACCTCGGAAAGTATATCTAACTAATAAATGCTACTATAGTTTAAAATCCTTTTTTAACGACAAAAATAAGTAATCCAATTTGTTATGAAGTCATATTGAATTGTTAGAATTAAAATTATAATAATAGTTTTAAGATTACATGTATATTTGTAAGCTACTTAGTGGCAGAATAAGCGACTATGTAACAAAAATGTGTAACAACTAACAATTACCTTATTCACAAATAAACTGATTTGATTTGATTTGAAAAAAAAAGGAAGCGACGTCGCGGGAAAAAGCTAGTATCTATTATAAAACATATCGTCCGCTTGTATTTAACCCCGTAACAGTTCCAGTTCCGTATTATCTGGCCAAGTTAGTTGGAAACTTCGGTGGCTCGGGTCAAAGTTGGCGGTGGACAGCCTTAGGGCATCCGCAAGTCTAGATCTAGACTCAGATTAACAGGAACCGGCGGAACTTTAGGCAACATTGCAATGTGTTCGCAAACATTTGTTGCAATTGAACGAATGGTTGAATGAATACTTAATACAGGATAACGATACAACTACGGAATTGATTGTCATATAAAATATACATATATAAATGAATAAGCTATTTTTTGCTAATACTCGTATTTTAAGTTAATGGTAATACGGTATTTATTGGAGACTCATGTGGTGAAGTAGTTTATGGTAACGTGGATAAGTTACGGGTTACAGGTTCGATGCCAGACCAGGCAAACATTTAAATGGTTTTTTTTTTGTGATTCGGGTTTTAATGTACCACTGTGTAATACTTGTTTTAGTCTTTTAGTTTGGTGTCCAAGAAAAACTAAAATTTTATAAATTGAAAAGTACCACACATATTTCGTTAATAACACAAATTTTCTAATTTTATTAATTAATAATATTTAATTTAGTTTATATACGACATTCACTAGTCCTACCTACTGCCTATTATATAAATGAAAAGTAAACTGAAATTCTTCAGTGTACGCAGACTCGCGATATTTCTACTATATACCTGAATATGTCTTCAAAACTTAGATAAGCCATGCAATAAACCTACAATCTCCTACATTCATACAAATATTCACAAAGGTCACTACAATCAGAAGATCTGTGCCGTATCGGCCGATCTTTGGATCGAATGCGATGGAATGATGAATCGTGTATTGAACGAATGGTTGAATGAATACTAAATGCTGATACATTGGAATCTGTTCTGAATTTTACTTGAAATTTTAAAATGCAAAAATTGTAATTCTGGGGGCATATTTATTTTTATAGGAAAATAACCTTTAAGGTCATATATTTATTTTATTTCTTTATTTGTTACGAATTCTAATAATATGTTAAATCCACCAAGAGGTTTGTTTGATTTTAGTTGAACGAAATTTCACTGAATGAAAACAATGCAAAAATTGTAATTCTGAGTGCATATTTATTTTTTACAGGAATATCACTTTTAAGGTCATATATATATATTTATTTGTTTATTAGGTACGAAGTCTAATAATATGTTAAATCCACCAAGAGGTTTATTTGATTTTAGTTGAACGAAATTTCAGTGAATGAAAATCAAACGATTCTATTGATCAATTTGACCCCGGGAACGATAGTATTTGACGAAACAGAGTCCGACGGCATCAGTCCGATTTTTCAAAATCTACTATTCAATTTTTGCCAACCGAAAATCTATAATAAAATTTATAGTATGCAGAAATTATCCAATGTCGATCTTCGCTAACAGCTGCATCTTTCAGTCCTGAATTTACAGTCAAAATCCACACCGCATAACAGGATTACAAACAAACAGAGAAATAGACAGAATAGTTTTGTTACTGTGTAGCAGTTCGGTTTAGTGCATCGGAGCATCAACTCTATAGTTGCAGACCGAAATCGGAGTTGATCTGCCACGGACGTAGTCGGTCTGCCGCTGTTGAGCTGCCGAAACTTTGTTTAGAAACAATGCAACGGAATGCTCGTTCACGATCGCTTACACGTCCACGTTACAGTGTAGACTGGCGTTTGTGTGCTTAGCTGTTTCAAGTTTGATTGTAGATACACTTCCTTGTGTTTGTTGCAAAGCGTCTTGCTTAAGAAAGAAATTGAATTTAGACTATTTTCTTCACCTGTGAGAAATTCTTTCAAGAAAGGAGACCAATGGAAATTGTATACAAAAATAGGTTGATCTATTACGTAAAACACATGTGGACGTATACTTTCTAGGGTGAGCAGTCCTTGCGTTTCAATGAAAAGAGGTGGAATTTTAGCTCATTCATAAGAATCCGTGTTCTACATGGAGTTTGTTACAGACGTCCATTAACAGTAACTACTTTCAAATAAAATTAAATCAAATAGTTTATTTGTTAATATATATAGGTTTTTTTTTATAATATAGGAGTAGCAGACGAGCATGTAGTCCACCTGATGGTAAGTGACTACTGCCGCCCATGAAGATCTATAATCAACCCCAGATAGGATTAGATATTCCTACCTGAGGTCGGCCACAAATGCGCCGCTGCCCCTGAGGATTAAGCTGGAACGCCTCGGAAAAGTATGTCTCCCTTACCACACCCTTCAAAACGGAACACAGCAGCGACTAACACTGCTGTTATTAGGCAGAAATAGGTGTGGCGGTGGTGCCGCCGGAGTCGAACCACACAGGGTTCTACCACCTTCAACAATCAAGGTACAATAAGGTGGTATATATATTGCTGACAGTTCCATTATATCTAGTCATATTATTATGACATACAAATATCAGGTTGGTACCAGGAGGTTACCATCAGGTGGACTGCAATCTGGTTTGCGTTTGAAACCGATTGCAGATACGTTACCGCTCCTGAGGACTACAATGGTCAACTTACATGTAAGTCAGTATATGTAAGTTACCTTTATAATGATCGAACATAAGAAAAAGATCTTTTATAGGAATTAACAAAGTTTAGAAAAAGAGTTAAAGTGTAAACTTCCCAAATCCCAATATGCCCATTGGATTTCAAACAAACAAAATTAAATCTCACTAAACTCTTCCTAAGTGTTTGAACAGAAACGCAAATTCCATTCCAATCCAAAACACGCGAACAAAGAACGAAATAGAGAACGAGTAGGTACTCCGGAGCGTTTTGAAAGAATGAACGCCTGAATGAATACGAGGAGGGTGAAAGAATTTCTGTTTACAGAAACACAACTCATGAAGTTCATTGAAAAGTTACATTTAGGTTGCAATAGTCAGAAGACGTAATTTTATTTGTTGGAAGTCAAGGGGGGAGGGGTGACGGTTAGTGTAAAGCTAATCATAATATGTGCCCTACATATTCTTGTCCTTTGGTTGGCATCTTGAAATAAGGGTGCAAATCGTTTTCATGATTAGTCAGGCGAACTATTCGTCGTTCAGAAATTTTGTAAGAACAATGACATACACAAGGCAAAAGTTGCGACAAAACAAACTTGGATTTAGCTCACAAGCCACCTCTTGACATTCAAAAAATAAAGTCGCATTTTCCATACTAAGGACCCAAAATTGTAACATTTGAATCGACAACGTTCTATTCCAAAACACGCGAATAAAGAACAAAACACAGATAGACCTCCGAACCGTTCTGCGAGAACGTCCTGCTGAATGAATACGAATGATAAAACGAATCTCTGTTTTTCAAACACTATGTTCCATTTCGCGAATAGAAGCCACCAATTAACGCCGCTGTATCAAGTGTTCGGGTACAGTTTGAAAACGATTGTGTGTGCGCACAGATTTTGAAATGGTGTAAAAAATGTTTTTTCTTGTGGGGCAGTGTGTTGAGATAGAGATAAAATTGTTTTTATTTTAGAAAACAATTAAAATGCGGCATACGTTACAGTTGAGTCACGAGTCACTATTTAATTTATGCGATAATTACGGGCCACAGGCTTTCCCTGATTTTATCGTGATATTTAGATACATTAATGCGGAAGGTATAGAGTTTTCCGAGGGTACGTATGTATGTCTCATCTTTGGCACAATATTTAATCTCAAATACAAATTGTAACAATGAATGTACCAAAACACGCGAACGAAGAACGTACTCCGAAACATTCTGCGAGAATGAACGACTCAATGAATACGAGCGGTGGAACGAATCTCTGTTTTTCGAAACTATGTTCCGTTTCGTGAATGAAAGCCACCAATTAACGCAGTTGTATCAAGTGTACGGTTACAATTTGAAAACGAATGTGTGTGCGCACAGATTTTGAAATGGTGTAAAAAATGTTTTTTATTTGAGGCAGTGTATGGAGATAAAGATAAAATTGTTTTTATTTTGGAAAAAAATGCGACATACGTTACAGTTGAGTCACTAGTCACTATTTAATTTATGCGATAATTACGGGCCACAGGCCTTCCTGATTATCGTGATATTTAGGTACATTAATGCGGAAGGTAGTGTTTTTCGAGGGCAGCTATGTATGTCTCAATATTTAATCTCAACCACCAAGCGTAACAATGAATGAACCAAAACACGCAAACAAAGAACGTACTCCGAACCGTTCTGCAAGAACGAACGACTGAATGAATACGAACGATGCAACGAATCTCTGTTTTTCGAAACTATGTTCCATTTCGTCAATAAAAGCCACCAATTAACGCCGCTGTATCAAGTGTTCGGGTACAATTTAAAAACGATTGTGTGTTGAGATAGAGGTAAAATTGTTTCAGTTTTTTTTTGGAAAATGTAAAATAGGGCATACGTTGCATTTGGGATATACGCGCCTATCTTTTCCCTTTATGGGTTAATTGCTGTGCCCTTTCCTGATAATCCTTAATATTTACCCGGTTGCAGAGGGTAAGTTTTTTTTTACCGAAATCATTCGTTCTTATATATGTATGCATGTATGTATCATTCTATGGCACGTCCTATAGCCTAAAGACTTCACTCTGAGAGCAGTGGGACAATAATGGGTTGATGACGATTATGAGGATAAACATGGTGTCATAGTTATTTATAAAGTTTCATAGCATTTCTTAGGTTCATGTTAGGCTCTAAAAATCTTGTATTAGGCACATACTTTACCTATCACAAATTATTTTCATCACACTATCTATGCAAGCATTTCATCAATATTTATAAATGTACGTACGTACAAATAAATTGGATTTCCATTAAAAATATTTATCGTACTAATCCATGTTTATTTAATGAGGATTATCAAAACAAATTATACGCTTGAGTCGTACGTTCTACTACCATCTTGTAAGCGACAGCGATCTTTTCAATTAAAATCAGGTGGACTTTATGCCTCTTAAGTATAATTTGGCGTGTCTGAGTTTCTTGCATGTTTTGCCTTATGTTTTATAGGTAGTTTAGTTAGATTACGTTTACCACCACCGCTACTGTCACACCTGTTTTACTTAATAACAGCAAGGTTGCTGTCTACATACTTATCCAAAGAATTCCAACTTAGTACTCAAGGGTAGCAACGCATCTATGGCCCAACTGGGGTAAGACTCATATCCTATCTGGGGTTGATTAAAGACTACGTGTTCGTTTGCTACTTCTATAACTATTATGAAAAAAAACCTAATAACGTTTTTCGTATCATGACTGAACCAAGTTATTCAGCCGAGTATTTTGTTTAATAAAAAGAAACCGAGTAATTTCTGGTACTCGACTTTTCGGTAAATTTTGTACTCAGCCCATCCCTTATAAAAAAATATAAGGCCCAGAAAAATGGTTCCTTCATCAGACCATCTTTCATCGCTTCAGTACACTCGCGAACAATAAGAACAGTGCCTACACTGATTGACAAAGTTTGTACCCGGTGTTAATTGCGTAAACCAATTAGTGTAATGAGCTTTGATGGCTTAGCGGTTAGATCGACCTTCCACCATCCATTTGCGTGTAATCGCTGACAAATATAAACACGAACAGGCGTACACACATATAGGTATGTTTGTGTAGGAAATTATGCTTGGCGTGGGAACGAGGCGTCGGCTTCGCATTATGACTTGCGAATCTGTAAGCGATACTAATTTTTAAATGAGTTCAAATTTGTGGAATATTAATATTTTCACATTTTTTTAAATATATATATCTCAAAGGTGACTGACTGACATAGTGATCTATCAACGCACAGCCCAAACCACTGGACGGATCGGGCTAAAATTTGGCATGCAGGTAGATGTTATGACGTTAGGGCTAGGGTATCCCCTGTCGTAAGAGGCGACTAAAAGGGGGCTTCCGGGGTTGCGGGTGGCAAGAGTGGGAGCTCGGACCGTCCAGCAAGCAACCCCGGGAAGGACGACGGTATGTGTGGTCGCATACCGTCGTAAACACCAGATGGTGTGGGAGGAGCCAAAAGTGCTCCCCCAGGGTAGAGCCCGATCGGGGCATTGCGCTTGGTGGACTCCGGTTGTGTTCCCTCGGAGATCCCGGAGTTCTCCAACAAGCGTTGAGGACGACCACCGGGGGGGTTTTAGTGCGGTAAAAATCCCACATAACCCGGCGTCGCTCCCACGTCGTCGGGTACCTTTTGAAGGTTTCCCCCTCGTAAACAAAAAAAAAAAAAAAGGTAGATGTTATGACGTAGGCATCCGCTAAGAAAGGATTTTGATCAATTCTACCCCCAAGGGGATAAAATAGGGGATGAAAATATTACTTCGTAACGCGAGCGAAGCCGCGGGCTAAAGCTCGTGGAATATAAAAGATGTTTTCTACACTCATAGCACCACACTCGGATTCCCTGTTTTGCGGGTGTTGTCGTGGGTGGCATACGAGGGTGTCGTGGTACACATATTAGTAGGCACATAGACGAATATAGTCAATATACGAACACCCAGACCCAGATGACAAAAATTAGAAAAAAAAGTTTATAAAGATACAAATAAATAAATAAATACTAGAAATTCGTACATGTTTGAAGGTGGTAGAACCCTTTGTGGGTCTTCTCCGGCGGCACCACCGCTACACCTATTTCTACCTAATACCAGCAGTGTTAGGCGCTGCTGTGTTCCGGTTTGAAGGGTGTGGTAAGGGAGACAGACTTTTCCGAGGCGTTCCAGCTTAGTCCTCAGGGGTAGCGGCGCATCTGTGGCCGACCTCAGGTAGGAATATCTATCCTATCTGGGGTTGATTACAGATGTCCATGGGCGTCAGTAGCCACTTACCATCAGGTGGACTGCATGCTCATCTGCTACTCTTATATTATAAAAAAAATTACACTTTGCTTTACGGCTAACTCCGTCCTGTCGTTTATGCGTGACGATACTTGCTTACAATAGTTTAATTTAACATTTCACTATTTCGACATTTTCCCTCTAAAGCAGTACAACTTCAACAGAACAAAAGCGCCATTGTTTCAACATGCCCATGTACAAACATCTGGAATTCAGAATATCCACATAAGGATCGCTATTAAAGTGAATTCCTTCGAGCGACACGCGTTTTCCACATAGTAAATTTTTTGTTCCCCTATATTGGTACTCGGCGAATACACTTCTATATGTGACGAGCTATGGTTTCACTCGCGTTTTAAAATGTAATATAGGAGTAGCAGACGAGCATGCAGTCAACCTAATGGTAAGTGGCCACTGCTCCCATGGACATCTGTAATCAATCCCAGATAGGATTAGATATTCCTACCTTAGGTCGGCGACACATGCGACGCTACCCCTGAGGACTAAGCTGGAACGCCTCGGAAAAGTATGTCTCCCTTACCACACCCTTCAAATCAGAACACAGCAGCGTTTAACACTGGTGTTATGAGGTAGAAGAAATAGGTAGGCAGAAATTCGTCAATACTTTGGAGCTTTCATGGGATTTTTTTCGCGCGGTACCCAAATTATGTTTCTAAAATAAAAGTTGCCTCTATTATGTCTTATAACATCAGCTAACTGCAAGTGCAAGTATTATCAAAATCGGCCTAGCCGTTTCGGAGGTTAGACGTAGACAAAAAACAACAAACTGATACACCGACGGACAAATATTGTAATACTTTTTTTTTAAGTACTCAGTATACTTTAATATGCAATTAGAGAATATCTGTTATTTTTATATTACAAACAAACACTCAAATTCTATTTCTCTGTATAGATATTCTTGTGCCAAAAGAACATTTCAACAAGGTACCTACGTGACAACAAAAATATAAGTAGAAACAAGCGTCTTAGCAGGCTGTGCACATAAAAATAATCGTATGATTTCATCGTATTCATGTTATACTAACGTTGCTATTGATTGCGTGTGGGTACATGTCTCTGCCTCGCTACATTATTCAAATCCAATGTCGTAGGCGTCAAGAGGTCATGATGGTTGGAACTCGTTTGTTTTTATCCAAAAAGTGAAAAAAAAATGCATGAAACGGGTTCTTTAAAAAAAACCTTCAAAGTTGTGTAAAGTCTACCAATTCGCAATTGGTCAGCGCGGTGGGTTAAGTAACCCCTTTTAATTTGAGAAGAAACGCGTGTCCTAACAGTGGGATAATAAATTATAGTTTAAAAACTAAAAACCACGCTAAATTCGCACAAGGAAAATCGTTAACCCTGATTCCTGACGATCCTGATGAGGAAATGAAATAAAATTATTAAAATTGTGTTTTGTCAACGGTTTTTGATAATTGTTCAAAATATAAAATTAATCTGACCGTTCAAAGTTGGTAAAAATCGTGTTCAAAGATTCCGTCACATACATACATACATACAATTCAAGCAAAGCGTGGTAATAATAGTTGATGGTTGATTGATGGTTACACAGTTTCAACCTCAACTTAAAATGAATCAGATGGAGTGCAAGAAGCGCTTGACAATTGTATTCCATAAAAAACTCAATCACACACTCATAGACATGTTACCTAAACCATCGCCGCGACCACCGCAAGCTAACAAAAGGTTTAAAAAAAACACAAAAGTAATCTGATACATTCCATACACAAAAAGAAACGAAACCGCATGCTTATACGCCCCTCGTATCACAGAGTACCGGAATATGATTCCGCGCTATTAACATCTCAACTCACGGTCCACTTGGCCCGACCTCACCGTAACGAGGGTTGCAAAACATCCCGTGACACAATGCCCCGATAAATATTTATTTACAAGCGACCCTCATAATCGCGATTGTGCGACGACAAATCGCACGACGGCCAAAGTCGACGAATTTTGTCCAACAAAGGAGGCCATTATGTTACGTCCGGCTACAAGAAATATTGATCACCCCTGCTCCTTACGACTAAATGGGGGATATAGGAGTAAAATATAAATTTGAAAGACTTCTTTCAAATATATACATTGTAGCAACACTGATTCCCTGTGTCGTATGCCCTAGAAGCAAAGGCGAATATGAGAACACTTAGATTAGCTAAAACTGAAACCGAACGAAACGTAACCAATATGCTTACACCGAAGACGGGAAGGTACAAATGGCACACTTATTTCAAAAGTGAAGCAGGTCTTGTGTTGTCGAAGGAAGGCATGGATGCCGGCTGACTACAGGCAGAACCCCTGTTTTATATGGAGTTGGTTACAAATGGTCAGTATTCATAATTTACAATCAAGTGAACTGCAAGCTGGTTTTCTACTTCAACTTGCGTCATATTAACATTTTGTTCTAAACTGCAAAACAAATTGACACAGTCCCCAATGTGACTTCGTTTTTCAAGCTCAAAAAATTCTGGAAGAAAATTTTAAATATCCACTCAAACATTTTCCAATTTCGTGCATTGGCAAAATTGTCATAGCGTCCCGAAAGTAACAGGAATATGTGAAACGAGCACAAAAAGGTAGAAAAAGATAAGAGAGAAGCGAAGTAGAAAAAAGATAAAGATTGGAAGTACAATGCAGTCAAATGAAACAGAATTTTTTGCTTTTTCGTTTTTGACACAATTCGGTGCGATATTTGAGGAGTCTTTTCACAAAAAAATGTGAGGTTCTGGCCCACAGATCTGCTCGCATTAAGGGTACCACTCGTTCTTATACGACAAATGGCCAGCACGACATTATGAGATAATGATTAATAGCATACAGTATTTATAAAGTCATATAAACGTACCTATGTTTTCAGTGTTCGAAATTCGAAATCACGAAACTACATTGTTCTTGAAGTACTAAAGACAAATTTAATTAAAAATAATTCTAAAAGCTTGTACACAGCAGTCAAAAATAGAAACGTGACAGTTATCATGAAATCATATAAAGATACTTTAACTTTAATAATCCTTTGTGGTTCGACTTCGAAGGACATAGTTTTCCAAAGCATTCCAACTGAGTCCTCAGAGGTAGTAACGCATCCGTGCCCAACTTCATCTACTAGGAATCTAACTTACTCGTATGTACGGTGTCTACAGTCCAAGGGCGGCAGAAGCCACTTACCATCAGATGGACTGCATTTTCGTTTGCTACTTCAAACAAAAAAAAAGACTCACATACTTATCCATCAATTTACACATACATCTCTACCTCTCTATCTTTTTCTATCCATCTACTTTCATCTATCTATATCTATCTATCGGTAACTCGACACCTCGCTTAAGTGGAGTCTCCACGGGACGCTCACTTAGCGGCGTTTCGGTCAGTTAACATTTTCGTCTTTCAGAAATTCCCATTTTCCCACCTTGTATTTCTCCCGTAAATAAGTTATTTATTCCGAGAAATACTTTCTGAGATATTATTAATAAGATTACATTCAATTTTAGCAATAATTACCTATTAATGAATTTTAGGGCACTTAGTAGGTAGTAGTTATTTTTCGAGCAATATATTTATAGCAAAATATATAAAACAATCCTACTTATAAGGTTTTTTACCTCATTGGGTTCGAATTTTAGCACGCACTTCCACCTATTCATGCGTATTCGAAGTTTATTATGACATTTGATTAAATTGCTAAGGAATATAGTAAAGAAACCTATATGACTTCATCAACAACCTATTATTGTCTCACTGCTAGGCACGGGTCTCCTCTCAGAATGAGAAAGAATAGGCCATAGTCTACCGCGCTGGCCAAGTGCTTATTGGTAGACTTCTCATACCTTTGAGATACCTTTTCACATGAGTTACTGAGGTAAAAAGTAGAGATTCCGAGATGTGTGAACTCTACGAGTACTCTCGTACCAACCCCCATTTCACTACCTGGTTGGACTATGAACGAGTCCCCCTTTATCAAATCAAATAATATTTCGAAGTAGATTCGTTACAGACCTCTTCATGAACGTCAATATAATATCTACTATCACTTCGTAAGGTGTTTCATTATGTAGCAGATCGAACCCAGCCGTGGAACAACTATGGATTGACAATAACCGATACATACTCGTATATCTTAGTCAAAGTTATCAAAGTCAAAAAAATTCGTCTCACATATCTTAGTCATAATTTTATATTAGTCAAAAAAATATTCAAAAACTCACCTTAGCAAACTCGATTTTGAGTGTACAGCAACCGGAGTAAATGTCGCAGCCGTGTAGCGACTCCTTTGCTCTCGTCGCCGACTCCACGCTCTCGAACTTGTTGTACTGAGTTAAGGTGTATTTTTGTGTGGCAAACATTTGGAACAGGAAATACATATCGCAAATTGTATATTAAAATAAGATGATATACACATATTAATAAAGAAAAAGGTGTTCATAAGGTAATACGGTAATTTGGACTGATTTCTATTATATTAATTACCTACTAGTGTTTTCGAACTCTATAAAAAAGAAAAGCAACTCAAAGTAAAATAAAAAAAAAACAAAATTATTTATTTTATTCAATTTAGGTTTTTTACAGAGCACTTTTTTAATGTCAATACAACTACCATCACTTCACAACACTTCACAAGGTGTTTCGTTGTGGAGAAGAAGCGGCTAACGAAACTCCATAACACACATCTCTTTTAAAAAATTAATGGTTTATACAATGACAAACTTAACGTAATGGTACATGTGGAGCTGGAGCTACTTCAGACCACACCGTTTTATCAGTCAAAGATAATCAGGGTTCAACGTTACAATACATTACGTTACATTAGGAAGATTACAAAAGGTGGTAGAACCAGTATAGTTCAACAGGGGGAGGTCGCACAACTACTACTATTTCTGGCGCGAAGAGGTTCGGTGAAAGAGTGTACATGCCAACGACTTCCATGTGAGGCTTTCTAACTATTTTAGTCTTGAGGCAACGCCCATCATTGGCTTCAGGTTCTATATGGAGATGGATACCCATCGGCGTTAGTAACCACTTAACAAGATGACTGCATGCTTGTTTGCGCTACTTCAAGCTCAAAATAAAAAGATGGAATTCATATATTGTTAAGTTTAATTTAATTTTCATAAAGACCTATAACCAGACATTCAATATCTAATCTAAATATATATAACTCATAATTTATATATAAATATATATAAATCTAAATATATATAACTCATATCAACGCACAGCCCAAACCACTGGACCGATCGGGCTGAAATTTGCCATGCAGTTAGATGTTATGACGTAGGCATCCGCTAAGAAAGGGATTTGATCAATTCTACCCCCAAGGGGATAAAATAGGGGATGGAAATGTTACTTCGTAACGCGGGCGAAGCTGCAGGCAAAAGCTCGTTTTTTTTACAAAACCTAACTCCATATAGCTTTTAACAAGCCGATCACGTAATAAAAAGCCAGTAGCAATAGTTTTAGTTGTAGGCCAAAAAAGTTCCATCCAATATTGTGGCATTAAAATTGAATTTTCGTAACAAAGTTTCGTAATATTCGTCCGTTTTACGCTTTTGTTACGCGAACATTAAAGTTTTGCACGAAACGTTACGTTCGGTGGTCGGATTCGATATTAATTTTCAAATATGTTTGACTAATTCATTTATCTTTAGTTACTAGTGTTCGTGCAGTGATGGGAATTTGAATCAAATCGTAAATATTCAACTTTATTCATTGATAACATTGGTAAGTATAGTTCGCGTTAACCTGCTAGTCCGCTCTGAATATAGAAACGAGTCGCGTCGCAACTCGCTATAGTAAATTGTAGATATTAGCGGGATGAAGACGGCGCGGGACCCCTAGGCACCCTCCGTTGCCCGCTCTCGCCCGCTGGGGCATAGCTGCGTTAGTTTGTCCTTACGTTGTTAAGGAGTAAATGCTTTAGGTGCGTTCGACCGCATTGGCTGTCTGATTACACCTGCGCGCAACAACTTCAGAGCGGACTAACAGTTTGACGCGGACTCTACTTTTCGACCAGATATGAGCTTCCTTGCTACACCGCTTTGCTTCCATGCTAATCTAGTAGAAAGGCAGCTTTAAGCTCATCATACTTACATACGTACATACATACTTAAACATACACAAATGTCAACAGAGCAAATTACTACAATTATAATTAATTTTAATAACTATCCAAACGCAAGACGTTGTTCGTGTTTTACTACAAGCACAGAAATTTCCCCTCACAGTAGGTACCAACTAATTTCGATGGTGGAGTTCCAAAGAATTTGAATAAAACCCCCAAAGGCGCACTCTAAAAATAATTATACAAAAACTTATTATTCGGACAGAATGGCTAATAAATATTAAGAAGTTACTCGTTCGAGCCCGTTGGAGTAATTGAAAAGAATTTCAAATTCAGGGGAATGGAGAATATTTTATTATTCAACCTTAGATATATGTATTCACATACATATGTAGGGAATGTTTAAATATGCGAATGAAATGCAATGTTTTATTGCGTTACGTAGCTTCTTATATTAAAACCAAGTACGTAGTAAGTACTTAAAGTTGATGCTTATAGTAAAAAAACGTGGTAGAGAACAGTTTGTGGTTTACCTCTGAAATTACCTGGAAATGTATGGGCAAATACGTAAACAAACCAAAACAGTCATTTTTGTAAAAACGTAAAAAGTCATACTAAGGTACTGAAGGTTGTACTGAAGGTGTTGTAAGAGACACATTATACGAGACATTCCAACTTAGTCCTCAGGTAGGATACAAATGTTTTTGGATGACTAAAGACGTAAAGCCGCCACTTATCATGCTTAATATTTCATAATTAAATTTAATAAACAATAACAACTGCGCTATTGTTAAATGAATACAAAACCAATCCATTTTCATTTATTTAAAAACCAAATCGTATGAAAACCGTTGATAACTTTACTTCTATTATTTTTTACGTATTGAATCACCGAGTACTCTCACGTGAATAAAACAACACACAATACGGACTAACAACATTTATCTATATACACAAGTATGAGCCACCTGAAAAAATATTTATTTTTCATACAATTCCCATCTGACAACACGAAATGTGAAAATATCGAACAATAAAAACATACAAAAAAAAATCATATGTATAGTAAAGTTTGTTTCAATAAAGTTTTTAATTGAAAACGGTAGCATTTATACTTCCCTCTCGCTTGTTCTATATAATGTGTGAGCGAGAAACATAATACAAATTTGTTTAACATTCTTTATAAAATCAAGGAAGTATATACGAATGATCTTCTATACCATTCTATTACTATTAATTTTATTCTTAAAAGCTATATGGCAATATAATACAGGGTGTTTCGTTATCAAAATGATCTATTTCGACCCCGGCTAGGAAAATAGATTATTTTAAAATCAAATTAAGTAGTTTTAGTTTTTATCTAAAGCTTTTAAGTTGCTCCCTATATTTTCGAATTTCGTATTGAAATGTAAGTGCAGTTAAAAAACACACCCTGTATACTCGAATAAAACCAATTTCGGTGATAACTATGGAGTCCATTCATCAAACCGATCCGCTTAACGGAATACAAAATAACCGTTCGTTATTGTTTATTGTTTAACAACTCTGAGTGCGTCCATCACTATGCTACCTCGTTAATGATTTTAAGGTTTAATTAATTAATTTGTTAATAAAAACAAAGTTTAAGCGTATGAAATTAGCTTATAAAATGGACTAAATTTAATACTTATAATAAATAATAATTAGTTTCATCAAATTGAAATAGCCTATTTTAGAAGCTTGCGCAGGCAATTTTATGATTGAATAGAAAGAAGCCAGCATACAGTCCACCTGATGGTAAGTGCCTATGGAGTGTGGACAGATCCAGATCCAGACAAGAATACAGTCCTATGGTCGGCCACAGATGCCTCGTTACTCCTAAAGACTTAGTTGGAACGCTTTGGATAAGTATGTCTCCCTTACCATACCTTTCCACTCCTGGTAGCAATGTATCTGTTGCCAACCTCATCCTCCAATTCCATCGAAAGTTTCTTAAAAACCAATGGGCAACAATGACAATTTTTTTACTTTTTTTTATATAATATAGGAGTAGCAGAGGAGCACGCAGTCCACCTGCCGGTAAGTGGCTACTGTCGCATTTGAACATCTGTAATCAACCCCAGATAGGATTAGATATTCCTATGTGAGGTCGGTCACAGATGCGCCGGTAACCCTGAGGACTAAGCTAGAACGCTTCGGAAAATAATGCCTGCCTTACCACACCCTTCAAACCAGAACACAACAGCGCTTAACACTGCTGTTATGACGCAGAAATAGGTGTGTCGGTGGTGGTGTCGGAGTCGAACCACACACAGTTCTACCACGCTCAAACACCACTTTTTGCCATATAATCAGCATGCTTTTGCTACCTATCTATATTACAAAACACATACACACCCAGGTCGTCGCACCACCGACCTTGCGCCAACATTAACCCATCAACGCCCACATTTACACGGCACGGTAATATTTTCGGAAGTAGCGACGATAAAAAAAGAATGACTAATGTACGAAAAATACGTTCAAGTTGAAGGTTAAACCGGAGCTTCGACCGGCCGACCGTTAAATTGCAAATTGTTGGCACCGTCTGAATTCTTTTTTATTTTATACAAAATACTGTTTATTTTAGTGAAACAGCGATCAATCAGTAAAGGTTATCAAATGTTACATCTTCAGATGATTTTTCTGAAGATGTAACTGTGTGTTTGAGAAAAATTATGAAATTGATAAAAATAATAATAAATAAATATACGCTTTCTACACTCACAGCCCCACACTATGATTCCCTGTGTCGTGGCTGCCATGGACACACACATAGACTAATACACAATCACCCAGACCCAGACACAGAAATCTAAATTTATCATTTAAATATCTGTCTGGCCGGGGATCAAAATAATATAATTAAAATAATAAATAATTGTACCTAAGTAATAAGTAATTGTGCATATTAATACATTTAAGGTCTTTGTTTAGCTTTTACTTTTAAAAGACATCCCCTAAATATTTAACACTACATATATGTTGTATACAACCACACCAATAAGTAATAATAAAACAAATTCAGAATAATCATTAATACGAAGAAATATTTAAAACCAATTTTTTTACATCTTAATATTTTTTTAATTCAGTCTGTCCGTCTGTCAGTTTGCCCTTAAGAAATAACTCACAAGATATGACAGCATCATAACTCTATTATCTTGTAACTATGTCGAATTTAAACAATAAATTTTACACAAAAACAAACAAAGCATACATTAGCGAACCGCTAACACAATTAATCCTATCCCAATTCAAATGCACTAAATTACGATAAAGAAATATACAAAGAACAATTCGCCTCAAATTATATTATTGTTACGTTTCGGTGTGATAAACGGTCGTAGTTTAAGCTGCCCACGTGCTAGCTGTATTTCATCGGATTTTTTTTATAAAGAAACAAACGCGTTTGGGGGAGTCACCATATTCATACAAGTTGCGACGGAATAAGGTGGTCAATCCGTTTTGTTAAAGAGTTATTAAACAATCAAATCTATCCAATGTTTGTCATTTTACGGTTAAAAGAAATTGGTAGTATGGATTGGTAAAAAATTGATGGATGGATTATTAATAACCTTAGTCAATTTACCAGCCGGGTATATCAACACTTTTCGCTTGTCAAGGGACATTTATAGTCACTACTTGCCTGACATCGAGAGAGAAAAAATAAGATTAAAAAATTTTAACAAAAAAATAAAACCGACTTCTATGTCACTACAAAGTAAAAAATAATTGAAATAAATGTTGGTTTAGTACATATTTCTGAAGTCGGCGCTCAATATATTTCGTTTGATAACAGCGTGTCCAATATGAGCGCCGACTTCAGAAATATGTACTAAACCAACATTTATACCAATTATTTTTTACTTTGTAGTGACATAGAAGTCGGTTTTATTTTTTTGTTAAAATTTTTTTTTCACCCTTTCTAGTGATGATATGCTAACGTTTGTATTAATATTATGTAAAATTGTATAAATGTGATCATGAATAAAGGTAAGGTCTGAATTCATACGGATTGGACCCACCCGCTCGCAGGGCGCTGCCGCGCCCTTCTCGCTTAGTTTTATATTGTCTTATATGTTCCAACCTAACCTAACCAATTCAATACGAAACACTATAGGCGAGGCTTTATGAGATACGAATTATTGGCTAGGTTAGGCAGGAACAGATAAGTAAATAAATCAAACTAGGTGGTAAAACTCTGCGAGTGAACCGGTCCAATTTACCTTAATTCAATAGTTAAGAAAAGAAAAAGGAGTTGAAGGTCAAATTTTTCATCATATGTCTCTGTCTACAACTTCATTACAACAAATGTATATTCTATATACTTTACATGGAGGCACATCTGCATCATCAGGATTGAAGAATTGAAGGTCATATCTTCCATCATATGTCTCTACTTATGACCTCATCATATATTCGTAAGCTCCAAATGCCTAACTTGTATGATTGAGGCAGGAGGCACTTCTGCATTATCAGAGTTGAAGAGTAGAAGGTCAAATTTTCCATCATATATCTCAATTTATCGATTTTATTAAATATCCATAAGTTTCAAATGCCTAACTTGTATGGTTGAGGCAGGAGGCACTTCTGCATTACCAGGGTTGAAGAGTTGAAGGTCAAATTTTCTATCATATCATGTTAACCTAGATACTCAATGTTCATTTTAAGTTTCATGAGAATTGAGTGGGCAGAAGGTAAGTTGTCATAAAATATGTAAAAAGCAGGGGTAGTGATGATGAGTTCCACCCCATAACTTAAATTCTAATCATCAGAGCATACTAATGTTAAGGTAAGAAAGTACCGCAACGAAACTCCCTTTCATATGAAAAAAAGAAAATTAAAATTGGTTAAGAAATACTCGACTGATTCAAGTTTATATGAAATCGGGTTTTTCCAATTTTCCGGGAAAACTGGCGGAATTTTTCAAATTTCCTCGAAATGGGACCCCCTGTGAAACTAGCCACATACAATGGTGTATGAATCATGTAGATCGGTCGCGGCATCGTGAAAAAATCGCCGAACAAACATAAAAAAAAAAATATATATATACGGTCGAATTGAGAAACCTCCTCCTTTTTTGAAGTCGGTTAAAAATGGAATCTGCTCGTTCGACCAGAAACATCATTATTCAAACAGAAAATTCAAAACCCGTTTTTAAAATGTTTGTGTATGTGTGAAAAATAATCTTTAACATCAGTATCACTTGATAATTATTGACATAAAATTTGGCACTTAAATTTTTCTATGAACCTGTAGAAGCTTTGCTATTTTTTAAAGAATAAATCTTTTAGAAAATCCAGGCATGGAGACAAATCAATAACTTGACAAATATGGATACACCCCCAACAAACAGACCGACTTGCCGTAAATCAAACGAACTTGAAATTTTATTTATTCGCACAATCAACAATTCTGTATGCATATGCGTTCTTCGAAAGATTTATTCGTGCAGAACGCGGCACGGAATTGTCTCTATTGCGTGATTTGGTGTCTTAAATAATAGGAAAGTTCTACACAAGTATAAGAAGAACACATCTGGGTTTATAACATCATCACCAACCCATTACTGTCCCACTGCTGGGCACGGGTCTCCTATCATAATGAGAAGGATTAGGCCATAGTCCACCGCGCTGGCCAAGTGCGTATTGGTAGACTTCACATACCTTTGAGATTTTTTTACAAATCTCTCAGGTATGCAGGTTTGTTCACGATGTTTTCCTTCACCATTTAGCAAGTGGTAATTAATTTCTAATACGCACATAACTTTGAGAAATCAGAGGTGCGTGCCTGGTATTTGAACCTCGGACCCCTCGATAGAGAGGCCGAGTTTCTTCAACACTAGGCTATTACTGCTTTTCTGCTTTTCTGATTTTCTGCTGCTGCTTATATATTTATAACTAATAACGTGGTAGGGTTTTTATGCAATTTATAAAATGTAATGTATAAATTAATGTAATTGTATTTTTACCCGATTGCGGAGGATCATGACATTTAATCATAATGATTGTTACATTAAAAATATAAACGATATATTGGGTACAAAAAATATTTCGGTAAGAGAAATTATCAAATTTCATGGTGATGACAAAATTTAAAAAAATCATAAATTTTACAAATTATTTTTTTGAAGAAAGAATCAACACATTTTTGAATGAAATATGATAAAACCCTTACATTAATAATAATGATTCATTGTAGTTTTGTACCAAGAAAAGTATTTCATGAATTTATGATTACATTTTCAAAATCATTCTTCTTTAAAATGTATGGTGGAGCCTATTAAAAAAATGTTTCGCTCGGTGAAAAATGATCACCGATTAATTCACCCAGTCTTCTGCCAAGAAAATAAATTTTCTCAAATAGCTACGCCATAAATTCTTATAAAATCAGATTTGTACAAATCGGTATTTAATTGTGAAATTGTAAGTAATTTGGAAAATGCAAATTGGAGATGAGTGTAGGTGCGTGATGAAAATTCGAAAATTTGAAATTGTTTCTGCTCCTATACGTATTTGTAATGAATTTTCCATGTGTACGACTAAGATTGTATTTGATATTAATTATAGATGTCCATGGGCGGCAATGACCACTTTACACCAAGTAGGTCGTATGGATGTTATGAATAATGGACTCCTTGATACAAAAAACTTACTTTATTATGGGGCGTAGTATTTAAACTGTATGCAATGATTGCTTAGTGCTTGAATTATTTATTTATTTATTTATTAAAGGTTCACTAACGTAATATACACTTATATAAATTATATTGCAAAAGTTAGATAAATGAGTCGTGAACCTACAATTATAGGTGAACACGGCATTTACAGAATTGACGCTCTAATAAATTAAAATATAATGAAATTAAGGTTACAATTTACAATGAATATAAGATTATTATTGATTAAATATAAGATTATTAATTATTGTCTATAATCAGGAGATCCTTGTTACTCAAAGAGATTCGTTATTCAAAGACGCGCCTCTGCTTTTTAAATAAGGGCGAACATTTATAAATTAAATACACTGATATTCCTTAAAATGACAAGATTTGGGTCAAGTCAATCAAATTTGACCCGCAAGACGACCTTTCATTTTAAGTCGCGCGCCCAACAACATTAACTAAAAAACTACACAAAAATTTACACACAAAAGAATACTTACAACGCACCACAAAAAACGCAGTAAATTAACGTTAAAATATAAAGTTGGGCGTAGAACGACTCGAGGCGCACAGAAAGCGTGTTCCGTCGGAATTTTTCCCGCTCAAAATTACGTCATAGTTGCTGAAGAATGTCATAAAAGAGCGTCGCGTGTGCATTACCAGTTCACCAAAACGTCGAGACACTAATTGCGGTTTTGTGACGGTGGTGCCACACTGACCGTCGATATAATATTTGAATATGAATTGATATCCATTTTTTTTGCTATAGGCTTGCGTTTGACTGCAACGTTACCTGATGTTAAGTGAGATGCAGCCTTGGATAAAACGCGCTAGAAGCCTAGAAGTAGCCTTTTTTTGTTTACGAGGGGGAAACCTTCAAAAGGTACCCGACGACGTGGGAGCGACGCCGGGTTATGTGGGATTTTTACCGCACTAAAACCCCCCGGTGGCCGCCCTCAACGCTTGTTGGAGAACTTCGGTATCTCCGACGGAACACAACCGGAGTCCTCCAAGCGCGATGCCCCGATCGGGCTCTGCCCTGGGGGAGCACTTTTGGCTCCTCCTACACCATGCGACCACACATACCGACGTCCTTCCCGGGGTTGCTTGCTGGACGGTTCGAGCTCCCACTCTTGCCACCCGCAACCCCGGAAGCCCCCTTTTAGTCGGCTCTTACGACAGGCAGGAGATACCGTAGCCCTATTCTATTCCCGAGACTACAGGGACATGCCTAGAAGTAGCCTATTCACCCTTGACTTGAACAATGCCCACATTAAACGGTCATCTTAATTCAAAATTTTGTACAATGAACAAGGATTGATTGACTTATTTATATGCTTACGGCTGCAAATTCATACTAAAAATAACGTTAAAATTTTATATGACGTTAGCTAATTAATTAATAAAAAATATATTTTTATTATATAATACGCTATCACTGCCGTGTATAATTAATTTGACAGGGATAACAAAATATGACATAATTATAACTGAAAAGGTTAAAGAATAATATAAAAACAACTATTTCAATCTCAAACTCAAAAACGATGTCAATAAAATGATAACCAACTTCCATCGATACCGTTGAAATATTAGAAAAAACATTGATGCATTAAAAAGATAAAAATGGGAAGTAAATATACTTCTCCGTTAAAATATTCGAAATATTTCGTCCAATGTGAAACCACCTTTATTCGTGAACTATATTCGTATTAAAACAGCGGTTTTGTCAGCTGTTCACGGCTTGATACATAAATCTGATAACTATTCGAGTCTGTGGCGCGATGTTGTGATGTGATTGGACTTGTGATAAAAAAGAAAACTTGAATATTATATTTATAAAGGTTTGGATAAACGACTTTTATAGTATGTCTTTTTCATATACCTCTTGATAGTATCAAAAGAGCTAGCAGCCGTAAACAAACATAATATCCATAAGATTCAGTTTTATAGTGGTAGAACTCTATGTGGTTTGACTAATGTGGCACCATCGCCACACCTATATCTGCCTTATAATGACAGTGTTAAGCGCTGCTGTGTTTTGGACGTAGTAAATATTTGTTAATCTATGGTTTTGGTTTGATGGGTGTGGTAAGGGTGACATACTGTTCCGTAATCCAGCTTAGTTCTCCTGGGTAGTGGCGCATCTGTGGCCGACCTCAGGTAGGAATCTAGTCTTATCTGAGGTTAATTACAGATGTCAATGGGCGGCAGTAGCCACTTCCCACCGGACGGCATTCCAGCTTGCTACTTCTATAAAAAAAAACTCCCATTGTATCTTTATTTTTTTTAATTTTGGTATTCCTCAATTAAAACCACGAAAATGCTTCTGTAAGAGGCGACTAAAAGGGGCTTTCGGGGTTACGGGCGGCAAGAGTGGGAGCTCGAACCGCCCGGCTAGCGACCCCGGGAAGGACGACGGTATGTGTGGTCGCATTCCGTCGTATACACCAGACGGTGTGGTGACACAAAGTCACCTGGGCGGAGCCCGACGGGGCAGTGCGCTGAGAGGCATCCGGTCGCGTTCCTTTGGAGATCCCGGAGTCCTCTACGCAGCGCCGAGGACGGCCACCGGGGGGGTTTTAGTGCGGTAAAAGTCCCCCGTGTCGCTCCCACGGCACCGGGTACCTTTTGAAGGTTTCCCCCTCGAAAAGAAAAAAAAAAAAGTAACACAATCCGAAAATAGATTAACTCTCCATATTTTATCGCACCCTTACATTTCCAAGGGCCCTCACTTTATATGTTTATTTAACACTTTCCTTTACGATTCACTCGTGCACACGTACACACATCAAAACTCATACACGACTTTATTTTGTAAGCCATAGGTGTCAAAGTTAAGCAACATATAAGTCGAGTAAGCGCAGGTTAATTTTATGGGCAATAAAGACGGGCACTATAAAAATATACTTTTCATGGAAAACGCTCTTTAAAATTTATTTTTAACGGTTTAATTTTTTTTATGGTGGCATGGTGTACGAAAGTGGAACTCAATGGGTTTTTGGTAACTTGAATAACTAAGTACTGAGTAGGCAGCACAAGTGTATCCCTGTAGTCCCGGGACTAGAATAGGGTTACGGTATCCCCTGCCGGTCGTAAGAGACGACTAAAAGGGCGCTTCCGGGGTTGCGGGCGGCAAGATTGGGAGGTCGGACCGTCCAGCAAGCAACTCCGGGAAGGACGGCGGTATGTGTGGTCGCATACCGTCGTAAACAGCAGACGGTGTGGAGAGCGCCTGAGCTCACCTGGGCGGAGCCTGATGGGACAACACGTTCAGAGGACTCCGGTTGCATTCCGTTGGAGATTCCGGAGTCCTCTTCGCAGCGGTGAGGATAGCCGCCGGGGGAGTTTTAGTGCGGTAAAAATCCCACATAACCCCGTGTCGTTCCCACGACACTGGGTACCTTCTGAAGTTTTCCCCTCCTCAACAAAAAAAAATTTTTTTGTTTGTAATTTTTTGTTCATTAATATAAATTCAAATAAATTTAATAGGCGAAGTAAACTGATACGAAAATAATGTCAAAAAGAAGATAAAGTATATTACAAAACTAGTAGGTACCTCACGCAGACATTTAGTTATACTAAGCATACAAATGAATTCCTCAGAGGCAGAAATCACTAGTAGCCCTAATCTATTGCAAAGATTTGGCTTAAAAAGTTTCAAACGGAACCATTAAAATAACATTTTCCACTTCAAATTTCTCAAAACCGTTTTATGACCTATTTTAATCACGCACAAATAATCCTACATAACAAACCGTACACAGCGATAGCCGGCTACCAGTATTATGCGGATCGATATCCATTATCTATTAACGGAATTGATTTTTAATCACGAGCCGGGCATAAAGTATCGGCACCGCTTATCGTAACGACCGATATTTGCATACAAATGTGGCAATATGTATCTACGAGGGACCGAAGTGTCCAAACTGTTAGGCTTTCAGACAAAAAGCTGAGATAGAACTAGCGCGATTGATAAAATGGGTGAGTGGCGAACTTTATCTCTCGATTTGGTTCTAAGTAAGGATTTGAACTTTAAAGCTGTGATAGCCTAGTGTTTGTAAATCGGCCTCTAGATTGGGTCCGTCAATCGAATACCAGGCATTCAGATTTTTCAAAGTTATGTGCGTATTAGAAATTCATTATCACTAGCTTTAATAGTGAATGAAAAGATCTTGGGGAATATTGTACACTTGTGAAATCTTAAAAAATGTTTCTCAATCGAGGACTGAACTGATATGCTTCGCAGAAGTATCTCTTACCCACACCCTTTAAACCAGAACACAGTAGCGCTTAACACTGCTGTTTTGAGGCAGAAATAGGAAATAGGAGTCGAACCATAGTGTTCTTCAAAATTTGCCCGACATTGTACACACGTGGAGTCAGGTGCACGAAATAGTCCAATAAAACCATAGGGCAGTTATTTCGAATAAAACCGCCCTATAAACACATTCGCGTTATAAAAACACAAACGGCGGGGCCACGTAAAAGCCACTTGTGCAATGAAATATAAACAATATAACTACACGAACAAACGCCGGTTACGAATGTTTATTTATATATACGCCTTTTTACTGTTAACGATATGCGGCCACTGTGGACGCGATATGGGTGCGGTGCAAGTGACAGCGGAGAGCGAGATTGTAATTTCAGTAATAATTATTTTTTAATGGGAGCAAAAAAAGAGGTCGTTTGTCATTAGATAGCTATTGCCGTCCACACAAATAATTTTCTTTATACAGAACAGCAGGGATATCTCAAATTGTTCACAATTGATTTACTATTACCGAGGTCTACGATAGAATTTCTCAAAAAATAAATCTGCCTTAACACTCCCTTCAATCTAGAAAACAACAGCGACACCGCTGCTATAAAGAAGAAATTCGTTGTAAATGTAACGATGGTTGAAATGTTTAATTAAGAGGAAGGTTAATTTTCACGGCATACAACAATTCGTCGGTTTTTTTTAAATATCAAACGACTGCGAAAACAACAAACAATTAATATAGTTTGCAACACAAGTTAAAAAAAATAAAAATAATCCGACAAGTGCAAATAAAGTAATAAATTATAGTTTCAACACTCATTGCTTAGTCTGGGACTATGACATTATAAAAAATCTTAAATAATAAAAAAAATTACGCGTAAATAAAAAAAAAATTACATATAACGCCTCCGCTTATAACCAAGACCGTTTTCAGTACGCCACTGAAAAATACACAGCTCAAAGTTTACGGTTCGCTCCATTTAACGCGATTGGTTCCCTATGGACGGAGGGGAACGGGGGGGGAGAGTGTTTATTTAAAATTAACCATTGAAAGGATTACTTCATACGTATTGCTGACTGATAAATTGAACCTAGTGAGGTTTAAATTCATTTACGGTAATGAGATATTAATCACGAATAGTGTGAACACTTGATAATATCAGGATTTGATGATAAAATATTTAATAAGCTAATATTTTAATAAGCCAACAGTTACTATCTTTTTAATTATCCCTTTGGGAAGTAATTCATAAGTTAAAATAAATAACGGACCAAGAAACGGGAACTTTTAAATTGAAACTAGTGATTATTATAAAAACAAATAGCCAAATTGTTTAAAAATAATTAACTGAAAAGGAAAGTAAGTATACGCTACTTACTTTCCTTTTCAGTTAATTATTTTTACTCCTACAAATTCCTATTGTCACTCCTACAAATTAAGACTAATCCAACGACATCTCTTTTAATGTTATGTTATGTTATGTTATGTTAAAATCAGCTAAGCCGTTTAAAATATCGAGCGTGCCAAAGAAGGAAGAAGAAAGAAGAAAGAGACATACTTACGCTTAAAAAATTGACCTGACCCGACTCGTTAGCGTAATGTTCAGAAGAGGAAACATTAAGAGTCGATGGTGAGAAAGATAGGTGTGATAATCATTCTGTCAGAGACTTCTTAGTGTTCGGATAAATTTTTAATACCGCTCGTGTTCCATAAATTCTGTATTAGTTTAAGTAACTAAATAAATTCTCTTTTTAAGAACACATTTCGTTGGTTACGCAATTTATCTCCCGTGAGGTAAAAAATGCATTATATCTTTATTTTAACAAGAATTCCATCTAAATTTCAATCGATGAAACAAAAGAAATAAGGTGAAAATACACATGCAGTAACGCGTAATGTCTACATATCTTATCTTATGCCGATTATCTAATACAAACATTATTTTAACGTAATCAAAAACGTCTGACCATATTTTCATACTAAATCAGTCCAAATTACCTTCTACGTAATTTCCAATACTATCAAATCTAAGAGACATAAATCGTAATCAAAATATATATACATACCAGATTCGCGTCTATAATAAATAAAATTAATATTTTTGAAAAGGATATTCAACCATGGCCTGTACACCGTTCTTCTTGAACACGACGATCCTTTGTACCTGTCCGTGTGGTGTGCTGATTGTGTGTATGACGTCCTGCAACAATGAAAACGAACAAATATTATTAACAATATCAAGATGAAAATTAATATCAATATGGATATAAATATCAATATGAAAATCAATATCAATATTTAAATAAATTTTAATATGAAAATTAATTTACGAATAAATAAATATAACGAAATCGCGTTCTACGTTCTTCTGCGTGTGAATATACTGCATCGTGGTATCGTGAACACACAAACAGGCAGACAATAACTTAAACAGCATTATAATTTCATGCTATTAATTTAATTAACAAGAAGCCTACAATTACATTGTAATTACATGTAAAACATAGATAAGAACTAAGAAAGGATTTTTGAAAATACGCTCCTGACGTCGTCAATCGTCGTGATCAAAGGTTACAAATAAAGTGAAGCTTAGATGAGGCATAAACATAGTTTAGTACTTAAAATACAATTTAAACTTAAAAATTAAAGATAGAACTCGCCATGATAAAGATTAATTAATAATGATTACCCAGCCAAATTAAAAAGTCCTACGCGTCTCTTTAAAAGCCTATGACAAAAACCGTAATTGCTTTCCCAAAATGAAAATCGGCAGTGATTAAAAATACGACCGCATAAAGGGAGTCGCAGTTCAAAATTAGAAAAGAGCTTTTCAAACCCCCGTATATGCCATCCAAAGGCTGATTGAAACTCTTTGAGAACCGTTGCCAAACATAAAAATCGGTTTAATTGCATGCTTTTGTACTCGATTCAAATGGTTCATTCGTTGATTCACTCGTTCGTTCAGTTCAGTTCACTATACATTCATTCTTTGGCAGTTACGATTCATTAGGCATGCTGTGTCACCAAATCTAATGAATTGATTTCTCATTAATAATTGCAAAAATATTAACAAAAAAATTAGCGACGTCAAACGGTAGACATACAATATGTAAGATTATGTTTGAATCTCTGTTGGTAACTGCCCCCGGTAGGCAATGCCCTTATTTAATAGTAATTGGCAAATTTCGATCTTTTGTAAGCAAAAATTGATCGAATTACCTACCTAATCAGTCCAATTCTAATATACTAATTATAACCTTGTAAAGAAAAGTATACATTTTTGTTTTAGATTTTAGGAGATTCAGATCGATTTTCACATTTCATTTTAATTCAGGCAAATCCCATTAAATTCTGTATCTCATCCGGTAAAACGAAACACGAAAACAAAAATGAATAGTAAAAATAAATCGATCTCTTATCACAAAGCACTTATACTTTAATCGTATCATTAAAACCCAATAGTTTAACTTAAAACGTATCGCTTGTAATTTCAATGTTTCACTTTCATGCGCAAACGAAAACTTTCGACAATAAAATTCCAAATTAAAACGTTCGTTGTACAAAATTAATTCAACGAAACAATACAATGAGAACGTTTCTTACCAATCGCGGAATGCCCGGAAGGCAATAAAACGATAAGGGGTGCAATCGAAACGAAACGAAACGAAACGATACGAAACGAAACTCGAAACGAAACTCGAAACGAAACTCGAAACGAACGCAATTCGAATTGTAGTGTACGGTGGAGGGGCTCGAATGAAATTTTATTAAAAAACTTAGCTATGTCGAACGCAAATGTTATCCAATGCTGCGGAAGCTTAGGGCTGTCAATTTATGTATATTAAAAACTACGTATGTATATAAATTTCGATTTAAATTTTCACCGCAAGAAAAAATAATAAATAAAAGTTACTCTCTACATATTTGTGTTTTTTCTATACAAACGACGACCTTGCAAAGCAATTATTGACAAACATAATTCTGTAACATCGTCCTAATAAATTAACAGTCCCAACGCTATGCACCGACCTCCTTTCTAAGTAAGAGGGTCTTAGGCCATAGTTCACCGCGATAGCCAAGTGCGTGTTAGTAAACTTCACACACCATTACGAACTTTTTTAGAACTTAGCCGAGTAGGTTTGCTCACAATGTTTTAATTCCCCAGTAACGCAGACAATTTTTTTCTGATACGCATCTACTGAAACAACAGAGTTGCGTCTCTAAGATTCGGTGACCTATCGAGAGGCCGAGTTTCAAACCACCCGCCTAGGCAGTCTATCAGTCATTAATTCACAATCTTAATAGCACCTCGGCAGCCCTGCGCCGCCTCGCATCCAATTCCAACAAGTGGCTCGTACGATATTGCCCGTACCACGTGGATACAACCGCGTGCAAAATAACTATCGTCGTCTCGCACGAGTGTTTTATACGTGGCGTTTATTAAAAGCTTTTTAAGTTGTTGTGTACGTGTGGAGCAAAATTTTTAATTACTTCCGTTTAACCGAATAAGTTAAATTTTAGATATTTAGTTACGTAACTTATAAATCAATGCAATTATGTAGTATTATCTCGTATGTGTATGATTTGATTAGAAGCTTATTTTTATTTCTTTTTCATTTCACTTCATTACTTAGAATTATAAGATACAGTGTTGAAGAAAAGGGTTTGTTTTTTTATATTATTTACTAAGCAGCAAACGGTGTAACTCGATTCATTACTATCCCACTGGTAGACTTCTCTTGTCAGTGTCAGAGTTTAGTGCCAGAGTCAGAGTCAGTGTCAGAGTTTAATCCATAGTCCAACACGCCGGCCGAGTGCGAATCTGTAGGTTTCTCATACTTTAGACAACTTATTTGTAAAAAAATCTCAAACGGCTTTTCTCACGTTTTACTTAATCTTTATAGGAAGTTATGATTAATTTCTAATACGTACGTAACCTTGAAATAATCGGAGGTCCCTGGGTGGTATTGATATATCGAAATCGAAATTGATATATAGAAATATAGACAATAAAAAAATCAAGCCGGCGATGCATTGGCGACTCCTCTGGTGTTGCAAATGTCCATAGGTGACTACTTTCCACCAGATAGGTCTTTAAAAAATGAAAATTAAAACTATTGTGAGTACCCCTTGTGCAATAAACTTGTATATTTTTTATTTCATGTACCGTCGAGTCACTGCCCGGGGCTCGTAGTGTATTTTCTAGCGAAATTAAGTGTCTTCGTTGCTTGCATCATTTATTTTTACGACGACAAACGTAAAAAGGTTGGTTCACAACGTAGGGCATTAGAACAAACATGACAGTGCTTTTTCTTGTGTAATTTTGTGCTTTTACCCGATTGCGGAGGGTATTGTTGTAATGTGTAAGTTAGAGGTAGCAATTGCTGTCTCCAGTTAGGGAAAGTGACTTATAAATTTTACGACAGATTAGTTGTTATCCTACAGATCTAATTTTGAAAGCCTCTTGTTTCTTTTATTGGTGGAAGGGTATGGATATCGTTTAACTTACATCTAAGGTGTCCATCTATATCCTTAGGGGTGACAATGCATCAATAATGGGCTTCAGTTATAATCTGCTCTACATGGAGCTGTTGTTTACAGACTTCCATTACATAGGCGACAGTGACCACATACTATTAGGCGG
Source organism: Epargyreus clarus clarus (assembly GCA_014595695.2). NCBI lineage: Eukaryota > Metazoa > Arthropoda > Insecta > Lepidoptera > Hesperiidae > Epargyreus > Epargyreus clarus. Next base: position 295,081 of record JACTTY020000019.1, read on the forward strand.
ACTGCATTGAGCAAACAGTTTGCTACTGCAAACTTATAAAAAACATCCTCTGTGTCTGAGTACTTCCGTAAAGGAGAAGCAATTATTCATTGAATAACTAACGTTAATTTATTCGAAATTTTTGTTCATTTTTAATACGCTTTTTTAAACGTTAATTTTATCGAAAGTGTACTTACAAAAGCATCGTGCACACATTAACACGGCCTCAAGTGTAACCAATAGCACCTGCCAATCTTAATGCATGCCATTTGAATTTCAGATACGTACCCTTCTCGGGCGCATGTGTCCGTATATATTAACAGGCAGATTGCTCTGTCTGTCCTGCCTTGAAACGCGTGTCGCTTCCAGACCGCATCGGGGTTAAGCTCTTGTAGACAACTGTGACGTATCTAGATATCTTATATATGTAGGATCCCCAGATAGGATTGGATATTTCTACCTGAAGTCAGGCATAGGTGCGCTGCTACCCCTGAGGACTAAGCTGGAACGCCTCGGAAAAGTATGTCTCCCTTACCACACCCTACAAACCAGAACACAGCAGCGCCTAACACTGCTGTTATTTAGCAGAAATAGGTGTGGCCGTATTGTTTATATATAACTGATAAATTGGAATATCACCTTACCACTGTATGGCGTCTCGCATAAAAAGGTAGAAAATCCTTTAAATGCGTGTTTATGATTGATTTTGTACACAGCAAAGAGGAAATGTAATCTCTATTCATAATAATTCACTATTAATATTATAAATTAATTTTAAAATTGGCTGTTTCGATTCGGACGTGTCGTCACTTCGATAGTATTTTTAGATATTAAATAGAATACTCGTATTATCGTGTTACGTATGCGCGTTACGTTTTGACTAACGCAAGGAACCAGTCCTCGTGTTATTTAAACGATCCTAGCTTATTCGCGCGAAAATTCTAAGACAATTCAGAAGTTATACCTACAGGCGCCTAAGGTGGAACAATTCGAGAAATATGTCTGCTATACTGTAGTTTTCAAACCAGAAATTAACCAGGTACCAATTAGAGCAGGCCTATATCCATTAGTAGGCCTCCTAACGCTGGTGAATCGAACAAACTTCCATTAACTAGAATCTACGCCTAAAATCATTAATGCCGAGTTCGAATATACTTGTAATGCGTTTAAGATATGACATGATATCCCATAAGATATTAAACTTTCCGAACCCATTAGCATCTGAAACTTTGACAAAGTTTCCCTCCTCCGCACCATGTACCGGGAAACGTTCTATCCCTGTCACACACATTCCAAGTTGCGTATCGCCGTCTCCGTCGCACTTGGTGCTTGTTGCAAACCCATTAGTGTCTTGGTAATTTCACTGTGCGGTAATATGTTATACTTTGAAATCGTAAATAGGTATTAAAGGTAATTAAAACGTTATATTTCTGTAGGGAGGAACATTGCACGGCTTACTTTATATGGTTCAAAATTGTGAAATTTTACACAAAAGTCCCTTAAAAAATAATATACGAAGTAATAAAACAGAATGTCTGTTTAAAATTTCAAATACTAAGTTTTATCCGACTACGGAGGGTAATGTATGTTTTATTCGTGTTTTATTCGCATGCCCTGCAGCCGCAACGGCTTGACATAATTTAACATATTGTCGTTGGATTCGTATGAGTTGTCGAAGTAACTTAGGTTATTCTTAAGCAGCCGCATTTTTCTTTTTCTAGGACTAAGCTAGAATACCTCAGAAAAGTATTTCTCCCTTATTACACCCTTCACAGAACACAGCAGCGCTTAACACTGCTGTTATTAGGCAGAAATTGGTGTGCGGGTGATGCCGCCGGAGTCGAACCACAGGGGTTTTAGGCAATAACATGACATGGATTACGTTTTTTTTTCAATCAAAAAATCTAGGTCCCCAGCCTGAAATTTCAAAATCCCTTTAAAGCGTATCCGGTACATTAAAGCTCTTGTTATACACAAACAAGTAAATCCCCATCGAGCAATTTAAGTAGGAAACATTCAATACAAGGAAAATATCCGCCAATCATTTTCCGTTTATTGCGAGGGAAATTAGTTGATGTATTTATTGGCGAGAGATCAAATAACGTAGAGCAGGTCGACCGTGTTAGGAGAAAATAACTTGTTTTTATATTTTTAATAACATGTAAGGCTTCGTATACACGAGGTGATTTTTAATAACTTAATATAAAAAAAAAAAAATAATAACTAGTGATTTTTAACTATACATTATACATATATTAATAACTAGTATTTTCAAACCCTAGAAATACATCTTCGTATAGAACTCTTGCTCTATATGGATTTGGTTACAGATGTCCATGAATAAAAATGACCACTTAGCATCCAATATACTGCATACTCGTTTGTTACTTTATACTTTAAAAAAGTTAATTCGTGCACGGAAGCAATTTCCAATACCCTTTGTTAACCCTCCACATTATTTCAATTCACTTTATTAAACAAAAAAGCCGGTACAATTCCGGCCCCCGCCGCGCCGTCGTAACCCGTACACGCTGAATTATTCACACATTAATTTGTTCAGGTCGTATCGACCGTACCGTGCTACCACTACACGTGGTCGTTGTGAGGTTGATGTCACGATCTTTTTTAAAATCGAAGATGGCAAACGACAATGCAATATATTTGATGGTAAGTTGTCACTGCCTGGACATCCTCTATATGGTCGTCAATCCTATATTGTGCCACTGCTGGGTAAGGGAAAGGGCGAGAGTAATTTACGCCATAGTCTACCACGCTGGCCAAGTGACTTCAGCTTTGTGATTATAAGAGTGAATTTTTGAGTGAATAAAATTAACACCATAAATTCGGCTCGTAGTATTACAAATTTTGCACATATTTTATTTTCAAGTATGATAATACAATAAGTATTCTACGTAGTTGTAATATTGATTCTTGATCGTAATAAAATAATTAACAAAACGAATAAAAAGGATTAATGAGCGAAGAATCTTAAATACACTTTAAGGCAATAATTTCCCCACCTCACGTACAATTCTCCTCATCGCTTAAATATACAACCTTAATCCCGCTCCGAGGTCATTTATCTTTATTTTCTTGCCGGCGGAGGTATGAAAGTGAGCTGAGGGCAAGATGGGTGGGATTATCTTAAATATTCAAGTGTTGCGCGATTACAATCAGACCCAAAGTACAGGCAACGTTGGGATTTACATGAATTTCGTACGGTTGCAAATTGACCCTTGTTTCCCGTTGGAAGTACTGTTTGTTCTATGTTTTTTTTTCTACCCGATCGCGGAAAGTAATGTTTTCGAGCGTAAGCATTTTTTGTCAAACCCTACAGCTCTAACGTCTTGATAGATTTTTACTTATGAGGTGTGAATTAAAATAAATAAAAATAAACGCTTTCCATACTCACAGCCCACACTAGGATTCCCTGTATCGTGGGTGCCAGGGACACTCACATAGACCATATACAAACATCCCGACCCAGAAAACGTATTAAACTTAATAAACTAGAACTTACTTTTATTTAACTTAATAAAGATTTTTTTAATAATATACACTACACTCTGGCCTGCAGGAGTAGGAGTAGGAGGAGGCAATAAATGAGGCATTCATACGTGCGCTTGAAAAAAATTACCCTCGGCAGTCGGATAAAAAACATAGACATAACAAATAATTTTATTCATAAAATGTAATATTCCTTTACATTAATAAAAGCCTGTAATTGATTCAATGGCTTAACCAATACGCGCCATAGGTAAGTCAAATAATTAATCTTGATTATTGTGACATTACATACGATCTATAAGCCTGATGTAATATAAGAAATTATATTTATTTAATTAATTATTATAAGCATCCATTAACAAATACATTATTAACGAATTTAAGTAATTAGAACAAGTCGTGACCTAAGAAGACGTAATAAACATTGTACGAAGTACATTAACATTAAATTTATGCACAGTGCGCGCAAGATGGCGGCACCTGCAGCTAACTCGCCTATGTCAAATTAAATAAATAATGTAGGAAATGTACTGTGCTCATTATAATACTAGCTTTTGGCCCTGATTCCGTCTTCGTTAAGAATAATGAAATATAAATAAGAATATACAATAGTTAAAGGTATGGCAAGGGAGACAGCCATACTTATCTAAAGCGTTATCAGGCGTAGCAACGCATTTGTGACCGACTTCGGGTAGGACTCTTATATTACCGTTGGTTTATTAAAGATGTCCAAGAGCGCTAGTATCTATTTATTGTAAAGTAAACTGCTTTATATCCGTGGACAGCAGTGACCATTCCATGGACTGCTTGCATACTTCCAGTCCACAACACTGGACAATATAGGTCTCCTCAAGTCAAGGCAAGAAGGATTTAAGCCATAGGTCACCGCGCTACATAAGTGCAAGTTGCTTTACCTATGAGAACGTTTTTTTTAAAATAACTTGCTGACGAGCAGGTTTCCTTACAATATTTTCCTTCTAAATTATAATAAATTTCTAATACGCCCATAACTGGAAAACCAGGGCGTACTTGGGGTACAAACCTCGGTTACCCAATTGAATGGCCAACTTTCAACTAGGCTACCACTTCAACACTGAACTTAAATTATATCACATTACGTCACGAGAACGTGCAACCTCTTCAGATGGAGTGCTTATATAAAATCAGTATACAAGTGGACAGCAACATCCGTGCATCCGACACCGGGTGGAACAGTTCTAAATTGAATTCTATTTCGATTCAATATCGAATTGAACACATGTCATGTGTTCGGTTGTGAAGAGTTCTCAGAGATATTTAAAGGTTTTCCGCGCTATGATTGCGTATGTGTGCGTGCCACTGACACACACAAAGTGTTGTACACAAACAGGCAGACTGAGTAAAAGTAAGCTTGTCATTTGAATGCCTGGGTTGCCGGAAATCGAGTTTAGAACCTTGTGTATATCAGATTGGTATGTTGTCAGGTGCGGTATGGTGGGATATCCGGGGAACGGCAAATTATATTGATCTTTTTAATGTTTCATATTCAAGCACTTCTCGACGAGAATAAATTAGCGAGTACAGGAAGATGTAAATAACCATTAATTTATTTGAAAGGTGTTTATAATCCGATCTGTATTAATAATAAAATATTGTCAAAATTATTTCTCACTTTTCGACGTTTTTTCAAATTGGTTATCTAATTTAATTTTTACGATGTCTATAATATATTTTTTTATCTTGACAAAACTAAGACACTCCATTAATAATAATAGACAACTGTTTTGAAACATTTGCATCTAATAATAATAGGTAATGCATTGCAACATTTGAAACCCCTAATAGGAGAAAGATTTATAGTATTACATAGCGTCCTAAGAACATGCAAGCGATTCAGATGGAGCACTCAAATAACAGTACACGAGTGGGCAGTTATGTCCGTGCATCCGACAGGGGTTGGAAGAGAATCGAAACGGGTTCAAAATGGATTCTATTTTCAATTCGCGACGCCTCACATCTGGAGAGCGTACTATACTCCCTCGAGATGATCGCTCGCGAAGAGATTTTGAAGACGCTTCAATGGATCTCATTTCGGCAAATTTATTTTGGCTATGTCCGTGATATTTCATTATTGGGATTTATAGGATGTGAATAGCGAATTTAGAAAAAGAGTTTGTGGGTAACTTTATTTTTTTTGTACGTAAATGGGCTATATCTCACATGCTAGCCATAAAGGCCATAATCCTACACACTAGCCAATTGTAACAGACTTTACACATTTTAAATAAATGGTTGGTAGACCCATACCAAGCAGTGAGACAAACAAACTACAGCAAAACGATCATTAATCTGCAAAAATGTGTAGTTAATTACTAATTAAGTATATGTATTTCAAAATTGACATGCAAAAGTACAATTTCAAGTAAATATACCTAAAATTATAAATTATTCTGTATGTATTTGATACTGTAATGTTAATTTATAATTCAATCAATTCATGGTTGATTTCAATTACTGAACACGGATTTTAATTCTATCAAAATGTGCCACGTGTGAAGTGAATAACATGTGTAAAGTGCATTTAAAATGAACAACTTGAAGTAAATAACACGTGTATATTGTGCATTTAAACTGAACACCTTTAGTACCAGCAATTTGCACGAATAAATATTCATTCGCTGGATCATTCATGCATTCATTTACTCACAAAAATACCACATTAATAAGTAACGAGCATACAAAAATAAAAGAACAATTTCTTTGGAAAAACGAAAACATGCCGCAAAGAATTTCGCAATCAAAACATTTATAACATTTATTACATTCAAGTGTCATAATAACGATTGTTATGAAACATATGGCGGTAATATAATAACATTCTTACAGAGTGTGCGATAAAACATACCGTACAATGTAAAATAAATATTAAAATGAACATTAAATATGTTAAACGTGAATAACTTTTATGTATTTGCCTATAAATACGACATATTGTATTTTCTTAAAACTCTTGCAAAGTACCAAAAATAATATTAAGCGAGCGATTTCTTGAACAAGACTAGGGATTACGATCCCATAATGTTATGAATCCCGTTAAGGGTATGCGGGATTAATTCGAATCTAAGTCCTAAATAATGGTAAGATAGACACTCGGCGAGACTTTTCAACTTGTGCCTCGCCTTATTTACGTGTAGCTATGGACACGATCTCCAGTAGTAACATAATCTTATTTGAGTTTAATTCGATATTTTAATGAGAGGAAGGACATCATGCGATTAAAGTTTCATAGAGATATTCATAGGTGGAAGGACACTATACGCTAATATCGTGTTGATAACTGATGTCCGTAGATCGTACTAATTGCTTACCATCAAGCGAGCTGCACGCTTTTTTACCTCAATTTTACACAAGTCCACAAAACGGCACGAGAGTTAACGCGGGATTGGACGCGGGATTTCCGGGAATCCCACCGCAATCCCACCTCACACACCGTAATGTTACACGATGTTCGTGTCACAATATGTCACATTACCATGCTGTAAAGTAAATCACTAGCTCACTAACAACTTATTTATACTAAAACAAACGTGTGAAGAACTAATTTAAGCCAAAACATTTTGATAATAAAGCAGACGGTATAATTTGCGAAGTGTCCACGTTAAATTGGCAACCGTTTTCGCAGAATTTTGACAGGTTTATTTTTGAACTTTGCACAAGTGTTCGTCGTTCGTAGAGCTGCTGGGTTCTGTAGGTTTACTATGTATGCGCGAATCCGTAAATTCGACCGAAGTTTCGGATGTTCCTACCTGTGATGCATTCACCGATGTAAATACATGCCGGGAAGTCCGACGAAAAATGAACAATTTAATACCTGTACCATACCTACTCTGTAAAGTTTTAAGTCTACTTAAAAATATGAGAACAGTTGTCCAAATTAGGTTTACCGCTACGCTCCATCTATATAATATAATCTACGAAAAAACTACCATAGTATTTTTTTCAGAAGACTAAAACAAATTATGAGATCACATAAGCATACGATACAGCTCTACATATCGGAATTCATCCTAACAACAACAATAAAAACAACAACAGAACAACAAAAACCGCGAAGACCGCTGTCCACCGACCACGGAGCAACGAGACGCCGGAGGCAACCGATACTATGCAGTGTTGCTTTCGAACAAAGTTTGTTTACAAATATTAGCCGTTGACTCTACATTGGGACCAGCCAATAAACGCAAGAGTATCCTTCTACTTGAAAAATACGTTTACGTTACGTTTATATTTTTATATAATACAGGGGTAGAAAACGAGCAGTTAGTTCACGAAATAGTAAGTTTTTACTGCCCATGGACATCTGTAATTGACCCCAGATAAGATTGGATTTCTACTCGAATTTGGTCATAGATTTGCAACCCTTAAGGACTTGCTTGGAATACTTTAGCCGAGTATGTCTCCCTTACCACACCCTTAAAACCTAACCACAGCAGCGCTTAAAGCTGATATTACTAGATACTAGGCATAAATAGGAGCGGCGGTACCACCGCGACACCCATTTCGAAAACCGAATCACAAAGATTTCTTCCACCTTTACCCATCCCACCCAGGCACGGATCTGTGTTCAGTGGGGAAAGGGAGACATCATTATCCGGGCGGCGGTAGCCACTTTCCACCAGGTGCATTGCATGCTCGTTTGCTATGTCAATATTATAAAAAAAATGTATAATTGTATGTGTGTGTGTCCATTAAGACTCCTAAGCATTGAGTGTAGAAAGCGATTCTCTTTTTAAAAGCCTTTTTTAATTATGCCCTTTACTCGTAGTCACAAGAACAATGTACACGTGTACACTACACAAATAAAACTGAACAAATACACAACAAAATGTCGAAAACAAGTCACAAACAAGTTCATAGGAAAATCACAAACAAACAATGAACACACACAACAAACAAAAACCACGGCAAACGTCGTTTAACTGATGCAAAGTTGCTAGTTTCCGTTATAACGTGTTCGAAGGGTGGCCGCGTATTATCCGTATGTACAGTCAGTACCCTTACCATGAGTTTTTACGTTTTGACAAATATGACTGTTTTGGTATTTGTTTACGTATTTACCCATTATATTTCAAATCAGCGCCCCTAGCGGATTATTTCAGAACTTGTAAATTGTATGGGCCAATACGTAAACAAATACCAAAACAGTCATATTTGTCAAAACGTAAGAACTCATGGTAAGGGTACAGTTCACTACTACTCATTTACTATATTACAGAACTCCCTACTACTCATTTACTAATGAGCGGAAAATTCCAAAAATATCTATACATCCGAACATGGAAACTTGAATGTAGGTAAAGGTATTTTTGAAATCTTAGTTTGTTCATCTACTTTTGAAGCTGACTGTACCTTTAACTTTACCCTTTACCTTTAATATAAAGCTGTGTTCATTAGTTTTATATTTTCATAGACAAATTGATAAAAAAATGCGTTACAAGAACTTACGTTACTAACCCTACCAAATAAGCTTCCGTCAAAGGTGGTAGAACCCCTTGTGGATCGACTCCGGATGCAACAACGCATTTATTTCTGCTTAATAACAGCAAGTGTTGAGGGCTATTGTGTTCTGGTTCGAAGGGTGTGGCAAGAGAGACATACTATTCCGAGGCAATCCAGCTTAGTCCTCAGGGGTAGCAACACATCTGTGGGCCACCTCGGGAGGGCTCTGATCTTAGGGAGCAAAAGCGACTTACTACCAGATAGATGTGGAGCAAAGGAGCATTTGAACCACCTGATGGTCACTGATCACTGCCTGCCATGGCCAGCTCTATTCAACTCCATAATAAAAGAAGAGTTCTACCTGAAACCTACCACTGATATATTGCCACTCCCGAGGATTACAAGGGTCACTGCATATGTAAGTGCCGGCATCCACACCCTTACATCTAAACACAAACTTGCTTCACCCTAGCATCACGTGGACGTGGTATAGTTCGCGCTAAACTGCTAGTCCGCTCTGAAGTTGTTGCGAGCAGGTGTAGTCATGCAATTTGCTATGGCGACTCGATTCATTTCTATAGATTTCAGAGCGGTCTAGCACTTTTACGCGGACCATACCTCCCTCATTGAACCTTACCTCTAACACTCACCCTCTTAAAATTAATATCTCGTCAATATCGAGGCGATCCAGCTCCTCGATACGACGGCCCAAGTGAGAAGACTCAAAAGGATTAAACCATTTGAGTTAGTGACATGACACAGTGTAGTGTTAATCAAATAGTGATAAGTGAACATTAGAGAACACAAGAACAATGTGTCTACTCCTTTATTTGATAAGACAAAGAAGTGCAGTGTCAGAGGACGCTACCTTCATTATATGATTATTTAGCAGTTTAAGTTAGCGTAGAATTACTCAGTCTTCAATAAGGCTAGTTTGTAATTAATATAACGTACCTTATTACTCACTTGGTACTTTATATATCCAAAAAAAACCCTCTTAAAATTCTATAAATATTTCTCCGTTCCATTATCATATCCGCACACTAGTAGCACGATTTACACTACCGGGAACATTGTAACGCGAGCAAGAGAATAAATTTTATTTACGAGCGTGGCCATTCTAGTTTCGACGCTGGAACAGTTAATTCTCAACGGATAGTCGCCAAGTGGACAGCTAATGTCTTTTTATGTTACAGGATATAAGTGGAAGCAGTGGCAGCCTAGTGGTGAAGAAATAAAATGTAAGGCCTCTTGATCGAGGGGTCCGAGGTTCAAATCCCAGGCACGCACATCTGATTTTTCAAAGTTATGTGCGCATTAGAAATTAATTATCACTTGCTTAAACGGTGAAGGAGAACATCGTGAGGAAACCTGTATACCTGAGAAATCTTAAAAATAAATCAAAGGTATGTGAAGTCTACCAATTCACACTTGGCCAGCGCGGTGGACTATAGCCTAATCCTTCTCATTCGGAGAGGAGACCCGTGCCCAGCAGTGGGACAGTAACGAGTTGATGATGATAATGATGATATAAGTGGAAAGTCGGCGTGCCGGCTATTTAGTGTTATAACGTTTTAGGACCTGAAGTAAAACACAGTTTTACTTCGGAGGAACCACCGCTGCGCCTGTTTTTAGTTTGTAACAGCAGTGTTAAGCGCTGCTGGGTTTTGGTTATAAGGCAGAAGCAGGCTAGTAGAGTAGTCAGAAAGGTGCACTAATTACTCCTCATGAGTTACAATGCATCTGTCATCAACCTTAGCCAGGACTCCAATCCCATCTGATTTCCATAACACGTATAAAGGCGACATTGGACATTTAAAATCAGATAGTGTATGATATATACATTTAAGAAGTCCTTGTCACCAAACGACATGCTATCACCAACTTCATAGGAAACAAAGTGTCCTTATTGGAAAGAAGTGATTCCATACAAAGTTATTTATGAGTGCTTAGCTAAGAACAAACCCGGCACCTTTTGTATCAAACCGACACGATAACCACTGAGTAACACCGTGAGTACATAACATGAAGTAATATAATCAGAAATTCAATATACGTAATATACGAGTATTAAGTTAATAATTCATCATAGAACATTTTCAATAAAGAGATCCTATTAAATACGTGTAATACTTATATGGCTGTTACGTCTGACGGCTTATTTCATTATCCACTCCTTTGAAACCTTTTCAAAATCTCCGCTCTTTCTATGTCGCACTCGACGCTTGGAATATTGCATGCCGTAATTTGCCCAGATATTTTATTATAATAGAAAATTACGAAACAGGCAAAATATAATAATCGCCGAACAAACATTAAAAAAAAAACATACATACGGTCGAATTGAGTAACCTCCTCCTTTTTTGAAGTCAGTAAATCAAAATATGAATAATAAATGACATTGTAAACTTATTAAAATCGGCGTGAATTAAAATAAATTTGAATAATTAAGGTCTTTATAAAATCCATTCATGGGACGCTTTCCTGTCGCGCATGTTTACGACCGCACGCGTGTTTCAATCCTACGCGTGTCACTTGCTTCCTATCGTGTCATAGGTCGCGCGGGGACTGCATCACAAAAAATATACCTTTATATTTTGTGTTTGCCACGTTTGCTAACTCATATTGTGTGAGAGCTAACGCGTGTTCCAACACGCGAGCAGGCGTAAACACGTGCGATAAGAATAGTAGTCGTTAGGCACTTTTTCCTATGTACCTTTATGCTGTTGAATATAAATATTTTTAGAATTTCATTCGACAAATTGTTCTAATAGTCATTTCATACTAAACAAAGATTCTTCCTCAAAATTCGTAAACTCTTTTTAAAGCATCAACAATCGAGCTTTTACCTATTCATCAAAACCGGACGATGTCGACTAAGTCGGATTTCACGTCTCAACCGTCGCACAGTACACAAAGAAACTTTTTCAACTTTTTATGATTTTAGACTAAAATTATCGCGGAATTGAGATATTTTATTATGTAACGGGTACTCACGATATGCGTTTTTTATTGCCGATATTTCGACCCAGTTGCATGGATCGTGGTCACGGCGAAACTGAGGTGGAGGGGAGAAACCGTTGACAAGTACTAGTGGTAGATTAATCTATCTACCCTACGTCTAGTTCGTTTTTCTTTTCTAGGTTTCATATCACGACACACTACACTGACAATATCCTTACGCTCCGTACTTTGCACTATTTGTGACTTGCATAAACTAACCACTGGATTCCACGTTTGGGCTAACTTAAAACCATCTTCTCTATTGAAGTTTTTAGGATGTTTCTTGATCTCTATTGCTTCTCTTACTAAACGAGGAAAGTAATGACGCTCAGTGGAGATCACCTGAGGTTTGTGTAATTCAATCCAGTGGTTACAACCTGAACTGAGGATGTGTTCGGCTACCGCAGATTTCTTAGGGTCATTATTTTTGACTGCGCTGATATGTTCCTTAATGCGTTGTGATATGGCTCGTTTTGTCTGCCCAATATACGAGCTACCACAACTACAGTCAACCTTATAGACCCCTGGGCACTGGTATGGAATAGTATCCTTGGGGGAACGAAGATAGGCCGCGAGCTTTTTAAAAGGCGTAAATATACTTTTTATGTTATATTTTCGATCTAAAATCCTCCCTATCTTATCCGTGACACCTTTCACATACGGGAAATATGCGGAATGCCTTTCTACTACGCTGGTGGTGTTATGATTCCGTTCAGTTCGTTTGGCTATAGTTACGTGGCCATTGAGACGCAGGACCTTCTCCAAGTGTTCCAACTCCTGCGCCAAATGATCATTGTCACATAATTCATAGGCCCGGTTCGTGAGGGACTTTGCAACCGAAGCTAAGTGTCTGGGGTGGTGGTGTGAAGTGCCGTGTAAGTATCTATCCGTGTGAGTAGGTTTCCGGTAAACTGCGTGACTAAATGTACCATCAGGGCGGGCCTCTAATGCGACATCCAAGAATGCCAACTTCCTATTGTCCTCCATTTCGCAAGTGAATTTTATACTGGCATGTACCGAGTTCAGATAATCTAAATAACTTTCTACCTGTCCCCGTCCTCCTGTTATGATGGCAAAGATGTCATCTACATATCTTCTCCAAACTCTAACGCAATTGGGCCCAGTAGCAATGCCTATCCCCTCGAAATATTCCATCCATATGTTTGCGACTACTGGAGCGACTGGACTACCCATGGCTACACCATTTATTTGAAGAAAATATTTACCGTTATACAGAAAGTAACCAGACCGGAGACAGTGTTCTAATAATTTGACGTAATCTGTGTGCATATTATTATTACGAAGAACATCAGTAACTACCCGTAGACATTCAGTGATTGGAACGTTTGTGAACAAAGATTCAACGTCAAAACTAACCATACAATCACTTTTTTCTAACTTAATGTCTTTTACGATACTCACGAAATGCCGGGAATCCTTTATGTAAGATGTTGTCCTACCTACCAGCGGCTGCAGTACTCCCGCTACATGTTTTGCAAGTTCGTACGTAGGGGAGTCAATTTGACTGACTATAGGTCTTAAAGGAACGCCGGGTTTGTGAACTTTTGGTAGGCCATAAAGTTTCGGTGGTTGTACTATACGGGGTTTAAGTAAGTATTTAACGTCATTTGGTGGTATTTTATTTCTATACCACCAAATGACGCTGAGTCTCTCAGACAAGATGTCTCCATCATACTAAGGCAGTCGAAACCTCCATCATCCAACGTAAAACCCGAAGAACGGTCGGCGATTAGGGAGTTACGTGACAACAAAAACATTATCATTTTAAAGTCAGATAAGGGCAATGCGACGGTCGTTCTAAATAGTGCGGATTACGAGCAGAAAATTGCAAACCTTTTATGCGACACCTCCACTTACCAAGTAGTCAATTACGACCCGACTGCTAGAGTGACACGACATACACGTAAAATTGTTCAGGAATGTCAGTCTATATTAGGGGAGGATACAGTTACTGATGTTCTTCGTAATAATAATATGCACACAGATTACGTCAAATTATTAGAACACTGTCTCCGGTCTGGTTACTTTCTGTATAACGGTAAATATTTTCTTCAAATAAATGGTGTAGCCATGGGTAGTCCAGTCGCTCCAGTAGTCGCAAACATATGGATGGAATATTTCGAGGGGATAGGCATTGCTACTGGGCCCAATTGCGTTAGAGTTTGGAGAAGATATGTAGATGACATCTTTGCCATCATAACAGGAGGACGGGGACAGGTAGAAAGTTATTTAGATTATCTGAACTCGGTACATGCCAGTATAAAATTCACTTGCGAAATGGAGGACAATAGGAAGTTGGCATTCTTGGATGTCGCATTAGAGGCCCGCCCTGATGGTACATTTAGTCACGCAGTTTACCGGAAACCTACTCACACGGATAGATACTTACACGGCACTTCACACCACCACCCCAGACACTTAGCTTCGGTTGCAAAGTCCCTCACGAACCGGGCCTATGAATTATGTGACAATGATCATTTGGCGCAGGAGTTGGAACACTTGGAGAAGGTCCTGCGTCTCAATGGCCACGTAACTATAGCCAAACGAACTGAACGGAATCATAACACCACCAGCGTAGTAGAAAGGCATTCCGCATATTTCCCGTATGTGAAAGGTGTCACGGATAAGATAGGGAGGATTTTAGATCGAAAATATAACATAAAAAGTATATTTACGCCTTTTAAAAAGCTCGCGGCCTATCTTCGTTCCCCCAAGGATACTATTCCATACCAGTGCCCAGGGGTCTATAAGGTTGACTGTAGTTGTGGTAGCTCGTATATTGGGCAGACAAAACGAGCCATATCACAACGCATTAAGGAACATATCAGCGCAGTCAAAAATAATGACCCTAAGAAATCTGCGGTAGCCGAACACATCCTCAGTTCAGGTTGTAACCACTGGATTGAATTACACAAACCTCAGGTGATCTCCACTGAGCGTCATTACTTTCCTCGTTTAGTAAGAGAAGCAATAGAGATCAAGAAACATCCTAAAAACTTCAATAGAGAAGATGGTTTTAAGTTAGCCCAAACGTGGAATCCAGTGGTTAGTTTATGCAAGTCACAAATAGTGCAAAGTACGGAGCGTAAGGATATTGTCAGTGTAGTGTGTCGTGATATGAAACCTAGAAAAGAAAAACGAACTAGACGTAGGGTAGATAGATTAATCTACCACTAGTACTTGTCAACGGTTTCTCCCCTCCACCTCAGTTTCGCCGTGACCACGATCCATGCAACTGGGTCGAAATATCGGCAATAAAAAACGCATATCGTGAGTACCCGTTACATAATAAAATTTTTCAACTTTTACAGAACGAAAAGAACAGTTCTTTATGGACAGTTAATCCGGGGATTGTCCGTGCAGACCGTCTCCGGGGGTAATCTTGTAAACGTAATCCTGTACTATCTTTGTAGTAATCGAATTATTCCTAGTGGAGTGGACGGATCTTTCAGAGATAAAGAATTATTCATAGCGGGAATAGACGAGATTGTTATAATTACTAGAGTATAAATCCTCGAGATAATTTACTAACGAAGGGACTGCAAAATTTAATGCCAATTTACAAATCCTCTAGACTCTGTGAAATAATATAAGAGAGTTTTCTCCGTTAAATAACTTCCGAAGCGGTGATGATGTTTAACATTCAAAGAGATTACAAAACTCTTTTAATTAAACTTGTTTTTTTTTTTCTGAAATATATTGCTGACATATGTGTGATAATTGTGATACGCTTGTAGTATGCGCAAACATTTATAAGGTGTAAGAACCAAACAGAAAACATCAAAGTAATTATTACATAGCACATTTTTCCTGTTGCGCTAGGAAAGCAAATCTCTGACATTTTATTTAAACCTATTGTTAAAAAGCTTGTGAGGGATTCCAAAGATACAATATATTCTTCCATAATCCAATTTCCACTCGAAAAATATAAAATAAGAAAATGCAATTATGTGGTTTGTACATAAATCAGTGTGATGTGTCACAGCAGTGATAAGCCTAGTGGTTAAGAAACTCGGCCTCTCGGTCCAGGGGTCCGAGGTTCAAATCCCAGGCACGCAGGCACCTCTGATTTTTCAAATTTATTTGCGTATTAGAAATTAATTTTCAGTTGCTAAACGGTGAAGGAAAACATCAGTCTGCCAATACGCACTTGGTCAGCGCGGTGGACTATGGCCTAATCCTTCTCATGATGAGACCGGGGACCCGTGCCCAGCAGTGCGACAGTAATGGGTTGTTGATGATGATGTGTCTGTAATACCATAAATTTCAATATTTTCATTGACTACTTTTAAATAATTTTCGAAAGCTTTTCAAAATTATTCACAGCATAATTAATTAGTGCGAAACAACCGTTCCTAGTTGTATTAAAGTATTCTCTTTTGTCCGATACACAAAGGATGTTGGCGGGTGTATTTTCTACAAGATTAACTCCTTCAATGTACTGTTATGATTTATTAATTACGAAAGAACACTGACCCGCGCAAAGGAAATCTTTGCCGTGAATGGCCGTCTTTTCAAACGCCTTATCCTTTTTAAAAGTGTAAAATAATAGAGAAAATCCGTTCTGTGGTTATCAAGATGAGCATTGAAATCTTTGGCATTTAAATTTAAATATGAAATTAGTATACTTAGATATTCTACTGAAGTAGTTGCCCAGATTGAGAGGTGCTTTCCGTGAATGGCCGTCTTTTTAACGAGGGATGTCGTATGTTCTTTTAAAAAGTATAAATAACTAGTACAAATATTTTAATTTATTTTATATTAAATTTAAATTATAGTATACGTTATATCTTTTTGACACAAAAATGTAAAGCTTTGTATGTGGACATATTTTTATTTAATCTTCGTTTTAGTAGGTAATTGTTGCTATATAACGGCCATAATAATACACACTTTGCAAAAGCCATGTGTCTAGCTATTACGATACAAGAGATAGTCCTGTGACAGATGAATAGACGGACAGACAGCATAACTCTATAAAATGATTTGGTAGATGAAAACGGCAGGATCTTTCTACAGCCCTTTGTGGTCGGAACTTTAACTAACTCTAATTAAAATCCGAACAGAATGATTCACCCAAGAGCCTGATATAAGGCACACAGCAGACGATGCACATATATACGTAGGCACCACACACGCGCGATCAGCTATTTCTGACCACACGTCGGGTGTTGATAGACACGCGTTAGGCACGACACACACGATCGAATAAGTCAGCATGCTACAATAATGTCGCAGTAATGAAATAATGCGATTTATTAAAGTCACGTGTATGTTGTTGAAAATTGTAGAAATTAATTATTTTTAGTTGCAACGCTGAAAGAAAAGATCGCAATGAAAGTTACACGGTGTAAAGTTTTCATACGATATTCTTATTTTGTCATTGTATCCTTAGAAGATTCCTTAGATCGGCTTCACGTAGAATACCCGTTGTGGTATTCATTTTTTACTTTCATAAATATTTAAGTGTGCTTTAAGAAATAATTGAATAAAACTTTTTATTTACTGTTTGCACTCATGTGCACTGCATTTTTATAACAGTCATACTCTTTGTATTACGTGTGTCTTCGCGCCGCAATAATAAAACGCGACCTTTTTATTTTTAACACTATTTAGTAAAATTTAAATACGGTTCCAGAACCAATTAAATATGACTTGTGAGCTTTTAATCGAACATATGCGCGCACGCCATAATAATAATATTTATATACGCTTCATGAAGCAATTAAATATTACTTCTCAACTTTTATTCGAATAAATTAAACGTGACCTTTTTATTTTCGTTGCCGTTTAGTCAAACTTATATGCGCTTCTAGAAGCAATTAAATATGACTTTTTAAACAATTAAATATGATTTCTTAACTTTAAATCGAACGTGAGCGACCTTTTTATTTTTGTTGTCGTTTAGTCAAATTTATATGCGCTTCTAGAAGCAATTCTTAACTTTAAATCGAACGTGAGCGCGCGCGCCGCATTAATTAGACGCGACAGTTTTATTGTTAACCGACATCGTCAGTCATAATTTATTCAAATTTATATGCGCTTCATAAAGCAGTTAAATATGACTTCTTAACTTTTAATCGAACGTGTGCGGGCGAGCAGTAATTAAACGCGACCTTTTTATTGGCGCGGTCGGGACGGATTAATTGCGTCCGCAAATGCCGTCTCAATGTGCAATGGCTTGGTTATAAATAATTTTTTTATTGCATTACAATATGACATATTTCTGCGCGCGCGCACCGACGGAGACTCTTCCGAGGGTACGGGCGATCTTATGGTAGCATACTCCCGTAATAATAATCATCATCAACCCATTACTGTCCCACTGCTGGGCACGGTTCTATAACGGCACATGTGTGGTTGACCTCAGGGAGTAATTTAATCTTTTTTGGGAAAGTAGGAAAATTTCGATCTTTGTAGGCAGAAATTAGTTAAAATTGATGACGTCATAGACGAGGTTATATTTATCAGAAATAGTTATATGGAAGATTCAAAAGGTAATAATTTATATTATTGTACTGTTAATACAATACTTGTATTTTGTATGTCAATGTTAAATATCTATGATCTAAGTCTTGAGTTCAGAAATAAACGTTTTATCTATGTATGAATCAAAATAACTTATTTAACTAACAGATCGTGAGATACACGCATCGATTACTTCTTTCCAAGATTCATGGTTATCACTGAAATGTTCTCAGCCACCAATGATTTATTTGTATGGAAAAAAATATTAACATTATAAACAAAAATTGCCGCCCGATGTATATGAGATAAAAGTTGACAATAATAGTTTCAAGAATTGTAGGCGAAATAAAACAATAAATGGTCCTTCTATTTGAAAATAATGCCAGCACCATAAAATGCCGCCCGGGCACAAGATAGTACAAAAAACTAAATAACAGTAATATGTAAGATTTGCCGCCCCTTTCACCCCTAGCTAGACGCTCCTAGACGAGGAGTAAATTGAAGCCTATATGAGCCTGTAACTACACCTCTATTAATCACAAACAAACATTCTACAGAAAGTAGCCATCAGTAAAAATCTAATGAGAATTGGCGTAAAAAATTACAAGATTTGTAATCGTCACTCACGCAAACTGTGTTACTAGAGAAATATTTCGGGATAAAAAGTCATCCGAAAGACTAAAAAAAAGAAGAAAACTACTACTAGACGTGTCAAAAACGCAACAATTTGTAAGCAGTTACGAACAAACACGTCTTAAGACCCGCCAGCGAGTCACGTAGTGCGATGTAAATATAGTTGGACGGTAGGGTTGCCACCGATATACATTTTATAAGGATAAATACTCGATGTTTAATAAAAATCAACTTATTGCTCCTTGAATTACAATATATGTTTTTAATAAAAACAAAATTGGCAAAAACATCTAAGAAATAGTGTGTGCATAGGTCATAGGTGCATAGGTCTTACACAATTCATAATAACACCATAATAAAGCTTGGTTCTTAATTGAATTGAATTTTTAATGGAAAAAATACAAAATTGATCTTGAACTACATATTACAAAATTGATCAAGTAATATGTCGACTATTTTAATGAAAATATATTTATTTTCTTCATAAGGTTACGTATAATATATAAAGTAACTGCTAAGTGCAAGTAAACTACTAGTCAACATTTCTCTGCGGTGTCATTGTATAATAACTCACGTCTGTAGACCACTCAATAAAATTAGATCAAGGGTACAAAACTAGAAATGCGTCTATAACAGACTTTAGATAGGACTCCAATCATTTTTGTATCGCCAAATATCCCAAAAAAACTTAAAATAAAATAAAAAATTCAAACACGTATCAATTTAATATCCACATAAATGTGCAAACGACAACCCTAATGCACACCGCCATCGACCGAAGACACATTTATAAATATTTGATGAGCCGCGGTATATGTGTCACATTTCGCGCGAATAACTTTATAACTTGTACAGATGTGATGCTCATTGTAATTGGTGATAAAAATGAGAAATTGTTCGAATTGCGCGTGTGATATCTTAAAATTTGTCTTTATTTCTTAATACGAGCGCGACTTCGTAACCATCTTTTTTTATATTGTAGGAATAGCAGACGGGCATGCAGTCCAACAGATGGTAAGTGGCTACTACCGCCCATGAACATCTGTAATCAACCCCAGATAGGATTAGACGTTCTATCTGAGTCCGGCCACGGACGCACCGCTATCCCTGAGGTCTAGGCTGGAACGCCTCGGAAAAGTATGTCTCCCTTATCACACTTCAGAACACATCAGCGCTTAACACTGCTGTTATGAGGTAGAAATAGGTGGCGGTGGTGCCGCCGGAGTCCAACCACAAAGGGTTCTACCACCTTCAATTAACAATTTTCAATGTAAGGATTTTAATAAGTATGAAATAGACGACGTTGGGTACAAATAATCTAAAAATCCTCATTTTTTTGTCGTCGACGTCAACCTTTTCCTGTCTCAATGCTGGACACGGTCTGCTCTCAAAGTGAGAAGTTTAGGGCGTTTAGGCAATCGGCCACCGCGCTGGCCAAGTGTAGATTGGTAGACTTCACTCAGTCACATAGCAGTTTTCTAGGATTGTTTCTCCCACCATAATGCACCAATGCAAGTAATAATTGATTTCTGATACTGATTTGAAAAACCATTATGCTATCAACTGAATTTATAGAAAAAAATAAGAAACCAGAAAACTCCATTTTTTAAATATAGAAACAATTTTAGTTTTACTTGTGTGGTTCTTTATCTATCGCGTATCACCGCGTTGTACGAACGTATCATTAAAAGATCAATAAAACTTTCGTCGCATTTCAAATTTACATCGCAGTCACGAATAAATAAACCACTTTCATTCTAGCGAGCGTCAAATGTAACTACAAATGCAACTGTGCAACATAATATAACATAACAGAACACACTTAATTCCGCGGAGCGTCAAATAAATTTAACGTACAATTTCGTCGCAGTTAGCGTCATATAAATCCGCATATTAGCGCACGAGAGCGTCAAATGAACGTCGAACAAAATTTCCTCCTAGTTAGCGTCAAATAAATATCAATGGCGTAGGGATGGCGATCTGAAATCCATTAACGGAAGAATCGATCTTTTGGACCAAAAAAATCGATTATTTCCATCGATGTTTCATCCTAGAAAATCGAAAGTCGATCGTTTCGAAGCTGGTTGAATTTTTTAAAGGCATTATTTGCTGACGAATACGTATTTCAGTGCTTGTGGTCCTGATGGCCTTTTTTAGCGCTTTTCTAGCGCTTTGTAGCTGAAAAGATTGAAGATCGATTTTTGGAGAATCGTTTCTTTTGGCCTCGATTTTTTTGTGAATCGATTTATTACACTTCGTTCGAATCGATTCAAGATCTTTTTTGGAAAGAATCGCTATCCCTAGACAAATGTAAGTCGAACAGAATTTCGGCCAAATTAGCCTCAAATAAATATCAAAGGCGTGCGAGGTGCTCGTCTTATTTATGTACCGAAGTAGGGATGTTTAAAAAATCGATATATTGATATTTTTATTTCGATAAATCGATTTTTTGGCCGATACATTTTGTTCCGATATATCGATCCTATATCGAGCCAAAATATCCATTATCGAAAATTGTATAAAAAACGATAGCTAAATTTTATTACAGCAGTATTGTTGTAGGATGATATATTGAAAAATTGTCACCATCGCTGTCTTTGGGCAAGGTTGCCAAGACGCTGGCAGCATCTCCTCTCTGAATTGCTATACCAATTCTTTGAGCAAAATGCATGCCAGCTCTCGGGTCCCCAGAGACGTCGACCAATCGAGTTGATTGTAATTTTGCCTATTAAAAAGGTATACTATATATTAATATACTATACTATATAAATGTACATATATCGTATAAAAAACCTATTGATATTATTGTGTTAGGTTGAACTAAATACATCATTATTTTAAAACCGTCAAAAATTTTGAAAATTTTACCGATTCTCGATATCGATACATTTTCTTAATATATCGACGCCGATACCGATATTTATTTTATATCGATACTTTTGTTTACTTCCGACATCCCTACACGGAAGGACACCGTCAATTCTGTTTAGTTTGAAGCGTTGTTGCAAATTATGAAATAGCGTCAACGTATTTCGAGTTTCGGGATAATCTTGGAAGATGTACTAACGTTGTAAATGTCAGTATTGAATTGACAGCACTAACTAACCAACAACCAAGTGTTATACCAAGTATTCACCGCGTTAGAATGTGGGCCATTTTAGCGGTTTTTAAGTGATGGTCGTACATTGTTTACTTCTATAAAAGTTGTGATAGCAGAATGTTCAGGATTTTAAATGTATATTTTTACAAACTCACGTACACTAACTATATAGGCAAGTTATAAAGCCTTGCTAGTTCGTATATATGCATAAAATAAAAGCTTTCCACGGCGTTACAATATCTAAAGTGTATGACATTTACCTAGAAGTTTTAGAAAAATCTGAAATACCGTAATTTGTACATCGTTTAATAATAATCTATTGTTAATAACTAAGTAGATAAGGACCACAAATCCTAAAAAAGAAATTAGTCGAAGACAAACTCTAGTCCAAAGTTTCATCTATCAAAAAAGAAAACAGAATGTTTTAACACTCCTTTCTATAAATAAATAGAACCGAAATATATCTCAAAACATATAATTGAGACAAAGTAATTAAAGCCACCCACTCACCTACCCTAATCTACATAATCATATTTTATTAGGTCCGCTGTAAACGTGCGATTTCTCAACGCCCAAAATAAACAGTGACTAAAGTACCGTTTGCGGCGAGCCTGACTAAATAAACGTTGGCTTCGAATTAATCCTAATGCAAAAAGCGGACTCGCCGAGGGTTTGTTAAATATGTGTTTTTGATTAAATTATTGCTACGAATAAAATATTCGCCTGAAATTAAGTGTGAGTCTTTATAAAACTAATAAAACGCTTTCTACACTCACAGCCCCACACTAGGATTCCCTGTATCGTGGTTGCCATGGTATGTCCATGACAGAGGCAAACACACAAACACCCGGACCCAGAAACAGAAATCTAAATTCATCACTTAGAAATCTGTCTGGCCGGGGATCGAACCCGGGACCCTCTGCGCGTCAGACCGGCATAGTGACCGCTCCGCCACGCGGGTCGTCGATCGTCACTAATAACACTAAAGGTTGTAGAACTCTCTGTGGTTCAACTCCGACGGCACTACCGTCACACCTATTTTTGCCTAATAACACATACTTTTCCGAGGTATTCCAGCTTAGTTCTCAGGAGTTGCGGCGCATCTATATCTAATCTTACCTGGGGTATATTGCACATCTACGAGTACATGGGCGACGGTAGCAACTTACCAGTACACTAGAACTAGTACAGTGGTTCTACCTAAAGACTACCATAGATGCGTTCGCACTCCTGTAGACTTAAGATAAATCGACCGATGTCTTTGTAATCCCAGCCACTTCAAACTAGTTGACTAATTAGATTTATTATATAAGGCAGAAGAATAAGTTATTTCAAAATATATAGCTGTACAAAATCAAGCTTCAATCATTCAAGTTCTAAAATGGATGATCGCTACTTATAGCTTTTCATGAGTGTTTCCTTTCTTCGTCGATCATATCGTTGTTGAAATGTTGTTACTATATGGCAGCAATCGTCGTCTTGTGGGAGGCTTAAGATCGATCTACTGCTTAGTTAATTATTACATTAAGCATCCTACACCGCATTTGCGATCCAACTTACATAAAACAAATATATATACACTACTACACTACTTACACAAAACAAATGTATATACCTAATATACAGAACTGAATGCCTCTCCACTTTGCGAAAAAAACGAGTGACCGTATAAATTTTGCATAAACGCCGACGAAACGCAGCCTTATATTTTTTAATACACTTTACATTTGAATCCTAAAATAAAGATCAAAATCAACACAGCGTTGCGAAAAGAAACGAAAAGGGGATTTTTTTTAACTATTTTTTTCGCTGGCGTACGTACAGTCCCGGATAATCCTCAGTCAGTCGGATTGCTGAACAAACAGTAAGGCCGGCTACTCATAATCCGATTGCGAGTTTTGATCGCCATCAAAAAGTAAGTTCTTCGATACCAGATATATTTTTATGTTCCCATAATTAAGGTTTTACTGGAATATTTACGAAACAAATATATTTTTAGATACTATATTTTTCTTTTGTAAATACCAGAAATAAAGTCGTGCAAAAAGTGTTTAGAATTAAATATTCTACTTATTTGTCACGCGTCTCGCTTCGAGGCAGCTTATTAGAACATTTTTATGAAGGTTTTTGTATTTTAGGTTTATCTTATGACTTGCATTGTTGATTAAAATCTTTATATATATATATTTCTTAAGTGCGTGTGTATGTAACTGAACTCCTCCTAAACGACTGGACTGATTTTGATGAAATTGGTTGTGTGGGTTGAAGGGGACTTGAGAATGGTTTAAATTCACAATTTAGTCTGTGGGAAAAGGTTTTTTTAATTAATTTTTAATTCGTAAGTAGTTATAGAATCGGAAACTATGCATTTGATCAAGTGATGATCTTTAGCTTTAGTTTTTGTCCAAGAGCCCACGAGGGTTTGGGAGTTGGTAAGACCAATTTTTGACAGATGGCACCACTGTCTTTCCAATGCAAGTACAAATTTTCCGTTTTATGTATGTCACATTACTTCTTTAAAATGCGGGCGAAACTGCGGGAACCACTAGTGTTTATATAAAATACAATAATTACATTTTTATTGTTCGGTATTATTTAGATTATACACAAAGAAATTAAACACTTATCGTAAATTCAGTAGACAGCCTTAATCCCTGATGCAAAAATAGACTAGAACGTTACGGCTTAACGAAGATAAAACTTTAAACCAACATCGCGATGCCTGCACATCAGTCTCTTGGGAGGCTAAACGGTGTCGCTTATTTAGAATTTTTAAACCTGTCGCACGAAAAAAGAACGCCTAATTTCGGACGGCTTAAATTTACTACCTAATTAGAAAAGTCGACTAGTCGCCGGATCGTCGTTTTAATAGCTAGCCTTAATCCGTCATGCAAAAATAGATATCATAGTCGCTTAAGCCTAACGGGTTTAAGCTTTTGACCTACAGTTGAGATACAGTTATATAAAAATATACGCTTGTCTATTATTTGTTAGAAAATTGATTTAGTGTTTTTTGTGAATGGAGCTGAAGATAGCGAAATAGAAGTTGGGAAATAAGATCGTTTTTATAGCTACATATATACACTACACTGATGTACTGACCATAGAGTGTCAGTTTAAAAATGAAGAAATGATTTTACAGTCTCTTTTAAACAAATGTCTGTGATTTCGAAATGTCGCTTCTAATTTCTGTTTGTGATAACAAAATGCATGTTGCATCCTCTATTACCTTTTTTTTTTCATTATTGTTTGTTTTTCTTTTTTTGTTCAGTTCGGAATAATTGTAAAAGCTATAGATCCTAGGATCCGTGGGTAATGATTTTCCAGCGTATGTATGTCTCATTATTCCCGCGCTCTGCTATCTAAACGGCTTAACGGCTTAACACACGAGGTATTGTTGAATTCGTATAAATTATTTTTAATGAAAATCTATATTTTAAGCAATCAAATTGATGTTTTTATAATAATTCTCTTCTTTTCCAGAATGTTTACTAGGAAAAACATTTTTTTTTATCAGTTGTATTTTACGCATAACAAACAAAAAAACGCGGAAAGAACCGAGAAATAACTATTGTATAAATTAATATGGTATGCGAAAACCACAATTAACTATTACAGAGCATTCCAACAAAGGGAACAGAACAATGATTAATTATTTGGCGAGCAGTTAAAATTGGGATCTAGTGGGGTCCTGTGGGGTCCGGTGGGGTACCGTGGTCAGCGGTAGTTCAATATTGATGGGGGGTAACCGTGACTGATGTTAATGCAGTTCGGGATAACCGAATGCGGTTAGTTAATTGTAACTAGTTTGGGTTTCATTAAAATTGTAGGTAACACCGTTATGGTTGAATCTATTATGGGGTTACATCGCACAGGGTGTTGAATTTTTAATTTTATACCGCATAACCTTTTCCCTTATAAGTTTGCCACTTTACTGTGGTTGTAACGTTTGATTCTCGTTGCAGACATTACAACATAGCTTAATGTTAAGAATTTCATAGACGCATTTCTTATTTTTTTTAAAGTTACGTGCATATTAGAAAAGAATTATCTTTTGTTTAAAGATTTAAGGAAATTGTTTAAGGAAAACATAGTGAGGAAACGTACACGCCCTAAGGTTTAAGAAAACAATCTCAAGGGTGTAGTCGCCTTATATGTACTTGGCCAGTGGACCATGGTGGACTACCCCTATTAATTTTGAAAGAGACCTATGCCCAGCAGGAGGACAGTAATAGGTTTTAAACTATCAAAATAGGCTTCATCGTAACTCAAAAACAAAACACAATTACCAAAACATAAATCTGAAGCATTTTGGTCCTTCGAGCCGGATACCGTAAAAACAAAAATGATTGCTCAAATCCACGTAACAACAATGAAACCCGATATCCTTTAAGGCATACTTCATAGCGCACCGCTGATTTACCACTTAACAATGCCATTACAGACACAGCTGTTGAATTTAAAACTCACACGAACGATTAATTCGCGCGCCGTACTCCAGCCATTCACAATTTATAAAGAGAAATATGCGAAATGAGCCATTTGCATCGGAGAGTTCAACTTTCCGCTTTATAAATGTACGGTTAAAGAATTCAAATGAGACGTCAGTCAGGACGCCTTTTGAAATTCGTTAAAACCTTAGCTAGGTTTTGGTTAAAACTTAAAAGTTAGTTCAGTTTCCGGGAAGAAGAGAAAATCCAAAATTAAATAAATTCATTCGTAACTGACATAATTTATTTTTGGCTTATTAAAATCAGTATGTAACACTACTGTGTTCTGATTTTAAGTATGTGGAATGGTTAGAAGATAGTTCGATCATAGATGTACCACCACTATACCAATTATTTTACCCATGAGGCGATCATATTAGTCCTCAGAAGTGGCGATTACAGATGGTGATCGGCTTTGGCTAGAATCCCTGTATTATATGGAGGTACCATATAATACAATTTAGTTACAGATATTTCAAAGCTGTAGTGGCCGAATACCATAAGGTGGAATTATGATTCGTATGTTTGCAACTTAGAGGAACAATGCATCTGTGAATCATCATAGATAGGGGCTCCAATCTTATGTGACGTTTACATGTCAGTAAAAAATGGATGAGATGTTGATGATGAGAGTCCTTCTCATTCTGAGAGGAGACCCGTGCGCAGCAGTGGGAAAATAATGGGTTGATGATGATGATGAAAAAATGGAGGCTTGTACTTGTGGTCAAAATGTTCGAGGTTTTTTTAAATCACTGGCCTCGAAAACATCTCGACGACTGCTCAAAAATTAAAAACCGACGTAAACGGATAAACGTTGACGCGTTTATAATTAAATCAAATTACCCCACCAACCCCATGATTCCTCATTCAACTACATAAAATAACCACCAAAACCGAATCCGCATCCGCTTATGAATTCTCAGCACCGCTTTTGTTGCGTATAAAAAAAGAGGCACAAAAAAAGAGTCTGACGAGACAGAGAGTTTGACGGAAGCTCGCAGATTTCGAGTGTGTGTAATTGCCTTTAGAAATGAAAATAGCTCGGTGTTTAAGCGCCTTTATACAGCTTAAAGAGTCGGTATTCTAGCGCGAGAATTGAATGCGGCAACGTTTCGGACGATTATGTGGTTGTCGACGGCTGACAAAGAGGTGTTTGTGATGTTGCTAAGGCTTTACATCGTGTCGTCTGCTTAAAGACGTCTAAACGTTGGGAAGATCTCGTGATAAAATTCTCGTGTCACAATGTTAGTTACCGTACTCCTTCGAAACGGCTTTACCGATTTTCACCTAATTTTATATGCATATTCGGTAGGTCTGAGAATCGGCTACTATCTATTTTTCATACCCCTAAGTGATAAGGGTTGTTCAGCGTTAACATTTTTTTATTTATATGACAACACAATATTTGCCGGGTCACCTAGTAATATATATGTTTTCAAATTTTGTAAAACATATCTTCGTGGTTCATATTTATGGTTTACTAGCTTTTATCTGCGGCTTTCGTTTAAGTTAATGTATTAAATTTGAATCCCTTATTTTGCCCCCTTAGAGGTTGATTTTTCAAGAACATGATAAAATGGTTTTATAATTTCTAAGCTGCAAGTCAAATACTATTGTTCATAATACTTGTATATAATACTCATAATAATTACAAAATTAGAAGTTTTTCAAATAAACTTAAAACCATAAGGTTATTAGATAACCCTTTATGGGTTAGTCGGTATTCGAGCGCGAAAATTGAATGCGGCGAACGTTTTGGACGATTATGTGGTTGTCGACGGCTGACAAAGAGGTGTTTGTGATGTGGCTAAGTCTTTACACCATGTTGTCTGCTTAAAGACGTCTAAAGGTTGGAAATATAATATAGTTCTTTTCAATTTTGTAAAACACATCTTCGTGGTTCATGTTTATGGTTTAGTAGCTTTTATCCGTAACTTTCGTTTAACGTAATATATTTTCATTCTTTAATGTACCCCCTTAGGGTCTGCTTTTTTGAAGGACGTTGATACAGATACTTCAATATTTCTTACACGCAGACTGTTTGCGTTACTATTAAAATATTAAGAGAAAAAAGTTGTGTCGGTTCGTATAAATAAAAACCTCTCTTAATTTGAAAGTGTGACTTATAGCCATCAGTGGTATGTTGACGATATACTCTAAACAACTTACTCCCTCGTATGCACTTGCATTTCGCCGTCTCACACACTTACCTGAAAACAGAAAGAGACAAAATAAATCCCCCATTCATACATCAAAACATATTCGCAAGCTCAAATCAGAATATTATTCCTTTAATAAAAGACTAGGGGCAAAAAATTAAAAATGTTTTTTTTTTTTAATTACCGACTCTCCGCTCCATTTTAATACAACCCTCTACTACTCCGGTAGTCTGATTCATTAATTAAACAAAGAAAATAATAAGAACAGACGCCGGCAAAGTTTCCCCGCTGAAGTCTCAGTTTCGTCCGAACCGACTAGTGATCGTTACAAAAGATAATTTTAAATGAGGGAATGAATCTCTTACTTACCTACAATGTTATATTTAATTTAAGTTAAGTAGTGTTGAAACAGTTTGAAGCTACGATAGCTCAGTGGTTGATAATCTGCCTCTCAATCGGCGGTCCGAGATTTCAATCCCAGGAATGATCCTCTGACTCTTCATAGTTTTATGCGTATTGAATTATCTCTTGCCTAAAGGCGAAGGAAAACATCGGAAGGAAACATATTTACGCTCAAACTGTCTCACATATTTGTTACGAAGTTGTTTTTAAAACATTGAAGTGGCAAATGACTATGAACTCCACTTGATGGTACGTGGTCGGTCACAGATGTGTTGCTAGTCCTTAGGAACAAGTTGGAATGCCTCGGATAGGTATGTCTCCCTTACCCTTCAAACACAGCAGCGCTTACCACTGCTGTTATTAGGCAGTAATAAGCGGTGGTGCCAAAGTAGAATCAAAGATGGTTTTACCATCTTCAAATCTGCATTCAAACTGATTCGAAACCGTATTTTTGCAACAAAATGCACCACAATAAGCCAACCACACGATAACAAGTCAATCCTTGAAAGAAATCGTGGCTCATAACACGAGCGTAGCGCGAAACAACTGCAAATGATCCGAATGGGCCAAACGAGCCGACATTATTTCAAATGGAATCCTATTACGGAGAAAATAAGGGCGCGTTACGGCTTCAGAGTGGCGGAGATCATTTTCTATTCTATTCTATAGAGCCACTTATTTGTAAGAGCCTCAGGCAGAGGAAACCGATGGTGGGAAGAATGGTATGAATTTGGCCTCCAATCTGTATTATTCGAATGGTTCTAGAGTTGATACAATCTAGTTTTTAGGGTTCCTTACCTCAAAAGGAAGGATGCAAGTCATAAGATTATTGTCAATCTGTTTGCCAAGTATCAATTTGAGTATCTCGAGGAATAATCAATCTGGTAAGTCAACAAGACCAAAACATATTACTTATGGAATCAAAAGTTATAGAGAAATTATTACTGATCGGGAATCACGCAATTTGTTAATAACTAATGTCTGTGCTACAAGTAAAACCCCTCAATATGTAATTAAATAACAAAAAAAGTTATTTTATACAAGACAAAGTTAAGTTCGTTTTATTTTACATACGGAGTCCTTCATGTGTAAGACCTACTCACACTTCGCCGATTTTGAACCGAAGCGCGTGTTACAAATGATTTATCAACAAAAGGAAATATCATTCCCCCATTCTGTATAGTTCAAGTGGTGGTAATTGTTCGAATTCTACCTGATTTTTTAAATTGCGTATGATACTTAAATTATTTTTAAATAGACATAAGAAAAAATCTATTTCTCATTCCGCATCGAATTGTTATGGTTCGAATCTAATCCGGTTTGAAGAGTGACGTATCAAAATAGATTTATCAAGGTGATATTCGTTATCAAGCGTAACATAATTGAAATTTTAGGAAGGCAATACGTTGTAATCACAGGTTAAAGCTAATAAGGGTGCCTTTGTCATATTTGGTAGGTGGTTAAGTTAATCTTGATATAAAACTGATGGATTTTTATTTTAAAAATCTTCATATGAAAATCAACCCTAAGAACCCCTAAGAAGCTACTCCTATGCCACAGGAGTAAAATTACAAAGGGTTCTTCAAACTTTCCCAATTAACACTACCAACACTATTACCACCTTGTTACCTTCACCATCTTCCAAACACGAGGCCCGCAGACAATTACGTGTGAATAAGTGATGGTATCATTCTGATCCGGTGTAGGGGTGAGATTGCAAGGAATAATTCAACGGCTCGCCTAATGGGGTTTGTTTTGTATTGCGATCGAGTGGCAAGGGAATACTCGTATAGAATGTGTGTTATTTTTCTTTTGCGGCAAATTGATGTGGTAACGAGGATGCAGCCCACCTGACGGTTGATAGTTACTGCTGCTTTCATCGTTCAAGCAAGTAATAAAATATAATGAATAATAATAAAATCATTTTGAAGGTGGTAGAACCCTTTGTGGTTCGACTCCGGCGGCACCACCGCCACACGTATTTCTACCTAATAACAGCAGTGTTAGGCGCTGCTGTGTTCCGGTTTGAAGGGTGTGGTAAGGGAGACAGACTTTTCCCAGGCGTTCCAGCTTAGTCCTGAGGGGTAGCGGCGCATCTGTGGCCGACCTCAGGTAGGAATATCTAATCCTATCTGAGGTTGATTATAGATGTCCATGGTCGGCAGTAGCCACTTACCATCAGGTGGACAGCATGCTCGTCTGCTACTCTTATATTATAAAAAAAAAGAAAAAAATATTCGCGGAAGTTGACTACATAAATAGCTGTAGGCACACAACTTTGAAAACTCAGAGGTGGTGCCGATGAATCGAACCTGGGACCCCAAGTGCAGAGGCTGTGTTTGTAAACATAAGGCTATTACTGATTTCGTGTGACATCAGTCAATCTTATTTAAAAGCCCAAACGCTAGGGCGTTCCAAGAGTACTTCGAGAGGACGTTAATTCATCTAAAAATCAGAGAACAAAAGGTTCTTCCAGGATCACTATGCCCAATCCCATTTCAACAGAAATCTGCCCAAAAACCGAACAATCAATTACAAGTACGACAATAGAGCAATCATACTCGCGAACAAAGTCACAATTTCCTAATGTCGAAAAAAAGATCTTAATCATTTTCCCGCTGACCAGCTCCCCCAAGAGTAATGATCTATCCGTCGTATGACATCGACGGATAATTAAACACTAGACGAATCCTCGTCAGTTGATTTCTCGACAGACGAAAGATCTCGTCTAAGATACTGAAGCTGATCATTAATATATCATGGTCATCAATAATCTCGACTAATGGTATATTTAGGGGGTGATACGACAATTCGATACGATGGAACCATTTGTCATGTTCTTTGATATTATTGGAAGCAATATTAGGTTTTAGGTTTTAGGAATCAATGAACATCGTCTTTATGTTATTTGTTTTCTCTCTGTTAATTAAATGGTTAAGTCCATAGTCCATGGTGGCCAAATGCGGACTGACGTACGAGTCGTACTGCACACATTTGAGATGATTTCTTTTGATTTCCTCGATATTTCACATAACATTAAAACTTGAAGGCAGGAAAAAATATACGACTTTTTTGTAATATAGACCTTGCAAACGAAAATGCCGTCCAACCGATGGTAAATCGCCTGCTGCCACTTGACATCTATCTTCAACCCCAGAGAAGTTTAAATTTCTACCTGAGGTCGGCCATAGATGCATTGCTGTTCCTAAGAACTAAGTTCCAACACTCTTCAAATCAAAGCCCAGCAGCGTTTAACACTTAAGAATAGAACCACAAAGGTTCTTACCATCATCAAATGTATAATTACGGACAACAGACACCTCACATATAACATATCAATCCGACCACGCAGGATAGTACCATCTACCTTTAACGCTAGTTTAGTTTACGATTTCCTCCATACACTAATTTACCTAATTTAATTGATCAATAAACCCTTTGAAGATATGAAGACCGGGTGTAACGTATGCTCGTTACATAAATAATAGACATAAAACTTCCAATTACAAATCAAACAAGAGTGCGTAGACCGTAGAATTAGTAACGAAATAGGCTCCAAAACCAAGATATACTTCCTTTAACTCATGAGAAATTAATAGTAACGCTTAAGATATTATTTTTCCTAATCGGTACGTTTGTTTGAAGCAATAAGCATGCATTTTAACCCAGATATAATAGCGAGTTCTTAGAATTTGGATATTTCGTTTATTACAAAATAAAGCAGGAAACTCCATAAGAGACTAATACTCGTAATAGGAAGTAAGTTAATCTTTATAAGTAATAAGGAGTCTGTGTAATTACTTAATCCATGTCACAACCACTCAACCACTTATCTGAGCAGAACAAAGAGTGAGCTTACGTTCAATAAGATGTACCACAATCAAAAATATTGATTCATTGGCCAATCCGACCGATACGACCGGTCTGTGTGTACAGAAATAACCGCGGTTTAATTGTGGTCTATTTTAGTACGCCTTCGATGCCGATCGATACTCCACTAGCCAGCACAAACGAATGCAGAGCAACAACAATTTAAATAGTGGTAGAATACTGTGATTCGAGTGCGGCGACACCACTGCCACACATATTTCTGCCTAATAACAGCAGTTTTAAGCGCTCCTATGCTCTGGTTTGAAGCGTGTGGTAAGGGAGGCATATTTTTCCGGTATTCCAGCTGTGTCCGACCTCAGGAAGGAAACGAATCTTATCTGAGGTTAATTACAGATATACAAAAACACAAAGAAAACCTGTTTATTTAGTCGTTTTGTAAATTAAATGGAAGCTTTGATGAAGATTTTTTTGAACTTTGATATAGCTTTTTTCTTCATCCAGAGGTCTATGAGAAAAAGACGCTTAAAGTTTTAATAGATGCCTGTTTAAAAAAGAATAAACGTAAAAAATCGAAAAAGGCGTCAAAACCAAAAAAAGTAAAGAAACTTAAAAAAAATGCTTTATATATGCAAGATGTAAGAGATTTGAAAAAAGTTCTTTCGTTTATCACAAAAACTAGCTCATAGCCGCATCTTCGATACCGGTCAGAGGTTTTCATTTATTCTCGGGATGACACCTTTTTTCGGGATAAAAGTTACCCTTTGTCCTATTGTACCCCTGACTACGTGTGTACGAAATATCATGACAATTGATCATATAGTTAATGCGTGAAAGTGTAATAAACTAACAGACAAACAAACAAACGAACAATCAAACACACAAGAAACTCAAACTCACCGGTAAGACCGGTCTGTGTCTACAAACATAACCCCGGTTTAATTGTGGTCTATTTTAGTGCGCCTTTGATGCCGATCAATACTCCACTGGCCAGCGCAGACGAATGCAGACGAACAAATATAGGAACAACAAAGAAATTTCAGGCTATTTGGTCGCTTCGTAAATTCAGTGGAACCTTTGATCGAGATTTATCTGACCTTTGATGTGGCTTCCCTTTCTAATTCCGGAGGTTTATAAGGAATGATGTTTTAAACATTGAGGAATCAAATCAACGATGTGAGACTTTATAGATGAACGTACAGTCACTTACGTACATTAAAAGTGGTAAGAATGCTATGTGGTTCGTCTCCGGAGGCAACATCGCCACATCTATTTCTGTCCAATAACAGCAGTGACAAGAACAAGAAAAGAAGAAAGAAAGAAGTGACGGAAGATGTTGTGTTCCGTTTTCAAGCCTATGGTAAGGAAGACATACTTATCCAAGGCATTCCATCTTCATCCTCAGATGTAGTAACGCATCTACGGCCAACCTCAGGATGGTAATCTTATCTGGTGTTGATTAAAGATGTCCATGCGCGGCGGTAGCCAGTTAACATCAAATGATCTGCATAAACATTCGCAAATGTAGTTTCATAAAAAAAAAAACAATCTTTGGGTTGAACACTTTAAAAACACTCCTTGGGCTGCCTGCTATGTAATTAAACAGGCCAAGTGTGAGTCGAACTCGCACACGGATGGTTCCGTACCACCAAATTGTCTTTATTTATTTTTATTTTGAGTATTTGTTATCATAGCGATCATATAAGTAAATGCATCGTGAAAATTTAAACTGTCTATCTATTACGGCACGGGACCCTAAAAACCGTAAAATTCCATCGCTCATCTCACAAATGCCAATCCGCACCAGCTTAAACGTGAACCATCAGGTCAATACACTCCACGGTTAAACCGCAAACAGTAGGACTACCATGAGTTTACAAAAGTATTACTCGCTAGCGACTGCGTAAAATAAATGTATGAAAAATTGTACAGCGCCTCTGGTGGTTACTCGTAGAACTAAAATCCGTAGTGACGTAACTCGATACGTAAAAAACCTATCGAAATCAAATCGCTAGCGAATGTCATTATGATCTATTGCCATACAAATTCGATCCCATGAGTCATTAATTTGACAGACGTTGTCAAGAAATACCGTAACGATAGTAGTTATGTTATTCACTAGCAAAATGACAATAGTTTTCTATTTACCATTTCTATAGTGGCGTTTCTATGCCAACTCATGGTAATGCTACAGTGTAGCGTACAGTCCGTGGGAGCGGAAAAAATATAGGAGCGTGGAATTGTTTGAAATGCCGAGTAAATCACGATTCGCGTCTGTTTCCGTTAGAGATGATATAAGAAATAAATAAAAATAAGCGGTTATTTAACTCGTGCTTAGAACGAATGGTACGAACGAAGTAACTGATATTTTTATAGGAGTGGAGTGTTAAATGTGCTTGCAGTCCGTCGGATGGTAAGTAGCTACTGCCAGTGAAACCCATGAACATCTATAATTAAGTCCCGACAAGATAAGATTCCTACCTAAGATTCGCAAACAGATGCGTTGAGCTACCCCAGAAGGCTAAGTTGGATTTTTTTCATAATATAGGAGAAGCAGAAGAGCATGCAGTCCACCTGATGGTAAGTGGCTACTGCCACCCATGGACATCTGTAATCAACCCCAGATAGGACCATATTCCTACCCGAGATCGGCCACAGACGGGCCGTCAAAACGCCCGAAGACTAAGCTGGAATGCTTCGGAACAGTATGTCATCCTTACCACATCCTTCAAACCAGAACACAGCAGCGCTTAACACTGCTGTTATTAGTCCGCAATAAGTGCGGCAGTGGTGCTACTGGCGTCTAACCATAGAGGGTTATACCACCTTCAACATGTAGCCCGCATTCAGATCTTAAGTAAAACGTGAGAATGGCTTCATGACAAAAATAGATGTGGTATAGTCCGCGCCAAACTGCTAGTCCGCTCTGAAGTCGTTGCGAGCAGGTGTAGTCATACAATTTTCTATGGCGATGCGATTCTATATTCGGAGCGGACTAGCAGTTTTACGCGGACTATAATATTTCAACTATACTGCTTCAGATGAGGACTAAGACATTAATTGAAACATTGTAAAAGACAAACAGCACTTCATTACACTTGCCGAGTGAGTTTCATTTAAGCATAATAGTCTAAGTCCACAGGAAGTCGACGCGAGTCTTCGAATGCGCCTCTCAACTTTTGAAGTACTGGAGTAGGGTCACCAGGCACGAAAACCAAAAAATCCGGATTCGATACATTTAACCGGACTTTTAACTTTCGCTTTGAATGTCGAATATTCCCTTATTCTTTTTGAAGCCTTATATATTTTATAGATAATTTTCTTTAACAATAACAAAACTAGAATTGCCTAAAATTAGCCAATGCCTTTCAAGCTGTTTGGGCATTTGGGCGGGCCAAAGAATGAGACGTACATACTCGTACGCCTATCGTAAAGTCGAATAAACAATAGTTTTATCATATTTTTTTTATCAAAAATATTTTTTGAAGATCCCATTTGTTTCGTGGTTAACATATCGTACCATACCATATCTAATTAAAAAACAGTCCCGGGTCTAGACCCAATTATAGGTTTTTAGCAATACATAACGCAAAACACATCCTTAGGTACTTATGTGTGTTTCGCGTTATTTTTTTTAACATAGAAATCTTAAAATAAATACTGTCAATATTATCAAATCTTTTGAAGGTGGTAGAACCCTCTGTGGTTCGACTCCGGCGGCACCACCGCCACACCTATTTCTGCCTAATAACAGCAGTGTTAGGCGCTGCTGAGTTTCGTTTTCAAGGGTGTGTAAGGGAGACAGACTTTTTCGAGGCGTTCCAGCTTAATCCCCAGGGATAGCAGCGCATCTGTGGCTGACCTCAGGTAGGAATATCTAATCCTATCTGGAGTTGATTACAGATATCCATGAGCGGCAGTAGCCACTTACCATCAGGTGGACTGCATGCTCGTCTGCTCCTCCTATATTATAAACAAAAAAAAAAAACTCAAACATGTCCCTCAAGAACAAGT
Organism: Epargyreus clarus clarus; assembly: GCA_014595695.2. Lineage (NCBI taxonomy): Eukaryota > Metazoa > Arthropoda > Insecta > Lepidoptera > Hesperiidae > Epargyreus > Epargyreus clarus. Next base: position 332,163 of record JACTTY020000019.1, read on the forward strand.
CGCGTGGCAACCCTACCTTGAAAGTTACCTCTCATATTAATAGACGTAATGGAATAATACAATTAACGTTTTGAACAGCTTTCAAAAGATTAATTTATTTCACGAAGAGTATTTACATTCGAACAATTTAATAATGGGAAACGTTTCACTCACTTTGCAATTTCAAAATTATTTTCGTTACTGTTTATATTCCACTATCCACTTTGCGGAGTCGGCACCATACTTGCTCTGACGCTCCGATGGTTCCAAGTTCGATCTCCGGTTAAGTAGACTTCTAATGAATTTAGATTTCTGTTCTGAGTCTAGATTTTCTGTTAACATTTTCTTATTTTTCTTATCCAAAAATCTATGACATACTTCAAATTCGATCTTGTTTGAATTTGATTGATCCATCGACGATAATGACTACCATTTAAAATCTGCTGCAAATAGGAAAGCTGCAATTTTTTTACCAAGAGACTTTTTTAAAAGACGGAAAGACTTCATTAAAAGAGAAGTGTAATTGCAACACATTGACATTTGTAATCAACTCCATGCCGATTACACATGTGTTGTGACTCCTGAGGTCTAAGACGTTCCCTTTACATACAAGTTAGCTCACACCTTTCTAACGAAACGTATTCCTAACAGCTTTACGATAGAAATATATCCCGCAGTTACCGATCGCATATCCACCTTTCTAATCTTATCTTCTTTCACAGAAAAAAAGATTAATCATCCAAGTTTCAAACAATTATTACCCATCATTTGATCATACCCCACGGCATATCTTCAGACGGGCGTCATCTCCCGGATTCCCGATATCTTTCGCACCGTCATCGAAAATCTCATTACGGTGCCGATCATATTAATTCATTCTCGGATTAAAAGAGATTTATCTATTAAAATTGGATATTCGGGTACGGTGAAATGGCGATTCTATTTTTATTGGATTCCTTGATATGAGATGCTTTTAGGCAAACTCAAGATTCTTTAGCAGTTGATAGAGAGAATGAAGGTGTGCGGATCATCTCGCATGATTTATTTGTGATTTGTATATTTTGATTGATGTTGATGGTATGTGGGTTATCCTAATTGATTTCTAGTGTCAGTGACATATTTTAACATAACATAACTTGGAGAGCTCTTTCAATGAAACTTTATTTTAGATATACGAATGAAGTGAAGTTAAAATTTAAGATGAAGCCAAAAGTTTTTTAATTATCGTAAGTTTTGTGTGATGATTTTTATTACTCTTTATACGAAGGTATAATTTAACTTTTTCATACAATTTTCTCGACAAAAAATATCCCACTTGGATTCGAACGCGCACCATATCATAACGGTAATTAAATAGTGTTAACACAATACATTCGTCTCGAAGCAACACTCGAGTCTCTAAGAGGGGGAAACGGCTCATACTACGTATAATGGCACTCTTCACCTGTCAAATGAGGGGTTGATTTCCCCCGGGGGATGTTTAATAACATACTCATCATGTTTCATTGGGAACGCAATATGAATTCCGGGAATTATTTCTTACTAGTTTCCCGCCCGTGACGTCGTCTACTTTTGAAAGATACATTGTTTGTGTACTGTCATCTTAAAAGTGGTAGAACCCTTGGTGGTTCGACTTCGGCGGCTCACCGCCACACCTATTACGGCCTAATATTCGCAGTGTTAAGCGCTGCTGTGTTATGGTTTAAAGGGTGTGTTAAGGGTGATATACTTTCCAACTTAGTTCTGAGGTAGCTACGCATGTAACCAAACTCAGGAATCTGTAGGAATAGGAAACTGTAGGAATTTAGTCTTATCTGGAGTTGATTATAGATGCATATGACCGTCAGTAGCCACTTACCATCAGGTGGACTGCATCTTCGTTTAATAATTCTATATTATACAAGTCTTTTGATAAATATATCAGAACACACTTTAACTTCAAAAATTAACTCAGTGTTTTTTTCGAAATCAACCTTTATTTTCAGCAAATTTTACTTAACTTACTTAATTCCATTCGAAAAACAAGTTGAATTAGATCACACAAGAAGTTGCATTCAATCACACCCGTGAATAGCGTACGGTCGCACGGAGACAGGCGATAAATCTCCAGCTGACCGCCGCGTCACAGTGTGATCGATACTGCGATCAGCTTTACAGCTGACGAAAGCAAAAACTTTGCTTTATCAGACAATTTAAAATGTCTTTTGATGAGAATTATAATGTTATTTAAGAATAAAAATGTTAACAACTTAGTGGTTGACACTCTGTTTTCGAATTAAGTTATTTCAGACGTTCGAATCCCAGACGCGCATTATTTTTTCTAATATATTGCGTATTAAAAATTAATTATTGCTTACACTGAAAGAAAACATCGCGAGGACATCTGTATGCCTGAAAATTCTCAAAGGTGTGTGAAGTCTACTAATTTACCTACATTTTACCAGCACGGTGGACGAACAACCATCCTATTATAAGACCATCTATTTAGAAGCCTACACCAGATAAAGGCAGACAAATTAGGGGATGAAAATAAATTTTCAAGGACAGCAATATGACCATATACGACCTTAGGTAAGCATTGTGCCTTTGGAAGATTTCCCCCCGTCAACATAAAAAGGTAGTCAGGGCTGATTGGGATTTCTAATTTACTATAATCACACAGATGACCATTCTACGATATGAGAACGTGACAAAACCCAAAGTCACGTAACATATTAAACAACGTGACGCTACCTCAACTGGACGTCACTAACGTTGGGTACGGAAGGGATCGACGGGTGTAGATATTACATACAAAAATAAGGTCAGTGACAAGAGTTACACAATGAAGTCACGTCGTGTATTGGTCACGTGCCGTGACGTCCAAATGTCGACGCGATTGGGTGTTTGACAACATAAAAATGACAATACGAAAAATATATCCATCAAGGAAGGATGTTTAGAAAGGTGGAAAAACCAATATGGTTTGAACGGAGATGTACTCGTATAACCGCCACGCCTACTTCAATTTTGGAGCAGTTTTTGTGTTTCGAAGGAAGGGCGGAATCCCGGCTGACTTATATATGAGGCAACTAATTTAGTCCTCAAAAGGGGCAAGCGTCTGTGATAGGTTTCACAGAGAACTGTTCTACATGCAGTCGATTACAAAATATCAGCGGCAGGGAATACGTAACATCAGGGTAACTGCATGCTTACTTAGTACTCTATGTATTATTCCTATATTATATTATTTAATTAATACTGTATTAATCTCTAAGTTCAGTAAGTCTGTAAATGCAAAGCGCCTATAAAAAGTTTCTATCGAGGTTGATACATTGAATTTGTACCTTGAACCTTGCAACAAATGGTAGTTGTCACGTAACATATCCCAAGTCACGTAGCGTATTAGCCACGTGCCGTGACGTTCAAATGTTGACGCAACATGCGGTTCATACTGGAGGCTCGCTGAATTCAAGTGACATACATGACATGATATGTAAGTACCTTTTTTTGTTTACGAGGAGGAAACCTTCAAAAGGTACCCGACGACGTGGTAGCGATGCCGAATTATGTTAGATTTTTACCGCACTAAAACGGGGGATTTAAGTGCGGTGGTGGTCGTCCTCAACGCTTGTTGGAGAACTCCGGGATATCCGACGGAACACAACCGGAGTCCTCCAGACACGATGCCCCGATCTGGCTCTAACCTGGGGAAGCCGTTTTCACTCCTCTTACATATTACTCTGGTGTTTACGACGGGGTGGGACCACATATAGTCCAGCTCTCTCTCTTGCCGCCCACTTAATTTGAATGATCGTTGTTATTATTGTACTTAAAACATAATAAAAATGATCATTGAAAATATTATTGTCAAATAAAACCTTATAAAGTTATACGGTTGTACATCACGATGTCCTGGATTCGACGATGGTTTGCATGCCGTGAAACGTCTAAATGATGCATGACTTCATGGTACGCTTGAAACGAGGAATCCTAATGAAGGACTGTGAGTGTAAGAAGAGTCATTTTCATATCTGGGGGCACGGCCAATCATGCCCCGCCAAGTTGAGCAAAAAAAAACTTTTAAAATATGTTACAAATCTAAATGAATGTGTGTTGAAATTTCAAAATAGTATCTCATAACTTACTTTAATATATAGATTAAGACATATCTGTCAGTTATAATCAGTGATAAATCCTATTTAAATAACACATTTAATGGTAAAAGACAACCAAACGCCTCGTATGAGTATTTCATTCTCACACTCTTGAAACCAAATCACATCAGCACAACATTGCTGTTATACGGCCTATATATTTACCCCAATTAATGACACACTATCTCTGCATTATAATCGATTCGATTGCATAATCCACCCCAGTCTCGTGAGCTATGAACATTTAAGTGGCATGCTCGTAACTTCAGTTGGAGTTAGTTAACAAGATCTTAACTCGAACTTAGGTAACAGAATCTGTTCTAATCTGATCGGTTCAATCTATTATATAGATTTACGGTTGTTAGATATTTGGAACAATGTCACGTTGCTTGAAATAAAATTGAATGTTTTATGTTATATTCTAAAATTTATAAGACACTTTGTAGTTCGACTGCAGTGGTACTAATTTCACACAGATGTTTGCTTTAAAAAAGCTGTGTGAAAAGTTACTAGTTGGCAGACGAAAATACAGTTCACCTGATGGTAAATGACTACTGCCGCCTAAGGATCTGTACTCAACCCCAGAATAAGATTAAATTCCTAACTGAGGTCGGTCACAGATGCGTCGCCACCCCAGAGGACTAGCCTTAATCCTCTGCGTTCCACCTAAGCATCGAAAATGTATGTCCCCTTACCATATCCTTCAAACCAGAACATAGCAGCGTTTAACAATGCTGGTATTAGGTAGAAATAGGTGCGGCGGTGGTGCTACCGGGGTCAAACCATAAATAATTCTACCACCTTTAGATTTTTTTTAAGCAATTGTGTTATTTAATTATAATTATTCTCCATTTCGTTTAGTGATAAAGTGTACCGTCATTTCGCTAATTTTTTCTAGGATCATACTACCATAAAAGTGTTATACTAACCTAAAGCTTGACAACGACCGATTAATACATCATTGCCTAAGTGTCTGTTAGCAACTTGGTACACTGTGAAGTCCGACTGCATTATAATTGATTCGATTACGTAATCCGCCTCTGGTCTTGTGAACTTTGAATAGCATAGCAGGCATTCGAGATTCCAGTTAGCGGAGGTCGATATAAACTTTAGTGATATATTATTTTGGTATAGGAATGATGATATCTATTATTGATTTAAGTAACATTATTTTAGCAATAAACGCTTTCTATACTCAAAGCCCCATACTAGGATTTTCTGTGTCGTGGGTGCTATGTACAGAGACTTATTTTTTTTTTGTTTACGAAGGGGAAACCTTCAAATGGTATCCGGTGCCGTGGGAGCGACGCAGGGCTATGCGGGATTCTTACCGCAGTAATAATCCCCGCCGTCCTCGGCGCTGCGTAGAGCACTCCGGGATCTCCAAAGGAACGCAACCGGAGTCCTCATAGCGCGTTGCCCTTCGGGCTCCGTCCAGGTAAGCTTGGTGCCCGCCACACCGTCTTGTGACGACGGCATGCGCGACATACCGCCGTCCTTCCCGGGGCCGCTGGCTGGGCGGTTCGAGCTCCCACTCTTACCAGCCCCGAACCCGGAAGCCCCCTCTTAGTCGCCTCTTACGACAGGCAGGGGATACCGCAACCTTATACTGGTCCCGAAACTCCAGAGACAATGTACACCGACCTAATACACTAACACGCAGACCCAGAACAGAAATCTAAATTCATCATTTAGTCATCTGCCTGGCCGGAGTAAATCAGAACTGAAAGAAGCGAGAAATAGAAATAGACTAGAATTTTTTAAAGTAAAATTTAGTTTGTTCGTATTTATTGGTACTGTCGGAGCGATAAGGTGCGGGCACGTGCGGGTCACAGTTTGTGTCTATCGTGAAAATAGAAAGTACAGAGAAGCCGCCAGTACCTATTGTTTTTCTGTTCTTTTGTATTTTTTATTGACAATTAATGGTCGTAAATTTTAAAATGAAACTGAAAGAAACGAGAAATAGAAAAAGACGAGTATTTTGTGAAGGAAAACCTCGTTTGTAGGTATTTATTTTTATTGTCGGAGCGATAAGGTGCGGGTCAATTTGCATGCAACGTGAAAATAGAAAATATACTAAAGCTGCCAGTACCTACTGTTTATTTCTTTTGTATATTTTTGTTGTCACTTAACGGATGCTGGTTTTAAAATGAAACTAAAAGAATCGAGAAATAGAAATAGACCAGAAATTTGTGAAATACAATTCCGTTTGTTCGTATTTATTGGTACTGTCGGAGCGATAAGGTGCGGGTCACAGTTTGCGTCCAATGCGGAAATAGAAAATACAGTGAAGCGCCAGTACCTATCAAGTTTTATTTACCTTTTATTTAACAGAGGTAGGTAATAAAACTCCCGTGGAGTAAAATTTGAGGTTTGAACATCATGCACCTATATTTTTTTTGAAATGATGTCCATATTAGACATTAATTATTCATGCCTTAACAGTAAAAAAAGACACCGTAAGCAAGTGTATATATTTCTGAGAGTTTTCTTATAATAGATATCAAAAGCACGTATTTGACGACTAACAAGCCAAGCGTGGTGTTCTCATTTTGAATGGAGACTCGAATCAAATAGTGGGACAACTATGGGTAGTTGATGATGATGATGATGAACCATGATATAACTTTATAAGATTGATAAAAGACGAAATTTACATAGAAAACCTTAACGCTATATACTTTTACGTATATTAAATTAAGTAATAATATAATTGTAACTTTTGAAATGAAAATAATTCCACCGCGTACGAGGGGTGAATATTTTAATAAACGCTAAAAGGATCTGATAAAAGAGCTTCCATAATTAATATAACCTGAAAAGTAAACTTATTAAAATTTCATCCTCATCGCCCTACCTTTTCCTCTATGTACATACATAATTTGGGAAGAATGTAACTATGTATGAGAAATTCATTGCCGTTCGATAGAAATAACAAAAGACAAAGACAATATATGGGCTAATGACGTCAGAAATATAAGTGCTACACATTGAAAATAGTACTGCATTCGCCGGCTCGTTGTAAATTATTCAAGCGATGGACCAAAATGCTATTTCGTGTAATAAAAATGAAATGGGTTGTGGAAAATTCCTTTGCTCCTTCATATTGAATAAATATAAATAATAATAAATATCAAATAAAATGCTTTAAAGATTATTACAATTATGTAATGAAGAAGTCTAAGGCGCTTTTCCTGTCGCGCGTCCTTGCACCCACCCGCACGTCCTTTTTCACGCGTGTCATTTTCATTCTATCGTTCCATACGGGTCACCGAGAAGCAGCAGCGAGTTAACTTCAAACATGGTGCAGGAGGAACACGCTTGCGGGCGTAAACACGCGTGACAGGAATGAAGCCCTGACAACGGCTGTGCTAAACAACATTAAATTTTTTACATTTTTACAAGCTTCTATTTAACTTGTAATAAAATTTGGCAGAACCCTTTATGGTTCGACTCCGGCGGCATCACCGCCACACCTATTTCTACCTAATAATAGCAGTGTTAGGCGTTGCTGTGTTCTGTTTTGAAGGGTGTGGTAAGGGAGACATACTTTTCCGTGGCGTTCCAGCTTAGTCCTCATAGTAGCGGCGCATCTGTGGCCGACCTCCTACCTATCTGGGGTTGGTTACATATGTCCATGGGCGGCAGTAGCCACTTACCATCAGGTGGACTGTATGCTCGTCTGCTACTCCTATATTATAAAAAAAATAAGTAGGTTTTTGAGAAGAATGCGAAAAACAAAATGACGTTACCAAAAAGCTTGTTTTTTCTAAAATTCATTAAGTTTACTTCTTTCAATATTTATTCCGTGAATTTAATATTAGACCCGACGTTTTGTTAGTGAATCAATGTGGATACCGTTGAGTCATCTCTTGAATTATTTATTCTAAAACGTTTAGAGAGAGCAAATTGCATGCAATTGAGTGCCGTCGAGTGGGTCGATAGTCGTTGCATTTTTATATAGAAGGCGATAGAGTTTTTCTTTTAAATCAATAACTTAAGACTTAGATCAAAAAAATAATAAAAATATCCGTACATGCTAACTTTGGCAGATCTGTATAAAATTCCCGATACTTATAAATAATATAATGCTTACGTTTTATGGGTTTCCTAAACTTATAAATATAAAACATTTTTTTTTCCAATCTATCCATTGAAATGAATAAATATTCTAGGTAATGGCTCAACCGATTTAGACGGGACTTTCACTCAAAGTTAGATAATTTTAGTATTAGTTTAGTATTAGATAGTTTTAGTTTAGCATAACAATTTCCAGTGATTCTATGTAAAATCAAAGATCTCCAAGATGAGTTTCACGGATAAAGTATTTCAAATAAAAAAGCCACCTAAGAAACTAAACACGTTCTACTCTCTACTGCAATTTGTTTGTTGTTACAATGAAATGAGTTTTTTAATGGAACAGTTCTATGTAGGGTTCAAGCAATTTGTCCGCGTGCAGGATGAAGGCATAACTTGTTTCAATTAGGATTGTAATCTAAAATGGCGGCTTTGGAGGCAAAATTGTAGATGTTAATAATGCCATATGTTACAACAAGATGGGTTCAGTTCAGTAGAACCAAAGATTTGTCTCTACTACAGAGTAGCTATGCGTTGTGTTATATGCGAGAGTTCATGGTCTTCTTGCTTTTTTTACAATTATATGAAAACTTTGCTGATGTTTTGTTATGTGACGTGACGCATCGGGACGCAATGTGACGCATCGTAACGAAACGGAACGGGGTGAAACCAGATAGTATGAGATAAAGCTAGAGGATTAAAAATTATTGGAGATTACTAACCAGCAACATTTTTTTAACACAAACCTAGACGGTTTTACAAAATAATGCTTGAATAATGTGTAAGAAATTATTTGTTCCTAATAAGACTAACTTTAATACATGGCTTCTCTCGTAGTCAGTATTCAAAATTTCATGACAATCGGTTATCAATATAAGGCAAATAAATGTATCAAGTAGTGAAAACCAAACAAACCCACGTTCATATTTATAATATTATTTAGGATAAGAATATAATATACTACTATATCTCTAAAATTATATGGACGGGTTTGCAGACAAAATCTAGCATTTCTATGATTTATTTTGCCTAACAACAAAAGACAAATAACATATTACGATCCGGCAACGCATTAGCACACAATCGCACGCTAATGGATACCGGATCGGATAGCACAATGGAAACCGGACCGGATGACTAGATTCAATATTGTATTACTTCAGAAATTTGACGGACGCTTCCTTCTGACCTGTTTCGTGTAGGTGTTGGATAAAAATAAAATCGACACATTGAAAAATATGTTTTGTAACATTGTTTTTGATCTTCTGCTAAACGATACTTCACGATTAAAAATAACTGGGTATAGCCCCTCGGCTTATATTGATTGTGACGGATTTCCTATATTGAAAAATTTCAGAAACGGTCTGACTTTCAACCGTTGAATATTAGTGGCTTACTATAGACATGTGATCGTCCTTTCAAACTTCGAATAAATACGTTATAGTTATATAACCCGTAATAAATATAGTCTTATAATGTCACATTTGTTAGTTTACTACCTATTAGGTTTTTATATTTCACAACGTATAAAATATACCAATAAACTCAGGAAAAACATATAAAAATTAATAAATACACAATTAATCACAAATTTACTCGTAACACGACAATATAATTTCACGAAACGAAAAAGTCATAAAAGTTACAACCCTAAATAATGTCAGTTATAAATAAAACTACAAATATCAGCAGAAATTATATGTGACGATATAAAATAGGCTTTTATGGTTGTACATAAATGTTTACTCGCGGAAAAAGTGCCAATTAAGGTGGCGATAAAACGGGAACAATAAATGAGTAGTTGACTTGGAAGTTATTGTTGACTATTGAAACCTTCGTTCGAATACTACTACCCACCTTTAGTATAATCATATGTATTGTACTACTTACCGTTTTTTTAACAATTTGGAAGGTGAAAGCTCTTGATTCGTCTTCTTCGGAGGCGCGACCACCACACCAATTTCAGCCTGTTGTGTTTCGCTTTCTTGGGAGTAGTAAAGGAGGCATTCTAAGTTAATCCTCAAAAGTACCACCAGCCTTATTATATTATATTTAAAGCTTTACTGCGTCATTTATTATTAAAGTCTTTATATTATTGACACAAGAGATACTATATATAGTATCTCTCAAGTCTAAAGTCAGACCGTTTCCGAAATTTTTCAATCAGGAACATATTCCTGGTAACATTTTGAGATAACTTACGAAAGATTTGGTATTTAGGTAACTCATAGGTAGTGAAATAAAATAAAACAAACCAATAAAACTAAATTCATTGGCAGAAAACGCGAGCAGAAATAACATCATCTTCGTAGCGGACGCTGCGAAACGAGTGGTGGGGAATCCGGAAATTAGCCGTACGACGGAAACGCGAGGTTAGGAGGGATTATTGGAGGGATGGAAGGTTTATTTTGAGGTGCTCGAGTAATGAAAAAGTCGCGATGATCCATTTCTATATTTTACAAACGCTGTATGTTTATAAATGCACGAGTAACTTATGATGATTATATACTCATGAATAAATAATGTATTTATTAATTTTCTGTGCGCATTTCACAGTTGGCTACCAATAATAATAGCGCTGAACACTGCTGTTATTAGGTAGAAATATGTGTAGCGGTGGCGCCGCCGAAGTCGAACCACAAAGGGTTCTACCACCTTCAAAGATAATTTTTAATTTATACAGATCTTCCTTGATGACTAATTATAATTAATAACGCATCATAAAAGTCCACAATAACATCATAGATACATCTAATAGACCCATAAGATCCCAAATAAAAAGCCGATGAAAAAAGAGGAAAATTGAAAACGACAGGAGCAAAGACACGATACATTTGTTAGCTCGATCGATGTCATTGGACGAGGATGCCTTTGCTTTAAAAAATCTTCCGGATAATTAATCGAATGTCCATCAAGGCCCAGCGTCACGTTTTAATCGGATGTTGATTAATTGATTTAACAGGAATACTAAGGTATATAATTCTAGTAGAGATGTCACTTACATTTACTTGTAGGAATGTTAGTTAGTATTTTTACGTTCCTCGTTTTTTATTTCTTGAATGCAATTTTAGCCTGCTATTGGTAATAACCACTAGCTCACATTAACATAATCTAAATAAAATATTTGTACTAGTTTGTTTTAATATTTTATAGAACACTTCTCACGTCCTAAGATGGTTTTAGGTACGTGACAATTAATAATGTAAATATGACTTTACCAAATTAAAGTAGATTAAGTGGTGCCTTAACGAGCACCATAAAGAAGCTTAATTAGTATCTAGTGGAGTACAGATTAATTATGGATTTCCAATAGCGGCATTTATTTTAAAAACTAGGAAAAGGCCGCCTAATAGATCGAACGATGGTGTCGCACACGTTAAAAATCTTCCTTATAATTAATCGAACGTCCGTCAGGGCCCGGCGTCACAGTTTAATCGGAGCTTGATTAATCGCCGTGTTTTTTGCCGAGCTCATCGATTTAATTGCTCGCGTCGCGGGATATTTTTGGGATCGCGAGGTCTTTTTAGTACGTTTTAAAGGAGGATATATTAAAACGGAGTATTTATATAGCGATTTCGCTTATATTTTATGACCGACTTGAAAACGGAGTTCGTATATTGCGATGCGTTTGACGACCGACGATATATTGTCGAAAAACATGGCGGAGTGGTCACTATACCAGTCTGATACGTAATGTTACGTGTTCGATTCCCGGCCAAACAAATAACTAAATTATAAAATTACTTTAATATTTTTCTGTTCTATTCCAATTTATATTATATTTTTGGGTCTGGTTGTTTTTGTGTCTGTCCGTGACAAAATTAACACACACTTTCTTGTTCATTTGAACTAAAACATGAACTTTTTATTTTTATGCCTTTAAATTTTAAACAAAAGGCACTACATAGTAAGCTAATGCAAGGCCGTTACTACAAGGCCTAAGAGCTTAACGAGGGGTATACTTTAATGGGGTTATACGTAACTTCGTATTTTATATTTAGATTGTAGTAAAGTGCAGGTCCCACTGCTGGGCATCGACCTTTGTCCTGTATGACATATATGTAGGTTGAAGGTGGTAGAACCCTTTGTGGTTCGACTCCGGCGGCACCACCACCACACCTATTTCTACCTAATAACAGCAGTGTTAGGCGCTGCTGTGTTCCAGTTTAAAGGGTGTGGTAAGGGAGACAGACTTTTCCGAGGCGTTCCAGCTTAGTCCTCAGGGGTAGCGGCGCATCTGTGGCCGACATCAGGTAGGATTATCTAATCCTATCTGGGGTTGATTACAAATGTCCATGGGCGGCAGTAGCCACTTACCATCAGTCTCGTCTGCTACTCCTATATTATAAAAAAAATGACATATCGGGGCATAATCAGAGCTGCTTCACTGATCTGTTTAAACGCAGAGTAGTGGAGATAGGTGCCTACTTACGGGGTCGTTTCCAAGGCAAATCCAGCCTCCGATAACATTAAATGGTAACAACAGGGACCGGGTGATCATTATAAATTACCTCTAACGGCCACCCATCAACTGCCGATCACGATTAACGTTGCTGGACTTTGGCAATCAGTTGCCATCTGCACAAGTTGTAAGAGTATAGCGCTCTTTATATGTTTGTATTGAACTGACATTAAAATGGTTAACGTTATATTGAACGATTGTTTAGAAACCGGTCGTAAACATTTTATACTTACATGTTATGTTAATATAAAATTTCCCTCACCTCGGGTAAAAAAAACAACCCTTTTATTCTTAAACATCTTTGAGACTTACCTGGAAAAAAGAAAAAGGTTTTGTTAATTTCAAGGAAAACACAAAGTACAAGATCAAAGGAACTTAACATCCAGTTGAAAGCATAACTAAAAGGACTACTATAGTGTCGACGTCAGCTTAGGCCGCTTACACACTCGTCCTGTCTTCGAAGTGAAAACAATCTCTTCGCAAGTTGGATACAAAACGAAGCAAATTCGACTCTATCTCGAAACTATGTAGAGCCGACACAAGGTGTCGATATCTAACAAATTCGCGATTCATACTCTACAAACTAGAACAGAGATTCCCAAACTATTTTCGAACTAGAGTAAGAAAACCCTTTTCCAAATGAACTGATACTCCAAAGTCCAAAGCCCCACTGTCAAATTTATTTAAAAATCCTATCTCTGGTTTTTCTTACTGATACAAAATATATAAAATTTGTGTGATGAAAAACCAACAAGTGATTTCCACTAACTTTCTAGCGAAATCCGGTTCAATGAATTCGATTTCAAATAAGAACTTATGTTAATTCATAGTACACTTTGTTAAGCCCTAAAATCAACGCTGAAGGTGGTAGACCACCTTTGACTCCGGCTTCACAACCGCCACACTTATTTCTGCCTCATAACAACAGCGATAAATGCTCCTGTTTTCTGGTTGAAGTGTGTGGTAAAGGAGACATACTTTTCAGATGCGTTCCAGCTTAGTCTTCAGGGATTGCGGCGCATCCAAGGCCGACCTTAGGTAGGCGATCTCATCCTATCTGGGGTTGATAACAGATAACCGTGGGCGGCAGTAGCCACTTACCATCAGGTGGACTGCATGTTCGTCTGCTACTCCTATATTACAAAAAAATCGCCTCCCGGGAAACCGATTTCGTCTCCAAAGGGTCGATATCCACCACTTTGAAAATCCCCGCACTAGAAAGTAGCAACGTTTATTACAACTGCCTATATACTCTTCAAAGAGCCGCTCCTACCAAACTGAACTTTACACCGTACAAAATAGTAGCGCCCGTACGAGTATTGTTTAAGAGGATTCCCCGAACAGACAGGTTGAACGAAATCCGATTATGCGAGTAGGTGCCGTATACTGGCACGGGACAAATTCGACACACTGTGCGAATATTCAGTGTGTTTCAACTTAGTCCTAGGAAAAATCTATGTAAGAATTACTGTATGTATATATCTACAAAGTTTCTCACTCACAGTACACCAAAGTGCGTAGTAAAGTACTGTATAAATCAATGAAATTACTAAAATATTTATAAACTAGTTATGGGAGCTGGGCGTCGAGGAAATAATTGCAGTCTATTTCGCGAATGAATTAATTTTTATTTTATACAACTCAAATTTACACAACTTGTAACAAAAAAAAAAATAAAAAAAAAATGATGTGATAGGTAGAGTCACTTTCCGCGATGGAGGTGAACTGTTCCCATGGTGGACGGCCACCTGTACGTGGGACGCGCCTCGTCAGCGTTGACCGTTCCGCGAAGACACGATGCAGCGTGAGCACGGTGTAGGGCTGGCGCGATGCAGCCTTAACGTGTAGGGCTGTCCCTTACACGTAACTAACTCGATAAATAACATGTCTTAACATTAACAATTAGGATGTTTCAAAATACTTTCACTTTCAACCACTTTAATGTAGAATTATTAAATTTTAATGTATTTTAAACAACATAGTTTTTAAATCACAAAACTATGTACAAGTAAAAAAAACTATATGAAAACCAAGCTACCCTTCCTAACATTTTCACTCAATTACAGTGAGTAGTTCTACTAATTTGGACCTTTCCAGCTCTATGGACTATGGCCTAGTCTTTTTCATTCTGAGAGACCAGCATCCAGCAGTGGGACAGTAATAGGTGGCCGACGATAACATGACAATAAAACATTAAACATTCTCGCAGTAATGTTTAATTACATCACACCAATTCGACTCTAAGTACATATTCTTTATTTATTTATACTTTATTGACGAAAACAAAGTTGTGGTACAACAGGCGGACTTAATGCTGCATTTTCTCCCAGTCAACCTTGAGGATGTGCAGAAATAAATTGAAGGCGGTTCAATAAAATAGAAGGACATAAATAAATAACAATAAGATGAAAGAAAGAAACATAATAAGAATAAATGTGAAAGAGGAAAGGAAATACATATTAATGTTTTCAACAAGAGCAATCCTCCATGGTATTACCATATGGTGTCACGAATTAAATCCGTCCGCAATACAGCCACAGTATTGCCAATTAATATTATCATAAACCGCGTACCAATGATGGCCGATCTAATTAACTATTGCCCATATGTTATGCGCATTGCCTATTAAACAATACGTGGATCTACTATCTATTTTTCATACCCCTAAGTGAAAAGGGTTGTTCACCCTTAACATTTTTTATTTATATGGCAACACAACGTTTGCCGGGTCGTCTAGTACATTAGTACGTGTACGTGTACGTACGTGTACGTGGACGGCCACCTGTACGTGGGACGCGCCTCGTCAGCGTTGACCGTTCCGCGAAGACACGATGCAGCGTGAGCACGGTGTAGGGCTGGCGTAACCGGCGTGGCTAAAGGCATGTAAAGAAAAAGATGTTATAAATTAATTATAATTTATAACATCTTTTTCTTCTTTTCTTTAAATATTTTATTCGTTATTTCGTTGTCAAGACCCTTCAATCGTTCAAACTTTAGCCTCTTTCATAACAAGAATGCCTTACTCTAAAGGTTCCCCTCACATTTCACATACACAACCAACGCATTGTCAACCAAAACTTTCCACTCCACAATAAGCCATTAACACAATCGGAACGGGCCGTAATTCAAATCGGACAAGTCAATTTGTCCGGTATCGGGTATCGGAAATAGCGGTGAGCGCACACCGTCCGTCTTGTTGGTTGTAATTAAGCGTCGCGGCGGAGCGTTTCGGTGGTTGCGTATGTTATGTAAGGGCTCGTTACATCGAGTTCTATGTAATAAGACAGCTAGGAATAGGTAACTAGGATGTATAACTTAACGTGGCTTAGACGGGTCCTGTATTGAAATTTTCTTATTTTGACTTTGAAAACATTTTTGCGTCGGGCACTTTTTTATGACGTGATTTTTTAAAATTAATTAACACTTTATTTTCGGTGAAAAAAACACGCATACCTGATATGTTTAAAAAAGTTCATAAAGGCATGTAAAGTCTACCAATTTGCAACATCTAGTTACAGCTCCTACTACTAATTCCTTATAAATATTTTTTTCTTTAAATCGTTCTTAAGGTCCTTTAATCCTTCCACCTTCAGCCACTTTAATCACCTTTATAAAGAAGCTCTTCTCTTAAACGTCTGCCATATTTCACATACACAACCAACGCATTGTCAAGCAAAACTTTCCACTCCACAATAAGCCATTAACACAATCGGAACGGGCCGTAATTCAAATCGGACAAGTCAATTTGTCCGGTATCGGGTATCGGAAATAGCGGTGAGCGCACACCGTCCGTCTTGTTGGTTGTAATTAAGCGTCGCGGCGGAGCGTTTCGGCGGTTGCGTATGCTTTGTAAGGGTACGTTACATCGAGTTTCGAGTATCATTCGAAATAAGATATTCTATAAGGTAAATCGGCTTTTGAAGGTACCCTTAGTGGTTCGACTCCGGCGGCACCACCGCCGACCTATTTCTGTCTAATAAGAGCAGCGGTAAGCGCTGCTGTGTTCTGGTTTGAAGCGTGTGGTAAGGGAGACATACTTATCCGTGGCGTTCCAACTCAGTTTTCAGGCGTAACGACGCATCCGTGACCGACCTAAGATAGAGATCTAATATTATATGGAGTTTATTACAGATGTCCACGGGCTGCAGGAGCCACTTACCACTTCTTTAGCCACTTCAGGTGGACCGCATGCTTGTCTGCTATTCCTATATTATAAAAAAATATATATTACAAGGAGGACAGTGTGAATGAGCCTTAACTATCGTGTTCGCGGGTTTTGGTCGAATGGAACTTGCATAGTGGAACCAAATTATTAATTGTCAAAATTGTTATAGTTTATGAGAGTCGCTGAAAACATTGAGTAAGCGATTTCAGTATTTCATACCCGTTGCTAGCAGTGCGTAACTGAATAACACGTTTTTGTTCGAATAGTTTTGTTAGAATTTGTTTATCGTTGGTACGCGAAGAACATATTTTTTTATAATATGGTAGCAGACGAGCATGCAGTCCACCTGATGGTAAGTGGCTACTGCCGCCCATCTGTAATCAACTTCAGATAATATCAGATCCCTACTTTAGGTCGGCTTTAGATGCGCCGATACCCTTGAGGGCAGTGTTGATATGCCTCGGAAAAGTATGTCTTACCACACCCTTTAAACTAGAACACAGCAGGGATTAATACTGCTGTTATTAAACAAAAAATAGGTGGTGGTGTTGCCGCCGATGTCGAACCCTTCCTCCCTCAAATTATTGATGTTATAAAATTGTTTTTTACTACTAACGAAAGTAAGGGTTATTCACCTTTGAACGACATATTCCTGACATTGCCTATAACAATCAGCTACAATCTCATAGGAGCCAATAAATAGACGAATCCAAAAACTCAACAACAAACTTAAGTTCATTCCATAGTGACACTTAATACTTTTCCCTATCTCTCCACGCCCAGTCACCAGATGTACTTAAAGGATTTGCTCCTGATGCCGTCGCTGATCTGTTTGCGCAGGTGACTCTGTTGACTCTGGGCTGAGTAGGTCCCCGCCTTGTTGGTACTTCTGAGACTTGGGGGCTGTTTACCCTCGGGGGTTGTTTTTCACTAACGGGTGTTGCCGCAATCGCAAATTTGTTCCTAAATTTTGATCTATATTCATTATTACCTTTGTACTTTTAGGTTTTACAACGAAATTTTACAGAATCAAAGTCGCACATAATTAATTAATTTTGAAACTCTTATTATTCTTAGATTTTTTTATGCGACGAATAGTTTGCCTGATAGAGCTTGAAAACAATTTGCGCCCCTTTTTCAAGATGGCGACCGAGGGTTGGTCAAGAGTTGCAACTTCACAAATTAGAATTTATGCTTACACTAACTCACCCTTGACATCCTAAAAATAAAATTGCGTTTTTTCTAAATTGCAACCTAAATGTAACATTTAAATTGACTTATACTTTTCCCTATCTTTCCACGCCCAGTCACCAGATGTACTTAACGGATTTGCTCCTGATGCCGTCGCGGATCTGTTTGCGCAGGTGACTCTGTTTACTCTGGGCTGAGTAGGTCCCCGCCTTGTTGGTACTTCTGAGACATGGGGGCTGTTTACTTTGGAATACGGCTAATAGGATGTGAACGGGCGTGCTTTTTATGTTTTTAGATGATAATAAATTTTTTGGAAAAAACTTTCGATGAAGTTGTAGCATAAAAAATACTACGTGATTACTCTTATTATTTAGTTTTAGGGACACTTCTAAACTCAATAACTATTTTGAGCGTAAAAAAATGTTAAACATTCTTGGAGGTAAATATGGGAGTACCCTTTTATGGTAGCCACTCATTCTGAGACATAGGACTAAAAATGTCGTTACTACTTTGCACTTTTTCACATACTTATCTGCCAAGTCGTTTGAGTTGCAGGGCGCGCGAAACAACAAGACATACATACATACACACACAAATCCGGTAAAAAATAAGCTCGATACGTACTACAAATCAACGGAAACTAGGTAATTCCTCCAGTTCCACAGAACGGAAGCTAAAAGATTTATTTTTCTATCAATATAAATGTATTATTGCGCTCCTTCGGGCCGCGATGAACTAGTAATGGAATAACCTCGACGAAGATGCACCACGATTTGATTTATTTACGAAATGTTGGCAAAAGATATAGAACTTGCGGATAAACCGGCTAGTACTAAATTTTTATACTGAATATAGTCTTAAATTATAGACCAAAGACTAAGACAATGATAAGTTTTAATGAAATAAACCAGGCTGCTCTTATCTTATGGTAAGTGGCTGCTGCCGTCCATGGACATTAATAGTCGTACCTGAAATCGGCCACAGATGCGCCGCTATCCCTGAGGACTAAGTTGGAACGCCTTGGATAAGTATGTGTCCCACACCCCTCAAACCAGAACACAGTAGCGCTTAACACTACTGTTATTATTCTTTAGATAGAAATAGGTGTAGCGCTGGTGGCTCCGGAATCAAACAGGGGTTCTACTACCTTCAAATATATTTTTAGCTTATATTTAATATCTATTGCATCATTAGAAATCCCTATAAAGTATAAACAAACCACTTTAAGAAATTCGGTATCTGGTTGCACAAGTACTATAATATAAAACAATTCTTACATAATATATAACACGAATGTGTGGTTTCTTCCGATGCAACGTTTCCGATTTATGTGCAGTACGTGATTTCACATAGAAATGCTCCATGAATATTTTATTGTAACTAGAAAACGATCTAGTTTTATTATTATTGATATTTAATACCACTCTTTTTATCTTTAGACTAACCTTGTTTCCCTCTTGCCATATTTTTATAAAAGTTTCTACCATCAAACCGCCATTTGTATCACATTCGACAAATTATAAAGTTAAAAGTAAAAATAATGCATGAGTGAGTAAAGTTCACTTATTAAGTGATATAAGTAGGTTTTAAGACACACAATTTTTATTTCTACCCCTTCACCATAAACACTTGAAATAATCCCACATCCAACTCTACAGTAAGAATAGATTTAATAATTTGGATAAACAAATAACATGCATAGAAAATACCAATACCATAAAACCAAATAACACGATAAAGAAAACATCTTTCATATAAGAAAATATATTAACAACACACTTTACCAGCACTCCAATACCGCATATTGAACTAGTTACCATCATTTTATATAACGTTGCACACAAAGCACTAAAGTCGGCCGTGTATCTTTTGTCTCACGATGCCTCACGGTAGAATATAGAGGCAGTAATACGAAATTTATTGAAAGGTGTATCAATATACTAGTATTACATAATAAAACGTTGCGAAATACGTTGAATGGGAATGCATCTTTCAATTTTCGAATATATCTGGTGTAATGATATTGAAGAAACTTGTATAGAAAATTTATATTCAAGTATTGTTATTTGCGAGCTGATGTATTTTAATAGTAAGGAAGTAGTGGAATATTCGAGAACGGATATTATAATACGGGGAAATGAAATAACGGACCAGAATATGATTGTGACGTTTAATGGAGAATAATGTAGTGATATAATATAAAAACAAATAAAATACATACAATGGGATAGATACCACAAAGTTATACTTCTTTAGACTAAATAGAGGAATGTGTAAGAATTTCAAAATAACAAAATATAATTTGTACAGATAGAAAAGTAGATGACTACACTTTAATTAAAGGCAAAGTAGTAGTAAAGCCTCAATCTATTAAGCAAGAGATGTTTACAGAACAAATTTTACATTATCACCATGTTTGAAGTCAATCATGCAAATCCACAAGCGAAGGGAAGCGAAAGCAGATTTGAAATTTAAAACCGATTACAGACTTCAAAGTCTGGGAATACTTTGCAAAGCGTTGAAACTAGATTTACATTTTTCTTCAGCCTGGCGAGAGCAACAGAAACTGTCTTTGGAATTGAGAATAATCTAAACACAGTCTCATAAAGTGGTGAAGAAAACGCAGAATTGCATTCATTACTCCGGTACTTAGTCTGTGGAGAACAAAAACCCGAGAGAAATTTTATTGCGACCAGCAACACTAAAGGGGAGATTAATTGTGCAGTCAGAGAAAAGAGCGCCCGGAGAGGGAATGTTGAAAAAGCAACTTTCCACCGTTGCACTGAAACAATGCGGAAAAAAGTATACTGACACTTGGGTCGCCGGCCAGTGGACAAAACGAAACATTCCACTCGCCGTATAAAGAAACAATGGTAATTTGTATCTCGAACAGATTCAAATTTAGAGCTTGTTCCGTTCGAATTTCAAATGGGGTCACCGGATTGGATGGAGTCGCGATATCGGCTAGTTCCACGTATGTGGGGAGATTCGGAGAGGAAGCTGCTTCTTTGAACTCATGGTTGGGTGCACACGCGGCGAATTTGCCGCACGATTAAATTTCCACATTTCGACGAGAACTTTCATAAATTATGTGCTAATTCGTGTGTATATTTCATCTTTTCGTCGCATCTCGCGGCTGATGAAGTTTTAATTCAAACCGATGTGTATAGCGCGCGGTCCGTGCCATAAAGCATATTTGTCGTAAAGCACATTTAGACTTCATTACTATAGAAAATATGTAAACTTTATATAACAATCAAAATTTTAAAACTACCGTCAGTTTAGGTTTAAATTTGTTCCCACATATAATCATTTTAAAACGGTTGATGTAAAGCCTAAACTTTATGAAGTATTCATACAGATAAAATACCGACCAAAACTCTATTGTGTTTCCTAATAAAGATTACGCGAACAAAATAATTAATTGCCTGCCGCCGCCTTTGGCGTCAGTTAATGACAACCTAAACATTCATAAATTTTAATAACTTTAAACAACATCGATAATTGACAATTTTATAACTTTAAACAACATAATTTATTCATCTACAAATAACTTAATTATATTATTATAAACGCTTTCTAAGTTATAGTCCCATACTAAGATTCCCTGTGAGTACCATGGACATTGGACACACGCAAAGACGTATACACAAACGCTAAGGCACAGAATTCAAAATATATGTTTGGTCGGCTGAGGATCGAACCCGGAACCACCTGCGTTTTACACTGGTATACTTACCTCTTGGTCATGCGTAAAAAAACACACGCGACAGAGCGAATCATATCATATTTTTAGGGTCATTTAATAACTGAAAGTTCTGAAATTCGGAAATTCTACAGAAATTTCTTCAAAATCAGACACGACGGACTAGAATCAAGAGAACTGAAATAATAGAAACTATCATACATTCCAGCTCAACGTGGAAAATTAGCGCACAAAATTCGTATGCACCCAGTACAGTAAAACGGTGCACAGTTGTTCGAGCGTTCCGCGCTCGTGCTGCTAATACGAAAGCCGGTGTAGGGCAAACAATTTAATGTCGCGTGCATTAGTGCCAGTAATTAGTGAAGCGTCGAGTTACAAGCAGCAAATGACTCGTCTCCTAATTGTTTGAGCTCAGGAATTCTAATATCGAATTGTCTCAGCTATTAATGGGGCGTGCACCGAATGTATATGTCAAAGCAAATCGACCTATTGAAATTGATGATGATTATGTATTAGAGTAGTGATTAAAGGAACTTGAATTAATATATACAATCAATTATGTTGAGAAAGACGATCTATTTGAGACAGTTTTAGTCAGACATGTGTATTCTCATTTTGTTGACGCATATCAAACGTGTATCAAATTAATATCGGGTACAGATATTAATTGGTTAAAGAACATTGTAAACTTTTATATTAAATATATATAATATTGCTAATCTACCACATTATTCTTTAAAGAGCAATAAGAAAACAACTTATAAGTAAGCTCCACTTAATGTCGTCGAATTAAAAAATAATGAGCGGAAAACGTCAACGATCACAGAGTAAGGAAGGGGAATTCTTAATTCGCGCAAAACGGACACCGTTTACGTTTAATGATGCAAAATCGTCAACGATACCGTTTGACGGCAGAGGAAAAACACTGGATTTTTTTGCGACCGCCAAACTTTTACCGCGTAAAAAAGAATTAAGTGACAACAAAGGAGGTAGGGCGAGAGTAGCCTGAGGTTCACAAAAAGCGCGAACTCGCTACTAAGTCGCTTTAAGTCAGTTAATAAAAAGGGAGCCACGGTTGTACCTTGAAGAACTCCGTTGTAATGTTTCATTAGTAAGGACGTAAATTTGCATTTTTGTGTCCATTGGCTTAAGATATAAAACGTTATTAAAAGGTACTAGGAATATTATTTTTCTTGTAATTTATTAATGTAGCTGACCAAATAATATTAGTATAGTCAAGATCAAACGTCTTTCTCAATTCCAAATATAAAACCATAAAAGGATTTTTTATAAATCAGTAAAACATAAACCAATTCGGCACTTACGGTGAATGATGTATCCGTATTGGGTTCGTTGGGAAAGAGGATTAACTTCCAATAAGGGGTTGGCGGCTTTAAGCCAAAAGCCTACAACCGCGGATATTTACAAATGCGGAATAAATACGACCCCAATTTCACGAACGGAGCCGCGGGCTACGCTAATGTAACAGAGGGATTGAAATTACTAGGATAAGAGCGACTGGTGATGGATGGGTGTTTGAGTGGATTTTATTTCTGTGGAACGCGATATACATGTTCTAGACTAGAGTTAAAAGGTCAATTGGGTGGATTTAAACTTTGTGTAGCAGCTTAAAGTTGTCACTGATTTGTACGGTTTATGTTTTGAGTATAACTGAGCAATTATTCATGGTCGCCCATTAGTCTGGAAAGGTATTTTTGGGACCATGATTAGACTGTTTCGACAGGACTTTTTTTCTTGCAAATAAGAAAGCAAACTATGATTCTGTTAGAGCAAATGCAAAGCGAAAGAACTTTTTTCGCTTTACTTTCAATTTAACAAAGTGAAATCCTACATTAAAGCGGGCAACAATCACGGAGTCAAACGGCCCGTGATGCCTTAAAAGTTGGCCGAGAAGAGAGAATGGACCTATTGACTTAGGATTTACGTTGAAGGGAAAAATGTAGGACAATCGACTGCTATAATAAGTTGAAATGGGCTATAGTGCCTTTGTGAATTAGATATAAATTTTCATTGTCTTTAATTTTTGATTTATATTTCTATTCATTTTAGGTAAGCTATTTTTGTTTCAATACATTTTTTCAGTTACATTTGATATTAAGCTAATGTTATCATCATCATCATCAACCCATTATTGTCCCACTGCTGGGCACGGCTCTTCTCTTAGAATGAGAAGGATTAGGTCATAGTCCACCGCGCTGGCCAAGTGCGTATTGGTAGACTTCACATACCTATAAAAACTTCATATCATAGATTTCTAAGATATGCAGGTTTCCTCTCAATGTGTACCTTCACCGTTCAATGATATTATATGAAAAGAAAACAATTAATAGAGTAAAATATGTGCACATCCAAGTCAAATAACTATAATTTAATAATCCTGTAACTTTACGAAACCACGTTCAATTTTATATTTTACAGTCAACGCAGCACATCCAAATATTACACTACAACCATAAAACATTTACTGGTTCGCTCTGCACGTATTGCACCAATGTACGTGATTTTGTAACCAAACATTAAATGGTCAGATGTACATAATCTCCCGAACTGGGATTAAAACTTTCAATGAAGCTGAACTCCACGATCGCGGAAATTTGGGTCTGGTTAAATGTTCTAATTGCTCCACTTGCTAATCTGCTCATAATTAAACCCTATTGTCTCCCTTACAATTCCTAATGTTTTCCAAAATAGGTACAAAATGAACTATTTGTAATATATTCATTTGTTTTGAAAGAATAAAATCGATCATCAATTTAAAATAATAAAAAAAGAAACCAATGAGACTACGAATTTAAAGAACCAAATAAATGGAATAAATTACAAAATTATATTCACATAACAGATAAATCCAGATTATTTTTAAAAAACATAACAGAATAAGAATAAGAGCCGATACTTACTCGAGAGTGAAGCCAACAAACCGAACACGAACTTAAACGAGTGTGAAACAAAACAAGGAAACGATCGCTTCTCTCGTCTTGTCGACGATTAGTCGAACTGTACGAATTTACTTATTCGTACAGTTATCTTCGTAATCTATGAAAATGTCTGTGATTACGAAGAAAAAGCCTTTTACGTGTAAGGATTCGATTTCATTGTAGTACAAATAGTGCTCGATACTGTACTGAACTATTGTATTTTAGCTTGATAATAATTATTGAGATTTAAATATGAAATTGATATGACAATACTTTAATTTTATACTTGTTAACGTTTTGGAAAATAGAGAAAAAATAGACGGTATTCAGTTGTTTTGTTCTGTTTTGTCAGTGATGTGTAAAAGAAATAATAAATATAATTTAATGGATTTCGAAGTTTATTAAATAAAACCTGAGCAGATCTTTTTAGGCTACTGATGCTGTTGGCGCGACTTTCGTGCAAATATTATGGTCAGTAAAACTGATTGTTATTGATCTGTTAAGAAATGTAAAAAATCAATCTTCTGTAAAAATCTGAAAAAAAAAATGTTTAATTGATTGGCGTAAAACTCAAAAACATATCAAGATAATAGGAACAGGCAATATCGCTTCGGTGAGCTCTTCTGAAATAAAAACAAGAACATTTACTACGTTTAACTGTTACAAAAGTTTAATCACAACAAACATCACGGACATTTTTAATAAAAAAAAAAAACATAAACGAAATCCGACTCGCCGTGAGAACAAGGTAATTAATGAAAAACAAAAACAAAGAAACGTTTAGAGATCCACTCGCTTCTGTTTTAATAAAAGCAACAATAACAGCAGAGGACGTTGATAAAAGCGCTGAATATTTCAAAAATGAAAAGGACATCACTCGCGTTGAATATTTCAGAAATCAAAAGGACGTTAATTTGCGTCGGATATTATTAAGATGAGTCGAATATACGAAAAAAAAGGCAAATGAGCAATTAGTTCGAACAAAGGAATCTACTTCGTGTTGTAATTAAGAATATTGGGGGGAGAGCGGGGCTAATTGGAGCGGAGATATGTCCGAAACAGAACAGAATTAAGGTGTGTCTGTTTCTTGACAAAATAGCTTTTATTTTTGATCACACAATGCCGCTGGGCTTTGTAAACGTTTGTCGTAAAGACAAATTACTGATATGTCGTTGTTATCAAACCATTACTGTCTCTCTGCTGGTCTCTTTTGAGAGTGAAGAGGGATTTAGACTTATAGGTCGCGTTGTCCAAGAGCGAATTGGTAATTACACACACCCTTCAGAACTTTTTTGTAAGAACTCTCAGCCGTGCACGTTGCCCCACTATATTTTCTTTGACCGTTTAAACAAGTGAAAATTGATTTCTTGTATATCATTGTTATAATATAGTGTTTTTTTTGTTCTTTTTCTAGCTTCGCCATTTTTGAAGGCGAAGTTCGATTGGTTATTGAATGAATAAATAAATAACTTTATTTATCAAGGTGTTTGAACTCTAGATGTCTATATGAGGGAGCATTATCATCATACGTTAATAAATTTAAAAGATTAGAAAGACTTAGAAAATCTGACATATTTACTTGAATCGTTTTAACTCAGACCTCATATGTACAACGATACTGACTCCATATATCAATCTTACTGAAAGTTGCAATGTAGATACTATCATTAACAACTATGCAATTGAAATAGAACTAATAATATTGTTTTACGAATTTATCATTTACAACATTGATAAGGTCAGGGCCTAATTTACGAATACTTTAATAAATAATTGTAAAGGTGAAGGTTGCGAGTCGGGCGTGGTGATCGACACGTTGATATTTACCTGAAACAAAGGAAATAGCTATTGAATGCCCGTTTTTAATTTGTATCTGTCAAGTTACGAAATGAAGTGAGGTGAAATAAGAACTATGAATAGTTCTATTGATATTTTTAGATATAGATATTAAAGTATAGATAGTATTAGTTATAGAATAATTTATATTACAACGCTCTGATAGCATAATGAAACTCAACATCTATACATATAAATTATTTTTTTGTCTGTCTGTATGTTTGTTTGTTCTGGCTAATCTCTGAAATGGCTGGACCGACTTTGACGGGAATTTTATTACGGAACGGGAGTAAGGCTACTTATATTTTAGAACTAGTTGTGTCCCTGTTTCTTTTTAACGCGGGTGAAACCGCGGGGAACAGCTAGTAATGATTATAAGTAATGTCCATCCATTTGAGATCTATTATCGAGTAAAGTAAACAGTTTTTCTTGCATCAAAAATATTTAAAAACAAACTAAGCAATAGAAACCGAACATTGAAATTGTAAGACGTCGATTACAGATATTAGCAACAGTGAAGTGGAATACATCTATTGCTACAAAGGAGGAATTTAATTGCTGTGTTAAAAGGTGCAAGACAAATATATATACTAAACTTTCCAACGCAGTCATGAACAACAAAGTAACCCCACCGACCTCTGGTAGAACTCCAAATTCAGTGAGAATACAAACAAAATCTCCATATTGTGCAGCGACAAGTTACCATATAACTAGCATATAGTTCTTTATACATACAACGGATTACATGCTTGTTACTTCAATTTCTCAAAATAGCATCGTATCAAAAATAAATCGAAAGATTTCAATAGACATTTGTGAATGGCAGCCAGCGATTTCGTCTGACATTAAGATTACACGAAATCAAGCACTGCACTGACATAGGTCTAAGGGCAACGGACTCTTGAATGCCAATTTAACTGTCTATCCGTCTGTCAGTCTGAACGTATGGTATTGCTGAGAATTAATACGTATTACACACACACACAAACACACACACACATAACATTACACACAATATTATTCTTAATAATCTAAAGCTCATATAACTTTTTTATTAAGATTTATTTAGTTTTAAACACTTATAATTTTGTCACAAGCCAAAACCACTAGCTTGCTTATGACATAATTATATTCGGCATCAACCCTCTTTTGCGTGGCAGTGGTCGAGTGCCATTAATCCTGGCATTTTTAATACCCGTTCGACCTTTGACAATTTCATCCTAGACATTGTCAAATTTCGATCTGTGGTAAAAACAAATGTAAGCGGATGAAAACAATATAATTTATATCAAACATTGAGGAGACATTTATTCTAAGGGTTAAATCAGCTAGCCTTCACTAGACGCCAATGCATACAATTCTCAGTGTCTATATATTCCATAGCCAGACAGAGCCCAATAGATTGACCGCACCGCATTACATTAACAAATCAAGGCATTCCACCTGTCGGTCGGTGCACGCAATCGGTTTGCACTGGTTCTATAAATCTTGCATTAGCTAACGCATCGATTACTAAGCTTACAATGTGTGTTTAGATCGTATTGATAAGTTTACTCACGCATAAGTAAATAAGGATGAAATAGCACTTATAATTTAGTTACGCTGTCACTTCAATAATCTTTTATAAAAGTTTTTTGTGTAATTTAAGGGTAATTGAACGTGCTGTCCATCTAATGGAACGAGGTTATTGCAGCTACTGTGTATATATATTTAATTGTCATGTGTTCAAATGTCAAAGTTCTCTAACGCCTGCTGTTAAAAGGTACTCAATTCGAACTTCAAACTATAGTCCGGTCAAGTTTCGCTCATCAAAACTAGAATTTTGACAATGTCTAAAACGAAGAAATGCTATTTGCTATATTTTATAAATAAAGTTTTATATTGTACTACATGACTCAAATACACACGTAAATTAAAATGTTTCAATTTTCAAAAGCATAAATTTAAAGAGCGTCCAGATAAAAATAAAAACACGCATAATGAAAACATTAGGTCCCAACAGAGTCCCCTGCAACACACCCTTAATGTTCGGCAATTAGCCTCACAAGCGCTTCCTGTGCGAGGCGGTAACACATGACGTTTCCTGATGGAGGAAAAGGAAGTGTTACAGGGTTGATTTATGGTCATGGTGATAATATAATACGAGATGTTTGCAAGGATATCGAATATGCATATTTAATACAATTGACATTTTTAGATCTTTATAGATATACAAAACCCGTAAGTACAACAGCAATAAAACTCAGAAATAAGTAAGGAATAAATTTGAAATTAATTGTATGACAGAGTGGTAAAGTAACTACTGTACGCTTCTAGATGTACTAGGCTTATAAGAAACTTATTATTCCGTTTTTTGGCTTTATTTAGTAACGTTATTTAAGATTCACATTTATTTTTTTATGAAATAAAATTAACATAAGCACCATTTACTTTTTACTTTTTCCAACAGTTTCGGATCCCGAGGTATGGGATGGAGCATTTCGAAAAAATGGATCCACCTTATTATACCCTCGGACCTAGCAGCAGTGCTATTCCACAACTTTGTACAGAATTAGGTTTAACAGTGTATAATCTACAATTCCATATATTATTTCCACGTTACAAGCCGCAACTGCATCTCATTTCCTCGTTAAGAGGAAACGCCACTCGCATGATTTATCGCCACAAATGCGAGATGCGACGCGACCACCTGGACGTTTAACCCCATAATACACCTCCATCGGACGTGTCACGAAATCATATCACTTGCATCGCCACCAAACCGTGACCTGACCATAGAGTAGGTAATATTCAGAAATGTCGTCGAAAAGTACTGACAGTAATTATGTACGGCTGTCTGTAAAACATGTTACAACTAAGAAATGCTTATGTGTAAAATTTGTAGTGACAGTGATTTCCTAATGTTTGTAAAAGGTGTAGCAACACAACACGGAAGACTTCTGGAATGATTCTAAACTGGGGTTGATTACTGATATTTTGGGAACCGCAGTGGTACTTAACAGAAGTTGGACCGCCAGTTTGCTATTTCTAGTTAAAAAAATAAACTATAAGAAAATATACCAAAAGCGTACGAGTGCGTTTGATAAAATATATTTAACAGCATCACAGTATGCCACCTTCGTAAAACATACATTTCGGAATATACCAACTCAAAATGTGCGTATCACATATAAATATTAATTATGACAGATAGGCCATTAGTACGCGTGTTGCGTCTCTAGAAGAACAAAGAGCCCGACAGAACTAGAAGCATACATAGGCACATGTTGTTTCTACATAAGTGAAAAAGGCACAATCTGTAGTGGCACGTAGGCACGTGTAACGTCCAGACGCCGTGTCTAATCTTCCAATACTCTGTGACAGTCACGGAAACTACCGGGTTGATTTATAGCGATGATAATATGCGATGCATCGTACACCTGGATACTGGGCGGGGTGGGGGTGAGGGGTGTTAGGTGTGGGGGTGGGGGGTAATTAATTATACGTCGGAGATAACAGATATATATGTCAAGGTTGCGTTTCACTGATTATACGTATAATAATACAAGATTTTCCGTGCCACTGCCCATCATATTGCATTGTTCGTTTTTTAAAATTTATACGTTTTTACAAGACGTTTCAAAGATAGGTTAACAGATAACTCTTTATAATGTCTTTTATATTTACGTAAGAGTAGCATTAAAAAAAATTCAGATTGACAAGACGGGTACAAAAAAACTATTATAAAATTATAGACTGTTTTTCCCCGAGTGTTACATCTTTAGCATATAATGTATTTAAAATTTAAAAGTCAGTAAAAGATGCAAAGCAGTCGAGTTGTTACATTTTATTATGTAACGGGTACTCACGATAATTATGCGTTTTTTATTGCCGATATTTCGACCCAGTTGCATGGATCGTGGTCACGGCGAAACTGAGGTGGATAATTTTAGTCTAAAATCATATACAGTCGAGTTGTTGGCTAAACAAATGTCTAAATAAGATAGTTATTCAAAGTCGGGGTGTTTGTGTGTCCATAGAATACCTTTTTTTTTTTATATATGTTTGAGCCTAACGAAAAAGCAGACGTGCTACCTGATGGAAAGTAGTGAACGTCGCCTATGAACATTTGCAACACCAGAGGAGTCGCCAATGCATCGCCGGCTTTGAAGGAGAGCTCTTTTTGCACCTTTTTTGAAGAGCCCCATGTCATAGCGCTCTGGGAATACCTCAGGAGGAAGTTCATTCCACATCTTGCACGTTCGTGGCAAGAATGTCCGTGCAAACCGAACTGTGGAGGACCGCCACGGGTCCAGTTGGTGTGGATGGAACTTCATCCTTCGGCGAGTGGTGCGATGGAGGAATGGTGACGTAGGCATCAGGTCAAATAGTTCCTCGGAGCACTTACCATTGTAAAGCCGGTAGAACACACAGAGGGAACCTATGTCCCTCCGCAAGCTTAAAGGTTCTAACCGATCGGAGGTCCTGGGGTCGTTGACGATTCGGATAGCGCGTTTTTGCACGGAGTCAAGTGGGTTAAGTTGGTATTGGGGCGCCCCTGCCCAGAGATGGGAGCAGTACTCCATGTGAGGTCTCACTTGAGCCTTATACAACAGAAGGAGTTGCCCCGCAGTGAAGTACTGCTTCGCTCTGTTCAGGACGCCCAGCTTTCTTGATGCCAACTTGGCCTTAACGTCCAAATGACACCGGAACTGCAACCTACAGGAAATCCTACTATAAGTTTACAAGTGTAGTAAAGTAGTAAACGTCAAGCATCATATAAAATCTGTAACTAACAATGGGGCTTATATTGCCCGCTCGTAATGTTACGATACGTTCGAGATTAGGCTCATTAGGGAACAAATGTTCACAGCATATTAGGAATAACATCACTATTCATAGTAAAGGTGGGTACTGACTGAGGCCAATTATTTATGTACGATGTACAATTAACCGATACGGCGTTCGGAGTGTTAGAACATGTTTACAGTCAGGGTGCTTAGCTTATTGCGCGTGCTTACGACCGCAGGCGTTTCAGTTGCACCCTATTTTTTATAGAGACTACGTAGCGAGTTAACACCTTTATTAGGTAAGAACAGTTAGATGCTATAAACAGTTACACAAATTACACATTACAATTACAAATTACACAAATTACACAAATACACCCGTGATGATCTACCAGAAGTCGCATTCCGTCGTAAACACCAGATGGTGCATAATGATGGGGAGGAGCAAAAGTGCTCTTCAGGGCAGAGCCCGATAGGGACATCGCGCTTAGAGGACTCCGGTTGTGTTCCGTCGTTCCCGTCGTGACATCCCGGAGTTCCCCACAAGCGTTGAGGCCGACCACCGGGGGGGTTTTAGTGCGGTAAAAAATCCACATAACCCGGCGTCGCTCCCACGTCGTCGGGTACCCTTTGAAGGTAAATAAAAAAAGTTAGTTTAATGTTGTTTATAGTTGATTAAAAAATCCATTGACAGCAGGGATTGTTACCATCTCTAATTGTACGCTGGTTTCCTACTTCCATTTCACAGCACAATAAACAATTTACCAAACTAAATGGTAACGTAACACGTTACAAGCGCTGAAATGTTACACGCGAGCGCACTCAGTCAGTATCCACCTTAACGTAATGTAATCAGGACGGGGGTATGCGCTCAAACCATCGTTATAGTTGATGCTATTTCATACACATTGTACTCCAGTTACAGGGCATATTGGAGTATAGAGTATGATGTAAATAGATAGTTCATGTTTAGTGAAATTGTTAGTGTTTTCTATGACGAGACAATTTACTAAACGTTTATTGTAGTGGTAGATTAACATTTTAAATATTGTACACATTGCCGTTGCTTCAATAAAGTAACACGACACATCATCTATGTTATGGTAGATATTACGGACGTACTGATACCAATAACACTCATTGGTAATAAGACGTAATAAAATTTCAATACTAATTAGGACATGTGAATTTGGAGAACGAGTGATTAAAATATTTTAGCATCACTGATCTCATCTACGAATATTACGCAAAAGAACACGACAATAATAAAAATATTAGGTATAATCAGTTATAAATCAGCTACCACCAATCTACTAATGGTAGAACCACAAACCTGTATTTGTTTTTACCCGGTAGAACAATAGATTAAGAACCAACATAACAATATAAAATCAACAAAAACAAAACTGGTGAAACACCAAAACAACAAAAAACCAAATCACCGTTCTCAACTGGAATCCATCGCGACACCGTAAGACCGGATTACAATGCAAATCCCGGACGAAACTCGGCACGAAAACGAAATTTCGGCATTCGCATTCCATAATTGCGCGATCCCTAATAAATATTCACAAAATCATAAACTCCGAATCCAATTAGCCGTAAAAGGAACTTAAACATCGCTTCCAGCGGGGATATTTCATAAATCACGTGGGGGGTGAGGTGGGGGGGATTAAAATTAAGACCCCAAACAGTGATTATTATGAGAGTAATTATAATTCTGTTAGCGGGAGCAATAAAAACTGGAATGTTAGGAATACCAACGATTGTTTGGTTGTTGTTAGCGATAGAGACGTTGTTTCGTTCAAAGTAGGTTGGAGTCGTGATAAAAAATTAAATTTTGGCAGTGAACTGGCAGTTATGTTTGGTTATTACAGTTTTAATAAAGAAGGCTGTAAAATGTCTTAGTTCATTGTTATGTTAAGCGATATTTCTTGTGTTGACACATTTTTTTTGGCTTAAATGCAATAATAAACCATTTTCATTTATTTTTTATTTCTATTCCTCTTCCAAAACCAGAAGGTTAAGACCTAAAAGATAAGTAATCGGGATGGAATGCATTTATTAAGATACTGAGAGAAATACAAGCTTAAATGATTGAGTAAAATCAAAATCAGGCCAGAGATGGAAAAGTCCGTCCTCACAAGAAATTGTGTGTTACATCGGCATACTCAACATTGTTCCACACCAAAAATAAACACACTGTTCTATTAATAGATTTCTTAATTCCATGATCTATTTCTATTATAAGGTATTTTTTCTGTTTCATTGAAGCTACTGAAATACTGAAATCTATATGGTATCACATAATTTACTTATATCGTAAAATATACGATGTATAAGCATATCACTAAGTTCAGTCAAAAAGAAATTGAGTCCTCATAGTTTTTTCATAACAAGGTTATGTGTACGGCAATTTTTTTTTATGTTAACTATTTAACGTGCAAGCTCATCAAAAATGAAGTGGACGGGGCTTTCAGTGGAATTTTGGACATTACGGGCCCATGAATGGGTGCCCATTGTGAGATCTTAATGCAGGGAAGCCATTCCGGCGAGCGAATGGCAAGATTGAAGTAAAATGGGCGTGGTCTCCGGTTATTAAATTCACCGCTATTTTCGGCTTACAAAATGCAAATTTCTTTTTAAAGCTCTCTCAGACGCGCCCCACATTAAGATCTTCATTATCGTGGTTGTCATGGACACACACAAAGACACACCCAGACCCAGAACATCAACATTAACTCCTCTTGTTTTTTTATACCTAATATAGAAATAGCAAACGATCATGCAGTTCACCTGATGGCTACTGCCGCCCATCGACATCTGTAATCAACCCCAGATAGTATTACATATTCCTACCTGAGGATGAGCACAGATGCGCCGCTACCCGTCAGAACTGGAACGCCTTGGAAAAGTATGTCTCCACCACCACACCTTTTAAACCAGAACTATCAACACTTAACACTGCTGTTTTTAGACAAAAATAAGTGTGGCGGTGGAGCCGCCGGAGTCGAATCTCAAAAAGTTCTACCACCTTTAGATTCTTGTATTCTATAGACGAATATCATCAAAAGTTTTGGAATTTCGGACATGACATTCGACTAAAAGTCAGTGAAACGCAAAAGAATTTGCACATTACGCCCGTTTGAATGGAACGGTTCAAAGTTTTCGTCGAACCGTTCAAAGTTAGCGTCCCATTGAGATCGATATCGCCCATCGCTTTATGTTCTTTCGACTCGATGAGTTCTGATCTTCGGATGGGTTTTATGTCACTTTCTGTTCACTTGATGATGCAATGTTGGAAGTTTTATGACTTTTGACTTTTTGATGTCTTATTTTTTTCTATTTTGTGTACCTCAATATTTTCTAATGTATTTACGATTTTCGTGTTTAAATAGTTTTCTACTTTTGGTAATAGGAACGGCAAACTACAGCGGGCCTTTGTTCTTTTTTTCACATTTTCTGCATTTTATTTAGCTATATATTGATAAAAAATATCTACATTATTAAGTACATAATAACCTAGAAACTTGTTGAACAGACGAACTACTGAAAAGTGAAAGATAACTAAAAAAACAACCACAAATCACTCTAATTGCTCCCGTTTCAGAAACAATTCGGAACGGTGATTCATTACCGCGCTGCGACTAATGCTCTAGCTTTGATTGACTGACTAATCCATACATTTGTTACTTTTTCTTCACACACTCGTCGAAACATTCTTATATTTTTATTCTATGAATTCAACAAGTTTGGCGCGAACTATGTTTTTTTAGATTAATGTATTACTAAAATTGAATTAATACTTTTGATTTAAGTATACTTACAGTTATACCAAAGCTATTTTAAAACACATCAAACTAACACTGAACTTTTTTCGTACAATATCACTAACGCATTTGAACTTAATAAACGAACGAACTACTCGAAAGTGTTAGAAAACGAAACAAAAATATCTTCCTTTCTTTTTTTCTAAAACAAAAAACAGCCACAAATCATTCTAATTGCTCCTGTTTCAGAAACAATTCGGAACGGTGATTCATTACCGCGCGGCGGCTAATGTGTCTAGCTTTGATTGACTGACTAATCCGTACATTTGTTACCTCGTTCTACGTTTGTCGAAACATTCTTTCATCTTTGACATAACTACATATTTTCATTATTCGAAAACGGCAAGCTTTAGGTTTTTCACTTATAATAACAAATGTATTTTATTTTGACGTATGTTTGCTTCCGTATTTTTGTTTTATTTTCTTTTTAATATTTGTATTAGATAAATATAAAAGGTTTCCAAAATGATTCATTTTTCTTAACTTTATAGATATTTCTTTTTTTTATCATAGGTACAATTTTTATACTGTAGCGTTGATTTTGGTAAAATAAATATACAGTAAATAAATATCCGTCCGTCGTTTCAAAATTATCAACAAGTCGCAGAGTACAGGATCGCAATAAATCTGGCTTCTGTTGCGACGTGTCATTTTTATTCCCGGATATTTTAGTTGGGAATTTCGTCAAATTTCCTTATAGGAAAATTCACTACCGTTTCCTACTTAAAATACGTGAAATATATTTTTATTTATATCGATACCTTAATTCGCAAATCAGCCAACTCCACATTTTCTCAAAACTTTTTTTTTATTTAATTTGATAATAAATGGCGTAGAACGAAATCAAAATAAATAAAAAGAAGTCGAGTTGGCTGATTTGCGAATTAAGATATCGATATCTAGAATAGTTCTTAAGATATTTTTATTTTATAGTTAACTTTTAAAATATTTTAGAATTTTATATTTCATCTGGAACTGCTTTAATTTGTTGTTCACTTGTCTCTTTTTTCACTTTTCGCTTAAATAAAAATAAATACATAATACCTTACTTCCATTGTATAAAGAGCGTTTCACACAAATATAAGTATGCTTGGAAAACGTACGGATTTAAGCGTTAAATAGAATAGAAATCTTGGCTTAGCTGAACACACAACTATAGAACAGCGTAATAATATCTTTATTGTGCACATGCAATAAATAATACTTACTTATAGTAAAAGTTACTCGCGAAAACTTTGTATACAAACGTGACCTTATTTCTAGATTAGCAATTTCATCCAGGCTTTATCGGAAAACGGTGTAAAATAACGAGATACTCAATCTGAAAACACTTCAGAAGGCTGCGTCATTTTCTCACATGCGCCGTTCAGTAAACGTTAGGCATGGTCCTGCTATACCATATCGTGACAAGAAACCGTTTTCTTTCATATATCGTACAATATCGATACACTAGACAAAACCAACCGTTATTACAAAATCACAAAACGAAAAACATACAACTATGAGACGCAATTAAAAACCATCCTCAATCACTATAGCTCTGTTTAGTATTGATTCGCTAAAATGAGAAGAAGACAATGCAAACGAAGTTCAATATGTGTCAGCGCATGCATTTGTCGATCATTCGCAACATACACTCTCAACTCGACATCGTTAAAAAGCGCTTCTAATATCGACATAACAAAACATTTTCCCATATCGATATAAAAACCATATATCAGCAACGTAACCGTTTTTACAAAAACGGCTACGTTTAACCGTGCAAATAGCGCCATTACTCCGGCTAAGATAATTGCGCCTCGCAGGCTGTGCACTTCCGGTCAATCTCGCTATCTCATCGGGACTGTTTGAGTCGTAATGAGACATTCAACATTGTTGGTGGAAACTTCTCAACTCTAATATCCTCTTAGATTCCAAGTGACTAATTGCAGATTGTAGTAATGCCAACATTTCCTAGATTACTCTGTCTTTGAACATTATCTTCCTTTAATTTGCGACTATTAGCATCTGCGTGAAATAAGACTCGTGACATGTCATAAAACTTTTGTATGACTATAGTCTATTACAAATTTAACATAACATTATTTAACAAAAATAATCATATGTTCTATATGGCTCAAGTCACATAAAAATAAAAACAAAAAAAGCATAAAAAGTTAGAAGAAAATATAGAATAAAAAATCCATCCAAATGAAAAGAATCGCTAAATTATAGTGTGTAGAGTCGTAACTGCACAATTATTTTAATTCCTCTTAGCATTAACTTATCATTTCATTTCTAACGTGACATAGAGATTAAGATCTAAACCCTACAAGCGACAAGGGAAATGGTCTCCGCTACTTAGAACATAATTGCTATTCGGAGGCTGCGCACTTCCGGGCGATCTCTCTACGCTGCGAGAATGTTTACGATCTAATGAGACGGGAGAGATACTTAGTAGGTTGTTTTGATTCATGTTTTATGAAGCGTACTTGTTAAATATATCAGCGTTTAAATACTCATATCACTTTGTAATGAAGGGGTCGATGACATGCTCACTTGTCCAGGGTTCTTAAGCGCTGCGCTTATACATTAATTTAAATATTTTTTTATAGAACGACAAATGAGTACGCAGTTTACATAATGCGGATGTATTACAAAAATATGCGGAGATTTTACAATTCTTGGTGTGATAATAATCAATTCGACATAGCAACTTACCTTAAGTAAGGAATCCGGGAATAAATTAGACGCGTATTTATAACGGCTGAATTTATAAATATAAGGAGTAAAGTAAATAAATAATAAGTAAATACACTGCATGTTAATTATAAAGTAAAAACAACGAACAACAATATATTAAAGCGTATGTATAACATTTTGTCTCTAAATGAAGATAAAGTAATGTGTAGTTTCAAATCAAATCATTTTTTTATATTTAAAATAGGTTCTTTACAGTGCTCTGTTTTTGAATATCAACTACAACTACACCACTTCACAAGGTGTTTCGTTATGGAGAAGAAGCGGCGAAAGAAACTCCATAACACACATCTTTTAAAAAAATGTTTTTTACAATGTTAAACTTAACCTAATGGTACGAGTACATGTGGAGCGTGGAACTACTTCAGACCACACCGTTTTGTCAGTAAAATAATGACTTTTACCATAAATAACCACTTCGATAACGATCGCGGGCATAAAATTGTCACATCGTAAAGTATTAACTGTAAATTATATTTTTGTTACAAAAAAAAAAACGAATGTAAGACAAATACACAAGTATCATTTGTAGTCGAGATGCCGAAATAAGGATCCCGATAAAATATCTGCAGCAAAGGATCCGGGAATATAAACGACACGTTTGCAACAAGAGCTTGATTTATACCGAGCTTCGGACACTGCACGCTGGAGATAAATGCAAAATTATGAAGCCAGCCTTCATGTTTAAACAGTACTTATTTAATAAAAGTTACTTAAAGTATAAATATTGACACTTATATTTTAATATTCTTAAATCTTTTTTGGAAAAGATTGATTGACTTTATTATTTTTAGAAAAAAATGTTTTTATTTGTTTTTAGTTTGTTTTTTGTTATTTGTTTTTAGCATCTAGAAGTTATGTTTCCTTAGAAAAAACCTTTGTAAATTACAATATGTCAATATTTTGCATCAATGTACAAATTAAGTACGAATGTTCGAGTTCTGTATCGGTCGAAGCAATCATGGAAATCATAAATTTAAATATCTGTTTTAGTAGTCGTACTATATTTATTAAATGTTTTTAGTAATTGTTAATGTATTCGTGTCATAAAAAAAACAGTTTTACAAACTTTTATTAAAAAGTCGTATTCAATGAAACAAAGTCCTATTTCAACTTAATTATCAATGCCCCACTTTCGTAATGAAACCATACTAATGGGTTTTATGAACAAAAGGAAAAAAAATAAAAGATCAGGTAGTGAAAACGGAGTTTACAAACTATTCTAACTTACTTTAGTCCTCGGGGGAGTGCGATGCATCTCTGACCTACTTCCGATAAAAATATTCTTCATATTAACGTTGGATATTATTTCTATGAACTTTACTTATATTTCTATCGAGCGTAACCTGTTTTTGCAGTTATAGGAACACTGGAAACTACGAACAGTCGCGGCATGGACGACATATATAAGTTGCTTCCCCTGAGGACTAAGTAGGAACGCCTCCTTATCTTCCTTACCGTAACCTACAAACTAGAATATAACAACAGACAAAAATAGGTGTGACGGTGGTGCCACAGCAATCGAACCACGGTTCAACGATGTTAATTTATAACAGTACTAGCTGACCCAGCAAACGTTGTGTTGCCATATAAATAAAAAGTGTTAAGAGTGAACAACCCTTATCACTTAGGGGTATGAAAAATAGATAGTAGCCGATTCTCAGACCCACTGAATATGCATATAAAATTTGGTTGACACGAGAATTTTATATATAAGATAACAGTATTTACTAAAAGCGAGATTGAAATAAAGTGACGGTATATGGTAAATATACCTATTTCCATATTTTTCAGCTTCAATTCATTTTTCAAGATCATATTTAGATGACTGCACATTTTGAGGTTTGATTTTATTGCAATTGCAATTCTTTCATACCGACATCAGGTACAGAATCTTTTTAAAGGAACTAAATCTCAACAATAACATATGGAAAATATAACTCCCACTGGTATTTATGTTATAGTTGACTCTTCTTCCAAACACCCAATATTTCCTAAGATCAATTTCCGAACAATTTATTTCTAGTACAAAAACTTCATGCAATATTTTATGTTTTTGCATACTCATACAAAGACAACAATGATAGCCACGAATCACGATGACACGTCGTTACAAGGAAATCCGTTTGATAAGCGAGCCGAACCACTTATCATCAGCAATCAAGTTCAAGGTTGCTGCGTGTGGTCATTATTACCATTGAGCGGTTGTCCATTAACGGCTACGATACGTTAAATTAAACGTCAATCTTATATATAAAATTTTATAATAAAATCGTGTCACAATGTTAGTTACCGTACTCCTCCGAAACGGTTTTACCAATTTTCACCAAATTTTATATGCATATTCAGTAGGTCTGAGAATCGGCTATTATCTATTTTTCATACCCCTAAGTGATTAGGGTTGTTCACTCTTAACATTTTTTTTATTTATATGGCAACACAACTTTTGCCGGGTCAGCTAGTATTTATATAATATTGAAGTAGCAGACGAGCATGGACTTCACCTGATGGAAAGTGGCAACTGCCGCCCATGGATAAGATTAGATATTTCTACCTCAACGCCTCAGATAAGTAAGTACGAGTATGTCTATCTTATCACACCCATCAAACCATAATACAATAATGCTGAACACTAACTTTATCCGGCAGAATAGGTGTGGCGGTGGTGTTTACAGAGTAACCACAAAGGATTCTACCACCTTTAATTTTTAATAATTTAAAATTATAATAAAAACAATGGTCACAGTTAGCGAAACAATATATTATTATTATTATTATTATACGAATCAATGAAACTTCCAGACCAATTTATGAGTATGCATCCGTCAACACGCAAATCGATGTTACCGTAACGTTACGAATCAATGGAAACGCGTCCACTTGCGGTGTTTTGACGGCAAACGAACCGGTCGACTGTCTGTGTGAGACTCGTTTGTATACACAACCTCTTATTATTACAACATTGACGGATGTAACCTCAGTGGCGTCACAAGTGTGCGCGAGAACGGGTGAGAGTGTTCATTGATATGACTGTTATTTTCATTGATTAAATAGTGCTATACTTTGTTGTTGTGTTGATAACTGTGTTGAAAGTGATAGTTGAATAAATGGTGCATTATATATAGAACAGAGTCACGACGCGAAGCGTGATACAACTATAAATGTTGACGTTATAGATAAATAGTATACAAGGAAAATGGAAACCGATTGAGATATGCCGTATGCGGATTAAATCTTCGAGAAAAATAAATGCTTGAATACATTTGAATACAAAGACATATCGATAAAAAATGCGAGGAATATAATCGTAGAAGAAGAAATGGATTACACTGGAAAAGTTGTCATAGTAACGGGAGCCAGTTCAGGCATTGGAGCTGCAACAGCTAAACTATACGCATCGTACGGAGCTCTGATAACAGCCGTTGGAAGGAATGAGGCGAGATTGAACGAAGTTGCAAATGTATGCGAATCTTATAAAGGCAATCGACCTTTATGTCTTCTATTAGATTTGCTACTCCCAGGCAGTTGCGAGGAACTCGTCAAACGAACGGCGCAGACGTACAGCAAGATTGATATACTGATAAACTGCGCTGGAAAAGCAGCCGTGACGTCACTCTTCGATAACTCAATGGAGATATTCGACGAACTATTCACGTTGAACCTTCGCGTGCCGTACCAACTGACGCAGTTGTGTTTGCCGTATTTGAAGAGGACTAAAGGCAACGTTGTAAACATTTTCGGAAGCCCGTGTAAGATGAGACCTGGATTCTTACCGTATGCGATGATAAAAGACGCTTTGGAGAAGTTCACGACGGCTGGAGCGACTGAATTGGCGTGCGAAGGGGTTAGAATGAATGCGGTTAGACCGGGCCTCACTAGAACAAACTTTTTATCGAATTTCAACGTAGATGACGATTGTATGGATATGACGTACAAGCTCATACAAGACATCCTGCCCAATAAGGTGATTAATGAGCCGGAAGAAGTAGCCAAGCTCATATTGTTTGTAACAAGTGACACTTGCCCTAATCTCAATGGAGCACATATTGTCCTGGATGGGGGATCTTCGGCTTCGTAATCATTTATTGTAGTATCTAGTAGCCTCTAAAGTTATTCCAATAAGATGTATCTCATTTTATCAAGCCAATTTTAATGACTAAAGATAGGGAAAGGTACTTAAGGGATTTTTACAACTAACTTATTATTATTATGTGACTTAAATAAAATCTTGTTTTAATGAACTTATTTTTTTATTTAGATTATTTAATTTTATATTTTTAAATTAATCCAACACAAGATCATATTATTTAAAAATATGATTTAAAATCTGTAAAGCTAAGTGAGAAATAAACTGTCAAGTAATCAATGTTATCTTGTAAACCTTTAAATAGACATTACGTACTTAAGACCTTTGCAACAAAGTTTATAATTCGATTTACTTGTTTAGTTACAAGGATAATTGTATAGTGATACCACCACAGCCAGATTACGTCATCTTCATTATTTATAACTACATCTATCGTTCATACTTGATCAATTTAAATTGAGTGTTTGACACTGACCCGCATCTTTTTCCTTGAGCAAGAAATATGCAGGATTCAATCAGAGAAGTGATATACAAACGTTAAATCTACATCACATTTAACATAACACAATATGATAGAGCTATCATCAATCCTGTTACTTTTATTGTTTTACTGCTGGACACAGTTCGGTCTCTCAGAATGAAAAAGGTTTCGGCCACGGTCCAGTACATTGGCTAAGTGCGGATTGTTCTCTCTACGCGCTACTACTTCTACACTACATTCTACTTCGCGAACTCTACTTATACTGAACTTACTCTTTATTAAATTCTCCGGTTTTTAGATTCTTCGATCTCATTATGCTCTCGTGTCGTGTCATCGTGGTTTTCATCTAAAAGCTATTTTGTATTTCATTTTTGAAAAATCATCGTTGCGCGTGAGATTCATATAGGTATTCATACACCAACGTGGCGATAATACGGTTTCAAAACATTATTTTAGTATACTCCAGGCTACCATTGCTTAATACAAAATATTTTAATATAAGTCATGTTATGTCTCTACTTTATACATAGAAGTTTCAATTTGACTGAAACTACACCATTTGTTCACAACGTTGTAAAAATGCAAAGCTGAATTTCAATTTTGCGACTTTACGACACACCGTCACGACAGCGTAATTTGTAACTAAATTAGCATCGTATTCGGAACTAGATTTTTATCACACGTCCATCGACATTTTACTGCATTTTTTGTTTAATTTTCGTTAAGATACTCCATTTCAGTTGAAGGGAATTAATTTTTGTAGATTTAATTGTTTTGTCAAATTGACACAAAAACTGCTGAAAATGGTTTCATGTAAGGGGACCTCTTTTGTTTTTAGTATTGATTATATACTAAAAATAAATATTAATAAATAAATACTCTGAAAAAATTTCAAGTTTATCAATTATGGTTCAAGAAACAGAGATGGACAGACAGCGGAGGCTTAGATTAGAGTTCCTTTTTTACATTCCAGTATGGAACCGTAAAAAGCAATATACTTAGCTTATTCCCATAGTAACAATAAAGAAATAATATAAAGACATGATAAATTGATAAATATTAATGTCGGATTATTACGTAGACGTTTTAAGAATTATTTTTAAGTAGTACAGATCCCTTGAAATTTAAAATGTCCCATAAGATATTCATTTCTAAAGGTTTGAAATACAAATATAGAGCCGAGAATTTGACTGAAGTAGAACGTCGGATGGTTCTACACAAAATTTATCTCGTACAAAAATTTCGAGTATCTCACAACATATTCTGATGAAACTTTTTGACGTGGCTATACAAAATAGAATCTCCGAAAATGGACACTACAAAAGATGACGTCATATCCCGTTCTTTAATAATTTTCACCGCAGTCCAAAAACTGACGGTTTGAAAATATGACAGAAAAGATTTTTACAATTTTTGA
This sequence comes from Epargyreus clarus clarus, assembly GCA_014595695.2. Taxonomy (NCBI): domain Eukaryota; kingdom Metazoa; phylum Arthropoda; class Insecta; order Lepidoptera; family Hesperiidae; genus Epargyreus; species Epargyreus clarus. The sequence goes on from JACTTY020000019.1 coordinate 375,977, forward strand.
CGGTTTTCAGAGTATACAATAAAGGATGTGAGTCATGTCAAATCATGACAACAAAAACGTGGACAAGCGTAGGCTGATACAAACATAACAAAAAATAAAGAAAGACGATATTTTGTATGAACAAAAATCGAAGGAAAATAAGAAAAATATTGTTTGAGTTGTACTGTTTAATTTTGTCCATCGTTTATATAATTAAAGTAATAATAATAATAGTTATTATGATTACGACTTTTAATAAGCTACTATGGAAATGCATAAAGCGATACTTTTTGAATTGGTTTAAGTAATTAAAAGGTTTTATTATCTGTGTATTTTCATATATCCCTGGACGTTAAGTGTTTATCCTTTTGCTCGTTTTTTAAGATATGTACATTCGAAATAAAGCTTTTTCTTTATTAATAATGAAAGATTCCATTTATCCTCTCCTATAGGAAATAATCAAATTTTAATAGTACCCTTAAAACAAACAGCTTGGGCAAAATTTGTCGATGAAAAATTGTACGACTTTATCATCAAAACTACTTGCGTACTTAGCCTTATATTTGTATATGTCATGAGCGAGTATATTTTCCAATCCTTCAAAAATCAAAGGCGCGTCCAGTAAACAATACCTAAATTCAAAATTCACACATCGTATACTTTTCATCAGCCTGCATGCTACGGAATGACGAGAACAAGACCCACGGGACCGTAAAGTTGACAAGCACGACGAGCATACAACTAAATAAAAATAAAAAAGCAAGCGACAATACGGGCCTTTGTGTTATAAAAGAATAAAAAGTGTATAGAGGGAAAATGGAGATAAAAAAGATTAAATAGATTCCATGTGAAATTAATAGTAACATGAAAAAGGTGCACCTTGTGGGACACTACGATAATTTAATCAAAATAGACCGATAGTGTACCTATAGTTGTTGATAAGAGTTTTTTATGGCTGCATCGATAATAAAAATTGATAAGTTAACATATGAATTAGATGTGGATAATCTATATCTGATAAAGGTGATAAATAGTCGGTAGATAATGTTTCACAACAACGGACGTATTGTGTAGAGAAATTTAACAAATTTATAAGTGAGAACAGAAAAGTGACAAAAAAATTATTTCAAAAGACTTGTTATATGAAAGGAAATAAAATATGAACAGAATAGACTTTACGAATAAAGTTGTGATAATAACGGGAGCTAGTTCAGGAATAGGGGCGGAAACAGCTCGAGCGTTCGCTAAATACGGAGCCAATTTAACCATTGTTGGCAGGAATAAAGAGAGACTAGAAAATGTTGCTCTGCAATGTCAAGCGACGAATGGATTACAACCTCTATGGGCTTTACTCGACTTAACGCAACCCAACAGTTGCGAATATCTCATAAATAAAACAATTGAAACTTACGGGAAAATAGATGTCCTGATTAATTGCGCTGGGAAAGTGAAAATCGCTTCAGTTTTCGATAAAGGTATGGAGACTTTCGATGAGATGATGGCAATAAACTTAAGAGTGCCGTATCTTCTAACACAACTGGTGTTACCTCATCTACTGAAGACGGGAGGAAACATTGTGAACGTAGGATCATCTCTTTCTAGTCGTCATCGTGAGGGCTTTCTTCCCTACGTTCTATCAAAAGCCGCTCTCCAGAGATTCACTGAACACGCAGCAGCCGAAGTAGCTTCAGAAGGTGTGAGAATAAATTGCATCAACCCAGGAATAACAAGGACGAATATATTGCATAATTTCAATATTGAGGATCAGTGTCAACCGTTGGTGTATAATGTTTTAGAATAAAATTTGGGTAGAATAATCGAACCAAAAGAAGTGGCGATTTTGATCTGTTTGACAGCCAGCGGAATATTTCCTAATTTAAGCGGTTCTGGACTTCACCTGGATGGTGCTATTTCAATGTTTTAGAAGAGGGGAGCAACGATACCGCTCAAAATTGATATGATATTAACAACACGGAAGCCTAATTATAAAAAAAAACCTAATTATTTATTTGATATAAAAATCGTCTAATTTACCTCTCATAACTTCAGTTTCCAGTGAAAATCCTGACGTAGTCTTTTCAGCCATTTTGGATATTAGCCTGAATAAATAGAAAGTGAGGCAGACATATAGAAAAAAAAAATGTTTTGGTCATATGTACCGTATATACATACATAACATGAAATTACACAAAACCTTTTATTTTAACCTTACAAAGAGTCAGTTTCATTTTATTTATTTGTATATATTTATAGATTGAAATGGAATTCACTATAATGCTTAATAATTTCGTTGATTTGTTATGCCAGAAATAGAGATTAAAGTGTCGTCATTGAATTTATACGTCTATATAATTAATGTAATTGCTGAGAATTACAGATTCATAACATTGGAATTTTCATTGACTGCCAAGTTGAGTGCGTCAGATGTGGGTTTGTGATGCTGATGGGGGATATAAAACATTTTCAGGACAACAAGGGTAATAAAATAATCTAAATAACTACATGTACTATTGTAGTAATAACATATGTAACAATTAGAATTAAAGGAAAAACGCTAATTCCAATAAATTACAAATGTATGAGCATTGCATTTGCTAATAAGACTATGATATTTTGATCATTCGACTACCCGTTATTTGTATGATTTATACGAGAATTCTGCTCTCACGATAAAATATCACTTTTAAATGATGACCAACGAGCGCTAGTGTAATTTCGATTCCCTTATCTCACACTTCATGACTTCAAATTGATCGATTGCATCGTCACCAGAATCAAATGAAGATTACGTACTATGCTGATGATTTAATGGCGATAGAACCCTTTGTGGTTCGACTTTGGAAGCATCATCGCCACACCTTTTTTTCTCTAATAACAGTGTTACGAGTAAGCGCTGCTGTGTGCGCTGCCTTGAAAAGCGTAAGGGAGAGTTATCTGACGCGTTCTAACATTGTCCTCAGAGGTGCAACGCACTTGTGGCTAACATCAGCTAGAACTCTAATTTTATCTGTGGTTGATTACAGGGGTTACTACCATCTCTTAAAAGAATATTATTTTAATCATACTTTTACTTTTTTGCAGGAAATTTAATTTTTTAAGCAAAATATGACAATTTCAGTTGGTTTTATGCAATGGATAAGCGAAAAATTAATAAGGGTTTAAGTTTGTTCAACTGTGTATGACGGAATATTTCACTGTTTTAAGTAGGAAATAAAACTTACCTGAACTATGATGGTTTTTAAAAGATGGTGGTAAGCTCCCAGATGTCATGGGCGATAGTAGCCACTTACCATCAAGTGAACTGCATGCTCGTTTGCTACTCCTAATAATCTCTTTCCTTTGGGAAGTCGATTAAAAAAATCACAACGACTTGAATCACGGTTAGCAGTCTCCGAACTCAGGCTCTCGCAATTTACATATAGATGATGCTACCGTAATATCATGCGAAGTTTATTATGCTTATTTTTATACCTTCCCTTCCATTTCATAGCAGGGCAAACAAACTTTTAACGTAAGCGGTTTATTTCGACTTTCGCGAGAGAGTTAAAAACAAACTTATTTTTTGTAACTTTTATAATAAATTTCCAAATATAAGCCCGCTTAATTTTTGTTCTTATTATTTAATAAATAACACTTCATCGTTATCTTAATTTGATATCAGATATGAGACGTGGGAAGTTAATATTAATTTTATAGGCCTATTTTTGTTACCGTGTAGCAAAGTTATATGCCCATTAAAAACTATCCTAACAGTTGTGAAACAAGACATTTCTCAAGAGTGCGTAAAGTCAACCAAAACTCACTTGGCCAGCACTGTGTACTATGGCCTAAAAACCCTTATCATTCTGAGAGGAGACACATATCCAGCAATAAGACAGTTATAGAGTTAACTCCGGGATAACACAGGTCTCTTTCAGCCTGGTGGCCTAACCCCTCTGACTTTCAGAGGAACCCCATTCCCAGCAGTGCAACAGTAATAGAGTTAACACCTCTCTTTGAATTCAATGTCAGTTGTCCGTCTGTACTACCCACATCACCTCGTCCAGCTCCAACTTCCAAACAATTCACAATATTAAAAAACTAAATGCGTTCTCGAAGTATGGATGGCGATCTGAGATCAATTAATCAAAGAATCGATTTTATTGGACTAAAAAATTCGATTATTTTAATCGATCGATTCAGTGAATCGGTATTTTATCCTAGTAAATCGAAATTCCAATTTTTCAGTGTTTTATGTTTAATCATTGAAATACTGGAAAAAAATATATTATTTTTTCAATATTTCAATGATTGTTTGGTCCCCACGACCTTCTTTATTTTGCTAGCCTCGCCCTTGAATAGATCGAAGATCCATTTTTGGACAATCTCTTCTTTAATCCTCAATTTTTTGTGAATCGATTTATCCCACATTCGAATCGATTTAAGAATCGATATTTTTTTAAAAAAATCGCCATCCCTATCGCATAAATTACCTCCACAGCTAAACCTAGTAGCACAATTGCGAATGCGACACAACCAGTTCTACTTGCATGCAATTAACTTGAATCGCGGGCTGTTTTTCACTGTTCAAAACACTTTCAGGGCGAATTCTTTTACGTTGTAACTACGTACGCGGTTAGTGCATCCAATTTAGTTTTTAATGCGTCCACGCGCATATTTTTCAGTAGTAGAATTTGATAGAAATACAATGTAATGTTTCTTAGTTAAATAGCTAAGTAGTGATAGTCGTGTCGTTTGAAATTAGGATTCTCACGATGAAGTCTCTAGAATAATGTTATCAATGTTGTAGAAAGTACATTAATCTGCGTTTATCCAAGTGAATTGAGTTTAGAAAAAATCTTCGTTTTAAGTGAACCCACCAATATCATATGTTGATATAGTAAGGCTCACAGCAAATGAAATCCATCTATTTTATTTGTTTCTAGTATGGGTTTTTAAATCGTTATCATTGTGTATCGTAGGCTTACAACACAATAAAGCTAGTGTGCATACATCTATGTACAACTTTTTACCATACATATATACATACTAAATCGTAAATATACAGTTACAAACTCGCACCACAAATGTAAATCGGACGCAATATAATAATATGACGTTTAATACCCATCTCCGACTAATTCAATGTACATCGCTCCACACACAGCTGATTCATGCGCACGAGCGAGCAAGACGCGTTAATTGGGCTTACAATCATAATTACGTTCCCATATCTCGCTTAGCTTATATTCTGATTTATAACTTGTCGTATTAAAATATAATAATAATAATATACTTCATTGTACCCATAAATAAGAATACACATAAGGAAAAGAAAGAAAAGATTACCGTCTGAAGGTGGTAGAACCCTTTGTGGTTCGACTCCGGCGGCACCACCGCCACACCTATTTCTACCTAATAACAGCAGTGTTAGGCGCTGCTGTATTCCGGTTTGAAGGGTGTGGTAAGGGAGACAGACTTTTCCGAGGCGATCCAGCTTAGTCCTCAGGGGTAGCGGCGCATCTGTGGCCGACCTCAGGTAGAAATATCTAATCTTATCTGGGGTTGATTACAGATGTCTATGGGCGGCAGTAGCCGCTTACCATCAGGTGGACTGCATGCTCGTCTGCTACTCCTATATTATAAAAAAAAACCGTCTGTGGTGTGGTGTGTGGCGTTCTAGTGTTGCGGCGTAGGGTGAACAGCGATATGGAGTGTGTTGTAGCGTACAATGTGTAGTTATATTATTTGTCTTTGTTTGTGTTCTTAGGTCGCAGAACCTAGGAAAATTTAGTAGAGAGCGACGGTTTTAAAAATCATTCCACTTCTCATTATTTTTTTTCTGGTTCTGGCTGTTTATGGAATTGTCTTTATGCGTGTTTAGAAAATATTGTGTCTAGATTGTGCCTAGGAAATTAGCGTCAATATATTAAGTTGAATCAGTAAATAATATACTCAAACTTAATTACTCATCAGTACAAAATAAACTTTTCTTCTGAGTCGCAGTGTTTTAATGTAAATGGGAAAGTACGTAATATAATAATATGACTCGATTAAGAGGCATCTTCATCTAATTCAATGTACGACGCTCCACATAAAGCTGATTGGGCCCAGAATCATAATAACGTTACCGTATCTCGCTTAACCACGACTCGTTAACTACGAAACTGATTTATAACTTGTCGTATTAACGGACGTACCTTGTGCGTTGCGACGTAGAGTGTGGCGATATAGTGTTGTGGGGTACGATATGTAGCAATGAAGGGTACTGTGGCGTACGGTGTGTATCAATGAAGAGTACTGTGGCGTACGATGAACAGCTATGTATTTGTCTCTGTATATAAATATATGTTTATGGCACCTACAACTCAGAAAACCTTACTAGAATTAAAAATGTAGAAATCATGCTAATTTAACTAACCCATTCAAATCAACGAATTCATACTTCAGTTATGGGTGGGTGTGTTTATGTAGGTACTTATATATTTTTTAATTCATAGCACAGACGACATAAAAAGCTAGACATAAAAAGCGGTTGGTATTTATATAAAAAGTAATACTTCTAAATCCACAATAACTCGTACACATTTCTAAAACACATTTCCAAATTCGTATCATAGTTGGAGATTGGATCCTTTATGACCCATCTTCGTCTAATTCAATGTACGACGCTACACATAAAGCTGATTGGGCCCACAATCATAATAACGATCCCGTATCTCGCTTAACCACGACTCGTTAACGACGGCAATCTGATTCATAACTTTTCGTACTAACGTGTGCGGTGTAATTTTCGTTGTGATGGGGCGTACGGTGTATAGCGATGTGGGGTAGTGGGGCGTACGGTGTGTAGATACACAACAGCTTCACGGTACGATATAGGATGTTGTATTTTAGGGTGTCATGTGTAAGTGTATAACATCGTAGGTTGTGTTATGACGTAAAGTGTGAAGCGTACTGTGTAGTGCTGTATCGTAGAATTTTTGGCGACGTAGATTGTGTAGCGTCGCGAGCTAGCGATCAATCAACAATCAAAGCTTTTAAGTATATTAAATGTCTTGGTAAAATATAATTATTACATTACGTAAAAATATTGGAATGAGGCAGGAATACCTTTTACTAAATAAGGGATTTAATCAACCAACTCAATACACCATCATATAAAGGTCATACTTAATTGGATAGAGTCATAATTACGCCGTATCTCGTCCACGAGCGGCCAGCAGGAGATTCTAATTTATAACGCAACGTATTTACTGACGTGGGGCATGCGGCGTTAGATAAGAGACGCAAATAGTGTCTCGGTGGTGATATTCAATTTTCATCAGTGCAATAAACTGTGTTATTTTTAATTGATGGAGCAAACAAGCTTATAGTTTAATGGATGGTAAGTGCAAGTTAGTAATTTCATGGACGAAACAGTTTTTTTTAACCAATTTGGAAAAAAAATGTTCTCAATTTGAACGTAATTTGAGAATGCGGCGTTCATGTTAAGCCACTGTCAAGTAAATAATTTTGCAACGTAGAGTATTGTACCGTTGAGCGTGTAGAGGGGTAGATTGTGTAGCGTCGCGACTTGTGTAGCGCTAGGCGACAAATACCAAAATTCTGTTTTAAATGTCTTGCTAAAAATTAATTTACGATCGTTGCATAAAAATATTGAAAGAAAAAATAAATCACAGCTATAAGTATACTGATCTATCCTTAATCAACTATCATTAGCTAAAAGACTTTACCTTACCTTTCTAATAAGAGGTAAGGGATTTATTTATGTCAACCAACTCAATACACTATCATAATTGGATAGAGTCATAATTACGGCGTATCTCGTCCACGAGCGGCCAGCAGGAGATTCTAATTTATAACGCAACGTATTTACTGACGTGGAGCGTGCGGCGTTAGATAAGAGACGCAAATAGTGTCTCGGTGGTGATATTCAATTTTCATCAGTGCAATAAACTGTGTTATTTTTAATTGATGGAGCAAACAAGCTTATAGTTTAATGGATGGTAAGTGCAAGTTAGTAATTTCATGGACGAAACAGTTTTTTTTAACCAATTTGGAAAAAAAATGTTCTCAATTTGAACGTAATTTGAGAATGCGGCGTTCATGTTAAGCCACTGTCAAGTAAATAATTTTGCAACGTAGAGTATTGTACCGTTGAGCGTGTAGAGGGGTAGATTGTGTAGCGTCGCGACTTGTGTAGCGCTAGGCGACAAATACCAAAATTCTGTTTTAAATGTCTTGCTAAAAATTAATTTACGATCGTTGCATAAAAATATTGAAAGAAAAAATAAATCACAGCTATAAGTATACTGATCTATCCTTAATCAACTATCATTAGCTAAAAGACTTTACCTTACCTTTCTAATAAGAGGTAAGGGATTTATTTATGTCAACCAACTCAATACACTATCATAATTGGATAGAGTCATAATTACGGCGTATCTCGTCCACGAGCGGCCAGCAGGAGATTCTAATTTATAACGCAACGTATTTACTGACGTGGAGCGTGCGGCGTTAGATAAGAGACGCAAATAGTGTCTCGGTGGTGATATTCAATTTTCATCAGGGCAATACACGTAAGTTATTTTTTTTATATTGATGAAGCAAACGTCTCTAATGCACAATGAAGTACGTGGTAGCTATGAAACATGGCACATTAGTGAACAATTTCACATACCAACGTCAGAGACTTATTTGTACCATAGAAGGGATAGGTAAGCGTGCAGTGCATCTGATAGTAAATGGTCACTGACAGTTGTCACACTTGTGCATCACAGCCAACGTCATACAGGGCAAGGTGTATCTCTGAAGCCAATAACATATGGGTTGCTACTCCCAAGGGCTAATATAGTCGCCTTTTAAGTAGTCGACTGACAAACACGCCCTTCCACGCATCATTCTCTTTCATTCATATTAAGTTAGATCCATTAACAAAAAGCCAATTACAAATATTTTCGTTTATTATTACGAGATATTTTAATTAAAAATAACAAGTAATTAACAATAAATTACCAGCTATTAAATTCCTTGCTATAATCATATTTAACGACGACTGACGGGCGAAACGCCAAAATTACAGAATCTCATAATTAAATATTTCGACGTAATTATTTATATCATCATATTTCTCCTTTGGTATGACTCAACCACGGACATTTTAAATCTAGAAATTCATCTTTACACTTATAATAGAAATTCCGATTAAATCTAATTATCTTTATAGATAGACATGCAGACAAAACATTGTATTAACATTTATAATTGACGATCCCGAATATTAACATGAGACCTAAATATACAATAATTTTGAGATCACATTCAAAACAATTTTATTTTCTTTAATCGTAAAATTTTTCGGTATTTCTATTTACGGCAACGAAGACAAAACGACTCTATTCATCCACATTCGTCCGTCGTGTACTATACAAGTACCAAATGTACGATTCACGCCCCAACGCGGTTCGAACGCGTGGCGTGGTAGATACGCTCGTCCGAACGCAATTAGCGCGTTTGTGCAAATGATAATACCTACCAATTATTATAATTTACGCGAAGATTATATCCTATCGAAACTGGTATATATTGCTTATTTAATCGAACAAAAAAAAACTGATATTCTTAACGATTTTTGACAGACACAAAATGAAATTGTATTAAGAAACTCGACCTCTCGATCGAGGGGTCTGAGGGTCAAATCCCAGGCACCTCTGATTTTTCAAAGTTATGTGCGTATTAGAAATTAATTATCACTTGCTAAACGGTGATGGAAAACATCGTGATGAACGTATACCCGAGATCTTTTAGTTTTAGAAAGTTCTTAAAGGTATTTGAAGTCTACCAATACGCACTTGCACCCGACCCGTGCACAGCAGTGACACAGTAATGGATTGACGACGATAAATCATTTAGATATGAACTAAAATGTGTAACCAAAGTACATTACCGCTTCAAAAGGCCTCTACTACCCTTCGCCTGAATAAAATCACATAATAACCTACAATACCCACATGAACATAAAATGCCACTATTCCAACACACGACAAAAGACAAACATAACTTAGACATTGCAATTCAAACAGACCACAGATGTCCCGAGCCACTTTTAGCTTTTAGCTTTTAAGCTCGCACGCTTAACAAAAACAAAGAAACTAAAACGTACGGGAAGCGTTAAATAAAAATAAACCGAGTATATCTTTGAACGAGAGAGAGTTTGCGAAACGCAGATGGTTCCGTAGTAGCTCTTTATTTAATAAAGCTTTGATTTGCGATAGAAATCGGAGTCTGAGAACGTTGTTTGAGAAAAGTTTTTAGTTTTATTGTTTTTTCTTTCAGAGTTGGGCACAGATATAAGAAGAAAGGAGATACGAATAAAAATAGATGATAAATCGATTTCTGTCGCACTGCTGGGCACAGGTCTCTTCTCAGAGGGAAAAAGGGTTTCAGCAGTTGTAGCAAGGGTTTCATAGTTCAGTAGTAGCCATGCTTGCCAAGTGTGGATTGATAGATTATTGTTGATTCAATTATATTTTCAAACTGATGAAAATATATTAGTTAGGAAAATACAATTAAAACACAATTGAAACTTCAAATCGTAAAAATATGAGACTATATATACTTATGAGAAAATAAAACAATTAACCCATACATATGATGTGGAATTTCATTATACACATAGTGAAGATACTAAAAAATCAACTTCAACAGACAAATACATTTGTAAGGGTTCCGCTTTTCCGTCAAGGATCCCTAAAAAAGAAAAGGAAGCACTGAGGCCGAGACATCATGACAAGATGGTAATTCCGACACCGGAATGGTAATAAAAAGAGAAAGAAAGAAAGCTTGTGCGAAAGAGACGGATTGTTGGATTCGCTGAATTAGTTTGCGACAAAAATGGCATGCGTCCTACATCAACGTGATATTATAAAGGTTCTTTCGTGAGAGCCGCTCGGGGTTCGATTCCAGAGGCACCAACGTCACATCTATTTCTGCCTTAGAACAACAGTATTAAGCACTGCTATGTTCTAGTTTGATGAACGTGGTAATGTTGTATCACTTACAGGGGAAGTTTTAATTTAGTCCTTAGTCCTTATAACCATGGCACAGCGCAACAGAGTGATTTTTTTTATTACAATTATAGATTAGTAAAGATTACTTACTCCTAACAAGAAAATGTAACCAGTTTTGATAATTGAAATTGTCACTGTCATCTATATTCGTGTTTGAAAAATTTTAAAAAAATGTAATTTTTTAAAACATTTACGAATGAAACGATATTCCTCTGCACTTTTTCTTCGATTTCATGTTAATACACCACACATGTCGGCATTGTTCCGCGTAAATTACACCATGACAGCCATTAAATGGCTGACACATTTGTCAGTCGTTTAAGCCATTTAATGGCTTCTTTCAATTACAAGGCGGTGAAATATCTATACTTATCTATGATTACAATAAAAAAGTATAACTTTACTACAACTGCTCTTCGCTAGAAATAACAGTGCCAGTGGTACTTCCCCGGTCGAGACTTACTCATTCTACCTTACTCTTCTTATTATATTTGTCTATGTTGTTTATGCAAAATATGATACATTGTAATGGATATTATTACGAATACTTAAAAATTAGTGTTCCTATGTAATTACACTATTACTTACCCATTCTACCGATATCGATTTTCTAGAACTTGGTGACTATTTGCAAATTGTGACTTACCTGAAATAAGAAAGACATACTTTTAGAACAATTATAAATATATTTATATAAAAAAAGTTTTAAAAAGAAGTAGTAGCGTCAATTTTTTTCGTATTCATCTTAGGAAGGTTACATACGAGCTATAGTGAGTTAACATCGGCGAGAGCTGTCGCTCATATATTAGCGCCCTTACAAAATATTATTTCATCTGCCACCCACGACCTCTTACTGACACATTCGATGTCTCTAGATATAAAGGAATCCTAACACTTATACTACATTACTGTTACTGACTGACTACTGACTTAGTGACTAACTAACCTAACCACACCCATCCCATTAAAACAATCTTACAACAACTAAAATAATAATTAGAAAGTACACATACATGCAAACACAATGAGTCACCGAACACATTCTCAAAAAACACATACACACGCACAACCACACACGTACATACACAGACACACATGAACACACGCACAACCACACACGTACATACCCAGACACACACGCTGACACGCACGCACACATACAACCCGGGGGGACATTTATTGCGATCGCGCGCGTCACCATAAATTCTTCACGGCCGTTTTGATATTATTTAACTTTATTGCCTACGGCTGTCGTGCCGGGAATGATTTGTGCACATAATTAATCTAATTATAACGCTCTCGGCGCGAGTATTGTCCACTTTTTGCGGGCCGGTTCCGTTCGCGAATGCCGGGATGGTTAATATGAAACATTGCTTAGAAAGTTGGTAGAAGTAGTTAGGTTTAACAGATCCCCTATGATTTTGTGCGCGTGGATTCAGTTTATGTATTTAATAGCTAAACTTATCTATACATGGTCCGCTCAATCTGATATTAGCTATTAATTAATTAGTTATGGGGAAGTAGAATTTCATACTCTTTTCCACGGAAGCTTTGAAATAGTAAAAAGTACTTACATAAAAACATTATTGTAAAGAAATGCAAGATAGTGTCACCAACTTCAATTCAACTAACTTCGAGTCAATGTAACGAATTCTTTGCGAGTTTTGTGTATACAAACGTATGGAAACTAACTTTAAAATATTATTGGAAGGTTCATTTATTTGAAATTCAGCCCAAAGGATAAAATAAGATTTTGAAAAAGACTTGGGACAGATAGGATCTCGGACCCCTAGACCTAATCGGGGATTTTCTCGACAATAAATTTAAGAAACTTTTACTAGTTTCTGTTCTAATCGAGGGTAACCCAAACATTTAAACTAATGCAGAGGTGCCCTTCGGGAGGGTATGTTTTTATATATATATTTAAATGCAGGCACCACCGCCACTATTAACAGCAGTGTTAAACGCTACTGTTTTCCGCTATGACGGGTGTGATACTGAAATCTGAAATATTTATCTAACGTATTTCATCTTAGTCCTTAGGGGTAGAAACGCATTACCTGTGGTTCCGTCAAAAGGCGTCCAGAGGAACACCGTGGGGTTTTAGCCGGTAGGAGCCCGGCATATCCTCCCCGCTACCCCCGCAGCTGAGAGGAACCCATGAAGGGTTTCCCCACGAAAAAAAAGGGGTAGAAACGCATGTGTGCAATCATATCTTATTTGGCATTGAGGAGCTACATGTAGCAGTTCACAGACAGGCATACAATGAGGTCAGTGCCCTTTAAGACGTGGGCTAAGTACCACTTTCATCACACAAAAACATCAAAAGCAACCGACAGACTTTCATAGGTCGAATAGTTGCAGCGTCTAATCAGAGCGTAACAATGCAATACGTTGTCAGCTGAAGTGTGATCGTATGATGCATCTTCGATATGCAACATTAGTCATTGCCATCTGCCAGCGAGACAATGGTGGTTCGATTTAGCCCCCGACGTTTAGTGGCTGCCAAGTTAGATGTGCGGATCAAACGGGTTCGGAGCGGTGTAAGTTACAAGCGGCGGCGGGTGAGTTAGCGTTTTTGTTTATGTCGATCCATTAGTCAACTGTCCAAGGGTTAGTTGACTACTGAATATATATAAACACATACGTTAGTGAGTTCAGTAATCTGCTAGTAATCAGTATAAGTAACAAATACGAGCAATTTTTTGGCTATCATTGACAAATCGACTAGTGGTTTTGATTGTGAGCTTTTGTTGCAGTTCAAATACAAAATAGAATAAGATATTATTTTTTTCATCCCTTATTTACCTGAGGGGATGAGGAAAAGATCTTTCAAAAGTTCTATCTTGGAAGGAGCTTCTGTTGAAAGTTCATGCGTTTACATGCATCGGTTTAAACTAGCTAATAAACAACGGTTTATTAGGTATAGTTCGCTCTGAAGTTGTTTCGCACAACTACAAGCGTATATTCCGTAGCAACGTAAGGGCATACTAACGCAGCTATGTACCCGTGGGCGAGAGCGGGCAACGGACGGGTGCCTGGAGGAGACTTGCGTTGTCTTCGTCCCGCTAATATCTACAATTTGCTACTCGACGCGATTCGTTTCTATATTCAGAGCGGACTAGCAGTTTGGCGCGGACTATAATTTCTTAACTATAATTCTGTTCAAACATTTTTTTTTTAAATATTTTATAGGACGAAATCACCAAAAAAACCGTGCACAGCTTACGCTTCTAACTTGAACCATGTCCACTCTCTCCACGTACAACAATAGCGTGTTTATTTCAACTGGCGGCGTGCATTGTCGCGCCTCCCGGCCGCGCTTGCCAAGTCGCCGCCGGTGCGGTATGCGGTCAGTTTTAGGCAGTCGGTTCATTATTATCACTTTGGTGTTTTCGTTTTATTTTCAGCGAGAGACTGTTCTACGTCGGGAGTTTAAATACGAAGTCCAAAATAGTTAATAAAAGGTAATTAAAAATAAGTGAAGGTGGTGACTCTTTATGGTACGTAGTAGATACATTACCACCGTATTTTTAATGGTATATACATTGCAAACGAAAATTTAATACGTAACTTACTACTTATGGTACTTATGGTAAGTAGGAACTGTCGCCCTTGGGCATTGGTAATTAATACTACTAATAATTGATAGGAAAAGAGACCTACTTCAGGTCCGCCACAGATGCATTGAGGATTATGTTGGATTTCCTTATACACTGTTGTCATAAGGTAAATTAGCGCAAAATAGAGTGGCAGTCCAGTGGAGCCACCTCCATATTCGATTCACGAAGGTTACCTTCTGTTAAATGGGAAGAGGGTTAGCTGAATTTCAGTTTACCTAATAAAAATTCTAAAGTTATTAATATTAAGTATGGATGTCTATAAAATTATTTTAAACGCGAACAACCTACCACTCGACAGAAAGCTACTCCTACATAATTAAAGAGAATAAACTATAAAAAAAATATTTATTCAAATAAATTACTATTAAGTAGCACTAAGTAAGTACCTAAGTAAGTCCATTAAGTACTAGTAAAAGTACCTTCTCTGCATCATATTCCTAGAATTTCTTAACATTAATGTGACACAACTAAATATAAGTTATTATTAATGTAATCGCGTACCATACTAAGGGATATAGTAAGCGAGTTTAATCCAGCAACAATTCACCTTGATATTTACTTTAATCCACCTAATGGGGCGCACTAATCAACGCTTAAGTGATGTAATACACATTGAGCGTTTTAAACGCGCGTATAAAACTATAAAATGCCAGCGTTTTTAATCTACACTAATATTATAAAGAGGAAAACTTTGTTTGTTTGTTTGGTTGTAATGAATTGGCTCAAAAACTACTGGACCGATTTTAAAAATTCTTTTACCATTCGAAACCTGCATTATCCACGAGTAACATAGACTATATTTTATATAAAATATATTTGATAAATAAATTTTGAGGCGGGGCAAAGTTTGCCGGGTCAGCTAGTGTAAAATATAGAAGTGACTTAAACGTCTATTATACAAATATTGAATTTGAAAATAAGCACACAGTCTCCTCGATGTTAAGTGGTTATTACCGCCCACAGGCATAATTTATCGACTCCATATAAAACAGAGATTCTTACATAAAGTTTAACAAATCAATGCTATCCTCCTTCAGAAATAAATTGAAACTCCTTTATACAAAAGTTTCCTTTACAACAATTTTGAAACTAGAACACAATAGCGCTACACACAGCGATGGAAGGTATAAATAGGTAGATATAGGTCCTGTACCGATGACTTGGTCTTATATTATTTTTAAACGTAACGTACTTGTTGATAGACAAAAAAATTCTAGAACGATTATTTAACAATATTTAAATAAAAAACTAAGAAGTAGATTCAAAAATCTTTTAGTCAACAACAATCAAATATACTTCAACAATGTCCATAACAATAAATCACTTTAAAACTTATGAGCGTTCAATCGCCGCGTGCGAAACGCCCGATCCGAACCAGCCCTTAAGATCCAGCTCGGGCAGGTACACGCGCATGAATAATGTCCGGAGCAGGTCGACGTGTAATTAAGAACCGGGATTACAGTTCTGACAAGAGATTGCGGCGCGCCGTGTTAATATGTTGTGGTTATCCCATTATCGCGGACTAGTTGGGAGGGTTTTGTGTTTGGACCCTAAGTTTCTCAAGTTACATGACTAATATAAAGGTAATGAAGATATTGTATTGCATATATATTGAACATATGATAAAATTGAAATGTGTCTCAATTTTATCCGATTGCAGAGGGTAATGTTTTTAAAGCGCAAGTACTCGTCTATGTCGTATATATGTCTCATTCTTTGACATGCCTTGACGTTCGCAATTGGTCGGCACAGTGTCATCATCATCATCATCAACCCATTACTATCCGACTGCTGGGCACGGACTCCTCTCAGAATGAGAAAGGTTGGGCCATAGTCCACAGCGCTGGCCAAGTGCGTATTGGTAGATTTCACATACCTTTTTTCTTTTTAAGATTTCTCAGGAAGGGATATAATCGGATCGGGAAGGGAATAGGAAATAGGATAGATAGGATTCACCGTTTATGCAAGTGATAATTAATTTCTAATACAGCACAGTATACTACGGTCTAAACCCTAAGAAATACTTACCTGTGCCCGGCAATGACACCCTAATGGGTATAAATAAATATTACAAGTGACAAGTCTTGGAATCGTCACAGAACCTGTAGTTCAAGCTGAAATCCGTACAACTGGATTATCATAGATATGCTCGGAAGTAGCTTAGTACCTGAGAAACTAAGCTGACTGTCGTATACTACAGAGTGGCAGTGAGACTTGTCTGTCGTAATAAATATCACTCTACTGGCTTAAGTGTGACGTGTGTTACGATGAGTGGGCCTACACGCCTCACACTGTAACACCTACGTCCACTATGAAACAGTATTAATTTTCAAAGATTTATGTGTGTGTTGTGACGTCCGCGTCTAAACGGCGTCAAAACGGGCTTCCGGAGTTGCGGGTGGCAAGAGTGGGAGCTCGAACCGTACAGCAAGCGACCCCTGGGAGGACGACTGTATATGTGGAGGGGTTTTAATGCAGTAAAAATCCCACATAACCCGGCGTCGTTTACACGGCGTCGGGTACCTTTTGAAGGCTTTTGAGGCAGCAGTGAGCAATCAGGAGAACTGAACTTTTTTATATAATATTGGAGTAGCAGACGAGCATGCAGTGCACCTGATGATAGGTACATACTGCCGCACATGGACATCTGTAAACAACTCCAGATAGGATTAGATACGAGGTCGGCCACTGGTGCACCGCCCGCTACCCTTAAGGACTAAGCTGGAACGCATCGGTAAAGTATGTCTCCCTTACCACACCCTTCAAACTAGAACATGGTAGCATTTAACACTGCTGTTATGAGGCAGCAATAGGTGTGGCGGTGGTGCCGCCGGAGTCGAACCACAAAAGGTTCTACCACCTTCATAAAACCAATTTCATAAAACAACAAAATAAGACCAAGTTTTAATTACCAACACAACGTTTCTAAGCGTTCATTGCTTCGTAAGTTCAAAGTTGCATTGTCTACTTAGTATGGCAGTGTAGTGCCCACTCCTGCAGCTTACAAGTTGGAATTTATGTTTCAACATCACAGCAACATTGCTGTTTGAGAACTTTACCAACATAAAATGGTAAAGTTATTCCATTTGTTGAAGGAAAACATATAAATACTGTTTTTACAAACCTACATTCAGTTTGCTTACTTTTGTCGTGTACACACACAAAGACAAGTATTTAAACACCCAGACCCAGAGCAGAAATTAATGTTATCATTTAGATGTCTGCCTAACCCGGGACCGAATCCCGTACTCTTTACCTATCAGACACGTTTTAATACGCCACGAAAGTCTTCAAAATATTATAACTTGTATATTACAATGAAAATCACAAACTTATAGTAATTAAACAATTTCAAAACATAATACGTCAAAGTAAGTATTTTATCTTATCAGTATTTAATATTTAAAACGTGAACCAAATGTTTACATTCCCTGACTCCAAAGAGAACATATCAATCGACCGTCGCTAACGATATTTGCCGGAAATTAAAACCTTTTACGTCGAGTACAAATTTTAATAAAACCATACTTTTAATGGCATAAAAATAGTTCAAAGATCCGATACACAACACCTGATAGTGACAGCGTTTGATCTATCGATAACATTTTTCAATATAAAATTTCAAAATGTCAACCAAATGTTTAAATTTCCTGCCTCCAACGGAGTGGACACGTCGGGCAGGCGTCGATAACAACTTCGGCCGGAAATTATGTCCATTTCCACATTTTACTTTTATTTGTACAGGATCATAAAAATCTATGAAGATAAATGAAGTTTAAGTTAGCGTTTATGTTGTTACACTAACACTATTTCTACATAATAATCGCAGTGTTAGGCGCTGATGTGTTCCGGTTTGAAGGGTGTGGTAAGGGAGACAGACTTTTCCGAGGCGTTCCAGCTTACTCCTCATGCGCCGCTACATCTAATCCTGTCTGGGGTTGTTAACAGATGTCCATGGGCGGCAGTAGCCACTTACCATCAGGGTGTCTGCATGCTCGTCTGCTTCTCTTATATTATAAAAAAAAACTTCATACTATCCTATGTCTGTACAAATTGTTAGCGCAATACGATAGAAGTAGAAAATGAGCATACATCATTGCACCTGGTGGCAAGTGGCTGCCACCCATGGTAACTTATGTTACGTACCCCATATACTCGTATGATTAGAGTCCAATCTGAGGTCAGTCACAGATGCGTTGCAATGGCAATTGCTATGGTAATTGACCTTAGGCATTTTTAAGGACCAAATTGAAACGTTTCGTATGAGTATATCTCTTGTGCTTTTCTCCCAATACTACAGCCTTCAAATGCTATTGTTAAAAGGCGGAAATAGGTGGGGCGGTGGTGCCTTCAGTTTTCATCCACAAAACAAATCCCTTAAACCTCATGGGTACCGAGGTCACACACGCGGATAATTACACAAACACCCCGTTAACGCCATTAAAAAAATACAAAAAAAAAAACTATCATAAAAGTAATGTATATTGTAAAGTACTATAATTTGATGATAATACGACTTATTATCGTATTATATACTCGTAAACACCAACCAAAACTTTGTTAAAACCAGAAAGCAGAAATAGTATTAGAAGTCTATCCACATACTTCGTCCAACTGAAAAAGGGACAAATTTGTAAGCATAACTGAACTCGCCACGCCCACCGTTCCATGCCCTTTGTGAAGGGTTTACCATAGTATCGCGTGCGTTGCCCTTATAATTTTATCGGTGTGGTCACGAACCACTTATAGTACGTGTGTTCTGTTAGTAATACTACCTTATTTGAAGAATGCCCGCCCTCTAAATTAGAGTTTGAACCGTCGGAATTCGACAAGTGCCTCGCATTTTTTCAAAGTTATGTTAACTTACTTCAAATAGCAACATACACAATTTCATGGAACATTACGTGTAGTTACTTTTATAAGATGGTGGTAGCAAATGAGCTGGCAGTCCGCCTGGTGGTGAGTGGTCACTGCCGCCGATGGACACCTATAACAAACTTTATATAGAACAGGTTCTACCATAAGTCGATGACATCAACGCGTCTGCTTTGCCACTTCTGAGGACAAATATGACACCTCATAATAAGTCTTTAAGTCAGTCGTGTAAGTCAGTCGGCATGCATACTATTCCACCATAACACAGAACTACTTCACACTAAATATAATACACCTTTAAGAAGTTTATAAAGAATTGTCAGGCATGTAATCACATAAAGTTATTTTTCTTCACGGTTAAAGAATGCAAAATAAATAATTTGTAATACACATAAAACAGCTTCCACGGATTTGAACCCAGACCTCTTACTAAAAACCCAGAAAATATGCGAGAAGCCCACCACTGAACTTGACATTTAATACCACCTAATACAAAATTTAAGAAAAAAACATTCATTAACCTGTTCCAAAATAATAAAACATAGTCAACACAATATTTCCATTCAACGTTAAGCGTCTGACAGCTCGGGATTTTGGGGGCATATTTTACACAAAACCCCCAAACAACCCCTTAACACCCCTCATTCAACAGATGACAGATAACAAGGACCGTTTCCTTTGTCGTGTAGCAATTTAAAGTTTCCAAGAATTGAGTCTTTGTAATTTTTTAAAGAAAATAAAATACGCTTTTTGTAAAGGTGAAGTCTTTGAAGATATTTTATTTTTATATTTTCAGTTTAATAATAAATTACGTAGGGTTTAAGAAAGGTCAGGCGGTGGGCGGAGATTCTTACAAACTATTTCACTTAGATGTATAAAATACATAGATTGATCACTCCTAACAAGAAAATGTTACCACTTTGAGAATTGAAATTGTTGCGTAAGTGTGGCCCACGTTTCCGTTCTAAAATGTCTATAAAATGTTTGAAATACTTATTTATTTATTACGTAAATTACGTAGTACAAGTTATTTATACGTAATTTTTCTCTAAAAATGTTTTTACTTGTCAAGAATTTAAACAATAAATGATAAAATCATGCCGTATTGGCTTCATTCAATTTCAAGACGGTGAAGTATCTTTCTATATTACTTATCAAAGCTATTCCCTAAGAAGTTTCTCTTTCAATTTCTTATTGTAAATATTTACAATATTTTTAGTGATAGTGTTATTAAGTTTAAACTCTCTGATTAGATGGTTATTTTTAGATAGTTATTATATATAAAAGGCATTCCAATTTAGTCTACTAAGAGGCATTTTTATGGACTGCGGTGACCTCAACATCAAAAGAAACTTGATATGCCCAAATGCGCTACACCGCATCGCCTTCCGTCGCAAACACCAGATGATATGGAAGCAGCGAAAAGTGCTCCCCCAGGGTAGATCCCGACCAGGGCATCGCGCTAGGAGGACCAGTTGTGTTCCGTCGAAGATCTCGGAGTTCTCCAACAAGCATTGAGGACGGCCACCGGGGGGGTTTTAGTGCGGTAACAATCCCACATAACCTGGCGTCGCTCCCATGTCATCGGGTACCTTTTGAAGGATTCCCCCTCGTAAACAAAAAAAAAGTTTACAACCAAGTACACTGTTATTTAGCCATTTTAAGTACCGTTTACATTACATTGCATTACATTTAACATTTATTTATAAGCAAACAATAACAAATTGTTTCTCAGTACATTTAATAAGACGGTACCGACTGAAAAAAATCATTTCCTCAAACGTAACGCTATAAAAACCTACTTTCTGTCCGCGGCTAATGTCTTAACCTTTATAAATACTAAACTACAGCGGTAGACTCGTAACTCGATTTAAATACTGTTGGCGAGCGTCCAAAATAGTGGACAGGTCGTGGTGTGGCACGGTTGCATGAGAAACGACTTCATATGGAGTAGGGATGGCGATCTGAGATCGATTAATCGAAGAATCGATATTTTGTGCAAAAGAAATTATTTATTTATTTATGAACCTTACAGGCACAAAGGCGGACAAAATCGGCACAAAATCGATTATTTTAATCGATCTCCAGCAATGATCGATTCAGTGAATCGATCTTTCATCCTATAAAATCGAAAGTGGATCTTTTCGAAGTTGCTTGAATGTGTTATAGATGTTTTTTGCTGACGGATATATATTTAAGTGCTTGTTTGGACATGATGAATTGTTTTTTTTTGTCATTTTCGTCCTTTTTTAGCTAATAAGACACAAAGATCGATTTTTGGAGAATCGATTCTTTGTGTCACGATTTTTTTGTGAATCGATTTATTACACTTCAATTCGAATCGATTCAAGAATCGATCGCCATCCCTAACATGAACGTCGTAAGGTTTATTATAGGTAATCGGATCGCGATATCACTAAGTTATTGGATTTTGATAGCCCTGTTCGCTATTCCTTGTTGTTTATGGGGATCGGATGTGTATATGATACCTATGGTAATGAGATGATGTTTTAGGGTTATCGTTATAGACGTAGATAGATCAGATATTAATTATCACTTGTTTAAACGGTAAAGGAAAACCTGATAGCCCTTAATTAAAAAAAGTTCAAGGGTAAACGAAGTGTATCGCACGTGGCTAGTGATCTAAGTGCCGTTCACTGTGAGAGGAGATCCATACCCAGCAATGGGCTAGCACGACATTGCTGGGCGTAGGTTTTCCATCCCAATGTGAAGGGTTTAGTACTGTAGGTCATAGTTTATCATTTTAAGTGAGGATTGATAGATTTTTAAAACATCAGAATACTATAAAGTGATAACAAAGGCTATATTAAATTAATACCAAGTATTTACGTTATGTTAATTAACATTATAATAACATTATTATTTTACAGACTTTTTACGTATTAATACCAATTTTGTTCCAGTCTACTTAATTTACATCAGACCAGACACTACAATGAAAAAGTATGAACGAAAGCGAGTAGCATTTTATCTCAATGTTACATCAAGATAAATTACCATTTTTATATCCAGTAGCGAAAAACAAAACAGATAACATCGCTTAACAAATACGCCCCGTAAACTATTGAATTGGTAATGTCTGGCGACTGAAACAATAATACCAGTATAATGTACAGTTCTTCCCGAATTTTGTATTCATCCCGTTCAACTGTTGCTTCTTGTTCAGATGTTGGGATTCTGTGATAAATCATCCGTTGCCGTTGCATTTATGTCGTTTTATTTTTACCTGACTTTTGTAATATAAGCGTAGCAGACGAGCATATGTAGTCCTCGTAATGGTAAGTGGCTTATGCCGCCCATGGGCATCTTTAATGAACCTCATATAAAATTGGATTCTTAATTAAGGTTAAACATCGATTCTTTATTATTCATAAAGACTAAGCTGAAACGTCCTTAGCATCTCCGTCTCCCGTACCATACATTCATTTGCGTGGACTGACTTTAAATTGTAACTTTTCAATTAAATAATCATGCAATTTCCAAAAACAAAGAGCTTTATTATAGACTAGCTGACCTGGCAAACTTTGTACCGCCAATCAAAATCTATTTATCAAATATATTTCATATAAAATATAGCCTCTGTTACACGTGCATAATGTAGCTTTCAAATGGTGAAGCCTATTCATAACAATCAAACAAACAAACAAAGTTTTCCTCTTTATAATATTAGTATAGACAACGTATTGTGTTACTTACCTATTAATACATAAAATCTTGGCACATTAATGAAATTGACATGACTGTCATTTCACATTGTCCATATTGGAGAATTAGTCTTTTGTGGAATTGTTCATTAATGGAACATTTCTAGAATTTTATATTGCTGGAATCGGTAGTTTGTAGGTTAAGCCAATTTCCTAGAAAATGTATTTATTTCGAAGCTATGTAATAAAATAAATAAAATAAAGGTTTAATTATTATTTATCATTTAATATAACATTACACTAGTTCTAACATTATAAAAACGACATTTTGATCTAATCAGCATGATTAAGTTAATAAAATAGATAATCAGTTAACATTTATCTAGAAGCTACTAAAACATTTGTAAACGAAAATCATATATCTACTACGAATATGCTTTATGTAAGACTCTGTTCATAATAATATTAACAAAATAATATTTTTCTACGTCATGTTTTGACTGTCACGAACCGTGTCTGTTTACTAAGGTTTACTGAAAATTCAATAAATTCCCTTGGAGGGGTAAAAGTAAAGCTCATTTGCAATAGGTTTAAAATAGGACATTCACTTAGGAGCATTTTATTTTTTTGCCTGAAATCGGTATTTAGTAATAAAAACACAAAATTGAATATCTCAAAAACAAATCACTATCGACTAGGGTACTAAATGATAAAACCTATTGCAAATGAGTTCTACTTTTACCCCTCCAAGGGAATGTATCGAATTTTCAGTAACCCTGTATAAATAAGTTAATTAAATAAGAGAATACTTTTTGTCTGCCACGGCATGCTTCGGGATCATTATGTCCGTAGATATAAATGAACCTTAAACTTTGCAAATACATAAAATATATACATACATATCTACTTAAACTAACCCCTTATTATTCGCTGGGAATCGAAATTCGAATCTTATTGCAGTCGTACATTTGACCGAAGTCTCTCAATCTCTCAATCTCAATCCCCATTGATGAAACAACTTAATGTCATAACAGATCACTACTCCCATCCACATTTCTATAAAGAGTAGTCACACTTCATTAGGAAAACATCACCCTGTATAAGATCCACGTTCCAAGCATCATGCCAAAACCGACGCACCATGTATGCCCAAATCAGCACCATTCAAATTAGGACAAACACCGCTCGCCACAAACACGACCATTTTGGAAACCTCCTCCGGCTCAATGAATTTGAAATCCTGCTCCAGTATCTTGTATTCATGATCCATTAGATCCTTATCCACTATGTTACTAAGTATATTAGTCTTACTAATCCCACATTGCACTGAATTGACTCTAACCCCGGCGGTAGCAAGTTCGACGGCGGCCATTTTGGTAAACTTGTCCAGACCGGCTTTGGCAATGCAATACGGGAGGAAACCGTGACGCACTCTCACATAATTAGCTCCTAATACGTTCACGACATTTCCTTTCGTCTTCGCCAAGTAGGGTAAGGCGAGTTGCGTCAGCTTGTACGGTACGCGCAGGTTTAGGTTTAGTGTTTCGTCGAACACATCCATGCTGTCATCAAAAAGCGAGCCAATTTGAAGTTTTCCAGCGCAGTTGACGAGGACATCGATTCTTCCAAACATCGCCACTGCTCTGGTGACGACTGCAGCGCAACTGTCGGGTTCCGTCAGATCCAGCTTCAAACAGAGAGGTTCAACGCCTCGTGCAGCTCGACATTTATCAGCAACCTGCTGAAGTCTGAAGGTGTTTCTGCCGACGAGTGCCAACTTGGCGCCGTGCTTCGCGAACAGTACAGCGGACGCTGCACCGATACCCGAACTTCCACCGGTTATAATAACCACTTTATCCGTGAAATCCATGACCTATTTCGCAAACAGTGCGATCGGTACTAATTTTGAAACAGTTTTGTTTATTATTGGGATAATCATATCTGATGTTGATAACATCGTATCGTGCGGAGTTCTATGTTAATTTTCCTCGACATAATGTTTTATCTCTGTAGTTATCGCTGATAGTGTATCTTTCTGCGCGTTTTGCCCAAAATTACTAGCTGATATCTGCATGCAAAAATCCTCCAATATTACAAGGACTTTTGTATATTGTAGACTTGTCCTAACTGATTTATCATCACAGAGTCTAAACTACTGTACCTACTGTAATTTCATGTTGCAAACATGAATTGGTCAATGCGTTCCTTTTATGACAAAGGCACTTAGTATGAATTGAATTTTGAACATTCTAACCCTACAGGGTTAAAATAAGCACTGAAAGTTTGACTGAAATTTGACATTCTGATTAATAATAATGAGACATTAGTTTTACCGTTTTTGAAATATTATCCATCGATAGGGTGCAATCCGGGTTGAAAGCTCGTAAAATAAACGCGATACTCACTATATCATCTATCAATCCTCATGAACTTCAAACATCGAGACGAACACATAGCCAATTCTGATACCGCCAAATTGTACAACTCCCGTGGGAATAGTTTTCCGAAGACAAAAAAAACGAAGTAGCTCTTACGCTAAGCTGATTAAATATTATTTTCGTTACTCCGAAAATATTCCCTTACATTTTCAACGTTCGCCGTACATACTCTCACTTAATACGAGAGGTCCTAAAACAATAAAGGAGAACACGGTCCCTTGAGAGATATTCCATAATGCGAGATATGAAATCTCATAAGTGGAGGCCTTCGCTACAGTTGGTACGCATTTTTGTCGAGCATTTGTACGTTAAATTGTACTTACATGTACGGGAGTAATTAATTGGAGTAAGAATTCGCCGTCTCTATATCGAGGAATCCCTTAAGTATGGTACTTAACCGAAACGAATTGTCAAACGTATAGGTATTAAGCAAGTAAGTCATGTACGTATTGTTCGTAAGAGGTTTTAGGTTATTAATTTTTTTATTATAACATGGAGTAGCAGATGAGCATGCAGTCCACCTGATAATAAGTGGCTACTGCCGCCCAAGGGCATCTATAATCCACCCCAGATAAGATTAGATATTCGTACCTGAGGTCGGCCACGGATGCGCCGCTACCCCTAAGGGCTAAGCTGAAACGCCTCGGAATAAAAGGAACGATAACTAATCAAAAGTATTAAAAAACGCGTAGTCGACAACCCTATCGTACAAATTATCGAGCGTTAAAACTAACAGTCGCCAACCCTAACGTACCTACAGCTCATCTGTCGAGCGAACAATACAAAGAAAGCAACAAATAAGCGGATCGCATCATTCTCTATTCCCGTCATATTCTCTATTTTCATTTTGCTTTGTAACGTGTCAGTTTTGTGTTATGAGCGGTAGCGTTTTTATTAATTATTATTATGTATTGGAACAAAAATGTTCTATACTTCACTATCATTATTCTTCTCTTGTTCCATTGCAAGGTTTTTACCACACACGCAAGCAAACTTACACGATATATAATTAAAGAACTTGCGAATCTAAAGACCTCAAGATAAACTCCTAAAAATATGGCGTAACACATAATACTTAGTGGATGATAATGTTTATTAACAAACGTTTTAAGTTAATAAATGATGAATAAAAACCTTACATACACCCATAGGATTTTATGTTGGAAGTGTAAATAAATGGACAAGACTATTTCATTTTGTTATTCATTTCATTTAAAATTATTATGTGTGTGTCATGTTTAGCAACCCGCACTATCCCACTACTGCTCTAGCATGGTTTGCACTACACCCAAGGCTTCATTCTAAAACATTTCGATGAAAATAAGTTAATCCAATTAAATCCCTTACTAAATAAACGAATTCATGTTTTAATTCATATACTTTCGTAGAAAATTTAAATTATTACGTTCCTAGTATAAAAAAATTCACCCGCCGTCGCCTTACCCTTGTACCGCACAACAGGAAACAATGCAACACAACGCAGACATTTCATACAACACACAAGAGTGAGTCGATTCAATCGACTAATGGCGAACAGATAAGCCTCGTCTCGTCTACTGTGCGTACATTCGGCTTTAGAATGGTGAGCATTCTGACTTCATAGGTGATGGAGATAAATCTCTACATAAAATATATATACATATACTGGTTTTCAGATAACCTTAAGCTTGACGGCATTTTTAACTATTTACATAATTATGAAAAAAATCGATATAGTGAGGGTTATGTATGATGAAGTCTATCAATTCGAATTTCACCAGCTTTTTCGACAATTATCTGAACCTTCGTTCTTTACCTAGTAATGTTTAAAAATAGCCCGTTAGAACCAACAGTTTAAACGGGTCGTACGAAGCACGGAAGCGCGTCTGCGTAGCCACTAACGGTCACCCATCGGCATCTCGACCGCGCCCTACGATCCTTAACATTGTAGATCAACTACGATCTATGCAAGTAAGATATAATGTACAAAAATATTTCAATCCAAACAACGAAAACTTCCAAAGCAAGTTCAAACAATGGAAAAATAAAAACATATTGTATTGAAAAATTTCCACAAGGAAAATAAAACAATGGATGCACTGGACACATCGTTTAACTTTAGTTTCCTTTAAAAGTAAACCAACGCAGTTCAATTCACGATAATAAGGACCACAAATACAAATACAAAATAAAATAAAAGAAAAGAAAAGTACAATAAGACAATGTTGGTCCAATTTCAGTTTCCAGTTATTATGTTCCAATTTCTAGAAAATAGGTCTTATGGTTGCTACGGTTTCCTTAACGAGTTGTTTTCCGAGTACTTTGGATACAAATAAATATAGATAAGTATTATGGCTACCTAGATAAAATAAATATAATACTAAATTTATGATAAGTCATTTCCTGTCGCTCTTACACTGATTCTTCCTTCCTTACCTCCCTTACAGACCAATGCGTGCTAGCACACATAACCATATAAAAAAAAACACAAAGAAAACACACAAAGTTGTAAGTATCCTTGTGTTAACAGGATAACAGTTATTTCTGCCTAATAACATGGTAATAAATAGAAGGGTTTGGTAAGGGAGACATGCGTTTCTGAGACATTGCAACGCATTTACAGGTAGGGTTGATTACAGATGTCCATGGGCGACAGTAGTCACTAACCATCAGGTGGACTGCATGCTCATCTCCTACTCCTATATTATATACAAAATTATTTGATCTTTTTATTAATAATTGATAAATTATATAAATGAATGATTTCATGAATGATGACTGAATACATAACATAGACAAATATCTACGCGTGCCTAAAACAAGTCAAAATAACTATGAACCGGTATTGTTAATCACAAAGTCCTATTACGAACAATTAGCGCTTCGCAAAACTTGTCCGAACACAATTACCGCGTTTATCTGGCGTTTCGACGAATTTTGAAACTAAAAATTCAATTGGCCGGTTTGTAACAAAGCAACTGGAAATACGATTATGGACAACTTGTTGTATCGACGGCGATTATATCGTACGCGAGTATCGCTTTACTAATTATATTAAAGGTAGCTGTAACAAAGATTGGGGATGTAAGCCGATGTAATTTAAGGAATTTATCGATATTCAATTGAGGCGTCAAGTTTGTGTAAAATAATGGTTACTTTCATATTAAATCTATAAAAGAAATCGCAGAAGTTTGTACAGGAAATATTACATTTTTGTGCTAACGATAGTACTATCACTTGATTTTTATGTTACGAGTATTTAACAAAACCAATAAAAATGTAATTCGATCAAAGAAGAGGTGACAAAGGAACAATCTTGGTATGAAGATGAGAAAGAATTTTACATCGGTCAACACAAGAAAATTGACATAAATGTGCGTAGTAACATATTAATTTCTTCGGACGGGTGTATTTTTTATACAATAGGGTTTAACTATCAAAAGACTAATATCTTTCACTATTTGTGCCGTATGGATAAGATGGACGTCCTATAGTAATTTAGTATATGCTTAAGCCACCTTGAACGAAACTACGAATTTACAAATTTTAATTTTTACTATATTATACCAACAACATAATAAATTATTATACTTTTGGTAACCACCACAAATGCCACAAACTAAAGTCTAACTATAGTCGTGAGCGGAAGTCGATAACCCATAGTTGCTAGCCGACGATAAGACCAACAACAAACTAAGTTAAAACACAAAGTAACGACATAATAAAATTAATGTTTCGAGCGAGACTCGTGAACAATTTCCCTGCGCGCGGTTGAGCCGGGCGTCTAACGCCGAGGTTTTATTCAGATGAGCGTTTTTTTATACACTTCGTGCTAAATGTATAAAAAAACGGTGAATGATGAATGATGAATGAACGGTGAATGAAGGTGGTAGAACCCTTTGTGATTCGACTCCGGCGGCACCACCGCCACACCTATTTCTACTTAATAACAGCAGTGTTAGGCGCTGCTGTGTTTCGGTTTGAAGGGTGTGGCAAGGGAGACAGACTTTTCCGAGGCGTTCCAGCTTAGTCCTCAGGGTTAGCGGCGCATCTGTGGCCGACCTCAGGTGGGAATATCTAATCCTATCTGGGGTTGATTACAGATGTCCATCGGCGGCAGTAGCCACTTACCATCAGGTTAACTGTATGCTCGTCTGCTACTCCTATATTATAAAAAAAAATATTAGACGAAGTCAGCTTTTTTTTATTAATAACGAAGTAGGTAACACGCATGGAGTCCCACTGACTCTAAGTGGCTGCTGCTGCCAATGGACATCTGAACCTCAAATAAGATTACCTACCAGGGATTAGATGGTACAGATGCTACCGTTGTGGACTAGGTTGGAATGCTTCGAATAAGTATGTCTCTCTTACCACACGTCTCGAATTGGACATTGAATCTCAATAGAGCTTAACAGTGTTTTTACTAGACAGACATTTGTGGAAATTTCACATTTTATTCAACTTAGATTTTTTTGTTGCAATTTGTGTCTGTGTTTTTAGAAATTGTGCAGAAACTATGGATGTTGCATACGCACAGACGCACACTTACAAGAACTCAATTACACTTAACCGTCATCGTTAACATCTTCTGTCCCACAGTTGGACACTAGTTTCAATGTAGAGTGGGACAGGTGTAGGCGTAATTTACGCTAAATGGCATTTTTTTTTATAATATAAGAGTAGCAGACGAGCACGCAGTCCACCTGATGGTAAGTGGCTACTGCCGCCCGTGGACATCTGTAATCAACCCCAGATAGGATTATTCCTACCTGAGGTCGGCCACAGATGCGCCGCTACCCCTGAGGACTAAGCTAGAACGCCTCAGAAAAGTCTTTCTCCCTTACCACACCCTTCACCACCCTTCACCAGCAGCGCCTAACACTGCTGTTATTAGGTAGAAATAGGTGTGGCGGTGGTGCCGCCGGAGTCGAACCACAAGGGGTTCTACCACCTACAACCATTTCAGCATTTTTTTCACGAAATTTTCAGCCATTATGTACATTAATTCACTAATATTGTATAATAATATGTAACTTTATAAGTAGTAAAATAGCTAGCTTTCCCACTAACTTATACATTAAGTACAATCTATTCTATTAAAAAGATAGTCCAAAACCATTTTTAACCAGGATTAAACCCTCCAAACTAACTTGGCAACAAATTTTTCGTCCTGCGTCGCCGAGATAAGGCACTGAATATATTTACAGCGGCAAACACCGCCGAATATTATTCGGCGCACGTTACATACTCTTAGAAATTGTTCTCATAAATATGAACAAAGCCTCTTTAGATATCCTCGACTGTATCATCAACATTACTGTTATGAAGAATCCTTTGTGGTTCAACTCCGGCGGCACCACCGTCACGCCTATTTTTGCGTTTTAACAGCAGTGTTAAACGCTGCTGTATTTCGCTTTGAAAGGGCGTGGTGGCACATACTAATCTGAAGCATTTCAAGTTAGTCCTCAGGGTCCTAGTTCCAATTTAGTGTAACGCTAAAAATAATACAAAATACCTTTAAGTAGTTACGCTTATCCGATTTTTTAAGAACTTACCTGAAACAAGAAAAAAATAAGTTTAGAAAATATGCAGTAACAAACATAAATTTAAATGTGTAAAAAATATTACATATTTTATGTAAAGTACCTACTATGAAATACGTAATTTTCTACCAAACATGTTTAAAGTCCATCCAATGCTAATTGACAAACATATGTTGTCGAACCCAGAAAGGATGAATAATCAACCCCAGATAAGATTAGAATGTTACCTAAGGTCAGCCGTGGATGCATTTGCACCCCTGAACGCTAAGTTTTATTAAGACTTTCTTAGAGCATATCTTTCAAGTAAGAGGACAGCGGCGTTTTAAGCTTGATGTAAATAATATACTAATAATAACCCAATAGAAACCATAGGCCTTAAATTAAAAGGCGCAACGAGGGAAAAACCGCAAAAAGTAATTTTCCGATACCAACCCAACCCATCACTCAGTTGCGTAAACTAAATTTCCGTGTATTAATATCGCAAAAACTAAAATTGCTCTTTATTGCTCACAACCCAAGTCTTACATTCATTCGACGCGCGTTGAAATTAGTTTTTCGAATCTACCACGACGTGGTGCGGTGTTGATGTGTGTATGTCTGTAGAAATAAGGTTGGGTATGGTTCGATTGTGTGGAGTATTGGATTGGATAGGTTGTAATGAACCACGTGGGAAGAAACACGAGGCAGTGAAAGTTTCCGCGGTGCAGTGGTAAAAACTGCGTGCCTACAGGATGGTCTAAGTCACAAGAGAAATTCAAAAAATAATAATTTAAATAAAAGCAATAAACCCAACCGCCTAGAAATAATTCAGGTATAGTCCGCGCCAAACTGCTAGTCCGCTCTGAATATAGAAACGAGTCGCGTCCAATGGCAAATTGTAGATATTAGGGGGACAAAGACAGCGCGATACCCCACCCGGCACCCGTCCGCTGCCCGCTCTCGCCCACGGGTACATAGCTGCGTTAGTATGCCCTTACGTTCTACGGAATATATTCTTGTAGTTGTGCGCAACAACTTCAGAGCGGACTAGCAGTTTGGCGCGGACTATACTAGAAATTGAAGTTACCTATGTAGGGTACATGTAGGGTTCACTGCCACAATTTAGACAAATCCAACAACTTCTTTTATGTTAAAATGCGTCAAGCCGTTTGGACTGTAGGACGTGCATAGCAATGAGATATACTTATAAATACAAAAATAAATATATACGCTCGAAAAGCATTACCCTCCATAGTCATGTAATAAAAAACATTTAATTTATTTGTGTGTAGAAACTAGAAAATTTTCTGCTAAAGATTATAATTTGCTTTGTTTAGCATGCCACGGATGTAGAGTTCAGCTATGTAATTAAATATATACTTTTCCCTAAAGTAATTAAGTTACGGTAAATTACGTTCCTGTTTTTAGCCACTCAAGTTTACATAATGAGCTTAAGAAGCGTGTTTATTTTATTATCCAAGAAACGTTTTGTTGTTTAATTGCAAATGCATATATTGCACATATGAAAAAAAGGTGCAAAAATAGCTCTCCTTCAAAGCCGGAGACGCATTGGCTCCTCTGGTGTTGCAAATGTCCATAGGCGACGTTAACTACTTTCCATCAGGTAGCACGTCTGCTTCATTGTCAGATTCAAATATAAATATATATATACATATATGAATTTATTTTTCAAAACGCTTCCGCCTGTAGATCACACCCTACTTTTCCGCCAATTAAACGCGATTCGCTATTTTTTGCAACCTATTACGAATCGCGTAACGTAACAATGGAAAACACGCAACGATCGGTTCTCACATAACATTTTATTGGGTCGGAAAATTCCTATAGAAGAAAAGCAATTTAAATATTAAATTAATACTAAGCAAGTTTAATAATACCTCATTACCAACCTATTACTGTCCCACTGCTGGGCACGGGTCTCCTCTCACAATGAGAAGGATTAGGCCATATTCCACCACGCAGGCCAAGTGCGTATTGGCAGACTTCACATACCTTTGATTTTTTTTTAGATTCCTCAGGTATGTAGGTTTCCTTATAATGCTTATGAGGGTTTAATACACTCGTTATATCAAAATTGATTCCTTCGTGATTTTTTTTATAAAAACAAGTACTTTGGTAACGTCATTTCATTATTCATATTCTAGTCAGTCTGCGTTGGTGGGGCGTCCGTCATATTATATTTAAGTGACGTCACTAATCTTTTCGTGAAATGTCCTCCAAATCAATTTCAGCTCAATTGGATACCGGCAAGCGGATCAAAATTTACTCGCAAGATTCGACCCTTATATACTGCAAACTAATAAAGCTAATTAAATAAAACTTGGTAAATAGTACCTAAGTAAGTACTTAAGATTACATAAATATTTTTAGACGAGCAACCTAATTTACTTCAAGCCTTAAGCCAGGTTTAAAGCGGCGACAGGCGTTTCTGTTCTTCGTCTGTCACCGGCTTATTGGATTACGTTCTCGCTATACCTTAATTTAATACTTGTAGCAATAGCTGAAATTAAAGGATAAATTTACTAGATACTGATACTTTAATTAGGTTTAAAGGAACAATATTGGCAGGTTATTTATTGCTATAAAATGTTATATGATAATACTAAGTTATTTGACTATAGGATTTTGTAATAAGTAATAACAACATATATACGTAAAAAAATTTAAAGTATTGTTCCTGCGTCAACGTCGACCGAATTTATGTTCAGAATAACTACGTCCTCTAAATTTGTCATAATATTACCCCGATGCCATGACTAATTACGAACAAGGCACAACGTAAACCAAACATAATCAAAACACACGAACAAGGTAATTGATACAACGGTATTGTTCCTGCGCCAATGTCGACCGAATTAGGTTAATGTTCAAAATATCACGGTATAAATACGCTAAATTTGTCATAATATAAAATCACCCTGATACAAACACTAATTACTAACAAGGCAACATCGACCAAACATAATTAAAGC
The DNA here is from genome assembly GCA_014595695.2 of Epargyreus clarus clarus. Taxonomy (NCBI): domain Eukaryota; kingdom Metazoa; phylum Arthropoda; class Insecta; order Lepidoptera; family Hesperiidae; genus Epargyreus; species Epargyreus clarus. Next base: position 410,105 of record JACTTY020000019.1, read on the forward strand.
ACACAAACAATGTTATTGATACAACGATATTGTTCCCGCTTCAATGTCGACCAAATTTGGTTAATATTCAATATGATGGTATTATTACATCACTCCAAGTTTGGCATGATTCAAAACTTCCCCGATACTAAAACACTATTTACTAACAAGGCAACGTCAACCAAACATAATCTAAGTTGATTGATACAACAACAGTACAGTTCCCGCGTCAATGTCGACCGAATTTAGTTAATGTTCAAAAGATCGCCATATAAAAACAACTTTCTAAGTTCGTCGTATACAAAAATCACCCCGATACTACGACTAATTACCAACAAAGCAACATCAACCAAACACAATCAAAGCACAAAACCAAGTTGATTAATACGGCAACAGTATAGTTCCCACGCCAATTTCGACCGAATTCGGTTAACGTTGAAAATATCCCGGTACAACTATACCTCTCTAAGTTCGGTTAATCAAAAATCACCACGACTAATTATTAACAAGGCAACGTCGACACACACAAGTTGATTGATACAACAACGGTATTATTCCCGCTTCAATGTCGACCGAATTTAGTTAATGTTCGTATAAATATCGTGGTATTTGTACGCCCACACCTACGGTTTGACGAAATATTAATATGGATGGACCTGAACACGATACGCGCTAATATAAATGTAAGTTAGATTGATTGCTGTCGCTAACATAATGTTACAATAATGTTATAATTACGTGTGCGTCAAATTATAAGTTCAATTAATTACGTAAAAAACTTTTAAACAAATAACGATACTCTTAATAAGCAGTGATAGCCTAGTGTTCCAAAAACTCTGCCTCTTGATCGAAGGGTCCGAGGTTCAAATCCCAGACACGCCACCACCTATGATTTTTCAAAGTTATGTGCGTATTAGAAATTATTTATCACTTGCTTCAACCGTGAAGGAAAACATCGTGAGGAAATCTGCATACCTGAGAAATCTTAAAAAAAAAAAGTTTTCAAAGGTATGTGAAGTCTACCAATTCACACTCGGCCAGCGCGGTGGACTATGGCCTAATCCTTCTCATTCTGAGTAGAGACCCGTGCCCAGCAGTGGGATAGGAATGTGTCTATGAAGATGAGTTTTGCGTATTGGTACAAGGGTGGATACTGGCTGACTTACATATATGGCGATCATCTTAGTCTTCAAGAGTGGCTTCTTCCGGAGTAGCTTCAGGTTCAGTAGAACCCCGGTTTCGGATATCCATGGGCGGTGGTGGACCATTGGATGGAGTGCATGCTCACTTGCTACTTTCAAACTCATATAAACAATACTTTAAACCTTGGAACTCTGATAGAAGACATCTCTCTAGGGTCTCAGACTATTTTTGTACAAAATTTTCATTAAAATCGGATAAGAAAATAATGATACTAATAACTTTGAAAACTACTACAATAATAATGATGTTCTTCGAATAATGAAAATGACTATAGAACTTATCGAGCGGCCGTACGACCTTTGTACAGAAGGGACGACCTAGACCTAGGGCAATCGAACGATCGGCGTACCTAAGCGAAGGCCGTATAGACGAAAAGATTACATCTGTCAACATCACAACCCCATTTAGCCCTTAGTAGAGTTCGTGCGATCAGAAAATGGAGTTACGAAATATATAGACTGCGGATTTACATTTTTTATAAGATTGAAGTAGTTCCTACTTCTAGTGTGAAGCAGTAGGTACTGCATTGTCGTGGAATGTCGTGTTCCTATCTGTTCTATATAAAACAAATTATCAATGTCCATGGGCGGCAATACCAAAAGAACATGCAGCACCATCAGGCGGACTGCATTTTCTATTATTTTATGTTATATCTATATTATTAAAAATACAGAGTAGAGTATAGTTGTCTAATTATTTATATCAGTATTAATAAAGCCGCCAAAAACAAAAATTCTTACTCGTACATAAATACAGTCAACTGCGTGATGTAACACAAAAACTGCATGCGTTGCATTACGAGACTATTAGTTTCCTACGTCAATGACGCGATCCGGCAGGGCGTTACATCATTGTAAACGTAATGACTTTATTATTCGGTCGCTATTGGAGCGTGGTTGTTTGGTTTAATAACCGTTACAAACGTCATAACCAAATATACTCCCTTTTTATAATATAGGAGTAGCAGACGAGCATGCAGTCCACCTGATGGTAAGTGGCTTCTGTCGCCCATGGACATGGACTCCAGATAGGATTAGATATTCCTACCTGAGATCGGCCACAGATGCACCTGAGGAGTAAGCTGGAACGCCTCGGAAAAGTATGTCTTCTTATCACACCTTTCAAACCAGAATACAGCAGCGCTCAACACTGCTGTTACGAGGTAGATATAGATGTGGCGATGGTGCCGCCAGAGTCGAACCACACGGGGTTCTAACACCTTCTAACTCGGTGCTTTATGGGCGGTTCCGAAATATGAACGTTGTCACATGACCAACATGATGGACACAGGAACAGGATGGACATCGGTAGGGGCGCATGAAAAAAGGTGCCGCCAGAATTTATCTATAACTTTCTGTGATTGTAAAAGATTGTTTACTTAATGTTTACAAAAAAAAATACTTGTCACGTCGAGTGGTTACTTTTATCAAGGATGTAGAGACACACCGACAACAATTGAAACCAGATTTATTTCCACAAAAGTGTCACGCAGAAAAGGAAACCGACGTTTCCCACCAAAGGCGACGCCGCACACACTTCAAGTGTCAAAGTCCTAAGGAAAATATTAACATTCGGGATTTATATGAGTTCAGCTTTGAGGGAGCCGTCGGGTACATAACGGAATAAAGGAAGTGGTCGGTAAATAACGCTTAGAAAATTTGGTTTGTTTTGAAATGCATTGAATTCATTTGTGTCAACACTGCTGTCCTCCTCCTGGGCACGGGTCTCCTCTCAGAGTAAGAAGGGTTTAGGTAAGGCTATAGACCTGTATGTATGTATGTATGTAACGGAATCTTAGAACTCGATTTTTACCTACTTTTAACGATCCAATTCATTTAAAATATTAAACAATTATCAAGAACCGGTGACAATACACGATTTTAATAATTTTATCCCTTTCTCCTTATCAGGATCGTCAGGAATCAGGATTAACGATTTTAAGTGCTTTTTTAGTTTTTAAACAATAATTATTTTAATATTCTAGAGTGACCACCGCCACGCTTATCTCTGCGTTATAACAGCAGTATTAAACGTTGCTGTACTATGGTTTGAAGGGTATTATCAAAGAATTCTTACTCAGTCCGCGGGAGCAGTAACGTATCAGTGGTTGTCCTCCGCTATGAGTCCAATTCTTTTTGGTTTTTATTACCATCTCATCACTTACCATCAGTACCCTTAGTATGAGATTTTACGTTTTTACAAAAAATACTGTTTTTGTATTTGTTTACGTATTTTCCACACATTTCCAATCAGTACTGATACAATCCACTAGGGGCGTTGATTGGAAATGTGTGGGCAAATACGTAAACAAATACAAAAACAGCCATTTTTGTTAAAACGTAAAAACTCATACTAAGGGCACAGGTGAACTGCGTACTCGTGTGACACTTCAATCTAAAAAATTAAAAAAAATTAAACCTTGTTACAAAAATGTATTCTAAACGTTAATTTCCAAAACAGGTAATATTTCAATACACGAGCTCGCTAATCCCATCGGGAGTGAGATCTCGTAGCAAAAATTGTAAGCCTTCGCTTCGTATTACGTCCGCGTAGATGAATCACGGTGCTTTTATAGAGCGAGCGTGACCTGTGTGCTGTAGAGTCCGTTTATAGGCTTATGAAGCATTTTTATTTCTATTAAATTGAAGAGGACGAGTATGTAGTTCGTACTACTGAAGATTTAAGTGTAAAATTCTAATTATAGGCTCCTTTTATGACGTAGGCACCCATTAATCAAGGATTTTTGGATATACGACCCCTAAGGCGTTTGTAAAGGGGTGGAAAGTGTGTTTAAAAACTGCCAATATGATGTAAGCTCCGTGAAACTAAATATTTGGCGTTCTGGGTCAACATAATGAAACACCTATTTGTCTGTCCTTTGAAAATCAATCCTAAGGGTATCATAAGGGTTTAAAGTTTGTGTTATAATTATTATGTTTTATGATTTACGCGTAGCTCATACGACTGTAGGGGTCCCGTACCACGATAATACGAGTATATGTATCTACTCTGTAAAAGTCAGAGAGACTTCTGAGAGTTCATTTCAAATGTCTGTCAAGAGATTACAATGCACTTAAATGAGAACCTAAAATTACTAAATTACATTCATAAGAAATGACCATGGGGTAAGACTGCAAATAATATATGTTGTTAGCACACTTATAAACAACACTGTAATGACGACGTCATAAATTATATATTACGGGGATTAGTAGATAAACCATGCAGTTAAACCACTTTCGGGATTAGCATTAGCGTTGCATTGATAATAATTAATTACCGGCCCGCTAATTACAAGCGGCCCCTGAGGGGTGATTCTGAAGCGTATGTGTGTTACTAACGGTGGTAGTAAATATCTGTGCTTTGTGTTTTTTTTTTATGTAGCGAGCGAACACTGCATAGTATATAGTATTCTATGCTGTATATGGCATTATGTGTAAATCATAAATTAGTACAGATTCCTCATTCCTAACAAGAAAATGTAACCAGTTTTGACAATTGAAATTGTCACTGTCAGGTATTTTCGTGTTTGAATAATATTATAAAAATGTAGTGTGTACATATCTCCGCACTTTTTTCGATTTCGTGTTGTTTTTGCACCACTTTGTCACCTTTGCCACCACCGTCGGCATTGTTCCGCGTAAATTGCACAATGATTGTCAGAGACGTAATTGGAATTTGTGGCTTCCTTCAGTTACAAGGCGGTGAGATATATATACTTATCTATGGTATAAATCGACAAGTATGATTGAAGTCGGCTACACATGCATTGCTCCTCTGAACTGTGGACGGTAACATTCGAGCAACGGTCCACGTCGACAGCTGATGCCGAATGACACGCAGCGACAGTCGACATGAACTGTCGCTCGTGTCTAAGTTCTGTAAGTCGCAATGTCTCGTCTAGGAAACTCTCTTTTATCAGCACCCTTTAAACCAAAAAAGCAGCGCTTACTACTACTGTTATAAGGCAGAAACAGAAATGTCTGTGGTGCCTTCAGAGTCTCACAGCGAAGGGTTCCCGTCACCTTTCAATCAACTTTATTTTTTTTAGTAAGCTCGTTATTGATCTCGATAATCAAAGTCATTTAAAGGTATTCAACCATTCCCTGGCACAGCATTCGCAGGAAACTGTATTACGATGAGCCTGTACATTACTTTTGAAATAATTGGTGTAACTCGATACAGCGATCGGTTTTGCCGCCAAATTCCTCGCGTTTCTTGTTCCGTGACAAAACGTCATTTATACGTAACAGCTGAAATGTGCATCGTGATTTATTTTCGAAATATCTGTTTTATTTTGAGAAAGTCATAGCAAGTTATTTGGGTCAAGGCTGTATCATTTTTGAAAATAAATATAATTAAAGTCGTTTCAAGAGTTTCTACATTCGCCTGTGCAGGCAAAAAAAAAAAATTTTTTCATTTCAGAACATATCGCTTATTTTGTTTTTATCTACTTTTTTATGCTTTTCATTTGTGGGTAATGTAATGAAAGTAGCAAACGAACCTGTAAATTCATATTCAGTGGTTACTGAAGCCTATAGGTATTTTTTTTTATTTATACGATGATTTCTTAGACAGAAATTTTATTCTCATAATAGGCATTTCCGTGTGGTTTATGTACAGGGATATGTTGCTTTGCAAGAGGATTTTAATATTTCAGATAACGATTTGATACGTTTTTCCTGAAAACTAAAAGTTCTTTCTTTGGGACTTCTTTTTTGCAGATTTATTAATTTGGAGGAGGTACGTCTTTTTTTCGCCGACCTAGTCTTATTACATCATGTGTTTGAGTATTTTCACGTAACGAAAACATTTTGAAGATATTGGGGTCCTATTTCTATTTAACGTTAGCATCGAAGTTTATCGAATGCGATATACGATAACGCGCGATAATTTCATATTACACGTCTTGTGGTTAGCGTAGTAATGCTGCTATTGAAGTATATTACGGATTAGATGAGATTTTGGCGAGAGGATAATAAAAATAGGTAGTTTGGTAAGTTTATCGACATTCGTTTTTTTTTTTGCAAAGTTGTTCAATTCGTGAAATGATGATCAGTGAGTTTGTGTTATAAGCCGAATTTATTTATAGTTTTTTTTTTTTACGAAATTAGGTACTTTTATATGAGAAGAAATGCCCATGAGCGGCGGTTTGGGATAATGTCCTTACCAAGAAGGAAGACATACTTTATGTCACTCCTGAACAGGTGTGGTAAACACCTTTTCAGGAGCCTTCCAACTTATTCCTCAGGGGTAACAATGTATCTGTGGCTGGCGTAGATGATTTGCATGCTAGTCTGCTACTTCTATATTAAAAATATATTAGCCCTTAAAATATTAGTCTATCTGTCTTATAGGAATTTATTGTACAAAACTTCATACTTCTAGACTCTAGACCCACCGATTTAAGTTGAGCGTGTTAGCAGTCAATAATCATTATAAAGTGCACGGGAGTTTATTTCTTTCCTACATCAACGACTTCAGAAGGCGCACCACAGTATAATCGATCTATTAGACGTGTTATATCATGTAATATAATATTATCGAGAGGCGCACACAAAACCCCTAAGGGGTTGATATTATCGTCCTCATATCATCACAAAGTAATCGATTTCGAGTGTCGATGAGGATGTATTATTTGTAGGACATACTTTGTAAAGAGTGAATCGAAGTAGAAGCGGAAATTGCCTCATAACATGTTTATATATTAATCGATCTACAAAGGCAAGGGGATAGCAGACATGCTACTTTTACCAACCACGATGAATAATGTAGATGCTTTTCGGACGCTACACGCAGCGGTCAAAGCGTACACGCCACATACCACAGAGTTTTGTAACTTATTTGGCAAATAAAGATGTTTTTGATTTTGATTTTGATTTTATCGATACTTTAATTCGCAAATCAGCCAACCCCACTTTTTGTCAAAATGTTTTTTTTTTCATTTATTTTGATAGTAAATGGTGTTGAACGATATCAAAAGAAATTAAAAAAATGGAAAAAAGTGGAGTTGGCTGATTTGCGAATTAAGGTATTGATATGTTTTAATACCTGTTCGCGGCTACTTTTGGACGCCCTATGTATCAATTGAACGCGATAAACACAGAAAAAAACCAGCAAATCGCCAAAACGTGATGCAGTATCATGTACTGTGTGCTCACGGTCGGGACATCTCCTAGTTATAACGAGAGAGTCATACTCAGCCATGGGACATTATTCTCCCCTGTAACGATAACTGTAACTATATTCATCCACCTTGTTATATAATTAACCTTCACACATCAAAATGTCACATGCCATTCGAACAAAAGATAAGCTAAACTTTACGTATATAAAACAGAAATCACTCAAGCATACCTGTACCTACGCATCGATTGTTGTCTATCACGTCACCGCATAGCACGGGCCGGCACGGCGCGGTGGCGTGCCGCCGGATACGGCACCCGATGGGACCGTCGCCGTAAATATTATTATCGGTCCGGTTTATGGAATACCGGATTATTTATTGACACGTAACTTTCGCGACGATGACGGTGAATGCGACTATGGATGAAAGTTTGAGTTTGTTCTGCGATTTCGATTATGGGTGTTTGTTTCTTGTGGCCTGGATATTAGAATCGAAATATATCAATGTGGTTTCTTTATAGAATACGTTGTACATGTCAATAAGACATCATTGTTTCGTAAGGCGTTGCGTTTGTCCAAACTCCATAACGCATATTTTTTCATTAAAATATGCTTATGTGCATATGCGTATGTGTCAAGGTGAGTAATGGAAGAGTCACAACTAAGTAAACTGAGGGCCATTATTAACAACCAATGTTATTCAAACTTCAATGTTTACTAAAGTTAGAAATTAGTCTTTTTATTCTATGCCATTATTTTCTAGATTCGAACTTAGGCAAGATTTGGTAAAAGATTGATCACTACTAAATGGCGTTGGTTGTAATTGTCAAAATACGATTACAGTTATTGTAAACCTTAACAAATTAACAAGAAACAAAAACTTCAACAAACTCGACAAAAAAACAACTCAAGAACTCTATACAATTTAACAAACACGCTATGAAAACGAGAAAACGTTCGAGTTCGATCACGAGCACGAAAATGCATAACATCGGCAACGAAACCTCAATTTCAATCTGAAAAACTACATAAAATTTGTAACAACAATTCCGTAGAAAAAACCCTTATGCTATACATAAAAATACACGACCAAATCCTTATATATCTACTACAGCATAATATTAAACGGCATCCGATTTGAGAACGACCTCCGCATCCCTCAAAAGGAAATCACCACAAAGACGCCAATATCAAAGGGAACAGGCCCCTTTTTATTCCACCTCCGAGCTATAAACGTACAATAAGCGTCGATGTAACGCTTGTTGTGTACACCGCGGGACAGATATAATGAAACAGTCATATTTGTCAAAACGTGGTAAGGGTACAGGCGACGACAGATAAGAGCGGCATGTGGTAGGAGACTACACCAAAAAACTTTTAAAAACTTACCAGGAGAGACCTTATAAATAGTGCATTTACCCAACATTATTTTAATGTAAAGGATTTTTGATTTGATTTGACATAAAAAGTAATGAAACTTGCCATCCAAGGCATCAAAGTCTTTGGCAACGCCACCAGCCTTAAGAAATCTTGGAAGTTAAAACTACCTCCATAAACTTTTACTACCCACCATACCGTTCTTGTTACATATTCCCGTTTAAGTATTGAACCGGTTTTTCGCTACCAGTACGCCCTCCCTACTTAGTATTACTCCTTTAAATTATAACAAAGTACACCGATTACTTTTTATTCTAACACCAGCGTTGCGAAGTTAACAACAACTGCGCAGATGTAGCTTTACGTTGTATGGTATACCGCGGGACATGAAAAGTGCGTGCATGATTCTATTGCGAACGTGAAGGGTAGATTTCTTTTTGTTTACGAGGGGGAAACATTCAAAAGGTGCTGTCAAAGCGACGCAGGGTTATGTGGCGTTGTCCGACGGGCTCCGCCCAAGTGAGTTTGACGCTCGCCACACCGTCTGGTGCGTAAGACGGTATGCGACCACACATACCACCGTCCTTCCCGGGGCCGTTGACTGAGCGGTTTGAGCTCCCACTCTTGCCGCCCGTAACCCCGGAAGCCCCCTTTTCGTCGCCTCTTACAGACAGGCAGGGGATACCGTAGCCCTATTCTGGTCCCGAAACTACAGGGACAGAAGGGTTAAGTATCTGCTTGAAGTAAAGTATTTATTAAATCGAAGTGACCAACAGGCCATTCACTCATAAGTGAGCACTGCTTCAGTAGGCGGCAGTAGAGAAGGCCTGCAGACGTGGTGGTATCTTCAAAATCGAAAGGTTCTGACTGTCCTTGTTATAATTGTATGTGATATTGAAGCGTATACGAAGCGTAAGCGTCAGCGAAGCAAAGTTTTGTGAATTGTAGAAATTAATAACCACTGGCTTTAATGGTGGAAGGAAACATCGTTTTTATAAAGTTTTCAAAGATCTGCGAGTTTTACCAAGTCTGTCTACCAGTCTACATTTGGCTTGAGGCGTAGACTGTAGGTAATAGAATCTTTTGTGATTCGACGCCGCCTCTACCGCCGTATCTTCATCCGCCTAGTAACATAAATGTTAAGAGCTGTTGCCTTCTGGTTTGGAGGGTGTGGTAAGACACATACTTTTCGGAGGTGAACCAACTTTGTCCTGCGAAGTAGCAACGCATGCGTGGCCGAACTCAAGTAAGTATATAATCCTATCTTGGGTTGATTACAGATGTCCATAGTCGTCAGTAGCCACTTACCATCAGATGGACTGATTGCTCACTTACTACACGAGTACAATTAACAAGTAAAACTTAACACAAATCAATATACAACTACTAAGCGAACTTTAGAATCAGATTGTTAATAATTTCGAGAGTAGTTCCAAACTTGGCTTAAAGGGTAACGATAACTCTCTGATAGACTTAACGTAGCTTTCCTGTTCTGTGTATAGTTATATAAGTTCAATGACTATTGACCAGATAATGTGATGAGAACAGATTCCAATACAAATTCAAATTTAACTACTTTAAGTGACCCGTAAGACGCAACCCGTATGCGACTATATCTGTTTGATAGATTTCCGGGTTCTATTGCCGTCCAGGCAGAAATTTAGATTTATCTACTAGGTTTGAGTAATTATGTTTTCGTCTCTGTGTGTTCTTTTACTTAGGTAGAGTAAACATCGTGAGGAAACCTGAACGCCAGAGAGTTCTTCAAAAACAAATTTTACTGTGTGTGAAGTGTGACAATTCGCACTTGGCCAGCGTGGTAGACTATCGCCTAAATCCCTCCCATTCTATAATAATTTACAAAAGCATATATAAACACTCATATAATACATATATTAAAATGCATAGAAGTGTAATAATTTCGTATTTCTACTTTTCATATAAACATACAAAATTAAATAAAATACTTAGTAAATCTATTCGCAAATCCAACTGCGATTGTACTAAAACTTCGATATTCAATTTAAAAGCTAAAAGCTGCAATCCAAAGCTGTGTCTAGATACCGGGAATTGTGTCGCTGACTGGACTTAACGAACTTATAGGAAGTTACTACACAGTTAACTCTATCTGCGGTTTCACTACGCTGCCTCGTTGTAACTTTCAATTCGTCGAGATTTTATTATATAAGTAGCAGGCGGGTTTGCTGTCCACCTGATGTAAAGCAGCTACTGCTGCCCATGGACATCTGCTTTCAACCTCAGACAAGATTAAGTTCCTATCTGAGATCGGCAACACATGCGCCGCCACTGAGGACTAAGCTGGAACGCCTCGGAAAAGTATGTCTCCCTTACCACACCCTTCAAACCAGAACACAGCAGCGCTTAACACTATTATTAGGCAGAAATAGGTGTGGACGTGGTGCCACCGGAGTCGAACCAAAGAGGGTTCTACCACCTTTATATTATCTTCATTTTTTATATTACTATAACTATTGGATTGTTTCATTATTTAGAAATAATTTTAATGGTGTGAACATTATATTTTGTGCTTATTGCGTATTACAAGTTTCTTTAAATCTATGTAGTATTATATAAAGTTAAGGGCGCTTTCAATTCGATTAAACTTCGATATTCAATTGAAAACCTAAAAGCTGCAATCCAAAGCTGTGTCTAGATTCCGGGAATTGTGTCGCTGACCTGGACTTACTACACAGTTAACTCTCTCTGCGGTTTCACTACGCTGGCTCGTTGTAACTTTCAATTCCTTACTACTTTTTTTTGTTTATATTATACGTAGTTTATACTTTCTGAGTTCCAGTGATTATTTGGTAGTTTAATTGCATCTCCTCAATGTATATTACTAATAGCTTGGATTTAACACTACAAAATAAATAATATTTGAAAAATTTTATTAAAGAACTCTCAGTTATATAGGTTCTTTCCAATGTTTTCTACATCGTTAAAGCAAGTGACAATAATATGAGACATGACCGCATATTAGCCTATCCATAAAGACTAACGATTTCAATAACGAAATTTTGTATTCAGATAAAGTTTTACCATTATCGTTAAAATGTATACACACAAGCTTTTCATTGGATTACACTAAAATAATTTTACAATGTAAAGACTTAATTAGAACGACATTTAATAATTAATTGTACATTGATTAAATTATATAAACATGTTTTAATGTCACGCAATATAAATACCATTTGAATGTCAACATAATAATAAATTTTACAATATTAAGTATCACTACACAAATCGCACGTGTATAATATTTTCGACACGCAACATACAACAACAACATAATCAACAACAACAAACAGCTACAGTAACAACACAGTAGTTCACTGTTAATGCAAAGTTTATTACTAAAAGATGAAATAATGGCAGTTTATTATTACTAAATGACGTTAATATGCGTTTCAACGCTGCTTATATATTGCTATTATTTGTAAAAACATAATATTTTGAAATGCCATTATTATTATTAATTCATTCATATTTCGAACACATATAACACTACAACAACTACAGTAACAACACACATAACGTGAAACTCGTGCAGTCATAACGTAATTCACAAAATAATATATCACCACAACCACGAAATGCCACCAAAAGCTGTCCAAACTAAAACTACCGCGACAGCAAACGCTAAACTTCAAGTCCACTTAAACTTGCACAAGACGTCGTCGTGTAGCTATTGTCAAATTAAATACTGAGCAGTTTGTTACTAGATGGCGTTAGTTGGAGTTGCAACACTGTTTATATACGGTGCTTTTGTATTTGTAATAACAAAATATATATTTTAAATGCTATTATTATTACTAAAGGGCACATAAACGTAAGATTTTCTAAATCCATTAACATTTCGGATACACAAAACACAACAACAACAATATAATCAACAACAACAAACAACTACAATAACGTCAAACTCCTGCTGTCACACTGCACTTTACTACATAATACGAGTATATCACAACAACCACGAAATGCCCCCAAAAGCCGTCCAAACTAAAACTACCGCGACAGCAAACGCTGAACTACAAGTCCACTTAAACTTGCACAAGACGTCGTCGTGTAGCTATTGGCAAATTAATAACTGAGCAGTTTGTTACTAGATGGCGTTATTTTGAGTTCTAACGCAGCGTATACATGCTGCTATTATTTGTAAAAACAAAATATATGTTTGTAATGATATATAGTTATTGAAGCGCGCATAAACGTGAATTTTTTTTAATCCATTAATATTTGTAACAGATTCAACACAACAACAACAACATAATCAACAAGAACAAACAACTACAATAACGACACACGAACGTCAAACTCCTGCAGTCATACTGTAGTTCTCTACACAATATATCATTACAACCACGAAATGCCCCAGAAAGCTGTCCAAACTAAAACTACCGCGACAACACACGCTAAACTACAAGTCCACTTAAACTTGCACAAGACGGCATCCTGTATCCATTGTCAAATAATCAACTGAGCAGTTTGTTGCTAGATGGCGTTGGAGTTGCAATGGTGTTCTATTATGTTGTTATACATGCTGCTATAATTTGTAAAAAAAAGTCCATATTTTAAACGCTTTTATTTTATTGAAGCGCTTTTGCCTTTGTTTAGAATAGTTTAGATCGTAACTAATCTACAAAATTAAGCTATCGACGTTGCCTAACTTTGAAATCGGAAGTTAGATGGGTGAGCACTAGTTGCTAAATGTTTTTTTTTCACGAGGATGATTTTGGGTTTATTTTCAGACTAAAGTTATCTCGTAGAGTCAACTTACCCTGATGATGCTCCGTTTTGGAGCGAAACACGTGTTAGTGGTGGTATGTATGGTGGTGTAAATTTTTAATTTTTGCATGTGCACGCATCCTTTGAGGGAGGGAGGGTGGTACATACTGCATGGTTCAAAATACATACCATCATACATATTTGTAGCGGATTGTTGCGAAGTAGTTTTAATCTTAACTTAATAGCATGGATTTCCGTAAAGTAACGCCTGATACAATTAACTAACGTTATCTCAATATCACTATACATGATAACATACCAGTATACAGTATAACGCTCATCGTGTAAATACTAACTTCAAACTCTAATCAATTTACCGGTACACAGTTTAGAGACTTTAACCGCCCCGCCCACCAATCGGAGCTTCTTCAAGACGTTCAAAGTGAAGCAATTTTGTTAACCGACTCCTTCAACTATTAGCGGTAGGAACAGGTTGCTAGTTTCGTGCTATCATATAACTTGTTTCTTACTTTCTTAACTAAGGATATAAATTTCAAAATTAGTTATTTAAGTAGGAAACAGAATATGAAGCCATAACTACCCAACTTTTTTTATTTTTTTATAGTATAGGAGTAGCAGACGATCATGAAGTCCAGCCGATGCTAAGTGGCTACTGCCGCCCATAGACATCTGTTATCAACCCCAGATAAGATTAGATATTCCTACCTGAGTTCGAACATACATGCGCCGCTATCCCTGAGGACTAAGCTGGAAAGCCTCGGAAAAGTATGTGTCCCTTGCCACACCCTTCAAACCAGAACACAGCTGCACTAGAATAGAACGCAGCTGTTATGAGGTAGAAGTAGGTGTGGCCGTGGTGCCGCCGGAGTCGAACCACAAAAAAGTTCTAACATTTTAAATAGGGAGTAAGGAAATAATAAAAAGTAAAAAAATCATGTTTAATATTTTAATATTATCATGCCACTGTTTTTTAAAACAGTGGCATGATAATAATAAAATCATTTTAAGTCAAATATCTCAATAAATGTTGGTAAAATTCTTTTATTATTGAATTTGGTCATCGTCGTAGCTTAATCGTAGAACCTACGTAACCTTACGCTACGAGGTTGTAGCCGTAGCAAGGCATGCTCTACGCTGCTACGCGTGCTACGTTATCGCTACGCTATAGGTTCTTATTAACATTTAATTTAATTAGAACTTGTCACGAATAATTAATACAATTCATACAAAATGATTTAATACACAATTATGTTAATTATTATAATTACAATATAGTTTAATACATTAACATATTTTCAGCTCAAAATGTCCCTGACAACTTGTATAACAAAATTTCATGAAAATCGGTTACTAAGGCATGACGGTGTTGTAAACAAAAATACTCACATTCCCATTTATAAAATTAGTTAAGATTATAATTTGTGCTTAGTATGTAAATATATATAACTCAAAGGTGACTGACTGACATAGTGATCTATCAACGCACAGCCCAAACCACTGGACAGATCGGGCTGAAATTTGGCATGCAGGTAGATGTTATGACGTAGGCATCCGCTAAGAAAGGATTTTGATCAATTTTACCCACAAGGGGATAAAATAGGGGATGAAAATATTACTTCGTAACGCGAGCTAAGCCGCGGGGAAAAGCTCGTTATAGTATATATTATGAATTGTTACTTACTTCACGGTGTACTAGGTACAGAGTGTTACAGAAATCCACTGAAACAAAATATTACCACAACCTAATCTTCAATAACGAAAAAAGCATACAAAACAAAAATACAAAGTCCGGCCCACACCCCGGATATTTAACGTCATCTCCCCTAAACCCGTCGAGATGCGGGGATAAAGCGGCTTCGCACCCGAACTCCATGGGTCAGACGTGACTTCGCGCCGGGCCAGAATTTACTGGATTTATTAAGATAAATCTTTTGTAAACACAACGAAATTTATCTTTAAAATTAGAGTCTTATGACACTCTACTATGATTAGATCGTAAGATTGACGCTAGGCTTTAGGCTTAATACGGCTTTATAAGACAGAAAGCAGGCACGAGAATGATGCCTCTGGAGTGGAATTACAAAAAAATACTTTTTACAACTATTCAGCATTTATGAATAAGGGAGTAAAGACATGATAAAAATAAAAAAAAATGTACGGCAATTGTAATTAAAAATGTAATTAAAAAATTGTACTTCGCTTCGCACCCGAACTCCATGGGTCAGACGTGACTTCGCGCCGGGGTAGAGTTTACTGGATTTATTAAGATAAATCTTTTGTAAACACAACGAAATTTATCTTTAAAATTAGAGTCTTATAATAATACTCGACAGTCATTAGATCATAAGACCGACTTTATACCCCGTAGCAGCTCTTAATACTGCTGTTATAGGGTTAAAATTTATATAGTGCTATTATATTATTTTTGAGTTAAACTACGAAATATTCAAAAATTCATTGAAATTCAAAAAAATATCACAATTATCTCACAAGGATAAGACCGTAGTCCGCCGCGCTAACCAAGTGAGAATTGGTAGACTTAACATACACTTTGAGACCTCTCTTTTAAAAGTGTTCGCAAATTAAAAAAAATATCAAAGGTGTATGCTGTCCCAATTCACACTTGACCAGCGCGGTTGAATATAGCCCGAGCGCCTATCACTATTATGGAAAACTTTTGTCCAGTTATAGGGTAGTAATAGTGGTATGGAGCCCGACGGTAAGAGGACTCCGGAGGCGTTCTTTTGGAGATCCCTGAGTCCTCATAGCGTCGAGGACGCCACCGGGGGGGTTTTAGTGCGGTAAGAAGCCCACATAACGCTGTGTTGCTCCCACGGTACTTAACTTTTGAAGGTTTTCCCCGCGATAATATAACAAAAAAGGCCAAACGTTGACGACACCAAAACTAGACCTGATTTATAGAAACCTAATCTGTAGAGTAAGTGGTAGTCTCTTCAATAATCTGTTATCTCGTCGGCAAAAAAGCGTAACAACTTTGTACCTAATCTTATTACAAGGTACTCTACACACTCTACGTAGAGCACATATCACGTAGAGCAGGAGGCTGTGTTTATAAGAGGATGTGGCCCGTTAGCTGAGCTAAGCTAGTTAACTGTTGCGGGGTTATTGACAAACATCCTGTTTACCCTCTTACAAAGTTAGGCACATCAAAGCCTCCATTTAGATACCTAGTTTAATGGAGGATGTGAACTTTCGTAATAATATTGAAGGCTCATTATTCCTGAAATACTATTTTGTATAGTAAAAGATTCAATAACAGCTGTTATCAGAGAAAATAAAGAATGGAGCTCCATTCTTTATTTTCTCTGACAATTCATTCTATGGCATTTTATTCTCTTAACATTATAATATCCTTCTTTCGTTTTAAAGTTTCCCGCTAGACTGCTCAGAATAAGCAAGATTCAGCATTGGATTCGACTCTTATTAACACAATATATTTTAAAATGCTAGTAATCTCTCAAATTAATATACCCTTACAATATGACGTATTAAATTTTACCAACTAGTAACTCAGCAAGCAATTTAAAAAAAATGCTTTCTACACTCACAACCCCACGCTAGAATTCTATGTCTTGGGTGCCAAGGACACACACAAAGACGAAAATAGAAATACCCAGACCCAGAAAGGACATTCAAATTTATCATTCAAATATCTGTGTGACCGGGGATCGAACCCGGAACCCTCTACGACAAACCGGTATGGTGACCGCTCCACCACGTCAGTTATCACACAAATTACGAATGTTATTTTTATAAGATTGAAATAAGACTCCATACACTATTTACAACTATTTGTAAAAACTCAGCCTTATAGATCTCACGATGTTTTCTAATTTAAATAAATTAATTCGAATGTGCTTTTCTCACTAAACCGCATCGAAGGAACAAGATGAAGACTTCCTTCAATACCAAATACTAAAGGTGGAACCCTTTGTGGTTCGACCCCGGCGGCACCACCGCCACACCTATTTCTACCTAATAACAGCTGTGTTAGGCTCTGCTGTGTTCCGTTTTGAAGGGTGTGATAAGGGAGACAGACTTTTCCGAGGCGTTCCAGCTTAGTCCTCAGGGGTAGCGGCGCATCTGTGGTCGACCTCAGGTAGGAATATCTAATCCTATCTGGGGTTGATTGCAGATGTCCACTGGCGGCAGTAGCCACTTACAATCAGGTGGACTGCATGCTCGTCTGCTACTCCTATGTTATAAAAAAAAAATACAAAAACAGCTCAGTAGTGGAAACGCAGTCAGCGGCCATATAATAATTGATTTCATTTTAATTTAAAAAAACAGTCCAACAACACGACATTCCCATTAAACTGGGCGAATAATATTTTTATTATTCGCATACAATTTATAATTCAGAAGCGAAGCGTACCGATGCAGGGTGGCTAAATGAACTTCCGCCGCCGCTCATGAATACTTATTGCATAGTAAATTCCACGCTCGCACTCGCGACCCGTCCTTCGCTGTGTATACGTCGTAAATCCATTACTTTCCCACTACTGGGGATAGTATCTGGGGATTCTAAGAAGTTAGAATAAGATAACTTTAAGTCATAGTCCACTATGATATAGTATATTTCACACACACTTAAGATTTTTTTTAATAACTCACTGGCGTGTAGGATTCATCACAATTTTTCACACATGACTTGAAAAATCAAAGATGTGTCAGGATAGGTCTGGGATTCGAACTTCAAGACTTCCCAATTGAAAGGTTGATTATCTAACCACTAGGCTATCACTGCTTACAGGTATATAAATTACACAAGCAGGCTCACCTATACATTTTATATCCACTTGTACTTTTTAAAATTATTACTATTACCATTAGACAACGTATAATCTTTTTAAACGGCGAAAAAACTAGAAACTTTACTCCAAGGCGTTCCACGTATTGTTCCACCACTTACATTCGAGTAGTGGAGATAATACGTGCTTTAGGGCTTTCTTCAAAACCTAGGGCTCTCACTTCGCTTTTTGTAATACCTAGCATCTAGATATTCTTGTGACTGCATTTACTAAGACGTCATTATTTTGTGTTTTCTAGACTGTGTTTTTTTTCATAGTATGTGTGGTAAGGGAGACATACTTTTTCTAGGCGTTTGAAAATTTATTTACCCTAATTACTTTAAATTACATTACAACTTAAAATATACGCGTCATAATAACAGTGACTATAATAATAATATATATAAAATTCTCGAGTCATAATGTTAGTTACCGTAATCCCCCGAAACGGCTTTACCGATTTTCACCAAATTTTATATGCATATTCAGTAAGTCTGAGAATAGACTACTATTTTTCATACCCCTAAGTAATAAGGGTTGTTCACCCTTAACATTTTTTTATTTATATGGCAACACAACGTTTGCCGGGTCAGCTAGTAATAAAAAAAAGTTCAAAATACTCGTCTCAGTTAAAATCTACGCTCCATGTCTAAACAAAACAAACAATATTATAAACTCCAATCAAATGCTATAAAAGCATTTGTTTACACATTTATTTAAAAGCTTTTCAAAACGCAATAGCCACGAAGTATTAAAACAACATTCTTAATTCAAATATTCAGTAAAAATCCCCTATATATATATATTGACGCGGCAATACCAATCGACAACATGTTATAATAACGTCGGCCATTTAAAAGGCCAATTCCGGAACGCATTACATTGAATGGTCGACAGAAATCGTTCGAAATTCAAACGTTTTTTGGACTTGTCTCACTGCGAGTGATAGGCGATAACGATATTAGTTTTAGTATATTAGTTATAACAACAATACAACGATGCAGTTATAGCTTCGTTCGCAGTTATATGTTCAGCTCTCAAGCCGGGGGCCCGGCGTTCAAATCCCTACCTCTTTAACTTGCCGTATTCGAAACTGATTATCAAATACTTCCACTGTGAAGAAAAACACAGTGAGAAACCCTATATACTTGAGAAATCCTTTAAAAAATCTCAAATATATAAAGTTCGCACTTTGACATTGAGGTACACTAAAGCTTTCTACACTCACAGCCCCACACTAGGATTCCCTGTATAGGACACACACAGAGATAAATACACAAACACCCAGATTCAGAAACAGAAATCTAAATTTATCATTTAGAAATCTGTCTGGCCGGGGATCGAACCCGGGACCCTCTACGCGTCAGACCGGCATGGTGACCGCTCCGCCACGCGGGTCGTCAACTACACTAGAATTTATACTTCTCATTTTGAGAAAAGATCCATGTTCAGCAGAAGGACAGTAATGAGTTAATGATGAATTACACAGGAATTATATCAGATCCTTAGACTGTCATTTCAAATACCGATTGTCCGTGTAAGAAGTTATTAAAACACTTTTTAATTGTCACTTCGCTTATCACACAACTAGCATCCCTCCAGTCACTGAGACTCATACTTAAACTAGGCACGCGCTTCAAAACGGTCATTTCCCATCGAGCTCTCGTCACGTGAACACGTGTACGACACAACAATGTGCCGTTAAACGTTCGAAACGCTCCTAATGATATCGGCTCTAATTGGTCCCGACAAAAACGGTCACGATATAAACAGTTAAATTAACCGATTTACACCGCTTTCAAACCAACTATAGATACGCTAATGGAGTGAGAATGGAGTCGATTTGTATAACTAACCGCTTCGGCATGGAATTTCTAGTTTTGGTCTCACGTAGTTGTAATGACTTGAACACTTAGTGTTCGTTTTCGGAATTGTGTACTCGTGTAATCTGTGTAAGTGTCTTCTGATATTGTCAATTATTTACATATCTGTACCCTTACCATGAGTTTTCAATACATCCCACAATTTTACGTTACGTTTACTCAACCCATTATTCTGTTCCGTTTGCTTCAGTAGACTGAGTAAATGTAACAATAAGTAAGTGTTCAAGTAATTTTGTCTGCCTCACATGTTCGCAAAAAAGAGAGACAAAACATAAAGCGTCATTTTGTCAATTTAGATATTTAATGTTACGTTACTGAAACTATAATTCTGATACAATCCGCTAGGGGCGCTGATTGGAATTTGTATGGGCAAATACGTAAACCAATACCAAAACAGACATATTTGTCAAAACGTAAAAACTCAAAGGGTACTGATATAGCTCATCTATTTACATTTACGCCTATTTATATATTTAAAAGCAGTGATAGCCTAATATTAAGAAACTCGGCCTCTTGATCCCTTGATCAAGAGGCCGAGTTGGTCCGAGGTTCAAATCCCAGGCACGCACCTCTGATTTTTCAAAGTTATGTGCGTATTAGAAATTATTTATCACTGGCTTAAACGGTGAAGGAAAACATCTTGAGGAAACCTGCACACCTGAGAGAATTATAAAAAAATATATATAAAAAAATAGTCTAGTTTGAAAACTATTTTTTTTAAGATTTCTCAGATTTGTAAGATTCTTCACGATGTTTTCCTTCACCGTTTAAGCAAGTGATAATTATATTCTAATACGCACATACCTTTGAAAGATCAGAGGTGCCTGCGATTTGAACCTCGGATCCCGCGATAAAAAGGCCGAGGTTCTTCACCACTAGGCTATCACTGCTGTTCCTTAAGTACACGTAAACACTTAGTAAGCAATATTATAATAAACACAAACATATTTCCCCACTAATCACAACACACTATAGTAACGTTAACAAATCGTAACTAGAGGGAAACATTTACGCTAATGGCCGCGATAAAATCAAATCAAACGCCGCCACGGAAACGTTGTGAACTCGATTATTTCCGTTCGGTTGATTAAAGGTGATTGCTGCTAGTTTAGGTGTGGACGGTTGGTTCGGTTTAGTTTGTCTGTATTTGTTATGTGAAGATTTCGTAAGGAATATTTGATATCGTTTCACGTTCCTTATAGTAGAGGATCCCAATATAGGTCGACCTTCACCGAGCTGGTTAATGGGTGAAACGTTTTTTTATATATAACTAGCTGACCCGGCAAACGTTGTGTTGAAATATAAATAAAAAATGTTAAGGGTGAACAAACCTTATCACTTAGGGGTATGAAAAATAGATAGTAACCGATTCTCAGACCTACCGAATATGCATATAAAATTTGGTGAAAATCGGTAAAGCCGTTTCGGAGGAGTACGCTAACTAACATTGTGACACGAGAATTTTATATATAACATTAAATATGTCAAAAAATATATTGCAAATGTAATATCCTAACAATAAAATGATTAAACTAGGAAATACCAGTCAATCTGACAACCTCCGTTGCCATCTGTAACCAACTACATATGAACAGTGGCTCTACGTAAAGTCGATCACAGATGAGTTGCTATTGCTGAGAACTGACACTTTCGTCTCACATAGAAGTCATCCGGCATCTATCTACAGCATTCCACCAAAAACGCATAAATGATCCACCCTCGAAATAGTTTTGAACGTGGAACCACCTCGCTCTAAAAGAGCACGTTCTCTAAAAAGCTCCCAGCTCTAAAAGTACAACGTTTTATTACAAGTCAATTATTAAAAAAATAACATTCGATTATTGACAATATCATCGTCTACACCTTACAAATACACACATTACAAGTCAACAATAAAAATACTACATACGACTATTAACAAACACATTATCTACACATTACAAATACACACAACCCTACAAGACTTGGTTCCTAAAGTTCCTTGTACATTATTAGGGGATTTGTATTCCGTCGGGGTCGGTGCGGGCGACCATTTTTCTCGGAGATAAAACGAGGGCAACGGCCGGATTGATGAATAAATGTGTACATTGATGTATCATTCGAATAAATACGACGAAACTCAGATTTTATGATCTACATAGTGGCGTGAAAAATAGATCCGGAAGTTTCAACAAATCGTATGTAAGTGTAAAGGGGCCCTTATACAAATTGGCAAATGATTTTTGAAATAGGTAAAATTTATTTTATATCAAAGGAAAACTGTAATTATTTGAAGGTGGTAGAACCCTTTGTGGTTCGACTCCGGCGACACCACCGCCACACCTATTTCCTTATAGATAAAATATACATTGTATTTTTCATATACATTTTGTAGATTTTTACATTTACATAAAGAAGAGCGCAAAACATTAAACCATCAAGTCGAAGAACGTAAAGATTAGAATACAAACGAAAAACAGAAGGCTCACGGTGAGGACACACTCGAGCCCTTTGAGTCGCAAGTGAACAGGCGGGATGAGTGCGAATGAGCCACGCAACGAGCGAGCACTTGAGCTCGAACTTAATCTAGAGAGAGAGAGAAGGAGACGGCACCAAATAGCGCAGTCCACAGTAAATATTGCGATGAAATTTCAAAATGAATATTTTAATCTTATATTTATTCCATACACTTACAGCTAACCAAAATGCTTACATGCAACAAAACATTTTTTATCAGATTTTATTAGAATACGACAAACGTAAGAGGATTCGTGCTGAGAACAGCTCGAGCCCTTTGAGTCGCAAGTAAACAGGCGGGATGAGAGCAAATGAGCCACGCAACGAGCGAGCACTTGAGCTCGAGCTTAATCTAGACAGAGAGAGACGACAACAAAACATCAAATAGCATCGCGAAATCAACGCATTGGCTACAACAAAAAATGGATGGAATTCCAAAGTGGATGATTGATTACTTCGATTAATTGCAAGTTTCCAAGTAACAACAAACAACAAAGCACAATATACATTGAAACAATTTTGGTAAGAATACGACAGACGTAAGACACAAGGCCCGCGGTGAGGACACACTCGAGCCCTTTGAGTCGCAAGTGAACAGGCGGGATGAGTGCGAATGAGCCACGCGAAGAGAGAACACTTCAGCTAGAGCATATTTTAGAAAGAGAGACGACAACAAATAGCATCGTATTATCTATGCGCAGTCGAGTACAAATAGCGTAATGGAATTCCATAATAGACAAATTCTTTATTCTTCTATTTGCTACATTAAACTTGTAAGTAACAAATGCTTACACACAATAAAACGCAATATATATCAAAACAATTTTGATCAGAGTACGACAAACAGAAGGAGGTTCGAGTTGAAGACACACTTAGCCCTTTGAGTCGCAAGTGAAAAGACGGGATGAGTGGGAATGAGCCACGCGGAGAACGAACACTTGAGCTCGAGCCTAATTTGCGGATAGACAAATGTTAAAAGTATTTGCGACAAATGACGCTATAAAACTAAGCGGAAACATTTAATACTACTACTGCTACTTGTGTAAGCTTAACACAAAATACAAGAACAAAATGGAGATGAATCGAAAATCTAGTAGATACATAGGTACTCAGAGTTAAATATTTTTTTTCGCTACGTTGATTGACGTCAGGTAGGATACCTGTCATACTTGGGATCAATTGCAAATGTTGGTGACCATAACCACCTAACATTTGATGGGCTGCATACGCACTTAATACTTCCGATTTCCCATAAAAAACTAGAATATACTATATAAGAACATAATTTTAATTACATAAGATTTTGATTTTTATATTTTCATTTTTGCATCTTAGTTTTGCTACTTTGTATTCTATTCATTTGCTAATAACGAAAAAAAACCCAGTTGTTAAAATATTCACATTCGGGTCCAGTATTCCCATCGTAAACCATCCAACCACCATAATACGTTTCAACAAGGCGCAACACCCCCGGGTGAATAGGAACAGGGGTGCCGCCATCGCGTTATGAACCCGACCCGGATAAAAAACCCGCCCGGGTCGCCCCACGAGGTGAATAATTCAGGCCGCGTCTCGATTCAACAAGTTGCTACGTTGCATCGATTTATCGAAACTTTAAAGCGTTATTCAAGATCAGATTTAGAAGTTTACAAATTTGCAAAATAAAAATATGGTCTTATTTTATGATTTACTAATTTACCTCATATTTTTTTGCTCTAAAGCCACAAATTACAATAAAAAGGTACTTAATTTTTGTTTTGAACTTTGAATTTTTACTTCAATTAGACACTATTTAAAGCATAAAATTTAACAATCAATTGTCAATTTGACTGTTAAACTGACTAATGAGTCTAAATATTGTTTTTCACGTTCCAACATAATATACAATCGCTAAATAATATTCAGCACGACTTACAACGGATTTCACTAAATATTTCAAATTCAATTCCACAAACTCATAAAATATTTCATCCTGAAGCATTGAATAAAAAACATCGTCTCAGCGGTATCTAGAGGTGAATAATTCAAACCGCGTCATTGTATTCAACAGGTTGCCACTAAGCAAACAAATGTTATGATCTAGTTCAAACTAGTTTTTCCTCGTATTAACTAGTAGTTTTTAAACGACGGACGTCCGCTCTGCGGGTCTGCATACAACATATTTCGATATGATCTAATGATCTTATGTTGTGACAGAAAATGAGACAGATGTAGGTAACATTGTAGTTTTTGATAGATACGTTTGAATCTCAGGCACACACCTCTACTTTTTCAGAGTTCATCATTCATCATCAACAACCCATTACTGTCCCACTGCTGGGCACAGGTCTCCTCTCAGAATGAGAAGGATTAGGCCATAGTCCACCGCGCTGGCCAAGTGCGTATTGGTAGACTTCACATACCTTTGAGATTTTTTTTTTAGAAATCTCTCAGGTATTCAGGTTTCCTCACGATGTTTTCCATCACAGTTGATCAAGTGATAATTAATTTGTAATACGCACATAACTTTAAAAAATCAAAGGTGCGTGCGTGCCTGGCATTTGAACCTCGGACCCTCGATCGAGAGACCGAGTTTGTTAACCACTAAGCTATCACTGCTTTTTCAAAGTTACGTGCAAATTACTAATTAATTATCACTGTGCTTTAACGGTGTTAGAAAACATAGTGAGGAAACCTGAAAGTTGTTTAAAAAACACCTCAAAATCTACCAATAAGCACTTGGCCAGCACAATGGACTATGGCCTAACCTTGTCATTCAGAGAGGAAACCTGTGCCCAGCAGTGGAACAGTAATGGATTAACGATAACTATATATATTTATATTTCTTATGTGCGTGTGTATGCCACTGAATGCTCCTCCTAAACGACTGGACTGATTTTGATGAAATTTGTTGTGTGTGTTCAAGGGGACTTGAGAATGGTTTAGATTCACAATTTAGTCCGTGGGAAAAGATTTTTTTAATTAATTTTTAATTCGTAAGTTGTTATAGAATAGGAAACTGTGCATTTGATCAAGTGATGATCTTTAGCAAAGTTGTTGTCCTAGAGCCCACGAGGGTTTGGGAGTTGGTAAGACCAATTTTCGACAGATGACACCTGCAATGCAAATTTTCCGTTTTATGTATGTCATATTATTTCTTTAAAATACGGGCGAAGCTGCGGGCACCACTAGTGAACTATATTTCTATAATAAATTATATATGTATGCTACAGAAACAATAATTCTTGTCTATTGAAATCCACCCATCCATCGTTTAGTTCTATTCGACCTAGTTTTGAGACTATTTCGACAATCTGTTTTCATCAATCTAGATTAGACTAAGTGCGAAACACTGGTCAGACATAACATAAACGTATTCGTCTATTAATACCAATAGGGCAGACATAACATCCTGTAAACTTATACCGTACCTTTGATCTATGAACCATTAATGTTTGCATTTTAACTTTGTTATATTTGTACTCATCTTTAAAAATCTAATTTCTAATATTTAAAGGCAAATTACTTAGGCTTAATACGCAAAAAAATATGCGTGTGAGAAATTAATTATCACTAGCTTTAACATTGAAGGAAAACATCATGAGCAAACCTCCACACCTGAGATTTATTAAAAAAACATCTCAAGGGTATGTGAAGTTTACCAATACGCACTTGGCCGGCGCGGTAGTCTATGGCCTAATCTGAGAGGAGACCCGTGCCCAGCAGTGGGACAATAATGGGATGATGATGATAGTGACAAAAAAATAAATGAAAAAGTTGGTCTATTCATTCAATTTTCCTCCAGTTTATACACATGATATATAACCCACTCACATTTAAATTACTACAAACACACCACACGTCATTGAACAGCTCACAAAAAGGTACCACCTACCCCTTTTGTAAAAGGGCGTCAATTTCAAAAGTCGCGTGAATACAGCTCTTTACAATGCTAATGATGACTTCCAACCTTGACACGTGTTTCAGCCTTTGGACTAAACAAATAAAACTGCGGACGGTCAGCGGAAACGTACGTGTATGAAAGCATATAGACATCATAAAGAGTGTATGAATACGCGATGAATATTTAGACCTCCGAGATGTTTTTTTTTTTATAATATAGGAGTAGCAGACGAGCATGCAGTCCATGGACATGGTAAATGGCTACTGCCGCCCATGGACATTTGTAATCAATCCCAGATAGGATTAGATATTCCTACCTGAGGTCGGCAAAGATGCGCCGCTTCCCCTAAGGAGTAAGCTGGAATGCCTCGGACAAGTATGTCTCCCTTACCACACCCTTCAAAACAGAACACAGCAGCGCCTAAAACTGCTGTTATTAGGCAGAAATAGGTGTGGCGGTGGTGCCGCCGGAGTCGGACCAAAAAGGGTTCTATCACCTTCAAATGTGTATGAAATACTTAAATTTGTGTTCTACACCTTTGTGTTCTATTTATTTCATTCATTTGTAACGATCGACGGCAGTTAGTCGGCTTTCTATCTTAAGGAAGACTTTAAATTTATCGAGTACAGTAGGAATTTGAAATGAATGTAGAGACAACTAGATCTAGAACGAATTTGAAGTCAAAACGTTTTCGTGGCAAACAATCAAAACCATTGTAACACACACACACACGCATTCAAAAACAAGAAGCTTTTAATTTTAGTTAAAAAGTTTTCTCGAATTTTACTTTTCTATCTATTGTTATATGAAAGATCCCGTATCCTGTACAAACGATTGGAAAGTTCTATCCGTTAGTTCGCTAAGTTTTCGTGCTAGTTCGTTGCCAACTAGTTAAGGGAACTCTGAAACTAGTCGCTATTTTAAAGATTTAGATCACTAAGTTCAGAATCTAGTATGGAGCGTTAGAATATTTCCTAGCAAGAGAACATTGATTTGATGTCATAAGTTGAAAGAAGGTAAAGCCTCAATAGTTAATGGATCCTTGGAATGCTACATTTCCTCTAAAAGACTTTGAAAAAGCTCATCTACTTAGCTATAAGTTCTTAATGACTACTTTCCATCAAGAATTGTTTATGAAACTTTGATATTATATTATTAAGTGATATTGTACATTATAATATGACATTGATACATGATATTGATACACATGATATTAAACTATTGGCAACATTGTCGCAATTTTTTCCACCTCCATTCTGGCATATAAGACATTCCAATAAACTTAGGAGTACCTACGAAAATAAGATTGACATAAAATATATTACGTAATTATATTACTAAGTAGCAACGTCACATGATTTTATCAAAGTTTAATTTGAACGACATAGCGTGACTTTAAAACATTTTACTACCAAAACCATTTAGGGAAAAAAGTGGAAAACCCATAATTCAACCCTTTTCGACCAAATCAAAAACCAATGAACGCGTCGCCGCTGAAGCTGAAGTGGGTCAAAGAAAACGTACGACCAACGTAATTCAATCGAACTAGTTACGATCAAAGTTCTAGAGTTAGAAAGGACACATTCTCGTACCTACAGTTTCACTACTTTACGAAGTTACTGATAGCTAACTATCGTGTACTTTACCTTTCGAAGTTTTTGTTCTATCGTTTTTTATATAATATAGGAGTAGTAGACGAGCATGCAGTCCACCTGATGGTAAGTGGCTACTGCCGCCCATGGACATCTGTTTTTAACCCCAGATAGGATTAGATATTTCTATCTGTACCCTTACCATGAGTTTTTACGTTTTGACTAATATGACTGTTTTGGTATTTGTTTACGTATTTGCCTATAGAATTTCCAATCAGCGCCCCTAGCGGATTGTATCAGAACTTAGGGGATTGTATCCGTATTGACCCATACAATTTCAAAGTACTGAGTACTGGGTACTGAGGTCAGTCACAGATGCGCCGCTACCCCTGAAGATTAAACTGGACCGCCTCGGAAAGTACATCTTCCTTAGCTCACCCTCAAACCCTATACCACCACCACCATTGCTGGTCAAGTATAAAGCTCTTAAAAAAGCAAAAGTTCATGACACTTCCAAGAATACAGGTAAATACGGGGTCTTGAAAATAGAAAGTTAAATCGATTATTATTCATTAATAACTATTTTCCATCAAAAAAATTCCACCGGCGACTTCCAAAATAATATTTCTGTTTACTCACAAGCCATTCTTTAATTTGGACGATCTCCAAGAGTATCCAGTGAACTTACCTGTAATAAAAGAAAGAAATATTAAACGTTACAATTTCTTATAAGTTACGGGCATGAGATGAGCCAAATTCTTATTGAAAGTAGATCACTTAGACTAATGAAAATTCGAAATTCGAGACGTTAAATAAACATTACATTAAAATGATTGAAACTTTAAAAAAACATATACTTGCTATAATTTTGTAGCATAATCTTGATCAAAGTTTTACAATTAAATTGAGTAATTAAACAAATGTTTATCAATCTTGAAAGTTTAACTTGAAATTTAATTGATTTAAAATAAACAAAACCATGAAATAATATTTTGAAGCACAGGACCTACTCAACACTACAAGTAATTACGGCGGTGATACCTACCCAGTCGAATCAATTACTTTATCCCCCCCTTTTTATAACATAGGAGTAGCAAACGAGCATGCAGTTCACCCTATAGTGAGTGGATACTCCCGCCCATACATCTGTATCCTAGATAAAATTAGTATCCTACCTGAGGTCGTCCTCAGATGCGCCGCTACCCCTGAGGACTGAGCTGGAACGCCTCGGAAAAGTGTGCCCCCATTGCCACTCTTCAAACCAGAACACAGCAGCTTAAGCGCTGCTGTTATTAGACAGAAATAGGTGTGGCATTGCCACCGCCGGAGTCGAACCACAATGTTCTACCACCTTCAAAGAAAATCTCCTACACCAAATACCACACCACGTAATCCCGCCCCAAAGCCATCATTCCCCACCGCTAGAAACGTACCAAGCCGCCGTAATCGCACTAAATAACTCGCAACTAATTTAACAACACACACCTAGGCGCCGTTATCTCCGTATTACATACTGAATGAGTAATTCCGAGCGAGAAACTTTATAACAACAGGCCAAGTTTCAGGTGTTCAACTATTTATTATAGTTACCGTGTACCGTATATTATTGTACCTTCCTTTTATACGAGACTAGCTTTTACCCGCGTCTTCGCTCGCGGTCAGAGGTTGATGACAATACAATAATTTGATAATATTGTGCTTAAGCTCATCAGGTTAAAATACAAGTTTATTCTTATCTATACCTTATTTTATAGTATATAAGAACAATGTGTCTACTCCTTTATGTGATAAGACAAAGAAGTGCAGTGTCAGAGGACGCTACCTTCATTATATGATTATTTAGCAGTTTAAGTTAGCGTAAAATCACTCATTAGTCTTATAGTAGGCTAGATTGTAATTAATATAAAGTACCTTATTACTCATTCGGTACTTTATACATGCAAAAAAAAACTCAAGGACGATATTTTTCGTAAGTAAGTAAGTAAGTTTCTAATTTATTTTTTTATTTTAATTATCGCTTTTAAAGTTTTTTTTTTAAAGATAAGGTTAAGTTTGTGTATTACGTTGTTAACTAACTAATAATTAATGTAAATGTACTTGGACTCAGTTCATATAGTTTCTATTTGAATCTAGATATTATGCATTAATTTATATTCAAGCTAACAAAAATGTCAAATTTCTAGTAGCCAGAAATGGTCAAATTTTGAAATTGACACACCATTCGATTATTAATATAGGACGATATTGAAGGATAGGTGTTATCCATTCAAAGATCGAGTTTACCCGTCAAGATTCGATAGGTAAGTCGATCCGTTCATATGAGTGGACATCGAATGAGAAAAATCATAATAACACGGAGGCTGTACCCTCGTCAAGGGTTATATTTAGAGATGTGCCGAGTCAGGTCAACTCGAGTCAGTACTCGAGTACTTACATAAACTCGCATACTCGAGTCCCAATAGTGATACTCGAATACTGACGATACTCGTACACTACAACTACTACTCGTACAAGTAAAAACTTGTTTCATTTTGTGTAGTGAGTGGCTTTTTTTTTTTTTTGCTCTGCCGTGCTATTGGACTGTATGTTGCAAAGTACTCGAGTACTTTGTGAATACTTTGGACTCGAGTACTGACTCGATTCTTTTTTATATGAGTACTAAAGTACTCGAATACCAAAAATGGCCGACTCGGCACATCATTAGTTATATTGACGTTAGCGGATGTCGCTGACGACTCGATTATAACCCGGCGAGTGAGGTGGTGATGACGAATGGTGACTTTCTGTACCGTGCGGCAGGGCTTTTTATAAAGTCGTTTTATAATCTCGGTAACTGAATCCGTGATAAAATGTCAAAGGTTAATTTAAAAGTCGACACTATTGGTTGTGACTTGTGTCCTTCTAGTGTAGAGATAGATGAACGTGTGTGAGGAAATACGTCGTCAGTGCATTACTGTACCACTGCTGGGCACGGATTCCTCTAAGATTGAAAAGAGTTTAGACCATAGTTCACCGCGCTGGCTAAGTAGGAATTGGTAGGCATCTGACAAGTTATCTGATATGCAATTCTAGATAACTACCAATTCGCGTAGAATTGTAGTATTGTTTATTTATAATTATATCGAGCAATAAGAAATGGGCCTCATTATTTGAAACACCGGACTAAAAAATCGACGGATCGATTCGACGGAAGCAATTTTGCTTTACTGAGAATCGAACACAAGATTATGTGTGCAAGTATAGAAAGCTAAACTAAACTTTAACCAAGCTACAATAATCATCCCTCCTTTAAAAAAATATCTCTGTCTGTTAATCCTTAAAAAAAAAACAATTTACATTCCCAAGAAAACGTTACCAATCCCTCTTAAAGTGACATCTGGGAACCCGAGACCTACGAAAGCCTTACTGTAGGAGAAAATTAAACAAATCCACCAAAACCTCAGTTTTGAGTTGAACCGGGGTGGGTACATGAATATTTCGCTGAATACACCTGAGCTTATAAGGGTGTGATTTCATTGTTTGAGAGAAGCGGATATTTTAGCTAATTAGTTATTAAAGTAAAGGGTATCTTATAAAGAAACCCAGAAAACAGAATACAACATACGGAATACATATTACTATCGCATACAATGTAAATTAAAATAAAATAAATATAGAATATTGTTGTTTAACGGAATATGAACGGAATCATCGAAAAAATAACAAACTCCCGTTGACTTCATTTAAGACAAGCAAGAAATTGGGACTTTTTATGCAAAATTTTCAGAGATAATACAAAAAAAATAATAATAATAAAACAATACAAGAATTGTAAAGCTTTATTCTGCAATATATTTCTAAAGCTCACCTATATCTTGCTTAGATAACGCTTTGTAAAAATTACCCAAAAAAAAATCCTATTTTACTTGCTACATAATGTGTTTGTGATTTTTCAAATAATTTGTACAAATACTATAAGTATAAAATATTTTCATATGATTCAGTACAATTTTAATCCACATCAAAAAATGAATACCATTAGTGTCATATATTCTTTTATTTCCCAACGTCAACCCAACCATTTTATACGCAACTAACAATTTGACAGACAGACAGACACGAATCGGATTTCCCCCATGAATCAGCGTGAAGGCTGATCAATCCAAACATAATATTAGCGATGTCAGTCAGAATTGAACCGAAATTTAACGGGCGGTTTAACTGGAGCTGCCCGCTTGGGATTAGGATGGACGGATGTAGGTCTCTGATATTTGATAGATGATATTTTAAGTGAATTTGTGTGTTTTTAAAGTAGAAAATGAGATTTAAATCCATCTGATGGTAAGTGGTTAATATCCCTTATAGGCATGTGTTATCAACCCCAGATTAGAGTCCTTGTCCCTGTAGTCCCGGGACTAGAAGGACTACGGTACCCCCGGTCTGTCTTAAGAGTTGACTAAAAGGGGGGCTTCCAGGGTTGCCGGCGGCCAGAATGGGTGTTCGAACTGTCCGGCCAGCAACTCCGGGAAGAAAGCGGTATGTGTGGTCGCATACCGTCGTGCACACTAGACGGTGTGGCGAGCGTCATGGTCACCTAGGCAGAGTCCGACGGGGCACCGCTAAGAGGACTCCCGTTGCACTCCTTAGGAGATCCCGATGTCCTTCACTCAGCGGTGTTAGTACGGTAACATTCACGTAATCCTGTGTCGCTCCTACGGTACTGGATACCTTTTGAAGGTTTCCCCCTCAATAAAAAAGGCCAGAAACTGATGGAACGGTAGTGTCTCCGAAGTCGAGCCGCAAAGGGTTCTACCACCTTTAAACTTTAACGACGCGTTTAACTAGAACGGCCCACTGGGGATAAGGATAGACAGATATAGGTCTCGCTGATATTTCCAGTGAATTTGTGTATTCCCTTGGAGTTTGACGGTGGTGGAAAATTTCGTGGTTCGATTGCGTCGACACAATTGCTACACCTATACCTTCTATCATATACTCGTAATAGTGGAGTAAAGTAAATACGTTTTTGATGACGGGCACGTCTACGTATCTAGACAAAGTAAGCGAGCTAAGTTGGTAATTACATATGTCTATGGGCGGCAGTAGCCACTTACCATCAGGTGGATTATATGCACGTTATCTACTTGTATACCTATTATAAAAAAAACTCATCTAAAAAATATTGCACACATACACACTTATTAGCGAGCTCTATCTTTACTCATACATTCATTCACACACACACACACACACGCGCGCGCGCAAGCGCACACACACACCGCAACATACACGCACATCTCTAAGAACGTATTAATTTCGTCGGCTCGTTTGAGCAGCATAAATAAATCAACGAGGGTGGAAGGCTAACAACGTCCGGGAACAATTCAGTTGTAAAGTTTCGTAAAATGCTCTTCGCAGCTTCGTACTTTTATAAATTATCAAAATATTGGACACAATTCCGATGGTGGTAGCACCATTTGTGGTTCGACTTCGGAAGCCTCACATAGCGTAGCATAGCGATACCTAATTATGTCTAATGACTTAATGCTTAATAAATACTAAGACGTACTTATAAGAGGCGTTTTAACTTATTCCTCGGGGGTATGTATGGCTTAAGTCAGATATACACGTATGTATTGCTTAACTCAGATAGGGAATCTAGTGTTATTTGGGGTTGATTACCGCAGGATAACTGCATTTGAAAAAGTAACAACAACATGACACACATCACAGTTATTCGCGCACTCTACCCTTCTCTCACAATATCTCACACACAGAAGCGCACACATACTCATCCTAAGAACGTATTAATTTCGTCGGCTCGTTTCAACAGTATAAATAAATTAACGAGGGTGAGAGGCTTACAACAAGCGGGAATAATTCAGTTGTAAAGTTTCGTAAAACGCTTCTCTCAACTTCCTACCTTTCTAAATTATCAAAATGTTGGATTCAATTAACATACAACATGCAACAGTGTGACGTAACGATCAAAACAAAACATAGAACATAATTATGTTACTTGAATTAATTAACAAAATTTATTTTCATTTCTATTTTGAATTGAAATTTGTTTAGGCGCGGTGTGAGAGGGAAAAAAGAATTGGTGTAACGATTTTTGAAACGGAAATGGTTAGTCTGGGGCGTTACGTTACAATGATAATATTTAATCTCTATCGATTTATACATATTACTAGCTGACCCGGCAAATGTTGTGTTACCATATAAATAAATTTGCAATAGATAATATTGTATTTTCATTTTGTTTTGTATTAATTTCATTTGTAACACAAATTGATTCACCGAGTTTTTTAATTATTTTTGTTAAAGTTCGAATTTTCTCGAATAGTTGAAATGCAGTGATGCACTGTAGAAAATATACTTTTTTTTACTATAAAACTAAGAACTTCTGTTCAATTCCGCGGCTTGTGTAAATCTACAACTAATTTGCAAACTTAAACTAAATAAGTAAAGTCAAGCTCGGATAAAAGTTGACCGCTAGTGACTAAATGTACTCGCTTCTGTACTTCAGAGGGCACTTTTATTTCTCTTATATTTTCAAACCCTTCGACGAAGGGCCATAAAAAGGTAGGAAACAAGCATATTCTCCACCTGATGGCAAGTGGCTACTGCCGCTCATGGGCACCCATAGATTAGTAAAGATTACTCACTCCTAACAAGAAATTGTACCCGGTTTTGAGAATTGAAATAGTTGCGTAAAAAAGTTTTGCCACGTCTCCGTGCTAAAATGTGCCTAAATTATTGGAAATAATTATTTATTTATTACTTAAATTACGTAATTATTACGTAAATTAGTTATTTATTCGTAAATTTTCTCTAAAAATGTTTTTATTTGTCAAGGATTAAAAAAAGAACTTACTAAAATAAGCCGTTTGTGGCTTCATTCAATTTCAAGGCGGCAAAGTATCTTTACTTATCTATGTGGGCACCTATAAACAATTCTTGTAGAACAGGCGTTATATGTAAAGTCGATCACAGATGCATTGCCACTTCTGACAACTACGATCTCATTTGTAACTAAGTCGTTTACATTCATTCAGTCATTTACATTCTTCTACCAAAACGCTGAAGCTGCATCACGGTGGAAATAAATGGTACCTCCATTTTTTTTTTTCTTCTCGAGGGGGAAACCTTCAAAAGGTACCCGGTGCCGTGGGAGCGACACGGGGTTATGTGGGATTTTTACCGCACTAAAACCCCCCCGGTGGCCGTCCTCAGCGCTGCGTAGAGGACTCCGGGATCTCCAAAGGAACGCAACCGGAGTCCTCTCAGCGCACTGCCCCGTCGGGCTCCGCCCAAGTGAGATTGAATCACCCCACCGTTCGATGTACACGACGGTATGCGACCACACATACCGCCGTCCTTCCCGGGGTCGTTGGCCGGACGGTTCGAGCTCCCACTCTTACCATCCGCAACCCCGAAAGCCCCTTTTAGTCGCCTCTTACGACAAGCAGGAGATACTGTAGCCCTATTCTGGTCCCGGAACTACAGGGACAAATGGTACCTCCCTAGTCGATCTTCAATTTATTTTTACCGTGTAAATGAAATACAAATTATCCACATAAAAAATAATAATTGAGTGTTTGAATCAAGTCGTATCGCAACATACGTTCGGGTCGACACGTATTTTTTCTTTTATAATAGAAAAGTGTATGCTGCACTCCATCTGGTAAGCCTAGAAATAGATATAGCGATGGTGCACTGTACCCTTTGTATGAGTTTTTACGTTTTTACAAAAATGGCTGTTTTTGTATTTGTTTACATATTTCCCATGCATTTCCAATCAGCGCCCCTAGCGGATTGTATCACAACTGACGGAAATATATGGGAAATACGTAAACAAAAACAGTCATTTTTGTCAAAACTTAAAAACTCATATTAAGGGTACTGGTCGAAATTTACTTTTCTTTTTACCTTGTATACGAAATATAAAATCTCCCACATAAACAATAAAAATTGAGTCTTAAAGCACCCGCGCCGGTTTAGACACGTGTCATTATTTTCCAATATGGCGCCGTTGGAGTCACGTACGAATGTTTGCGGGCGTGCTTGATTGAAATCTCCGGTTCTATAATAACATCGCTAAAGTATGGCAGTGTTTACCGTTTAACAATATTATGTTTAGGTGATATAAAGAATATAGGATGAGTTTGGTTTATGTTTTATGTACATGTTGGAAATTGATTTTATTAGGACTTCAAACACGTGGATAATATTGTAAAGAAGTTGATGTTGTATATTAAATATCTTTATTGTTTTCAATGTTAGGTTTATTATCTCGAATCAGCCAAGGCCAGCTTAGTGGATGAGACCTAATCAATCTGTTTAAGTAATCAAATTAAGTAGACATATAGAAAACATCACGACGAAACTTGAGATTTCAGAAAAAATCTCCAGAGCCAGTCAAGTCTACCAATTCGCACTTGGTTATCACAGTGGATTATGAACTAAACGTCTCTCAATTTGACCTAGTCTAAAAGTAGAATCATGTCCAGCGGTGGGACAATGTTGGATTGGTGACAAACAATCAAAACATACATAAACAAGAAAACTAAAAAGTTGGTAAATACTAAAATTTTTGGTATTCCTAAACAGCATACGAAACCCTATTAGATATAATAACACATCTTACACAAACAAGCCCAATATAACACACACACGCTAAATTCTATAACAGAAAAAGCTCAGCAAATCCTAGTAGAGGTACCGCGAAGCCTCTGTAACTAATGCTCACCCTTATCTCCTAACGGATTCCCTTCCATCTAATAGATTTCACGAGATACTTCGCGGGGAAGGTACCTAGTTCGTTTAATACCGGGGATAACTTATGGCGGTTGCGGACTGCTTGACCTGTGACTGCTCCTATTTTTTGGACGGACTTTTTGGATTTTTTTTACGAAATTTGGGTATATTAGGCCTATTTAAATAGACCTATCCAATTCGGTAAGTCTTCGGGTGAATAACAGATAGGTACACTTATCGAAGAGGTTTTTACACTCCAGAGCCATGAAATACATAATATTTTAGTGTTGGCCATTTTAGGTCTATTTAAATAGAGCTATCCGATTCTGTAGCCGAAGTAGTCAGGTAGATAACAAGTAGGTACAAAAACCCAATAGGTTTCCACACCCCAAAGCCATGAAATAAACTTTTTTAATGAGCACCTTTTATCCAATTAATATAATAAATTAAGACACTCCACTTGTTTGTGGATGGCGATCGTGGTGAATCCCACTTGTAGGTACACGTGCTAACCGGACATGGCTGCTTCGGTGAGTACCTGCACAGGATAGGCAGGGAGGTCTCAGCGCGGTGCCACCATTGTGGACATGCCCAGGATTCTGCGCAGCACACGCTCGAGGAGTGCCCAGCGTGGCAACTCGAGCGGCAGATCCTTGTGCAGCACATAGGGCCGGACCTCTCCCGGAGAATGTTGTTGCGGCGATGGTCCGTTCTGGCGAAGCGTGGGATAGCGTGGTTGCGTTCTGCGACCGCGTTATGCTCGCTAAAGAGGACGCCGAACGGGCCAGGGAGCGCGCCGATCCCGCGCGGAGAAGGCGACGCCGTAGTCGTCGATAGCGCCCATTGGCGCGGTGTCCCTGTAGTTCCGGGACTAGAATAGGGCTACGGTATCCCCTGCCTGTCGTAGGAGGCTACTAAAAGGGGGCTTCCGGGGTTGCGGACGGCAAGAGTGGGAGCTCGAACCGTCCAGCAAGCGACTCCGGGAAGGACGGCGGTATGTGTGGTCGCATACCGTCGTAAACACTACGTGGTGTGGGAGGAGCGAAAACTGCTCCCCCAGTGTAGATCCCGTTGGGCATCGCGCTTGGAGGGCTCCGGTTGTGTTCCGTTGGAGATCCCGGAGTTCTCCAACAAGCGTTGAGGACGGCCACCGGGGGGGTTTTAGTGCGGTAAAAATCCCACATAACCCGGCGTCGCTCCCACGTCGTCGGGTACCTTTTGAAGGTTTCCCCCTCGAAAAGAAAAAAAAAAAAAAGGTACACACCTATAATCAACCGCGAATAGAATCCAAGTCCTCTCTAAGGTTTGTTCCTTATGCATAACTGCATACAACCTGTTGTATATGTTCTTTGCCTAATGCACTGGCTCGACTACTCACTATGTGCGCAGGCGGCTGTCCGCTCTCACCCTTGGCTCGCACGATACTGGCGCCGCGCGCCCGCCACACCGTGAGCACGAGACAGTGTTTACTGCTGTGCTGTACTTTAGTTAATAGCCATGACACAAACACTACACACCCGATGACTCCCGATGACTAAGGGAGATAGTACACGAGCGGCCGTTTAGGGCGACTGACGGGTGGTTGCAGTCGGTGGCTGTTGTCGCTAACAGAAAGCCACGATAATCGACAACCGTCGATGGCGGTCTAGCCTGTCACTCGTCTATTAAATTTCTTAATGTTAATACCCCGTATATTCACCCTTACCACACCAAAAAAACACTACCGCATCACATCGCCATTGTAGGGCTCCGGAGACTCGCAGCGATGCTTAGGCCAAAGGCTTTATCGAACGAATCGAGGTTTTTAAGGTATATTTGATAAGGTTAGAGAAAAACAGCGTTCCTTTATTTTACGTAGTCAGAAGTGACATAAAATATATTTTCTTTTAAAAATGCGAAAAAGTATAAAATGGTAAAAATATATAAAATCTATCCCTATTGTCAGCCAGCAGCCTGCATCGCCAACAGCCATATTATACCACAAATAGATACACATTTTTTTCCTAAAACTTTTCTATCTTGCCTCAGTAAGCTGCGTATTTCGCTAATGGAGAGTAAGTATCAGATAATGTCATGCCCTGCGGGTGAAGATTGTGGTTTTTTGGGAGACAATAAGGAAATATTCACTGGGATTTGTTTACTACCTATTCTTTCACTGAAGTAATCTTTGGGTTTACTGTGTTGCGGTGGGATCTCTGCTTTTTCGTTTATCACTTTCTGTCCCACTGCTTAGTATGTAATTAGAGTGAGAAGGGTTAGGCCACCGTCTCCTAATATGAATATTTTAGTACATTTTATGAACATTTTTGAGAAAAATCTGAGACGCGTATGTTTCTTCACGAATGAATTCTTTCATTGTTAGAACAATACGTGATTTTTTACATGCTTTCATGTAGCTTCACCTGTCCCGGTTTTTTTTTAATCAAATCTTGCAAGCTAAATTTTTACTCAAAAACTTCGAAAAATGTGAGATGCCCGCGTAGGATTCAAACCCTCATTCGAACATTCAAACTCCTACGTAAAAAGACGAATTTCAAAGTACTAAGTTATCAAGGCAGTGATAGCCTAGTTGTTAAGAAACTCGGCCTCTCGATCGAGGGGTCCGAGGTTCAAATCCCAGGCACGCACCTCTGATTTTTCAAAGTTATGTGCGTATTAGAAATTAATTATCACTCGCTAAACGGTGAAGGAAAACATCGTGAGGAAACCTGCATACCTGAGAGATATATAAAAAAAAATTCAAAGGTATGTGAAGTCTACCAATACGCACTTGGCCAGCGCGGTGGACTATGGCCTAATCCTTCTCATTATGAGAGGAAACCCGTGCCCAGCAGTGGGACAGTAATGGGTTGATGATGAAGTTATCGCTGCATTTTAAGATAAGAAAACTCAATATCATTTGTAAATAGACGCTACCACGAAACCATAGGAAGCAATATGTACAAAGTAAACACCCAAATACGACCCTTCGAAATCACAATCAATGACCCCAAATAACATCGAATGAAAAGTAAATAAGTGGGGAAATAGATTTCACTTCGAGAAAAAACCATAATCGATTATTATTATAATGGTGGGTACTGACTATAACGACTCCTGTAATATTACTACAGCTTGACGCTTGTAATAGAGACATAATGCGTTTTAAATTGATTTACAGTTGTAGGAACGTATCCTTTCAAACTAAGGTAAATGTCACTTCTATTAGAGGTTGATTATTCACTTCTACGAGCCGTAGACACGACAACCCACTATATCCATTGTGCTGGCCAAGTGCAAATTTGTAGATTTCACACACTTATCTCCTAAGTGATTTTTTAAGAACTCCTTTTTTAAGAACTCTCAGACTCTATGTATGCAAATAATAATTAATAAATTCTAATACGCACATATACTGGACACATAATATAATGATTGCGCATTAACTTAATATCTGAAACAATACTCACAAACGCAAATGTTCCTTTACCAACTCACTGACGAAACATTCGCAATCGAATATCAAACTATTACGTTACACGTCCCATCCCCAGTCAGTACCCGGCTTAACGTTTAAATCTCAACAAACACACTAGCCCCGCCTCCAGTGTTTGCTCGATACATATCTCGGTTTATGCCCACCATTTAATAAACTCCGTGCGGTAACAAATATTTGTCGTTGATTCCTAGACTAGCCCGTATTGATCCACGTAGCTTATTGGTCTTACGATAGGAATACTAAGCGAGGAAGCTTCCTCGGTTGCACGATTTTTCGGTTCTATACAAGTAAATAAAGTTGAAGTGTACGTTTGATTGCAAAACAACTTAAATTTTCTAAAGTATTATATACACCAAACTATATATAACAAGCTTTTATTTACTTTTGTTTCATGAAACTTTTAAAGAAAAAAAGATTGCATCTAAAAACTACGGTTTTAAGGAACCTAATTTTTAAAAAAAATGAAGTAGTGAGCAAGCATAAAGTCCACCTGATGGTAAATGGAGTACCGCCCAAGGACATCAGTAATAATCCCCAGGTAAGATTAAATTCTTATTTGAAGCCGGCCACCTTCGATCAACAATATTGGTATTCTTGATCGAAGCCGGCCACAGATGCTTTGCGAAGAAATTTGGCAATTTGGCATTACTGCCGGCAGTAGTGCCGCCGGAGTTAACCACGGAGGGTTCTACCATCTTCAAGCATCTGGAGCACTAACGGATAAGATTTGTAGCATATGATCGTTGCATCTAGATTCCAAAAAGTAAAATGAAGTACCTTAAGATATTTTTTTCGAACATAACAAACTTCTATTTTGAAAAACCCCAACATATTCAGTAGTATTATTTATCTCCAATCACCAAACCCCGTTCGACCCTAAGATGAGGTAGGTTACTCGCTATCATAGAGGTCAAAAAGCATCTTATTTATGTGTTACCAAACATCCGAAAAGTTGCCTTATCGCCGCAGTTTTATTTGCGAAAAGGTACACCCGACTTGTAATCTTTATTTTCACTATTTCTTGGAGTCCATAAATCTAACGTTAACGGAAAAAGGTAGTTTATTTATTGTAACGGAACAAACACTCCCATATACAGGCACCTACAGGGATTTATATAAATAAAAATAAAACTCCATATATAACAGAGGTTCTACCTGAAGCTGATCACAGATGCATTGCCACTCCTGAGGAATAACCTGATCGCCGCATACGGCATGAAGTTGGTAAAACCCTTTCTGATCCGACTCCGTACCTATTTCTGGCTAATAACAGCAGAGTTGAGCGCTGCTATGTTCTAGTTTGAAGGGTGTGGTACGGGAGACATACTTTTGAGAGGCGTTCCAGCTACGTCCTCAGGGGTTGCGGCAGATTTGTGGCCGACCTCAAGCCGCTACTCTTTTCCACCGGAACACATAAACTGCTTCACACCAGAAAAAGGTGGCGGTGATACCTTTTCAGTTGAACTATAATAATTTAAACCATACACTTCAAAAGATATTAAACTTCAGAAATCCTTGCACGTGGGTGCACACGATCCAACCCGCGAGCATAAAGTCATCTCGCTATTCTTTCCCATAAATCTGACGATAAACGTGGAATGGGTAAACTTTGAGAAAATGTTAAAAAACGCCCGATAAGAAAGACCCGATCGAGAATAAACTCTGCCTTTAAGGGGATGCTACATAAAATGACAATAAAGTCCGCTGTATAAAGGGACATCGCTTTGTTTTAATATCATTGAAGTAGGAAATATTGTTGATCGATTTCAGCGGCACCACCGTCACATTTTTTTTTATAATAATATAGAATACGCAGACGATCACGCAGTCCACCCGATGGCAAGTGGCCATCGCCGTAATGGACATCCGTAATCAACCCCAGATAGGATTATATATTCCTACCTGAGCCCAGCCACAGATGCGCCGCTATCCCTGAGGACTAAGCTAAAATGCCTCGGAAGCGTATGTCTCCCTTACCACACCCTTCAAACCAGAACACAGCAGCGCTTGACATTGCTGTTATCCTTCAGAAATATGTGTTACAGTGGTGTCAATATATAAACTTGTTGCTTTCCATCGCCCCGTGCGCGAGGAGCCTTATCCTGAATTAAGTCGTCCGTCGTCGTATTAATACGTTTCAACATAAACAAGCGGACGTAATCGCCCGTCCGATACTATCGTTAAGTGTAACGGTTTCCCCTTCGCTCGTTACCATCGAAACAATTTCCACTTTGTCGTAGATGAGAAAGATAAAGATAGTAAAGCGTTATCAACATCATTGATAAAGTGTATTATAGTGATTCTTAGTAGGATGATGAGAATTCAAAAATAGTGTGATCGACAAGTAATGCAATCAAGAAAATTATGAACTTTAGCCACTAATCCAAGTTCAATCACGCCAAATCATGTGATACATCGGTTCATTTTAGGGTTCCGTATACATACAAAGGGAAAAAATGAATCCTATTACTGTCTGTGACAGGGCTTTATCTATAAAACCGTAACAAACAGACACTTGAATTTTTTACAGGCTATGTATATACGGCCTTTATAACACACAATACTAAAAATATAAAAAGCTTGCGAATAAATGGGGCTCAGGATACAAAAAAAAATCAGCAGTAGAAAAAAACTATGCCCAGTACTACGTACTAAGACATAAATAGTGTTCAGTCGAATAGAAATACATTACTTATACTCGTACATAAATGATATATTTACTTTCATTGCCCTCACGTTGATGATCGGAAATGGCGTGCAGATGTGCTCCACTGGGCCCAGCGAAAGTGTTCCGCGGATGTAAA
The DNA here is from genome assembly GCA_014595695.2 of Epargyreus clarus clarus. Taxonomy (NCBI): domain Eukaryota; kingdom Metazoa; phylum Arthropoda; class Insecta; order Lepidoptera; family Hesperiidae; genus Epargyreus; species Epargyreus clarus. Next base: position 453,249 of record JACTTY020000019.1, read on the forward strand.
ATGATACATTTGTTACGCATGTATGACGGACGATCTTATATTGTTTTCTTTATAATGTATATAATGTAACATTTAGAAAAGTTTGGCCGGGTTTGAACTCGGAAGACCGGTATGGTGACTGCTCCGCAATGCGAGTCGTCAATGATAAAACATTTTTTTTATCAAAACTTGTTTCTTAGTGCTCACATAATTATTTGGAAAATTAGATAAACCGATTTTGACTGGACCTTTAAGTAAACATTTTCAACTTTTACGCGTTTACAATGCACCTTACATGTATACCGTTTGAACCAAAAATATTTAAAAAAAATCAAAACCACCACACACTATTTTTACGTAATACGTATAATACATAAAGCGCGTTCCACACTACACCGTTTGAATCGCAGATAAATCCGCGGTCACACCGATTTGCATACATTGTTCAATTAGCTCCCGGGGACCTGCTGTCGTTGTGCTGCCATACAAAACTCGCCCAAATCATACAAACAATTGGGGTCAGAATAGCTTGAATGATTTCGTTCGAACGCTTAACATCTGTTCAATAGTCCGGTACTGGATTGTTTAATTTGGCGAATGGATCGAGTGTACGTTGAAACTAGTGAGTGAATGTTTTGTGTATTTGATTTGAAATCAAATTTAGTTTCGAAATTTGAGATTATTTTTAGAGCTCCGTACTCAATGGAAATCCTTTATCGAGATATGCACTGATGTAATAATAAAAATAATTGGCCAAGTGCAAGTCAAACCCGCACCCGGAGGGTTCCGTAAAACAACAATTTTCATATGTTTTTTAATTTCTATTATTTATTATTATAGCAGCCACCGAAGTACACACATTGTGAAAATTTGGACTGTCTGCCTATAACGGTTCAACAGTTAATTGGAAAAATACCGAATAGCAGTTTGTTGTATGGGGACCCCTTTTTGTATTCAATTTGTTTTTATTTATAGTATTTGTTATTATAGGAACCACCGTTATGCATCCTCTGGACAAATTTCAATTGTCTATCTATTACTGTTCCAGAGATAGAGCCCTGTGACAGAAGGACAATCGGACAGACAGCGAAGTCTTAGTAATAGGGTTCCGTTTATAGCTTTTGGGTGCGGGACCCTAAAAACAAACACACACACACACACACACACACAAAATTAAAAAAATACACTGTCACTCACACAATTTAGAGGAAACCAACTGCATATATGAAAATCCGTAAAGCTTTATCAGGTGCATGGCATGCCAAAAGATGACATAAACGCTCGGAAAACATTACCGTCCTCGGTAAAAAAAAACACTCAAACACCACACTTCCTACCCCATATCAAAAATAGAGACCCCCAGTCGACCACATAAATCTATAGGCGTGGAATTTACATAAGGGTCTCGGTAACTGATTCTGTACCGACCTCCATTGAATATTATCAAGCACCTAATTTTTCTTACGTTTTTGGCGGCAGTTACCTTACGGAAAATATTAAAATATGGAGATTAAGAAATAATAAAGTAGCTACTGTATAGGATTTTTTGGGAAATATTCGAACAAGATTTCATTTGGGGTAATGGTCAAATCAATCTTATAGGATTAGTCTTATCTGACGTAAGTTTTCTCTCTATTACGAGTAAGTCCTATCTCAATCTTCAAAGTGGTAGATAATAGTGCAAATATTTATGAGAGGATAACTTTATTGTCAACTTACGGAATAAACCTCTAATTCTAAGAAAAGTTGGTTTACATCTGTCAATCGCCGCCCATGTACATCTATACTCAATCCTTTTTTTAAGTTAAGATTAAAACTACTTCGCAACAATCCGCTACAAATATGTATGATGGTATATATTTTGTACCATGCAGTATATACCACCCTCCCTCCCTCAAAGGATTCGTGCAAATGCAAAAATTAAAAATATACACCACCATACATACCACCACCAACACGTGTTTCGCTCCAAAACGGAGCATCATCAGGGTAAGTTGACTCTACGACGGTTAATCGTTATCGGTTATCGGTTTTTGTTTACGTGAAACCTTCAAAATGTAATGTAAGGTATGAAGGTGGTACCGCCAGAGTAAACTTCGCCTATGTTAGAATCCTAACTCTGCTACCTTTGATTTATGACGTCATACCATAAAGTCCAAATTTCAGCGACATCTTCCATCCTTGTCTCTCACACCATCAGCACGTAAAACATTTCCCTAGTGAAAACTGAACCTGATTGAATGTAATTTGCGAAAAACATTGAAATAAAAAATTGCATGGGGTCCCCCGTATGGTAAAAAGTGAATGTATCCTTTTTATATGCGCCCGGAAACTTAGGGGCATATTTTAAAATGGGCTATAATTTCTGTATAATTTTGAGATTTACGAGCTCCGCACAAAGGAATTATAATAGATATAAATTTCACTGTAATGGATGTATACTATATACTACATTGATCGTGTGTACGCCATTTTTTCATCCGTATTAAAAGTATTTCTAGCGTGAAGAAAATCTCGCGTTTCGGTGGAAGTGTGAAGATGCTGATTTACATATGAAACGACCATCTAGTCCTCATAAGTAACAAAGCAACTGTGATCGGCTCTGTAGAGTTGATTGTAAATGTGTATTACCAGGGAGCATTTACCATCATGTGGAATACATGTTATTCAATGCAGTTTGCAACTTCAATAAAAAATATATATATTAAATTAAGTATCAAATTCTTAACAAATGAATGTTAATGAGAATACTGCTAGTATGGTTATAACATAGCATGGTATAAATTGTATACCTAATGCACCAAAATATTTATTAGAATTATTTTTATTAAATACATATCCAAACAAACCAACGTACCTACCATAATACATATTTTAAAGAAGCAGATGTACATTTTATTTTTAGACAGCATCAGAATCGCAACAGTTTAACAAGAGGCTTCGCTCTCGAGAAATTCTTACCGTAACTGAAGGACGGATTTGCTCTTCTTGCTTTGAAATATTTTTTAAATCACGTTTTTGAAAAATTCATGAACCATTTCTTGTCTCATTATAACAGAAAATACTGAAACTTGACATAAAGTCGGCATCATTATCATCGATCTATTAAGTAATTATTTAGTAATTATTAAGTAATTATTAATTCCTATCAGTTTTTTTCTATCACACTCTTTTATAATATAGGAGTAGCAGACGAGCATGCAGTTCATCTGATGGTAAGTGGCTACTGCCGCCCATGGACATCTGTAATCAACCCAAGATAGGACAGATATTCCTACCCGAGGTCGGCTGCAGATGCGCCGCTACTCCTGAGGACTAAGCTGGAACGCCTCGGAAAAGTATGTCTCCCTCACCACACCCTTCAAACTAGAAACTTGTACAGCAGCCCAAACGACTTGACGGATTTTAACTTATAAGATGTCGTTGGTTTCGTCCTAGTCTTGGGAGCCAATGTTGCTTGGCTGTCTTTTTAAGCACTCGGGATTTTTGTTTTTATAATAATTCTCTACTATAATATCGAACAACCGAGCAGGCAGTCCTTTCTCGAGTGGCAATTCATTCTATGTATATTCATTATGTAAAAAAGCAGTGATAGCCTAGTGGTTAAGAAACTCGGCCTCTCGATCGAGGGGTCCGAGGTTCAAATTCCAGGCACGTACCTCTGGTTTTCAAAATTATGTGCGTATTAGAAACTAATTATCACTGGGTTAAGCGGTGAAGGAAAACACCGTGAGGAAACCTGCATACCTGAGAGATGGATTAAAAAAATCTCAAAAGGTTGTGAAGTCTACCAATACGCACTTGGCCAGCGCGGTGGACTATGGTCTAATCCTTCTCATTCTGAGAGGAGACCCGTACCCAGTAGTGGGGTTATAATGATGATGATGATGATGATGTACATTCGTATATTTATTTTTAGTTTATTTATTTCATAGATTAGTAAAGATACTTCGCCGCCTTGAAATTGAATGAAGCCACAAATGGCTTATTTTAGTAAGTTCTTTTTTTGAATCCTTGACAAATAAAAACATTTTTAGAGAAAATTTACGAATAAATAACTAATAATTACGTAATTTACATAATAAATAAATAATTATTTCAAATATTTTAGGGACATTTTAGCACGGAGACGTGGCAAAACTTTTTTACGCAACTATTTCAATTCTCAAAACTGGGTACATTTTCTTGTTAGGCGTGAGTAATCTTCACTAATCTATGATTTATTTATTTAATGTTTGAAACAACCTAAACTAAGGGTAACAAGGGAGGACTTAATGCCTTAGTTAGTTGTAGTTATTTAGATGAAATTAGGGTATCGCACAATGAAATTAAAACCAACGAATTCTTACCAAACACGAAGGGTTTTAAATAAATTATTTCCATTTCGATTTTGGCTTTCCAAGTGACATCGTATTAAACTCAAATGCGTCTCTCTTATACCTATTATACATATACCTTTTTTTTTTTTTTTTTTTCTTCTCGAGGGGGAAACCTTCAAAAGGTACCCGACGACGTGGGAGCAACGCCGGGTTATGTGGGATTTTTACCGCACTAAAACCCCCCCGGTGGCCGTCCTCAACGCTTGTTGGAGAACTCCGGGATCTCCAACGGAACACAACCGGAGCCCTCCAAGCGCGATGCCCAACGGGCTCTACCCTGGGGGAGCAGTTTTCGCTCCTCCCACACCATGTATGTTTACGACGGTATGCGACCACACATACCGCCGTCCTTCCCGGGGTCACTTGCTGGGCGGTTCGAGCTCCCACTCTTGCCGTCCGCAACCCCGGAAGCCCCCTTTTAGTCGCCTCCTACGACAGGCAGGGGATACCGTAGCCCTATTCTAGTCCCGGAACTACAGGGACAATTATACATATACCTACCACTGTAATTGTCAACAGTAATTGTTTTCAAGCTAGACAGCTACCAGTCCTTGAGTCACTCGTCGGTAAATTTATATAGGAGTGCCTCTCTCGCTGAGAGGACCGGAGTGCTCTCGGCTCTATTGAATAACGTTTGTCCTCAAATGTGGCCGCAGTGTGGTGCGTTAAGGATATTATACGCTTGTAATGGGTATTTATGATGCTTTTATTACGATTAAAGGGTTTTATATTGCATTTTGTAGTGAGTTCATTTTAGCGGCACCTTACAGAGTGGTGTGGTGGTGAGGAGAATGAGGAGGAATAGTGAGAAAACCTGTATGCCTAAGAGTAATGTACAGGAAAATCTTTTTTTGTGGTAATTCGTTTACAAGGTGGAACCCGCTGGTGGATCGTCTTCGGAGACTGTCAATGATGCTGTGTTATGATTTGAAGGATGTAGTAAGGGAGACATGCTTTCTGCGGCATTCCAGCTTAGTCCTCAGGGGTAAACTGTAATCTTATCTGGGGTTGACAGAGAACAGAGACATTCGTCAAAGAACGGCAGTAGCATACCGTCAAATGGAATCGTTTGCTACTTCTAGACAGATGGACAAACAGCAGAGCCTTTGTAATAGGGTTCCGTTTTCACCCATTGGATACGGAACCCTAAAAACTCCTAGCAACACAAGTGACAAGCAATAACAAATAACAATTCCATTTCATCCCGTACTAAAATCACGTGAAAGCTGCGTAACGAACACATTTCCTTTGCGCGACCGTTTCCTGCATTAACGTTTTGGCACCGTCCGGAAAGTGTGCGGAAAGTGACGTTTTTACGTAAAAACCGGACGAATCCGGACGTACGGAGCGCGTCCGGTCGCGCTGGATAACGCTTTTAGGTACGTAACTCTCGTGTGTTTAATCAAAAATGACACTGAAGCTTGGAAGTTAGCATTTAATCATTTTAAAGGTGAAATCTGATAATAAGATTAATTATGAAAAGTCCCTATTTAACCCTCATGCTCGATACGTACCTACGTATTGTTATAATGGCGTTGTCTGTTAAATGTTCCAGGTTCCATTTCCAGTCGAAGCACATTTACTTAACAAAAACATAAAACCCTTTATTGTCTTACTGTCAGTTCAGAGCCTCCTCTCATACGAACGATCTGATACATTGATAAACTGTCATTATTAAAAAAACAAAAACCCGATTGCCTATCTCTCTCCCACAATTTAGAGTAATCCAACGGCATCTCATATATAAAAATACGTTAATCCGCTTAGGTTTTAGGGAATGTCAAATAATAAGACATACAGAGATTCGTTCGACAAAAATTACCGGCAGTCGGTTAAAAATGTTAAGTATATAATGTTTATTCTGTGTGTTTATGTACTCGAACGTGTCTTTTACCCAGTGTCAATGACACAACACGTATTTTTTTACTCAGAGCGGCAATATCTAAAATTAAATCTGACACCGTAAGTGACAGCTTTAATATCAATATAACACTTTCAAAAGGCACAGACCGTGCAAGATTGAATAAGGGAACGGATTTTTGTAAGAAAATCACATTGAGCCCATAGATATAGGATGTCAAAGATACACAATGTCAGATTAAACGCGTTACCAAAACTTATATGTGTATGTGTGCGTAATAGTGTTGTTACCTTCATATTTTTTATCGATTAACATCCAGTATTAAGTTGGCAAAGTAGCTTTTGTGTTCAAATTATTACAAAAATAATGAAATAATAATTTATTAATATTATAAAACATAAAACAAGTATTATAAATATAAAAAAATAAATTAAACGATACATAACTCATAGAAATGTCTTCTTCGAAATATTTGCTACATATAACTGCCGATTTATTTGGAGTCCAGTCTGGCCGATTTATTATTTTTATCCATTTGTCACGAACCTCGCTTGATCGACTCGGTAACCTTGAAAAGATATAGGTGATACAAAAATTATTCGAGTTATAATAACAGGGTATTTGACATAAAAAATCAGAATATGTAAATTTCGTTACTATCCGTCAACCAAGTTTATGTTCTGTTTATATAGGAAACAAACGATATAAAGGATATAAAGGAATGATATTTATTTTTACAATATATTATCGACACATTATCGATACAATATGACGTCACCATATTGTCAAGCCCTAGCGTGGATTAATAATTTAGTTCTCGTATATATTTTGGTAACTTTACTTCTAGCTAAGAAATATATGTATTTATAGCAAGATAAATTAATATGAAATTGTATAAACTATGTATAAAACCAACTAATATGAAATTTGACGAAATATTGCTTAAAACCCTGGGATAGAAAAATCGTATTTACCTGTGAAACGTATACTTTTGTGGATTATTTTTCCTTGTAACAATACACTTAACAATACAGCAAGACACCATTGTAACCAAAAATCAGAAATACATAAATAGTAGTTTGATTTTCACTAAAACATTAAAACGTCTCGTAGTCGGGGGAGCTTAAGGCCGCTTATTCGAATAGAAATTGACACACTGTCACTTTTGTTGGCATCTCTTTCTCTCTAGTAGATTGTCTATATGAGTTGACATATGTCTGTCTCATGCTTTGTTGGTCTTTAGCGTAGCGAAAAAATTCTAAGTCTATGATTGAGCCGGCAATATTCAGATCAAAGGCGGCAATTTCACACTCATTACCGTCGCTTCAGTAGGCGATGATACTATTGAAATAGTATCTTGGACATCGTCTATTTTGAAAATAGCATAAATTTTATGTATAGATAATTTAATTAGGAGGGGACTCTTTGAGATAGTAAATACGTAATGCCATCAAAAACATGACATTCGCAACTTAGTTCTTCTACCATAAAAAGTTGTGAGATCTATGTAACACCAAGTCGGTTAATTTATTCAGTCTCTACTTAAAGGACCTTCTGTCTTAAATTATTTCGTAATTAGCTAACCTAATAACATCTTATGAGACCATATCAATATTAAAAATCTTTTATGTTTTAAAAAATAGACTTGGTAATTAAAAATAACAAAAAAAACAGGAGAGGACTTTTTGAGGTACGAGTAGTAAATACGAAATTTCTACGCGCTCGTGACGAAGTCCGAAATGAAATCTTTCAAAATAGTTAACAAGTACCAGTGTGAATCCTGCTTTATCCTCCTTTATATGGTTACGGGTAAATATTACATACGGTATGTATATAAAAAAAAGAAATCAACTAATAAGATATCTACTAAAATACGCCACTATCGCCTAATATCGATAAGATACTACTAAAATCAAAAACAATACTAATAAAAGACGCAACGACAAATACAGAAAACTGAATCCCTAAAGAAAATCTAAATTTCTTAATATCCCGAATTATAATAACGTTAAACTAATAGATAGAATTATTCTACGAAACAGACTTGCCAATGCCGCTGAAAGAAACTATTTCTTAAAATAGAACAATTTCGAACGAACATAGAACAAAATGTTCCAAGAAAAAGATATTTTGTAACACAAATTAGATTTTGATGTCACGAGTTTGAAAAAGGAATATTCGAAACACTATATGTTTGACGGATTTCTTCTTCGATGTGAGTTCGCATATTTGGGCCGTAAGGGTGTCTTTCCACCAGAGAAGTGAGAGGTAGCTAAGCTAAGCGAGTAAGATGTATAAAAATATGTCCCATTTTAGTTCGTCTCTGGAGGTACCACCGCCACACCTATTTCTATCTAATAGTGTTACGAGCTTCTGTGTTCAGCTTTGAAGAGTGTAGTAAGGGTGCTATACTTATACGAGGCGTTTCAACTTAGTATTCAGGAGTTGCCACGTATTTATGGCCATACATTGTGGCAACAAACAAATTTGTAGGTAAAAAATTAAAATCAAGCAATCCTATTGGAATCTGAGACATCCATAGCTTAGCTACCTCAACTAATCTCTGGTGGTATAAAAATTCAACTTTCCGAAATTAGCGTGAACAAACTACTGAGAACTATTAAAAAAATATATCGGTATTTTGTTTCAGTTATCATGCACGTGAGTGCAATTTTTATAGACTTGAGTACACAAATTAAAAGTTATTTAAAACACAGGCTAATTATTTATATGTAACCATTTATGATCTCCTAAAATGAGTGTCAGTTGCATAAGCATCAAATTAAAAACCGCGAAACGCATAGCTGATTTGCGATTGAACATCGAAAATAGACTATTCAAATTACAAGTATCATGAGAGAAGAGACTCTCGACGTAGATGAAGTATCTAAATAAACTCTTAATAAATATTATTTTATATAACGGTTTATTTGCCATCACGCGTGTTAATTGATGGATCTCACATTTTTTGTTTGATAGCTAGATATTAAGGGGCTTTAGGGAACTACTCATTTATGTATTAGACGATCTGTACAATACTGTTTTTTTCATCAAAAATAATTTTCATTCGATGTCTATCCAGTAGCTCACTCTACGTCCAACAGCACCACCGACGCTCCACAACCGGTATCCGTGTCACGCGACCTGACCACTCAGTTGTGACAGCTGTCACATCCGAACACGTCCCGTCCGGCGATGATGAACGCCCGGATACATAATTTTAGATGCATTACTAGTATTTTCGAAAAGAATACCGATTATTATTCGTTGGCAAAGGGGCTAGGGATCATGCCCGGGGAGCGGCCTTGCTACGACAGTCTCGGTTCGGAGCTTGTATATATACGAGATGTTATAAAAACTTCGATAGCGTGATTCAGAAACGCGTAGCGCTTTCTCTTTACAAGTAGCGATAAGTGGCCACAATAGATTAATTGACAGTATCACAAGATATTTCTTCAAAAGAAGGGTTATTTATTACTAAAAAAACTATATACATTACTACTTTAAACGGAACGTTGCACGAAAACAGTCGGTCACTTGACAAGCGTCGTATGTTGGTAGGTGACGTCACGAAATATTTAATATCAGACATTCCCCAGAGGATAATAATTTACACATGCATTGCTAGAAGTGGCTTGAAGAATTTCGTGTCTGTACGTACTTTACCAGCCTTCAAACCAGAACACAGCAGCGCTTACTATAGTGAGGCAGAAATACATGCATCTCTAATGCTGGAGTGATACCGCAAGCATTATGTTTTAAACAAAAAGTTTCAATATATAGAATAAGAGTGGACATTGCCAAGATTTTCATACAAAACATTCATACCGAACGCTATCTCATATTGATTATCGACATATATTTCAAATCGACTTCCACTAAATGATAACAACTCATATACACTTTTCCTCCCCACGTCCGGTATATTGCTTATATACAGCACTATGTCTTTATCTTTGCATCATCATCATCAACCCATTACTGTCCCACTGCTGGGCACGGGTCTGCTCTCAGAATGAGAAGGATTTGGCCATAGTCTACCGCGTTCGCTAAGTGCGTATTGGTGAACTTCACATACCTTTGATGTTTTTTACAAATTTCTCAGGTATGCAGGTTTCCTCACGATGTTTGCCTTCACCGTTTAAGCAAGTGATAATTAATTTCTAATACGCACATAATTTTGAAAAATTAAAGGTGCGTCCCTGGGATTAGAAACTCGGACCCCTCGATCGAGAGGCCGAGTTTCTTAACCACTAGGCTATCACTGCTGCTTTTAATATATTTTAATTAATATATTGCAATCAAAATCATTCAAGCATCTCAAATGCCGATATTATATTGAATATCTGTATTCTAATTAATGCCTACACAACTATGAAAGGCAACCATAATATTTGAACGGTAACGTTCCACTGTACATCTAGCATGAGATTAGAGTACCATACATATTACCAATTCTATATATACGAGTATGTAGTGCAAATTGATTCCAAGTACGGATAGTAACGATCAAAGAGAAATTGTGTAGGGTTTTGGGTTCGATCCCCAGTGAGCCCAGATAGAATGAAGAGTACAGCGCGTGTGGTAATTTCTGTTCTAAGAATGTTATCAAACTATTCAAACAATTTGCAATGTTCCTAGTTCCTACCTCTGAGGACTCAATTGAAACGTCTCGCATAAGTATGTAAGCGGAATACAGCAGCGCTATAATAGCTGCTAATAGGTAGAAATAGGTATAGCTGCGTTTCCTCCGAACTCCACCACCATCTTTGTCGAATTATGACGACTGGCACGCCTTTGTAGCACTTCTGTCATATTGTAGCACTATTATCTAGATTGGACACTTTTGACCGCATTTTCCTAGCACTCACTTCAAAAAGTCCTACTAAGTACTTCAAAAAACCAAAGATATCCAATAAAAACGGAACTCGTCTCATAAAACTGTAACTGGAAAAACAATTTATGACATTGGAAAAGTTTAACTGACCTCTGGCCCCACGCCAGCGGGCCGGACCTAACAAGATCTTACGTGTTAGGGCCGCGGTATCAATTACGTGAAGCACGTCCAAGGCTCGTGTGTGGCATTCTTTAAGAATAATAAAGGTAGGTAGCTACAAATCTGATATAGAAGACCTGAAGTAAACGCCGTCGTTGTTGTCAATCTATTACTGTCAACTGCTGGGTACGGATCTCCTCTCTAAGTCAGCGGAGTTTAGGCCATAGTCCACCGCGCTGGCCAAGAGCGAATTAGTAGGCTTCACACATCATTGAGATTTTTTAAAGGGTGTGTAGGTTTCCTCACTACTTATCCCTCTACCTTTTAAGCAAGTGATTATTAATTTATAATATGAAAAACTAATGTAAATTCAATATGAGGAGGTCCCAAGATGCCGCTATGATATTCGATCAAATTAGGGGATTATCTTTGAATACACAAAAAAGTAATTAATAAAAACATTTAAAATAAAAATATAAATTTATTTTTAATACATTTCTTATACTTTATTAATATATCACATAATTGCTTCCACACATACAAATGCACTTAGTAACTAGCCAAGAAGCCAAACGAAACTATTCTAAGCTCTAAGAGATTACATACAAGTGCAAACCTTCTAATACTTTAAAGTGTAGAGTATGATGCTATTAAAATGGGTCAGTCGCAGTTATACACTGTAATACACCCTTTGGGTCAGTGTTTCTCAAAGTGGACGCAAAAGCCTCATTGTGGGCGCTGGCTGAGAAAATTAAAGGTTGTTGAAGCTGTTTAGGGTACGATGGCTGATTTGCTTCAGGACCTCCTTTTTTGCTTATATCAGATAAATGATTGCCAAAGGAAAATCTTATTTTGTTTTCCAATCTATTTACGAAGAGAGGATATTGATAATTATGGGGGTCGCCCAATCTAAAAGCGTTAGGCGAAATAAGTTTGAGAACCTCTGGTTTAGATACTTACCGAATACACGTGAATAACCGACTCGGGTGTCTTCAGCACTCGCCCCGATGCTCGTCCGTTGTCCACGGGAGTAGGTTTTTTAACGCGAGTGAAAGGCTTATATGCGTTCATAGTCGTGCGCGGTGTTTACATGCTCGTTATTGTTCGCGAGTATCCAAATGTTCAATAAAAAGTAGATATGTATTCAAATATCGATTTATTTCCACATCTAGCATAGGACAAATATCAAGCAAATCGGATGGGTTTCAACCACATCGCGTCTCCCCATTACCACCTTAAACTGTACTAAAACACAATTCAGCTCAAACGAACCGTTCACAAAGCAATAAAAAGTTTTCCATCGTCAGAAACTTTCGCTTTTAATAGCTTTATAACTCCTGTGACGACACTTATTTCCTCTTAATACATGTTCGCGTTAGGAATCTGTGAACGCGCCGGGAATGTTGAGGACAGTTTGTGTTTAGTTTTGATATCTCTTAGGACTCGAAGTCCTAATCGCTCTGGATAAATAATAATTAGCAAAGAGAAATGTTAAGAAATGGGAAGAAATGGGAAAAAATATTTACAAGCTTTTGTTCAACTTTGAACTCGATTTTTACCCACTTTGAACGGTCCGATTAATTTAAAATTTAGAACTTTATAAGTTAACCGATGACAATACACGAATTCAATAATTTTATCCAATTCCTCTCATCAGGATCGTCAGCATTAACTATTTCTTTGTGCGATTTTAGCGTGGTTTTTAGTTCTTAAGCTATAATTATTAGGTCGTATGTATGTGAGGGTCAAATCTTGCAACTGAATGAGCTAGTTAACTCCAACCGATTGAGCTGAATTTTCGATATAAGTTTAGTTTCGATGACAATGAACGATTAGCTTAGTGATGTCATTCCAAGTGCAATATGGCGGACGCCATAAGATACCTGACAAAATTTTCTTATGTACCCCCAGGATGAGGGTAAAGGAAATGGTTTGCTGAGAATATGAAAAAGCTGATTCTTAAAACTTATTTTTATCTTAATAACATAACAGTATCATGGCTGACACGCTACCTTGCTAAAACTAGCAAAAGTGAATTATTCTAGACAATACATATTTTTACAGCATACTTTAAAATGTTACAATAATACTCTTAAGCAATATATAGATTAATTTCGGTATCTCGACAACAATTTATCCCGGTGAGATATAGCCCGCCCCTGTTCTTTGTCAAGACAACCTTGTATTGTCATTACACAATAAAGTATTGAAGGAATTCCTACAGAAATTCTCTATAGGAGAGCAACTGCTAAAGAACGAATAGGTACTTTGAAGGTGGTAGAACTCTTTGTGGTTCGACTTTTGAGGCACCATCGCCACATCTTTTCTTCTTAACAACAGCAGTGTTAAGAGCCGCTGTGTTCTGGTTTGAAGGGTGTGGTAGGCATACTTTTCCGAGGCGTTCCAGCTTAGTCCTCAGGGGTAGCGGGCGCGGCACATATGTGGCCGACCTCAGGTAGGAATCTAATCCCATCTGATGTTGATTACATACGTCCATGGGCGGCGGTAGCCACTTACCGTCAGGTGAACTGCATACTCGTTTGTTATTCCTATATTATAAAAATAATCAGTAGCACAATTTAACTTGCACATGCGAACTTACAAAGCAAATAAAATGAAAACATGTAAAAATATTTACCCCCTCCAGAAATCTCGACAATAATTAGTATCCGGATGAGTTATCGCCACTCTTGTTGTTTGTCAAGAGCGGTCTCGTATTGTTGTCGCTCCTCACAATGAGTTATCGAAGGAATTACTCTCCGACTGCATGTCTCACTGTCAGCGAGTATGTTAAAGAGAACATCGTTAATTCAAATTAGCTATAAAATATTTTTAACCAATTCATCTGAATAATGACACATACCTACAGGTCCAGACCAAGTGGACCGACGACCTGAAGGAGACGTTTAGAAACCGCTGGCAAAACGAAGGGACCGGCCACTCCAAGCGTCAATTAGGGAGGCCTGTGTCCAGCAGGGGACCGTAAGACTGATAGATGGATGGATGCCATCGCAGTTTCGCCGTGGTCGCAATCCATGCAATGGATTCAAAATATCAGCAATAAAGAATTAAAATAGCGTAACGTTCCATTACATATAAAACTGGATAAAGTAGTCTTTTAATAGTACGTATACTGTCGTATACTGTAGCTCTCTATACGTACCTGTTGTTCCTACCGCTCATTATATCACAATGATGAATCACTAAGACACAGGATTTATTTTTTAATTAACGAATGATTTAACGCTCAAATTCAAAAGGCACAGGAGCGATAACGCGATTGCGTCGCTAATTAGTAATTAGCTAGTCACATATCCAGCATTAGATATACATAAGACGCTTTCTACACTTACAGTCCCATTTTACTATTATCTGTCACGTGAGCACCATGAACACGAATATAAAAGAGAAAATAAACACCCAGACCCAGAACAGAAATTAAAATTCATCGTTCATATATCAGTCTTGGCCGGAGATCGAACCCGGAACCCTCTGCGCATCAGATAGGTATGGTAAGTCACATCAATCACATCAACAACCCATTACTGTCCCACTGCTGGGCACGGGTCTCCTCTCATAATGAGAAGGATTAGGCCATAGTCCACTATGGCCATAGGCCAAGTGCGTATTGGTAGACTTCACATACCTTTGAGATTTTTTTTTATAAATCTCTCAGGTATGCAGGTTTCCTCACGATGTTTTCCTTCACCGTTTTAGCAAGTAATAATTAATTTTAATACGCATATTATTTCGAAAAATCTGAAGTGCGTGCCTGGGATTTGGACCTCGGACCCCTCGATCGAGAGGCCGAGTTTCTTAACCCCTAAGCTGTCACTGATATGATATGGTAAGTAAAATATGATATGGTAAGTCAATAAAAACTATAGCTATATCTTTCAACTCGCTTCTACAACATCGCCGGCCGTACAACAACTACCCAACCTGCCAAGACCCGTCGTATCGTAGCGGTTTCGTTCACAATGAGTTATCGGGGATATTACGTGGCAATGAAAATGAAAACATTTAAAGTCATTAATTCGACGCCAGACGTACGCTAGACGTCTCTTGAGAAATGCGACGGATTAAACAACGAAAAGAACGAACTAAATAGACTCGGGAGCGAATTAAATGTATATTTCATTGTTCTTTAGCGGTTTCATTTCGAGCTCTATGTATATTCTCGCTCGTGGATCTTTGTAATTAAGTTTAGAATTTTGTGGAGCATTAGTATTCAGAGCAACATGAATTAATAAGTGACCCTATGAATTAATAGTACTTGAATGTTGGCCACAGATACCACCCTTAAAAACTAAGTGGAACCCTTCGGATACCTATATCTCCTTTACACACCCTACAATACAGATCACATATGCACTTAATATTGCTGTTATTAATTAGAAGTAAGTGTGGTGGTGATACTTCCAGAGTTGACCCTTCAATCCTCAGGACTTTTTTTTATAATACAGGAGTAGCAGACGTGCATGCAGTCCACCTGATGGTAAGTGGCTACTGCAGCCCATGTATATCTGTAATCAACCACAGATAGGATTAGATATTCCTACCTGAAGTCGGCCACAGATGCGCCGCTAGCCCTGAGGTCTAAGCTGTAACGCCTCGAAAAAGTATGTCTCCCTTATCACACCCTTCAAACCGGAACACAGCAAAGTTTAACAGTGCTGTTATTAGACAGAAATATGTGTGGCGATGGTACTTCCAGAGTTGACCCAACAAAAGTCAGATAGAACTCTATTGTTGAGTGTTATCTAGGGTTGATTACAGAGGTCCATAGTGACACTATCCACTTATAATCAGATAAATAAACTTCAATATTATATTTTTTAGAATATTTCCCCGTCGTAACAACAAACTTAATAGCATGCCCGACATAGCTGAACAAAGCTGAAACATTTCTTTAAACGTGGCTTACAGTTTTTGCTGTGCGCTCTTTGAAATACCTCATTTGTATAGCCTGAAGAGTAAATTACATTAAATACAGCGGAATACTAATGAAGAGATGTTTTAGAGGCATTCGGAATGAGGTTTTACTGTTTAAAACATTTGTGTCTCTCAGTGGATTCGGTTAAGGCGATTAAACTGGTGCTTAAGAGATTATGTTTAACGATATTTACGCATGCACACACACAAGAATCAATGTATATATTTTAATTGAAATAAATAAAAAAATAAATTGTTGTGTGTGTAGGTTGTTTGAAGGTGGTACAACACTTTATAGTATGACTCCGGCGGCACCACCGCCGCACCTACTTCTGTCTAATAACAGCAGTGTTAGGCGCTGCTGTGTTCTGGTTTGAAGGGTGTGGTAAGGACATAAGTATTCGAGGCGATCGAGCTTAGTCCTCAGAGCTAGCAACACTTCTATGGTCGACTTCAGTTATGACTCTGACCTTACCTGGGGAGTTACTACCATCTCTTATAACAATATTATTTTTAGAATACTTTTACTTTTTTGTAGGAAATTTAACTTTTTAAAGCAAAATATGAAAATTTCAGTTGGTTTTATACAATGGATGGAATGGATAAATTAATAAGGGTTTAAGTTGTAACTGTATGACAGAATATTTTAATTTAATTTTTTAGTGTTTTAAGAAGGAAATTAAACTTTCTTGAACTATGATGGTTTTTAAAAGATGGTGGTAGGCCCCGTAGGGTTCCAAGTGGCCCACTTACCATCAGAGTGCTACTGTCATATAAAAAATGATAACTTATATTTTTGACTACAAAATAAAAGTAATTACGCATCTTAATATGGATTTGTTACCTTGTTTTAAAATCTACTTACTTGGAGCAGGAAAGTCTTTGTGTACAGATAAAACTAGGATACATACCTGAAACAAATTAAAAATGTATCTATTAATCAAGGTACAAATGACTAAATCTTACATATAAAATTCTCGTGTCACAATGTTAGTTACCGTACTCCTCCGAAATGGCTTTACAGATTTTTACCAAATTTTATATGCATATTCAGTAGGTCTGAAAATCGGCTTCTATCTATTTTTCATACCCCTAAGTGATAATTGTTGTTCACCCTTAACATTTTTTATTTATATGGCAACACAACGTGTGCCGGGTCAGTTAGTTATATCTATGATAGCTAGTTATATATATGTCGTGATTACTTTGAAAGGTGATAAGGACCACAAGCTTCTAGGACGCGTTCCAACTTGATCCTATGGGATCTTTTTCAGTTCTGAGACTCATGGATACCGTGGGTAGAGAAGTGAAATAAAAATAAGAAGGAAGAAATTTTATATCTTAGTGCTTATACTTATAGTGCTTCAGCTCTCAGATTTATAGGTTTCACGACGTCTTCCTTTGCACTTAAAGCAAGTTACAATTTATTTCTAACGCACATATCTTCGAAAAATCGATGGTTTTAACCTTGGACACCCATTGATAAAAGCCAAATAACAAAACAACAATTAATATAAAAATAAATAACCACACAACTTTATAACAATAAAATCGACGCTTTCAACCCGGGACCCCCAGTGAGAGAAACCATATAAACCACTGCGCTACCACATCATAAAGCTTAATTATAAAACAGCTGACTCCACCGAGTGGAACGCTGGGTCGACACTTATTTCGTTTGAAACATTAATTACGGTGATATACCGATATAATTATCTCCGGGGCGGTTAATTACCGAATCGAATCCAATTATAGATACTAAAAAATGTATATATTTTATCGATGGACAATGTCAGCATAAATAAATGGTCTAGCGTGCAGCAAATTGAATGTAGAACCCTCTGTGGCACACCTATTTCTGTCTAATAACAGCAATGTTAAGCGCTGCTGTGTTCTGGTTTGAAGGGAGACATAGTTATCCGAAGTCTTCCAACTTAGTCCACTGTATGAAAGTTTATAGCTAAGTAAAACATAAGCAACTATCTACAAATCATCAACCCATTATTGTCCCACTGCTGGACACGGGTCTCCTCTCAGAATGAGAAGGATTAGGCCAAAGTCCACCGCGCTGGCCAAATGCGTATTAGTAGACTTCACATACCTTTGAGATTGTTTTTATTAATCTCTCAGGTATGCAGTTTTCCTCACGATGTTTTCCTTCACCGTTTAAGCAAGTGATAATTAATTTCTAATACGCACATAATTTGAAAAATGAGAGGTGCGTACCCTGGATTTGAACCTCGGACCCCTCGATCGAGAGACCGAGTTTCTTAACCACTAGGCTATCACTGCTTTTTGTCATGTTTTTTTCATTTACAAATCTATGTGTATAAATTCAAAATTTAGAGTAGCTTGGTACCTAATATTGTCGCAGTCGGATAAAACCGATGAAAGCCAAACTAAAACACGCCCTTACATTAACATGACATACATACCTACCTGTACTATCTCATACGCCTTCAAGTTACTAACCCTATATAATAGCAACCCTTCACCTGACTTTAATAAGGGATAAAGTAACATCGCAGGTAACATACGAGCTGTCGCACTAACAACAACTTGTAACACTTAAAGGGCCGTAAAACCTTAATTACTCCCGTGAAGAATTTAAAGTGTGATTTACGAACGGGAATGACACTAGGGGGAGAATTTTTGTTAATATTTCATGTCGTTGTGTATGGTGGGTTATTTTTGATTTAATATATTTATATATATATATATATATATATTTTATAATATGAGAGTAGCAGACGAGCATGCAGTCCACCTGATGGTAAGTGGCTACTGCCGCCCATGGACATCTGTAATCAACCCCAGATAGGATTAGATATTCCTACCTGAGGTCGGCCACAGATGCGCCGCTACCCCTGAGGACTAAGCTGGAACGCCTCGGAAAAGTCTATCTCCCTTACCATACCCTTCAAACCGGAACACAGCAGCGCCTAACACTGCTGTTATTAGGTAGAAATAGGTGTGGCGGTGGTGCCGCCGGAGTCGAACCACAAAGGGTTCTACCACCTTCAGTTACGAAACGAATATAAATTAAGTGCAATATAAAGGTGAAAACTTATAATGTTAAATAGGAAGGTTGTAGAAACTTTAATGGTGCAAATTCGACGGCACTGTCGTCACACCTATTACTTCCTTAGAGCAGTGTATTTGTAAGTTGAGAAAAAAAATACTTATATGAGCACTTCATCTTGATCCTTAGAGGTAGCAACCCGAGTACGCAGTGGGTTCCGGGTTCGATTCCTGACAGACAAATATATACACATATGGACTCCCTCAACATGGGAATATTGTTGGTGGTGGAGAAATTGTTAAAACATTAATTTTCGTCATAATCTATAATTTCATATCCCCCGACTGAGAATTGAACCCAGACCTCTCCATGCGGGAGATCAGCAATATGACGTTACAAAGGATAAAATACTAAAAACAGTTAACCATCAAATTCTCGAGAAGTTGACCCGAAAACCAGAAATCAATGAACAAATCAAACGACACAATGTAATATCAAACGAATCCCGTAATTGGAACAGCAACAAAATGTTAGGGGTCCGAGTAAACAAGGGTCTAATTTAAACTAACAATTACGAATTCATTCGATCTGTTAACCTTTTAACGTTGTTAAATGGATAATGGACAATGTGACGTCAATTAAATGACATATAAATAAATAACATGAATTAATTTTGAATTCGGAGATGTTTGAATACGAAAATTAATTTCATTGTCAGCCATAGATTAGTAAAGATTACTCACTCCTAACAAGAAAATGTACCCAGTTTTGAGAATTGAAATAGTTGCGTAAAAAAGTTTTGCCACGTCTCCGTGCTAAAATGTTCCTAAAATATTTGAAAAAAATTATTTATTTGTTACATAAATTACGCAGTATTAGTTATTTATTCGTAAATTTTCTCTAAAAATGTTTTTATTTGTCAAGAATTCAAAAAAAGAACTTACTAAAATAAGCCGTTTCTGGCTTCATTCAATTTCAAGGCGGCGAAGTATCTTTACTAATCTATGATTGTCAGCGTACATAGTATGTATGTATGTACGTGTGTCTCATTCTTTGACACGCATTCCGGCCCAAACAGCTCGCCGGATTTTAATATATCTGTACCCGTAGTATGAGTATTTAAGTTTTTACAAAAATGAATCGTTTTGTATTTTTTACCACATACCACATATTATTATTTATTACAGCCTCGTTTCAACAACGTGTAGGATCTCTGTCAAATACTGATTGATTTACAACAAGATGTATGTCTACAGCGACTAAACACTAATTGCAATACTTCAATAATATGACAACACTTTGCTTGCTAAATGTAATTCGTACCAATTCTATCAACTAACAAAATCTAACAACTTTTAAAGTTCTTACAAAGTTGAAAAAATATTCCTCTTCTTTGTAAAATGTTGACTAACATTATTCTTTAAGAGGTACTCAGTGTAATTCAGGCATAGTTAATTTTTTGAGTGTCAATTTATCAACAAAATGTCACCATACTATCTCCAAGCGTTAAGATAAAGCTAACAATGCAACGCCACGAGATTCTCACACATCTTGATTACCCGATATCCATTGATATGAAACTTGACAACATTCAAACAAGAATATAAAACTTACTCGCATTAACATTCGATTTATAACCGATCAACGGTTGATAATTCCAGTGAAAGGGAACATTTAGGGATTTGTTTACGTATGTATGGGCAACCATACATTTCCAATCAGCGCCCCTACCGGACTGTATCAGAACAAATTCCAATCAAAACACTTCAAAGCGAACACCTTCAACCCAATTAATAACAACAAATTAATCAACTAATTTATTAATAAATGTATACAAATTGTAATTAAAACGTAACGAACGAATTGTACCGTGGACCATGGGCCAGGTGGGGTACTTATTGGGCAAAATTTAATTTACACAAGCTACCTACCTGTTCGTCACGGCGTTCCCGTAACTAATTGCTTTCTTCCAATTTAAGCCCGATAATGGGTTAAGGGAGGAACAAGGGAGAAGAGACGTGCGGAGAGATTAGTGGGTGGACAAAAGGAAATACAGACAGATAGTGAATTGGAAATATTAAAATACGATTAAAAACGTTCTGTATTAGTATTAAATGTTTGAGTTAAGAATCTGTCTGTTTGAATTCCTTATGTTGCAAGCAAAATAATTGAGAAGTTACTTTCGCCGCTTTTTCTTCTATAAGAAAACCCTTGAGAAGCAGTACTTGTACGATCAAATATAATTGTGTAAGTGTACTTTGAATTAAATACCAGTACTATTTGATTTATGAACTAATGGATATATTCACGTTTTAAAATTACTTTAGGGATACTTTAGGGATAATACATTATAATATAATTTTATTTTAGACAAGCCTTAACAGCTTCAAAAACAAACAAAATATAATAGATTCATCACAAATTTCACGACAAATTTTATTATATTTTACGACCTATACTTTTTTTTCGAAATTTGGTGTATTATTTTTTTGTAATATTTCACCATTTCTTACATAAACACGGCCCGCTGCCTCTCGCAACTCAACTCCGATCATTATTCCACGAGACATCGTTCCAGCGGTTTCCTTGTCGCCTCCGCAATTTTATACGGCGCTTTAATTAAACCCATTTCTTTGGGCGTCTCGCGCTATTTTTCTCCGCATAAAATTCCCCTCGCAAAGTAACCAAACCGAATTAAACAATTAAACACATCGAGAAACGACCGCTGCGGCGCTGTTACAATTTGTCTCGAGCGCTCGCTTTGTTTTGCACCGTTTCAGGGGACTATTCCGTATTCGCGAAGTATCGTGTAATATCGTCCGAAGTTTCGGACATTTCAATCCGTATTAGGTACATATAAGTGTTTAAAATGGTGGTACTGTGTAAAATACTATTTCGAATTTCGAATTCATTACAATGTAGATTGCTCCGAAAAGACTCATTTTATCAAGTAAATTCTTGTTTTGAAAATATTCAATCTCAACATATGTAATTACGTACAAGTGATGTCATAATTCCACATTTACAATAAGTAAATATTTAATATCATCTCCGTATTCGAAAGCTCGGCGCCAACGGAATTCTCAATAATTAGATTTGACATGTTACCACCGATTAGATGTTAGATCGGTATTACAGTATAGAAGGACTGTATCGGCAAGCTTCCCTGAGAATATACGATATAGATGTTTAAATCACTAATAATTGTCGTAAAGCCTCGAATGTTAAATTCGTTTCATCGGACAGTCACATCAAAATTGCTTTCGGCCGAACCCGAAACTTCGGAGAAACACTCAGGGTCGACCCCCTTTGTACTACACAAAGCTAATAGTCAATACGATACTGTTGCTTAGAATAATGGAAGGGCTATTTATTAGGGCACCTGGAATAACAGTCACAGGGCCACAATTCGAAATCTTTGGAACACTGTTACAATTATATAATTGCTGAGGTATATTCGGAATAGAGTTTGGTTTGTATTTAATTAAAGATGGTAGAACTTTGAAAGGGGACCTAGTAAGAATAGTTTGACCTGAAAGGTATATTATATACCTATTTCCAGCATGATATAGTTCTGTGTTTCGGTGGAAAGGTATGGATGCCGGCCGACTATGAGGCAACTGTCATAATCAGGAGTGACAACCTAATCTGTAACACATCGACTAAGTACGGTAACGGCGTACCACACCGTTCAAAAACAACGCAACACTATTTAAGACTGCTATTACTAGGCAAAACAGTGGCGCTTTCGTTTACAGTTCTACCATCTTAAAATCTACTGCTCGGTTTTGTCTTCATGTGAGGTCAAAACTCGCTTTTCATTAGATTCCATACATCATTAACGGGGACATAGACAGCGGCTCTTTAAAAATTAACTTAAAAATCCATCAACATAAAAAGAGAAGAACCCACAAACAAAATCACATCAAAATTTCACAACACAAACAAACAAGCAATAATAAACATACAAGCAATCCCTAGGGGTACGAGCCAAATTATAACAAGAGCAAGCAAATTGAACACGGACGTTAAAGCGACATGTCATAATAAATATTTTAAAGTTTACGACACACCCGACATGTCGTCGGGTTTGAGGTGTCTCGACACTCTCGTTGAACAAGCGAACGTAACCGAGCGCGAATGTTGTGAATTTAATGCGATGTTAAAATTTCCAACAAATCTGAAAACTATTTCTTGATTCCCATAGTTTTGTATTGTAAATTGTATTTTATGTTTTTGAAACTAAAATAAAACGCAACCTGAAGCGAGCAATATTATTTTTATTTATCACTAAAACTTTTATATATGTCGACTGTCGAGGAATCGTTGATTATATTAATTACGCTATGAATACCTGATTTAAACTTCGATTTAAGGGCTATCTTCAGTAGTGGTAATGCATCTGTAATCATATGTATGTGTAATGTAATTCAAGCATCTGTACGTAATGTAATGTAATCACAGATGCGTTACAGTTACAGAGGTCTACAGCCGACAGTGGTACACTATGATGGATTATACGTTTGTTTTCTTCTTCAATCTTATAAACAAGTAATTAATTTAAATAATCAAAAAACCCGACTGCCCCAAGAAGGCTGAAGTAGAATTTCCAAAAGCAGTGAAATAGGCATATCATTATTTTTATCCAGAAAGCCAAATACAAAGTTTCATAGTAGGTGTCTGCTTCAAAAACAAAAGATCTTCAAACAATATTATCATATTTTATCCTCGTAGTGCTCATTTACGCTATATAAAAAACCTATGTGTAAAATTCCAACACGCTTAAGTTCAGCGGTTTCCCTTTGCGTTGATCTCTGGCACAGCAACTCTCTCATTTAGTCAGACAGTCATCTCGATGTGTATATACGAGTATATATGTACTAGCTAACCCGGCAAACATTGTGTTACCATATAAATAAAAAAATGTTAAGGGTGAACAACCCTTATCACTTAGGGGTAAAAAAAATAGATAGTGGCCGATTCTCAGACCTACTGAATATGAATATAAAATTTGGTGAAAATCGGTGAAACCGTTTTGGAGGAGTACGGTAACTTAAACGAGAATTTTATATAAAAGATATATTATATAATGTATGTGTAATCTCCTCTTAATTTCCTTTGTTTTGACATCCTACTCGATAGGTTTGATGAACTTTTTTTAAAACGTGTTACTATTTCGTGAAAAGGTCCACCATTTCCGGTCTATAATATTATATATATATATATATATATATATATATATATATATATATATATATATATATAACTCAGTAATTCAAAGTTACGGTCATTATTTTACCTCGTTAGAGGTAGAATTTCATTATTTTTATCCAACAAGCCTGATACAAAATTTCATAGTGTTTGCTTCAAAATTGACGGTTGTTCAAATGTACTTTTAACCCTTATTTTACCCTCTACAGGGTTGATTTTTCGGATGGGGATAAATAGGTGCGTCCTTGTTCCTATCCAGAAAGCCAAATACAAAATTTTATAGTAGTTGCTTCAAAATTTAAGGATTTCAAAAAAACTGCTTTCCCCTATTTTACCCTCTTAAGGGTAGAATTTCCAAAAGGCTTTTCTTAGTACTTATTCACGCTATATAAAGAACCTATGTGCAAAATTTCAGAACTGTAAGGTCCTTAGTTTAGGGTGTACGTTGATTTCTGAAAAATGAAAAAGTCATTTAGTTAGTCAGTCAATCAGTCACCTTGCTGTTTTATATATATACAAATATGTTTTTATAATCTCCGTTTAATTTCCTTTCATTTGATACCCTACTTGATAGGTTCGGTTAACTTTTTTTTTTACATGTGTTACTATTTCGCGCCAAAAATCCGCCATATTGTTTTTTTTTTTACTAAGACCTATCTAAGGACACTCGGGTCATTGAGACAAATATAATGACACCTTAACTGTTGAAATTCATCCAGCCGTTTGTTAGATCGGATCAAATAAAGAAAGACAAACATACAAGATACGCGCGAAAAACATAACCCTTCCTTGGCAGTCGGGTAAAAATACAACCGTTATTAGGACCAAAAAGACAGCATTAAATACGAATATCGTCTAACACGTTAATTTTATAGTACCTACTGAAACAACCACGAACGGTAATGTGAACACGGCCTTACAAATAACAACTTCCGTTCATCATCGAGATAGAATCTATAAAACAAGTTGACGTGAACGCGGTTTTACTATCAATTAATGTTGTAAAATAATTCGTCGACAACTCGTAAATTATTTTGTGGTCCAGTGAAGTGCTCTGGAGTTTATTGTGGATGCCGATGATGATGGGCCATTATATAGGTGACGTATTTTATATGACTTTAGACTCATTTTTACGCGGAATTGGAACGTTTTTATATGTAACGGGTACTCAAGATACGGGGTTTTAATATATCTATTACCGATATTTTTTTATTATTAAGGTAGCAAGGGAGCATGCAATCAACCTGTTGGCAAGTGGCCACTGCCGCCCATGAACAGTTGTAACTGAAGTAAAATAATATTTCTATCAAAGGTTACGTTAAGTCAGAATGCCTGGGAAGAGTATGTCTCCCTTACCACACCCTTCAAAGCAGAACACAGCACTGTTTAAGACTGCTGTTATAATAATATGTGTGGCGGTGGTGCCACCTTTAAACCACCAGCATGGATTGTCGTTACGGCGAAACTTGAAAATCTAAATATTGACATTGAAGAAATGAATACCGCGTTTCGTGAGTACCTACCCCTTACATATTAAGACGTTTTTAGTCCAGAGGTCCTTAACCTGTTCTTCGTAATGAACTATTTAAGACATTTCTCGTCTAACTAACCATGGATGGCCGAGTATTTGACAGCATGAAATTAAAACAGATACATATAACAGACAAATTTATTTATAAGTATAGTAACAATGCTCATGTGTAAAGTGAACATTGTGTAGAAGAATGTTATCATTTACAAACTGGAAATTCTACATTACCATTTTCTTTACTTGTCCGGGGACCAAACCCTCTTCGCACACTCTTCGACATTACACATAAAAATCGCATTTTTTTGCCTAATTTATCCAAAATCGAACAGATCGAAGACAGACAACACACGAACACATACATTCGCGGAACATTTTTTCCGGCGATCGCAACTGAACGCCCATAGCGACCGACACCCGCCAATTGACATGACAAAAAGGTGTTGTCAAAATAATTTGTCAATCGTTACGGCGCGCGTGTCAAAGCCCGCTGGCCAGACGTTCTCTGTGGATCTGACGCCAAGATCATGCGACTCATACGAGTAACAGGCGTATAATTATGGAATGTACATACATTTTGAGTATGCATATTTTTATATTACGATTACTACACTTATCGGAACTTAGAAGCAATGGATATGGTAGTGGGGCAAGACATGTACTTTTAAGTTTAAATATTTATATTTTATTGGCGTTTTACAAACTAACAGATTTTTCTCGTGACTCCATTCGCGAGATACGTAAAAGATAGGTCGCAAAACATCTAATCTGTGTCAACCATAATACAAAAACCGACATTTATTTATCCCCCCGTCACACTTTTGCTCCACCGTTAATCAAACTCTGGCTAAATAAACAATGTGTGTTATGGAGATTCTTTCGCCGCTTTTTCTCTATAACGAAACACATGTGAAGTGGTCGTAGATTACTGACCGACCACGGTTCAAGAATAAATCTGTATAGTATCCACTTTGTATAAAATATTTTTATTTCGATCGCGAATCTTTTACAGTGATAATGATAAAAGCTAAAGTTATCACTGACCCGTTATCACTCACGTTTACCGTGTCACCCGGCAACCAACAAACGAATGCGCCTCACAGAGTCGTTAGCGCGGAAATATAATATGTGTGTCACGATGTCGGGAATCACGGAAATATTACGGTATGTGGGTTTAGAGGGACGTTTCGTTTATAGATATTCTTTGATTTTTATGCAGAAAAATTAAATATTTTCAGGGTATTTTTTCTCATAAAATTGGGGTATGACATTGGGGATCTATTAGAATTGGGTAATGACATTTGCAACACCAAAGGAGCCGCCTTTGCATCGTCGCCTTTGAAGGAGAGCTCTTTTTGCACACTTCTTTAAGAATCATGTCATAGGGATTACATCAGGAGGAAGTTCATCCTACACGTATGCGGCATAAATGACCGTGCAAAGCGAAGCGTGGACAAATGGTGGGTTAATGGTGAGCTCTCTCCCCCATCTGTGATTTGCACCATGGTCGAAAGTGAACAATATCAAGCGGTGTGCTCCTTCCGCGAAGTAGTGAGGATCGCCAAGGAGGTGGCTGAGAGCTGCGGAGGATCAAGTCGGAAGCCTATGTCAGTCTTTTTTTTATAATCTAGGAGTAGCAGACGAGCATGCAGTCCACCTGATGGTAAGTGGCTACTGCCGCCCATGGACATATGTAATCAACCTCAGATAGGATTAGATATTCCTACCTGAGGTCGACCACAGATGCGCCGCTACCCTTGAGGACTAAGCTGGAACGCCTCGGAAAAGTATGTATCCTTTACCACACCCTTTAAAACGGAACACAGCAGAGCCAGACACTGCTATTATTAGGCAGAAATAGGTGTGGCGGTGATGCCGCCGGAGTCGAACCACAAAGGGTTCTACCACCTTCCCTCGTCCCATGAGCAGAGCACACGGAGGCAGAATCGATGGAATGCAGTTCTTTGGGCTCATATCATGACGGACAATAATGAAACGGGCCCCTACCTTTCGTGACTGGCGTTACACCAGCGCCGGCCGACGTTAAGAGCCCAACATAACCCTTCCGCTTTTCCCGCATAGAGAGGATCCATGAGGATTATTCTACGTTATAAAAGCTAAGATAAATAAAACAACATCACACATCAACATAATCATACCGTCAAAACAACAGCAACATACCTACATACATATTCGTCACCCAATGTCACGAGCCCACGAAGGTCCCATGCACGTCAACGCTCATTACTTAACACATTAACACGTGGGTTACGTGTCTGTATGTGTAATAGTGGAACGGAAACGAACACGAAAATAACGCGTCACGCTGTAGGGTCGAATTGTGAGTGACAAGGACCGATTACTCGGAGAAACAATTATATTAATAGCGAACTAATGAAAGTATTAAACAACATCAGACATACAGTTATAATAATTGTGAATAAAAATATTAGACAATATTTTCAAAAGCAATTTGTACAATTGGAAAAGATAAGACTGTTCTTTTTAGGACAAATGTCACACAACAAAGTGGAGTTGTGTTACAATCTAAGATTAAGAATTGTTGCAATGATATGTGGTAGCATTTGGACCTTATTTATTATTACTGAACCCTATAACTATTTTAGCAGTTTATTATGTTTAAATTATATTGAAGTGTGCAATAAAGAATATTCTATCTTTTTTACAAATATAATGACTTAAAATACGGCGCCCACCTTTCCCTCAGAAGTGGCAACGCACGTGCGATATGCTTCAGTTAGAACCTCTGAGAATATTGAACGATGATAGTTACCACTTAAAGGTGGCAGAACCCTCTGTGGTTCGACGCCAGCGCTACCACCGCCATACCTATTTCTGCCTCATAATATCAGCGTTAAGTGCTGCCGTGTTCTGGTTTGAAGTATGTGGTAAGGTAGATGTACATACTTTTCCGAGGCATTCCAGCTTATTCCACAGAAGTAGCGGCGCATCTTTTCCCGACCTCAGATGGGAATCTGGTCTTGTCTGGGT
Organism: Epargyreus clarus clarus; assembly: GCA_014595695.2. NCBI lineage: Eukaryota > Metazoa > Arthropoda > Insecta > Lepidoptera > Hesperiidae > Epargyreus > Epargyreus clarus. The sequence goes on from JACTTY020000019.1 coordinate 482,172, forward strand.
TTGATTACAGATGTCCATAAACAGCAGTAACTACTTACCATCAGTTGGACTGCATTTTGCATCAGTTGGACTGCATTTTTATCTGCAATTCCAATCTCACAATTAAACATATGAACTGATATAACAATAATAAAACCTCATCGTGTGTGGTAACGTAAATAATGTCCCTCCAACAAAAATACTTCGATTTTACGACACACCGCTTAGAGCGAAGTAGTGGGCGACGTCTAGTCTACTAATACCTACGGACCACTAATAGAAATATGACATCCATCACGGAATCTTACCACCGGCTATTACTGACGCCACTCACTCACTCCGATGAGTCAACTGGCGGCTTTGAAATGTTATTATTACTAGTTGTCTCCATTATTATGTGATTGTAGATTTGCTGATAAGGTGCATGACCCTAATCCAAAAAACCGAGTACTCACTTAAGATGTTATACTATAGTATATTACAGTTTATCTTTGGCGTAAAAATCAAAGATATTTTATTCCAAGTAGATTATTTACAGAACTTTTATTTAATGTCAATATATCTATCACCACCTCGCAAGGTGTTTCGTTATGTAGAAGAAACTCCATAACGTACATTTTACTGAAACTACTACAAAATAAAATAAAACAATGAGTACATATGATATTCGTATCTATATCGTAACTTAACGCTCCAGCGTAACAGTTTCCGTTACAAAAATTGTTACATAAATACTTTCTTTCCGTCTCCTGGCGCGCTTAAGGCAATGTAACTTCTAAAATATCCACAAACCCACCTTACAGCAAATATAGTAGTAAAGTATATTCAGGCACCAGTCGTATGAAGAGTTTCAACCGAAACAGGAAAATATTCCGGTTGGAGCTTTGTAGTGTCGACGCATCCGTTTACGATATGTCAACACTGAAAGCTAATTGTGAGCTGTTGTTGCTCCTTTAAGAATTATTTCTGAGAACGCCCATATTCGGTCTGTCAACATCGATGAATAATTAAAATTCGAACATTTTTCACTTTTGAACAACGAAAACTTTTTTTTAATTAGCAGTCGTACAAAACGAGCTTGTTATTTACCGAGTCACGGATGTTAGAAAACCAGTAGATATCTGCAATTAATCACAAGTAACCCAAAAATCCTACCCAAATTAAGAAATGGTTTCTTCAAATGGCAACTTTAATAATAAAAAAACATATCAATCTGTTAATCCTGGCCGATCTATTCCAATCTTTATCTAATTATAATCCCATACAGTTTTTGCCTACCATATTAGTTACTTATTAGAGTATATTTTACTAGCTAACTGTACGTTGAGCTTTGACGTTAAAATCCGGCAAGATCTATGTAGGAGCTAACAAGCAAGCGGTCCATCTGTTCGTAAGGGGTTACTACCGCCCACGGATATCTGTAACCAATTTCATTCGGAAGAGGGATTTTTTTTTATAATATGGGATAAGCAGACGAGCATGCAGTCCACCTGATGGTAAGTGGCTACTGCCGCCCATGGACATCTGTAATCAACCCCAGATAGGATTGGATATTCCCACCTGAGGTCGGCCACAGATGCGCTGCTACCCCTGATGATATAGGTGGTACGCCTCGGAAAAGTATGTCTCCCTTACCACACCCTTCAGACCGGAATACAGCAATGCTTAACACTGCTGTTATGAGGCAGAATTAGGTGTAGCGGTGGTGCCGTCGGAGTGGAACCACAAAGGTTTATACCACCTTCTATATAGACACCTAACATATAAGTCAGTAATCATGCATATACCATAAATAAGAGTCTCAATGGCAATTTATTTCTGCCATTTACTTCTCAGATAATATGGGGAACTAATTCGGTATTGGACACCGGACACACGCATGTCCCAATAACTACAACGACAGTGACGTCACACGTCAGTTGGCAACGCGCGAGCGGACCGCAGCTCGTCATAATTACTCACAACGGCTGACATATTGCACGAACGACATTCCGTTGCACACCGGTTATGTAATACGCATGTCGTTAATATATCATGATACTCTGCAAGAAAGTGATTTCACCAAAGATGTTACTTGTTGCCCCACATTGGTCATTAGAGATATAACGATAGACTGGCGTACAGAAGTATTGTGTTCAAAATTTTAATAGCAAATGAGGATGCAGTTCATCTGATGGTAAGCGGTTACTGCCGCCCACGCATGTCTTTAACCAACTCCATATGAAATTGTGGTCTACCGGATGCCACTCATTGATGAGTAACCAACCACTCTTGAGGATTAACATAGTCGCCTCAATATACTTGATACGAGGCTCAACGGCAGTTTATTCTAAGTTTGCAGATAACATACTTATTTAGCATTGGGCACCGGACACACGCATGTCACAATAACTACAACGACAGTGACGTCACAACGACAGTTGGCAACGCGCGAGCGGAGCGCGGCTCGTAATTACTCACAACGGCTGACATATTGCACGAACGACATTCCATTGCACATCGGTTATACATAATGCCATTGATATAGGAAAATATCACCGTAGATTGCAAATTAGCGATTTGACGTTACAAAGTCGTTATTTGTGGTCGCCTCATATGTATACGTACGTCAGCGGTATCCCACATTCTTCCACAGAAATGTGGAACTGCTTCACTCTAGTAATAAATATGGAGATGGTAACTTCTTGCTGAACTGTATAAAAAATCTAGTGTACCTAAATATTCCTAAAAAAATTTTAGAATTCTGAAACAGAATAGCGATAGATAAATGCCGAGATTCTCTCCAACAACCAATACAATTACGCGAGTAGCGTTTTGAGAGACAGATATTGACGTCGGGGCAGTCATTGTTTGCGCCACCCGACACCGTATCGATGTCGAACCTAACCTGTATTTTGAGGCAAAAGATCATCGTGTACTACATTAGTTAGTAAAAAATACTCAAATATTAAACTAATATTTGCATAATCTTAGCATAATCTCTCGAATTCAAAATGATGCACAATTCCACTAACGTCTACACACCAATAAAAAAATGCAAAAAAAAAAACAACTTTCAACGATTTCCGAAAAATCCAAATATTCCTAAACTATAACATTTTTCTAGAAAAGACTTGCGAATGATTTTTCTCCAACACTCAATATAATTTTGGTTTTGTGAGACAGTTATTGACGTCGGGACGGTTTTTGTTTGCGTCGCCCGACACCGCATCGGTGTCGAACCTGTAGTATTTCAAGTGTAAGCGTAGCACATATTGCAATTGCTGCTAAAATACTGTCTTAGCGTAATCTCTACAACTCTGAAACAAACCCAATTAAGTTTTTGCATAGGAAGTAATAAAGTAAAATAATTCGCGGAGTCTTAGTAATAGGGTTCCGCTTCTACCCTTTGGGTACGAAACCCTAAAAATATTATAAAAAAACCAACGAATTGAAAATCATTACAAAAAATTTCAGTAACCAAATATTCCTAAAATTGCTTATATCGTACCTTGCTAAAATATTTCTCTAAAACAGAATTTCGGAAAAATACCAAGATTTTTCTCTACAACGCAATATAATTTTAACGCAAAAAGCGTTTTGAGGGACAGTTATTGACGTCGGGGCGGTTTCTGTCTGCGTCGCCCGACACCGCATCGGTGTCGATCCTGTCGTTTTTGAGGGTACCGTTAAAATCTAGATCGAATACACACCAAAAGCAAACGATCAATATGCGAAAAACAAACGTATCTATCGTTTGCTTTATCAATTTCCCAATACACGCGTTTACAATTTCTACAAAAATATTTTATTTTAGATTTTTCTGATCAACATTTTTTTATGCGCCCCTATCATATAGGTATCAAATGAATGGATTTTCGAAGAACAATACGAGAACCAAAATGATGTTACTAGAAAACTTTTTGTACTAAATTTATGGTACTCTGATTCGTTTATTTCACTAACGATTTTCCCTATAATAATTGTATAGTCCGCGTAAAACTGCTAGTCCGCTCTGAATATAGAAATGAATCGCGTCGCCATTGAAAATTGTGTGACTACACCTGCTCGCAACAACTTCAGAGCGGACTAGCAGTTTGGCGCGGACTATACTAAACTTATCATATTTTTAAACCGATTCACTTATTCCACGGACGATTTTCACTATAATAATGTTATGACGGCGCGTATCTATAGATTAACATCCACGCAAAATACTCGGGAATTTATTGAGGAAACATAAATCACGCACAGCTTGTTTCCATTGAAGCAATTAACTGAAATGAACCATCCAAGAAACACGGGAGACGCTTAACGCTGCGTTACATAAACATACATAGATTTCTAGAATAATACTTGAGCTGCTCAAAATGCCCTGGTAGCCTAGTGGTTAGTATTTAAGTCACTCACTTTTACGAGTGGTAGGAAGTATTTGTGAAGAGGAGCACCATCGCCACCTATTTCTGCCTATTAACAGTAATGTTAATCGCTGCTGTGTTCAGCCGTAAGGGAAACATACCTATGAGATGAGACATAAGCGACGTCGCAACATAGCCATCAGGGTAGCAGCTATGGCAAATCTCAGGTAGGAATCTAATCTTATCTGGGGTTAGATACATGAAGTCCATTTGCCATCAGGTGAACAGCAAGCTCGATTTCTACTTTGCCTTACAAAAGAAGCTTTTACTTAGAAATGAGCCCATAGTACACACGAAACGAGTGCAAACTGAACCTAAAGGGTTCAATCCAACCATACCCAAGGAGCCCACGAGAGATAGTTTGACGACTGACCGATTCTTGACCGGCAAATCACACCTGCTACCACAAGAAACATACACGCAATTCTGTTAGAAGAATCGCGCAAGGTCGAAATTATTTTGACAGCTGTAATGCGTATTTATTTACGTGTCGCACACAACGCTTGTGATAACCAAACTTTTGATAGTAATTGGGATAAGTTTAAAACTTGCTCTTTTAAACAAATTAAGTAGTTTCTCCTGATAAAGGAGAAATACAAGATGACCAGAAAAGAAGATGATTCAATTATCTATACTTATTAAAATATTATTATTAATTTATTTTATCCTTTATATTATTAGTTTTTTGTGCGGCGTCAGCAATATCAGACATGGGCATTCTGGTGAATGCCCATGTCTGTCTGTGCTATTATCACTAAAACTCGTTGGTACGAGTTAACTTCTTAATTATTTTGTGGGTTATTTCGTTAGACCCTAAAACAGGAAACCACAGATATTATAATATAAAATACTAACACATACTGCTAATCAAAAGAGGGGATTAAAATTCTTGTTTAAAATAATCCTGCTTTAACATCACACCATGGTCACCCTCGTGCCTCAGAGCCGAAGCTCCCGAAACCTCGAATGCGTTAATCCGAATTAGTCGCAACCTATTAAGAAAGGAACGTACATTATCGTAAATTTTACGTTTTATCTATTCAATGGTGACGAAACCACAATCAAATCTCGTGTTAACATTAGTTTACCGTTTAACATGTTTGGTGCGAGTGATTTTCAAAATAAAAGCGCATTAAAGTTCGACATTTTAGTAAAGTTCACTTTATATAGTATTTTTATATGTCGAAGACAATTAGCTCGGTTGAGTAGATTTTTATAGAAAATAATTAGAATAACTACAAATAGTAAAGAAGTGCCAGAAGGTAAAAGTTGTGTTGAAATTCTTCTTGACTACTTTGAAGCCATTGAGTAATTACGCTATTTCCCCAATGATTGGAAAAAAGTTGAAATACGATTGTTTGTTGCTAAGTGGGTCAATTATTTATTTGCCTTCAAAAGGTACCCGGAGCCGTGGGTGCGACATGGGGTTATGTGGGATTCTTACCGCACTAAAACCCCCCGGTGCGGTCACCTCGCGGTCACGGTTCCTCGACGCTATGTTGAGGACTCCGGGATCACCAAAGGAACGCAACCGGAGTTCTCTAAACATCTTGCCCCGTCGAGCTCTACCGTGATAAGTATGAAACTCGCCAAACCATCAAGTGTGTACAGCGGTATGCGGCCACACATACCGCCGCCCTTCCCGGGGTCGCTTACCGGGCGGTTCGAGCTCGCACGCCGTAGTCCTATTCTGGTCCCGGAACTCCAGAAACAATCAAACGGTACTCCATATAAACAATAACCCAACATTAAAATGTTAATATCGCGTTCTTGCAATACACCCGATGCTCGTTCAGAACGATCCGAGTCAACACATTTGGCGGTCGCTTTTTGTACAACAACTACGAGTAGAGATCTTCGCGTAAACATTCATAAACCGCACATCGGTGTTTGGTATGTTGAGAATTTCGTTTATTAAACAGCTTCCGTTTACTCGTATCTACTTCTCTTTATATACTTTGAAGAGGGTAGAGGGTGGAAAACATATTCTAGATAAGAGTGCTGCATCGTATTGCGCAAATGACAAGATTACGGTCCACCTCAAACAAACAGGTATATAAAAAAGAGAAATTTACAATATATTGTATTATAAAAAGTCCTCCATAGTTCCTAATAAAGTTGCGTCCCCTTTTGTTAAATGTTTCATTCCTTCCATAAATCTCTTTTTTTTATATGCCCAAGCAACCAAGTTTGATGGCCAAATCGCCACACCTATTTCTGCCTTATAACAATAGTCTTAAGCGCTGCTGTGTTTTAGTTTCAAGGGGGTAAGAGAAAATACTAATCCGAGACGTTTTAGCTTATTACTCAGTGATAGCGGCACATCTATGCCCGGCCTAAGGTAGGAATTTCATTACCATCAGGTGGACTGCATGTTTCCCACTCCTAAAATATAAAAAAGTGTCTTACAGAATCCTTGGATTCATCACTTCCACGACTCAATTGCATCGTCATTCTTACAAAATCCAAAATTACAATAACAAAGAACCGCATTATACTACAATCCCGTACTTATCATAGTTTTATTTCGGCCGACTCCGACTTCAGCACTAGAATAGAACTAGTTTTACGATTACGATCAATAAAATGTTTGTACGCTAACCCACACATGTATGCGATATTCACGCGATATTCGTCATTATTCCTTAGACAATACTCCCTATATTCGCGTGAACAGTGTTGTATTGAATGGATTTACTGTGTTAGTAGTTGTATGGCAACTTCATTCATGGTTGCCGGGTGAATCGTGTGGGTGTTTTACACGTTTCTGGATAGATATGTGTGGAAAACAGGAATGTATTGTTTCTAATTCTATTGCCAATCGCTAAGTGGTGCATCCGTTGAATTAAATGATTTTTGAATTCATTTCATATTATTTTTATCGCATCGGAATAACAAACGAGTATCAGACTATTGTTTTCCAAAAGCAGTGCTAGTCAAATAATCCCTTAGCGATTAACCGTCGTAGAGTCAACTTACCCTGATGATGCTCAAAATGTCAAATGCTCAAAGATGCGCAAAGTAGAGCCTGATACAATTAACTAGACAAATAATTCAAAATTCGGCCTCTCAATCGGAATGTACGAGTTTCGAATCCCAGGTTTGCACCTCCGATTTTCAAAGTTATGTGCGTATAGGAAATTTATTATCACGTGTTCCAAAAAAAATTTCAAAGGTCTTTTAATTAGAACTTACTAATTTAGACCTAAACCGACCCCTCGGAAGTACGCGTACATTATGTTTCAGATAAGCTGGCCGATTGTTGGCCGTAGGAAACTTTGACCGAAACTTAATTTTTGTCCGAAACTTGGCCGCATCCAAATTTCGGTTGGTCATTTCAAATAACACAATATTAATTAATCCGATATCCGATAATATTAATATTGTTACAACAACGAAACCATTCAAAAATTCCGCTGAAATAATGGCCCCAAAAGAGTATTACAAAGGGATTAATATTAAATCCGTTCCGTGTAATATCCGCGGAATAATGCGTTTCGAAAGTAACGTACAAATAAGCCGTCGGAGATAATCCGCGTGGCGTTAGAAATGACTTATATGTCTGATATCATCAATACCCTATGTTGGCTTATATAACTACATTGTATGTATTTCAATTTTTCTAAAAGTTGCATAAATAAGCCGTTGGCGATAATCCGCGGGACGTCAGTATCACCGATACTCTACGTTGGCTTATATAACAACATTATATAAAGTTAATTTTTCAGTGTCGTATAAATAAGCCATTGGAGATAATCCGCGGGACGTTAGAACAAACTTATATGTCTGATATCACCGATGGCTTATATAACAACATTATATACAGTTAATTTTTCAGTGTCGTATATGTCTGATATATCACCAATACTCTATGTTGACTATAGAAGTCAGCATAGAGTATTGGCAATTAGCAACCCTCTACTACAATTGTTCAAAGTGTTGACACATAAAAAAGTTAACAATTTACAAGTTACTTATAACCTGCTGTAACAAAGAAGGAAACACTGTAAGAAAAACTTCATGCTTGAAAGTGCCTAAAAGTTTTCAACGGTCTGTAAAGTCTACCAATTCGTTGACCGGCGCGGTATGCTATTACCCCCTTTTCACTTTGAGACGATATGTTTATATGATACGATTTATTGACGATAATTGAAGCAAAGGACGCAAATTATTGAAACACACAGTTCACAGTTAAATCCATAGTTAGTTATAACACAGTATCAATTCGAACAATAACATGATTAGCTATTCCGATCACAGATCACACGCCTGCAATTTAGTTCTAAGCTATATTCAACCAGATTATAGCTCATTACGATAGGCATTGAGTTCCAGCTGTCTCAGGGTTGCCACCAGCCTTCACTGAAATATAATATTTAAAAAAAAGGTGTGAAAAAAAATTACAATACTTTTGCAATACTTATTCATTTTCATAAAAGCTATATCTTGTTGGATTTTTTGGATGTTTGTCAACTTGACATCCACATTTGAAACCAGTAAGGTTGATGCAGATGATGCGGCACCACCGCCACACCTATTTCTACCCAATAATAGCAGCGTTAAGCGCTGCTGTGTTCTGGTTTCAAGGGTGTGGTAAGGGATATATACTTTTCCGTGGCGTTCCAGATTCCAGGCATATCTGTGGCCAACCACAGGTGTGTATCTGATCTTATCTGGGATTGATTGCAGTTGTTCATAGGCAACAGTAGCTTAATATCAAGTGGACTGCATGCTCGTCTGCTACTTGTATACTATATATAAAAATATATATTATATATGTATTATAGCACGATTGACAACCCTAAGCCGTCTATACAATGTATTTATAATGTTGCATTGTTAACGTGGAATAATGTAGATAATTGAATATCTGTGTTCGGTATATTACATATTATTATCATAAGTGTTTAAATTAAGACTTGAAGGGCAAATTAAATTTGATTTAGCGCTGAAAGGTGGTAGAACCTATTTCAGACCAGAGATTTCCAGATCCGTCTCTAGCGGGAAGCGATTCTTGCGTTTCGGTGGAAGAGTGTGAATGACAGACGAGTTACTTATGTGGCATCAATAAATTCCTTCCAGAAACTGTGTAAACATATCGTAAATAATTTAAAACAAATCAATAATAAGAACTGAGAACAACAATTTAATAATGTATTATATATATCACTTAATTAATAAATATAATTTATATATACATTTACATGCAAATATATGAATATATGTACATAAATATATACATACATATTATATATATAGAAATAGTATATAATAAATAAATATATAAATGTATATTTGTAAAAAGCCATGGGTAGTTGTGCTGAATCCCACAGTATCAAATCGCTGGATCCTTCAGCGCACCGATATCCCACATGCGCTCAAATAACTCCGTCTTGAGAACAAATGAGAAATTCACATACGTGTGACACAAATATATATATGTGGAACATTACGTTAATACAAAAAAAAAAACTTATGTGGCAACTTGGCTTGCGTTTCAACAACCCATTACTATCCCACTGCTGAACACAAGTCTCCTGACAGAATGAGAATTAGGACACAGTCTACCGCGCTGGCCAAGTGCGTATTGCTAGACTTCACATACGTTTGAGATCTTTTTATGTCATAAATCTTTCAGGTATGCAGGTTTCCTCACGATGTTTTCCTTCACCGTTTAAGCAAGTAATAAGTATTACTTACTTACAGCTTACGGATGCGAGCTAAAAATCCTGTCCGATGTAGCCAAGTATCTTCATAGCACATATCAATCGATTAACATAGCTTAGCTTCAACATCGCTTCCACATCTCTAGTGGAAAGACACCTTTAAACTGACACGAACGTATCAACCGAGATTATATCAATTTTATTTTAAATACAATTGCCTAGATTAAATTTAACGAAATTCATAATAAATTCATGAAATTCGCAAATCGAATGAAATACCCGCGTGTTACGACACACTCTGATTAACGAATGGACGCTTCTTTATTGGGACGACAACGGCATGACACAACACGACACGGCACCGATGCTGTCTGAGCTTCCGTCAGTGCCAGCCATAGATAAAAATTTAAATAGATAGCGTGTGTACAATCTGTATATAATCAAGGAGTTATTTTTAAAGGAAGCATGACATAAATAATCAAAAATCAATTTTAAGACCAAAAATATAAATCAGGTAGATAAATCGACAACTTCGATACTCAACAATGAATCGATGTCAAGTCTGTCATGCTATTTGGATTAAAAACGCATTAACAAACTTTACAATATGTCATCTAAAAGAGCTTTGATATCCTTGTTGTTATGCGCAAAATATACACTTGCATTGTCCATTTACATATTATATCTGTGGTGCCGTTGCCGTGTCGTCCTCGTCGCAATAAAGAAGCGCTGAATGGGCACACTTTTACCAATTTGGATCGCTCCAATTAACAATTGTCAAGTTTAAATTTTGAAATACTAAAACATGTTTGTAATCTAATCCATATAAACGACGGATCTACCTGAAGCCGAACACAGACGTCTTGCCACTACTGAGGACTGAGATCAGCCAGCATTCTTCACCCTTCCATCGAGACGCAAGAACTCTTTCACGTTAAAAATATGTGTGGCGGTGGTACGTCCCCGGTCGAATCTTATTGGTTCAATCTTTATCTTTAATAATAACTTTTATGTTTAATGTCATTATTGACAAAAAAGACAACACACACAAAACACGAACTATAGCCACAGCCTAATAAAAAAAACTTAAATTGCCCAAAAAAAATACAAAAGCATGAACTGGCCCTTACAACCGGCCCCGTTGCAAAACGGCCCCATGTATATTTTTTTACCTTTTCAACCGCTACAAATCGCCAACCTTTCCCGTGGCCCATTTGTTTCCGTGCAATAGATTTTAATGTCCCCTCCCTTTGTTAAGCGGCCGCGTCTCTATATTGCGGCCCGGATAAGCCGTAAGTTGTTACACTCGTACAGTTCCTGTGTGGAACGCTTTTATTTCTCTTTTTTATAGAACACTACAATTATTTTCTTTAAATGCATTATATGTTTTGATATCCGATGTTCAGTAAAAAGCTTTAAAGAGGCAGGGTAGAACCCTTTGTGGTTCGATTCAAGAGGAGGGTGCGGTGAGGGAGGTATACTTTTTTGAGGCGTAACAACATAATCCTCAGGACTTCAGGAGTAATAACGCATCATCGGTCGACTTTAGGTGAGATCCCAATTTTATCTGGGGTTGATTACAAATTTCCAAGAGCGTTAGTTGTCACACACTTAAATCAACCCCAATAAAAAAAATATCCTACTTGAGGTCGGTCGCTTCTTGAACACTAAATTTAAACGCCTCGTTCCATCTCCTTCACCACCACCTTTCAATCTAAAACATAGCAGCGTTTCGTTGTTATTATTACCCAGAAATATTTGTAAAATATCGAATACTATAACCAATACTAATCCTTAGCCAATGTTAACTCGCCATCCGTAAAGCCTTCGATACGCCAACTAATAGACGCTACGACGTCATTGCCAGCGTCTGCGGCGAAGCTGATATTGTAAAATGGACCGTCGAACGCTATTGAGAATATTGTGGAAATTTCGATAATACTAACTTAACTGTTATTGTTGGATTCAATCGAACAGATTATGCTGCAAGGTTGGATAGAAGTGATATCTTGAATAGAAATTAGTGGATGAATAAAAAGGCAACTGCACTACTATACATAAAATTAATAAGTAACGTAAGGTCAAATGACATAGGATGGAAAGGCAAACACGATCAAAATCATGATTCAAAATTCGATGTAATAGAAAATTGAGTATATAAAATTAATGAAAATTAATGGCATTATAACTAAATTTTCCTAATTAATTATATAAAATTTAAATCACTGCTTATTGCCTGTATCACTATATAGTCTAGTGGTTGAAACATTGCAGTCGGAGGACTCGAGGTTCAAATCCAAGAACTTATTTATATTTTATTTTATTTACTCCTACTATTACATAGTTTCAATATGTTATTTTAAGTGCACATATATTTAATAAAATAATTCTCTATTTACATTTAACGTAAGACATGAGCTAAAAACTACAAATTTACAAAGTACGTGACTCATTGTATAAAGGAGTTGCACAAGGGAACATCTTAGAACCATTTATTTTCTATTCTACGAAATGGCTTACATTTGCCATGAGACGTGCAAAGCAAATAAAAACAAAAACTGCCATTATAGCACTATCTTATAAATCCCCAACACATTACACACACAAGCTCCCCACAACTAAATAGACAAGACACATTAATGACTCCACACAGACGTACATAGAACAGACACGTAACTGTGTCGTAAAGATTATCTCCATCTTTGCGATAGTGGGTAGAGTTGACGAAGGAACGTTCAATATGATCGTTATGAGTAATATGACCATACGTCCCGTCTTGAATGGGATTGTCCCGTTCAGCTATTATGTCCCCGTGTAATAAATAAAACTTATTAACCTAGTTGACTTTAAAACGGAACATCTTTACTATGTAGAAAATTTTCGGGAGAAAATTCGAAAATATTTGTAATATTTTCATTTCAAAAGTGTAGCGTAGATTCACGTTGCCCTATAAAAAAATAATAGTCGACAACAAAAACAGTACGTGAGGACTGCAATAGCCTCTGAAACAAAATCTACCAATTTACAATTTTGCTTATTAACCGTTACCAGCTTTAATCCTTTTGCGTAGTACTAGACATTTTCACATCTCCGCGTTATTCTTCGGAACACCGGGACACACTACCTCAAAAGGGGACAGTCACGTTCAAAACCGAACGTACGGTAACCCTAGTTATGAGCAAAGTTGCGTTACAAGCAACGGCCTGAGGACACCCAGTTTGATGCTCCCTTTATAATGCAAATTCCCGAAGTAATGGGCCAGAAGCGTCAGTCGGCCGAATGGGAGATATCTGCGAATGTCTTCTAAAACAATGTCCATAGCAACAAAGGGATCTAATTGAATTTGTTTAAAATCTCTGAAAGTGACAACAATGCGTCTAAGATACATTCTATTACTATTTGGCTATTTGGCGTAAATTGAAATTTAAATGAACCTTTATATGATGATGATATGAAATTTAATGAAACCTACTACATTAAGAAACAAATGCTCTTCAATCTTGATACCATGACGACATGTTGAATAGTGATAGTTTATATGAAACTCGGCCTCTTTATCGAGGGGTCCGAGGTTTTAATCTCAAGCACGCATGTCTTATTATTCCAAGTAATGTGCGTATTAGAAATTAATTATCACTTGCCTAAACAATGAACGAAAACATGGCGAGGAAACCTGCATACCTGAGAAAAACGTTTTCAAAGGTGTAGTCTACCAATTCGCATTTGGCCAGCGCAGTGGACTACGGCCTAATCCTTCTCATTCTGCGAGGAGACTCGTGCCCAGCAGCGGGACAGTAATGGGTTGATGATGATTATGATGTTAAATAGATAATTAAATGCTTTTCCGTAACAGTTCTACTAATTATTGTACAATGTAACCTGCGTGACTAATTGCAATCCTTTGTTCCCATTACTGTCTCGTATACACGTGATTATTACCTAACAGATCACGTGATACCACGTGACCTCCTTTCAACTAAACAATACACCAACTATCGTCAAACACTCCCAAAGTTTCCATCATTACACACACAAACCCATACAAGTCCTACAACAACTTAGGGAAAAGTTATAATTAGTATAGAATACTATCCAAGTCATTCCACGGAGCCATATAAAGTCTGTCTAGGGTTCGTAGTTAAAATTTTCAGTGTGTCACTTTTTTTTTATAATATATGAGTAGCAGACGAGCATACAGTCCACCTTATGGTAAGTGGCTACTGCCGCCCATGGACATCTGTAATCTACCCCAGATAGGATAAGATATTCCTAAGGTCGGCCACAGATGCGCCGCTACCCCTGAGGACTAAGCTGAAACGCCTCGGAAAAGTCTGTCTCCCTTACCACACCCTTCAAACCGGAACACAGCATCGCCTAACACTGCTGTTATTAGATATAAATAGGTGTGCCGCCGGAGTCGAACCACAAAGGGTTCTACCACCTTCAAAACTGTCTGTCACTACGAAGTTATTTAAACAGCACGAAAGTATCGTTGGTCATCTTCACCTACGGTCACAGTCACATCACATACAGTACTAAAGTCACATAATCACGTGATTAGTAAAAGGGGTCACGTGATCGTAACACATGTAGCACGTGACGTCAGTTCAATAGAACAATACACAAACTGTCGCCAAACACTTCCAAAGTTTCGATAAATACATATACAAATTCTTACAAATCGTTTCGATAAATACTCGTACATACACAAATCCTTATAAATCCTGAAACAACTCAATCATAAGTTATCATTAGCGCCAAATCGCCAATATTATCATTTCATGGAGGAGATATAAAGTCTTTCCAGGATCTCGGATCTCGATGCAGCGATAACTCTATCCGGCTTGGAGGACCAGATTTTGTTACTTAAGTGTTAAGTAAATAGTTTGTGGTGTAACAATGTTAGGTTATATTTTAGTACATACTTACAAAAAAAATATGCGTTAATCGCCAGTCATCGAATAAAAAAAAAAGTTAAAATTTTTATAGTGTATTTTAAATATTAAGTTACTCATGTATCCCTTAAATACCATAATGACATGATTAGGAAAAAGGGGTCACGTGATCGTAATACATATACCACGTGACATCTATTCAGTTAAACAATTACACCAACTATCGCTAAACTCCTCGAACGTTTCAATTAAAACTCGTACATACACAAATTCTGGGACAAATAAATAATAGGTTATCATTAGTGCCAAATCGCCAATAGTATCACCGTCATTTCATGGAGCTATATAAAGTCTTTCCAGAGTTCATGGAGCGTTCTCGAAGCCGTCAGATAGCACAACATACGTCCGGGCGCGATAAGCGAGCTACTCCAGCTTATCGGGACACATTCGAGGCGACGAGGGCGCATGTTGCATGTAACGGGATAACCTTCGGCTTTCAGGCTTTCCGCGGATCTCGATACAACGATAAGTCTCTATCCGGCGCGGAGGACGAGATTTAGTTACTTAAGTGTTATGACAATAGTTTGTGGTGTAACAATGATAAGGTTTTATGCGATTTAATTTTAGTACTTAAAAATATACTTTAATATATAATAAGGATAATAAAAAATGCAAAAAAAAAGTTTTAATTTTAATGGGATAAAGGATAAAAGTGAATTATTACTTAAACGGTAAAGTAAATAATACTCACTTAATAACGGTACAGGACATTGTGAGAAATTTTTTTTTTTTGTTCACGAGGGGAAGCCTTCAAATGGTACCCGATGCCTTGGGAGCGACACAGGGTCATGTGGGAGTAAGTCTACCAACCCAAAGTCTACAAGGTGGTAGAACCCTTTGTGATTCAACTCACATAAAAAAAACCCGCACTGCGCGCATTTTAGATTAAGAGGAGCTTAGGCTATAGTGTACCGCCACGCACGGTACATAAGATGGCACGGTAAGATGGCCCTAACGCAGCAGTGGGAGAGTAACAGATTTATGACATGAAATTAACTTACAACAGAAATGAATATAATACTTCATTTCATATAAAAGACTCGTATCAACACTTAACGTTATCCGTCGAAGAATAAACGTCGAAAACGTCGTTTCAGTGCTCATGGAGCGTCATCTCGGAGACGGCAGATGTTTCGGCGGATATCCGGCGCGGATAAGCGTGCTCCGCTCGCCTCTCATCTTCGCACGTTAGGTTGAGAGGGTAAATATGTTACAGCGAGATAAAGTTTGACGCTTTCACGAGAATATCGATGACCCGATATACGATGATATATCCGGCTCGAAGGACCATGTTGACACTATTGAAAACGCTTAGGGATAAAATAATACAATAAACTAATCCTGAAGCTACTCTAAAAGTGATCTACATTACGGAGTGCCATACAAAAAGTACCGGGTTTGAATCCTGGTGGCAAAAAAAAATTAAAGATTTTGCATTTCTGGGTCTGGGTATTTGATTATTACATCTTCGCGTATTCTTTCGTGATAAAGCGATACTCATTTAGGTATGCAACTATAAAAAGCAAGACGAAACGTCTCCCTCGTAACATCTCAACATAATTTCCATGCCAGCGCTTTTTAATCATATGTTAGCGCAAACTCAATACACGGGCAGCAGACGGATCGTCTCGGAACGCGTCGGCACACAATGGCGTGCCGAACAAAAGAACATAAACAATCAGGCAAAGTCGGATTGCGAATGTTAGTGGAACTGGAAATGTGAGTATGCATTCATATTATTTCAAAATTTAACATGTTTTTTGTATTCTAATGCTTTTACCGTGATCGTTGAGGGAATATTCCTAAGGGCGCGTTTAAGGGGATTTTTTGAATAATGAACGATGGATGAAAACAGAAAATATTACATAGAAGAAATTTAGATTCTTTTTTTTTGGAAATTACTATAATATACATAGGAAGTACCGAGGTTGTAAACAAAGTGTTTCGAAAGTTAGCCCTTCTTATTTGGACTGCAGAGGCATCATCACTACAGCCATTATTATCTTATAACAGCGCTGTTAAGTGTTTTTCGGTGTGTAGAGTATGGTAAGGGGCACATACTTATCAGAACATAACATATTAGTCCTCAGAGTCAACAACGTATCTGTGACCGGCCTCATGCAGGACATGCTGTTCAGCTATCTGCGGTCCATTACAGATATCTTACCACACCATCAGGTGGACTGCATGCTCGTTTGCTACTTACATATTATACACAAACAAATTTAGACTGTCGCGAAATAAAAATAGTCTAAACTCTAACACCTATCCGAGGACACCAAACTCAATAAAAAGCCTGATGGACGGAACGCGTCCGCACACAATAGCGTGCCAGAACAAAAGGCCATAAACAAACCGGGAACGCCGGATCGCAACCGCTAATGGAACCGGAACTGAACTGAACATTCCGCTTTGTCGAGACAGAAATCGTAATTGTTGGAGGGAATTCCGGCAATTTTTGGAAACTGCGAAGATTTTACTAAGGAATTAATTGCAAGAGATAAAATTGATGAAAGCAATAAAGTTAACAAATTCAAATACAATAAAAATAGGGCAGGTGAAACGTGGTAACGAAATATTTAAACAATAATTCAATAGCTTGATTTAAGTATTTACTTTCCATAAAAAATATATTCACGCTAATTTTCAATTTAAATTAATCAATACTCTACCTACTATGTGCGTTTAAATTTCTCTACTCAAAAGTTTATATTATTTCTATTTGGTATACAACAATAAAAAGTTTTGTTAGTTCAAGCTACATCGGGTAATATAGTAGAAGATCCGAAGCTAAGTCGAACTGGACCGAGCTGATAATAGAATGAAACTCATTTTATAACGAAATTAGTACATTGGGTAATACATTAAAAATGGGTTTGCTAAAAAAATCCTGGACAGGATAATTTTTTTTTTTTTTGAAAAATTAATTTTCATTTTGCAGACAACCCTATATCAACGTGTTCACAATAAAACAGCGCTTCTACTGATATAAAATTTTATCTATTATCATCATGAGTGAAAGTACTTGCCAGCGAAATACCTGTTTATACCTGACAACCCAGTAGTTCGTCCACGTAAATAATAGGCAACCCAAAGCCTGCACATTCTGTATGTTTTTAACATTCACTCAGAATAGAATTTTCTTATTATCTTGATGTTGCAAAATTTAATTTTCAGTTAAATTTTAATTTTTCAAAAAATAATTAAAATTATCCTGTACAGGATTTTTTTAGCAAACCCATTTTTAATGTATTACCCAATGTACTAATTTCATTATAAAATCAGTTTCATTCTATTATCAGCTCGGTCCAGTTCGATTTAGCTTCGGATCTTAGACCAATAGAAGACCAAAATACCCAAATTAGAAATTAATGATGAATTAACCATTTCTCATCAACATTATCAACATGACAAACTACACTAAGATAACCAACTGAAGTACAAAAATGAAAACTTAAACCACGTCTAAGTTTGCAATCAACTTTCAAAAAACAAACTCGCTCAGAGTTTTCGCATCAAAAGTATTCACCGATAAATATTTTCCACCAGAAGATAAGAAGCACCGACGGTACGGTGACGGCAATGAGAAGACTTAGTTCAAACAGAAAGCGAGTGGAAGACTTAATTATTATAAACAGGAAGCGTTCCAATGAAAATGTTTGCGCTAATACGATAAGTTTCCTCGGGTGTCTCAGAAATTTTCTTTTGAGGGTGAGAAGCGTGAATAAGGTGCGAGACGGGATTGTGTAAGCATATTAGAATTTCTTTCTGCGAGTGTGATTAAGATGTGCGAAATTTTTGTGATTTTCATAAATGAAATGTGTTGTAAAGATTTTGCTACGTTTCTCATTAGTCAATTTGAAGATGCGAGTTGCAGATTAGTCAAGTTGAAAATGAGTGTTGGTCACGCAATTAATGAAATTCCAAATTATAATATCATTATTATTAGTAGTAGTAGTATTATTATCAGGAATCGTAAGTTTAGTATGCTTATCGTCATCATCATTATTGTAAGACTGAAAAGTACTGCATAAGCACACAATTAAAAATTAAGAACTCCAGAAAAATCAACTCATCCGTTACGAAAACTAAAAAGATTTTTATGAATTAAACAAAAATAAAATTTTGTGCTATAGATAGTTAAGTCAAAAAAAACTTTCAAAAAATACCACTTGAAAATTATGATCAAACGATGTTATAATAACGTTCAAAACGCACTCATCAATCAAATCACGTGTATTAGACACTTGACGTAACTTTTCTCTTAAGACGAAAATTAAAGTGACTGAAAAGGTTATAATAAGACGAAAGGCAATGACTGGTTTAGTTCAAAGTCCTGCCTTCACGTCTAACATCAACGATGTCTATTCGTAGTTCAGAACTAAATCTACGGCCTCACCTTTCAATATAGCCTCCCGTGCACAAAACATGACTTGAGTAGCCGCCTCAATATCGCGTACAGCTAACGTGCAAACAAGAATTAGGGATGGCGATATAAGATCGAAAAATAGATTTTTGAGACCCAAACACGTCAATTTTTGAATAAATACTTTGGAAAAGATCTACCTCGGATACCAGAAAATTCACATGGGTACGAATGTTTTCTTTCTTTTGAATAAATACTTTGCAAAAGATCTACGAGTATCTCGGATACCAGAAAATTCACAACTTGGTTCATTTTTGTTCTCGCCGATTCCCAGCTAAAAATCAAATCTATAATAGATATTATTTGAAAAATCTCCTAGTCTTCAATAGTTATGAGGATAAATTCTACAACTCTGCTCGAATGACTTTTATTATTTTCATTTTTAAATTTATAAGCTCGTTTCTTAAATCGATCTTATATATCGAATCGCCACCCCTAACAGGAATCCTTTCAAAATGATCTCGATACAACACCGAAACTGGGTCGTCGAAAATGACTATACGAGACGGGAACAATGGGCTCGCCTTGGTTTACGCTTTCGTTGTTACCATCAAGTACGTATACGTGTTCATGGTGAAATATACCAAGTCAATTTTCATTAACCTCTTGTCTATGTAAGTTAAGGCTTTGATGTTTAATATTAAAACGATCATGAATAATTCTCTCTCTCTCATATGCACTAGATGTATCATGTGACAGAATAACGCTTGCCAAGACACATAACAACAGGTTTGCATGATTAGTCCTAAGTTATTTAGGCTTGATAACAGATGTTCATATGACTTTATTTTTATAATATGGGAGTAGCAGACGAGCATGCAGTCCATCTGATGGTAAGTGGCTAATGCCACCCATGCACATCTGTAATCAACCCCAGATAGGATTAGATATTCCTACCTGGAGTCAGCCACAGGTGCGCCGCTACCCCTGAGGACTAAGCTGGAACGCCTCGGAAAAGTATATCTCCAAACCACTGGACTGCATGCTACTTCTAATTTATAAAAATAGTAGTCGCCAATGCATCGACATTGAAGGAAAACTCTTTTTGCACTATAAGAGGCTAAAGAGGATAAAGTGATTAAATATGAGTATAATAGACTTCTGCCTAACCCTTTCTCATTCTGAGAGCCCAGCAATAGAACAATAACAGCTTGACAACGACAACGTCTCAAAATAAACAAAACAGACACAACTGTGCCACCAGCGTAATTCAACAAAACACATTACCCCCAATATTCTAAACAACATCTGTTGCATGATATTGCCTACGTGCATGCATTATATGCATATCACGAATGCGCTACATGCAAGCTGCCATATTGTCTGTTACAGAAATAGCGAAGGACGTTACACGTTATGTTGAACGGTTATTGCCGACCAGGGACATCCATAACCGACCATTGATGGATCCTAGTTTCTATTTATATAGGTGCCTTGCTACCCTTGAACTCCGACTAATGAATAAGTAATACCGGAAGATACACTGAATTCCGATAAATGAATAAGTGATAAGGCAGATACACTTCACTGGTAGCGTTCCTTTGGAGATCCCGGAGCCCTCAACGCAGTGTCGAAGACAGTCACCGGGGGGATTTTAGTGTGGTAAGAATCCCACATAACCACGTGTCGCTCCCACGGCACCGGGTAACTTTTGAAGGTTTCCCCCTCGTTAGCCAAAAAATGCAGATACCCTTACATGATGCATTTCATTTTTACCTGAAAGTGTACCTATTTCTGCTTAATGTTAAGCGCTTGTGATCCAGTTTGAAAGGTGTGGTAAGGAATACATATTAATCGTAGTCGTTTCAATTAGGCAGGGGTTGCAAGACTTCTGCGGCTGACGTTCATTAGGACTCTGATATGACTTTGAAGAATTTTTGCGTGATGTCGAATTATCTTGCAACTAGCACCAATGATTCGGTCAGCTTCAATATTTTATTTCAGATGAAGCCTATGGTTAGTAGAAGAAGCCTATGGTTTGTTTGTTTTTTCCAAAGATTAAAGGGGAATATTATTATTTTATCCTTAATACACTGTTCAAGTAAGCCAGTAAGCAAGTACTTCAAAAGCAGAAATAGATATTGCAGTATTTGTACCGAAGTCGAAATGTACAGGAATCTTCTACTTAATGAGGCACAGACAAATCGATACAGAGCGTTCAATCTTGCGGCCATTAACAAATGTACACTGACATCATATAAAGCGAAAGCATTCCTTTACACTGACCACCTATTGGCTACGGTTGATTGAGCTATTGTTGCTATAGCTAACATCTTGTCGCGTAATCTGCTAAGCAGTTGTTTAAACTGTTGTCGAATTTGTTGCTTGAGCAACCGACATTCGGTTTAAATTGGCGCTAATATGAGATTGGGACGACTCTTTCTCGACAACTTATAATTATTTATTTACTTAATAAAATTTTAAATATTATTATTCAGGTATTATTTTTTAACGCGGCCCGCGGGCCGCATGTGGCCCGTGAGACTCCTTGGGGCCCGGAGTTCTTCGTAGTATCTAATTTCCCACCCATGTTAATTTTAATTAGAGTGAATTTATACGCAACGGATTTTTTCGCTTATAAATATCAGTAGAGACGCATTGCTAGATATCTTGCCGAACACGCCTTAATGGACTAAACTGGGGGAAAACTTATTTTCCTATAGAACAGTATAATTAACGTGTAATACAGTTATTTATTCACTAAAACAAACAATTCAACAATAATAATACAACGTTTGAAGTCAACACAAGCATTAACAAGTTGACCGCATGCGGTACTAGTACTTGACGTTGTCGGACTCCTCAAATTGTAAAGGACTGCACATACATTGGGGACCGCTTGCATTGTTGTTACTTGTTTGTGCCATTCGAAATGTTACTGTAAAATATATTTTCCATACTTTCCCAGAGGATGGTGTTAAACAGTGTGTGTATTAAATATTTCAGGATACAGAATAACTGAGATTGTAAATTGAATAGGAATCGTACCTGAAAATGATCAGATACCTACCTACCTACCTACATTTATGTTATAGTTACACCACCGTATAAGCGATATAAGAAAAAAGAACATTACTTGAAATAAGTAGACTATGTAAAGCCTAAGAATAAGTAGACTATGTAGTTTGAAACTTGGCGTCTCAATCCGAAGCCTCCGAGGTTAGAGTCACAGTCAGACATAAAAAAATTTAAAGATATGTGAAGTCTACCAATGTGCACTTGGTCAGCGCGACTAATCCTTCATATTCTGAGTGGAGACCCGTGCTCAGGATTAAACAGTAATGGAATGAAAATGACAACGTATATATATTTTGTAAATTACAATAATAGACCTGTTCACAAATATAATATCCACGTAACACAATTCCATTGCACAAGAGCGTCGCATCTGAACATAAACAGCGCGGCATGCGGTACGTTCGGTTGCGGTCACGGCGGACGGACGGCTGATATTACCGCTGAAATTAGTTAGCATTGTTGTGTTGAAAACAGAACGGTGTCGGCGCGACTGTTACGTGACAAATACGAGAAAATATTAATGCTCTACTCATGACTGGTAATAAGAGAATGTATCGTATTCGTGAAAGTATCGAAAACAAGTATCGATAATAAAGTATCGCTACTTGAAATGTATGAGAGTGACGCCAACTTCGGGAGATTCTCCCAAAATTTAGTTTTACTCATGAGTGGTACTAAGAAAATGTATCGTATTCGCGAAAGTATCGATAATAAAGAATCGCTACTTGAAATGTATGAGACTGACGCCAACTTCGGGAGATTCTCCCAAAATTTAGTTAAGACCATTTTTTCGGTATCAAATTCAAATGACTATTCTACAGACAGAAATTTGCCGATCATAGACAGACGGTAGTAGATACAACAAATTCATGTTTTTTTGTTGAAAACGAGCATGCCGTACACTTAATCGAATATCGTTTTTCATATATTGGAGTATAATAAAAACTCTCATTTCGTAAATTACAATAATACACCTATATACAATTGTAATACTTAGTCACGTGACACAATTCCATTGCACAAGAGCGTCGCATCTGAACATAAACAGAGCGGCATGCGGTACGTTCGGTTGCGGTCGCGGCGGACGGACGGCTGATATTACCGCTGAAATTAGTTAGCATTGTTGTGTTGAGAACAGAACGGTGTCAGCGCGACGGTCGGATGTTTCGTGTGGCTAAGGAATATTTCTGATAAATTTTGTGGTACAGTCGTCCGAGTGTGAGTCAGACTTTCACTACCCCAATTATTTATAATATTCAAGTCGCAAACTAGCATGATATCCTGACGGTAAGTGGCTACTGTTGCCCATGTACACCTATAATTAATCCCAGATAAGATAGGAGTCCTACCTCAGGTCGGCCACTGGTGCGTTGCTAACCCAGGCAGAAAACGACTCCCACATTATTTCTCCAAAGCTAATACAAACAAACTGCATCAAGCAAAGCATATCTTCTCAACAACAACACTCATACACTACTCTCTGTATTCTCAACAACAACATTCATACACTACACACTGTACGGCGTCTAGTTAGGGCCGCTGATACATCGCCACAATAAAACATTGCTCGAACGCTCTGTACAGGCTATTGGGTGGAATCGTGCCCGATCCTTGGAAGGTGAGATTATTTTGTGGTGATATGTACAAACGATACGTTACTACAACTTTAAATCCTTCAAAAGTGTTTCCTTCAGTTGTAAGTTATTATTCTGATATGTTTATAGAATAATGATGTAGGACAGAAGCATGCAGTCCCGATAGTAAGTGGCTACTGCCGCTTATAATGGACATCTGCTATCATCATCAATCCCAGATAAGATAGGAGTCTTACTTGAGGTCAGCCAGATGCGTTTTCTTTTAAAGTATTTTCTGCAGCTGTAAGTTAGTTATTGTTACGGTTTTATTTCTTTGTTTTGTTTTAATAATCTAAAGAACATGCAGTCCTAATGGTAAGTGGCTACTGCCGCTCATGTATACCTATAATTAATCTCAGATATCTAATATAAGAGACCTACCTCAGATCGGCCACAGGTGCAATGCTAGCCCTAAACACTAAGTTGGAACGTCTCGGATAAATATGACTCTTTGACCACACCCCTCAAACCCGAACACAGCGCATTATATAAAAGAGCCCGAGAAGCACATAATATTATACAACCCTATGTAATATGTACATCATATTCATGCAGGATATGTACCACGCGACTTCAATCTAAGATCGATTAACGACAGCTCCTTACAAACACATAACACGTCAAGTTTCATAAAGTCACGGGTGGGAAGTTATTGTGACCACGTTTTTTGGATAACGTAGGAATCCAATTTATACAAAATTGTTTTAACACATATCTGAGTGCTTATTATTATAATCGAATGTTTTTAGATTACTTCATTACTTATATATGACCGAGAGCAAATAAACCGCTTGCTAGATAGATGGATACGGTAGCAAATGTGCTAATTGGGTCGTTTATACATTGACCTTTTCCAAATTATGCTTATATACATTTAAAATTGTGACAATTAAAATTACTTTACCATTGAGTTCTATAGACAATAAAGTTACTTAATTTTTCAATCACAATTTTTCTTTCTTGCAGCATATGTACAGGCCACAATATAACATACTTACTATATATTATGCGCAACGCATGTACAATAAAACGAACAATTTTATTTGCTAAAAACGTTTATTTTATAGCAAATAACAATATATCCAAATACTCATTATATAACGTGCCAGAAAATGTTATTAGATTCAAGATAAAATATCACCATTTCGCATTATCTTAATAAAACAAACAACATAAATACTAGTCCTGCAATATCCCATTCTGCACCAAACTCGTGGTCACCAGTAAAACTTCGAGCCGTCGCGAGCTCAACGAATGACAAATCGTTGGAATCAGTCAAGCGCGAGCGGGGCGCGTGGAAACTGATGTTCGCCCGCGGCTCATGATGTATTGGGTTTAAGTTCGGCTTAACGTTTATTGGCTTTACGTTAGCACTTTGTAAATGAGGCTTAACGGAAATGTATGGAATTTATGAACATATTATGAGTTAGTTAATTGTAAATATGTATGTTGGATACCATTATAAAAGGCATGCATTAGGTTGACAGCGTCACTTAGCGATTAACCGTCGTAGAGTCAACTTACCCTGATGATGCTCCGTTTTGGAGCGAAACACGTGTTGGTGGTGGTATGTATGGTGGTGTATATTTTTAATTTTTGCATCTGCATGCATCCTTTGAGGGAAGGAGGGTGGTACATACTGCATGGTTTAAAATATATACCATCATACATATTTGTAGCGGATTGTTGCGAAGTAGTTTTAATCCTAACTTAATATTTTGAGTTATAAATAAGATGATGTACTCCATATGATGGTAAATTTAACTTTAGAACTACTATACAGTCAACCACAATTAATTAAGACTAATAACACAGTATAAGGATATCTTATACTGTGCTAATAACTATTGTAAAACCCGATATGACGATCCGTGTGGCGGAGCGGTCCCCATACCGGTCTGACGCGCAAAGGGTTCCGGGTACATTCCCCGGCCAGACACATATGTAAATGGTGAATTTAGATTTCTCTTTTTGGGTCTGGGTGTTTGTATGTGTCCATAGCACTCACGACACAGGGAATCCTAGTGTGGGGCTGTGAGTGTAGAAAGCGTTTTTTTTTTTTTAACGAAAAACCTGACAGTTTAAAACGACACCTCATATATTAATTAAATTTGTCAAACCGTTTGAGCCATAGGGTGTGGACAAAGTAGGAGACATACATACTTACCTACATACACAATTACTATCTAAAATACCAAAATATTTTAAGACAAAAGAAAACGCCGTGATAAAAACTGCTACTCTCAAATCACGACAAAAATCAAAAATATGATTTCATCTGACGGGACACGTTGAACGTAGATCCTTACTGATTCAAGCACCATAAGTACCATAACTGAGAAACGCAAAGAGACTCAAACGAGGTCGTAATCAAAATAATTTGCCAAGTGCAAGTCGAACTCGCACACGGAAGATTCCGTACCACCAACATTTTTTTTTATGTTTAGTATTTGTTATAGCAGCCACTGAAGTAAATACACTATGAAAATTTGAACTGTCTACATATTACCTTTCAGTAGGTAAAGCGAAAATAATCGCGAAATAGTTTCTTATATGGCGATATCCATTTATTTTCAACTTTTTTTATTTTTAGTATTTGTTGTTATAGTGATCATTTTTATAGATACTCTGTAAACATTTCAAGTGGTTGTATTATGGTTCTGGAAATAGAGCCTTGTGACAGACGGACAGACGGCAAGACG
Source organism: Epargyreus clarus clarus (assembly GCA_014595695.2). Taxonomy (NCBI): domain Eukaryota; kingdom Metazoa; phylum Arthropoda; class Insecta; order Lepidoptera; family Hesperiidae; genus Epargyreus; species Epargyreus clarus. The sequence continues at coordinate 508,949 of JACTTY020000019.1, forward strand.
GACTGACAGCGGAGTCTTAGTAATAGGATTTCGTTTTTACCCTCTGTGCACGGAACCCTAAAAATAAGATAATTTTCAGTTTCAACAGGCGTTCTTTCATAAGAAACAGGAAAGCCGGCAATAAAAACAACAATCGCGGCCGCCAATGAATGAACGACTCGAACTTGTCGAGTGACAATTGAACGTTGTCGAGATCATTCACTCTTTCTGAGAACCAAGCGCATCTCTTCACGACTCTTCACTTTTTACGATTTCTGAATAAGTGTCGACTTTTATTTAGACTCGAATATTTTTTAAGAAATCAAATTATTAAATGGGCAATGGGCATGTATACCACTTAATGGTAAGTGGTCAATGACGCCATAAATCTGTAAACTAATTAATTAGATGAGACTGGTATACATTTTGAAGGCGGTAGAACCATTTGTGGTCCGACTCCGGCCGCACCACCGCCACCCACACCTATTTCTATCTCATAACAGCAGTGTTCAGTGCTGCTGTGTTCTGGTTTCAAGGGTGTGGTAAGGGAAACATACTTATCCGAGGCGTTCCAGCTTAGTCCTCAGGGGTGGCGGCGCATCTTTGGCAAACCTCAGGTAGGAATATCAATTCCTGTCTGGGATTGGTTACGGATATCCATGGGCAGCAGAAGCCATATTATAATAAAAAAACGAGCGTCGCTATTCCTAAGAACTAAGTTGATCGTGTAAGTCGCTTGATACTACTTTTAAAACACCCCAGTTTTAAATAATTTCTAGTGTGCCCGTACTATTTATTCATGGCACCTGTTGGCGATGCAGGCTGCTGGTTGATAATAGAAAAAGGTTTTTATATATTTTTACCTTTTTTATACTTTATTGTATTTTTAAAAAGAAAATATATGTCACTACTTCTGAGTACTCAAGAAAGAAAAGAACGTTGTTTTTCTCCGATTCCCAATATAAGTAATAAAACCTCGATGAATTCGACAAGCCTTCACCTAAGCATCGCTGCGAGCCCCCGGAGCCCTTACAGCACCTATAAACTCCTTTGATAATGATTTAAAAAAATGACTTATTGCTTATTGTAGTAATGCAATCCCCGCCATTATAAACTGTATGATGTCTGTCGGCCATTATATATGAATAGTTAAGCATGTAAATAGAGTCCAAATCCAATAATAGTATTATTAGAACTAATCACTCTACCCTTATGACATACAATAGTAGGTAATCTTTATCTAAATGGAAGTTAAATAGCAAAATCCAAGAAAATAATATCACATACTTTCACAACTCTTAAAAGGAAAGTTCCGAACATCGCATCACATAAGTATCCGACCGTGCGACATCAAATACAACTTCCCAACACTATCACAAACACAACAGAGGGAGGATCGCACAATCACACCCGCTCCGTATGATCCGAATACAAACATTTGTAAAGTCCGATACACTTTTTAAATGTCTGACGGCGAGTGTACGATATAATAGGCAATACTCAGCCTCTGAATCGAGGGATTCGTCCCAAGAAAGATCTTTGATATTTCAAAGTTATGAGAAATTAATTAGATACTTATTAGTTATTGAGAAATTAATTACCAATCCAGCGCGGTGGACTGTGGCCTAATCCTTCTTATGCAGAAACGAGATCCGTGCCCAGCAGTGGGACAGTAATGGATTAAGGACGATGCCAGGAGCTTTGTAAAAAAATCATTGACAAGATTATATTAAGAAACGTTTTGGAAGAGCTCCATACTCGTAATTAACCTTGAGCAAATTTTTAACTTTATCCCAAACATTTTACGGAAAACAGATTCAAACACTTTGCCATATCAGAAAACTCTATAGAGTATACGACACAATCAAACACCTATTCAACTACCATTAGTAGAGACTGATAAAAAACTGTAACTAGTTACAAAAAATTTTATAGAAGACCAAAATAAACTGCAACACACGCCGATTCAATAAAAAAAAACTCCACAGAAGTCACGCGACACAATCAAACTCGCATCAACCGTTCACACGATACACATTCATCGACAAAAGTTTCATAATGTCCCCAACCCATTTCGCACACGATAATACACAGAAAGTTTTGAATCGAACGAAATCAACTACAAAGCTAACAGAAAACTCAACAAAAAGCAAGCGACACAATCAAAACTCCACACTCGACTTTCGGATACATCGTTTATTAAGGAAAGTTCGCCAAAGTAGACATGAACCGATACAACTAAAAACCGTTTTTATTCAAATATCATTATATATCTATACTCTAGATACAGCTAACCATAATAACGAAACCATAGAAACGACAAACGAAAGTAATCAAATAATAGTCAAAGGCATAAATAAAACTGTTCTCAATTTCGTATTAGCTATTTGTTTGATTGACTTCCAACAGCTGATCTAAGAAAGACTAACACACGTTGATAATACTCAATCTGTCTAAGCATTAGTTAATAACCAGGGTCCAAATTTAACAACTTAAAGTTTGAAGACATTATCAAATATCAATCGGTATGCAAAATATTAGATTTTGTATAATGAAATACTAGTTCAAATTCCTGATATTGATATAAAAAAACAGTTTTCACCAAATATCGTTCAAGTAACCGTTTTTAAATAAAACTGTTAACGACATATCCACATCAACGTAAACCCTCCACTGCTAATAACACACACACTGTTGAATCGAAGGGGAATTATGAACAACTTCGAAACGACACCAGAAAACTCAACAAAAACGCGTGCAACTCAACACAACTATCGCACTCAACTCAACAATCTGATACGACATTTGTGAAGCGGGTCCCGATAAACTTCCGCACGATCGCGTTACAAATGTCGTATGAACAACATTACTATAGCGTATTAAGGGTTGAACACATATACAGAGTCTTTATATTTAGATTTTTTTTATAATACAGAAGTAGCAGACGAGCATGCAGTCCACCTGATGGTAAGTGGGTACTGCCGCCCATGTACATTTGTAATCAACCCCAGATAGGATTTGATATTCCTACCTGAGGTCGGCCACAGATGCGCCGCCTACCCCTGAGGACTAAGTTGGAACGCCTCGAAAAAGTCTGTCTTCCTTACCACACCCTTCAAACCGGAACACAGCAGCGCCTAACACTGCTGTTATTAGGCAGAAATAGGTGTGGCGGAGTCGAACCACAAAGGGTTCTACCACCTTCAACCTTCTCGTACTTTTTATTCATATTGAATTATAGAGGGTGTGTTTATATTTAAATAATATTATTCTCGTATATATTTTTATATATATAGTATATGCTACGTTTGTACTTCACTTAGCCTAAAAGCATGATTAAAAGAACATTTTATGTTGAGTAATCCGATTAGGTTTATCTTGAAACTAATGAAAGTAGTAAAGAAAATTAGCTTCTCTACTAGAGACTTACTTCTATTAGAGAAGTAAACTAAAGGGCTAATATAACTTTACATGAAGGTTACGTAAGCCCGTGTAAATCTTAAAAGCATTATTATCAGAACTAAGTTGGAACGTCTCATACGCTCTTAACAAGTAGCTTTGTTTATGATTAGAGTAGGAAAAGATCATGCAATCCATCAAATGTTGAGTACTACCGCCCATAAAGTCAATCTTGGATGCTTTGCCAATCCTGAAATCTAAGATGGACACCTCATATTGCAGATCTGCCTTATTTTAGAATTACATATGGCGGTGGGACCTCTGCTCTAAGCTTACTCGTTCTACCCATAGATTAGTAAAGATACTTCGCCGCCTTGAAATTGAATGAAGCAACAAACGGCTTATTAGTAAGTTCTTTTTTTGAATTCTTGACAAATAAAAACATTTTTAGAGAAAATTTACGAATAAATAACTAATACTGCGTAATTTACATAATAGATAAATAACTATTTCAAATATTTTAGGGACATTTTAGCACGGAGACGTGGCAAAACTTTTTTACGCAACTATTTCAATTCTCAAAACTGGGTACATTTTCTTGTTAGGAGTGAGTAATCTTTACTAATCTATGGTTCTACCACTCTTAAAAAAATATTAGTACACAAAAGACCGCGATAAAATATTCAACTAAAAGCGTAACTATCTTACAGCAGTGTGCACAACACTTTAAACATACAGTACCCTTACTATGAGTTTTCAAAACATCCCACAATATTACGTTACGTTTACTCAATCCATTATTATGTTCCGTTTGCTTCAGTAGACTGAGTAAACGTTACAATAAGTAAGTGATCAAGTCTTTTTGTCTGCCTCATATGTTTGCAAAACTGAGAGACAAAACATAAAGCGCCATTTTTTAAATTTTTAGTCATTCAATGTTTACTGACACTATAGTTCTGATACAATCCGCTAGGGGCGCTGATTGGAATTTATATGGGCAAATACGTAAACAAATACCAAAACAGTTATATTTGTCAACACGTAAAAACTCATGGTAAGGGTACAGGGTGTGTGTAAGTCGGTACACAATTTTAAGTTCGCATTCGCAAACTTGCGCGGGCTTATTTCGCGAATTTCACGCGCCATGAAACGCGAGTGACTGTGCAATAAAAGTTTGGGCTAAACACTAGTTACAGGCTTTATACTTTGGAGAATTTCACAAACTATTTAATATACTTGCGTTGTTAGTTCATTCCGCTTCATAAAATTGATTTAAGTTTTTAATAAATAACAGAGGAAGAACTTCTAAGTTGTGTTATAGAATTCTAGTTATATTTTTTTAAAATCTAAGCAAGCAGCCAATATTAAATTGGTTATCGTTAGTTCTAATTCGAGAATTCTCTTAAAAGTTTTCGAAAAGTATATAGTATTCACTGTCTTTGATTCTTCATTGCTCTAGTATGATTTAGATTATTTTATGCTTATCCAAAATCCATACCCGGCAATGGCAAAATAATAGTATACTGAATAATGTATATTTGAAGTATAATATCTATATGATAGTGAACCTTTCGAAAAATACATTTTATTGTGCTGCACGCCGATATAATGCGGTGATTCTGCTCAAACCTACAAAGGACACCAGGATAGATTCTAAAGCACACTACTAAATGTCAAATATTAATTCATACCGAGTCTACGTCTACGGAGGCAAATATTAGTATATCACCAGAATCCCCATCGAAACTCGCGAGAACAGTACCGACCTGTTGCTTATCACGCCCGACGCAATCGTCACGCGTCATTGCGTAATGCAAACGGCGTCTCAACTTATCATCGTTCCTTTCGTTTAGCTTCATTTTCGTTTTTGCTGTTTCGTATCAAGTATTCACTTAAACAAATATAACCTTAAAAATATCTGAGACGATGTAAGTGTAGTGTATTATTAAGTACCCTCATAATTAGACACTAAACATAGATACGAGTACTAGTATGACGTGCGGTAGGGGTGCGCATCTGGCGACATCGAGTTAGCTGTCAGTTGGTCTGGTACGTCACTCTTAGTGTGGACGTCGAGCGGGTAGGACAGTAGTGAACCGATTTGTATTATATTTGTACTAACCGAACCAGTACAGTAAGCATTACATATATATTTTTCAACAATTTTCAAAAAATATATAAATCAATTAAACAAAAATAAACACCCCTAGTATTACGTAAATCATTTCAAATCGACAAGTTCCTAATTTTTTTACCTTGTACTTTTAATGTTTTTCCCTGAACCGAATTCACGGAGGACCAAAATTATTTAACGGTTTTATTTATTTAAATGAGATTCACATAGCCCCCTCCCTGCAGTCCTGTTAAAAATACCTTATAAATACAATAATGCTCTTTTCGTACCCATTAAGAGGCTAGATTTATACTCTTCCGTCTTTCACTTACAAGCTAGGTATAGTCCGCGCCAAACTTCTAGTCCGCTCTGAAGTTGTTGCGTGCAGGTTTAGTAAACATATACTCCGTAACGTAAGCACACTAACGCACCTACGTGCGCGAGAGCGGGCAGCGGAGGTTGCCGGGGGGATCCCGCGTTATCTTCGTCTCGCTAATATCTACAATAGGCTATTGCAACGCGACTCGTTTCTATATTCGGAGCGGACTCGCACTTTGGCACGGACTCTACATTAAAAACAGTGCAGCTACTCACCACAGTGATGGGATACGCTGGGTTGATGATGGTGTAGAGTAGGATGTGGTTCGGGCGCGCGGGCGGCTCGCGCTTGCGCCGCGGCTCGCCCGCCATATAATTGTTGCCATTGCTCTGTGAACAAACAAATGTATTGTTATTATAATCATATTAAAAAGCAGTGATAGCCTAGTGGTTAAGAAACTCGGCTTCGTGATCGAGGGGTCCGAGGTTTAAGTCCCAGGCAGGCACCTGTGACTTATCAGAGTTGTGTGCGTATTACAAATTAATTATCACCTGAGATATTTAAAAAAAAATGTTTTCAAAGTTATGTGAAGTCTACCAATACGCACTTGGCCAGCGCGGTGGACTATGGCCTAATCCTTCTCACTATGAGAGGAGACCTGTGCCCAGCAGTGAAACAGTAATGGGTTGATGGTGAGCCATATTTACTTTCCGCCAGCGGCATACGAGTAGTTCGCGTGGAATTTATGTTGTAATTTAAATAGGTATGCATAATATGGTAAATTAAAGCAAATTTAAGCCTTAAAATATATGAAATTAAAAAATAAACTGGCGCAAATTGTTATAAACAACACAATTTACAAAACCGTGATATTTTTTAGCACCAAAAAATATGTTAAATATGCACCGTCTTTTTTGAAAGGCCATTTTAATGAAGTCCCCGTACGATAAAACACAACAATTATACATTCACAATTTTATTTTTGAACAAAACTGACGACAGAAAAAATAATATTATTTTATATATCTTTCTTCACTATTTTCAAAAGTGTACTTTCATTTTTACTTCCATTCATTTTTACTTCAGTTTCGTTATTCACAAAACCTCACTTATATCCATACTTCCTAGGGATTACGTCGAGACTCTCCAACAAACATTCGAGCGTCCACTGTCCCCGCCGCACACGACGTATGGAAATTAATGGAACTGTCTTCACTCCAATAGCGAAACTGTCGCGAACATGTTATAGAAAATAATGGACCTCTAGAATATATTGTAAAGAGAAATTCCGTTCTGGTATGCAGACAAAAAGAAGGGTTAACTTAATAGTATAGTAAAGATCACAAGAACCTTACAAGCCTATAGAGAATTCTATAAAATCAATTCTCATAAATGTGTATAGTTTGTTTTGAAGATGGTAGATTATTTGTGGTTTGACTCCGGAGGCATCGCCGCCACACCTATTTATGTCTTATAACAGTGTTAATAACTATTGTTAATAACTATGATGTAATGGGTTTGGTAAAGGAGGCGTTATCTAAGGCGTTCCAACTTGGTTCTCAGGGGGTTGCTACGCATCTGTGCCCGACTTCATGCAGGATTAAACTTATTTGGGATTATTTACAAATGTCGATGGGCGACAATTGCAACTTACTATCAGACGAACTGTATGATTTTTGTTACTTCAATATAATAAAAAAATCCCAAAACGGACACTGATCATATTGACGAAGATGACGATAGAAAGTTATTGTAAAACATAACTCACGATATAAAAACAAATCGAAATGTATATCAAAACAACTCAACTAACTGCAGACGAGTTAATCTAACAACAAGATTAGCTAAAACAAGTCTCGTTCCACATCCCACTAAACATTCAGACTCGAGACGGAGATTACCCAGTTGAGTTGTAATACAAATCACAATACAAGAAATTACCACGAAGCTACACCACAATACTACTAATGAGCTTATAGACAAACACAAAACCGAGACCTCAACAGAGAACTAACAAGACAACAAACAATGGGGTTGCCTGAAAACAGTGAAATTAATAGCAACTAACTATCTGACCAAACAGAGGCAATAAGACGATACGCTATGAATATTCATCATCACGATCCGCTTCGAGCGTAGGAGAACCCTATCAAGGTGTTGGACATGTTATGAGCGATAGCGATCTTCTAATTATATATGGGTAATCGAATGAACAACGTGAGATACAGCTTAAGTCGTGTACCAAATATTTTTACTTGAGCTGCAAATTGCAGGTACATTTGTACTTACTTTTAAAGTTATACTAAGTAGGTATAATCGTAACTATATCATAAATGCGAATGTTCATTTGTTTGTTTGTTAGCTTGCTTGATACCTTTAACTAAATAACCGATTTTCATAAAATTATATACATACGTTGTCGGAGGTTGAGAAAAGGACATAGGATACCTTTTATCCAAAAAAAAAATGTTTTGAGGGATAATTAAAAACCTCTGAATTCGAGCAAAGTGGTGGGTAAATTCTAGTTAAAATATTATCTAAATTCTACAAATTTTAAATTTTTGAAAAAGATTGAAATAATTCCAACTTTATGTCAAGTGTGAGCCTTTTAAATTGGATTTGAGCTGCAGCTGAATAGCTCTCGTTACTTTAACGCAAGAATTCCATAGTGTTAGAAATTTCTGTTTAAAATCTCTTCTTAGTTTTAGAGCCCTGTATGTTTTCCTGATAAATTAAAATAAATCCGTAGAAGCTACTTCAGTTTAGGTTGCCTGCGGTGTGCAATTGTGATAAGATAAAAAAGAAAAAGTAAAAAAAAAAAAAATGAAGTGTTTGTATTTCAAAACATGAAATGTACTTAGACTATGAGGATATATCGGACCAAACAAACGCAATAAGGCGATAAGTATGAATATTCATCATCACGACTCCACTGCGAGCGTACGAGACTCCGATCAAGATTGAGATCGATTCATAAGCGACAGCGTTTAATTAAAATTATTTACATAATAAATAATTTCTGAAAATATTATTCCCCGTCCAAGAACGTGATATTCAAACAAAATTAATAAAATTTAGTGCGTTCGAGAACTTCGTATCAGAAGCGTAATAATGCTAAATGGTGATACATTTACATCCGACTTTACAAAACGCAACAAGGCATCATAATATGAGTCTTGTCTTGTCTTGAAGTCTTGAGGTTATATCTGAAGCCAATCTAAATTCGTTGCCAATCCTGAGGACTAACATTACCGCCTCATGTAAATGAGACGGCATCACCTGCATGGCAATAGAAACTGCTGGTTGACTCAAACTATTTCTACCTTTGATATTTTAACCCGCCATCTCTCCCAACTTACACCGCTCGCGATACTATCTCATAAGAAAACGGGGAATGTAACACGGTCTCCGATCTAATTTAGTTAAAGCTCTAAATTCAGTGCACAACGAGCGGGGGATTTAAATATAGAGTGGGTTTCTTGCTAACTTAGCTGGTACCTAGTCATCAGATCCCCCGGATGAGTTAAGTTCGCTCTTATGAAACACGACAAGTTTCTCTATGAAGCAACTTCCTCTTGTTTACATTTTCAGTGTATACGAATAGTATGGATTTTGGACATATTAAAAATATTAATTACTAAACTTACTGTTAATCTCTTGTTCATCTGGCCATGAGACCAGTGGCGAATTAAGTTTATCGGAGGTCCAGGGGGGATAGATTGAATGAGGCCCCCAGTCTAAGCAGTTTATGTAATTTTACAAGCTTTTACATTTTTTTTATTTATACTATAGGAGTAGCAGACGAGCATGCACTCCACCTGATGGTAAGAGGCTACTGCCGACCATGGACATCTTTAATCAACCCTAGATAGGATTAGATATTCCTACCTGAGGTCGGCCACAAATGCGCCGCTACTCCTGAGGTCTAAGCTGGAACGTCTCCGAAAAGTATGTCTCCTTTACCACACCCTTCAAACCAGAACACAGCAGCGCCTAACACTGCTGTTATGAGGCAGAAATAGGTGCGGCGGAGGTGCCGCGTGGTGCGGAGGTCCAGAGTCAAACCAGTAAGGGTAATCAACATATAAAACATTCAAAGATAAAAACGAGACAATAAACAGACTGACCCACACATACAAATAACCAAATATGTAAATAAGAATCCCAAAAACATTTCTGAAAATACAATTTGAATTATACGCAAAGTGTGTCAAGTGGGCAGAAACTAAACTGAATTTTCCCAACAGAGATACGTAGGACGATATCTCTTAAGACACACAGATTCACTATCTTAAGCTGGCAGACCGCGGAATTAGCTATTTCTAGGAATTACTACACAGAAATAAAGCAGCGTCATGTACATATGTAAGCACAATTGCTTATATTATTTTATCAACACTATTTTCTTTTAAATTGAATCGCGTTAAGAGAATTGAATAAGGTAATTATACTATTTCCATTTCTTTATTTTCTCGATGACAGTTCTTTGTAGTGTTGTGACCAAATAAGCAATGATATCGATCGCATATATTTATTATATGTTTTTTGAACAAAGACAAATACAACAAAGCTTACGCCGTAAGAAAAATAAGACAATTTACTGACGTTGATACTGTTAAAATTCAAAAAAAAAAAATTCAAATCAGTTTATTTGTGAATAAGGTAAACATAATATAATGGCTGTTGGGTGTCAAAACAATTTTGGACGATCGCTTATTCTACCACTGAGTGGCTTACAAATATATATATGTAGGTTGAACAATCTAATTTAAAATTCAAAATTCGTATTTTCATTATAATAAATTCCAAACAATTAAAATATGTCAAGTAATACATGTCAATGGGAATATCGTCAAGGTAAATTAAATAATGATTAAAAGTAAAACCATGCACTTCGTTACAAATCGGAACGGCTACTGTTGTCACTTAAGAACGTATTTAAACTGTAATAACATTTGTTTAATAAATATGTTTTTAAATTACTTTTAAATATATTAATATTCTTGCAACATCGTATAGACTCTGGTATATTATTATATATAATTGGAGCTCTTCCGTAAAAACTTTGACTAAACAGGCGTGTATGACTGGGAAGTGACGCTAGTTTATCTTTATGCCGTGGCCCTGAACGGAACTGAAACATATTAATATTTGTTTTCACAAAAACTGCACATTCATATATGTAAAGTGAAGGTAGAGTAAGTATCTGCAATTTTTTAAAATAAGGTTTGCAAGAATCTCTTTGGTTTAGATTACATATTGCTCTGATACATCTTTTTTGGGCTTTGAACACAAGCTCTTTATTGGTAGAGTTTCCCCAAAATATAACTCCGTATCTTAAAGTAGTAGCAACGAAACCATGGTAAGCCGTTAATACAGTTGACTCATTAACTAAATTTCGTAGTTTACGTAGCATATATGAATATTTACTTATTTTTTTGCATACAGCGTCAATGTGAGATTTCCAGTTCATTTTATTGTCAATGTTTAAACCTAAAAATTTTATTCCCTCTGTGTCGTCAATTGGAATTCCATTATAATTAATATTTAATTTGTTTTTATTCTTAAATGTTAAAATTTTAGTTTTATTCAAATTTATTGTCAAATTATTTTGGTCGAACCATTGTATTATTTGAGTTAGTGACCTGTTAACATCATTTTCTAAATTCTTTTCATCATTGTTGGTAAATAAAACAGTACTGTCATCTGCAAATAGAGTCATTTCATGGCTGACCGTTTTTGGTAGGTCATTGATGTAGATCAAAAACATTAAAGGTCCCAGAATACTGCCTTGTGGAACGCCGTACGTTACCGCTCTACAATCTGATTCGTGGTACTTTACTGTTTTTGTCTTAATACATGTATTAGATATCGCTGTATACTGTTCTCTTCCTGTTAGATAGGATTTCATGAGATCATAAACTAGCCCTCTTAAACCGTAATTGTACATTTTATTTAATAGAGTTTTATGATTTACGTGATCAAAAGCTTTAGTGATATCCATGAATAGCGCAACCGTTGGTTGCTTCTTGTCAATGTTCGTCATAACGGATAGCAACAAGTTATAGATTGCCATGTTGATGTTTTTATTTTTCCTAAAACCATACTGTTGGTGGCATAAAATAGAATTTGCTTCTAAGAAATTATAAATGGCATTATAAATGTATTTTTCAAACACTTTCGAGAATGCTGGTAGAAGTGCAACTGGTCTGTAGTTATTGATATTTGATGGATCTCCCTTTTTTAACAACGGTTTTATTATAGCTTTCTTCAATTTATTAGGAAATATACCTTTTTGCATACACATATTAAGAATATGACTTAGTACCGGTGCTATTGTATCTGATACTCTTTTAATAATCTTTGTTAGAATACCGTCATAACCTACGCTTTTTGCATTTTTTAAATCATTGATTATTATGTGAATATCTTTCGGCTGTGCTGGAGGCATAAACATTGAATTGATATTTGTGTAGTTAGACAAAGATGTTAAGCTTGTATATTTTGCATAATTTTAAAGAAGTATGCATTATCAATCAAAAATTAATACATGTAACATCTTGATAATTTAACGTGTGACATTTAACGTAAACAACACAAAATTACATGGGCGTCGATCTGTCATCGAGAAAATAAAGAAATGGTAATAGTATAATAAAAAAAAATCAACCATTTCTGCTTTCTTATACAAAAATAGGGATCGGCCATATGATCTTGAGAAAACTTCTACAGCGTGATTCAAAGCTACTAACGGCGTCATCTTTTGTAGAGATGCGGAAAACTGCCACAGTTTCAGTTAAAAAAGTTATAAAAATTTTCACTTATTTCAATTTATTTTTTTACATTTTAACAAAATTCCCAGTTATTTCAGTTGATAAACTCACATGTTTCTACACTCTTATTACCTTTAATTTGGAAAACAATAAATTAAGTAAATTATCCGTAGAGATCTTTGACAAGCGAGCAAATCAAATTCTGGAGTAATACGTAAGCACTGGAGTCTAACATGCGTTAATAATTACTGTACGACCCCGTCCCCTCAATTACGTGAAATTATTCAAATTGAACCCCTCGTCTTAACAGATTCGAGATAGAAAATCATCTGCATATTGTACGGAGCGAGATGAAGCGTCTTAGATTTTAATACCATTTATTATATGATTCTGTTTGCAATTATTAATAATAAATAAAATAAAATTCCTTTATTTCAGGCAACCCAAAAGACCCGTATAATGTGTGTTAGTATTGATTAGACTAGAGAATAATTAAACTTAAACTTATGCTTAACATCAAAGAGAGAAAAGTCTCTTACTTGGGTCACATTCTACGCAGGGGATGACATAATGGGCAAAATCACGAGGAAAAGGCCAGTAGAGAGAGAAAAAAATCATGGCTGCGAAATATTCGAAAGTGGACCGGGATAGCAAGCACAGCTGAACTATTTCGCCTCTCAAAAAACCGTGAGGGATTTAGAAAGCTGATAGCCGACCTTCACTAGTTAGAGAGGTACCTACCGCAAGAAAAAGAAGAAGAGGATAATTATAAAAACAAATTCTGCCAACTTAAAACTATAGCCTATGGTTACTCCCGCAATTTAGACGAATCCAACGACATCACATGTTATGTTAATATTAATTAGTTAATGCCGTTTGAGCTGTAGGTCGTGCATAAGAATGAGACATACGCATATACACTTGGAGAACATTACCCTCTGCAGTCGATTAAAAACACATCGTACCTCATTTATATAAAGTTACTTGGAAAGCGTTGTGTTGCCATATAAATAAAAAAATGTTAAGGGTGAACAACCCTTATCACTTAGGGGTATGAAAAATAGATAGTAGCCGATTCTCAGACCTACTAAATATGAATATAAAATTTGGTGAAAATCGGTAAAGCCGTTTCGGAGGAGTACGGTAACTAACATTGTGACACGAGAATTTTATATATAAAAATAGAGGTATGTATATTTAAACCGTACAGTAAATACTAGTTTTTCTCCCATATAGCACAGTTTTCATTATAAAAAGGCTCATTATTATTTGAACATATTTATTTCACGATGCTAAAATGACCAATGAGCGTCGGTCTACCACAATTGGTCACTGCCCCACATAGACATGTGTAATCAATACTAAATACGTTTTTGGTTCTATTTGAGGTCAGCCACAGATAACTAAAAAGGGAAGACAACACCTCGTGGATTATTAACTAATCTTGCACGTGTCTAATATAAACGCAATGATAGATTACATAAATACGATCATATCCTTTTTTGTCCAAAACGATACAGAATATTATATGTTTTTTTCAACCGTCTCAAAGATTCTTCATTGTAGATGTTCCTTTCAATGTGCGTTACATGTGTATTTTACGAAATCTTTTGGTCTAAGCTTTTGCATTACGCAAATTTATATAACCTTATTCTTGAGAAGTCTATCTTTTTTCTTCCCAGATCCTAGTATTTCATACTCCGCTGAAACAAATCCCGCACGCACTCACCGCTATCTACTGTCGTTCAGATCTCACATGCGATTGGGAGATCATTACTAAACCCCGATTTTGCTTACGCAGATACCCATCTTACCGGCCTCGTGCTGCCTTTCCACCGATATGTGAACTAGCTGAGCTATGGACGTTTGTCAAATATTCAAAAGAATTGCTCGATCTTCATTGCTTAGGTTAGATCTACAGAGATAAGCTAGGTAACTAAGTTATGTTTTTTATGTGGAAGGAGGTGAGCTAAGAATTGGAGCTACAGGTATGAGCTACTCGCGATCAGTGTAGCGTTTTCATATATACATTTTTATAGCTCGGTTTTAAAGACAAAGCAAACGAACTTGTCCACCTGATGTTACTAGCCTTCTGCCATCCATTTAGATCGGTAATCGATCCCAGATAAGATTAGAGCCATATCTGAGATCGGTCTTAGATGCGTTGTTATCTCTGGGGACTAAGGCAAATCGTCTTGGATAAGTATGTATCCCTTACCACACACTGCTAACCAGAACACAGCAGCGCTTAACACTGCCTTTATTAGGCAGAAATAAGTGTGGCGTTGGTGCCACCGGAATAGATCCACAAAGTGTTCTACCACTATTTACCACATCTTACTCGCTCAGCTTCAACCTCGCAAATCTCTCTGGTGGTAAGACACCCTAACACGGAATTAGCTTACCCGAGGGATTACAGGGATGTGGGAGGGAGGGCGTCTTAAACCTTAATCCTACGCGTAATACGTTCTTGTAACTAGTACAGACGGTGTTTGTTTAACTAAGCAGCGTTCTATTCATAGGGAATGAATGAATGAACGGATTTGGAGTGAATGAGTTATGGAATCGGTCTTGATATATCTGAGGTGCATATTATGAAGAATGTGAGTACTGAAAGAATATTATTTAAGCCACATGCTTCCTCCGAGGCGACGTCTACTTCTGGATTTAACAGTGAGTACTGAAAGAAAATTATTTAAGCCACATGCTTCCTCCGAGGCGACGTCTACTTCTGGCTTTAACAGAGTCTGGTTTAAAGACTTGTGTAATGTGAGAGCACTTAGGATGCCTTTCTTCTGGAGATTTACGAGGTAGGTAGCTTATTTACAGAATTGCAATTCTGTTGGTGGAATTGCCACACATAAATAAATTAGCTACACTTTGATCTTAGCCAAAAGGCCGAGAAGCGATTTTTGGAAGGTGGTAGAACCGTTTGTGTACCTATTTCTGCCTAATAACAGCAATGGTAGGCGCTGCTGTGTTCCGTTTTGAAGGGTGTGGTAAGGGAGACATACTTTTCCGAGGCGTTGCAGTTTAGTCCTCAGGGAAAACGGCGCATCGATGGCCGACCATAGGTTGGAATATCTAATCCTATCTGGGGTTCATTACTGATGTCCATGGGCGGCAGTAGCCACTTACCATCAGGTGAACTGCTTGCTCGTCTGCTACTCGTATATTATAAAAAAAGAAAAAAATTAGCTACTTCACCCATCTATAGTGGAAAAGCGACGCTAATCCTTACACTAGTCGTTTCAACCTATCTTACAATAGATAACGCATTTATAGCCGGCCTCAGATAGGACCTCAAGTCAAGAGTTTACAGACGTCAAATCGCGGCAAAAATATCAAGCTATCTGCAAACTGGCTTCCTACTTCGTTGTCCAACAAAATATTGTGACAGTTGCTCTGTCACAACCAGTTCTACACATCTAAAACTCTTGTACAAACTGAGCAAAACGCATACAAGTATCAACATTAAAATATCCCGCTAAAGTCACATAAATGAAAACGTAAACTCACATTGTTACACATTTCATAGCGTGAGGATGAGTTATTTCGACTATTATCTTTTACTACAATTCGCTGTAACTACTGGGGTTAAGGCGAAGTGAGTACGAACAATGAACCGAAATGTACTACGAAAATGCTGTCTATTACTGCGTAGTTAGACCGTGGCTGCTGCACTGTGACACTTCTAATGGCTTTAATTATAAATTATACATAAATAGATTTATTTATTTATTGCAAAATACACACACAACTTACAACAAAATATAAGCAATATGTGATGCCCGGAGAGGGCGTCGCAAAATACTAGAAGTAGCAGCATTAATTTACATTAGGTTACATTTCCATGATAAATATAGCACAACATACAATTACAGTTCATTTTTTAAATTAATTGTACACGTCAAAGATTCGTCATTCTATTGAGTTGTCAAGTATAAATTATAAGTAACACACTTAAGCGATTTCAATTATTTTTGAATGCATGTATGTGAATGATTAAGATGTTGCAAAGATCTAAGACGGGATCTTATATTAATAGCAATGTTTTATGAAAAATGTTATGAATGACAAAATTAATTTGACACACATTGGAAGTACTACCTACCATATCTATTTCCGCCTAATAGCAGTAGTAAATGCTGCTGTAGTCCGTTTTGAAGGTGTGGTAAGAGAGACATACTTTTCCGAGGCGTTCCAGATCAGTCCTCAGATAGGTCTCCAAGCCTATCTGGGGATACACTGCATGCTCATTTGTTTTTAATATAAAAACATGATAATTTCAACAAGACATCCCCTTAACAGCACTAAGCCTTACCTTATTTGAATTTCCCGCACCAATGCCTTATACCAATCTTGCAGTACGTAACACAATGCAATTTTATCTCTATTCCCCACGGCATAAAACTTCTTTTACCATCACCGTCTATTTTCATATGTTCTTTTAAAAGTGTATCCTTCGACAATATATCGTTCTAGGAAAATTGGTTTTTAACACAAAAGGTATAAGGTATACTTTGGAGAGTGCATACAATATGCGCTTTGTTGAAGATTGTTATAAAAGATAACCAGCTATCTTAGTTCTATTTAAAGGACCGTGTTACAGAATATAGAGAAAAGGTCAATAGGGCCCTTTGTGTGCTATGACAATGCATACAATACGCTGGGTGGTTGAAATGTCTTACACACAATAACCATTATTTATTTATAACTGATGACCCGGTGATCAAGTATAAGTCGAACTTGCAGAAAGGTTCAGTACCAAAAGCATTTTCATTTTTTTTTTATTTTTAGTATTTGTTGTTATAGCGGCCACCATTATACTTACTCGTAAATACATACTTTGTAAGAATTTCAAGTGTTTATCCATTATGGACTTACAGTTCAGGAAATAGAGCTCTGTGACTTTGGAGACGGAACCCTAAAAATGATTTTATAGTCACTCTAACTCACTGTCAATACTGAGCCCCACAGTTTTAAAAAAAATCTACTTATATAACATTCAATGTTGGATCATACATAATATAAAGACATGCCGCTGTAAACATTTCTGTATAACTATTTATAATAAACAATACTGCCATACATAGAGGACATAATAGGGCGCAGCTAATTCTGCTTCAATTCAAAATCTCATCATCGTTCAGGATATTGCCAGCAATATGCCTTAAACCCTTATAATCCTAACATACAGAATACATACAAAATAATATACAGTGAAGTTCAATCTATTACACAGAAATTGAAACAAAAAGCTTAATGTTTTATTCTTTACACCGACAAGAGATAATGCAGCATCGCGCGCGGCAAAGCGGTGCGCCGACAGACGGATGATAAATACTATCTTCATTAATATTCCGCTGTTACTTCACTTTTAATGTGTCACCCATATAACTTAGGTTGGAGTAGGTTATGCTTTTTAATTTAGAACAGCTTTAACAACAATGTAACATGTTTATTTTATAAAAAGCCATGTAAATATAGGAGCAGTTGCAGAGATGTTGTATGCATTAGATTATGGTATGACATAGTTAGACATCTGTAATCAACCTGAGGTCAGCAATAGATGCGCCGCTACTCTTGAGGACTAAGCTGAAACTCACAAGTAAAGTATCTAGTGTAGTATATACACAGCAGAATACAGCAGGGCTTAATACTGGTGTTATTAGACAGAAATAGGATATATGCAGAATGAGGGCGGTACCTTCGGAGTCTAAACACAAAGTTTTTTAGCACCTTCGAAATACATGTACCTACATTTGAACATACACTGCTCGAAGCGTTCTACTTTAAAAATGTATTTATAAAGCACTATGAAAATTAATATTTGGCTTCCTGGTTAGAAATAATGATACACCTGTTTCAACCTTTTTGGATAATCAACCCCTATGTCGCGAGCAACAGCTAGTTAAACATATGACACATCATACGAAAAGTTTTAATTCACGTAAATTTAGTTTCAAACTAAAGACTAAATGGACCCAATTTTCCGGGAGTCAGTTAAAAATATTTCAATGTAAGTTAATTAAACCGACCAATTCCGGTGCGAACGTACAAAAAAAGGGAATCCGCAAAAAACAAATGACCATTCGGATTTAACATCAACGACATTCATAAACAAATTCAATTAACCCCGCGCCGTAAAACCTTTTTTGCATAAACGCGTAACAACCCTTTGTTACTGTTGAAAATATTTACATACATACGTATACTGGAACGCGTACAGAGTAGGTGCTTTCCTAACGAACACGTGATACAAATTAACTCGGCGCAAAAAATGTATACATCATCAACTGTCAAAAACATAGTCGGCAAAGGGGGGTGACGGATATTAATCACTCACGTTGTACGCGCACGCACAAGCGGGGGGGTATGTTGTGACGCGCTGCGGTATGCGGCTGCGGCTTGCGGTTGAGGCTTGCTACTTTTTTTTATAATATAGGTGTAGCAGACGAGCACGCAGTCCACCTGATGGTAAGTGGCTACTGCCGCCCATGGACATCAAATCAAATCAAATCAAATCAAATCAGTTTATTTGTGAATAAGGTAAACATAATATAATGGCTGTTGGGTGACATGACATCTGTAATCAACCCCAGATAGGATTAGATATTCCTACATGAGGTCGGCTTCAGATGCGCCGCTACACCTGAGGACTAAGCTGGAACGCCTCGGAAAAGTCTGTCTCCCTTACCACACCCTTCAAACCGGAACACAGCAGCGCCTAACACTACTGTTATTAGGCAGAAATAGGTGTGGCGGTGGTGCCGCCGGAGTCGAACCACAGAGGGTTCTACCACCTTAAAAATTAATTTACTGAATTAATTCGCTACATTCTTTTCGCGACCCGTGTGACACGATAAAGGGACGCGCGTGATGGCGTTAACACATCGCAACAGGAAAACCGCTGTAGGAAATAGGAATACATCCAAGCGTATAATTTTAAGTTATTAATTAATAAAAAAGAATTGTTTTTCATTCACAAATCCACGTTCACATTCCCTGTGTTTAGGGTGTCACGAAGTTGATATATGCGTGTTGTACAATGATAAATACAAACGACCACATCGAAAACAAAAATCTAAATCCAACATTTGCATATCTGCCCAACGGAATATTAAAACGGGGTTTTCATAAATATATGTCTATTTCTAGCAGCCACTCTCGGTAATCGCTATTGTATTTTGCTGTCTCTGCATTTAGATCTGCTATTTTGGACTTTAAACAGCTGTCTATCTTTTATATAAACTGATCTTTGAAATAGCTAGATTGACTTCTATGAAACTTGCTTACATTCGGACTTCAAACAGAGAATGACATATCACTACGAGCGCAAAATTTTAAATTTGAAGGTGGTAGATTCCTCTTTCCTTCGACCTCGGCGGCACCACTGCCACACCTATTTCTGCCTAATTATAACAGCGATAAACGCGGCTGTATTTTGGTTTGAAGGGAGACAATATTTAACCGAGGCATTCCAGCTTAGTTCTCAAGAGTAACGCCACATCTGTAGCCGACTTTCTAAGCTTATCTGGGGTTGATGACAGATGTCTATGGGCGACAGTAGCCACTCACTATAATCATCATATATTATAAAAAATGAAATAAATAGGACGTACTTTGACATTAAACTAGTAACATAACACTATTCCGAGGCGTTCCAGCTTAGTCCTCAGGGGTAGCAGCGCATCTGTGGCCGACCTCAGGTAGAAATATCTAATCCTATCTGGGGTTGATTACAGATGTCCATGGGCGGCAGTAGCCACTTACCATCAGGTGGACTGCATGCTCGTGTGCTACTCTTATATTATATAAAAAAAAACTATTATCTTAAAAATAACAAGAACTTATACTCGAATATTAATCACACTAAAAATTATTCATAATACCACAACACTAGCGCCATAATACACCTGAAGACAGACTTACAATGCGCGAATCCCCGTTGAAATAATTATCGCGACATCGTTCAAATTCACGGCTAATTAGCCAACAGTTATAGCAATTAGAAACTGGGGTAATGGTCCTAGGAATACGCGATGACATATGCTTTATTAATACGGGTGTGGAAATCTAAATTAGTCTAGGAGGACGGCAGCACCACCGTCACACCTATTTCTACCTAATAACAGCAGTGTTAGGCGCTGCTGTGTTCCGGTTTGAAGGGTGTGGTAAGGGAGACAGACTTTTCCGAGGCGTTCCAGCTTAGTCCTCAGGAGTAGCGGCGCATCTGTGGCCGACCTCAGGTAGGAATATCTAATCCTATCTGGGGTTGATTACAGATGTCCATGGGCGGCAGTGGCCACTTACCATCAGGTGGACTGTATGCTCGTCTGCTACTCCTATATTATAAAAAAAAAGGAGACGGTTAGGAGTTTCACTTACGCTTTTGGAATTATTCACCTCCCAAAGTGTATGCGAAATTTTTTGTAATTGTAAACGCGTGCAGTCTTCCTGATGGTGCGTGATCTCTGCCAGTAATATACAACTGTCATCAACTTAATATTGGATTAGAGGCCTACCTGAAGTCCAAAGTCCGTTTATATCACTGATGACTAAGCTGAAATGCCTTATTAGCTTCTTTGCCTTTCCACTACTATTAACCCAGAACACACCAGCGTCTACCACTGTTATACAATACATATCTTACAAGAGAAGTGCCGCCTCAAGCCCACTTAAAGCATCAACCACGCTTGTCCGATGCTGACTTCTGGTCTTATTGGTTAAGACGATCTAACCTTACTGACATAGCTCTCAAACTTTGCAAGCAGTGGGGCCGGCCACATTGATCGGAGAACCAATAACCTAGGGGAAGAGGACCTAGGGAAAAGTTCCTCGTGTAGCGACCACGTATAGGCAAAATGAGCGCAGGTCGCTCCCAACCAGGTGGACTGACGACCTCAGCACGGTGGGAAACCGTTGGATTTAGAGGACACGAGACCTGTTGGAGTAGCGCCGATTAGGGAAGGCCTATGCCCAGCGGTGAACCTTAAAAGGCTAATAGATGGATGGATGGTCATAACATATCAACAATCTTTTATATAATCTGACCTTGCTCACGACAAATTCAATACAATATCCATAGTAGGTATTCATTCACAAACATCCGCAACCACTCAACAATGCGTCCGACATTGTCAATCATTCCCAGTTACATACAAACATGTGTAATTTGGTATACACATAGCACATACATGTATACAATGACAGCTCGTACGTCTGTATCTGCCTGCAACTCCAAAATCACCACCGTTATTTAAGCTTATCTAAATATATATAACTCAAAGGTGTCTGACTGACATAGTGATCTATCAACGCACAGCCCAAACCGCTGGACGGATCGGGCTGAAGTTTGGCATGCAGGTAGATGTTATGACGTAGGCATCCGCTAAGAAAGGATTTTGATCAATTCTACTCCGAAGGGGATAAAATAGGGGATGAAAGTTTGTATAAATCTTTTTGGTTAATAATATTACTTTGTAACGCGAGCGAAGCCGCGGGCAAAAGCTCGTGAAACATAATTGGAGAATTATTATATAATCTAAAACCTGACTGCTTGAGATATAGCGAAGTCAATGTCACTCCCACAGTCTAGAGTCTAGACGAATCCCACGACACTTCACGTGTGAAAAACAAGGGCTTTGAATTGCAGAATGTGCTAAAGAATGGAACATACCTACGCGCAAAAAACATTGCCCTCTGCACAAGGGTAAAAATAGTAAATAAACTAAGAATGTCTGTCTATTTCGACATGTATTAAAACAGCTCAAACGTTTCGACGGTATTTTTACACAAAAAGCTGAATTTACAGGATTAAATCTTACGTGTCGTTGAAAAAAATGAAGAACTTAAGTACATTTTAATAAAAAATGATACTCATTCTGTCCATTAAACTGTTTTCAATACATAATATGGCAATCTGTACTGATAATTAATTTACAGATATATTATAACTCTATCACCGGAACATTTATAATATTTAAATTTTCATACGTTATAATAATAATAACCGCTTTCTACACTCACAGCCCCACACTAGGATTCCCTGTAACGTGGATGCCATCGTGGACACAAAGACGAAAACAAACACCCAGACCCAGAACAGAAATCTAAATTTAACATTCAGATATCTGTCTGGCCGGGGATCGACCCCAGAACCCTTTGCGCGACAGACCGGTATGGTGACCACCCCGCCATGCGAGTCGTCTATAACACTCGTATTATTTCTAATACGAAACAAAAGGTATGAAAACCTTCTAATAAGGGTAGTTGCAAATCGACCTGATTCCGGTGCACATTAATTTGCAAACGGCACCACTCAAGCAATCGGTGACCTGGTTTCCGAGCGTGTATCTCGTTACGAATATAATGCGGTGGGTAATGTGAACTCAAAGTGTTGTAGATTTTAATGATTGTGCTGTAATAAGTCCCTATGTGTCTTACATGACCTTATTTTTAAGGTTGATTTTATTGTTATATTATGTTCTCTTGCCCAGCCGCATGTAAGGTTTTTAAGTATATGTATGTCTTGTATGTATGTATGTCTTATTCTTTGACACGGCCTGCAACACAAATGGCTTAACGGTTTTTAATAATTATTGACTTTATAATGCCGTTTTAATTGAGTTTAATTATGGTAAATATAATGGTAGGAAGAAACAATCGATTCCGGTCCATTTTTATATTTGAACCTGACGATAAAGCATACGTGCTACCTGATGGAAAGTAGTTAACGTCGACTATGGACATTTGCAAAACCAGAGGAGTCGCCAATGCATCGCCGGCTTTGAAGGAGAGCTCTATTTGCACCTTTTTTGAAGAGCCCCATGTCATAGCGCTCCGGGAATACCTCGGAAGGCACTACCAATTGTTTCAGTTTTATAGATAATGTAGCGCTGCTGTGATCTGGTTTGATGGGTAAGGTAAAACACTAATATAACATGTTGCAACATAGTCCTCAATAGTACGAGTAACAATTGTTTATGATCTATATTAAGTGGAACTTTTGAAAGGTGGTAGAAGTAGAGTAACTCGACCGGAGAGGTATCACCACTAAAACTATTTCTAACATGAATCAATTGCGTTTCGGTGGACGCGTCTTGATGTCGACTGACTTATACATATATACATATATAATGCAACCATCTTACGATCACATAGTCATTCATTCGTAATCTACTTCAGATAAAACCTGTTCTATATTTGACTCAGATTATTTCCAATCATAGCCATTGCAAATGACGTAAAATCCTTTGGTTTACAAACAATGCTTTCACGTTAAATTCCTTTATTTCCCTATATTGAGTTTCGAACGTAAAGAGTGTGGGTGTTTGTGACAAAACAAACGCCCACAGCCACTCTTGCATATCCATTATGCGTAGGTACACGTGCCGTGTGGGAATATATCGATTTAAACTGCCTGTTATTCTATTTAAATTGACTTCTTTTTTTATAATATAAGAGTAGCAGACGAGCATGCAGTCCACCTGATGGTAAGTGGCTACTGCCGCCCATGGACATCTATAATCAACCCTAGATAGGATTAGATATTCCTACCTGAGGTCTGTCACAGATGCGCCGCTACCCCTGAGGACTAAGCTGGAACGCCTCGGAAAAGTCTGTCTCCCTTACCACACCCTTCAAAACGGAACACAGCAGCGCTTAACACTGCTGTTATTAGGTAGAAATAGGTGTGGCGGTGGTGCCGCCGGAGTTGAATCACAAAGGGTTCTACCACCTTCAAAACTTTGACTTTGACTTTTAGTTTAGTAGCAGACGAGCAGGTGGACTGCATGTCCACCTGGTGTTTAGTAGCTACTGCCGCCCATCTGACATCTGCAATCAACCTCCGACAAGACCAAAATCCCACCCGAAGTCGGCCACAGATGCGCCGCTGCCTATGAAGACTAAGCTGAAACCCCTCGGGAAAGTCCTCCATTACCACACCCTTCATACCAGAACACGGCAACTCAATACCACTGTTATTATTTAAAAATAAGTGTGGCTGTGGTGCCGCCGGTGTCATAGGGTTCTACCACCTTCTATACTGAACACTGGGTCAAGTGAATGTCGCACTTAGTTCAACTTAACTGTTAGTCGTTAGCCATTAGTACCTGGGCCAACCAGCAGTAGCTGGCCACGGGTCTCTCAGAGTGACGGGTTTAGGCCATAGGCCTGATTGAGAAGCTGTGAGCCTTATCAATGCTAAGCATTCATGGAATATATTAGTGATTATAAGAATAAACAGTGAATGCCCAGTGGTTAAGAAACACGGCCTCTCGGACGAGGGGTCCGAGGTACAAATCCCAGGCACCTCTGCCTGGGATTGGATTTGGAAACCTGCATGCCTGAGAGATTTATATAAAAAAAAATCTCAAGGATATGTGAAGTCCACCAATACGCACTTGGCCAACGCGGTGGACTATTGCCTAATCCTTCTAATTCTGAGAGGAGACCCGTGCCGACCAGTGGGACAGTAATGTGTTGATGACGATTTCGAAATAAGTCTGTAAATATAAAGAAATAAGTAGAAATAAATATAGATCTTTCTTGTCGCGAAAGTATTACTTTGATATGCCTAAAACACATTCTTAACATAACTTTACTTATCAACCAGAACAGAGTTAATTCAACAAGTCGTATTATAACTCGAACACACGGTACGAAGGAGGAAAGTTTTCGAATACATAAAAAGTTTGCTTTTCTTTACATGTCTCGTGTAAATATCACTTGGGCGAATTTCATTTTACGTATTGATCGTAACATTTTATAGAGAAAAGTTTTTTTGGGAAGGGTTTTTAATTTACCTATGATCCCAAAAATATTCATTAACTCGTAATTATTATTAAAATCACAAATTCAACTGCTTCAAAACAATTCATTAAGAAGATAAGCCCATGTAACGTTTCTGTAAAACTTGTGACATTTTTATGGAATCCATTTAAGGGACATTGTTTAAAATTTTCCCTCATCGTTTTACCAAAACGTTCGAAAAGAATTATAGCTTCAATAAGTTTAAAAACCCAAAATTGACCTAGAAACAAAAACATAAATGCCAGTCTAAGAATGAATGATGATGATAAATTAATTATGAAACAAGAAATTCTTTTAATAGTAATGGTCAGAAAATAGACGCCAAAATGCTAGTCCGCTCTGAAGTTGTTGCGAACAGGTGTAGTCATACATTTTGCTATGGCGATGCGATTCATTTCTACAGGGTGGCGCTAAAATTAATCATGACTTGAAGTCACGGGTCAATGGCAGCTCTTAAGGAGAATATTGGACTGGAATGCGAAGTGTTACCGGCGGAAATCTTAAGGAAAGTCATGTCAAATTTGTATCAACGCTGGTAGAAGACACTTGACAGATATCATATTTTCTAATTGGCAAAAAATAGTACATTACAATACGAGGACGAAAAATTTTTTTCTGACAAGTGTGAGTTTGCAGGCCGAGCCGCAGGCGAGGACTGCAATCACACGAGTCAGAAAAACATTTTTCGTCCGCGTGTTGTATAAAATTTTATATTACGGGGTCGGAAATGGGGGTTTTGCGCACGCGAAGCGTGCGTAAAACGTCAATTTACGCACGCCGTGATATAAAAAAAGTTATAGGTCGTGGTAAAGATTCATATTACTCAAAATCACTTTTTTTATTCAATACAAAAGTTATTAAAAAACAACATAGGGTGACTAACTTTGCGCCGCCCTATACCTATATACTCTTAAAATGTAGTGTCATACGACCATACATAGGTACCTATAATAAAAACTACAATAAAGCTCTTATTATCGCTATTATGACGTTGATGTTATGAATATCCTCGGAAAATTACAACAATTTTAATATAAAAGGTACTCCAATTTTCTTACGTTATATAAATTAAGATTGTGAGGGTGGTATTGGGTGGAAGATAAGGGAGGCTGTGAAATCAATATGTTAGAGCTATTCTTGCAACGGGAAAGTTAAAACTGATGCCGGCTTGAGTGATACATGTATATAACATAATAATAATAGAAAACAGTCTCGTATTAATACCACTTCGTCGAAATTTAACTTTATATATTGATCGTAAGTCGTAACATGTTAAAGAAAAGTATTTTGGGGAGGGATTTTTCAATTTTACATATCAATACCTTAATTCGCAAATCTGCCAACTCCACTTTTTGTCAAAATGTTTCTTTTTATTTATTTTGATAGTAAATTGCGTTGAACGAAATCAAAATAAATAAAAAAAAAAACATTTTGACAAAAAGTGGAGTTGGCAGAGTTGCGAATTAAGATATCGATATGATCTCTAAAAATATATTCGTTGACTAGTAATTATTATAAAAATCAAAAACCCGGCTGCCTCAAAATAATTAAAAAGGGAAGTAGTAGCCTATGAAAGATTAAAGGTAACTAGGCCGTAGTCCACCGCGCTGGCCAAGTGCATGTTGATAGACTGACATATCTTTGAGAAAAAAAATTAACATCTCTCGGGCATTCGGGTAACACGATGTTTTCCTTCACCGTTAAAGCAAGTGATAAATAATTTCTAATACGCACATAACTTTAGAATATCAGAGGTCTGGGACTCGAACCTCGGACCCCTCGATTGAGAGGGCGAGTTTTTTTTTTTTAATATAGGAGTAGCAGACGAGCATGCAATCCACGTGATGGTAAGTGGCTACTGCCGCCCATGGACATTTATAATCAACCCCAGATAGGATTAGATATTCCTACCTGAGGTCGGCCACAGATGCGCCGCTACCCCTGAGGACTAAGCTGGAACGCGTCGGAAAAGTATGTCTCCCTTACCACACCATTCAAAACGGAACACAGCAGCGCCTAACACTGCTGTTATTAGGTAGAAATAGGTATGGTGGTGGTGCCGCCGGAGTCGAACCAGAAAGGGTTCTACCATCTCCAGGCTATAGCTGCATTTATGGTTCCTAATTCTAGCAATTTCCAAAGATCTAGAAAGCTACTCTCAATTTAAAGGGCACTTTATATAAGACGACGACTAACCGACTCTCCAGGAAGCCAGTTAAAACGGCTCCTAACGTTAAACACTACACCGTACCAATGTTTACTTAGTAACTCATATCCCACGCTTTACGACCACTGGAATCGTCCAGTGTAAACATCCTTATATAACCCTCGAGACGGTGTTATCTAAGAGTTTATTTTGTGTACTCCCCATATCTTTGGAAGAATTTTAGGTGATAGTTGTTTTAGTTTAAACATAATTTAATTTTTAAGGCTTATTAGGCATACGGAGTGAAAAATCTGCCTATAGTTCTGTATATATTTTCTTTACATATTATATACGACGTAATAATAATGTAATAAAATATATTGTACTTGTACTTTTATAAGGCAGACTATAGCAGAAAAAAAAACATATTTTTCTGTAAAATATTTTTTTATAGAAAAAATAAGCATAGCTGGTCTCACCACGACTATTCTACGGTATATATTAAAAAACGTCAATACAGATTGTCTACGAGAATACTATTTCCAAACTGCCACGGCATACTTGACACCATCCATGTCTGAAGTTGTTAGTTAACCTTAACAACTACAAGCTCAAGCGAACTACAAATAATTTCACCATCTTTTTATAATAACATTAGCTGACCCGGCAAACTTTGTACCGCTTCAAAATCTATTTATCAAATATATTTCATATAAAATATAGCCTATGTTACTCGTGGATAATGTAGCTTTCGAATGGTGAAAGAATTTTTAAAATCGGTCAAGTAATTTTTGAGCCTTTCATTACAATCAAACAAACAAACAAAATTTTCCTCTTTATAATATTAGTATAGAAAATATAATGTGTGGACAGTAGCGACATGTAATTGATCAATATTACCCCATACATCGACACGTAACAAAAAATAAAAGTATATCCAACTCACCCCACCACACTCGGTAACCGCGACGATATCTTAACGACGCTTTTACGACCGCCCGCGTCGTCTCGTGTAAATATCCTCTTATAAACCCAAGCGTCTTATCTACCAGCTATACTGTGTACTCTATGTGAATATAAGCATCGCATACATGAATTTGATACCCTTTAGCCACTTTGTGGGTACCTAGATATAATCTACTTGTCATTGACGAAGTATCGAAATAAACACTAAATGTACAAAGCAAAATTGAAGTGTACGTCTAAAATGTACTCGAATACTTCGTTTTCTAAGCTCGTGTTTTTAAAAACACGACGAAATGAATTGAATGACAAATGAGTCTTTATTTAATATATACTTAGTTATCTAACTAGTGTTTTTAGTAGCACGATACGAAAAAATATATATTTTTTTTTAATTTTAAATGACAAATGAGTTTTTGTTTAAATTGAAATGTTTAAGGGTTGATATTTTAATCTAAAGATTAAATTGAATAAAATTAGTAAGTGTCTTGTTGCGTCAAGACTCAAGAGTGAAAATGTCCAAAAGTCTTATATTTACGCTTATTTTTCGACAAAAAATATTTTAATATAAACAATAGCAATAAAACGATAATCAATAGTTTAAATTAGAATCCACCTTTATTCAATGTTTATAATCTCATTACAAAATGGTCCTTCGAGCCGGATAATCAAACCATCCTGTCGTAACAATCGTATCTCGTTAAAACTTCGCAAATGCGTTTAAGTGTAAACTCTTAGTAGAACTATCATCTACACGGAGGGGGCGTAACTTGCAACTGGTTCAGAAGCCAATAAGATGTCTACTGAGTCAGCAAGTTTCGTGTAGGTGGCAGGCCCTTTACGTGGGATGCGTCATTGATTGTCGAACCTTCAAACTCCATGATATTTTTATATAAGTACAATGTATTTTATGTTGGTTGGATATTTTATGGTGAACAAATATAATTTTACACTTATTTAAAAGACGCGTATACATTCGTTCGAGTATAATTATGTTAACTGAATGTTGTCCTGTGAATTTACGCTTATTTTTGGACAAAACATATTTTAATATAAAAAGTGTAGCAATAAATTGCTAATCAATATAGTTTAAATTAGAATCTCCACCTTTACTCAATGTTTATAATCTAATTACAAAATGGTCCTTCGAGCCGGATAATCAAACCATCCTATAGTAACAATCGTATCTCGTTAAAACTTCGCAAATGCGTTTCAAGTATAAAATCTTAGAAGAACTATCATCTACACGGAGGGGGCGTAACTTGCACCTGGTTCAGAAGGCGATAAGATGTCTACTGAATTAAGATTAAAACTACAACTACAAATATGTATGATGGTATATATTTTAAACCATGCAGTATGTACCACCCTCCCTCCCACAAAGGATGCGTGCAGATGCAAAAAATAAAAATATACACCACCATACATACCACCACCAACACGTGTTTCGCTCCAAAACGGAGCATCATCAGGGTAAGTTGACTCCACGACGGTTAATCGTTAAGTGACGCTGTCAACCTAATACATGCCTTTTATAATGGTATCCAACCCTCCCCTCCACAATGAAATGTAAACAACTGATGTCTACTGAGTCAATTTCGTGTAGGTGTTAGATCCTTTGTGTGGGATGCATAATGCCTAACAACAGCAGTGTTAACCGCTGCTGTGTTCTGGTTTGAAGGGTGTAGGAAGGAAGACATACATTTCCCAGGTATTTCTGCTTAGTCCACAAGGTGGCGCATCTATGGCCGACGTCAGGTAGGAATATCTAATTCTATCTGGGGTTGATTATAGATGTCCATGTGCCGCAGTAGCCACTTAACATCAGGTGGACTGCATGCTCATTTGCTCC
Source organism: Epargyreus clarus clarus (assembly GCA_014595695.2). Classification (NCBI taxonomy): domain Eukaryota; kingdom Metazoa; phylum Arthropoda; class Insecta; order Lepidoptera; family Hesperiidae; genus Epargyreus; species Epargyreus clarus. The sequence continues at coordinate 539,312 of JACTTY020000019.1, forward strand.
TCCTATATTATATAAAAAAAGTATAAAATCTTAGTAGAACTATCATCTACACGGAGTGGGCGTAACTTGTACCTTGTTAGGACGGCGATAAGCTGTCTACTGAGTCAGCAAGTTTCGTGCAAGTGTTAGGCCCTTTACGAGGGATACGTAATCGAACTTAAAAATTTGATCTTCATTCATAGGCATTATATCATTTTTTTTTTCTTTGTTTGTATCATCTCTCAGAATCTTTTCCAGATTCTTTTTCAAATTACAGATTCTTTTCCAAAAAAAAATTAATTTACAATTAATGTAACAATAAATCAATAGTAAATTAAAACCTTCTCAATGTTTTCGCCTTTTGAATGTGTATCTACAACTCATTACAAAATGGTCCTTCGAGCCGGATAATCAAATGCGTTTCAAGTGTAAAATCTATCTGAGTAGAACATAGATTAGTAAAGATTACTCACTAACCTAACCTAACCTAACAAGAAAATGTACCTAGTTTTGAAAATTGAAATAGTTGCGTAAAAAGGCTTTGCCACGTCTCCGTGCCAAAATGTCCCTAATATATTTGAAATAATTGTTTATTTATTATGTAAATTACGCAGTATTAGTTGTTTATTCGTAATTTTTCTCTAAAAATGCTTTTATTTGTCAAGAATTCAAAAACAGAACTTACTAATAAGCCGTTTGTGGCTTCATTCAATTTCAAGGCGGCGAAGTATCTTTACTAATCTACGGAGTAGAACTATTAGAGGGGGCGTAACTTGTACCTTGTTAGGGCGGCGATAAGATGTCTACTGAGTCAGCAAGTTTCGTGTAGGTGTTAGGCCCTTTACGTGGGATGCGTCATTGATTGTCGAACCTTCAAACTCCATGATATTTTTATATAAGTACAATGTCTTTTATGTTGGTTGGATATTTTATAGTGTACAAATATAATTTTACACTTATTGAAAAGACACGTATACATTCGTTCGAGTATAATTATATTAACTGAATGTTGTCCTGTTTAATTAGCATGCAAATATTGGTTGTTTAAGCCTGATAATAAATAACGAACTTATAAACTTTCAAATAACAATAATTATTTATAAATTACAGAGATATGACTTTATACTTTATGGATATATTTTTATTTGATTTTTGCACAGTAATATAAACTTTGCACAAAATCCGCTGTCATAAATTGATACATTAAAAATTGGTCCTTCAAGCCTTGTAATACACAAAATGATCTTATAAGGCCAATGACTGCGTAACACAGTGGGGTTTATGAGGCGTAAACCCGCCATTGTCGGGTTAGCGCTGAGTCAGCAAGTTGCACGACTCGGCCGGATATCTACACCTGTCAGAATATCCATCTAAGGGTACAAGGCAATTTGTGAGAAGGAAAATGGCGGACAGCGGTGATTTTACACTTAACAGACACGTACGGAATGGTTTTCGTGAGATTGGGCAAAAAAAATCCATTCCGCTTTATGACTATACGAAAATTGGTACTTCGAGCCGGATAAAATATATCATTAACTTATAGGCTACTTAATCGGGATGCGATTTGAAACTTTATAAACCTATTCGGTTATGCTTTTATACAATTATGTTATTTTTCAAGTAATTTCTACAGCTAAATTAGCGAAACTCGGTGCTTCAAACCGGACAATTTAATCTAAATATATATAACTCAAAGGTTGACATAGTGATCAACGCACAGCCCAAACCACTGGACGGAGGGGCTGAAATTTGGCATGCAGTTAGATGTTATGACGTAGGCATCCGTTAAGGAAGGATTTTGATCAATTCTACCCCCAAGGGGATAAAATAGGGGATGAAAATATTACTTCGTAACGCGAGCGAAGCCGCGGGCAAAAGCTCGTCTATACATATAATGATTAGGGTTACTTGGGTAACATGTATTGCCTATATTGACGGTACCAACCCCACTTCCCCTAAGAATAGACGAAAAATATTTAATAATAAACATTTTGGAAGTAGGACACACTTTTCAAATAAGAGGACTCATTTTCACTGATCCAATCCGATTGATTTTTTGAACGAATTCGAAGAAAGGTTCAACTTCCGCCGGAAACGAACCCAGAACACACCGACGTTCTAAGGAACGTCCCCTTTACAAAGCTGTACGCTATAAACAATTGCACACAATTTTATTTTTTTGAAAATTGATACTACTTTTAAGACAATATCACAAAAAAATCTAATTTGAACCTTATTTTTCAAGAACGTATTACAAATAATTCTAATCTACCTTTCAACACAAGTTTCTCATAATAGAAAAAGCAATTAAGCGGTTGTTAGAAATACGTTAGAATTTTCGCAGTCATACAGTTTCACTGGGAACGGACCTCTGTATACGTACATACGTATCTGTCGATAGATCAATTCATCATTTTTTTTCTTTTATTTATAATATAGGAGTAGCAGACGAGCATGCAGTCCACCTGATGGTAAGTGGCTACTGCCGCCCATGGACATTTGTAATCAACCCCAGATAGGATTAGATATTCCTACCTGAGGTCGTCCACAGATGCGCCGCTACCCCTGAGGACTGAGCTGGAACGCCTCCGAAAAGTCTGACTCCCTTACCACGCCCTTCAAACGGGAACACAGCAGCGCCTATCACTGCTGTTATTAGGTAGAAATAGGTGTGGCTGTGGTGCCGCCGGAGTCGAACCGTAAAGGGTTCTACCACCTTTTCTACCATCATATCTAGTTCATAGCAAATTGGCATAGCAGTAGACAGTAAATTAGTAAAAAGGTTCGATACAAATAAGAGTATACAGAGAATGTCATATACATACATATACGTATTTTCAAAATAATTCATTTTCTTAACGAAATTGCCATAATCTTAAGTAGTATCTTTTGGTAAACGTAAAACGTAACGCTTAAAAAAATTATTATTAATATGCAATATTTTGCATACTGCTGTTAACTATAAATTAATTTAGAACGTCCAACCGCAGCACTTAATTCTGAATCGTCTAAATTTAACACCGAAGCTTAGGCTTAAGACTAAACGCCATCAAGCGTATAGCAATACCTTTTCAATAAACAGAGTCCCGTTAAGTCCTATAATAAAGGTTCAATAGCGTATCGCGATGTTATCCAGCGATTTACTGCGCTCCCCTTTGTGGCACAGGAGATTAGGGAAATATGCAGATTCTGTTACGCTTAGTATAGAATGGGCTAGCTTTGTATATGTAACCACTAGAATGGGTCCATTTATGTACCCTCCTCCTAATATCCTTACGATTTTTTGATTTTCGAATAGGTACGATCGATAAGATTATTAGGAAAGGATACCTACACGTAAGATACTGTCTTTGTTGTAAGGAACTGTGTGATTCATTCATTCCCCCAACTTTCCCACTCATCGCTCTCCTAATATTTTTTTCGATCCTTAGATTTTCAAGCAAGAATTTTACATGATTCATTTTATTTGTAAATTAGAATAGCAAACGAACATTTCTTAAGATAAGTGGTCACTGTCGTCCAAAGTATGTTCATAAAAATCTGTGAAAATATCCGATACACAACCAAATAAAATTTGAGATAAGTAATCATTATTTACTAATGGGTTGCAATGAACATCCAACATCAGTAATATTAAGTACATCGCCATTATTAAACATTGACAAGTAAACAAGGCGATGACGTCACGGCTTCCATTCAACACTGAAAACCGCTAATGAGTCAATGAAAATGTCGGACCAAAATCCTTTTAATTCGTTTCGAACGTTGGCGTATTAATTCTCATTTGTTAAGCGCTTTTCCCGCTAAATAATTGCACTGAAAGTCCGGACGCAATTGTAAATGAAAAATTACATATAATTTTTATCCGACTGCGGAGAATAATTTTTTTTTGAGTATATGTAGGTATGTATATCATTCTATGTATATAATATGTATGTCTCATGCTTTGGCGCTTCCTACAGCCCAAATGATATGACGAAGGATTTTTAAGAGCTATCGACTTCTTATACCTGCTTTTTTTCAATTATAAACTCCAGTTGGCCAACCTATTACAGTTCCACTGCTGGGCAAGGGTCTCCTTTCAGAGTGAGAGGGGATTTTTCCATAGTTCACCGCACCGGACATGTAAAACTGGTAGACTTCACAAACTGTTGAGATAATTTTTAAAGAACTCGCAGATAAGAGTATGTAGTTTTCTCACGATGTTTTCTTACACTATTAAAACAAATGATAAAGTAATTTCTATTACGCCGATATCACTGCTATATTAATAAAACAGCATAAAAAGGAACCATTTAAAAGGACCTAATTCAATAACATCCCGGGAATGTCGCACAAGGCAGCTTATAGCAGATCTAACAAATCTAATCTTAAAATGTATTACTATGCAAATTCCATTATGCTGCACACAATGCCGTATAGAATCATCTAGTTACAGTAACTGCTCGATAAGCTGGTTTAGATGAGCTTTGAAAGCACAAAAGCTTGCTCGTTTGATGAAATAATGAGAGGAACGTATTAGCTTATCTTCTAATTTGTAGAAATTGAGAAGCTGTAAAAGTCTAAAACTGAACGTTTTTTTGGTAACCTTAAAAAATAGTAAAGTTATGAAAACAAAAACATATTTTTATAACGTTCCTATGTTTTGGAGATTTTTAAGAGAATATACAATTTTACTATAATATATAATTTTAATGAAAGCTTCTCCTGCGGCTACGAGTGAATGTAATTTTGAATATATTTTTTTGCAATAAGGGATGTAAATCAGCCCGCTCGTGATAATCAATCAGAATATTTCTAAGCAAAAATTGTCCTACTTCAAGTCTTAGTAGGTAAAATTGGTAAAATTGAGTAATAAGTGTTCTTATTACTCAATTTGATTTGAGCTAAAGCTTTACGTCGATGTCCGTAAAACAACGTATTAATTGATTTACAGTGAAATAAGTGAAAATGTACGAAAGCAAAATGTTGAAAGAAATTATACTTAACACTAATGTTTTCATCGTAATTGAAGCTTACACCAGTTGCATATAAAACCACCCTTACCTGCAAAGAAAAATAGACAATACTTAGTGTCAATTTCAAAATAAAATAAACATTAAGAAAATTATCATCAGAACATAAAAGGAAGCTGCAGTAATAACCAAGTGGTAAGAATATCGGTAAAAGCAGTGATAGAAACTCGGCCTCTCAAACTAGGGGTCTTAGGTCCAAATCCTACGCACCTTTGTCAAAGTTATGTTCGTATTAGAAATTAATTATCACTTGCTTAAACGGTGAATGAATAAATCGTGAGGAAATCTGCATTCCTAAGAGATTTATATAAAAAAAAAACTCAAAGGTATGTGAAGTCTACCGTTGCGCACTTGGCCAGCGCGGTGGACTATGGCCTAATCCTTCTCATTATGAGAGGTAACCCGTGCCTAGCAGTGGTACCGTAATTGGGTAAAGATTATATGATAAAAAGACAGTTTCTCTAGAAAATATATGTGAAAAATAATATACCTAAGTAATAAATAATTTGATTGCTATTCATTTATAAGATATTATCACAATTTAACAATATACTTCAGATGTACGAGTATGTAGGTATGACTTAAGTAATAAGTATTGCATAAACTGCTGAAGGTTCCACGCCAACGCCCTATTGAAAACCTACGCGGCGGCATAGACGTTTAATTTTAGCCCATTGTTTCAATGTAAAACTGAGCTTCAAGTTTCCAAGATTGGCTTGAACTATTCTTATGTCCCACGGTTCTACCTACAGGTTCTGAGGTAGGTTCGATGTTATACAACCCGGTGCCAATCGTTTAGAAAACTTATGTATGATGTAACCATTTTAGTCCTCAGGAGTGGCAAGTCTAGGGAATGCAATCCCGATCTCGCGAGATCCCGTGTAATTTTTCGGGATCAATCCCGAAGCATAATATGACGAGATCTCGTTCGAGATTGACGGGATTAGGCGGCAATGGTCAGCGATGTTACACACGTTGCGCACTTTGTTTTTTAAGAAGTTATTTTCAAAATCACCTATAAATACTTTTTAATCTTTTACTATTATATACCTTGTTTTGATTATTTTAGTAAAACTGTTAATTATTTCGTTACTTTAGTTTAATTAAAGGATAAAGGCTATTGTTTCCAATAATATTTTGTTTTATTTAACCTCACTATAACCAACATCAGTTTTCATCGTTTACAGTGATGTGTTTTTTTAACTAGACGAGATGCCGAAAATCTCGGCATCCCGCGAGATTGATATTTCTAATCCCGCGGGATCTCGACTTTACGATCTCGAGTCGGGATTGCATTCACTAGTGGCAACGCATCTGTGATCGGCTTCAGGTAGATAGAACCCCTGTTCTGTACCCTTACCATGAGTTTTCAAAACATCCCACAATTTTACGTTACGTTTACTCAATCCATTATTCTGTTCTGTTTGCTTCAGTAGACTGAGTAAACGTAACAATAAGTAAGGCGTTCCAGCTTAGTCCTCAGGGATAGCGGCGCATCTGTGGCCGACCTCAGGTAGGAATATCTAATCCTATCTGGGGTTGATTGCAGATGTCCACGGGCGGCAGTAGCCACTTACCATCAGGCGGACTGCATGATCATCTGCTACTCCTATATTATAAAAAAAAAAACCATCAATGGCACATTTACAGACCTCAGCGAGCTACTCAATATAAAAACGAAATACAATCGAAGCGAAACTTCGCATCGCTATAAATAGAACGTAATAATAAATCTCCGTTGACCCGAGAAACACCTCAGTTTGAGCCCTTACAAAATGTTTAAAAGCGCCACGTTAACTGAGTTTGAAAGTTTTTCGCAAACAATACCGTCTTGGAATACTTTGATGTTAGGGGTGCGGCAGACTTAGAGGTGTAAACGTGCCCATGTTTTATAACAGGGTTGGTTTTTATCCGACGGCAGAGGGTAATGACTTTCTTTATATAATTAAAATAGCAAGCAAGGAGTAAAGTCGGCTTGAAGTGGCGGACATCTTAATACAGCTGTCAGAAGAGGTGTGACAGTCGTGCCTCCGGCGCGAATCCACGAAGGATTCTACCACCTTTGGATACTTACATTTAATTAAATAGATAATGGATAAACAAAGTCGAATACACAAACATCCGAAAGACACGCAACATAAATCTAAATTCATCATATCAAATAGATATGAATTTCGGCTGGGAATCGAACCTGGACCATACTGCGTGTCAGACCCATAAGATGACCACCACGCGGGTCGTTGAACGCTTTCTACACTCCAGCCCCTCACTAGGATTCCGTATCGAGGGACACAAACACCCAGACCCAGAACAGTTATTTAAATTCATCATTCAGATATCTGTCTAGCCGGGGATCGAACCTGAAACCCTCTGCGAGTTAACTACTACCTGACCCGGCAAACGTTGTGTTGCCCTAAATTAAAAAATGTTAAGGATGAACAACCCTTATTACTTAGGGGTATGAAAAATAGATAAAAGCCGGTTCTCAGACCTACTCAATGTACATATAAAATTTGGTGAAAATCGGTAGAGCCGTTTCGGAGGAGTACGGTAACTAACATTGTGACACGAGAATTTTATACATAAGATTATCGCGACAAAACCCGTAAACCACAGCTAGTATTCAATAACCCTGTAATGGAGTCAAACACCTCGACAAAGTAATTGACACCCGACAAAAATTTCGAAAGGTGAAAGCGACACCGAAACTTTTAAGGGATGAAAGTCGGTGGAAAAGTTTAAGGGTTTATCAAGTATGCTAATAAAAAGTGAAGTTTATATGAAAACTTTACATGAGTCGCTCCTATAAAGAGAGAATATGAAAATCGTATTCGCAACACGTTCTAAAACAATGCGTGTAAAGAAAAGATATATTTTTACCTGTATTTTTCTTTTACACTGTGAATCGGGATTGTGTATAATTTAGCTATTATCTTAAGTTCTATAAATAATTCCGTGGCTTCAAAAACTTTTTGGTAACATAATGAAGCATGATACCAATTTCAAAAATGCTGTTTTTGGCGTACATAGTTGATTTGGAACTAATTCTGAATACTGAAGTTAATATATAAGCTACTTATAATACTTTATCAGGTTCCAATTTCCATTCCGTTCCGATGTTCTGTTCCGATTTCCAAGAGTAACTAGTTTGAATCGTAAAATTGCACGAAATTAACAGACATTTTCTGTTTTATTAAACGTTCTGTCATTTATTCAACGTGCAAATGAACACTTAAATTTATATTAAAAAAAATATATACAGTACAACGAAAATTGAAACAAAAATACATAATTGAACTGCTATTTTAACATTTAGTCATTTTTAGGCTTAATGAATACTATCTAACATCCTATTATATTTGTCTTTGTTTTTTTACAACAAGCAAAAACATGTCTTTGGCTAATTACGAGAACGCTGTGCATACTTATAATTGGCACGTATATAGGGTACATTATTACTATTGTATTTAAGTTGATAATGTTACGTATACTATGCTGTTTGTATGTCTAAGTAAATAAATATATAAATATCATTTTCAGTACTGAATATCTGAAATCTGAACAGCGAGCATATAAAAAAACGAGCAACCGTCATTTTTACAATCTTTTTTTTATTGGCTCGTATTATACTACTACATACAACTCGAATATATGGCCATAAAAATGTTTGGGACGAATAGTTGCCAAACTTTATATGTAAGGTTTTATTGTCGTCATTAATGTTTTCGTGACACTACATTTTGTAGTATTTTCCATCACAAAAGGTCCTTATACAAACTCTATGCAGAGCAAATAAGGTACAATTTCCACCCATTTTTGAAAAAATATCGCGTGAATTACCTTATTTTGTAACCATATAAAAAATGGCATCTTATTTACAACGTAATTCTCAACTTTTTTAATATCATCGTGTTTTTATGTTACCTGTCAGAACTTTTACAAATATTTTATGCTCATGCTCCTATGCTATGATCTTCCGTATTAGGTGTCATAAATATACACATATCAAATTTCAATACACGAACACCCAGACTAAAAAAAATGCAAATTGTTACACGTCACACACTTAATAAAACGGTTTAACAAAATCCTTTTATTATCACTTTTTTATCCATCTTCAAAGCAAATATTATTTAATTTCTATTGTTCAAATTAATTTGTAATGTAACTTCAAATCAGAGGTACCTTGGAATACAAACCCTAGACCTCCAGAGTAGAAGAAATTACATTAATTACCTTCGAATTATTGTATAATACTTTAATTTGCAACATTGTTTACAACAATAATCTTACTATCATTCACTTCATCATCAACCCATTACTGTCCCAATGCTGGGCACGGGTCTCCTCTCAGAATGAGAAGGATTAGGTCATAGTCCAACGCGCTGGCCAAGTGCGTATTGGTAGACTTTACATACATTTAAAATTTATTTTTTATAAATCCCTTAGGTATGCAGGTTTCCTCACGATGTTTTCCTTCACCGTTTAAGATAATTAATTTCTAATCTTAGTCTGATACTATAATAATATTGTAAAACGCGTTTAAACATAAATTCGCTTCCATTAAATGCCAGATAAGTTTTACGTAAATATCTCGTTTACCCAAGAAATTTTGGATTAATTAAAACGAGAATGCCTGCTAGGAATTCATTTAGCGTCTATGAAGATAAATCTTGGTGAGACTAATAATTGAACTGCTTTCAAGATTGCCATGTTGGGTGATTAATGGATTGCTGGTACGTGTGAGCGGTGGTTTCTTAGCTTTGACTATTCCGATTTCAATTTTAAATTTTGTATTAGGTTAAAGTTTATCAAACGTGTTTTTTTTATAATATGCCAGTCCACCTGATGGTAAGTGAGTACTGCCCCGCCCATACACATCTGTTATCAACCTCAGATAGGATTATTTAATCCTATCTGAGGTTGATAACAGATATTCCTACCTGAAGTCGATCAATGATGCATGCTACCCCTGAGGACGAAGGTAGTAGAACCCTTGTAGTTCCACTCCGGCGGCACCACCGCTACACCTATTTCTGCCTCATAACAACAGTTTTAAGCGCTGCTGTGTTTCGGTTTGAAGGGTATCGTAAGGGAGGCATACTTTTCTGAGGCGTTCCAGGTTAGCCCTCAGGGGTAAAAGCGCATCTGTGGACGACCTCAGGTAGGAATATCTAATTCTATCTGGGATTAAATACAGAAAAAACACTTCAATTTTCTATAAACAAAACTATCATTTTCTTTATTGACATTTTTTTAATTAAATAGAAGACATTGTTACTGCTACGTCAACGACTATCCGCGTATACCTACAACGCTACCTCCAGTAGTTAACCTCAGAAGAAAAAGGGACCCGAAGGTAATTATATCAGGCGCATTACGGTCCCCTTTTCTCGTCTACGTGACGTATTTACTAAACCCCGTAATATCTTGACGTGGCGTTCGCTGAATTCACTTTAATTTCGTTTTTGAGAGCTATCTTTTTCGTTTTGCTGCTTATAAAAAAATGTTATACGTGAAATTGTTTCTAAATCTGTTGGCTGGATTTTTATTTTATTTTTTATTTGATTTAAGTATTCCTATTAGTTAGCGTGCAGTCCAATTGATGGTAGGTGGTCATCGCCGCCCATTGAAAATTATTCGTGGCGTGGTGGAGCGGTCACCATACCAATGACACGCACAGCGATCTGGATTCTATCCCCGGTTGTAAACAAATAACGTATTTTAAATTATTATTCTGGATCTGGGAGCTCATCTGCTTCCTTTTGTATGTCTTTAGCACCCACATTACAAATAAAAAAAAACAACATAATTAATTAAAGTTTGTAAAAAGCGTTATTTGACAGCAGACTTTGATGAATGCGAAAACCAAGGTAAAAGATTTAATATCTATAAGCAAATTTCATATTAAAACTTCCAAAACTAAAGTTAAGGTAGTAAAGGATCTCACCACAATCGTTACAATTCAGGCGTTTCGCGAAGCATTCAGATTTGGCGGCAATCTGTGCGAGCGACAGATGGCGTTGCCGAAGTTTTAGTTAAATTTATCGCCGTTTAATGGAATAAGCTGATATTGATGATAATGAATATTAAACTTTCACGTTTATTTAGAGCTATGAGCGGTCCCGCTTGAATTGAAATAGGTACTTTACGTCGTTACTATGAGTCATAATGTATACTTTGAAAGCTGTTTTCATCTACATTATGAAGCCTTGCAATGCATCTGTGATCAACTTCAGGTAGTACCCCTGTTATATATGAAGTTGGTTGCAGATGTCAATGAGCGACAGATGCCATTTACTATCAGGTAGATTTCATGGTACTTAAATCTATATAAAAAGATCAAGCAAGTATGAAGTCCGACTAAATTAGTATATTGCCGCTGCATCTCATCGTCTCTAATCAAGTCCAAATTAAGAACAAAAACATTAATGTACGAGATTACCATGAAGGGAAAAAGACTATTAAATTTAATGACTATACAAAATATTCAAACTTTCTAAAGTTATAGTAGTAAATGTGAGAACTCACCACAATCGTTACAATTCAGGCGTTTCGAGAAGCATTCAGATTTGGCGGCAATCTGTACTAGCGACAGATGGCGTTGCCGAAGTTTTAGTTAAATTTATCGCCGTTTAATAGAATAAGCTGATATTGATGACAATGAATATTAAACTTTCACGTTTATTTACAGCTATGAGCGGTTACGCTTGAGTTGAAATAGGTACTTTACGTCGTTAATATGAGTCATAATGTATACTTTGAAAGCTGTTCTCATCTACATTATGAAGCCTTGCAATGCATCTGTGATCAATTTCAGGCAGCACCACTGTTATTACATATGAAGTTGGTCACAGATGTCAATGAGCGACAGATGCCATTTACTATCAGGTAGATTTCATGGTACTTAAATCTATATAAAAATATCAAGCAAGTATGAAGTCCGACTAAATTATGGTTATGTAGTCTGACTAATAGTATATTGCCGCTGCATCTCATCGTCTCTAATCAAGTCCAAATTAAGAACAAAAGCATTAATGTACGAGATTTCCATAGAGGGAAAACTAAGACTATAACATTTAATGACTATACAAAATATTCAAACTTTCTAAAGTTATAGTAGTAAATGTGAGAACTCACCACAATCGTTACAATTCAGGCGTTTCGCGAAGCATTCAGATTTGGCGGCAATCTGTGCGAGCGACAGATGGCGTTGCCGAAGTTTTAGTTAAATTTATCGCCGTTTAATAGAATAAGCTGTTATTGATGACAATGAATATTAAACTTTGACGTTTATTTAGAGCTATGAGCGGTTACGCTTGTATTAAATTACTTTGTATCGTTAAAATGCTTATAATGTATACTTTGGAAACTGTTTTCGTCTATAATTACGATGGGATTATTTTAGTCTAAAATCCGCACTTGGCCAACGCGGTGGATTGTGGCCTGAGCTACTCTCAATCTAAGCGGAGACCCGTGCCCACCGATGGAATAGTAACAGGTTGACAATGAAGTTAGATAAACATAAGTTATACATATAAATGTATATACATAAATATTCTATTACGTATTAATAAAAATATAAAAGAGTTAAAACATATATTTGGTTAAACGCTAAGCATATTGGCAGCCATTTGTCAATCTATCCCAAGTTCAAACCAAAAGTTCAGTAGCAGCATTCATTGCTATGCCGATGATAGTACGGGAGATGCTGTGTATACAGGCCGTGCAAACACCTCTCGGACTCTCGTGGAGGAAAGCAGAATCCGACTTGTGTCTGAAATCGAAGACTCTCTGGAGCAGGTCTCGACATGGGGTCGACTTAACCTTGTTGAGTTTAACCCCACGAAGACACAAGTCTGCGCGTTTACCGCTAAAAAAAACCCATTCGTCATAGCGCCACGGTTCCAAGGTATTCCACTCACCATTGATAAAAGTGTGGGGATCCTGGGAGTTGACATATCGTGTGACGTGCAGTTCCGGTGTCATTTGGACGTTAAGGCCAAGTTGGCATCAAGAAAGCTGGGCGTCCTGAACAGAGCGAAGCAGTACTTCACTGCGGGGCAACTCCTTCTGTTGTATAAGGCTCAAGTGAGACCTCACATGGAGTACTGCTCCCATCTCTGGGCAGGGGCGCCCCAATACCAACTTAACCCACTTGACTCCGTGCAAAAACGCGCGATCCGAATCGTCAACGACCCCAGGACCTCCGATCGGTTAGAACCTTTAAGCTTGCGGAGGGACATAGGTTCCCTCTGTGTGTTCTACCGGCTTTACAATGGTGAGTGCTCCGAGGAACTATTTGACCTGATGCCTACGTCACCATTCCTCCATCGCACCACTCGCCGAAGGATGAAGTTCCATCCACACCAACTGGACCCGTGGCGGTCCTCCACAGTTCGGTTTGCACGGACATTGTTGCCACGAACGTGCAAGATGTGGAATGAACTTCCTCCTGAGGTATTCCCAGAGCGCTATGACATGGGGCTCTTCAAAAAAGGTGCAAAAAGAGCTCTCCTTCAAAGCCGGCGATGCATTGGCGACTCCTCTGGTGTTGCAAATGTTCATAGGCGACGTTGACTACTTTCCATCAGGTAGCACGTCTGCTTTATCGTTAGGCTCAAACATATAAAAAAAAAAAAAAAAAAAAGTTTATGTAATTTAAAATTCAGTTCCTTAAAATTCTTATAAGTCTATTCTAGATGCTAACGAAAACATTTGTAGGGTATATACACACATACACACGATACCCTAAAATATACTTTTGTGAATTAAATAAATAAATAAATAAAATAAATATACAACCACACGCACACAGGCCCAAACGTGGACACAACACACGTCCCATTCACGTCACTAAACACCACAAATAAAACATAAAACCAATTTGTTTATACAAACACCCGAATATCGTTTGAAAACCTTTTATTACCGGTAACTCGACCAATCACTGTTTATTTTCACTAGCAACTCAGAGAATCGAGAATCGCAAATGAGCTGAAAATTTACAAACAGAGAACCAATTTCGTGCACGAAAGTTGAAAAACATTGCCGAGAAAATTTTGGCATTTGAATCGGCAACACGCGATGTGGCCACTCGTCTTATCTGGAGCGGTGAGCGATAAACTATATTTGTGTTAATGAAGCTACATTTATGGAGCATGACAACATCAGAATCAAAGCAGATTTGTTACGTTGTTTTATGCTTAATATTAAATGCTTAAGAAAAAAATAAAAATACGATCGTGTGCCGTCAACGCTTGTTCCACGTATGCCTACGAAATATATAATGTTTAGTAGCAGAAGTTTTATAACTTTGGCAAGTGGGGAACGGAAAACGATTCACATTCAAGACTACTGAATTTACTATGACTAACAAAATAGGCCATATGTATTGTTACATTTATGTAAGTGTAAGTCGTGCCTTCATACAATGTCCCGCGGGGATTTATTTTATTTTCCGAGCTTAGTAACGTACTCATTAAATTCGTCATTGCGTTGTACCACTTGTAACTCGCTCACCGCCTCTCGCGGCCACTGAAACACTACCCTAACGCACTTTTGAATCGCGTTTTAGATCGCGTAAATAAAGTCGACATCGGAATAAATAAAGTCCCACTAAGACCCCGAGTGGGACGTAAGACTCGTAAAAGGTTCTTAAAGGGTGTACGTGGGTGGAATTATTGGCTAATTTGAGCTTGCATACACGTTTAAAGCGACAGATACGAGTATACGGGACAAGGATCGATTTGTTTACAAGATACTGTGTGATTAAAGGAGATTTATTATTACGTATATACAGGGTGAATCTCCATAAAGTGCACATATTGAAACAGGTAAAATTAAACCGCATTTTGTCGACCAAAAAAATAAAAAAAATAATAAAAAGTTTTTTTTTTGGGTTTTACGACCTTTTGAAGTTTTTTTTTTGGAATTGTGCACCTAAAGTAAATAAATCGCTATAACTTTTGAACTAAAAGAGTTATCTTATTCAAACAAAAATTACAATGAATGCCAATTATAGGCCGTACTGATCCATGAAAAAAAAGAAACAAAAAAGTTTATCTTCCCAGAAAAAAATAGTCAGATTAGTGTGAAAAAAGCAATTTTTTTAGGTTAAATTTCAGTAATCGTGAATTTCCTCAAAATAATCTAGGCTTTTTATTTTATTTTTATTATTTAATGTAATTCTACGTCGTATTAGCTTTCAAACGCTAAAAAAAACATGCCTCTAACTTAAGTATAAAGTTTCCTACGAGCGCTTAAACAAAGGCAGTTTTTAAGGGTGTTGGTAATAAATAACATTTTTAATACAAACTAGTGTTTTTTTTTTAAATTATTAAGGATTTATTTTATTACTGTTTTATCACTTTAATATCGTCAAAAATAAGAAACTACCATGAATTTACCATTGAAACATATTTTTGATAGTTTTCTTTGTTTATATTTTGGACATCTAATTATGGGTCGGATTATACCAGTTTTATAAGGGCGCACGTGCGTCGCGTCATGAGTATCTTTTTTGAAACGTTCCTAGCAAACTTTATACTTGAGTTAGAGGCGTGGTTTTTTTAGTGTTTGAAAGCTAATACGACGTAGACTTGCATTAAACAATAATAAAAAAATAAAATGCCTAGATTATTTTGAGGAAATTGATGATTACTGAAAATTTTACCTAAAAAAAGTGCTTTTTTGCACTAATCGGACATTTTTTTCCTGGGAAGATGATTTTTTTTTTGTTTTTTTTTTTTCATGGATCAGTACGGCCTATCATTGGCAATAATTGTTATTTTTGTTTGAACCTGATAACCCTCTTAGTTTAAAAGTTATAGCGATTTATTTACTTCAGGTGCACAATTCCCAAAAAAAAATTCAAAAGGTCGTAAAACCCAAAAAATTTTTTTTTTTATTTTTTTTATATATTTTTTTTGTCGACAAAATGCGGTTTAATTTTATCTGTTTCAATATGTGCACTTTATGGAGATTCACCCTGTATATATTTTTTATGTTTTACTTTTTAACACGCTGTTTTTATAATATGAAGTAGTAGACGAGCATGCAGTCCACATGATGGTAAGTGGCTACTGCCTCCCATGGACATCTGTAATCAACCCCAGATAGGATTAGATATTCGTACCAAAGGTCGGCCACAGATGCGCCGCTACTATTTAGGACTAATTGTATTAATTTCATTGTACGTGAATACACGTTCATATATAATTAAGGCGATGATTATTATTATAATGATACATTTGATCGCAGAACATCGAACTGTCGTGTAAATAATGCTGACCGCTACTAAAGCTCAAGAAACCTGTATCTTTAGAGTTTATTTAGTGCTTAAAGAGACTGCCAAATTTCCTGTCAACTGCTCGGCGCCTATTTAGTAACTTATGCGTCTATAGTGACGCGATAATCGACTGTTAATAGATTCAAAGATTAAACATTTAAAATTAAACATAGGCCATTCAAGCACGGACCGAGAGGCAGTAGTTTAAATAACTGTTCAGTACCTTGAGCGACAAAATGGCAGCCTTAACAACTACCGCTTAAGCATTACTAGCCAATGAGTGGTCAGTCCTTAATCACCTTCATAAAAGTTCACTACACCGGCCAAGTGCCGATTGACGCTAGACTTCGCATACTTTAAGAATTTTTCAAGACTGTTCTCAGATACGTCTATTATTTTCCTTCACCGTTCAAGCAAGTCTTCACTTCTGATACACACATAACTTCAAGATACAATCGTTCTTGGGATTCGAACTTCGTCACCCAAATTTCGGATGCCAAAATTCATTCTACTGGGCTACCATGAACGCTATGAAGCACAAATATTAGGCCAGTAACGTGGGTGTGACGTCACCGAGCGTTGAAGCGCGCAACGTCATAAAAGCAACTAACAGGACAGTGACACGTGATATTAAATTCCTCGTCAGATCTTCGCCGTTGTCATGATCGCCTGGTACTCGGTACTTGATTAAAGTGAAAATATTTACTACAAAATATTTAATAATATTACTGTAGGTAGTAATAGTGAACACGTTTGATATTAAAGAAATTTTACTTTGTTAAGCTGTGATATTGTCATCATCATCATCATCGTCAACCCATTACTGTTCCACTGCTGGGCACGAGTCTCCTCTCATAATCAGAAGGATCAGGCCATAGTCCACCGCGCTGGCCAAGTGCGTATTGGTTACACTTCACGTACATTTGAGGTTTTTTTTTTATAAATCTCTCAGGTATGCAGGTTTCCTCACGATGTTTTCCTTCACCGTTTAACAAGTGATAATCAATTTCTAATACGTACATAACTTTGAAAAATCAGAGATGCGTGGCTGGGATTTGAACCTCGGACCCCTCGATCGAGAAGCCGAGTTTCTTAACCACTAGGCTATCACTGCTTTTTTGTGTGCGAAATTATGTGCGCATAAAGAATTGGTTATCACTTGCTTAAACAGTGAAGGAAGACAACGTGAAGAATCCTGCCCACATGAGTTCTAAAAAGTTCAAGAATTACCCTCGAGAAGTCTTCTGTAAGAGATAAGGGTTGACGATAAAGAAACTCCACATCTGCATGTTGGTAGGTAAGATTATACTTCGTTTGAGGTACCGCTGTCACACTCACAACATACTTTTATAACTTTCTGTACAAATAATAACATTTGGGTACATAAAATAGTCTTGCGTATATTCCCAAGAGTTATACCATCTGTTTTATCAAGTTTCGTACTCAATCCGAACAGAGCGATAACTAGCTCTCGATACAGTCAAGACCAATCGAAAAACTTCCCAATATCTCACTCCACCCTTTCGCAAAGTTCGTATCGTCGCCATTGATAGCTCCTCCAAACACGAGGTGAGAGGGTAATAATTCAGAATACTATAAGAAATAAAAATATTAGAAAACGATTGGTACGTATCATATCGTACGTATCGTATAATATCATATCTACAATCATCATCATCATCAACCCATTACTGTCTCACTGCTGGGCACGGGTCTCCTCTCAGAATGAGAAGGATTAGGCCATAGTCCACCGCACTGGCCAAGTGCGTATTGGTAGACTTCACATACCCTTAAGATTTTTTTTTTATAAATCTCTCAGGTATGCAGGTGTCCTCACGATGTTTTCCTTCACCGTTTAAGCAAGTGATAATTAATTTCTACTACGCACATTAATTTGAAAAACAGAGGTGCGTGCCCTGGGATTTGAACCTCGGACCCCTCGATCGAGAGGCCGCGTTTCTTAACCACTAGGCTATCACTGCTTGTTATATCATATCTACAAATCGATAATAAATAATGAAATGTCATAAGTCATAATTGTAACGTAACCTTCCAGTGTAACCATTTGTGTTCCAAAAATCGTTTCACCATACCGGTTTGATACGCATCGGGTTCCCGGTTCCATCCCCGGTCAGACATGCACCTGATGGACTTAGATTTATTCTGAGTCTGGGTGTCTTTGTATTCGTCTATGTGTGTGTCGATGGCACTCACGACATAGGGAATCCTAGTTTGGGGCCATACGCGTAGAAGGTTTGTTTTTTTATCATGTCACAAAAACTCTTGGGTACATGAAGTTTATAAACTGATAGATATTCCCAACGCCCATAAATAAATATTATATAATTTGTTTTACAAAGTTTCATACAATTCCCAAAAAAGTATACCAACGATTTGTTTTATCAAGTTTCTTGCCCAAATCGAACAGAGCGTCAACTAGCTCTCAATATACTATATTGAGACTTGAGTACAAGTCCAATCGAAAAACTTCCCAATATCGCACTTCACCCCTTTCCAAAACTTCGTGGCCATTGATAGCTCCCCCAAATACGAGGTGAGAGGGTAATAATTCTTAGTAACTTCTATTATTACGCTAAGAGGTCATTCAGAGTTGAGGTACAAATTTCAAACACTTTGGACGTATTACTGGGATAGATTTGTAGATTGAACGGTTTTATTCATGGACTAATGAAAAAGCAATTTCCCTTTCATTCGATATCAATAATAAAGTAATATTGACTAAATATGTATAAATATAGATATCTATCAATTCGCTATTAAGTGTATATGAAGTCTACCAATACGCACTTGGGCAGCGCGGTGGACTAAGGCCTAATCCTTCTCATTCTGAGAGGAGACCCGTGCCCAGCAACGGGACAGCAATGGGTTGATGATGACTGACTAAATTACTATAATACTAAGTGCGTCCGTAAAGTTTACCACAGAATTGTTTAAACTTACTTTACTTATTTCTTTAAGAAATTATGACATAAAATCTTATATATGAATACTGAAATTTCTTGCACATGTCGATGAGAGGCAATGACCTTAACTGCTAACACTTGATGTTTTTACTTTTATTTTTATGAAATTGAAGTAGCGATGAGCAGTATACCTGATGGTAAGTGGTCAGTGCCGCGTACATCAGTAATCGTCTCCAAACAAAATGGAACGTCTTAATCATGCCGTTCTTCACACACCTTCGTATACTTTCTTTTTCAGAACAGATGACTATTCCTCACGATGACTGTCACCTTCATCTATACCAATATTATAAAGAGGAAAACTTTGTTTGTTTGTTTGATTGTAATGAATAGGCTCAAAAACAAATGGACCGATTTTAAAAATTCTTTCACCATTCAAAAGCTACATTATCCACGAGTAACATAGGCTATATTTTATATGAAATATTATTTGATAAATAGATTTTGAGGCGGCACAAAGTTTGCCGGGTCAGCTAGTCGTTAATAATTATAGGTTAAAACTAAAAACCACGCTAAAATCACACAAGGAAAATCGTTAATCCTGATTCCTGAAGATCCTGATGAGATGAGTGGGATAAAATTATTAAAATCGTGTATTGTCATCGGTTCTTGATAATTGTTCAAAATTTTAAATTAATCGCACCGTTCAAAGTGGGTAACAATCGAGTCAAAGATTCCGTTACATACATACATACAAGTCAAGCTAATAAAAGAGTGGTAAAAATACGTAAATAGTATTGAAAAATCAGACGTGTATTCCTGGGTTGTGAACTACCCTCCTGATTGAGGAGCTGAGTAACCACTAGGCTATCAATGTTTCGTTGCATACACAACATTAGTACAAAATACACTAGAACCGTAAAAATACCCACAGAGCAACGCATCTATCAATACATTCATCAATTAAATGTCAGTTTAACTGGAAACCGATCGTAAATTTAATCGTAAGAAAACCTAACATTACGATCCTTACATCTCTCATCGAACCAACTTTTCACATCAGAATCTATTTACACATTACATGACTCCCATCTCTATTGCAACGAGACAAAATTTAAAATTGTAACACATATTTTGTTCCCAAATGCCGTTTTTTGTAACACAAATTTCAACTTTATTTAAAAAGGCAATGAAGTTCAAATTCGTATTTTGAAAAATCTTAAAAGATATTAACATGCAAATCTGAATGGCGTTGTTTATTTACACAACTCACCACCTTATAGCTTTGGTAATAAGCGTTATTTTAGTGCAATCGTTCGAACGATGAGAGATTGAATACGGATCAATACATTTTACGCCCGTACATAAATAAACAAGTTTAGATACAATTTTATCTTTCGACATATAACTCAATTCTGTTTTCAGTTCACTCAAACGAAATTAGAACGAGAGAAGAGTAATCTCTCAATTTGCAATCTATCTTTTGAAAATCAACTTAGATACTCAACTACTTTTTCGAAATTAGTATTAAACTTTAATTTAGTAATGTCACTGCTATAAAACTCGTTTTTAATATGGTCCAAAAATACTTTTGAAGGAGGTGGTCAAATATGACGTTAATGACAATTCTGTGTTCTATGAAAGGTGCCAATGATTAAACGTTGAACGTGTAATCCCTGACGTTCATAAATGTTGATTATTTCTGCATTCCATAATTATGATTATCAGTTCAT
Source organism: Epargyreus clarus clarus (assembly GCA_014595695.2). NCBI lineage: Eukaryota > Metazoa > Arthropoda > Insecta > Lepidoptera > Hesperiidae > Epargyreus > Epargyreus clarus. Next base: position 560,253 of record JACTTY020000019.1, read on the forward strand.
TCAAATCCCATACTTAGGCACTTGAGTTCTTTAAGGATTCAGGATAAAATTTTTCAGGTCCTATGGATTGATAGACCCTTAATAGGCACCCTTGCCTTACGCACTTAAAATAAAATTAATTAAAAAATCAGCTGTCCCTAAATTTCGAATCAGAAGCTCTTGGAACGTAGGTTAAAATTCTTCATCATCAAACCATTACTGTCCTACTGCTGGGTATTGGTCTCCTCTCAGAATGAGACAGATTAGGCCATAGTCCACCGCGCTGGCCAAGTACGTATTGGTAGACTTCATTTCATATACCTTAAAAAACATTTTAAAAATTCTTACTACTCATGAAATATAAAGGTGAGTAAGAGAAAGGCAAAATTTATGGACCCGTCCTTTATAAAGTTCTTAGCATTTCCCTTCATTGTCCACGTGTTATATGTCAATATTAGTATAGGACTGAGGGCACAGGGAACGTTTTGTTAACGGTCCGGTCTCTATGGAACTGGGATGTGACGTGGAAAAAATAATAAAGATGTTTAAACGGGTGAAGTACTGTTTATTTATATGTAGATTTATAAAGGACATTGTGGTTTTTAAAGTTACTTTAAGAAATTCTTAATGATAGATCGACCTATTTTACTATTTAAATAGTGTACACTAAGTATATTTATAAATACACTTGGTGTATTATTATTATAGTATTATATATTATTATTATAGTATTATTATACATATAAAATACTTACATATAAAATTCTCGTGTCTCAATGTTAGTTACCGTACCTACTCCTCCGAAACGGCTTTACCGATTTTCATCAAATTTTATATGCACATTCAGTAGGTCTGAGAATCGGCTACTATCTATATTTAATACCTAAGTGATAAGGGTTGTTCACCCTTAACATTTTTTATATTTATATGGCAACACAACGTTTTCCGGGTCAGCTACTTTTTTATAATATACATAGGTGTAGCAGACGAGCATGCAGTCCACCTGATGGTAAGTAGCTACTGCCTCCCATGTACATCTGAATCAACCTCAGATAGCTTTAGATAGATAGATTCCTATCTGAGGTCGGCCGCAGATGCGCCACTACCCCTGAGGACTAAGCTGGAACGCCTCGAAAAAATATGTCTCCCTTACCACACCCTTCAAACCAGAACACAGCAGCGCTAAATATTGCTGTTATAAGGCAGATATAGGCGTGGCGGTGGTGCCGCCGAATTCGTACCGCAAAGGGTTCCACCACATTGAAACACAACATAATCAAATAAACAAATATTATATAAAAAAAATATTACGATATATTCGTTGTAATATAAAGCATGTTTCTGTCCATCTGCTACTTGTCACAAAATCACCAAATGTGATGTCTTAATAGATAAAGTAACAACAATAACATTTAAATCTTGCATAGTTCCTGTAAGAAAACTCAAACCAAGCCGTAAACCAACAATAAAACTACACTTAAACGACAATATCTGAGTGAGGCTCTTTAACCTGCCTGTTTTACGACAAACATCAAACACGATGGCGGATCGCCTCTCGTTTTAAGATTACGAATGCGAAAATATACGGATAAGGTTTCGAAAAAAGAAAACCGAGTTTCTTGGTTTCATTTAAAGTGTGCAGGTTGATTTAACGTCCCAATAAAAGTTGGGATTATTAACCGATCTGCGATAAGTTTTCTGTTACGTATTACTACGCAACAAATATGTTATTTCAAAGAGAGAGTAAGAAATAAGATCTATATATTTATAATAAAGTTCTGATACGTATGTGTGATATATTCTAGGACAAAATATGATGGAGATTAGTTAGTAAAATAAAATAGGACGTTAGTTTAGAGCTGGCTGGATTGCAAATAGAGAAACTGATTTACAGTAAATTATAACCAAAATAGTTACTCAGTATATAATATTAAATTAGAACTGAATATAAATTTAGTGACAAATTTCGCCTTTGCCCAAATTATCAAACTAAATAATGGCCTTAATACTTTCAGCCTGCCCTAAACTTAAACAAAAAACAGGCAAACAATTTAATATTATTATTATACGCACAGGGCCAATAGAATACTAAAATATTTTCAAACCACTACGACACGGAGTAGACTAAATAAACTTGTGAAAAACAGACGTTGCTCCAAAAATAATTTTGTATTTTATAAAGGACACGTAATTTTTTTTAATAACTAGACAATAAAAATATCCGAATTCATTTACTACAAAAATTCATTACTTCCAATAAAAAATAACAGATAAGTTTAAAATTGACAGAATCAAATTGAATCGTGTAACGAATAGATGGCATGTGTTTTATAAAATACCTTATGTTATGCCATATGTTGCGTGCCAATATCTACGGAATACTATGTCGTACATTGTTTCACAGTGTAGCGGGGTCTATTCAATAACACATTCGTAAATAACACCTGAGAAGCGTGTCTCATATGTTAATGGGACACGTAGCGAAAATAGGAATGTCCTTTATAGAGGACACGCTTTGTCGGGTAGAAGTTATTATACTGTGAGGAGAGTTTCGTAAGGGTCCGTTAGAGATAAATCGTAGTAATCATTAACCCGTTACTGTCTCAATCCTGGGTAAGGGTCTCCTATTACAACTAGAAGGGTTTAGTCCATCACGCTGACCAAGTACGAAGTGGTACACAACACACAAAATCAGGCAAGTAAATTATTAGGCTTCTATGCCCAAACGAAATTAAAAACGAAACCATATTATTAGTTATAGATCTGTCAATCTGTCACGGTGTTCTTTACATATAAGACATATGTTTTTTCTCCATTAAGTAAATATATCTCAAATGGAAGAATGTTGAAATAATCTTGAAATTTCCCAAATACCATAAAGTAACCTAAATGATAGTAAACAAAACAAAACAAAACAGGAACACATTAGTCACATTAAATTTCCATGAAATGCAAACGCGCATAAAGGGCACCATGATAGTATTAAAATATTCCCTTTCATCTTTCACTGCCGATGTCAAAAAACCCACATCTCACCGTTTTTTATCGAATGCATTCACATACAACGATGGTGCAAGGATATAAACTAGTACTAGATAGGACACACCTATCAAATAAAGTTTTACTAAACGAACACGTGACAGCGTAACTTTCACATGACATAAATGTCAAAGACCCGCTGCTTCACCATAATCATAATGGTTTTTCAAAAATGTATTGGTATATAACATCAGAAAAATTATAAAAACTATATTAGTTGCTATAACTTGTTATATGTATGTTAAACTTGTTGTTTAACATAGATAAGACAAGTTATAGAAACTTTTTGCCTCGAGGACGTGTTACTACTAGCGGGATGAAACTCTTTATATGAAAATCGTGACAAAGTCCACTCTATAGCCCCGCCCGTTTTTTCTGCCAAGGACTGTAATTTGAAAATTTCCTCACACAAGACATAGTCAAATTTCGATCTTTGGTAACCAACAATTGGATAGATCGATTATTAACAACGCTCATAGATCTCTTTAACACACAATCACATCCAGCACCAACCATCCCATCATCCGCGTCACACAAGTGATCGCTTGGCCCAAATCCAATTTATTCGCTCCACAGTGGCGGTGTGACTCATAAAAATCGTCACGGCTCCCGGCGCCTCCCGCGGGACAACGGCCGCCGAACCAGGGGATATCGCTCAATCAGGGAGTTTTGGAAATGGTAGGGAATAGCCGTAAAAGTAAAAAACAGAAAATAATGTTATAAACAAGTGCTCCATTCATGCTCATCTAGAAATTGAGGAACTACTCGTAAAATTCTTTTTCTAGATCCATTAGTTAATAATGTAGAAAATTATAATTGAAACAAGTTTTCATGCTATATTCATGCCCTTCTAAATATTAAGGAACTACTGGTAAAATTCCTTTTCTAGATCCATTAGTTAATAACGTGATTTAAATTATGATTGAAACAAGTTTTCGTGCTATATTCATGCTCATCTAAATATTAAGGAACTACTCGTAAAATTCTTTTTTTTTTAATCATTAGTTAATAATGTAGAAAATTATGATTGAAACAAGTTTTCGTGCTATATTCAAGCTCATCTAAATATTAAGGAACTACTCGTAAAATTCTTTTTCTAGATCCATTAGTTAATAACGTAGAAAATTATGATTGAAACAAGTTTTCGTGCTATATTCATGCTCATCTAAATATTAAGGAACTACTCGTAAAATTCTTTTTTTTTAAATCATTAGTTAATAATGTAGAAAATTATGATTGAAACAAGTTTTCGTGCTATATTCAAGCTCATCTAAATATTAAGGAACTACTCGTAAAATTCTTTTTCTAGATCCATTAGTTAATAATGTAAAAAAAAAAATGATTGAAACAAGTTTTCGTGCTATATTCATGCTCGTCTAGATATTAAGGAACTACTGTAAAATTCCTTTTCTAGACCACTGACCTATTATGAATAATAAGTAATGAGTTAATATTGTAGAAAATTATGCTTAAACTAAAGATTTCCTTCTCCATTCATGCTCATTTAGATATTAAGGGATTCTGAAAAAGTTCTCCTTCTAGACCCACTAGTTTAAATTGGAAGTTGCATTGCTCTGCTTGAATCTTACGCATTACGTATTACGGAACCATTACAGGTTTCCTCTTAGAATAAGAAAGGGTTAAGAATCACAGATCTAAAAAATCTTTACACCTTCAAAAAATTTTCAACGATTTCATAACACAAACCCATATTAATGTTACAACAAAAAATGAGTAGGGTAAAGGCACCAGAAGCCGTATTTTTCCTGAGACACATTTCTCTAGGCCTATTACATCTTCTCCGTTAACAGTATGTGACGCGTTTCGCTAAGATGTCATGGGTTGTAAGTGGGTATTACAAGCTCTTATCTAAAAATATTTCTGAACGGATATGCCTGCAGTCACCTTAGAAACTACTGTTTGGTAACTCTTCGACAGCTAAGGAACTTACCACACGACCGATAGAATATGTCGTCGATCTTTGCCGGCTATCGCTACCTATCGACAACGATATTGATTAGTCGTTAGTAACTAACTATAGACCAAGACAGTCGTTAACTTCAGGCGGCGATAACAGACAGAAGGCGTTGACATAGACTATCGCTCATGTGTTACCTGCCTTAGAGTTTGAAGGTAATTGCAAATCAGGCTGATGAAAGTTTAATAACTCCATAATAGCAATGGTAGAGGCATTTAGAATCAAATCATAGTTTTATTTATAGAAACCGATTCGAAAAATAGCAATTCCAAACCGGTTATGACATAGAATGATTTATTTACGAAGAATTTCTAGTCGGCGTTAATAGTCAGTTTCTATCTTTGGCAGGGAAAAATATTAGATAGAATAATTTATTAGTAAGCGCAACAGATTTACTTCGAATTTTTTACCCTTAAATACCCAGAATTAATAAGTCCTGAAAACGTAAAGAGAACATATATTGCAACGAAATAAACCGCTTAACAAAACGATACATGTAAAGCTTAAGAAAATAAACTAAATAAATTGCTTAATAAGACGAACATAATGAAAATTAACAAACAATCATTGTTTACAAAACACGGACAAATTTTATGAACGCCGTTTTCATTATATCTGAACATTATCAGCATATTCAACTTTGGCTACGTCCCAGACGCGTTTGTTACGAAAACTAATTCAAGCCGATTCTTGGATATGAAACGTTTAGGATTTTCTTATTTACCTTTTTTTAATATAGGAGTAGCAGACGAGCATGCAGTCCACCTGATGGTGAGTGGCTACTGCCGCCCATGGACATCTGTTATCAACCCTAAATGGGATTAGATATTCCTACCTGAAGTCGGCCACAGACGCGCCGCTACCCCTGAGGACTAAGCTGGAACGTCTCAGACAAGTATATCAGGTGGACAACATACTTGTTGCTTTTCATAATATTATTATTACACTTGTCTACAATCAATCAACATTTGTTTATATAAAGTCTATTTTGTTACTTCGTCTTTGTTCTGTTGTCCAATACGGGTATTGTAGCAACTACGACAAAAAGAAACCTACTATGCGACAATCAAAGAAAACATTGGACCACACCATTATCCGGCACGAATATAGAAGAGAAGCATTCCTCGAACTAGAGTAAAGGCAAACGAATTGAGAACTTTTCTCCGTGGAAATCGGTTAAAAATACCTTCGGGACTTGATACGAGCTCGCTTATGGATTCTGTAATATTTTCTAGTATTTATTTTGTGAGACATGAATGTTGGGATTAATTATTTTATTACACTTAGTTTTAAACCAACAATTAATATTTTTTGGCAGTTGATGAATTATACCAGGTGTTCCAATTAAGTTCTAACTAAGTGACCGAACTCTGGTAGGATACTAATCTTCTAAAGTCTATTACTATACATGAGTTTACTTCGTATGTATTACAAACAAAATAGAGGCTAGAATTCGTTACGAAATCTTGTTATGTTTCTAAGATCTGAGAAACAAGGTAGCTGTTTTCTTTGGCGTATTCTAAAGCTATTAGGAGCTCCATTTGCTTACTCCGTCCTATACGCCCGTATTGGACAACACAAGTGTAACGGCCGACATCCAAATAAACATTGCTCCGTCATCACTCAGGCCCGATGCGAGTGACGCGATGCAAATGTTAGCTTGCAATACATTTAAAAATACATACGGGACTTGTAATCGCCTCACTTGTGGACGCAATTACGAGCAATATTTTGAAACGAAATACGTACATAAGTAGGATGTATAATCCAAAATATTTTGTTTCACTGTTTAAAATATTTATAATAAGAATAATTTGTAATTGTATAAATGTATAATAATGTTGCATAAAAAGTATATATTTAGACAAATCCGTACGTTATTAAATATTTGAAGGTGGTAGAACACTTTCTGGATCGACTCCGGCGGCACCACCACACTGTTTCTGCCTCATAATAGCGGTCTTGAACGCTGCTGTGTTCTGGTTTGAAGAGTGCGGTAAGGGAGACATACTTTTCCAAGTCGTTCTCAAGCTTCAAGCTTAGTCCTCAGGGGGAGCGGCGCATCTGTGGCCGACCTACGGTAGCAATAAATAATCCTATCTGGTTGATGACAGATCCACGGGCGGCAGTAGCCACCAACCATCAGGTGGGCTGCATGCTTGTTTACTACTCCTATATTATTAAAAAAAAATGTTAAAATCCGTCAAGCCGTTTGGGCTGTAGGGCCAAGGAATGAGACCTACATACCTACGCTGGAAAAACATTACTCTCCGCAGTCGGGTAAATTACACAATATATCCATACAAGTCGCCTCACTACGCGACACTGCGTGCTACACGAGCGGGAATTTTAAATCGCTCAATATTTCACATCAGAGAATTTAATATCGGACGACACGTTTTTCGTGTTTACTGGCGTTTTTAGAGCGTTCACCCTAACTGACAAGTAAATAACTTTTTTTTTATTTTGTTTGTTTTCCGGTCCATCAAGAACTATGCAACTAATTATGTAAAGTATAGACTTTTTAAAGTATTACGCTTAATGAAGTCAAGGGTCGGAGATAGTACCTACAAAATAGGTAGTCCCGGGCCGCGAAGTACACACTAAACAGCTTTGGCGTAGTAAGAAGTTTAAACGAATCCTGAAGCCTATGTTGTATCAATAAATTTTATTGGTATTTTATGTCAAACTAGCTGACCCGGCAAACGTTGTGTTGCCATATAAATAAAAAAAATGTTAAGGGTGGACAACCCTGATCACTTATGAAAAATAAATAGTAGCCGATTCTCAGACCTACTGAATATGTATATACAATTTGCTGATCGAGAATCGAGAGAGCTGTTTCGGAGGAGTAAGGTAACTAACATTGTGACACGAGAATTTTATATATAAGATAATATCTAATAATAAAAAACGCAAAACAAAAATCAATTACTAGAGCAGCTTTAAAAACCTATCAAAAACTAAACTCAAAAAAGCAACAATATAATATTCAGTACCGTTAAATACGAAACAAACTTAACAGCAACTTAAACAAAAGTAAGTAAAAAACACACGTAGACGACTTTGCTCGCAACACGAGCGGCAATTTTTAAACCCCGGCTATATTTCACATCGCGGAATTTAATATCGGGCGCCATGTTTTCAGTGTTTACAGCCGGTTTTTAGAGCGTTTACCCTTTATCTGGCGATATCGAGATGAAAAATGGTCGGAACTGCAACTCCGCTCTTGGGAATTTGCGGAAAACTGTAATTAATGGCGTTGTGTGGGGCGTTCTTAATTTTTGCAAATCATGTACGAGCCGTGTTGTGTAGTGGTTATTGTGGTGACGCTAAGCGGTCTCCACGTTCTCTTCCGTTGGTGGTTTTACAATACATCCGGTATTGTAAACTGTTTTTTTTTAATTTATAATAACATTAATATTATGAATCCACCTGTTGATAAGGAAACTGCCACAGAAAGACAGCAGAGCTTGATAATTGGATACTTCTTAACACAATCAACGTATATAATTTTAATTGTTCCTAAGGGTGTAAAATAAGACAAAAGTGTGAAAGATATCAAATTACATGTACCATACAGTGTTAATAGCTATAATAAAATTAAAGTAACAACTAAACTAACTGGGAAATAAACTTTAAGCCCTTAAAGGTCCATTAAATAAGTGACTTAAACCGTTTCGGTTCAAATGTATAACGAAATAGGCACTACAGTGGTAGTAACACGTCACTAAAACAAGACATATAAGTAACAGCCCATTACGATACCACAATTGGGTAATTGAGGGTTACCCAAATAGTCACAATGCCTTTTGTCCCTAACATACTCGTATTAATATAAATTGATAATATGATTGTAGGGGACAAATTGGACGAAATGCATTTTAGACTTTAATCTTATATATAAAATTCTCGTGTCACATTGTTAGTTACCGTACTCCGCCGAAACGGCTTTACCAATTTTCATCAAATTTTATATGCATATTCAGTAGGTCAGAGAATCATAACCCTAAGTGACAAGGGTTGTTTACCCTTAACATTTTTTTATTTATACGGCAACATAACGTTTGCCGGGTTAGCTTGTATATCATTAATAATCACATTATAATTTTAGTTTTGTTACCACCAAAAAATTGTCTGTTTGAAAAATGTTAGCTTAGTTTTGAACAAACTTTTATGTTCATCTTTACATAGAATTAATATATTTAATTGTCAATTCGTAATACATTCGGATTCATATGTATACTTTAAATAAAAAGTATTCTCACAGACATGGACGCAAAAAAACACACACACACACACACGCAAACACGCATATAGAAATACATACACACACTTAACGAAAAGATCTAAACATAATTCCAACCCGGGCTTCAAACCTCTTGTTTACTATCAATAACATCGCAAAAAAATCTATGCAGTACCTATATCTATGGTATTTAATCCCTCAGTCAACCAATACAAGATCCACCGGAAGACAGGAAGTAATACTGTATAATCACAAAATCATAGAGTTCATCATCAAGTATCGCACACATACGCACACACACACACACACACACACACAATATTAAAAATCCAAATCGCGCGCACTGTCTCTTATTTACTATAAACTAATCCTAAACAGTGTTCCCTAATACACACCACAGCACCGCAGCACGAGTGAGTCATTGAAATCTTTCATTTACGCGAAACATTAAAACCTATGCGCACTGCCAAGTCGACACATTGTTGCCAAGAGTTAATCGTTCGCGCGGACCGGCCGCCAAGCGACACACAAACAGATGTGTTAATTTACACACGTATGTAATAAAACGTTTAAAAGTTTATTTATATTTACATGAATGGATGTATTTATATTTTTTTATAATATAGGAGTAGCTGACGAGCATGCAGCCCGCCTGATGGCCTCTGCCAGCCATGGACATCTGCAGTCAACCCCAGATAGGATTAGATATTCCTACCTGTGGTGGGCCATCGATGCGCCACTACCCCTGAGGACTAAGCTGGAACGCCTCGGAAAAGTATATCTCCCATACCACGCCCTACAAACCAAAACACAGCAGCGTTACACTGCTTTTACGAGGCAGAAATGTTTGGCGATGGTGCCGCCGGAGTCGAACCACAAAGGGCTCTACCACCTTAGAATACTTAACATACCAAACGTTTAGAATCAAATCCCAATACATAATAATGATATTTATATCTAAAACAGCATTGAACGCATTTAGCCATGAAGATAATTTCTGTAATTTTGGAAAATCAGGTCAAATCATAATTTAGAATTTAAATTAACAACCCACATCATTGTGATAATGAACGTCAACAAAATAAAATTAATACAATTATTCGACAGAAATATTGGTCGGATATGTGAGAGATTCCGGATTTGATCCCGACTAGTCACACATTTAAATGATTAATTAAACTTTTTTCTGTATCTGAGTGTTCATGTATCCATCCATGGACGCACAACATATGTGGAGAAGAACTAATTATATGATTTATCCGACATTATTATTTCTTAAATCACTTTCTTAAGATAGCATACTATGTGTTGGTGTAATCGTAATTTCAAAAAAATGTTTTTTATCCACTTCTTGTGCAACACCCACGAACGTGCATGATGTGGAATGAACTTTCTCTTGAGGTGTTCCCGGAGCGCATGACATGGGGTTTTTCAAAAGAGGTGCAAAAAGAGCTCTCCTTCAAAAACGGCGTTGCAATGGCGCCTCTGGTGTTGAAAATGTCCATAGGCGACGTTGACTACTTTGCATCAGGTAGCACGTCTGCTTTATCCTTAAGCTCAAATATATAAAAAAAGACTAAGCATCGCCAAAACCACAAACATATTAAAGACACAATCTAGAGCAATATGTATTAAAATGTGGTCTAAATCCCCGATTTATTGCTTCCCAATGACGAAATGTCCCGTAATGGAGATAGATGGTATAACTATAAAGTTAAATTTGCTTACGACTGATCGTAAACCGCGTCCTCGTTTGCACTTCGCCAAATATTTAAATGATCGTAAACTTTACAATAAAAACGTCGATAATTTTCTACTGATCAAGCTATTATCTACATGAGTGATAGCTAAGTGCTACGATATTTTTAACCGACTTCCCAAAGAAGAGAGGTTATCTATTCGTCGAAAAATGAGAGGAAACCAACATATTTGACACATTATTAAAGTTTTTAAGGAGTGTGATATCTACCGATCTATTCTTGACCAACGTTCTAGACCAAAGCCTTTTTTCCTTCCTTACCCTTTATATTATGTAAGTTCTCTTCCTTATGTTTGTTTTTGTATAGCCAGGGATTGAACCCGCGACGGAAGCCGAAACGGTACAGTGACGTCACGTTCATCATCGTAACTATAAAACTCTAACATAACATAAAAACTCTGTACACTTATAAACATATCAAAAATATACTAGAGATAAAGAACTCACTTAAGAAAAGTCGTATAACCTAATAACAACAATATTCACAACCTCAACTACTCGTACATGTCATCAAAAAAACGCGAGCGAAAATTTCCAAAAAAGACAAATGATGATTAAAGAGGATCACGCTCATCCCAATTCCATTTCGACGCCGAGAATTTTCAAGATATCGTATCACGACATAAAACTCTCCAGTTTATGGCCGAGATAAAAATTCTGGGGTCCGTGTACTCAGAAATGTTTTATTAAACGTCTACCCCCTGCGCGTATAGAATAAAAGCGAAATGAGTATCTCCTTAACTGTGGAGAATCGAGCTTGTAACTAACTTTAAAGTAGAGATAAGCAAGCACCAATGTTTATGACAAAAAATTGCCTTTCAAGAAAAAATATTAAACGGTTGATATCTTCACAAAATACTGGTTTTGTTGAAACAATGATTTATAATAATGTAGTATGCTTTGATCCGATAGATAGTACCGTAATTTATTTGTCAAGAAATTTATGGAACCAATGGAAATCGTATTCATAATATTATCGAATTAGGACCAAAAAGAAATAAGAGTGGTAGAACGAATGAAAAAGTCCAATGAATATATGATCTAAGTTGCCAAATGGGCATCTTGTTAGTAAATTTGAAACCACAAGAGAAACATTTGTAAATATCATGAACTAACATGACATAACAATAAGATAAGGAATAATGATAATGAAAAAAAGAGACAATTATAAAGAGAATGCCACATTAAAAAGGAAACAAACACTTCAAATGAAACATCTCAGTTAGAATAGACTATCGAACCAAAATATCGAAAAAGTTCTCAAACATTACGAATAAAAATAAATATTGTTAATAATAACTTAAGTGCTTCCATAAGCCTCTACAAAGTAAAAGTAACTTCATTCAATATAGTTAATACTCGTGAAAACAAAATTGAAAGGGCTCCTATAAATAAATTAGCATCGTATCTAAACTTGGATGAAATCATTTACATGAATAATGTAGATGAAAAAAATATACCATATTCCAAGCTTTTTTTTATAATATATGAGAGAAGCAGACGAGCATGCAGTCCATCTGATGGTAAGTGGCTACTGTCTGTAATCACCCCCAGATAGGATTAGGTAGTCCTATCTGAGGTCAGACACAGATGCGCCTCCACCCCTGAGTACTAAACTGGAACGCCTCGGAATATATGTCTCCCTTACCACACCCTTCAAACCAAAACACAGCAACGCTTAACACTGCTATTCTGAAGTAGAAATAGGTGTGGCGAGAGTGCCGCGGGAATTGAACCACAAAGGGTTCTACCATCTTCAAAAAAACATACCAAACATATTCCAAGCTAAGTACACTAGGCAAAACCTCAAGTTTATAGCCGAGATAAAACACTCGGGGTCTCTGAATAAAACAGAAGCCCTTCGCGTCGTGTAGGAAAATCTCGAACCGACGTATTTACGACGTGACGTCAGCGGAACGTCAGTCACTCGAAGCTTATCTACTGGTCGAGCATCATATGGGGTACTTCCTACTTTTCTCATTGCAATAATCTATTGGGTTATGGCCGCGACTTTAAGAGCGCGGTTAGCATCAGACAGAAAAAGAAAAAATAGGTATGTTTGAAGGTGGTAGAACTTTAGCCTTAGTGGTTCGACTCCGGCGGCACCACCGCCACACCTATTTCTGCCTAACAAAAGCAGTGTTAAGCGCTGCTATGTTTTGGTTTGAAGGGTGTGGTAAGGTGGTGGACACATACTTTTCCGAGGCGTCCCAGCTTAGTCCTCAGGGGAAGTGGGAAATTTCTATTTAAATTTCTATTTCTATTACAATTCTAATTACGTAAATAAATACAAATAAGAGTGAAGATAGAAATATAGAATAAATGCAAATTGAACTTGTGATAAGGTATGAAAGGAGATATCCAAACTTTCAAAAGTATTCTTCAAATTGCAAACTTTTCTATATTCTAATCTAAATTTCAGATGCTTATCTTAAATTCATCTCCAAGACTAATAAATTCATAGGAAAAATAGATAAAACGAAAATACAAGTCAATGATCTTAAAATCACGTTGCTTAGCGGAGAGGTCAAATCACGGAATAAGCAGTGATAGTGGTTAAGAAACTCGGCATCTCGATCGAGGAGTCCGAGGTTCAAATCCCAGACCTCTGATTTTTCAAAGTTATGTGCATATTAGAAATCAATTGTCACTTGCTTTAACGGTGAAGGGAACCATCATCAAAAAACCTGCACACCTAAGATTTATAAAAAAAATCTCAAGGCTATGTGAAGTCCACCAATGAGCACTTGGCCAGCGCGGATGGATTATGGTCTATTCCTTCTATTCCGAGAGAAGACCCGTGACCAACAAATGGGCAATAATGGGTTGATGATGATGAATAACGGAACAAGAGTCTAACAAACGAAGTGTTACTGGTTCAACCCTTGAACAACTCAATACTTAAATGATGAGACTCTTAGTTTTCCTTGGGTACAAAACAAATACAGGTCTGTGGTTTTCCTATTCTGGATCTAGAGACAGTCGGGTAAAAAAATCAAATGGTTATTATTAAACATTAATACTTACAACAATAAAATCTTTTCCAATTTAGAATCGAAACTCCAAAATGATTTGCGTAGTAGCTACAATGTCCGAAATTCCCAATAGTACATACCTGAAACAAACGGAAACAAAACATTAGCTTTCAGTGTTCGAAAAACGATTAATTGAAAATTGAATCAATTAAATTTAATTTAATTTACATAAATCTTGTCGCTATAATTGGGAAATTGAATGTGATTTATTAATACATTGATTGATGTAATAAAATACACAAGCGATAATTAACCTGATTATTTATTGATGTTCAATTACTGTTGGACATTTAACTTTTATTGAAACATTTAATTTGCTATTATAGTTACACGTAAGGGTGACATACTCTTCCGAGGCTTTCCAGCTTAGTCCTCAGGGTTAGCAAACCAATTGTGGCCGTTCTCTGGTAATTTATCTTATCTGAAGTTAATTACAGATATTCACGAAAGTTTGTTTCCAATTTTTATCTATTTTCGTTATTAACTTTGTGATACAAATCGCACTGTAAATGAAGGCTATGAAGAATAGTGTCCTTATATCGTATCGTATATCAACTGAAGACTAAAAATTAATAAAATTATTGATATATCTAATTATTGCCTATAAAAAACTGACATTTAAATATTTTTAATAGGCATAAAAATTAATAAAATCATTGATATATGCAATATTTGCCTAACAAAAACTGACAATTAAATATTTTTAATAGGCATAAAAATTAATAAAATTATTGATATATGCAATATTTGCCTAACCAAAACTGACATTTAAATATTTTTAATAGGCATAAAAATTAATAAAATCATTGATATATGCAATATTTGCCTAACAAAAACTGACATTTAAATATTTTTAATAGGCATAAAAATTAATAAAATCATTGATATATGCAATATTTGCCTAACAAAAACTGACAATTAAATATTTTAATAAAATTATTGATATATGCAATATTTGCCTAACAAAAACTGACATTTAAATATTTTTAATAGGCATAAAAATTAATAAAATCATTGATATATGCAATATTTGCCTAACAAAAACTGACAATTAAATATTTTTAATAGGCATAAAAATTAATAAAATTATTGATATATGCAATATTTGCCTAACAAAAACTGACATTTAAATATTTTTAATAGGCATAAAAATTAATAAAATCATTGATATAAAATATTGATGCAATATTTGCCTAACAAAAACTGACATTTAAATATTTTTAATAGGCATAAAAAATAATAAAATGATTGATATATGCAATATTTGCCTAACAAAAACTGACATTTAAATATTTTTAATAGGCATAAATTGACACATTTTATGGGGTTTACGGGTTCGCAGCGACTATTATACCATGACATTAGCTTCTGTACTACATAAACAAGCACAACCAAGATATTTGTTTAAGTAAAGTACCATTCAAACAATAGAGCACGCCAGTGAACACAACCAAATTCCCATCGCGAATAATAATTCTTCAATTTACGAGGGTAGGTACGTTATAAAACCGCCGTAACTATCTGATACACATCGGACTGTATATTACGAGTCTCGTGTGAACAATAGGGTTTAGTTTCTCGTATATCAACGTAGGCTTGGAGTACCGTAACGGTGTTTAAATGGTATTAGGTGTCTTAATAGATAGTTTTGTACATTCGCTACGATACCTTTTTCTGGTATGTAATATAGTGTTTAGGATATCTTCTTGTATGCAGAATGCGTTTCTGTCCACCTAACTAGTCCACCTAACAGTCTAACCTAAGTTTTTTTTATATAATATATAGGAGTACCGCCGCCTATGAACATCTGTGATCAATCTCAGAAAGGCTTAAATATAACTACCTGAGGCCGGCCACAAATTTCGCCCCTATCCCTAAGAACAAAGTTGGAACGCCTCGGAAACGTATGTCTGTCTTCCTTACACCATTCATACCAGAATTGTAGCAGCGCTTAATCATATTCACACATATGTTCACACACACACACACACACACACACACACACACACACACACACACACACACACACACGCACATACGCATACACGTATCACTCGTAGCACACAGGGTTTTACAGGCTCCACAGAATACCATACCAGCGTTTCATGTGACTAAGCTTAACTGAAACATTAAAGCTGAGTGGATATATTTTCGGTTACAAAATATTTATAATATTTATAATATTTATAATATTTTGTATGCTATTTTCTATCTGTGTTTATTGTATATTTTTTGCCGAATAAATTATTTTCTTTCTTTCTTTCTTAATAGTGTATGAGGCAAAAATTTGAGTGGCAGTAATGGCTCCGGAGTTGAACCACAAAGTGCTCTACCACCTTCCAAAACGGTCTTACATATAATAAAAGTGCAAAAAACGAAGTAACAACATAAAAGAAACCAATTTCCCTTCCCACGTACCTACACTTATAGAAAGGGCGATTTCTCACTGGTTTTAGTAAGGGAATATTTCTCAGTGAAAAATTACTTCACTCACCTGTAGCCGAGATGGAGTGTACCAGGGGGGTGAAATATGATAAGGGAACTACCCCCGGTGTCTAACAAGTAGGCACCGGTATAAGAAGGGTTACGGTGAAACTTATGGTGCGAATGTGGTAGAAGTGTCATATTTTTATTTTGATTTATAGGCACGGGTGTTGTTATATATTGTGCCACAAATCAGGCAACGTGGCAGTGACAGCCTCGTGCTTAAGAAACTCGGCCTCTCGATCGGGGGGTCCGAGGTTCAAATCCAAGGCACGCACCTCTGATTAAAAAAAAAATTGAGCATATTAGAAATTAATTATCACTTGCTTAAACGGTGAAGGAAAACATCGTGAGAAAACCTGCATACTTGAGAGATTTATAGAAAAAAAAAACTCAAAGTTATGTGAAGTCTACCAACACGCACTTGGCCAGCGCGGTGGACTATGGCCTAATCCTTCTAATTCTGAGAGGACACCCGCGCCCAGCTGGGGACAGTAATGGGTTGATAATGATGCCTAAAATCGAATCAATTTATTTCTTGCATAATGTTTTAGGGCTAAAGATTTTTTCGAAATTAACAGTCACTGTCTTGTTTGCAGCTATATACAATATAATTGAAATTGCACAACATTATCCTTACTGGATAATATAACAGTATAAATATAAACATTTAATATTAGAAATTCTCAAAACAATTTGAACAGAATTATAGTATCTACCTCTACTGTCAAATAAGCTTCTTTATTAAACTTTTATTAACTCACATTGAAAGTTAAATTCATCATTTTGCACCAAACGGGAATCGAACCTGGATCCTCGCCATTCAGACTGGTATCACGTTCGTAGCGTCACACGGACCATCAGGATAAAAGTTGAAATTTTCAAAAGATTTATTCAGAGGGAAACTTTGAATGCAGCGATGTTGCTCCAAAGAGCTTGCACAAAGAAAGCGAATAATCTATTGATGGAATCTTTTAATGTTGCTGAAAGCATTCCAGTCTGTCTTAACTGTATAAAATTTAATATTTATCAAGTTGATTTTGCTGAGAATCAGTAGCTGACACAAAATATGTAAGAATAAGAGAACATTTAATATAACAAAATGGTAAAAAATAAATAAAACTCAAGTATCTATTCGTACGTCCAAAATAACTCAAATCTTACCTATTCTTTTATATTTACACCTAAACATAAATTCACAATTTTGCACCTAACGGGAGTCAAACGTGGAACCTCGCCTTCCGACTGCGATCATGATAAGCGTACAAATTTTCAAAAAGATTTATTCAGAGGGAAACTTTGAATGCATTGATCGCTCCCAGCGATGTTGCTCCAAAGAGCTTGCATCGGCACAAAGAGCGAATAATCTATTGATGGAATCTTTTAATGTTGCTGAAAGCATTCCATTCTGTCTTAACTGTGTAAAATTTAATATTTTTTAAAGTAAATACAAATTCTCGTGTAGATAAGAAAGAAAGTAAGATGTTTATTCAGTATTTTATTACACACAATTTGTATATAACTAAGTAAAATTTAATAATGTTTTTATTAAGTTGATTTTGCCCAGATACCGTAGCGTGAACAAAATAAGAAAGAATGAGAACGAAAGATAAACATTTAATATTATAAAATTAAATTAATAAAATTCAACTATCTATGTGGACATCACAAATAACTATTAAATCCCATTCTTTCATATTTGCACCCAAACATAAATTCACAATTTTACACCTAACGGAAGTCAAACCTGGAACCTCATCATCCGAATGCTATCAGGATAAGATTTAAAATTTTCAAAAGATTTATTCAGAGGGAAACTTTGAATGCATCGATCGTTCCCAGCGATGTTGCTCCAAAGAGCTTGCATCGGCACAAAGAGCGAATAATCTATTGATGGAATCTTTTAATGTTGCTGAAAGCATTCCATTCTGTCTTAACTGTGTAAAATTTAATATTTTTTAAAGTAAATACAAATTCTCGTGTAGATGAGAAAGAAAGTAAGATGTTTATTCAGTATTTATTAAACAAAGTTTGTATATAACTACATAAAATTTAATAATGTTTCATGTAACATTATTATGTAGTAATATGTATACATTTTCGTTTAAAATCGTAAAATACTTTAGTAAACCTAATAGCCGAGTGTGCCAATTGCCAACATGGTCATGCTGATCCTATGGAGCTTGAAACTTTGAACCGGATGCTAACACTACAACAGATGTGTGTATTCGTATTTGTGTGTGCACGTCTCTCTCTCTCCTTATGTGTGTGTGTTTTCGTGTTTGTACGTCTCTCACTCTCTCCCTATATGTGTGTATGTTCGTCTCCTCGCGTGTCCGTATATTTTCGGCCTCTCTCACTAGCACCATCTTCACAACCACCATTACCATTATCACATTAACCTGTTCTAACACAACCACAAACAACACTTTTTACAATTGCCTTGCAATTAAGTACATACACGTAAATTTAAACTGCACAAACTCACATATAACATTCTCTTGAGATGTTGCAACGGTACGAGCATTTAATCTTGTGCAATTTATAGTTATTTCTAGTGCCTGACTAATTCTCCCACGTAATTCCATTCGTTGAAATAAGGGGTGTGTAGGGAAGTTACTGTATTCTCCTAAATTATACTGTTACGAGTTTCCTTACACTGTCCCACGTACGACATAGGTACATCTACGTTTATTGTTGTGTTGTGTTGTGTATCTACTTTATCTTACGTTTTATACAATTTATGAAATTAATGTATTTATTGTTTACAGAGGCATTAACAAATTGCAAGTTATGATAGTGTTACCCGACTACAATGGGTAATATTTTATGAGCGCATGTATGTATATCTCATCTTTTGGCACACCCTACAGCCCAATAGGTTTGTCAGATTTTAAAATATGAGGTATTGTTGGATTATTTTACATTATTAGAGTGTCATAGGCAATATCTTTAAGCGGTAGTGTTTTTTAAATAATTTACTAATTACTTAATCTACTACGGGATCCAATTTACAACAGAAATGTAGAAAGTTAGCGTTAAAATGGATTCTGCAGTTTACATGATTAGAGAAAACAAAAATACAGTTACACTTACACTATTTACGTAAGAACACATCTAGTTTTAGAATAGAACTATCAGCTAATTTAGGTTTCGGAGAGTGGCGTCCATCACTCATACCTGCGTGACATTTTGTTGCTAATTTGTCAGTCGTTGTACAACCTCATTACCGTGTAGTCGCATCTTCAAAATGTGTAATATTGAGTTGTAAACATCACCATAATCCAAACAGAATAGTACGAAAACAGTTGTAACAACTCTTAGTAGATACCGAACTTTGCGTCTCGTGTAACAACTCTCTATAAATCCGATAATAGCCGAATATGCCCGAGTCTCTTTTAAACCTTATCGAACATTTACGGCCAAACCTGTAATAACATTATGTCTTTGTACACATTTATAACAATAGAAAACCCAATAATTTCTCAAAATCCCATTGGTAACCTGGCACAAAACGAATGTGAGCTCAAACAATACACCCCTTGCAAATTCAGTGTGCCATTAATATCGGTCGCGTTACATTTTGCAGGAGCGGCCAGGTGCGAGCTGAATGTACGATCGCGTGAATAAAATATTGTGTATACTGCATCATCATGCTGAATATCAACAAGTACTGCATGCACTGAAATGTGTTGAGAATTATTGTAATGTTTACGACAATAATATATGTATGAAGCTTACAATCGTTGCAGTTTAGTGTAAAATTAGCAAAACCATAGTTTTTCAATATACTACCGTTCGATGAAAATAGTTTCAGTAGTAACAATTAAGTAAGAAAATGAAAGAAGTGTCGTATTTTTCGAATTTTCCACAAGAGCTCTCACGAAGTTTAATTATTGCTATCCAATGATGATAACTGAGACCGACGGCTTATATTGGCCTTTCAAAGCGTAGACATGCAAATTTTAAGCTACTAGCGGTCACCCATCCATCGGCCGACCGCGCGACTCCTTGCTTAACTTCGTAGACCAGTTACGACCACCAACGTGGAACTATGCACAAATCTCAACACATCAGACAGTCCACTTAACAACGCCAGATACCGTTTAATCGGCTGGCATCAAAAACTAGGCCTCGTGCAGATATCACAGCCAACAGGAACCAAACGGGCAACACTTCAATCCGAGTCGACATTCCCGTCCAAAAATACATGCGACGGTAACATTTATTTACCAACAAATGAGTCACGAACACGAATAGACTGCATCGTAGGGATGGATCTATTAAATAATCTTTTGGGCCGAAAAAATCGATTATTTTAATCGATCGCCAATAATGGATCGATTCAGTGAATCGATATTTTATCGTAGAAAATCGAAAGTCGGTCTTTTCGAAGTTGGTTGAATGTGTTATAGACATTTTGTTACCAGATACGTATTACAGCGCTTGTTTGGTCTTCGCCCTTATAGCTAAAAAAGATCGAAGATCGATTTCTAGAGAATCGATTCTTTGGGCCTCTTTTTTTTAATGAATCGACTTATAGCACTCCGATTCGAATCGATTCAAGAATCGATATTTTTCGGAAAGAATCGCCATCCCTACTACCTACATCGC
Source organism: Epargyreus clarus clarus (assembly GCA_014595695.2). Classification (NCBI taxonomy): domain Eukaryota; kingdom Metazoa; phylum Arthropoda; class Insecta; order Lepidoptera; family Hesperiidae; genus Epargyreus; species Epargyreus clarus. Next base: position 581,390 of record JACTTY020000019.1, read on the forward strand.
TCCTTCGTGCATGTGGGTTGAGCCACCTGATAATTCATTCGTGCGGTCATACGACATTGCCACTCGTCACCGTTGTACCGAAATAGAATGATCCGAGATGATTTGATACGAACGCGACAGTGGGTCATCGCTGAAAGGTGCGTCAGCGGTGTGCTGGGAATTTCGGGCTGTCTTTGAGGGTCCAGGATTCGAACTCCCAAATAGCGAATTTTTAAATTTTATTGTGATTTGTATTGACGGTGAAGTAGTTTATGAGGAAGATCGACGAGAAAGGTTTAAAGTCTAAAACCAATCAAAACAAATCAAAGTATGTTAGTTAATATTTCATTAAAGTAGAATCTTTACAGAACTTATGGACGTCAATGATACATCAATGCTTTGTGAGGTGATTAATTGTGAAGAAGAAGCAGAGAAAGAAACTCCAGAACTCAATGAACAAACATGGCATAATAACTTTCGACTTTTTAAAGGTGGTAGACTCTCTGTGATTCAACTTCGGCGGCACCACCGCCACACCTATTTCTGCCTTATAACAGCTGTCTTAAACGCTGCTGCATTCTGGTTTGAGGAGTATGGTAAAGGAGACAACTTATCCGAGGCATTCCAGCTTAGTCGCATTTGTTTACGACCTCAAGTAGGAATCTAATCTTTTCTGGGGTTGATAACAGATGTCCATGGGCGGCAGCAGCCACTTACTCAGGTGGACTTCATGCTCGTCTGCTACTCTTAAATAATAAACAAAAACTATTCTAATAAAAATACGTGTCCAGCATTAGGACATAGTTAAGGTTTCATAAAGATGAAATCACCGCTGACTGACATCTTCCTAGAAGATCAGTTATCTTGCCAAATTAACGTCAAAGGAATTACTGGTTGTATTTATATTTTAAATAACTACAAATGTATTTGACGAACTTCCTCCTGAAGTATTCCTGGAACGCTATGACACGGGACTCCTCAAATAAATGTCTACAAAGAGCTCTTCTTCAAAGCCCGCGATGCACAGGCTTCTGATTATGTGGACGTTACGGTGTCTACCTTTAATTAGGTAGCCTGTCTGACCTATTTCTTAAATTTATTAACATTAATAAAAGTTAAAATAACAACTTTTTAGTAACCGTTATTTGTTTTTAATATTCTTCACAGAAACTCCTATAGATACTCTTCTCATAGGGCCGTATAAAAAATATTTGTCCGCTATCTTGAACTGTCTACCATATTGGATATATAATAACGTCACTTAACTAATCGTGCATTGTCATCCTATTAAAATTGGTATGCAAAAGTTCAGCTTCATCAGATATGGTTAACTGGTTTAAAATTCTACAAGATTTGACCCTCGCATACATACGAACTAGGCAAATTAAATAAAAGCTTGTAAAATGGATCATTATTCCAACTGTAAATCTCATACGAGGTTTGATTTTTAGCATTTGCAATTTCGAAACATCAGCATCAACGTATACAGATTTGACATTTTTTCACCAAGATTCAACATAAATCCCAGTGTAACAAAAATCAAAACGCTATTTCAAAAAGTCAACCGTATTTCTCCACAATATAATACCCATACAAGACGTTCCTAGAGACTAATATTTCAAAATGACCATTGCAAACTTTTATATATTCATATTTCAAGTACTCGGAACGCCAATAAGCCGGCACGGTCCCGGAAACAATGAGATTCAAAACTTCCCATCTGTTCGCAACAAAACGACAAGTCAAGAGCGAAAGCGGACGAAAGTTAAAAGCGTTTTAAAAGTAAGCACTCAATGCAAACTTTTAGAGTGCACAGTATTACTGACAATTTGTAGAATCAAGTGTCATGCTGGAAGCTGAAATGTAGCGCTTGGTAATTTCTTCAAACTTTTGTGATACTAATTTATTTTTGGGGTTCCGTAGCCAAAGGGTAAAAACGGAACCCTATTAATAAGCCTCCTATCCGTCTTTCACAGGACTTTATCTCGTTACCGGTAATAGATACGAAACTTAACATTGATTAATAAGATTGGCCGCTATAACAAAAAATACTAAAATAAAAAATGTTGGTGGTACGGAAACCGCAGGTGCGAGTTCGACTTGCACTTGGCCATTTTATTTATAATATCTAAATGAAATTGATTCGTAAGTATGTTTTACTCTTTTCTTAGTCTCTGTAGCGGTTTGATAAGAAAGTTATATGACCTCGACTTAATATGGTATGGTACCATATTAAGTCGAGGTTGAAATCTTCTTAACAAGTTTATATAATTTCGCTAGCGATCTTGCATTTCTTTTTTCATAATATAGGAGTAGGAGACGGGCATGCAGTCCACCTGATGGTAATAATGCAATCAACCTCAGATAGGATTAGATATTCCTGAGGTCGGCCATAGATGTGCCGCTACCCCTGAGGACTAAGCTGGAACGCCTCGGGAAAGTCTGTCTCCTTTACCACACCCTTCAAACCAGAACACAGCAGCGCTTAACACTGCTGTTATTATGTAGAAATAGGTGAGGCGGTGGTGCCGCCGGAGTCAAATCACAAAGGGTTCTACCACCTTCAAACATACAAGGAAACATACAAGAGTAAAAGCAAAATTATGAAACTGCAGCTCGATTCCGTTCTAAATAATGAAGATCCTCCTAATAATAAATAAATAAATAATGAAGAATATAAGCCTGTGTAACATCTTCTTACTTCGGGTTTACTTTATTATTTATCACTTCTTTTATACTTAAAATTGCGTGGATAGATAAATATTTATCAGTTTTATCATTCGAAATGTCTGTATAAAGACAAATATTGAACCTGTCTGTGGTTTCAGCTGGTTGTATAGTTGCGTGTAAAATTATAAACAATAGTATTTTCATTTTAAACAATTTTGTGAATATACATTTATGTTTACTCTCGACAATGTCACAGCTGTTAACTGTTAGCTATTAACATCTCAACGAAAAAAGGCATATTGAAGTTAATTTTGAATACTTTTGGCGCTCCTTAACAAACTGGTTTTATGGTAATTTCTAATTGCAGTCTGGTTATCTGCATTACGCAATAGTGCAATACTTGCTAGAATCTTAATCATTCTCACCTTTATCAATCATATCTTAAGGCTAGGCTCGGGATTCCTGTAAAAATGAGAGGGATCTCATTTTCACAGGAATCCCGAGCCTAGCCTTCAAATCATAGTTCACCGCGCTGGTCACAGGTCCAGTGCTAATTGGCGTACACTTCACACAGCACTCATAACATTTTTTTTACTCCTAGGCGTGTTTTTGTCGTTGCCGTTACAGCGTGTAACAATTAATTTCTACTATGCACATAACTTTGAATTTATCAGCAATTCGGATTCGGACTCCCCGAATCCGAATTGCTGATAACCTAACCGGTACTACCCGGTAGTCTAAAATCTGCTACTATAGAATCAACCTTTGTTCGGTATTATATAACACTTATTGTTAGATGCGAGTATATAACGCATCACACTAGAAGGTGATATTCTTAGGGTATAGAAAAATTCTCAACAAGATTGCCAACAAGTTACAATCTTTACTATATACCGCTCCACACCGCTCTTGCCGGCAACTTACGCCAGCCTACGAAGAAATTGCAGCAAACGGCGGAGTTTGCGAAACAAAACCAAGTTTACGGGCACCTACTGCTTAATTAATTTTGCATATCGCGACCCACGCGACCCTTCAGTTACACAATTGTATTAAACAAGGACCGATTGCAAATAATTATTATTCATACGTTACAAAAGGAATTCGGCAGTATATTCACAAACGATTATTTCTATTTGTTTGTGATTTTCCAATTATGGAGTTTCGGCTTAGCTCATCGTTTACTTACACAACACAAATTATATAATCATTATACATTTATAACAGCTGTCTAGTATGTTGAAGCACTACTTCTATTTCTGTTAATGTTGTAGGAGGCAACTAGGGATTAAATCCAGAAAAAATTCAAACGCTTTCTACACTCAAAACGCTTTCTACACTCACAGCCCCACACTAGGATTCCCTGTGTCGTGGGTGCCATGGACACACATAGACAAATACACAAACACCCAGACCCAGAAACAGAAATCTAAATTCATCATTCAGATATCTGTCTGGCCGGGGATCGAACCCGGGATCCTTTGCGCGTCAGACCGGTATGATGACCGCTCCGCCACGCGGGTCGTCAAATTCAAATTCAAAGGTTCAAATTCAAATAATTCAAAGGTTGTATAGTGTATTGTTACACCCAGTATGGTTCGACCGAGTACGTTCTACCATATTTATTTCTAGCGCGATGTAATTCTGCGATCTTATAAAAAATATCGCTGTTGTACCTACTCTATTTTGAAGAGCTTCAAAGAAATACTTTTTTTATAATATAGGAGTAGCAGACGAGCATGCAGTCCGTCTGATGGTAAGTGGCTACTGCCGCCCGTGGACATCTGTAATCAACCCCAGATAGGATTAGATATTCCTACCTGAAGTCGGCCACAGATGCACCGCTACCCCTGAGGATTAAGCTGGAACGCCTCAGAATGGTATGTCTCCCTTACCGCACCGTTGAAACCAGAATACAACAGCGCTTAACACTGCTGTTATGAGGCAAAAATCTAGCATGTATGAAAACTCCAACTTTGTCTTTACAAGCAAATGTTCACTATTGTCTTTGATCTACAACAGAAAAACACCCGTGTTATTCAGAGTTCATTACTGATGAACGGCAGCCATTACCCTCATCAAACAACCTGACACTATTCGACTTCTGTTCCCAATCGAACAAACATTAACACGCGTGTCACGTGACACTTCATCAAAAACCCGTAAAACGTGTGAAACAACGTTTAATAAATTATTTACCCTTTATCGACCCTCGTAAAAAGCCCTACGCGATCCAAACTACACCTTATCATCTACAGTCGTGAGTTTAAATTACAACGGTTGGTTTTATACTACGTTTTTCATTGATATCCGACTGAATTCAGAATACTTAAGGTACATTTTCAGTCGCTGTTTATATATAAGTTCATTAACACGAGTTGTGTACGATGTGTTATACGTATGTTGGATAGAAACATTAAATGTCGTGGAAGACATTTATTGATCCGATTAGATGTAGAAACGTTTTGATTTGTACCATTTTAAACGGGCGAATTTATAATCCTTGTACAGATTCTATGCTTGTCGCTGCCTACTTAAGCCTTATTATATGCTCTGGTTTTCTGTTTCTCTTTCTTACTTTCATCTACAGTATACTTACTACCATATTGTCATAGGCAACTCGAAATAACAGGATTTGAGTTCTAATAATTCATCATCATCAACCTATTAATGTCCCACTGCTGGGCACAGGTTTTCTTTCAGAATGAGAAGGATTAGACCATCGTACAGTGTGCTGACCAAGTGCCAAGTGCCAAATTGGTTGACTTCACGTACCTTTGAAAACTTTTTTTTAACTTTTTAGGATTTCTCGGGTATGTAGGTTCTCTTACAATTAACTTCTAACATTTAACTAATTTGATTTAAAAACAGAAGCTTGAAGCTTGACTGACGGATCTATAGATACAAATTTTTCTTAAAGTTGCGTCACGTACATCAATTCGCATTTGGTCCCCGAGATGGACGAGTCAAGGACCTTAACTCATTTAAAGAGCAATCCTATGTCCAATCTTCTCATTCTGAGAGCAATTTATGTCCAGTTGTGGAACATTAACTTATTGTAGTTGATAATGACGTCGCTGATGATAATGATGACGTCATGATTATGGGAATGATGTAAAAACAACCAGAAGCCCAATCTTCTTATTTTAAAAACACACATTTCATGGGAAGTTGTGGAACATTACCCTATAGTTGTTGACGATGCTGACGACATTGACGATAATGATGACGTCAATTATGACAATGACGTCACTTATAATGATGTTGAAAATATAAGCAAAATCAAAAACTAGTACAACAAAATGCAAAATTCATTTTAAACTATCGCAGCCCGTAAAGCGTAAAGCACAATACCATTAATTCGATCGAGCACCGCTCCAGGAGATTAAAACGCTTTTTATTTAGTTCCCCACAATGTCACTAATTAAAACTAACGAACTGTAATACTATCAGATTATTCGAACTAAAAATAAACCGTGTGACTATTTTTATTCTCATCGCTGGTCACAGGTCTTTCCCTACCACTAAGGGAGACAAGAGATGAACATACTACTCCACCACGGTGCGCTAATGCAAATTGAGGCCATTGACCGTGTCAGACACAGATCGGGCAGACAAAGTCATATTTTTCTATAAAATACCTTCAACTGTCTAGGAAAAAAGTTTTTATCCGCCACGAAACTGACACGCTTAATGTCTGCAATACAATGAAAATGGAACCTTGATGGTGAAAGGTGCTTAAAGAAAAGCCAGTTCAAAGCTCCTAAAAGGGACTGAAGACTTAACATCTTTCCTGGAAAAAAACACGAACATGGAAACGCCGAAGAGGTCACCCATGCAACTGTCGATTGCTTAACTTTGTAAATTGTTCACGAAAAATTAAATTTGCAATGTTTACAAAAACATTAGTTATAGTCCGCGCCAAACTGCTAGTCCGCTCTGAAGTTGTTGCGAGCAGGTGTAGTCATACAATTGTGCTATGGCGATGCGATTCATTACTATATTCGGAGCGGACTAGCAGTTTTACGCGGACTATACAATATACATGGTTACAATTCTTGCTTGTTGGTGTATACAAATACATCACATAAACATACTCAGCTACATTATGCGCAATTTCGGGCTTGCTTATGAACAGCTTAATTAAATTCACTTTTCATTTCAAATAAATTCTCTACGGCTGTAAGGCAATTTTGCACAGCAAATAATATATTTACAACGCTACTCACGCTGAATTAGTTCGCTCACAAAAAGCTCCGCGGATAGCGTAATTTGAAAATACTGCTCATTCAATTCCGTTGCTAAAATATAATCTTTATTCATAGTAAAGAGCCGTAAATATTAAAACATCGAGCTTAGAAATACTCTCGGCAATCATCGGCTAAAGTCGGATTGGTTCGTCATACGACAGTGAAAATATGTACTAAGAGTTGTTACAACACGATTTTTTGTTATGGATGCAATTGCAAATTTCTTATAAGTAGGGTATATAACAACTCTGTATTATATATTTTAGGTGACAGCAATCTGAAATAGTTTGAAAAATTAGCATCAAAATATCACACTTGCATGAGTAACACAGATGACGCTCTAGATAGTCGAAATCACCCGATTGTCTTTTCTAAAGGTCAATGTGTATTAATAAATATTTCTACCTACTCACTAATATTATGAATGGACAAATACGTGGAGTCAAAATTTAATTATTTAGTGGAAAACTAATATGTTGAATACATAAACAGTAGATAAAATGGTAATTATAAATTTTTGCGTTTATTTATAACACGTTTTTCAGTGAAATAGGTTCCAAAAATAAATCTTTCCCGAAGTGTAAAATAGATAATGTGAAACCGGATGACCAATAACTCAACACACCAATTAATTTTCCACGTTAAATCTTTGGACTCTACGTAAAAAATATAGACGAAAAAAAGATGGAAATGTTTGCAAAATATTCGGTATAATTATTTTTAAAGGAGGCAAAGTAAACATAACTACTTGTAATAGAAGTTACGTAAAGTTACGCGTAAAAAAATATTGCATATGTATGATGTTATGTAAATTCAGACCAATAAATAAATAAATAAACGGTTTCTACACTCACAGCCCCACACTAGGATTCCCTGTGTCGTGGGTGCCATGAACACACACATAGACAAATACACAAACACAAACAGAAATCTAAATTCATCATTTAGATATCTGTCTGGCCGGGGATCGAACCCCGGACCCTTTGCGCGTCAGACCGGCATGGTGACCGCTCCGCCACGCGGGTCGTCAGACCAATGAAAGTGTAGTATTATCAAACCAGCTTCTTATGTATTGTTCTTATGATTTACACTTTACATAAAGCCTATAATAAAAAATATTGAGGTATATTTTGTTACTGCTTAATTCTACGACTCTCAAGTTATTTTATAATCATTTTCAGAGAGTTATAACTGAATATGTAAGTACTAAAATACTGACAGTATTTAAAGTTAATGTCAAATTAAATTTCAAACTTTCGGGAACTGAAGTAAAACGATTGAGCTATTTCAGCTAACCATGCGTGCATTCACAAAATAAATACTCAAATTGCATTCCGAAAAAAATGTGACCGAATTTTCTAAAAATAAACAAACCGACATTGATTGACGTGGAAAGCTGTTGAAAATGTCCACGGAAGAGCTAGAATTCTTAAGTGACAATGTCACTATTGCGTGACACTGGGAAAGATTTATTACGATGCAAATATTTTGTAAATGGCCGAACATAACACACAAATAGACCAAATCACTCAACTAATTGAAAATAGACATTCAGGACGTGTGTATATTAACAAACAAACGGGGTCAAAGTCTTGTCAATTTCCATTTCCGTATGTCGTGATTACACAAAACCAATCATCCAGGCTCAAAAGAGACATTTATGGAACTCAAAAGATTTAAAGAAAGAGACAGATGACTCTTTACGTCCAAATATATGTTTACATCTTCTTCATCATCACACTTATTCGTTAAAAATGCAAATTCAAAACTTTGTGAGAATTTCAAAGCAGTCTAAGATGACATGTGTATGATACATTGCGATACGAAACACTTTAACAAGCTGTTGAAGGTTACTGATTTTCTTATTTTGTATAAGTTACTAACTAAATCAGCGGATCAGAAAGCCTAGTTCACTATTAAAGCTACAACAATCAATTATAAGTATGATAAGCATATTAAAAGATCCCAAACAAAACAAACTATTAAAAATAAAAGATTCCGCTTCCGAGCCACGAAAGACTAAAAATTAAACAGAACCGTTTGATTAATTTTCCTTTCGAAAATTATTGCCCTAGAAAATCAAAACAATGTCGCTTTAACGCAACAACTTGATATATAACGGACGAGTTATTGGAAGACCGCAGAAGAATTACTGTGAGAAAAACTTTCCACCACCACGTGGCGTTGGGTATATATATTCCTATCATGCAGGTCGTGTCCGCGTGCGGTCTTCATGCGTGATACGCCTATCGTTTCAGATGCTTCTCCTGTCGTTTAACGAAGTTATTTTTTTTTTATTATTTTTTTTTAATATACAAGAAGCAGACGAGCATGCAGTCCACCCGATGGTAAGTGGCTACTCCCGCCTATGGACATGTGGAATCAAGCCAGATAGCATTAGATATTCCCACCTGAGGTCGGCCACAGATGCGCCGCTACCCTTGAGGACTACGCTGGAATGCCTCGGAAAAGTATGTCTCTCTTACCACAACACCCTTCTAATCAGAACACAATAGAGCTTACCGCTGTTGTTAATAGGCAGAAATAGGTGTGGCGGTGGTGTCATCGGAGTCGAACCACAGAGGGTTCTATCACCTTCATGTTTCTTATAAACCTAGTTTTCTTGAATAAACATTATTATATTTAAGCAATACGCTTGCAGGACGTCGACACTACGAAGGGTTATTACACACATGCGGACAAGTCATGAAAGCGGGTATTAGCCCGCGTGACAAAAAAACAACCGCAGAATGATTTCGTTTTCCTATATAAGATAATTTAAGTTTAAATTTTGTGTTAAACACTCATTTAAATATCTATAATCGTCTCTGTGTGCATTTAGCATTAACGATATATGACAATTCTGATGTGGGTTTGCAATTGCAAAAAAATACCTAATTTCCACACAGAGAAAAGTTGTCAACGGCTAATTTTTCAGGATGATGAATGATTGAATCACTGAGAATCGCATTAGAAATACGACTACACTACGATGTCACTACATCGTGATATAATAGAGTACCTGACACCTTAGCCAAGACAATTACAAATGTACCTACGTTTGTACATCTGAAATAGCAAGGAAGCCGCAAAAATAGCAACATTCAAGAATGCAGAATCATAAATAAAACAAATTATTAAAGAATCATAAACTTAAGCAATTATTGGCGCAGTGGTTGATTTGCAGTCTTCCAATTGAAGCGTCCGAGGTTCAAATCCCAAGCATGCACCTTCTATTTTCAAGTTACATGCGTGTTATAAATTAATTATCATTTGCTTTAACGGTGAATTAAAAATCGCGTGAATGAAGGTTGCATACATACTCGTAATAGAAAAATCTCAAATAAGTTTTGCCACATTCTTCCCGCTTGGATATATTTTTAACATGGGGTTGATGATTAATGCATCGCATATCATGAACAAAAGTAAAAGTAAAACCAGGTCATTTATATTCTACATACATTTTATATACTACAAGTGCTGTTAATAGTGTTAATAAAAAATCTTATAATTTTATACACTTCAAATAAAAAAAATCAAGCAATATCAATTAAGCGAAGCAAAAAAATAAAGCTTTTTTCAAACGAGCAATATTTCCACAATTCAATCATTCGCAGCCGGCGTCCGAAGTCATCAATCAAGCTGAACTAAAACAGTGCGACGGCAGTGAATTGTATCTACAGTGTACACTTGCGTGAATCACGCGGCAAAAAGGCGATTGGGCGACAATCGGTCGCCGTTTATTTAGGGCCTACTGTATACCTTTTTAGTTCTGTACCCTTACCAGGAGTTATTACATTTTGAAAAAAATATGACTGTTTTGGTATTTGTTTACGTATTTGCCCATACAATTTCCAATCAGCGCCCCTAGCGGATTGTGTCAGAACTTGGAAAAAATAAGCAGGGTTACCTATGGCAACCCCCTTTCGAAGGTTTACCGCTCGTCGACAAACAACAAAAAATAATTGGCCAAGTGCAAGTCGAACTCGCACAGGGAGAGTTTCGTACCCCCAAAAAATGTATTATTTTGTATTTGTTATCATAGCAGCCATAGAAGTAAATTCATTGTGAAAATTTGAACTGTTTTATTTAAACTTTTCTGGTGGTTTCTTTTATGGCGAACGCCATTTAATCTCAAGATTTTTCTATTTTCAGTATTTGCTGTTATTGCGGTCAACGTAATACATACTCTGTAAAAAATCGTGTCTATCTATTACGGTTCAGGAGATAGAGCCCTGTGACAGACGGACAGAACGCGGAGACATTGAATTTGGGTGCCATTTTTACAATTTAGCTTACGGAACCCTAAAATCGTTTACAAATTAGGCGTCTATTTCGTTAATAAGTTGAAATGAGTATGAAAGTCATAAACGTCTGGCTCGCGGCCAATACTCCGCCAGCCGCATACCTCCAGCGTACCGTTGATTCACGGCGGGATCGTTACATTTTCAAACACAAACTGACTTTCCGCTATCTGTCAACATGTGTAAATAATAATTGGCTAAGTGAGAGTCGAACTCGCAGATTGAGGGTTTCGTACCACCAAGATTTTTTTAGTATTTGTTATCATAGCAGCCATAGAAGTAAAGGCATTGAAAGTATCTATCTACTACGGTTCAACAGATAAAGCGAAAAATTTTCAAGATTTTTTTTATTTTCAGTATTTGATATTATAGCGGCCGCCGTTATACATATCATGTGCAAATTTCGTAAATTTTATTACGGGTCAAGAGATAGAACCCTAGGTCAGACGGACAGACTGCGGAGGCTTAGTAATAGTAAAATCGTTTACAAATTAGGAGTCTATTTCGTTAATAAGTATATGAATATCATAAACGTCTGGCTCGCGGCCAATACTCCGCCAGCCGCATACCTCCAGCGTACCGTTGATTCACGGCGGGATCGTTTCATTTTCAAACACAAACTGACTTTCCGCTATCTGTCAACATGTGTAAGTAAAAAGGAACACATTTATTATTGAGGAGTTTTGACTCGATAGCAACGCTAGGCTATCTCTCAAGTTGAAGGCACAGGAGCCGAAGCCTAGACTCTGATCTTGTAAATAGTCGAAATAACTTAACTATGCTTGTTTCAATAATGACGTAAAACGTAATGAGAAAAGTTAAATGCCTTCTTTCTCTAAAAACCATTGTTGTAAATGTGTCTAAAGTCTACCAGTAGGTACATAGTCACTATGTGTGGTCGCATACCGTCGAAATCACCAGATGTTGTAGAAGGAGCGAACGCTCCCCTAGGGCAGAGCCCGATTCGGGCATCACGCTTGGAGGACTCCGGTTGTGTTCCGTTGGAGATCCCGGAGTTCTCCAACAAGCGCCGAGGACGGCCACCGGGGGGGGTTTTAGTGCGGTAAAATCCCACATAACCCAACGTCGCTCCCACGTCGTCGGGTACCTTTTGAAGGTTTCCCCCTCGAATAGGAAAAAAAAGGTATATTGTCACTGTTGTGGACTATAGCCATTATCCGTTTTAATTGAGAGCTGTGCCCAGCAATGGGACAGTAAGTAATGGATTTGTGCTAAAGTGTACGATCCATATAATTTATGTAAAGCAGGCATGAAATGTACAGTCATTTTTTTAAAAATAAATGCAACTTTTCAAAGAACATACAAAAATGACGACCCGCGTGGCGGAGCGGTCACCATACCGGTCTGACGCGCAAAGGGTCCCGGGTTCGATCCCCGGCCGGACAGACATCTAAATGATGAATTTAGATTTCTGTTTCTGGGTCTGGGTGTTTGTGTATTTGTCTATGTGTGTGTCTATGGCACCCACAACACAAGGAATCCTAGTGCGGGGCTGAGTGTAGAAAGCGTTTAGCATTTTTTTTAGCGTTTTTTAATTTCGCCTAGAAAAGGGGTAGGGTAATTAGTCAATGCGTTTGGATACGAACCCTGGACAGCCAGCGTCAAAAGAATCTGAAATCCCCAGGCTATCAGCGTTTGTTTTAGTTTAATACACATGACGCTTAATTTCAATGAATGAAATACATTTATTTTTCATAGACACACGAATGCGCCTACTATACTTCTGTTCATACTACTCGTACTACCACATTCATAAACAAAATAATACATAAACATTACAAAACAAAGTGTCTCAATAACATCACGTGAATTTCCAATTTAATTTTCAAGAATACCACCCGAGATTCTTAATAATCCCCATCTATAAATTCCGTACATCCGATACCCACTCAGCGAGTCGAGTGGCATCGCCCAGCTCGCGGCCAGCAGACCTCGTGATACCGGCCCACGTGTCCAACACTCGACCTCGGATGCACCGTCACTAATATAGAACTGATATTGAGTGGTAATTTTAATTGAATTTTCAAATGCCGTCTAAACGATGGTAAGCTTCTGTCGCCCATGGACATGTGTAATTAACCCATAAAATAAATATAGTTCAAAAAACTAAAAAACACGCTTTTATAATAAAATCAAATAAAAAGTAGAAAATAATTTTCAATATATGGACAATGGTACAAAATTATTAAAATCGTGTATTGTCATCGGTTTTTGATAATTTTTCAAAATTTTGAATTTAACTGTTACATACATACATACAACCCAAGCTAATAAAAGCGTGTTAATTATTAATGGTTCTACCATCGGCCATAGATGCGTTGCTTCCTCCTTCATCTGATTTAGTATGTCGTTCTTACCATATTTCTCTTAACATACAAAATAATTGTAATATTTAAATTTTTCGTCCTCAACCCATTACTGTCCCACACCTCAGCACGGGTCTCCTCTCAAAGTAAGAGGTATTTTGGTATAACCATAGATTAGTAAAGATTACTCACTCCTAACAAGAAAATGTAACCAGTTTATAATTGAAATTGTCAGTCATTTACTTTCGTGGTTGAAAAATATAAAAAAATTGTAGTTTTTAGAGCATTTACGAATGAAACGATATTTCTCCGCACTTTTTCTTCTCCTTTCCTTTGTTTTTGGACCACTTAACTGCGCATTGTGGCATTGTCTCGTTTGTTCAAGCCATTTAATGGCTTCCTTCAATTACAAGGCGGTGAGATATCTATAACCTATAATCCACACACTGTCTAATTCGAAGACTACTAACGATTGAAAACTTTGAAGATGTACATTATACATTTCTTCACCAAGTTTTCCTTCACCATTATAGCAAGTGATAATTAATTTGTAATACGCACAATAACTTTTAAAATTAATAATGCCTCGAATTGTACTTTTTATTTAAATACCGTTACACCACAGCATAATTAACTATAAACTCATTACCATCCAGTTATACCATATTATTATTATTCTAGAAAATGGCACAACAACAATTAAACCATTTCGTCGCCCAGGTATAACGAAGTTAATTAAAATTGTCCCATACGCAACGCGAATCGAATATCAAAACAAACAAACCGATCGACTAGTCCGAATCCGTTCAAATCCACATCGGCTATTGGCACAGTGGCGCCGGAAATCAAATATCGCGGACTGGCGCGTAAACACACACGCATCATATAAAGTAGGGATGGACATTAGACATTCTTCCCTAAAAACATCGATACGAAAGGGTCTAAAATCGATTTACAAGAATTCCGAAGACTACAAGGAAGTGTCCTAGCAAAAACACTCGTATTAATAAGTGTCAAATTCGTCAACGAAAATGTCGGCCGTCCAACATTGAGCTCTAAAATTAGACCATATTGTGATTCTTTTTGTTAATAAATAAGATACATAATACATATATCCGTTCAAATCCACATCGTATATTGGCACAGTGGCGCCAGAAATCAAATATCGCGGACTGGCGCTTAAACACACACGCGCACCATATAAAGTAGTGCTGGACATTCTTCTCTAAAAGGATCGATTTATAAAACGATTCGAGTCGGTCTAAAATCGATTCACATTAATTTCGAAATTGATTTCCCAATTTTGATATGTTTTGTCTGCTATTTAGAAAATGTCGAAAAAGTAGTCTGCCGTCATTCGCAGGAAGTTCTCAGAAAAACACGCGCAAAACAAAGTCAGTCGTTCCAGTAGTTCGAATCCTTTCAAATCCCCATTGGCTATTGGCACAGTGGCACCGGAAATCAAATACCGCGGTCTGGTGCTTAAACACACCTTATAATACTTTATATATACATCCCTACTGGAATGGACGTTATTCCCTAAAATGATCGATTTATAAATCGATTCGAGTCAGTATAAAACCGATTTACTTGAACATCGAAGTATCGATGACTAATTTATCAATAATCGATTTCTCGATTTCAATTTTTGTTGTCCATTTTTCAGACGGTGGTTTAAGTGTGTTTTAGGTTTTCAGTTTTAATTGTCAAAAAAAGTCTCAAGACCCTACTGGGTAGTAAAGATATTATGAAAAAAATTATTATATCGCACAGAAAAAAAAACAAGATGTTTTAAACCATTTTTTTGTGTCCGATATCGATTTCTAGATACTAACAGAACATTTAATTTTATTCAAAGGTTAACATTGATAACTAATTCAATTTTTTGGAAGAAAATCCTTTTTTAGAAGAAAATCCTTTAATCTCTCGATAGATCACTTGTCAATCCCTAGCGCGGAAACCTTCCCCAAACAAACGCGGGATCAGAGAGGATTTTATGGGCTTCACTCGTCACGTCTGTCAATGAATCCTGTGATGAAACTGATGAATGAAACGATTGTTGATCGTAGATGTTTATCTTAACCGATGCGCCGTGTGATAGTTGCTGAATATAGGAACACCTCTTCCCGTATGTCTTAGGCGTTTAAGAAAGAAATCCAGAATAACGGAAGCGTTTCCAGAATATTTTGGTGAACGCACGGAGCCCGCATACAGGTGATATGTAGATTTGCGAACAACCTAGAGTTAGACCCTCATCCAACTACAGAGGTATCAACGATATACCTATTTTAAAATCGCACATAACCCGTGTCACTCCACGTCACGCCAAAAAAGGTGCATTTCTTTAATTCCAGTCCCATTACGATGTTGCAGAAAATATATTGATTGCATTATATAGTCGATAAGCTTAAATCTATGCCATAAAGTTAGATTTGTTGAACTTAACAGTAGAGACTCCACCAAAATAACTCTTCCTACTACAAAACTGTCTAAAAGCACTTCGATTAATCCAAAGGCAATTCATTTAACTACACCAGATAGAGCCAGGTATCCAATAGTTTATTCTGGATCATAACAAAAATAAACGTGGCCCATTTCGGTAAAAGGCCGTCTAGACACCGGGCCTTTTAGCGTAGTTGCCCCGTGAACCAGTTTCGAAACTTTCGGATGTCAAATTGTCATGAAAATTATTGATGACCGGGAAGTGGCACGGTAACTATTTCTGTACGATGAAGGTGGGTACTACGAGCATTTAGAAGTAACGTAAAAACTCAGAATTGGATTTTAGGAAACGTATTCAAATACAATGATCTCTTCTTTAAAACTTGGTCATTTATCAACATATGAGTTTAGTTTAAACTATTGACGTTTGTGTTTTAGGCTATTTTTATCGCGGAATTGAGACATGTTATTGTAAAATGGTTTTAATTACTTACAATCGATATTTGGATACACTTTTAGAGCGCTCATGGATTTTTAAATGTATTTTTTATAATATAGGAGTAGTAGACGAGCATGCAGTCCACCTGGCAGTAAGTGGTTACTGCCGCCCATGGACATCTGTAATCAACCCCAGATAGGATTAGATATTCTTGCCTGAGGTCGACCACAGATGCGCTGCTACCCCTGAGGACTAAGCCGGAACGCCTCGGAAAATAATGTCTCCCCCACACCCTTCATACCAGAACACAGCAGCGTTTAACACTGCTGTAATGAGGCAGAAACAGGTGTGGCGGTGGTGCCGCCAGAGTTGAACCACAAAAGGTTCTACTACCTTCAAAATATATGCAATTGATTCCGTAGCACGGGAATTTTAACTTAAATGATCACAGATTCTTTGCTACTTAAAAAAACTCTGGGAGGTGCCTATTCCAAGCGTAAACCCGTTTTTGTACTTCTGAGGAAGAGTGTACGAGTAGATGCCGGCTGACTTATGTTCTAGGCAAACATCTTAGTTTCCGAGAGTAATGGCGCTTCTATAAAAGGATTTTGCCAGGATCCCTGTTCTATATAGGGTCGACACCTCTTTAACTAGAGTTCAAGAACACAACAATGTCATAAATCAAAAACACGTATAGCGGCGTCACCGCATCAATTCTAAATTAGTATCAGGTGACTGCATACTATTTAGACACACCAGCGGCCATACAATGGCGCCCGCAATCCGACGAGCGTATCTCGAGATTTATTTACAGATGTCGAACTCATTAATCCGGTTCAATCGACGTTCTTCTTTTGCTCTCGAAAAGTAACCGATATCGAAACGATTGTGCTATTATTGGACGAAAGTACCATCCATTGACGCAAGAAGGTAGAGCTCATTATAATAGAAGAGAAGCTGTAGCTGACGTCGATCAAAGACCCGTTGCAAACTGATGGTCCCATGAAGATTAACTAATCGCTAATCGTGTGTGCTCTTCCGGAGATGTTTGGTAAACACTGATGCTATAATGTATAAGTAGTGCAGAAATAGACAATAGTTAGAAGTTACAATAGAAGTTTTTATTGCTGAAGTCGAACCATGAAGATTAGCTTCCAACAAAGTCTAAATAAAACGATCTGATGTCGAGCACAAATGGGTTACTGGAGATTTATGGTCATCGAGTTTGCACTCAATAACCTTCGACAAAAAGTGTTACAACACAAAAATAATAATACAACAATGATGCTTCTACACCCAAACCTTCGAACATCTTTCAGCAGTAGTAGCAGTAGCAGCAGTTGTAGATTGTTGATTTTTTACGAATATATGTTGAATAATGATTTTAAAATTAACTGCCGTTTTTCCCAAACAATTCGTCCAAAATTTGGATAAAAGGCTCTAAAAAGTATACATAACACTCCACTAAATAAGTCATGTCCGGCCATATGTCCCACATTTTTTATTTTTAAGGAGCTGCCAACCCAATCCGTGCCAGAAGCAAGCAACACAATAGCCGTGGAACAATAACTTTAATAACATTCTTGGGAGAGTCATATTCCACACCACTCAGAGTCCGTGCACATAACCCATTAAATAAATAAATGCTGACCCACTTCGAAGACAATAAAGAACTGGATGACGTCATTAAACCCGACAACGGCAGCCGCCACGTGCTTCAGGGTTCGGCGTGACGTCACGGGCTCATCAGCCATTGAAAATTCACTCGTAACTTCCGAGCCGATCGAACTGTGCTAATAAATTTAAAGCTAGCTTAGTACGGATTCAAGATCTGAGCAAGTTTTGACCTTATTTCACCTATATTCATTGTGTTCCTGTATTGAAAGATTTAACCCTCTGTTACAAAGGTGATGAGAAATACTGTGAGGAAACCAACTTACCTGAGTTCTCTGCATATTGTTGTTGAAAATAAAGTAACACTGGGTCATCGTGAGGCTTTTACCATTCTTATTTTGAAAGTCTGTCGGTAAGACAATCATGGATCTCCTCTATTCTCAACGTAACTGTGGCCGACCTTAGGGTCGGAATCCAACCTCATTTGAGGTTGATTACAGAAGCCCATTGACGATAGTAGCCATTTACCATCAGATGTAAAACACGTAAAAAATATTATTATTACATATCTAACAATCCATTTATCATATGCACAATGCACATAGATCTAAAATTTCAGTCGCATCTTTGACACTTCATACACTATTTCGCCATCACGTAGTATATAAATTCTTACTCAACGAACCGTCCCGAATCCGGATCCACACCGAAACACCCCATCCCTTCCATCAATCGACAGTTAGGCGATTACTTCGGAAGTTGGACGATGTGAGGCCGAGTACAAGACGGCCGAGTATAAATCACGCACCATCCGCGAGTGCTACGAGAATAGTCACGACCTTTGCACGGTTCAGGTATTCGAGGTTAGGGATGGCGATCTGATCCAAAATATCGATTATTTTAATCGATCTCCAGTAATGAAATGGATGGATTCAGTGAATCGATTTTTCATCTTAAAAAATCGAAAGTCGGACTTTTCAAAATTGGTTGAATGTGTTATATAGACATTTATTTGCTGACGGATACGTATTTCAGTGCTTGTTTGGTCCTGATGACCTTCTTTTCGCTATGCCCGCCCATTTTAGGTGAAAGGATCGAAGATCGATTTTGGGAGAATCGATTCTTTGGTCGAATCGATCTTGATCTTGATCGAATCGATCGAAATCGAATTTTTTTATGTGTCGATTTATTTCACTTCGATTCGATCGATTCAAGAATCAATCTTTTTTAGAAAGAATCGCCATCCCTATTCGAGATATTTGTTGCCGTGTTCGGGAGATAGCGGTTGAAAGATTCATTTCGATCGAGATCAGAATAGATTTTTGCATGTAATTGGAATGGACCGGGGAATGCTTTTTGTTTTGGAATATAGGTGATATATGATTGGTCGGAGAAGGAAGATTGATTCTGATTGCAGGTTTGTTTGGCAAAGCGCTTTTAAAGAAGAAAGCAAGACGAATACGGGAGAATGAACCATGGATTTTACATGAGACTGATTGACTTATCGTTTCGAAGATCAAATCCATTAGAATGTTCTTAGATAAACACTCAAAGGTGTGAAGAGTCTACCAATTGGTACTTAGGCAATTGAGATTGAAATATGTCTCAAACTCTTTTCATTCTAAAAGGAGACCCATACACAACAGTAGGACGATGAAGGATACTTTGATGACGATCATTATAGGGAATCTATCGATTATTTGGATCGGTCTTGATTCAAAGACATAACATACGACACATACATAGATTATATGACCTAAATAACAAACTTTGATCGTAAAGATATAACAAGAACAGCTCAACAAATTATAATTGCTACGATAGTGAGTATCGATCACAAGCGAAGCTAGGAGACGTCGGCAGCTAAGTGAAATATTGGCAAAGTTGCAGGTGATGCGTGTCATATTAATGATGTATGAAAGTTTCCGTCGCTGGATCATGACGAACTGACGTCAATTTCGTATAAGACGATTGTAGAAAGTTAGCACGTGTGGAGTTTCTCAAATTTAACTCCAAAATCTGAACGTTTTAAAAATGAACATTGGTTACGTCTTTCCACGTAAAATACGTACTTAGTAGCAAAGCACGTAGTCCCTATGACGGTAGGTGCGTTATATTCTGTAACCAACTCCAAAAAATCAGAGGTGCCTGTGATTTTAAGCTCGGACCCCTTGATCGAGAGGCCGAGTTTCTTAAGCATTAGGCTGCTCACTGCTTTTTTTCTATTCCTGAGCTTTGCTATTTCTGAGGGTTAAGTTAGTTCACTACTGCTTTCATAAAAGTTACTCCTACACACAGTAAAAAAAATACTAGGAATTATACTTGACATCATCCACTTAAGTACAAATTAGAAATGACATTTTGAAATAACAAACAGTCATCAATTTCATTCCTAATCACGTACAGAAGCCGAATCACGATGACGTCAATTCAGTACATAACGATGGATCAGACTGATCATTGAAGGTATATATAACCCGCTCGTTCGATAATTAGTCTTTTTAGGTCGATCGTACCACTTCAGATTTAATGATCATTACCATGATCTGAATTCGACGGTCGGCTGAATTTGGTACTGATTCTAAAATTGAATATGTTTAATGAGAATGATGAGTAGAGTTTTCCAACCGGATCAGTGTTAAATATTATCTTCTGACGATGGCTGATGGCCCGGATTCAAATCCCAAGATTTTACGTTTTATTAAGAAATGGAGTTTCAAAAAATAATTACAGTGGATAACAATAATATATATAGCCCTTGAAATTTTACTGCCCTTCAAATTCAGCAATTAATCCAGAGCGTGTTCAGGATGTTTCGAAATATGTGTAAGAAATACTTCTTGAAGGATTCCATGACGGACTTGGATATAGTTTAGTGACGTGCCAATGAGCATCAAAACCCATTTAACACTAGTTGGGTAACATGCCTTTTTGCTGTCTCATCATCTTTGCTGGATTCCTCAAGTTGCATTCTAAACGGAAAAGTTACGATGTTACCGCCGTTGTTTAACGTCAAGAACATCTGCCCCATACAATCCTTTCTTACAACTTCTCAAACGTCGAAAACAAAACATAGATTTCAATCAAGTTACATAATAATTATGAACGGGCGATCGTTAAAACTTTACAGCTCTTGCAAATTGCTAATATCAAGCGAGGAAGTATCGTAAAAATACAACGAGAGCAATCGTGTACGCCTATAAACTTGCAGCGTTTAGATGCTTTCATACATAAGTGCAGTAAAACACGCCGTGTTATATTTATTGGGAAGCGCATATCTTTGGCGCATATCTTACATATCAAGCGCATGTACTATACACGAACGAAAGTTACAAAATTTTCTACTCCGGAGCACTCGGAAGGTGGTAGAACCCTTTGTGGTTCGATTCCGGCGGCACCACCGCCACACCTATTTCTACCTAATAACAGCTGTGTTAGGCGCTGCTGTGTTCCGGTTTGAAGGGTGTGGTAAGGGAGATAGACTTTTCCGAGGCGTTCCAGCTTAGTCCTCAGGGGTAGCGGCGCATCTGTGGCCGACCTCAGGTAGGAATATCTAATCCTATCTGGGGTTGATAACAGATGTCCATGGGCGGCGGTAGCCATTTAAAAAAAAAAAAAAAAAAAAAAAAAAAAAAAAAAAAAAAAAAAAAAAAAAACTCACGGAGGAATTAACGATATTAGTATTTAGATCATTTTCTGCATGGATTTATACATGACAATATGTGAAACTATGATCTGGGTGATGATATGTCAAACAAAATGATCGTATGGTATCGTACCGTATTCCTATTACATAGTTTCATAACAAATCTTATGTATTAACGATTGAAAGATACTTCAATTGAATGAAACAACAAAAGGATGATTTTATCATTTATTGTTTAAATTCTTGACAAATAAAAATCATTTTTAGACAAAAATCACTTTGACAACACTTTAATCCCTCTCATGGTGCACTTAAGAAGTATGAAGTAAGAGTACTAAATTATTCAACTTTAAAAAAAATGCAATGTATAGTAATATTTACTTTCAGTAGTAAAAACATTCAGCGGAGAACACCTACTTTCATGTCCATAAAAATCCAGTAACCGAATAACAAGCCCTCTAAAGAATAATTGTGACAATGTCGTAGATTGGACATTATTTAAGAACCCATTGTACTTCCCACATTTGCATTCGAAAGGTACGACAAGGTTGCGAAAACGTCCAAAGAATTTATTCAAATTATCCCTTGGGCTTTTTAAATTTATTTATTGCGGAATCCGTAAACATTTTTGGCCTAAATTTGTCCTCTTTAGGCGAAATTCCCTCATTTTTTGTTGCGATGGAATGAGTAAGCTTATGAATATCGATTGTACAGGACTACCGGATTGGAATGCACAGACAAAGGGTTCTTATTTATTCATTATTATCTTATATATAAAATTCTCGTGTCACAATGTTAGTTACCGTACTCCTCTGAAACGGCTTTACTGATTTTCACCAAATTTTATATGCATATTCAGTAGATCTGAGAATCGGCTACTATCTATTTTCATACCCCTAGGTGATAAGGGTTGTTCAGCCTTAACATTTTTTTATTTATTTGGCAACACACCATTTGCCGGGTCAGCTAGTATTATATAAAATCCTTGAAAGCACAAGACCGATTCACACTTCACATGGTATACTATCTGTCTAATTAAATAATCTCACAAGTTTCATACGTTATTTTTTATTATTCATTGAAATTTACACCATAATAAAGTTCGCACAAGATATAACCGGCTACCAGTTAAACATGCTATGTTAAGTACATAGCATGTTTAACGATGTCTACGTACATAACAGTTCTTCAATAACGAGTGTCATTAAATGCTGTAATTCGTCCGATAATGAGCTACGTTGAGGTCGGAAGTGGCCTTTACGCGACTATACACTAAGATTGGTCATGTGTTGAATGCATATTTTATATATGATTTCTTTATTTCTCTAAATAGGGAATTTTAAACTATATATGATTTTAGACTAAATTTATCGCGGAATTGAGACATATTATTATGTAACGGGTACTCACGAAATATCGGCAGTATAAAAAACGCATATCGTGAGTACCCGTTACAAAATAATATGTTTTAAAATATATTTTAAATATTCTTCCCTTGATCACTTTTTTATTACTAAAGCAGGATCTCTTGATAAATTACGGATATATAGACGCTTTTTAACTGTTGTTCTAAGAGTTTACGCTTCATTAATAAAAACTTATTTATAAATAAGTCGTATAAATAAGTTTACAGCGTTCTATCAGTACTTTAATTACGAGTGTCATTAAACGCTGTAACTCATGCAACACGTCGCCGACTGCATGCGGTCCGCTAATGAGCAATGTTGAGGTCGGAAGTGGCTTTTACGCGAATATGCCCTCAAATTGAAAACATGTTGATTGCACGTGAGAAGATTCTTTATGGAACTGTCTACGTCATCATTTCTTGAATATAATAAAATAAAAATAAAACCTGATTTTATTGCCACTACTTTGCACATTTAAAGTACTACTTACTGAAGAAGATGACTCGGTATTTTACGATTAAAGAAAATTAAATTTATGAATTTTAATTATAAGACAATATTTCACTTTACATAGTTCATATCAGTGCTTCAATTACAAGTGTCATTAAACGCTGTAACTCATGCAACACGTCGCCGACTGCATGCGGACCGCTAATGAGCCACGTTGAGGTCGGAAGTGGCTTTTACGCGACTATGTCCTCAAATTGAATACCTGTTGATTGCACGTGAAAAGATTCTGTAGGAAACTGCATACCTAATCATATCTTCAATATAATAAAATAAAACTCATCATCATCATCAATAAAACTAATAATCTATAACTATAATAAAATAAACTTGCAGGAGTGGTTATTACCACTCCCTTGGGACATGTTCCAGTGCTTACTGAAGATCTCTGGGTATTTTACGATTTAAAAAAATCAGCCATATTGAGGCCAGACGTGGCTTTTACACGACATTGCATTAAAATTAAACACGTGTTGATTACACGTAAAAAATCAAAATTGTTCATGGCTCTAAGTAGATTTCTTTAGAATACCAGAAATAACTTATATCTTTGCATTCTCTATTACAGTTTTTCAGTGTCTACGCGAAAATTCCACAACTTTTAAAGGTAAAATTAAATTTTACGCGTCCTTGCCAAAATCTTTTTAATAACATCTGTTAATCCAATACTGAGTTTATCTCTTTATATCATCAGTGCTACGATTATAAGTGTCATTAAACGCCGTAACTCATGCGGCTCTTGCAATCTGCTAATGAGCCATGTTGAGGTCGGAAGTGAGCGTTGCGCGACTGTGCATTAAAATTGGACACGTGTTGATTGCACGTGTGAAATCAAAATTGTTCATGGCTCTAAGTAGTTTTCTTTAAAATACTAAAAATAAATTAATAACCAGAATAACGTTTTTCAATATATAAGCGAAAATTCTACATTTTTTTTAAGCATAATATTTATTTTAAACATTGCCACAATCTTTTTAATAACATCTGTTAATCCAATACTGAGTTTATATCTACACTAATATTATAAAGAGGAAAACTTTGCTTGTTTGTCTGGTTGTAATGAATAGACTCAAAAACTACTGGACCGATTTAAAAAAATCTTTCACCATTCGAAAGCTACATTATCCACGAGTAACATAGGCTATATTTTATATGAAATATATTTGATAAATAGGTTTTGAGGCGGTACAAAGTTTGCCGGGTCAGCTAGTCTTTTATATCAGTGCTACAATTACAAGTGTCATTAAACACCATAACTCATGCGACTCATGCAGTCTGCTAATGAGACATGTTGAGGACGGAAGTGGTCTTTACGCTAGTATGGGACAAAATTGGACACATGTTGCATGTGCACATGAGAACTGTAATTTATTTACACTATCCGATAGTTCAAACGTGATGCCATGTTGAGGTCGGAAGCTCTGCATTCGCTTTACACTAAAATTAGACATTGCTGACCTTTGGAAAATCGCGGCTAGATATAGAAGTCTCGAAAAGAGTTCTATAGTTTTGTAGTTAGTTATAGAAATAAACTATAGCCAATCACCTAGTTTTAATTTCCTACAATAGCCACGGGTGAAAAAGTACTAAAATTAATGTAGACAGAAATTACACGAAAAATTACCATCGTTTTTTGGCTTCTTAGAAAAACCATCTTTAGTTACGTGATTCATTTATTCGATCCAATCAGTATCAGTGCAATTCTCTACCAATACACAATGGCAATTACACAGATTTAGCTGTACGAAGAAATCCTTACTAATATTATAAATCCGAAAGTAACTCTGTCTGCCTGTTTGTCTTTTACTCATGCCTAAACTACTGAACCGATTTTAATGAAATTTTGTAAAAAGATAGTCTGAGACCCGAGAAAGGACATAGGATAGTTTTTATCCCGGAAATCCCACGGGAACTAGGTATCTAAGATCGATTAATCGGAGAATCGATCTTTTGGACAAAAAAGTCGATTATTATTTTTTATTATTTATTTACTCTTTAAAGACCATGTTAAAACAGTGTGGTGCAAAAGGCGGACTTAATGCTAAATAGCATTTAATCGATATTAGTAAGGATTGAATCGCAAACTATGCATTTGATCAAGTGATGATCCTTAGCAAAGTTGTGTTGTCCATGATCCCACGAAAGTTTCAGAGTTGGTACAACCAATTTTCACCAGATCGCGCCACTTTTATTCCAGTAAAGGTACGAATTTTCAGTTTTATGTATGTTATATTATTTCCTTTTAAACGCGGGCGAAGCCGCGGGCAAATACTAGTAGAAAACAATTACGAATTGTGAATATATTAGGTCACATCTTCAAACCGACGTTGAACCTATTTCCACCACGTGCCAAGCAATCCCGAGTAACATACATATTATATTTCACAGCGCGAACCCAATCCATACATATGATAAAACGTCAAAACACAAATGAATTCGTTCGCATCGAGACGGACAGACATCAAGCGGACGCCATTAATAAGACAAATGGGCACAAATGTTCGTCTATATTAAGCGGACAAATGTTTGAGCTTACACGTGTTTTATTCCTGTAGTGTAAATTTTATTTCTATAAGATTGATTCATCCTCTCAGAAAATATGACAATAGCACGGATTTCTTAATAGATTGAGAATACTTTTCGAGTTGGAATTTATGTTAGGCGTGAAACAGATGTGACGGCATTATATATTTTAAAACATCTCAATAAAATCAGTACTAACTGACGCTCGTAATTAATAATCGACCTTAATTTTGCTGACTATCTTTTTACTTTATTATCAATTTATTAATTTTTTTGATCGCTATTTGACAACATCTAGTACGAAAAATTGTAATCTGTCTATCTATAGAAGGCAAAATTAAAAAAATACGTAATTAGTTTATTTTTACCTCAAAAAAGTCTAGTTTTTGACAAAAAATATAAAGCAACCGTGAAAGGGATGCACATTGTTATAGTCCGCGCCAAACTGCTAGTCCGCTCTGAAGTTGTCGCAAGCAGATGTAGTCATACAATTTGCTATGGCGATTCATTCTATATTCAGAGCGGACTAGCAGTTTTACGCAGACTATATCTTTAACGGAAAAAACAATAAAAAACTCCACAAAATGCAACGTTTTTTATCGGATTCATTTGGAAAACGATTCGTATTTTTTTAACTTTATCGAATCAAAAAGATACGTAGAGAATTTTTATTCAACCCAAATTGAATCAATTCGAACATCATGTAATCGAATCGCCTTTACAAAAGCGATTTTTACTTTTTCAGTTAATTAATTAACTGTGTTAACTTTTTTAATTAACAGTTTAAGCTGTGAGTTTATCAAACTGTAAATGATTGATTAAGATGTGGCGACTTAGATGAGTAATTAAAAACTAGCCAAGAGTTAGCCGGACACGCATGGAAACGGGTCCGTACGATAAATGGTTACTTTTTGTGTTTTTCTTAAATAGCTTTAAAACTAATTATTTCAATAAAATTAATATAATTAGGATGACATATCTTACCATATCAAGCGCATGTACTATACACGAACGAAAGTTACAAAATTTCTACTCCGGAGCACGGAAGGTGTAGTAGAACCCTTTGTGGTTCGATTCCGGCTGGCACCACCGCCACACCTATTTCTACCTAATAACAGCTGTGTTAGGCGCTGCTGTGTTCCGGTTGAAGGGTGTGGTAAGGGAGATAGACTTTTCCGAGGCGTTCCAGCTTAGTCTCAGGGTAGCGGCGCATCTGTGGCCGACCTCAGGTAGGAATATCTAATCCTATCTGGGGTTGATAACAGATGTCCATGGGCGGCGGTAGCCATTTAAAAAAAAAAAAAAAAAAAAAAAAAAAAAAAAAAAAAAAAAAAAAAAAAAAAAAAAAAAAAAAAAAAAAAAAAAAAAAAAAAAAAAAAAAAAAAAAACTCACGGAGGAATTAACGATATTAGTATTTAGATCATTTTCTGCATGGATTTATACATGACAATATGTGAAACTATGATCTGGGTGATGATATGTCAAACAAAATGATCGTATGGTATCGTACCGTATTCCTATTACATAGTTTCATAACAAATCTTATGTATTAACGATTGAAAGATACTTCAATTGAATGAAACAACAAAAGGATGATTTTATCATTTATTGTTTAAATTCTTGACAAATAAAAATCATTTTTAGACAAAAATCACTTTGACAACACTTTAATCCCTCTCATGGTGCACTTAAGAAGTATGAAGTAAGAGTACTAAATTATTCAACTTTAAAAAAAATGCAATGTATAGTAATATTTACTTTCAGTAGTAAAAACATTCAGCGGAGAACACCTACTTTCATGTCCATAAAAATCCAGTAACCGAATAACAAGCCCTCTAAAGAATAATTGTGACAATGTCGTAGATTGGACATTATTTAAGAACCCATTGTACTTCCCACATTTGCATTCGAAAGGTACGACAAGGTTGCGAAAACGTCCAAAGAATTTATTCAAATTATCCCTTGGGCTTTTTAAATTTATTTATTGCGGAATCCGTAAACATTTTTGGCCTAAATTTGTCCTCTTTAGGCGAAATTCCCTCATTTTTTGTTGCGATGGAATGAGTAAGCTTATGAATATCGATTGTACAGGACTACCGGATTGGAATGCACAGACAAAGGGTTCTTATTTATTCATTATTATCTTATATATAAAATTCTCGTGTCACAATGTTAGTTACCGTACTCCTCTGAAACGGCTTTACTGATTTTCACCAAATTTTATATGCATATTCAGTAGATCTGAGAATCGGCTACTATCTATTTTTCATACCCCTAGGTGATAAGGGTTGTTCAGCCTTAACATTTTTTTATTTATTTGGCAACACACCATTTGCCGGGTCAGCTAGTATTATATAAAATCCTTGAAAGCACAAGACCGATTCACACTTCACATGGTATACTATTCTGTCTAATTAAATAATCTCACAAGTTTCATACGTTATTTTTTATTATTCATTGAAATTTACACCATAAAAGTTCGCACAAGATATAACCGGCTACCAGTTAAACATGCTATGTTAAGTACATAGCATGTTTAACGATGTCTACGTACATAACAGTTCTTCAATAACGAGTGTCATTAAATGCTGTAATTCGTCCGATAATGAGCTACGTTGAGGTCGGAAGTGGCCTTTACGCGACTATACACTAAGATTGGTCATGTGTTGAATGCATATTTTATATATGATTTCTTTATTTCTCTAAATAGGGAATTTTAAACTATATATGATTTTAGACTAAATTTATCGCGGAATTGAGACATTATTATGTAACGGGTACTCACGAAATATCGGCAGTATAAAAAACGCATATCGTGAGTACCCGTTACAAAATAATATGTTTTAAAATATATTTTAAATATTCTTCCCTTGATCACTTTTTTATTACTAAAGCAGGATCTCTTGATAAATTACGGATATATAGACGCTTTTTAACTGTTGTTCTAAGAGTTTACGCTTCATTAATAAAAACTTATTTATAAATAAGTCGTATAAATAAGTTTACAGCGTTCTATCAGTACTTTAATTACGAGTGTCATTAAACGCTGTAACTCATGCAACACGTCGCCGACTGCATGCGGTCCGCTAATGAGCAATGTTGAGGTCGGAAGTGGCTTTTACGCGAATATGCCCTCAAATTGAAAACATGTTGATTGCACGTGAGAAGATTCTTTATGGAACTGTCTACGTCATCATTTCTTGAATATAATAAAATAAAAATAAAACCTGATTTTATTGCCACTACTTTGCACATTTAAAGTACTACTTACTGAAGAAGATGACTCGGTATTTTACGATTAAAGAAAATTAAATTTATGAATTTTAATTATAAGACAATATTTCACTTTACATAGTTCATATCAGTGCTTCAATTACAAGTGTCATTAAACGCTGTAACTCATGCAACACGTCGCCGACTGCATGCGGACCGCTAATGAGCCACGTTGAGGTCGGAAGTGGCTTTTACGCGACTATGTCCTCAAATTGAATACCTGTTGATTGCACGTGAAAAGATTCTGTAGGAAACTGCATACCTAATCATATCTTCAATATAATAAAATAAAACTCATCATCATCATCAATAAAAACTAATAATCTATAACTATATAAAATAAACTTGCAGGAGTGGTTATTACCACTCCCTTGGGACATGTTCCAGTGCTTACTGAAGATCTCTGGGTATTTACGATTTAAAAAAATCAGCCATATTGAGGCCAGACGTGGCTTTTACACGACATTGCATTAAAATTAAACACGTGTTGATTACACGTAAAAATCAAAATTGTTCATGGCTCTAAGTAGATTTCTTTAGAATACCAGAAATAACTTATATCTTTGCATTCTCTATTACAGTTTTTCAGTGTCTACGCGAAAATTCCACAACTTTTAAAGGTAAAATTAAATTTTACGCGTCCTTGCCAAAATCTTTTTAATAACATCTGTTAATCCAATACTGAGTTTATCTCTTTTATATCAGTGCTACGATTATAAGTGTCATTAAACGCCGTAACTCATGCGGCTCTTGCAATCTGCTAATGAGCCATGTTGAGGTCGGAAGTGAGCGTTGCGCGACTGTGCATTAAAATTGGACACGTGTTGATTGCACGTGTGAAATCAAAATTGTTCATGGCTCTAAGTAGTTTTCTTTAAAATACTAAAAATAAATTAATAACCAGAATAACGTTTTTCAATATATAAGCGAAAATTCTACATTTTTTTTAAGCATAATATTTATTTTAAACATTGCCACAATCTTTTTAATAACATCTGTTAATCCAATACTGAGTTTATATCTACACTAATATTATAAAGAGGAAAACTTTGCTTGTTTGTCTGGTTGTAATGAATAGACTCAAAAACTACTGGACCGATTTAAAAAAATCTTTCACCATTCGAAAGCTACATTATCCACGAGTAACATAGGCTATATTTTATATGAAATATATTTGATAAATAGGTTTTGAGGCGGTACAAAGTTTGCCGGGTCAGCTAGTCTTTTATATCAGTGCTACAATTACAAGTGTCATTAAACACCAAACTCATGCGACTCATGCAGTCTGCTAATGAGACATGTTGAGGACGGAAGTGGTCTTTACGCTAGTATGGGACAAAATTGGACACATGTTGCATGTGCACATGAGAACTGTAATTTATTTACACTATCCGATAGTTCAAACGTGATGCCATGTGTTGAGGTCGGAAGCTCTGCATTCGCTTTACACTAAAATTAGACATTGCTGACCTTTGGAAAATCGCGGCTAGATATAGAAGTCTCGAAAAGAGTTCTATAGTTTTGTAGTTAGTTAAGAAATAAACTATAGCCAATCACCTAGTTTTAATTTCCTACAATAGCCACGGGTGAAAAAGTACTAAAATTAATGTAGACAGAAATTACACGAAAAATTACCATCGTTTTTTGGCTTCTTAGAAAAACCATCTTTAGTTACGTGATTCATTTATTCGATCCAATCAGTATCAGTGCAATTCTCTACCAATACACAATGGCAATTACACAGATTTAGCTGTACGAAGAAGAAATCCTTACTAATATTATAAATCCGAAAGTAACTCTGTCTGCCTGTTTGTCTTTTTACTCATGCCTAAACTACTGAACCGATTTTAATGAAATTTTGTAAAAAGATAGTCTGAGACCCGAGAAAGGACATAGGATAGTTTTTATCCCGGAAATCCCACGGGAACTAGGTATCTAAGATCGATTAATCGGAGAATCGATCTTTTGGACAAAAAAGTCGATTATTATTATTTTTTTATTTATTTACTCTTTAAAGACCATGTTAAAAACAGTGTGGTGCAAAAGGCGGACTTAATGCTAAATAGCATTTAATCGATCTTAGTAAGGATTGAATCGCAAACTATGCATTTGATCAAGTGATGATCCTTAGCAAAGTTGTGTTGTCCATGATCCCACGAAAGTTTCAGAGTTGGTACAACCAATTTTCACCAGATCGCGCCACTTTTATTCCAGCCCCAACCAGTAAAGGTACGAATTTTCAGTTTTATGTATGTTATATTATTTCCTTTTAAACGCGGGCGAAGCCGCGGGCAAATACTAGTAGAAAACATTACGAATTGTGAATATATTAGGTCACATCTTCAAACCGACGTTGAACCTATTTCCACCACGTGCCAAGCAATCCCGAGTAACATACATATTATATTTCACAGCGCGAACCCAATCCATACATATGATAAAACGTCAAAACACAAATGAATTCGTTCGCATCGAGACGGACAGACATCAAGCGGACGCCATTAATAAGACAAATGGGCACAAATGTTCGTCTATATTAAGCGGACAAATGTTTGAGCTTACACGTGTTTTATTCCTGTAGTGTAAATTTTATTTCTATAAGATTGATTCATCCTCTCAGAAAATATGACAATAGCACGGATTTCTTAATAGATTGAGAATACTTTTCGAGTTGGAATTTATGTTAGGCGTGAAACAGATGTGACGGCATTATATATTTAAAACATCTCAATAAAATCAGTACTAACTGACGCTCGTAATTAATAATCGACCTTTAATTTTGCTGACTATCTTTTTACTTTATTATCAATTTATTAATTTTTTTGATCGCTATTTGACAACATCTAGTACGAAAAATTGTAATCTGTCTATCTATAGAAGGCAAAATTAAAAAAATACGTAATTAGTTTATTTTTACCTCAAAAAAGTCTAGTTTTTGACAAAAAATATAAAGCAACCGTGAAAGGGATGCACATTGTTATAGTCCGCGCCAAACTGCTAGTCCGCTCTGAAGTTGTCGCAAGCAGATGTAGTCATACAATTTGCTATGGCGATTCATTTCTATATTCAGAGCGGACTAGCAGTTTTACGCAGACTATATCTTTAACGGAAAAAACAATAAAAAACTCCACAAAATGCAACGTTTTTTATCGGATTCATTTGGAAACGATTCGTATTTTTTTAACTTTATCGAATCAAAAAGATACGTAGAGAATTTTTATTCAACCCAAATTGAATCAATTCGAACATCATGTAATCGAATCGCCTTTACAAAAGCGATTTTTACTTTTTCAGTTAATTAATTAACTGTGTTAACTTTTTTAATTAACAGTTTAAGCTGTGAGTTTATCAAACTGTAAATGATTGATTAAGATGTGGCGACTTAGATGAGTAATTAAAAACTAGCCAGAGTTAGCCGGACACGCATGGAAACGGGTCCGTACGATAAATGGTTACTTTTTGTGTTTTTTCTTAAATAGCTTTAAAACTAATTATTTCAATAAAATTAATATTAATTTAGGATGACATATCTTACATATCAAGCGCATGTACTATACACGAACGAAAGTTACAAAATTTTCTACTCCGGAGCACTCGGAAGGTGGTAGAACCCTTTGTGGTTCGATTCCGGCGGCACCACCGCCACACCTATTTCTACCTAATAACAGCTGTGTTAGGCCGCTGCTGTGTTTCCGGTTTGAAGGGTGTGGTAATGGGAGATAGACTTTTCCGAGGCGTTCCAGCTAGTCCTCAGGGGTAGCGGCGCATCTGTGGCCGACCTCAGGTAGGAATATCTAATCCTATCTGGGTTTGATAACAGATGTCCATGGCGGCCGGTAGCCATTTAAAAAAAAAAAAAAAAAAAAAAAAAAAAAAAAAAAAAAAAAAAAAAAAAAAAAAAAAAAAAAAAAAAACTCACGGAGGAATTAACGATATTAGTATTTAGATCATTTTCTGCATGGATTTATACCTGACAATATGTGAAACTATGATCTGGGTGATGATATGTCAAACAAAATGATCGTATGGTATCGTACCGTATTCCTATTACATAGTTTCATAACAAATCTTATGTATTAACGATGAAAGATACTTCAATTGAATGAAACAACAAAAGGATGATTTTATCATTTATTGTTTAAATTCTTGACAAATAAAAATCATTTTTAGACAAAAATCACTTTGACAACACTTTAATCCCCTCTCATGGTGCACTTAAGAAGTATGAAGTAAGAGTACTAAATTATTCCAACTTTAAAAAAATGCAATGTATAGTAATATTTACTTTCAGTAGTAAAACATTCAGCGGAGAACACCTACTTTCATGTCCATAAAATCAGTAACCGAATAACAAGCCCTCTAAAGAATAATTGTGACAATGTCGTAGATTGGACATTATTTAAGAACCCATTGTACTTCCCACATTTGCATTCGAAAGGTACGACAAGGTTGCGAAAACGTCCAAAGAATTTATTCAAATTATCCCTTGGGCTTTTTAAATTTATTTATTGCGGAATCCGTAAACATTTTTGGCCTAAATTTGTCCTCTTTAGGCGAAATTCCCTCATTTTTTGTTGCGATGGAATGAGTAGCTTATGAATATCGATTGTACAGGACTACCGGATTGGAATGCACAGACAAAGGGTTCTTATTTATTCATTATTATCTTATATATAAAATTCTCGTGTCACAATGTTAGTTACCGTACTCCTCTGAAACGGCTTACTGATTTTCACCAAATTTTATATGCATATTCAGTAGATCTGAGAATCGGCTACTATCTATTTTTCATACCCCTAGGTGATAAGGGTTGTTCAGCCTTAACATTTTTTTATTTATTTGGCAACACACCATTTGCCGGGTCAGCTAGTATTATATAAAATCCTTGAAAGCACAAGACCGATTCACACTTCACATGGTATACTATTCTGTCTAATTAAATAATCTCACAAGTTTCATACGTTATTTTTTATTATTCATTGAAATTTACACCATAATAAAGTTCGCACAAGATATAACCGGCTACCAGTTAAACATGCTATGTTAAGTACATAGCATGTTTAACGATGTCTACGTACATAACAGTTCTTCAATAACGAGTGTCATTAAATGCTGTAATTCGTCCGATAATGAGCTACGTTGAGGTCGGAAGTGGCCTCTTACGCGACTATACACTAAGATTGGTCATGTGTTGAATGCATATTTTATATATGATTTCTTTATTTCTCTAAATAGGGAATTTTAAACTATATATGATTTTAGACTAAATTTATCGCGGAATTGAGACATATTATTATGTAACGGGTACTCACGAAATATCGGCAGTATAAAAACGCATATCGTGAGTACCCGTTACAAAATAATATGTTTTTAAAATATATTTTAAATATTCTTCCCTTGATCACTTTTTTATTACTAAAGCAGGATCTCTTGATAAATTACGGATATATAGACGCTTTTTAACTGTTGTTCTAAGAGTTTACGCTTCATTAATAAAAACTTATTTATAAATAAGTCGTATAAATAAGTTTACAGCGTTCTATCAGTACTTTAATTACGAGTGTCATTAAACGCTGTAACTCATGCAACACGTCGCCGACTGCATGCGGTCCGCTAATGAGCAATGTTGAGGTCGGAAGTGGCTTTTACGCGAATATGCCCTCAAATTGAAAACATGTTGATTGCACGTGAGAAGATTCTTTATGGAACTGTCTACGTCATCATTTCTTGAATATAATAAAATAAAAATAAAACCTGATTTTATTGCCACTACTTTGCACATTTAAAGTACTACTTACTGAAGAAGATGACTCGGTATTTTACGATTAAAGAAAATTAAATTTATGAATTTTAATTATAAGACAATATTTCACTTTACATAGTTCATATCAGTGCTTCAATTACAAGTGTCATTAAACGCTGTAACTCATGCAACACGTCGCCGACTGCATGCGGACCGCTAATGAGCCACGTTGAGGTCGGAAGTGGCTTTTACGCGACTATGTCCTCAAATTGAATACCTGTTGATTGCACGTGAAAAGATTCTGTAGGAAACTGCATACCTAATCATATCTTCAATATAATAAAATAAAACTCATCATCATCATCAATAAAACTAATAATCTATAACTATAATAAAATAAACTTGCAGGAGTGGTTATTACCACTCCCTTGGGACATGTTCCAGTGCTTACTGAAGATCTCTGGGTATTTTACGATTTAAAAAAATCAGCCATATTGAGGCCAGACGTGGCTTTTACACGACATTGCATTAAAATTAAACACGTGTTGATTACACGTAAAAAATCAAAATTGTTCATGGCTCTAAGTAGATTTCTTTAGAATACCAGAAATAACTTATATCTTTGCATTCTCTATTACAGTTTTTCAGTGTCTACGCGAAAATTCCACAACTTTTAAAGGTAAAATTAAATTTTACGCGTCCTTGCCAAAATCTTTTTAATAACATCTGTTAATCCAATACTGAGTTTATCTCTTTTATATCAGTGCTACGATTATAAGTGTCATTAAACGCCGTAACTCATGCGGCTCTTGCAATCTGCTAATGAGCCATGTTGAGGTCGGAAGTGAGCGTTGCGCGACTGTGCATTAAAATTGGACACGTGTTGATTGCACGTGTGAAATCAAAATTGTTCATGGCTCTAAGTAGTTTTCTTTAAAATACTAAAAATAAATTAATAACCAGAATAACGTTTTTCAATATATAAGCGAAAATTCTACATTTTTTTTAAGCATAATATTTATTTTAAACATTGCCACAATCTTTTTAATAACATCTGTTAATCCAATACTGAGTTTATATCTACACTAATATTATAAAGAGGAAAACTTTGCTTGTTTGTCTGGTTGTAATGAATAGACTCAAAAACTACTGGACCGATTTAAAAAAATCTTTCACCATTCGAAAGCTACATTATCCACGAGTAACATAGGCTATATTTTATATGAAATATATTTGATAAATAGGTTTTGAGGCGGTACAAAGTTTGCCGGGTCAGCTAGTCTTTTATATCAGTGCTACAATTACAAGTGTCATTAAACACCATAACTCATGCGACTCATGCAGTCTGCTAATGAGACATGTTGAGGACGGAAGTGGTCTTTACGCTAGTATGGGACAAAATTGGACACATGTTGCATGTGCACATGAGAACTGTAATTTATTTACACTATCCGATAGTTCAAACGTGATGCCATGTTGAGGTCGGAAGCTCTGCATTCGCTTTACACTAAAATTAGACATTGCTGACCTTTGGAAATCGCGGCTAGATATAGAAGTCTCGAAAAGAGTTCTATAGTTTTGTAGTTAGTTATAGAAATAAACTATAGCCAATCACCTAGTTTTAATTTCCTACAATAGCCACGGGTGAAAAAGTACTAAAATTAATGTAGACAGAAATTACACGAAAAATTACCATCGTTTTTTGGCTTCTTAGAAAAACCATCTTTAGTTACGTGATTCATTTATTCGATCCAATCAGTATCAGTGCAATTCTCTACCAATACACAATGGCAATTACACAGATTTAGCTGTACGAAGAAATCCTTACTAATATTATAAATCCGAAAGTAACTCTGTCTGCCTGTTTGTCTTTTTACTCATGCCTAAACTACTGAACCGATTTTAATGAAATTTTGTAAAAAGATAGTCTGAGACCCGAGAAAGGACATAGGATAGTTTTTATCCCGGAAATCCCACGGGAACTAGGTATCTAAGATCGATTAATCGGAGAATCGATCTTTTGGACAAAAAAGTCGATTATTATTATTTTTATTTATTTATTTACTCTTTAAAGACCATGTTAAAACAGTGTGGTGCAAAAGGCGGACTTAATGCTAAATAGCATTTAATCGATATTAGTAAGGATTGAATCGCAAACTATGCATTTGATCAAGTGATGATCCTTAGCAAAGTTGTGTTGTCCATGATCCCACGAAAGTTTCAGAGTTGGTACAACCAATTTTCACCAGATCGCGCCACTTTTATTCCAGTAAAGGTACGAATTTTCAGTTTTATGTATGTTATATTATTTCCTTTTAAACGCGGGCGAAGCCGCGGGCAAATACTAGTAGAAAACAATTACGAATTGTGAATATATTAGGTCACATCTTCAAACCGACGTTGAACCTATTTCCACCACGTGCCAAGCAATCCCGAGTAACATACATATTATATTTCACAGCGCGAACCCAATCCATACATATGATAAAACGTCAAAACACAAATGAATTCGTTCGCATCGAGACGGACAGACATCAAGCGGACGCCATTAATAAGACAAATGGGCACAAATGTTCGTCTATATTAAGCGGACAAATGTTTGAGCTTACACGTGTTTTATTCCTGTAGTGTAAATTTTATTTCTATAAGATTGATTCATCCTCTCAGAAAATATGACAATAGCACGGATTTCTTAATAGATTGAGAATACTTTTCGAGTTGGAATTTATGTTAGGCGTGAAACAGATGTGACGGCATTATATATTTTAAAACATCTCAATAAAATCAGTACTAACTGACGCTCGTAATTAATAATCGACCTTTAATTTTGCTGACTATCTTTTTACTTTATTATCAATTTATTAATTTTTTTGATCGCTATTTGACAACATCTAGTACGAAAAATTGTAATCTGTCTATCTATAGAAGGCAAAATTAAAAAAATACGTAATTAGTTTATTTTTACCTCAAAAAAGTCTAGTTTTTGACAAAAAATATAAAGCAACCGTGAAAGGGATGCACATTGTTATAGTCCGCGCCAAACTGCTAGTCCGCTCTGAAGTTGTCGCAAGCAGATGTAGTCATACAATTTGCTATGGCGATTCATTTCTATATTCAGAGCGGACTAGCAGTTTTACGCAGACTATATCTTTAACGGAAAAACAATAAAAAACTCCACAAAATGCAACGTTTTTTATCGGATTCATTTGGAAAACGATTCGTATTTTTTTAACTTTATCGAATCAAAAAGATACGTAGAGAATTTTTATTCAACCCAAATTGAATCAATTCGAACATCATGTAATCGAATCGCCTTTACAAAAGCGATTTTTACTTTTTCAGTTAATTAATTAACTGTGTTAACTTTTTTAATTAACAGTTTAAGCTGTGAGTTTATCAAACTGTAAATGATTGATTAAGATGTGGCGACTTAGATGAGTAATTAAAAACTAGCCAAGAGTTAGCCGGACACGCATGGAAACGGGTCCGTACGATAAATGGTTACTTTTTGTGTTTTTTCTTAAATAGCTTTAAAACTAATTATTTCAATAAAATTAATATTAATTTAGGATGGTTACAACAAAACCTTAGATCTGATATCACAAAGTGCAGTCTGAGAAATGAGTGTTTGTATAATATGACCTCTAAACGCGCTAAGTAAATAATATTTATTTAAGCTACACGTTTGTGCTTAGGACACAGACATAGATAGGTATGCGAAATGTTAACTTTTTTTGATGTGAAACATCTATAGCCGCACGTAAAACAGATTTCTGGCGTGGCGACGCCACGCTATACGATGGTATATATATACAGTCTATATGCAGTAGTGTGTACGATGTGGCGACGCGTCGCCATGCGCAAAAATCATAATATTTTATTTTATCATTATGACATATTTAGTTC
This sequence comes from Epargyreus clarus clarus, assembly GCA_014595695.2. Taxonomy (NCBI): domain Eukaryota; kingdom Metazoa; phylum Arthropoda; class Insecta; order Lepidoptera; family Hesperiidae; genus Epargyreus; species Epargyreus clarus. The sequence goes on from JACTTY020000019.1 coordinate 620,417, forward strand.
CTATCACAATATGTTATTTTCTGCATATTACTTTTACAAAATAATGTCGATGTTTCACATCTGCCAGGCGTCCCGTGACGGCTCACATTGTTTTTTTTATAATATAGGAGTAGCAGACGAGCGTGTAGTCCACCTGATGGTAAATGGCTACTGCCGCCCATGGTCATCTGTAATCAACCCCAGATAGGAATTAGATATTCCTACCTGAGGTCGGCCACAGATGCGCCGCTACCCCTAAGGACTTAGCTGGAACGCCTCGGAAAAGTATATCTCCCTTACCACACCCTTCAAAACTAAATCGGACTATTAGATTTGGAGTAAATTGTTTGTGAAGGACAGACGGACGGATTTACAGACAAACCCACGAGTGATATTTTTAGGGTTCCGTTCCTTCATCGTGACGTACGCAACCCTAATAGCCTTAACTAACCAATTTTTCGTTACTTTGTTGATTGATTTTTATACACCGTATTCCGCATATGCACGTACTTAACTCTTCAAAAAGATTACTACATAATTATATTAACACAAAGAAAATAGACAGAGATCTTATGCAAATAGGTATAGGTATAATATTTCCGCCTCATAACAGCAGCGTCATAACGTTATTAATCTGTGGCAGCGTTAAGCGCTGCTGTGTTCTGGTTTGAAGGGTGTAGTAAGGGAGACATACTTTATCGAGATGTACCAGCTTAGTGCTCAGTGGTAGCAGCGCACCTGTGGCCGACCTCAGGTAGGAATATCGTATCCAATCTGGGGTTGATTACAGATGTCCTTGAGCGGCAGTAGCCACTCATCTCACAGGTGGACCTGCTCGTCTGCTACTTCTACATGATATAAAAAGGTATAAAACTTAAAATAGCTCAACAAAATCTAATCTAATCCACTATGAAGATTTACTAGAGATCTCTCTCAAAGGCGAGTAAATAACAATAATTGAATTAAACATTGATACAATATTACTGCGTTAATCCTTTAAGTTAGATACGTTGTTTTGACGTCAAGATTATGCGGATTAACTACAGCGTCAAAATAATTAGCGCGAATAGAGAATTGATAATGCGTCATGGTTAATTATTAATTGGATCGTTAATATGTAATAACGTCGATTCGCGGCGTTATTACATATTAACTTTATATGCATATCTATAGGTAGCCTAGGGATTAGATTCGGTCTCTCGATCTAGAGGTACTAGGTTCGAATCTCGCATCTCCAATTTTCTACTTATGTGCTTATTAGAACATAATTATCAGTCACTTTATGACAAAGGAAAATAGACCTAAGAGCTCTCAAACATAAAGTTTTAAACAACATGCACCTTATGTTAATGCTAATTACGGAATTGATCAGGCCCAGGTCTGTGGACATTGGCTTAAGCTTACTCTTACTATGAGAGGAAAGCCGCTCAGGAATCGAATAGAAATGGATTAAAGACGACAGTCTAAAAATTTTTAAATATTTACATCTACAATATACATATTTATATTTATCATCATAAGAGACAAACTTGAAAGATGATTATGATGAAAAACTAGTCATTTTCGAGTTTCGGAGTCATCTAATCACCAGAGTTGACAGCGTGATAGAGTATACCATACCGGTCACACGCGCAGAGGGTTCCTGGTTCTATCTCCGGTCAGACATATACTTAAATGTCAAATTTAGATTTGTATTCTAGTGTTCGTCTTCATGTGTGTCCATGACACCCACGTCACACGCAATCCACTTTGAAGGTGGTAGAACCTTTTGTGGTTCGACTCCGGCGGTACCACCGCCACACCTATTTCTACCTAATAACAACAGTGTTAGGCGCTGCTGTGTTCCGGTTTGAAGGGTGTGGTAAGGGAGATAGACTTTTCCGAGGCGTTCCAGCTTAGTCCTCAGGGGTAGCGGCGCATCTGTGGCCGACCTCAGGTAGGAATATCTAATCCTATCTGGGGTTGATTACAGATGTCCATGGGCGGCAGTAGCCACTTACCATCAGGTGGACTGCATGCTCGTCTGCTACTCTCATATTATAAAAAAAAAAAAAAAAAAAATAAAGCTGAAAACAGTCTAAAAACACAATAACACGCGCCAATGAATAGTTTCATGCGAGCTATTCAATAAACATTTAATTTTATTGAACCCGCGTATGATAATGTTTTGACGTGGCGTGTTTATTTCTGAATCAATTTAGATCTATCAGAGTGATTGAACGATCCACCTAGTTAGCTCTAGCGGGGATTTAAGACAGATTTACTTATGATATGTAGAAATGTGTATTATAGTGTTCATTTATAGACTGACTGAGCGTGGCAGTCAAAATGTATTCTTCTATATTTTATTATTTATTATTAACTAGTTTTATAACCGTGCAGTTTGTTTATTTCTTTTGTCTTGTATTTGTAATTGTACTGTGTGTTGCAATATTCCTGAATAAAGTATTTTCTTTCTTCTTTCTATACAATTTGTCTGGTATATTTAATACAGCCCTGTAGAGACAAGCTGGTAAAACTGTTTTTTTTTTTATAAAGGAGTAGCAGACAAGCATGGATTCCACCTGATAGTAAGTGGCTACTACACCCATGGATCCTAAGCCCCAGATTAGATTAGATTTCTAGTTGAGGTCGGCCACAGAAGCGCCGTTACCACTGAGGACTAAGCTGGAACGATTCGGAAAAGTATGTCTCCCTTACCCCACTCTTCAGACCAGAACACAGCAGCGTTTAACACACAATCATGAACTATGCCTATGTACCTATGTCCACGTAGTTAGTAATTCGGCTCTCAATCTGAGAACTGTGGTTCAAATCCCGTGCCTTACTATATTTCGGACTTACCTCTCTCAACCTTCCTTCTACCTCTTATTTTCGACTGTGTATTAAACATTGATAACCGCTTGTTTAAAGGGTGATGGAAAACAACGTGAGATAAACAACATTCTCAAAAGCGTATGAAGATCACATGTCATCCCACACTAAGTACGGTTAACAGGTAAGTTAGTTCCAACAATGGAACTCGTAGCACTGACACAGATCTGCTGCAAACACGATAGGGTATAAAACTTTGTAACTAGATCGTTGGAACAAGATGAGTCGGCGACTTGCGGGGTTCTTACACACTGGTGGCAGCTGCACGTAATTATTTAGCGAGTGATAATTATAAAGAATTTTTACAAGCTTTTATTAGGTTGCTTTGGTTCAGTTGGATTTAGACCAATTAATCACAAAAGATTGATAGTTAATTGTATCAGGCGTTACTTTGCGGAAATCCATGCTATTAAGTTAAGATGACAGTTGTTTACATTTCATTTCCTTATTATCACACAACTGTCATCAGTTGTTTAGATTTCATTGTGGAGGGGAGGGTTGGATACCATTATAATAAATGATCTGATGATGCTCCGTTTTGGAGCGAAACACGTGTTGGTGGTGGTATGTATGGTGGTGTATATTTTTAATTTTTTCATCTGCATGCATCCTTTGAGGGAAGGAGGGTGGTACATACTGCATGGTTTAAAATATATACCATCATACATATTTGTAGCGGATTGTTGCGAAGTAGTTTTAATCTTAACTTAACAAAAGATTGAGTTGAATTTTTGCATGCACGTTTCGATTGGATGAAAATGCTATGCATGCTTAGGGACGTATTTCTAAATGTAATATGGCGGACATCGTGATATGGCGCATCAATTATATTTTACGCATGTTTTAAATATTTTTTTCAAATTTTTAAGTTCATATTCTCCTTAGACTAGTAGAGGTGGCATCTTATATGTTATGGCTATTTAATATGTGAGAAGTGAGTAAGAATTGTAGAAAATATTCATCAGTTATTCCAACTTACTTCTTATAAGCTCTTAATAGATTTAGACGCAGAAATAAAATGTAAATTTAACACTACATAAGAAGTTCAACTGTATCTGCAGGTGACCTTCGCGAGATTCTCCCGTGACAACTAGTGTGGTTAGACCTTATGGCGGTCTTTAAAGATTTTATTCCACAGTGGAGGTAAGTCACTGGTTTATGCAGTTGGGAGTGAATTTGAGTTAAAAAAAAGTAAGAAAGTGTCTCGCGGCGTCTATCAATGAGTTTCCTAAGAATACAAAAAACTAAATGACTTCAGTAAAAACTTTTTTATAAACGGGACGCCTCACCTTCATGATTCTCATATGTCATGTTTACATAATTGCAGGGATGAGAATTTTGGATTTTTTTATCGCACATTCCAACTTCATTCTTATAGGTTCTCAATAGATTTCGATGTAACGGTAATAAAATGTACCTAGAATTAACAGCATAAGAAGTTCGATTGTACCTGCAGGTGAACTTTGTGAGAAGCTCCGTGACAGCTAATGCGGTTAGACCTTACGGCGGTCTTTAAAGATTTTATTCCACAGTGGAGGTAAGTCACTGGTTTATGCAGTTGGAGTGAATTTGAGTTAAACTCAAAAAGTTAGAAAGTTTCTCGCGGCGTCTAAGAAACTTGGCTGAGGAAAGTCGCTTCGTTTCTATTTTTTTGCAAAATGGAACTTTAGTTATTTTTTTTGCAAATCACGGAAGACTAGGTTTATAAATTATTCTTTTGCAATAGCTTTTGTAGATACTTGCATTGGTAGATAAAGAGAGATGAAGAAGTTTTCTACGGCAACGCACACTAGGATTCGCAATTGTGGGTGGCATAGATACACAGTACACACATACATACACACACAAACTCACACCGAGACCCCAAACAAATTTAATGTAGCCCAATTGAGTTTAAGAATATAAAATGATTAAGGATATAAAATTGGTATTGGTTGGTTTGGTTGGTAAAAGGAGCCCGTACAGTTCAAGGAGGTACCACCGTCACACCTATTTCTTATGAAGAACTTCTCGGCAAAAGAGTGTGGATGTTGGCTGAATTACATATGAGGAGATCTTAGTCATCAGGAGTGGCAACTCATCTGTGATGGGCTTCAGATAGAATCCTTGTTCTATATGGAGTTATTCACAAATATAGCAGAGGAACAACCACTTGATGGTAAATAGCCTCCCATGCCACTCGTGGTCACCTGAGGTCAGCCACTGATGCGCCGCTACTCCTTTTTTTTTCGTGGGGAAACCCTTCTTGGGTTCCTCTCGGCTGCAGGGGCAGTGGAGAGGATATGCCGGACTCTTACCGGCTAAAACCCCACGGTGTTCCTCTGAACGCCCTTTTTCGGGACCACGGGTACGCTAAAAGCACTCGTCCGCGATCCCAACGGCGCTGAGGACTAAACTGGAACGCCTCGGAAAAGTATGTCTCCCACACCCTTCAAACCAGAACACAGTAGCGCTTAACACTGCTGTTATAAGGCAGAAATAGGTGTGGCGCTGGTGCCGCCGGAGTCCAACCACAAAGAGTTCTAGCACCTTCTACTTACCTCATTAGTAGTAACAGCATTCTGTTACTACTTTATTATAAAAGATACAACTAACATAACAGTATACTCTCATTTAAAGGAGCTCATAGATGTAATATTAAAGTCCTATGTTATACTTAACTCAGTCGAGTGTACATATTCAAGCTAGTGTACGTCTTGCAACTGTTAGGTACTTAGACATCATTACAGTTCGCGTTAACTGGGGCTTAAGTTATGAGCGACAGCGGGGGAGAAAATATCAGTTTTTTAAATGCATATATTTTATTAATTCATGTTTTTTGCTTTTAAATTTCTACGATTTTAGCCTAAAATTATCGCGGATTTGGGATATTTTACATACACGCGCATACAATTTGCGGTTTTTCAATTTTTTATTGCCCATATTACGACCCAGTCGCGTAGATCGTGGTCACGGCGAAACAAATAATAGCGATTTAAATTTCTTACCAAATAAAAACCCAACTATGTGTGCACTACGTTTCAGATCTATCAAAGTGCGAGTGATAGAAACTCAAGTCGCGGTTTAGTGGGACTCATGCCGCTCAATATTAGTCCGCAATCATCTCCAACTCATCCCACACAACGTCACTATATAAGGTGTACTGTAGTCGAACTGTATGCGTAGCTTACGTGACAAAATGTACCAATGTACCGATAGTTTGCAAGTCGTCCGCTATAGAACGCCCGCGTGACAGGAAATAGACCAATTCCGCGATCGCCTCTAACATACACCGAACAACGCCACTATAGGCAAGGTGTAACAGCGAAAAACTTGGCAACTTATTACAAGCGGGTGTGCGCCCGCGATAACAACTCGCGCGGTTTAGTGGGACTCGTGTCGCTGAGTGTACGTATATCATCGCTGTCTTGTACGACATACGTGATATGCGTGATGAAGTTTCTCTTGATATAGTATAAAGCGTATATGATACGTACCTTGATGTGCTCTTATTTACATTTTAAATAGTACCTACTAGTTTGTATGTTCGTTGTCATCAGGCAGAGGTTGCATTGCATCTTCCTTCTAGCGACCGTTTTTTTTGTGCTGATTATAGACATTTAGGTGTTGTGGTAGAGAAGTATAGGCTACTACGAAGGTCCAGTGCTTCATAGGTGCATAACAGCGTTAGCTACATCAGTACATACCTGCAACAAGAGAAAAATACGATTAGAAATGTATTACTTCAACCAGCGCGTTCTTCATACAATTCTGACAGATTAGATAATTTCCATCCTTAGCCAATCGAACCTTTAGGGTATTTTTTGTCGAATGTTATTTTTAATGTTATTTAAATCTATATTCACACGACTCCACGCACGCAAGTATTTAAATTAATGAAATCGTTACAAACAACGTGTTCCATATTTTAACATTAAATGGACGCACAAAAGCTTTTATACTTTTATGAATAGACCCACCATGGCTCTGTTCAATTGAGATTTAAAAACATGTCTTAATGAATATTAATAACAATTTCAGCTTAACGTTATGAAATTGCGTTAATGGAATGCAAATGAATGATTTTAATATACACATTTATAAAATGGTTAATTGTTTCTACTTAGACCGAAAAAGATAATGTTAAAAAAACAGCTAAGGGCTATAACAGAAAGAATCAATGGCAATAATGGTTCCCGTACGCCAATAGATCAATCAGCGTCGAGGACGGCTACCTTCGGGTTTAGTGCGGTAAGAATCCCACATAACCCTTCGTTGCTCCCACTGCACCAGGTACCTTTTGAAGGTTTCCCACTCGTAAACGAAAAAAAACTGCTTTTGTCCATAGGTTTTAGGCACTTATTTAATAGTGTGAAATATACGATGGTCAAAGCAAACGTAGTAACACTACACACTCCCACCTACAGACCGAGTTTAATCTAATTTCGTAAACGTAATTCGATACGTTACACGTTCCAGCACGCAAACGTATATAACTTGGTAAAACTTTCCGAATGAATAATGTCGTTGAAATGTTAGATAAAAACAACTGTATGCTACTTAATATAATTTGAATAGAAAAGTTTTAAGCGATTTCGTTAATTTACGCTTATTGTAACGCCAAATTATTGTTTTAAAAAAATACCGCACTTACTTTTAAGTTTACAAATATGTATTACTACTGTAATACACGACATCACTTCAGATTAAAACCTACGTTAGATTTTTCTTTTATTTAAAAGGTATAAGATTTTCAATCATATAAATCATTTTTAAAATATAGATCTTTTTTAAAATTTTATATTTTAAAAGCTAATATCAATAGTGTCGAACCAATAAGCAGTAACGTAGCGTGCCTTAGACGAGCCCTATATCAACAGTTATCGGGGGCCCCCAAACATATTTTTTTTTATTTTTTTTATATATTTTCGAAGTGAAAACTTCATTAAGTATTTTTATCACATCTGTTTTACCCGGCAAGTACGGTCTAAGAGTTTCAATAAAATTGTGAATAACATTTAACACATAAACACACATAGGGCCCCAGTCGCTCAGGGGCCCCGTATCATTAATACAGGTGATACAGCGGTAGCTACGCCCCGGACAATAAGCAATTGTCGTAATCGATATGCGACATTTCCCGAAATCGTTAAATACGCTCTGACCTGCTTCTTTTGACGCGCCGAAAAGTATAATTAAGTATAATACACTATAAAGAAGTATAACTTCTTCTAACTTCTAACTAAAAATAACTAAAATAAACTAACTATAAATCTCAATCGAACTATCAATTTCTTCCTGCGCAAAAGGAGTATAATTGTAACTCCAAAAATAAGTGTTACTTCTATAATAGTTGACCGTGCAGACCGACAGGAAGTTTAAGTTTTTTCCCAAAGAAACATACCTAAACAAACTTCCAATATCCATCAATCGCGAGATACACGACGAACCAAGCCTTCATTCATCATTACCTAAGTTTATTTGTCCGTCCAGCGTTGAGAGAGAGCGGTTGTTAGCATCGTCTTGTGTGGGCGGGCGGATGGGAGCTAGACTGCCAATTATTAATACAGTGGACGGGATTAGTCCTGGGTTTTGGGGAATTTGTGCAGACCGTACTAGTGCTGTATAGAGAGCTTAGAATCCAGACTCTGGGGCATAATACATCGTAATATACTAAACAACACAGAAAATTTTATTATTAATGTACATAAATAAATGAACGTAAGTACGAACGTCATCACCACTATATAATGCGGGGCATTGTTCTAGCTAGGATTATATAAGGCATAGGAGACAGTCTACCACGCTGTATTAATGTGAATTGCAGGAGGCCTTCACTACCGTATTACTAGCAATCAAAAAATTGTAAAAGAATATCCAACTTCAAATTTCATTCTGTTGAAAAATTATAAAAATCTCCACTTTAAGCCTTCCTTCCGCAAACAGCAAAAAAAACTGATTCGAAAATAAAGACCAGCATAAAACGTCTCATTTAATAAACGGTTAACGTTAACGTAACGATGGCCAACTGCTCTATTAATCCGTAAATAATTTAGTTCGTTAGCGAAATGTCCGGAGAGGAGCGAAAACAACGAAAACGAGCTCCCCGCGACTGTACCGGAAAAGTTTCCGACGGAGACGGTACGGTCAGCGTCACGAGTTTGTGATTGGAACCTTCAGGGGTGAAAGGAGCGGTCATCCGTATATACATATACAGGGTGAATTTCTTAAAATTAAGACTTTTCCTTTAATTTGTCATATAACATTACTTCCCAGAATTTGATTCTTATAAGCGACACTATGAGATAGTGGAATAATATAGAGGTGAATTTTTTCAAAATGAATTCGTTCTATTCCCGACTAAGGAAAAATATATTTTCAAAAACGAATGATGCAGTTTTCATTTTTAGCAAAATCGGCCTCGTAACTCCTTTCAGCATTTGTCGCTAATCCTCATAGTTACGGATTAGGCCCTGAAGGCCTATTTGAAAAATTCACCCTGTATATATAGTCACAGTCAGTGTAACCAAACTTCAGAACTAAAACGCAATACAACGTACTTTTAAAAAACGGTTATCCTTATTTTGTTTATTAATATTTGTTTAGAAGATAGGATTTCAAATGTAAAATAGGGATATGGAAAAATAAACTAAATGTACTGTTAAAATAGTAGACCTGGTAACACTGTATGTAGAACCGAAGCTCAAGTGTTTCGATTATCAGTATGCGAACGAGCGTCCGCTGCACGTTTAGAAAGCTCATACTATTTACTACCGTTTCCTATATATGTCTCTCTACAACACAACTTCACTGTAGATAGATCGACAAAGATTAAATCAACCCGTGACTGACGATTTCAAGTCGCCAATAAGACTGACCGCCCATCGGTTGGGCGTTGGTAAAGCTACTATACTTTACGGTAAAGCTACCATGCTGCTTTAGCTACCGACCAGTTGATAAGTCGTTGATACTAGGGCGTCCATTTTGTTGATTGAGCGACTGACTAGCGCTTAAGCACGTGATCATTAATTTCTAATACGCATTAAACTGAAAAAAAAATGAGGCGAATAGAACTTAAACCTTTGACCTTCCGATTGAGTGATCGAGTTTACAACCATTAGAATATTACTGCTTCTAAAACAATTTTCCTATTTTATTATATCTTCTCTCAAAATAATCTCTCCTTTTTTGCTATCGGTACAAACCTATTAAAATTCGTTTTTTGGGAACTTCTTTGTTGTTCCGTCAACTTCGTTTTTAAGCCTCTTTTAATTCTATCAATTGTATTGGCTTGCAAATAGAGCCTTTGTTCATAATTGAAAATGTATTTTGTTAAATTGAATCTGGCGTTTTAATGTTATTTTCAATGAAAATAGCAATCAATTTGATGGCAAGATAAATATTATCCTTATTACATTTTCGGCTTTTTTCTCGTGTTAAAAATAAATGCTACCATCCAAAATTTAATTAATTTGCACGAGATCGGAACCTTTTAATTACCTGTTTGAAATATGATAATATTCACGTGTACATCTTCACTAATATTATAAAGAGGAGAACTTTGTTTGTTTGGTTGTAATGAATAGGCTCAAAACTACTGGACCGATTTTAAAAATTCTTTCACCATTCGAAAGCTACATTATCTACGAGTAACATGGGCTATATTTTATATCAAACATATTTGATAAGATTTTTAGGCGGTACAAAGTTGGCCAGGTTAGCTAGTATATTATATGAATATAGGTAAAACACAATAAAATAAGCACTCCACGATAAGCGGCGTCTTTCAATCCCCTTGACGCAAAAGTTAAAGGATGAAACGATTTCTGATAAGGGTCTTAGTGTTTCAGCTCTTTTCTTTGAGGCCAAGACACTGACTCATTGTGCAGAATTATATATGAAGATAACTTACTATATACTTGTTTGTAAATTGTTGAAATATTCCAGCGATTTCGTACAAAATAAAAATGAAGGATTTTATTCTCACAATTCAGCATTAAAAATAACTGCGTATTGAATATATTTACTGAGCCTACACGCCAACAGGAAATACTAATGAACAACAGCGTTCCACAAAGCAAACTTAGCCGCAAATATATTTGTTTACAAACGTTCACGATGGGGGGACATTTGTCAAAAATCCGACACGGATCCACTGACGGTAATTATGAACCACCACGCTTACACTGTCCCGGTATGATTAATTGCTCTCGCCTCGAACACACAACGATTTTAGACCTTTTCACTTTGACATAGAACCGTTAGTATGCCGTTAGAGTGAAACCAGGGTCGGATTTAGCAACGTTGCTACTGCCCCAGGGCCCCCATAACAAAGGGGCCCCCATAAGAAACATGAAAATGTACTCATTTGTTGTTAAAAATCCGACACGGATACACCGAATGATTAATTGCTCTCACCTCGAACACAACGATTTTAGACCTTTTCCCTGTGACATAGAACCGTTAGTATGTCGTTAGAGAAAAGCCAGGGCAGGATTTAGCAGCTATAATATACTTGTACTATAGCCCCGGGGCCTCGAAAAGAAAAGGGCCCCCATTAGATACGAAGAAAATATCCACATTTCGACGTCTCAGCAATTCTTATATTTCTTTCCACGTCGTCTTTTTCACATTTTACTAACAATATATGTTTAAATAATATTATTTCTTTGCAATACATTTTTGAAAGACTTTACGGAATAAAAGCGTGTTAATAAGGACCATTTATTCGCAAAATAATAAGAGGACTCAACTTCTTCGTTAGCCCAACTTCCACGCCTCCAAATCCGGCCCTGACCAAAGCTGTTAGACGAAGCCCAAAATTGTTTGCGTTCAGATTATAAGGTTAATACGGTCATCTTTGCGGTTGGAGATCGTTTTAATTACCCCCGTTTATTATACGGTACGTGTTTAAAATTTGAGAAGTTAATCCATGATCTGTTTAATCTATAAATAGAATTTAATAGCTTTTTGATGTGTAACATCTAGTGTGGAGTAGACCGGCGGTTGGCGTGACGACGTTTCACGCCATGATGCGATAGTCGCGCTATCTGTCTGTTTAGAGATTTAATTTTGTTATCTATTTCTGTTTGTTTTCAATATTAATTTTGTAATTTAATATTTATTACATTTAACATTTTATAGTGAAATTGTATGTGAAATCGAATAATAATATTTTCTATGAAAATGTAACGTGATTTCCATAAAAAATGTCAAGTTTTACAATTTAACTTTGTATTAATACCAAATTTTGTTTTTATTTTTTGTAATTTTAATGAAACACTACCCATAGATCAAACAGCGCTTTTTCCTTAAAACCAAGCCTTCATCAACGAAATGAGAATAAATATAGTTATAAATAATTACTTAGACCCAAAAATAACATCTTTGTAGGCAACCCACATCAACTATTCCACATACGCCAAAATTGCAGCCAAAATGCAATATGTCCGCACCGTCAGAGTTCAAAACTCGTGGTTTTGGTAATATTTCACAGCTAACTTTGTGATGTGGACGGGCTTTAGTTACGATGTAAATTTTACTTTAAATATCTACCTATTAAAGATTGTCTGTGGTATCGTGGAAGTTTTATTTAGAACCGTTTTGCAGTTTTCAAACCGGGTACCTATAGGTACATTTTTGGATCAAAAACTATCATAATTAAATCTATACCACAGTAAGCACAAAATAAAGTGCGTGATCTTTTACATAAAATTAATCTAACAAACGAGTATGCAACCACTACTGTCGCCCATGGACATCTGTAATCAACCCGAGACAGGATTAGATTCCTACCTAAGGTCGGCCGCTACCTTTGAGGACTAAGCAGGTACACCTCGGATAAGTATGTCTCCCTTACCACACCTTCAAACCAGAAGACAGCAGCGCTTAACACTGCTGTTATAAAAGTAACAAATATGGCAATGGTGCCTCCGACGTCGACCGATAAAGGTTTCTACCACCTTTAAATAATTAGTATTAAACTTATAGAAAACAAAGTACCTATTTCAACTAACTGTAAACAATTCTTCCCGAACTTAAATCAAACAATGTTAAACTTGAAAACTTCCATAGAATTCCAAGTGTGTTTTAATTAATAAACTCTTAGAGGCGATTTATATTAGATTTTATGAAAGTTCTTTGAAACTTCTAATACATTAACTAAACTTAACTAAACATCGATCTATTGTTGTAAACTTGAGTTACTTTGAAGGTTGTTTCAAACAAATTTCTATTCTCTGTTAGTAAGTTTATTCTTAACATATTCTTCTATGTTTATTCTTAAACAATATTCATAATTGACGTATAAGCGAGATATAAAAATATAAAGTCGCCGTCTTACGGTTACCGATGACAAAAGACTGTAATCGACCCCAGATAGGATTAGATTCCTGCCTGAGGACGGCCACAGACGCACCGCTACGTCTGAAGACTAAGCTAAAACGCCTTAAAAAAGTGTATCTCCCTTAACACACTCTTCAAACCAGAACAAAGCAGCGCCTAACACTGCTGTTATTAGGCAGAAATAGGTGTGGCGGGGGTGCTGCCAGAGTCGAACCACGAGGATTTCTACCACCTTCAAATAATTCTAAGAATCATATAGATGATTCGTATACTTCTCAGGACAGAGCACCATTTCCCATGGACGATTATAGCCAGTGAAAATCGAATCAAAACTCGCTTCAGCTCGTCAAACCAACCAATCCACATACAGCTAATTAATATTCCATCGGAACTCTCCCACCGATACGGTATAATTGCATAACGGGTGTTTAAGAGAAACACTTGAGTTTTACTTCAATATTAAAAAGGTTTTTATACTTAATAAGTGAATGCCGTTTCGCCACTAAAGTGTTAAGCGCTGCTTTATTTTGGTTTAAAGGGTGTGGTATGGGCAACTTACTTTTCCGAGGCGTTCCAGCTTAGTCCTCAGGGGTAGCGGCGCATCTGTGGCCGACCTCAGGTAGGAATATCTAATCCTATCTGGAGTTGATTACACATGTCCATGGGCGGCAGTAGCCACTAATCATCAGGTGGACTGCACGCTCGACTGCTGCTTCTATATTATAAAAAAAAAAATTGTGTGTCTGGTTCACTCTTTGTGTGGGTCCATGACATTCACAATATATGTAGAACTACATAGTACATATATATGAAGCGACCATGCTACTCCTGAGGATTGGCAACTTCTATACTACATGGAGTTGGTTACAGGTGTCTATAGGTGGCAGTAACACCATAGGCGATGAGGATTATGTATTGTGATTGATGGTGCATAAATTTTATTTTTTGCACGTATCCTATGTGGGAGGGAGAGTGGTGCATATTGGTAGCGGAATGAGTTATTTTTTATCTTAACATTTTAACCGCGTTACGTTAGGACTGCATGCTCTGCATAAATACATATACTAAAGATTATTTTTCTTTTACTTTTAGTCACATCAATCACTTTGAAAATCTCAAAAAAGAATCCTCCAAAAGAATTCAATTTCCAAAATTCAAACCGAAAACTCACCCAAAGTATTCATACGTATGATAAGCAACCCAGCGTTACCAGCCCGAAGCAAACTCCACAACACATTTGCATAATCACCACAGTTTAAGATGAAGCTCTTATATGCAAATGTACTACAAAACAATAATGCATGAAACTAGGCAAGTTTTCGAATGCATTCGCGTTGCAAATTCTTAGGTAATGAATGAAACAACGAGGATGAACCAGATCTTGAAGAGTTGATGAGATTTATCGCTGAGAGAGAATTAAGAGAAGAGTGGAGTAGTTTAATACTCGTACTATTATGACATAGTTGAATCCTGTTGTTGTACCGAGTTAGTTTTTAGGGTTCCGTACCCAAATAGTAAAACCGGAACCCCATTACTAAGTCTTCACTGTCTGTCCGTCTGTCGTAGGGCTCTATCTCTTTAACCGTAATAGAAAGACGTAGGTAACAGATAGTATTTCGCTTTATATATTGAATCGGATTAAATAGTTAAAATGTTCACAATACATTTTACGTTCTATGAGTACTATGATAACAAATCCAAAAAATAAATAAAAAATAAATAAAAAAGTTGTACGGAACTTTTCGTGTTCCAAATCGATGCGCGCTTGGCAACTAATTGTACGATTGGAATTAAAAAAGATCTTGCAGTCCAACTTATCGTAAGTTGTCACTGTCGTTAAGAAGATTCTAAATTATTCTGGAGCTTTAGGTTCTGCCGCCCATGGACACGGGTTCTACCTACAGCCGATCAAGACTTTTATAATATAAGAGTAGCAGACGAGCATGCAGTCCACCTTGTGGTAAGTGACTCCTGCCGCCCATGGACATCTGTAATCAACCCCAGATAGGATTAGATATTCCTACCTGAGGTCGGCCATAGATGCGCCGCTACCCCTGAGGACTAAGCTGGAACGCCTCGGAAAAGTATGTCTTCCTTACCATACCCTTCAAACCGGAACACAGCAGCATTGAACACTGTTTTTTTTGAGGCAGAAATAGGTATGGCGGTGGTGCCGCCGGAGTCAAACCTTAAAGGCTTCTACCACCTTCAATCTTCAAATCAATCAAACGAATTCGTAAAAAATCAAGAACCAACAGAGCAAGCATGTTATTAATACCAACAGCAATCCTCGTCGCTAAGTGAACTACGTGCGGATAGCTCGTTTCAACGGCAATAAATCAACCAGCTGACAACATTGAACGTTGACAGCGGTGACTGATGCTATGCTATTTGCCATCGGGGATACAAATAAAAATTGGGAGGTCCACCCCGCTTGTATTGTGTTTTGGCGTATTGCGAAATTTTTGACGTGGATCGGGTGTGGGTTAGTGGGTCGTTTGTCTTAGAATAGCGTTTTCAATCTTTGTTATGCTCTCGCTTGATTTATTTGAAGATTGAAGGTGGTAGAACCCTTTGAGGTTCGACTCCGGCGGCACCTCCGCCACACCTATTTCTGCCTCATAAAAGCAGTATTCAAGGCTGCTGTGTTCTGTGTTTGAAGGGTGTGGTAAGCCAGACATACTTTTCCGATGCGTTCCAGCTTAGTCCTCAGGGCTAGCGGCGCATCTATGAGGTCGACACCTCAGGTAGGAATATCTAATATTATCTGGGATTGATTACACATGTCCATTGGCGGCAGTAGCCACTTACCATCAGGTGGACTGCATGCTCGTCTGCTACTCCTATATTAAATAAAAAAAACACTTGATATTAAGAGGTCTCTATAAATACGTTCATACATAACCGCTCTACAGTATTTTCTCAACTCCATCGTATTTTCTCACATTAGAAACAAATTATGGTCAGTGACTGAGTGACAAAACGGCGATGAATGGTCGTCATTAACACTACTAAAGACCTTTGAGAAAGTCTTGCTACAGAAAGCGCTTAGCAACGATATAGTACGTTTAACGGTAATTATACATGTTAATTGCAGTGGAAGTAAGCAAATGGTAAATAGAGTGTTAGATATTCTTCTATTAAAATATAAGATAATAGATTCTTTAAACACAAAAGGTCCATGGCCAGCAACAATTGTAAAGATAAATCTGTACCCAGCAATGGAATATAAAAGGAGTTAGAGACATGTTTTAATTATACATAAAAGCATACTGTGTTGTCTAGTGTTATGGATTTTGTAATGAAAGTAGCAAATGATTCAGTTTATTTGATGTCGATTAAGTATGCTGCCTATATAGACTTTTTAATGTTTTGTTTGGTAATGTTTTTCAAGCGTACGTATGTCTTGTTCATTGGCACGCCCCACAGCCTAAACATCTCGACAGATTTTTTAACGTAAAATGCGTCGTTTTACATATCTAAAGGGAGATAGTGTAACGCAGGCTATATTCTAAACCAGTCGGATTCCTTGTGTTCATAATAATTGCTAGTTAATATGAAAGTTACGTAGAATATGAAAGATCCATAATTGTATAAATTAAACTGTCTCTCGCACACATACACAAAACCCACAGGGACCCAAACTACTTGAAATGCAACCGAGTTTCCGACTTAGCGGTAATATCAATGAACGTGGCCGAAGGGAGTATTGAATATAGTTCAAGTTGTAAGAGGATAGCGGGGAAGATATCAAAATATTTTTCTAGAATCTATCAACTGGTCGACAGACAGGCAGACCGAGATATTGACAAACAAACAGCCAGACAGTCAGACTCATCAGTCAGCATCACACTGCTTTATCCGGTATATCTAGAAGCTTGAAATTTTACAATGTAATTATTTTTATTATCATATGAAGCCAGGACTGTTATCTTAGTTCGGGCTTAGAGACTAAATCATAAATAATGCAAATTTTGGTGCATGAACATACAATAATTGTGGTGTTGTCACATTATACCTTTTTTTGTTTACGAGGGGGAAACCTTCAAAAGGTACCCGACGACATGGGAGCGACGTCGGGTTATGTGGGATTTTTACCGCACTAAAACCCCGCCGGTGGCCGTCATCAGCGCTTGGTGGAGAACTCCGGGATCTCCAATGGAACACAACCGGAGTCCTCCGAGCGCGATGCCCCGGTCGGGCTCTGCCCTGGGAGGAGCACTTTACGCTCCTCCCGCACACCTGGTGTTTACGACGGCATGCGACCACACCTGCCGCCGTTCTTCCCGGGGTTGCTCTCCGGACGGTTCGAGCTCCCACTCTTGCCGCCCGCAATCCCGGAAGCCCCCTTTTAGTCGCCTTTTACGACAGGCAGGTGATACCGTAGCCCTATTCTAGACCCGAGACTACAGGGACAGTCACATAATACCTAAGACAAACTAAACGTAGCATAAATTAGCTATCTATGATTAGTCTACCACTACCACATGTCAACAGTTTCTCCCCGCCACCGCAGTTTCGCCGTGACCACGATCCATGCAACTGGGTCGAAATATCAGCAACAAATAATTTTCGCGTATTATTGTGAGTCGTTGTCGTCAACCATGACTATCCCACTATTGGACACGAGTGTCCGAGTGAGGTTTTTATAGCCCACAGTCCGCCGCGATGGCCAAGCGGCAGGAAAATGGCAGTCCAAACGGTGGCGAATTGGTAGACTTCATGCTCCCTAGAGAATTTATCTTTTTTATCGAACTCTCAGACGCGCAGGTTTCCCTCGCTATGATTTGCTTCATCGTTTAAGGAAGTGTACATTAAATTAATTTCTAATTCGCATATAACTTTGAAAAATCAGATGTGCGTACCTGAGCGTTTCTTAGTCCCAAATTTATCTGTCAATCTGATTATAAATCTATGACAGTTATTGTGAGTACCCGTTACAATTCATAGAAAAAAGATCAATACCTTTTACAATATGATTAATAATAAAGTCATGACATAATCCTACACCTGTATTGACCTACTTCGTGACAAAATCGATCATATCGAATGTTATGACCAAAACAGCTCCAATGCCCTTGTCCGGTACATTACCAATGGGACATTAATAAGCTATTAGCAAATGAGTTATATAATCCCCATGAAATACGACCTTTATAGAGCTACGAATTTTTAGACAAGTAATTTTTATTAGGAGAACCCTCTGTGGTTCGACTCCGGGATAGCGGCGCACCTGTGACCCACCTCGAGTAGGAATCTAAACTTATCTGGGGTTTGAAGGTGGTAGAACCCTTTGTGGTTCGATTCCGGTTGCACCACCGCCACACCTACTTTTGTCTGAAAGCATCAGTGTTAAGCGCTGCTATGTTGGGGTTTGAAAGTGTGATAAGGGAGACATACTTATTCTAAGCAATCTAGTTTAGTCTTCAAGGATAGCGGCGCATCTGTGGCTGACCTAAAACCTAATCTTGTCTGGGGTTGATTACAGATGTCCATGGGCGGCAGTAGCCACTTACTAGTGGTGTACTTACTTACCACATCAGGTGGACTGCATGCTCGTCTGCTACTCTAATATTACAAAAAATCCGTACATCTTAGACCCCAGAATCCCGTCTGATACGAAGTGACCCAGAAACCGTGGGTTACTAGTGCACTTATCGAACGGTCCACGGTTATTGCAAACTGAGCATGAATTTCGATTTTCTGCACGTGATGCAAAATTAACACGCTTAATAAAACTTCCACCTTCCGCTCAAACTAGTTTTGTGAGAATATTTATAGCCTACGATCACGACACGATGCGAACGCGACATGTTATTCCGATGTCATCAAACGACACATCAATAGGTAGAAGTCATTGTTATATGGTAACTAACTCCCGTTAATACTCGTAAATCAGCACTCGTAAATTTTTGTGTACAAAATTAGAAAATTGTATTTTTTTCTGCCTAAAATATTTGTTTTACCTAAAGATGAATATGTTCGGACTACATCGTAAAAATGTAAAGGTTGAGGACGTTGCATTAAAAATTCCATTAATATCAATATATGAATACATAAACTTTTTTTACATACATCTTTTTTTGTTTTGGTATTATGCGAACAAGACATGACTTAAAAATTGGCAGTTATCGACTGTAAAATTGTCGAAAGATATTTTCATTTAATTTTATAGATTTTAAACAATTTTAAGCTTTGTTAGTATGGTCGTATATCGTAGTCGTATAGATCGAATGGCCTTTCTTAACTCGCAGTCAAATTTTGTTAAGGAATTTACGTGACACGATTTCCTATACATTTGGAAATTTTAGACATTTTGAAAGTTTGAAATGGAAAATTTTCTAATTTAAATAAATCTCAAATTGATGCTTCTTAATTATATTCACCGAATTTTATTATTTAAAGTATTTTTTAAAAACACAGATATTTATCAATTAAGATGATTAATACGCAGTACGCCTGTATTTTTAGCCATTATTTAATGTTACTGCATAATCAAGGTAAAAAAAAATTAATTGAATTTCAACCAATTCGTTCTAATAAAAAAAATACACAATTTGTACCTGCAACTCCTAACGAAATCGATCGTATTAACCGCGTCGCATTGCCCAAGACGTCGTCGAACAAACATTACCCGGTTCCGTTTAAGGCATCGACATCGCTTCCTAACCTACATGCAAGTCCGATCCGGTTTGACGGGCGCTGTCTCACCGCAATCTTATACAGGATTACCCACTCCTTGATCAGGATGGAGAGCAAATACCATACGTACATACAAGCAAATGATGCTGTTTACGGGGATTACTCTTTACGTTTCATAATGTGCAGAAGCAGCATCTAAAGCAGCAACAGATTAAGGTTTAGTCTTATGTCTATCCGTAGTGCACTTACAGTAACCTTTTTTAGTTCTGAACGATTCGAAGCCGTAGTTTCTAGCCGAGACTTTAAATCTTGAACGGTTTATACTCCGAAGAAGTTGAAAGACAAAATCCACATCATTCGACCATTCCAAAAATCCTTCAGAAACAAAATTTCCATCAAGTAGTCAGCGCGTAATCCAATTACATTCATTTAAAACTCCTCTTCAATACCATTGAATTGGAACCAATCCGAAAAATTAACATCGGATCCATTCGAAATATCCGAGATCCGTAAGCCAAGTAAAGAAGTAACATTTAATGGAGTAAAACAAATAAAATCGGCGTAAGCTCACAATTTCGACGAAATTAATTTTCGCCTTAGAGACCCGCGGGAATAAAAACTTCAAAAGAAGTATAATCAGCTGTCTAAATTCGTATCTCCGCTTAGGGATGGCGATCTGAGATTGATTAATCGAAGAATCGATTTGGGCCAAAAGAAATCGATTATTTTAATCAGTAAGGATGAATCACTGAATCGATCTTTCATCCCAGAAAATCAAAAGTCGATATTTTCGAAGTTGATTGAATGTGTTGTTGACATTTTTTTTGCCCTTTCAGCTGAAAAGATCGAAGATTTAAAGGTGGTAGAACCATTTGAGGTTCGACTCCGGCGGCACCACCGCTACATCTATTTCTACCTCATAACAGCAGTGTTAAACGCTGTGATAAGGGAGACTTACTTTCCAGAGGCGATCTAGCTTAGTCCTCAGGAATATCTAAACCTATTTGGGGTTGATAACATATTTCTAAGAGCGGCAGTAGCCATTTACGATCAGGTGGACTGGATGCTCGTCTCCTACCCCTATATTATTAAAAAAATATCGATTCTTGGAGAATCGATTCTTTGGCCCTCGATATCTTCGATTCAAGAATCGTTCTTTTTCGGAAAGAATCGCCATCCCTATATCCGCTGAAGGTTTAATGGGTATCATTTTCCGCGCTCAATTTTTTCCGACTGTGACCGTAGGGTTCCCCGAATTTGAGTAATTCCGTGGACACTCTACATTGGCCTTTGAAATCTTTTTCAGCGAAATTGTAACGTAGAACTTCACTGAGATCTGTAATACAGATGAAATGGGATCTCAAATAATTTAATGATGAATTTACTTTGCTGTATTGGGGTGCTTATATTTGTAGGCTCTATTGGTAGTTCTAGGTACTAATTTCAGGCTTGTTAACCGATGACATTATTAAATTTTTCTTGGTAATAATTTCAATATGGAATTTGTTGAATAACAACATTGATATATGTAATTATGTGGTAGAAGGAGTATAGTTCCACGAAAAGTACCGACGCCGCACCTCCGTCAAGCCTAAAGTAGGCCTTGCGTTTTGGTGGAAAAGTAAGCAAACTTACACACGAGGTAACTGCCTTAGTCCTTAGACTCGCAACACACCTGTGATCAGCTTCAGATGGAGACGCCAGTTTTATATGGAGCTGATTAGAAATGTCTATTAGCGGCAGTCACCTCTTACCATCATTTGTACTTCATGATCGTTTACTACTTTAATCTTACAAAGAAAATCTAAATATATATAACTCAAAGGTGACTGACTGACGTAGTGATCTATCAACGCACAGCCCAAACTACTGGACGGATCGGGCTGAAATTTGGCATGCAGGTAGATGTTATGACGTAGGTATTCGCTAAGAAAGGATTTTGATCAATTCTACCCCCAAGAGTATAAAATGGGGGATGAAAACATTACTTCGTAACGCGAGCGAAGCCGCGGGCAAAAGTTCGTGATTACATGAGATTATTAAATCCCATATAAAATTCTTAGAGAGACACATCAAACCACAAACTTTGGCACTTATTAACGCCTCCCTTTGGCACCCTAAACGGCAATTCCAGATGCGAGTGCCTAACAAATTTCCAGTTTTCTTTTCATCGTTAGATTGTGTGAATTGCTACGATTCATCTCACTAGATCATTACGGGAGCACCTCCACAATTTTCTATGTCTCGGTTGAAATGTTTATGGTCCCTTTACAACCTTTTGCGAAAACGGGTTTAAATTCAGATGTTCGCGATGTTTTCTTGTGAAATTTAGCTGTCTTTTTAGTTAATGTATCTTCATACTGTTAACATGATGAAGCTCATTAACGATTGTATTTCTACGATATTTAATTAGCTTCCCATGCAATGATAGCTTAATATTTAAATCGCGATGCGATTGAGGGGTCGGAGTTCGAATCCTACATAAATAGTTGATTTTTCAAAATTATCTGCTTATTAGAAAATTATTATCTTGGTACGATGGTGAAGGAAAAACATAGTCAGGAAAGATATCTTAAAAAAAATCTCAAAGGTATGTCAACTATGCCATAACCCTTCTCATTCCGACAGGAGATCCGTGCCCAGCAATGGGACAGTAATGGGTTGATGATGATGATGCTATGTTAGTACAGGTCATAATTTACGATTAAATATTATACTTCCACGTAACCGATTAATTTGAAAAGAGTAATGCAATAGTACGATCTTATTAAGCTGATCTGATGGTAAACCTGGGTCCGAGATTTGAATCCCAGACATGCTTCTGATTCTTTAAGTTATGTGCTTATTAGAAATAATTTAACTATTGTAAAACTCTTACTCTAAGAGAACACTCGTGCCCAACAGTGGGATAAATAACGATATCGTTTTATCTTTTATCCGAATATCTCGACTCTCGCTTGTCAGAAAATCCTCTGTTGTAAGAAAAAATACTTTGAATAAATATCGTTCCCTTTTAAATCTCAAGGGCGGTAGAAGGTTCGAGAATGTTACATCCATTATATGTATGTCAAATGTCGGCGAAACTGGGAATAGCGAATTCGTGTTCTTATGTCATCGAGATTCGTCATAGTCAGCTGATCAGGGTTGCCAAGCGATATAAATAAAATTGGTAATGATTTAATAAATATTGTATTGTTCTACATATGACGTTGTTAGTAGATCATGGTAATTCCGATAATAGTATTTTATTTTGAAGTTGGTAGACTCAGGGTCGTCTTCGTCGGCACTACGGTCACAATTTCTGCCTAATAACAGCAGTGTTAAGCGCCGCTGGTTTAAAGGGCATGGAGGCATACTTTTCCGAGGAATTCCAGCTTAGTATTTAGGAGTAGTTGCGAATGTGTGACCGACCTTATACCTTACGGTGACGACCCTCAGTCATGAGGATTCGACTAAGAAGAAGAAGGGCTGCAGTAGCCACTTAACATTAGGTGGACTGCATGTTCGTCTGCTACTCCAATATTATATAAAAAAATAATTAAAATAAATTCAATTGCCTATCTATTACGGTTCAGGAGATAAGCCCTGTAACAGACCGACAGACGGCAGAGGCGTAGTAATAGGGTTCTGTTTTATCTGCTCGGTACGGAACCCTAAAAACGAAGTCAGACTTCAATAAAACGCTAACACAATCATAATACACATCTAATATTCTGTTAGGGGCATACATTCCATGTAAATCGATAGAGAACCTTACGCATTTACTTTTTACGATACAATGATGATTAATGAATGTTTTATTTTATTTTGGTTAATTTAATATATCTAATTAATGTAATACCTATTATACATATTATCTTTCTCACCTTTTCTAAATTAACTTTAAGAATGCCCAATTTGTGTTGTTAGAACTAACGAAATCGATAAATGTTTTATTTAATATTTCTAACACTTATTACACATAATTTATTTATTTATTTATTTATTTATAAAAAATAAATACACAGTTTAACAAGATACACAAAAATACAGTTCAAGTAGGTATACAGTCTTACTAAAATTATTCACAATCCTTACCAATTATCCATATTATCCAATTAATACTTAGAAAAAGAGGCTTAGATCCATTTCTGCGTATTGTTTTTGCATCCATTCTCGTATATTACCGCCAATCACGGCATTTGTGATTTATTTGTCAGTATTAATGTGAATTATTTATAGAATACGTTTATTTGGATACGTTTGATCGGACTATAGAATGAATTTGGGAAGGAAAAGTATCATAAATTATTATTAAATATACGTGAAATATGATTGATATTTAACGTATTTGATTAGTGTTAGTCGGGATGAAAGTATTTTTTTTAATAGTGAAGTAGCAAATGCAAGCTGTTCATCCGATGGTAAGTAGCTACCGCGACCAATCATCATCTGTAGTTAACCCCAGATAAGATTAATGACCTACTTGGCGTCGGCCACACATGCTACCCCTTTTTTTTTTGTTTACGAGGGGGAAACCTTCAAAAGGACGTGGGAGCGACGCCGGGTTATGTGGGATTTTTACCGCACTCAAACCCCCCCAGTGCCCGTCCTCGGCGCTTGGTAGAGAACTCCGGGATCTCCGATGGGCCCCAATCGGGCTCTTCCATGGGGGAGCAGTTTACGCTCCTCCCACACACCTTTTTTTTTTATTTTTTGTTTACGAGGGGGAAACCTTCAAAAGGTACCCGGTGTCGTGGGAGCGACGTAGGGTTATGTGGGATTCTCACCACACTAAAACTCCCCCCGGTGGCCGTCCTCGGCGCTGCGTAGAGGGCTCCGGGATCTCCAAAGGAACGCAACCGGAGCCCTCTTAGCGCGTTGCCCCGTCGGGCTCCGCCCAGGTGAGCTTGGCGCTCGCCACACCGTCTGGTGCGTACGACGGTATGCGACCACACATACCGCCGTCCTTCCCGGGGGCGCTGGCTGGGCAGTTCGAGTCCTCCCACACACCTGGTGTTTACAACGGTATGCGGCCACACACATCGTCGTCCTTCCCGGGGTTGCTTGCTGGACGGTTCGAGCTCCCACTCTTGCCGCCCGCAACCCCAGAAGCCCCCTTTTAATCGCCTCATACGACAGGCAGGGGATACCGTAGCCCTATTCTAGTCCCGAGACTACAGAGACAACACATGCTATCCCTGAGGACTAAGTTGGAACGCTTGGCATATGTATGTCTCCCTTACCTTTTAAAGCACGACACAGAACTGCTTAACATTGCTGTTATTAGGCAGAAATAGGTGGCAGTGAAGCTTCAGGAGTCGAACCTTAAAGGATACTACCGCCTCCCATACATACATCACATACACACTTAAGCACACAAACCTAAGCCTAATAAATAACTCAGAGATCTAAAATATTTTTCCTCTCCCTAAAGGAAAGCAACTAAGGAAACCAGGTCATATTTTCGAAATTACACCACACATTTCATACACAGAGCATACAACCAAAACCGATGTCGTGCCTCCAGGGCGTTAGGGCCTGCTAATGGCCGACTTCCCGTGACAAACGCGCCCTTATTTACAATCTTGGTCCCCGGTGACGAATAAAATAATGGTGTTCCCTGACACGCCTACATCCATCATAAGGTCCGTTTATATTGTTGACTGCGTTTAATTACTTCTATCCTAAATAAATTATGTTGTTTAAATACGACGTGTGCTTCCGGCTTATTTGCATCTTTTAACATTAAACTACATAGTTGTTTGTTTGTTCGAGTTATCGTCAAATCATTATCGTCCCACATGAAATGAAATGAAATATATATATATATATTTTTTTTATAATATAAGAGTAGCAGACGAGCATGCAGTCCACCTGATGGTAAGTGGCTACTGCCGCCCATGGACATCTGTAATCAACCCCAGATAGGATTAGAAATTCCTACCTGAGGTCGGCCACAGATGCGCCGCTACCCCCGAGGACTAAGCTGGAACGCCTCGGAAAAGTCTGTCTCCCTTACCACACCCTTCAAACCGGAACACAGCAGCGCCTAACACTGCTGTTATTAGGTAGAAATAGGTGTGGCGGTGGTGCCGCCGGAGTCGAACCACAAAGGGATCTACCACCTTCAAAATTTTTATATTTATTTTGTATAGTTAGGCCAACGACGGCACTCACAAATTGTCAGGTACAATATTTTTCTTAAACTACTACCGGATCGGAACGCGACCTCTACTGATAAGATGCGGTAAGAAATTCAATGGGTTTGTCTTTTTTTTTTTAATTATAATAATTATTTTCTTTTTTTTAATACCATCATTTTTACATATTAGCATTAGCTCCAGTATCTTGCTATACATTTATCTAAAAAAGAAGTTTGCTTGGCGCAGTTGGGCAGTTGTCCTTTCAGTAAATGGGGCTTAGGCCATAGTCTATCGAGCTGGGCAAATGGGCGAAATCGTAGACTTTAACACACCTTTCGAGAACTTTTTTCTCAAGCGTGAAGTTTCTTCAATATATTTTTATAGAGCGTAACCACGTGTAATAAATTAATTATAACATTATAATTATAATAAGATAATATATAAAATTATACCTAGTATTTACGCACATAACATCGAAAATTCAACGATGCCTAAAATTTGAACGCCGGATCGGATGCCCAACGTGAAAGGTTGAAAGTTAATTAGCCCACGCTCCTTACCTATATTACAAATGACTTGGCCGACACTGCTAAACCTACCACCTACAGTACCCTTACCATGAGTTTTTACGTTTCGACAAATATGACTGTTTTGGTATTTGTTTACGTATTTCCTAGTTCTGACATAATCCGCTAGGGGCCTGATTGGAATTTGTATGGGCAAATGCGTAAACAAATACCAACACAGTCATATTTGTCGAAACGTAAAAACTCCTGGTAAGGGTACAGAATTTTATTTCATTTCCTTATCTACAATACTACTGATATTAGCCAAAACGAAAACACCAAGTCACATGCATAAAAATTCACTCCTGTAATAAATTCAACCCTTATTTAAACAAAATGACAGGTTCACCTTCCGCCTTATCCGCGACCCTATTACATTTATTATTAAAAATTACGAGGGTGCGTTTTTAAGTCCGCGGAATGGCAGGGTTGGAGGGGGGATAGCGGGCTCGTTAAGGGCGGTACGTGTTAAGTGACTCATAAATAGTATGAATATAAAGTTTTATCACAATTGCATCATTAGTTTTAAAACTATCGACAATTAAACAACTCAATCCGGAAGAAAATTGGAAGTTTGGAGAAAATCGAGCATCGCGCCGTTATAAAGTTCCTTACCAAGCAAGGAAAGTCTGTGCAAATCATAATGGAAGAGATGTCATCGGTTTACGGGGACTCTTGCCCTGGAAAAACGATGGTTTACAAGTGGAACAACCTTTTTAAGCAAGGCAGGGATTCATTTGAAGACGACCCACGACCAGGACGGTCTGTTGAGGTGACCATTCCGGAAACGATAGCGGAAGTCGAAAAATTAGTACTGGAAGATGCTCGGCTAAAGAAGAAACAGCTTGCAGAAATGGTTGGAGTATCGGATACAACCATTTTTAAAATTCTGCATGACCATCTTGGCATGACTAAGGTCAGCGCGCGGTGGGTGCCGAGAATGCTCACGCCGCCTCAGAAACAACAGCGCGTTGAATGTTCCCGTGCGTTTTTGAACCTCTGTGGAGAAGATAAGGATATTGTACTAAATCGAATTGTTACTGGAGATGAAACTTGGGTTCACCATTATGAACCTGAGTCTAAACAAGACTCCATGCAGTGGCATAAAAAGGGTACAGCACCTCCTAAAAAGTTTAAGGTGTCACAATCGGCCGGCAAACTCATGGCGACAGTCTTTTGGGATGCAGAAGGAATTTTGTTAATAGATTACAAAGATAAAGGTGTCTCTATAACCGGAGAATATTACGCAACAATCTTGGAGCGGTTAAAAGAAGCCATCAAAGAAAAAAGACGAGGAAAATTATCCAGAGGTGTCCTGCTGTTGCACGACAATGCGCCCGTACACAAGAGCCGTATTGCACTGGCTGCCCTGCATAAGGTGGGCTTTGATATTTTAAATCACCCACCCTATAGTCCAGACCTGGCTCCCAGCGATTATTATCTCTTTCCAAAAATGAAAAAAGAGCTTCGTGGAAAGAAATTTTCTACAGACGAAGAAGTAAAGGACGCAATTTCCTCGTATTTTTCCGACAAGGACAAAACATTTTTTTATGAGGGTTTAAATAAGTTAATACAAAGATCTGAAAAATGCATTCGTCTTGCAGGAAAATATGTAGAAAAAGAAAAATAATTTTGACATTTTATTTTCGCTCCTTGTCCCTCATTCCGCGAACTTAAAAACGTACCCTCGTATAACGTAAGAAAGAGAGAAAACACATTTATTTGGGACAACGAAAGGGACAGTAGTATGAAAACATATGAGGGTAAGTAAAATAAAGTAATCAAATAAAATATTGACGTAGCAAACGAGCATGCAGTCCACCTGATGGTAAGTGGCTACTGCCGCCCATGGACATGTTTATTAAACCTTAGATAAGATTAGATTCCTACCTGAGGTTGGCCACATATGCGTTGCGGCCCCTGAGGAATAAGAAGGAATGCTTTAGATAAGTATTTCTCTCATACTACGAAGTTTTCCTCCAAAGCCTTATCATTTCTGTCTTATAATAGCAATGTTAAATGATATTTAGTTCTAATAAGAAATATATTTTTGTATCGGAAGCTTAATTCAAATGAGTTGAAAAATGGATAGGGTCACCAAAATTTTAACTTATGGAGATATTTTCTATTTAACCAATAATTTTCTTGCCATTTTTTAAAATCATATATTATTAAGTTTTTTGCTAGACTTTCCATGTAATAAATATGAGATAAACAGACTTTACTTTTAAACTAAAAAATACTAAATGTTTTTGATAGAATTTTGATATTTTTATGTGAAAGCTTCATGCAAAACATGTAACAACTTTCCAATCACAAGACACAGTCATCAACTGAACATGCGAGTTGTGACAACGTGCGCATGCGTTAGTCACTTAAGTCAAATCGGACGCCATATGTTTTGTTTACACAATAAAACTAATGGACCGAGAGTTTTGTATATAAAAATGTAGTATATTTTCAAAGAAAATCGTGAAAAGCAGAATCCTATGAAGACTTATTATATGAGGTAGTAGATCCCTTAGGGTGAAGTCAAATGGAAAGAGGTGGTACATTGCAATGGTAACTGCAA
This sequence comes from Epargyreus clarus clarus, assembly GCA_014595695.2. Lineage (NCBI taxonomy): Eukaryota > Metazoa > Arthropoda > Insecta > Lepidoptera > Hesperiidae > Epargyreus > Epargyreus clarus. Next base: position 649,498 of record JACTTY020000019.1, read on the forward strand.
ACAATCCTGCACAAATGGAAAGTACATTTCATTTACATTTTCAAATTTCAAGAGAGACTGTTGCGATTTCGCGCTAAAAAATCGCGCCGTCAGTTCAAAGCCTTTAAAGTTTTGATGACGATATGACCGTCACATCCATTTCCGTTATATAACAGAATTCTTGACCGATACGAGATTCTGGTCCCGACGAGTAGCCGACTTCTGATTTAACTCTAATCTTTTTTGACAATCCATATCTATTTCAATAAATAATATTAAAACTTTTATTTTGTTCATAATTTCTCATAAATAAAATTTCTCAGAAACCGCTAGATATACGTTTCTTCAAAAGTAATTAGAGTACTAATGAGAATATATATAGCAAAATTTTTCATAAGAAATCAAGTTATTTAATCTTACATCATTAAATTCGATAATCGTGCACGTTTTATAAAATTAATTAAAAATAAACAGTACCACCTATCCGATAATTGAGTGCACCTTTTGTATATATAATAAAAAATAAACAGTATGGTATCTTTTTTCGACACGAAGCTCCCGTGCCATACAGCGAAAGATCACAGAACTAATAAAACTAATGACATCCCACCGTCCGTCCAAAGTAAACAACGTGAAGATTTTGGCGCGCGATACAAATTAACGCGGGGGAATAGTTCCCTTGTAATTACTGTGGAAAATGCCGGAGGAACTTTGTGTTACGATTTGAAAAGTTCTCGGAGTTCGAGATGATAGCAATATACAACGGAACTGCTTCTTAATAGATGTACGGGGAATTAACTTAGTGTCTGTTTGTATAAGTGTTGATTGTAAGAAGTATTATTTAATTATGTATTAATTAACACCAGATGGCGTGTAAGGAGCGGACTGCTTCCCCAGGGCAGAGCTCGATCGGGGCATCGCGCTAGGAGGACTCCAATTGTGTGCCGTTGGAGATATCAGAGTTCTCCACCAAACGGCGAGGACGGCCACCGGGAGGGTTTTAGTGCGGTAAATATCCCACATAACCCGGCGTCGCTCCCACATCGTCGGGTACCTTTTGAAGGTTTCCCCCTCGTAAACAAAAAAAAGATCTTCGATCAATCACGGTGTAATCTAACTGATTATCTGATGTAAATTGTTACTACCTACCAATAATAAACCCTAAATAGGTTTAGAATCCTGCGATCCTGCCCGAAGTCCGCTACAGATGAGTTGTTACCTTGTTATCTTTCAAACCAGAGTACAGCAACTCAGTCATTATGGGGTCATATGGAGTATAGCCTAACATGTTACCACAAGTCAACGGTAAAATTCTGAAGCGGATATTATTCTATGCTAAAATGGATATTATTCCGGTATTCAAATAATATGTAGAATTGAATATTAATTATCGAATATGCAAATAGAAGCGTGCCGAAAATAAATCTTTGTTTTACATTTTCTAATTACCATTAGGAACATCCAAGAATTCATTTTGCATAAAGTGTAAAATTTAATTCTGTACGAATCGTTTGCATTCTTAAAAATACGAATGCCGCAATTTTAGCATTTCGAATGTAGGAATAGCGAATTATTTACATATATAACCTTTAATTACACTCAAAATATTTGCAAATCACAGTAAAAGATGCTTCGTAATAATTGTTTCAAAAACAGGCAAAAAATCAATTCATAGTTTATTATCTTATATATACAATTCTCGTCCCAATTTTAGTTACCGTACTACTACAAAACGGCTTTCCCGATTTTCACCTAATCTTATATGCATATTGAGGTCTGAGAATATGCTATCTATTTTTCATACCCCTAAGTGATAAGGGTTGTTCATCTTTAACATTTTTTATTTATATGGTAACACAACCGGGCCAGCTAGTTATTACCTATAATTATGTATTTTTTTTTTAGTTTCTTGCAATATTGAAGAAGGATACGAACGAGCATACTATCCCCCTTATAGTAAGTGGCCACTACCGACTATAGATATCTTTAATCAACCTCAGATAAGATTGGTCCTTATTGAGGTCGATCACCGATACATTGCTACCGTTTAAGACTAACACTCTTTATCAAGACGGGCTACCTGATGGAAAGCAGTCACCGTCTCCTATGGACATTTGCAACACCAGAGGAGTCGCCAATGCATCGCCGGCTGTGAAGGAGAGTTATTTTTACACCCCTCTTGAAGAGCCCCATATCATAGTCCTGAGGGAATACATCAGGAAGAAGTTCATTCCACATTTTGCACGTACGCGGTAAAAATGACCGTGCAAACCGAACCGTGGAGGACCGCCACGGGTCAAGCTGATGTGGATGGAACCTCATCCTTCGGCGAGTGGTGAGATGAAAGAAGGGTGATGTAGGCACCAAATCGAACAGTTCCTCAGAACACACACCATTGTAAAGCCTCTGAAGCCTAAAAATTTCTGAATATCTCAATTTATAAACAACTTATAACCAAAAAAAACACCAATTCCACCTTTCCTCCCCATGTCCGATCAATTCCTACTCTACAGTTAAATTTCACTACAATCAGAAACAATAGACACTAGTATGTACGTTCCGGGCATTGAGTTTAAAACTTCTGGACCGGTTACCTACCGTTCGCTAGACTTTAATCCGATAAGAGCTCCGTGTAAGCTCAGACGAGTCGGATGCTGGGAGTTGGAATTTATTTTAGCTAACTGAAAAAGTGGACCAATTTTTGAAAACTCTATTTGGATAGTTCAATGTGTAAATAAACTGATGGTTTTGAATACTCGACATGCATATCAGATATTTTGAAAATAGATTATTATCGGGTCAATAAACATTTAGAGAAAATTGTAGGGAACTTTTAGATTTTCTCCCGATTTTACGTAATACTCGCTTGAGTTTAGCATTGTATGATTTATAACTCACAATGGTTAAATCTAAAGGTATAGGTATTCCAGAAGCTAGATGCAAACGATTACATACAACACTAAACACTGCTATTATTAGGCAGAAATAGGTGGCATTGGTGCATAGTCTAACGTGGTTTCTATCACTTTCATACTTAGGCTTAGCGAGGTCAATATTCATTAATAACCTCTTATCACCCTTTGAAAATCAAATCTACACATTCTTAACATATTCGCCAAAAATAGGTAAACACTCGTTTTCGATGACACCTTCGGTCCGAACGCAGTCGGTCTGAAGCCAACAGCCGAGAGGTCATGACCGACGCTATTTTGGATGCATTCGGTTAAACAACATTATACGGAAAATTACGAGATGCATCGAAGACATCAGAAACGACGATCTGGTCACTTCAATATCAGATGTTCTGCAGAAATCAATATTGGCAGGAAATTAAAAATGGAACTAAAATAAAATCATAAGAAATGCTTGTATTGATTACAAACGTTACGTTTTTTTATTGTTTAACCTAACGATTAAGCAGACGTGCTACCTGATGGTAAGTAGTCAACGCCACCTATGGACATTTGCAACACCAGATGAGTCGCCAATACATCGCCGGCTTTGAAGGAGAGCTCTTTTTGCACCTTTTTTGAAGAACCCCATGTCATAGGGCTCTGGAAATACCTCAGAAGGAAGCTATTATACACGTTACGTACGTTACACGTTACGGTAGTAAGTAAGGTATAACTTCAACATTAAGATAGAGGATCAATAACCTCATAAAATCAATAAAAAAATTGGATAAAATTAAAAAATATGAGCACAATCGTATCTTAAGACAGCAAGACGTCCGAGGCATCATTTCTTTGTACAAGATCTCGAGATTTAAAATTGTGGTACTCAATATTTTTTAACTACATTTCGAACACAATAAACTTAATTTAGGATGATTGATACTTTAAACACTTGAAGAGTACCTTCATAGGATGAGGTAAGCCATATTTTTTGCACAGTAAATGAAACGTTAGCTTTTTTTTTCAAAGTTACCTATTTTATAACTCCATTAAAAGTAATAATAGATATGTACACATATAGATAGATATAAGTTTTAAATGACTTCGCATTCTTATTAACATTCGAGAAATCAAGAGAAAACACAAAACAAAAAAAATATTTTTAATAAAAACAAAATATAATTGGCCAAGTGCAAATGGAACTGACACTTGAAGGGTTCTGTACCACAAATTTCTATTTTTTTTAGAATTTGTTTATTATGTCTATCAAATATCAAATTTATTTATTATGTCTATTTCGTTTGAAAGGTCAGTTACAAAAAATCCGGAAAATACCGGTTTCTTGTATCTCTGTTTTCTTCCTCTTTTACCTTTTTATATTTAGTGTTTTGTACTGTAGCAGCCATAGCAATTCACACACAGGAGATTTAACATTTCAATCTGTTACGGTCCAAGGCATAGACCCCTGGAACAGATAGACAACGCCTAAGTAATAGGGTTCCATTTTAATCATTTGGCAGAACCCAAATTACAATGTAAACATTTCCCAAAACATTCCTACAATCATTTACCGTTATATTCAAGATGACTTAGTACAACTTTCGCGATATTTACCCATCCAAAAGAAAGTTTACACAGGGGAGGTCCCGAAACAGCGATCGCTGAGCATAATTTGTTTACGGGCGATGTCTCGACGGAATCCCGGCTGAAATTACAACCACTTAATGTTTACCTACTTCTGTTTTGAGAAAAGTAGTTTTAATAATGTGACTTACTTGAAAGACGGAGTTATTATATTTATGTAAAAGCCTCAATTGGCATATTTGAGCCAAAATGTGGAGAATGATTTGAAACAAACTTACAAATTGTTGTTGTAGCATAAAATTGTGGTACTCAATATTTTTTTAACTACATTTCGAACACAATAAACTTAATGTAGGATGATTGATACTTTAAAGTCTTTAAACACTTGAAGAGTAAGTACCTTACATACATTACAACCACTTGATGTTTACCTACTTCTGTTTTAGGAAAGTAGTTTTAATAATGTGACTTACTTGAAAGACGGAGTTATTATATTTATGTAAAGCCTCAATTGGCATATTTCTGCCAAAATGTAAAGAATATTTCGCGACTTGTTATACTTAAACATTAAGTGTTTGTGATCGACTTCATGTAGACTGGAAGTTTTATATGGAACGAGCTTTTGCCCGCGGCTTCGCTCGCGTTACGAAGTAATATTTTCATCCCCTATTTTATCCCCTTGGGGGTAGAATTGATCAAAATCCCTTCTTAGCGGATGCCTACGTCATAACATCTACCTGCATGCCAAATTTCAACCCGATCCGTCCAGTGGTTTGGGCTGTGCGTTTATAGATCACTATGTCAGTCTTATAAATATATATAACCTTTGAGTTATATATATTTAGATTGGTCACAGATATCCATGAGAGGTAACAACCAGTTACTATGAGGTATAGATTGCATTCTCGTTTGCGTCTTCAATGTTATAAAAATACATTGGCAAAAATCGGCATTCAAAGCCCCTATAAAGGATACCCACGCCCAACAGTGGGGCAAAAATAGATGAAGCCGACACTTATTTAAAAAAGACCGAAAAATCCCAAACACTCACAAAAAAACCAAACTTTTGAAAAAGACCCCTATATCGCATACAAAAAATAAAATCAAAAACGCCAGACAGATACCAGGTGAACAGAAAAAGTGAAAAACAATTTGTACCTCGGAATCTCCCAGGTTGGTGCTTTGGCGCTCAATTTTACACAACTAGGTTTCATTACCTTGCTCCGTCTGAAATTGCAACTTTTTATGAAAGTCTCCGGGGATGCAAGGGTGTCCACAACAAATACGGTTTTGGGACAAAAAGTAAGATTCGTTTTATTTTAAGTTTAAGATATTGATGCAAGTAGTTAGTATAGTCTGCGCCAAACTGCTAGTCCGCTCCGAATATAGAAACGAGTCGCGTCACAATGGCAAATTGCAGATATTAGCGGGACGAAGACAGCGCGGGACCCCCCGGCACCCGTCCACTACCCGCTCTCACCCACGGGTACATAGCTGCGTTAGTGTGCCCTTACGTTACAGAGTATATTATTATGCTAACTAAAGCTGCGCGTAACAACTTCGGACTTGAATTTTGGCACGGACTATACATCTAGTTATGGACATCTATACATCTATACATTGTCGTTTATGGACATCTCTAATCAATCCCAGATGGGAATTTTGAGCGATCCAGGTAAGAACGTTACATTAAGTCTCCTACTTACTACACCCATCAATCTAGAACTCAGCATCGCTCAAAACTATTACAAGCCAGATATATATGTGTACATGGAATATGAAGAAATAGACGCGACGATAGTGAACCCTGAAGGGCTTCTTCAAATATAGAAAATCCAAACTTTTAAGCCTTTAAAAATCGGGACTGTCTGTCCAAAAACTTGCCGCATGGTCCCCTATACAATACAAGGAGCATCTAATACCTTTTGCGCTACGTTTACGCGAATCGCAAACACCTTCAAATGAAAGTTGTGAATGCAAGAACTAAAGTAGAAAGTACTTTTGTTTATTCATAGTATTTCTATTAAACATATTATTTGTATCTGTTATTTATATTATAGGACTGACAAAACATGATATGTTGTGTTCACAAGTAAATATGAATCATCATCATATCATCAACTACTGTAACTTTCAAAATTAATTCATACGATATTTCAAACATTATTTCCTTTCACAAACATAGTACACACATTACATTCAGAACATTTGCAGTAAAAGTTCAACGTATGGGTACACAAAGTTGTCCAGTACACATAAAGCAAAACTTTGTTGTACAAAACCCATTGCTTATTGTAAGTTTGTGACGAAAAAGTATCACATAGAACCGGATGAATGAAACTGTTTTTAACCATGTTGTAAAAGTTACGATACGTTGGGATTTTTGAAACGGAAAGGGTCACTTTATATTTAATTTATATCAAGCTATAGATGTTTTGATTCTATGTACCTACCTATCAATCATTTGTATTTTTTGTCTTTTTAATAGTATGTATTTCTTGCGCGTGTAAACGTTAATACACGTGTTATTGTTATCTCAAGACCGAGAATGGAATCCATCTGATGGTAAGTGGCAATTGTCACCCTCGGACACTTTACTGAGGTCTGTCACAATTACGTTGTTACCCCTGAGGACAACGAATCTGATAACTATCTAACTATGTGGTAAAGGACCACAACCTTCAAACCAGAACACAGCAGAGCTTAACACTGTTGTTATTAGTCAGCAATAAAAAGACCGGTGGTAGAACCCTTCGTGGTTCGACTACGGCGGCACCACCACCACACTTATGTGTACCTAATAACAGCAGTAACGCTACTGTATTCTGGTTTGAAGATTATGGTAAGTAAGACATACTTTTCCGAGGCGAATTTGTCTGTCACGGCCTTCGTCTGATACGCTCTGTGTCTGTAGTAACCCTAACTAAGCCATTGCAATAATAAAGTTTTCATGTTTACGAATTAGTTGTTCGTTGCTTTTGTTAGACTTATGTCAACTGTTGTACGTGAGTTTCTATTCTCTTCTATTCTTTGCTATTTATATTCGTATCACGTTTTGTATGTGAAACGAATAAAGCTTTTTCTGTTTAGCTATCGTAGGTACAACATTTAGTTAGTCTCGACTTAGAAATACTAATTGGATTCGATTTATTTATAGAAATAATTGACTTTTTTGTTTAATAGTGAGACATCTATACATATTATTATGAAGTATGGAAATCGTCCACTACGTAAGTCCCGAGGTGAAATCCTAGGAAAATATGTCCTTATTTCAATTATTTTAAGAGTGTCACAAAGTCCCCATTATTTTTCAAAGTGGAATAGACATACGCTTAAAACTACTAGGCAGAAATAAGTGAAGTAATAAAAGTGGTAGGAACCTTTGTGTTTCTACTCCGGCGGTACCACCGCCACACCTATTTCTGCCTCATAACAGCAGTGTTAAGCGCTGCTGTGTTCTGGTTTGAAGGGTGTGGTAAGGGAGACATACTATTCCGAGGCGTTCCAACTTAGCCCTCAGGGGTAGCGGCGCATCTGTGGCCAGCCTCAGGTACGAATATCTAATCCTATCTGGGGTTGATTTCAGATGTCCATGGGCGGCAGTAGCCACTTACCATGAGGTGGGATGCATGCTCGTCTGCTACTCATATTATAAAAAAGTGTGTCTGTGGTACTGCCGGGGTCGAACCACAAAAGCTTCAATCACCTTCTAAACGTTAATATTATTATACGGATTAAGATCAACTCATTCTCAACAAATTAAAATAACATTAATCCTAAAAACAGAGTCGTACAAAAGACATCCCATTGTAAGTTAGCGATTCTCCTGAAACTCAAACATCTGTTACTCATTTTTTCATTAAAATTTACAACCGGCCGGTTGACAAAACGGTACAACTCGTAAACGTATTAATTTAATGACTATAAAAACGTTGATTTATGGAGTTATGGCAGTTAAAAAACTATAATAAGAACCATTGATATTTTTTTGTTCTAGTCAAATATTTGGTTTAATCAGAACTAACTAATGTGTTCGATTAACCTCACGTGAAGATATAATGATATGCGTTTGTTTTTTGACAACAACACTTCGTATTTTGGTGTTATTTTGGTGTAATTATTTTCGCTCGCGTTACGAAGTAATTATATGAACTAAGAAGATTTATACAAACTTTCATCCCCTATTTTATCCCCTTGGGGGTTGAATTGATCAAAATCCTATCTTAGCGGATGCCTACGTCATAACATCTACCTGCATGCCAAATTTCAGCCTGATCGGTCCAGTGGTTTGGGCTGTACGTTGATAGATCACTATGTCAGTCAGTCACCTTTGAGTTATATATATTTAGATTACACTTTATCTCCTAATTTTCGGCCTAATCCTTCTCATTTTGCGAGGAGACTCGTGCCCAGCAGTGGGACAGTAATGGGTTGATGATGATGCTAATGTTTGTAGATATAAATGAGGCCTTAACATTCTAAAAAGTGATAGCAATTAATTTACGATCAACAACATTAAAGAGTTTCACAGATTTTCCTGTTGATTAATTATTGAACCTAAGTCTAATGACTTCTTAAATCAATTAATTATGATTTTATTTTGATCATATCATTAATCATTAATCTTGTCCTATTTAGTGTCGGTAACAGATGTCAATGGGCGGCCCGGTCGGGACCTTTTGATATCAAGGGCTGCTATTAAAAAAACAAAGAAAACATTTATTTTTTGCTTTGTATTGCAGCGATTGCAACACCCATAGCACGTAACTAAAAAGCTTGTAAAAAGAAAGTTCCATTATATATTTTTTATAATATATGAGTAGCAGACGAGTATGCAGCCCACGTGATGGTAAGTGAATACAGCCGCAACTGGACATCTGTAATCCACCCTAAACATGATTACATACTTCTGTCTGAGGTCGGCTATGGATGCGCCGCTACCCCTGAGGACTAAGCTGAAATGCCTCGTAAAAGTAGGACTTATTTACAAAAAAAAAAAAACAAAAATATTTTTATTGCAGTAATTGCAACAAACATGCAAACAACACAGTACTAAAAAGAAAGTGAATTTATAAAATAAATTTATAGTATAATTAAAAAAAATACAAAAAGACGAAAGATATTTATTACATTTCAATTACATTCTATTCTATCATCGTCATCAAACAATATGGCCAGAGACCAGCTATTATATAAACAACATTTGGTAATTAAATATGCAAAACATTTAGTACTATATATTCGACAATCGTGATGCCAACGGACCATAGATGGTCCGGTTTCCCTTATCCTTAGGAACCAGATATAGTTAATAAGGGTCAACCACAATAGCCACTAAGCATAATGGGTTTCTCTCAAGCCCTTTGCTTTTCAGATAATAAAAGCAATTGAGAAAGGGATTTCTTGGTGGGATAAGAATGTCAACTAACCATGCTTTCCGGGCGAGATCGGGTTCAAATAAGCGTGGTAAAAGAAAAAAATCATATCCGATGCTTTCCAACTTCGTCGACCAACCAACCTGAGGTTGATTACAGACGTCCATAAGCTATCCTACTGGACCTAACTTCGCAACTTCAATAAAAAAATCCGGGTTGAATTAAACCAATAGGGGATGAAATATTGTAAATAATAATTTAACACATATTTCTCACTTACCAAATATAAAACTAATAACAAAATATACCGTCAAAAGCCAAACTTTCATAGCGAAAACAAATTGCAAAAACAAGACGTTTCACAAAAATGCATGTCTTTTTTAGCGATAAAGAAACTAATTGCAGACACACTTACATACGTTTTAAAATAAATAAGCCTGATAACAATGAGCATGAGAGAATTAATTAATATGTACAGCCTTTTTCCAGTATTGTTTATTTTTATAATAATACCTTATTACTTACGGTGTTTTATTATTTTGTTTTAAATAATATAATATAGAATATGTTTTAGCAATGATCGTTTAAATAATAAGTCTGGTAACAATAATGAGAATGTAAGAGTATTGCTTATTTTTTACAAATCCTTATAAGACTCAAAGGCGTTTTTTTTTTGTTTAATACCATAATATATAGTTTGTTTTAGCGACTGTATTAATAACGCATTGCGTTTGTCGTGTTCTGTTGTATATAAATGTATGCAGACTTGGATTTAAAAAAACATCCAAAAATCGCCAAAAAATATTTTGGTGCTACTATACTTTCAACGGAACTGATCAAAGTAATCTAAGAACCTAATTTTTTTTTTTAAATTAAACATTATATTTATTATTTATCCACTTAGATACTTATTTTACCCAAACTTAATAAAGCAATAACAAACTTATTTATATTCGAAGAGCTTAAGTAGACATAAAACCACAGTATCCGAGATCAAAGATTCGCACATGCAAAAAATATCAATTTTATTACGTCTTTAATAAAACCGATGCAAACGAACCCATTAATATCAACAAAAAACATCTTTAGAAAACAGCTGATCGAGTCACGATGTGGGTACAACGACCCATCTTGAAGCGATGACAATAAAACTGGAATGACAGGATCAACGAGTTCAATGAATGTAAAATCGGATGGGGTAAAAGACTTTAATAACAGAGGTAGTGTGATTTAGTAAGTAGATTTATGGTTTTTAGTGGAAGTAAATTTGGACACGAAGTCCCAGAGAGAACTCAACGCGGATCATAGTTTTTTGACTTAAAAAGGCACACGCGTAGAATATGAAAATGTAAAAGATAGTAATATTCAAAAGCATTTTGAAAATATGACAATAAAACTGGAATGACTGGATCTCAACAAGTTCAATGAAAGTAAAATCGGATAGGTAAAAAGACTACAATAACGACTGAGTTAGTGTGATATAGTAAACAGATTTATGGAGTTTTGGTGGAAGTAAATTTGGACTGAATGTCTTAGATATCTCATAGTGAGAACTCGTGAACCCGATCATTATTTTTTTTGTCTTAAAAGGCACACGCGTAAAATATACAAGAGTACTGGATATTGGCACAATATAGTGAAAGATTGAGTATGCTCCAGGATATACACAGTTCTCGAGAGAGGAGAGAGTTTTAAAGTTGAGCTGTTACCCAACAATCTATGAACAGTTAAAATCTAGATATAAATCTATGATCAACAATAATTCTACGATCTAGATTAGAGACAGGCTGTATTTCGTGCTAACGTACAATCAGCACGAAGCTACATATTAAAATAACAATGCATATCATGTTTTATTCAAAACGCATACCCTTTGAGTCATCGCAGACGTGAACTGAAACATGACAGAGAAATTACTTTGTTATCATTACTGCAATGATAAATAATGATAAAGGTATAACATTGGGAGTGTTTTAAAATAAGGTTTTATTTAGCAAGTTCTAAAAAAATGTTTTATGTACTGTTCTAAAAGTATTGTTTTATATACTCCAAAATGAATGGAGTAATGGGTCCATCAAAAAACCCACATCAGGAACTAGGGCTATGGTACTCATGGAGTATGTTATACGTACAGCTGAATACAGGACCTCCTCCTTTTGGAAGTCTGAAAAAAAATTAGTTGACAATGTGCAATACCTTAAGGCCTATTAGCTACTATCGATAGTTGCGAAGGCTACTATCTTTTCGCTTAAGCTATTGAGCAGTTGCTTAATCCGCCGCCTCTCGGCGTCAAATTGTCGCTTAAACGAGCGACGAGCTGTACATGATTTTCCTTGTTTTTTTTTTAAATATATCATCAAGTTTGTCTGCGTATTGTTAAATAGTCGCCCAACAACTTTTGATAGTCGCATCGATACCTAAGAGATAAGATAACAGTTGCTCAAACAATAATAAGCAATTGTAAGTCAACCTAGACATACATCATACATCCTCATACATTGCCACTCATTTTTTTTTAAAAGACTAACTTATTCCTGTATTATGCAAGATCTTCATCACACATCCACATCATATTAAAATTACATCCGTAGTGTAAATCAGAATAATTTGCATTAACATTAGGGACTTCTACCTGGTGACGGTCGGAATACGAAATTCGCGTCAAATAAAATGTGCAAAATCTCATCCCCTTACCAAGCTGCAGGGAAATACGGCTTAGTATAAGATATATTAAAACTCGGAAACTGGGGATTTCTTTTTAACTTTTGGTGGTAGCAAGGCCAGAATTACTTACTGTATCTAAATGAAAATTGAATTTAAAGTTTATAATTTTTAAGTAACACCTATTCCATAAGTTTACAAGCTGAATATTAATTGCAAAAAAATATATAAATGCAGTAATTAATTGAAAATTGAATCACTGTTTGGGAAAGAGTTTAAAAATGGAAAACTAGATAAAAATGCGACATGGTAAACAAAGATTCTTAAGAAAGAACGCGTTGTAGAACAATTTGAAGGAACCTTTGTAGTTCAACTCCAGCGGCACTACCGCTACATTTAATTCTATCTAATAACAGCAGTATTAGACGTTGCTGTGTTCTGTTTTGAAGGATGTGGTAAGGAAGACGTACTTTTCCGAGGGATTCCAGTTTAGTCCTCAGGGGTGGTAATGCATCTGTGATCGACATCAAGCAGGAATGTTATCTTATTAGGGGTTAATTACAGATGCTCGTCAACGGCAGTAGCCACTTACTATCAGATAATTACAATTACAAATTCTTATATTCTAACAAACACGTTTTTAATAAATAAAATATACACTATCTACGCTTTGGTACGCTGCCGAACGTTTGATAATGCATAGATAGTTCTTATGATAAGAAATGATAAGGAATGACCGATAAATTGATAATACTAGGTTTAAGTAGTATATGTCCGTATAAGCGTGGACATTACGGCGAATATTTTTTAACGATGCATTGTGTTAGTATTTTAGATTGATCGAGGCATCGACTGAGATCGAACAAAACCTCTCTGGGTGACAGTTTGGTATTGTGACCCGTGTGACACGAATCGAATGACACTAACGTGAGACGTTCTGTTGTTCCTCAGGACATTGTTTCTGACATGATGTAGGAGTCCAATCGTTTGCCCCTGTGTCTCAGGACTAAAATAGAGTCACGGTATCTTCTACTTGTTACAAGACGCAACTTAAGAGAGCTCTTGGAATTGTGGCCAACATGGAATGGAATAGAATCATGAATAGTCCAGCTATTGGTGCCTGGAAGGACGCAGAATGAATGGCCGCATATCGTCGTAGACACCTGATGATGCGGTGAGAACTTTTCTCCTGGGCAGAGTTCAAAAGCAAGTATTACCAAGAGGTGTGAGAACACTGAAGCGTTCCTTTGGAGATCTCGAAATCATCCAAATAGCGTTGAGACAGGCAACCGAAGGGATTTATTGCGGAAAGAATTCCATGTAACTTTCTTAAGATGACTTGACTTGATTTTAATGCTCCCTCGTCAACAAAAACTACTGCAATACTTTGTAGCTGCACAAATATTCATATGCAATTGTCATTATCAGATAAACTGCACCCTCATTTCCAACATCAATTTCACAAAGCAAATCATAAACAATTCAGTAACACCTTGACAGTATTTGCATCTAACCTCGACCGACACAATACATGCACCTTATCTGAACTCGCAGCACACAAGGTTGCGCTTGAGATTCTATCGAGCAAGGATTCTCGATAACTAACTGTTATATCCAGCAATAAATGTTACATCAATTGAAGAATGGTGTATTGGTTTAAATATAGAAACAAGAGCAATGTAGCTGAAAGATAAACGTTTAGCTGAGTCAAATGATTAAGTACACTTGGATGGGGAATAATAATAATAATTACAGTTTAAAAACTAAAAATCAAGATAAAATCGCATAACGAAAATCGTTAATCCTGACGATTCTGATGAGGAGAACGGGAAAAAATTATTAAAATCGTGTAGTGTCATCGGTTCTTGATAATTCTTCAAAGTTTTCAAAGTAATCGGACCGTTCAAAGTGGGTAGAATCGAGTTCTTAGATTCCGTTACATACATACATACAGGTCAAGCTAATAAAAGCGTGGTAGAAAAAAAAAACAGCATTTTAAGGCTATGTCACTTCCACAAATTAGACGAATCCAACGGCATCTCATAAACAGAAATCCATCAATTAATTTGGGTTGCAGGGTATGCCAAAGCATTGACATATACACACATACGCTCGAAAACCTTACACAGGTAAAACAAATTTTATATGTGATTTTCATACAACTACCTAAGTTTGAGTCGTTTCAGACGAAATCGATACATGCAACCCAATTTTAAATATAGGAAGCAAGAAGAATAGACGCTGACCGAGTTTTATATGAATATAACACTTCAATATAGTCATAAAATACGAAAGACAAGGCACCATTCGGCCCTATGAAGACAAATATTAAAATCAAAGCCTGTAATGAAATTCTAACATATTCATATTCGTAAGCCTAACAAAGAGAAAAAAACTATTACATAACAACTGGTCGTAAACTGATATAAATCTTTTTCAATCCATTACCGACCCACTGCTGGGCACGGGTTTCCTCTCAGAACGAGAGAGATCAGGCCATAGTCCACCGCGCTGGCCAAGTGCGTATTGCTAGACTTCACATACCTTTGAGATTTTTTGCAAGGTTTGCAAGTTTCTTCACCACGTTTTCCGTCATCGTTAAAGCAAGAGATAATTAATGTCTACCTTATTTATAAACAATTCGCAAACGTTTACAAACAAATCTATTAAATTCCAGATTCATTTTAAACTCGGCCCAAACACGTCTACGTAGGTACAGCCCAATACAAATTTCTGAATACAGTTTAGATCTAATTTTAGACGCTAGAACACGTATGATTTCAAATAATCCATCCATATTGAATGCTTTATGGTTGGTATTCACGTAATAACCTAAATTCGTGATGAATTAGTTAAATGTAATCCAATTTCAGAGTCTCTTGGCACACGTTTGTATGTGTAGGGTCTTCCAGGGTTTACGGCTGCAGACTTCCTGGATACATTTGGAAAAATACAGTATCTCAATTTAAATTAGTAGGGAATGTAATAAAAATAAACGAGAAATAAAAATTTATACGTTAATACCAAAAGCAAAAAGAATCAAAGTTAGATTTTGAAGGAGGTAGAACCCTTTGTGGTTCGAGTCCGGCGGCACCACCGTCGCACATATTTCTACCTAATTACAGCAGTGTTGGGCGCTGCTGTGTTCCGGTTTGTAGAGTGTGGTAAGGGAGACAGACTTCTCCGAGGCGTTCCAGCTTAGTCCTCAGGGGTAGCGGCGCATCTGTGGCCGACCTCAGGTAGGAATATCTAATCCTATCTGGGGTTGATTACAGACGTCCATGGGCGGCAGTAGCCACTTACCATCAGGTGGACTGCATGCTCGTCTGCTACTCCTATATTATAAAAAAAAAGTTAAAATGGTGCTTTTTGGAAACGCCATTTTGCTTTTCGTATTCGTTACAGAACGAACAAAGTAGAATAACTTTGATCAAAAAATGTCTTAGAAGGTGTAGTCTTATTGGAAGGGAATATTGAAATACGACAAACCTTGTTCTTCATGTATTATTTAACTACTCATATACTGCTGTTCGAAACAAACAACCAAGCACGATAAATTAGACAAAACTAATTATATTAAACACTAATAAACAATTTCTAGACGCTGTACGACCAAAATGATAATGAGAATAAGAATGATGATGAGAATGAGGCTTTTGGGTAAAATATTTTTGATAGCATTTTTTCCTCGACTTAGGACCTAAACCAATCAATTTTATATATATTCCGCTGTCCGCCATCAACGAAATACAAACGTAAAAGATAAAGATAAAAACTTAACAAAGATGAAATACTTAAGATAACTCACCACTTGGAAGTTGGCAACATAACATCCATATTCGTTTACAAAGCGTCGAGTCACGTTCCAAAATTGGTTAAAAACAGCGCCGGAAGAATGTATGGAAATTTTCAGGAAACTATTTTTCTTACACTAGACATTTTCTTCGCGAATATTTCTTTCGTTGCTCCTTTGTACCGTGATTTGTGTTACCGTATTCATATAGTGGAACCCTTACTTATTATAATTATCTTTACACCTACCTATACTAGACGCGGAAAACGTACATGCAATCCATCTGACCCGCATATTCTTTCTACAAAAGACCAGAAGTCCTTTCTGAAGTGATTTTTTTTTTTTTTATAATATAAGAGTAGCAGACGAGCATGCAGTCCACCTGATGGTAAGTGGCTACTGCCGCCCATGGACATCTGTAATCAACCCCAGATAGGATTAGATATTCCTACCTGAGGTCGGCCACAGATGCGCCGCTACCCCTGAGGACTGAGCTGGAACGCCTCGGAAAAGTCTGTCTCCCTTACCACACCCTTCAAACCGGAACACAGCAGTGCTTAACACTGCTGTTATTAGGTAGAAATAGGTGTAGCGGTGGTGCCGCCGGAGTCGAACCACAAAGGGTTCTACCACCTTCAATTGTAAACTAATTGCTATTTGTAAGCTAATTTAGTACGTCTTATGAATTAAGTGGGCTCTACGATCCTCTAAGTTTTCATGGTGACATATGCATTTTCCTATAATATAATAGTATGTGGATACTGGCTGCATTACGTATATAAGAAGACCATCTTAGTCCTCAGGAGTAGCAACGAATCTGTGAAAAATGATAAGTGGCTCTCATTCACTAACAGATAGAATGTAAGCTCGTTTGCTACTTGACAACCCGCGTGGTTCAGTGGTCACCATGTCGTTGTGACCCGGGATCGATCCCCGGCCAGACAGGTATCTGAATGATGAATTTTGTTTCCGTTTCTAGGTCTGGGTGTGCTGAATATGCATATAAAATTTGGTGAAAATCGGAAAAGCCGTTTCGGAGGAGTTCGGTAACTAACACTGTGACACGAGGATTTTATATATAAGATAAATATTTGACAACTCTGATGCTCAAGAGCAAGCAAGCAAAACATTGCAGTCATCGAGGTAAAACCAAGCGTACCTCGTAGATAACAATAGTAATTTATTTTCCACTACCACCGGAAACAGCCAAGTTTGTGTACAGTAGAGAAGATAGCTCCAGATCTGGATAGTTTCAAACAAAACAGATTAGATATTATACAGTAGTTGTTCCACGCGTGTATCGAGTTTGATCAACAGGGAGATAAATGGTATATTTATACGAACTAAAGCGGTTCGGAACAAGTTGAATATTTTGGCGTGAAATATCTGTTGTATTCTGGACAATCTTATCGAACAAAGGTTTCAATGAAGTTCTAATAAGTTTTGTATTAAATACGTAAGTTCCTTAGAAACTAACGCCGGTATTTTTTTATTCTATTTCAGGTTGCTTTACTATTGTAATCACATTTATATTATCAGAATATCTATAAAACGCTACAATATGTACTTATAGTGATAGAAAAATCGTTTTCGTTTTTTTTTTCGTCTATCGTTTCGTTTTCGTTTTTTATTAGCTATCGACATGCAAAGATTCTTGCTACAAATTACATTGACACTACTCATACAGTGCAATATGTTGCATGTGGTATAACTCTTGATAGTTCTATTTAAAAGTGTAGTATGTTTAGTGGTGTGTTGTGATTTGTGATCTATTTTAAGGAATACCTACAGAAACACCGACAGATTTAAACTTAGCCTCACAAATGAGTTGCCAATCCTAAAGACTAAGATAGTCTCATCATATGTACCATTCTACTTACATACATACATATATGCATCATCATCATCAACCCATTACTGTCCCACTGCTGGATACGAGTCTCCTCTCAGAATGAGAAGCATTAGGCCATAGTTACATCTCTCTTTGCATGTTGATATATGTGTAGCATGCGCTATGTTAACGAACAGATTTCCAAAGGCTTCCATAACAAATAGTATCCAAACCCAACCTAACGTAAGCCACGAGTCACAGAGGCGTGACACACCACTCATAACTCAACCAATCATATCATTGGGAAGCTTGGCCCGCGCCACCGCACCGCCTACTTGGCGCGCGTGACGGCTGACTCACTCTGAAATGTCATATGAGTAGAAACTGACAGTTGTGGAGACGACTGTACTACTGCATGATGGTTTGGGACACTATTTGGGACGTGTTTTACGAGGACGGTGATTGTCAGTCAGTTTTTTTACCTAGAATTGGTAGAACTTTTTTTCATCAATATCTTTTTATTTATTTATTGCATCGAATATGGTACACCAGATGTTATATTTTTGACAATATTCGACGTATTTGCAATGTTAAACTAAATGTAAATTAAAATACTATCAATTAATGGCAGTGGTTAAAAACGGCAGCTTCATTAGTACACTTAGCATATAGGAATATTACTTAGGGCTTATTTGGACTACAGATATCCTAAGTGGCTCGACGGCTACATCTACCACATTAAATAATTAGTTCAAACTAGTACTGTATTAGATTCGTCTAAATTTTTAGTTCTCATACACCACAGTGATAAATGCTGGTTGTCATTTGAAGACACACGAGATGTCCCAGCTTAGTCTTCAGGGGTAACAACGCACCAGCTTTGGGTTACATCAAATCTGGTGAACATTACACACATTCACTACTCCAACTTCAAAAAAATAGCCTTGCATCGCAATAATCCCTGCCAACTCTGACGTATGGGTACCAACTAGAAAGTTCAGAATGCGACCGCTATGCCCAGTATTTAGCGCACGATATATTAATATTATATGTACCCACGAATTGTATGCTCATTAACGCATAGCAACAGAACATATTTGAACGGGAACATCAAAGGAATGCCATGGGTAATAAGCTTGAAATAATTCCATAATATTTTTTATATGTTTGAAGTAGCTAATGAGCATACAGTTCACCTGATCAGTGGCGGATTTAAAAAAAAAATAAGGTGTAGGCTGTACAGTTTTTGCCGCCCCTGCTTCTACAATTGTCATGTTTTAGTTTCCCGTTGACACGGTTCCCGTTTTTTTTGGTCCTCATGCTATCTTGTGACACGTTTTTTTTTTGCTCGTCATGCCAGTTCATGACACGTTTAAGGCAGGAAAGAACTAGCAAAGACAAGACGAAAGAAACTCCGTAATACACATCTTCATATATAAAATATATAAAAGTTATTCTATCTGAAACTGAACACAGATGCGTTGCGAGTCTTGAAGACTAAGATGGTCCTTTCAGATATAAGTCAGCCGGCATCCACACTCCTCAATCGACACGCAAGAACTGATTTACAATAGAAATAAATGTGGCGGCTGTACCTCCTCGATGTACTGGTTAAACCAGTTTTTGGTTCCTCTAGAATAAATTATTACAAATGGTATATTACGTACCTATTAATTATTATAAAGGAGAACCGTTCATAGCGGTGGGACATTAATGGGGTGATGGTAATGATGATGTGGAATTATCAATGCCAATTTATTGATAAAGGTTTTAGTTAGTGTGACCACTTCTCAGAGATAAAGTCCAATTACATTTGCTATGGTATCAACGGTTAAAATGCCCTCCGAAACACGCACACACATATTAACCACCAACAGTCTCCCATCCAACTTCCGACCGCGCTCGTCATCGCTTAACTTCAAATCTACAATCCACACTATCATAATACAATCAAACTAGAAAAGTGCCATAGATCACAATCGTTTATCGATAAATAATCGAATAATCGTTGCGGCTACGAAACGCGCAATCGATTCCTCGTTATCGACGAACCCTATGATTTATGAGGACCCAAGTTAGTTTTAATGCTAAGAGCCTAACTTTTCTTCGGAAGTCGAACGATCGAACGAATATTATAAGTAGTTAAACTTTTGTTTTTATGTAATCTATAATCGATCTATCAAATTTTGTTACTTTAAATTCAGTGGTGAGTACATTAGGTACATAATAATAACATACATACACATACATACATACTTTGTTTAAAGAATTAAAGTTAAAGACAGTAAAGGTAGGTAGGTTTGTATTTCGACTACAAAGGAAGTAACGACAGCCCTATTTTTTAACACGTTTTTATTAGCTTGGGTTGTATGTGTGTGCAATTTACTGCGGTTCATAACTATTCTTTAATAGCTAGAATGATTATAACATTGAAAATATCAAGCACCCCAGACCGGACTAGCAATTTTGCGAGGACTATAGCAAAGTAATTTACAGATACACGAACACACGACTACTTCAATTTAGAAATTTGAAATATTTTCAAAACAGACAGGTTTAAAAAATATTATTCTTCTTTCAAGTTGTTATTACCTTTTAATCCGCATATAATATATCTAACTAACTAAACAAATCTAATTTGAAATAGGTATAAAATATAACATCTAACTAACCATAAAAATCTAATTTTTAAAGCACTAGGACACAAGCCCCGGTCTCCAAAAGCAAAAAAATTTATACCACGGCTTTACCACTGCATTTTCACTTATTCTGTTATCACGGGCCATTACCCATATTGTAACTAGACAGAAGCAATAAGAATTTTAATGAAGCTGCATTGCTAGTGGATAACATAGTTATTTATGTACTAGATGTTGCCGGCGACTTCGTATGCATAGACTATAATATAATACCTAGAGACATTCAGTCCATAAAATCTCAAAGGTATGTGAAGTCCACCAATACGCACTTGGCCAGCGCGGTGGACTATGGCCTAATCGTTCTCATTCTTGAAGGTGGTAGAACCCTATGTGTTTCGACTCCGGCGGCACCACCGCCACACCTATTTCTACTTAATAACAGCAGTATTAGGCGCTGCTGTGTTCCGTTTTTAAGGGTGTGGTAAGGGAGACAGACTTTTTCGAGGCGTTCCAGCTTACTCCTCAGGAGTAGCGGCGCATCTGTGACCGACCTCAGGTACGAATATCTAATCCTATCTGGGGTTGATTATAGATGTCCATGAGCGGCAGTAGCCACTTACCATCAGGTGAACTGCTTGCTCGTCTGCTACACCTATACTATATTCTGAGAGGAGACCCGTGCCCAGCAGTGGGACAGTAATGGGTTGATGATGAGGTGAGTGAGCATCCTTTCTCCTATATATATATCTAGATAGATTACCGAAGCTAGGTTTTGAATTCCGACTTCATTATGTTTGGCACGAGTAACGTCATGTACAAACAGTATGGTGATTTTATTGCTCCATTACTGTATTTGCATCTGCATTGAATACACATTTGTCTTGTTCGAATGTAAGCATATCTCTTTTGTATAGTACGACCGACTTCTTGATGTAGTTTGCACTAGTTTGGAGTAATGGTGTGGTCTATGATCGACCTTACTTGTTTTGTCTATTTGTCTTATATCTATACATATAAATAAAAATATGGAATGTCTGTTTTTAATATTGAAATAACCGCTTTTTACTACATGCATATGAATATGCATGCATACGGTACATACACCAAAGTAACATTTTTTACAATTTTTGTCTATCTGTCTGTTTGCTCTGGCTAATCTCTGAAATGGCTGAACCGATTTTGACGGGACTTTTATTGGCAGGTAGCTGATGTAATAAGGAGTAACTTAGGTTAACCCCGCGGTTTCACCCTCGTTAAAAAGAAATAATGCAGGTGAAACCGCGGGGCACAGCTAGTTTTTTTTAATAAATTTCGTGTACCTTACGTTGGTGATTAATAAATGAATAAATTAGTATTTGCTACAACGGTAAACGAAAACGTCGTGTAGAAATTACACGTCTAAATGTTCTTTGATTTTTTTCCAAAGTATGTGAATTCTACTAATTCTCAATTGACCAGCGAGTTGGTCTATGCCCTACTCTGAAGGAAGACTCGTGCCCAACAGTGGGTGTCAATGGGTTGACCACAACGTCGGTAGTACCTCCTCTACGAAAAGTTATCAGTTCCCAAGACTAATCAAGCATGATTTTAGACTAATATTATCGCGGTATTCAGACATTTTAATACATAACGGGTACTTACGATCCATGCAGTTAGGTCGAAATATCGGAAAAAGAAATTACAAAACCGCGTACTGTGAGTACCTGTTACATATTAAAATTAATCAAACAGCCCAAATTCCATAACAGCTTTTAAGGGCAATAGATATAAGTAGTTTGAAGGTGGTAGAACTCTTTGTGGTTCGACTCCGGCGACACCACCGCCACACCTATTTCTACCTAATAACAGCAGTGTTAGGCGCTGCTGTGTTCCGTTTTAAAGGGTGTGGTAAGGGAGACAGACTTTTCCGAGGCGTTCCAGCTCAGTCCTCAAAGGTAGCGGCGCATCTGTGGCGGACCTCAGGTAGGAATGTCTACTCTTATCTGGGGTTGATTACAGATGTCCATGGGCGGCAGAAGCCACTTACCATCAGGTGGACTACATGCTCGTCTGCTACACCTATATTATATAAAAAAGTAGACGAGGTAAGGAAATGGCAATTATTACGGACAGACATTTACATTTTACTCATTTAAATAAACAGTTACTATCTACGCATGTTTTGTACGGCGCATATGCTAACAAACATACATGTAATGCATAGTAAATACACAATAAATTATCGCTACAATACATAAAATGCATTACGACTGAAGTTTACGTCTCGGAGATAAAATGATTGTCTTGTATGCAATCTACACTCATACTGAAGTCATGTCATCTGACTCATTGACAAACATTAGTACATTCTGGTTTTATCTTGCGACTTTTTTGTAATATAGGAGTAGAAGACGAGCATGCACTCCACCTGATGGTAAGTGGCTACTGCCGCCCATGGACATCTGTAATCAACCGCAGATAAGATTAGATTTCTACGTGGGTCGCCCACAGATGCGCCGCTACCCCTGACGACTAATCTGGAACGCCTCGGAAAAGTCTGTCTCCCTTACCACACCCTTCAAACCAGAATACAGCAGCGCTTAACACTACTGTTAATAGACAGAAATAGGTGTGCCGGTGGTGCCGCCGGAGTCGAACCACAAAATGTTCTACCTTCAAATATCATTACATTCTAGTTTTATCTTGCAACAATTACTACAATTGAGAGTCATATTGAATACTTGGTTAACAATGGTTAATATTTAAAAAAATGTAAACAAATAATGTATTTTCTTAAAAAAAAATCATATTTTGTGAAGTGACATTTTGTTTGAAATCGGATAATTATAAGCGTACTTATTGATTTTTGCTTCCTTTTATAATCCCAATATACAGTTGTTCTCTCCACGCACAATTGTCAAAATCATAGCACTCGTTTTAATTATTACGTTACCCGATGAATTTTTGCGACACACTGGTTAAACATAAATGTTTTGATCAATAATAATTTATATTTATACTAACCGACCCGGCAAACGTTGTGTTGCCATATAAATAAAAAAATGTTAAGGATGAACAACCCTTATCACTTAGGGGTATGGAAAATAGATAGTAGCCGATTCTCAGACTTACTGAATATGCATATAAAATTTGGTGAAAATCGGTAAAGCCGTTTCGGAGGAGTACGGTAACTAACACTGTGACACGAGAATTATACATATATAAGATGTACTTCATACAAAGATAGGAGCTTTTCTTTAAAAAAACCTAGAGTACAATTACCTCTGTAACATAATCACAGTAGCGTAGATCAAATCACAAAAGATCTTTGAAGTCCAATTCGTACACAAATCGTGAACAGTTGCGTCGTCATAAATAAACCAAAATCGTTTGAGCTTGAATTAAAGCGACAGCCTACACATAATTTCGAATACGTATGTGTTATAATACGCGTATTGTGTGCTATCGAAAGTTCTTAAAACTTTATTTCCAAATAGAGGTGTGATATAAGAACTACATATCTCGCAATGAACCTTAAAATCGGCATATTGTTAATTCTGAAAATTGTATTTTACAAAAACATAAACTACTAGCTGACCCGGCAAACTTTGTACCGCCTCAAAATCTATTTATCAAATATATTTCATATAAAATCGTAGAAAATGTAGCTTTCGAATGGTGAAAGAATTTTTAAACTCGGTCCAGTAGTTTTTGAGCCTATTCATTACAATCAAACAAACAAAGTTTTCCTCTTTATAATATTAGTGTAGATGAAATAACGATGTTTGTTTTTAACTTTTTACATACGTGTAATTTGAAGTGATTTCTCAAAGCATTTGAACTATCAGATCAGATAAATGTGCGTTATATTCAATTATATAGGAATATTCCGTGGTAGGAGTCACTCGGGCATACGCCTACACGCGTGTCACGTGAATTAACTGCAGTATCTTCTACACATGCGTGTGTGTGGCAGGCATAACGGGAAAATATAAGAATTGATAGGATGCAAGTGTTAGAAATCTATTCAAATTATATGACATTCGTCATTATACGTCATTTTCATGATGTTTTATTTTTATAATATTAAGTTCTTATTTATATAATCACTGGCTGGTGTTTGTAGTTAGCATAAAAAAGAAAAATACCGCTCTTGACGTTTGAGTTGTATTTTGCGCGGGAATATAAATGTTGTAAATTGGATCAGAAAATAGTTTTATTCTTTTACAAGTAACTCCCTTGCAAGACCCACGGAGGTAAAGACAAATACGCGATGGTAAAAATGCTTACTTATTGTGTGTAACATATGTTTTTCATACTGGTGTAAAGCAAAACAAAAAACTATTGTTAAAAATTACAAGGAAAGATCTTTTACGTCTATTTCAGGTTGGCTTTTCGGCGGCGGTTATATCAACGCGTAAAATTCGGCCTTATTGAGACTATCCAAAATCCATATAAAATATTTACATACACAATTTTCATGAAAACTTTTGTAGATAAGAAATAGTACGATGCAATGGTAATTTTTTATAGTATGATCATGTGGTTATCTATGCAATATCTTGAAAGGTGGAAAAAGGCCAGATGACTAAAATATTGTTATATTATTTTTCTTTTTTATATCATTTCAATTATTATAATGTTTTTGTTTTCTAATTATAATTGCAATATTAATTAAATAAATATATAGAAAATATGATTTTGTAAATAATGAATTGAAATTAATACATTCTGGGTCTGAGTGTTTTTGTACTTGTCTTTGTGTTTGTGTTTGTTTTCATAGAAACCTACAACATACCTATATATTAACCCTTTTAAGAATTATTTCAAAAATTTAATTATAGTATAAATAATATTATCAAATTAACATTGAGCAGACAATGATTTGAATAGTATATGTACAAAAAATAAAATTGTCAATGACATATGCATACATTATGTTCACACAGTGATTGTTCAATTGCAAATTAGTTAAACAATGAATCTAGATAACATATTTGTGTTTATTAAATTGCATACATATGAGCCTCACACATAGATATCCTTACCATAGATAGAATTAAAGTAGTTTTTGAAGAGAGTAAGTGTCTAACTGAATATAACTCAAAACTCAAAGTTTTTATTCCTCTGGAATTAACTTAGATTAACTTAACATTGTTAACATCATGTACATGTTAAAAAATAATTTCTATAGTACTTATTATTAAAATAAATTACTTATTTATTAAATTAACAAAAATAGTAATCAAATTAATTAATTTGAATTATCAACATAATATTGAGTAATTAACATTTTATTGATAATCAAGTTTAATTATAACTTGTGGGTACTTTTGTTATAAACAACTGTTATAATATTGTAACTGTTGTAATATTCCTTTACAATAACATGTTGTTTTTCTTTTTTATAAGATTAAAGGGGCAGAATAGTATGCAGTCCACATGATAGTAAGTGATAACTGCAATCCATAGACATCTGTAACAAACTCCAAATTAAGCGGGTTCTATCTGAAGCCGATTACAGGTGTGTTGATACTCTTAAAGGCAAAGATGGTCATATTATATGCATGACAACTATGTTTCCGTTATTTTTAGTCATAGAGCCAGGCCATGACATAAACCATAGTCCATCATACTAGATAAGTGCATATTGATATAATATTTTTACATAACTTTCAGGTATATTTTGATATAAAAATTAAAATGTACATTTAAGAAGGCTCCAATTATATATGTTCATATGTACTTAATTTGTGAAAATGTTGGTATGTTTTTATACTTAATAATGTATTCTATACTCATCATTTCATGGGATTTTCAGTGTTGGGTGCCATGAACATACAAATTAAGATAGTCCTGGCCTAGGGATTCCAATTTTGGACCCAGAGAGTCACACTATTATGGTAACTACTACTCTACGTGAATAGTCATGTATTTAAGGAAATTTAGTCGTAAAAGTAATGTTACATTAGATAACATAAACTTTTAAAAATTTAAAATCTGCTTTACACTATTTCACTGGGAAATGTAATAAGACACTATAAGAACTTTTTATATGAAAAAAGGTGTTAAATGGAGTTAAATACGAGTTCTCAGTTTAAATTTTTAAATACACGCGGTATAACTGGCGTCGTATTGTTACGCGGAACAAAGTGAAATTTCCCGCCAGTCGCCAGCCAGACCTAATGACCGAAACGTGTCAATCACAATAATTGACGGAGTCTGCCATCGGGTTATTTTCGTACTTCGAACGTTCCCGGCGAGGAAGGGAACCCGCTACGATGCGAGCATCACAAAATACACAAATCATTGTCATCTGTCAATAACGTAACCTCAAACTCTACAAATCAACAATCTAACGTGGGCACAACAACAAATGCTCGTTGACGAAATGAATATTGTATACCTACGGTACGTTTCAGTAAGAGCTGAGGCTGTGAGGTAAGCGCAGAAAGCTCGTAAAAGCGAAAACATGACGGTAGGACGGTAGAAAACACGGCCATTTTTCGCTAAGTGAATGTAGGTGTTTGACAAATGTGTTTGTAAATCAAAAACTTACCCTTTCCACGTCGAGCTCTGTCCCTGTACACAGTCTCTTGCCACCACTACCGTTGTAAGCCATCGTGCACCACAATATCAAACACAAATCACACCGAAACGCGTTTTGCAAGAACGAAAGCGAGTAAACCACCTCTCACGATGGTTGCGAGCAGACTGGTTGATTGAATGAATCGAAACAAGCACGAAATGAACGACAGAACGGTAACGCGGCGCAAACGATACAGACTAAAAATAATGTGAATGATATAAGACAGATGAAAAAATTTGATCAGTATTAGTATTCTATTAAGTAAATAATTTATTATTTACAATACTTATCATAAAATATACGATAATAATAATAACCTAAGCTATATTCGATCCAAATTTTTCCTATCTTATTAAATTTTCGTTCCTAATGGACTTTAGCTAATCTGTGACGTGTCCTTGGCTTATGGGACTCTGTCTATGAAAAAGTAAATAAGCAGCCGATCATTCTGACATTCGTATAAATGTAAAATTGTAAACAAACAAAGCCAAAAATCTGGAATAGAATTGTTATTTCTAAACGACAGAAACATTTTTTAGTAATAAGTATTTTTCAAAAACATGGATATTCCGGTGCTAGAAGATGAAATCAAAATTGAATATAATGAGTCTTATGAAACGGATCCCTTAGTCGATACAAACATAAATCCACTTACGAATAATGATATAGAAAACCACAGTATTGAAGATTGTCCTGAGGTAAGCAAATTATCAAAGCTTTTCGATGTCGTATAAAATAAATAGTCTTTATTATGTGCCGGTTGTATATTTGTACATTTTATCGCACACATCCACATATAGATTTTTTTACTTACGGAAGTAGCCACTTAACATCAGATGAACACCATGATTATTGATAGTGATCATGGTGTTCATCTGATGTTAAGTGGCTACTTCCGCCCATAGTTCTGTAATCTACCCTAGATAAGATTAGATTCCTACCTGAGGTCAGCCACAGATGCGCCATTTCTCCTGAGGACTTAGATGGAATGACATATATTTCCCCTTACCACATGTTTCAAACACACTGCTGTTATGAGGCAGATAAAGGTGTGCCGGTGGTGCTGCCAGAGTCAAACCACAGATGGTTCTACCACCTTTAAATTGGATTCATAGCACAGGTCATCTATAGAAGCTTTGTGACCAAGCTACACTGCTGTGTATCTTCTTGTATATAAAATTCTCGTGTCACAATGTTAGTTACTGTACTCCTCCGAAACGGCTTCACCGATTTTCACCAAATTTTATATGCATTCAGTAGGTCCCCCCCTAAGTGATAAGGGTTGTTCACCCTTAACATTTTTTTATTTATATGGCAACACAACATTTGCCGGGTGAACTAGTATTATTAAAGAGCAATTGTTTTGATTATTTTTCAGTCTGAAACTCCTGAAGAATATATGAAATTAAACAAAGATAATCTCAGATCACATGATGACTACACTAAGTGTACCTATGATAATAACATGAAAAATGTAAGTATATTTCTTATACTTTGCTATATTTTCAAAATAAACTTTGCAACATTATTTATATTGTTTTGGTATGGTTTGACAATACAGTCGACTCTCGATAATTCGAAACTCGAGGGACTCTTAAAATATTACGAATTATCAAGTGTTTGAAATATCAAATGGTTCGAAATTTGTGAGAGTAAATAAATAAAACTTCGAATTCTTAAGTGTTGATCAATTATTATTTATTAACTCCTATTCTATAACAATGACAAAAGTTTAGAGGTACATTCGTGTACATACATGTAATCATAATGTGAATTAATTAATCTTTCGAAAGAACTCTGTTATACTGGTTTGCTTCAAAGCATATTGCTGCTGCTCAGACTTCTCAATATTTTTTTTAAGAGAAAAAGTGCCTGAAATGCTTTTTCATCACTTTCGTTTTGTAGACAGAAGGTTTGATCATAATTCATAACAAAAACAATACACGTTTGAACTTGTCGCAAAATCGTATTTGTACTAACAATCTTTCCGCCTCTTTCTCTCTGCAACTTTGAATTGTCGAATGTTGAACGCCGATGAGTTCGAATTAACGTGTCGTTTTGTTATAGAGCAATGATTTTTTCGTTTGAATTACCAAGTGTACAAAAATGTATGGATTTAATTCGAAATATAAAGAGATTTCGTAGGGAACTTGTGATAACTTTGAATTATAGAGAGGTTCGAATTATCGCAGGTTTGAATTAACGAGAGTCGACTGTATATTAAAACAATTGAGGTAACAATTACAATGACAGTTTGTTGATGTGCATCGGTAGTAGACTTGGGTTTTTTTCTTATTAAACAGAATATTTCTAGAATGATCTACATAATCTTTTCCTTTCAGGCATTAGACAACATGACTTGGTATGAATCAATTGATAACACTGGAAGATTTTTGTGCAAATTTTGTGACCTAAAATACTCCACACTTCAAACATTACGCTATCATGTGAAAACCAAACATCCGAACCATGCCTTTGTATTAAAAGAGAATATAGTTAAGAAAAGGAGAAATAGCAAATTAATATGTCATATATGCAAACAACGATTCAAAGAAATTGTTTCGTTAAAAACCCATGTTCATAATAACCATTCGTTACAAAATATAAAGATGTCCTGCATGTACTGTGATGCTACATTTTGTAACGAGAACGAAATGTCAGAACATTTACTCATACAACATAGTGTAACGAAGAAACCTACATATGTCTGTTCTGTATGTGGATACAGAACATCAACAAAATCACACTACAGCCAGCACCAAAATACACATTTGAAGGACAAAACGAAGAAGTGTAAATTTTGTGACTATGCAACGAATTATTCACCAAACTTAAAGATACATGAACGCATACATACAAACGAAAAGGTTTATTCATGTGAGTTTGCTAACTGTGGGTATCGATGTTCAGCAAAATCTGCTCTTAGAAGTCATCAGTTAAGACATTATCCTGACCAACATGTGCTTTACTGTGATAAATGTAGTTATAAGACTATTTATAGGCAATGCTTGAAGAGGCACAGTGATTCTCATATAAGGAATAGTATAAAATTAAAGTTAACATAAGTTTTTCTTTGTAACCTTAAAGGTTGCAAATTTTAAAGGTGGTTACAGGTCGTAGCACCCCTATCCATTCATTTCCAAAGCCGTACCGTTTTATAAAATTATTTTAATTTTTAAAAAAAGCAGTTATAGCCTAGTAAAAAGCAGTGATAGCCTAGTAAAAAGCAGTGATAGCCTAGTGGTTAAGAAACTCGGCCTCTCGATCGAGGGGTCTGAGGTTCAAATCTCAGGCACGCACCTCTGATTAATCAAAATTATGTGCACATTAGAAATTAATTATCACTTGCTTAAACGGTGAACGTAAACATCGTGAGGAAACCTGCCCTGAAAAAAAAAAAGAAAGTTTTCAAAGGTATGTGAAGTCTACCAATACGCACTTGCGCCAGCGCGGTGGACTATGGCCTAATCCTTCTCATTATGAGAGGAAACCCGTGCCCAGCAGTGGGACAGTAATGGGTTGATGATGATTTAATTTTAAACATTGTCTAATAGATCATAGACATCATTAAAACAATCAATATATTAATTTCCAAATTTATGGAAAATAAAAATACCAAATCAATAAATTTGTTTTATTAAACATTTCTTAGAAGCCTAATATTTGTACAATTATCTCTAACAATAAGCTTAAACTATAACAATTATATTTGATTTATATACAACTAATTTCATGAATCCAAAAAAACTTGATAATTATTATTTAATGTGTTACTTACTTGCTTACTTGTATTTGTTGTTTTTATAATGTACTTAAGTTTGTAAAAATAAAATTGTACTGTTTGACATTTTAAAAGTAACAATCATTACAAATGATGGTAATAAAATGTTAAAGTTGTATTTAACTGAAGCAAACAGTTGCATACTTGCATAAGATGTCCAGTAATATTTTACTATGCTAGTCTGAAATAGTAAGAACACCATAAATAACAACAAATAGTAGTTCCTGAATACTTTAAACCTCTGAATATTTACGTATCAGTATTATATGGCTGTAATTAATTTTCATATGGCGATGCCATAATTTAGGATTTTACATTTGCAATTCAAAAATCTATTCTTAATAAAGAACATTTTTGTACAGATTTGACAAGTGTACCAAAACCAGTACACTTTGCATGTTGCAAAAAAATATTCTCAATTTGCTCTTATATTCTGGTTAATCTAATTCTAGTAACACATTGTGATCTACTAATTAGTGAGGTGTAGGTTTGTGCCCATCAACATAGAAGTTTCTAGTTGCTTTTGGTAATGTTACTTCCATACCCTCCAACTCCTTTGTGAGAACTATTTGACAACCTGAAACAAGAATATTATGACATGAGTTATGTCATAGTACTATTTTCATACAAGTGGTGCAGCTGTTCTTATTACATAATAGATGGCGCTGCACACATTCTGAAACATGTTATTAAAGTTTTCTAACACTTTTAATAAAACTTTTGTTTAATAAATAATTTTCAAAGTACAAACATAATTCCTTAGGCATGTTATAGACTACATATTATTACATAATATAGACTTAAATTGAAATAATCCTTCTTGTCCATTCAATCCATTTACCTGTTGGAATATAGGTGGCAAAATGGATGCCTAGTTTTATATAAAAAATATACTTTACAGCAGCATTTCCCAACCTTTTTCAGGCCACGGACCCTTTGGAAATCAAGCACAAAAACATAATTTGAAAGACCGATTTATGTATTTTGATCTAGTTTTTTTTTTTTAGATTAATAATAGTGTTATACATCATTGGATGCATCTTTTTTTAATTTTTTAAAATACCGTGTGCTTACATCACTTTTTCTAATAAAACTGGTTTGCTAATTTTTCGTTTAGAGACTGTTTTGCATTTAATAAGCAATTTATGTATGGTCCGGAGATGACACCGTGGTCCCCCATACATGTACTCGCGGACCGCAGGTTGGGAAACGCGGCTTTACAGTAATCTAACAGGTTTTAGCTTCGATGGTTTTAGTGAATAAGTATTTGTTACTATAAAAACATTTTAAATATTCTACTTTTCAATTTATTTCCTATATCTTACCTAATCTAGAATTTTCCTTCAAAAATGGCGCCATGTCTAGAAGATCATCTTCTTTTTCTTCAGATGCTGATAGCTTATCAAAAAACTCATGTTGCACATACACATGACATGTTGTACATGCTAAAGATGCTTCACAGGCACCTGTGAAACAAATATATGAACATCATAGACTTGAATTATTATTTTCAGACCATAATATGCATTTTATATGAATTATACAACACCACATATTTTAAAATCCGCCAAATTGTTTGGGCTGCGAAGTGCAAGATATGCTACTGTATGTGACATGCATATATACTCTCAAAAATCAATACTGTCCGCGGTCATTTTTTGTCAGTTTATACTGGCTACATTGTGATGTAATTTTCACAGCAGTTATTGATGATATTGCTATGGAGTATATTATTTTAATTGCTTAGTTAACACCTTTATATTTTTTTAAATATAGGAGGGGCAGACACGCATGGATGATGGAGTCTACCTGATGGTAAGTCGTTATTGCCACCCATGGACCCCTGTAATCAACCCCAGATAAGATTAGAATCCTACCTGAGGTCGCTCACAAATGCGCTGCTACACTTGAGGACTAGCTGGAATACGTCGAAAATGTGTCTCCCTTACGACACCATTTAATTCAGAACACAGCAGCACCTAACAGTACTGTTATTAAGCAGAAATAGGTGCGGCAGTGTTTCCGCCGGAGTCCAACCACAAATATATCTAATCCTACCTTCAAGAAATATATCTAATCCTACAGATAATGCAATACCTTCCATTTCGACGCCATATCTGTGTGCTAAGTACAACAGATTATCTCCTATCTTGCCTCTCACATTAGTTTTCTTTCCATCTTTATCTATGTAAACAACATTGACCCTGAAACATTAAAATTCAATATGATTAGCTTTATCTATTTAATTCTAAACTGAACTGTTCAATTATATTATGAAATAACATATAGAAGAATGCTTGTGGTTAGAATGTGGACCTATATATTATATTAATACCAATTAAGGCATTTTTGGTGTAAGGGACATAAAAAAAATTAATGGATATAAGATTTAAATTTATTTTAGCAATGCATATGTGGTCAACATGAGGTAAAACTTCAATCTCAATTAAATAACTTGGGATATGTGATATATGTTATATCTGATTATAGTAGATTGTAGTTCTATTAAAAAGGAAACTTACACTTCATCTTCAGATTGTGGATCCTGCCATTCATATTCTCCATGCCTCAGACCTGAAATTATATTTTGAATATAAGCTGCTACTAAACCTACATCTCTACGGGAATAGTAGTCATAGAGCTCTAATGTGTACGGTTTAATCTAACCAACTTTCTCAAATAAATTGCTTAAAATGCAATCCTTAGGACGAGATTTCTTTTTTGGTTCATATTTACGTTATTTTTTTTTTAAATTATCTTATATATGTTAAATATTATTATATTGTACTGAATGACCAAACACTACAAAAAACACCTATTATATGAAAATAATTACATTGCTTATTTATAAAACTGGTTAAGTATTTTATTGCAAATTATAATAAATAAGTTTTCACATTTTATTTTTAATATAAGTAAGTAATAGTGTATAATACAAATAATCATATCTACAATTTTAAATAAAAATATAAATAATAACAAAATTAAACTTATAAAATAAAAACAGTTCAAAACCCTTTCTTGTGGCATAGTGCCCAGAATACTGCCGGCGTTACCTCACTGTATAGCAAGGCTAACTTTTTGTGCGAAATAACTGCCAACCCTCTGGTCACCCGATGCGAGGATAAGTGTGTAGGACATGACTTTCGCAAATTTTTTCATATCAGCCGACCACGGACCCAACGTCTCAGTTGCAAGCGCCGCTAATTCATAATCATTTATAATTGAAGAATATTTGCGGCGCTTGAGAAACTGAGCGCGGTTGGCTGCAGCCCCAGCACTACTACAGGTGTCATGTATGTAGGTTGGAGCTAGTGTGTCCACACATGTAACGTACCACACCAGGGCACGACCTAATTTCCACGGCACCAGAGTTGCACCATCAGGTCTCTAAAAGCTATTTGCTCATTTATTATTATAAAGCTAATAAGATTTGTAAATTTCTGGCCTTCCTTATTAAACCCTATATAAATAAAGTGGCATATAACAAATAACCAGCGTATAACATGATATCCTTCGCTTTCAATTTACTGTTTAAATTTAAAAAGCAAATATTAAGTATGGATAAGTAAATAGTACCTGCTGTCACCTGTATTTGTCGGATTTGGGTCGGAAACTTCTGAGGAATCGATTTTAAAGTTCTGCCGGCACGAATAAGTCTCACAAACTGATACATTTTTAAATTAATCGATACACATATTATTAAAATTAACTTTATAATGAAGTTTAATCTCTGATCGTAGGTTAGTTTTAATCAGAAAAGAAAACAAAACAGCTGTCACATCTGTCAATGTAAACAGTGTTGCCAATGCTATCACCCGTATTGCCTAGAAAGATCTTTTAACTCTTAATACAACTCTTTTAATGCTTCGCTTTTTAGTTTTTTTTTTTTGTAACAATTGAGACCTAAATGTTTCAGAACATGATCCGAATCAAAGGAGTACTATGGATCCATCGATTAGTTGCTGGACTCAAAAGGTCAAAATCAATAACGTGGTCCTAAGTCGAATTGCTCAAAAGCGTAAACTCATGCGTATCACCTTATATACAAAGAAGGAAATTATGTTATTTTTATTAGTACCAACTTGTTTCTTTTCTTTTATTAATATTTATTGGCATTGCAAATATTCGAGAGTATACCGAAATAACTAGCGCATTTTTCCACCACTTAAATCACCGAGAGGGATTATAGAAGATGTTGGTGAACTTAGCACAGCATTTGCCAGCAGAGCACTAAAAAATGAGAGTTCTATTCGCATGCACATGAGTTCTATAGTTCCTGATAGTTTTCAGGAATAGTTCTGGCGATTTCACGGAGATAAAGCAGAATGAAATAATGCTCTGCTAACTTCACACAGCAGAGCATTTTCTAGAAAATTGAAAAAAAGCTATTGATTAGTGTAATTAGCTAATATCTGGAGTTCCTAATAGTTTTCAGTGATAGTTCTCGCGAAATAAACTTAAAAAATAATTTATTGATAAAATAAACTGACAACAATTTACCCAAAAAAAATGTGCAAAAAGATTATTTAAAAGCGTAAACTCGACGATTTTGCAAAGCCTAGTAATAAAATGATACATTTATATAGTAACTGTCCCAGGAACTCAGACTAAAGTGCCAGCACAGCATACTAGAATAGTACAAATCGGAAAGATTTTTGACAAAACTTTTTTAATATTATTTTCACGTAACCAGATGGCGGGAACTCATCGGTTTTATATACACTAGTAACAAAGCTACAATTTAAAAATATAACCAATCCCAGAACTCACACTAAAGTGCAAGCAGAGCATGCTAGAATAACAAACCTCGGATGGATTTTTGATAAATATTTTTTTTCAACCATGTGCACGTAACCAGATGGCGAGAACTCATCGGTTTTATATACACTAGTAACAAAGCTACAATTTAAAAATATAACCAATCCCAGAACTCACACTAAAGTGCCAGCAGAGCATACTAGAATAACAAAAATCGGATGGATTTACGACAAATATTTTATTTAAATTATTTCCACGTAACCAGATGGCGGGAACTCATCGGTTTTATATACACTAGTAACAAAGCTACAATTTAAATATATAACCAATCCCAGAACTAACACTAAAATGCCAGCAGAGCATGCTAGAATAACAAAAATCGGATGGATTTTCGACAAATATTTTATTTAAATTATTTCCACGTAACCAGATGGCGGGAACTCATGGGTTTTATATAGACTAGTAACATAGCTACAATTTAAAAATACAACCAATCCCAGAACTCACACTAAAATGCCAGCAGAGCATACTAGAATAGCAAAAATCGGATGGATTTTCGACAAATATTTTTTTTCAACCATGTGCACGTAACCAGATGGCGAGAACTCATCGGTTTTATATACACTAATAACAAAGCTTCAATTTAAAAATATAACCAATCCCAGAACTAACACTAAAGTGCCAGCAGAGCATACTAGAATAACAAAAATCGGATGGATTTACGACAAAGATTTTATTTAAATTATTTCCACGTAACCAGATGGCGGGAACTCATCGGTTTTATATACACTAGTAACAAAGCTACAATTTAAATATATAACCAATCCCAGAACTAACACTAAAATGCCAGCAGAGCATGCTAGAATAACAAAAATCGGATGGATTTTCGACAAATATTTTATTTAAATTATTTCAACGTAACCAGATGGCGGGAACTCATGGGTTTTATATAGACAAGTAACATAGCTACAATTTAAAAATACAACCAATCCCAGAACTCACACTAAAATGCCAGCAGAGCATACTAGAATAGCAAAAATCGGATGGATTTTCGACAAATATTTTTTTTCAACCATGTGCACGTAACCAGATGGCGAGAACTCATCGGTTTTATATACACTAATAACAAAGCTACAATTTAAAAATATAACCAATCCCAGAACTAACACTAAAGTGCCAGCAGAGCATACTAGAATAACAAAATCGGATGGATTTACGACAAAGATTTTATTTAAATTATTTCCACGTAACCAGATGGCGGGAACTCATCGGTTTTATATACACTAGTAACAAAGCTACAATTTAAATATATAACCAATCCCAGAACTCACACTAAAGTGCCAGCAGAGCATACTAGAATAGCAAAAATCGGATGGATTTTCGACAAATCTTTTTTTTCAGACATGTACACGTAACCAGATGGCGGGAACTCATCGGTTTTATATAGACTAGTAACATAGCTACAATTTAAAAATATAACTAATCCCAGAACTCAGACTAAAGTGCCAGCAGAGCATGCTAGAATAACAAAAATCGGATGGATTTTCGACAAATATTTTATTTAAATTATTTCAACGTAACCAGATGGCGGGAACTCATGGGTTTTATATAGACAAGTAACATAGCTACAATTTAAAAATACAACCAATCCCAGAACTCACACTAAAATGCCAGCAGAGCATACTAGAATAGCAAAATCGGATGGATTTTCGACAAATATTTTTTTTCAACCATGTGCACGTAACCAGATGGCGAGAACTCATCGGTTTTATATACACTAATAACAAAGCTACAATTTAAAAATATAACCAATCCCAGAACTAACACTAAAGTGCCAGCAGAGCATACTAGAATAACAAAAATCGGATGGATTTACGACAAAGATTTTATTTAAATTATTTCCACGTAACCAGATGGCGGGAACTCATCGGTTTTATATACACTAGTAACAAAGCTACAATTTAAATATATAACCAATCCCAGAACTCACACTAAAGTGCCAGCAGAGCATACTAGAATAGCAAAAATCGGATGGATTTTCGACAAATCTTTTTTTTCAGACATGTACACGTAACCAGATGGCGGGAACTCATCGGTTTTATATAGACTAGTAACATAGCTACAATTTAAAAATATAACTAATCCCAGAACTCAGACTAAAGTGCCAGCAGAGCATGCTAGAATAACAAAAATCGGATGGATTTTCGACAAATATTTTATTTAAATTATTTACACGTAACCAGATGACGGGAACTCATCGGTTTTATATACACTAGTAACAAAGCTACAATTTAAAAATATAACCAATCCCAGAACTCACACTAAAGTGCCAGCAGAGCATACTAGAATAACAAAAATCGGATGGATTTACGACAAATATTTTATTTAAATTATTTCCACGTAACCAGATGGCGGGAACTCATCGGTTTTATATACACTAGTAACAAAGCTACAATTTAAATATATAACCAATCCCAGAACTCACACTAAAGTGCCAGCAGAGCATACTAGAATAGCAAAAATCGGATGGATTTTCGACAAATATTTTTTTTCAACCATGTGCACGTAACCAGATGGCGAGAACTCATCGGTTTTATATACACTAATAACAAAGCTTCAATTTAAAAATATAACCAATCCCAGAACTAACACTAAAGTGCCAGCAGAGCATACTAGAATAACAAAAATCGGATGGATTTACGACAAAGATTTTATTTAAATTATTTCCACGTAACCAGATGGCGGGAACTCATCGGTTTTATATACACTAGTAACAAAGCTACAATTTAAATATATAACCAATCCCAGAACTAACACTAAAATGCCAGCAGAGCATGCTAGAATAACAAAAATCGGATGGATTTTCGACAAATATTTTATTTAAATTATTTCAACGTAACCAGATGGCGGGAACTCATGGGTTTTATATAGACAAGTAACATAGCTACAATTTAAAAATACAACCAATCCCAGAACTCACACTAAAATGCCAGCAGAGCATACTAGAATAGCAAAAATCGGATGGATTTTCGACAAATATTTTTTTTCAACCATGTGCACGTAACCAGATGGCGAGAACTCATCGGTTTTATATACACTAATAACAAAGCTACAATTTAAAAATATAACCAATCCCAGAACTAACACTAAAGTGCCAGCAGAGCATACTAGAATAACAAAAATCGGATGGATTTACGACAAAGATTTTATTTAAATTATTTCCACGTAACCAGATGGCGGGAACTCATCGGTTTTATATACACTAGTAACAAAGCTACAATTTAAAAATATAACCAATCCCAGAACTCACACTAAAGTGCAAGCAGAGCATGCTAGAATAACAAACCTCGGATGGATTTTTGATAAATATTTTTTTTCAACCATGTGCACGTAACCAGATGGCGAGAACTCATCGGTTTTATATAGACTAGTAACATAGCTACAATTTAAAAATATAACTAATCCCAGAACTCAGACTAAAGTGCCAGCAGAGCATGCTAGAATAACAAAAATCGGATGGATTTTCGACAAATATTTTATTTAAATTATTTACACGTAACCAGATGACGGGAACTCATCGGTTTTATGTAGACTAGTAACATAGCTACAATTTAAAAATATAACTAATCCCAGAACTCACACTAAAGTGCCAGCAGAGCATACTAGAATAGCAAAAATCGGATGGATTTTCGACAAATATTTTTTTTTTCAATCATGTCCACGTAACCAGATGGCGAGAACTAATCGGTTTTATCTAGACTAGTAACATAGCTACAATTTAAAAATACAACCAATCCCAGAACTCACACTAAAGTGCTAGCAGAGCATACTAGAATAACAAAAATTGGATGGATTTTCGACAAATATATTTTTACAATCATGTCCACGTAACCAGATGACGGGAAATCATCGGTTTTATGTAGATTAGTAACATAACTACAATTTAAAAATATAACCAATCCCAGAACTCTGACTAAAGTGCCAGCAGAGCATACTAGAATAGCAAAAATCGGATGGATTTTCGACAAATATTTTTTTTCAACCATGTGCACGTAACCAGATGGCGAGAACTCATCGGTTTTATATACACTAATAACAAAGCTACAATTTAAAAATATAACCAATCCCAGAACTAACACTAAAGTGCCAGCAGAGCATACTAGAATAACAAAAATCGGATGGATTTACGACAAAGATTTTATTTAAATTATTTCCACGTAACCAGATGGCGGGAACTCATCGGTTTTATATACACTAGTAACAAAGCTACAATTTAAATATATAACCAATCCCAGAACTCACACTAAAGTGCCAGCAGAGCATGCTAGAATAGCAAAAATCGGATGGATTTTCGACAAATATTTTATTTAAATTATTTCCACGTAACCAGATGGCGGGAACTCATCGGTTTTATATAGACTAGTAACATAGCTAAAATTTAAAAATATAACCAATCCCAGAACTAACACTAAAATGCCAGCAGAGCATACTAGAATAGCAAAAATCGGATGGATTTTCGACAAATATTTTTTTTCAACCATGTGCACGTAACCAAATGGCGGAAACTCATCGGTTTTATATACACTAGTAACAAAGCTACAATTTAAAAATATAACCAATCCCAGAACTCACACTAAAATGCCAGCAGAGCATACTAGAATAGCAAAAATCGGATGGATTTTCGACAAATATTTTTTTTCAACCATGTGCACGTAACCAGATGGCGAGAACTCATTGATTTTATATAGACTAGTAACAAAGCTACAATTTAAAAATATAACCAATCCCAGAACTAACACTAAAGTGCCAGCAGAGCATACTAGAATAACAAAAATCGGATGGATTTACGACAAATATTTTATTTAAATTATGTCCACGTAACCAGATGGCGGGAACTCATCGGTTTTATATACAATAGTAACAAAGCTACAATTTAAATATATAACCAATCCCAGAACTCACACTAAAATGCCAGCAGAGCATGCTAGAATAACAAAAATCGGATGGATTTTCGACAAATATTTTATTTAAATTATTTCCACGTAACCAGATGGCGGGAACTCATCGGTTTTATATAGACTAGTAACATAGCTACAATTTAAAAATATAAACAATCCCAGAACTAACACTAAAATGCCAGCAGAGCATACTAGAATAGCAAAAATCGGATGGATTTTCGACAAATATTTTTTTTCAACATGTGCACGTAACCAGATGGCGAGAACTCATCGGTTTTATATACACTAGTAACAAAGCTACAATTTAAAATTATAACCAATCCCAGAACTAACACTAAAGAGCCAGCAGAGCATACTAGAAAAACAAAAATCGGATGGATTTACGACAAATATTTTATTTAAATTATGTCCACGTAACCAGATGGCGGGAACTCATCGGTTTTATATACACTAGTAACAAAGCTACAATTTAAATATATAACCAATCCCAGAACTCACACTAAAATGCCAGCAGAGCATGCTAGAATAACCAAAAATCGGATGGATTTTCGACAAATATTTTATTTTAATTATTTCCACGTAACCAGATGGCGGGAACTCATCGGTTTTATATAGACTAGTAACATAGCTACAATTTAAAAATATAAACAATCCCAGAACTAACACTAAAATGCCAGCAGAGCATACTAGAATAGCAAAAATCGGATGGATTTTCGACAAATATTTTATTTAAATTATTTCCACGTAACCAGATGGCGGGAACTCATCGGTTTTATATACACTAGTAACAAAGCTACAATTTAAAAATATAACCAATCCCAGAACTCACACTAAAATGCCAGCAGAGCATGCTAGAATAACAAAAATCGGATGGATTTTCGACAAATATTTTTTTCAACCATGTGCACTGAACCAGATGGCGAGAACTCATCGGTTTTATATACACTAGTAACAAAGCTACAATTTAAAAATATAACCAATCCCAGAACTCACACTAAAATGCCAGCAGAGCATGCTAGAATAACAAAAATCGGATGGATTTTCGACAAATATTTTTTTAACCATGTGCACGGAACCAGATGGCGGGAACTCATCGGTTTTATATACACTAGTAACAAAGCTACAATTTAAAAATATAACCATACCCAGAACTCACACTAAAATGCCAGAAGAGCATACTAGAATAGCAAAAATCGGATAGTTTTTCGACAAATATTTTTTTTCAACCATGTGCACGTAACCAGATGGCGAGAACTCATCGGTTTTGTATAGGATAATAATAAAGCTAAAATTTTAAAAAATAAACAATCACAGAACTCACACTAACGTGCCAGCAGAGCATACTAGAATAACAAAAATTGGATGGATTTTCGACAAATATTTTTTTTATTTTTTTCCAAGTAGTAAGTTGGCAGGAACTCATCGGTTTTATATAGAGTAGTTATATAACTACAATTTATAAACATAACCAATCCCAGAACTCACACTAAAGTGCCAGCAGAGTATACTAGAATGGCAAAAATCGGATTGAGTTTTGACAAATATATTTTTTTAATTATTTCCACGTAACCAAATGACAGGAACTCATCGGTTTTATATAAACTAGTAACAAAGCTACAATTCAAAAATATAACTAATCCCAGAACTCACACTAAAGTGCCAGCAGAGCATGCTAGAATAACAAAAATCGGATGGATTTCCGACAAATATTTTATTTAAATTATTTTCACGTAACCAGATGACGGGAACTCATCGGTTTTATATACACATCCGTTTTACATCCATCCGATTTTTGTTATTCTAGCATGCTCTGCTGGCACTTTAGTCAGAGTTCTGGGATTGGTTATATTTTTAAATTGTAGTTATGTTACTAGTCTACATAAAACCGATGATTTCCCGTCATCTGGTTACGTGGACATGATTGTAAAAAAATATTTGTCGAAAATCATTCCGATTTTTGCTATTCTAGTATGCTCTGCTGGCACTTTAGTCAGAGTTCTGGGATTGGTTGTATTTTTAAACTGTAGCTATGTTACTAGTCTACATAAAACCGATGAGTTCCCGTCATCTGGTTACGTGGACATGATTGTAAAAATATATTTGTCGAAAATCTATCCGATTTTTGTTATTTTAGCATGCTCTGCTGGCACTTTAGTCAGAGTTCTGGGATTTGTTATATTTTCAAATTGTAGTTATGTTACTAGTCTACATAAAACCGATGATTTCCCGTCATCTGGTTACGTGGACATGATTGTAAAAATATATTTGTCGAAAATCCATCCAATTTTTGTTATTCTAGTATGCTCTGCTAGCACTTTAGTGTGAGTTCTGGGATTGGTTGTATTTTTAAATTGTAGCTATGTTACTAGTCTAGATAAAATCGATTAGTTCTCGCCATCTGGTTACGTGGACATGATTGAAAAAAAAATATTTGTCGAAAATCCATCCGATTTTTGCTATTCTAGTATGCTCTGCTGGCACTTTAGTGTGAGTTCTGGGATTAGTTATATTTTTAAATTGTAGCTATGTTACTAGTCTACATAAAACCGATGAGTTCCCGTCATCTGGTTACGTGTAAATAATTTAAATAAAATATTTGTCGAAAATCCATCCGATTTTTGTTATTCTAGCATGCTCTGCTGGCACTTTAGTCTGAGTTCTGGGATTAGTTATATTTTTAAATTGTAGCTATGTTACTAGTCTATATAAAACCGATGAGTTCCCGCCATCTGGTTACGTGTACATGTCTGAAAAAAAAGATTTGTCGAAAATCCATCCGATTTTTGCTATTCTAGTATGCTCTGCTGGCACTTTAGTGTGAGTTCTGGGATTGGTTATATTTTTAAATTGTAGGTATGTTACTAGTCTACACAAAACCGATGAGTTCTTGCCATCTGGTTACGTGGACATGATTGTAAAAATATATTTGTCGAAAATCCATCCAATTTTTGTTATTCTATTATGCTCTGCTGGCACTTTACTGTGAGTTCTGGGATTGGTTGTATTTTTTAATTGTAGCTATGTTACTAGTCTACATAAAACCGATGAGTTCCCGCCATCTGGTTACGTGGACATGATTCAAAAAAAAAAAATTGTCGAAAATCCATCCGATTTTTGCTATTCTAGTATGCTCTGCTGGCACTTTAGTGTGAGTTCTGGGATTAGTTATATTTT
This sequence comes from Epargyreus clarus clarus, assembly GCA_014595695.2. Taxonomy (NCBI): domain Eukaryota; kingdom Metazoa; phylum Arthropoda; class Insecta; order Lepidoptera; family Hesperiidae; genus Epargyreus; species Epargyreus clarus. Next base: position 693,496 of record JACTTY020000019.1, read on the forward strand.
AAAATTGTAGTTATGTTACTAGTCTACATAAAACCGATGAGTTCCCGTCATCTGGTTACGTGGACATGATTGTAAAAATATATTTGTCAAAAATCCATCCAATTTTTGTTAATCTAGTATGCTCTTCTGGCATTTTAGTGTGAGTTCTGGGATTGGTTGTATTTTTTAATTGTAGCTATGTTACTAGTCTACATAAAACCGATGAGTTCCCGCCATCTGGTTACGTGGACATGATTGAAAAAAAAAATTGTCGAAAATCCATCCCATTTTTGCTATTCTAGTATGCTCTGCTGGCACTTTAGTGTGAGTTCTGGGATTAGTTATATTTTTAAATTGTAGTTATGTTACTAGTCTACATAAAACCGATGAGTTCCCGTCATCTGGTTACGTGGACATGATTGTAAAAATATATTTGTCGAAAATCCATCCGATTTTTGTTATTCTAGCATGCTCTGCTGGCACTTTAGTCTGAGTTCTGGGATTAGTTATATTTTTAAATTGTAGCTATGTTACTAGTCTATATAAAACCGATGAGTTCCCGCCATCTGGTTACGTGGACATGATTGAAAAAAAAATATTTGTCGAAAATCATTCCGATTTTTGCTATTCTAGTATGCTCTGCTGGCACTTTAGTCAGAGTTCTGGGATTGGTTGTATTTTTAAACTGTAGCTATGTTACTAGTCTACATAAAACCGATGAGTTCCCGTCATCTGGTTACGTGGACATGATTGTAAAAATATATTTGTCGAAAATCTATCCGATTTTTGTTATTTTAGCATGCTCTGCTGGCACTTTAGTCAGAGTTCTGGGATTTGTTATATTTTCAAATTGTAGTTATGTTACTAGTCTACATAAAACCGATGATTTCCCGTCATCTGGTTACGTGGACATGATTGTAAAAATATATTTGTCGAAAATCCATCCAATTTTTGTTATTCTAGTATGCTCTGCTAGCACTTTAGTGTGAGTTCTGGTATTGGTTGTATTTTTAAATTGTAGCTATGTTACTAGTCTAGATAAAATCGATTAGTTCTCGCCATCTGGTTACGTGGACATGATTGAAAAAAAAATATTTGTCGAAAATCCATCCGATTTTTGCTATTCTAGTATGCTCTGCTGGCACTTTAGTGTGAGTTCTGGGATTAGTTATATTTTTAAATTGTAGCTATGTTACTAGTCTACATAAAACCGATGAGTTCCCGTCATCTGGTTACGTGTAAATAATTTAAATAAAATATTTGTCGAAAATCCATCCGATTTTTGTTATTCTAGCATGCTCTGCTGGCACTTTAGTCTGAGTTCTGGGATTAGTTATATTTTTAAATTGTAGCTATGTTACTAGTCTATATAAAACCGATGAGTTTCCGCCATCTGGTTACGTGTACATGACTGAAAAAAAAGATTTGTCGAAAATCCATCCGATTTTTGCTATTCTAGTATGCTCTGCTGGCACTTTAGTGTGAGTTCTGGGATTGGTTATATTTTTAAATTGTAGGTATGTTACTAGTCTACATAAAACCGATGAGTTCTTGCCATCTGGTTACGTGGACATGATTGTAAAAATATATTTGTCGAAAATCCATCCAATTTTTGTTATTCTATTATGCTCTGCTGGCACTTTACTGTGAGTTCTGGGATTGGTTGTATTTTTTAATTGTAGCTATGTTACTAGTCTACATAAAACCGATGAGTTCCCGCCATCTGGTTACGTGGATATGATTGAAAAAAAAAAATTGTCGAAAATCTATCCGATTTTTGCTATTCTAGTATGCTCTGCTGGCACTTTAGTGTGAGTTCTGGGATTGGTTATATTTTTAAATTGTAGGTATGTTACTAGTCTACATAAAACCGATGAGTTCTTGCCATCTGGTTACGTGGACATGATTGTAAAAATATATTTGTCGAAAATCCATCCAATTTTTGTTATTCTATTATGCTCTGCTGGCACTTTACTGTGAGTTCTGGGATTGGTTGTATGTTTTAATTGTAGCTATGTTACTAGTCTATATAAAACCGATGAGTTCCCGCCATCTGATTACGTGGATATGATTGAAAAAAAAAATTGTCGAAAATCCATCCGATTTTTGCTATTCTAGTATGCTCTGCTGGCACTTTAGTGTGAGGTCTGGGATTAGTTATATTTTTAAATTGTAGTTATGTTACTAGTCTACATAAAACCGATGAGTTCCCGTCATCTGGTTACGTGGACATGATTGTAAAAATATATTTGTCGAAAATCCATTTAATTTTTGTTATTCTAGTATGCTCTTCTGGCATTTTAGTATGAGTTCTGGGATTGGTTGTATTTTTTAATTGTAGCTATGTTACTAGTCTACATAAAACCGATGATTTCTCGCCATCTGGTTACGTGGAAATGATTGAAAAAAAAAATATTTGTCGAAAATCATTCCGATTTTTGCTATTCTAGTATGCTCTGCTGGCACTTTAGTGTGAGTTCTGGGATTTGTTATATTTTTAAATTGTAGCTTTGTTACTAGTCTATATAAAACCGATGAGTTCCCGCCATCTGGTTACGTGGACATGATTGAAAAAAAATATTTGTCGAAAATCCATCCGATTTTTGTTATTCTAGTATGCTCTGCTGGCACTTTAGTGAGAGTTCTGGGATTGGTTATATTTTTTAAATTGTAGCTATGTTACTAGTCTATATAAAACCGATGAGTTCCCGCTATCTGGTTGCGTGGAAATAATTAAAAAAAAATAGTTGTCGAAACTCCACGCGATTTTTGTTATTCTAGTATGCTCTGCTGGCACTTTAGTGTGAGTTCTAGTATTGGTTGTATTTTCAAATTGTAGCCATATTACTAGCCTATGTAAAACCGCTGAGTTCCTTCCCCCTGGTTACGTGAAAATAATATTAAAAAAAGTTTTGTCGAAAATCTTTCCGATTTGTACTATTCTAGTATGCTGTGCTGGCACTTTAGTGTGAGTTCCTGGGTCAGTTATTGTACAAATGTATCATTTTATTACTAGGCTTTGCAAAATCGACGAGTTTCCACTTTTAAATAACCTGTTTGCAGATTTTTTTTTTGGTTAAATTTTTGTCAATTTATTTTATCAATAAATTATTTTTTAAGTTTATTTCGCGAGAACTATCACTGAAAACTATTAGGAACTCCAGATATTAGCTAATTACACTAATCAATAGCTTTTTTTTTCAATTTTGTAGAAAATGCTCTGCTGTGTGAAGTTAGCAGAGCATTATTTCATTCTGCTTTATCTCCGTGAAATCGCCAGAACTATTCCTGAAAACTATCAGGAACTATAGAACTCATGTGCATGCGAATAGAACTCTCATTTTTTAGTGCTCTGCTGGCAAATGCTGTGCTAGTTTCACGGACACTTATAGAAGCTCATAGCCTCATAGCTTACTTCCACTTTATTGCAATATTCCCCAAAAACGTATAAATTAATTTATTTCCCAATATTTCAGGTAAAACCTTATGAGTTGGCTACACTGAATGTTCAGCTGACTGACACTATAAAATAATTTTATATTTTCATATTTTTCCACTTATTAAATTAAGCAAAGGCTTTTTAAATTAAATTTAGAGGGATGCTTCTTTTCATTGTTTGTTGTAACTTCTTAACATATTAAACTATATCTAGCAATACAATTTTCCATGAAAATTAACTTAATATTACATTAATTTATTTTACACTTTTTATTTAACACGTGTATTATACAGCAACACCTTCGCACAATGTCAAGCATAGCGATGGGCGATTGTTCTAAAAAAAACAATCGAATAAATCGACAATCGACGGAATCAACAATCGATTGTCGATTTATTCGTAGTAACAAAAAAACTATCGAATAACAATCGACGTTCGAATAACAATCGACGTTCGAATAACAATCGACGTACGAATAACAATCGACGTACGAATAACAATCGACGTACGAATAACAATCGACGTACGAATAACAATCGACGTACGAATAACAATCGACGTACGAATAACAATCGACGTACGAATAACAATCGACGTACGAATAACAATCGACGTACGAATAACAATCGACGTTCGAATAAAAATCGACCTTGAAACAACAATCGACGTACGAATAAAAATCGACCTTGGAATAACAATCGACGACCGAATATAAATTATACCGCGCGGCTACATACGTGTGCTCAGGAAAATGTGCAGGTGCGTCGTGTTGCAAAGCTATCGTCACTTGCCACTGGTTGGAAAATGTAAAGTATTGTATTACATGTTAGTCAATTGTACTATATATTGTTGAGAAATAATTATACCATAAATTATTTTGTATCAAAGATAATGGTACATTATAATGTAATTAAAAGTAATGTAAAGTTAAATTTAATTGTAATGGTATCTTATAAAATAATTATAATACTATGGAGTATCATCGATAATCCAGATGTCGTAGTCATCCCCTAAGTTCGTTTCATGATAACTTTTTCAAAAAGATGTCATCTGAAAAATATAATATACGTGTTCATGGCGCATATTATAGAAAAAGATTATCAAAAACTATAAAATATGTCTTTTTAGCGTATATTATGGATAAAAGTTATCACAAAAAATTATGTACTCATAGTTACATTAAAATTAATCGGTGAAATGCTATATCTTTGAAGAAAAATAATGTTAACAACGCGAGTAGGGTGTGAGAGTGTGTGGCCACGAGGCGCAGTGAGCAGTGCGAGAAGCAAGGTGTGGACGCACCATTAAATAACGGAATGCAACGAAGCAGCGCAAGGGTGCACGACGCACGTGCGCTCCCCCCACCAAATATATAAGACTGACTCAGGTTTCTTAAACACAGAAATTAGGAGTTCCTCGCTGCTAGTAGCTTTGTATATACTAAATAATTGACCAACAATCAAATAGCTTCGATAGTTATATTTTTACGTAACAATCGCGTATCGCTTGACTGCGCTGTTATTAGTTTTGCGTGTACTAAACAATCGACCAACAATCGAACAATCGACGAACAATCGAACAATCGACCAACAATCGAACAATCGAACTATCGAACAATCGACCAACAATCGAACTATCGAACAATCGACGAACAATCGAACAATCGACCAACAATCGAACTATCGAACAATCGACCAACAATCGAACTATCGAACAATCGAACAATCGAAAAATTCGATTGTTCGATAGTTATTCGAATACAATCGAAGAATTTCGATAGTTATTCGAATACAATCGAACACAATAACAATCGAATAATTCGATTGTTTTTAGTAACAATCGCGCATCGCTAGTCAAGCATTCTTAAAAACGTCAATAATCACGTCCACCACATCCATATTGCTCATTTTTCATTATGATTATAAAAATATACTTATTGATTTTTGCCTAAAAGGCGCGCACTGCGGATAGTATGTAACAATAACGTTTCTAGTGTAAATATACTTACTATTGTAGATTAGAACGGCCGTTGAATCTTATGTTGTGAATTATTGGTGATAGGTCTTGTTTTAGAGATAAGTCGGTAAGTTTTATGATCAAATGACGTGTATTTCGCAATATCACTCTTAAATGATCCGTTTCGCATTTTATTGTAACAGAAATCGCGTTGTTTCCCCATTTTCAAACTAATTTATGTCATTGCCATAAGTTTGAAAGGAAAATACTAAGAAGCCTTAACTATGAAATACTCTTAAATTCTTATACACTTATTTACACCGTTCGATTCTTGTCGAAGATTATTTTTATCTATATTAGATACCTTTCTGAGATTAATCCTAAGCCAGCATCTAAAGAAAGACAGTTGTTACAAGATAAATCCATGTTTTCCATACCAGTTCTTTGTCAAGGTTATACAAGAAATCTATTAAATTTAGGGCAACTTAATGTATAGGGTAAAAAAATATTGGAAGTGGCTCAAAACATTTGGTGTAATTTTATATTATACTAGTTGTGATTAAATAAATACAAATTAATGAATTGTCATCCGTTATGGTAGCCTTTAATAGTAAAATATGACAAATTCAAATGGATTGTAAGTCTATTTCTTGAAAATAAATTTATTTATTATAATCAAGTACCAAATATTCTATTTTTATTATATACACACAGCTTACTGACTTATTATAATAATTTCATTTTTTAAACAAGTGGAGATCTCTATAAATACCTAATTAATTTAAATTTATGTTTATTTAATTTATAAAAAGACTTGCCTATGAATATAGAATTATTGTTTTTCTGTTATCAATTAGAGTAAGATATTAATAGATTATTTTAATAAAACTGTGTGTTATGGAATTTCTTTCACCACTTTCCAACAATGAAATATCATGAAGCAGCGTTAAGTTATAACATTTAAAAACCTCTTTAGTATCACTACTGCTTTTTATTTCTTGCTCTAAAAAAATGCTTTTTATTTCTTGTTTTGTTGGTTACAAATAATTCCAGTTTAGTACTACTGCTATTCTGCCCTTGGTTAATTTAAAAGGTGACAAAGAGATAAAATTCGAGGGCTCATCCCTGTAAAGGGCTTCCTTTAAAATTATTTAACCACGGACAAGTAAAGCAAAATTCAGTACATATAGTAAAAAGTACTATGTGTAAGGTGATGGGTACTTTTCCCCTTTTATATTTATTTTTATGTTCATTGCCACAAATATTTTCCAAGATATGGATCATAATGAACCTACATTTATATTTAGTGATATAAGTGATGGTAGCAGTGATAGCCTAGTGGTTAAGAAACTTGGCTTCTTGATCGAGGGGTCTGAGGTTCAAATCCCACCTCTGATTTTTCAAAGTTATGTGTGTATTAGAAATTAATTATCACTTGATAAACGGTGAAGGAAAACATTGTGAGGAAACCTGCATACCTGAGCGATTTATAAAAAAAAAATCTCAAAGGTATGTGAAGTCTACCGAAACGCACTTGGCCAGCGCGGTGGACAATGGCCTAATCCTTCTCATTATGAGACCCGTGCCCAGCTGTGGGACATTAATGGGTTGTTGATGAATTGATATTGGGGTGAAATGCTTTGCATAAGAATTGTGTAGTTCCTCAGTTATAAATATTGCCTCTGTAATCTGCAGGTTCTAACATACTTGAGGAAATAAAGTTTTTTCAAAATAACTGCTGTTTTCAACATCATAATAACTATGCATGAAAACCTGTTCTTTGAATTTATCTTCAAGTGATCTCGTGTGCTAATTTAATTAGTCCTAAGTCATAAAAAATATATTTCATACGTCATACGTCTGAAGTCAGCTCATGTGTGCCCCAATGTACTCAGATGCAATATTGTTTTATTTTAAAAAGAATATTTTTTTTTTTTTTATATTTGAACCTGACGATAAAGCAGACGTGCTACCTGATGGAAAGTAGTTAACGTCGCCTATGGACATTTGCAACACCAGAGGAGTCGCCAATGCATCGCCGGCTTTGAAGGAGAGCTCTTTTTGCACCTTTTTTGAAGAGCCCCATGTCAATATTTATAGCAATATGCCCCCAATATTTATAGAGCATCCTGTAAACCATAATAAGTATGTGTGAAAGATTTTTTAAAAATGGACAGCTTGGAAAATACATATAGACTCACAAAAAATACTTTTCATATAGGTGGGATTTTATTTTTGGCAATGTCCAAATAAGCATATTTTACCTGAGATTGGCAACAGATGCATTGGTGTCCATGAGGACTAAGTAATAAAACCTTGGATAAGTATGTCTTCCTTTCCACAACCTTCAAAGTCGACTACAGTGCTTAACAGTGCTGTTATTAGGCAGAAATCAGGTATTTGAGGGTATTTTTACAGAAAGAATTACATACTTATTGACTTTATCTTATATATAAAATTCTCGTGTCACCGTGTTAGTTACCGCACTCCTCTGAAACGGCTTTACCGATTTTCACCAAATTTTATATGCATATTCAGTAGGTCTGAGAATCGGCTACTATATATTTTTCATACCCCTAAGTGATAAGGGTTGTTCACCCTTAACATTTTTTTATTTATATGGCAACACAACATTTGCCGGGTCATCTAGTATTATTATAAAGTACTTATTACTTCTTTCTTTTATTTTCAGAATAGAATAGTTGACAAAATATGTCTATTAAGGAAGAGAAAATCAAAATTAAGATAGAAGATGAATGTGACAGAAGGGATCCGACAACATTCTTGCCAGAGGAGGAGATGTCGTATGAAATTAAGAAAAAGAAAAAAAAGAAGAAAAAAGATAAACAAGAAGATCCATTTAAAGATATAGAAGATAAGACAGAGTCAACCGCGGGTGTTGTGATTTTTAATGATGCCACTTTAGACCCAGAAGTTAGTATTAAAGTAGAGAATATTGAAGTTGAATTGGATTTTAATGATGTGAGTATTATGTAGTAAATAATGTATAAGTAATTCTGGGGCAGCAAGCAGCGATAGCCTAGTGGTTAAGAAATTCGGCCTTTTGAGCGAGGGGTTGGAGGCTCAAATTCCTGGCACCAACCACTGATTTTTCAAAGTTACCTGTGTATTAGAAATTAATTATCGCTTGTTTAAACAGCGAAAGAAATCATCTTGAGAATCCTGCATACCTGAGAAAAATTAAATGTTTTCAAAGGTATGTAAAGTCTATCAATTCGCACTCGGCCAGTGCGGTGGACAATGGCCTAATTCTTCTTATTCTGAGAGGAGACCCGTGCCCAGCAGTGGGACATTGATGGGTTGATGATATTTCCAGGGCAGGCTGAAGACCAGGTGTGGGATAAGGAGTGATAATGATGATACATATAAGTAGGTTGTTGTGTCTCTCTGTTACTTTGAAATATGTGGCAAACTCTTAGCACAATTTGTGTGTTACCAAATGTTTTTTTTAATTATAGAAGAGTAGCAGAGGAGCATGCAGTCCATCTGATGGTTAGTGGCTACTGCCGCCCATGGACATCTGTAATTAAGCTAAGATTACATTCCTAGCTGAGGTCGCCCAAAAATTCTCCGCTAACTGTGTCAAACACTGCTGTTATTGCTGTTAGGCAGTAAAATGTGTGGCGATGGTACCGCCGGAGACGAACCACAGAAGGTTCTATCTACTACCTATTCTACCTTCCAAAAATATCTATTATTATAAATGTTGGTTTAATTATTTTCATTTGTATGTGGTGTGGGTGTTTGTCTTCAATAGCTTATTTAATTGATCCATTCCAATTTTATTCTTAATGGGTCATTGTTTATTATTCAAGAATCCTGTGTATTTGTAGACTTTTTTTCGAACCACTTTTAATAAAAACATCCACATAATCTTAATCAAAGGCATCAATGATTACAAATAGGTTTAAATTGAGTTTTTTTAATAATCTTGAAAATATTATCTATTTTCAGTTTGCCAATGATAATGGTCTCATGGTAGAAGGACCACAGAGTGAAGACAGTCAGGAACCAGTTGTTAAATTGGAGCAGCAAAACAAAGAAGCCGTTTTATTGACATTCGAGAGTATTATACACGAAAACAAAATGTTTGGGATAAGTGACGCCATTTCTGCCAATATGCCGCCCTCAGCGCCCAACTACGTATGCAAAGTTTGCCACCTAGTCTTTCAGTCACCTAAAACGTTAAGGATGCACCAGAAAAGAAAACACAAAGTGTACCGACGGTCCTTTAAACATATTTGTGATTATTGTGGTATGGCGTACGAACAGAAGAATAGCTTAGTCGCTCATATTAAGAGAAAACACGGACCGAACGCTGTCCCGGATGACAGGGAAGAAAGAACTTGTGAAGTATGCGCGCTAGTCTTTAAGGGACTTAATAGGTTAAGAATGCATATGAGGAGGAAGCACGGATCCTTCCAGGATTCGTTCAAGCACGTCTGCGACGAATGTGGTCTCACTTACGATAAATACAGGAGCCTTATCGTCCATATTCAAAGAAAACATACGAATGATAATAAGAAAAAAGTAATGGACGAATGGTTTAATTGCCCGTTCTGTCCAAAAGTTTTCACCCGTCGTGAAACGTATTCGAGACATGTGCAACGAAAGCATCGTATTGACGACGAAAACGAAGATATCAAGCCAGATCAGTTGCAGAATTGCAAAAACGAAGAAACTGGAGAGATAACTTGTAACGAATGCCCTCTAGTCTTTTCATCCATTAACTTCTTGAAGCTACATATGAGACGGAAGCACAACGCTCTAAGAGAAGATTTCCGTCTCAAGTGCAAAATTTGTCATCTTTCGTACAGTAAGATCGAGAGTCTGAAAAGGCATATTCGACGGAAACACGACAAAGGGTCGTATTGTGAGGTTTGTAACAAACAGTTTGATACAAGGGAGTCGTACTTAAACCATTCGCATATGAAAGCGATCAGGGAATGCACTATTTGTGGGCTAATCTTCGCGTCGAAAGGTGGCTTGGGGAAACATATGAGGTGTACGCACAAAATCGATGAACCCAAAACGGTTTTCTGTACGTTATGTAACGAAGGATTTCATGATAAGAGGCAACTTAAGCCACATTATATGAAAGTGCATTTAAAAGTGTCTTATACATGCCACTTCTGCAGTAAGCAATTTAAGGCGAAAGAAAGTTACAGACGGCATATATTATTCAAACACCCCAGTAACAGTCAGACTAGTAATAGTCAGCTTCAGAAGTGCGAACGCTGTCCGGAGACATTCAAAGATGAATTCGAGCTGTGTAAGCATATTAATACCGTGCACAGTTCTATGACCCTCGAGAGTGACCCGACGGATAATGACGTCAAAATCAAGAAAGAGGAGCCCGATATCAAGGATTGCTTTCAATGTACGAAATGTCCAGAAAACTACTTAACTTGGGAACAGCTTAGGTTGCATTACGAACAGAACCATCATATGACGGAAGACGCACAGTGTCAGATTTGCGGCAATATTATGCCTGCGAACGAGTTGCAGAAACATATAAAGAACACACACGCGTTAGCCCAGTGCCGATACTGCGAGTTTCAAACAACAAACCGGGCGAGTATGACTCAACATATGTTACGACACAAAAACGCAACGACGTTACATTGCGACTACACTGGATGCAAGTACAAAACGTTCTACGAAGTCGCAATGGAGAAACACAGGCGTAAACACAGGGACATTGGCGTTAAACTCCAATGTTCGCAGTGCCCATTCCAATCAATGAATAAATACATCTTGAAATACCACGAAGAAGCACACATGACCGGCAAGAAAAGGTACACTTGCGACCAGTGCGACTATGCGACTATTTTACCCGCTAATCTAGTGCAGCACAAGTATAAACATTCTGCGGAAAAGAGATTTAAATGCGAGGTATGCCCGTTCGCATCGAAGTACAATACGTCGTTGCGCTTCCACGTCAAGAAGAAACATTGTGATCTCCCTACTTTCAGTTAATTGTTACAGTTTTATAAGATTAAAATATCTGGTTTAATGTTGTTGTGCGTCGCTTATTTACCTTGTGTTACTTTTTATGGAAGTAGTGAGATTAGAGAACCACCTTCTAGGATGTTTCCATTTTGCGCATGTGATTTAGAAGTATTCAATAAGCCTCGTGTAGAGTGTACATAGTTCATGTAGATGGCAATACTATTAGTATGAAAGGCAAATTAAAATTATTATATATTTTTTTATGACTAGGATGCTGTAGGCATTTAACATACACTAAAACTGATCATTACTTATCTTGTAATGAGACTAGGTCATTATTATTTGAAAAAAAAATACATCTAAAGCCAGACTAGCGGTTAGGCAAGACCATAAAAGCCAATTTATTAGGGGTGTGCGAATATCGTTCGAATCGAATAATTCGGAATTTCGAATAATTCGAAAAATTTCGAATAATTCGAAAGTTTTCGAATAATTCGCGAATTAAGGGGGTATTCTAGTCTAGAAGCATGAATTTCAGGTAATTTTTTGAAGTGCCGTAAAAAAAGGCAATCAATATTTTTACCATCCATTTTTTTATTGAACAAAAATTTGTAGCAGATTTTCAAATCTTGATTTTTCATAATACTTTATTTGCTATAATATAATTTTTATTAGAGATGCAACGGATAGTTGTTTGGCCGGATACCGGATACCGGATATTCGGCCTGGTCACCGGCCGAATATCCGGTATCCGGCCGCCGAATATTCGGCCGGCCAAACGATACCTACAGTTTAGTTTGGCGGCGGGCGCTTCGTGCAGGTTTCAACCTGTTACGTTCGCGCGGACCGAGGCAAGAAACGAGTTTTATTAGTTCAGTGTACGGAACTATTTCGTATGCAGTACACGTGCTCCCGCCTATTTTGCTGAATAGATAAGTTTTTTTTTTGTGTTTAATGTGTATAGTAGTGTAAACGTAATTGTCAACTTGTACTTCATTCTGTGTTTATTTTATTTGTTTAAAATAATGGCAAATAAACGATCTCCGTTGTGAACTATTTTGAAATAGAAAAAGACGATGCAAAGTACGTAGTGTGTTTAATTTGCAAATTAAAATTATCTCGTGGTGGCGAAGGGAAGAAGGCAGGGACTTCCTCTATGAAGAAGAAAACAGTATTGGGGTATTAATGACTCAAAATCTAAGGAATATCATTATTTAATTGGTGAAATGATTGCGTTAGATAATGAACCACTATCAATGGTGGACAGAGTTGGTTTCAACAGGCTTATGCAAAAAGCAGTTCCTCGGTACAAGATCCCCAGTCGTACATTAATGACTGAAAAAATAATACCCGACATTTATGACCGAATCAATAAAAAAAATATGGAAAATATTTCAAAAGCTGCCGTGGTGTCTGTTACGTCAGATATATGGACTTGCGACCACAATAATGAAAGCTTTTTAAGTTTTACAGCCCACTGGATATCTCCTGATTTCAAACTGGAACATGGCGTATTGGCAATCAAACCCTTTTCAGGGTCTCATACCGGGGAGAATATAGCGAACGAACTGCACGTTATTGCCGCGCGCTGGAACATTCCTCTGAATAAAATACACATTGTTGTGCACGATAGTGGGGCTAATATGGTAAAAGGAGTTCGGGTGGCTGAATATGATTCTGCTCGCTGCTTTATTCACTCGCTCCAAAGAGTCATCACTGTATCACTTAAATGTCAGCCTGATTTAATGGAGATGTTAGCTGCTTCTAGGCGTATTGTAACCCATTTCAATCACTCAGGACTAGCGCAAGAAAAACTGAAGGCCATTCAAAAGGAGCTGAATTTACCGGAACATCAGTTGGTGCAAGATGTCAGTACACGTTGGAACTCCACCTACTATTTACAGGAGCGTTTATTAGAGCAGAAACGGGCTGTTTCTTTATATATTGCCGACCACGATAAACTTAGTAACTTGACTCCTCATCAGTGGAATTTAATGGAGCAATGTATCAGCCTTCTTAAACCTTTCGAGGAAATAACGAAAATTACCAGCTCAGGTTCGTCATGCATTTCCGAAGTCATACCACACGTGGCTACATTCATGAGGTACCTTCAAAAAGAAGAAACTGCGCGGAAAGTACCGAATTTGTTGCATGTATTGATGTCTCTGAAAACTGAAATAGAGCAACGTTTTCAACATCTTGATGAAGATCCAAAATATTTCCTGGCTACTTTATTGGATCCCAGATTCAAAACCAGTTTTTTTGGGATAATACGAACAGAAAAAGCTAGACAAAAGCTGCTTCTGGAGGGCCTAAAAATGAGTTGTAGCGAAGAGGGTCAAATAGTAGTGAAAGTGATTCGCCTCCAATGAAAAGAAGGGCAGGCAATGGCGCAACTGTTGTTCATGAAACATTTTGGGATTGCTTTAACGAAGTCGCTCAAGATAATAGTCAAACCGAAGATACGACAAATAGTGCTATAGCCAACGAGCTTGACTTTTACTTAAAAAGGGTCCGAGTTGATCGACAGAGTGACCCTTATGAATGGTGGACAGCAAACGCCGATCAATTCCCAATATTGATAAAATTTGCCCAAATATATCTGTCCTCACCATGTAGCAGTGTTTATAGCGAAAGACTTTTTTCAGAGGCAGGACTTGTTTATGAAAATAGGTGGAATCGTCTGTTACCCAAAAATGCAGAGAATCTCGTTTTTATTCACCACAATTTGCCGTTAGTTAATTATGAATATTAAACTCTCTTTTTATTTATTTGGTAACACTTATTTTATTTGATTAAGAATTAACATACGATACGCTACGATTGGTTGTAGTATCCAACTAATGCTGATCATAGGATTCCTTAACAATCTTAACTATTTTAAATGAGGCTTTTTGATAAGTTTAAATTGTACGTTAAAGGTAATAAACAAATATTGATAATTTGTTGTTGTTTTCTTGTATACTAACCATTTTTCAAAGTTAAATACCAAACAGAATCACTATTCGGTATCCGGCCGGATAGTGTGTAACTATCCGGTATTCGGCCGGATAGTAAAATAATGGCCGGATAGGCCGGATACCGGATAGCAACCGGATATCCGTTGCATCTCTAATTTTTATTATTTCATTATTTAAAAAAAAAAACTATATTAATTGTTCTATTTGTGTAACTATATGGTTTAAATGAAATGTATATTGATTATTGACTGTTAATTTTTTATTCGAAAATTGAAAATAAGAAACCTATATAAATTTATAAATTTTATTTATAAATTTTAATGTTAATTGTTTTAGTTTTATTTTATTTTAAATAGTGTTAAATTGTTTATTGTTCAAATTTATATTGTTGTTAAACTTAAATAAAATCTTTAAATTTCATGTATGTATAATATATATTATGGATCTGAAGAATTAAATATATTCAAGATAAAATTATAATTAAAAAAAAAGAAACCCTGAAAAAATTCGAATTATTCAAAAATTTTCGGATTATTCGATTCGGGAACTTTCGAATAATTCGAATTTTCGAATTATTCGATTCGGAACGAATAATTCGTAAGTTCGAATTATTCGCACACCCCTACAATTTATCAAAAGTATAAAAAAATATAACAACAATACGATAATTTACTATTGCTCAATAAAACATACCTGATATATCCCATAATTAATGTTATGTGATAAGATTCATTACTTTTACACTGCGTTGAACAGAAATACTACAATAAGGAAAGAGTGTATTTAAAATGTCTTCTTTATTTGTGAACTACCCTCATCATTCATCAAGATAACATGATAAAGACATTATCTACTACTAACTAGTTTTAGTTTTATGGTTTCTAATTAGCACATAGGACAAAACACTAAAGAAATCTTCCATGATTTAAAATTTTATACTTTTTAATATTTATTAGATAAGCTATTTAGGATTTAGCCATTTTCAAATAAAAATCTGTAAAACAAAACTTATTCTTTCTTCTATTGTTAGAGATATTATTAAAATTTTATAATATTAATTAATTATTTTTTAAAATTTCATAGACATTTAAAATGTTTTTTTCGCTACTCTGCTAAGTTTATGAATGGTCACACTAAAAGCGAACTGTCAATCAGTCTAGCCTCAACACACGCCCGTGCTTTGATCTTTCTCTCTTTCACTCTCAAGCTTTTCAAATAAGTACGAAAGAGCTAAACGATAAGTACTTTGTTTTGATATGTTTGATGACTGCCAGAGAAAAAATCGAACTAAAATTCTCGAAGATAGAAGATACATCGGGAAATAATCTAGCAATTTGTTATTACATGAGTAAACATTACAATTACTGTATTTTATTTAGCATCGATGTGTTAAACTGTGTTTTTCCGTCTTTTGTTATAAGAATATAATAGAAAATGGATTTGTTGAACCTTCCCGTTGTAATGATCGAGAACATATTCTCTTTTCTGTCCTACGATGAAATAGCTAAGAACAGACTGGTAAGTTCGTTTTATTTATAGAAATGACTGTTATTTTACCTGCTGCAGTCTTTCTTGCAACAACAATAAGATATGACACACATTTAATTAAATCGCATATTGCGACAATAATCCAATTGAATTTAACTTGCGTCTTCTTTTATATAATACATATATAAATTTCACCATATTTTTCTTTAATCTATATAAAATTAAATTAGGTTAAATCGTAAATCTGCGTAACCTTGTCCTTGTTGGCCTTTTTCTAAATAAAAAAAAACAATCTCGAAAAATTGAAAAAAAAAAAATACATTACTTAATAATTCCCTACTACGATTATAATGATGAAATGAAACAGAATGCAATGCAAATTTATTTTTAATTTATATTTTCAAAATATATTCGATGATTATTATGATGAAATGAAACAGAATGCAATGCAAATTTATTTTTAATTTTTATTTTTAAATATATTTGATTTCAAAGAAATAAATTTATTTTATAAAGGCTTAAGATGGCATGTAGAAATTGTCCGTTACAATATGTTTTCTTAATCTACACAACAAAACATAAATTGAGAAGATCCGACAAAGATCCTATTTCAGAAAGCAAGTAAATACCGCTTAGTCACCACTAAAGCATCGTAGACTAAGCCAGCAATGTCGTATGACGATCTTAATTTCTCTTTGTCATAACAAATTAGTAAATTACAATAAATTTGCATATTGGATATCATGGTTGGTGTTTGAATAAAGATAAACATAGACAAAGACACAATAGTTTCTGAAGGCCGTGGAACCCTTTGTAGTTCATCTCCAGAAGCATAACCGTCGCATCTATTTCTGTCTAAGAACAGCAGTGACAAGTGCTGCTGTCTTCTGGATTAAAAGGAATACATACCAAAGTGTTTCAGTTTGGTTTTAAGAGGTTGCAATAAATCTGTGAGCCCAGGTAGGACTCTAATTTTACCTGGGGTTGATTACAGATGTGTGGATAGCAGTGTCCATTTAACATCAGTTGGACTGCATACTCGACAAGTACATGAACAGACATTATGCAAAATAATAAAAAAAATAAGTCCTTAATTCAATTTTGGCACTGTATGTAGCAAAACAAAGATGCAAATTTGTTGTGAATGAGATAGCATGAGTTTGGCTTTGGTTTGGTTTGGCATGAATCTAATCCGTAGTGGCACAGATCATGTTTAATATCAATATTCATAACATAACTGTTAATAAGTACTGTTTGCATTTCAATGCATTATCACAAACAGATGTTTCAAGGTTACATTTTTTTTTTTTTTTTTAAACCAGGTGATATTGCAATCTGTCCCTATGGACATTCAGCAATCTTTAGAGCGGGTGGTATTGTGCGAGGCACAGGTCCGGTGACATGCCCTCTAAAATCTCATTTGAGTAGGTCCTGGACTACTCTTTTTTTAAGTCTTCTGGTGCTTGGAAATATGTCATCCATAAGATGGGATGCTAATGTATTTGGATGGTTTATTATCTTAAGTTTATATGTTGATGTTTTGTCCCTTATTTCTTCCTTAATGGTTCTAATGCCCAGTTCTCGGTGGAGTCTTGCGTTTGTTATGTACCAAGGTGCGTTTACTATCATTCTTAATAGTTTAGATTGAAATCTTTGAAGTATTTCCAAGTTGGAGTTGGCTGCTGTTCCCCACAGCTGAATTCCATAGGTCCATATTGGTTTGATTATGGTTTTGTAAAGGAGCAACTTGTTCTCCATTGAGAGTTGACTATTTTTATTGATCAGCCAATACATTTTTCTGACCTGCTGTCCTAATGCTAGGCGCTTTGTATAGATGTGTTTTCTCCAGGTTAAACGTCTATCGAGATACATGCCAAGATATTTAGCTTCATTAGATTGTGGAATTTGGACACCATTTATAATTACAGGTGGACAGGTCTCTCTGCGAGTCGTAAATGTAACCTGTACAGATTTGGATTCATTTGCCTTAATGCGCCAGTCCTTGAGCCAACCTGCTATTTTATTTAGGCTGACTTGCAGTTTATTGGATGCGTGATGCGGAGAGACATCTGAGGCCATGATGGCTGTATCGTCAGCAAATGTTCCCATGACAACATTATTAGAAATTGGTAAGTCTGCAGTGTACAGGAGGTATAGTGTGGGACCCATTACACTACCCTGTGGCACTCCTGCCTGAATATCTCTAAGTTCAGTAATTGCTTCTCCCTGGCATACAAAGAAATGTCTGTCAGTGAGATACGATCTAATGAAGCCATAAAAGTTGTTTGGCAGAGTCTTTTTGATTTTATACAAAAGTCCTTCATGCCAAACTCTGTCAAACGCTTGTGATATGTCCAAGAAAGCAGATGTGCAGTAGCCTTTGTTTTCAAAGGTCAAAGAGATGTTTTCGATAAGTCTGTGGATTTGTTCAATTGTACCGTGACTTTGTCTGAAGCCGAACTGATGGTCTGGTATCAGGTGTGATTCTTGGATGATTGGATTTAGCCTGCTTAAAAACAGGGTTTCCATCAATTTGGAAAGGGTAGGAAGTAGACTGATGGGGCGATAGGACTTAGGATCTTCAGGACTTTTACCCGGTTTCGGGATCATAATAATCTTCGCAACTTTCCACTGCAACGGTATGAATTGTTTTCGTAGGATGGCATTGTATAATTTTGTAAGATATGTTAATCCTACATCTGGTAGTTCTCTTAGGATAGTTGGTGTTATCAAATCATATCCTGGTGCTTTCTTTATGGCCATTTTTTTAATGGCAGATCTAATCTCTTGTTTATTATAATTTTGAATTGGTTTTTCTAATTGATGTGTTTGATTTAAAAATTTTGAGACCATGTCAGTTACTGTTGAACCATTGTCAGGATTTGGTGTAAAGACTCCATGGAGATGTTCCAGGAACACTTGTGCTTTGTCCTCATCCGTCGTAGCCCAGGTATTATTTGGTCTAAGAAGTGGTGAATGGTGGATGATCGGGTGTTTAAGATTTTTTGTTGCTTTCCATAACGAATAGTCTGATGAAGGTTTGGCATCTAATTGCTGAAGATATGTGGTAAAACTTTCGTTGCGACTATCACTTAATAGACGCTTTAATTGTGCCGTGAGTTTGTTGTAGGTTGCTTTATCCCGCGGGTATCTTGTAATGTGCCAGCGTTTACGAGCTTTACGCTTCTCGGCTAATAGTTGTCGGCAAGAACGTGAGCATTGTGGTGTATTACGTGTTGTTGGATGAGGAGGAGTGGCTTCCCATGCTGCTTCCTGGATAACATCATTGAAGTGCTCTACTGCGTTTGTAATGTGCTCATCTGATTGCAGAGGAATATTGACATTAATTGAGTTAGCCACTAGTTCACGGAAATAGTCCCAATTTGTCCTACTAGAATGAAGTCTGCAAGGTGGTTGTGTTTGTGAAATTTTTCTGCTTAGTATGATTTCAACTGGTGAGTGGTCAGAAGACAGATCGGCGCTAGATGTACATCTAAAGTTGGTTTTGTTAAAGCCTTTAGTGACGCAGAAGTCAATAAGATCGGGTTTCTTTTTTGTGTCTGTTGGCCAATACGTTGGTTCACCAGTTGAAACAACTCCAAGTTTTAATTTGTTAATAGTGGATAATAATTGACGACCTTTTGGCGTAATTAGTCGAGACCCCCAGAATGTGTGCTTTGCATTGAAATCCCCACCAGCCATGAATCTTTGTCCCAATTTGTTAAAATAATCTTCGTAATCTACTTGTTTCATGGCGTGTTTCGGGGGGCTATAGACTGCAGACACTGTAATTGGCCCACACCAGTCTTCTATTACAATGTTTGTAGCCTGTAACTTATCTGTACAGAAGTTGTTGATGACATGATGCCTTATATTATTTTTAATTATTACTGCGCTTCCACCATGTGCTTTACCATCTGGGTGTGTGGTATGATAAAATTTATAACCTTGTAAATTAAAGTAATTCTTCTTTGTAAAATGAGTTTCCGAGATCGACATTATATCAATGTGATTTAATTGTAAGTAATTTTTTACCTCTAAGGTATGTTGTGACAGCCCATTAGCATTCCAGAGTACCAGTTTCATGGAGTCCAGATTGGTGCCAGTTTAGACGTTAGGTTTAGGATTAAATTTGTCATAGTCGTTAATTGCTGCATCATCTGTTTTATAATAATTACTAGTTCTCTTAAGTCATTATTGTTATCATTGTTGTTAATGTTTATGGGATTATTTATAGGGTCAGTCCTTGTTGGTGTATCGTTTTGCTCTTTGTTAGTGTGTGTATTATTTGATGTTTCGATTTTGTGATTTGTTTTTTTGGAAAATTGTGATTGTCTCTTTTCTTTGTCAATGGACTTCGGAAATTTAATCTTTTGTAGTTCTCTATATACTCTGCATCCTTTATAATTAGCTGGGTGGTTGCCTTCACACAGAACGCACTTGACACTATTTGATTTTGTTTTTCGTGGGCAGTCAGCTGATGAATGGTCACCTGCACACTTGATGCATTTTGGGTTTCTCCTGCAGTATGTTTTTGTATGTCCATATTGCTGGCAGTTTCCACATTGGGGAATTTCACGCTTTGGTCTTGGTGGTTCGAATATTATTTTGCAGTGTAGCAGATATTTAATGTCATATATGGTCATGTTATTTTCCTTCTGTTTTAATTCCACTATGAACATTGGTAGAGGTTTTTTAGTTTGTCTTTGTTTGATATTCCAGACGTTTGTGCATTCGTGGTTAAGGTTTTCTAGGGCTTCTTTTATCTCATCTATGTTGGTAGAGGGATGTATATTTTTTAACACAACTTTAAAACTCCTGTCTTGTTTCGGTTTGTATGTATAAAATTCGGTATTTTTGCTTTCTAGCTCTTTTACTATGGTGGTGTAGGTATCAGACGTTTTTGGTTGGATTTTTACTTGATCATCACGGAGCACTTTTAGTTCATAGTTGTTGATTGCACATCTTTCTAATAGGTCCGTTAATGGTTGAATGTTATTCACCTTATCGACGTAAATAGGGGGAGGTTTGTGAGATTTGTCCATAGGTTGAGTAGTGACTGAGTCATTTGGTTCTGTGGTCTGTTCGTTGTCAAGGACTTCAAACCTGTTAGAAATTGGTGTCGGAGAGGGTCGAGATAACCAATATTGGTTGTGTCTACTTTGTTTTTGAGGGCCAAGTGATTCAGGGCTAGATCTCTGTCGTTTATTTGAAATTTGTACCCAATCTTTGTTCATTTCTGTGTGTTTTGAGGAGTCACTGAGTGATGAGGATCTTGTCCTGTGAAACATACTTGAGTGGAAAACTTGTTGAGTGAGTGATTTCTTTTTCTCCTTCAGCAGTTCATCATGGGACGGCAAAATTTTGCCCCCCCCAGAATCCGTGGGGCAGCCTGAGCAGAGCTCAGGGGGGGATTCTCCAGCACGGCTGGTACCCCCCTGGGGTAGATTCTGTTTTAATTTTGCTTCCATATTAGTTAATTTGTGCATGTATCGGATGCACTGCCTAACCTTTGATGAGCCAACATCTTCGCACAAGGTAGTACGTTGGTTTGATTTCAGAGTTGCCTTCTCTTAGACTGGTTGCCATCCAAGGCTAACGAGGCCAAGTCTCCCCGGGTCCGAGCTTATATTATAGTGGCGGCTCCTGCTCGCCACTGTCAAGGTTACATGAATAAAATTATGTCTAGAACATTCTAAATCATTGAAGCTGTTTATGTATGTATATTAGGTTTTATTTGCTTACTAGTAGTGTTCGTTGCTTCGCATTAAAAAAAAAATAACAAGACATATATAACTGTAAATTTGTACCTCTATTGCAATGACAGTGGCGCCATCTGGTGAAAGTTGGTCCAACTCAGAAACCTTTGTGGGCTCATGCACAACTTTGCTAAAGATCATCACATATCAAATGCATAATTTACGATTCTATAAAGGACATACAGACAAACATTCATTTTTAAATATTTATGTATATACATTATCAGCAGGTAATAAAATTCAAAATTAACTATCTGTCTGTTATAATTTAATTAGTTCAATTTTTAAAGATCATGGATATTTTTCATGGATCTTCCTATAGAATATATAATTTATTTATTCACACAGGAAGTGATATAAAAACTGGTAATTTTAGTCACCAATTGACATCTCTTATCCCAAAGAAGATTTGAGTCATATCATGCTACCCTTTAGACTAAGTTAGAATCTTTTGTGTGTCTCCTGTACCACATTTCATACAAGTGTATGAAGTGTTGTACTATAACTAAGCTAAATTATGAGTGAACTAAAACTCAGAATTAAAAAATTATGTTAGTAGGTCGAAATTGGTAAGATGGATTCTTATGGAGTAGACTATTTTTATAATAACACACAATAACAATATTTTTCTTTGGTCTATGTTTCAGGTGTCAAAAGGCTTCAATGAGATATGCATGCGTATGCTGAACCGCGGTTTCCTGATGATTGAGAGGCGCCATGCATTGGCCCTGAAGAGTGTGAAAACCCAACTGCCTCGCAGAGAGTCGGAACGCAGGTAATAATTAGTTCCTACCTTGTCATTTATTTTTTCGACAAAGCATCTACTGCTTAGCAGGAGCCTCCTCTTAGACCGATAGGGATTAAAGCCATTGTCCACAGCGCTGGCTAAGTTCAAATCGGTAGACTTTACGCATACACCTTTTAATTTTTTTTTCTCAAAGTCAGGCATATAGGTTTTCTCTCAATGTTTAATCGAAGTGATAATAACTGCTAAAACCCACATAACTTTGAAAAAATTGGAGATCCATGTTTGAGATTCCGACCTCCGATTGAAATGTCTAGTATCGTCCACTAAGTTATCACTGTTTTTTAACTACCCGTTTATCTACATAACAGTTTGAAGTTGTGGAACTGTTCGTTGTTCTAAGACGAAACAAACTGCCAACACGGTCGGATGGGCGGTCGGAGCCATAATAAAAAAAAACATGTTTTCAAATGTAGATTTTATTAACATACCTGAATCTACGGTATGCACATGGTTTAATGTGACTCCTTAAAAACGAAGTTATTAATTTTCAGATACCACCCATTGGCGAGGCACTGCGATATTCTGACGTCGATAGAAACACGTATATCGATGCTGAATATGACTTACGCTAAGTACATCGACAATGGAATATGCTGCTTTATCCCCGGAAAGGTAACCTTTTCTTAAATTATAATATTATTATTGTATAGTACCAAACGAACATGGAACTTCATCTAATGGTAAATGACCAATACTGTCCATGGCCACCTGTTATTAACGCAAGATAAGATAAGATTTCTACCTGAAGTCGGCTACAGATGCGACCCTACCCCTGAGGACTAAGCTGGAACGCCTCGGAAAAGTATGTCTCCCTTACACCCTTCAAACAAGAACACAGCGGCGCTTAACACAGCTGTTGATAGACAGAAATAGGTGTGAAGGTTGTGCCAATGGAGTCGAACTACATAGGGTTCTTTCACCTTCAATTTGAACATAATATAAGTATAACCTAATGTATAGTCCGCGTAAAACTGCTAGTCCGCTCTGAATATAGAAATGAATCACGTCGCCATAGAAAACTGTATGACACCTGCTCGCAACAACTTCAGAGCGGACTAGCAGTTTGGCGCGGACTATACAAATTACCTAATGTATCAATTACCAAAGTATCAAGTAGTACAATCACACTATTTTTTTCTATCTTTTACAGGTAATCGACGAAATAAAACGCGTACTATCCATAGTGGAGACGTCTAAGACTCCGCCCCGAGCCCACGAGGTTTTGCAAGAGTTGCGGGATATATCCAGCATGGCGATAGAGCACTTCGACGATAGGATATCACCGGCTTTCAGGAAGAAGTTGCAAGAGGGTGTCACTCAGCCCACACCGCGGCCTTCTCATGGTGAGAAAATATATTCCAGCTTGCCAACTAATATTATAAATGCGAATGTGAGTGTGTTTGATGTTTTTTTTAAAGATGTGTGTTATGGAGTTTCTTTCGCCGCTTCTTCTCCATAACGAAACACCTTGTAAAGTGGTGGTACTTGTATTGACATTCAAAGAGTGCTCTGAATAAAACATTTTGGATTTTTTTTGTCTGCTTCCTACACTTTTACGCTTTAAGTACCGCGAGATACATATAAAAAAAACAGATGTTACCCCACCAATTGATGTCATCGCCCTCTGACCGCGTGCAAAGCCGTGGGTAAAAGCTATTTTTTTATTAGATTCAAGTACCAAACGAGCTAACAGTCCACCTGATGGTAGTAAGTCACTGCCTACCATGGACATTATTACCCATATAGAACAGGTGTTCTACCTAAAACTAAAAAACGTCAGAAGAAAAGTGCTACAAATAGTGCTGGAATTTTGAATTTAATTTCCAGGTGTAATAGTACCGTTGGCGGTGAAACAAGAGATGCTGCATCTCCGTCGCAGGTCGATCTTGAACGCGAAACTCTCGCTCTACTTAGCGTCGCAGTACAAGAGATTCCATAAACGGGTGAGCTCGTTCGTACGTAAATACCCATTTTTATAATATATGTGATATTGCTGTAATAAACATAGTTATCCGAGGCATTCCGGCTTTGTCCTCAGAGGCAGAGCCGCATTGGTGGCTGACCTCAGGTAGGAATCTAATCTTATCTGGGGTTGATTACAGATGTCCAATAGTCAATGGGCATAACAAATTTTGAAAATCCCTTCTATAATGTACGTACATGTTTGTATACTGATTCCAAAAATCTTTTTATTTCGGCAATAAATTCAGTATTAACGAAAACAATACGAAATTTTTATAGCTATTTTGAATTATGCGAATACGCTCGGGGGTGTCATGGCGTCCGTCGGTGACGTCACACTAGACCATCCCATACAAAAGTTCAAGCAATTCAGTGACATTCCCAAAAATGACGTCATTCGCGCCCCGTTTAGCGTTTCAGACAAGATGGCCGACTGCAGTATTTTATGCTTTTATTTTATTGAAAATATATTAAATCTTAAAGATATAAAACGAAATCTTAAAACTGGGTCATTTTTGAGAATCTTTTCAATATATTGCTTTTACTTAGATCATTTATACATTGATTTTTTAATACTGTCATCATTCTTGTTACAATGAGGTAGACTGTGCCATTCCTATATTATAGACAAAAATCGACTTTGTGACACCTTTCAGCATTTTATCTTTCTAACATCAGTAAGAAAGTACATTCTTTACACTGAATTACATTATTTTTGATTTTGAAATTGAGTTAACAGCAAATTTTATATTTTTTTAGAGATTACGTCTGACAAAACCTTTAGAGATTTTTCTTAATCTTAACCAAGAGTAAATTATACTTAAAAACATTTCCGGCATTAAATCGTCAATATTCAATTAAAAAATATTTTTATATATAATGAATAATGATATATTTCTCGAACAAACTATTCGTCTCTTCCCAATTTTTTCTAGATGGTTGACCAGAAGAAATCCGCTTGGCGGCAAAGGAAAATAATAAGGGAACTGGTTAAGAGACAAAGAAATCAGGATGCTAATATTGGTTGGTATATATTTTATATGTACAAAAACATATAAAAGTATAAGGTAAGTTCTAATATTTATGCTGGGGTAAAATCGTATAAATCAAATTGCAGGCAAATTTTGCCATATTTTTATTAGCTTTTTTTAGCGGATATGTTTCTATATAGTCCGCGTAAAACTGCTAGTCCGCTCTGAAGTTATTGCGCGCAGGTGTAGTCATACAATTTGCTATGGTGACGTGATTCATTTCTATATTCAGAGCGGAGTGGACTAGCAGTTTTACGCGAACTATACACAGTAATAAAATTTCTAGGTAATTATGCAGTTTGGCTACTTTTCCGGAAATCAATGCAATATTATTTTTTTAGCATGGGTGGCTTCAATTAGTCACCATTGATGATATTCCGTCGGGGGAGGCTAACATTTCCTATTGAATTGGTTAGGTTAGGTTGGAACATATAAGACAATATAAAACTAAGCGAGCAGGGCGCGGGAGCTCTCTGCCAGCGGGTGGGTTCACTCCAGACCTTACCTTTATTCATTAAACAATTTTATATTATATTAATATAGACTTTAGTATGTCATCAGGTCATCACTAAAAAGGGTGAAAAAAAAGGTAATTATGCAATGTTAGCCTCCACCGACGGAATATCATCAATGGTGACTAATTAAAGCCACCCATGCTAAAAAAAAAATATTGCATTGATTTTCGGAAAAGTAGCCAAACTGCATAATTACCTATTTCTGGAACAAATCTGTTTAACTGAAAATAATCAACTGTATTTGGTTTAACCCTACATTATAAACACATTAATTGTGAAGACCGAGATTTATGCATGGATATATATAATTTGATTTAAAAAAATGACGTTTGAATTTTAATTATTTCTTTATAGCGGAATTGAAGAAGCGCATAGAGGAATGCGATATTAAATACAGTGAGCTGACACACACGAACCAAGCTGTCGGTGGGAAAGGTAATGTACAAAAATATTTCTTTTTTTCCTGTAAAAGATAAAAATAATATGATTATAAGGGATTATATGAGTGTACAAATAATTAAGATGTTTTAGAGATGAGTATAACCAATGTAATACAATTTATTTTATTTATAAAAATTTAAAATTAGAAATGTTTGAATAGCTATAAATTTTATAAATTGTAACAGTGATAATTTAAGAAATCAATAAATATATCCTACATATAAACCCTACATAGTTTATTTATGGGGATAACACTATGTCTATGGCGGCAGTAGTCACTTACCATCAGGTGGACTGCATGCTCGTCTGCTACTTCTACATCAGAAAAAGCCTAAGGGATTATATGAATTGGGGACTTGTACATCAGAAAAAGCCTAAGGGATTATATAAATTGGGGACTTGTACATCAGAAAAGGCCTAAGGGATTATATGAATTGGGGACTTGTACATCAGAAAAGGCCTAAGGGATTATATGAATTGGGGACTTGTACATCAGAAAAGGCCTAAGGGATTATATGAATTGGGGACTTGTACATCGGAAAAGGTCTAAGGGATTATATGAATTGGGGACTTGTACATCAGAAAAGGCCTAAGGGATTATATGAATTGGGGACTTGTACATAAGAAAAAGCCTAAGGGATTATATGAATTGGGGACTTGTACATCAGAAAAGGCCTAAGGGATTATATGAATTGGGGACTTGTACATCAGAAAAGGCCTAAGGGATTATATGAATTGGGGACTTGTACATCAGAAAAGGCCTAAGGGATTATATGAATTGGGGACTTGTACATCGGAAAAGGTCTAAGGGATTATATGAATTGGGGACTTGTACATCAGAAAAGGCCTAAGGGATTATATGAATTGGGGACTTGTACATAAGAAAAAGCCTAAGGGATTATATGAATTGGGGACTTGTACATCAGAAAAGGCCTAAGGGATTATATGAATTGGGGACTTGTACATCAGAAAAGGCCTAAGGGATTATATGAATTGGGGACTTGTACATCGGAAAAGGTCTAAGGGATTATATGAATTGGGGACTTGTACATCAGAAAAGGCCTAAGGGATTATATGAATTGGGGACTTGTACATAAGAAAAAGCCTAAGGGATTATATGAATTGGGGACTTGTACATCAGAAAAAGCCTAAGGGATTATATAAACTTCTACATAAAAAGCGTAAGGATTATAAGAGAATATTTAGAAGGGATGTTATTTTCTTTGTAGTAGGTTCATCCACTGAGGGCACATCTGCCCAACAGCCCTTGAGACACTTCAGCAGCCAGATTAAACTGGATCTATCAGTGTTGCCAATCGGGACGTCCAAACGGAACCCCAATAAATGTAAGTTATGTAAAGTTTTAGCTTTCATTTTACTGTCATTTATTTATGTATAGTCCGCGCCAAAATGCTAGTCCGCTCTGAATATAGAAATGAGTCGCGACGCCATAGCAAATTTTATGACTACACCTGCTCGCAACAACTTCAGAGCGGACTAGCAGTTTGGCACGGATTGTACCATTAGGTAGATTGCATGTTCGTTTGATACTTCAAAGTTATATAAAAAAATATTTTTAAAAAAGGACTTTTTTAATGTTGAAACAATTCGAATAATACTCTGTTGGTTTAGCACATACTTTTCATATGGAAGTCTTCTGGTGATTCTTAGTGTCATAGTATTTTATGTTTTATAAACAAATATTGTTACAGTAATACAAAACATGAAACCGAGGAAACCGTTGATCAAACTGCCGAGTCTATCCGAGGACAGCGAACCCAAGACCAAATCAGATCAATACACGGTGCCATCTAACCACCCATCCACATCAGCTGCCACACACAGCCCGAAAACCAAGAACCAATGTATGTTGGCCAAAATCCGTGGGATTACAAAGGAGATAAGGCAATTGAGTAATCTGAAGACAGTCGTGGAGAGCAAGAAACGTCTAAGTGAACTCGAGGTACTCGAAGAAACTAAACGTAGGAAGTATGAATGATATACGGAGGAATATCAGTGGGAGTGTCATAAGGTCCGTTTGGGGATAAAAGACGCATTATCGAGAATCAATTTTGATTAATCAATTGCCAATTGCCAATTGTGTGGTTGGATTCGCGGTAATTGGATTGTGAATGACAATCAAATTGTCCTTGAATCAATCATAGATAAGTAAAGATACTTCGCCGCCTTGAAATTGAATGAAGCCACAAACGGCTTATTTTAGTAAGTTCTTTTTTTGAATTCTTGACAAATAAAAACATTTTTATAGAAAATTTACGAATAAATAACTAATTTACGTAATAATTACGTAATTTACGTAATAAATAAATAATTATTTCAAATATTTTAGGCACATTTTAGCACGGAGACGTGGTAAAACTTTTTTACGCAACTATTTCAATTCTCAAAACTGGTTACGTTTTCTTGTTAGGAGTGAGTAATCTTTACTAATCTATGGAATCAATAATTGCTATTGATAATGTTGGTAAGCTTCTCGGAATATATTTTCGGTAGCCGAATTCTTCATAATTGGCCTTGTAAATTTTCACTGGTATTTTATCGAATTGAATTATTTTCGTTGACTGCTAAAAATGTTTTAAATTTATGCGGTTAGTCAATGGTCAAATGCTAGGTAATTTGCCATTAAGTAATTGTCATTTTGTCTATGTGTTTGGATTCTTGGTAATTGGTGATAAAAGTCACCATAGACAATGAAAGCTTTTGTATATTAATTATGGTTAAAACAATAATAATTGTCGTTTTAAATGTATGTATATCATTGTCGTTGTAGTTTATTGTCTGTATTAGAATTTGTTAAAATTCGTCGTAATTGACTAACAATATTCACTAAAGATTTTTTCTACTTTCTACTGAATTCCTAGTAATTAACTACTGAAAATGTCGACAATAGATTGGGCAAATTGTTTTTGTCTTTATTTTTAAATTACTGGCAATATGCCATAATAATATTTAAATATATTATATGAGTGAATTAAACTAGCTTAGTTTGTGTTGTATGGTTATATATGGAGATAAATTAGGCTTTTGGTCATAGGAACAGTTTCTTTGCGAGTTTTAGATTCTAGGCCTTTGGCCGTTTTAATATTGATTGTAATTATTGATATTTATATAATTAAATGTAGGTTTCGTGAATTATATTCGTTTACGTATGTGTGTGTGTTTTAGAAATAGTATTTGCATGTGTGCGTATCTTTAAGACGCTTTCTACTCTAATGACTATACTGAAAATTCTGAAGAAAATCTAAATTCTTTAATATCTGTCCGACTAGTAATTAAACCCGGTATTGTTTGTGTCTCAGGTATATTTCTAAAATCACGAATTTCATACGCAAATGAATAAAATTGTCAATAATTCGTTTTCATGTATATATGCCACCATACATACTATGCATTAGGATATGCATTTTGAGCATATTTTTTAGCTAGACTTAAAAAAGTTGCTTTAAAAATACATTAAAAAGCGTGTCATAAGGACATTTCAAGGATATCTCGTTATTATTTATTTAAATTAGGCATTCTACGCCACGTTTTGAAAATATCGAAAGTGATCTCATATTCAGGTATTCAAGATATTAAACGTAGATTCAGCATAAAAAATTGTAATTTTTGTTTATGAAAATTGAATTTTAAAGTTAGTCGAAATGAATTTCGTGGTATCGAATTTAATCAACTTGACATTATGTTTTAGTATAATGCAAGGTTTTATCAAAAATGATATAGGTTCAAGAAACATTTCACATAAAATTTAAACAAGTGACTGTAGATCAATATTTAAAATATATATATATATATATATATATATATATATATATATATATATATATATATATATATGTATATATATGTATATATATGTATCTCCATTATCATTAAATATGTTGTGTGAATAATCGTAATATTTATAATTAAACGTCATATATTTTATATTTAAGATTTAGGCTTATTATAATGTAATTATTAAAATATGCGTAATATGCGTGTAATTAGTGAATATTGTTCAAAAATTATATGAGATCCCCCATATGGGATTTTTGAGAAAATATTTTTTTTAATAATTGTCTTCCATGTATAGTCCGCGCCACACCGCTCTGATGTTGTTGCGAACAGGTGTAGTCATACAATTTGCTATGACCACGCGATTCATTTCTATATTCAGAGCGGACTAGCAGTTTTACGCGGACTATACAATATTTTGTATTTCAATTCCCGGGTTCAGTAATCAGTTGAACTGAAATCAAATTTCGGATTTTGTAGGTATCCATTGTCCAAATACTAGGATCCAATGTTTATAACGCTGATATAAAAGTGTTGTTAAGTAAGAATGGTTTCGAAAAGTAGGAGTGAGATACTTAGCAATATATTTTAAATTTTAAGTGTAAAAGAAATTTAGTAAGTTTATTTCACATCGGGTTGATTAGCGCATCATACCGCGAGTGGATACGGTCACTAAGACTTCCCCGAATTTCTTCCCCGTAAGTCTTATGTTATTTCGCTTGTGATCATGCATATCACGGGACACACAAGAGTGAAAGCAAAATTCTGATATTCCTGTTTGATTCATTTGTGAACAATGAGGAACACAATCCTAAGTAACATTTAGGAATAGATTGACTCTGGATCATGAAAACGGTATTATTATCATTTGGTCCTTTTCTACAGAAAATTGTCTGTAATTGTAGATTTTTTGAGTTTCGGAGCACTTTACGCAAAATGTGTCTTAATAAAGAAATATTAATGAAAGTAAAATAGTTTAAACAATATTTAAATGAGATATTTATGTGTATATTATACTGACAATGTGTGTTATATATTATAGATCTTTGTATAATAGTAAATAATAAAGCGTATATACACACGAACGCCCGATATTAATAATCAAACTATCTAAAGTTTCGTCTATTTAAAGTCGACATACATAAATAGCTAGATGTATTGTAACGGATTATACGTTATATCAGAGTTTATCACGACCTTAACAATATGTGAATGTGAAATAGATAATTATGTACCTTAAAAATGTTATTTAAATTTCTTAATAAAATGGCTGGTTGTATTAAACATTGCTCGGCATTTACGATTTATCTATGTCATGTGTTTAGAGAGGGAAGAGGCCTTGCAAGAGTCGTGGGGTCTCTTACAACTTCGTGACGTCACATGTAGGTTAGATATGCGTTGTGTGACGTCACACGTAAATATACCTTATGATATAATAATGATTATTGTTAAGCCCGCTCCACATTCTCGCCAGAATCTCGCGAGAACGCGAGAAATCCCGATTAGTATCAACTCCATATTCTCGTTTCTCGTGCTTTTCTCGCGATATTCTCGCAAGAATGTGGAGCGGGCTTTATATTTTTTACGGAAAAATAATGTCAGGTCCTTATTTTTGAATGCTGTTTGTTATACGTCATCTTCTTTAATTGGCAAAATACAAGATATATTTGAGTTCGTATAGCTAACATAAGCTTTAAGATTCTGTGTGGTCGTAAATTAAGAAGCAATATAAAAATATGTAAAAGACAAATATATATTATGTAAACGATTTTTGTGTAGCGCCTAAATATATGAATATGTAAAATAGCGTCGTAACATACTAATAAATAATATAACAATATTTACCTACTTCTCTACGATCGGAAGGCATACATTGTATAAGCGCCTCTGGTGGAGAAAATATACATTTATGTCAATATGTTTTGAACTATACTCTGCACATTATAATATTTTCTATTTTACGTTTGCATGGCTAGAAAATTACGTGTATACCTACTAGCTGACCCGGCAAACGTTGTGTTGCCATATACATAAAAAATGTTAAGGGTAAACGACCCTTATCACTTAGGGGTATGAAAAATAGATAGAAGCCGATTCTCAGACCTACTGAATATGCATATAAAATTTGGTGAAACTCGGTAAAGCCGTTTCGGAGGAGTACGGTAACTAACATTGTGACACGATAATTTTATGTATAAGATTATCACATAGAGGTTCGCCGTATCGTATATTACATATATCGTTTTTTTTTGTATTACAATGCTGATTTGTAGAATATTTTATCACGATATGTGTAGTGGAAATCGGAGAAGAGTCGATACAGTGAAAAAGTGACTTTCCCATATAAAATATATTACTTTTTAACAGTCTTATTTTCACTACCAGTTTCTTACTTCATTATGTGTATATGAAATGTAGAAAAGTCGTATTTATTGTTGCCACTGGAATATAGGCGATCGATGTTTTACAAAGTGAAGCAACGTCGGGCGCTTGACAACTGGATGGGTGACCGTCAGTGGTTAAAATGCCAGCTTTTGCTGAGAAGCCATGTAAAGTTATCGGTCGCGGTGGTTGTTATAAAATAATAATAGTTTAACCATCGTCATTAATTCGCATCGTACTGTGGGTTGAAACCCACGCCCAGCTGTAGGAAATATACAAGGTAGCAATGATTCAGTAATCGATATATTATGTATTGTATTTTAGGCATCAATCAATATTTTAAAACGAAAAAAAAAATAAAATGAAGCTATCGAAAACCTGAATATTGACGCATCGTTCTAATGCTTACCTATCTTATAAATATTGGCAAAATTAATCTGCCTGATTATTTTATTATAGGTACTTATAAATATTTATATTTTTATTTAATACGTACGTAGGATCGTAGACCTATATCTACTTTATATTGTTATTTTAAGGGTCCTTATCCTGTCGCGCGTTCCACTTGCGTCTTGTTTCATTGATACTGTTCCTGTCGTGTAGTCTAGAAGAGACTGTAGTATCTAATGCTTTTCCAAACATCTACATTTGAAAACTTCTTCACAATGGAAATGGTTAAATTTTGATCTTTGGTACTTGGATATAATATTGATAACGAGCGTGAGTTATCCGTGTGACAGGAAAAGGCTCTAACGCACTTAGATTACTGTGTTCATAATTTCTATGTTTAGTGTATATGAGTGCGTATTTAGGCTGTCTATGTAGGTATGGGTGTGATTGTGTTAAACGTTGAGGCAAAGTATTATAAAAATACTCTTCTATTCTATTGAAATAAATGTCTTAAATAATTATAATATGAAGTTTTATTTTAATTTATGAAATTATAATTATTATCATCACGATTTTTGACACAAATGCTTTTATATAGATACCTTAATATGTATTACTAACTATAATTTTAATTTTCGGGGTAAAACTATTTTTATAGTTTTACCCCGAAAATTAAAATTGAAATGAAATAGTAATTAAAATAATCTATATTTTTAAATTAAACACAAGTAGGTAAGCAATATCTATACAGCTATCTAAACTTACATTTTGATTAGAAATAGTATACAATTAATTACATAATATACACGACGCTTATGATTTAGAAAATAATAACAAATAAGCTTTGAGTAATTTTATAATAAAATGACTCAAAGCGAAACACAATAATTTAAAGATTAAAAAGTACATTGTCATTTTTCAGTTAATTTATAATATTACTAGCTGACCCGGCAAACGTTATGTTGCCATATAAATAGTAAAATGTTAAGGGTGAACAACCCTTATCACTTAGGGGGATGAAAAATAGATGTTGGCCGATTCTCATAGATACCGGATAAGCACAAAAAATTTCATCAAAATCGGTCAAGCCGTTTCGGAGGAGTATGGCAACGAAAACTGTGACACGAGAATGTTATATATTAGATTGCACACAACTTTCCAATTGGGAAATTACATGAGAGTAATTATAAATACTAGGTACAGGTACAGTTTCACAAAGATTTGTGCAAGTGGTATTGGTGTTGCTAGGTTGTGAAAATTACCTAAGAAGTGGAAAATTTTAATGGTTATATTTATTAATGCGACTGTCTAAGTACGATGTTGTAAAATATGCATCTTATTGGTCATTAAAATTATATCTATTTTATATGGTCGTTATTTTATTTAATTAACCTACGTACCTACTACCTACGTTTTACCTGAGGAAATTAAAAGTGTAAAAGGAAACTAAGAGCGTGGCTGTTTTCGAAAAACCACTAGATGCGCAGATAAGTTTGTCAGTACATTATTGGTGTCCTAACGGAAATAGGAAGGCTAAATTCGAACATTTCTCATAAAGTTTACCATAGACTATTTTTTCCGTTTTGTATCTACCTACTTTACTCATACCCTTCCAACCAGAACACAGCACTACTACAGCTCTTATAAGGGAATTGGAGATGATACCTTCGGGGTCAAACCATGGAGTTAGGTATCTATCACCCTGTCCCTGTAGTACCGGGACCAGAATAGGGCTACGGTATCCGCTGCCTGTCGTAAGACTTTCAAAGGTTGCATATTGCTGTAATCACCAGGGGATGTAAGAGGAGCGTAAATTGCTCCCCCGAGGGCAGAGCCCGATAGAAGGGATCGCGTTAGGAGGACTCCGGTTGTGTTCCGTTGGAGATCCCGGAGTTCTCCACCACACGCTGAGGATGGTCACCGGGGGGGTTTTAGTGCGGTAAAAATCCCACATAACCCGGCGTCACTCCCATGGCGTTGGGTACCTTTTAAAGGTTTCCCCCTCGTCAACAAAAAGAAAAAAAAGGTATCTATCACCTTCACTTAGAGTGAATGTAGGTATCCACTACAAAATTACTTAACTGTAAATAATATAATTAATTTCTATCGCAACATGATTTATTATGTAAATACATCTTATTTTATCGACGTAAGTTGACTCTTTGACATTTTGCATAATGTGCGTACTACGTACCTATTAGCTTTTGTACATCTCAAATACATTACAAGATCGTTAGAAGAGGACAAATATGAACAAAATGATTACTTACATAGTAATGTAATTACTAATTATTCATTATGACACACTTATGCAACAGTTAACGCATGTAACACGAGAAAATGTCAACAGTCTAAATAATGTGCGCTCGTAAAAAACTTTCTATTTTCACTTCTCAGTGTTTGGCGGGAAACATTTTTAGCTATAAATTTAGCTTTTTTCTCCTTTGCTGCCATTACTGTTTAGCTTCTTGCCCTAGCTTCTTGGGATTTTGCTATAATAGTTTTAAAATAATTTAGGGGACTTGTGCATCATATTTTTTAAATATTATTTAATTTGTACTTTTTTTTGTAAAATAGTTAATTTATATTTAGCTTTAATAAATAAATATTTATGTTTGCGTTTTATTTTTACTCCTTATGCTTTAAATAATATATGTAGTAGTATGCTATTTTTTTTTATCTTTTCATACAGTACAAAATTTGTACCTACACATTTTAAATCAGACAAAAAATTTAGAGTACCAAAACATTTGACTTATTTTTTTAAGTATTGGACTTTATAGGTATAACATAAATATTTAGTTATAATTATTTTAAATATGCATCTACAATATATTAAAAACACTTTTACATCACGTTATTAAATGATTTGCACATGTAATTAAAACTTACATGTATTATTTACATGTCAGTTGATATACAACAACAATTTTTCGTAAATTAGATGTATTATTTACCTTAAAATGCATAAATATTAATACTACATTAATATTTTTCTTAAAAATGTGTTGCCATTTAAAGTTATAGTCCAACCAAGATCAATTTGGTCTGTCAACCAGTCTACAATTTGACATTTCATATCACTTCTAAGCTTATTTTTTTAAATCACAAAACTGATACTGGCATTAGGCCTGATTGTTTTTTGTTTTTCAATCACTTTCATTCATTGGCATTCACTCAACGCATATGGTCATATGTGATGTCAGCGTGGAAGCCGTCCGGTCCTGCAGAGTACTTAACCATCTGCATCCGACCGTCTGGGAGTAGGACGTGGTAGTGGCCGTTGGTCTTCGCACCAGCTTTGGCTTCCTGGTGGCCGAAGTCATTGCCGCTGTGTTGGTCGCGGACTCGGTAACCGAATTCGTAATTCGCTGCGTACTGGAGCTGGAAACAGAAGCAGACACACATTATGTTAAGAATTTTAAATAAATGATAGACATATTAGTATGAATTTCGCATCTCTTGTTAAGGTTTCAGAGTATAAATCCTAGACTATTAGATTTTTTATTGATACATGAGTGATACCTATAAGTTAATTATTACACCATGAACGGTGAAGGTAATCATCGTGAGGACACTTAAAAGCTTGAGGGTACTCTTAAGAATATTCTCTAAAGGGTGTAAAGTACTAATCCGCTATTGAGAGTGATAGACTGTACTTTACACTATCCTCCATTTAGTAGCCTGTAGTGGATTAGTAATGGGTTGGTATTGGTAATGATAGGATGACATAAAAGATCTTACAGTAGCAGAAAATAAAGTAATACAGACTAACAAATATTACCATTCGTTTTTTAAGAGACATATTTTTATATTTAATTTATTTTTACAATGTTATTAGAGTAGACACATTGTAGTGTAGTTGTGTAATTGTAGTGTTAGGTGTGCAATAAACGTACTTAGGTTTTATTTCAGGCAATAGTCATCACCTCATCACTAATCGGAAAATATATCAAATAAGTTTTATTTATATACTTAGTTAAAATTATAAAAATAAACGATAAAGAAAAAAGGAGTGTTTTTTTTCGACAAGAATATAATTATATTACTTTTTTACAGCTGATCTTATAGTGCTTTAAAAACACTAAGGTCACGTTTATGAAGAAAAAATGTATCCTTAAAATACTGTAAGCAGTATTTGATTTTGTCTCTTAATTAATTGTAGGTAAATAAATACGTCTATATTGATATGTTCATTGAGACATGTAATTAATTGAATGTACAGTTAAACTACAATTTATTATGTTATATTTATTCAAGTAGGTGTACCTAAAAAGTTAAGAACCTATTATGCTCGTTTCACATGGAATTGTACAGTATTTTAACAGTAGGACAAAATTAAACCTTAATGAATAATAAATTAGCCAAGTGCAAGTCAAACTTGCACCTAGATGGGTTCCGTATTTCGACTATTTATTTTCAACTTTTAAAATTAAAATTTAGTATTTGTTAAAGCGGCCACCATTGCACATACTCTGTAATAATTTCAAATATATCTGTATCTGTATTTATCTATCTATTACGGATAGAACCCTGTGACAGATGGACAGACAGCGGACGCTTACTAATAGAGTTTAGTTTTCACTTATTGGGTACGGAACCCTAAATAGTGGTTCATACATAATTGCGTATAGCACTATTCACACATATGTTCTAAAAAAGTACACCGTTAATCACGTTGCTTGTCACCGGATCTGTAAAGCTTGACAAATTCAACTGCGCTTAATTGTTAAAAAACGTGCCGAACCATTGTTCGCCTTGTCTTAGGCTGTATTCACATGGCATACCATGTGAATACAGCCTAAGACAAGGTAATTATGTGGTAAAATAGAGTAAAGTGTGTTTGTACCTTTAAATATGTGATGTAAGACTTAAGACGTGTAATATAATAAAAATAAAAGTAGGAGATTTTATTTAAAAAGTACAATTTTATTTCTAAGCATAGATTTATGTAAAATAAATACTTACAACTAAGCAAATAAATTATAATACAAATTATTAAATTAAATAGGAAAGAAACAGCATTAAAACAGAATACATTACACTACATTCAATTTATGTAATTTGTGTAAATTTTTCTTAATGTGCCTATTTCTGTAAGGGTATCTTTTCCGGTATTTTCTAGGGTAATGTATTGGTCTTTTATCTTTTGACAGTTGGTAAACGTCCAAGTGTTCTATATTCAAATTGTGATGGCCGATCAAATTTTGTAACTGAGACTGAGTTAGCATGTAAACAGGTTCCAGTATATTGTCAATGTTTGGTAATTCATTCACGTATCTGACAGGAGACCCATAAGTCTGGGTGCTTTCGTAAACTGAGGGTACGGTGTAGCCTTGTGGGACTCCGTAAGACGTTGCAGGTGGGATATTATAGTTTTGAACTCCATAGATTTGTGTCAAACCAGGTGCAATTGGATATCGTTTAAACTGTCCGAATTTACTGGAGAAACTACCTTTTAAATCAGGACTTTGTGTATAGGTAGCTGATGGAGCGTAAGTGCCTATAGGACTTGTATTGGGAGCAGAAAAAGAAGGTTTGAAACTACCTACTTCATAATCAGGAGAGCTGAATTCATCATTGTAATTACTATAGTCATCTTCTTCATAAGCCACTTCAAATTTATGATTAGATGGTCTTTTAAGTGTTAAAGGAATTTCGTCGTAATCATTATAACTGTAATCAACTGACTCTCCGATAGGAAAGTTGGGAGGGACAAAGAGATTAAAATCAGTCATACGGTTTTTAACGGGGATTCTTATAAGAGACTCAGTTTTAGGGTCATCACTCGTATCATTGGAAGAAACCGTTGGCATTTCTGTGAGGGGTTGAGTTTCATTTGGTAGCAGAAATGGTTCAGTTTCTAACACTTCTCGTTTGTTTCGTTTGTTCAGAGGAACTGCAATAGAAATATTTGTGACTACCTTAACCTCGTATGTTCGTATACTTACATTTTCATCACCATAAGCTGAAACTCCTACACCGTCTCCCGATAAATGCTGTACTCCTTTATGTTGAGCGTTGTGATGAAGATATCTTTCACTCAAATCGCCATCTTGCTTCGTATCTTGGACATAATAGGCTGTAGGTTGTTGTCCATATAAAGCTTCATACGGTTTTTCTTCATGCCCTTTCAAATATTCTTCTTTGTTTCCATTCAGCGCATGTCCTGCAGTAATAGTTTGACTTGCAACTTCCACTTTATAGTAATTGTTGCTTTTTATAGTCGTTGTACCCGAATTTGGAGCTGGGGTCACTACAATAGGCTGTGGTGTATACGGTATTGGTTTGTAAACTTGATTCGTATCTTCAATATCGTCAACATCTTCTGTGATTGGTGTATGATCTCTTAACGCATTAATGTCGTTTAAATATCCCGCTGTATATGTGGTTGGTATTTGCGCGTATTTTGAACTATCGTGCTGCGAAACTGTTTGTAGTGAAGGATCTTTGAGATAAAAGTATAGATCTATAGGTGTATCTAGATTGTTTTTGTCACTTTCTTCTGCATTTTCTTTTGTAGATGTAAGCAGAGCGTTGAATTCACTCAATTGTTCATGTGGATTCTTGTTCAACAGAGAATTCAGAGTATCTATGTCCTGAGCAGAGTGATAGCTTTGCATTTGCGAAAAATGTTTAGGATAAACGTATTTCGTGACGCTAGGAACAGCTTGTGTGTATAAATTATTCTGTTTCTCATCAAGTAGATGTGTAAACCCAACGTTACCGTTCGGTTTGATCGTCACACCTTGGTCATACGTTGGTGCTGGAGAAACGTAAATAGTTTTATATTTTTTGGGTTGCAAATATTGATGATGTTCGACGGAGCCATACGATCTGTGGTTCCTGTTTCGTTGAGTCTTCACTGCGTCAGCTTTGGTGATTTTCATTGGTTCGATTTGGAGTGGACTGATTCCAGATTTGAGAGTTTCTTGTCTAGGTTTTGGGCTACCTCGTCGTCTGGGGGCTTTAGTAACGGGTACGTCAATCAAAGTAGCCTGTTGCTGTTCTAATGCTAGTTGGTGACTTTCCTGGGATTCGTGGTAAGCTTTCATGTAGCTGTCCACAAGTTGTGGCGCCTTCGTCCATCTTTGCAACTGGGCCTTGTGTTGTCTCATTCTTTCAGCGTTGAACATCGCCTGTTGGTTGTGTGCGTGTAATCTTATATTTTGTTTGATATTTCCTGCCAGTGGGTTTCCATATGGCAAGCTTCCTGGGTTCGTAATTCTGGGTTTTTCGTCTATTCTCGCTTGTTCGTTTACGACTTCGATGACTTCGTGTACTGGCCTCGCTGACTGTTTAGCGGATGCTGTGATGTGAAGAGTCAGTAGAAGTATTGTTGCTATTGATTTGACGTGATCTCTTTGTTGCGCCGCCATTTTATCTGTGAATGAAGAAATATTATCATTAGTATAAATTGTAGGATGTGGAGTTCTTCACAGTTAAGAAAGTTACTAAAATGGGAGATCATATAAATAAATATTATTCGCTTCTGAAGTTTTGATATTAAGTATATTCGGTGCATTTTTATATCACTTTCCTCATAAAAGTCTGATACGATAGGCCAACACAGTCGTGATGGCACTTACTTAGTACTTATATTCTTACGATAGTGTAAGTAATTGGGGGCATGTTATGCGCAATATTCTTAAGCGACTTTTTGCTAGAAGGAAAACTTGTAAGCTAGTGTGACAGTAATAATACTCCTACATGCTGTTCAATTTTTAACCAAGTCTTTAATGCAAATATAAGTTTGTTTGTTTTTTTTTCATTTTCATGCGATAATTACTAATCGATTATCATGAAATTTTGTACATACGTTGTCAGGCGTTCAGAAAAGGACATAGGGTAGATATCTTTTTTCCTGAAAAAATCCCGTTACCGATGGATAGATATAAACCTCTGAATAGCGAGCGGATCTGCTGCAATGTCTCGGGGAAGTATATCTCCCTTACCACACGCTTCCAACCAGAACACAGCAGCGCATAACACTGCTGTTATGAGGCAGAAATAAGTGAGTCGGTGGTGCCTCCAGGGTGGAACCATAAAGAGTCCTACCACGTAAGAATTGGTCACAGATCAAAGACGGCAGTGTCATCAGGTGGACAACATGCCCGTTGCTATTTTATACAAAATAATGTCTTTGTTATTACACCAAACATCTAGATAACGTTAATGAGTGGAGATGTACTTTCTCTGTTATTGCAGTACGTCACGTGGATGTGTGTCGAATTAGGATGTTACGTAAGATCTATTAAACCAAGTGTTATTAGTGTATAAACAGACAGATTGACATCATTGTGAAAGATGTGGAGATGAAGTACTTTTTACTATGTTTTGTGGTAAAGAAGTGCTTTAAGTTAAAAATTTAAATACACCGTAAGATATATACATCCACAGATACCAATAAAATATCTGTTTATACTATACCTACTAGAAGGAAACGAATATCAAGTCCATCTGATGGTAAGTAGTTACTGCCGCCCATGGGCATCAGTAACCAATCCCAAATAAGGCCAGATTCCTACCGGAGGTTGGCCACGAATGTATTGCTACTCTTGACAATCAAGTTGGAATCCTTGAAAATGCTAAGAAATTTTCAAGGATTCCAACTTGCCTTCCACTACCACATGGAACCAGAACACGACAGCGCTTAATACTGATGTTATTAAGCAAAAATAGTTGTCGCGGTGGTTCATTCAGACATGAACCACCAAGAGCTCTACCATAGAAAAAAACAAAGTGATATAAACACATATTGGCCAGTAATCTGCACCGTCCTTTGCCAAAGGACATTGGAGTGTCGTGGTGGAGTACGTCCTACGACTCCTAATGGTGGGGAGAGATCCGCCAGGAAGAGACAGAGCCTTGTGACAGACGGGCAGACGGACAGACAATAGAGGCTTAGTAATAATGTTCCGTTTTTACCTCTGGGTAGGGAAGCCTAAAAGTAATTTCAGCTAAGTAACTATGATGACTAATAATAAAATATGTAATGTAATAAAATAAAACTATTTCTTTGACTAGTTTACAAATTTTATTATTTCCCGCGTAAAATACAACTCCCCGCCAAGAGCGTTTTTTTATGCTAATGCCTAAGTCTAATGCATACAATCGTGTAACGCATACAGCCAGTGACTATATAAATAGGCACTTATTATTATAAGAAATAAGACATCATGAAAATACTACAAAATAATTAAAATATAACTATAATTAAATAATTTAAATATATTTCTAATACATGTAAGAATAATATACAAAACAAAAAAGAATGCGGCCGTGCCGCTTTTGTTGGCTTTGGCTCGACTTGGCGGAGGCACTACCGTGCCTCCAGATTTTTATACCTACTTAATGTAATAAACTTATCACTCACGAAATCACAGTGTTAATTGAAAAACATTCAACATTGTGACATTTAAAATTGAAAATCTTATCTAACAAGCTTTCAAATTATTTTTATAATAACATCTATTAACACTATTACGACAAGATTAATGAATAAACCGACCGTGTGATTCTATTATGTAAATAGTAACTTGGTACAATAATATAGCCTACTTGGTGTACAGGCGAGGAAAAATTACATTTTAATATTCTAATTCATTGTTGGTAATATTTGAGGTTATTTTATTTTTTTATTTAAATGTTTTAATGATATTATTGATTTGATCGTTATGTTTTTGTTATTATTAATTAATAATAATTTTGTATTTCGCAAACTTTATAACATTATTATGAGGCACATAGTACTTTATCAGCGTAATAACTGTATAATGGCAAATAAGGATTTTTAAAATAATATTTTTTATTAATATTTAATTAATCTAATATTTTGATGTTACTTATACTTCTTTTGGCGCGTTTGTGACGCAAGTTTTGTTGAAAAGTTATCGATAAAGTAAGTTATTTTAAAATGATACGATACAAAACATATCAATTATTTTGTGATACTTTTTTGTATGGTAATAGTTTTACTTCTCGTGCGTGTACACTGTACACAGTGATCTTTTTTTGAAATACAAGTAACCCATGGCCATCAGTAACCAATCTCAGATTGATACATGGAGACCAGAGGCTGGCCACAGATGCGTTACTACCCCTAGATACTCGTACTAAGTTGTAATTGAATAAGTAAGTGTCAGTTCTTCTTACACCCCTCACACACTAAAATGCAGTAGTGCTACACTGTTTTGGTAAAGCAGAAAAGGTGTGGCAGTAGAGCCTCTGAAGTTCACCTACAAAGGATATCTATTATCTCAAGGTCAATGCCGTGCAGGACAAACGCAAAAAAGCAACAGAAAAACATTTACGCTTATATAACAACATTTCTCTGTGTTACTTGGAAGCCCTTCCTTCAAGTTTCTTGTAAGGAAAGGCAAATCAAGTTCGATATCCCGAGGTGATTAAAATAACGTAGATTCTAAGTTGATGTGACGTTTTGATCAGGACTGTTCAAGCCATGTCCCGCATTTCAAGCGGTCCGCTATGCCATTTGACTTGCTGTGATAGATAAGTGAGTGAAATTAAACTGAATTTGAAATTAATTTGATGTTGAAATTCAGTTTGAGAACATTCAGGGGGAATGAAATCACGGTCCTAGACTCATATCTGACGCACCACTGAACTTTTAAAGTTATCTGTGTATTAATTATCACTGAACAGTGAAGTTTAATAGTGAGGAAACGAATACGCTTAAGAGCTCTTAAAAATCTAACATACTACATTATGGCCTAAATCCTGTCAATCTGAGAGGAGACCCATACCCAGCAGTGGGGGCAGAAATGGGTTCAAAAAGACGACGATACGCAATTTAAAAAAAAAAATCTGTAGGTTTTTTTTATAATCTGTAACAAACTTCGTACAGCCTACCTGCTATACCATGTACGAGTAATTGTAGTATCCATGTAATTGCGCCCTAAGCGACTCTGACTTGACAAGCTCTGATTTAGGTGGATCAACTTAGAAAACTCGTCATGTCGTTTTTACGGTGAATGACATTGATTTATATTTAGATCGATTTACATATGCCACCGTACTTTATATAAGAATACTAGTTGAATCGGCAAACTTTGCGTTGCCATATAAATAAAAAAAAATTAAGGATGAACAACCCTTATGACTTAAGGGTAGGATAGTAGCCGATTGTCAGACCTACTGAATTGCATATAAAACTTCGTGAAAATCGGTAAAGCCGTCTCGGAAGAGTACGATAACTAACATTGTGACTCGAGAATTTTATATATAAGATTTTATAGATGGTAGAACCCTTTGTGGTTCGACTCTGGCGGCACCACCGTCACACCTCTTTCTGCTAATAACAGCAGTGTTAAGCGCTACTGTGGTGCTGCCGGAGTATACATAAATATATATTCTATTAATATATATACTCGTACATCGAGTATCACGAGTAAATCGTATATGCATGCATATATTTGCATAATAAAACATGAAAGCATGAGCATAAAAAATGAGCCAAATCGCTGTACCGAGGAAGTGTACCCAAGATACTGGCAGCATACCTCGCTGAATTGACAAACTAATTTGTTGACCGAGGTAAGCTCCAGCTCTCGATAAAATAAATAAAATTAACGCGTAAATATTTTTTCCGCGACAGTACCATAAGCTCAATGACCATGAATACTTTCACTGGTCAAGTGCTCAAGCAGGTTTGTATGCAGACGGACATACCATATGTTTTCGT
Source organism: Epargyreus clarus clarus (assembly GCA_014595695.2). Classification (NCBI taxonomy): domain Eukaryota; kingdom Metazoa; phylum Arthropoda; class Insecta; order Lepidoptera; family Hesperiidae; genus Epargyreus; species Epargyreus clarus. The sequence goes on from JACTTY020000019.1 coordinate 738,078, forward strand.
ATATCCTATAGGATATCTTGATTTCCTTCCTTAATCGTATGTAGATGTAATATGTTGATTCCGGGTTCGATTCTCAGCTATGTAAATAGTAAACAAGTAATAGTTATACAATAACAACAAAAAACTATTACTTCATCTTATATATAAAATTCTCGTGTCACAATGTTAGTTACCGTACTCCTCCGAAACGGCTTTACCGAGTTTCACCAAATTTTATATGCATATTGAATAGGTCTGAGAATCGGCTACTATCTATTTTTCATACCCTAAGTGGTAAGGGTTGTTCACCTTTAACATTTTTTCATTTATATGGTAACACAAGGTTTGCCGGGTCAGCTAGTAATTACATATGTAAAAACTTAAAATCCGTTACGCTCACTACGTACGCTCGAAAAATTTTACAGTCTATAGTCGGGTAAAAGTAAAATGACATAAGTAGTATTTCTAAACTTATTGGTTTTGGGTGGTTGCCTAATATTTTTGTGTATCTATAAGTATCACAAACCAAGAATTATTGGGCTGTCATTTACACCTGTAAAGGTAGCATTTAATTGGACTTTATTCTCGTTATTGACCTATTGTACCAAATGCTTTACACAATAAAATAAACAAATAAATTAGAAAGAAAAAAGAAAATAGTTTATTCGGCAAAAAAATATACAATGAACACAAATAGAAAATTGCATACAAAAAAATATTATAATTATTTTTAACCGAAAAGGTCTCCACTCAGATTTAATGTTTCAGATAGGGGAAGGTAGTACGAGGTGATCCCCTTAAGGGGGAATCGCTGTAAAATGCATATTTTTCGAGGTAAACCAAAAATAAAGGCGATTACTGCTAGTATATTTATCTAATTCACTCTCCACATATTCAAAACCAAAAATTATTTAATGTTTCATTAAAATATTTCTTTTTTTTTAAAACCTTACAAAGTAATCATCTTGTACACCCCTATGGGTAAGATGATCCCTATGATCATCTTACCCCCATTTCAAGAAGACAAACATTTTTTTGAAGAAAGAAATTATTAAAAAAATATACATGAGTGAGAGATAATTTAGAATACATCTCTTACATATGTTATTTTTTTTCGTTAAGTACTCGTAACGTAATAAAATTAATAAAATCAACAATCAGATGACTAAAACAAACAAAAAATAAAAATAAATCAGTCTTCTAACTTAGTGATTGATTTGTACCAGTTACATAAATCATAATGAGATCAATCTAAATATTGTATTCCTTACTGAATATCTAATTAAGCGGAAAACGTTCAAAAGGAGTAAAACAACCACCTCCTCCTCCTTACAGATTAAAACGCTTCTTGGCAGATGCTGCAAATATGCTGCAAATATCACAAATAAATTCAACAGCGTCATCACTCTCTATCCCAGCACTATGCTTCATGCCCCCATTTTCCACATGCACAACGTTTTATCCACCCTTCTCCGTTGGTATCCCTTGAAAACTTTTCTGTGCAGTACAAGCACTCAGTGTCATCTTCTTCAGACTCAGATGTATTGTATGAAGTTTTCTTTCTTTTATTTGACTTCCCTTTACCTACTCCTTTGCCTTTCTGTGTTTTTTTAGGTGAGGACTTTTTCTTATTCTGATTTTTTATTTTCTTTTTCTGTTTTTTTTTTGTTATTATCTTCTTCTCAATATTTTTTGTACGGTGTGCTTGTTAAAACAGTCGTATGAGTGATCTTCTTTTTCAGCGTGCTTCTTTTGCCCACAATTCGTGGCAAAGGTTTTAATGTAGCAGGTGTAATGGCAAAATTTACTTTATTATTATTAGTAAGCGATGTCTCACTGTGGTTGATTGTACGGCTCATAGATGGGATTGGCGACAGTGAAAAAAAGGGAATTAAAATTGCATACATAATAAAATCTATATGTACGAGATGATCCCCGGGGATCAACTCGTACATATAGAAAGGAATCATCTTGACCCAGGTCCTACTTTTTCATTTAATGGTTGCTAACATAACCTACAAACACGCGACTATTTTCACGTAGCCCAAATATTATAATTAAGCAAATTAGAAAGCCACAAACACAACAGTAATTACCTTTAACATTGTTTAAATAGAAGTAACATAAGTTTAAAGTCATTTTTACCTTAGATCAGCTGTACTCAAAAATTATTTTTTCTTGTCAAAATCGACGTATAGCTCACGCTGCCATTACGAATTGACTGAGGCGGGGGGGTGTCCGGAGCTATGCATAAGCAGTGAAAGCGACTAAATAATGTTAGTGGTTTCGGCACAATCGTAAAGGATCATCTTACCCCAAGGGATCAACTCGTACTACTTTCCCCTAAGCTTAGTCATCTGAAACGCTGGTATTCTGTGGAGCCTGTTAGATTGCCTTCATTAATAAAGTAGGAACCAGTATGATTTGGCCATGACGGCATCACCACCCTTATTACTTCTGTGAAGTAGTTCTTGTGTTTTGATGGAAAAGTGAGGCTGTCGGTCGAATTCACTATGAGATGACCATCCTCAGGAGTGGGGACACATCTTTGATCGGCTTCAGGTAGAAGCTATTCTATATGGAGTTTGTTACTGAGGTCCATGAGTGGCAATGATAATCATGATAATAATAATAATAATCAGATATAATATTTATAATCGTACATATATAATATACTACATATACATACATATATATAAGTAATATATAAAAACAATAGATACTCGTATATATTATGACGTTCACTTGGTGTAAGCCCGTGAACGCCATTATTACTACCGATTCGCCTACATCTGAGTCGAGACTTCTAAAAAGTATACATAAACATAATAATCATAATCAAGTAATATACACGACTAATTTGTAAAAGATTAAATTCAATAAAAGACAATTACCAAATAAGGTAGATAGATGTACGAGTATTTCATGTCAAAACAAATCAAATCAAATCATTTTTTAAATTCGAAATAGGTTCTTTACAGAGCTCTTTTTGAATGTCAATACAACTACCGCCACTTCACAAGGTGTTTTGTTATGGAAGTTCTTTTATTACTACTTTAATTATTTTTTTTTTTATTATTACTTTAATCTTAAAAACAGTCGAGTCTTTCTTTATTATTTGATAAAAAATAATGTAACACATATTCACGTATTCTTTATTATTATCATCATCATCATCATCATCATCATCATCATCATCATCATCATCATAATTAATCCCTTACTACCTTACTTGTTGCGCACGGGTCTCTCTCAGAATGAGAAGGATTGATCATAACCCACCGTGCTGGCCAAGTGCGAATTGGTAGACTTTACATACCTTGTAAAACTTTTTTTTAAGATTTTTGAGGTATGATGATTTCCTCACGATGTTTTCTTTCACTTTTAAGCAAGTGAAATTAATTTCTAATACGCACATAACTTTGAAAAATCAGAGGTGCGTGGGATTTGAACCTCGGACTCCTCGACCACGAGGGCAAGTTTCTCATCCACTAGGCCACTGCTTTTATTAATATACTTACAATAAATTACATAACTGTATCTTACTCGAAACCAGTCTCAGTATCCGTGTACGAAAATAACATTATTTATTTACGGTAATTGCAGGAAGTAATTTCTCTTTTCGAATACTACAATAATTTATATCTTTGCATGAATGGTGAAGGAATCGTGCGCATATAATAATATTTATTATTTACATGCCTAGTATAATTTTATTATGACATAAAGTGGCAAAAGAATATGCTCTTTTGCCACTTTATGTCATAATAACGTCAGGTAACGTCCACCTGATGGTAAGTGGCTACTGCCGCCTATGGACATCTGAAATCAACCCCATATTATTAGATTACTTGAGGTTGGCTACAGACGCCTAGCTAAACCTGAAGATTAAGCTGCAAAGCCTCGGAAAAGTATGTCTCCCTTACCACACCTAAACCAGAACATAGCAGCGTTTAACACTGTTTTAGTAGCTAGAAACAGGAGTGAAAGAAAGTTGTAAAAATAGTGTTTCATACCTTTAATTATCCGGATATTCGATTATCCGGATGCCTTATGACAACAATTACCGCCACACTGTGGGGAGACAATTTTTTCCGAAGCGTTTCAACTTAGTCCGCATCTGTAGCCGATCATAGATAAGAATATAATCTTATCTGGGGTTGATTACACTCCATAGGCAGCAGTAACTTATCATCAGGTAGACTGCATGCTCGTTAGCTACTCCTATTTTACAAAAAATGTACCAATGTATGTTAATTATGTGATAACGAATATGTAGTCGAAAGCAAAGTAGGTTGAAGTTCAAAAATTCAGGGTTGTCAAACCGGTTGTAATTACCTACGTGAGATTTTTTGCTCAATACCGACCTTCAGTAGTTGCAATAGTTAACTAAACCTGTTAATTATGTAGTTAATAATGTAGGTAATTATTGGCTAATTAATATTTTGTTAAGCACATGTCAAATGGTGAGAAATGCGGTCGTGTATGCTAAGGGTCCGGTTTGATTCCCAGACTTTCGTATTTTTGGAAGTTTGTACTAAAGTTTGTGAAGAAAACATCATGGTTACCTACCACATATTGTCCAGTAACCTTACCATGAGTTTTTACGTTTTGAGAAATATGACTGTTTTGGTATTTGTTTACGTATTTGCCCATACAATTTCCAATCAACGCCCCTAGCGGATTGTATAGTGTCAGTAACGTAACATTAAATGTCAAAACTGACAAATTGGCGCTTTATGTTGTGTCTCTCTTTTTGCGAACATGTGAGGCAGACATAAAGTTCATCGTCACTTGAGCACTTACTTATTGTTACGTTTATTCAGTCTACTCAAGCAAACGGAACAGAATAATGGATTTAATAAAACTAACGTAAAATTTTGGGATGTTTTGAAAACTGACGGTAAGGGTACTGTTTTTTTTTTTATAATATAAGAGTAGCAGACGAGCATGCAGTCCACCTGATGGTAAGTGGCTACTGCCGCCCATGGACATCTGTAATCAACCCCAGGTAGGATTAGATATTCCTACCGGAGGTCGGCCACAGATGCGCCACTACCCCTGAGGACTAAGCTGGAACGCCTCGGAAAAGTCTGTCTCCCTTACCACACCCTAATTAAGGGCCGATTCAAAACCTCAGACCTCCGAATTGAAAAGCCACGTCACTAGGGAAACACGCCTTCAATTTGGTACGACATCATATTTGTATGACATCATATTTGTTAAAACGTAAAAACTCATGGTAAGGGTACAGAACCCTATTAGTACTCCGGTATCTATCCGTCTGTCAAAGGGCTCTACCTCATGAACCGTAGATACTCTTGAAATATTTTAGTATATTTTCATGATTTTCAGTGATGACATACTAATCTTTGTATAAATGGAATATCAAAGTGATCATGAATCAATTAGCCTTAAGATACGAACTTACCGGGTTATAGGCAAGTTAGGTATGTAGGTTCAGACCTAAGTAAAACAATGCGTGGTATGCACAATTCCCAACGGTTAACCTTGGCTCAAAGGTTGAACGATTGTCTTGTAGGCTTCCATTAGGTTTATACTCGATAATGTTGGTGATATTTCAATTTGAATTGTTTTACTAACATTATTAAAGTACAAGAGAATTTCAACATCATTAATAATATTGTCAAAATACTGGTTCGGCTTGAAATACAAAATATATTAATGTTACAAAGATTAACATGGTATGGTACTTGAAACGCGAAAAAATCTATGACAAAAAAAGGCATCCAAATGTCTTATAAATGACTTCTACAGCATTTAAATAAATGTTTGTTAAGTACATAGGTAAAGAAATGCGATAATTCATTATTTATTTGACCATTTTTAGGGTTCAAAGGGTACCCAAAATGGAGCTTTGTTACTAAGGATGGGTTGCATCGAAAGCCCGGTTAAAGTTTGCGTTAAAGTTAAATATAACAGTAACTTTGACGGTAGCGATGGAATGTAAAAATTCTGTGTTGCACCAATTGATTTGTCATTAACGTCATTTGTGTTGCTGTCACCGAAATTTTTAGTCGACATTGACTGACTGGGAAGTTGACAAATACAGTAACTTTAACCGATCGAATTCAAGCGGTTAAAGTTAAGTATTAGTTATGACGTAATTTCAACCTCAACTAAAATGGTGCAACTAATTATTTTTTTAACCATGTATTTGACGGTTGGTTAGGCTTCTGTAAATGTTAAAGTTACATGATGCAACCCACCCTAAGATTCCGCTGTCTGTCCGTCTGACAAAGGACTCTATCTGTTAAACAGTAATAGATACGCACTTGAATTTCGTACCGAGTATGTATAACGGTAACCGCTATAACAACAAATACTAAAAATAAAAAATCTAGAAAATAAATGGGGGTCGCCATACAAGAAACTATTGTTCGGCGTTTATCAATGTGTCTTTGAACTGAAATAGATACACATTTAAAATATTCATACTGCATTTACGTCTGTCTGTGGAAATAACAAATACTAAATAAGAAATTGGTGGTACGGAACCCTCAGCGTGCGAGTTCGACTCGCACTTGGCAAAATTTAAAAATGACTTTGATGAACGTTTTATTTGTTTGTGTACAGTCTGTTGTCATTGAGACCACTGCATTAGATATGATATAGCGATATCAGTCCCCTAAGACATTGGTTTTCAAAGTGTGGCTCATTACTAGGGGGTCATAAAATATCTTTAAGGACGTCTCAATAAAAAAACAATATGCATTTTAAAAATATAGGTATGTATTTTTTATTAGGAAAATGTCAACTATACTTAAGTAGTAGGTTTATTTCTAGAATGAAAATTATGTAATTGATAGCTAATTAAGAAAATTAATAAACATTTTTGTATGGAATTTATATAGATGACATAATAAAATATATGTTAAAAATAGCGGAAAGTTTAAGGTCGCGATTTTTACAAAGTTATCCGTGGTTTTTTAGTCCTCAGGGACAGCAACTCATCTGTGGTCGATCTGAGGTAGGGCTCTTTTATTTACGATTGATTACATATCCATAGCCACTTACGATCAGGTGGACTGCATGCTTGTTTGCTTCTTCTATATTATAAAATAAAATTTGATGATATTTGGTCCAATGAACAGCAATAAATCAGCAAAATGAATTTGACACACAACCTTCAACACAACACACAACACAGCTTCACTACCTTGAAAAATAGCTTGTAAGGCACCCAGGGGGTAGTCAGTCGTGCCACTCACAAGATTGATATACCCTGCCCTCGTATACAATTTATTGGTCAATTAAATAGTATACGAACAGTTTTACAAGGAAAATGTCGCCTATTTCGAATTTAACTCACAGAAAACATCCCTTAAAATCAGTTTGTAATATACGCCCAGTTTTACTTATAAATTTGTTTTTCGGTTACTACATTCCAATGTGTGTTTCTAAACCACTTAACATCTTATTGATTGTTTACTGTCTGTTTGTTGTGACGTTTATTACCTTCTTAACAGCTTACTGCTGTGAAGATACCTTTTCTATTCGATGGGCTGTTGAATTAATCGAAATATGCTCCTATTATATCATATCTTTCCACACCCAACTCAAATATTTCACGGATTATTATAATCTAGTCCCGATCACAGATAGAACGACTACATCATACAAACATTTTCATACACTTCAAGTGGTAATTAATGTAACTATTATATCGTTGTTTGCTATATATATCCTTTTATTTTCTTTTTTCATAACACATTTGCATGCTTGCCTCCATTGTGGTATTTTTGGAATCGTTACAAAAACGTTTTACAAAGTTGCCATCGAATTTGGTCGTTTTCCATTAATTCTTATCTGTTTCCTATTGTATTGTCGTGTGAGAATATTTCGTACATATCTAACTAAAGAAGGTTTTCAAAAATTCGGGAGGCGATGGAATTATAAGAGAAAATACGTGTACATTGACATGTATACCTCTATATGTGATGGATTGTCTAAGTTAGATTATCCAATGAAATATATGGTAAGAGATTTTATTAGCTTGACCTGTATCTATGTAAGAAGGTGGTAGAACCCTTTGTGGTTCGACTCCGGCGGCACCACCGCCACACCTATTTCTACCTAATAACAGCAGTGTTAGGCGCTGCTGTGTTCCGGTTTGAAGGGTGTGGTAAGGGAGACAGACTTTTCCGAGGCATTCCAGCTTAGTCCTCAGGGGTAGCGGCGCATCTGTGGCCGACCATAGGTGGGAATATCTAATCCTATCTGGGGTTGATTAAAGATGTCCATGGGCGGCAGTAGCCACTTACCATCAGGTGGTCTGTATGCTCGTCTGCTACTCCTATATTATAAAAAAAAAGTATGTAACGGAATCTTTGAACTCGATTTTTACCCACTTTGAACGGTCCGATTAATTGAAAATTTTGAACACTTGTGAAGAACCGATGACGATACACGATTTTAATAATTTTATCCCATTCACCTCATTAGGATCGTCGGGAATCAGGATTAAAGATTTTCTTGTGCGATTTTAGCGTGGTTTTTAGTTTTTAAACTATAATTATTAAATTGTATAGGTATATAGCCAACGATTTAAACTTTAGGGCCTGAGACATGCTACATTTAACATCGGCGATTCGCGTTTCGGCGTTTGCAATATGGCATTACTTATCCGTGACATTTAACGTTCGGTCCCAGTAAAAGGACGCCCATTGAAGATATTTTATTAATCGTGTTTTTCGCGCCTAGTTGTTGCGTCGAATGTGGTGTACTATTCTAGTCACTGTATTGATCCATGAGGGTAACTATAGCTTTGTTCAGGAGGGAGGTAGGGGGTAAAACAGCAGTGGCGTAGTCGAGGCTTTAAAAAAAATAGCTAGTTTAAAACAATCTTACCCTATGCTTAGAAGGGATACTATGCTCAGGATTACTTAAATGCAAAAAAATGTAGGCGAAAAACAAAAAATAACGTATCTTAGATAACTGCTGTTAGAAGATTTTTTCTATGATAAGGAGGAATCCGGGCCACCTAAATATTCTTTTTTCAGACCCTCATGGTTTGATCCCTGCTTGCTTCAGAAGATCAGCTAAAACGTCGATGCTAAAGTAGCATATTTGCTAGAGCCCTTAACTGTGATAGTTAACTAAACATTTATATTTCTTTCCAGTTAAGTATTAATATGCTTCATAATTTTGTGAGAATTATTTGGTCATCGCACAATTTGATTAAGCTTATCAGGCTGAAGGTATGTTTTTTTAATTACTAAGAACCTTTTGAAGGTGGTAGAAACTGTGTGGTTCGACTCCGGCGGCACCACCGCCACACCTATTTCTGCCTCATAACAGCAACCTTAAGCGCTGCTGTGTTCTGGTTTGAAGGGTGTGGTAAGGGAGACATACTTTTCCGAGGCGTTCCAGCTTAGTCCTCAGGGGGTAGCGGCGCATCTGTGGTCGACCTAAATTACGAATTTAATCTTATTTATTAAAAGAAAAGAAAAGAAAAGAAAGAAAGAAATATTTATTTGCAAATAATACTACAACATTATATGGCATAATTAACAGTAACATGATTCTCAAATCAGAACATTGCTGCAGTAAAATCTAACAAAAGGGTCCACACTCAGCCTCACCGCGGCGAACCACGGCCACTGATTTTCAGTGTGTCCCAATTCAACGAGTAGCTCGGTCGAGTGGTGTTCAAAGAAGTTCAAGAAAAGATAAAAGATATATTGGGGTCGATTACAGATGACCACGAGAGGCATAGCCACTTATCATCACGTTCATAATGGTATGGCGGTGGCACCTCCCTGATCGAGCTATACTGGCTCTACCACCGTTCAAATTGTATATTTGCAGTAAAGTGTATGTATACTATTGTATACGTTATCTTATATATAAAATTCTCGCGTCACAATTAGTTACCGTCCTCCGAAACAGCTTTACCGATTTTCACTGAATTTTATATGCATATTCAGTAGGTCTGAGAATCGGCTACTATCTATTTTTCATACCCCTAAGTGACAAGGGTCGTTCACCCTTAACATTTATTTATTTATATGGCAAAACAACGTTTGCCGGGTCAGCTAGTGATATATATTTTTGGATTTTCAGGTATCCGGGACATTCGTAATTTTACCAATTATGTGGTCTGTTTGTAATGCTTTATATACATTTATCCCAGCATTCATTTTAGAATTCGTTCTGGGGGAGGTAAAAATAATACGTGAATATCTTGCTAATCAGACTCTTCTGTGTAACGGTAAGAATGTATTCATTTAAGGTGGTAGTACCCTTATTGGTTTACCTCTGAAGGTATTACCGCCACACCTATCTCTGTATTATAACAGCAGTGTAGCGCTGCTGTGTTCAGTACCCATACCATGAGTTTTTACGTTTTGACAAATATGACTGTTATTTTGACCCATAGAAATTCCAATCAGCTTCCCTAGCGGATTGTATCAGAACTATAATGTCAGTAACGTAACATTAAATGTCTAAATTGATAAAATGGCGCTTTATGTTTTGTCTCTCTTTTTTGCGAACATGTGAGGCAGACGAAAAAACTTGAGCACTTATTTATTGTTACGTTTACTCAGTCTACTGAAGCAAACGGAACAGAATAATGGATTGAGTAAACGTAACGTAAAATTGTAGGATGTTTTGAAAACTCATGGTAAGGGTACAGTAGTATGATGAGTTTTAGTATAGTATAGTAGTAGCCCTTAGTATAAGTTTTTATGTTTTGACAAAAACTGTTTTTGTTTTTGTTTATGTATTTCCTATATATTTCCAATCAGTTCTGATACAGTCCGCTAGGGGCGCTGATTGGAAATATATTGACAAATACGTAAACAAATACAAAAACAGTCATTTTTGTAAAAACGTAAAAACTCATACTAAGGGTACTTGTCTGAAATGTGTGTTAACACGTTCAGGTAACGGGTGAAATGTTGCAATTAGTATTTAGGGAAGGCAATGTATTTTGTACTATATATGGTTATCTGTAAGTTCTGTAACCAACTCTATATATAAGGGTTCTACTTGAAACCAATCAGAGATGCCACTCCTCCACCGAAATACATATTTGCTAAAATTTGGCATGCAGGTAGAAGTTATGACGTAGGCATCCGCTAAGAAAGGATATTGATCAATTCTACCCCCAAGGGGATAAAATAGGGGATGAAAATATTACTTCGTAACGCGAGCGAAGCCGCGGGCAATCGTTTTTTTATAATATAGATTGATATTTTTTTATGTAGGAGTAGTAGACGAGGATGCAGTGCTCCTGATGACAAGCGGCCACTGTCGCCCATGGCACTCTGTAATCAACCCTAGGTACGATTGGATTCCTTCCAGAGGTCAGCCACAGACGCGCCATTACGCCTTAGGACTAAGCTGGAATGCATCTGACTCGGAAGACAAGGGTGACAAGGGTTTGACACTTATCAAACCAGAACACAGCAGTGCTTAACACTTATTATTAGGCACAAATACGTATGGTATACTCAGAATCATTTCTTTCAGATGTGAAAATACGTAATGATATAAAGATGTTGATCCAGTACATGGAAGAACGGCCTTTGAAGTACCAGCTGTGGCGCGGCTTGCATATCAACGCCAGTCTTCTGCTTGGCGCACTTGTCTGTTTCGTCGACATTTTGGTCTGCATGCTACAATTACAATCGACTAACAATAACATTGCTAATATTACACAAACGTAGAAGAATAAAGTTTTTGGAGTTACGCTTACGTTATTGAAGTTTGTCCATGTGCGTCGAAGGTAGAAGCCTTTGTGGTTCGACTCTGGCGGCACCACCGCCACACCTATTTCTGCCTAACAACATCAGTGTTAACCGCTGCTGTGTTCCGGTTTGAAGGGTGTGGTAAGGGAGACATACTTTCCGAGGCGTTCCACCTTAGTCCTCAGAGGTAGCAGCGCATCTGTGGCTGACGTTAGGTAGGAATATCCAATCCCATCTGTTGTTGATTACAGGTGTCCATGGGCGGCAGTAGCCACTTACCATCAGGTGGACGGCATGCTCGTCTGCTACTCCTATATTATAAAAAAAACAGTACTGAAAAAGGTGTAAGCGTCTACTTTCTAAGATATTTCGATTCTTTAAGTAGGCGTAGTTCTTAAGTTAATAAAACGTAAAATTAAGTTCCAAAGAATGTAACTTCGATAAAACATTTTAAATTCATTTGAATTTTTATAACTGCATCTTTAACTATCGCAAAGAACGGGTACACTCGAGCAGAAAACCATTTCGATTTGATTTGAATGTTAAAACTGCATCTTTAACCATCGCAAAAAACTTGTACACTCGTGCAGAAAGTGCTTCGTGCGAACTTTCGTTACGCCATGCTGTTATTTAATCTGTTATGTGAAAGATTGTATCTGCTAAAGAAATAACTCTGTTATTAACTATGTAAACTAAATATCGTTTTTTCGTGGGATTGAAATTTGCATTTAATTTTGTCTTGTGTAACAGATGCGCGGCTTGATTAGATCAGAACAGATTATATTGTATCAGGCTTTATTTTACGAAAATCTTGTTATAAAGGTAGAGTAAAGGTACTTGGGAACAGTCTGTTATTAGAACTTGTACACAAAACTGCGATGCGTCGTCGCATGGTAAAAAATTGCGAGCTCCCTCAACGCATCGCAAGAACTTGCGAATTAATTAGCATCGCGCATTCCTGCGATGTTTCGTCACAGTTGTTGTTGTTGTTGGTCAACCTGGGAGACGCTATGCCGCACGATATCGCCGTCCTTCCCGGGGTTGCTCTCCGGACGGTTCGAGCTCCCACTCTTTCCGCCCGCAACCCCGGAAGCCCTCTTTTAGTCGCCTCTTACGACAGGCAGGGGATACCATAGCCCTATTCTAGTCCCGGAACTACAGGGACAAGGCCATTATACCTAAGGATACATTGAACCTACGACGATGTGAACTTTGTTATTTTATTTATATTTTATTCTGTATTTACTTAAATTATCAGGCGCACTGTATTCTCATTTGCTACTATATCATAAAAAATCGAATTAAACCGGATGAAATCAATTTTTATAATGATGCGTGCGGCTTGATATCTTAAATGCCAAAGTTTTGTAATCACAGGTTACCTAGGTACTGCATCAAGCACTAAATACCTAGGTTAAAGGTGTTTCAACACCTCACGTTCACTTTGGTTAAAGTTGACTTCATTAGGTAGACACAAATTATATGAGAATAATAAAAAAATCTAAATAAGCATTTTCGTATTCTTCAAAAGTCCTTCTATTTGATACCCATATTGGGGGTGTTTAAAAATAATTGGGCCGCCATCTTGTGACGTCCGCCATATTGGATTAGAATGACGTCACTACACTAATATTGCTTTGTCATCCAAACTAAACGTTTAAGCAAAATTGTAGCAATCAGTTGAGGTTAACTGATTTAAAATTCAGTGGTAAGATTTGACTCTTTACATACAAACGAACATACAAAAGCTGGAGGCTTTTACCCAAAGAGGGACCATACATACATACAATAAAATTATAATCAAATATACATAAAACTGCATGGAATAATAAAACATATAAATAAAGAAGTAAAATACAATAGAACAAGGCCAGTTATAAAAGCTGCCATTAAAATGAAAAAGTATAATAAAGCAATTAGCCAGATGAACGGTCATAGATCTGCACCTCTGACTAAATTTGATGTTTTTTATAGTATGGTAAGTGGCTACTGCCGCCCATGGACATCTGTAAACAAACCCAGATAGGATTAGATATTCCTACCTAAGGTCGGCCACAGATGCGCCGCTACTCCTGAGGACTAAGCTGGAACGCCTCGGAAAAGTATGTCTCCCTTTCCACACCCTTCAAACCAGAACACAGCAGTGTTTAACACTGCTGTTATGAGGCAGAAATAGGTGTGGCGATGGTGCCGCCGGAGTAGAACCACACAGGGTTCTACCACCTTTAAAAGGTATGTATGGTTAGAATGCCTAACTATCTCAGAAAGTAAGTGAGTAATGCGTTCTATATTCTAGGTCGTTTATAAATTATTTGTATTGAATTATTATTCAATCCTGTTCTATACTTATTAAATCAGGCGTGCTATTCTATAAATATAAATAATGTTATTTACATTTCATTTAATTAAAACGAATTTGTACTTCGATACAGTACAATCTTGTCTGTTTGTAGAACTGAAATTACAACAAATGAACGTTATGAAATTAATAATTGAATTAAATGAAAACATATTTTAAGACAGTACCTTTACCATACGTTTTCAAAATATCCCACAATTTTACGTTACGTTTACTCAATTCATTGTTCTGTTCCGTTTGCTTCAGTAGTCTGAGTAAACGTAACAATAAGTAAGTGCTCAAGTCTTTCAAGTGGTCAACCTCACATATTCGCAAAAAAGGGAGAAAACATAAAGCGCCATTTTGTCAATTTAGACATTTAGTTACGTTACTGACACTATAGTTCTGATACAATCCACTAGGGGCGCTGATTGGAAATTTTATGGGCAAATGCGTAAACAAATACCAAAACAGTCATATTTGTCAAAACGTAAAAACTCATGGTAAGAGTACAGGAGATCTCTTTTCGCACATAGTAGTAGCACAGTATAGTAGGGCGACCTTATTTGAACTTTTTGAACGCAGACGGCGCGAACTCGCTCGCTTAATGAAGGTGTACTTTTGAACTTGACGATTCAGCTTTCTAAATTATATAACGTACCTACTTACAGAACAGAGTTATTAAGAAAATACATTTTTTTATAATATAGGAGTAGCAGACGAGCATGCAGTCTACCTGATGGTAAGTGGCTACTGCCGCCCATGGACATCTGTAATCAACCCCAGATAAAATTAGATCTGAGGTTGGCCACAAATGCGCCGCTACCTTAAGAACTATGCTGGAACCCTCTTCTACACCCTTCAAACCAGAATACAGCAGCGCTTAACACTGCTGTTATTAGGTAGAAATAAATGTGGCGGTGGTGCCCCCGGACTTCGAACCACTAAGGGTTCTACCACCTTTAATAATTATAAAATAAATGTGTAATATAAATAAATAATTCGCCAAGTACGAGTCGAACTCGCACATGGAGGCTTCCGTACTACCAAATGTTCATTATTTTAATTCATTTTATGATTTTCAACAATACTTAGTTATATAACACACAAATAGATGGCGTTGCGGTGACAATGGGACGACGACTATACGTAATCAAAGTATAATCAAATTAAAATAAGTATATGAAAATATGTTTTATGGTTCTTATTTGTATTTATTATAATACCAGTTATAGTAGTAAACGTATTATAAAAATTTCAACCGTCTTCCTATTACAGTTTAACAGTTAGATCGAAAAATGCCGAAAAAATCCGGTTTGTTGTATGGAGACCCCCTTTAATATTCAACTTTATTTTATTTTTAGTATTTGTTGTTATAGCTGCCATCGTTACGCCTCCTCTGTCAAAATTTCATGTGTCTAGCTATTACGGTTTAAGCGGTAGAGCCCTGTGACAGACGGACAGACGGACAGACAGCGAAGTCTTAGTAATAGGGTTCCGTTTTTACCCTTTGGGTACGGAACCCTAAAAAGGATGTATAATTACATTTATTGGCTGTGTACATATGTAGGCGCCATTATAAAAAAAAAATAATGGTTTCGCGCGTAAATTCTAATAATTTTATTTTATCTACAAAGAGATTTGGACCAAGGATATATACAAAATTCCATTCAAAAAATTTAATTGGCGAGAAATATTACACGCGTAATCATTAAACATTTAATTTTACACAATTTATGATTTTTCAAGGCTCTTGTGAATAATAGTTGAAATGGAAATGAAAAATAAATATTTAGCAATCATAATTGGTAGTTTCTTAAGACATTTTCATGCGTAATAAAAATAATCGAATACGATTTTGTATTGATTCGATTGATTTGTGTATTATTTCAACACTTTAAACGTTACATTTTTACGTTACATTTACGAGGATGTTTTTATGTACATATACCTACGTACGTATGCGTGTATATTTATTTGACGCCCTGCAACCCAAACAGTTAGATAAATTTTAACATACGTATTATATGTCGTTGAATTTTTAAAATTGTGGAAGTGACATAGGCCCGCGTTTCCCAACCTGTGGTCCGCGGACCCCTGGGGGTCCGCGAGTATATGTGTGCGGGTCCGCGGTGTCATCTCTGGACCATACATAAATCGCTCATTAAATGTAAAAGGGCCGCTTTAATGCTTTGTTCAACCACATATCTATGTGCAAATGCATTCTGTACTCTTGATTCATAGATTAGTAAAGATTACCTACTCCTAACAAGAAAATGTACCCAGTTTTGAGAATTGCAATAGTTGCGTAAAAAAGTTTTGCCACGTCTCCGTGCTAAAATTTCCCTAAAATATTTGAAATAATTATTTATTTTAATTAAGTAACATAATTATATATAATATATCTATCTATTTACAATCTTAAAATCTATATACAATATACACAAAAAATATAATTTAAACAAAAAAAGAAATATTAAAACTTAAACTTATTATTATTTATTTATTACGTAAATTACGCAGTTATAGTTATTTATTCGTAAATTTTCTCTAAAAATGTTTTATTTGTAAAGGATTCAAAAAAAGAACTTACTAAAATAAGCCGTTTGTGGCTTCATTCAATTACAAGGCGGCGAAGTATCTTTACTAATCTATGTCTTGATTATACAAAAAAAAAAACACATACAGAAACAGATTACAAGTAGAATATATAGAATTATATAGAATTTGTATCTGTAATAACTAAAATAAATACCTAATCCGTTTTTTTGCTGTTTATTTTATTAAGGGGGTCCGTGAAAACTGTGCTTGATTTCCTAAGGGTCCGTGGACTGAAAAAGGCTGGGAAACGCTGACATAGGCTATATTTAAAGCTGTCAGGTATTTTTTTCATAAAAACTCTCGTTTTGCCTAAGTAATTAAAGTAACAAACAAGTTGTCCACCCAATTACAATTGTAATCTATAATCAACTACAGATAGGATTGATTTATAATCACAGATGCGTTTCTACCCTTGTGGATTAAGCTGGAACGCCTAGTATAAGTATATAACTCTTTTACCAATTAATCTAAATACCAAATAGTTTATGAGACATCCTGCATTTTTGCATAAAGTTTACATACATACATAAAGAAATATATTATTATTACGTAAATAGACATCACGTCTCGGAACTAACTAGGCATGAAATATGGTTCAACTTTTAATTTATGTGTGCGTGACGTGCCGACCGACTGTGTTATATGTATGAGGGCGATATAAGGAACCCCAGATGTTAATGGTCATGTTTTTAATAGTTTTTTTTGTTTATTTAATTCCATAATTGGTACACATAAAATACATTTAATGATAGCTTGCCAAACTGTACATACAGTTTGTTGGCAAAGTATATGCTCAGTTCTTATGTTTTGTACCCCCTTATATTATAAATATAAATACTATACCAAAACAAAAAATAGAAGAAAACAAAAAGAAAATCTGACTACTATCATACTATTTTAATAATAAGTTTAATAGTAATAGTCGATTTGTATGACAGAACACAATCATGACACTAGTTTCGGTGTCTCGTTTCCTCTTGGATAAGGAATATACAAATTACTCATTTTTTACATCACTCGGCAGGAATACAACAATACTGTTTAAAGGAGGTCGTGGTACGAAACAAAATAATGTTGATGCAATATTGAAATAAAACTTTCCTGAACTATGATGGTTTTTAAAAGTTGGTAGAGGTTTAGTGCGATAATAATCCCTTATAAGTCAACTTATAACCCTTCGTCGCTCCCACGGCATAGGGTAGCTTTTGAAGGTTTCCCCCTCTTAAAAAAGGCTATCTCTGCTTTTTGTATATTACACGTATCTATATTATATATTAAGTAAATATTTATCTACACCATTGTCTACACCTATATCTTAAAATGTCAATTCAAGTTGAATGACTCATAGTCATTAATAAGATTACGTCAGTTGTATAGTTTTGAAGTATGGGGGAAGTATTACGATGTTAATAGTTTCCGTCACACACATCATGCGTGATTTAGTTCACACGACAGTGAGCATATAGTGCTGTGTGTTGCAAAAACACAAGTCAGAGAAGATATTGTACTTTTACTAATATTGCAGTAGCAAACAAGCAGTGCTCTCCATCTGATGGTAAGTGGCTACTACCGCCCATGGACATCTGTAATCAACCCCAGATAGGATAAGATATTTCTACCTGAGGTCGGGCACAGATGCCTCTGAGGACTACTGATGCTGGAACGCCTCGGGAAAGTCTGTCTCCTTTACCACACCCTTCAAAACGGAACACAGCAGCGCCTCACACTGCTGTTATTAGGTAGAAATAGGTGTGGCGGTGGTGCGTTGCTATGCCTGAGGACCAAGTTGGAATGCCTCGGATAATTATGTCTTCCTTATCAAACCTTTCAAAGCAGAACACAGCAGCGCTTAACACTGATATTAGACAAAAACAAGTGTAGAGGAGGTGCCTCTTTAGCCTAACCTAAAGAGATATTAAAGTTATCGAACGGCGAGAAATATTCCTAAATATGATAGTACATTTCGTAAAAGCAGTCATCATAGTTGTGGTAAAGATATTTTTAAAAGAAATTTTAAATTAAAAGATCTTTAAGTTTTCTTTTGCTTCACTTACGGAACCCTTCGTATGGGAATCCGTCTCGTACTTCGTCAATTTATTTTGTGAATAGTACACAAGACAGATTATTATTTCCAAGGTATTCTATCGTAATCATCATAAGAATTTTAGTCATTTAGTTCTATATGTGCCCGCGCCCGCGCCCGCCTCCGCTTCCGCTTATGACTAGAGCCGTTGTTTTAATACATTTAACACAGTTCACCGCGCCTTACGCCTATCACCTTCCGTTGAGATGAAATAGCTAGTTAAAAGTAAAACAGTCAATTGAAATCAATCATGTGCACTGATGAATAGTTCAGGGGGGTTACTACATCTCTTAAAACAATATTATTTTAATCATACTTTTACTTTTTTTGCAGGAAATTTAACTTTTTAAGCAAATAATGACAATTTGAGTTGGTTTTATACAATAAATAAGCGAAAAATTAATAAGTGTTTAAGTTTGTTCAACTGTGGAAGACGGAATATTTTACTGTTTTAAGGAGGAACTAAAACTTTCCTGAACTGTGATGGTTTTTAAAAGATGGTGGTAGGCCCCCAAGGCGGTTCTACCAACGTTTATGTAATGGCGAGCAGTGATAGCCTAGTGGTTAAGAAACTCGACCTCTCGATCAGGGGTCCGAGGTTTAAATCCCAAGCACCAACCTCTGATTTTTCAAAGTTATGTGCGTATTAGTAATTAATTATCACTTGCTTAAAAGGTGAAGGAAAACATTGTGAGGAAAGATTTTATACACATCTGAAAAAGTTTATAAAAAAACTCAAAGGTATGTGAAGTCTACCAATACGCACTTGTCCAGCGCGGTGGACTATGGCCTAATCCTTCTCATTTTGAGAGCAGATCCGTGCCTAGCAGTGGGCAATAATGGATTGAAGATGATGTAATGGGAAACGTGTAAAAGTTTATAGCGTCGTGGTATGAATTTTTATGTTTCCTTGGAGATCTAGTGTTCAAATCTCACGCACCTCTTTTCGAATTAGTGCGTCTTGGTCAACCCATTACTATCCCAATGCTGGGCTTGGGTTTACTCAGTGCTAATCAGCGGATTTGAAAACGTTTTTAAAGAACTTGCAGGCGAGTAAAATTATTAAAATAAATGACTAGGTACTTGCATTAATAACAGTACTAGGTAATTGCAGTACTGCTACTTTAACAGGAGCCCCGTGCCCAGCAGTGGAAGAGTGGAACAGTAGAGGATAGAGTGGCACAAAAAGGGTAGATATTAATGGGTATAGACTATAGAGTGTACTTGTACTTGACTATAGAGTGTAGAGAAGGTGGTAGAATCCTTCGTGATTCGACTCCGGCGGCACCACCGCCACACCTATTTCTACCTAATAACTGCAGTGTTAGGCGCTGCTGTGTTCCGGTTTGAAGGGTGTGGTAAGGGAGACCGACTTTTCCGAGGCGTTCCAGCTTAGTCCTCAGGGGTAGCGGCGTATCTGTGGCCAATCTTAGGTGGGAATTTCTAATCCTATCTGGGGTTGATTACAGATGTCCATGGGCGGCAGTAGCCACTTACCATCAGGTGGACTGTATGCTCGTCTGCTACTCATATATTATAAAAAAAAAAAAAAAACTTGTATTAAAATTACTAAATAATTAACGTCAAATAAGCCAATTAAGTGATAAATATCTTGATATCTCAGCTTATAAATAATTATTGACCAACTATAAGCCTACTGGCTTTTTCATATAAAACTTAATGGATAATTTAATATTGCTACCGACCCATTTCACACACCATTGACATGATATGAATTAGAAATGGCATTAAAATATAGTAAAATAGGTAAATTATTAAATGAAAGGTATTTATTTTGTACAGGCCTATAAATATATTTTATTTTATTTTTATATTTATAAATATTTTTTCTATTACAGTTACGCCACTTACGCCAGTTTTAATAGATTTTATCATCAATTTATGCATTTTTTAACTTCAATAGTTAATAAATGACGATATATGGTATAAAGAAATTGTCAAATGTCGATCAAATGTTACACTTCACCAGCATATTTTTTAATCTATGTTCATCAGGTGGAGTGCAGGGAGCAGTGATAGCCTATTGGTATTAAGAAACTCAGCCTCTTAAGGGAAGGGTATAAGATTCAAATCCCAGACGCATGTCTGATTTTTCAAAGTTATGTGCATATTAAAAGTTAATTATCACTTGCTTAAAAGGTGAAGGAAAACATCGTGAGGAAACCTGCATACCTAAGGAATATTTAAAAAAGTGTTCAAAGGTATCTGAAGTCTACCAATTCGCACTTGGCCAGCACGATGGACTAAGGCCCAATCCTTCTCATTCTGAGAGAAATCCCGTGCCCAGTAGTGGGACAGTAATGGGTTGATGATGACCACCAGGTGGGCTGCATGCTCGTTTACTTTTCACTGCTTCAGTTCTTTATTTTCAATTGTTTTCATTTGACTTCTATTTGATTTTAGATTCTATATTTAAATTACATTTACGTAATTGTATTTTTATTTATAAAACACATAATATTTAATTGGTTTGATTTGAATGTAATATTGGATGTAACTTGCGAGTAAATGAATAAACAAAGTAAATTTCACCTCAAAAAAGGGATTTGTAGAATTAGGACACATCGTGCATACAAATAATCAAATTTGAACACGGAAGGCATTTCTAGCCAATCATTTATCTGTGATCGAACAGATGACATGCAAGTTGTGTAACAATGACGTAACACTATTTGGCGCGAACGCGCTTCCGGCGACCTCTGTGACGGATTTCACTCGAATTTAAGTTACGAACGAGATTTGTTTATGCTCGGAATTCAGATTTGTAGGATATGAATCGAATTTACGCAAAATTCGTGAGAGTATTTAATTTTTTGAAATAACTGGCAATCATAATGTTGCTAGATTGCCAAAATTACCAATATTTTACCAGAGTTTAACATTTTATTACAAATGTTTACTAATATTTTATCCCGGAAATCCCACGGGAACTAGGGATGGCGATATAAGATCGATTAATCGGAGAATCGATCTTTTTGACCCAAAACATCGATTATTTTAATCGTTATTAGAAAGGATTGAATCGTAAACTATGCATTTGATCAAGTGATGATCTTTAGCAAAGTTAAAGGTACGAATTTTTAGTTTTATATATGTTAGTATGTTATATTACTTGGTTTTAAACGCGGGCGAAGCCGCGGGCTAAAAGTAGTCTCTAATAATGACGTGAAAAAAACCTTTATATTTATAAACAATATAAGGCCTCGTTTTTAAGATCGAAATTCATTTAATTAACGTAAGAATAAAAATCCGTTGCTCGAGGAAATTGAAAAATCGCTCATGAATTTCAAAACAAGTGAGTGTTTTCTAAAACCACCTCCTGCAAGGAAACGTTTATCGGACTATATTGACTTTAATATCAAAAAGAGAAAAACACTTGAAAAAATACATGTTGAAATGGATACCTACCTGATAATATACATACATATCTATTTATATACATATCTATTTATGTATCCTTTTTTTCACTCTCTTTTCTTTATATTCTCATGTTTGACTTTCTTTTTCGATCCTTCTATTCTTTTGTTTTCTTTTTTCTACATATATTTTTTTCTTCTTTTATTTATCTTAAATATTAAATGTATTGTGCGCCGCCTTTATATTTTCTGCACATCCTTAAGGTTGACTGGTAGAAAATGCTACTTAGCATTAAGTCCGCCTATTGTACCACTTGTTTTTATTGGTCAATAAAGTGTAATATAAAAAAAAAAAAAAAAAAAATTTCACCAAGTTTTTATAGGTGATATTAATGCAAGGTTACACCTATGTATATATACAAATTAACTATGTTTTATATATATATAAATTAACTATTAATTTGGGATTTCGCAGACAATAAAAAATCTAATAGCGTTTTTAACAATACAACAATGAATAAGATTTGAATAACGATAATGTACTGAATGAAAACTTTTCTTTACGATTGGAGTCTTGACTATGCATTTTTGAATAAAGTCCCAACTAATATTATAAATGCGAAGTAAGTTTGTATGTTTGTTGAAAAATTATATAAAAAAGATCAAAAAAATAAGCTTTATAAACGCTTTTATTAAACTTTACGTGTCTTGGAATTTCGCAAGTTAAATTTAACCCACTTCCCGGTATCCGATTAAGTTAAAATTTTACAAGCATTGTAATTGTAGATAAGATCCTAGTATATATATTTTTATTTTATTTATTTATAATGTAAGAGTGGCAGACGAGCTTGCAGTCCACCTGATGGTAAGTGGCTACTGCCGCCCATAGACATCTGTAATCAACCTCAGATAGGATTAAATATTCCTACCCGAGGTCGGCCACAGATGCGCCGCTACGCCTGAGGACTAAGCTGGAATGCCTCGGAAAAGTCTGTCTCCCTTACCACACCCTTCAAAACGGAACAAAGCAGCGCCTAACACTGCTGTTATTAGGTAGAAATAGGTGTGGCGGTGGTGCTGCCAGAGTTGAACCACAAAGGGTTCTACCACCTTCACTTTTCACTTTAAGGGTTTTTCGTATAGAATAATATAGTCACAAAATTGTAGTATATATAAAATAACATAGAAACGTGTGTATTCTTAAGGTCAGATGGATCTTAGGATGAGGTTTAAAGATCTGTATAATAAGATTCTGTACATTGAACGCAAGGATGCTGGGGCTATTAGGAATGCAATTGCGAACTGAAAGTGCAGAGGTCATTTACAATTATATATATACAATTGGAGTTTGTCTGATATTTTTTAAAAAATACAAATAATTTGTACTGCATTTTAACATACGTAATAAACATGCTAAAATATATGCGTTAATTACTAAAATTTTATTTATTTTTGACTATTTTAATTTATTAAAATAAAATTAATATTATTTTAATTTATTATAAAGGTGGTAGAACCCTTTGTGGTTCGACTCCGGCGGCACCACCGCCACACCTATTTCTACCTAATAACAGCAGTGTTAGGCGCTGCTGTGTTCCGGTTTGAAGGGTGTGGTAAGGGAGACAGACTTTTCCGAGGCGTTCCAGCTTAGTCCTCAGGGGTAGCGGCGCATCTGTGGCCGACCTCAGGTAGGAACATCTAATCCTATCTGGGGTTGATTACAGATGTCCATGGGCGGCAGTAGCCACTTACCATCAGGTGGACTGCATGCTCGTCTGCTACTCTTATATTATAAAAAAAAATAAAAAATACATGTGTGTTACACGAAATAATTAAAGACATTATGTCTTTATTAACCTCAACTATGAAATAAAAATACAGCTGAATACCTACTAAATAGTAAAGAATAAAACTATAGAAAATGTATTTTTATATACATTTTTATATACAGAAATAGGTGTGGCGGTGGTGCCGCCCGAATCGAACCATAGGGGGTTCTATCCCTTCAAAGAAATGGACTGAATGATGAAAGACAACACTGCTGTTATAAGGTAAACATATAACTTATTGGTATAGTCCGCGTAAAACTGCTAGTCCGCTCTGAATATAGAAATGAATCGCATCGCCATAGCAAATTGCATGACTATACCAGCTCGCAACGACTTCATAGCGGACTAGCAGTTTGGCGCGGACTATACCTGATACAAGTGGAACTTCGACCTTAAAAGAACTTTCTGTTTATAGGCTAAGTGGGCCATCTTGAGCGAGGTAGTCTAGATAATTATGGATAATAAACCGGCTTCTACCTATTTATATTCATAAAATATCGTAACTTATTCAAGTTATGAATATTAAACTGTTGCCGATTTCTGTAATTTAGATGTGGTAGAGCCCTTTGTGGTTCGACTCCGGCACCACCGTCACACCTTTTTCTAACTTACGATTTAAGGTTGTTTTACGTATTTCGTGAGTACCCCCATCGTGAATATTTCAATTGTCTACCGAATAAACGCCGAAAAATAGTAAAAACCCGGTTTCTAGTATCGGGATTAATTGGTGACTTCAATTTATCTCTCAAATTTTATTCCTAGTATAGGTATGTTGTTATAGCAGCCAAATATACATACTCTGTAAATAATTCAAGTCTCTATCTTAGGTATGGGTCAAGGGATAAAGCTCTGTGATAGACGGCAGCGACGACAGATAGGGGAAGCTTTCTAATAGGATTCTGATGTTACTATTTGGACATGGAAACCTAAAAATTGCTATCTCTCGACACATATTAGCTACAGTGATAAGTTGCATATATTGTAATTGTAATCTTAGATTAAAAATACCTGCATTAAAATTAAATAAAATTTAAATAAATTAAGTAACACCGGTCTAATATGCACTAACATAAAATTTAAAATCGGATATAAAATGCAAAAATTATAAAGCTAGAGCGCATTTAAAAATAATACGAATTAAAATAGAGGTCACTAGACGACGCACTCATAACATATAAATAAAAAGTAACTCTCTCCATACTTTTATGAATCTTTTCATCTCAATTTGGTTAAAGTGGCAATAAAAATTCAAAAATGGTTCATTCGTGACTTAATTTAGCAAATGAGAATGAAATACATGAATTAATTTCATGTTATTATTTTATATTATAAATTAAGTAATAGGCAAATTTAGTTTGTAGGAAAATTTAAGTTTGATTAAAAAAAAAATAAAGTTGAAATTTAAATAAAGAATGATCATAAAGAAAAAGATCGTCTTGTAGTTTTAAAAGATGTCAATGATTTTTAAATGGATTTTTTGACTTCATTCGAAATTTATTAAGAATAAAAAATAAACAAAAAAATTGAAAAGATTTGTAATAAAATTAAAAAATAAAAACAAATAATAATAAAAAAAACTTACAATTAAATTGGCATCCGACCCGCAAACCACAAAAAACTTAGCAAAAAAAAAACACGCGCACAGAAAAGTAAATTATTTACGACAGATTAAAAATGTTTTATTTTTAAATGACATTCCATTTCACGTCAACACGTATCTACTGATAATTACGTACTGTGCTTTGAAAGCAACTGTATTTAGTTATAAGTTGAACGAGCCTCGTGGTAGGAATCTACTTTTACTTTAACTTTAAGCGCTCATTATTACATATCCATTGCCGGTTTTAACTGCTTTATCATTATTAAACTCTCAGTTACGAAGCAATGGTCTTGTAACAATTCACTAGTAGAAATTCATTGCTGGTTTTAACTTCGTTATTATTATCAAGCTTTCAGAAGAGAAGCAATGGTTTAGTAACATTTTATATATGTGTTGTCTTATATGATGTTTATGTCTTTTACAGATGATTGAGATTAATCTTCGAATGTTTTTACCTTTGCTTGAGCGATTGCTGACATTTAATCATAGTAATTATGATGATTATTACCAACCGGCTGACTTAGTGATAGCCTATAGGTTAAAAACACGAACATGCAATCTGGAGTTTCGAAGTTCGAATCTAGACGCAATTTTTCAAGATTTTTCTAAATTACATATACATAAGCCAAAAAATATAACCTATATTATAATATGTATAATAAATATAAAAATTGGTCAAGTGCGAGTCGACTACCATTTTGTTTTATTTTTGCTATAGAAATTAATAAATCGTAAAAAAGTGACTTCTAAACTGTCTACTTATTACGGTTTCTTGTATGGCGACCACTATTTTCAAGGATTTTTATCTATCTATTACGGTCCTCGAGATAAATAGGGTTTCTTTATTACCCTTTGGCTACGGAACCTTCATAAGATATCTTATTGAATTATTTGAAGTTATCTAACAAAAGTTCACCGGTTCACATT
Organism: Epargyreus clarus clarus; assembly: GCA_014595695.2. Classification (NCBI taxonomy): domain Eukaryota; kingdom Metazoa; phylum Arthropoda; class Insecta; order Lepidoptera; family Hesperiidae; genus Epargyreus; species Epargyreus clarus. Next base: position 764,529 of record JACTTY020000019.1, read on the forward strand.
AGCAACGATCATGTACATACATCACAGTCGGTCGTTTTTCTTATCGAATTGGTTGCTTTTTTAATCGAATTAGTCATTTTTTATTTCTTCTTACTTAACTAAAAATAATTATTGAATTATATTTTTAATTATAAACTAATTATTGAATTATTTTAAGTTACCTAACCAAAGTTCACCGGTTCACACTAGCAACGATCGTGTACATAGATCAGAGTCGGTCGTGTTTCTTATAGAATTGGTCGTTTTTTAATCGAATTAGTCATTTTTTATTTTTTTCTTGCTTAACTAAAAATAATTAAATACTAACTTAAAATAATTCAATAATAATTTCAAGTTACCTAACCAAAGTTCACCGGTTCACACTAGCAACGATCGTGTACATAGATCACAATCGGTTGTTTTTCGTGCCACGAGACTGGTTTCACTTTAGCACAATGAAAATCACCCGGTTGAGATGCTATTGTTTCATTTACGTAATTACTTATTATGCGGTGTTGGGTTCAAAAACAATGATTTGTTAATTATGTGCTGATTGCATTGACATAATGATATGTCGCTAAAATTTAAAGAAAGATTAGGTTTGAAGGTAGAACCTTCTGTGGTTGGATTACGACTGCACCACCACCTACTTTTGTCTTATAACAGCAGTGTTAAGCGCTTTTCCGAGGCGTTTCAGCTTAGTCCTCAAGGATTGTGTCGCATTTATGGCTGATCTCAGGTAGGAATTTTATCTTATGGGATTGATTACAAAAGTCCATAGGAAGCAGTAGACACTTACCATCAGGTGGACTATATGCTTGTCTGCTACTTCGAGATTATAAAAATGGTCTATAAGGTGGGAGAACCAGTAAACTGCAGTAAGGAGCGCCAGATCTATTTCTGGTTGAAGCAGTTCTGCGATTCGATGGAAGGATATAGTTGCCGGCTGACTTTCAGGTAAGACGACTATCTTAGTCCTCAGGAGTTGCAACGCATCTGTGATCGGCACGTTCGGAACGACGTGTTGGAGCGCGACCTCAAGGTTTTAACCTTGGACAGGTTTGTGGCCAGGTCGGCGCATCGTATGTACGCATGCGCCGACAATGGGCCACATGCCCATCTGAGAGGTTTCGCGCCCCTCCACGCTCGACCACCCGACGGTCGCCCGCTCCCTCGTGAGCTCGAGGGGCAGGTGTCCTCCGACCATCTGGAGGACTGAAAATCTGCACACGCAGCCTAGCACAGGTCACGTAGAGGACCGACTGCTGCACCGCTGCCTCACGGCAGCCCACATCACCGGTGGGCAGTGATACCCACTGAGGAGATTGCCCGGGTAAGGAGGGATCCCTCGAGGCCCGTAGACCCTGCGCCATGCGGCGAAGTCACGCCGCGGCATAGGACGACCGCTGTCGTTCGTTCGTTCGTTCGTGTGATCGGCTTCAGGTTAGAACCTGACCTATATGGAGTTGGTTATAGTTAATGGGTGACACTGTCCACTTACTTTATAGTAATGTATACCTTTATAGAAATGCGGCACAAAAAGTATGCTGTAATTGCACGCCCCATTTTTTGTTAAGCTTATTAAAAAATGAGTTATTGTTATACGATACTTCTGGTATTATGTACCTATAAAACCTGTGGCCGATCTCAGATAGGAATGTAATCCTTATCTGGGGTTGATATCAGATGTCCATGAGCGGCAGTAGCCACTTACCATCAGACGACCTATTCCTATATTACAAAAAGAAAATCATCATTTCGATATCTGGTTGGTACATGAACCCGGACCCTTGCGTAGGTATGTACAAAAAAAGCAAATAAAAAGAGCATTTAATCTTTACGCATATAACTTATGTAACTTATGTGTACTGAATAGTAATTGAACAATATTTACTCAACGATATCTTCGTGGTTCTTATTAAAGTAACGATATAGATTCTAGCTGCGTCACTTCCGTTACGATCTTCAAAATCAGGTCATATTGATCAGTCAACAGAGGTTCTCAAACTTACTTCGTCTATCGTCCACTTTTAGAATCAATGGTTCCATAATCTATAAAAATGGTGGTTGAAAATAATTAGAATTTCCTATAAAAATAATTTATTTATTTAAATAATTTTAAATAAATATTGATTAAAAACTAAAAACCACGCTAAAATTCATCGCATAAGGAAATTCGTCAATGCTGATTGCTGACGATCCTGATGAGGAGAATGGGATAAAATTATTAAAATCATGTATTGTCATCGGTTCTTGATAATTGTTCACAATTTTAAATTAATCGGACCGTTCAAAATGGGTAAAAATTGAGTTCAAAGATTCCGTTACATACATACAGGACTAGCTTGACTAATAAAAGCGTGGTAAAAAGCATACGAGCATCCAGTATACCAGATAATAAATGCCTACTGCTGTCCATCGAAATCTGTAATCAACCCCAGAGAAGATTAGATTCCTACCAAAGATCTGCCATAGATGAGCCGCTACCACTGAGGAGTAAGTTGGAATACCTCGAAAAAGTCTGTCTCCCTTACCACACCCCTCAAACCGGAACACAGCAGCGCTTAACACTGCTGTTATAACAGAAATAGGTGTGGATGTGGTGCCGCCGGAGTCGAACCACAAAGGGTTCTACCACCTTTAATTAATTATAATATTAAGAAAGCAAATGATCATCCGGTTTACTTGACGGTGAGTGGCTACTGCCGCTCATGGTCATCTGTAATCAACCCCAGATAAGATTAGATTCCTTTTTTTTAACGAGAGGGAAACCTTCAAAAGGTACCCGATGCCATGGGAGCGACACGAAGTTATGTGGGATTCTTACCGCACTAAAACCCGGTGGCCGTCCTCGGCGCTGGGTAGAGGGCTCCGGGATCTCCAAAGAAATGCAACCGGAGTTCTCTTAGCGCGTTGCCCCGTCGGGCTCCGCCCAGGTGAGCTTGACGCTCGCCACACCGTCTGGTCTGTACGACGGTATGCGACCACACATACAGCCGTCTTTCCCGGGGTCGCTGACCGGGCGGTTCGAGCGGGACCTGAGTAAGAGTGGGATCTCTTGCAAGATTAGATCCTACCAAAAATCATAATTTTCAATAATGATTTATTGGCAATATACATAGTGTGTACACTCCTTTACAGAATGAGTTGCCACTTCCTCGTGCAATACTGATAGGTTTTGGTGTTACATGTATCTATTATTATACATATTTGTATATTATATTACGGAAGTTACACAATCTGTTAGATTCGCGTTCTATTAACCTTGATTGATATTTAGGTAAAGAGGCTTAATATTTTTGTTTTACTTGATACAGAGTGGAGTTGTGATACTTTCACGCGTAGAGTCCTGGGTTCGAATCCCAGGCAACAATTTTTAATTTTTCTCTAATTTGCATTTGGCATAATGTTTTAAAAGTGAGTAATTAATAGTTCAAGTTTTTGTGCCATTAACTTTTGTATAGAATTAATTGTATTTTTTTTTATGTTTTGACAATTGATGTTGACGTATATTTTTTTTATTTATTTATTGTCAAATACATAGTAAATTATTTACAATATTAGCCTAATAAAAATACAAAAATGATAAATAAAACAGGTTTTAAAATAGTTATGAAAAATATATATATAATAAGCTTTATCTAAATTGCTGTTCCTTGGTAGAGTCCCCAAAACGCTGGCGGCATTACCTCGTTGAAAAGCTAATAATAATTTACTTGTAATTTGCACACCTTACAGACAAAAAATAAGAGGACATTGTAAACCTATTTTATACTAAGATTACCTTAATACCTAATAAAAATATTCTATTGTATTCATAGATTGTATTTTAAACAATACAACAAAAATAGTACATGTTAGTACGGTACTTTAAAAAAATCGTTTTATGTCGTGCATCTTATACTGATTATAAAAATATATTAATTACATATTTTCGTACTATTTGTAAAATCTTTCAGCTTTCCTGATATTTAAAACAATTTCTTATTACATTACTTTATTAGAATGAATGTAACTAAAAATTAACGAAATAAAATGAATCTATAATGTAACAACAAAATACTTTAATAAAAAAATATGTTAGAAATATAATTTTGTCCATCAATTTGTTAAATTGTTTGAATAATCTTATAAAGAAAGTTTACAATAATTTCAAATTAGAAGCCAACCGGCTCGTTGGTCTAGGGGTATGATTTTCGCTTAGGGTGCGAGAGGTCCCGGGTTCAAATCCCGGACGAGCCCAATTCCTTTTTTGCTTTAATTTTATTAACATAGTAAATAATGTGCCTATTTATTATATATTTTTTTATATTTGTTATGATTATTGATGATTATGACTTTATAATATCAAGAATTTTTATTTAATAAAAAACAAGGACAAAAATTTATAAAAAGTTTTCAAAAATGTTATTATTTTAAAAATATTTCATTTTTTATACCTACCTAAATCATTGCAATGATTTTCGATAATGTAATATTTTCATTATTACATAAGTTAAGAACTTCATTTAACCTTAGCTTACATGTCATTAATTATAAATAGTAATCTATGATAAGTATAAATCAAAAATAAATAAATAATTAGCACCATAGATTAGTATACTTAGTTACTAATCTATGATTAGCACAAGAATCTCATTCAAGATGAATTCACTATATGTGGCTCCATCTAGTGGCTGAATCGCTACTTTATGTTCTAATTCTTTAGTTTCGAAATGTGCCGATAGATGGCGTTCATCTCCAATGACGTGTGCGCAAACATTTACTCAGCTCTGTGCAAAAGGAAGCATATTAATTTGTATTGTTTGTTTTTCAATTTAATATGATTAATTTAATTGATTTAATTATTATTGTATTTATGGCTTTATTTACAAATAAAAAGATAATGTAGGTGTTAACTTTAGTGATGCAGTATTGTAGTTTTATTAAGAAACAAACTTTCATTCTCTATAAGGGGGAAATATTAAAAAAAAAATGAATTCCCACATTTTTTTTTATAATACAGAAGTAGAAGATGAGCATGCAGTCCACCTGATGGTAAGTGGCTACTGCCGCCCACGACATCTGTAATCAACCCCAGAATGGATTAGATATTCCTACCTGAGGTCGGCCACAGATGAGCCGCTACACCTGAGGACCAAACTGGCTCGGAAAAGTCTGTCTCCCTTACCACACCCTTCAAAACGGAACACAGCAGCGATTAACACTGCTGTTATTAGGTAGAAATAGGTGTGGCGGTGGTGCCGCCGGAGTCGAACCACAAAGGGTTCTATCACCTTCAAATTATTACGTTTACGTTATATAAGAAATTACCGCACAAAATTTCATAATCTAGATTCTAGACCTAGATTTGAGCTGTAAGTTGTTTGATATAGTTTTATTATGTACATATTTACTACTTATTTAAGTAGTCCACTATTTAATACTGTCGTAAATATCATAAAAACGTTATATATTAAACAATCTACTTAATGGCAGGCGTAAGAGAAATTTGTTACAAGAGCAAATATCAATGAATAATCAAAATTTACAATGATGATGTAGAATCGAAGAAGTTATTACGAAATAACAGTTACAAAGCAAAAATCATTATATTACATAATGCATATAGAAGCAAGTTAAATTACATTTTATAATACAGGAGTAGCAGATGAACATGCAGTCCATCTGATGGTAAGTGGCTACTGCTGCATTTGTATCTATACAGGGTGTCCCGTAAGTACCACGACAAACTTGGGGAGAACATAGGTGAGGGTCTGACCTCTCAGAGAAAAAAATGCTTTAGTCAAAGTGTCACCATTTTTGCACTATCAATTGTTTTTTATATTCTTGAAGGAGATGGATGGTAGATCTCCTACCAGTTTTTACCCTTAGTCGCTGAAGACTTGGAGCATCACCCCTGGCTGCATAATCAGATCAGTTTCAAAATATCAAATAGGTAATGGCATTGTCATTCAAATTACATACACATATGAATTTTCACTTCGACACGACAGTTAAAAGTAGATAAAAAATTACTTGAAAAATTGTATTACTTTGTTTGCTAGTTAGTTACTTAGTTGTTTTTTTATGTATGTAAAGTAAAATAAAATGGATAGAATAACTGCTTGGTTATTTTCCATCGGTATTAATATCAAATATATCCAAAGTTTTGCCTCTCAGAGATCTAAGTTTGACAATTGTTGCTTATTAAAAACTATCTTTAAAAAGATTGAAATTGTATAATTTCTAGTAGGCAGCAATCGTCTTATGTCGATTTTTGCTAAGCAAAACATTGAATAGATTGAATATAAATAACGGGGTAATGTTTATTAAATAAAAATACTGCAGTAAAAGTTAATCACAAAGTTTATTTCAACTTATAAAGAATTATATATTGAGACTGTAAATAGTTAAATACTAGACATAAAGTAATCATCAGATGGACACGGATCATTAGAATCTATCGGTTTGTACCTATAGATCTTCCCTTTGGTCCCAACGACGATATTATTCCTGAAATCGAACGCCATTCCCGTAATCTTGAAGCCGAGTCTTCCTATTTTCGTTGGTAGAATACTCTTAGTATTCAACTTGAACATTGATCCTTTAACAGCCACGATTGCTTCATCATTATTACTCAATTGCAATATAAATTTCAATTCTCTAGTAAATCCTTTATATTGAACGGGTTCGTATAAGTCGACTGATAGGAAATACAGTCTTCCATCAACAAATTCGTAAAACGCATTTCCTTGGGGATCCAAAACAAAATTATAAGCCTTGGGAACTTTATCGAAACGTTTCACAGCTGCTGACCCGTTAATAAATTTGAAAATTTCATGATTAGATCCAGTTGTTATATACATTTGATTGTCAGTTTTGTCAATGAATATGTTTCGTACATCATCATCTCCTATTGGCCTCTCTGTGTTAATTTCCGATCTGGAATAATCATAAGTTACTAGTCCTTGATTGGTTCCGATATAAATGATATTATTCACGCTGTCTATACCAACACATTGGCCTATTATGTCATCAGATATAATGAGTTCTTTAACTCCGAGGGATCCGTGACGTAGAAGATAGATCCCTTTGGTATAGTTCCGTTTATTTAACATAAAGAATATATTCTCTGTTTTAGGGTCTATCACTATTCCTGTAGGATACCCATCGATGGTAGCTAGGAGATGTCGTTTGTAGAACTCGTCGCCGATTTTAATCCTTTCACATTTCTCTCCATTAACGTTGATGAAGAGAGTTGTGAAGTAAATGACAATTATCTTTTTTAGGGCTCGCATGGTAGACTCATGACAAATAACCTGAAAAAAGATTTGAAGTATTAAAAAGTTGGAGATCTAAATAAATTTCCACAGATCTGTCATAACGCAGAGTTCTAAAATATTCCCGTGTTCAGTGTGTAAAGTAAGATATATTAATAATTAATAAGTGGGCTACATGATCTTTGTTGCATGCATTCTAAAAAATGAAAGAAGAAAAATGGATTTAAATTTGAAGTAGATAAAACATTTCTCTCTAATATTGAGAAGTTTTTCGCAACGCATGAAATAATTAGGTACGTGTTTCTCACCACACCCTTAAAACCAGTACCTATTCATCAAGGACAATTATATTTATAAGAGTTTCATCTACAACTACTTGTATTATTTAAAAAGTATTTTCTCACATTTTTTAATTTTCAAATACTACCGCTTTTTTCACGACGTGTATATTTACTTTATCAATGGTATTTTTAATGCTGTTATGGACAATAATAAAATAAAAAAAATATTTCGTTGTTGTTAGGTTTAATTTTTTTCGGATTTTTTTATATAAGTCTTAGTTGTCTTTAACATTAACTCCTTTGTTTAAAATTCTCCTGTCACAAAGTTATTTACCGTACTCCTCCGAAACGGCTTTATCGAATTTCACCAAATTTCATATGCATATTCAGTAGGTCTGGGAATCGGCTGCTATCTATTTTTTATACCCCTAAGTGATATGCGTTGTTCACCCTTAACATTTTTTTATTTATATGGTAACACAACGTTTGCCGGGTCAGCTAGTTTTTATGTAACATTTTAAAAAGAAAGTTATTAACAAAAACTACGTAGGATATCACCCAAAACTAAAAAAAATAGACTTATAACGCAATAGTAAAAAAATAATGCCCGAATTTACTGAAAAATAGTTATGACATACCTTCAGTGTTTCCAGTTCAATCGCCTTGCAAATCTATCTGCTTTCGTTCTATCGCTTCTTTATAAAACATTGCCATTGTGTCATGTTACCCGGCTGTTTATAAACTTTACTGCACGACTAGTTCACGTGTTATACATGCTGATGTTTTTATGTAAATTAGTTTTTTTACGTCATTTATTTTTTTAGTTTTTTATAAGTTATAGGAGTAGCAAATGAATGTGCAGTATATCTGATGGTGCTGAGCTACTGCAGCCCGTGGATATCTGTAATCAACTCCAGATAGGATTAGATATGACCTGAGGTCGGCCACAGATGCGCCGCTACCCCTGAGTACTCCTCAGGGCGCGGCGCCTCAGAAAAGTATGTCTCCCTTACCACACCCTTCAAACCGGAACACAGCAGCGCCTAACACTGCTGTTATTAGGTAGAAAGAGGTATGGCGGTGGTGCCGCCGGAGTAATCTGTAAGAAACTCCATGTAGAACTTCTAATTTTACTCAAAGCCTATTACAGGTGCGTTGTCACTCTTGAAGATAATCGCTTCATATAAGTCAGTCGATTCATCCACTCTTTCTGTTACATGGTTATATTCCACGCCAAACTGCTAGTCCGCTCCGAATATAGAAACGAATCGCGTCGCAATAGCAAATTGATATTAGCCAGACGAAGACAGCGCGGGGCCCCCGGCACCCGCTGCCCGCTCTCGCCACAAGTACATAGCTGCGTTAGTGTGCCCTTATGTCACGGAGTATATGCTAACTAAACCTGCGCGCAATAACTTCAAAGCGGACTAGAAGTTTGGCGCACACATGATTATTTACCCTTAACAACTGATATGATTAGTGTATTTTAGGTTATTCACAGATGCGTTACTGAGTACTAATTTGTGACGCCTCGTAAGTTGATGTATTGTCTATTGTTGTTATAGGTCAGCGTTCTACTTCAAGTTGATAACAGATGTGTGCCAAAGAGCAGGACAAAGTTAAAGTGCTTTGTGTAGGTAAGAGCCTCTTTACGCTTCAAATCATTGCTATTGCCTATAACGAAAAAGTAGAGTTTATAATATATCACTTTTATTTTATTACTATTTTTTTATTTTTTTATTTGGTCATCTATCTCATATTTTCTTTTTTTTAATTATTATATTGTAGTGCCACTATGAAGTAAATGTTTCTTTCTTTCTAGTTCTACCACCTTTCAACTGTTTTTTTTATATATTTAAAATACAGACGATACTCTTAGTATGACTTTTTACAAAAAATACTGTTTTTGTATTTGTTTACGTATTTGCCCATATATTTCCAATCAGCGCCCCTAGCGGACTGTATCAGAACTGATTGGAAATGTATGGGAAATACGTAAACATATACATAAACAGTCATTTTTGTAAAAACGTAAAAACTTATACTTATACTTGAAACGCCTCTGATACATATGTGGCTTTATTACATCAAACTACAACATTTTTAAAGGTGGTAGAACCCCTTGTGGTTCAACTCCGAAGGCACTACCAGCACACCTATTTCTAGCTAATAACAGCAGTGTTAGGCGCTGCCGTGTTCCGTTTTGAAGGGTGTAGTAAGGGTCTTTTCCGAGGCGTTCCAGCTTGGTCCTCAGGGGTAGCGGCGTATCTGTGGCCGACCTCAGGCAGGAATATCTAATCCTATCTGGAGTTGATTACAGATATCCATGGGCGGCAATAACCACTTACCATCAGGTGGGCTGCATGCTCGTCTGTTACTTTTATATTGTATAAAAAAAACAAATTACATATATGGATAAGCCATAAACTGTTGCCAATTTCAGGGTCAGGTTGATACATTTTCAAAAATACAGGTTCGATAACAGCGAACACAACACAACAGCGCCTAATACTGCTGTTATTAGGCAGAAATAAGTGTGGCGGTGGTGCTGCCGGAGTCAAACCACAAAGGGTTCTACCACCTTCAAAAAAAGTTCTCAAAAAAGGAAAATTAATATGGTAACAACAATAAAAGTATGGGTTAAACCGAAATTATTAGATTTTGAACATCCTGTACGTAGGGAATGATAGATTAAATCAATGATGTAAGTTGAATAATTTTGCCTCATAAATAAACAATAAGGGCTCTCTATTCATTCACACGTGAATCCTGTAGCCCTAAAGAAGTCTACTCTAGAAAAAACGAAATCGAGAAGTAAGTAAAAATAAAATTTTGTATTTTTTTTTATTAGAGGATGTTTAAAAATATGAAAAGTAGCAATACAAAGATACAATAACTTAATGGTGAGTTACTTCCGCTGTGCTCTGGTTTGAAGAGTGTGGTAAAGGGATACTTTCCGAGAGACGTTTCCGAGACGTTCCAAGTTGGCTCTCAGGGGTAGCGACGCATCTGTGGTCAACTTCGGGTACGTATCTAGATACCTACATGAAGTAGACCACAGATGCGGTAGGTATCTAAATACCCACCTGATGATAAGTGGCTAGAGTCGCCCACGGACATCTGTAATCATCCCAGATAGGCTTAGATTCCTACCTGAGGTCGGCCACAGAAGCGCCGCTACCCCTGTGGATTAAGCTGGAATGCATCGATAAAGTATGTCTCCCTTACCGCACCCTTTAAACCAGAGCACAGCAGCGTTTAACACTGCTGTTATGAGGCAGAAATAGGTATGGCGGTGGTGCCGCCGGAGGATAAAGAAAGAATGAAGAAAAGAATCTGATAGATTGTGGTATGAAAAATATGTACTCAGTTTTACTATTTCGATAAATATAAACACAAAACATAAAATAACTCAAGTGAAACCGCTAAACTAACTTTCCTTTTCATTAAAATATAATAAAAATCGCGAAGAAAATATAATATAAAATACCTAACTTCATTATTGTAATCGTAAAAACACTCCTTTATTAGTTTAGAACTAGTGAAAAAGACAAAAACAATTGTTTGTAAACTGAAAGTCAATTTATTCGTAATTATTCACACTGAGCGCCATTGAACTGATAAATTATGCCTCTAGTCGATAAAAATAAATCATCACCGTTTAACACAATACCTGATGGCACGAAATCTAGACTCATCAACTTCTTTGGGATTAGACTATCTGGTCTTAGCCAATATAAGCCGTCATTTGCCGCTAGTATCACCCTATTATTTTCGTCTACTGTCATCGCTCTAGCCGCGTTTTTAGCGATACCAACAAACTCTATAGGTTCTTGGAAGTCTTTCAGCATCATTTTCACGTATTTTGAATCACATTCGTAATAAACATTCTCTTCAGCGTCCACAGCAAGAACGAATGCGCACGGTACATATTCTAACTTCTTTTTCTCATTTTTATTCACATCGATGACGTAGACTTCGTTATCCGGATAGAACACAGCGTAAAGATTGTCGTTGTGTGCGGGTTTGTAAAGCTGGACTATGTCTTCGTCTTTGAGACTGAAGAAACTAGCTTCATCTGATCCGTTTAACACATTAAGTCCTGTATCACTTGCGATATAAACTCTGTCGTTTTTCACGTCATATGCTGCTGCTTGGCCGTTGACATTATCAATCTTCCTAGGTTCTCCATTCCTTAGAACATACTGATCCATTCTCGTTTGTACGTTGTCATTCAACAATGTATCGAGGTCTATTAATGTGAAAAACAGGTCTTTGGTTTTCGGATTGTAAGCTAGATTTGAAGGCAGGCCTTTGATAGTCAGAATGGAGGTTCTTGTGTACCGGAATCCATCGTAGATATAAGAACAGTTGTTCGCGTATGTTGCAGTAACTAATAGTAATATGAGTGGCAGCATCGCGAAGCTCTGGAAAGAAGAGAATAATGGCTTAATAATGAGATTAAAGTAGGAAACTATCTTTGGACATCTGTCATCGACGTATTACTGTCCCGCTCTGAAAATGAAAATGTTTTTAGCCATAGTCAACCGCGCTGGCCAAGTTTTTTTTAATATAGGAATACCAGACGAGCATGCAGTCCACTTGATGTTAACAACACTAGCTATGATTAGATTCCTACCTGAGGTCAGCAGTCACAGATGCGCTGCTACACCTGAGTACTAAGCTGGAATGCCTCAGAAAAGTTTGTCACCCGTACCCTTTACATAATTGATTTTGCACGTTAGTTATAACATTATGCATTATACAAATATATTACCGAACTTCTATCTACCTACGGAGTAATATCGATATGTCTTGAATTTATCTTAAATACTAAACTAAGCAAAAAATAAAGTTAGAACGTTCGTTGTATTTAAATCAAATTTAAGTTACGAGTTACGTTTGTTTGAATAATAGACATTGGAAATTTAATGTTAGGTGGAATATAGCGTTCTTTATGTTTTAAGTGTAAAATCATGTTTAACCTATAGTCAGAAAAATAAAAATATTCGATTAGTGAAATTCCATTCAACATAATATATTGGGCATTAAATAAAAACAAGATAAAATGACTTAAGTAGCGACCTCTTCTAGAAAACAATAACATATAGATTTTTTGTAAGTTTAATGCAACTGATTTTACATCTTAGCTAACGGATATTTTACCTATTACAACATAAAATTAGAGAAATAAAACCCTCCGAGGAATAAAAATACTGGAAAGTGTTTGCGTACGAATTTAACAACTATTAAAATTAAAAAATAAACGAGGATTACCTATGTGTTACATTTAAAATTTCTACTTATATAATTCACATGGACATGGAAATGTCAATATTTTTATTTAGTTACTGCGTGTCATTTAATTCTGCGTAATTGCAAAAACAAATTAAGAATATAAGACTAAAAACACTGTAAGTAAGAGACAATTTCGAAGCCAATTTATGTTAAAAATAATCATATTTCGGTTTTAAACAACTTGTAAGTCGTAGTTAAATTCACTATCAGACGTAATAAAGCCATAGATTAGTAAAGATACTCTGCCGCTGAAATTGAATCAAGCCACAAACGGCTTATTTTAGTAAGTTATTTTTTTGAATTCTTGATAAATAAAAACATTTTTAGAGAAAATTTACGAATAAATAACTAATATTGCGTAATTTACGTAATAAATAAATAATTATTTCAAATATTTTAGGGACATTTTAGCACGGAGATGTGGCAAAACTTTTTTACGCAACTATTTCAATTCTCAAAACTGGGTACATTTTCTTGTTATAAAGCAAATAATTAGGGATATATTGCAAAATACTTACATTACTGTGGACACAACCGAACGCACACTTTCGATTAATTCACGTGTTTAACTGACTATAGATGCTTCACTAGAAAACGATTTATTCAAGTTGAACGAACTTATATCTAAATGGGGCGAATACATCAAATATCAACGAAATAACCGAAACATAATTTAATAATAATGTAATGGCGTTTGATAACTTATCGGGCGGAGATTTTGGGGTAGAAATGGTCCATTTCGAACCCAATCGTGAAGTAAATGAAGCTTTACAGTCCAATAACCCTGTTATATCTGGTTCAGTAGGAAGGAAGGAAACCACAGCTCGTTTCCACTTTTTAACATATATTATGAAATTAATTTCATTTTCGTTTAACTTTGTTTTGGTTAATTTACTTCGACGCTAATTACCTGAAAATATATTTTTAAACACACAATGGACAATGCCCATGAATGTATGGACCGCCGTCCAGAGTTGCATCAAATTGAAACTTGTAGATGATGTATAATTAACCAAATACTACCACCAATAATTATTTTTTAGATCAGCACCCGGGTTCTGAAGTTATTTACCGAAATGTTACATAACCTCAACATCGAAAATATCCGACGATAGATTCATGGTCGGTTTTAACTGATAGTAGGTAGGTACCTATAATGTAGTTCGATTAACATATTCCATTTACTTTTAAAGGTAGTAGGTAAAAAAAACCTAAAATAATCCTAAAATAATCCTAAAAACCTAAAATAATGAATTCCGAGTATAAAATACAGCCATTTTAATTTTTAAGAACAACAATCAACATTTTGTCTTATTTTATCTAAAATGGAATCCCCTGTTCAAAGAAACTATTCTGATCGACAAACTATGTAAAAAAATCAAAAAATAATTTTAATATTACTTTCATTTTGACACATGAGAAAAATCATTAGTCAAAACACTAATTGATCTTATTGAATTTTGAGTCTAAAATATCGCCATTTTAATTTTTAAGAACAACAATCAACATTTCATCTTATTTTATCTTAAATGGAATCCCCTGTTCAAAGAAACTATTCTGATCGACAAATCATGTAAAAAAATCAAAAAATAATTTTAATATTACTTGCATTTTGACGCATGAGAAAAATCAGTACCAAGAATGGGCATTCTCCTTTGTAATTTTGTTAATACATGAGCTATTAAAGACAAATATTAAAATGTAAGATTTTTTCACTTTAAAGTTGTTTGTTTTAAATATTAATGTAAATACAGCGTATAATAATTGATAATATTATCACTGTTAAAACTTATTCTATAACAATAGTCTTAGGCGCGTCTGTAGGGCGACACTGAGGCGTCTTTTTTTATAATATAAGAGTAGCAGACGAGCATGCAGTCCACCTGATGGTAAGTGGCTACTGCCGTCCATGGACATCTGTAATCAACCCCAGGTAGGATAGATGCGCCGCTACCCCTGAGGACTAAGCTGGAACGCCTCGGAAAAGTCTGTCTCCCCTACCACACCCTTCAAACCGGAACACAGCAGCGCCTAACACTGCGTTTATTAGGTAGAAATAGGTGTGGCGGTGGTGCCGCCGGAGTCGAACCACAAAGTGTTCTACCACCTTCAAAACTTAGTTCACAATGTAGCACGCATCTGTAAGATTCTCATCCTATCTGAGGTTGATAACAGACGTTCATGGTTGTGACCGTTTAATATTAGGTTGACAGAAATTTTCATCACTACCTATTTATACAGCTATGCTCTTACCTCCTTCTCCGCACTGTGATAAATCTACAACCATTTTCATCAATAAATGGTCTCCAAATTCAAAAAGATTATTTGGAACTTAACTGACAATTCAAGAAAGGATCATTTGAACAAAAAAATCTTCAGTAAAATGAAACATAGAATGAAACATGACATAATAAACATAAAATGAAACATGACATAGGTAAAATGAATATAGATATTAAATATAAAAGGCGTTCCAACTTAGTCGTCAATTCCTAATTCTAAAACTATCTGAAGTTGAATTTAGCATTTTACTTGAATGAGGTCCGATGATATTCCTCAGTAGTTGCAACGCATCTGAGATCGACGTTAGAATTCTCTATCTATATGTACGAGTAGGACAAAGATGTCTTTGGGCGGCTGTGACCTGTTTTTTCACGTGGGGAACCTACAAAAGGCACCCGACACCGTGAGAGTTACGCCGGGAATGTGGGATTTTTTCCGCAATAAAACACCCTGGTGGCTTTCCTCAGCGCTTGGTGAAGAACTCCGGAATCTCCAACGGAGCACAACCGGAGTCTTCCAAGCGCAATACCCTATCAGGCTCTGCCCTGGGGGGAGCAGTTTACGCTCTTCCGCACATCTGGCCCGGACCACCACCACACATACCACCGTTCTTTCCGGGGTCGCTTGCTGGACAGTTCGAGCTCCCACTTTTGGTGCAGCATGATCGACCATTCAAATAGACTGCATACCGCTTTCTAAGTAATTTTTACAACATAAAACAATCTATGATATAAATTTTGACGTAATACAATGGAACCGCGTGAAATAGGAACATACAGTGCGTTCACTCTTTGCGACGGCTCGCGTGATAGGCGCATCATTAATAACTGTATCTATTATATAACACTAACTGTTCGTGCTCTTGAAAAAACAGTTGAAAGATTGATGGCAACTTACAATTTCGTTTGTTTTATTGATTTGTAGTAAAATGAGTTTGCACACCGCAATTAAAAATGGTAGAATCTATTTCGACTCCGGCGGCATATAGCCACACCTATTCCTACCGCATAACAGCAGTGTTAAATGCTGCTGTGTTCTGGTTTGAAGGGTGTGGTAAAGAGACATACTTTTCCGAGGCGTTCCAGCTTAGTCGTCAGGGGTAGCGGTGCATCTGTGCCCGCCCTCAGGTAGGAATATCTAATCCTATCTGGGGTTGATTACAGATGTCCATGGGCGGCAGTAGCTTATCATCATGTGGACTACATGATTGTCTGGTACTCCTATATTATAAAAAAAGAATATTACAGTCATTAATCATAAAGGGTTCTACCACCTTTAAACCCTCGTTTTCTGTCCTTGTTTCGGTTGGAATCGACACCGTTACTATTTTAGACTTAGAAAAATGTACACATTTATGGAATTTACAGATTTACACACTCATGGAAACATATGGACGGCCCACATTATGGTAAATTGACCGAAACCTCTTTTGTGACCGAAACTTGGTTGACATCAACACCGAAAATACAGTCGGCACTATTTAAAATGTCTCTTAAAATTCTGATGCATTCTGTACATTATCCAAATAATCATTTATTTACATTAATTACTAAGTAAAATAAGTTATAGTTATAAGCGTAAGTACCTATATTAAAATGTAACAAAACATTTTATTTTCCAGGACTAATGGAGTCAAAGATGTTATCAAGACTAATCAAGTTATTGTTGATAGCACAAATAACCAAGGGTAATGAATATAGATCAATATTCAGAAAGGAACAAGTGATATTTTCGTCTCCGTTTAACATAACAAGTATCTTAGTACCCGCTGACGGTGTGACGTACATACATGGAGATATATCAGATATTCCTTCAATATTCTTCACTATTGCTGACCCAAGACTAGATGGTGGTAGTTGCATCTATGTTCTTGAAGGTCTTGCAGCCTATGAAGTGATAGA
Source organism: Epargyreus clarus clarus (assembly GCA_014595695.2). Taxonomy (NCBI): domain Eukaryota; kingdom Metazoa; phylum Arthropoda; class Insecta; order Lepidoptera; family Hesperiidae; genus Epargyreus; species Epargyreus clarus. The sequence continues at coordinate 781,533 of JACTTY020000019.1, forward strand.
AGGCGGTAGAGACACCACATCTGATTACGGTGTCGACAAAACGATATACTTCGGCGCCAAAAACGGAGTTTACAAATATGACGCTGATAGCTTGTCAGCAAAGAAATTCGGACCATTCCGAGACGATATCATCCAGATACAAAAAGCTAATAACTCTGATATTATATACTTCTTGAATTCGGACAATAAAATGTTTAAGTTAGAGAAGAATGGAACGATAAAGACGAGGATACAAAGCATCGTTTGCGCTACGCAATTCGTTTTAGACACTAATAACAATATATATTATATTGCTTGTGACGACGGTTCTCCACATATAGTTAAATCTGATGGTAAAATTTCTTCGTACATTGCTAGTGTTACGGATGATTTCAAAGAAGTGAAGCTGTTGAGACCGTCATTCGTAATGGATGAATGTGTACCATTTTTCGCTGACGGCACCTTCTATATCTTATACGCGAATGGAACAAGTGATAAGAAAGATCTTTATGTCAGAGAGAGACCAACAGCGTATAGCGTGGATGCTGCGTTGTACCTTGTAGCGGCTTTGGATGGAAAAATATATGAGTTTAATGTGATGGAGGTGCTCTTAAAATCCATGTTCGGAGTAACCTATCAGTGGCCTAGCGATATTACTAAAATTGTGATGTCCATTATAGAAACGGCTAAAGATGGAATTTTCAAAGATTGGAATACAATTTTGGACAATTGAATTTCTTTGTTGTTTTATACTGTTATACTCTTACTTAGTTTTTTAAGCCTTATAAGAAGTCCACTAAAATGTTACGAATTTTGTTCCTGAACGAAACTCAAAGGACACAATTTTTCAAGATGGCGGCCAAGGGACAAGAGTTGCGTCTTTATAATTATGAATTTTGAATTTATCTTAACACTAACCTTGACATCCAAGAATAAAATTGTGTCTGGCAATTGCAAACTAAGTTTAACATTTGGCCGACTATCAGCATATCTGCGTCTCGACAATTGCCTCGATGCTGTATCGTATTTTAGCCACTTGCTTCGCTGTTTGTGTTTGGTTTCGGCCGCGATATGAAAGAGATGCAATTTTTAAATTTAGTTGCTGCATCGAGCGTCCAAAATATATATTTTACAATATAAGAGTAGCACACGAGCTTGCAGTCCACCTGATTGTAAGTGGCTACTGCCGCCCATGCACATCTATAATCAAACTCAGATACGATTAGATATTACAACCTGAGGTCGGCTATAGGTGTGCCGCTACCCCTGAGGACTAAGCTGAAGTGCCTTGGAAAAGTATGTCTCCCTTACCACACCCTTCAAACCAGAACACAGCAACGCTTAACACTGCTGTTATTAGGCAGATTAGGCAGATGCGACCGGCGCTCAAATATCTCCAGGCTGTAGATGTAGCTTCCGCAAAGTCGCCAAATCGTCGATCACAGATGTAAGTAGCATGTCTGCTCGGACCCTTAGACTAACCAAAATAATAAAATTGTCCTAGTCATTGTATCTGTATATGTATGTCTTATTAAGGTCTATTTTGTAACTAACTTATTTTATTGTAAATATCATAATATGATTATAATAAAGCTAAGTAATGTTGTTTTATTTATTCATCGTTATCATCACCTATTCCTATTATTTTGCTGGATACGACTCTCATCTCAGAAAATAATGTTTAAGGTTTTAACTAGAAATGCGCCGAATATTCGTTTGGTATTCGGTATTCGGCATCTTTTTCGCTATTTGTATTCGGCCGAATTATTCGGTTTTGGTGCCGAATATATTCGGTTCGAGTATTTCTATTTTCTTGTGTACACGACATGGTATAGGATTAAAACACAAAACTTCTTATGTAAGATTTATGTTATATTATAAGTGATGTAATACCGTATATTACGCGGAAATACGCAGCTGCAGAAGTATGCTGGTCTCAGTCGAGACTACATATTTCTGCCGTTTGGTGTGGAAACGATGGGGCCGTGGGGTTCTGACGCTCGATCTTTTTTTTAAACACCTGTCAAGGCGTCTGATCGAGTGCACCAATGACCAGAGGGCTGGCGCTTACCTCGGGCAAAGAATTAGCTTAGCTATTCAACGAGGTAATGTCGCCAGCGTTTTGGGGACTCTACCAAAGGACAGCAATTTGGATGAAGCTTATTATATTTAATTTTTTTTTCATACATAACTATTTTAAATCCTGTTTTATTAATAATTTTTGTATTTCTTACTTACTTATTTGAAAAATAGAAATGAAAAGAAAAAAAAAATTATAAGTCAAACTCAAATCATATTAATAATGTGTTGAATAAAGCTAATAAAATAAAGCAATTAAACTTCAAATCAACATTTATTTTGAAACCTCAAGTCAACACATTTATTACTTAATCTATAGATAGTATAGTCAACATTTATTTTAAACCTTAAACCAGTATTTATTTTTAAAAGTCAAATCAACTTTTTAAAGTGTTAACGAACACACATAACTGACAAATTGACAATAAAGAAATGGTAAACCGAATAATTCGGCCGAATATTCGGTTCGGTAAAGGTAAACCGAATATTATTCGGTATTCGGTTATTCGGTGAAACCACTATTCGGCGCATCTCTAGTTTTAACCTATCATTCATATTTCTGAGAATATTATGACAAACAAGCGATGAATGCTTTTGTACATGTAGTTTGATAATTAATATGTAATCTCTGGTCAATAATAATTTTAATGGTCATAAAGATAGATATCGCACAATATTGGCGCTTCAATGGAACGACACCGGGACGACACGGCAACGGCAACAGACGTAATAAGTAAATAGAGGACGCAAGAATACTTTGCGCACCAAAAGGCTACAATAACAAAGTGTACAATTTTGGAATAAAACTATCTAAATAGCATCAGAGAATTATTCCCTAAATCGATTCATTGCTGAATATAGATAAAAGGTTTCGATTCATCTATCTATTTCTTTTGTTGTTATTTATCTCAAATATATATTCCTTGTACTTATTATTCCTTATTCTTTATTAGGTCACCAGATAATTACTTAAAAAAAACGAGTCCCTGGAAAATATAGCTTATGGTATAAGCATCGAATGCAAGGGTTTATTAAAAAAAAATAAAAACATAAATGGTGTCATTAAAAACTGTTTTTTTTATTTTTTCACATAAATTTACTATATAATCTATACATTTAAATAAAATTGTAATGCCTGTTTTTAATATTGATATAACAGCTTTTTACTACGTGTATATGAATATACATACGGTACATAGCAGTACATACACCAAAAAAACGTTTTTTTTTAATTTTTTCTGGCTGTTTGTCTGTCTGTTTGTTGTTTGTCTGGTTATTCTCTGAAATGACTGGACCGATTTTGACAGGACTTTTATTGGCAGGTAGCTGATGTAGTAAGGAGTGACATAGGCTACTTGTATTTTAGAACTAGCTGTGCCTCTGTTTCTTTTTAACGCTGGTGAAACCGCGGGGCACAGCTAGTTTTAAATACCTTTAATAAATAATTAGTTTTATAACCTTTCACCGAGTACCTACTCGAAGTATCGACCTAAAATGACCCTCTGAGAGGATTCTCGAGCCCAGCAGTGGGACAGATTTATGATGTAAACAAATTATTTTTATAGTCTAGCTACATATGTTTATTAAATGTTTATTATTGGCGATGATCACTTATGATCAGGTCGCAGTATGCATCTCATTTGAAATTTAAATTTTATCTAATGAAATCATTTTTATCATTTGAAATTTTAATTTTATGAAGGTGGTAGAATCCTTTGTGGTTCGACTCCGGCGGCACCACTGCCACACCTATTTCTACCTAATAACAGCAGTGTTAGGCGCTGCTGTGTTCCGGTTTGAAGGGTGTGGTACGGGAGACAGACTTTTCCGAGGCGTTCCAGCTTAGTCCTCAGGGGTAGCGGCGCACCTGTGGCCGACCTCAGGTAGGAATATCTAATCCTATCTGGGGTTGTTTACAGATGTCCATGGGCTGCAGTAGCCACTTATCATCAGGTGGACTGCATGCTCGTCTGCTACTCCTATATTATAAAAAAAATGTTCGCTTTATGGCCGTGGACATTTGTAATAAACTCTATTTAAAAAGGGTGCTACCTAAGGGCCATTACAGATCCGTTGCCACTCTTGAGGACTTAGCTAGGCTAGGCTACCACAGAGAACCCTTTGTGGATTGACTCCGGCGGCACTACCGCCAAACGTATTTCTACGCCACACGTATTTGTAAGGTGGTAGAACCCTTTGTGCTTCGACTCCGGCGGCACCACCGCCCCACGTATTCCTACCTAATAACAGCAGTGTTAAGCGCTGCTGTGTTATGGTTTAAAGGGTGTGGTAAGGACATACTTTTCTTAATAGTTCCAGTTTAGTCCTCTGGCGTATTTGTGACCGACCTCACGTAAGAATCTAACCTTATCTAGGGTTGATTACACATGTCCGTGGGTAGTAGCCACTTATCATCAGGTAGATCGCATGCTCGTCTGCTATTCTACACTAATATTATAAAGAGGAAAACTTTGTTTGTTTGTTGGGTTGTAACGAATAGGCTCAAAAACTACTGGACGGATTTTAAAAATTCTTTCACCATTCGAAAGCTACATTATCCACGAGTAATATAGGTTAGTAACATATGAAATATATTTGATAAATAGATTTTGAGACGGTACAAAGATTGCCGGGTCAGCTAGTATATAATAGAAAAAAGAAACTTTTAGAAGTTTTTTGTGATGAAACCCACGTTATGTAACTTATTGACTTTATTCAGTTAGTTGCTATAGTGTCCACCTTATCGTATATGACCTGCATTCGTCAGGTTACCGAAAACAACGATCTTAGTAATTATCTCTTTTGTATTTTTCCAGAGCTCTTTATATTTAAACAAATACTAGGTTCTTGACGCGGCTTCATACATGCTATTTTTCTTAAAATAAATATCTTGAGCCTGACTGAAATAAAATTTAAATAAGTTAAAAAAAACGCTATGTAAAAAGCGCCTCCCTTTCCACACCGTTCAAACTAGAACACAGGTATAGACAGAAATAGGTGTGGCGGTGATGCCGCCGGAGTTGAATAAGGAAAATGATGAAAATGAGGGGAAAGATGAAGGTAAGCCAGCTGGAATCTCCTCTATAAGTGGCGGAGCGGTCAGCATACCGGTTTGACGATCAGGGGGTCCCGGGTTCGATCCCCGGCCTGACAGATATCTAAAATAATGATTGAGGTTTAAGTATTTCTGGGTCTGGGTGTTTGTGTATTTGTCTCTCTGTGTCCATAGCATCCACGATACAGGGAATCCTAGTTTGGGGCTGTGAGTATAGAAAGCTTTTTTTTATGACATCATTTTTAGTGCAGTATAGTAGTTCTTAAAACTGTTGTTATTAGGCTCAAAGTTGAACTACAAAGGGTTCTATTATATTCAGTTCTTATGTCAATAATAGGGTATTGACAGGTTTAGGGAAACTGTCTTATTATTTGTATATGTGTATCAGAAACCCCTTTCCTTGTTCTTTTTTCGAAATAAGGGTCCTTTGTCAATGAGGAAACCAAAAAACGTTCGACTGACAATTAATGTTTACAAATAGGTGACGTCACTTTTATCCCTGTGGTTTCGGGACAAGAATAGGGCTACGGTATCTCCTGCCTGTCGTAAGAGGCGACTAAAAGGGGGCTTTTGGGGTCGTGGGTGCCAAGACGGAGGGAGCTCGAACCGCCCCGGCAACGGCCCCGGGAAGGACGGCGGTATGTGTCGTACACACCAGATGGTGTGGCGAGCGTCAAGCTCACCTGGGCGGAGCCCGACGGGGCAACGCGCTAAGAGGAATCCGATTGCGTTCCTTTGGAGATCCCGGAGTCCTCTACGCAGCGCCGAGGACGACCACCGGGGGGGTTTTAGTGCGATAAGAGTTCTACATAACCCTGTGTCGCTCCTGTGTCACTTTAGCTTCAGCCTATTTCAAGCGTTTTCAATCATGTGGACGAATATGAAAAGTTAATGATTTTAATATTGACTAGTTTTTGTCCGCGGCTTCGCCCGCGTTTAAAAGAAAAGAATATGACATACTAACATACATAAATCTGAAAATTTGTACCTTCATTGGAATGACAGTGGCGCTATCTGGCGAAAATTGGTCGTACCAACTCTAAAACCTTCATGGGCTCATGGACAACAACTTTGCTAAAGCTCATCACTTGATCAAGTGCATAGTTTACGATTCAATCCTTACTAATATCGATTAAAATAATCGATTTTTTTGGTCCAAAAGATCGATTCTCTGATTAATCGATCTTAGAACGCCATCCCTAGTTCCCGTGGGATTTCCGGGATAAAAAATATCCTATGCCCTTTCTCGGGTCTCACACTATCTTTGTACAAAATTTCATTAAAATCCGTTCAGTGGTTTAGGCGTGAAGAAGAGACAAACATACAGACAGATAGACAGACAGAATTACCTACTTTGGGATTTAAAATATTAGTAAGGATTTATTAAAAGATCACATGGACTTGTTAATTATTTCTAGGCTTAGTTGGCTTAAAAATATTTGCTTTTAAGCTAACAACAATGTGATTAATATTTTTTCACTATTGTCCAATACCCTATGTCACTATATACTGTATTTTTCATATCTATTCTATATTATTATATATTACTATATTATTATATAGAATACGGATATCATTTATCAATGTTTATAAAATTAATAATAAACATGACAGTGTAGTTTATATTTAATGCAAGTAGATTTAATTATTCATTCCACCTTAAGCTTTCACGGTAAGTACAGACATAATTTATATATTATGGCAAATAGACAATTATTTTTTGTAAAAAAAATAATATTAAAATTGTTAGAAAAAGTAGAAAATACAGCGCAAAAAACGGGAAATATTATTAAATACAATCCGAGGTTCGAGGGTGAATTATGGTTAAATAAAAATTTCGCCCACGCCCAAAAGGGGTGGTAATTGTTTTTCATAATTTCAAGTCTCTTTCATCCGAAAAAAGTAAAATTTTAAATACTACAATTATTCATATAATAACATTTACTATACTTTAATAACTATATTTTTGATACAAAAGTTATAAATATTATAACAATTTTTCACATACCCTTAAATTTTATGTCAATATTTCGAAAATAAAAAAAAAAATTGTGAAATACAGAAAACAGTCGTAACTGTTTTCTGTATTTCACAATTTTTTAGATTTTTTCTTTGTATGTTTTGAATATGCTTATTTATTTAATTTAAAAAATATATGTTTTTTTGAGACAAACAAAAGTCAAACACGAGAAATTATAAATTGCATATAATTATTTTATTCAGAACTATTTTCGTTATCATCTTATATTATAAGTTAAAATAACAACATTAATTCCATTCATACTGATAGCCTGTGACATTAATACCGTCTTATTTAATATCTATTTGGGGTTAAGATGTTTTTGTACTTTCTTGGCTCCATGACCTCATAGATGTAGGTATTGAAGGTTCCCTTTGTGGTTCAACCCGGCGGCACCACCGCCACACCTATTTCTGTTATAACAGCAGGGTTATGCGCCGCTGTGTTCAGGTTTGAAGGGTGTGGTAAGGGAGACATACTTTTCCGAGGCGTTCCAGCTTAGTCCTCAGGGGTAGCAGCGCATCAGCGCACCTCTGGTACGAATATCTAATCCTATCTGGAGTCGATTGCTGATGTCCACTCACCATCAGGTGGACTGCATGCTCGTCTGCTACTCCATATTATAAAAAAAGGTAGACAATGCAATAGTATTTCATGGAGTGTGTCTGATGATGGAGACGGAAGGTACATATTGGAATTGTGCAATGAAATAACGTAACCGCATTGAGTTTGTGCTCGTTTGATTTGTTTTACCAAGGGCTCTGTACCTTTACCATGAGTTTTCAAAACACCCCACATTTTTACGTTACATTTACTCAATCCATTACTCTGTTCCGTTTGCTTCAGTAGACTGAGTAAACGTAACAATAAGTAAGTGCTCAAGTCTTTTTATCTCCCTCACCTGTTCGCAAAAGAGAGAGCAAAACATAAAGCGTCATTTTGTCAATTTAGACGTTTAATGTTACGTTACTGACACTATAGTTCTGATACAATCCGCTAGGGGCGCTGATTGGAATTTGTATGGGCAAATACGTAAACAAATACCAAAACATTCATATTTGTCAAAACGTAAAAACTCATGGTAAAGGTGCTGATCATAGAATATATCTAGCGTCTGATGATGAAAATGACCTTCCTTCCAACTTTCGTGAAAATTTTTGTATCATGAAAACTGTGTAATATAATTTATGGGTTTAGTTTAATTTAAAGTTTTTTTCTTTTTTGAGTAATAGAGCTTGTTTTAATAAATATTTATTTCTATTAATTTTTACTTGCTTATATTCCATATATTTCTTTGGTAATTTCATAGAAAAGTAAATCGTATTCTTTTACGACTTAACTAGGTAAAAAAAAACATTTTTTTTTCTTATTCAGATGAAATCGGCCAAGATGGTATATACATATGCTAAAGATGGGGTAAAAACTACATATTTCGCAACAATCCGCTATAAATATGTATATATTTAAACCAAAAATTGTATACATTGAACCGTGTTATTAATAACAATTGGCTAATTTATGCTAAAACATGGCAAATGTAAAAAACTGGTCAATTTTGTAAAAATAATTATCTTCATCTATTTCAGGATTCAAAACGAAAATGATAATCAAATTTACATTACTTTTGCTGGTTGGGCTCGCAGCTGCCGGTCCATTTACAGCCGACGATGATACAATTCTCGTGACTAAAGAGTACTTTCCGGATATGTTAATAAAATATAAGAGTAAACATGATATAGTCAATATCTTCTTGCCTATGAACTATATGAATGATATAGACGATGAGTCCGATGTTGATAACATCCAATTACCGTTCTTCTTTATTGAGGCTGATGTACATGCAAATGATAAGCGTGTGGACAAAGGCCTGTATATATTCAAAGATAACAAGGCAACCAAACTATTGGAAAACGGTAGAGACGTTGCTGCAAACGATGATACTCCAACTCAGGTGTTCTTCGGAGCTTCGGATGGTATTTACGTGTACAAAGAAGATACTAAAGAGGCTGTGAAGTATGGATCGGTGTCGGACAGCATTATTGGTATCGCCAAACCTACATATGGTGACGCTATTTACATTCTAACAGAAGAACACGAGTTATTCAATGTGACTGAAGCGGGTACAAAGAAAATTAAGGTAAACGAGGTGGTAGGTGCTAAACAAATAATGTTGGACTATTCTAACAATCTCTACTTCTACGCCGAAGACAAGCAACCCTACGTCCTAACCCCTGAAGGTGTGAAGAAGATCGAAGGGCTTCCAGACCACCCGAAGTCAATCAACCTGATCAGACCACCAATCGTTCTGACAGACGGAGTGCCAGTTGTCATAGATAATGCTATGTACTTCATTCACGAGAGCGGTTCAAGTGAAGCGAGCGGATTGGTGTTTAAACCAAAAGCGAAACCAACTGCTTATTCTATGGAAACCGTTCTATTTCAACACTATGCGTATAATAAGAACATTTACGAATATAATATCCTTGCCTTACTTGAAACTGTTCTTTCGGGCGAGTTGAAAGACTTAATTGATGAGAACACTACAAACATACAGTCACTGGCAACTAAAACGAAAGAAAAGAAATCAAGCAAAAGGAAACACGCCTAATACTTAAAAAATACAGTCTTTGTGTGAAGATCTTTTTATTTCATAGTCATCGTAGCCCCACATTAAGATTTTTATATGCCGAATCCATAACACCTTTTAAAAAGATTTCAATGAAATTGACAGCTTTGTCAGTTTTACGAAGAAAGTAGCGCCGCTTCTGTTATAAATTAATTTAACCTTTATACAACTGTTTTGTTAGTTAATAAAAAGTTTAGAATACAATGTGTTGCCTTATTTCAAATCATATTGTTTATTTTTGGCAATTTTATAATTTTAACACGTTATTTAAAATTTTAATATTTGGTTTAATTATATTAAGTGAATTTAAATTTTTTTGAAATTTTGAAACTGAAAATATTGAAATTAGTTTAACTGAAACCTTTGTTAATCTATACTAATATTATAAAGAGGAAAACTTTGTTTGTTTGATTGTAATGAATAGGCTCAAAAACTACTGGACCGAATTTAAAAATTCTTTCACCATTCGAAAGCTACATTATCCACGAGTAACATAAGCTATAATTTATATGAAATATATTTGATAAATAGATTTTGAGGCGGTACAAAGTTTGCCGGGTCAGCTAGTAACAAATAAATACTTAACACAGTTTTGTGAAATTGTAATAACTGACGAGAATAAAGTTCTCCTGTAGCACTACCATGAGTTTACAAAACTCGCTAAGAGTTACTCGCTAGCGACTGCGTAAAATAAATGTATGAAAAATTGTACAGCGCCTCTGGTGGTTACTCGTAGAACTAAAATCCGTAGTGGCGTAACTCGATACGTAAAAAACCTATCGAAATCAAATCGCTAGCGAATGTCATTATGATCTATTGCCATACAAATTCGGTCCCATGAGTCATTAATTTGACAGACGTTGTCAAAAAATACCGTAACGATAGTAGTTATGTTATTCACTAGCAAAATGACAATAGTTTTCTATTTACAATTTCTATAGTGGCGTTTCTATGCCAACTCATGGTAGTGCTACTGATCGAAAATTCCACCTTCTACCCTTCAACCCTTATAATAAACAGTATAATAACTTATAATAATCCTTCTTCTTAAATACATTATCTTCTTAAAAAATAAAATTTTACCACATAAGTAGCACTTACTCGTATATCATAGTTAAATGGCACAGATGGAAACTCGTGGGCAACAGTTGCGGTTAATTCAGCATTAGCATGCTCAGTCAGCATTATAATGGTTGTGTATGGTTCGAATTGTTCCATACAATTTAAAAATATTAACTAATATATAAACGTTGTCCATGCCTATAATTGGCACTCATACGAGCGTATTATTATGAATACTACCATGGTGTACTACTAAGTACTATATAATGTATTGTGTGTGTTGCTATTGGCATATAAATAAATAAATAAATCCTCGCAATGCAAAGGTGCCTCCTGCCTAAACCATACAAGTTAGTCATTTGGTGCTTACTACGTAATATCGACTTTTCCGAGGCGTTCCAGTTCCATCCTCAGGGGTAGCGGCGCATCTGTGGCCGACCTTAGGTAGGAATATGTAATCCTATCTGGGATTGATTACAGATGTCCATGGGCGGCAGTAGCCACATACCATCAGGTGTACTGCATGCTCGTCTGCTAGTCCTACATTATCATAAAAAAAATATATATTTTTATTTTGAGTGTGGAATTATCTAGCTCAGAACTATCTAGTGCTCGTATGTACTTTCGTTATCAACTTAGGTAATTAGGTAATAATAACATATTTTGCATATCTAACATTGATAGCCTCTGACGTGTCATTGACGACTTTCTTAATATCGACTAAATGTTTGGGTGTTCATATACGTTTATGCACTATAGAATAGGTAGGTAAAATGTGCATTACTTATTATATTCATTCATTATCATTATTTAAAAGTTTAATTGTTTTAACATTTGACAATATTGAGGTATAAATCATATATAATAAGTCAATATAAGTTAAATCAAATTATTAGTAAAATCATTATTTTATTTGCATTACATTACATTTAATATAATGTCAAATTGTCAAATTATGTCAAACAACTATACCGAAAACATTACCAATTAAGAAATTATTTAATTCAGATTAATAAAAAATAAGTACATTAAAATAAAAAAATGTATATATATAAAAACCTGAAGGAGAACCAGTTTTAGTTTTTATCAAAATCGGCCATGTAACTTCTCTTAGCTTTTTCGTTATGTCTTATAGTTTCGGATTTGGCTCTGTGGGCCCACTTGAAAAATTTACCCTGTATTAACAGGCAAAGAGGAGCAAATGTTCAGTACATTTATTATTTGTCACTATTTTTTTTCGACTGCGAAAGATTCTTCGAGCATATGTATATCTCATTCTTTGGCACACCCAGCAGCCCAAATGGCTTGTCGGATCATAAAGATATTAATTGTCGATGGATATGTCTGAATTGTGTCAATTGTGGGAGTGACATAGGCTATTTAATCAGTTGTTATATTATTTCAGTAATAATTGTCTAGTTTCTTTGGCATGACGCTTTCAATGTTATTAATAACAAAGAAGTCGGTTACAAACATACAAACAAACATACAGGTGAAGCTAATAAAAAGCGTGTAAAAATGGTTAATTGCATAGATATATTATCCTACTGACGTAGGGTAGATTGGCAATATGAAACGTCAAGCGAGACTAAAAACTGATTGTTTATATGTGTGTGAAATGCCAAAGTGTGCATCGCTAGTGTTATTGCTAATAATGTATCGATATCGATTAAATAAAGATATCAATAACAAATTTGTTTATTAGTTTGTTCAGTCAGTGACTTAAAGAGGATACAATCGCTAAAGATTATTTATACTGGTGAAGACCGCTAATAAATAAAATAATTAAAAACATCAATGTGCGCATATATGTAGCTATGAAACAAATTACAGTAGTTACTTGCTACCTGTATAATAAATTGATGCAGTTTATGGAGTTTTCATACCTTTTGGCAGGTGTAAGGGGGTTAAAAAACGATGAACGTTACTCATAATATTTTTGAACTTTTTGTTCAATCATAATAAAATATAGCCTATAGCACTTCTGAATAGTGTAACTTTCTGACTGTGAAAGAATTTTCATGATCGGTTCAGTATTTCCGAAAATTAGCCCTAACAAACAAAAAAAAATACAAACTTAGGTAAGCTCGTATAAGATTTTATATAAGTTGCACGCAACCTATTTAAACTATATACTTAGAAATATTATTGAATTAGAAATATCGATAATTTTTTATCGATATTGTCAATACGCAACAGCAAATCTTTTGGTATATAACACTTTCGTAATAAGTGTAAAATATTGCATTTAAACAGCTAAACAATTAATGTAGTACTTACATGTGAAATGAGTATTTTTGTGGGTTTTCGTTCTTGGATGTGTTACATCCAGGTACAGCACACGTAACTATGGCCAAACATTCTTACTAAGCACTGTTTTAACTATTTTTGATTAGAAATCTTTAAAAATAAGCGAGTTTATTTTTACGGTAATAAACGTCAGGCTGATACAGGCTGATAGCCTATACGTGAATGGTCTCGCCTCTCTATCTCGCTCTAACACACACATATACTATGCTCTGACTCTTTCGGATTGCCAATCTATTAGTATAATATATCTATGGTTAATTGATATTATAATAAGGAACGTTGGTAAATGCAATAAATCTGTCAAAAAAAAAAAAAAATAACTATCTTCTTTTATTCCAGGATTCAAAAGGAAAATGATAATCAATTTCGCGTTACTTTTGCTGGTTGGACTCGCGCCCGCCAACCCGCTTACAAATACCAATGAAACAGTACTTGTAACTATCTATCTAGATACATTCATAAAATACAGGAGTCAACATCACATATTCAATATTCTAGTGCCGATGAACTATTTAAATGATATACAACTGTTCTTGATTAATAAAAAGTTTACAATAAAATGAGATGTGCTTTTTTTGTCAATTTTATAATTTTAACATGTGATATAATTTTTAGCAAACTAATTTTTTACATAGTGAAATAGCAAACGAGCTTGCAGTCCACCCGATGGTAAGTGGCTACTGCCACGCATGGACATCTGTGATCAACCCCAGATAGAATTAGATATTCCTACCTGCGGTCGGCCACAGATGCGCCGCTACCCTTGAGGACTGAGCTGGAATGCCTCGGAAAGGTATGTCTCCCTTACCACACCCTTCAAACCGGAACACAGCAGCGCCTAACACTGCTGTTATTAGGCAGAAATAGGTGTGGCGGTGGTGCCGCCGTAGTCGAATCACACAGGGTTCTACCACCTTCAAAACCTCGATACGGTGCTACCTCTGAAGACTTATTTGGAAACCTTCTGATAAATAGGCTCACAACTTAAAAAATAACATTAAAAATATAAAGTTACTCTATTTTCTTATTCACTCTCAGCCAACGAAGCCGTTAGAAACATTTTATCATTAATAATGTTATTGTAAAAGTAAGTTTATCTTCATATTATAATTCGTGTAATTAGCTCGTTTACCATTCCGTCAGAGGCTCTCTTTGGTAAGTAATCGTTTATTATTATCCTATTTTGTATAATATATGAGGCTGCTAGAACCAGAGTGGCTTAACTGCATTTTAATGATTTTTGACCTATCTGTATTTTGTAAATTAAAAATCATGTCTTATCCGCGTAAAACTGCTAGTCCACTCTGAATATAGAAATTAATCGTGTCGCCATAGTAAATTGTATGACTTCACCTTCTCGCAACAACTTCAGAGCGGACTATACACTTACTTTTCTCCATATTGTAAATCATGTTTTTGTAGTTAGGCTACTCTGGTTCTAACAGCCTCATATTAGTTGCAAGCAAGCATGCTACCACCTGATGGTAAGTGGCTACTGCCGCCCATGTACATCTGTCATCAACCCCAGATAGGATTAGATATTCCTACCTGAGGTCGGCCACAGATGCGCCGCTACCCCTGAGGACTAAGCTGGAACGCCTCGGAAAAGTCTGTCTCCCTTACCACACCCTTCAAACCGGAACACAGCAGCGCCTAACACTGCTGTTATTAAGCAGAAATAGGTGGATTACCATACCCGTCAAAACAGAACACAGCAACGATTATCATTACTTTTATTAAATAGAAATAAGTGTGGCGATAGTGCCGCCGGAATCGAACCACAAAGAGTACTTACTACCACCTTCAGAATTTACTTAAAAATTCTGTTACACCAAAAATATTAATTGCTCTGAGATTATTGAATATAAATTCGTGTTTGAAAAGCAATAAAACGCAACTTTAAGATTTCTTTATATAATACTGTATTATGTGTAATATCAGAATTATTTATTAGTTCATCTCATTTCCACGACCGAAAGTGGCGCCATCGGCACAGTTAGCTTATACCAATTATTAATAATCAATCTATCCATTACCTACCGTATAAAGAAAAAGAAAATCCGTAACTTTTGCCATAAAATTCTTCCCTAAAGTAATGTTTCAAATTTTATCTATTCCAGGATCCAGGATGAGACCCTATAGCATACCGTTATTCCTCATCGCTCTCACAGCAGCTGCTCCTTCAGGAGACGAGAAAAGTCTTGACTCCCCAGACTCCTGTGTCTTGTACAAAGGCCAGTATGACATAATCAATATAGTTGTTCCATTGAACGCTATCAACTATTATAGAGATGCTTCAAGCGGCTTACAAGGCCACTCTGAATCGACCTTCTTCTTTATCGAGGCAGATGTTGATACAGAGGGCAAACGAATTTACAAAGGCTTATATATGTTCAAGAAGAATAAAGCAACTATACTCTTGGAGAACGGAAGAGGCGCTTCTGCCGCTAGCGACGGCACTACACAAGTATTTCTTGCAGCGGATGATGGTCTTTATGTCTATAAAACAGAAACAAACGAAGTTGTTAAGTATGGATCGATTACCGACAATATAATCGGCATCGCTAAACCTCACGGAAATGATGTTATCTACATACTCACAGCAGAACATGAGCTATACAAAGTAACGGATGCCGGTAATACAAAAACTAAAGTGGACGAGGTGGTCAATGCCCAAGAAATTGTTCTAGATTACCATAATAATATTTACTTTTATGCCCAAGATAAACAACCTTACGTTTTAACGACAGACGGTGTGAAGAAGATAGCTGGTCTTCCTGATAATCTAAACAAAGTAAGTCTGCTGAAGCCACCTTACACTACACAAAATGGAGTACCGTGTGTTATAAATAACGCCGTCTACATCATTTACGAAGACGGTACCAGTGAATTAATTGATCCAGAGTTCCAGAGGGACGCTAAGGTAACCGCTTATGCAATGGAGGGCACGTTGGTACAATATTTCGCTTACAACAGAAAGATTTACGAATTCAATTTCCTCCCAAGATTTTTTACAGACATGGAAAAATTTGTTAATAATAAAGCTAGTGCAATCCGTGTGCTCTCAACTGAAATAAAACGTGGTATATACAGAAATTAATGTAATATATTGAATTGGTCGTTTGCTTAGATAATTAGTTGGTTTGATTATCTAAGTCGTTTGTAAGATTATTATGTACATTGTGAGACTTTACCGAGGCATTCTAGCTTAGATCTCGGTGATAGCGGCGCACGGCTGACCAAAGGTAAAAGTCTAAGCCTATCTGGGGTTGATTACAAACATGGAACAGAAAAAAATAGGATTACAGATATCGTAAATAAAGGATTAGTAAATATTTTCTGTGTTTTATTAAACGAGTTGAAATAATATCATATACAAAAGCAAATAAAATATAATTATAATGATTGATATGAATGATCATTTTGAGTTCAATATCGATAACACCTTGTTAACTCTTGAACAAGAATGGAATCAGGGTTATCCTTGGGACTCCAACTACCTCAAGTTGGAGTACCGGAGCAGAAAGTTGAATGAGGCTCCCATTTAAATGATTGATCTTGATCTAATTTTACATGTTATGACAAATGTCTACAAGTAAGCTTGTAGAAACTTGAAACCCCAGCACCAGACGTCCAGAGCGGACCGCTTCTAATGCCCAAGGTCACCAGTCTCATTTTTTTATAATATAGGAGTAGCAGACGAGCATGCAGACCACCTAACAATAGGCTACTGCCGCCCATGGACATCTGTAATTAATCCCAGATAGGATTAGATATTCCTACCTGAAGTCGGCCACAGATGCGCCGCTACCCTTGAGGACTAAGTAATGCCTCGGAAAAAAGTGTCTCCCTTACCACACCGTTCAAAACAGAACACAGCCGCGCCTAACACTGCTGTTATGAGGCAGAAATAGGTGTCGCGGTGGTGTCGCCGGAGTCGAACCATAAACGTGTTTCGGCACCTTCAAAAATTCAATTTTGGAGGAAAAAGCGACGCTTAAAATTGAAAATAAGATAATTCTGAGAAAACACAAGTCAATATGGTGATAATAAAGAGAGGTAATTACAAAGATGGACGATTGTTTCAGTAACCTGCCGAAAGACAGGTCACACGTGGAAGATATCACAGCGGCTATCAGGATCATTAGTGCATTACTTATGTACTTAATTGCCTAAACATATATTACTTTAAAAAAAAAATACCTTATGTAATATTATATAACTGTAAAGGAAGAAGCCTTTGTGGTTCGACTTCGGCGGCACCACCGCCGCATCTTTCTCTGCCTAAAAACAGTGTTAAGCGCTGCTGTGTTCTGGTTTAAAGGATGTAAGGAAGATATACTGTTCTGAAGCGTTCCAGCTTAGTCCTCAGGGGTAGCAGCGCATCTGTGGCCGACCTCAGGTAGGAATCTAAACCGGTCTGTGGTTGATAACAGATGTCCATGGGAATAATAAAGTTGTAAATTGGATCAAGATATAGTTTTATTCTTTTAATATATTATATAGGGGTAGCAGACGAGCATGCAGTTCATGCAGGTAAGTGGCTACTGCCGCCCATGGACATCGGTCGCTGGCCGGGTGGGTTGAGCTCCCACTCTTGCCGTCCTCAACCCCGGAAGCCCCTTTTAGTCGCTTCTTACGACAGGCAGGGGATACCGTAGCCCTATTCTGATCCCGGAACTACAGAGACAGCGCAAAGTACCCTTGCGTCCTCTATTTATTTATTATGTCTGTTACGCCGTTCCCGTGTCGTGCCAATAAAGCGCACTCGTTTAAAATATTTATCATTATGCCTATTAAAATTGTTTTTGAAAAAGTATTTAAATTGACACTCAAACCTATATATATAAGAGTAATTATCGCTGCATTGTCATTCAATTAGAAGCCGTCTGGTAAGACATACATTTTTTATATTACCCTTGACTACCGAGATCCAAGATTCGATCCCCGGGTCTGGTATCTCAATAATGTGCACCGTGGTTTGTGTGTTGGTGTTTTTATGGTAGGTGGTAGAACCCTTTGTGGTTCGACTCCGGCGGCACCACCGCCACACCTATTTCTACCTAATAAAAGCAGTGTTAGGCGCTGCTGTGTTCCGGTTTGAAGGGTGTGGTAAGGGAGACAGACTTTTCCGAGGCGTTCCAGCTTAGTCCTCAGGGGTAGCGGCGCATCTGTGGCCGACCTCAGGTAGGAATATCTAATCCTATCTGGGGTTGATTACAGATGTCCATGGGCGGCAGTAGCCACTTACCATCAGGTGGACTGCATGCTCGTCTGCTACTCTTATATTATAAAAAAAATAATAACGATCGCAGAACAACGGAAAATCGATTTTTAAGTCTCGTTTTATTTTGAAGATGTGTTCTGTCAACATCTTCGTCACCATCAACTCTTGTCCCACTGCTGGGCACGGGCACCTGGTCACGGTTCACCGATGATCAAGTGCGGGTTGGTAGACTTCTCACATAACTGAGTACTTTTCTTAGTGAAATCTCAGGTTAGCAGGTTTGCACTTCCTCACGAAGTTTTCATTCACCGTTATAGCAAGTGATAAATAATTACAAATACGTATATAATTTTGAAAAATTAATGGTGCGTGCCTGGAATTCGAGCTCTGTGTGCATATAATTATTATAATATACAGTGGAATCCGTCTATAATGACGTCATACAAAGCGTTTCGTGAAAAACAATCGTAATCGTATATTTGAAAAATATACGATTACGATTGTTGAATGAGAAGTGTTGAGTAGTAGTAGTATGAGAATGTTGAGTATTTGAAAAATATTTGAAAAATATACGATTACGATTGTTGAATGAGAAGTGTTGAATAGTAGTAGTATGAGAATGTTGAGTATTTGAAGAATATACGATTACATATTTAAAGTAAAATTTTTCAAATATGCCTTCAGGGCCAAATCCGAAACTATAAGGATGAGCGAAACATGCTGGAAGGAGTTACGAGGCCGATTTTGATAAAAACTAAACAATGTGACTATTTGTACAGGTACTGGACTAATAATTCGTATATTTATTCGATTTTTTTTAAACATATTTATTCGTACATTTATTCAATTTTTTTTTCTTTAAACTTTGTGACAAATTCATTTTTTTTTAAATATATTTATTCGTACATTTATTCAATTGGTTAGGTTAGGTTAGGTTAGGTTAGAATTAGAAAGAAATAAAGAAAGAATTAATCGATTTCGAACGGGCTGATGGCAAACGACGTCATTTTTTGATGTTTGATGTTAAAAAAAAAACATTTCAAAAATTTTTTTTTGTAGTTTTTCTGAGATTTCTCAAAATCTACCGGTTCGAATCGGATAATAATAAATTGTTTGTCCAGTACCCGTATTAATAATTATAAATTATTCGTACGGTAACCGTATTAATAATTATAAATTGTTCGTACAGTACCTGTATTAATAGACTCAGCCAAAACTAAAACTGCATCTTTAGTTTTTTAAATATCTTTTTTCCTAGGCAGGAATCGAACGAGTTCATTTTGAAAAAAAAAATACATTCTACTATCTGTATATGTATTATACTCCTGTCTCCATCATCAGATCAGTTCCAAGATACCAAATTATGACATTGGCATTAAAATTCGGCACGACAGTTAAAACTAGGTAAAAATTGACTTGAAAAATTGTTTTACTTTGTTTGCTAGTTAGTTACTTAGTTGTTTTTTTTTACAACTGAAGAAAGATATTTTAAAGTGTCTAACTAGCTGGAACAGCAACCGTATGTCATCGGCTTCAGGTAGATCCTTTAAACTAAACCAAAGCGAGGTTCTTATCATCTTGATTTTACTCGTATATCGGTTACCTTTGTGACCTTTCTATATTTGGGAAGTATCTCTCTTTTATCTGAGACCTGGTGACCAGAGGTCTAGATACGTCGCTTGTTAATATAACGAGTAATCTCATACATTTAAGAACAGTTAAAACGTACCATTTATCAAATTTTTGATTGTAAAATAATAATAATAATATTTTTTATCCTGTTCCGCTTGGCCCAGGCCAGCGCAGCTGGATTTGTCCACCCCTTGCAAATAGGGAGCATTAAAACCGGGAATAATAATAATAATAAAAATATATATTTTATTGTACCTACAACATGAAATAACAAAGTAAACATACAAACATAAAACAATACAATAGGCGGCTTTATCGCTAATCAGCGATTTCTTCCAGCTAACCTTAAGGTGAGGAGTAAAGTAAGGATGTAAATTCTTATGTCCGTAGTCCTATAAATATATAAACATCTAAAGTTATATCCCAAGAAGTAGTTTTTGTCACGACTTCGCAACCGTAACATATAATAATACAACCCAATACAATTCAAACACTTTACATGAATAACGGATAAAATCGTGAGTAAACCTGTTTACCAAATAAGTTCTCAAAGGTAGTTAAAGTCACACACACGCACTTGGCAAGCGCGGTGGACTACGGCGTAATCCTTATCATTTTGAGAGGAGAACCGTGTCCAGCAGTGGGACATTAATGGGTTGTTGATGATAGTGATAACTTATCCTTATCCTTAATACGAAGCAACTTTATAAAAATAATAATTATAACTAAAAATAATTATCATCTCTTGGAAGAGTTCCCAAAAACTGACGATACTACCCCACTGAAAAGTTAACCTATTTCTCTATCATTTTTGTTAAATTTAACATACAATTCAAGATTATTCCTTATCAGTTTCAGGGTTAAGAATGAAACTGTTCAGCAACTTCGGGTTACTGCTACTAGTAGGGATTACATTCGCTGCTCCTCCCAAAAGCGCTGATGATGAGACAGTGGTCGTTACAAAGGACTACTTCCCAGATTCCTTCGTTAAATACAAAAGCCAACACGACATTGTCAAAATTATACTACCCTTAAACTTAAACACTATTAACTTGGAGGAAATCTCAGAAGATATAACTTTCTTCTTCGTTGAAGCTGATATAAATGGAGACGACCTAACTTACCATGGTCTGTACCTATTCAAAGATAATAAAGCAACAAAACTGTTGGAAAACGGACGAGATGCTGGAGCTTCCTCCTGGAGAGGCACGAGCAAGCAAGTGATCCTAGCAGCTCAGGACGGTCTTTACGAGTACAAAGCGGAAACTAAAGAAGCGGTTAAATATGGATCAGTTACTGACAATATCGTTGGCATTGCTGTAAACGACACTGCTGACATCATTTACATTCTAACTGAGGACCATGAGGTATACAAAGTAACTGATGGAGGGAACGCGAAAACTAAAGTGGAAGAGGTGGTCAACGCGAAAGAAATCATTCTAGACTACTATAACAATCTATACTTCTATGGTGGTGACAAGGAGCCCTACGTATTAACGGCTGATGGTGTTAAGAAGATTAAGGGTCTTCCCTCTCACCCGAGTAAAGTCAAACTGGTCAAGACTTCCTTTATCATCGATGACGGCGTGCCTTTCATTGCTGACAATGTTGCGTATATGATCTTCGCAAACGGTAATAGTAAACCCATTGGTTTCGAGTTCGAGCCCAAAGCAATCCCAACCGCCTTCGGAATGGAAGGATCTTTAATCCAATACTTTGGTTACAACAAAAAGATTTACGAATTCAACACCAATGTAACTTTGGCTGCTCATTCGGATCCGAGCCGCAACTACTGTTGGTTAAGTTTTCATTGCACGAATGACTTATATAATTAATTGCACAATAGTTGTGAATTACAATTAATATTTAATTAATTTTCAATTGTTTTGTAATATTTAATTAAAACTAACGCAACAAACGTGTTTAATTATTTGTAATAAAATGATTTTAAAGTAATACCTATTGTTAGCCTATGGTATACGATTATATTATGTTACCCTATGGTCTATATTAACATCTATATTTAAGCCTAACGTAATTAATATTTATATTATAATTTATGATCAATGATTCAACAGTTAACCACGTTATATTTATTGCAATGTATAATAAGTAAACAATGTATCGATAGCCATAGATATAGAATAGCAAGAGATATAAAGAAGCGGGTAATGATGGTTTTGACATTCGACTGTTGGGAGGAAGGACGGGACGTGTTTTTATTGTGTTGTGTTAAGAATAAAGAGAAAGTGATTGGAGGTCTGCTGTTTTAATTATAGACTACATGCTTCTGAGGCTATCCCAATAGTCTCAGAAGTGGGATCGACGAAAACAAATATTTGTTTCGATCTACGCCTACAAAACAAAAGAAAAAAATAAACGTAAGTACAACCTCTCTGATGTTGTGATCTGTCTTTGTGAAGTGTCTTTCTTTTAATGACGTGAACTGAATAATATTTGTTTGCTGGAGGATTGCTTACCATTAGAAACTTAAAATGCTCATCTTCAAGTAATTTAGCACTAGTCTTTTAATGAAAAGCAGCATATATATATTTTTTTCTCAATAATAGAAACTGTGTAATGGCAGACTGTGTAATAGTTGACGTAACGTATTAGCTAAGTGCCGCTGAGGATACTATTGCGATTAACGTGATAATTACGTTTTGAAACAAATTTTAAGGTAGGTTACGCTCTGAATTGTATAAAAAGTTATTGGGTACATGTGTCGGTTGTGTTGTAAAATATTGGTGTTGTGACAGCTAGTTGAGCGGTTACCTGTCAGTTTCAGGTCCGGATATGAGTCGGCCGAAAGATGTGGAGCCAGAGAATATGGCGAAAAATCTTGACCCAGAAGGACCCAGGTTTGAGGGTCAGGGTCGAGACTTTCGGCAACGTGGAGCGAGTAATGTGTCGTGGCCAGGGCGACCCAGGTTTGAGGGTCAGGCGAAGACGTGGAGGCATTACTCGGAGCAACCAGGGGTATCGCGGGTGCGCGATACTGAGGTTGATTTAAATAACATCTTTGATGGAGAGCATCAAGCACGGAAGACCCTCGAGTCACATACCTTCAGGAAGAGGTCGCTCCGGACGCCAGCGAGGGGAGTGCGCGGACGTTCGCGTTCACGATCGCGCTCCGACTCCAGCGACAACGAGGCCGCTGACGCGAGGCGTTCGAGTCGACACAGGACTAGGCGAGGGAGGAAGCGAAGTCGCGACGCGTTAAGAGATTATGATGAAGTACAATCACTTACCTCTAAACGGTATAAACCTACTGATTCTACCGATAACGTATTAGATAAGGTTTTGTCAATTTTGCAATCAGTCAAGAGTTCAGAGAAGCCTAAATTAACTTTTAATACTAACATTGTTCCCGAGTTCGACCCTATGTCAAAGGAACAAACGGTTTTGACGTGGTTGACAAAAGTAGAAGAGTGCGCTGAGATTTATCATTGGGAAGATAGAGAAATTATACACTACGCTCTTCCCAAATTAAGTGGCATAGCTAAATCTTGGTATCAAAGCTTACCATCAATGTTGTTTACTTGGGCGGAGTGGAAAAAGAAATTAATAGAATCATTTCCGGTCCATGAAGACTACGCTGAGCTCTTGACTGAGATGTTAGCCAAAAGGGTCAAATTTGGGGAATCCCTAGAGATTTATTATTATGCCAAAATCAATTTGTTAAATCGCTGTAGGATATATGGGCGACAGGCTGTAGATTGTCTACTGTACGGCGTTGAAGATAGGGCGGTAAAAGTAGGTGCACAAGCGGCGCAGTTTTCCGAACCCGAACAGGTGTTAAAATATTTTAGGACTGTTAAGGTCGGACAAAGTCGGGAAAATAACGACTTAAACTCAAAGTCTCGAAATGATCGCAAGGGTGTAAACGTTACTGCAAAGTTTAGTAATTTTAAAATGACGTGTTACAACTGTGACCAAGTTGGTCACCCGAGTTTTAAATGCGAGAAGCCGCCTGCAAACTGCACTGCTTGCAATAAGTCGGGCCACTTAGCAATACATTGTTTTAAAAATAAAAACACAAATAAAGATCGCGATACGACGAACACGAACAAGGATAAAAGTAAGAATGAGAAACAGGTAGCTCAATTATGTACGACTGAGGACTTTACAGCTAAATATATGATCAGCATCAAAGTGAATGGGCAGACTATTGACTGCCATTTAGATTTAGGTAGCCAGTGCTCTCTTATAAAATTGTCGAAAGCCAGAGAACTTAGCTTGGACATAGTGGTACCCGAAGATTTGCCAGTTCTTAGGGGTATAGGCGCGAATATTGTGTCCCCGTTAGGTATGACAATGGCGTCTGTGGAGGTTCAACGCATTAACGAGAAGATAAATCTATACGTTGTGGATGACTATGTTATTAATCAGTCTGTTTTATTAGGTCATTCTTTTACGGAACGGCCTGGTATCGTTATTACAAAGACCCCGACTGCGGTAATATTCCAGAAAGTTTGCAGCGATAAAATACACCTAGTGACTAATAAAGACATCGAGATACCTTCAAACGCATTACGTGCCGTCTCAGTAACCTCCAGTTCTGATACGAACATGCGCGTTTACGTCAATGGTTCTCTAAGAGGGTGCGAAGGGAAAGAACATTATCTTCTCCCAGGGGAGTACGAAATAAAAGCCGGCGCCAGCGTGCTATTGGTTTTTAATGCTTCGTCCAATTTAATAACTCTTGAGAAGGGGACCCTATTAACGAGAGTTCGTCACATGGGTACGGAAAGATCGAAATATGAAATAAGCACGTGTAGTGTTACATTTTGCGAAACACATAACAATGACAGTTTGAACTGTAGCGATAAGTTAAGCGATGAAGAACGATCAGAATTGCAACAGTTGCTTGAGAAATATAGTAATTGCTTTTCGAGCGGGCTGAAGAATCTAGGCTTCACGGACTTAACAGAGATGGTAATCGAACTTGAAGACACCGAGCCGGTTGTCTATCGCCCTTACCGTATGTCGTATGCAGACCGTGCCTTGGTGAGGAATATGGTACAAGAAATGGCTGATCACGGTATAGTTAGGGAATCGACATCTCCGTATGCGAGCCCTATTGTTCTGGTGCAAAAGAAAACCGGCGAGAAGCGTTTGTGCGTTGATTATCGGGCTTTAAATCGCAAGACTAAGAAGGAACATTACCCCCTCCCTAGGATCGAGGATCAATTAGACCAATTGGCTGGTAACAAGGTATTTACGTCGCTTGATTTGGCATCTGGGTACTACCAGATACCGATAGCCGAAGAGTCACGTCATAAAACCGCCTTCGTGACCCCAGACGGTCAGTATGAATACAACCGAATGCCTTTTGGCCTAGTGAATGCACCGTCGGTTTTTCAGCGCACTATCAATAAGATATTGCTGGAAGCGAAAATTAAATATGCGATAGTATACATGGACGACGTCCTGATTCCCGCGAAGGATGTTGCTGAAAGCATGCAACGATTAGAGCCACTTTTTCCTGGACACCATTGACTTTCTCGGATATGAAGTTAACTCCAGTGGGATTCGACCAGGGCAACGGAAAACCGAAGCGGTGTCAAAATTTCGAAAACCTTCGAACCAACACGAGTTGAGACAGTTTCTGGGCCTGTCAGGGTATTTCAGACGGTTTATTAGGAATTATGCTTTAATAGCTGCGCCGATGACTGATTTACTAAAAAAGGACGCTAAGTGGATCTGGGGAGATAGTCAGGAGAGTGCATTCAACAAAATTAAGAAAATGTTGATAGATAGGCCAGCACTCGCGCTCTACGATCACAACGCGGATACACAGGTACATACAGATGCCAGCAAAGATGGGTTGGCGGGCATCTTACTTCAAGCTAATTCGAATGGTGCGTTTCAACCTGTGTCGTATTTTAGTCGCAAAACAAACCCGGAAGAACGAAAACTTCATTCTTACGACCTCGAGACGTTGGCTGTGGTGGCATCGCTTAATCGATTTAGAGTTTACCTCATGGGCATCGAATTCAAAATATTTACTGATTGCAATGCATTGCGGTCAACTTTTGTCAAACGCGATCTAATCCCACGAGTAGCGCGTTGGTGGGTTCAGTTGCAGGAATTTAACTGCACTATTGAATATAGACCGGGATCGCGTATGACTCACGTTGACGCGCTGAGCCGCAATCCAGTTGATGCGTGTGCGACGGAGCCCGAGAAGTGTTTTGACGTTCTTGCTGTCGAAAGCCACGATCAAGACTGGATTGCTAGCGTACAATCAGCTGACGAGGAAGTGAAAAGGATAAAAGAAATTTTATCTGACTCTAATTCGGAAAAAGTCATGGACATCCACAAAAATTATAAACTTAAAAACAACCGAGTTTACAGAATTGAAGGAGATGAAATAAAGTGGCTCGTACCAAAAGGTGTACGTTGGCAGGTATTGAAGATGAATCATGACGATGTCGGCCATTGTGGCTATGATAAAACCCTGCAACGTATTCGCAAGAACTACTGGTTTCCCAAGATTCGAAAATTCGTTAAGAAATATGTTACATCTTGTTTGGAATGTTCGCATCACAAAGCGCCGGGTGGGAAGCGAGAGGGAGAATTACACCCTATTGAAAAGCCAAGCTTGCCATTTCATACACTGCACGCAGACCACTTGGGCCCATTTATAAAGAGTAAAAAAGGCAATTGCTATATACTGGTTCTTGTAGATGGCTTCACAAAGTTCATAAATGTGAGACCTGTAAGGGATACCAAATCAGCGACTACAATTAAAGTTATTAAAGACCATATTAGCTGTTTTGGTGTCCCTACGCGCCTTATAACCGACAAAGGTAGTAGCTTCACAAGCGGTGCTTTCAAAGAGTTCATCACGACTTATGGCATTAAGCACATAGTCAACGCCGTGGCTACCCCTCGGGCGAATGGTCAAGTGGAGAGGTTCAATAGAACTATACTTGACGCTCTCTCTACCTCGACCCATGGAAAAAATGAAAAATGTTGGGACGAACAAGTTCCAGATATCCAATTAGGCCTCAATACTACAACCCACAAGACAACCCAAAAGACACTGTCCGAACTTCTTTTTGGGTTCAACATTAAAAGCAAAGGCGAAGGGATTTTAAGCGATGTTTTAGACGACACTATTAAAGCAACTTCTATAGATAAGTTAGTGGACATCAGAGAAGACGCAGTCACAAAAATAAAAGAACAACAAACCAAGGATAAGAGAAGGTTCGATAGCAAAAGGAAAGCAGCTAAGTGTTACTCGGAAGGAGATTTGGTTCGCGTAGAACGACAAGTACCACACGATGGACAGTCTCAAAAATTAGTCGTTAAATATCAGGGTCCTTATCGGGTAATAAAGGTGCTTCCAAATGACAGATACGTGATAGAAGATACTCTCCTAACACGTAAAAATAATCGTCGATATGAAGCCGTAGTAGCAGTAGATAAGATACAGCCGTGGCTGAACTTTAGTAGGGATCTAGAAAGTAGCTGTGAGGAAAATAATTCTGATGATGAAGGTGGGGATTAATTTATTTACAAAAATAAAATGTATTAGGATTATTCAAATTATTAATATTACATTTACAATATTTACAATATAACTTTATATTTATACATTTACAATAGTTACATAATAAATATAAAAAATATATAATAATAATAAAAACATAAAAAAATTAAATATGAATAGTTCATCTAATATTGGATCATAATAATTTTGTATCAAATCTCAAATTATAGTTTATAATAGATGGTAGCTTTTACTAAAATTTATGTACTTATATATATATATTCGTGATACAAAATCAAAATGAATAATAAAAAAGGATAAATATATTTTTTTTTAATAATAATAATAATAATACAAATAATAATCAGATATATATAACAATAAGGTCTGAGTAGTTGTTAACATAAAATAACGCAATGTAAATTTGTGATTTTATGTCATAAGTGATTATATGTATTAAAGGATTAGTGACTTATTTATCTTTTGATTAGGTATATATAATATTCTAATAATGTTTAAAACTAACTGTAATAATTACTGACTGTAATAAGAATTTAGACACATCTTATCTTGATGGCTTGTGACTTGATTGATTCAGACTTAGAACTAAGGTATTAGCGCGAGAGGACTCGCTATCAACAGGAAGGCCGAGCTGTTAGCCTATGGTATACGATTATATTATGTTACCCTATGGTCTATATTAACATCTATATTTAAGCCTAACGTAATTAATATTTATATTATAATTTATGATCAATGATTCAACAGTTAACCACGTTATATTTATTGCAATGTATAATAAGTAAACAATGTATCGATAGCCATAGATATAGAATAGCAAGAGATATAAAGAAGCGGGTAATGATGGTTTTGACATTCGACTGTTGGGAGGAAGGACGGGACGTGTTTTTATTGTGTTGTGTTAAGAATAAAGAGAAAGTGATTGGAGGTCTGCTGTTTTAATTATAGACTACATGCTTCTGAGGCTATCCCAATACTATATATATACCTTTTTTTGACATTCTTCAATTATTACAAGCTTTATTAGAGATTTGTTATCTAAGACTATATGAGACTAAAGAATAAAAAATAAAATACTAGTTAAAAAAAAAAAACACGCTTTATTTATGAGAGATTGTTTTTATATATTTGAACCTGACGATAAAGCAGACGTGCTACCTGATGGAAAGTAGTTAACGTCGCCTATGGACATTTGCAACACCAGAGGAGTCGCTAATGCATTGCCGGCTTTGAAGGAGAGCTCTTTTTGCACCTTTTTTGAAGAGCCCCATGTCATAGCGCTCCGGGAATACCTCAGAAGGAAGTTCATTCCACATTTTGCACGTCCGTGGCAAGAACCTCCGTGCAAACCGAACCGTGGAGGACCGCCAGGAGTCCAGTTGGTGTGGATGGAACTTTATCCTTCGGCGAGTGGTGCGATGGAGGAATGGTGACGTAGGCACCAGGTCAAATAGTTCCTGGGAACACTCACCATTGTAAAGCCGGTAGCACACGCAAAGGGAACCTATGTCCCTCCGTAAACTTCAAGGTTCTAGCCGATCGGAAATCCTCGGATCGTTGACGATTCGCTCTGCGCGTTTCTGCACGGAGTCAAGTGGGTTAAGTTGGTATTGGGGTGCCCCTGCCCAGAGATGCAAGCCGTACTCCATGTGGGGTCTCACTTGCGCCTTATAAAGCAGAAAGAGTTGCCCCGCAGTGAAGTACCGTTTCGCTCTGTTCAGGACGCCAACTTCGCCTTAACGTCCAAATGACCCTGGTATTGCACATCACACGATGTCAACTCCTAGGATACCTATGCTTTTATCAATGGTGAGTGGAATTCCTTGTAACCGTGGCGCTATGACGAATGGGGTTTTTTTAGCGGTGGTAGACTTGTCTTCGTGGGGTTGAGCTCAAGAAGGTTAAGTCGACTCCATGTCGAGACCTGCTCCAGAGAGTCCTCGATTTCAGACACAAGTCGGATTCTGCTTTCCTCTCCTGTAGGGTTGTTGCGAATATCAGCATCAGCATCAGCATCAGCATCCGCTGATTATCAGCTTTCTTTTAAATATCAGCATCAGCATCCACATCCGCAACAAAAGATGCTGATATTTAATGCTGATATTGAAATTGTAACGTGTTCGTTGAAGGCGGGACCGAGCTTAAATCACGTGGAGTTTTAGCCAATCTCAGAAGTTTATAAACACAAGTTGTCATCAAACAATCATTCGATTTTATTGACAACGTAATTTGGTCAGACATCAATAACTTTCGATCATAGTTCAATCAATCAATAACAGAATTATGTATTCAATTCATAATGCCACATCCAGTGAAAAGTGCAATATGACCAAATATTTCGTTATTGAACAAAGATACGACACAGTGTAGCTTTTGTAAAAAAAAATAACAAATAAATTCTGTGTCACTGCAGAGTGGAGGGTAGTGGATGTTGGTTTGGTTTGGATAACGGCGTAAACAGCGTGTTCAATATGAGCGCCGGCTTCGGAGATATGTGCTGAGCCAAAATTTGTTTCAGTTGGTTTTTGCTTTGTAGTGACATGGAAGTCGATTGTATTATTTAATTAATTTTTTTTCACCTTTTTAATGATGACATACTAAAATCTTACAAATGCACTAGTCGCCCTTACGATTTTTGAAAGTTCCGCTCGATTTCTCTGGTCATCAGACCCGTATTTTCTTATAATGGAACTACTTTGGAAATATCTTTTTTTCCAACAAAATAAAAATCATCCAGTTCGGTTCATAAACGACGAAGTTATCCGAACAAACATAAAAAGACATATATACGGTAGAATTGAGAAACCGCCTCATTTTGTGAAGTTGGTTAAAAAAGACTATTCTCGTAAGGGACGTACAAATACCTCAGTATAAAATATATTTATATTTAGTATTTTTAAATATCAGCATCAGCATCAGCATCAGCATCAGCTGATATTAATCTGAAAAAATCAGCATCAGCATCAGCATCAGCATCAGCATCCGCTGATCTAGTAAAAACCTGCATCAGCAACAACCCTGGAACACAGCATCTCACGTACTATCATCTGCATAGCAATGAATGCTGCTAGTATTTTGCAACATGTCATTGATATGCAGAATGAATAGCGTGGGAGAGAGGACAGAGCCCTGGGGCACGCCAGCATTAATAGGCTCACTCACACCAACACCGTTATACAACAAGTTATATGTATAGTCCGCGCAAAACTGCTAGTCAGTTCTGAATATAGAAACGAATCGCGTCGCCATAGCATACTGTTCGCAACAACTGCTGAGCGGACTAGCAGTTTGGCGCGGACTATACTTTGGAAGACAATCTGGTAGCAAAGTATCCTTGGGTCCTATTTAGTTATTATGTCTGTGGCGCCGTTCCCGTGTCGTGCCGTTGTCGTCCCAATAAAGCGCACTATTGTAATATATTTATCATTATGTTCATTAAAATTGTTATTGGAAGCAAATTACATAAATTATCTCTCAATACTTCATATATATCGAAGAGCAATTATTGCTTGTTTGTCATTCTATTAGAAGCCGTCTGGTAAGATCTTATACATTTCTTATATTACTACTATATCAAAGTCCAAGATTCGATCCCCGGGTCAGGCATCTCAATAACGTGGACCTTGATTTGTGTGTTAGTGTTTTTATGTGTGTCGTATATTTTTTCATAACAATTGCAGAAGAATGAAATTTTGAGTTTTATTTTTGAGTGTGAAAATGTGTTCTATCGTCATTTTCGTCGTTATCAACCCATTATTCCACTGCTGGGCAAGTGTCTCCTCTCGGGTCAGAGCCCACACTTCACTTATTGCCAAGTGCAGTTGGTAGATTTCACACATAACATAAGTTTCATTATAATGTTTTCGTTCACCGTTATAGCAAGTGATAATAAATTTCAAATACGCACATCACTGAACGGCGAAGGAAAAAATCGTGAGAAAACCTGTATCATCTGAGAAATCATAAAAATATAAGTTTTCTAAGGTATGTGAACTCTACCAACTCGCACTTGGCCAGCAAAGTGGAATCAGTCTAATCCTTCGTTCTGAGAGGAGACCCGTGCCCAAAAGTGGGAGAATAATGGATTGATAATGATGACTAATTTTTCAAAAAGTAGTGTACATTTTGAAAAATTAGGGGTGCGTGTCTGGGATTCGAACCTTGTGTGCATATAGTGTTACAGGCACATTACAGTAATCCATTTATATTGCTGGTTGTTAATATTTTACGTCACTTATTAAATAATTTTCTATTTTATATTTTAAGGATGTTCAGTCTTGCTTTGAGTTATGAATTTTCAACTGATTTTTGCAATGTCTTTTATTTGTTTATTTATTATTACATCATATTATAGTGGAGATGTGATAAAATAGTGCATAAAGATGTATTATTGTAAATGTTGATGATTATGGAATATATTGTGTTTCTGGAATCCCTTCTGACCGTTTTCATAATAGTTATTATAATATAGAAGTTACAAACGCGCAAGTAGTCCATCTGATGGGAAGTGGCTACTGCCCGTGGATAATACAGTCCTACCTATATCGGCCCACACATGCTACCCCTGAGTGTTAAGCTTGATGGCCTTGGATAAGTATATCTCTCCTTTACCACACCCTTCAAACCGGAACACAGCAGCGCTTATCACTGTTGTTATAAGCCGGAAATAGGTGTGGCGGTGCTGCCTCCGGAGTTGAATCACAAAAGGTTCAACCATTATTAGATTAAGGGGATCCAGATTTAGTACAACAGTATTTCAATCACCTAAATAATTAATTGGTTAAAACTCAAAAGAGTTGCGATCACTTCGTCTACATTAAACTCTTTCAAAATTAGTTAAAACTTAATAAAAAGTTTTTTTATTTCTGTGACCTTAAGAATGAAAACCATCTGTAATGGGCTTCAGGTATACTTTTTAAACCAAACTGGGGCGAGGTTCTTATCATCTCGTTTTGATATCAGTTGCCTATGTGACCTTTCTATATTTGAGAAGTATCTATCTTTTCTTATCCGAGACCTTGCGACCTGAGGTCTGGACAGGTCGTTCGATAATATGAGTAACCTCATGTATTCCTTTATCAAGAACTGACCTCGTAACCGCAACATAATATAATACAACCCAATACATAAGCTCTCTACATAAATAGCGGGTAAATAACGGTGAAGGAAATATCGTGAGCAAACCAGTATACCTGAGAGATCTTTTTAAAAGCTCACAAAGGTAGATAGGTGAAGTCTACCAACTTTGCAATCACGGTGGACTATGGCCTAATCATTTTAATTTTGAGACGAGACCCGTGGCATTGAGACAGTAATTGGTTGATGATCATAATGATGACCATTATCTTATCAATTTTTTTTTTATTATTTTTTTTTAATATAGGAGTAGCAGACGAGCATGCAGTCCACCTGATGGTAAGTGGCTACTGCCGCCCATGGACATCTGTAATCAACCCCAGATAGGATTAGATATTCTTACCTAAGGTCGGCCACAGATGCGCTGCTACCCCTGAGGACTAAGCTGGAACGCCTCGGAAAAGTCTGTCTCCCTTACCACACCCTTCAAACCGGAACACAGCAGCGCTTAACACTGCTGTTATTAGGTAGAAATAGGTGTGGCGGTGGTGCCGCCGGAGTCGAACCACAACGGGATCTACCACCTTCAAAAATGAAAAATACTAATGAAAATACGAAGCATTATTTACATATACAGAAAATTTATAAAAATAATAATTATAATTAAAAATACTCGTAATTGTTATCTTTTGGAAGAGTACCTAAAACACTAACGACATAACTCCACTGAAAAGTTGACTTAATTCTCTCTCATTTTTGTTAAATTTAACACACAATTCAAGATTATTCCTTATCAGTTTCAGGGTTTAGAATGAAATCGTTCAGCAGCTTCGGGTTACTGCTACTAGTGGGGATTGCATTCGCTGCTCCTCCTAAAAGCGCTGATGATGAGACAGTGGTCGTTACGAAGGACTTCTACCCAGATTCCTTCGTTAAATACAAGAGTCAACACGACATTGTCAACATTGTAGTGCCCTTAAACTCTCTTAACTTCGATGAAAATGAATCCGGCAGCTCCGAAGAAACAGATATAACTCTCTTCTTCGTTGAAGCTGACATAAATGGAGATGAACGAACTTACCAAGGTCTGTACGTATTTAAAAATGATAAAGCAACAAAACTGTTGGACAACGGACGAGATGCTGGAGCTTCTAGTGATGACAGCAAGCAAGTGTTCCTAGCGGCTCAGGACGGTCTATACGAGTACAAAGCGGAAACTAAGGAAGCGGTTAAATACGGGTCAATTACTGACAGCATCATTGGCATAGCTGTAACCAACACTAGTGACATCATTTACATTCTGACTGAAGACCATGAGGTATACAAAGTAACTGATGGAGGGAACACGAAAACTAAAGTGGAAGAGGTGGTAAACGCGAAAGAAATCGTTTTAGACTTCTCTAACAATCTGTACTTCTATGCTGATGACAAGGAGCCCTACGTATTAACGGCTGATGGTGTTAAGAAGATTAATGGTCTTCCCTCTCACCCGACTAAAGTCAGACTGGTCAAACCTCCCTTCATCATCGATGACGGCGTGCCTTTCATTTCAGACACCGTAGCGTATATCATCTACGCCAACGGTACATGTGAGCCCAGTGGGTTCGAATTCAAGCCCAAAGCAATCCCAACCGCCTTCGGAATGGAAGGAACTTTAATCCAATACTTTGGTTACAACAAAAAGATTTACGAATACAACATCCTAGCTATGGTTCTTGGTGAAATTTTGGAAGATTTGAAAAACTTTTTGGAAGACAAAAAGAGCAGTATTGAGACTCTCGCACAAAGTCCGAGACGCAACAAACATGTTTAGTCAATCGTAATAAAATATTTTCAAAATACAATTTATAAATCTTTATTAGTGTTTTATTTTGACAAACTTCAATTATTACAAGTTTTATTGTAATTATTATTAGAATCATATTATTAGACATGTTATTGATAAAAATAATGGTTAAAATGCAACTTGCTACATACATTTGACAACCTCACAACATTATGAAATTATTATTTTTATTTTTCATTTTTATCTTACTAAAAAATTGTGTTCCTACTCTGCTATACATAGTGTTTTTAATTCTATATTTTTCTGAATATTTTACTTATTTGTCAAGAATATTGCAAAAGTTTTAAATAAGAATGAGTATGAATAAATAAAAATACCAAATATTTTTGAATATTTTTATTGAGATACCTTGTACATCAAATATTAATTTATGACTAATTATAATCTACGACGCTTGTTGTATGTTTGTCAGAATGGGAGCCTTAAGATAGGATTAGATGGCCACCTGAGGTCGGCCACAGATGCGCCGCTACTCCTGAGGACTAAGCTGAAACACCTCGGAAAAGTATGTCTCCCTTACCACACCCTTCAAACCAGAACACAGCAGCGCCTAACATTGCTGTTATTAGGCAGAAATAGGTGTGGCGGTGTTCATACTACTTCCATGATTCAATCATAATAGTTCTTCTAATTTTCATTTTTTATTACAAATGGTGGATTTTCGGGATACAACAAACGCCTTTATTTACTAACACCAAAATGTTTCAAAAATACTTATTACTATTCTAAAATTAATTAAGGTCGGAATTAAAATAACTAGAAAATAATAGGTAATGTTGTTTTGAGCCTAAATTGTTTAAGAGGTCATTTATAAGTTGTAAAATACTTTTTGATCTGTCCTGGTCACATTTACTATAACAGTTTGTGACTTTTAATAAAACTTAAAAAAATAATGTACCGAAATTAGTATTAGTAGTAGTAGCCATACTCAAACACTAACGCCCACACCCATACTCATACACTAACACCCACACCCATACTCACACACTAACGCCCACACCCATAATCATACACTAACACTCACACCCATACTCACACACTAACACCCACACCCATACTCACACACTAACACCCACACCCACACCCAGACTCACACACTAACACCCATACCCATACTCACACACTAACACCCACACCCATACTCACACACTAACACCCACACCCATACTCACACACTAACACCCACACCCATACTCACACACTAACACCCACACCCATACTCACACACTAACACCCACACCCATACTCATACACTAACACCCACACCCATATTCACACACTAACACCCACACCCATACTCACACACTAACACACTTGGATTCACACTAACACACTCACACCAGAATCACCCACTTAGCAGTGGGATGATACATTTTTTATATTTTTTCATTAATCTATAATGTATTAAATAACATTATATTATTATGAATAAATATCAAGAATCCAGGGGAACCGAGAATCTGCCCGTGCAAAGAGGGGATCCTCGAGACCCGAAAATCCATGGCCCTTATGTTAACATTGCGACCAACACAAATACACACACACACTAACACCCATACTTGCATTCACAATCACTCTCACTTACACCAACACCCATACTCACACACTAACACCCATACTTGCATTCACAATCACTCTCACTTACACCAACACCAATACTCACACACTAAGACCCACACTTGCATTCACACTCACTCTCTACACACCCACACCCATACTCACACACTAACACCCACACTTGCATTCACACACACACTCACACTAACAAACACTCACTCATTTTTTTTAATTAGTTTAAATCACGACGCACCTGCGCTACAGTCACACTTACACTCTCTTACTCACATTCACACACACTAACACAATTCACACACTCATGCTCATTAACTTACACATTTTTTTATAATATAGAAGTAGCCGTTCATAGACATCTGTAATCAACCCCAGATAGGATTAGATATTCCTACCCGAGGTTGGCCACAGATGCGCCGCTACCTCTGAGGACTAAGCTGGAACGCCTCGGAAAAGTATGTCTCCCTTACCACACCCTTCAAACCAGAACACAGCAGCGTTTATCACTGCTGTTATGAGGCAGAAATAGGTGTGGCGGTGGTGCCGCCGGAGTTGAACCACAAAGGGTTCTACCACCTTCAAACACTATACACACACTCATACTCACACATAAGCACTTGTACACGCTCACACACTCACTCATACTCACACTCATACTAACACTTACTCAAACTCATAGCACACTCACACTCTCTTTATACTCACACACATTAATACTCACTTACTCGCAATTAAGATCATCTACCCATTTTACCCATAGTATTCTCGTATACCCCAAAAAACTATCACTTGGTAAGTTAATGATGACGTCATAAAAGTAATATGTAACACCCCCTCCTTCCTCCTATAGTTATTTCTTCTCCTTTAAATATCATCCAATGTATAAATGATCTCTTATTGCATTGAAATGCAAAATTGAATGATAATTTGACTTGGCACGATTGTATCCTTCGTTATATTTTTTAAGAATAAAACTCGCTATTGAGAGACTTTTATTATATACCAAAACTTAAAATTTGTTAAAAAGTTCATAATATACAGAAAGTATGTTAGATCATCCGAACTATTATCAAAAAGAATACTAAGAAAAATGACCTTTTAAATTCATTTAATAATCCGGTTGAAGTAATTTTTTTTTGCTAAATTATTAAAATTACTTTAAAAGTTTTTATTGTACTTTTACGATAATTTCTTAAAAGTGAGACTACACCAGAGTAGAGTTTTCAAAAAGATATCAAATCCAAAATGAGTTTGCATCTGCAATATAGGAAAATAGTCACGATTTTATTTCGAAAGAAATTTAAGTAAAGTCTCAAAGAGATATTTTGTTTAGCTAAATATGATCCAAAAGTTTCTTCTCGCTTACACATATACATAGAAAAAGTGAGAGATAGAAAGTTCAAGATATCAACGGAAACAAGTTATAAGTAATTTGAAAGACATCTTCACTCATTTAGGCTTGATCGTTATCCGTTTTTTCACGAAGTACTTTTTCCTTTTCTTTACGTTCGTCTTCCTTTAATTTTTCCATGTGTTCCTTTTCTTCACGAATTTTTACTTTATCCAGGCCGTGTTTATCGACTTGATCCTGAAGATACCTAAGCATGATCGCCATCATAGTAAACATGAATGCCATCGTCGGATCGACTTGAGCTGGGATGCAATTCCTCCAATCCTTTTCACATTCTACGTAACCTTTTTTCTTTTTGTCGTTGTTCACCAACTCCAATGCTTCTTTTAATTTGCGTAAATTGTTCAGATGCTCTGGTGTATACTCCTCTCGCTTGGGTCCCTCGGCATATTTTCTTGCAGGGGTTTGCACGATGCTATTGACTTCATCTGTCTTTACAATTAAGGGCGAGGTGTTTTGCTGGCGAGTCGTTTCGAACGGGTTTCTAAACTTAGAGACCTCGACGTTTCGTTTACGTAGTGCAATGAAAGCTTTCCCGCGGTTCTGTCCACAGCAGTTTGACCCAAAGGCCAGGGTCATGAATCCAAACACGATTATTAATTTTGAGATGATCATGTTGTTGCCTGAAAAAATGAAGATTTTTTTAGTTAGCGTTACCCCGCTCAATCTTTAGAAAATAGCTTTAAAATGATGATGAGAAGGATTTTTCTGGACCCAAGTGTTCGTCATAATATAAGAAATCATAATATGTAGTTCACTTGTAAATGGGCATGGATTCTACATGATAGTAAGCCATTTTAATATCTACCATGGACATCTGTAATCAGTCCAAGATATCCGTCCAACATAACCTATCTTAGGTTCCCATAAAATAAATGCCTTAAATTTGTTGCTACCCTGAGGACTAAGTTGGAACACATCAAACTAGAAAACAGAAGCGCTGAACATTGCTCTATTAGACAGAAATAGTTGTGGTGCCTCCGGAATTGAACCAGGAAGGGTTATACCACAATACACTAGGGTAAAGTAGTTCTTGCTAGAGATGTTAAATAATCGTTTTTTTATTTTAATCGGTTATTATTTTCTTATAATCGTTTTTTTTATTATCGATTTTAATAGTAATATGAATCGATTTTTATAAATCGATTATATAAATTACGTGTTTAAATCGATTCTTCCAAACAGTTCGTATCTATGCAACGTATGAAAAATGTCGAATTAAATTCATACGTATAAGTTGATTAAATAAAAAAAATAACAAAAAAATAAAACCGACTTCTATGTCACTACAAAGTAAAAAATAATTCAAAATTAATCGATTTTTGACAAATCGATTAATTTTGATACACCCAAGCGTTCATAAATACCTGAACACACCTTTTTTTTTCTTAACGAGAGGGAAACCTTCAAAAGGTACCCGACGACGTGGGAGCGACGCCGGGTTATGTGGGATTTTTACCGTACTAAAACCCCCCCGGTGGCCGTCGCCAGCGCTTGTTGGAGAACTCCGGGATCTCCGAGGGAACACAACCGAAGTCCTCGCGCGATGCCCCGATAGGACTCTGCCCTAGGAGGAGCACTTCTGGCTCCTCCCACAGCATCTGGTGTTTACGACGGTATGTGACCACACATACCGCCGTCTTTCCCGGGGTCGCTTGCTAGACGGTTCGGTCTCCCTCTCTCGCCGCCCGCAACCCCGGAACCCCTTTACCGTAGCCGTATTCTATTTCCGGGACTACAGGGACAACCTGAACACACCTTTTTTTTTGTTGACGAGGGACCTTCAAAAGGTACCCGACGCCGTGGGAGCAACGACGGGTTATGTGGGACTTTTACCGCACTAAAACCCCCCCGGTGACCGTCCTCAACGCTGCGTAGAGGACTCCGGGATCTCCAAAAGAATGCAACCGTAGTCCTCTTGGCACGTGGCCCCGTCTGGCTCCGCCCAGATGCTTATGAAGCTCGCCACTCCTTGTGGAGCGTACGACGGTATGAGGTCATACCATCGTTCTTCCCGGGGTCGCTAGCCAGGCGGTTAGAGCTCCCACTCTTGCCGCCCGCAACCCCGAAAGCTCCCATTTAGTCGCCTCTTATGACAGGCAGAGGATACCGTAGCCTTATTCTGATCCCGGAACAACAGGGACAAACCTGAACACACCTAGCATCATAATTAGATGAACATCGTAATATGTCAAAAGTAGATGAGCACAAACTAAGCCTCAAAAGAGCCTTTCGTAATGCCTCGAAAGTGTATAACCAATATAAAAATATAAAGTCTATAATATATAAACAATCCTAGCGTCCTAAACAAGGTTGATCGATTATGACTTGCATAAGCCGCGAACATCACGCTTTGATTATTGATTTAATTTATTGTTTATTTTTTCTAATTAATTATTCATGAATAGTAAGGGTCGATCCACATCATTCAGTTAAAATAGAAAAGCCGGAATTGTTGACTCTGAGAATTGGCATTACTGCAAAAACAATTTATATCCGGTTGTCACTTTTGAAGATGTAAGATTCAAATCTCAGACAAGCCTTTTTCAAATAAATATAGTTCAAAAAACTAAAAAAACACGCTTTTATGATAAAATCAACTAAAAAGTAGCGGACAGCGGAGGTCTTCGTTTTATCCTTTGAGTACGGTATCCTAAAAATCATTCTACAAGATGGCATTATAGATATGTTTCAGTACATTTGAGTTATAGGGAAATAACATTATTATTTTTCAAAACTAAAAATCAATCAAGTAACTTTGTGATGAACTTTCTCTAAGGCGCTCGAACAATCTCGCCTCGAAAATCGTTAATCCTGAGGATGTTGATAAAACAATGGTACAAAATTATTAAAATCGTGTATTGTCCTCGGTTTTTGATAATTTTTCAAAATATTGAATTAAACTGAACGTTCAAAGTGGATAGAAATCGGGTTCAAAGATTCCGTTACTCTGTTACATACATACATACACACATACATACATACATACATACATACATACAACCCAAGCTAATAAAAGCGTGTTAAAAGGAGGAGGTTTCTCAATTCGACTGTATATAAATGTTTTTTTTTATAGTTTGTTCGCGGGTAACTTCATCGTTTATAAACCGAAAAAAATGATATTTCCAAGGTGGTCCCTTTATAAGGAAATCAGGGTCTGATGACGGTAGACCAGTGAAATCGAGGGGAACTTTCAAAAATCGTAGGGGCGACTAGTGCGTTTGTACGTTTTTTCTTTAAGTATGTTTATTTATATATTATATTAATATAAACTTTAGTATGCCATCAATAAAAGGAGTGAAAAAATTAACAAAAATATACAACCGATTTCTATGTCACTACAAATAAAAAAATAATTGAAATAAATGTTGGTTCAGTACATATTTCTGAAGTCGGTGCTCATATTGGACACGCTGTTTACGTCATTATCCAACGAAATATATTGAGCGCCGACTTCAGAACTATGTAAGAAACCAACATTTATTTCAATTACTTTTTAATTTGTAGTGATATAGAAGCCGGTTTAATTTTTTGTTATTTTTGTAGATTCTTAAGTAAGTATTTTTGTAGTATTAAGAGCTGTATATAATGGCTGTATTTAAAGGTGTGTGAAGTCTACCAATCCACACTTTAGCAGAGTTTAGAGACCCGTGCCCAGCAGTGGGATAATAGGCTGATGATGATGTCACCTGGTTAAAACCGGGGCATCTTTGGCTTTTTTTGTCGTGAAATATTGTTGGAGACCTTTTGGGCAGGTCGATTCTGCAATATCTGCCTTCACCAATTTGAAGGTGAAATTTGACTCCGGAGGCACCTACCACATGTATTTCTGCGGAACACAGCAGTGTTAAGCGCTGCTGTGTTCCGTTCCGTTGTAGGCGTTCTAACTTGATCCTTAGAGGTAACAATGCATTTATGCCTGACTTCAGTTAGGGACTCTTATCTAGGGTTGATTATAGAATCCCAAACCGGCAGTAGCTCATACCATCAGGTGGGCTGGATGCTCATTTCTAGTTGTAAGTATATTATAAAAAAAAAAATTAATAGGTTGACGAAGTTACCTAAATTTAGTCCTTTTTAGTTTCTTTCTTTTTTGTTTCTGGTAATAAATTTAACATTAGGACAGCATTCGTAGCAATTTTTGGTTAATAATAAATAAACAAATTTATATTTTCAAACAATAAACAAAGTAATTGATTTGAAAATTTTCGCGTGTATTTTTAAATTTTTAACGAATTAAAATTTTCACATGTATAAAAAATGCGCGTGCCCAATTTAGTTCGCAAGATTCAATAAATAATAAAAATATTCCCATTCAGCATTAATACAGTAAATATATGTCTTTCGCAAATTTCTAGAAGATTCGCAAATGCAAAATACCATGCGCTGCACACATATAAAATTACGTATTGCAAAAACAACAAAAGCAAGCACATTAGATATGGGACAACACTTAAAAGAGAAAAAATAATAAAAACAAAATCAAAAGCCTTTATTAAACACAAATTTAATTTTCTTTAACTACGCACTTCTTCAACCTGAAACACAGCTTCCACGATTGTGACACGCCTTATATAAATAAAAAAAACGCAAAAATAAGAAGAAATCATCAAATAATACCCTAGAAGTATAAAACAAGTCGTCGAAATATTCAACGCTTCAAACTGCGTCACACCCGATTCAAAATGGCGTCCGCTCAAATCCTACTTCGAGGCGAAAAAAGCGAAAATAAATAAGAATAAACAACTTAATTTGTACAGCAAACAAAATATAACAAATATATGGACATTTTCTTACCTGTTGAGCTAATCACCACTTTATGTTCTCACAAAGACTATTTATTTAAGATGTGTACGAACAGTTCGGCGGAAATGCATCGAATGATTTATGATAGCCTCACGGGGACGTGGGAGGAACAGGAGGCGGGGACCCTATTCAAGAACATGGTTCTAGAATGTTCGATAACGAACGATCGAAATTATATCTACCAATAACGAAAGGTGACAGGGATTAACAAAAAAATCATTAATTCTAATGTGAGTGATCTAAAATTTGGGTTTTGACAGTTATGGCTTAGAAAAATTGTGAAATTTTCAATGTTTTGACACGAAAACTGGTTAAAACTGGTTAGTGTTAGTATTAATGTGGGCTTTACTAACAGTAATAAGCTATCTTTTAATAATTTCTGATAAGGTCTCTTGTTTTATATGAGTCGCTTAAAAATATTTTACGTAGAAGCTATTCAGTTATATTTGTTGTGTTTCTTTTTTTTTTTTAATTATACCTCAACGATGAGGCAAACGGGCTACGTGGTGGAAAGCAATCAGCGTCGCCTACGGACATTTGCAACACCAGAGGAGTCGCCAATGCATCGCCGGCTTTGAAGGAGAGCTCTCTTACAGAATAGGTATTGTTGCCTTCATCTTTTTATTTTATTTTTTCTATTATTATTTTCTTTTTTGTGTGTTAAAAAGTTGAAACTCATAATTCCTTGATTCTCTTAACTTTCATTTCTATATATCTTGTACTTTTTGTTCCCTTTTTTAAATGTACCTAGTACCTACTACATTGACTGCATAATCATTTACTCTATCTATAATAAGAATTGTTTAGGACAGCGTGACTAAAATCTAGATTAAACGATGACTATAACTGATTGTTTTCAACTATTACCAATTGGAAGGGAGGATTATATAAGTAGTTTTATTCTGACATGACTCCAGGTAGTTAAAGAAGACTTTATGAAGGTGGTAGAACCCTATACGATTAAACACCGGCGACACCATCATCACACCTGTTTCTGCCCAATAACAGCGGCGTTAAGCGCTGCTGTGTCCTGGTTTGAAGGTGTGGTAAGGGAGACATATTTTTCCGAGGTATACCCGTTTAGTCCTTAATGGTATCGGCGCATCTGTGGCCGTAGGTAGGAATCTAATCTGATCTGGGTTTCAGTACAGATGTCTACGGGCGACAGTAGCCTCTTACCATCAGGTGTTGCATGCTCGTCTGCTACTCCTATATTATAAAAAATCTCTTCGAATATCCATTATGCATTTTTGCACAAATTTTACCTTTGTATAGATTTATTAGTTATTTAAATTGGGCAATACTTTTGGAATATCCCCCCCATATACATATAAGGCTATATTAATTTAACTAGGTCTATCGCGCAGGTCACGTAGGCGGTCTGAATATCGATTGAATTGCATCCATGCACTAGGTGAGCAACTGATCGGACGACTGATCGACCGATATTTCCTCAACTGCCTAGAAATATTCGACAAATCGCTAGATTGGTTTGATGACTGATTGGCTACTGTGACCAGGTAAACTGGCTGGGGTTGAGTTATTTTTGGATATTTGGACCACACCCGAATTTTGGTACAATGTGTTTTTGAATTTGTGTTTGAAAGTGGTAGAATTTTTCGTGCCTACCTACTACCCCAGCTATTTCTACCTTGTTATAACAATTTTAGACGTCGTTGTGTTTGCTTGAAGGTGTGGTAAGTCCTCAGGGGTGACACACTCGTGGCTGACCTCGGGTAGAAAACTAATCCTATACGAGGTTGATTACAGATGTCATGAGTAACTTTACCCATCCGTCCATGTGTCAATTTTGAGAAATGCTCCTACTATACAATTATTTTAAAGGTAGAACCCTTCGTGGTTCGACTCTGGCGGCACCACTGTCACGCCTAACAGCAGTGTTAAGTGCTGCTGTGTTCTGCTTTGAATGGTGTGGTAAGAGAGACATCCTTTTCCGAGGCGTTCCAGCTTAGTTTTCAGGGCTAACGCTAACGGCTCATCTGTGGCCTATATTATATATGCCTATATTAACAAATGGGTTCGGCGCTTGTTTAGCGCGATGATTAAACTTTTCATACACCTCAAGATACCATACCGTACCACCATATTTCTACAGTGTGTTTGTTAAGTTCGGGTTAAATTTAGATAGTTAGCGATACTTACGAGTTATACTCGTATATAAAATATGTAGAAGCCGAGTTTGTGGATCAATACATTTGTAATCCACTTGAGATTTCTTTTGATCTATTTGGAGTCGATAACAGATTTTATGGGACAGTGGATATGGTAAGATGGGATACATTTTTTTTGTAATATAAAAGTAGCAGACGA
This sequence comes from Epargyreus clarus clarus, assembly GCA_014595695.2. Taxonomy (NCBI): domain Eukaryota; kingdom Metazoa; phylum Arthropoda; class Insecta; order Lepidoptera; family Hesperiidae; genus Epargyreus; species Epargyreus clarus. The sequence continues at coordinate 826,087 of JACTTY020000019.1, forward strand.
GCACGCATTCCACCTGATGGTAAGTGGCTACTGCCGCCCATGGACATCCGTAATCAACCCCAGATAGGATTATATATCCCTACCGGAGGTCGTCCACAGATGCGCCGCTACTCCAGTGGATTAAGCTGGAACGCCTCGGAAAAGTATTTCCCTTACCACACCCTTTAAACCAGAACACAGCGTTTAACATTGCTGTTATGACAAATAGGAAAAAAAAGGATTAATAAAACAAACAGACAACTAATAAATTTGAACAGTTATTATTCCAATTAACAGTTTTAATTATAATTCGTTAGAGTTCGAATCGGATTCAGACGAGTCAATCATCGAAAAGAAGTCGTATTCATAAATCTTCTTCTTATAGCCAAAGTAACGGAAGAACACAGCCTCCATGGAATAGGCAGTCGGTTTAGCATCAGGCATGAACGCGACGTTCGAAGCTTCACTCTTCCCATTCGGGTACACAGTGTACATCACATTGTCAACCATGAACTCCACCCCTTCGTTGTTAAGTAGCGGAGGTCTGAAGAATCTTACGTCAGTGCCCTGAGGGACACCCATAATTTCCTTGATTTTCCCATCAATATTCCGCACGTAGGGCTTCTTATCATCGCCATAGAAGTACAAATTGTTCGAATAGTCCATCATTATTTGTTCAGCGTTTTTGATATCATCCATTTTCTCTTTCATTGTGGCCGCGTCGTACACTTTGTAAAGCTCGCGATCCTCAGTCAGGATGTAGATTGTGTCTGTGTTCGTCTCCTTAGCCATATCCTTGATGCTATAATCGAATTTACCGTACTTGTGCGCTTTGGCGGCTTTCGGATCGTATACGTAAAGGCCGTCTTTCGCACCGATAAAGACATAAGAACTTTGATCAGCAGAAGCGGCAAAAGCGCTGCCACTGTCCATAACTTTAGTTACTTTACCATCTTTGTAAAAATAAACGCCTTTGTCAACGCGTTTACCGTCTTCAACATCTGCTTCCATGAAAAACACCATCAATTGTTTCTTAAGATTGTCTGTACTCGTTTCCTCAAAGCTATCGGTGTCTGAAGCAGCGTTTAGAGGTACAATGATGTCAACGATGTCGTATTTGCTTTCGTAAATGACTAGATGTTTAGGGTAGTCATCTGTGGTGATGACTACTTTGTCCACATTGCTGCTGTAAGGCGCAGCGGCTATCAGTACCACCAGGAGGGGGAGGGTTAGTAGGAATCTCATGTTGACACCTGTAAAAAAAATGATTTTGAGAATTGGTGGCAGTGACTAACACCGATGGTGCTTTAGTTTCATTACATTTGAAGCGGTGTATTTTATTAACCGACTTCAAAAAGGAGGTGGTTATCAATTCGGCCGGTATTTTTTTTTTATGTATGTACACGAATTACTCCGCCGTTAGTGGACCGATTTTAATAATTCTTTTTTTAATAAGTAGCAAACGCGTATGCAGTAGCCTGATGGTAAGTGTCATGGAAATTTTTAACAGCTGTTATCAAATCAAGATGGTTTAAAGTCCTACTTGAGTTTATATCCATATGGAGTAAGTTAGGGCTAAGACTAGACATCTAATGAAAGTGTGGGGACACTTACCACCTTAAAAAAATACTTGAAACTGCTGTAATCACCTCATTTGCTACTCCAATCTTATAAGAAAGATTTTGTTTGCATTTTTTTACTCCAACATTTATATAGAGCTGGAGATAAAAGGTACTAAAGGTAATAAATATCAGATGTCATGGCAACCTGGCGACGGTAGACTGGCGCCGCCACAAGATTGTCGCCATTGTATGATACGCCATTGTGGTGTATTTGAGGATGCTTCTATTATACATTATTTAATAAATATTGAACAAAAATAATCTATTTCTATTATACATACATATTGCATAAAATCAGTGATAGCCCAGTGGTTAAGAAACTCAGCCTCTCGATCGAGGGGTCCGAGGTTCAAAACCCATGCACGCACCACTGATTTTTCAAAATTATGTGCGTATTAGAAATTAATTATCACTTCCTAAAACGGTGAAGGAAAACATCGTGAGAAAAACTGCATACCCGAGAGATTCATAAAAAAATATCTCAAAGGTATGTGAAGTCTACCAATACGCACTTGGCCAGCGCGGTGGACTATGGCCTAATCCTTCTCATTTTGAGAAGAGACCCGTGCCCAGCAGTGGGACAATAATGGGTTGATAATAACGGATTACGTTAGTTTTATATCATAATCTATTAAACATGAGACATACGAGACTCGTACTTATCCGAGACTTATATGAGATTCATACTTATCCGAGACGTTTCAACACTCCTCAGGAATAGGGGAGCATTTGTGGCCGACATCAGTACCCTTACCATGAGTTATCAAACATTCCACAATTTTACGTTACGTTTACTCAATCCATTATTTTGTTCCGTTTACTTCAGTAGACTGAGTAAACGCAACAATAAGTCAGTGCTCAAGTCTTTTGTCTGCCTCACATATTCGCAAAAAAGAGAGACAAAACAGAAAGCTCCCTTTGTCAATTTAGACATTTAATGTTACGTCACGACAATGTTACGACACTATAGTTCTGATACAATCCGCTAGGGGCGCTGATTGGAAGTTGTATGGGCAAATACGTAAACAAATACTAAAACAGTCATATATGTCAAAACGTAAAAACTCATGGTAAGGGTACAGGTAGGACTTAAGATAAGTCTTATCTGGGGTTTGTTAAAGATGTCCATGAGCGGCAGTAGCCTATTATAGTCTGCGCCAAACAGCTAGTGCGCTCTGAAGTTGTCGCGAGCAGGTGTAGTTATACAATTTACTATGGCGACGCGATTCATTTATATACTCAGATCGGACTAGCAGTTTTACACGGACTAAACCACCAGGTGGACTAAATACTCGTTTGCTATTTAATTTTTTTTTATAATCTAAGAGTAGCAGACGAGCATGCAGTCTACCTGATGGTAAGTGGATACTGCCGCCCATGGACAACTGTAATCAACCCCAGATAGGATTAGATATTCCTACCTGAGGTCGGCCACAGATGCGCCGCTACCCCTGAGGACTAAGCTGGAACGCCTCGGAAAAGTCTGTCTCCCTTACCACATCCTTCAAACCAGAACACAGCAGCGTCTAACACTGCTGTTATTAGGCAGAAATAGGTGTGGCGGTGGTGCCGCCGGAGTCGAACCACAAAGGGTTCTACCACCTTCAAACATTATATAAAAACGTATGATGTTACACATATCCCTTCCACCGGGTAAACGGAAATCCATAAGGATTTTTTCTTCAAAAGAGATCTTATAGAAAAGTGTCAGTATGTTCACTTACCTGATGGTACAACGAGAGTGATGGCTTTCTGAAATGCCTCTCAATAAGTAGTAAATGTTGATTGATAAACTAATTGCCATTAATTGCCTAATACATAGAGATTCCAACTGTACATCAGATAAATTCAATCTTCCATCTATATTCAATTATAAAACTGTTTTTGTTTGTTCATCTATTGAAATACCGGAGATGTTTTATATATTTAGTTCAGTTTCTGAAGGTGGTAGAACCCTTTGTGGTTCGACTCCGGCGGCACCACCGCCACACCTATTTCTGCCTAATAACATCAGTGTTAAGCGCTGCTGTGTTCCGTTTTGAAGGGTGTGGTAAGGGAGACATACTTTTCTGAGGCATTCCAGCTTAGTCCTCAGGGGTAGCAGCGCATCTGTGGCCGACCTCAGGTAGGTATATCTGATCCTATCTGGGGTTGATTACAAATGTCCATGGGCGGCAGTAGCCACTTACCATCAGGTGGACTGCATGCTCGTCTGCTACTCCTATATTATAAAAAAAAAAAAACCTAATGGCGTTCCTCTGGAGGCCCTTTGTCGGGACTGCAAGTAACTTCAAGTATGTCTCCGTTACCACACCCTTCAAATAAGAACACAGCAGCGCTTTACACTGCTGTTACTAGGCAGAAATAGGTGCGGCGGTGGTGCCATTGGTACCATTAACAGTTCTACCACCTTTAAAAACAATGATAAAAATAAATAACTGTTTATTGCTTTCGATTACATGATGACTTTTCTACCTGAGGTCGGAATCCAATCCTATCTATCTGGGGCGATTTAAATGCCAAACACCATCGGAACCAGAGAAGATACCGTATCTCCTGCCTGTCGTAAGAGGCGACTAAAAGGGGGCTTCCGGGGTTGCGGGCGGCAAGAGTGGGAGCTCGAACCGTCCACTAAGCGACCTCGGGAAGGACGGCGGTATGTGTGGTCGCATACCGTCGTGAACACTAGATGGTGTAGGAGAAGCGAAAACTGCTTTCCAGGACAGAGCCCGATCGGGGCGTCGCGCTTGAAGGACTCCGGTTGTCTTCCATCGGAGATCCCGGAGTTCTCCAACAAGCGTTGAGGACGGCCATCCTGGGGGGTTTAGTGCGGTAAAAATAGCAAATAACCCGGCGTCGCTCCCACGTCGTCGGGTTTTAAAGGTTTCCGTTAAGGAAAAAAGGCAGGGGATACCGTAGCCCTATTCTGGTCCTGGAACTACAGGGACAAGGTACTAGTATAGCATGTAATAAATAAATGTTATTTAATTCATATGCCGTTTAAATACGATTAGTAGTTAATTGTTAATTAATGTTTTCTACCATTTGATGGAGTATTTTTCTATTAGTGCTCAATTTAATAATTTCATAATAACCCACATAGGATTACATTAATTAAAATAGTCATTTTAAGTTGATAAGAAGATGCATAAAAATAAATTCTTAAGTAATAAATGGTCATAGAACCCTACGTGGTTCGACTTCGAAGGCACTACTGTCACACTTATTTCTACCTTATACCATCATGTAACGCTGCTATGTTCTGGTTTGAAGGGTGTGGTAATATCTTAAGAGATAGTCGCTCTCTCTCTCCAGACTCATCTCTCAAGACTCCCAATCCTATCTAGGATGGATTACAAATATCCGTGGGCGGTAGTAGCCATTTACCATCTTGTGGACAGCATGCTCATTTGCTTGTATATTGAACGAGCTTTTGCCCGCGGCTTCGCTCGCGTTACGATGTAATATTATTAACCAAGAAGATTTATACAAACTTTCATCCCTTAATTATCCCCTTGGGGGTAGAATTGATCAAAATCCTTTCTTAGCGGATGCCTACGTCATAACATCTACCTGCATGCCAAATTTCAGCCCGATCCGTCCATTGGTTTGGGCTGTGCGTTGATAGATCACTATGTCAGTCAGTCACCTTTGAGTTATATATATATTGAATGAACCTCTGTATAAAGTTAAATGTGGAGATTACCAATTGTGTGAAACATTTGAGGTTTTTCAGATATTTAAGTGGATATAGATGTATGGTGACGTATTAGCTTCAAATTCGGTATCTTAAACGGAAAGCTAAGGATTCGAATCCCAGGCACCTGTGATTTAACCCAATTAAGCCCAATTACATCTACACAAAATAATAATCATCATTAACCCATCACTGTCCCACTGCTGGGCACGGGTCTCCACTCACAATGAGAAGGATTAAGCTATGGCTTAAGTGGACTATGGTCCACCGCGCTGGCCAAGTGCGTATTGGTGGATTGCACATACCTTTGATTATTTTTTTACAAATCTCTCAGGTATACAGGTTTCCTCACGATGTTTGCCTTCACCGTTTAGCAAGTGATAATTAATTTCTAATACGCACATAACTTTGAAAAATCAGAGGTGCGTTTTTGTGCCTGAGTTTTGAACCTTAGACCCCTCGATCGAGTGGCCGAGTTTCCTAACCACTAGGCTATCACTGCCTTACAAAATAATGTGTTACGCAAAAGCTACATAGTATTTTTATGTATAATATTTTGAAAGGACCGGCCAGTGTCTGCGAATTTGTGAATACATAATTACTTGTCACTTGCTTAAACTTAAAGTTACGCGCTTGAGTGATCTACCAATACGCATTCTCACTGATACCCTGTACCCAGCAGTGGGACAGTAATGGCACAGTACAAATATGAAACAGTATGGAAACTAAGCCTAGTTTATAAAATAATTACCCACACTCCAATGAGTAATAGGGTTGTCACTATATTATTTTTTAATAATAGTGTTGTTTATTTCCATTTTAGCATTTACTGTCCTATTATGATCAATCAATCGAATTACAATAACTACGCAGCTTACAAATGACATAAGAAGGTAATTTCACGGTAAAATCCCAAAATACGATAATTATTATTATTATACTTTTAAATACGAAAAACAGCGTAAAATTGATGCAACTTACTTTGATTTTTTGTAGATCTTTAATTTGTTATTAATTACGGCGTAACCTTTTACGAGTTTTGGCGGAAGCATACAAATGAATAAAAATGAAAGCAATAAATGAAATGAATTAAAAAACGATAACTCTGGTTTTGATGAAGCCGAATTCAAACTGCCGTATTCCACGCAATACGCTTGTGGCATTTTTAAAAAGATCGCGGAAATTAATAGTAAACAAATAGCAACGTGACCACTTGTTTTGATGCGACACTCGCTACTGCAGCACTGCGAAAACCGCTTAGGGGTATCGTCGACTGTCCCTGTAGTTCCGGGACCGGAATAGGGCTACGGTATCCCCTGCCTGTCGTAAGAGGCGACTAAAAGGGGGCTTTGTTGCGGGCGGCAAGAGTGGGAGCTCAAAACCGTCAAGCAAGCGAGGACTCCGGTTGTGTTCCGTTGGAGATCCCGGAGTTCTCCACCAAACGCTGAGGACGGCCACCGGGGGGTTTTAGTGCGGTAAAAATCCTACATAACCCGGCGTCACTCCCATGGCGTCGGGTACCTTTTGAAGGTTTCCCCCTCATCAACAAAAAAAAGGGGTCTCGTCGATGCGTATGTTTGTGTGAGTGTGCCGTTTCGAACGCTTTGTAGGCAGTTTCCATACTGTTCCATATTTCTACTGTGGTAATGAGTTGTTGACGATACCTAGTTAAATGTCTCGTATAAGGTTTCAACGGGAAATTATCAATATCAATAAACGAAGATATAATTCAATCTCTTTAATGTTATAAGAATAGAACAAGAATATTATTTACTTGTATACGTATTTTTATTTTATAACAAATAAATATTTTTTTCTTTTTCTATTTCGAATATATTGTTTACATAATCTATGCATAGATTAGTAAAGATTACTCACTCCTAACAAGAAAATATAACCAGTTTTGAGAATTGAAATTGTCACTGTCATCTATTTTCGTGTTTGAAAAATATTAAAAAAATGTAGTTTTTAGATCATTTACGAATGAAACGATATTTCCCCGCAATTTTTCTACGATTTCGTGTTTTGCACCATTTAACTGCACATGTCGGCATTGTTCCGCGTAAATTACACCATGACAGCCATTAAGGGGCTGACACATTTGTCAGCCGTTTAAGCCGTTTAATGGCTTCCTTCAATTACAAGGTGGTGAGATATCTATACTTATCTATGAATCTATGTTAAGTATAATTTTGTCATTTTTTTACATTTTTCATTTGTCATATTTGTAATACAATCATTATTAATTCATTATTAATACATTATTTATATGTTCACAGTTGAGATTTTTTCCAGGAATTATTCCCGATTACAGCGTGAAGACTCGACAGGCGTTCTGGACTCCTGAAAAGGAAACCTTAGTTACTAAATCACTGGGTATCTATATAACTAATAGTTATAAGCCAATATACGACAAAATTTACAGAACTATGAACTCGTTTACTCATTTATTTAGGCAGTGATAGCCTAGTGGTTAAGAAACTCGGTCGCTCGATCGATTGGTCCGAGGTTCAAATCCCAGGCACGCACCTCTGATTTAGTTATGTGCGTATTAGAAATTAATTATTACTTGCTAAACGGTGAAGGAAAACATCGTGAGGAAATCTTCAAACCTGAAAGACTTATAAGAAAAATCTCAAAGGTATGTGAAGTTTACCAATACGCACTTGGCCAGCGCGGTGGACTATGGCCTAATCCTTCTCATTCTGAGTGGAGACCCGTGCCCAGTAGCGAGGCAGTAATGGGTCAATGATGATGATGATGAACATTTATACATTAGATTAAATTTGAAAGGTGGTACAACAAGTATAGTTCCATCGTACCAGCGCCACACCTAATTTTGTGTATCCATATTCCACACACTTCGTTTTGGCACTTAGGTATCCGCCGTTCGAAGTGACTTAATCCTCTCAGTGGCAATACATCTGTGATAGATTTCAATAAGAATCCCTGTTCTATAACCTATTATATAACAGATAACACAACACAGTACTCACATAAAATGGACTGTATGCTCATTTATTTTTAATGCAAGTAATACAAAAAGCTGAAAAATTAATAATTTTAACATAAGCGTTTCAAATTCCGGTTCAATCATGAGGCAACTCTGAATAGTCGATGTCGGATGAAAAATATTACTATTAGTGTAAACGATAACACATGTTCGACACTTTTATAAAAAATGCAAAGTTGTGTGAAATCTACCAACCCGCACTTTTGTCATTCTGAAATGAGATATAGTAGCCTAATAAAAAGTGTAATGGTTATAAATTATTACTGCAATTAATGATACTAAGATTTTAGTATAACGGAAATTTTAGAGAATCTAACGCCATCTCTGAGTTCATGTAAGAAACAATGATCTACGCTACAAAATCATCATTTGTGTTCAATGATTTACGACCATTTAGTTTCTGTGCGTTTCCACAGATGGCGTTGTTTTCTATGTGAGTAAATTACTATTTCTAGTTTATTCTGTCTATTCTATATACGCTATTAATTTACAAGTATTATCTATATTAATATGTTTTCCTAGTCGTGAATATAGCTTTTTTGTGCGAGTAACTACGGAATTATTGAAATTTACAGGAAAATAAACGAATAAATTACGTGTCATGATGTAAATATTTGTGTGAAATAGTTTGTAGCGGTCACAAAATGAGATAATAACGTGCATATGACGGAACCAAAATTTTCGAGAATTTGGAATATTTGATTTGAGACTGATTGTGATCCATTTAGGCCTTGAGCCCATAATAAGATTTTTGAAAATATTTTACGTATTATTGCGACTACGACTTTACTCTTTATTGTTTAACCTAACGATTAAGCAGAAGTGCTACATGATGATGATACATGAAAGTAGTCAACGTCGCTTATGGACATTTGCAACACCAGAGGAGAAGCCAATGCATCGCCGGCTTTGAATGAGACCTCTTTTTGCACCTTTTATGAAGACCCTCCTAATGAACTTTCTTAACAAAACCATATATTATGTATTATTCTTGCGTGGAAATAGAAATACTCAAAATTCGTATAACCGATCCACTCAGATTTTAATTGTTTGATACAACCAGATTAATGGAAAATGTTGATTTAATGTTTTTTTATGTAGACGTAATCAACTTTAAATATATTCAACTAAGAATAATTTACAAAATATTTTATAACCTGTATTTATACTGATTTTAATTTTTTTTTCGGCATAAGACATAACTAGTGATATTTTCGGTGTCGCTGTATTGTGTAGAAAATAAAAACAACCAAAAGGTAAAAAGAAAATCGCATGTAACTTAAAATAAAACCTTTATTTGTAAATTAAGGATGTGTCTAATTATACAGTATAATAATATTAACATATAAAATTGTATAATATACACATTTTAAGGCATCGTCAGGGAATAACATTTAAAAAAATAGGTAAAATTGCTAGAAATATATGAAAAATAAGCAAAAATGTCAGGCGTCAGCCATAACGGCCTGACATTTTTGCGTTGGTCCGAAAATAGCCTAATTTTAACAATCCATAAAATAACATTTGTACTAAAACATTAAGCTATATATTTTTGGAAAACACGATAATTTGGGCAATAGATATATTATCGAATTTCCCAAAATGTTTAAAAATAAATTATTTCTCCGAATTATTGTCTCAAACAATAATCTATTTATACCAAGCGATGGATAAACATATAGCAAAACTTATTAAAAATATTAAAATTGAACTAAATTATAGTTAAGGCAGTATTATATTGATTTAACAAGGTGTAACGTTGAGAATATCAGTGAGAGAGTTAGAAGGCTTCAATACAAATTGCTTTAACATCCATGATGTTTCAATTAAAATCCTCAATAATTAATAAATAATTCTTGATTAAAAGATGTACATTGGGGAATCGGACACTATTATAGGTACTTGTACGAGGTAAAAGGTGGACTATTTCATTTATTTAAGGAAAATAAATCATAATAAATTTGGTTCTATTTCCGATTTTATTATCGTACCAGAGTATTAAACTTTTCCAACAATATCTGTATTTTTAAATTATGAAAACGTACTCGTAAATAATTTTCGAGCTAGGAAAACTTCAAAAACATACAAGAATATTAAATCAATATGTACTTCAGACTTCTACCTCTCTACTACCCATAAAACACCCATAGCGTTACACCCTGTATAAAACTATAATTATAAGTAGGTACACCAATATACTAATGAACAAAATATTTATGCATTTCGAAATTTTGAATTTGGCTCTGATAGTTGTCAATGTGATTTTGTAATTTACACCAACATTTTGAATATCCAACTAAATTGTATTACTTTTTGTTTTTTTTTTAAATTTATTTCTAAAATGTTTATAATATTTTCGATATTTTTAACTAAAACTAAAAACATAACAAGCAAAAACAAAAGAAGCAAAATTGGTGCAGTTTACATAAAACAAAACAATAACGAAACATCATTTGCTTCGAGTTACAAAAAACTTATTCTAAATAATAAATTGTAACGAAACAATTTAAAAGGAATGTAATAATTTATGAAACACGTTGAATGAAAAAGGAACTGAAATAGGAGTAAAAAGGAGATTCAAGAAGAGGAACGAATTAAATGAAGAAAAAAGCATGTGATTTTTAATATTGGAAGTGATAGGAAAAATGGAAAAATTCTATGGAAATACGAACATACTTAAAACAAGACTGGATTCACAGAAACAATGAAGAAATTAATGGTAACAACATGACATTGTCAGAAATAAGGCAGGAATGTAGAAACAAAATTGGAGTTTATGGCAATTAGATTGGAATGTAAAAACAAAATGGTTACGAAGACAAGTTGCAATTTTCTGAAACAAGACTGGAATTTACGGAAACAAGCTGGGAATTTAAAAACGAAAATGGGAATTTAAAAACTAAAATGGGAATTTACGGAAAACAGGGGAATTTTGAGAAACAAGTCTTTCAGAAGATTACAGAAATAAGATGGAAATTTCAAGCGGGATAAAAATTCAAAACAAGATTGGAATTTTCAGTAACACATAAAAATTAACAGCAATAAGATGAAAAGTTCCAGGATGAGCATACAAATCAAAAACAAGATGGGAATTTACAGAAACAAGATGGGAATCAACAGAAACGTGATAGGAAACGTCCTCACTTGGAGTGTACGAGGTTGAGGAACTCCTCCCTGGTCTTCGGGTCGTCGCGGAAGACGCCCAGCATCGTTGAAGTCACCGTCTTGCTGTTTATCTTCTGGACTCCTCGCATTACCATGCACATGTGCCTGTGGACAGATGGGTTTTTTATAAGATTATTATAGCCATTTAGCATGCAGTCCATCTGATGACAAGTCCTTGCCACCTATAGATACTGTATTTCACCTCATATAGGTTACCCTCATATAATATTAACCTGACGTCGAAGATAAATGGCTTGATAATTTAGACTTGCGTTTGGATTAAGTTGGATTTTCTTCCAACTCGGACTAACTCATCTTGTAAATATTTACCTTAACACACTTGTCAAATCATACAACAGCGCTCACCACTGCTGTTATAAGTCAGAAATAGGTCTGTAGGTATATCTTCACAGACAAACAGCGAAGGATTCTACCAACTTTTACTGATCATTTGCAACAATTACATAAATCACCTCTTAATAATAATAATAATAATAAATAATAAATAACACTTTCTACACTCACAGCCCCACACTAGGATTCCCTGTGTCGTAGATGCCATGGACACACACATAGACAAATACACAAACACCCAGACCCAGAAACAGAAATCTAAATTCATCATTTAGATATCTGTCTGGCCGGGGATCGAACCCGGGACCCTTTGCACGTCAGACCGGTATGGTGACCGCTCCGCCACGCGGGTCGTCAAGTCGGTCGTTGCTCTTTCTTCCATCACTTCTATCTCTTCTCTCAATCTCATTCTCTTCTTTCAAGAGATATTCCTCTCTGAAATTAAAGTTATTATCCATAAATACTTACACTCCCTCAATAACGACAGCGACACCAGCTGGTCTCACTGCCTGGGTGACGGCGATAGCGATCTGCTTCGTGAGGCGCTCCTGGACTTGCAGGCGACGGGAGAAGATCTCGACGATTCTAGAAGAGAAATGGTTTAAATTAGGATTGAAATGAGTTAAGAAGCTCAAATTGTTCAAGAATATTAGTTGGTGCAAAGGAATTGAGAATTTATTTAAATAAAATTATTTTTTTTAGAATGGAAAGTAGGGAACTTTAATTCAAATTAAAATTGAAATGATTTAAGATGCAATGGTTCTAATTGTTCAAGAGTTTAATGAAAAGGAGTTGATTTAAATAAAATGATTATTTTTGTAATGGAAGCTATGTGGATTCTGGAAGTGATGTTTATTCAAATTTAAATGACATTAATACACAAATGTGTCTATCAAAGCTACGATTTGGACATGATTCAAATTGTAAAGGAGTTGTACAAAAATATGGCCTTCAAATATAAATTCTGGAATGTAAGTTGACTTAAATTATTCAAATTCAGATGGCTATTAAGTATGCCTGAGTAAATCTTATTCCAGAATCTTTGATTCTGAAATAATACATGCAAATAATTCAAATTAAAATTAAATTATCAAAATATATGCTTCTACCTGAGAATATGGATCTTGGAAAGATTTAAATTAATCAAATTCGAATAGAATTGTTCACAGATAATAAATGTCTCATAAATATTAATGAAATTACGGACAACCAATTAAATAATTCACGTTTTATTTAAATGAAAAAAAATGTATCTCATAAATATGTATGACGGAACTGGAATTGTTTCAAATCATCGGATTAAAATGTCATTTTCGCAAAAATAAGTGTATTTATCACTATTCAATGTTTAATCCAGTTTTTGTAGAATCACTTTTTTACCAGTTCTTACCAGTTTTCACCAGTTGGACCAGTTTTTATATACGCGTTCACTTTTAGATTTTAAGATTCATATTAGATTCGTATGAAATGACGATTGCGATAATAAAGTTATCTGAAGTAAAGTTTTATGTCTCTCCGAAACGCTCTATTTATCGCAGAATATTAAAATCGAGGTACTTATTTCAATATGTATGAAATGTAAAGTAATATTAAATGGTTGCGATAATCTAGTACTAAAATTTTATTGATTTCCTTATGCTGTCTCAAATAATGGAGTTGATTTTAATACTGGCAAAGGCGTTACTATTGACATTAGTGTTGGCATTGGTGTTGGTGATGGTGTTTGTATTGGCCATGGTGTTGGTATTGGCGTTGGTGTTGGTATTGATTGATTGCTACTTGCATTGGCTTTGATGTTGGCATTTCTGTTGCTGGTGGTATTGGTGTGACGTTACTGATGATGCATTGGCGAAGATGTTGGTATTGACGTTGGTGTTGGAATTGATAATACTACTTGTATTGGCGATGGTGATACGACACTAGCAACACCAACACCGATATCGGTGGTATGTATTGGCATTGATGTTAGCATTGGTATTAGTGATGGTCTTTTTATTGGTGATAATATTGTATTACCAATGGTGTTTACATTGGCGATGTGTTGGTATTGGCGTTGGGGTTGGTAATGCTGTTGGTTTTCCTAATATTGTATGTATTGGCTTTGTTAGCATTCGTGTGACTGATGCTACTTGTATTGGTGATAATATTGTATTACCAATGGTGTTTATATTGGCGATGTGTTCGTATTGGCGTTGAGGTTGGTTATGATGTTGGCTATAAACCCTTACCTAGCCAACTTGCTGAGCCCCAGAATCTTGCCCTGCGGCAGATACCCGATGGACACCTTGCCGTAGAAGGGCACGAGATGGTGTTCGCACATCGAGAACATTTCTATGTCTTTCACGACCACCATCTCGTCTGTGTCTTCGTCGAAAATAGCATTGTTTAGGACCTCTGTAACAGAAGATTAGTTATCAATTTTTGTGGTAGTTTTGTCAGGAAAGGACAAATATATATATTGTTGATATTTATGTAACAAAAATGCATATGTCTTAAAATACTCTACTTTCTTTAATTTTTAATTGGTTTTTGTAAGATCTATTTGTTGTTTAGAGATATATAGTCAGCTCCAAACTGCAAGTCCGCTCTGAAGTTGCATACAGTTTACTATGGCGACGCGATTCATTTCTATATTCACAGTGGACTAGCTCAATAACTAGTGACTATACTTAGTTAACTTTATATTTATATTTATTGATTAAACTAAATAGTTTTTAATGTATGTATTTTAGATTCGTTGGATCGCACAGACAAATATATTTTTTAATATCATCATAATATTATCCTTGTTGTTTCGTTGTTGATTATGTTAATCCTTACTGTTGTTGTCGTTGTTAATGCATTTTTTTAATAATACAGGAGTAGCAGACGAGCATGCAGTCCACCTGATGGTAAGTGGCTACTGCCGCCCATGGACATCTGTAATCAGCCCCAGATAGGTTAGATATTCCTACCTGAGGTCGGCCACAGATGCGCCGCTACCCCTGAGGACTAAGCTGGAACGCCTCGGAAAAGTCTGTCTCCCTTACCACACCCTTCAAAACGGAACACAGCAGCGCCTAACACTGCTGTTACTAGGTAGAAATAGGTGTGGCGGTGGTGCCGCCGGAGTCGAACCACAAAGGGTTCTACCACCTTCAACCTTTACCTTCATCATCATCAAAGTATGAAGGTGAAAGGTGAGTTCACCTTTACCTTTACGAGTTCACCTTCATACTTTATTAGATCTCAAAGGTTGTTTGTATTTTCTTTTAAGAGCAACAAAAGTATTTCTCAGATAGATATTAAGTTTTATTAGTTTCTTAAAGTTAAGCTTACCTTCTAAGCTCTGGTCGTAACCCTTAGTGAAGAATAACATAGCCTTAGCTGCTCTCTCTGGGGTTTTAAGCAGACCCTGCCTTTCGGGATCCTCTCCTAATCCTGAAATTGAAAAAAATAAGTGTGCATTTAAGACAGTTATATTTTTAACGCTCTTAGGAAAATAAACCAGGGTGTATCATTAATGATTTCTTTTTAATTGTAACCAGCGCCTTTAGATATAAAATATTATTATTACATACATCATAGATTACTAAAGATTACTCACTCCTAACAAGAAAATGTACCCAGTTTTGAGAATTGAAAATATTGAAATAGTTGCGTAAAAAAGTTTTGCCACGTCTCCGTGCTAAAATGTCCCTAAAATATTTGAAATAATTATTTATTTATTACGTAAATTACGCAGTATTAGTTATTTATTCGTAAATTTTCTCTAAAAACGTTTTTATTTGTCAAGAATTCAAAAAAAGAACTTACTAAAATAAGCCTTTTGTGGCTTCATTCAATTTCAAGGCGGCGAAGTATCTTTACTAATCTATGACATACATATAGGTATATGAATATTTTTTGATAAATATTAAAAATAGCTAATAGAGAAAATTTCTGGAGGGTAATGTTCTGCAATGTTAGTTGTAAGTTTTGTAAAACTTTATTTAAATTGAAATGTGTATTTTTGGTAGTATTAACTTTCATGTATTGACTACTTGCTCTATTAATTTTTCTTTCGAAAAAATACCTTCAAGTATTACGCTAAAGAAGCTTCTTATTATATAAGTATACACATTTTTTCCTGGTTTACCTGTAAGCAACAGTTTGTAGGAGCTGGCCATGTCTGGAAGGAGGGCCTCCCTGGTGGGTGGTCGGTGGTCTAACTCCAAGTCATGGTGGAAGGTACAATTCTCGTGGCCTGGAACAAGGAAAATTGAGGTTATAGGTACATCTATTAGACTTTTTGTACAGACGCTTTATACAGCCCCACACTGGGATTCCCTGTGTCGTGGCTGCCATGAACACACACAGACAAATACACAAACACCCAGACCCAGTAGGTATAATCTAAATTCATCATTCAGATGTCTGTCTGGCCCGCAATCGAACCCGGAGCCTTTGCGCGTCAAACCGACATTTATCCGGATACTCTAAGGAATTTATGTAATTATCGAAATAAATATCAATATTTATATCGATAATATCACAACCTTACCTATAATATCAACGGCCTAAAATTCGTTATTAAAACATGTTGATACGATATAAATATCGATATTTTTAATAATATTGTATCGTCGATATGTTATCGAACCTTCGATATATCGTTGCATCCCTACGTCCTTTGTGGTAGAGCCTGCATGTAATTGTTCTATGCCCTTCATTTTCTTAGTACTCATACTTAACTCATACACACATACGTACATACATACACACACAACAATGACCACTATTGTCCTGAATGGTATATCTGATAACAAAAACCTTGTGATATCGGTGTGAATTCCCATAGTTTGTAGTTATACAAATTTGCATGTAATGCTGCCATACATAGTGTAACAAAAATATTGTAACTATGTAAGTGCAGTGTAGGTCTAAACATAATTGTCCCTGTTGTTCCGGGACTAGAATAGGGCTACGGTATCCCCTGCCTGTCGTAAGAGGCGACTAAAAGGGGGCTTCCGGGGTTGCGGGCGGCAAGAGTGGGAGCTCGAACTGTCCAGTAAGCTACCCCGAGAAGGACCACCGTCGTGAACACCAGATGGTGTGGGAGGAGCAAAAACTGCTCTCCCATGGCAGAGCCCGATCGGGGCATCGCGCTTGGAGGACTCCGGTTGCGTTCCGTCGGAGATCCCGGAGTTCTCCAACAAGCGATGAGGACGGCCACCGGGGGGTTTTAGTGCGTTAAAAATTCAACATAACACTCGACGTCGTTCCCACGTCGTCGGCTACCTTTTGAAGGTTTCCCCCTCGTTAAAAAAAAGATATAAACATAATAAATATATTTCATGTCACCTCTACAAACCCACACATGTGTGGACGCATCACAAGCGCTTGCAAATTCCTTTTGATTTCTAAAAGCGACTCATGATCGCCAAGCCTAGACAAACCAAGCCAAACGTTCTATCCACACGTTTAAATTTGTAACTGTTTGACGAGGTTTTACAAGCATGTGGCGCATCTTTAGTTTCGGACTCAATCATTTACGAAGCTGAATATATAACTTACATACATTTAAATCTTTCTTTAGCTACATTATCTTATTATAAAAGCATGAACATATCATTATAATAAAAGTAATTATTTACGATTATTGTTGTCCTTGACAAAGTTGTAATCAAGGAATTAATTATTATTGATATATATTTTTAGACGCCCTTGTGTAATAAAATAAGTGTATTATTTATGATAAATATCCGCAAATAAATTAAATTCACTGTATGTTTACTTATGATTTCAAAATAAATGCCTTTTGTATCTGACTTCCTCAAGGGAAAATGGTTATCTTTGTAACTGCCAACAAACTGGCCTACAGTTTGGTAGATTTTAAATGTTGTTCTTTGTTAAGTCTTCTTTATCGAATAAATGAAAAAAATGTTAACACCAAAATATGAAAATCCATCAGGTTCTATATATCTATATATCATTACCTCCCTGAGGACTAAAGAGGTCACCTCGTAAGTCAACCGGCATTCACAACCTTCTACCAATACGTAGATGCTCTAGATTATTTTTTATAATATAGGAGTAGCAGACGAGCATGCAGTCCACCTGATGGTAAGTGGCGCTCATGGACGTGTGCAATCGACCTTCTAATAGGATTAGATATTATCTGAGGTCGGCCACAGATGCGCCGCTACCCTTGTAGACTAAGCTAGAACGCCTCGGATAAGTATATCTCCCTTACTACTCTCTTCAAACCAGAACACAACAGCGCTTAACACTGCTGTTATTAGGCACAAATAGATGCGGCGCTGGTGCCGCTGGAATCGAACCACAGAGGGTTCTACCATCAATAGTACCTGGTATATCCTCGGTTGAACAATACTGGTTTTACCATCATCTACTATCGTCTATTACTAGTAGTAGTAGTAATAGTAGTAGTAGTAATCGCTAGTAGTGGCAATAACAGTACTGGATGGATAAACACTGTTGTTTGCAAGCAATGAAAATTCATCGCTCGGATTTTATTACTCGTCCCTCGAAGGCGATAAAACAAGACATTTAACTTCAACAGACTCTGAACATCTTTTAATATTTTAATGAATAATTAATAAGATTTATTATTGTAACTGTATTCGCAATACTACGTTTGTGTTTGACAAAATCTGTTTACTTTTTCACTGAAATCGACAAAATACAATATCGTAACATGAATAATTCAAAGATAATTTTAGAAGTAAAAATCATCTTTAAGCTACATATTGTATAAATAATAATATTACTAATAACAGTGATAATACACCATTTCTCACATAATAGGTTGTTACATAAAGGCCCTGATTAGAAAAATAAAATTTTATCTACAAAAAATAATTGTATAAACAAAAATAATTTAAAGACACTAGTCGAATGTTTTATTAGTTATCTTTATAAAAGCCCTCATAACATTTTTAGGGTTCCGTACCCATAGTGTAAATACGGAACCCTATTACTAAGCCAACACTGTCTGTCCGTCTGTCACAGGGACACCTCTCGACCTCTAATAGATACACATTTAAAATTTTCCTCTGTTAAGACAATTTCCTCTGTTTCCTTTGTTGGCTTATAAACCAGAATATAGGTAACACTATATATAAGTCATAAGGTAAGGGGATACCTTCTTAAGTGAACTATTACATTCGATACCTTTATAAATTGAACAGAAATAAACGGAAAAACAATTACCGAGAAGTATAAAAATGTACTATGTACAGATAACCTCATATATATATATATATATCAATATTTCAGTATCATAGTAAAAATATATGCATAGCATATAAGTATGCACTTAAGATAAAAAGGTAAACTTTGTTAAGCGTACGGCTAATTGCGTGATAATATTTTTCACGGTTGAAAAGATACAATATTTACTGCATAGATACATTGCAAACAGGAAAAACAGGTAACAGCTAATCTTAGCACACAAAAAAATATAATTTCGAATTTAGAACGTCTGCAAATTTGATACGAATGTTAGACGAAAAATTAAATATGACTACACTATAATACGAAAAAGAATAGTTTCATATTTCGAACATCTGCAAATTTCAAATAGAACAGCTAAACAGCGCTACACTTTGCTGTGGCGTTGTTTGATATTCCCGTGGGAATTTCAACATACAAACTTCCATATAGAAATGCAACATTGTTAAAAATTTCGCGGACTTTAATTTTTGTACAAAAAGTAATAAAAATCGGTCTCGCTTCGCTATAGAATCTGATGTTCCCGTGTTAATTTCAGGATAAAAAGTACTATAAAAAAACTCTTATCTAGAAAAGAAATGTCGTGTATTTCAAGACAATTTCTCGGCAATTTTAAGCGTTATGCGGACAGAAACATACGGAAGAATTTTTATACATAAAAGCGAAAAAAGAACAAACCGGGCGTTGTCGAAGTGCGCGGCGTCATTGGCGTTCCCGGGACCTCGAGTTCGCTTTCAGCGTCGTTCAGATGAAAGTTCTTAAGCGCTTCAGGCGCTTTTTTGTACTTGCTCACGAAGGACCCCTTCACAACAACGTTATCCACACCATTCTCTTTGTCTTCCGAAATCGAATTTCGAATCGAGCGGGAACTCACTCGGCGAATCAGCGAAGACGGCGGGACCGCTGGCTGTTCGTTCAAATCCTTTCCATTCACCGTTGCCATCTTGCCATAAATTCTAAATTCAAAATTTAAATTTTATTTCTATTTTGTTGTCTAGTAGTGATGTGCGTTACGTACGGATTGTGGCGCGCTACTGAGATTGATATACAAATGTAATTGAAGTGTTGACCTCGAGTTATCTCCATTGTTTCTGCATTCAGATAACCCCCCGTCGATTAATTTCCAGCCCTTATTAATTAAAAGTTGAACTGCGACAATGTCTCAACACATGTCGTGTCAAGTGGTCGCATGTGTATCGATAATCGATTTAATTACGTCTGATGTTTAGGTTTACGCAATTTCTTTAACGATTGCTATCTCATATGAAGCGTGTATAATGTTTCAAAGTTTAAGTTATTTATTTAAATAGCAGTGACGGCCTACTGGTTTAGAAACTCGGCCTTACGAACGAGGGGTCCGAGGTTCAAATCCCAGGCACGCACCTCTGATTTTTTCAAAGTTATGTGCGTATTAGAAATTAATGGTCACTTGCTTAGAACGTTGAAGGAAAATATTGCGAAACCTGCATACCCGAAAGATTTATAAAATCAAACTCAAAGGTATGTGAAGTCTATCAATACGCACTAGGCCAGCGCGGTGGACTATGGCATAATCCTTCTCATTCTGTGATGAGACCCGTACCCAGCAGTGGGACAATAATGGGTTGATGGCGTGACGTCACGTATATTTATTTGAATGTCAATATTGTTTTTGTGTTTTGCAGCTGTCTTTTTAATTTACTGCATTATCTTATAGTTATTTTTATCATCTTGCATAATTCAATTCTTACAATTATATCAGTAAAGATGTTTTAATTATTTCATACATTGTATTATATCATTTTATACTTTTATATTAATTTTGTTTTTAGTTTTACAATTTGTAACTTATAAGTCGGACATAATAGTTATTTTTCTTTAAATTTACGAAATTATTTAAATTTCGTTTCGTTTTTCTTTCTTCCGTAAAACCACAATTTTGGGAATAAAAAATATTTAAAAACACTCTTATATAGAAATGCAACGTTATTTAAAAATTACAAATAAAACCTTTAAATAATTTTTGACTTTTGAAGATACAAACATGGAGGCGAAATAATATAAAGATAACCATAGACATAATTTTCAATCTACATTATCTATGTCAATATCATTTCCGGTTATCTGTCACCTTTGACATCTGTCATTAGGACAGGTGTTCAAAGTGCGTTGATATTAATCCGTCGATCTAGTTATCCTTTGTTAAGGTCAAAAACATCACGCCCTGAGTAGATCAAGGTTATGTTAGATTAATAACCATATTCGTTTGTACATACGAGGTCGCTTCTTATGGTCGTTACTTTAAGAAGTGCAATTTGATTTAATTATGATTCAAATAGAAACTAGAGATTTTTTTAAATCAAAAATCCCGGATGCTTATAATAAAGATATGGCTTATGTCTTTTAGGTTAGAAGAATCCAACGACCTCTCATATGATAAACCCCGTCAAGCTCTTTTTGGCAAAGAATGAGATATACCTATATCATAGATAAGTATAGATATCTCACCGCCTTGTAATTAAAGGAAGCCATTAAATGACTTAAACGGCTGATACTTCTGTCAGCCACTTAATGGCTGTCATGGTGTAATTTACGCGGAACAATGCCGACATGTGCAGTTAAGTGATGCAAAAACAATACGAAATCGAAGAAAAAGTGCAGAGAAACATCGTTTCATTCGTAAATGCTCTAAAAACTACTTATTTCTTAATATTTGTCAAACAGGAAAATAGATGACAGTGACAATTTCAATTGTCAAAATTGTTTACATTTTCTTTTTAGGAGTGAGTAATCTTTACTAATCTATGTAAAAAGTAAAATAAAATTTATTTATAATTAACACTAATAACGCAAACCTACATACCTGAGAGTTCTTAAAACCTTTTCAAATTTGTGTGAAGTCTACAAATTAACATTTGGCCAGCACGGTGGACTATGGCTAGAACCATTCTCATAGACACTCGAGCCCAGCAGTGGGATAGTAACAGCTAAAGCTTATAGAAATCAATTCAAGTACAAAGTTGTTAAAAAAAGAAGAGAAAAACCGAGCAAAGTCGATCCAATTATCGTATGAATGTACATTCAAAATGCACTATAAACGTTGAGGTCACTCGTAAGGCCATTTCCGTGTTACTATTGAGTGCGATTTTCGTTATTTCATATTTTTACGGACGGATATGATATCTTGGTTGAAATCACAAATTATTTCCGCAAAAACCTACGTGAATGGTAATAAAAATATGTCGGCTCATAATTTTCAAAATCATTTTTTTCTATTCAAAATAAGTTTTGAAAAAATTGACAATATTTTGACTTTAAAATATAGTAGAACTCTACCGGGTTTGACTCTAAGAGCACTACCGTAACATCTATTTCTGTTATAACAGCAGTGTTAAGCGCTGCTGTGTTCTGGTTTGAAGGGTGTGGTAATGAAGACATACTTATTCGAGGCGTTCCAAGTTAATTCTAAGGTAGCAACACAGCGGCTGACCTTAGATAGAAATGTTATCTTATCTGAGGTTACAAGTGACTAATAGTGGCGGTAGTAAATTTAATAACAGCTGGACTGCATTCTTGTTTCCTTCTATGTTTTAAAGAAATCTGGGGTTCATTACAGTACCCTTACCATGAGTTTTTACGTTTTGATAAATATGACTGTTTTGGTATTTGTTTACGTATTTTCCAATCAGCGCCCCTAGCGGATTGTGTCAGAACTTGGAAATTGTATGGGCCAATACGTAAACAAATACCAAAACAGTAATATTTGTCAAAACGTAAATACTCATGGTAAGGGTACAGATGTCCATGGGCGGCAGTAGCCACTTACCATCTGCGACTATACACATTGCTACTTACAAATTTCATTGCTAAATTTTAATAAAAAGCTTCCATTTTGTTATATCTTGCCTGTTAGTCACTATGCTTATATCATAGCGAATTACAGTTGATATGCTCTACGGCCTATAACCTATGGCCTGTCTTTATCAGAAGAGTTTTGGCCGTTAGAAACTTGAAATATCTTCAAAATAAATTCGACATTTTTTTTTAAAAGTATCGTAACGAACGGGCTCGCAGACCACCTGATGATAATTGGCTACTACTATGGATATCTATAATCAACCCCAGATAGAAGTCCTACCTGAGGTCGGCCACAGATGCGCCGCTACACATGAGGACTAAGCTGGAACGCCTCGGAAAAGTATGCCTCCCTTGCCATATCCTTCAAACCAGAACACAGCAGCGCTTAACACTGTTGTTATAAGAACCACAAAAGATTATATCTTTACCTTAAGAGTATTGATGTACCTATAAAAATATAGAGGACAATTTTGAGGATATAACAACTGTATACCTATATTAAACGAAATAAATTATTTTATTAGTTTTGATTTGATTTAAATAAATATAGTGTCGATTTTTCTTAAAAAGCAGTGTGTATTTTTATACTAGCTGACCCGGCAAACGTTGTGTTGCCATATAGCTTTATTATATAGTTGCCGTATATAATCAAAATGTTAAGGGTGACGCCCCTTATCACTTAGGGGTATGAAAAATAGATAGTAGCCGATTCTCAGACCTACTGAATATGCATATAAAATTTGGTGAAAATCGGTAAAGCCGTTTCGGAGGAGTACGGTAACTAACATTGTGACACGAGAATCTAAATATATATAACTCAAAGGTGACTGCCTGACATAGTGACATCAACGCACAGCCCAAACCACTGGACGGATCGGGCTGAAATTTGGCAGGCAGGTAGATGTTATGACGTAGGCATCCGCTAAGAAAGGACTGATCAATTCTACCCCCAAGGGGATAAAATAGGGGATGAAAATATTACTTCGTAACGCGAGCGAAACCGCGGGCAAAAGCTCGTTTTATATATAAGATTATATCAATGTTATTTTATATAGGAAGTAACATTCAAAACATCTTATCAGGGATGTTATCCTTGCGAAGTTTATGTGCATATAAATACAAGTTTATTTTAGTTTTTTGCTGAATTCACGTGACCTCTGATTTTTGAATAAAACGGGTTTTATTTAAATTTAGATTTATGTACTGGTTGAACAAGTTTATCCTCAATAATTAAGATTTATCATTTTTTGTGTACAATCGTCCCAGCATTTTTTCCTAAATCATGTATGTAAATATGTGTGTGTGATGTGTGTGTGTGTGTGTGTGTGTGTGTGTGTGTGTGTGTGGGTTACTTTGTCACCGCTTATAACTTACAATTTGTTTTTTTTTTAATTCTTAACAATGAGGTATTGTGAGATTTATATTTTCGGGATCTCTAGTCCGATATCTTGGAATTATTTTATATTTTTTTCCAAATTAAGTATTTAACGATGGTTATATGGCTTTCTTTATATTTTTTATCTTTATAATTATAATTATCATTTACCTACTCGTGCATACATATTTTGTATCTTCACTTATGTGAAGAGTTATATCTCAGAAATAATTATTGAAAAACGAATATTTATTTATAATGTAAAATAATAAATATTAATACTTTATTGTCTATTATGTAATCTGGAATACTTTTTACAAGCTTAAGTATAATTTAATTCTATGCCTATTTCATTCTATAAATAGAAAGTGAACTATGGAAAGTAGATCACCATACTTTTACCACGAATGAGATGTAAATATCGAGTTCCTAATTCGAATTAGTTTTGAATTCCGAACGAATTCCATCCGATTACGTTACCGTGCGCAATTTGAATGTAAATTTGAATTTAGAAGGTGTTCTTCGTTGTTTGGCTTTGGCACTACTAAACCTATTTCTATTATTTTTGATCCGTATATAATAAACATAGATTAGTAAAGATTACTCACTCCTAACAAGAAAATGTACCCAGTTTTGAGAAATGGAATAGTTGCGTAAAAAAATTTTGCCACGTCTCCGTGCTAAAATGTCCCTAAAATATTTGAATAAATATTTATTTATTATATAAATTACGCAGTGTTAGTTATTTATTCGCAAATTTTCTCTAAAAATGTTTTTATTTGGCAAGAATTTAAAAAAGAACTTACTAGTAAGCCGTTTGTGGCTTCATTCAATGTCAAGGCGGCGAAGTATCTTTACTAATCTATGATAATAAAGTGTTTTTTTTTAGTTAGTGTTGAGTAGCAGACGAGCAGGCAGTCCACCTGATGATAAGTGGCTATAATCAACCCTAGATAGGAATAGATTCCTACCTGAGATTGGCCACAGATGCAACGCTGGCCATGAAAACTAAGCTGGCACGCATCGGAAAAGTTTGTCTCCATTACCACACCCTTCAAACCAGAACAGCAGCGTTTAACTGTTGCTGTTAGGCAGAAATAGACATGACGGTGGTGCCGCCGGAGTCGAACCACAAAAAAACGGAACCTATATAGAATCAATCGTTTGTCCGTCTTTTTATTAAAAAAAAAAAAAACAAAATTAAATTATTTATGCATAGATTAATAGACCAATTTCGTAACCTTGTCTATGGATTCAACGGACATAAAACGTAGTCAGTAATTATTACTAGCAAAAAGTATTTGATTGTTCTGCATATAATTACCTTATTTAGTTTTTATTACTGTTTACAAACCGTTCTTTAGGTTAGGTTAATTAAGTAAGAACTTGTTTATTGTCATCATTAATATTACTGTCCCTGTTGGACACGGGTCTCCTCTCAGAATGAGGATTAGGCCATAGTCCACCGCGCTGGCCAAGTGCGTATTGGTAGACTTCACATACCTTTTAGAACTTTTTCATTTTTTGAATATTTTTTAGGTATTCAGAATAATCCTCACGATGTTTTCCTGTACCGTTTAGCATGTGATAATTAATTTGTAATTTTTTTTTATATAATATAGGAGTAGCAGACGAGCATGCAATCCACCTGATGGTAAGTGGCTACTGCCGCTCGTGGATATCTGTAATCAACCCCAGATAGGATTAGATATTCGTACCTGAGGTTGGCCACAGATCCGCCGCTACCACTAAGGACTAAGCTGGAACGCCTCGGAAATGGTCTCCCTTACCACACCCATCAAACCAGAACACAGCAGCGCTTAACACTGCTGTTATGAAGCAGAAATATGTGTGGCGCTGGTGCCGCCGGAGTCGAACCACTAAGGGTTCTTCAAACACACTACTAACCACATACCAGGATTGCATCGTTGGTACTTCAATTTCTAAAACATGTATAAACGTAAACCATTTTTTTTATTTCTTTTCTTTCAAAAGGTACCTACATTCACACATATAATAGTCTGACAAACTATGTGTTATTATTTTGTCGGCAGTGTTCCCGTGGATAGTTATAATATGATTTTATAATTTTAAATATCGTTCCTCTAACTTTTATAATAAACATCTACAAGAATTGGACATGTTTAATTGCTCAATACTTGCATACAAGCGGGAACTGAAACAAGCTTGAAATTGCATTGTGTAACAATTTACTCTTTTCCTTTCTTTTTTAACTTGTATATATATTTTATTATTTCAATATACCTACTCCTAACCGTGTAAACAATTACATCTTTAAATCTTTATGTATCATATATTAGTGGAAACTTTGCTGATTTTTGTTATGTCTATGTGAAAGTTACTGTATGTATTAAATATTGTATCCAAAAAAAAAATAGGGACAGTTGTACACCTTAGAAGATACAAATATATATATTATATATACAATTTAACTTAGCGATGTAAAGTACCGAATGTCCTTGCTGCTGTACACTCACTTGTCCTTTACAACTAACCAGAACTCGCGATCGTATCATACTTTGTGAACGTTACTAAAATAACCTAAATATTTTAGTTATGTTAGTTTGGATTTTAGAAATAGAAGTAAGTAGCTAACTATTTGATAGTAAGTGCAGTGTTAGGCGCTGCAGTGTTCCGGTTTGAAGGGTGTGGTAAGGGAGACAGACTTTTCCGAGGAATTCCAGCTTAGTCCTCAGAGGTAGCGGCGCATCTGTGGCCGACCTCAGGTAGAAATATCTAATCCTATCTGGGGTTGATTACAGATGTCCATGGGCGGCAGAAGCCACTTACCATCAGCTGGACTGCATGCTCGATTGCTACTGCTATATTATTAAAAAAGTGGTTATGTCTATTTGTAAAAAAACCCAGAGGATTAAACTACTATCTGAGATTGGCCATAGATAGTATAGTCCGCGCCAAACTTCTAGTCCGCTCTGAAGTTGTTGCGCGTAGGTTTAGTTAGCATATACTAACGTAACGTAAGGGCACACTAACGCAGCTGTATCCCGGTGGGCGACGGGTGCCGGGGGGACCTGCGCTGTCTTCGTCCCGCTAATATCTACAATTTGCTATTGCGACACGACTCGTTTCTATATTCGGAGCGGACTAGCAGTTTGGCACGGACTCTACCTTGAAGACTAAGTTGGAGTCGGATTATGTCTCATACCACACCTTTCAAACCAGAACACAGCAACGCTTAACACTGGTGTTATAAGGTAGAAATAGGGGTGTCACTTTTAGGTAAATATTTTTGATTTAGGATATTTCATTTCATTGTCTTAAAATTATGCCCAGCAGTGGCATATAAAAAGGAGAAAAATGAGCATTTTTGTGTGTCCCTGGATGAAGCTGCAATCTATATTTAATATTTATATATATATCACTTTATATATTTTTTTCCAACACAATTTTATTGCTTTTACACCAACTTGAAATAAAATAAAATATTTTAATTTTGAGTCTATGCATTAAACTTTTTTGTTATGTGAGAATATCGTAACTTGAATATTGATACTTTGCATATTATTAGATCGATATATCGATACTATTCGTTAGTTAGGTACATCACTAATTCACATCCAAGCCTTAAACAAACCAAATATAACCGTTGGAATATTTTGTCAAATTTGCACAAAGATCCAAATTATATTAAATCTACAAAAACAAATAAATAATTCAGGTTTATGTATATAATTTTAAATTAATTAGTACTTTGTAATTAATTTTTCAGCTTTTCTACTATCTTCCTTTATTTTCCCGTATTTTTACTAGGTCACTTCTTAAAACTAGAATTTAGAGTAGTGTTTCAAAAACCGTATTTTCTCCTTTTTTGTCCTGTATAAAAACATGGTATTTTTATCTAATTCAATATCATTTTATGATTTATAGCCTTGGTTTTTTTATACATATATGTTCATTTTTCTGTATCATCATCCGAATCTGAATTATATTTGGAATTTCAACAAAATTTGGTCTACTTGACCAGGAAGGAATACAATTCATTTTAAACCCATACTGATAAGGCCCTAATCGCGTAATAAAAACGCTAGTATATAATATACTAGCTGACCCGGCAAACTTTGTACAGCCTCAAAATCTATTTATCAAATATATTTCATATAAAATATAGCCTATGTTA
Organism: Epargyreus clarus clarus; assembly: GCA_014595695.2. Classification (NCBI taxonomy): domain Eukaryota; kingdom Metazoa; phylum Arthropoda; class Insecta; order Lepidoptera; family Hesperiidae; genus Epargyreus; species Epargyreus clarus. The sequence goes on from JACTTY020000019.1 coordinate 854,503, forward strand.
CTCGTGGATAACGTAGCTTTCGAACGGTGAAAGAATTTTTAAAATCGGTCCAGTAGTTTTTGAGCCTATTCATTAGAATCAAACAAACAGACAAAGTTATCTTTATAATATTAGTATAGAAATTAATATAATATATAGTATTTACATACCTACTACATAGAAGGAAATTCTGTAATATTATAATTAGGTTTCGGTTTAATTTATCGTGAAATTATAAACAAGATAATAATATAATTATATCATAATTAGTGTATATGTAACATGGTATTGTTCTAATAACTCATTGATTTTTAGGATTTCAAATTAAAAAAAAAAACATTTTAGTTATTTTATATTTTTAACTTCGCACTTTGCTAACTAAGAAATGTTTATTCATTGATCTTTAGGATTCAAAACTTAAAAAAAATACTTTTTTATTATTTAACTTGGCACTTTGTTACTATGGAAGATTTTGAAGTTTGAAGATTTATGATAAAGATTTTGTTTTATTTATATTTCTTATATATTTGATATGACTTCAAAAAACTTCGATTTAGTTGGGTTTTATGGTTATTTATAAAAGAAAATAACTATTACTGAAAGTTTTAAATTATTTAAACGACAGCTTTAATTTTTATTTTTAATTTTATTAGTGTTAAAGGTACTAAAAGGATGAGACGTGACGTCATAAAACTATGTAAAAGCTTGTCGTGACGTCATAACGGCTGGATCCTTATCCCTAAGGTAAAATCTTAAAAAGCAGGTTAAAATAGTCTTTAAAATTCTCAATTTCAATTTTTTTACCCTTAATGTCCTGAAAATATACTTAAATGTTGGTTATCCCATATTATTTACATAAGTTATACCAGAAAATCATAAAAATTGTTTATAATTATTTTTATCGAAATGGCTAATATAAAACAATAAAGATATTATTTTAATCGGTTCGGTTCATGAACAAGGTTGTAAAAATGTTTAATTAAACAGAAGGCCAATGAATCAATCTGAATACAGATTACTTAAGAATATAGATAAGTAAGATGTATTTATACAAAACTTCTTAAATCTTAAGAAATGTGATGCAATAATAGGGTTGTCACTTTTTTAAAAAATGAATAGTATTTCTTTTTACAAAAAAATGTACTTCTGAAAAAGAATGTACATTTTTTTACCGTACTCACTTTAATATTGATCAAGATTTTGTTAATTTTTCACATTAATTAATTTGTCATCGACTCATATAATCATATACTTTATAATATAAGTACAAAATATGTTTTAAAGGATATTTTTTCGCCGACCCTCTTCTAAATGTTAGAAACACTCAAGAAGCGATTTTGGGAGATAGCCACGACATTTTAATCGATGAAAATATCAAATGTTTTGTATTTTAATATATGACTACAGTTATTTTTGTATAGTCATTTGTATTGTATCATTGACTGAAATATAGTATGACACTGTATAGGTATTATTATTGGTGGCAACCCTAGATAAGTCTATGTTTAGCTTTAAGCTATTGCCCTATCTTTCGCATTTACGATTAATTTATCGTTTTCCAGCCTTGACCTTGTACTTACACTTTCATTTTGATTTAAAAAATATATTAACAATTTTATTATCCTGCTGGGGGTCAAACGAGAATTAACACTTCCGTATATCGATAATAATCAGTGACCGATTGGCCTTAAAAACACTCGATTCGCGCCACAATCCGCACATCACAGAAAAAAAACTTACGAAACGAAATTTGTTGGGTTTAAAAAGCTAAAATAAATGTTGAAAGCGCGTGAACGCGCTCGATTTGAATGGCTGACTGAGTGTTTTGCGGGCAACAGATGATATTTGTAGACCTCACTGCGCGTGTGTAGAATCGGATCGATCGACGTCACAAACGTCAACAGGGTATGTCGTTTCGCGGGTTTTTCACGTTCACAGTACCCTTAGTATGAGTTTTTACGTTTTTAAAAACGACTGCTTTTTTTGTTTACGTTTGCCCATACATTTTTCTGATACAGTCTGCTAGGGGCGCTAATTGTAAATGTTGGGGAAATACGTAAACAAATACAAACAGTAATTTTTGTAAAACGTAAAATCTCATACTAAGGGTACAGGTTGCCATAAAATTTAGGTTTCTTATTTGACGTGGTTTGAAAAACCAACTCCTAACATGTGTTTAGTTTCTTAGTAATTATTGGTTCTGTTTGTTTTTCTTGTTCTTATGTTCATGTTAGCGTTATTAATCTGCCATAAACTGTACTTTACCTAAACGAGTTAGTTAAGAATGGAATATTTTTGCACACAAAATGTTTTGTATATTTTTTGTGTATGGAAAATTATGTCTCCGGTAACACCTTTCAAACCAGAATACAGCAGCGCGTAACAGTGCTGATATTAGGCAGAAATAGGTGTGGCGGTGGTTCACAAAGGGTTCTACCACCTTAAACTCTGACTCCGGAAGCACCACTGCTACACGTATTTACCTAACAGCAGTATATTCTGATTTTAAAGGCGAAAGAAAGATTACATATGTATCCTATCTGGAGTTGATTACAGATGTCCATGGGCGGCACTAGCCACTTGCTAGTAGTAGAGCCATCGGTTCGAATTGGCTCCACCGCCACACCTATTTCTGCCTCATAACAGCAGTGTTAGAGGCTGCTGTGTTCTGGTTTTTAGGTTGTGGTAAGGGAGATATACTTTTTCGCGGCGTTCCAACTTAGCCCTCAGGGGTAGCGGTGCATCCGTGGCCGAGCTTAGGTAGGAATATGTAACCCTGTCGGGTTGATTACAGATGTCCATGGACGGCAGTAGCCACTTACCATCAGGTGGGCTGCATGCTCGCCTGTTACTCCTATATTATAAAAAATGCGTCGCGAGGGAAATATTTCTAAACATGTTTTCTGATGTAATACCAACATACACAATAAGATAAAACATTAGAGATACGATACAGTCATATGAAACTTAAGTAAACATTTCGTCATATCACATATGGACACACATATACATTAATATGTGTATATATTATATAGGAACACACATGGAATCGTCGGTTGAATTAGAAAAAGTTTTTTTTTATAAAAGTAGTGAACTCAAGCAGTCTACGGTAAGGTCATTGCCGCCTATGGACATCTATAATCAATCTCAGATAGGATTGGAGTCCTATATGAGATCGGCCACAGGTGCGTTGCTAAGAAAGTATCGTATAAGTATTACCTTACCTAAGAGAAAGTGTTGAGGTGTTATATGAAACTTAGGGAGTTATTTTCCACGCATTACTCTCCCACTGCTGGACTTAAGGCATAGGTTACAGTCCATCTTTGCTGGCTAAGTAATACTTTTGAATTTTGACTTTAGGGGCCGTTCAAGTATTACGTAAGCAGATTTATTACAATTATTGACCCCCCCCATCCCCCTTGTCAGTGACAGTAAGAAAAGTTCTTACCCCCTCCCTCATGCTTACGTAAACATTTTTCAATTAATGTATTGTTTTTTTATATTATAACTATAATTTTAAAAATTCCTAAACGTATGCATGATTTGCGGGAATCCCCGAAAATGCGTTTCGCTTTCAATTAAGACAATGTGAGGGATGCCATTCGTGTAAACAAGTAACAATATACCGATGACGTAATCATCATCTAGATTCCCCTACCCCCATGTCATCCAAAATAAGCAAAGCAAAGACCCCCCCTAAAAGCGCTTACGTAATACTTGAACGACCCCTTATACACTTTAAAAAATCGAAACTCTTAGGCATAACTTTTATACAAAATGTGTTCCTCAACGCTACAGAAAATATATTTTCATTATGCATACTTATGACAAAAATTGTAGCCCGAAAAAACCCATATTTTTACCGAGTCAGTATTCGTTTTTTTTTTAATTATTGTTCTTGCCACAGCCTCTTGTCTTGTTTTTTAAGTGCGTTCATAGATGGCGCTGCTCAATACAATGATTACATACAATAATGTAATGATTACAGAGCGGTTTGCGTTACGATCTAGATTAGTTACGTCGATAGTAACTCATTGGCATAATTGGCTGTGACTAATTTATTATGTCCGTCCAATCTGTGTTAATTTTTTTCTTGTTCTTGTAACATTAAAATACTGTATTTCAATAAAATATCTGTTTATTAGTAATTAGATACATATTTTATAGAACCCTTAAAGGGAGTTGCAATAAGTAGATGCCAAGATACCCCTCATAACTAAGCTGGGGTGCCTCGGAAAATATGTCTTCCTTACCACACCCTACCTACCTACCTACCTATGGTGTACCGTATGGTGTGCTACCTATGGTGTATGGTACCGTGATTGGTGATGTATCTATAGGTATTTCTTTTTTTTATATAATATAGGAGTAGCAGACGAGCATGCAGTCCACCTGATGGTAAGTGCCTACTGCCGCCCATGGACATCTGTGACAACCCCAGATAGGATTAGATATTCCTACCTGAGGTCAGCCACAGATGCGCCGCTACCCCTGAGGACTAAGCTGGAACGCCTCGGAAAAGTCTGTCTCCCTTACCACACCCTTCAAACCGGAACACAGCAGCGCCTAACACTGCCGTTATTAGGTAGAAATAGGTATATACAGGGTGAATTTTTAAAACGGGCCTTCAGGGCCAAATCCGAAACTATAAGGATTAGCGAAAAATGCTGAAAGGAGTTACGAGGCCGATTTTGATAAAAAATAAAACTGCATCATTACTTTTTTAAAATAACTTTTTCCCTAGCCGGGAATCGAACGAGTTCATTTTGAAAAAAAATACACCCTCTATATTATTCCACTATCTGATAGTGTTGCTTATAAGCATCAAAATCTGGGAAGTAATGATAAATGACAAACTAAAGGAAAAGCCTCAATTTTAAGAAAATACATATTTTTTTATATTAATTTGGCAGTTAAGTTCCCGCCATTCATCAATTTAAACATTTCGCGTATTAACAATTTTTTGGCTCAATGTTTCAAATCATTCGAAATGGACGTTTTGTTCTTCAAGAATTTATATTTTTATGTCCGACTTAGTTAAGGTTACTTTTAGGACCATTTAGACCATTTAGACCATTATAATAGATTTAACTTGCTATGGACGGAGTTTCGTTTAATACAGATGTAAAATTTACAATTTCCGAGAATGTCTTTTTCGAGTCAAATCCGAGTGATAACTAAACAAAGAGATATAGAAAATTATATTTACTGTTGAAACGTAGTTATAAACAACAAACAATAAGAATTTACTATTTAATCAGTTATCTATTTTTATTAAAAAATAAATCCTAAAAACGGCGGTAATTTACTTGCCAAACTATTACTTTCTCATACTAAGCCGTATGTCACGGTTATAACATCGAATAATTAGTTGATTAACCAACAAATTCTTCAATGGTATGACTTACGTATGTTTCTAAAGAATTACACATAAATCATTTGTTATGTATAATCCTTAAGGATTAGTATGGCAATGTATGGAAACATATGTATTTTCTTAAAAAAAAATCCTTTTCCTTTAATTTGTCACATAACATTACTTCCCAGAATTTGATCCTTATAAGCGACACTATCAGATGGTGTAATAATATAGAGGGTGTATTTTTTTTTTAAACGAACTCGTTCGATTCCCGGCTAGGGAAAAAGATATTTTAAAAAACTAATGATGCAGTATTAGTTTTTATCAAAATCGGCCTCGTAACTCCTTTCAGCATTTTTCGCTAATCCTTATAGTTTCGGATTTGGCCCTGAAGGCCCGTTTTAAAAATTCACCCTGTATATAGATATTTCTATTTTATACTTGTGTATATTTCCTATATGGGAGGGAGGGTGGTACATACTGCATGGTTTAAAATATATACCATCATACGCATATTCGCAGCGGATTTTTGCATCACATCCTATAAAATTTCATTCGTTTATACCACAAGACATAAAACTAAAAGCAAATTGATCCACTTGTTAACATTACATTACATTTCGTAAAAATAACATTACATTACATTCAAAGACCAAAACAGGATTTAATTTGTCAAATAGGATATTATTTCAAGACAGATAAAAATCGAGGTCCGTCTAGCAACTTCCGTTTGAACTTGAATTACTTATAAATAATTAATGTACAGTTGTTTGTATTAATTATAGTCTAAGAGCCTGTAGCAAATACTCTTGACATATAAGTTTAAAGAATTATTTTTAAATATAAATATTAGTTATATAAAAAATATAAGTTTTAAGAATTATTTTTAAAATTTTCTTTTTAGCGTACCTAATGAAGTACGCATGTAAAAAAACTGGATAGATTGTTTTTTTTTAAACATGCCACCTGATGGTAAGTAGCAACTATTGCCTATGTATATCTGTAATCAACTTAGATAAGATTAGACTCTTATCTTACGTGAAGTTGGCCACAAATGCATTACTAGGCCTAAAGGCTAAGTTTGAACTCCTCTCATATCTAATCAATGATATAAAAAACATAATATTAGGTAATTTTGTTCGTATAGTAATTAGATTCAGGTACATTTTTTTTGTACATATAAATAATATAAGATAAAAACAATTTATTATTTCCAGTTTGAGATACACTTATAAAAATATTCTTTAAAAATTTAGAACACAATTAGCTAATGACCAAAGCCCCTTATAAGTACACGGCGTATTAGTCATACTATTCGACATACACTCAGTCCTAAACAGGTTTTACAACCAGCTCTTAGAGTATCAACTTATAATACCAGGTAGCCATGACTCACGCATACTGCATACAAAGTAAACTCCCTAAGGGAATACCCTAAGGTTCAATCCGGGGTTTAAGGTACTTTTGAAAATAAAAGTAAATGTGAGTATACTTCAATAATAAGACAAGGGGGCATACCACCATCTTTATTTTTTTATTTCCTCCTTAAAACAGTAAAATATTCCGTCATACACAGTTGAAAAAACTTAAACCCTTATTAATTTTTCGCTTATCATTAAACCAACTGATATTGTCATATTTTGCTTAAACGAGGAAAGAAAATAATGACATTTACAAAACATCTGTGTAAGTAAGTGAATTATTAATATTTAAAATAATATTGGCTGTCGGTAACAAAAATTTTGAAAGCATGATGACGTCACCGAAATGTGGTTTGCAGTTTTGGGTGACCTTGGGTACTTATTGAATGATTTGGCAAATGTACCTACATCTTTACATATACTTTAATATGTGGACGATGTATTGAATAATGTGACAAATGTACAAATATTACACTATAGGTAGATCGCATATTGACAACTATCACTTGAAAGATAGTTCCTTAGGAGTAGCTCAAGTGACAAAATGAGTTATCGCTTGAGCTACTCAACAGTTGTTTAACGTCTGTTATTAATAAATCAATCCATTGTTTTGTCAACTAATCGAAATTTAACAATTTCGAGCTAGAAATAGTCAAAACATTTGTTAGTAAAAATGGATAGATTGATTATAAATAACAGGCGTAAGGCACTACCGCCCGGATGCCCACTTTATTGTTTGAGCGACCGATGAGCGGCATGTTTGATGTTATTTGATAAATCCGTCAACAGTTGATTGTCTATGCGGTGAGCTACTTTTGACTACTTTATTAATAATTAACAGACAGCAACAGATAGGTTAAGTGATGCATGCGTTATTAATAATCAATTTATCCTATTTTTGCTTATTAAAATCAAAATTAGATAATTTCTTACTTCTAAAAATTGTCAATGTCGATCTCGATAGACAGAAAGTTGAATAATTGTATTCTGTTCATCGCTAAGGCTACCAGTTGCTCACGCGATAATCGTCAAAGGGTGGTCAGTACCCTAAGTATGAATTTTTACGTTTTTACAAAAATGCCTGTTTTTGTATTTGTTTACGTATTTGCCCATACATTTCCAATCAGCACCCCTAAAGGACTGTATCAGAACTGATTGGAAATGTATGGGAAATACGTTAACAAATACAAAAACAGACACTTTTGTAAAAACGTAAAAACTAGTATGATACTAGACTAAGGATACAGATTTACTACGTCAAGCGAAAACGAAGTCATAGTAAATAAGCAAAGAACAGTAATTACTAAATGACCTTAACATTAAATTATGATAGCAAATGATTTAAGCACGGTTGCCCCGTGAGAGGAAAAGTTAAATTTTATAAGTTGAAAAACCCTATAAGGGCACGTCTTTGTGTCTTGATTAGGGATGAGTTTATAAAATTATCGATAGAAATATCGATGTTTAGAGGGTGAAAAAATGTGCCTAAATGTTGACATACTGAAATTATAAAAAAATCTCGCTAAGCTATTATCTTTAATTCACAAAACGTTTATTTTTTTCGTCGGCTTAGTGATCGTTTTCGTATCTAATATTACACTTATATTAGAGCTAGCTTCTTAGATAGTTCTAATATTAGTTGTATATATATGTTGTTGTTGTATGTAAAGTTTTTGATATCTATATTTCAAGGTTTTCCATATGTAACATATCGTGTCGACTACGATATCTAAACGCATAAAATACTTAAATATCGTAATGAATATCTATTAAAATATCGATATTTAGGTTCGATATATCGCATCTCTAATCTTGACGCTATAAGTACCCAGTCGTCAAATTACAACATTCGATCTTAACTTTATACCTATGAAAAACCCATACGGGTTAGCAAGTTTAAGAGGGTTTATGCACTATGCAACTCATCATTCGGTCAGATATCAAATCTATACTAATATTATAAAGAGGAAACCTTTGTTTGTTTGTTTGATTGTAATGAATAGGCTCAAAAACTACTGGACCGATTTTCAAAATTCTTTCACCATTCGAAAGCTACATTATCCACCAGTAACATAGGCTATATTTTATATGACATATATTTGATAAATAGATTTTGAGGCGGTACAAAGTTTGCCGGGTCAGCTAGTATTCAATAAAATGTACCAATTGGAGCATCAAAACGGTAAATAATAATAATAACTTTTTAAAATGATTATAAGCATTTTTTTTATTTGCAATGTAATATTTTACAGATTCGTTCGTACGACCGCTATACCAATTTAGTTTATAAAGATAGTCTTAAAAGCTGGTTCTCTGACTCGTTTGAAGGGTGTATTAGGGTATAGCGAACACGATTTCTTTCACGTTAGTCCTAAGGTGTAGCAACGTACCTTTAGCTAGTCTCCAAAACGAGTCGAATAGGACTTTATTATGATCCGATATCGGACCGGATAGTGTGAAGCGCTGCAATTACCGTGTATGTTTAAAGACAACATTTTGTACCTGTTTCAGAAAATCCCCCGTTTAAAAAGGATATGTGTATCTTCCTTCCTTATTTAATTTCTTTAAGGGAAATGATTAAGCACATATTGATACAATCTTTGAGTGAAAAATCAAAATTATGGTTTATCCTTTTTTGTTTACAAGGGTTAAGGTTACAGACATAGAACGTGCCAGACAGGGGCCGTGACAGACAAAATAATATTTTTATATAGATCTTATTTAGTTGTGATTAAAGAACAATTATACAGATGTAGATTCATCATTTTCTAATTGTGATTTTATCCGTACATTCCTATGTGTACCTTTCGGTGGCCACTGACCACTATAACAACAAATTTTAAAAATAAAAGAAGCTTCAAAATAAATTAGGGTTGCTATACAAGAAACTGTTAATTTTCGGTGTTTTTCTTACAATTCATATAGTTGATGTTGATGATTCATATGGCTGATATGATATCTAATTCTATCTAACCCCAGATACCGATAAATCAACCGATTACAGATATCCATGGCGGCAGTAGCCACTTACCATCAGGTGGTCTGCTCGTCTGCTACTCATATTATAAAAAAAGCTTGGGTTGTATGTATGTAACGGAATCTTTGAACTCCATTTTTACCTACTTTGAAAGGTCCGATTAATATATAATTTTGAACAATTACCAAGAACCGATGACAATACATGATTTTAATAATTTTATCCCATTCTCCTTATCAGAATCGTCAGGAAAGATTAACATTTTTTTTTGTGTGATTTTAGCGTGGTATTTAGTTTTTAAACTATAATTATTTTTATTATTGGAAAGCATTTAAATTTTTTGTATTTAACTCTGAATAGCCAAAGAACCTTTTTAAGTTTGCTTTAAACTCATCCTTATTTATATAAAGCCTTATTTCCCCTAAGTACCTCTTGTGACGTAATTCTATACTCTACTTAATGCTCTACTTCAGATCTGACTAATGACTCTACTAGTCTCTAAGTCACGTTCCATTTCTCGAGGGAAAATACAGCTTTAAAATTTTCCTTTAAAACATTTTATAGGAGTTATGTAAGGATTATTGTATGTTATATAAGGAACTCTTGTGGCCATGTGTTTATATATTATAACTTTATTAGAAGATTAAGTGTTTTTGATAATTATGTTAAGAGTCTGGGGTTCAAATCCCAGGCAGGATATATTAGTACGGTTTTTTTTATAATATAGATATAGTTAACGAGCATTGACGATGCAAATGGACATCGCGTTTGAAACATATTAAAAAAAATCGTTTTTAGATCATTTACGAATGAAACGATATTTCTTCGCACTTTTTTTCAATTTCGTGTTTTTGCAACACTTAACTGTGCATGTCGGCATTGTAAAGTAAATTACACCATGACAGCCCTTAAAAGGCTAACGGAATTGTCAGCCGTTTAAGCTATTTAATGGCTTCATTTAATTGCAGTGAGATATCTATACTTATCTATGGCATTAGCATAAAAAGTAAAAGAACGCTCTTGTCGGCAGAGTTGTAAACTGGTCGAAGAAAAACTTTATTACATGAATACTAAATAACTTTATTATAGTTTCATGGCTAAACCATAGATTAGTAAAGATTACTCACTCCTAACAAGAAAATGTACCCAGTTTTGAGAATTGAAATAGTTGCGTAAAAAAGTTTTGCCACGCGTCCGTGCTAAAATGTCCCTAAAATATATTTTGAAATAATTATTTAATTTATGTGTAAATTACGAAGTATTAGTAATTTATTCGTAAATTTTCTCTAAAAATGTTTTTATTTGTCAAGAATTCAAAAAAAGAACTAATAAGCCGTTTGTGGCTTCATTCAATTTCAAGGCGGCGAAGTATCTTTACTAATCTATGGGCTAAACCTATTAAATTTCAACCACATCGTCTGTAACATCATACGGTCTCATTTTGGTAGAATGGGTGCGAATCTACCAATTTGTGATCTAGATATTTAATAGTTTGGTTAACCAATCTGTGGTTTATGAAGATTACATGTCATGTAATGGTGATATATGTTTATTAACGTTAGGGTTCCGTGGCTACAGGATAACTAGTAAATTATAAAAAGGATTCCGTATAGTCAGAATAACTAGAGAAGTATTATAAAAACAAAAACCCAGCTACGAAAAGTCGGAAAACTGTACCCTTACCAGGAGTTTTTACGTTTGCTAGTCCGCTCTGAAGTTTTTGCGAGCAGGTGTAGTCATACAATTTGTTATGGCGACGCGATTCATTTCTATATTCAGAGCGGACTAGCAGTTTTACACGGACTATACAGCATACAACCATGCCGGTACTAACATACTTTAATAAACGCTTTTTACACACATAGCCCCACACTATGATGCCATGGACATACACAAAGACAAATACACAAATACCCAGACCCAGAAACAGAAACTAAATTCATCATTTAGATTTCTGTCTGGCTGGGGATCGAACCCGGGACCCGTGTCAGAACGATATGGTGACTCCGCTACTCGTCCAATCCTTTAATGTAAGAAGAAACAAATAAACTTTTTATTTTATAAATGAAAAGCGGGTCATTGCATTGAATTTTATTCCTTTTCTTAGTATTTTAATTAGAGATTGTACTTAAGATAGCAATTAATTTACTGGGATGACTATGGTTAAGAGGATTTTTTCGGATTTGTTTTTTTTGCACGTTAAAAAAAAATTGAAAATAAAAATATTTTATACGAGCTTCACATGAAAATGACAGTATGAATTTAACTATTAAGTATATTTGTAATGAAATATTATTAGGGAGTTTGAAGGTGGTAGAACCCTTTGTGGTTCGACTCCACTGCCATACCTATTTCTGCCCTAGTAACAGCATTGTTAAGCGCTGCTGAGTTCTGGTTTGAAGGATGTGGTTAGGGAGTCATACATATCCGAGGCGTTCCAACTTAGTCCTCAGGGGTAATAACGCATTTGTGACTGACCTCGGATAAGAATATAATACTAGCTGGGGTTGATTACAGCTGTCAATAGGCGGCAATAGCCACTTACCATCAGGTGGAGCATGCTCGTCTGGTACTCCTATATATAAAAAATATCCCATACTATTAATATGAATCAATCCGTGATCCACTCATAGCATGGACATAGAGTGTATGAAGCGAGATCATTGAAGTGCCAACCTTGGCAACGAAGCGAAACGGATTGGCTACAGATACTGTGCAATAATCAGTCAGTGGAATGAGCTTCTGAGGTATTCCCGGAGCGCTATGACATGGGGCTCTTCACAAAAGGTGCAAAAAGAGCTCTCATACAAAGCCGGCGACGTATTGGCGACTCCTCTGGTGTTGCAAATGTCATAGGTGGCGTTGACTACTTTCCATCAGGTAGCACGTCTGCCTAATCGTTAGGTTAAACAAAAAAAAAACCAGTCCCTCTTACTGTCCCACTGCTGGGTATTGATATTGTTAACGTGGGAATGGCTTAGATCATATTTCAGTAAAAGCCAAGCGTATTGGTAGACTTCACTTTTGAAAACTTATTTGAAAATTTCTCAGGATGTTTCTTCGCGATGTTTTCTTCACGCCTCTTACTGTTCCATTGATGGGCATGGGTCTTGCCAGAATGGGAAGGGTTTGGACGGTTAAAGGGCGGTGGTAGACTTTAAGAACTTATTATACAAAACTTACAAAATGTACCTACATCTAGGAAGACACCTTTGTTTGCTGTTTACCTATACTTTTACCCTCAGGCAAGTTATAATTAATTTCTAATACGCACATAACACACATATTTTATATTTTTTTGGAAAAAAATCACACACAATTTAACAAAAACAACATTATCTTTTTTTTTTGTCAAACGATGTTCTTTTGTTTCTATTGCTATTGATAAGCTTTAATGACTAAAATATCCTCAATATTTCTATAACAAGTATGGTTGAACAACAGGTTTTAATTAAGTAGTTATAGAATGTGTTGTTCATCAATGATTTGCAATTTTGGTGTGTCACAAGGAGATTAATAGGACCACTTTTCATCCCTACGATGACCTCATGTGGTTAATAGTGCGTCACTAATGTTTGTTTAGTGGAAAGTACTCTGATGATATTATACATTATCCTATTAATTTACGGATTTACGCTCTAAAACGTCCAGAAGGGTATTATAAAAGGAAAAGTAGAGAATTATTATAAAAACAAAACTCTGAAGCTTAAAATGTTCATATCATAAACATAAACAATTTAGACGAATCTAATAAAAATATCATAATTAAGATGAATCCAACGACACCTCATACGTTAAAGTCCGTGAAGCCGTTTGGGTTGTAGATGTCAAAGAATGACATACGTTCGGAAATCATTACCCTCTTGTCAGTTACAATTGCGAATGGTAATTAATGTTGTTATTAATTTTATAGAAGGTGTTATTGTTTTTTTTTTTATATAATATAGAAGTAGCAGACGAGCATGCAGTCCACCTGATGGTTAGTGGCTACTGCCGCCTATATTCCTACCTGAGGTCGGCCACAGATGCGCCGCTACTCCAGAGGACTAAGCTGGAACGCCTCGGAAAAGTATGTCTCCCTTACCACACTCTTCAAGCCGGAACACAGGAGCGCTTTACACTGCTGTTATAAGGTAGAAATAGGTGTGGTGGTGGTGCCGCCGGAGTCGAACCACAAAGGGTTCTACCACCTTATGTTTATAAGATTGACAACTGAGACCTAAGATCGCCTCATACATAAGCCAATTGGCATTCAAATATTCAACAGAAACGCTAAAATACTTCATTAAATAGGTGGTACCACCCTGGTCTAGGACTGGTTCTACCACCTTTGAAATATATTCCTATAATTAACCAGATTAGCATAATGGACTTTATAAGATTACATTTGAAATAAAAATGTTTTCATTATTATTCATCTTATCTTGCTAATTATAAATGTGAAAATTAGTGAGATAGACCGGATGCTTGTTGCTGTTGGACACACAAACTACTCATCAGATTTAGATGAACTTTGGCAAATAGATAGATTAAGACCTGGATTAACATATAGGATACTTTATATCTTAAATGAGATAATGGAAAGTATCTTATTAAGATGCGTAACAAGACAACTTTATATTGTGATGTTTTTTTCCAACATTTTACTGGACTACGTAATAGATATGTCTATTTATAAGTAGCATGTAGTCCACCTGATGGTAAGTGGCTACTGCCGCCCATGGACATCTGTTATCATCCCCAGGTAAAATTCCTACCTGTCGTTGGCCGCAGTTTCACCGCTACCCTCGACGAAGCTGGAACCCCGCGGAAAATTATGTCTCCCTTACCACAGCCTTCAAAACAGAACAGCACCGTTTAAAACTGTTGTTATGAGGCAAAATAAGTGTGGCGGTGGTGCCGCCGGAGTCGAACCACAAGGGTTCTACCTTCAAAAAGTTAGGTAGGGTAGAATGATTATTAATATCGGACGCAAACCTAGATATTGGTTATATAGGTACATTACTAGCTGACCCGGCAAACTTTGTACCGCCTCAAAATCTATTTATCAAATATATTTCATATAAAATATAGCCTATGTTACTCGTGGATAATGTAGCTTTCGAATGGGGAAAGAATTTTTAAATTCGGTCCAGTAGTTTTGAGCCTATTCATTACAATCAAACAAACAAACAAAGTTTTCCTCTTTATAATATTAGTGTAGATAACAATTTTTCACCGTTTTTCGATTTATGTATTATACCGTAGGTTGCCAGAATATATTTTTTACAATGTATTAACTTATATTGTTGCTATGATACTAAACATTAAAATGAAAATAAAATAAAAATTCGTCGTGCGGAACCCTTGTGCGGATTCGATTCGCACTTGGCCAAACATTCTTCACTCATTATTCAGTCACGTGGGCATTAGAAATTAATTAATAAAATATTTGCTTAATTGCCAATTTACCTACATAATAATAATAGGCCGGGCGTGGGAAAAGCTATCCACGATTTATTTCCAATTGGTAATAAATTCTGAAATATATGTCAAATGTCAATCAATCCTAGTTTCAATCAAGGTGTGAAAATCAATCAAAAAATTTAAAAAATCAAAAAATTTTTGAACTGCTAAGAAAATCAGCAGAACTACATTTTTTGTAATATAGGAGTAGCAGACGAGCATGCGGTCCACAGATGGTAAGTGGCTACTGCCGCCCATGGACATCTGTAATCAACCCCAGATACGATTAGATATGCCTGCCTGAGGTCGGCCACAGATGTGCCGCTACCCCTGAGGACTAAGCTGGAACGCTCGGATAAGTATGTCTCTTATCCGATGTGGGTTGGTAAGACATCCTTAAAACCAGAACGCAGCAGCGCTTAACACTGATAATCCATCACTCTGAGTGAGTGAGGAGACCCGTGCCCAGCAGTGGGATGGGTTGACAATGACACAGATATGTTACTACCCTTAAGGACTAAATTGAAATGCGCTTCTTGTTTCAACTCCGGAGGCACCACCGTCACATCTATTTCTGCCATAAAACAAGTGTTATGCGTTACTGCGTTCTGTACCCTTAGTACGAGGTTTTACGTTTTTACAAAACTGACTGTTTTTGTATTTGTTTACGTATTTCCCTTACATTTCCAATCAGTTCCGATACAGTCCGCTAGGGGCGCTGATTGGAAATGTATGGGCAAATACGTAAACAAATACAAAAACAGTCAGTCATAAAACGTAATAACTCATACTAAGGGTACAATTTTGAAGAGTGTGGTATATACTTACATAAGACTTTCCGTTACTAACTGAAATTCCTTATATAAGCCCCAAGGGTGTCTTATATAAGTGGTTCCAACTTAGTAGTTGACTTATGTAAGTATCCCTTGGGAACTCTAGCAACGATGTGGCCGACCTCAGGTACAACTATTATATTATATAGTGCTAAAACGCTCAGAATGGACTATTTTTTACTAGCTGTCCTGGAAAACTTTGTACCGCCTCAAAATCTATTTATCAAATATATTTCATATAAAATATAGCCTATGTTACTCGTGAATAATGTAGCTTTCGAATGGTGAAAGAATTTTTAAAATCGGTCCAGTAGTTTTTGAGCCTATTCATTACAATCAAACAAACAAACAAAGTTATCCTCTTTATAATATTAGTATAGATAATATAGAAGTAGCAGACGAGCATGCAGTCCACCTGATGGTAAGTGGCTACAGTCCAGATAGGATTATAAATCCCTACCTCAGGTTGGTCATAGATGCGCCGCTAACACCGAGGGCTCATCTGGAATGCCTTGGAAAAATATGTCTCCCTTACCATACCCTTGAAACCAGAACATAACAGCGCTTAACACTGCTGTTATTAGGCAGAAATTTCCGTGGCCGTGGTGCCGCCGAAGTCGAACCACAAAGGTTTCTACTATGTTACATAATAAGAGCAATAAACGCTTTCCACACTCACAGCCCCACAGTAGGATTCCCTGTATCGTGGGTGCTATGGACATACACAGAGACAAATACACAAACACCCAGACCCAGAAACAGAAATCTAAATTCATCATTTAGATATTTGTCTGGCCGGGGATCGAACCCGGGACCCTCTGTGCGTCAGACCGGCATTGGTGACCGCTTCGCCACAAGAGTCGTCAAATCTAAGCAATGTCTAGCGCTACTGTGTGCCGGTTTGAAGGGTGTGGTAAGGGACACATTTGTCCGAGGCGTTTCAACTCGGTCCTATCTGGGGTTGATTACAGACGTCCACGGGTGGTAGTAGCCACTTACCATCATGTTAACTGCTTGTTAACTATTTCAATATCCTTACTATTATTATAAGTCCGAAAGTAACTCTGTCTGTCTGTCTGTCTGGTTGTCTCTTCTTCACGCCTAAACCACTGAACCGATTTTAATGAAATTTTGTACAAAGATAATCTGAGACCCGAGAAAGGACATAGAATAGTTTTTATCCCGGAAATCCCACGGGATCTAGGGATGGCGATTTAAGATTGATTAATCGGAAAATCGATCTTTTGGACCAACAAAAACGATTACTTTAATCGATATTAGTAAGGATTGAATCGTAAACTATGCATTTGATCAAGTGATGATCTTTAGCAAAGTTGTTATCCATGAGCCCACGAAGGTTCCAGAGTTGGTAAGACCAATTTTCGCCAGATGGCGCCAGTGTCGTTCCAATGAAGGTACGAATTTTCAGTTTTATGTATGTTAGTATGTCATATAATTTTCTTTTAAACGCGGGCGAAGCCGCGGGCAAAAACTAGTTATAAATAAATCATCAATCTCTGTAACTGAGGTCTGAATAAGTCTCAAAAGTACACAAAAGACATTTCTTTTTTACTAGTAACAGTAATAATCATTTGCTAATTACAATCCAGTAATTGTCTTAATCGGTAACCTTAATATCATTCTTTGAAAGTATTTGCAAGTATAATTAAATTTTGCCTTGTATTAAATTATGATTGATAGTTAAACACCCTGTTATACTGTAAGCTGTAATACTATACATTTTTTTGAAGTGAAATCTTCAGTGGTGCCACTTTTTGTGATCGCCACACCTATTTCTTTTCTAATAACAGCAGTGTTAGGCGCTGCTGTGTTCCGTTTTGAAGGGTGTGGTAAGGGAGACATACTTTTCCGAGGCGTTCCAGCTCAGTTCTCAGGGGTAGCGGCGCATCTATGGCCGACCTCAGATAGGAATATCTAATCCTATGTGGTGTTGATTACAGATGTCCATGGGCGGAAGTAGCCACTTACCAGCAAGTGGACTGCATGTTCGTCTGCTACTCCTATATTATAAAAAAGGCGGACAATAGTCTCCGAAATCAAAATATTTATATTAAAGTAAATTTGTAACAGAATTATTTTTGAATGTCAATTATCTATCACTACTTAGGAAGGTGTTTCGTTATGGAGAAGAAGTGAGGAAAGACATTCTATAACATATATACATATTTTCATAAAAGTTTTATACATACAATTCCATACAAAAATATTATATAGACTGATTAATTAATAAGAGCGTAAATCGATAAATAACTTTGCTTGTTGTATTTCATAAGTAATTTTGAAAAAAATATTATGTAAGTACTAGCTGACCCGGTAAACGTTGTGTTGCCATATAAATAAAAAATGTTAAGGGTGAACAACCCTTATTACTTAGGGGTATGAGAAATAGATAGTAGCCGATTCTCAGACCTACTGAATATGCATATAACATTTGGTGAAAATCGGTAGAGCCGCTTCGGAGGAGTACGGTAACTAACATTGTGACACGAGAATTTTATATATAAGGTAGTCTAAAAGTAGTAATATGATATGTTATAAGTATAAATATAATGTTTGTGAAAAATACCCAAAGATATTGTTTCATAAACAATTTATCGTTACTAGTTTTCGATATAGCACTAGCCTTAATCTTCTGAGTAGAATAAATCCTTTATTGTGGGTTAGTAGAACAAATGATGTATTTCTTTTAAAAAATGGAAGAAATGGCTTTAAATTTTGTATAAAAATAACCTTTTATTAGGGTTCCGTAAAAAAGGTAAAGTTCCTTAGCCTTAGGTAAAGGGATCCTTAGCTTTCGATGTTTGACAGAGAACTCTGTCTTTTGTATCGCAGTAGAAAGACATTTTAAAATTTTGTGTATTTATTTCTATGGCCTAACAATCAAAGTAAAAAGTTAAAAATAAAATTAGGTCCCCATACAAGACACTAGTATTTTTTGGTTTGTTTAGTAAACCGTAATATATACACATTTAAAATTTTAAATATGTGTATACCTACTTCTATAGATGCTATGATATTATATTAACGGTGGTACCCATAGAAAAGATTGTTTTTTCTATTCCATGGTGGTACCCTTCGTGTGCGACTTCGACTCATACTTAGCCGATTTTATTATATTTTTTCCTACTACTTTATTATTATTATTACTTCGAAATGATGTCTTGTTAAATAATAAAATGTTTATACTTTAAATAATAGGCATTGAAAAAGGATATCAAATTACGCCTTTTAGTTTTATCATTTTACGTTTAAAACAGATATTTTTTTAATTACAAGTTATAATAAAATAATTTACTTTTGTTACTCGTAATTAAATATGGTGAACCATAATAATAACTTATTCCAGCAAACACTTATATGTATTGTATTAACATATGTAAATTGATGAATAATTAATATTATTTAAGAATACAATAAACTCTTTTATATCAACAGTAGGTAATAAAATAATGTTATTTCAGCTTGACTTAATTTATATTTCAACAAATCAAATATAATTTTGTACATAGTTACGAAATATTATTGTTATCGATTATATTTATTGAAAAAGTACTTAAAAAATCGCTTACATAATCTGTGTAAAATATTATTATTTCTTTTAAACATAGATTAGTAAAGATAATTCGCCGCCTTGAAATTGAATGAAGCCACAAACGGCTTATTTTAGTAAGTTCTTTTTTTGAAACCTTGACAAATAAAAACATTTTTAGAGAAAACTTACGAATAAATAACTAATTTACGTAACAATTGCGTAATATACGTAATAAATAAATAGTTATTTCAAATATTTTAGGGACATTTTAGCATGGAGACGTGGTAAAACTTTTTAACGCAACTATTTCAATTCTCAAAACTGGGTACATTTTCTTGTTAGGAGTGAGTAATTTTTACTAATCTATGGTTTTAAATTACAACTAACTAGGCCGAAAGAAACAAACGCCAAGGCCGCGTAACCATATTGTTTGAGACAAATTAAAAAACAACTTACCATTGTCAACTTTTTTCCCGTTCTTCGCGACGATGATCCCATTGTTGGTTGAAACTGCTAGTTCCTTCATTTTGCTGCCACAGATCCCGAATCCCGCGCGGTGCCTGTTTCGCGCGCTTTCAAACGTCACTTTGACAAACGAATGGCAATGGCGATAATTATTGGAGCGGGAACTGGTTTTTGCTTAAGTTACGGTCAAGGTGATCGCGCTAGCATGAAAAAATACTAACTTTATGAGAATACACACAATGCTAGGAAATATAAGGCCAACGCTACGCCGTACAGCCGGATTCCAAATGGTCTAACTGGCTGTAACGTTTCTTATATTTATACGGTCGTACGTCAAATATTTATTCTGTTAATATTGTGTAATTTGCGTTTTTGGTTTTAAAATACTTAAACCTAATTAATACTGTGATAAGGGAACCATTACATTAGATTATTGCGTCATATTTTACAATTTTTGTTTTACTTTTTCGCATGGAAATAAGTTTAACAAAACTCGATATGTAATGATCACATAAATTTACTTAATGGTGTCTCGACGAATAAATTATTAACATTTTGTTTTAAGCATTGACGTATTTTTGTTATTTAATCCAAAGAAATAGCTTTATTAATCAAATAGTGTTATTTAATGTTAATAAGTGAATTCATTTACATATACTGATCCGAGATTAAAAAGAAGCTAATGTAGGTTTTCAAATAGAGATCTGTATTAGACTTAATAAATATTTATTTGTCAGTAACGCTTATGGACTCTATAATCAATCTAAATTATTATTGGAGTCCTGCGGTCAGTTACACAAATAAAATGGACACTTGCTTGTTGTAATCTTAAAGGCAAACACAAAGAAGGCAATAAATATGGTGGTGGTAAAACCATTTACGTCTTTTTTAACATTGGGATACTTAGAAAGCGGTAGAGCCTGTGGTTCGACTCCGGCGGCACCACCGCCACACCTATCTCTGCTTATTAACAGTAGTGTTAAGCGCTGCTGTGTTCTGGTTTGAAGGGGGTGATAAGAGACATACTTTTCCGAGGCGTTCCAGCTTAGTCCTTAGGGGTACCTCAAGTAGGTAGACAATTTAATTCTCTAATTATTAACCTTTTCAAAGTCTTCAAACCTGAACATAGTATTTAATAGTGCTATACCAAGACCGAATTTAATTATAATTATGTTGTTCATCAACATCATCAACCCGTCTGCTGGGCACGGATTTCCTCTCAGAATGAGCAGTGTTAGGCCATAGTCGACCGCGCTGGCCAAGTGCGAAAAGGTACACTTCACATACCTTTGAATTCTTTTCTTTTAAGTGATCTCCGGTATGCAGGATTTCTCACGATGTTTTGCTTCACCGTTTAAGCAAGTGATAATTAATTTCTAATACTGACATAATTTCGAAAAATCGCATCTGTTGCCAACCGAGGATGTAATCTTATCGCGGATTGATTACTGATGTCCGGGCGGCAGTAACCACTTACCATCAGGTGGTATTCGCTTCAAACAAAAAAGGTGACGTAACTAATGACATTAAAATAGATAATTGTTTATAGGAATTCCACAATATTACAAGGAAGGCATTATGGGAAGGCCCGTCACAAACGTAATGTATGAGTGAATGAGGAAGATCTATTATGATTAATATATAACGTATTAAATTATTTCATAGAATAATTTAATGACAGTTTAAAAGTTTGTATCGGCCTGACGCAATGAGCCTGACGCGTAGAGGGTCCCGGGTTCGATCCCCGCCCATACAGATATTTAAATGATGTATTTAGATGTCTGTTTCTGGATTGGCTATTTAAGGAAAAATGTTTTTTTTCGTGTTTTTATATTAATGTATGTCCACTATAAGATCACCGCCTTGTAATTGAAGCCATTTAATAAAACGAATGAAATTTACGAATAAAACGATTACGAACATCGTTTCTTTCGTAAATGGTCTAAAAACTACTTTTTTTTTAATATTTTTCAAACACGAAAATAAATGACAGTGCCATTTCCAATTGTCAAAACTGGTTAAATTTTCTTGTTAAGTGAGTAATCTTTACTAATCTATGCCAAAACATTAAATAGATTAATAATGGAGTATATCTTTGGTGTTGGTTACAGATCTACATAGGTGGCATGTATGATAACGCGATAACCTTGTTGTTACAATGAAGAAAGGAAGGAACTTGGCGTTACAATCGGAAGTCCGAGTTTCCGCTTATTTTCTGTTTTTTTTAAATTATGTATTTATTCCAAATTAATTATTAATGCTTAAAACGGTGAATGAAAACATCGTTAGGAAATCTACGCATTAGAGTACGTTAAAAAAGGGTCTCAAAGTCCACCATTTTGGGTTTCAAGTTAACCTGTACCCTTACCATGAGTTTTACGTTTTGACAAATATGACTGTTTTGGAATTTGTTTACGTATTGCCCCTACAATTTCCAATCAGCGCCCCTAGCGGATTGTATCAGAACTGCAGTGTCAGTAACGTAACATTAAATGTCTAAATTGAACAAATGGCGCTTTATGTTTTGTCTCTCTTTTATGCGAACATGTGAGGCAGACAGAAAGACTTGAGTACTTACTTATTCTTACGTTTACTCAGTCTACTGAAGCAAACAGAACAGAATATTAGATTGAGTAAATGTAACGTAAAATTGTGGGATGTTTTGAAAAGTAATGGTAAGGGTACTGATCGCGGAGGATAATGTTTTTCGAGTGTATGTATGTATGTATGTATGTACGTATGTATGTCACATCCTTTGGCATGCATACAGCCCAAACGACTTGACAGAATTTATCAGAAGGTGTCGTTGGATTCGTCTAACTTATGGGAGTGACATTGGCTATATTTTAAGAAGTCGGGTATTTTTACAGTAATTCTCTAGTTAATTATCAAGTTAGCAAGCATTATATACTTGTCATATTTGTTGTATATCCTTATTTATAATATGTACGTCATATGTCATTAGTATGTAATTTCCTATGTCGCTAATAATGAATTGTTTTCCTAGAAAAAAATAGAAAAAGAACCTGATGTTTTATAGGAAATAGTCGTTGGGAAAACGAAAAATATAGTCTAGAAAAACTAGAACTAAAAAGGACCGAAAGATGTTCTTCTATACTCATAGCCCCACAATTGGATTCCCTGTGTAGTGGATGTAACACACACAAAAACAAACACTAAAATATCCATATTCAGGGGGGTTACTACCATTTCTTAACACAATATTATTTTAATCATACTTTTACTTTTTTGCAGGAAATTTAACTTTTCAAGTAAAATATGACAATTTCAGTTGATTTTATACACTGGATAAGCAAAAAATTAATAAGGGTTTATGTTTGTTCAACATTGTATGACGGAATATTTTACTGTTTTAAGGAGGAAATAAAACTGTCCTGAACTATGAAGGTTTTTTAAAAGATGTAGTGGTAGGCCCCCAGAACTGATATCCGAATTCACCATACAGGTATCTGACTGACCGGGGATCGAATGCGGAACCCTTTGACCGGTATGTTGATCGCTCTGGTATGCGGGTCTAAAAAATAGTCTTCATCCTATGAAACAGCATGAAAGGTTTTTTTTATAATATAGGATTAGCAGACGAGCATGCAGTCCACTTGATGGTACGTGGCTACTGCCGCCCGTCTGTAATTAACCCCATATAGGATTAGATATTCCTACCTGAGGTCAGCCACAGATGCGCCGCTACCCCTGAGGACTAAGATGGAACGCCTCGGAAAAGAATGTCTCCCTTACCACACCCTCCAAATCAGAACACAGCAGCGTTTAACACTGCTTTTATGAGGCAGAAATAGGTGTGGCGGTGGTGCCGCCGGAGTCGAACCACAAAGGGTCCTACCTTTAAAATTGTATGAAAATATCAACAATATCAACTCTCTTGTCTCTTCAAGATACCTATTTGTTAAAAAATAAAGTTGCAAAGATGCAGTTTTCTGATAAGTTACTGCCGTCTTTAGGCATCTGTAATCTAAATATATATAACTCAAAGGTGACTGACATAGTGATCTATCAACGCACAGCCCAAACCACTGGGCGGATCGGGCTGAAATTTGGCATGCAGGTAGATGTCGTAGGCATCCACTAAAAAAGGATTTTGATCAATTCTACCCCCAAGGGCATGAAAAGAGGATGAAAATATTACTTCGTGACGCGAGCGAAGCCGCGGGCAAAAGCTCGTTCCATATAGGATTGAACTCGGTCCTGAGGTCTATCATATGTTACCCTTAAGGGCAGTTGGAATTCATAGTAAGTGTCTCTCTTCAAACACGTCAGCACCACAAATAAATAGGTATTATAATGGTGTTAGAGGAACCATGAAGGGTTGCATTAATAAATGAGTATAGTGTTACTACTATAGGGCAAGGGTTTAAGAGAGAAGGGTACCCAAGATATGGGTATTACCAATTATAACTTTAATGAGATATAGGGTGTTCTAAAATTCACCGACAAATACATTACCGACGGTAGAACCATAGATATAGGATACCGTAGCGACAAAAAGCAATGATAGCCTAGTGGTTAAAAATCTCGGCCTCCCGATCGAGGGGTCCGAGGTTCAAATCCCAGGCACGCACCTCTGATTTTCAAAAATTATGTGCGTATTAAAAATTAATTATCACTTGCTTAAACGGTGAACGAAAACATCGTGAGGAAACCTGCATACCTGAGAGATTTATAAAAAAAAAATATCTCAAAGGTATGTGAAGTCTACCAATACGCACTTGGCCAGCGCGGTGGACTATGGCCAAATCCTTCTCATTCTGAGACGAGACCCGTGCCCAGCAGTGGGACAGTAATGGGTTGATGATGTAGCGACAAAAACACTATGTCTAAGGGTAGAACCCCAGATGATGGATCGACTCCAACAGCACCACAACCACACCTATTTCTGCCTCATAACTGTGTTAAGCGCTGCTGTGTTCTGGTTTGAAGGGTGTGGTAAAAGAGACATACTTTTACGAGACATTCCAGCTAAGTCCGCAGGGGTAGTGGCGCATCTATGGCCGACCGAGGAATCTAATCCTATTTGGGGTTGATTACAGATGTCCATGGGCGGCAGTAGACACTTACCATCAGGTGGACTGCATGATCGCCTGCTACTCCTATATTATAAAAAAATGTGACTACTTTTTCTGAATACTCATAAGCAATAAGTATGCCTATATTCTGCATCCAATTCGATTGTGCCTTTAAGGACATCCTGTATAATGAATACTAAAAATATTCTACTAGCCTTTCTCTTACTGGGATTTTACCAGGACTATGACTGCGGTTTGTGACACATTTAATAAATTAGTTTACAATGGATTTTTCCTCGAGATAATGACGCTGGTCTCCCTACAAACTACAAAATGGTTTTATTATTTTTTGTATTAAATACGTTTTAATAACATTTCTGTTGTTTCTTTTTTTTTATAAGTAGAAAATAAGCATGCAGTTCACCTGATGATAGTGGCTTCTGCCGCCCTTGGATATCTATAATCAATCCCAGACAAGACTAGATTCCTACTTGAAGTCAACCACAAATGCGTTGCTACCCGCTAAGAACGCCTCAGATACGTATGTCTTTTTGAGCTCACCCTTCAAACCAGAACACAGCAGCGCTTAACACTGCTGTTATTAGAAATAAGTGTGGCGATGCTGCCGGAGTCGATCACAGAGGATCCTACCACCCATACACTTAGACTATGCTTAAAAGTGGTTGTAACTAGGCCTCTCGATCGGGGAGTCCGAGGTTCAAATCGCAGACACGCACCTCTGATTTTTCTGATTATGTGCGTATTAGAAATGAATTGTCACTTGCTTAAACGGTGAAGGAATACGTTATGACGAACCTGCATACCTGAGAGGTTTTAAAAAAAGGTCTCAAAGGTATGTGAAGTCTACCAATACGCACTTGGCCAGCGCGGTGGACTATGGCCTAATCCTTCTCATTCTGAGAGGAGACCCGTGCCCAGCAGGGACAGTAATGGGTTGACGACGCACTCCAAGCTCGTTTGTTACGAATGTTATAAAAACGCTTCAATCTTATAAAAACGGTACTTTACCACCATAAAAAAACTTAAAATAACTTTGAATGTAAATCGTTTTTACTAGAATCTTATAAAAAGTTGTTTTACCATAAGAAACGTAAACATTTAAGATAAACAGTACGCACCATTGATAAAAATAAAAAAATGTGCCAAGTGCAAGTCGAACTCGCATATGGAGGATTCCGTACAAGCATTTTTTTTTTATTATTATTTGGTATAATAGCAGCCCTAGAAGTAAATGCATTGTGAAATTTTGAATTATCTACCTATTACGTTTTAATAGATAAGGCGATAATAGATTTTCAAGGTTTTTTACTTTTAGTATTTGTTGTTAAAGCCGGTAGCCGTTAAAAATGTTTAAAAACGGTTTGTTAAAAACGGTAGCCGTTACACAATTTGTGAAAAATTGAAAATCTATCTAATTACGGTTCAGTAGACAGAGTCCTGTGACAGGCGGACAGACAGCGGAGGCTTAATAGGGTATAGTCCGCACCAAACTCACCAAACTACTAGTCCGCCCCGAATGTAGAAACGAATCGCGTCGCAATAGCAAATTGCAAATATTGGCGGGACGAAGACAGCGCGTGACCCTCCGGCACCCGTCCGCTACCCGTTACTGTGCCCTTACGTTATCTAAATATATATATCTCAAAGGTGACTGACTGACATAGTGATCTATCAACGCACAGCCCAAACCACTGGACGGATCGGGCTGAAATTTGGCATGCAGGTAGATGTTATGACGTAGGCATCCGCTAAGAAAGGATTTTGATCAATTCAACCCCCAACGGGATAAAATAGGGGATGAATATATTAATGCGTAACGCGAGCGAAGCCGCGGGCAAAAGCTCGTGAAGTATATGCTAATTTAACCTGCGCGCAACTTCAGAGCGAACTAGCAGTTTGGCGCGGTCTACCGTTTTTCCCTTTCGTTACGGAACCCCAACTAGACTCCGTGACATAACAAAGACGCAAGATCTATGTCGTGGCCGTCCTATAGGTCAACAGACAGACCGTTATAAATTATTATATTAACTATTATAAGTGTTATATAACTTGGCCGTGAATACCGAACAATGCAAAAAGGTGATTGTAATTGTACGAATGTCGGTCAAGACGTTGTTTAATAAAATTGAAGCTGATTTTACAATATTTGTTATATTTAAACTCTTGGTTTAACTGTTTTTGAAGCTACAGTTTTTTATATATACTTTAAGAGGAAAACTTTGTTTGTTTGATTGTAATGAATAGGCTCAAAAACTACTGGACCGATTTTAAAAATTCTTTCACCATTCGAAAGCTACATTATCCACGAGTAACATAGGCTATATTTTATATGAAATATATTTGATAAATAGATTTTGAGGCGGTACAAAGTTTGCGGGGTCAGCTAGTAATTAGTATAGGAGTAGCAAACGATCACGCAGTGCACCTGATGGTAAGTGGCTACTGCCGCCCATGGACATCTGTAAACAACCCCAGATAGGATTAGATATTCCTACCTGAGGTCGGCCACAGATGCGCCGCTACCCCTGAGGACTAAGCTGAAACGCCTCGGATAAGTATGTCACCCTTCACACCAGAACACAGCAGCGCCTAACACTGCTGTTATACAGAAATTAGTGTGGCGGTGGTGCCGCCGGAGTCGAACAAGAATGAGTTCTACCACCTGTAAAATTAAAGTTTTGAAGCGCCATGGGAAAAAAGGTGAAACAATTTTTGTAACGGAAGTAGTTACGCTAAGGTTACATGCACTACGATAATAATTACTTATTTACTTACTATGATACTTTATTATATGTATTACACATATTAACATAAATATGATATGTATGTAGATGTGTATAGGTAATACAATACGATATAATGTGTTAATTACCTTTGAACCAATTATTATGTAATATTTATGTGTAATTGTGTATACCTATCTCTTATTAATTCTTTAGCCCTCCAGTACCCTTACGCTGTTTGTCCACCGCCACCGACACCGAGCCGATACAGATAATTAATGACGGCGCCGAAGTAGCGTACATACATTTACTATAGCAGCTTGTCCACCGCACGCCCGTCACCCGAGCACCGTCATCCCGGCCGCCGATATTCCGAGTAGATCGGCGTGACCGCTAGATCGGCACCGAGATTTAGACGGGCCGATGTGCCGGCAATGTAAAACACATTGGAACTTGTCCATACACTGCCGTCACACGCGTGACAGCTGGAACAAAATAAACCGCCGATATCGGTCGCGGTGGACAAATGACCTAGGGTACAGGTGAAACGGCTTGCACGGATTTTAATATATGAGGTGTCGTGGATTCGTCTAAATTGTGGGAATAACGTACTACCTGTAGGCTATACAGCCATACCCGGGGAGCGGCCGTGCTCCGACAGTCTCAGTTCGGAACTTGTACATATGCAGGATATTTAGAAAACGTCTGCTACTCCATATTGTAAAAAATAAATAAAAAATCTAAGTAGTTTCACTCTCGCTAAGATATTTTACTAATCTATTATCATTTAAAGGTCTTTAGGTTATAAAAATTGCACAACATATGTCGCTTATGTGTAACAATAAAGTTAATTACAGACAATGAATGGAATCTAATGAATTCTATAATAATTCATATTGATTACACCATAAGACAATTAAAATTACATTTAGATAATATGTGGAACTTTTTATGCTTTATCTTTTTGATATCAGGTTACAAGCTTATTAAAAGACTAGTTACGCCATGCGGTTTCACCCGCATTTACATGATATTACCTAGATCTTTTTTATAATCCGATCCACTAACTTAAAATATCCATAGATGACTTTCCATCAGGTAATGTCTGGCTTAAGTCCTAGTTATAGACATACTGTTTTTGACTACAAAATTAATACTGTTTCTACCTAAATATGATTTGTTTCTTTTATCTCTTTGATTCAGCGAATGAGCATGCAGTCCACCTGATGGTAAGTAGTCTCTGATACCCATGGACTTTGACTGTAAGAAAATTCTTATTGTCTTTGCATACTGTTGACATTAATATTTTATCTATGGTTTCAGAATAAACAAACTTTTATATGTCACTTTTTACTCAAACATTTTTAGCGAAAGTACAAACAAGAAAACTATTATGTCTTCGGAGGAGGCTTCGTGTTCTGACTGCAAACTTGAGATCATTCAAATTAGATGGACACAACTTTTAGTTAATTGGGTAAATCTTAATTTTTTTAAAGCAGAGCTAGTACTGTTCGATCGGAAGTATAGTCCGCGCCAAACTCCTAGTCCGCTCCGAAGTTGTTGCGCGCAGGTTTAGTTAGCATATACTCCGTAACGTAAGGGCACACTAACGCAGCTGTGTCCCCGTGGGCGAGAGTGGACGGGTACTGGTCCAGCGCTGTCTTCGTCCCGCTAATATCTACAATTTGTTGTTGCGACGCGACTCGTTCCTATATTCGGATCGGACTAGGAGTTTGGCGCGGACTTTACCACCGTCACGTTTCAGTGGGATAGTGTGGATTACGGCTGACTTTTTTATATTATGTCCACCTGATGTCTAGTGGACACTACCGCCTATCGACATCTGTAATGATCCCTAGATAAGATGAGAATACTACATAAACGTGGGCACAGGCATAGATATAAAATGTCATTGAGCACAGGTAGGTATATTGCTGCCCATGATGACTAAGTTGGAATGCCCCAGAAAAGTTTCTCTCCCTTACCACACCAAACCAAACCTTACCTTGACTTACATATGATGTAACCATCCTAGTTCTTAGGTGTAGCAACGTATCTAAGTTAGGTTTTAGATACTGTTGATGATACTTGGTCTATATAGAGTTGGTCACAGATGGCCATAGGCCATCTCTCTCTCATGACCTTTAACTATCAGGTCGACTGCAAGCTCAATCGCTGCTCCAGTCACCAATCTCCAGAATGGCTGGCGGTCGAACCTGGAACCCATTGAATCTGACCGATATGATAACTGCTCCTCCACGAGCCATTGTTAATAAAGAACTATGAATATAAATAATCATCATCAAACCTTTACCGTATACTTTGCTGGGCACGGGTCTCCTTAGAATGAGAAGGATTAAGCCATAGTCCACCGCGCTGGCCAAGTGCGTGTTGGTAGACTTCACATACCTTTGAAAACATTTTTTAAAGATTTCTGAGGTGAGCAGGTATCCTCACGATGTTTTTCTTCTCCGTTTAAGCAAGTGATAATTAATTTCTAAAACGCTCATAACTTTGAAAAATCTGAGGTTCGTGCCTGGGATTTAAATATCAGACCCCTCGATCAAGATGCCGAGTTTCTTAACCACTAGGCTATCACTGCTTTTTAATATTAATAACCTGCGTTCTAATTTCAGATAAACAAATGTGTCAGAACAAAGAAAAAATCCGATCAAATCGACATGAACACTTTGTATAAAATAATCAAGAAGTATAAAGAAGAAATATCTAATGATGAAACTGATAAGGCGTTGCTTTCCTCGAATGAAGTGGAACTGTTCATTAAATATAAATTTCCAATTGCAAGACTCGAGTAAGCTTCTTAGATTCTATTTTGAAGGTGGTAGAGCCTTTTTTAGTTCGACCGACGGCACCACCGCCGCACCTATTTCTGCCTAACAACAGCAGTGTTAAACGCTGCTGTGTTCTGGTTTGAAGGGTAAGGGAGACTTACTTTTTCGAGGCGGTCCAGCTCAGCCCCATTGGTAGCGGCGCATCTGTAGCCGACCTCAGGTACGAATCTAATCCTATCTGGGGTTGATTACAGATGTCCATGGGCGGCAGTAGCCACTTACCATCAGGTGGCATGCTCGTCTGCTTCTCCTATATTATAAAAAATGGATATCCGCAAAGTCTGATACAATTATCTAGTTTTCACTTCAAGAATCTTGTCACAGGAACTTATCAGAAGAGAAGGAAATGCCCAAGAAGTTATACATCATGGCGTCCATTCTTCTGTTCTACTGCTGTGTGAACTCTCAGTCCGGGAGAGTTGATGCTGACATCTGCGCTAAGCTGGACCAGAAAGAACAAGAGATGATCCTCAAATTCTGCGAGGTTCTGAGCGAGTGTGAAGTCACTGTTAACAATATTGATAATGCTATCAAAGGTTTGTAGATATGTTATAGACTTGCTTTAACCGCGGTTTTTCTCTATGCCTCGGTAGCTTTTTTGGGATACAAGGTACCCTAGGTCCTCATCTGAACTCCTGGCAATGTGTGCACAAAATTTCATTACAATCGGTTTTGTAGTGAGGGCGTGAAAGTGTAACAAACAAACTCACATTTATAATATTAGTTAGAAGGTTAGTATTAGTTTCTGCCTGTGACTTTGCATGCATTTCACCTGTTTTTAAGTGCCTACTGCCGCCCACGGGCATCGATAATCAACACCAGTTAAGCTTAGAGTCCTACCTGAGGTCTCAGATGCGTTCCCCTCTAAGAATGAGAGTTGATCCGAAGTCCACCTTGCTAGAAGAAGATTGGTAGACTGCACACACCTTTGTAAATTTTGAGATAAAACTCTTAGGCGTGGGTATTTAAGGTCTTTTCTTTTATTATTTTATTTTTCGAAGAACCGACGTGCATGCACAGTATACGAACCTTGGACCTCTTGATTGAAAGGCTGATGCTACTTGGCCCCCACTGTTTATAAGTTTTACTAAAGCCTATTTAAAATGCGATAAGGTGGAAAAAAATGGTGTTATATTTTAAAGCACAAATTTATGCTACGATAATTACATTTATACAATAATTGGACCTTGTAGCTACATATTACAAGATCTATACATTGATATGTATAATAATAGTGGAAGATTTGTTTGTCTGTACGTCGAATATATTTGTAGTAAAAGTTACGAGTAAGAATTGAGAAGTAATAAAAGCAATTTCTATCTTAAAATTTTTGTCTGTATGTTTGTCTGTGTGTTTGAAATTTAATGAAACCAAAACGACTTAATTGAATTAAGTGGATTAATAATATATTAATTGTTCGTATCTTGACTTAATATTTATCGTAGAAATTGATCAAAATCTATTTATATTATTTTGTATAATATAGGAGTAGCAGGTGAGCATACAGTTCACTTGCGATTACGTGGCTACCGCCCATGGACATCTAATTATCCCCAGATAAAATTAGATACCTACCTGAGGTCGCCCACAAATATGCCGCTACCCCTGAGGACTAATCTGGATTGCCTCGAAAAAGCTTGTCTCCCTTACCATACCTTTCAAACCAGAACACAACAGCGCTTAACACTGCTGTTATAACAGAAAAAGGTGTGGCGGTGGTGCCGCCGGAGTCGAAAAAAATACGCTAAAAATGCTTTCTACATTCACAGCCCCCACACTAGGATTCCCTGTATCGTGGGTGCTATGGATACACACAGAGACGATTACACAAACACCCAGACCCAGAAACGGAAACCTAAATTGAGGCTGTTTGTAAAAACTATTGTAAAAACTATTTACAATATGGAGAAAAGTAAAAGTGTACAGTCCGCTCTGAAGTTGTTGCGACCAGGTGTAGTCATACAATTTACTATGGCGACGCGATTCATTTCTATATTCAGAGCGGACTAGCAGTTTTACGCTGACTATACAACATTTTTAAATTACGAAAACAGTCAAAAAATTTTAAAATGCAGTTAAGCCACTCTTATTCTAGCAGCCTCAATTCATCAGTTACATTTCTGTCTGGCCGGGGATCGAACCCTGCGCGTGATTTTATTAACCGGATAAAGTCGCAGTTACTCGTAACATAATTCTTCAATTAGGTCCAATAATTTTTTTACAATCAAACATAATCGTTTTGTGGTCGGTGCACTTTTTATAGCATTCCATAATCAAGTTTTAATGTACGGAGACATAAATACTTGTGTGTTTAGTCATATTTAATTAAAGTATAATCGTTAGCTTAGTGCTAAGGGCAGTGAGTCACACTAGAGGTCCGAGGTTCGAATAATTTAGCTCTGATTTTGATGATGTGTACTAAAACTAAAAATCTATTTTGAAAATTCTTCTGTATTTTACCACTTTTCTACCAAAATATTTTTCTTTGGTTTGGCAACATTCCACGACGGTTTTTAAGTTTTACTCTTTTAAATATAAAAACACTTAAAGGGTGCCCCTTTCTACTCTCTAGATAAAGTCTAGCCCATCATCAACGACCCTTACTGTCCCACTGCTGGGCACGGGTCTCCTCTCATAATGAGAAGGATTAAGCCATAGTCCACCGCGCTGGCCAAGTGCGTATTGGTGGACTTCATATACCTTTGAGATATTTTTTTTATAAATCTCTCTGGTATGCACGTTTCCTCATGATGTTTTTCCTTCACCATTTAGCAAGTGATAATTAATTTCTAATACGCACATAACTTCGAAATATCAGAGGTGCGTGCTTGGGATTTTAACCTCGGACCCCTCGATCGAGAGGCCGAGTCTCTTAAGCACTAGGCTATCACTGCTATAATAGTCCAAAGCACTAGGAAAGCTGGGACCTATTTTAACAAAACGTTGTATAAAACAGTTTTATCGAGATTTACATGAATTTTGTAAAACTAATACCATAGACTTATTTATTTATATGCAAAGTTATACATTATTCATAAAGATATAAAATAAAATTTTGAAAAGTGATTTAAATATTATTTATGTAATTTATTATTAAACTGTTACAGAAGCCTGTGAAGTTTTGGAGCCGATAAAGAAAATAGCAAAAACAGAACCCAAAGTCAAAATCAAAAAGCCTAAAGTGTCAACTGACGGCGAATCCGCGGAATCGGTAGCGTCTACAAAAAACCCACAAATTGCCGACGAAAAGAAAAAAGTCACCATTCAACCTAATATAGACAAAAAAGAGCAACCGCTGATCAAATTCAAGTCATCGATAACAGTGTTACCATCAGTGGTGACTGATACGTCGTCGTACTCGAAGTCATCAGCTGAACACTTCTCGGATGTGTCAGAGTTAAGTGAAAATACCAAGAGAGCAGAGGAAGATGAAGTTATTGCTTCTAACTCCAAAGAAACCACTGTTGAAAGGGCAGAAGTTGTGAAGGATTCTTTCGTCAAAGGTTCAGAAGTTGAGGAGGATTCCGGTGATCAAAGTGATTTTTTTATTATTACTTAATAAGGTTTCTATTTCTATTTTGTCATTGTAGGATATATTTTACCCGAGTGTGGAGGGTAATGCAGGGTACTCGTACACCCTGCTGTTACAACAAAGGATATATTTTCCAGAAGTTTTGTCCAATAGTTTTTGTAATAGTTCTCTTGTTATAACACAAATATACTTACCTAGTCCCAAGGGATGATTTTACATAAAACCTAACTTAGTGCTCATCTAGTTTATTATCTAGTTCTCGAGGCCTATAAGAAATAAGACCTTAAGATTAAAGATTAGTTTCCTTACTACGCATCATTCTCAGAGCGACGCTGCCAACCGGAGTGTGCGTGCACCAGATGCAGTTCCTCTGGACCTTGCTGCGGAGACCCTGGGTCCTCCATGGACCAGTGCAAGGAGTGCAAAGAGAAGCCGAAGCAACATGTTCGACTGAAGGATTTCAGTGATATGCCACAAAAAAGGTAAAGTTATAGTCACTATCATGATTTTAATGTATAAAGGCCAATTTTTATAGTTTTTGAGTTTTTGTGTATGTTATAAATAGAAGATAAGATGGAAATATTGTAAAAATACTGTTGTCGAAATACTGTGGCGAGACGAGACACAATGTTAAGTGACGGTAATTTTAAGAGATTGATAAGAGAGAAATTTTGAATATTATATAACGATTACCTGCAATATAATCCTCATGAGGTAGGAAAGCTACGTGGCCAATCACTGGTTCATTTTACTTATACAGAATTTAAGTTCTGTACATTTAATTAAAATGTTCATGTCTCTTATGAAATTAGACAACTTCTCTTCGTAGACAAAAATTGTCAAATGTTGATCTTTGGTAGGGAAAACGTTGGATAGATCAATTATTAATAAAGGACGTGAGTGAGAACAATGTAGCCACGTTCTTATTTTTTTCTTGATATGTGAAGATGGATATAGTTATAGCTAAAGAACTTTATCATCAGGCCGAGGTACATGAACAACTGGAAGTTGTACCTGGTGCTGGTGATAGGGACGCTATTGGCGATACTTCTCATAATCACGATATACATGATGCCGCCGAAGAAGGAAGATGAGGTTTTCAAACGGAAACGCAGCGATGAAACCGTGTAAGTTATTTATTGGTTGTGGGGTGTCAGACATGCTGAAACATATCACTCAGAGAGAGGATGCTAGGCTATAAATCACCGTGATGTCCAGGTGCGAATTGATAGACATAATTTACCCAAGAGAACTTTATTTTAAATTTTCCAAGCGTGCTTTCTTCCGTTTGTTTTTCTTTCACCGTTTAAACAACTGATAGTTTTATTTCTTTATCTGTTCTTGTAATGTCTAATCATCTAAGTTTTATATTAATTGTAGGAATGATTTTGATGTTTTGGTGTTTCGACTTCCAGAGCATTCTATCCAGATTGGGCATGGGAATGTAAGAAAAATTTGTGCCAAAAAGTCTTTCGACCAACTTCGAACTCTAGTATTCATAATTCCTTAAGCCGTTGTACCTTGCTATGCATGGGGCCACAACTATGGCCGTACCCTATCGGCTACACTCATTTCAGTAAAACCATAACAGGACTGACTACAGACAAGCTCGAATACAAATTCCAAGCAATACCATCAGATATTGTCCGCCAATATCTCGCTGAAGCTTTCAAACTCTTCATTAAGGATCTGATTAGACTAGAGAAGATACATTCTAAGCCCAAAAACCGTACTGATTTGACGGTTAGAAAAATGTCCATAGAAATAGAAGTAGACAATGACGCAGACCCAAGAATAAGGGTTAATACTGATGAAACGTATACACTAAAGATGGATACTAAAGATAAGAGATTGCTAATAAGATTATCATCGGCATCCTTCTGTGGAGTGAGACATGGGTTAGAAACTTTAAGCCAACTAATTCTTTTGGACCAAACCTCAGGTTTTTTGATAACGGTGTCCAGTGCGACAATAAAAGATGGACCAAGCTACAAATACAGAGGACTCATGATCGACACTGGAAGAAATTTCATACCAATTTCTGATTTGATGAGAACTGTAGATGGTATGGCGAGCTGCAAACTAAACACGTTTCATTGGAGAATCTCAGACGTAGCTAGTTTTCCTTTACATATACCAGAGATACCTGAACTGTTTGAGTATGGCCCGTACGATAGATCTATGGTGTACACGAAAGACGATGTCAAGGCTCTGGTAGAAAGAGCTGGGTTTCGAGGAATACGAGTGCTGATAGAAGTAGCCATGCCTGGACCAGTTGGCAGACCTTGGTCATGGTCCAAAGATACCAGTTGTCCACGACAGACTGACAACGACACTTGCGATAATGTACTTTGTCTACGATTCAAGATGAAAGATTCGTTATTTGATGCTCTACAAGTAATTTATTCAGTGATTTTGGATTTGACTAAAGTGGATGATGTGTTTCATTTGAGTGATGGTGTGTTTTCTATGTCCAATTGCTTTTTCCTCATGGAAGATAGGGAAGGGTTTTTGGATAAGGCGTTAGAACGATTGAAGCTGGCTAACGGTGGCTTTCTTCCAAGGCTACCCATTATTTGGTATACGTCTCATTTGGCGAGAGATTTTGAAGCTAAAACTTGGGAAAGGTATGGAGTACAGCTGAATGACTGGAATCCTGCGTTATCAAATCCATTCTTGAGTAAGTTTAGAGTGATCCATTCAGCTAAATGGGATTTGTCGTGTGAGATGAAGAAAAAACGGTGTGTTAAATATAGGTAATCATTGTCTTGTCTTTGTTAAATACAGTCAGGCTAAAATAATGAATTTATACTTAACTAGGGAATAATAATAGGCGTATAAGAAATAAAAATAAAATTCAATAGCAAACCAGTGGATACTGTTTTAAAAATAATTCAAGCGATGTGTATCTTTATGTAGAACTTGGCAAGAAATGTATACATGGAAATCTTGGCGCAACTTGGAGGTATTCACCGTTGAAGGAGGAGAAGCTCTCCTTTGGACGGACTTAGTCGATTCTGGTATTGTTTGATATTCATTATATACATCGTTATCACCATCTAGTGAACATATGGATGTAGTAGAATCCTTTGTGGTTCGACTCCGGCGGCACCACCGCCACATCTATTTTTGTCCCATAACAGCACTGTTAAACGTTGCTGAGTTCTGGTTTGATCGCTGTTGTAAGGGAGACATACTTTTCCGAGGCGTTAACGATTAGTCCTCATGGGTAGCGCGCATCCGTGGCCTACCTCAGGTAAGAATATCTAATCCTATCTGGCGTTGATTACAGATGTCGATGGGTGGCAGTAGCCACTTACTCGTCTGCTATTCCTATGTTATTATAAAAAAAATGTCATTCACATGGAACTTTGATAGAAACTGTTTATTTACTCCAACGGGGGATATACCACTTCTGCACTTATTTCTACTATTTTACATCTGTATCTGCCTTATAACAGCAATGTCAAACGCTGCTCTGTGATATTTCAACGTAAAAAAGAGGTATTCTGACTAAGTCTTCATTAAGCAACACTTTTTTATCTTATGCTAGCTGACCCGGCAAACTTTGTACCGCCTCAAAATGTATTTATCAAATATATTTCATATAAAATATAGCCTATGTTACTCGTAGATAATGTATCTTTCGAATGGTGAAAGAATTTTAAAATCGGTCCCGTAGTTTTTGAGCCTATTCATTACAATCAAACAAACAAAGTTTTCCTCTTTATAATATTAGTATAGATAGAACTATAATCCTATCTGGAGTTGATTCACGTTCACGG
Organism: Epargyreus clarus clarus; assembly: GCA_014595695.2. Lineage (NCBI taxonomy): Eukaryota > Metazoa > Arthropoda > Insecta > Lepidoptera > Hesperiidae > Epargyreus > Epargyreus clarus. The sequence goes on from JACTTY020000019.1 coordinate 892,487, forward strand.
GTGGCAGTAGCCACTTGCCATCAGATGGTCTGCAAGCTGGTTTGCCACTTCAATCTCCAAACAAAATTATTAGCGTTTTCACCAGCTTTATCACTATGGTTAATATCATCGTCACATTTGTAATCGACATCATTCTCAATGTAACATTCATCATCATCACCAGCATTATTTCAACATCAGTCTCAATATGACATTCATCGTCATCATCATCATCATCAGTGTCATTATTGTTTTTTTTTTATAATATAAGAGTAGCAGACGAGCATGCAGTCCACCTGATGGTAAGTGGCTACTGCCGCCCATGGACATCTGTAATCAACCCCAGATAGGATTAGATATTCCTACCTGAGGTCGGCCACAGATGCGCCGCTACCCCTGAGGACTAAGCTGGAACGCCTCGGAAAAGTCTGTCTGCCTTACCACACCCTTCAAACCGGAACACAGCAGCGCTTAACACTGCTGTTATTGTTTACTTTTGCCTAACACTGCTGTTTCCAGGTAACCTAGACTATCATTTGTGGCCGCGGGCCGCCGCGGTCGCTGAACGGTTGTGGTCAGACGTGGTCGCAAACTCGAGTGCAAACCGCTACGTGTATACCAGGCTCGATACTCACAGGTACCTTAGTAGCCTATTGCTATCTTACACCTGTTATTAATCAATCTATCCAGTATTTACCGAACCAAAGTTCGAAATTTGAATTATCTAGATATTAGACTAGTGAGTATAGAAAATGATCAAATCAAAGTCAAGTTTCGATCTTTCGTAGATAAAACATTGGATAGATTGCTTATTAATAACGGGTTTCAGAGCCGCAGATATGCAGCAATTGAAACTTGATACAACATTATACAGCATGCAGTCGCTAAAACGCTACAGATGGATATTAAAGATACCACAACCGATCACACGAAGTAGGCAAAACATGATGCAACATCGATGTAATATGATATCATGCGATATTATATACATGCTATATTTACGAGGGCCGTTAATTTTAATGCTTTGCGGAAATCAAAGAAAAGGTTAGCAGCCTATAAACTTAAGTATTAAGTAGGTACTACGTGTAGGCAAACGGAGTTCTGGTCGCCACCCGACTAGGTGGACCTGAAGAAGACTGCGGGAAACCACTGGATTCAAAAGACATGAGACCGGTTGGAGTGGCGCCAATTGGGAGGCCTATGTCCAGCAGTGAAAAAAGGCTGATGGATGGATGAAACTTAAGTATACAAAAAGAAAGATTTTCTGTACCACTATTGATTGTAATTTGTGGCTATAACGGAAAGGACAACATCTATGATGATGATGATGATGAAGAAGACAAATTTTATTGTTTCAACAGATGGCGTATGCTGCTCCGTGGTGTGGAAGTGCAGCCGATATGGCCGGCCTGGTGCAGCTTCAATCCTGGCGCTTGTCTTGATAAAATTTACTAATAAACTCTTTACAATAATGGTAATTACGGTTTTATTGTGTGAACATTCTAGAAACAAACGTATAATATAATATAACCTTAATGTACTTATTGTCAAGATATTCGGAGAAAAACTATTTGTACAAGTTACCGCCGTCTTACATACATGATAAGACCTTCATAATCCTTAGGAGTGGCAACATATCTGTGATCGGCTTCTATCTTTTTCAGTCTTTGGGTGGCAGTGACCGCTTACCATCAGGTGGTCAGAAATCAAAACTCATCTTTATGTTTATTAAAAAATATAATATTTCACATCAAAAACGTCACTAAAAACGTAAGTCCAATACAAAATCTCCAATTCTTATATAGTCAAAACAAAATCCAAAAACTTCGGAATCAGAAGACCTCCTTTATCAGCTCCTTCACGTTGGAGACGGTGCCAAGGATGCAGAGGAAGGCACCGAAAACAAAGATAAAGATGAACTTCCACAACCGCCATTTGATGAACCCCAGCCCGGGGTCCTCCCAATCCAGGCAGAGCTCAATGAACGCTGGGTAGATGAAGCCCATGTTCGATATGCAAAAGGAACCGAGCTGAAAGGAAAAATATTTTTTAGAGAATTCGCTTCTGAACACGATGTTAGGTTCTGCATCCAAAGTGAAGAATCAGAATACTATTATGAAGTTTCCGATGTCTGTCCGTCTATCCGTTTGTCACAGGGCTCAATATTTTAAGGCGCAATAGATAGACACTTGAATTTTTGAAATGTAAAGCGAAAAAAGGGTTCAGTGTCTCGTTAAACGGCAAAATTTGAACTTGAGAACTTACGATTTTTATTTTAGTCTGGATGCTTGACATATTTGTCTATGCGTGTCCATGGCTTGCTTAGTAGCTTTAAATTTATAATATAGAACTAGCAAACTAGTATGTAGTCCACTTGATGGTTAGTGGCTACGGCAGCCTATGGGTACCTGTAGTCAACCTGAGAAAGCAAGTTCTAGAGGTCGGCCAAATATGCGTTTTTCCTTGCCTGTGGTTTAAGCTGGAATGCCTTTGCAAAGTATAGAAATACTTACAAAGTCTGGTTTGAATCGTGTGGTAAGGGGGTCGCCTTTCAAACCAGGACACAGCAGCGCTCAACACTGATGTTTTAGGCAAAAATAGTTTGGCAGTGGTTCCGAAGTCAAACAGAGTTAAGGTGCTACCATCTTCGTTCTACCAATGGTGGGCCACAGTTGCGTTGCTAATTGCAACTTTTAACTAAGTTGGAATACTTCGGATGTCTCCATTACCACACTAGTTAAGGCGCTGTCAGCCTTTAAAATAGATAGGTCTTCATACAAATACTTACCACACCAATAAACTTGGACACATTAGGAAATATAAGAGCAATCGTCGTGATGCCGCACACAAATATAGCTCTGTAGACACGCTCCCAGAACCAGTACTTATCGGGGTTGTAGCGTTTCTTGATGTAGTACCACACCAGCTCGAAGGGGATCCAAAAGTTGAGGGCGAAGGTCACGTAGATCATGAGCGCCATGAACACTTTCAGGATGATTGGGAAGCTGGAAATTGTGAGAAAATTTAGTAAAATAGCAATTCTTCTGACGTTTAGCGATAGAATAAACGTAAAGGAGATCTACGTGAGGAAATTGATGGTTAGATCACTGCCATAGATCCCAGAGTCCTCTACGCTACGGTGAGGGGGACTTAGTGGCTATAATCCCACATGATTTGGGGTCGCTCCATAACATCGGCCATCTGAAGATTTCGTCGACAAATAGAATTGGATTTTTAAATATAATTGGAAAAATAGCAGAGAGAGCCTAGAGGTGAAACTTGGCATTGCGTCTGAGATCGTCTTTCGTCGAATATCACACACCTCTATCTTTTCAGTAAAATGCGTATTATAAATTAAATATCACTTGCTTAAACGGCGAAGGAAAACAAGAGGAAACTTACACACCTGTACCCTTACCATGAGTTTTCAAAACATCCAACAATTTTATGTTACGTTTACGTAGCAATCCATTATTCTGTTCCGTTTGCTTCAGTAGACTGAGTAAACGTAACAATAATTAAGTGCTCAAGTGACGATTAACTTTTTGTCTCCCTGACATGTTCGCAAAAAAAGAGGATAAAACTTAAAACGCAATTTTGTCAATTTAGACATTTGTGCATACAATCCGCTAGGTGCGCTGATTAGAAAGTCTATGGGCAAATACGTAAACAAATATCAAAACAGTCATATTTGTCAAAACGTAAAATCTCATGGTAAGGGTACTGAGCTGACAGTACGATGTCTACTAAGGCTCTATTTACATTGGCGCGGAATGGAATGGAAGCTAATTTTTGCAAACAAATTCTGCATAGCATAATGAACTTTATGTCAATTGTGACAAAATCCACAGACGGCGCCGACAGTTGTTTAGGGAATTCTCGAGAATGCGCGAGGATTCCCCGGAAGAAACGCTATCTTTTTTGGCACGTATTTAGTTTGTACGTTCCACAATTGACATAAAGTTCATTATGCTATGCAGAATTTGTTTTCAAAAATTAGCCCGCGGCAATGGAAATTGAGCCTAACTCGCACTTTGCCACCGCGGGGCTATGGTTTAAACTCCTCACGTTTATAGGAAATCCGTGCCCAGCAGAAACAGTAATGGGTTGATCGTACACAGTACATAATTTATGATCTCTACTCACGTTTCTAATGGAAAGTTCACAGTTACCGGAGATTTCGACTTTTCTCCGAAGCCCCAGTAACCAAAAAATCCTACCGTTAATACTATTGATATCACAATTGACATTCCTGAAAGGAAAACAAAATCATCATTTATCGAATACTTATGTATTTATATAAATATCGTAGATAAAAATATCTTAACCAATTAGCTTAATGAGCACTCAATTAATAACCTACTTCTTTTTTAAACGGCGTGGTTCATTTATAAAACAGCTAAATCGCGTTACTTGTGAAAGTTCTAACTTATCTGATGTTTCGAAGTTACGAGTATGTGCGTATTAGAAATAAATCACTTGCTTAAACGCTTAAACGGTGAGGGAAAAAATCATGAGGGAATCTGCATACCTGAGAAATCTTAAAAAAAAGCTTCCAAAGATATGTGAAGTCTACCAATTCGGAATTGGCCAGCGCGGTGGACTATGGCCTAATCCTTCTCATTCTGAGAGGAGACCCGTGGCCGGCAATAGGACAGTAATGGGTTGATAATGATAAAGTTACCTCCAGCCAAAACCAAGCCAATCTTCTTCGGTTCCTCCATAGAGTTCTCTATAGCGAGCGTCGCACCTATCCCCTCCATACTGAACACACATACGCCCATGAACTCCAAGAGGCCTGACAGGTCTTTGAACACCGGCATCTCGCCCAACGACTGCTCTGACAACTTTACTGCATAGTAGATTGTTGCTCCGGCGACCGTCACTGAAAGTAACGTTTTAATTTATTTATAAAGAAGATCAAGAAGATCAAGTGTACTACATTGCATAACGATTGTGACACTTCATTGTAACTGTATTGACATTATTGTGCTTCTTCAATTCAATTTTATGTTTCTTTTTTTTTCCATTAACTTGATTGTAGTCTACACCTATAATTATAGTGGCATTAAGCTAGCCCCTTATGTGTTTTGTTGTACCTTAACTGTATAAATGTTCATTATGTTGGTGTTCAATAAAAAATAAATAAATAAAGAAATAAATATTTCTATTGCTTTTTTATTATATTATCATTTTACAAGGGAGTATGGATATTTAATATTATTGTAGGTACTATTGGTGTTGTCCCTGTAGTTCCGGGACTAGAATAGGGCTACGGTATCCCCTGCCTGTCGTAAGAGGCGACTAAAAGGTGGCTTCCGGGGTTGCGGGCGGTAAGAGTGGGAGCTCGAACCGTCCAGTAAGCGACCCCGGGAAGGACGGCGGTATGTGTGGTCGCATACCGTCGTGAACACCAGATGGTTTGGGAGGAGCGAAACCTGCTCTCCCAGGGCAGAGCCCGATTGGGGCATCGCGCTTGGAGGACTCCGGTTGTGTTCCGTCGGAGATCCCGGAGTTCTCCAACAAGCGTTGAGGACGGCCACCGGGGGGGTTTTAGTGCGGTAAAAATCCCACATAACCCGGCGTCGCTCCCACGTCGTCGGGTACCTTTTGAAGGTTTCCCCCTCGTTAAAAACAATGTACTATTGGTGTACCCTGAGTGTTTTTGTATTTAACATTTATTTTATATGTGTATATTGCTTACAGGTTTTAAGATTTCTGCCTTCCTTTTTTTATTTCTTTCATAATTATTTGTGTGTAAGTTACTTCTCTCTAGGTTAATAATTAGGTATGCATGTGTGTTAAATGAAAAGCAAGCAATACTATTGGTTACACACATCAACAACTTAGCTATCTTGTACATTTCTGATAAATAGCCACCTACGAGACAGATAATGTAACATACTCTTATACAAATTTATTTTTCATGCCTTACCATCAAAAAATTCCAATTATATACCCATAACAATAAAGCTAATAGAAAACTGCTTAAGTATAGAATCACAACGCAACATAATTTCCAAATATCCATAAAAATTCGACGACCCGCGTGGCGGAGCGGTCACCATGCATGTCTGACGCGCAGAGGGTCCCGGGTTCGATCCCCGGTCAGACAGATATCTAAATTATGAATTAAGATTTCTGTTTCTGGGTCTGGGTGTTTGTGTATTTGTCTCTGTGTGTGTCCATAGCGCTCACGATACAGGGAATCCTAGTGTGGGGCTGTGAGTGTAGAAAGCGTTTTTTTAATATCTCGACACGCCTACAAGAATGTCTACCCCAAATATCAAACCAACTTACCAATAAAGAAATCAGCGACGAGCGAAAACGGCGCCAGATACTTTAGGCTGGTGATCATGCAAATCAAGATGCAAGGTATGAGGAGGGTGGCTATGAACACCCTGATGGGGGTGCCCTCGCCCTCCCTTATCTCCTCCACGTTCTCGATCAGCTGTTTCATTGTTCTCGCAATCATGACTTGGTACACGCAACAGGAACCGAATAGGTCCACGGCAATTGTGAAGTCTACCGCGTACCTAAAATTGTTTTATTTATTTATTTGTGTACACAGAAACATAATAAAAAAGAGCATTACAAATAAATATAGTACAGAGGACTACTTATTCCAAACTGTTTTTTTTTCCATCAGCCCCTTTGGTCGGAAAATTTATATGATAGGCAAACATAGTGTGCACAAAATAGATATGGTAACATAGATATCATAGACATATAAATAAATACACAAAATATATACATATATAAACATACACATATATAATTAATTATGACAGAGATAAGTGATCTTTTAATTTTCTTTCAAACAAAGAGATAGTGTTAGAGAGACGAATATGGCGCGGTAGTGAATTCCATAATCTAACTGCATGAACGGAAAAGGAGTGAGAGTAGAAAGAAGTTTTGTTAAAATTATGCAAATATTATGCAAATAAAATTATGCAAATAAAAACCTTAACTGTTTATGAATTCTTTTTTAATTTTAGGGTAGCAGACGATCATGCAGTCCGCCTGATGATAAGTGGCTACTGCCGCCCATGGACATTTGTAATCTATCCCACATGAGGTTATATTCCTACCTAAGGTCGGCCACAGACACGCCGTTACCCCTGAGGATTAAGCAGGAATACCTCGAAAAAAATATCTCTCTTAGAACATCCTCAGAACGCAGAGGGACTAAATTTGAATGCCTCGAAAAAATTGTTACTACATCCTTCGAACCAGAACACAGCGGCGCTTACACTGCTGTTATTATGAACAAATAGGTACAGTGATAGCCTAGTGGTTAAGAAACGCGGCCTCTTGATCGAGGGGTCCGAGGTTCAAATCCCAGGCACGCACCTCTGATTTTTCAAACTTATATGCGTATTAGAAGTTAATTATCATTTGCTTAAACGGTGAAGGAGAACATCGTGAGGAAACCTGCGTACCTGAGAATCCTTGTTTTCAAAGGTATGTGATAAGTCTACCAACTCGCACTTGGCCAGCGCGGTGGATTATGGCCTAATCCTTTTCATTCTGAGAGGAGAACCGTACCCAGCAGTGGGACATTAATGGGTTGATGACAACGAGGTATGGTGGTGGTGCCGACGGAGTTGAATTACAGAGGGTTCTATCACCTGCATCATTGTATTGTAACAGTTACCTGAAGCAAGTACTGTATTGCTTGAGTTTCTCAAAGGGTCCCGTGGATAAGGCAGCTTCGGCCAAGTCTGGATACGTCATCGACGGCACTTGCACGCGACCATACATCTTCTGTGCTGATCTCGCTAAGATCTAGGCAGTATATTATAAAAACGGTTAGAAATGGGTGTTTTTGGATATAAAAACATTTGTATGTTACGTTAGTGCTACCGTAGTCAGACTACGATAAGTTTTAACTACTTTCGTTAAGGATGCAATTCATCTGATGGTGATTACTGCCGCCCATTGATATATTGTGTGTGTGAACACCTTCTATTGTACTTTAAACCGATAACAAATACGTTGCTACTCCTGAGGTCAGAGATGGTCACCTCATAAGCGGTCGTAAGTTAGCCGGCATCCAAACCCTTGCACCGATACGCAAAACTGCTTCAAGCTAGAAAACGGTCTAGCAGTGGCAGTCCCTGGTCAAAGTATACTGGCTCTACCACTTTCAAATCACCTTGTTCGAGGTAATGGTGTGGTAAGGAGACTTAGTTTAGTCTTCTGGAATAGCAACACATCTATGGTCCTCAGGGTTCTGATATTATCTAAGGTAGATTACAGACATCCATGGGCGGCAGTTGTTACTTACCGTCAGGTGAAATGCATGCTTGTTTATTACTTACATAGAATATAACAAAAAATCTAATTCAACATCATATCTGAGATACTCACATACATACAATAGCTGACGAAGAGCCCGAATATGATAGTGAGAACCAGTGAAGTCCAGAGGCCACATTGCTTGTAGGCCTCGTGGATAGCCACTACTCCGCCACCAAGGCAACTCTTGATCAAGTGACCTATGGACTCTACCACACTGGAAAATAAAAATTAATTAAAAGAAATTTTGGATAAAAATGCCAACTGTCGTGATGAAGAACCATGGCAAAAGTCATCGCACTGGTTTGAAACGTAGAGGGTGTGGGTTCGATTCTCGGCCAGCACAATTATAACTGATTTTAAAACATTTTATGTTGGCAGCATGATTTTGACTGCTGCTTCCAAACCACTTTAGGGCAAGATAACAATTGGAGCGCCATTGTAGCAAATTTTTCATATTCACAGGAGAGGAACCAGGGAAAGAACCTACATAATACTTTTTCATATGAATCCCATGCCCGTTCAACTCTATCGGGTGAGTTGGCACGATCGTTGTAAGAGGCTGCCCTAGATGTCTATAATTAATCCTAGATAAGATTAGATTGCTACGTGAGTCGGCCACAGATGCGTCGCTACCCCTGAGGACTAAGCTTTTTATCCCGCTTGGTATATCAAGCGGTTTCTCTGAGTTTCTGCTGTTTTAAGGTCGCAAATTTATATGAGTGGCCCTGAGGACTAAGCTGGAATGCCTCGGAAAAGTATGCCTCCCGTACCACACCCTTCAAACCAGAACACAACAGTTAACGCTGCTATTATTAGGGAGAAATAGATGTGATGGTGCCCCCGGTGTCGAACCAACTTCTACCAACTTTAAGTAATAATCACCCCTCGCCGAAGGATGAAGTTCCATCCATATCAACTGGACCTGTGGGGATATCCCCGGTTCCGTTTTAATCGTTCATTTTTGCCGCGTAAAATGTGGAATGAACTTCCTCCTGAGGTATTCCCTCAGGACTATGATATGGTGCTCTTCAAGAGGGGTGTAAAAGAGCTCTCCTTCAAAGCCGGTGATGCATTGGCGACTTCTCTGGTGTTGCAAATGTCCATAGGCGACGGTGACTGCTTTCCATCAGGTGGCCCGTCTGCCTTATCTTTATATATATATTTCTTATGTGCGTGTGTATGTCACTGAACTCCTCCTAAACGACTGGACTGATTATGATGAAATTTGTTGTGTTTGTTCAAGGGGACTTGAGAATGGTTTAGATTCACAATTTAGTCCGTGGGAAAACGTTTTTTTAATAATTTTTTAATTCGTAAGTAGTTATAGAATCGCAAACAATGCATTTGATCAAGTGATGATCTTTAGCAAAGTTGTTGTCCAAGAGCCCACGAAGGTTTGGGAGTTGGTAAGACCAATTTTCGACAGATGGCATCACTGTCATTCCAATGCAAGTACAAATTTTCCGTTTTATGTATGTCATATTATTTCTTTAAAATGCGGGCGAAGCCGCGGGCACCACTGTAGTGTATGTATATACAAAATATCAAATTTACGTAGTCTTTTTCCCGGGTGGTCGTGCATCTCTGAAGTTGTAGTTCTTCGCCTCCTGGCCTCTGGCTACGATCTTAAACCGATGGGGTATGGCCGGGTTAGCACTGCGCGTCGGCGAACTGTGGTGTGACTGGAGGGGTGAGGGTGGGTTAGTACTACTTTGTTCTTAATAGGCCCAAAAGGAATATAAAAGGAATTCATGTTAAAGATGACAAAACGCTCAAAATAGGTTTAATCGAAGAAATTTTTAGAAGGGATCGAATTTTTTTTGACGGCCAAAGTGTTACAATATGATGAGAATTGTTTTATCATTATCATTTAAAATTTCTTTAATAAATAACTGTTTTTCGCTAGAAAACAAATTTTTCATAACTATTCGATCCTCTTAATATTTAACATTATCAAGTAGGTGCTACCATCAGTAACCCTTACCATGAGTTTTCACGTTTTGACAAATATGACTGTTTTGGTATTTGTTTACGTATTTGCCCATACTATTTCCAATCAGCGCCCCTAGCGGATTGTATCAGTGGCAGTAACGTAACAATAAATGTCTAAATTGACAAAATGGCGCTTTATGATTTGTCACTCTTTTTTGCGAACATGTGAGGCAGACAAAAAGACTTGACCACTTACTTATTGTTACGTTTACTCAGTCTACTGAAGCAAACGGAACAGAATAATGGATTGAGTAAACGTAAAGTAAAATTGTGGGATGTTTTGAAAACTCAAGGTAAGGGTACAGGTGGACTGCAAACTAATGTTTTATTTTACTTTATTACTTAATATTAACTCTAGATAGATTATGAAATTGTAAATGTTGGTTTAAATATAAATATTTTATTGTTTAAATACCTGTATTCGCTGTAAGGGCTGTTGACTGTGATTATTGGCTACTGAGCCTGTTTCCTATAAAAAAAAAAACATTATGTTAATTTTAGAGTTTTGTACATCCATCAAATGAATTTCTTATACGGTCTTTATCTATTCACCTGTCCGGGTTATCATTGGACAGCAATCTTCAAGTGCCGGCTCTTTTTTAAATTAGCTATAGGACTTTCAGTACCTCTGATGGTTATCTATCGCTGGGACGTCTTACCCTCCGGGCGCACATATATTGCGGCAATGTCAACATAAGGGCGGTGGGCAGGAATTTCGGGTCTCGAGGGTACCCTCTTTGCCCGGGCAGATTCTCAGGTGGTCAAATGCCCCCTGGATTTTTAATATTAATTCATAATAGTATAATGTTATTTAAAACATTATAATATAACGAACAAGTATAAAAAATAGACCAACCCCACTGTTTAGTGGGTGGTTCGGTACTTATCGCGTCGTTATACCGAGCGGACGGTCGGCCCCCTGGTGGTCGGGGGTCGCCAGCCCTGGGAGCTCCCGCGGGAGCGGGCGCCCCGTAGGTGGTCGATCGTTAGGGGCGCGAACCCCTTTAAATGGGAGTATGGTCCGGCCTCCGCCCGCTCATACATTGAGCGTCTGATGGTTAGAGGTCATGGCTGCCCATGGACATCTGTAACTAACTCCAGAAGCCCTACTATGAATACGTCTAAATACAAGTTCTACCTAAAGTTGATGAAAGATGCTTTACCACTACCTACTGACGACAAAGATGGTCGCCTCCTTTTTTATAATATATTATAGGAGTAGCAGACGAGCATGCAGTCCACCTGATGGTAAGTGGCTACTGCCGCCCATGGACATCTGTAATCAACCAGATAGGATTAGATATTCCTACCTGAGCTCGGCCACAGATGCACCGCTACCCCTGAGGGCTAAGCTGGAACGCCTTGGAAAAGTTTGTCTCCCTTACCACACCCTTCACAACGGAACACAGTAGCGCTTAACACTGCTGTTTTTTCGGGCAGAAATAGGTGTGGCGGTGGTGCCGCCGGAGTCGAACCACAAAGGGTTCTACCAACTTTAATGTGTAAGTTACTAAATCTAGTAAAATTAAACTAATGGTGAAAGAAATCATCATCAACCCGTTACTATCCCACTGCTGGGCACGGGTTTCCTCTCAGAGTGAGAAGGATTAGGCCATAGTCCACCGCGCTGGCCAAGTGCGTATTGGTAGACTTCACATATTTGAGATTTTTTTTTTAATATAAAATCTCTCAGGTGTGTAGGTTTCCTCACGATGTTTTCCGGTGAAGGAAAGGGAACATCTTATTAGTAGCGACTTTATACAAGCAGGGTAAATAAGACAGGGTAAAATATGTCAAGACAGGGTAGAAACAGAAACAACTAGAAAATAATCTTTTCAACTAAAAATAAATTCAAAATGAAGTACTTACTGGTGTATTAACCATTTTTCACGATACACTATACCCACAAAATTTATTTAAAATAACCAAGAACGTATTTGCAAAAAATATAGAAAAGAAAACACATTTTCAAAAAAACTCTATCAAAATAATATTTTATTAGTCACGCCTAACAAAATTCTGACAGAGTATAGAAGTTGTCAAAAATAAAGAAGAATTTTAATACTGAAAAGAGTATTTTAAGCCAGATTTTTAAGTTTTAATTTTAGGTATACTTGCCAACCTATCACAGATTCAAGTGTGTGGATAGAGTGTTTGTCGTGTTTGACTTGGTTTGTGTAGGTTTGTAATCGCTTGTAGTGTAGCTTTTGATCAAGTAAAGTTTTGTTGATATTTGGAGTTTACGGAAATACCAACCATGAGGTCCTGTATTTGAAGGTGGTTCGACTCGACTCCAGCGGGACCACCGCCACACCTATTTCTGCCTAATAACAGCAGTGTTAGTGCTGTGTTCCGGTTTGAAGGGTGTGGTAAGGGAGACAAACTTTTCCGAGGCGTTCCAGCTTAGTCCTCAGGGGTAGCGGCGCATCTGTGGTCAACCTCAGTTAGGAATATCTGATCCTATCTGCGGTTGATTACAGATGTCCATTGGCGGCAGTAGCCACTTACCATCAGGTGGACTGCATGCTCGACTGCTACTCCTATATTATAAAAAAAAAAATTAAAATCTTTAGGGTTCGATTTTCCAAATATGGTGAACTTTTAATCTTTTTACTTTTAACCAAAAAACCTAAATAATACAATTTCATAGTGATTGCTTAAAAATGACTAATTTTTGAACAAATTATATCATAGTTTATATCTTAGCCACGTAAGCATAGATTTCCCACGAACAGTGAAGTGTTTCATTATTTCTAACCGGAAGGTCAAATAACAATTTTCGAAGATTTAGTTTTAAAATAAACTATTTTTGAAACAAACATTCATCCCTGACTTTACTTTAGGGATGGAAAGTTTCATCACGACTGTACACAGCAGCAGCGAATTTGATCATTACTTACAATTACTTATTTATAACTAATGGAAGTTTAATTATCAACAAGCATAGTAAGAATATAAATAAAAATGTTTAAATGGAAAGGTTTACAAATAAAACAAAATTATGTCGTGTATAATTATTTACAAACATTAATTATTATTTATTTAAGACCAAAATATCACCTTCCACGATTTAATACAAAGAAGGCACAGACATAAGTAGTTGTACATGAAATAAATTGTTATAATATTGTTTAAAAATAATACATTATATCGGAACGCACCAGAAAAAAACAGTTTAATAACGGCTTTTAATAACGTTACGTTATCTGCTATTTAAACGATATATTTTTGTAAAATTATATTCTACTTTTAAAAACGCTATTTAGCAGCAACTCTTTTTATACAATTAAAAAAAATTGTCAACGTAATTAAGAATTCTTTAAATATTGTTTTTAAATTAACATGATTTTTAATGTGGTTCCGATAAAATAAGGAAATGATAAGAAAATACCTGTTTGAAATTTGTGTATCCTTTAAATAAATTATAATAACTAAGCTAATAGCAACAATGTAAATGAAACGAGGATAGGTAATTTAACTTGAAATCACTGTAACGTAATGATTATAAATCCAAAAAGTATACGTTTCATAATTTCATTAAAATTCATAGAATTACTGTCACCACAGAATTTCAATTATTATTATAATTATACAGATACAGGGTAACTTGTACTATGTGTTTCTCATTACATCAATAATCTCCTTACCAACTATTATGAGAATAATAATGCGTTTTAAATACTATTAAATTTTAATATAAAAGCAGCCTGAGAAATGCATTTAATAGTGAATATTTCTCATTTTCACTTTATTAATATATTAATTGGGGTTTTAATTTATTTTAAGCCATTGTAACATTTAAGACTAGCAAGTAATAACTATAAAATACAATAATGATGGATGATACCATATAAAAGGGTAAAGCACCTTATTTGGAACTACATGTATTACAAAATAGGCACATCGTATTGTAACTAACTGGTAAGGTCATATTCTTAACTGTACTTCGCTATATAACTGGGTAGTATGGCATCTAAACTTGACTTTATTAAACTACAGTCAAATTGGACTATTTCAGCGGTCATACATACATATAATAATTTGTATTTTTAAATTAACATAACAATATGTATATACTGTGACCTACATAAGCGAACGGTAATGACATCTACCGCATAAATATTATAATAAGCATTACAAATTATTAATAAACTATAATAAAACTATATATGATACTTAATTACACTTTGGTAATTTACCTACAATTTTAATACTAAAATTAATATGAGAAAACAGATTAAAATAAACGGAAATACGTTATATTAAGCGAATCATAATTTTAATAATAAACAGTAGTTCTTAATTAAGTTACTGCTTATTTCATGATTAAAACAAACTAAATGTAATATTTACAGAAATAAAACATTAAATTATAGAAAGGAATAAAGCTGTTTAGTGGAAATTGGTTTTAATACAATTTTATATTTTGAAAATAGCCGATTACAAAATTTAAGTAACTTGGCGTTGATTTTATAAGATTACGTCTTTTGTTACATTAGAAATAAATACAAATAATGCAATAAAACTGGGAATTTTCAGTATAATTCGTGTAAAAAAAAAACAAAAAATGCATTTCATAAAATGCTAATAATGCGAATTGTCAATTAAAAAATAATAATCGAAGTGAGAAATGTGATAATTTCTAGAAAATACTACTTGAAGTTCTACTAAAATTTAAAAAACAGCATTACTACATCAAAAAGCAGTTTATACATTCAAATTCAACACAGCGAAGGTAAAACGTTTTATTTTTTATAACCACCAATACTTGTCTAGTGTTATCCGTGCCGATGAAGAGTGAACTTGAAAATAACGTCAGTATCATATCCTATAGGATTCGTGAAGTTTCTATTTCATCACAATAATTTATGACTTTCTTTACGTATATAATGGCTTTCGTTTATTATAACATTTTTTGTACTAAGCGTTATAAAATACTGTTATAACGCTATTAAAAATAACACGCTATGTAGCGCGTAATGTTATATCGTTAAAATAGCGCGTCATTATGCGCTGTTCGTTTAAATAAATTTTCAACTTCACTCTTAAGGCCGTCGATTAATAAATAATTAAAAAGCTATAATTTAGAGCATTCGCACGAGAAGATACATGAAAGTGGTGGAAAGCAACACGATGGACACTGGGCGCTCGGAATGGGCTCCACTGTTCAGGTCTCGGTACACTGTGAAGAAAACACATTTTTATTAAGTTGAGGCAATATAGAAGCATTTTTTTATGATAAAGAAGTAGCAGACGAGCATGCAGTCCACCTTATGGTAAGCCACTGCCGCCCATGGGCATCCGTAATCAACCCCATATAGGATTAGATATTCGTTCCTGAGGTCGGTCACAGATGCGCCGCTACCCCTGAGGACTAAGCTGGAACGCCTCGGAAAAGTATGTCTCCCTTACCACACCCTTCAAACCAGAACACAGCAGCACCTAACACTGCTGTTATGAGACAGAAATAGGTGTGGCAGTGGTGCCGCCGGAGTCGAACCACAAAGGGTCTACCACCTTCAGCATGCAGTCCACTTGAGGGTAAATGGTCAACCCTCTGATATCTGTGACTAACTCCATATAGAATACGTTTTATCTGCAGCCAAACACAGATGCGTTGAAATTCCTGAGGTCGAGATGATACTAAGATGATCGCCATATATGTAATTTAACCATCTTCATCGTTCCACCGAAACGCAAAACTTCTTTACGCTAGAAATGGGTGTAACGTAGGTACTACTTACTCGATCAAAAATACTTACTGTACCACCTTTCTACTGATTCAATGTACTAAATGAACTAAAATATTGTATTATGTACAATAAAAGCAACAAAAAGTGAAATAATCGTTTTAAATTTAAAAATAACTTAAAAAATAAAAACAACTCAAAATAAAAAATAGTGCCTCACCTGATGCATGCTGGATGGGAGCCGGTTGAGATGACAATTCTTCTAAAAATGAAAGAAACAAAGCCAAATCAAAATCATGCCAAAAGTAAAAGAAAATATGCAAATGAAAGAAACAAATAATAAAATAAACATGTGAAAAAGAAAATGGTGTATTTTTTGAGGTAACCTACATGCTTAAGATTAATATAAAAATATTTTCAAAGGTGTGTGAAGTCTACTAATGTCGTACACTCTTCTTGGTTAGAGAGAAGAGGCATGCCCACTAGTAGGACAATAATGAGTTTATGACTTTAAGACTTGTGCAAGAGAGGTGTCTTTAACTACGATATCTTTGAACTGTTGCCGTCTATTTAGTGAAGTGTAGTGCCTTCTATTTTTTGTAGGGGTCATTCGAGTAATAATAGAGAACTAAAGGAGGTGGGAGGTCTTGGATTCATTTATTTGTAAAGACTGACTGGTGGTCAGCAATATACTTTTGTTATTTTTGGTAAAAGTTATCATCACAACGTCGTCAATGACGTCACTCCACCTCTGAGAGAGAGTGAGAGATTCTAATCTGGGGGCACGGCAGTGCCTCCGCCAAGTCGAGCCAAAAAACAAAAAAAAAGCGGCACGGCCGTACCAAAATATTGACAGTACCGTAAATATTGACAGCAAGCGGGAATTTTTACTTAATTTCGCTGATAAAGTGAAGTGGAATGAGCATAAACTAAAATTCTCCTTACGTATTACTTGAATGACATCCTAGGTGCTACTACGACTCAAATCTTTTGTGCAATGTGCCAGTTAACATAGTAACTAACTAAACATACATAATAAAAATGCTTACTAATATCAACAAACGCGGTGTCGGTTTGTGCGCTCCAACTCTTATCATTCTTCACTCGGACACTCGCTTCGTATTTCCCTGTTTGGACCTTGTCATGTAAATCGTATATAACTTCATACTCATGGCTCTTTGTGCTAGGAAGAGGTACGTCTATTGGTTGCCATTCGCCGTCCTGAAAATAGCGATTATATAAAATTAACACGAAATAATATTGTGCCTTGTGCACGATACTGTGTCTTCAATTAATGTGATTGATTTTATATCATGTTAATTAATTAATTAATGTAAAATAAAGAAATAAACACATATGTATATTTTATAATGTATATTGTATTTGTTTTATTTTAGTATATTTATTTTTAAAAATTGTACTGTGTACTGCAATTGTGGTGAATAAATTATATTATTATTATTATAATGAGGTCCTGCAAAATGATAAAGGCAATTCGCTAGTTAGACCAATTGCTCTACACACATTTTACGTACTTTGACGTTTAACTAATTATATAGGCGTTATGTAAGGGTAATTGTAAACTAATTGTTTGAGTCTTTGTGTGTTTCTAGCTAAGTATATTTCACAAATTTGAGACTCAGATTTACAAAATGGTAATTAATTGATCGTTTTATGGTGTTGATTAATTAACCGTATTAAAATAAAGCAATCAAAGTTAAAGAAGAAACATCTTTTGACGTGTACGATGTTTATTTTGTTATTATAAACATTTTTTTTACTATGACAATATAACAACCATATACAATAAGAACTCACCCCACTAATGTCTCTTAGTTGAATTTCAATCTTCTCCAGCGGCTGATGGGAGCGGACAGTCCAGGTCAGTTTTGGTCCATCGACGCTCAGTTTCTCTACAACTGGGTTCTGGACTAACTCGATGGATTTGTTGTGCTTGCCTAGTTCGTTCTCAGCCTGGAATGGAAAAAGACACGATACTTTAATTACGTTATTATAAACTACTAGCTGACCCGGCAAAATTTCTACCGCCTACCGCCTAATTTATTTATCAAATATATTTCATATAATATATAGCCTTGTTACTCATAGATTAAATTCGATCCAGTAGTTTTTGAGCCTTTTCATTACAACCAAACAAACAAGCAAAGTTTTCCTCTTTACAATATTAGTATACGGGTAGATGTATAACGATTAAACGATATAATAACGATTCGTTATTTTATAGTTGCTGTATCGTTGTTATTTCCGTTGTGTTCTGACATATTATGATTGATATTTATAATTCTAAAGGATCTGTCTGTTTTTGCAGATGTTACAGTCCGCCTGTTTTTATTTTAAAGCTGCCCGATAAGGTAAGTATATAATGTATGGGTTTTTACATTAGGCATAAATACTATTACCTAGATGAGAATTAATTTGCGACTAATATTTAACATCAGTAAATACTACTAATTTGAATGCGACTCCTACTACTAGTAGTTTCAAATTTGTGTTCTAATTCAGGCAGAATATCTGTTCTATATTTAGTATCAACTACAATTATCTAACCACAAATAGTTCTAACACCTTTAAAATCTGAAAATCAGCGCCATGACTCAGTTTACCTGCACGTGGCACAAGCTGAGTTTGTCCCTTTTGGGTCGTTGCAACACATATTACATTAAAAATTGAATGTACATTTTTTTTTATTATCCTTTTGTTAATGATTTGTTTTATTTTTTTCTCTTTTGTTTTATGTTATTTTTTTTTTGTCTTTCCGTAATATTTGTTTTGTGTTGCAATTTATCTGAATAAAAATGTTTCTTTCTTTCTTTCTTTCTTTCTTTCTTCAAAGTATCGTAGATGTTGCAGGTATGATGTCTTTATTATGACTGCTTTAATATGGAATTTAACGTAACTTATGATTATGAGTGTTTTTAATCATATAGGAGACGAGCATGCAGTCCACCTCATGGTAAGTGGCCACTGCCGCCCATGGACATCTGTAATCAACCCCAGATAAGATTAGATATTCCTACCTGAGGTGGGCCACAGATGCGCCGCTACCCCTGAGGACTAAGCTGGAACGCCTCAGAAAAGTCTGTCTCCCTTACCACACCCTTCAAACCGGAACACTGCAGCGCCTAACACTGTTGTTATAAGGTAGAAATAGGTGTGGCGGTGGTGCCGCCGGAGTCGAACCACAAAGGGTTCTACCACCTTCGAAACTTACGCACATTACATTCCATTAGAAATCTTACCTCGCAAGTGAAGGTACCAAAGTCACTATCAGTAGCGGGTGTGACAGCAAGAGTGGAGTTTTGGCCGTTCGTGATCAAATTGAAGCGAGTGGAGGAGTCTTCGATGAGGGCACCGTCTTTGTACCAACGGATGTGGGATCTGGAATGAGAATTAACCATTTTTAGCTAAGGCAACTAATGAAACACATATTTTAAAGACTACAGTATCAGATACATTATATCAGAAAGAATCAAATAGATTATTTTTTATAATATAATTATAAGAGTATCATTATAAGATTTATACTTTTCGGATATTAAAATTTAAAATGTATAGCTACGGTAGTCCCGTCATAAGTAAAAATTTTGAAGTGTAAGTACAATGTAGTTACATCCTTGACCAATCGTATAATCTACATAGATTATACGATATAATAATTGAATCTTTAAGATGTATAACATGCCTGTTTCAAGTATATATTAATAATAAAAAAACTAAACCAAATGCCTACAATCTATCTGTAATTATTCATAGCATGCTAGGTTGACTATTCATTCCACCCCCTAACCGATATATTTAAAACCAGAATAAAATAATTTCCATGGATCAAATTTTCAAAAAACATTGCCCAAAGGTAATGAAATAATGAATGAAACAAACTTACGCAAGATGATCCTTAACAAAGCACTCCAAAACAGCTTCAATATTAACGGCGGAATTGACGACGTTCTTGTGGACATGCACTCGTGGTTTACCTGAAAATAGCAGATACAAATAGCATGTTATAAATAGCGTATAAAACAGCACATTAAAATAACCTGTTAAATATTATATAGCATGTTAAAATAACGTTAAAACGCAAATTTGTAAATGAATATCTACAATCTATCTACTATCTAATAGTTCTATTTTAAATTCTTCACGTTCAAGAGGCGTTTAAATGGATCCACTACTTCAAATTTTCCTATTTTTATTATTTTTAAGAGGTTTCCTGGATTCTGGATTAAAAATCTAAAGCCTGGTAAAAATCGGCCCCTCAATCGACATGACTAGTCTGATCGAGGTTGGAATCCCAGTTACGTTTCTCTATTTTACATAATTAGATATATCTTGCTATAACGGCGAAGGAAAATATGGCGAGGAAACCTCCTGAGTTCTTTAAAAGTTTTCAAAGGTGTGGAAAATCTACCAGGTCGGTGAACTTCACACTAAGAGAAGATTCGTCTCCTCTTAGCCAATGTACTGGGTTTGATCAGCAGTATATTGACGACGAATCATCCCTTCCTCATTGAAATACCCAACTAACCTAACCTAACCTAACCTAAATTGTATACTATTCTCCTAATTATTTATATTCCTTCTTGCATAATCTAAACTTACCCAAAACAGTAACCTTCAACTCAGCCTGGTTGGTACCAACGCCGTTGAACGCGTAACAGTAGTAGTTTCCAGAGTGCTGGTGGTTCACGTTCTTGATGTACACGGAGTTCAGCGTGAACTCGCCGTCCTTCTCTTCTAGACGTTTGTTCTGGAAGAGTGATAAGGATGGATGTAGATTGAAACAAGAATGCAAGAGAGAACTGTATAGCCGCGACATAACAAGAGTACCTACAATATACTAGTACGTATATCCGAAATAATAATAAAAATGAATTTGTATTTTTTATGCATTTAAAATTGTTGAGAAACAACACGGGTGCATTGGAATGGTATATTTGAAATGATTAAAAAAATGAATTTATATTATTCATGTATTTAAAATTATTTTGCCCATTCCTGATAAATTTAATAAGTACATTAACGTAATATTTTTTTTATTATTACAATACTAAAATAAATTAAATCTAATGTAAACTAAACTAAAAATAATATTAAAGTTTAAAATTAAAATATAAATAATAAAATGAAACTTATAAAATAAAAACGTCGTTAAAAACTCCTGTTAAATATATTTTGAAATTGTAAGAAACGTCACATCCATTTTCAGCCAAAACACACAGTTGTTTTAAATTGGAACCTTTTACTTATAAATACAAAAGAAGCAAACGATACATGCCGCCTACGGACAGACATCTATAATCAATCCCAGATTAGAATAAGTCCCACTATCGGTCAAAGATGCGTTAACCCTAAGGACTAAGTTGGAAAGCCTCGGCCTCCCTTACCACACCCTTTAAACCAGAACACAGTGCTTAACACTGCTTTTATTAGGCAAAAATAGTTATGGTTCTTTCAGAGTTGAACGTCAACGGGTTCTACCACCTATTTATTTATTTAAAAAGTATTTTTATCCTAGTTTTCTATAAATATTTGATAAATACAGAAACGTGTCGCCATGTTTTATATACAAAATAGAAGTAAACACATTCATAGATCAACGAAAATAGTTTACCGAAGACATTGATAGCAAAAACAGCGATCAATCATACAAACAGACAGACACTATCACCAACTGTCGACAATATTGATAATATTGTGTGAAGCGAATTGCTACTCTATCCACTTTTAATATACTGTTAGGAACGACGGTAGAAGATAGATTTAATTGTCAAATGAGGGTATTTACTAAAATTGGGCGTGTAAAAGGGCACTGTAGATCGCATCATCATCAACAACCCATTACTGTCCCACTGCTGGGCACAGGTCTTCTCTCAGAATGAGAAGGATTAGGCCATAGTCCACCGCGCTGGCCAAGTGCGAATTGGTGGACTTCACATACCTTTGAGTTTTTTTTTTTATAAATCTCTCAGGTATGCAGGTTTCCTCACGATGTTTTCCTTCACCGTTTAGCAAGTGATAACTAATACGCACATAACTTTGAAAAGTCAGAGGTGCGTGCCTGGGATTTGAACCTTGGACCCCTTGATCGAGAGGCCGAGTTTTTTCACAGCTAGGCTATCACTGCTCTTGCTTTTAAATGTAGATCGCCTACTGGGTAGTTATTTTCCGATTATTCTAATACCCGATATTAATAAACGATCTATCCATTTTGCCTACCAAAGATAGAAATTTGACGGACGTAAATCTTCGCTTTAACTATTGAACCGTAATAGAAAGATAATTCAAAGGACAATGCCCATGAAAGTAAGGACCGCCATCCAGAGTTGCATCAAATTGAAACTTGTTGTGAACGATGTATAATTAACCAAATACTACCACCAATAATTATTTTTTAGATCAGCACACGGGTTCTGAAGTTATTTACCGAAATGTTCAAAATCGAAAATATCGATAGATTGATGGTCGGTTTTAACTGATAGTAGGTACCTATAATGTAGATCGATTAACATATTCCATTTACTTTTAAAGGTAGTAGGTAAAAAAACCTAAAATAATCCTAAAAACCTAAAATAATTAACTCCGAGTATAAAATACCGCCATTTTAATTTTTAAGAACAACAATCAACATTTCGTTCTATTTTATCTTGAATGGAATCCCCTGTTCAAAGAAACTATTCTGATCGACAAACTATGTAAAAATTCAAAAAATAATTTTAATATTACTTTCATTTTGACGCATGAGAAAAATCAGTACCAAGAATGGGCATTCTCCTTTCACAATGAATTTACTTCTATAGCAGCTATGATAATAAAATTTGGTGGTCATTTGGAACCCCCTGTGCGACTTGTACTTGGCGATTTTTTTACAAAATTTTATACAGACTTGCAATCAGAAAAACAATAAAATACTGACTGTCTTTTAGTCTGTCTGTTTTCAGTTTTTATCAAATCAGTTCAGAAAGTTAATGATGTTGTCAAGACTATTATTAATAATCCTTTTTTTTCAGAACAAAAAAATATTCGAAATAAATCCAAGTAAGAAAAAAATATTTACTACAATAGTTATGATTTTTTTTGTTTACAATAACTTTTTTTTTATGTTACAATAAATAAAACACTACTTTTAAATATCCTATGTGCAGTGTACATATATAATTGTACATATTACACCACACACGTCATTCCCTTTCCCTAACAGTACGCAGTTATCCTATTTCTAGATACTAAGCTTCCGCGTAGACGAGATATCAAAGGGCTCGCTTATTAAAATTAATTATTATGTTACATGAACACATCTTTGTTTTGAACTTGTTTGAAACGATTTCAAAAAATTTGCAGACTCTGTTTAGTATTACAGTTTCAGTTTTGCAAAAAAAAAATATGCGTCTGTTTGTTATTATTTTCTAAATAACATGTTTTTTTTTCAAAATACATCTGAATTTTTAAACAGTAATTGTAACCCAAAAAAACATTTTTTCTGTCTTTCTATCTGTTGTCTATTTTTTTGTTGTAATTATAAATATATAAAATATGTATTAGGATTAAATTTTCTTTTATAACTTTTTTTCAAGTAATTTTACAGAAAGTCAACATTTTGATCGGGATTTTGTTACAGGAGTTCTTAAGCCCGCTGTGCGTCTTGACGTCCAAAGGTAGGAATGATTAAACCCAAAAATTTTAAACACAGAAATTAAAATAAAAAAAAATAAAGATTTCAAAATCGGCCTCGTAACTCCGGGCCGGCATGATCGCCTAGCCCAGCGGGAGATTTCGATTTGCCAAACTAATTTATAAAATTTAAAATTGTAATTACTCACGCCATTGTTTCCCTCCCAAGACCACAGGATCTGAGGCTGTGGGGCACCCTCTACCTCGCAGGTCAGTCTTAGGTCATTCCCTTCCATAACTGTCCCGTTGTCGGACGCTGTGAAACCTGAAGGACAATTTAAAAGGGTTAAAAGGCTTTCGAAACATTTGAAAGTTCTACCGTGCTGATCAAGTGCGAATAGACTCTTTATAATATTGAAGTAGGTAAGAACATGCAGTCCACCTGATGGTAAGTGGCTACTGCCGCCCATAGACATCTGTAATCAACCCCAGATAAAATCCTACCGAAGTCGGTAACAAGTACGTTGCTACCAGAGGACTAACCTGGAACGCCTCGGAACGTACCTATGTCTCTCTTACCACACCCTTCAAACCAGAACACAGCAGCGCTTAACACTGTTCTGGTTCTGTGTTCTGGTTTGAAGGGTGTGATAAGGAGACATACTTTTCCGATCCATTCCAGCTTAGACCTCAAGGATTACGGCGCATCTGTGGCTGACCTCAGGTAGGAATATCTAATCATATCTGGGGCTGATTCCAAATGTCCATGGGCGGCAGTAGCCAGTTACCATCAGGAGGACTGCATGCTCGTCTGCTACCTCTATAATATATAAATTTTATATATTAAATATAACTTCTATATATCAAACTAGCTGACCGGAAAACTTTGTACCGCCTCAAAATCTATTTATCAAATATAAAGCCTATGTTACTCGTGGATAATGTAGCTTTCGAATGGTGAAAGAATTTTTAAAATCGGTCCAGTAGTTTTTGAGCCTATTCATTAGAACCAAACAAACAAACAAAGATTTCCTCTTTATAATATTATTGTAGATAAAAACTAAATATTATATAAAAAAACCTCTGGAGTGAAACCACAAAGGGTTCTACCACCATGATAAATAAGAATAGATACTCACGGACAATCTTAGGGGATTGGTGGATAGTGAGGGTATGCTCAACAGCTGGATGGTCAGGCTGCAGTATCTCACACTTGTAGACTCCAGCATCAGCTCGCGACACGTTCATTATCACCAAGTCGGTGGAGTTTGCGGCACTGAAACAATCAATAATTAATTAGTATAAGCCGGCGGAGCAGACACCGTACCGGTTTGACGCGCAGAAGGCCCCGGGTTCGATCCTCGGTCAGACAAATATATAAATGACTAGCTGACCCGGCAAACTTTTTACCGCCTCAAAATCTATTTATCAAATATATTTCATATAAAAAATAGCCTATGTTACTCATGGATAATGTACCTTTCGAATGGTGAAAGAATTTTTAAAATCGGTGCAGTAGCTTTTGAATCTATTCATTACAATCAAACAAACAAAGTTTTCCTCTTTATAATATTAGTATATATAAATTGTATGTCCTGGTTCTGGGTATTTGTATTTTGTGTGTTTAACACCCACACAGGGATAAATTATTGTCATATGTAGAAAATTTGTCGTCATCGTCAATCCATTATTGTCTCACTGCACTGGTCTACTCATGGTGAGAGGGATAGGCCAGAGCCTACCGCGCTGGTCGAGTGCGAATTGATAGATTTCATACACCTTTAAAAACTTTTCTTTAAATATATTTCAGGTGTGCAGATTTCCGATGTCTTCCTTCACCGTTTAAGCAAGTGATAATTAATTTCTAATACGATGACGACCCGCGTGGCGGAGCGGCCACCATACCGGTCTGACACGCAAAGGGTTCCGGTTTCGATCCCCGGCCAGACAGATATCTAAATGATGAATTTAGATTTCTGTTTCTGGGTCTGGGTGTTTGTGTATTTGTCTATGTGTATGTCCATGACACCCACGACACAGGGAATCCTAGTGTGGGGCTGTGAGTTTAGAAAGCGTTTATTATTATTATTATATTATTATATTTAATAATACGCACATAGCTTCGAAAAATCAGAGGTGCCTGGGATTTGAACCTCGGACCCCTCGGCTATAACTGTTTCTTTTTCTATCTATTCTTACGAACATATTACATAGTATATTCTTTTTTTTTATGACGTTCGTTATTGTTACAGAAGTTGGGAAGCCGAGTTTCAACCACTGTTTTAAAAATAAAAATAAAAATGTCACTTACATATAAAATCTGCTGTCCTTAGTATATGAAGAAATGTCGATATCATGGTTTTTCTGGGTTCCGAAGAAGTACATGTTTTGGTTCCTTTTCCATTGAACCACAACGGATCCATCTGAAACAAAAAGGGGCGTTTCAAAAATTATTTAAAAATAAGGGATGTTGTGAACCCTGTAACCAAAACTTATCCGAAACCATAACCGAAGCCGATATTAAAGTTTTTATTAATTTCGAAAAGGGGCGGAGTCTAAATTTCACAATATTATGAAAAGTTTTAGCCCGACTAAGCCGTCGCTGTACTTACAGTATTTACAAATAAAATCAGATCATTATATTATGGGTGGTATTTAAACGAGTGACTGCAAATAAAAGTTTTGAGTGACAAAAATAATAATGTGGTTATAGTATTACTAAGTGAGCGTCAGTATTACTAAGTGAGCGACTGGCTGCGAGTGACGAGAAATCAACAGAATAGCGACTTAGAAACATTAATGTGAGTTACTTAAAATACGAAATGAGAAGCTTCATTTATATTTGAGCGACCTAATATTTGTCTAAGTGTAAACATTACGTCCTGCGTTTTATTTAATATTTAGCAAATGTTGTTTTTTTTAATACTGAGCCGAATTTTATTTTAAATGAAGTGTTTCGAATACAAAAACCACTTTGAAAAATACTATAATAAGTAGAATATTGTGAGCTCATGTCATTGATCACGAATAAAGGTAAGGTCTGAATTCATACAGATTGGGCCCACCCGCTCGCTGCTCGCTTAGTTTTATATTGTCTTTATGTTCCAACCTAACCTAGTGAATTCAATTAGAAAAACCTAATCTATCTTAATACTAAAGTTGCCTCTCTATATTTCCAGTCGCTCTCTTAGTAATGTAGTCGTACAAGTTATTAAAACAGTATGTCATTATCAGTCGCTAAGTTATTTTTTAATCGACCGTTTTATAATTTCCCTTATATTATTTATATTCTCTTTATTTCTTACACCTTTGAGAACTCTTTTTATGATCTCTCAGGTACGCAGGTATCCTCGTGATGTATTCCTTCTCCGTTGAAGCCAGTAATAATTGATTTCTATTACCCATAACTTCAGAAAATCAGAGCTTTGTCATGGGTTTGAACCTCAAACTCCCGATTTAGAGGTCGAGTTTCAAACACTAAGTCTTTATTGCTTTTAATTTTAGCCTCATTTATATAAATAACAATTAAATTTGGTGACTACACAATCAATAAGTTACTGCTATACAAACAAAATTTATTATCCAGGAAATAATTAACAACTCCACGGGTTTATTAAGGAAAAATAAAATAGATTTATTACAAAGTCATTACCGGGTATCCGTCGACAAACTGTCTGTAACAATTATTCATTCACACCGTTAGCCGGAAGTGCTTTTGGCGCCACCGGAACCGACGCCATTTTGTCATAATGACGCAACAGGTTACGTAATCTGACTTTGAACTTGACTCATGATTTTTTGAACGGACGGAAGATATTATTTTTGCGATCGATTGTTCAGAATGAAAATCTATTAAACATATATGTATATAATCTTATCGTTATTGTTAATCAATCTATCCACAATACAGGTCTGTGAATCTATCCAATGTATTGTCTAAATAGTAATTTAAAATTACTATTTAGATTTTAAACCAATAACACTTGCATATTTTTTTTAATTTCCAGTATTTGTTAGCATAAGAGCCAGAGAATCGTGAAAATTTGAACTGTCTTCCTATCACGGTGCGGTAGATAAAGCGAAAAACGTCGAAAAAAAAAAGTTTTTTTTTTGTATAGCGAGCCCATTTTTTTTCACGTATTTTTTTTGTATTTGTTGTTAAAGCGGCCACCAATATACATTATTATACATCTATACTAATTATAGTTTAAAAACTACGTTAAAATCTCGTAAGGAAAGTCGTTAATCCTGATTCCTGACGATCCTGATGAGGAGAATGGGATAAAATTATTTAAATCGTGTATTGTCTGTCTGTCTCTGTATCTTGATAGCTGTTAATTTTTTTTAATTAATCGGATCGTTGAAAGTAGGTAAGAATCGAGTTCAAAGATTCCGTGACATACATACATACAGGTCAAGCTAATAAAAGCTTGGTAAAAAATGTTAAGTGTCTATCAGTTACGGTCCAAGAGATAGAGCCTTAGCGGCTAGACTATTATATATTATAATAGTTCTAATTTAATAAAAATGTGATCTTACCATCAGGCGAAACCTTGCAAGCCAGTCGAACAGTAGAATCAACTGTGGCATTGTAACTCGAGGGTTTAGTCACGATGCTCGCGTTCACCGCTATATCCTCGTCTGCTTGGTCGTTGCCTGCAAAGAAATAGATGTTAGAATACTCCAAACAAAAGTCCAAAAACGGTATTGTTATAAATAAAAAAAACAACGGCTTAAACTTTGTGGTTCGACTCCGGCGGCACTACGCCACGCCTATTTCTGCCTTATAACAGCAACGTTGCTGTGTGCTGGTTTGAAGGGTGTGGTAAGGGAGACATACTTTTCCGAGGCGTTCCAGCTTAGTCCTCAGGGGTAGCGGCGCATCTGTGACCGACCTCGGGTAGGAATATCTAATCCTATCTGGGGTTGATTACAGATGTCCATGGGCGGCAGTAACCACTTACCATCAGGTGGACTGCATGCTCTTGTGCTACTTCTATATTATAAGAAAAAAACATTCGTGTTAACTTAAATGTCAAAATATGTATATATACCTCCATCAGCATCGTTTTGCACTTCGTCGTCGCTCGCTTCGTCAGCGAGTACGTCGTCGTAGATATCGTAGAGATAAAACATTCCTCTCCGGATTCAGCTAAACATTACCTTCCCAGTTGGATAAAAATTACCCTCCGCGCTTGAGTTAAAAATAAAAATGTGTATATACCTCCATCAGCATCGTTTTGAGCTTCGTCGTCGCTCGCTTCGTCGGCGAGTACGTCTTCGTAGATATTAAAGAGATAAAACATTCCTCTCCGGTATCAGCTAAAAATTACCTTCCACAGTTGGATAAACATTACCCTCCGCGCTTGAGTTAAAAATAAAAATGTGTATATACCTCCATCAGCATGATTTTGCGCTTCGTCGTCGCTCGCTTCGTCGGCGAAAACGTCGTCGTAGATATTATAGAGATAAATCATTCCCCTCCGCAATCATAAAAACATTATCGCCATTACCTCCACACTTGTGCAACAAATAAAAATGTGTATATACCTCCATCAGCATCGTTTTGCGCTTCGTCGTCGCTCGCTTCGTCGGCGAGTACGTCGTCGTAGATATCGTCGACCTCTCGTCGTTCCATCGAGTGTCGAGCTTCTGTAACAAGATGAATAAAACATTAAATAAAAGTTAATATTTCATACTTTTAAATAACTAAAACTCCATCCAAATTGGATCAGTAGCTTCTGAGAAAAACGCTAAAGTGGTCGAATACAAAACCTCCTTTTTAAGTCAGTTAAAAAGAACATTTTGTTTTTATGTCCGTAACAACAATACAGTAAAATAAATGGATTATTGCTTTATGGGACTTTTTCCAATTGTGTGTTTTTTTCTATAGGAACTCGTTCGATTCTCAGCTGTGGAAATAGTATGAAATTTATACATTCATTTTTGGTTTTATTAAAATTGTCCTCGTAACTCCTTTCAATATTCTTCCGTGCTTTTCAGATTTTATTGAAACTTTTTTTGTATAATCCAAAACATCAAAATAAGAATTGTTCTTCTCAAAAAATATTTAAAATTAAACTCGGACCCCTAATAATATAGCCTTGGGCATAAATACATTGTATAAACTTTTTTTTTTATATAGGGATAGCAGACGAGCTTGTTCACTTGATGTTAAGTGGGTACTGCCGCCCATGGAGTTCTGCAATCAACCTCAAATAAGGCCAAATTTCCACCTATGTCCGACCACAGATGCGCCGCTACCCCTGACGACTAAGATGGAACGCCTCTGAAAAGTATGACTCCCTGTATTATTACCCGTATTATTCTTAAGTAAAAAAGTAAGTCTGTGTATTATTTTTAAGTAAAAAAATTAAAAAAACTATAAGTCGTTTAAAAATTCAAACTAAACATTGAAAGCAGGCTATTAAGAGAGGTCCGCGGCGTTTAACAGTATTGTGTACAAATTATCTTTATCACTATGTATATTTATGCGGGAGGCGAGCGAGCGTCCCGGGACGCTCCGTGAATACCAATTGACGTTCCAGGGTTGGTGGGACTAAACTTTGTATGGCTTAGTTAAAAAAAAATACATTTTTTCGGTACCTTAGTTATTTTCTAAAAATATATCTTAGGGTTGCCTAGACAAAATATTTTTTGATGGCTACGATTTTTTTAATGTACAACATATTTTTTTTCATTATTAGGTACCTCTCAAATCTTGTGGCTTCTTTGCGACCTTTAAGGAGTAGATTTTATTTATTTTCATTGACTAAAGTTTTGATTTTCATATTTACTGAAAAAGGCATTTTCAGCTCTTTTGAGTTTATTTAAATTAAATTAAATGAACATAAATCATTTAAAATACTACAAAGTCAGGTTAAAAATAAATTAACATCTTAGTTACTCCGAAAACATACGTAAAAAATAACATTTTTGTAACTTAAAAAATATGTTTCAAACCATCTCCACAAAATTTCATGAACGTCGATTCAGCAATTATGCATTTCGTCAAAATCGGTGCAGTAATTTATTAAATGAATGAATGTTGCAAGCCCTAGTATATATGGAGAATGAGGAAAGACTGCGTGTCGGTCAGTTCATTCACTCCCGCATGCTGATGAGCGGAATGGGAAGCGAGTGATCTAATGGTTCGAGTATCTTCCGAAGACATAAAATTACAACCTAAAAAAATAAGGATTTAAAAAAGCAGAACTAAATTATAGGTTCACTGGCTAACCCAGCAAACTTTGTACCGCGTCAAAATCTATTTATCAAATATATTTCATATAAAATATAGCCTATGTTACTCGTAGATAATGTAGCTTTCGAATGGTGAAAGAATTTTTAAAATCGGTCCAGTAGTTTTTGAGCCTATTCATTACAACCAAAGAAACAAAGTCCTCTTTATAATATTAGAGTACATTTAAGGTAAAGTGCAAACGATATTAACATTAAAAAACATTAATAATATAGTAATAATATAGTTTAATTGTGCCGTGTGGTGCCGGCCTCGAATAGCACCACTCCCTTTCTTCCCGTGGATGTCGTAAGAGTCGACTAAGGGACAATACCAGGAGATGGGCAGCAGCATCTTCCTGTGTAAAATAAATAACACCCACTGCGGTCACCAACACGCATGCCAGGCGCGGTGACTATGGCAATAAACCCCCTATGAAAGGCGCAGAAAAGCCACGGCCCCCAGTCCCCGGCGGCCCCACTATTCCGGGCTATGGTAGCGGCCAAGGTAACGGCGGGGCAGGGGGTGCTAAGAATCCCCGGAAGAGAGTCGGCTACCACACACGACGACTTCTGCACCTGGCAACATACAATACCAGGACACTGAGGACCGACGAGAAGATACAGGAGCTGGAAGAAGAGATAGACAAGTTAAACTGGAGTGTTTTAGGATTATCAGAAGTCCGAAGACAGGGGGAGGACACGGTAATCCTTAAATCCGGTAACTTGTTCTATCACCGGGAGGGCGAACACCTGTCTCAAGGAGGTGTCGGGTTCCTCGTCCACAAATCCCTCATTAACAACGTGGTAACGGTCGACAGTGTGTCGGCTAGGGTAGCGTACCTTATACTCAGAATATCTAAACGGTATTCGCTGAAGGTAATACAGGTATATGCGCCGACGTCGACACACCCAGACGATGAGGTTGAGGTTATGTATGAGGACATAAGTAGAGCCATACATACCTCAAAAACCCATTATACTGTTGTTATGGGGGATTTTAAACGCAAGACTGGGCGTGCGGAATGGTGACGAACTGAAGGTGGGGCCCTTTGGAGTTGGACAACGAAACCATCGAGGCCACTTGCTTGCCAACTTCTTGGAGAGGGAAGACTTCTTTATGATGAACTCCTTCTACAAGAAGAAGGCACAGCGAAAGTGGACTTGGATAAGTCCCGATGGTACCGTTAAGAACGAGATAGACTTCATTTTGGCAGACAAACGGCACATATTTAATGATGTCTCTGTGATCAACAGGGTGAAAACCGGAAGTGATCACCGGATGGTAAGAGGCACATTAAATATCAACGTTAAGCTCGAACGGTCACGCCTGATGAAGTCTACGCTCCGCCCAACACCTGTCCAGATCCAGGGCTCCGAAGACTTTCAGATCGAGTTACGAAACCGTTTCGCGTGCCTCGATTCTTGCGTTTCCGTGGACGATATTAACACCCAGGTTGTAGCAACTGTCCACGAGGTAGGGTCTAAGTACTTCAAGGCCCCCTCCGGTGGTAAGTCTCGAGTTCTCTCAGAGCATACTCTCGGTCTTATGCGGGAGAGACGAGAACTATGTGTGCAGTCTCCAACCTCAATGTCGAAATACAGGCTGCTTAATAAACAGATCTCCCAAAGTAGGCGACGCGATTGGCGTTCTTATAACGCTAATCGCGTAAAAGACGCTATTGAGCGAAACCGCGGCTCGAAAGTGTTCGCAGGAGATCTGTGCATTGGGCAGAGTCTGTTGACGAGGTTGAAGACCGAGTCGGGCACCATAGTTTCGTCTAAGCCCGAAGTTCTGAGAGAAATCGAGAATTACTACGGACAGCTGTATACTTCCGCACGAGTTCCAGCCCATAAGATGGTGAACGACAAACGTGCCAAGCTGACCCGACACTACACCGAGGACCTCCCGGAAGTCAGCCTGTACGAGATTAGAGGGGCTCTCAAACAGCTTAAAAACAAACAAGGCACCGGGAGATGACGGAATCACAACAGAGCTGCTAAAAGCTGGCGGGAAACCCGTACTAGTGGCGCTCCAAAAGTTGTTTGATTCCGTGATCAATAGCGGAACTACCCCGGAAGCGTGGAGCAGAAGCGTAGTGGTACTGTTCTTCAAAAAGGGCGATAAACCCTACTGAAGAACTACAGGCCCATTGCGCTTCTGAGCCATGTTTATAAGCTCTTTTCGAGGGTCCTCACTAACCGTATTGCACGCAGGCTTGACGACTTTCAGCCTCCCGAACAAGCCGGATTCCGAAAAGGCTACAGCACCATGGACCACATACACACGCTCCGGCAGATTATACAGAAGACCGAGGAGTATAATCTGCCGCTATGTGTTGCCTATGTGGACTATGAGAAAGCCTTCGATTCTATCGAGACCTGGGCGGTGCTGGAGTCCCTTCAGCGATGCCAGATCGACTATAGGTACATCGAGGTGTTGAAGTGTGTATACAAAGCCGCCACCATGTCAGTCCGAGTACACGACCAGAGGACGAACCCTATCCAATTGCAGCGGGGAGTCAGACAAGGCGACGTCGTATCGCCGAAGCTGTTCACCGCTGCGTTGGAAGATGTGTTCAAGCTGATGGAGTGGAAAGGTCTTGGCGTTAACATCAATGGTGAACACCTCACACACCTTCGATTTGCCGATGATATAGTCATCTTGGCAGACTCGCTGAGGGACCTCAGTAAAATGCTAGGAGACCTCAACAGTGCCTCACAACGGGTGGGTCTTAAGATGAACATGGACAAGACGAAATCATGTCCAATGTCCATGTCACACCCGTACCGGTAGTTGTTGATGGCACTCCTCTCGAAGTTGTCGACGAGTACAATTACCTGGGACAAACGATCCGGATGGGTAAGTCCAACTTTGAGAGGGAGGGTCACTCGAAGAATCCAACTCGGCTGGGCTGCGTTCGGGAAATTACGGAGCATCTTCTCGTCCAAAATTCCTCAGTGCCTGAAGTCGAAACTATTCGAGCAATGTGTGTTGCCAGTGATGACCTACGGCGCCGAAACGT
The DNA here is from genome assembly GCA_014595695.2 of Epargyreus clarus clarus. NCBI lineage: Eukaryota > Metazoa > Arthropoda > Insecta > Lepidoptera > Hesperiidae > Epargyreus > Epargyreus clarus. The sequence goes on from JACTTY020000019.1 coordinate 926,346, forward strand.
GGTCCTTTACCGTAGGCCTCGTTCGAAAGCTCAGAGACGCTCAGCGTGCTATGGAGAGAGCTATGCTTGGTATTTCGCTACGAGACATGATTCGTAATGATGAAATCCGTAGACGAACTAAGCTTACCGACATAGCTCTCAAAATTAGCAGGCTGAAGTGGCAATGGGCCGGCCACATCGCTCGGAGGACCGATAACCGATGGGGAAGAAAGGTCCTCGAGTGGCGACCACGCGGAGGCAAAAGGAGTTCAGGCCGCCCCCCGACCAGGTGGACCGACGACCTGAAGAAGACGGCGGGAAACCGCTGGATTCAAAGGGCACGGGACCGGTTGGAGTGGCGCCAATTAGGGGAGGCCTATGTCCAGCAGTGGACCTCAAAAGGCTGATGGATGGATGGAATAATATAGTTTAAAAGCGTAAATATTAATAAGAATGTCGGGCAATTTTATAAACTCGAGCGTAAATATAAACTCGGGTGTCAATATAAATTATGGTGGAAATGTGTAATCTCGGGTGTTTCTATTAATAAACTGGGGTGTTTAAGTAAACTTGAACGGTTATAAAAAAAATAAGTTTTTAATAAAATCGAGTATTCATACTGAACTCTGGGCATCAGTTTGCGTGATCTGAGATCGAATCCTGAACTCTTTTTATGCCATAGTGCACCATTAACTTAATAATTGTATTTTACGTAGGAATTAACGTAATCATTATTTGTGTACTTTATAAACACCACTATATTAGATAGAAAGCTGTGCTATAAATGGTAAAAGTTAACACATTGTATCAACATTATACGGGAACAATTTAGACTTATTATCGCGTCGTAAGTTAAGACAAGTGCCGTGTTTGGTCCAAGTTTAAGAGTTAGCGGGAGTGGAATGTTTTTTACGAACGCAGAGGGTAATGTTTTTCGAGCGTATGTATGAGTATGTGTATGTATGTGTGGATAATGTGTGTACATGTCATTCTTTGTTGCAAGTTATGTGGGTATTAGAAATGAATTATCATTTGCTTAAACGGTGAAGGAAAACATCGTGAAAAAACCTGCATACCTGAGAAATGTTACAAATAAGAGGATGGGAAGATGTTTTTCAGAGGTATGTGAAGTCTACGAATTCGCACTTGGCCAGCGCATTCGACTATGGCCTAATCCTTCTCATTCTGATAGGAGACCCGTGCGAAAAGCCATAAAAAAAAAATATTTTCCTAAAAACGCTACAGCTTATACCTTAAAACTCGCGGCAAACAGTATTTAAAGACGCCACAAAGAACATAATGTCTATGGCATATTGAATGAATACCCCATTGAATTAGTTGACTATGGTGTTTTACCATAAATGGAGGGATTAGACGATGTAAATTAGCTCTGGTGTTAAAGGTATGCGTAGGATTGTATGAATAAGGGATCAGTGGAAAAGGTAATTGAGTGTAAACAACTAAAGTGATAGCTTGACGGTCCAAGTTCAAACCCGCATGCATCGTTGAATTATCAAAGTTATGTGCGTATTAGAAATTAATTATCACTTGCTTAAACGGTGAAAGAAAACATTGTCAATCTTGCACAATTGAAAAAATCTTTAAAAAAGTTTTCAAAGATAAATAAATAAATAACGCTTTCTACATTCACAGCCTCACACTAGGATTCCCTGTGTCGTGGTTGCCATGGATACACACATAGACAAACACACAAACACCCAGACCCAGAAACAGAAATCTAAATTCATCATTTAGATATCTGTCTGGCCGGGGATCGAACCCGGGACCCTTTGTGCGTCAGACCGGTATGGTGGCCGCTCCGCCACTCGGGTCGTTAAAGGGTCAAAGGTGTGTGATGTCTACCGATTTGTACTTGGCCAGAGCGGTGGAGTATGGAATAAATCTCTCTAACTTCGAGAGGAGTGCCCAGCTGTGGGACAATAATGAGTGATGACAAAACAACATAAGAAATAATAATAAGTGTTAAGTGTCAGTCGAAATCGCTCGGGAGTTTGATTTCAACCATTGTTTTTATTTTCTTGTAAATGTTACGTTTTTATGGTTTGTCCGTTAAAATTGCTTACTCTTTACCTCTTAACGGACCTTTCATTGGTAGTTAGCTGATATTGTAAGGAGTAACTTAGGCTACTTCTATTTTTGAAACATAATTAGAGTTCTGCGCAATTATTTTCTTATAATATAGGAGTAGCAGACGAGCTTGCAGTCCACCTGATGGTACGTGGCTACTGCCGCCCATGGACATCTGTAATCCACCCCAGATAAAATCAGATATTCCTACCTGAGGTCGTCTACAGATGCGCCGCTACCCCTGAGGACTAAGCTGGAACGCCTAATGCGATGAGTATATTTCCCTTACCACACCCTTCAAACCAGAACACAGCAGTAGTAGAAATAGGTGTGGCGGTGATGCCGCCGGAGTCGAACCGCAAGGGGTTCTACCACCTTCATATATCTCATGAAATCTTCAAAGTAGTTATGTACATAACACGGAACCGCAGGGCAGAGGTATAATAAATAAATGATGGAAATTTTCTGTCATACCATCAAGTGAAGTCATCGACGCCACCTAGTGGTAGAATGTGTCACATACCATACTAGTATATGACACAACCAAGGTTAATTAATGCGAATAGTTTATGTACTAATCATTATGGTTGCGGTTTTACCACAGTATTTAATATTTTATTTATTTTTTATAAAATGAAAATAGCAAACGAGAAGTCCACCTAATGGTAAGTGGCTACTGTCGCCCATGGATATATGTAATCAACCCCAGATAAGACCAGATTCCTACTTGAGGTCGGCCACATATGCGCCACTACTTCTGAAGACTAAACCTAGAACGCCTGGGAAAAGTATGTGTTATGCAGTTTCTTTCGCCGCTTCTTCTCCATATCGAAACACCTTGTGGAGTGGTGGTAGTTGTATTGACATTCAAAAAGTGCTCTGTAAAGAACCTATTTTGAATTTAAAAAAAGATTTGATTTGATTTAAATATCTCCTTTACCACACCCTTCAAGCCAGAACACAGCAGCGCTTAACACTGCTGTTATTAGGTAGAAATAGGTATGGCCATAGTCCACCGCGCTGGCTAACCCTTATTTTTTAAAATTTTGATACATCTCTTATGTATGTAGGTTTTCTCGCGATGTGTTCCTTCACCGTTAAAACAAGTGAATTATTCTAATACGCACATTTGAAAAATCAGCCTAGGATTTGAACCTCGGACCCCTCGTTCAATGTTAACATTATTTCATTGTTAACAGTACCCATACCATGAGTTTTCAAAATATCCCACAATTTTACGTTACATTTACTCAATCCATTATTCTGTTCCGTTTGCTTCAGTAGACTGAGTAAACGTAACAATAAGTAAGCGCTCAAGTCTTTCTGACTGCCTCACATGTTCGTAAAAAAGAGAGACAAAACATAAGGCGCCATTTTGTAAATTTAGACATTTAATGTTACGTTACTGACACTATAGTTCTGATACAATCCGCTAGGGACACTGATTAGAATTTGGATGGGCAATACGTAAACAAATATCAAAACAGTCATATTTGTCAAAACGTAAGAACTCATGGTAAGGGTACTGTAGCATAATCCCCAGATGTGAGCAGTGACCCAGTCGTGTATATAACAATATCTGTCGTCCGTTCTGTTAATTATCCGTAATTGAAATGCCCCGGTTCTGTCCCACAATGGGTCTAACGCAACTAGACTTCCTACTGCGTAGAGTAGGTTTGATAATTAGAGAGGTATATATGGGTGGCGTTGTGAGCGTAAAAAATAGTAAAAAAATTTTTTGAAATATTTTCAATTATTTTTATGCGAGATTTTGGTTTAAAAATGCGAAGATTTATTATATAGATAAAACCAATATTACTAGAGGAAATACAGTGTGCTCAGTGACAAATTTGCAAATTTTATGGTGGATATATGTCACGCAATTTCATTTAAATATGTCAGGAATCTGTTATACCTACTTGAAAAAAAAATATTACTTCTGTTTCTTTTTTTCTAGTTCTAATTGTTATTCATTATGATATATTCAGAATTATTTTATATTTTGTCTGAATTTTCCTTTATTAAAATTATCTTTATTAATTATTATTAATTGACAAATTATTAATTTGATTACAATATGTAATAGACAAAGTGAAAAAATGGTAACATTTTATTTACAAGTATTGTATTAACAAATTTTGATTGATATTTTAATAAAAAAATCTTAATTAGTATCAAATTAAGATGCTTAAAATCGGTTGCATTGCTAGGAAATTCTGTATTTTGATATATGTCAAAAAAATAAAAAAGCTATTTTTTCTGTTATTTAAGTATGTGTTTGATAAAATATGTTAACATTATATAACATTAATAAGATTTTGATGAAGAAATATGTTAACATTACATAACATTAATAAATTTGACCAACATTATAATACTTTAAAAAACAGTAATATCACTAATAGATACAGTCTCTACATTCTAACTACTCTGTGTACGTAATTAAGCCTAGTCACCACTGCGTTTTTATGGTACAATTCAATTGTAACTTCCCCGAAACTTTACTATGTACATACATGCATTTTCGAAAGCCCTAATGGGCTTTAATTTAAGTAGTTATGCGTATGGGAAAAACTTTATACCGCGTCTTTACGACAAATAGGCCGTCACAAAGTCAAACGTGTGGATAGAGTTTGGTTCGGTTTGTGTAAGTTTGCAAGCGCTTGTGGCGATGTTTTTTTCTTCTATAATAGGAGTAGCAGACGATTTAATTGTATATGGCTTTTTTCGCAAATTATGCGTGTGAATGCAATATTACCTACAGTTTTAATTTAACTAGCCGTGCCCCGCGACTGTGGCAACTGCCCATGGCCCATGTGGTGTAAGCCTAAAAATCCTCTTGTTAAGCATGCTATCCATGTCCAGTAAGTAATATATAATTTTGGACAAATATATACATATTTTTAGACTCATTTTAGATTGAGATACCACAAATTGACACTTTCGATCTCCGATTCAAACTATTTTATGTTTTGCCTATCAAAGAAATTTGTCAATTTCTGGTAGGCAGAAGTTGACAATTTTGATCTTTGCTAAAAGATAGCCAATCTTTAACCCACAAAGATCAGTTATAACCAGAGTTGGAATGCCTCTTATCCCATACAAGATCAACAGATTATACTCGTATTTTTGCTTCACTTAACTGTTTCATCAATTAGAGGATTAAAATAGCAAATCAAAATGGCCATGGCCTAAATTCGGTAATGGTTTCATCTAGTTATTGGCCTATAAATTTTGGTATTACCGCCTGTAGTCACGGTACATTTCCGAAATTATTAGGGCAAATCCGGATCACTTTGATCCTTTAATAGGTCAATGGATTTGGGTTAGTTGAAGTTGTATTTGATGCAAATTATACTCATACTAGCTGACCCGGCAAACGTTGTGTTGCCATATAAATAAAAAAATGTTAAGGAAAAACAACCCTTATTACTTAGGGGTATGGAAAATAGTAGCCGAATCTCAGACCTACTGAATATGCATATAAAATTTGGTGAACATCGGTAAAGCCGTTTCGGAGTACGGTAACTAACATTGTGACAAGTGAATTTTATATAAAGTTGTATATTTTGTATACAGACTTACATATAATTTAGTAGTAACCCGCCCGCGCTACGTTCGGGTAGAATAGAAAAAATGTCATTTTTTTTTTAGTGAACTATCAGCTTTTTCGAGGTGGTAGAACCCTTTGTGGTTAGACTCCGGCGGCACCACCGCCACACCTATTTCTGCCTAATAACAGCAGTGTTAAGCGCTGCTGTGTTCTGGTTTGAAGGATGTGGTATAGGAGACAAACTTTTTCAAGGCGATCTAGCTTAGACCTCAGGGGTAGCGGCGCCTTTGTGGCCGACCTTAGTCCAAGGCTGCGTCTCCCTTAAGATCAAGTAATATTGCAACCAAATGGAAGTTTAAAGTTAGATAAAAAAAAACACCTCGGATAGGAATCTAATCTTCTCTGGAGCTGCTTACAGATGTCAATGGGCGGCAGTAGCCACTTATCGTCAGGTGGACTACATGCTCGTCTGCTACTCTTATATTATAAAAAATGAAAACCTTACAACACAAAGAAGACAAAAATTCGCAAAATTACATTATTAATCCTTTCCAAATTAATCCTAGTACAAATATAACATCTCATAAATGTTCAATAAAGTGGTAGTGTAAGGTCTGTAAGGTCTGTGAGGTCAGGTGGTTTGACCTCATGGCCGTGAGGGAATGTGGTGTGATCCAGACACTGTTAAACGTGTGTACTAGTAACTTCCTTAATCACACACGAGATGGCGTTACTTGTATGTTGAGTTTTACTACTGCGTTTTTAGAAATTAAGTTCCTTCTTATATATATTTCTTGACATAGTTTTTTATAGAAGGATTTTTCAAATTAAATTTTAAAATACAGTAAATTATGACCGAAATAAGCGCTTAGTTATATAGGTACTTACTAGCGGACCCGGCAAACGTTGTTGCCATATAAATAAAAAAATGTTAAGGGTGAACAACCCTTATCACTTAGGGGTATGAAAAGTAGCCGATTCTCAGACCTACTGAATACGCATGTAAAATTTGGCAATATGCATAATATACTTAAGTATAATACACAACAATACACACACAAGCAAACCAATCAATTCACGTTTACTAATAAGACTCACAGAAACACGCACACATATCGAATATCGACTTCGTATAGATCCATAATCCATCTCAGAGATCAATTTATATCCATTGTGACTAATCAATCAAACAGTTAATTGATTAATGCGTATTGATTTTAAGTTGAGCGTCAATCAAACAATTAATTGATCAATTACTGACCTAAATAAAAAGTAACTACTCATTCGAAAAACCTATTCAATACCCTTAGTATGAGTTTTTACGTTTTTACAAAAATAACTGATTTGGTATTTCTTTACATATTTGCCTATACATTTCCAATCAGCGCCCCTAGCGGATAGTATCAAAACTGATTGGAATCGAATGGGAAATACGTCAACAAATACAAAAACAGTAATATCAATTAATTAATAATAAATAATTAAATTTAAATTGTAAGTTTTCAACAATAAAGGATTGACAATGCAATAATATGATATTATTTAGTCAATCTAAAGCCCAGCAGTGAGACACTAAATAGTATCCACAAAGTAGATACAAAAACAAAATTAGCTCTTAACAACTTAAAATTCCTGCCTCTTAGATACCTTTAATAGTTTTTATAAGAGCTAATAACAGATAAAAACACAAGTGGCCACCCTTCAGCTGAGCTATTTGCGTTCACCGCAGTGATTCATACAACCAGCTGGTCAAATAATTTTATTATTAGACGAGGCTTTGCCCGCGGCTTCACTCGCGTTACGAAGTAATATTTTCATCCTATTTTATCCCCTTGGGGGTAGAATTGATCAAAGTCCTTTCTTAGTGGATACCTACGTCATAACATCTACCTGCATGCCAAATTTCAGCCCGATCCGTCCAGTGGTTTCGGCTGTGCGTTGATAGATCACTATGTCAGTCAGTCACCTTTGAGTTATATATATTAATAGATAGCTGGACTTAGTTCTAAAGCGGTTATTGGCTAGTTTGATGCAGGGATAGCCTAGTGGTTAAAAGATATAGAACTCAGCCTCTCAAACGATGGGTCCAAGATTCAAACCCAGACACGATTTTTGAAAGTTATGTGCGTTTTAGAAATTAATTATCACTTGCTTAAACGGTGAAGGAAAACATCGTGAGGAAACCTACCTGAGAAATCATAAAAAAATGTTTTCACAGGTATGTGAAGTCTAGCAATTCGCACTTGGCCAGCGCAGTGGACTATGCCAGCAAAGGGACAATAATGGGCTGACGAATAAGTGTCTACTGCTGCCGATGGACATCTGTAATCAACCCCAGATAAGATTCGTTACCTACCTAAGGTCGTCCATAGATACGCCGCTATCCTGAGGACTAAGCTGGAATACCTCGGAAAACTATACCACCCTTTAACACATTTCAATTATTTATCACGCAAACGAATCAAAAATTAAAACTTTAAAACAATAATTAATGTTAATTAAAAAACAGGTGCACATCCCTAGTTTTGACATCATAAATTAATTAAAAAAGATCTTGAAAGTTAATTACATTGTTACGAACGCCGACATAATGTTACAAACACACAATCCAAACTCTACTTTGTTACATATACATAGAGTTCAAATTGTATGGTAGTCTGAAATTTAGTATGGTCATTCATCTTTGTCTATGCGAGAGGAATAAATCTTTTTAACAAACAAAAACTCAAAATTTAATGCGGGTGTGCGAGGGAGATGTGTGATAGTGTTGTCTCTTTTACGTGTAGGGTGATTCTTCCCGAAGATCGATTTTTTAATCGATTAAAATCAATCTAAAGAATCGACTCGTAAATATATCGAATACTAGTAGATCGATTTAAAAAATCTATTTATTGCTTCATGTCTGTTATATCAATGTTTTTGGTATTTGGTATCAAAATATCAAATATCAATGTTTTTGGTCTAAGATTTTCAACCTATTGTTATCCCACTACTGGGCACGAATGAGTGCAAATTGGCAATTTCTGCCTGCTAAACTTAAATTTATCTTTGTTAGGCAAAAAGAATCGATTGATTATAAATAACAAGCGTAAAACTACCTAAAGATCTTTATTTAGAAGTAGTAGATAAAACTCTCCGTTTCATCTCCAAATATTGACCCAAAATACTTTGTCGCCCATAACCTAACTCAATGTGACCCAACACCGATGCCCGGATAGTTTTCAAATATTTACCTATAGTTACTGCAGATGGTCCAACTCATGAGCAAAAGCGATTTTACAATTATAATAAATTTAACATATTTAATCTTCTTATAACTCTAAATAATACATAAATATATAAGTACGTAATTGTATGATCTACAAATACTTGTCGCATCAAAAATATAACTTGTAAAAAACACAAGTCTCGCAACTCAGTTCTCGCAACTTCTACAGTAAAAATTTGTGTGATCCATGTAATACCAAGTCGGTTAATTTATTCAGTCCCCTACTTAAGGAACTTTCTGTCTTAAGTTATTACGTAATTAGCTGGTTAGCTAATGTTAGGTTTAACAACATCTTATGGGAATTATATCAATATTAAACATCTTTTATGTTTCAAATAAATAGACTGACTTGGCATTCGTACTAAACAATATAATTAAATATACTTAATATGTTACTTGTGTTATGTTATACGTTGTGATGCAATGAAAACAATGTATCTCACAAGTAGTACATATCACATTAAGTTATTTTTTTAATATTGCTTCGCTATTATTATGACGCTCACACCTTACACCTTGAACCAAACCTTAAAAATATCAAACAGGTGTTTTCCTTAACAATATTTATTTTAAAACCATTTGAACCAAATTCCTTGGATTTTTTGTTCAATACAATTTATTAAGAAAAGAAATGGCAATATTACGTCTTAATTAATAACGATTTCTTCCTAATATTTTTCGGGTAAATTCAAACCAAATTGAAGCCTTTGATTTTTCGATTTATGCGTTAATAAGAAATTAATTATCACTTGCTTGAAAAAGGAAAACATCGTGAAGATATCTACATTCCTAAGTTCTCTAAAAAATCTTAAACATGTGTGAAGTCTACCAGTTCGCACTTAAACGGCGCTGTATATGGCTTAAGCCCCTCTCGTTCTGTGAGGAAACCCAAGCCCAGCAGTAGGTCTCTAATAAGTTGGTAAATCATCTTTACTATAAATTTAATCACTTATTAACAACTTTTCCTAAACCAGCTATTCTGATACACTATTACGAAATAGTTCAAAAATATATTTTAGCATTGAAATTTGAAACTACATAAATAAGGTTTTTAATGGAGCAGTAAAACTTTATGCACAGATAAAACTATCGTAACTGTTGTTTTAAATGTTAACGCGAATCGTTTTTAACGTAACTGATCGGTTATTTCTGTTTTGGTTAAGTTAACTATTAGGAACTGTACGAGATAAAAAAAAATATAATAATATATGAGTAGTAGACGAGCATGCAGTCCACCTGATAATAAGTGGCTACCGCCGCCCATGGATATCTATAATCAACCCCAATTAGGATTCGATTCCTACCTGAGATCGGCCACAGATGCGCCGCTGCCCGAAGACTAAGCCGGAACGCCTCAGAAAAGTATGTCTCCCTTACCACACCCTTCAAACCAGAACATAGCAGCGCTTTACACTGCTGCTATTGTAGAAAAAGGTGTGACGTTGGTGCCGACGGAGTCGAATCCCAAAGGGCTACCTTTATGCCATGCCATTGATCGAAAGGTTTTCAAATAACTTAACAGCCCATCCCTATTATAGGAGCGTGACCACATGACTATAATAAGGATTAATAACCACAACACAATAAAATGAATAGCCCAAGAGGAGCTGTTAATTGCTCGAAGAATAGTTGGCGCAATAAGCTAATGGGCTTATTAAAGCTATTTATTATATGCGCTAATGGTAATACTAATAAATTATTAGCCGCCCGTGGCCGAAATTCGGCAATAATCATAAATTTTTCCAATATTTTTATTGGTCACTCTAGCGTGGCAAGAAGTAATCAAATTGTATAAAATAATATTAATTATCGGAGTACCTACTTATAAAAGTACTTGCGTTATGAAAATTAAAAATGTCTAACTTTTACGGTTCAATATATAAACTTAAAAAATATAGTTAAAATAACTAGAAGCCACGGAAGGAAAATCGTTAATCCTGACGATCCTAATGAGGAGAATGGGACTAAATGAGTTAATACGTGTGTTGTGATCGCTCTTCGATAAAGGTTCATAATTTTGAACTAATCTGACTATCCAAAGTGGGTGAAAATCAAGTTCGAAGATTCCGTGACATAACCATACATAACATATTAAGCTTATAAGGTAATAATCGGAATCAACCCCAAATAAAATTAGATTCCTATATAAGATCGGCCACAGATGCGCCGCAACCCCTGAGGGCTAAGCTGGAACGCCTTGCAAAAGTATGTCTCCCTTACCACACCCTTCAAATCACAACACAGCAGCGATTAACACTGCTGTTATAAGCAGAAATAGTTGTGGCGGTGGTGCCACCGAAGTCTAACCACAAAGGGTTCTACCACCTTTAAACCCCAGATAAGATTTGATTCCCATTAGGTCGGCGACAGCTGCACCGCTACCCTTGAGGACTGAGCTGGATTATCAAGTATGTCTTACCACACCATTTGGCTACGACTATGGATTTCTCCAAACAAGATTAATATCATGTCCACAAACTAGTTTCTTATGTCATTCCATACAGTGTCAAGTCCTTATAGAATTGATCATAAATCTTTAACTAACGATGTGACCTAGATCTAGTGCCTATTTACAAATGGCCTTACATCTTATATGGCTATCTTGGACCTATATAACTTGACACCTGAAGTAGTATGCTCCAAGTCATTTATTTATGTCACTTGAATGATCGAACTTGTTATTGAAAGATATTGAATTTGACACCTTTTTATAATATAGGAGTAGCAGATGAGCATGCAGTCGGCCTGATAGTAAGTGGCTACTGCCACTCATAGACATCTGTAATCAATCCCAGATAAGATTAGATTCCTACCTGAGGTGGGTCACAGATGCGCCGCTACCCATGAGGACTGAGCTGGATCGCTTTGGAAAAATATATCGCTTTTACACACTTCAAACCACAACACAGCAGCGCTTAACACTCCTGTTATTAAGCAGAAAGCTTACATCTATTTCATCGTCAATCCATTACAGTCCCTCTACTGGGCACGCGGCTTTCGATTCAATTTTTTATAGTTATCATTAAGTGAGATATGGGGGGAAGGGAATTCGAAATCTGACTACATATTACCAAAGGAGGCAAAATTAAATAAAAGATTTAACATCACCCATAATAAGTTAAGTTTTTATACTTAAAGAAAGCTTTATTAACACATATCTACGCTATGACCATACATAATTATATTCAATAGTTGACCAGACCAAGGTTAATCCTTACAGCGTAAGAATGATATCATCTAGGTCTAATAAAAGCATTAGGACTCCATCCATCCATAAGACTGCCCTTAATACAAAATAATGAGATTCTAACACAAATGAGAGATTTATAGTCAGTTCAGTAGGTCAGACGGGGCGTGGAATTGTAGAATTATGTCGCCATCAAGAATGAATGGACGTTTATGGGAAATTGGAATTTATGATGGCAACACTCGACGCGCTTTTGTTTTCGCGCGGTTTGCGGCTATGGCAGACGGTTTTGAATGTCGAATGTTTTTTTTTTCTTTTTGGGACGTGCCAAAATGCCAAGTATATGCGAGTACCTACTAAAGTTTCGATGAAAATTTAGTTTCGTATATTTTAATGAAATACAACCATTACATATAGGTATTAAAATAATAACGATATTTTTTCTCTTTTGTAAAACGATTCTCCTTTATTTTTGAGACACGTTGCTATAAACCATTGAAATATTTTTATTTAAAATATATTACGTGAGATTATATGAACATTAAAAACTACATTTCGTATTTTACCTTTAAAATGATTTTTTGTAGTATAATATTACCTAAACCCATAGATTAGTAAAGATCCTAACAAGAAAAAGTACCCAGTTTTGAAAATTGAAATAGTTGCGTAAAAAAGTTTTGCCACGTCTCCGTGCTAAAATGTCCCTAAAATATTTGAAATTATTATTATAAATTATTTAATTATCATGTAAAGTACGCAGTATTAGTTATTTATTCGTAAATTTTCTCTAAAAATGTTTTTTTTGTCAAGAATTCAAAAAAAGAACTTATTATAATAAGCCATTTACGGCTTCATTCAATTTCAAGGCGGCGAAGTATCTTTACTAATCTATGCCTAAACCGACATAATTTTAAATTTAACACAGTGCGCAGACACATGACATATTCGCCGGCCATTTTAACATTTTTTCATTCAGTATATACTCGTATGTCTTTTCGTTGTGTATTTCTTTTAGCGATTACATCACACTTTTCACGGACATTACATCGGATCAACATCAAAATCGGAGTTTGTAAACTCTTTCAAGTGAACACATGGCCGCGTTTTACGATCTCCTTGTTAGACGGATAATTATAGATTTTATTACAATCCTTTATACGGATTTACTGCTTGCATTTTACTGTCATTTATTATTTATAGCCCATTAGGTTAGAAAATAATAAGTTTCAAATTTGGTTCCACTCCGGAGGTCTGGTTTTTTAGTCGCGAAGTTTCAGATTTGTCCGAAAATTTGTTACTATTTCACCATCTTGTAACATACGTAGTGAATAAACGAAGTTTTGGTCTCGACCAGCAAAATAGAAGTTTTGGTCAAAAATCTTTCGGCTCAGTCAAAAAATACGATCCTAAACTTGCGAATGTTTCACTAGCAGGTTCGTTGCAGTTCGTTGCCTACTTAAGATTTTCCCAAATTTTCAGATGAAATTACGAATTTCGTGTAGATGCTTATAAGCCTATTTTTTTCAAATTACCTTGCAAATATATTCTGTCCTGTTAGAGCTTTAAACACTTAAGATGACTTCTTAATATATTATTTTCTAACACTAAGTTGGAATAATTCCGATACCTTTTTATTACCAGAGATCCATCAGTAGATAGAAAGTGTCGATAATCATTATACAAAATATTTAACTCGTATTAGACGATGCATAAAATATGATTAAAAAACTTTAAAAGCCCGTTTCAGGATGTGTGCAGCGCCATCTCTTGTCAGGCAGCGGGAGTCCAATTGCTCTATTAAGATCTAGTCTAGATATGTATTAAGTGTCCACCCAATGACCTTCCAACCCATTGCTAAACCCCCTAGAGCGCTGGGAACACATAAACCTTAATGGAGCTGACGTCATTATGGTCTAGGCTAGCCTGTTTCTATGGACACGTCGTACTTCAAGTGGACTTGCGATAAGCTATATAGTTGACTGTGGTGACAATAAATTTTGTAGATCTAATTTATTATTTATGAAATACGATTCACTTGTTTTTGTTTAAGTCCATTGAAATTTTACATTTGTGTTGCAATTGTTAGAAGACGCAATCTTATTGTTTCGATGTCAAGGTAAGTTCTAGTTTGTGGGTTCGCAACTCTTGTCTGTCAGCCGCCATCTTGAAAGACTATGGACCGGTTTGAAAAAATATTTTCTTAAATTTATTACAAGTTTTTAGTTTACTTCCTACGTTGAAAGGTCAAAGCCATGTAAAATTATTGTATGAGACCTAGTAACGTATAAAAAAATCCACCATTTTGAAAAACCAAGTTTCGCGGCCAATAATAAAACATGTATCAATCGATAAAGTTTACAAGAAAGCGCTGCTGTGTTGCGATTTGAAGGGTGCGAAAATAGACATATTTATTTAAGGCGTTTCAGCTTAGTTAAACTATGTTATAAGACAACTTATCGCTCATCGCTAGTGGTTGAATACTAACAATTGCAAATGGGTCGATCGACAATTTTTCCATGGAGAGTTGTATACAAAACAGACGTGTTTAAATGGTAATAAGTTAGCCAATGAAGTAATAAAGTAATTACATATGTTAACAGTAAATTAAGCCTTATACTAATTAAGGCTAAATGAAATAGGAGTGGTAATTACCCAAAATAGATAACTGTCGCAATTTTAAATTAATAAAATAAATAAAATAGAACCGGAACACAGCAGCGCCTAACACTGCTGTCATTAGGTAGAAATAGGTGTGGTGGTGTTGCCACCGGAGTCGAACCACAAAGGGTACCACCTTCGACGGTTAATACCCTTCATTGTGAATATAAGTTGAAAATCGTGGACCCTAATGCCTGCCATACACACTACGGTGCACCGGAGAGGTCTACCTGTACCCTTACCATGAGTTTTTTACGTTTCGACAAATATGACTGTTTTGGTATTTGTTTACGTATTTGCCCATACAATTTCCAATCAGCGCCCCTGGCGGATTTTATCAGAAGTATAGTGTCAATAACGTAACATTAAATGTCTAATTGACAAAATGTCGCTTTATGTTTTGTCTCTCTTTTTTGCGAACATGTGAAGTAGACAAAAAGACTTGAGCACTTACTTATTGTTACGTGTACTCAGTCTACTAAGCAAACGGAACAGAATAATGGATTGAGTAAACGTTACGTAAAATTGTGGGATGTTTTGAAAACTCATGGTAAGGGTACTGTTCAGCTACACCAGCCCAGGTATACCGGACTGTGTCTGTGAACAGTACCCTCACCATGAGTTTTTACGTTTTGACAAATATGTCTGTTTTGGTATTTGTTTACGTATTTGCCCATACTACTTCCAAACAGCGCCCCTAGCGGAATATATCAGAACTTGGAAATTGTATGGGCCAATACGTAAACAAATACCAGAACAGTAATATTTGACGAAACGTAAAAACTCATAGTAAGGGTACATACAGACTTGTATAGTTTTTTTAAATCTATACAGGCAAATCTGCGCAGGCAAACCACACGGTAGACCGTAGAGTGTATGGCTTACATAAGGCTCGTAACGCACTTTGTAACAACCGATTTCTTACATCAATATTTGTTTCCTGAGTCACGCATTAGGTCAAGTGTGCACTATAAAACTCTACTTAATATACTTTCATCGTAAACTGTAATGGCGTGTACATATAAAGGCGAAGTTTATGAGAAGTCTTTTCATAGAGTAGATTCGGTGCAGAGGGGATTTTGGATAAGTTTTTATTCGACTGCAGTGGGTATTTTTTTGTAATTATGTATGTATAGTACTTATGTATGGTATGTATATATGTATTTATATGTGTACCCATATGTGTGTATGTCTCATTTTTGAGCACGCCTTGGAGCCTAAACGGCTTGGCGCATTTTAATATATGAGGTAGAATTAAAAAAAACGCTTTGTACACTCACAGCCCCACACTAGGATTCCCTGTATCGTGGGTGCTATGGACACAGACAGAGACAAATAGACAAACACCCAGACCCACAAACAGAAATCTAAATTCATTATTTAGAAATCTGTCTGGCCGGGGATCGAACCCGGGACACACTGCGCGTCAGACCGGCATGGTGACCGCACCGCCATGCGGGTCGTCAATTAAAGTCTACCTAGAGTCAAGCACTCGTTACTATCGCTGAGGACTAAGTTGGCACGCCTCGTACAGGTGTATCACTCTTAACACATTTTAAATTAGAACACAGCAGCGCTTAACACTGCTGTTATTAGGCAGCAATAGGTATGGCGGTGGTGCCGCCGGAGTCGAATCACAAAGGGTTCTACCACCTTCAAGTATATGTTATCACATATGTATTATATTATACTCTTAACACATTTATATAAGTCTCACAGAATAGCTTCTTAAAAGTATAACAAATACGGCATAGTGATGCCTATAGAAAATAGACGGCATTCACTCTATCAGTATTTGTACTATGTCAGCACTTCTAAGAAATCTTACAAAATAGATCAGCACTTATTAAATATGATAACTTGTGTCATAATATCCGCTGAATAAGTATTAGTAGAAACATACTCGTACCATATGGTTACTTCTACGAAACTACTTCCTTGTGATAACAAACATATTGCACCAAACATTTTAAAATGGTTGCAATCTCTTAAGTTCTTTTATAGGCGTCGTCAACCCATTACTGTCCCACTGGACATGGGTCTCCTTTCAGGATGAGAGATTTTAGGTCATAGTTTGCCGCGCTGGTCTTGAGAACTTTTTTAAGATCTCTCAGGTATGCAGGTTTCCTCACGATGTTTTCCTTTACCATTTTAAGCAAGTAATAATTATTTTCTAATACGCTTAATTTGAAAAATTACACGTGTCGTGCCTGGGATCCGAATCTAAGATCCCCGAAACCAAGTTTCTAACCACTAGGCTACCGCTGCTATTGTTGGAAATTGTACCTCTCCGTTTGATTTTTTAAAAGTTCTGAATTCATTGCTTCATTCTTACATTAACATTCTTACTTTAAACTTCTTCTCAAATTCAAAAAGTTCTTAAAGTATGTGAAGTCTACCGTTTTGTAACGGTAGACTAAAGCTTTTACGCCATTACTCTGAGAAGAGACAGTGGGACAGCCGTGCCCAGCAGTGGGACAGTAATACGTTGACAACAACGTAACAATTTACAAAATATAATTGATATTGAATTGCCTGTCAATTATTGCAAAATGACTCCAATAATTGTAATTGTAATTCATTAAGCAGTCGGCGGCCATTGTTAAAACCTAGTCAGGTTTGTTTGAAGCCTAGAACCGCCACGATCACGATTTTTGCCGTGACTCTCTTTACAGAATACTAATTATAAATGTTTAGTTACTTAGGGAAACTAATGATACGAGAGAACCTTTTGTGGTTCGACTCCGGCGGCACCACCGCTACATCTATTTCTGTCTAATAACAGCAGTGTTTAGCGATGCTGTGTTCTGGTTTGAAGGGTGTGGTAAGGGAACCATATTTACTCGAGACGTTCCAGCTTAGTCTTCGGGGGTAGCAACTCTAGTATGCCCGACCGCAGGTCAGAATCTAATCTCATCTGGGGTTGATTACAGATGTCGATAGGCGGCAGTAGCCACTTACCATCAGGTGGACTGCATGCTCGTTTGCTAATCCGATATTATAAATAAAAATCTGTGAGTGACCTCAGGTAGAACTCTAATCTTATCCGGGGTTGATTACAGATGTCCATGGGCGGCAGTTTCCAAATACCATCAGGATTCATGCATGTTTGTTTCCTCGTTTTATAATATAAAAACAAAATATCTAATATTAACAAATACAAAAATATTAACAATAATATTTAGATGACATCTTAAAGTATAATTAACCGTATTCAATTTCTATGACTAACAGCTGATGACTAAGATATAATAAGATACCTACTAAGCATGACTTTGTTTACTTTCATCTTCCAAGACAGATGAGAGATGATAAAATCAAATTTAGAATAAATATTTTAACCATACTTTGTCATCAACTGTTTGAAATGGGAGTTAGGTGTGACTAATAAGGATTTTTTATGTAATAATTCCGCGAAATATGGTCTAAAGTTTACCTGAAGTCGGTGACAGATCCAAAAATGACAACATTCAAACCAGAACACATTAGACTTAACACTGTTATTATGAAGAAATAATTATTTCCGTTAATCATATTTTTTATGGTAGATCCACGTTATATATCGTATAAATAATCAGGTTAAAAAATGCCAGTTATGGATATGATGAACAGACAGATAAAAATCAGTGACAGCCTAGTTTTAAATTCATCCTCTAAAGGTTCGAATCGCAGGCCCTCTAATTTTTCAAAGTTATGTCTATAAGGTGTTTTAGATATTCATAAAGAATCATTTGCTTAAACGGTGAACGAAAACATAGAGAGGATTGACACACTTGAGAGATCTTTAAAAATATGTTTTCAAAAACGCGTGCACTCAACCAGCTTGATGGACTATGACCTAAACAAAACCCCTTCACTCAAAGAGGAGTTGACGACAGACGGGACAATTTTATTTATGTACTAGCTGACACGGCAAACGTTGTGTTGCCATATAAATAAAAAAAAATTAAGGGTGAACAACCCTTATCACTTAGGGGTATGAAAAATAGATAGTAGCCAATTCTCAGACCTACTGAGTATGCCTATAAAATTTGGTGAAAATCGGTAGAGCCGTTTCGGAGGAGTACGGTAACTAACATTGTGACACGAGAATTTTATATATAAGATTTGTATGCGGAAGCAGTCAGTAACACCGTAAACAAAAGTTGTATGTCATCTCGTTAAGAAGTCAAATGACATGTGCTGCATTGTGGCACTCGAACAATTTAAGTTTTAATGCCGTTGCGTGATTGTGTGATGCATTATTGCTGCAAGGCATAAGAGCACAGCGATATTTTATCTATGAGAGTAGCCGCTGCCGCTTATTGTCGCTTATGACGCAATCAACTCCATGAAAGATTGAAATATTACCTGCAATTGATCACAGATCTATTTCTATGCAAAATTATAAAATTTCACATTTGTATGTAAGATATCGTCCTAAATCACTTTTTAAACGGTCTGTTCTTATTCCAAAACAAATTTTAAACCTTATTACAAAGCATTGTTTTTTTTAATCAATTGACAACTTATACAAGACACGTGTAATTTAATTTGGAATTTCAATGACACATGTCACTATTTTTGAAGGTCTTAGAACCCCTTATAGTTATAATCCCAGAGATACTACCGTCACACCTATTTCTGCCTAATAAAACCAGTGTTTAGGGCTTTAGGGTTCCGGTTCGAAGGATGTGGTAAGGGAGGCTCAAATAACTTATACTTCAGCGTTAACAACACGTCTTTGATGGGCTACAGGCAGAACCCTATTCTATATGAAGTTTCCTTCAGATTTTCATGGGCGGTATTTATCACCATCAGGTGGACTGCATGCTCGTTTGCTACATACAAAAAATTTGCTCTTATACAAAAAATCTACAAAAATCTTATACAAAAAAGTTTATTTCAAACACAAACTACATAGTTTTTACCCGCTAGTTTGAAACCCGCTAACTCTTACTCTTTGGACCACACCGAAGTCATTGTAGGCAGCGTGTGTACCAATTGATTCATCTCATGGCTCAACATTGACAAGTGGCTCTAATACTCGAATGAGTAGCCGATAAGTTTTTTAATTGTCACTTCAAGTCCTTTAGCACCCTTAGAGTGATTTATTGGTTTTAAAGGTTGTGTCAATAATTAATTGCTAAGAAATTAATTTAAAGTATGAAAAAAACTGAGTTGTAGGAGGAGTTTGGGAAGGTACCACCGTCACACCTATTTAGTGTGAAGCACGGTGGAAGGGTGCTGGTTGTTTAAGGAACCCTTGTGGTTCGACTCTGGCACCACCGCCACATCTATTTCTGCCTCATAACATCAGTGTTAAGCGCCGCTGGGTTCTGGTTTGAAGGGTGTGGTAAGGGAGACATACTTATTCGAGGCGTTCCAGCTTAGTCCTTAGGGATAGCTGCGCATCTGTGGTCGACCTCAAATAGGAATATCTAATCCTATCTGGGGTTAATTATAGATGTCCATTTGCGGCAGTAGCCACTTACATTCAGGTGGACTGCATGCTCGTCTGCTACTCCTATATTATAAAAAAATACTCAAAACAAGGACTTTACACATAGACACAATTTTGACTTTACAATTTTCAAAATATGCACGTAAATGCTCCCCTGGACCCGCAGATTGATAAAATGACGTCATATATCATTATCAATCAGTACGTCACTGACTTCCATCTTGAATCGTGAGTTTCCCACTAAAGCTCACGGAGTAACAGTGACCTATAAACACAATGGTCATGACTGAGTCATGGGTATGGTGCCCATGATTCTGGTTTCCATGGGACCTCAATGAGGTTATCCAAACCTTTTTAACGGACTTCCAGAAAGGAGGATCTGTGTTCGACCGCTATGTATGTACGTATGTCTTTTTTTTCTGGGGGGAGGAGGGGGGGAAATACAATTACGTATCATAGGGTCTAGATGTTTTTCACCCCGTATGTCGGGCTTGGCCTGGTACCGACCTGTACCGACTAAAAAACCGCTTCTCCCGTCTGCTTTCGTTGTTCTTCGTGGGATCACCGTTAAGTATTTCGTCACGGGGGATATATTTGTATATTTGCGCGTTTTTATCAAAAACTAATGCTCAAAGTTCGATGGGGCTTTGGTTAACATAATATAGTAGAAAGCGAGTATGCAATCCGCATAATTCATAATTCTTTATTTGTATAGATGATGGTAAATGGCTATTGCCGCCCATGGACAACTGTAATAAACCAAATGACCATGAGAACCATGGACCAGATAAAATTAGATTCCTCTCTAATGTCGGCCACAGATGCGTTCCTTCCTCTAAGGACTCAGTTGGAACGCCTCGGACCATATGTCTCCCATACACCGTTCAAAGTGCATTATGTAAAATATTAAACATAATATATATTTGTCTCGGTACAGAAATATTACATGCTCATACTACACATAATACACATTGGAATTTATCTCAAGTATTGTCGTAGTCTAGGGGAGTTATAAGTGACATTACTAACGAAAACATTTTTGATGTTATAGGTTCCACTAAACGATTGTTAGGACCGTAAGCTCGTTAGACACGAGGACTTGTAAGGGCGTGTTCCATTTAACAACTATAACGACCGTAGATATTGTTAGGGTATGCGCCGCTTAACAACTATAATGCTCATATATTTATTAGGGTGTCTTCCACTTAATAACTGTAAGGACCGTAGACTTTTGTGTTTTCCACATAACAACTATAATGACCGCACACTTTGTTAGAGCATATTCCACTAAACAATTGTAACGACTGTAGATTATTTAAAAGTATTTTCCACTTAAGAACTACAATGACCGCACCTTTTGTGACAGTTTGTTCCACTAAGCTACTGTAACGATCGTAGATGTAATTAAGATGTATTGCACCGTGCATTACACAACTGTAAATACAATTAATAAAACAATGAACAACCATAAGGCCATATGTAGAATACAAAAAGAAAAACATGGCGTCCTTTCAACATTTTCATGTATTGAGTTTAAGGCTTGCAAAAATACCGATTTCGCACTCACAATAAATATTTATCGCCTCAAAATTTGTAATTCCGATCAAAATGGCTATTGTACGTGTAATCTGTTGAATAATCCCGTATTGTTCTAGAAAATTGAAAGACTTGTTTTGTAAGCTCGTATCGTCCATTGTTTGTTATTTTTAGTCTGTGTCTATGTAACAGATAAAATAAACATCTTAACAATTTGCATATTTTGCTTCTTTTATCATTCGATTAGCTAACGTATTTCGACCCCTCCGCTTAATATCTTAACCCACAAAAGTACCTTTTCGTTTTTATTGAATAAATTGCCTTATTTTAATGTGTTTTATCAACATATCTAACGTTATAAAGCCTATACAATAAAATATATACATCAAATTTCATAGAAATACCTGCAAAAATGCAGATTTTATCGCATTTTAGCATATTCGAAACTTTGAGACGCTCTCCTGTAAAGTTGTCATTTTGCAGTTACGATATTATGCGTAGAAATCGATTTGACCACCTGATGGAAAGTCACTGCCGTATGGATATTTGTAACCAATTCCATATAGGATAGGTTCTTCATGAAGTCGATCACAAATCCGTGGCCACTCCTGAGAACTAAGATGGTTCCAGGTTCGATCCCCGGCAAGATACAATAGAAATCTGCATGACGAATTTACTCTAAATGTTTGTGTATTCGTCTTTATATGTGTCCATAGTCTCCATGGCACAGGGAATCTTTGTGTGAGATTTTTATAAAAAAAAGTAAAAAAACGAATGATCATATATTGGATAGATTGATTAATTAATAACGAAAATAAATAATAAAAACAGTTAAGTATCAACGTACTTAAAAAAAATATAAAAAAAACTAACGATCAAACATTAGATAGATTGAATATCAATATCAAAAGTAAATATTAAAACATTTTGAAAATCAATGTACGTAAATTAAAATTATCTTAAACATTCGAGCCATCCGCTCCTTATATCACATATATTTACTCAGTTTTGAAGCCTTATAAAACGTGAGAGACTTTTACGACCATCTTATCAAGATAACAACTTGATATGAGACATTTTGTGTGGAGAGAAATGTAATTGGAATTTTTAAGCAGTATGTGTGATCTTTTGGAATTGATATGTGATTTTGAGTTTTGTATTCGTTTCTCTTTTTTTTAATTCATCACAACACTTACTGTCCCACACTGGGTACGGGTCTCCTCTCAGAAGAAGGATTAGGCTATAGTCCACCGCGCTGGACAAGTGCGTATTGGCTTCACATTTTTTTTTTATATTTGAACCTGACGATAAAGCAGACGTGCTACCTGATGGAAAGTAGTTAACCTCGCCTATGGACATTTGCAACACCAGAGGAGTCGCCAATGCATCGCCGGCTTTGAAGGAGAGCTCCTTTTGCCCATACCTTTGAGAACATTTTTTTAAGATTTCTCAGGTATGCAGGTTTCCTCATGATGTTCTTCTTCACCGTTAAGTGTTAATTAATTTCTAAAAATATTTTATAAAGATTGGAGTAACAAAGAATAATAAAAATCGAAAAAGATTCTGATTATTCTAGGAAACGAGCTTACGATCAACCTAAAGGTGGTCACCTATCCTTCAGGACTAAACTGGAATGCTTCGGTAAAGTATGTCTCCCTTACCAAACCCTTCAACCCAGAACACAGCAGCGCTTAACAATGTTGTTATTAGCTTAGAGTATAAAACATCAATGATTATTAGGCAGAAATAGGTGTGACGGTGGTGCCGCCCAAGACGAATCACATAAGATTAGCACTACCACCTTTCAATTATTCCAATTAGAATTATTATTCAGCGTTAAATCAGGTTGCTTTTACTTTAAATCTTATATAAAAGATCTAAAAAAACAATTGACAATCGTACAAAAGTTCATTCTTTCTTTCATTTTCTTCTTCAGGAAGTAAGAAGCTTCCTCAAGCTTCGTATGAATGGGGTCCACATTCCCTATAAACGTTTGATGCAGACGATCCTTGTGCCAATTCACGGGAACCGGATCGCTAGGGACGGGATATGTTAGTATCGATAAAGTTAGGTTAGGTTAAGTTTCTTTTTAGTTTGTCACATAGAAAATTTCTATTATCTTAACATTGCTTGCCGTCGAAGCAAAACAGTGCATTTTATTTATACATACGTCATATTATTATGATAGGAACCAAAAGCATGTTAAGCATAGTTCGCATGCCTATATTACAGGGATAGTTTTGTTAAGTATAAATTAAGAAATAAAAAAAGAAATTCATTAAGTATCTCTAAGTAAATTAATAAAAATCATAGGAGTATTTTTGGGTATGGTATTTTTTTGTGCAATGAAGTCTAATTTTAGTGTTCTCTACCTGAGATAAGCACAGATACAGCATATACCTAGGACTAAGATAGAACATGAAGCATAATATTTTCCTAAAAAGTTGTGACAGTTTTTCAAACTCTTAACACGAGTCACCGAAGTCATTCCTCGATATAGAGTTGGCCATACACACTTACTTGCAGCGCCTCTGGTGGATCAATTAGGAACTAACATTTGGTATTGTAATCTAATGGAGATCGCGCTGTTGATTTGATTAAGTGCGAGAAAATATAGCCTTAAGGTATTTTTCGAAGTTTGTAGTTGCTGGTGACCCTAGCGATGTCTGCAGCTTCACCAGGTCTTGGTGGCGAGCTCAAGGGGGGATGAGAAGGCTATGGGTCAGTAGGGAGGGATAAATACTAAGGGTACAGTTGTTAGTTTTACGGCAAAAGGAATGGCTGTAATGCCTCATAAATCCAAAATGTAGATTTCTATCTTTCTTTCAATGTGTCTTTAAACATCTACATATTGTCATCTAAACCTCATTCATTATAAACACGTGTTAGACACACATAATAAAACAAACCGTTCTAATTAATCTTTGAAACAGTTTGCAAAAAACCCAAGGTTACGAGTCAATGTGTTCACTTATATAAATACAGATAGAATTCGCAGACCTTGATGTAATAGACATTAATTGAAGGAAGTTGGCTGGCCTTAACAATTTAAGCTTATGTTTTAGTACTTTTATTATTGTAATTTATTTTGTTCTAATTTGGATAACTTTTGTCAAATTGCACGTATTTTTAATGTGAAGCAGTTGATTTTGTTAGAAGGGTGTCGATACCGACAGACTTTTATATAAGGCGACTATCTTAGTCCTTGGTAGAGACAACTCATCTGTGATTGGTTTCGGGTTCCTAAAGAAAGCCTGAAGAATAAGCCCTTTTTATGGCCTTTACAAATTTCATTGGGTGGCACTGACCAATTACCACCAAGTGAACTGCATGCATAGAAAGCATAGAAAGGTGCATAGAAAGGTCCTTGAGTGGAGACCACGTGTAGGCAAAAGGAGCGCAGGTCCAGGACCAGGTGAACCGCCGACCTGAAGAAGACACTGGGAAACCGCTGAATTCAAAGGGAACGAGATCGGTTGGAGTGGCGCCAATTAGGGGAGGCCTATAACCAGCAGTGGACCTTAAAATGCTGAGGGATGGATGGATGGAACTGCATGCTCGTTTTTTATTTCTAAAAAGGAAAGGTGCGTAGCAAAAGTGCATTGTGCAATATGCAGTGACTGCATGCTCCTTTTGAAAATATAGATTGAAAAATACCCGAGGTTGATAAAAGATCCATCACTAGCTCTGAAGACTAAGTAACCTCTTATGTATCTCTCCCTTACTACACTAAACTCTTCAAACCAGAACACAGCAACGCTAACACAGCTGTTATAACGCAGAAACACGTCATATAGTCTAGATCTTTCCATAGCACGCTTAAACTTAAACCTAAAAACCTTGAACTAAATAAGCCATATTTATTTAAGGAAGCCAAAATATGGACCACGCATATTGTTAAGCATATGTCTAGTGATTACGTAATTTATCTCGCTGTATTCATAAATGGACGACTGTTTTAATGTTTAAGAAAAAATCTCCTATTTCTGTATTATATTTTAGGATGGTTTGGGTTGAAGGTTAAGCTAGATCAGTGTTTTTCAATCTTTTTGACCCCTTTACACGATGAAAATTTCTCACGACCCCCTTAAGACATAGACAAAAATTTAGTAGTTTAAATGAGTATGGGTACCTGTAGGTTTACCTATCTACAAATGAAAAGAAGTAGTATCTGCCTACACATACGGGATAAAGGCGTGATTTATATGTATGTATGTATGATACCTATCTATTAGCCATCTTAACAATTTAAACAAGAGCCTCCAAGAAAGAGAAGAAAATACTTTAACAGCTAAAGATAAAGTGACAGCATTTCATTTAAAACTTCGTTTGTGGTCATCTTCTTTGGTCGAGTAAGGCATCGCGACCCCCGGGGGTCGAAACCCACATATTGAAAAACACTGAGACCATTACTCAGAAGTAGAAATACATTTATGTAGGATTACTAATATTATGGACTTAATTGTAAAGATGTTACTAGTTAAAGCTAAGTTTTTTTTATAATATAGGAGTAGCAGACGGGCATGCAGTCCACCTGATGGTAAGTGGCTTCTGCTGCCCACAGACTTCTGTAATCAACCCCAGATAGGATAAGATTCCTACCTGAGGTCGGCCACAGATGCGCCGCCCTTGAGCACTAAGGTAGAACGCCTTGGAAAAGTATGTCTTAGGGTAGATCTATTACAAGGACCGAAAATTAATCAAAATTCGCGAAAACAGTTTCTATAAAAGACGTCTAATTTTAATAAAAAATATTTCCATTACTTTCTAACTCATTTTGCCATTGTTGCTTTTTGGTTTTCCTAATATAACTATTTTATCACTAGATGGCGTTGTCTGTCAAAGAGACAGTCATTAACCCAATTTATTTAAATACTCAGTTCTTCCTGAGTAGGTAATAATAATTTCTTAGTTATAATATTAATAATTGTACATTCTTAATAATATTATCTTATATATAAAATTCTCGTGTCACAATGTTAGTTACCGTACTCCTCCGAAACGGCTTTACCGATTTGCACCAAATTTTATATGCATATTCAGTAGGTCTGAGCATCGGCTACTATCTATTTTTCATACCCCTAAATGATAAGGGTTGTTCATTCTTAACTTTTTTATTTATATGGCAATACAACGTTTGCCGGGTCAGCTAGCTTTCCTATATTTTTTTATATATTAAGATCTTGCTTAAAAACAGTGTAATAAAATATCGATACATATCGATAAAGTTTCACCTGTATACAACACATCACTATACCAGAATGCGGCGCAGTAAGTCTCTGTGAATGAACAACTGCAAAGCTTACTCATGTACTATCTGCTATCCCTTTCCCTCCCACACCTTCAAAGCCCGTGCGAGCGAGACAGCAAACGTCAAAGCCTTAGGATTATAAAGCTGTAAAGTTGAACGAGTTTCGTGCACAGATTAAAAACAGTGAGTCCTTGTTTGAGTTTTATTGTTTGTGTTGGCAGCCATATTGAGGTATCGTTATATACAGTACCCCTAGTATGAGCTTATACGTTTTTACAAAAATAACTGTTATTGTATTTGTTTACGTATTTGCCCATACATTTCCAATCAGCGCCCCCAGCGGACTGTACAGAACTGATTGGAAATGTATGGGAAATACGTAAACAAATACAAAAACAGTTATTTTTGTAAAAACGTAGAAACTCATACTAAGAGTACAGGTCTATGATTCAACAGCTTTTTTCTTAATTCCCTATCAGTCGGTTCTTTTGATCGTAATTTTTATCGTAAGGGATTAGAAAATTAAAGTACTTGTAAAATATTGTACTTACGTTCTATATTTACGATGTTTAGATAAACTAATCCTTCTAAAACGTTTTGTTTGTAATCTGTCGCTTAATAGTCAACTTCCGTTATTTATGACGCGTCTAAAGAAAAATAAAATGTTATTCTAAAATATCTTGTCTGTTTTAAGTATGAGCCATTATTTTATAATAAAATATTTTTATTTGTACTGACATGCTATTTTGTTGTTTAATTATTAATTTAATATGATGATTTCTATTAATCTTATTATTGTATCCTTTTCTAATTCAATATTATTAATTTAATGTAATTTTAATTAGAATTATTGACCTTAGAAAACCTATGACATATTTGCATACCCTTTGGGTTAGGATAGGAGCACAAAACTAATGTATTCCATATATAATGTATTTCACCTTATCCTGCAATAAATAAATGAATTGAATTGAATTGAATTGAATTGAATTGTCTATGGATTAGGGCGCGTACCAATGGAACGTAAATTTGTAAAATATGCTCTATATTCGTTTTGTATTAGGATTCCTTATATTGTTAGTTGGAGAATCTATGGACACAAAGATGAGAAAACAGCTTCCAAACCACATTGTTTTTGTCTATCTTTCGGGAATATCTTTTTTTCGGGATAAAATGAACCCTATGTCCTTTTCGGAACCTCTGACAATTTGTATACATAATTTCATGTAGTTAAGGAGTGAAGAAGTAGGAAATAAACAAAGCATTACGTTACATTCACTATAATATTAGTTAGGATATATTTTATTGCCCAAAACATAGATTAGTAAAGATTACTCACTCCTAACAAGAAAAAATATGTACCCAGTTTTGAGAATTGAAATAGTTGCGTAAAAAAGTTTTGCCACGTCTCCGTGCTAAAATGTCCCTAAAATATTTGAAATAATTATTTATTTAATATGTAAATTACGCAGTACTAGTTATTTATTCGTATATTTTCTCTAAAAATGTTTTTATTTGTCAAGAATTCAAAAAACGAACTTACTAATAAGCCGTTTGTGGCTTCATTCAATTTCAAGGCGGCGAAGTATCTTAACTAATCTATGGCCCAAAACATAAAAGTACCGCGTCTTACAGGATACAATAACATTTAAAATAATAAAGATATGAATACTAGCAGAATTCACATAATTTGACCATAATAACAACAATTTATGCGCTGATTTGTTCTGGTTTGAAAGGAATTTGAAGGAAAGGAAGATTTTAAATACTTTTAAGAGGTTTTCCTTTATTCCTGGTTATCTATACCTACATCTGTGATCGACCACTTACCATTAGATGTTGCAACCCAACTGATCTGTTCTCTTTACACAACAAAGACAGTAACTCCTATAATGGACGTAGAATTAGCCGTGTGGGCGGACGGTTCCACTTTTATAAGACTATCATTAGCTTCTCCTTGTAGGGATAGTGGCGAGCTTCCTACTTTCACTTGTCTAGTTTTGGTTCTAACAATACGTTTACTGACGCGAGGTGTCGCTCTAATCGCCCGGAAACATGGTCGTGCGACCAGTTGTCTTGGTTGGATTTGTCTATGGTTTTCGCACAAGATTGTGTGGCTGTGTGTGTGTGTGTTATTTGGTTTAAAAATCAGTAAATTAAAAAAACAGTGGTAGCCTAGTGATTAAGAAACTCGGCCTCTCGATCGAGGGGTCCGAGGTTCAAATCCCAGGCACGCACCTCTGATTTTCAAAATTATGTGCGTATTAGAAATTAATTATCACTTGCTAAAACGGTGAAGGAAAAGATCGTGAGAAAACCTGCACACCTGAGAGATTTATAAAAAAAATCTCAAAGGTATGTGAAGTCTACCAATACGCACTTGGCCAGCGCGGTGGACTATGGCTTAATCCTTCTCATTCTGAGAGAAGACCCGTGCCCAGCAGTGGGACAGTAATGGGTTGTTGATGATGAAATTAAAATAATATGTATTTCAGGTTTGTGGTAGGATTTGTGGTTTGAATCACAGTGTTAGGCGCTGATGTGTTCCGGTTTGAAGGGTGTGGTAAGGGAGACAGACTTTTCCGAGACGTTCCAGCTTAGTCCTCAGGGGCAGCGGCGCATCTGTGGCCGACCTTAGGTAGGAATATCTAATCCTATCTGAGGTTGATTAGAAATGTCCATGGGCGGCAGTAGCCACATACCATCAGGTGGACTGCATGCTCGTGTGCTACTCCTATATTATAAAAAAAAAAAGTTTATACATGAAACTAACAAAATAACGATTGCCACAATCTTAAAACCATTAATTACAGGAAACTGCAATTCTTAAGCAATATTTTAATTAATATTTCCTATTACCATATCGTTCTTCATATGTTTCGCACATGTGTAACTAATTGCGTTTTGTAATTAATTTATCCGGACTATTTTTTGACGGCAACTACGAATCTTACGATTTTAATTTATTAATGTTGCCAATTAATTTTAAGCTATATTTTATTACTGTTTTACAAACATATTATTTGTTAATTTGACAGTTACAAAAACGTCAAAAAATATGTTCCTATCATAGACTTAGAATTTTTTCGCTACACTATTCTATATCTATGGTTCCAATCTTCAGCCTTTTACCAAGTAAAAATGTAACCACAGGAAAAAAAATTATATCACCGAAAGCTAAAGTTCTATATTCAATTGTATGTATTTATATTTTTATTTCCAATCAAATTAAATAAGTACGAGTATGTAAAAAAAAAATCTAATATTATATCTATTTTAAAATCCTACAATATACTAAATATTGTAGGATTTTTATATACTGTTATTTTATTACAAATTGAAAAAAAAACTTAATGTTCTGTTCGTAAGTTTAAAATAATTGCCGCTTCCTTATTTTGGACTTGTATAATTTTTTAGCCTGTACAGGCTTATCTTGACCACTTCTGCGACTTAACCTGCCTTGACTTTACTATAAAGGGTAAGTTACAGACCATTTAGCAAAGCCCAAAAGTAAAACTTTTATGTATAAAGTTGGTACAAGTTAGTTATAGGTTCAGTTTTCGTAAACTTATGTCAAACTTTGGTAGACAAAATATTGAACAGATTGGTTATATTATTACCAATGAGCATAGATTAGTAAAGATACTTCGCCGCCTTGAAATTGAATGAAGCCACAAACGGCTTATTTTAGTAAGTTCTTTTTTTGAATCCTTGACAAATAAAAACATTTTTAGAGAAAATTTACGAATAATAACTAATTTACGTAATAATTACGTAATTTACGTAATAAATAAATAATTATTTCAAATATTTTAGCGACATTTTATCACGGAGACGTGGCAAAACTTTTTTACGCAACTATTTCAATTCTCAAAACTGGGTACATTTTCTTGTTAGGAGTGAGTAATCTTTACTTATCTATGCCAATGAGCATTAAAGTATTCGATGTGTTGATGTGCAATTCTTACACGACACTGCTTTTTATATGTTTGTTTTTACAAGTTTTAACCTCAACTTTTTACTAAATTTAGATAGACACAGCGAAGGATTTAGAACTATTGACTAATGAGGAAAATAATCTTAATATCAACGAGATTAAATACATAGGACTACAGAGCGGACATTGTTAGAATTTTGATAAAAAAAACCTTTCATTTCGCTTCTAACTGACACCATCTCGAATTGATTGACATTTGACATATATTTCAGAAGTTATTACCAATTGTAACAAGTCATGAATAACACTTTACTACTGTATAGTTAAATGTACACCCAATATGCAGATAAACATTAAATTGACCGAAAACAATAACAAAATCACATTTCGCGGCAAAAGCGAACAAGGCGCAAACCCGTTCGCGTATCAACGCACCGCGGGTCATTGCTCCCAATATGGCGCTAAAATAGAACGAAAGAATGCCCGCCATTTTAATTCTAACCTCCAAAACTCACTTCACAATTGCATCGTAAACAATCCACACTTCACACTCACTTTATTATCACTTTTCCTGATAAAAAGTTAGTTGATGTTGCAAGGTGTTACTTCGGTGCTTTATTTTTGGATTTGATAAACGAAAACGCTATTTTAGAATACATTACAATAATGTAGTTTCACAGTTAAGTAAAGAATTTAATAAAATGAACAATAGTCAAATGTATTTAAATTACGTTCAATTTAATAAATTAAAAAAATGCGCGATTGAAAGTTGCGCCATTTCTCATTCTACCACGTGATTCTTCCACTTGAACTTCAAATAATTTTACATTAACATTATTAATTTAAAAGGTGTCAAATTAAAGCATACATTAGTAAAGATTACTCACTCCTAAATGACTCCTAACAAGAAAATGTACCCAGTTTTGAGAATTGAAATAGTTGCGTAAAAAAGTTTTGCCACGTCTCCGTGCTAAAATGTCCCTAAAATATTTAAAATAATTATTTATTTTTTATGTAAATTACGCAGTATTAGTTATTTATTCTTAAATTTTCTCTAAAAATGTTTTTATTTGTCAAGAATTAAAAAAAAGAACTTACTAATAAGCCATTTGCGGCTTCATTCAATTTCAAGGCGGCGAAGTATCTTTACTAATCTATGCTTAAAAGTTACATATGCCCACACAAAGCTTACACCACAAAAAAGGTGCAATAAAACTGGCGGCAAAAACTCGCTGACAGCTAAGGCGGTAACGGGCAGCCACTGTCAAGTTTATATGCCAATGATATCAATCGTAGCCAGCTCATAAAAAGCAATCGAAACCAAGTGCTAAATCAATAAATCATGTTCATTCGATTGAAATCATCCCTTTGGGGTCGAAAACCTTTCAATTGGTGAGAGTAATGAAGGAATTTTAACATGCGGGCCGTGTTACTCACTAAAACTTGATCAATGAATGTGATTCTGAGGATTACACGCTTTTTAGGGTTCCGTAAAGGGTAAAAACAGAACCCTATTACTAAGCGTCCGCTGTCTGTCCGTCTGTCCGTTTGTCACAAGACTCTATCTCTCGAACCGTAATATATAGTAATTAAATTTTAAATTGTAGATATTAATGTTTTAATTAATTTATAATTTTGTTATGTATTTTTATTGACTCTTACTGCTTATATACATATAAATTGTACAATGGATTTGTCAGTGATTACTTCGTTGGTGCAACTATTAACAAATAAATAAATAAATAAAATAAAAAATATAGGCACTTGAATTTCTTTGACGTATAAATAAAGTTAGCCGCTATAATAACAAATACTAAATATAAAAAAGTTGAATATAAACGGGGGTACGAATACAAGAAATCAACGCCCAGACATTATCACTAACACCATTTTTGTTAATATTTTAATAAGCATGACATATCAATATACAAAACATCCAATAGATGGCTTTACTTGCATGAACATTTGGTGGTACAGAACTACAGAACCGTGAATGCGCGAGTACGACTCGTACTTAGACAATGATTTTTATTTCTTATTTAAATCCATTTAGCGTTTCTCTGAATTACTCCGAGAGATGCAATATACAACGCATGTTACTGCAAGATTGTCGTGACAATATTGCGTTTAATTTAGCGTGCTGCCCGCCTTTGAGTCTTAAACAAAATATTTATTTGAATGAGTGGCTGAGGGAAGGGAGATGTCTTCTTATTTTTGAACGCAAATTATTAACGCCTGAAATAGTGAATGAATACAAGAATAATCTTGGAAACAGTAAATTTAAATGTTAATATCTAAAATAATTAGATGGTTTATGTATTTAGAAGGTGGTAGGACTGTTCATGGTAACGTTGTGGTGGTGCCAACGCTACACTTATTTCTAGTGTGAAAAGCTTTAAGTTTAAGTGGAACTCATAGATTAGTAAAGATACTTCGCCGCCTTAAAATTGAATGAAGCCACAAACGGCTTATTAGTAAGTTCTTTTTGAATTCTTGACAAATAAAAACATTTTTAGAGAAAATTTACGAATACATAACTAATACTGCGTAATTTACATAATAAATAAATAATTATTTCAAATATTTTAGGGACATATTAGCACGGAGACGTGGAAAAACTTTTTTACGCAACTATTTCAATTCTCAAAACTGGGTACATTTTCTTGTTAGGAGTGAGTAATCTTTACTAATCTATGGTGGAATTATGAGAATGCCGACTGATATGAGGCAACCATCTTAGTCCTCAGAAGACAACGCGTCTGTGATCGGCTTTTTTATAATATTGAAGTAGAAAACAAGCATGCAGTCCATCTGATGGTAAGTGGCTACTGCCGCCCATAGACATTTCACAATCAACCCTAAAGTATGTCTCCCTTACCACACTTCAGGCAGAACTCTTTTCTATATACAACTAATTACAGATAGCTAACCTAATCTAACCTAATCCTGAGGATTAAGTTTGGAATGGAGTTTCTTGCGCCGCTTCTTCTCCATAGCGAAACACCTTCCGAAGCGGTGGTAGTTTGTTGACTTTCAAAAAGTATTATATATGAATCAATTTTGAATACATTTATCATAACATTTGAATAATATGTAATATGTAAATCTCATTAGATTTGAATTTGAATTTGAACTCTCACTTCAAGTTCTCCTTTTCTATATACAATTAATTACAAACATCAATAAGCAGTACCTAGCCACTTACTATCAGGTGGACTGCATGCTCGCTTACAACATTAATCAAATAAAATTTGTTAATATAATATTTATTACAGTGCTAAACACCTACTTGTTTACAAAGCTTTCATTAAGTTTATACCCTGTTAGTGTAGGTGATGTAAAGCTTAATTATAGATTGACGAGCTTTAATTAACGACCGATTGAACCCACGCTCAAATTCGGGTTTGAACCCACAATTACTGGTAACTAACTTATAATAATCATCGTTTTCGTTTCATAGATTAGTAAAGATACTTCGCCGGCTTGAAATTGAATGAAGCCACAAACGGCTTATTGGTAAGTTATTTTTTTGAATTCTTGACAAATAAAAACATTTTAGAGAAAATTTACGAATAAGTAACTAATACTGCGTAATTTACATAATAAATAAATAATTATTTCAAATATTTTAGGGACATTTTAGCACGGAGTCGTGGTAAAACTTTTTTACGCAACTATTTCAATTCTCAAAACTGGGTACATTTTCTTGTTAGGAGTGAGTAATCTTTACTCACTCCTAACAAGAAAAGTTAGTTATCTTCTAACTGTGTTGTATCACAGTTAGAAGATAACTATTAGTTAACCATTTCGTATTATTGATTGCCAAAATTCATTAGATAGTCAAGAATTTAGACATTTTAAGGACTTCTAAAGTTGAAGTCAATTAATTATTTGAAGATGGTAGAACCCTCTGTGGTTCGTTTCCGGCGGCACCACCGCCACACCTATTTTGCCTCATAACAGCAGCGGTAAGCGCTGCTAAGCTTTGGTTTGTAGGGTGTGGTAAAGAAAACATACTTTTCCGAGGCGTTCCAGCTTAGTCCTCAGAGGTAGCGACGCATCTGTGGTCGACCTCGAGTAAGAATCTAATCCTATCTGGGATTGATTACAAATGTACATCTACTACCATCAGGTGGACTGCACGCTCGTCTGCTACTCCTATATTATAAAAAACACGTTTTGGTTTATTTTTCCGTTTTTTTCTAAATTTTGTAACCATCACAAAATTAATTACCTACACCACTTTTTATGTAGATATATAAGTCACCTAACGAATTAAGAGACTTATTAAGTCAAAAAGCATGTTTACAAAGCAGACGAAACACGAAATAGACGAATGCTAACATAAAACGGGCGAACAGACGTATGGAATGCTTCGCTCCCCGTAAAAGTAATAAATGTGTTTATAAATAACGTTCCGGCGGGTCGAGTTAGCTTGTACTGTTCTTTGTGAATGAAAGAAAGAAACAAATTAATTAAGAAATATGTATAAATTAATTCGGCTCAATTAGAGCCGAACGGTGTTGTGCGTGACGATGGCAGGAGGCCTGACGGTTTGACATTGATACCGTGGAAGAATGGGAGGTGTCTTGTGTGGGATGCTACGTGCGTTGACACACTGGCACCGTCCCATCTTACGTTATCATCAAGGGCAGCTGGTGTTGTGGCTACCGACGCTGAGATACGCAAACTGCAGAAGTATGCAAGTGTCAGTAGAGACTACATATTTTTGCCGTTTGGCGTGGAGACAATGGGACCGTGGGGTTCTGACGCTCGATCTTTCTATAAACATCTTTCCAAGCGTTTGATCGAGTGCACCAATGACCAAAGGGCTGGCGCTTACCTCGGACAGAGAATTAGCTTAGCTATTCAGCGGGGTAATGTCGCCAGTGTTTTGGGAACTCTTCCGAAGGACAACAATTTGGATGAAGCCTATTATATTTAATTATAGTTAGTATTTTTATAAAGTTTTTTATTTAGGTGTATAATATATATAGTTTAGTTTAGAATGTTGTTTATATACATATCTATAGTTTTACAAAATGTAAATATTAATGTTATCTCAATAAATAAATAATGTATAAATAATTATTAAAAAATGGGGAATGAAAGAAAGAAACAAATTAATTAAGAAATAAGATGAATCATTCCTAAGTAATGCAAGTTACTTATAAATACAAATCAATATATCTAACTTGTGTATTAAAGACATTTGACAATTTGTTAATATTAGACATTGTCAAATTTCGATCTTTGGTTGAAAATGGATAGATTGATTATTAATATTAATCAATCTATCCATTCTGCCGCTTTGAAGTTGTTGCGAACAGGTGTGGTCATACAATTTGCTATGGCGACGCGATTCATTTCTATATTCAGAGCGGACTATCAGTTTTATGCGGACTATATATTAGTGTGAGGTTATGAGTGTAGAATACGTCTTCGAAGCGTTTTCAAAAATCATAACCCTCCTTCTGTCGCATTTTAAAAAATCAACGCTCTTTTTTAAAACCGAATTTAGTTATAATTAAAAAGATATACGGAATCTCCATAATCTCTCAACCCTATTAATTTTATTAGGCGCTAATAACTTATATAATAGCTCTATCTGATTCGAGAAGAGTGTTAATCACATCGTAGTCATTAATTAGAGTCATTTAAATTTTAGTGTAAACAAAAAATAAAAGATTCGATAAACAAAGATTATCTATCTCTGACTTTGATTGATCCTTCGTTATAATGATCAATGTATTTCTATTACGCCCGTTATTAATTACCAATCCCTTCAATGATTTGTTTTCTAATTATTTATTTAGTTGCACCAACAATAAATATAGGTACAAATGATCACAAGCCACAAAACAAGTGTTACCTCAATTATAGGCGAAAACAACAATGCATAGAGAAATGCACAGAATGCAATGCACAGAAAATAATGAAAAAAAAAGTAAAAATATCGACATTTAATTATTTTTACCACGCTTTTTCTTTTAATTTTAATTGGTTTTTAATAATGAGAGTTAATGTTCCATTTAATTTCAACCTGTTAGTCATTTTACACGTTTTCTACTTTATTTACAACTTTGTAAGCAAAAAACAATATCATAATAGTCTAGTCCTATTTTGAAGTTACATAAAATTGATTAAGATTGACTAAGACTAAGAAACTATTACGAATATTTTTGTTAAATTTTGATGTTGGTAGAACTCCGGCGGCATTACCGCTACACCTATCTCTACCTAATAACAGCAGTGTTACGCGCTGCTGTGTTCTGGTTTGAAGGGTGTGGTAAGGGAGACATACTTTTCCGAGGCGTTCCAGCTTAGTTCTCAAGAGCAGCGCATCTGTGGCCGACCCCAAGTACGACTCTAGTCATATCTAGTATTACAGAATAAAGATGTACATGGGCGGCAGTAGTCACTTACCATCAGATGGACTGCATTCTCGTGGCTACTTCTGTATTATTTAAAAGGTCAAACATTGGGTTTTATTACGAAAATAAACAATACAATTACGCAATGACATATAAATAAACAATGGCTAATAAAGCAA
Source organism: Epargyreus clarus clarus (assembly GCA_014595695.2). Classification (NCBI taxonomy): domain Eukaryota; kingdom Metazoa; phylum Arthropoda; class Insecta; order Lepidoptera; family Hesperiidae; genus Epargyreus; species Epargyreus clarus. Next base: position 963,799 of record JACTTY020000019.1, read on the forward strand.
CGCATTCCATTTTAACCCGAAAAATAATTGTAACTGTATTTCGTAAATGGGTTAATGGGTTTCATTGTATTCACACCACTTCGTTAAGTTAAAAATAGACGATTAAAAATATCGTTAATAATTAAAAATACCTAAAAATACTTTACCGGTTTTTTTCGTAGATTTGTTAGTAAAAGATTGTAATTTTTAGGGTTCCGTACGCAAAAGATGAAAATGGAACCCTGTTACTAAGCCTTCGCCGTCTGATCGCCTGTCAGTCTATCTTTCACCGGGCTGTATCTCTTAAATCTTAAATACGAATAGACAGTTTTTTATAGAGTATGTATTACGGTGGCTGCTATAACAACAAATTCTAAAAAAAACTTTAATATAAATGGGGGTACGCCATAGAAGAAGCTGGTGTTTTTCGGCGCTTTTCCCTTCATCTATCAAATCGTCGTAGGTAGACAGTTCAAATTTTCACAATGCATTTACTTGAATGGCTGCTATAGTAACAAAAAAAAATGACCATTTTGATGGTACGGAACACTCCGAGTGCGAGTTCGGCTTGCAATTTTTTTGCGTAAATCTATCTGTAAAATATAGTGGACTTTTAGGGTTCCGTTAAGGGTAAAAACAGAACCGGTAAAGATATCTTATATATAAAATTCTCGTGTCAGAATGCTAGTTACCGTACTCCTCGAAACGGCTTTACCGATTTTCACCAAATTTTATATGCATATTCAGTAGGTCTGAGAATCGGCTACTATCTATTTCATACCCCTAAGTGATAAGGGTTGTTACCCTTAACATTATTTTATTTATATGGCAACACAACGTTTGCCGGGTCAGCTACTTTTATATAGAAGTCTGTAGACTTGTCATACCTTTGCTCTTACACAACTAGTAATGTAAGCTTCAAAGCTCAAAAGCTTTACGACGTAAGCTCAAAAGCTGTAAGTAAAGGTAAGTCTAGAATCATGATAATAAAATAAACTTGATTCTGAGCGGTTGAACGCACAGTATAATTCATTTGAACCAAAAAAGGAATACAACAGTGAGTACACAGAGTAAATAAAGAATAGAATTACCTAAGAGGTATTTATACTAAATAATTATTCTAAATTGATCTAGTATTGTATAATCTTTTAAGGTGTCTATTTATTACGTATGCTCACCTATAATTGTGGGGACACGACTTTTTATTCTCTACTGTTATCTTTGTGAATTGTTATTGTGTTTTCTGTGTTGGTGAGCCTTAATTAAATACATAAATATTAAAATGGTAATGGTAATGGTAATGGTAAATACGAATATGGTGATATAGGTATTTAATTATTTTCTGCTGTATTAGGTGTTTTCACGCAACGACTATTTTTTCGAAATTATTTGTCTGTTAGAAATTAATTTTATTTATCATGTTCTAAGGGTTCGTACACAAAACTGCGATGCGACGTCGCATCGCAAAAATCTGCGAGCTCCCTCGACGCATCGCAAGAACTTGCGAATTGATTCGCATCGCACAGTGGTTGTTGTTGTTGGTCACCCTGAGAGACGCTACGCCGCACGATATCGCATCGCAGCAATTCGCATCGCAATTTTCTGCGTTGCGAATTCGCATCGCGTCGCATCGCAGTTTTGTGTTCGAGCCCTATGGGAGAATGAAAAAATCGTTAGGGAACCTACGTGCTTTAGAGTTATAAATACAAAAATATTTGATACAAAATTTATCCTGTTGCAGTATTCTATACACATTATAAATGCTAGGAGGTAGGCCATTTCTATTAAATATTTATCCTGTGGTCCCTCGAACACCCACATCGCGATAACATCTAATACTAAACGAATGCGTTGAATTACAAAACATTTTCACTCCTGAATCCAAAAAAAATAAACGTACAGTAAATTGAATCCGACGGCCAATTACCCGGAATTTGGGTAAAACAAAAAAACTTTTGTCTATGCCACTGTCACTTAATTGGACGCAAGGATTTCAAATTCGAATTCATTAATGGAACCAGTTTACTATGAAGTGATATGAATTGGTTTGGACTTTGGTTAAAGATGCTCTCGAAGTAACTTCTGGTTTCTAAAATAGTTTTTTTGTGTTTAATAGTTTATTTGCTTATAACCAATTGTTTTTGTATAAAATTTCAAATGCGCTTATTATTTAACTTTTGGAATTAATTTAACTTTTAGGTTACGTTAAGAAATATACCTACCAACATTTATTGCGTAAGTTTATAAACAATTGCAGTTACTCATCAAAGTAGTACGTATTTTTTGCTAAAATTTCTTAAAGGTACAACAGATAACATGATAATTCGATAATGGGAGAAGACGCTGGTTCCTGAAACACAGTTTCGACTAACTCAGGAACCAGAGGCTTCAAACTTCTGAAATGTACTTACAATTTTTGTGTCAATAAAGTTATTATTATTATTATTATAATTAAAACTAATTTAACGGTACTCATAATACGTTATTCTGGTTCAATCGAAAGTGGCTCTTATGTTATTTAGTTTTGTTGGAACCTGTGAAATGTTGAATATAGCGTTACGTCGTTTGGCAATTTCGTTAAAGGACTACATTGTGAACCGTTTTGTGAAAAAAAAACGATTTTTGATTTCTTTGTAGATACGTTCATCTGAATCTTACTCCGCGAAATACTCCTTAAAGGCTAAATGCAGTAACATTTTTAATTCCCGCCAAAAAAACTAAAACGCATCAACAAATACGCCCAATTAATACACTTATTCACGTCATAAGTAATAAAATACTACTGTATAACAATTACGAATCTTACCATATATAGAATTTCAAAATGGCGCTAACATTAGGGACGCCGACGTAACAATTACCGAATACTGCGCCCATATTGTTTTAGTCAGTCGGTTATTAACCTAAGACATGTGTTTTATAGCTAACGAATGGCTTCAAGCGATAATATCTAAAAAAATATAGAAGTAGCAAATCTCTTAATGGTATGTATATTTTGCAGTGGGAGTAATCTTATATTTGGGGTTGATTATATGAAATGAAATATATATTTATTTTGTATAGGCCAACGGCGGCACTTACAAATTGTCAGTTACAATATATTCTTAAACTACTACCGGATCGGAACGCGACCTCTACTGAGAAGATCCGGTAAGAAACTCAGTGGGTTTGTCTTTTTTTTTAATAATAATTATTCTCTTTTTTTAATGCCATCATTTTGACAGATATATATAATATAGATATGTGGCAGTGACCACTTTTCATAGGTGCAATAAAAAAAAATGTTTTGCCCCAGTTCAGATACGTTGGTTCAAAGGGAATGCTTTGTGAAGTGTATCTTCCTTTCCACACCCTTCAAACCAGAATACAGTAGCATTGGTTTTATAGGTGTAACAGCGTTGCTTACAGGGGTGAACCATTTTGAAATATATATCACACGAATTTCATTTTCATCAACTATTTAAAGGTCCGATGCTGGGCATGGCTCTTTCAGTGACAAGTGGCTAGGGCCTAAGCCTAGATCTGGACTTATGGCCATATTTCGCCAATGCGGTGGAAATGGGAATTGGTAGACTTCTCACGCCTTTAACAATTTTATTGTACAGAACTTTTAGACAAGTAGCCGATGTTTTCCTTCGATGCAAGATAATTATTAATTTCTCATATACATAAATTTTTTAAAGGTCTGATGTGCCTAATAATACGTCTGACTCTGGAATTAGAGGCCAAATTTCAAACTACTAGGCCTTCAATGCAATCGCATCGATATTACCCAAATACAATTAAAATAGCTTAATATAGTTTGATACCTAAGAGTGTGACAAGTCGCTTATTAGCCTAATGTACGCTAGAGATGGGGTGCAGTGTCAAATCGATATTTACGGTTTTAGAGAAATGACTCGGGAAATGAAAGTATATTTCATGTTTTGCTTCATAGTGTTTTACGAGTACGGTTTTATACTATTTTACAGGTCTGTCCCTTCCAAGATATAAAACTATGTCTCTTTTAAACAATGTTAGTAAATATACATGAATTGAATAAAAATACTTTACGAAAAGACACTTTCTGCGTCATACTTAATTTTCTTAAACGTTTGTGAAATTTTCTAACAGAAAGGGTGATAATGTCCTAATCAATAAAGTTATTTTTGATATATCGTTTAAAATATTAAATGAAAATTATTTAAAAACGTGTGTATGTGTGTATACGTGCAAGAAGTGAACCTACTACAAAACATGATTATTTTAAAATTATTTATGGTATTAGTATTTTTTTTTAATTTTAATTTTTATAATATCTCCTATATTAGCAGACGAGCAGTCCACCTAAATGTAAGTGGATACTTCCGCCCATGGACATCTGTAATCAACCCCAGGTAGGATTAGATATTCCTACCTGAGGTCGGCCACAGATGCGCCGCTAACCCTGAGGAGTAGCTGGAACGCCTCGGAAGAGTGTCTCGATTACCACACCCTTCAAACCGGAACACAGCAGCGCCTAACACTGCTGTTATTGGGTAGAAATAGGTGTGGCGGTGGTGCCGCCGGTGTCGACCACAAAGCGTTCTACCACCAACTCATCCTATTTGTCGGTGTTGTAAACAATCTCTCTCATCATTTCTCCCAAACGTCCCAAAATACGTCGAAATCAGACGAACCTCATAATTGACGTATTATTAGTAAACATCATTATCCTATGACATTTTCTGTATCGTCAATAAGATTTGATGACAGTTCACTAAAAGAAAACGAAATCTTACCAACTCAATGAGTACAATCCCAAAATAAGCTGTTTAACCTCCTAAAAACGAAACCGTTGGCCACTTTCATTCATTGCTATTTTCGGCACATCACTAACAAAGGGGCATACTACAAACGACTTGCTGACAAATTACTGTGACAAGAAACATTTGAGACCTTATTACTAAAACTACAAAGATCAACAACGTAATTCCAATTCGAAATTCAAAATACTATTTAAAGTTACGCGGGAAAGTAAGCAATGTGTAACGTTCTCTATTTGAATTTAAGTCGTAGTCTTTGTGCGACAAATTCGAATTTCGTTTCTGAACACAGATACAAAATAGAATCGGTTTGTAATAAAAATAAGGCGGGAAACAAGATCACGTTGTCAATCGAGACGCGAGGAAGCCATTTATTTTTGTCGAATCAATTAAAATAATTGATTTCAAAGACGCAGTCTAAATTCTGGGAAGCATAGAAATGCAGCGTCATTCAGCTCAGTTATATTATGGGAAAAGATTTTGTTCAAATTAAAAATATATTTGTAAGGTTTCGTTTTAAAAATACAGGAACAGATATGTAATCAGTATTTAGTAATTTTAAGAACTTTTTAATTATAGATAAAATATTCTAATTAGAAAAAATATGACAAAAATATTCTAATTTTTTTAAATACTAATATATTTATATTATTGGTAATTTTAAAATATATAAGTTCATAGTTATAATTTATGAATGGTTAAAAAATAATTTAAATTGTTATTGGCTATGTGCCAAATAAGTAATGCTCACCAACCGTACCACAGACTAAAGTGACCTTGGTCATATCCGGCGTAGTCCGCGGTTAGTTGGCCGGAAATCTATGAATCTATGGTAAGATATAAATACAAAATGAAAATCTATGGATCACATGATTAAGACATTTTGTATGATACGAGTAACTCGCCAAATAATGTCGGGTAGGAAACAGTGCGAATGACTACAGGCGTTATACGATACGAGTAACTCGCCAAATAATGTCGGGTAGGAAACAGTGCGTATGACTACAGGCGTTATACGATACGAGTAACTCGCCGAATAATGACGAGTATGTAAACACTGCATATCCTGTAATCGCGTTAAATCCTTTGACCTAATCTTACTGAAAAACATATTCTGCGGAGAACGGTCGAGCATCGTGTCGAGTATTCACATACTTGTACTCGCGTATATTCGTCTACCCTCGGCGAATATCTATAGCAGACAAGGATACCGTAGAAAAATTAATATTTTAAACCGACTTCACAAAGGTTAAAGTATATGTTGGTTGCATATATCATAATTTCATATATGTACATCCTTGTAATCCCGTAGGAATTTATCACATACCATCACATAACCTTACATTGTGCTCACATCACAGAACACCCATAGGGCATGGGTTTTGCATTTTAATTACTCAATTTAATATTCAAAGTCGACCTAATCATAATTATGAGTAACTCACTCACACCTTTGTGAGATGGCTATCGTGGAATCTATGAAATAGTATTATACCGACCAGTATAACTTGGTCTCTGTACTAATAGGTAAGCAGATTAATTAGATTGGTGTTTTGTATTTAATCTGATGTTTCATTGAAATAGGTAAAGTCCGCGCCAAATTGTTAGTCCGCTCTGAAGTTGTTGCGAGCAGGTGTCATACAATTTGCTATGGCGACGCGATTCATTTCTATATTCAGAGCGGACTAGCAGTTTTACGCGGACTAAACTTATTACACAGATATGTATATTCTTACGCAAAACTAAGGTTAGTCATAAGTGTTTATATACTGGATGGTTCAAGTGAGTGTGATATGGTTAAATACAAAATTAAAGCGAATAATGCTCAAAATAGTTACGGGCCGATTTTGATTACATGTTTAACTGACTGCGAAGAGATTTTCGAGCGTGTATACATACGTCCATACGGACGTATGTATGTCTTATTCTAGCTGGGAATTGAACGAGTTCCTCTTGAAAAAATAACACCCTGTATTACCAAACCATCATGCATATCACGCGGCTACTGCCACCCATAGATTTCTAGGATCAATCCCAGATTAGATGAGAATGTGACCTGATATTGGTCAGAAATGTGTCTACCCTACCCCTGAGGATTAAGTTGGATGTCCTCTGCTAAGTATACCTCCCACACCCTTCAAAAGCTTAACACTACTATAATTAGGCAGAAATAGTTGTGGAAATAGTGCCACCGAATTCGTATCACAAAAGGTTCTATCAGCTTCAATTCTCATAAATTTAAATGAAAAACGAAAGCAAAATCACGTTTTTCCATATAAACCCTTTGAAGAATCCTTGAGAGGTCAACACAAACTGGTCGTAACAAAGCACAAGTGTAGAATAATGATACTCATTCATTGAGCAATAATTAATATTCTATAGGCTGGTTGGGAAACGTTGTTTACGGCGGTATACGTGGAGGTATTAATGTAATCTAACTTATTGAATTTTACATACCCTTTAATAAAGCTCTGTCCCTTTCTGTTGTATTTCGGGAGAGGAAGACAGCATGCGGTAGATATGCTGGTTATTGTAAAAGGTGGTGGAATCCTTAGTGGTTTCATGACGTTTCTACCACTTTGCCTATTTTTGCTTTATGCAACAATATAGCGCTGCTGTGTTCTACTTCGAAGATGTTTTGAGTGATTCCAACTTAAGCCTTTAGGGACCTTCGGTAATACTTCAATCCTATCTGAGATTGATTAGAGACGACCATAGGCGGTGAACCATCAAGTAGACTGCATGCTAATTTTTTACTTTTATAATATAAAAATACTTTTATAATTTAAATTGATAAAAATAGTCGGCATATAAAATAATATATTTTGAATTATATTATAATACTATAAGTATTATAATATACGCGTCCTTTTAAAGTATTTAGACTCTGACAGTACCTGAAACAAAGAAAAACAAATCATAAGTTTTTGTCATGACTGGATAAGAACAAACACACATAAAAAATATAAATAATAGAATGAAAACGCCAAAAAAGTGAAATTATTTAAAAACAAAAAAAAAATACTAAAAATCGATACATATCATATTAATCTTTATATATATATTTCTTATGTGCGTGTGTATGTCACTGAACTCCTCCTAAACGACTGGACTGATTTTGATGAAATTTGTTGTGTGTGTTCAAGGGGACTTGAGAATGGTTTAGATTCACAATTTAGTCCGTGGGAAAAGGTTTTTTTAATAAATTTTTAATTCGTAAGTATGTAGTTGTTGATTTTGGAATGTTTCACATTGGATTCGACAGACTTCCCTACCATCTCAGTTTTAAATATTCTATCCATTTTTCAAACCTGTAAGTAATAAGGGTTGTTCACCCTTAACATTTTTTTATTTATATGGCAACACAACGTTTGCCGGGTCAGCTAGTTAATATATATAAATCGATAATGTAATGATCTGTAATGTAACGCCTCAGCGTACAAGTTTCCGTAACCCCAATACTTCAATCCCTCTCATTGTACGCCTTACGAAGTTTCTGTTCAACATTTTGTTACAAAAATAAAAGTACACTTCAAACATAATTTGATCGACAATAAAAAATAAACTATGCATAACTATGTCATAAAACTATTCTCTATGACCTTTTCCCGCCGGCCGCCATTAAACGGATGACGTAATGCAATTTGGCGAAGCAAATATTTTGCTCGTACTAACGAGAAAAATGTTTGCCTTTCCCATGGTTACCCCTGTTTGGTCAACTGGTGGTGAAATTGTTGCTTTCTACTTGATAACCCACTTTTGGATTTAGTTTGGTTCATTATAATAATGCATAGATTAGTAAAGATACTTCGCCGCCTTGAAATTGAATGAAGCCACAAACGGCTTATTAGTAAGTTTTTTTTTAATTCTTGACAAACAAAAACATTTTTAGAGAAAATTTAATAAATAATTATTTCCAATATTTTAGGGACATTTTAGCACGGAGACGTGGCAAAACTTTTTTACGCAACTATTTCAATTCTCAAAACTGGGTACATTTTCTTGTTAGGAGTGAGTAATCTTTAGTAATCTATGTTAATAATGGATAATGGTTAATTATATAGACTAATCCTTAAAAGAAAATGAGCGGAGAGATTTTCGTGATAAATTGTTTTCAAAATACAAAAAAAAAGTTAGAATGATAATCATGGCTTAAAAAGTAAAATAAAACAAACAACAAATGAAATAAGAATATATGAAATAATATTTCAACTACCTTCTAATATTAAAGATAAAATTCTTAAATTTTGGGTTAACACCAAAGAGGTAAAAGCCGGGAATCCATGCCTATATATAGACCCTGTGTCTATTACAAATTAGCAAAATAATAATAAATAATACTTTTTTCTCCCCTAACACCCTATTAAATGAGTCATTTACAATTCAATTAGGCACTACTGAATATTTTTTTGAAAATTGTAAAAAGGGATTAACTACTTATTTTTAATCCTATAATGATATAATCTCATACATTATTCTTTGAATTACTTTCCGCCGTTCCGAATTATAATAAAATGGGTTTTAATAATTCCATAACACATTTTAAGCTGTTTATAGTTATAAATCATGGTATTTGCCGTGTATTACAATCAAATTGTTATGCTTGAGAATTTATCGATTCTGGCTGTATATTGTCGTAACCTTGGCTTTATTCAAAAAGCCGTTTGTTAAAAAGTTTCATAATCTATGATTTTAACACTTTGTTTATGGTAACGTCATAGAGTATTTTGATTCTCAATCATATCGTCATTGACCTAGTAAAGTTTAAAAGAAATATTTTGAATAATACGGTATGAATTTTGTTCTAAAGTACACTTTGATACTTGCGAACAGATGGCCGAATATTCGCCCAATAACGACGAGTATGTAAACACCGGATTAGAGACGCATAATCCGTTGCTTCTGAAAAATCTACAACCCGCGAAGAATGAACGAACGTCGTAGCGCGTACCGAATACACCCGAGTAGATTGTTTACATATTCTTACTCGCGTCCATTTTCAATAGTTGGCACTATATATCGCGTGATTTTCGTAACTGTGCGACATTTCCGTTACTAAAAAAATATACAGCTGCTATTGATAAACACATTCAATGTAGAAGGAAAAGTGTCATCGACGAGTAATATTTGCAAGACGAATTGTAGACAAGTTTTTTTTTAATGTAACTACATACTGTAGACTACATATTTACTACAACTACAACTGTAGACTACATATTTAATCTCCTAGACTCAAAGATTAGTAAAGATACTTCGCTGCCTTGAAATTGAATGAAGCCACAAACAGCTTATTTTAGTAAGTTCTTTTTTTGAATTCTTGACAAATAAAAACATTTTTAGAGAAAATTTACGAATAAATAACTAATACTGCGTAATTTACGTAATAAATAAATAATTATTTCAAATATTTTAGGGATATTTTAACACGGAGATGTGGCAAAACTTTTTTACGCAACTATTTCAATTCTCAAAACTGGGTACATTTTCTTGAGTGAGTAATCTTTACTAATCTATACCTAGACTACATATTTAATGAACTGATCATTTTCACCTAACACCAAAGCATAATTTCTAATATAATAACGTTTAATTCACGAAATAGTTTCATAACGCAATTATAATGTCAATTAGATATAATTCAAATTCAGTTTGGCGTGTAATTGAAAATTTTCCACATTATAACTCTGTTAATCTAATTCTAGTTAGATAACTTTCTAAATTGGACGCACCGTTGGTTTACATACACTAGTTTAAAAGCTTTTAATTTGATTGTGTGATTGGATAAGTCAATAAATTTGTATACATGAAAAGGGTGGTAAGGTAGAGGTGTTTTTTTTTAATTTGTAACCTAACGATAAAGCAGACGGGCTACCTGATGGAAAGCAGTCACCGTCGCCTATGGACATTTGCAACACCAGAGGAGTCGCCAATGCATCGCCGGCTTTGAAGGAGAGCTCCTTTTACACCCCTCTTGAAGAGCCCCATGTCATAGTCCTGAGGGAATACCTCAGGACTGTGTAGGTGATACTTCGCGATTCGATTCCGGAGACATCGCCGCTGTACTTAAAGGATAAAAACGAAACACTATTAATAAGGCTCCGTTGTCTGTCTGTCACAAGGCTCTATCACACAACACACGTGAAATTTTCAGTGTGTTCTAAGGCCGATCAACCCTTATGTGGGTTAAACAAGGGTGGTAAGTTTGTATGAAAGTCCCCCAGTTATGATGTAAACTGTATGAAAATCGGTATTTGGATTTTCGAGCAACAAATATTAAAAAGTCTCCCTATGCACGAAATTTTTCATCATTTATCGTAATATTACTATTGAACCGCAATAAGAAAACAGACAGACATATTTTCACGATGCTTTTACTATTATGCCTGCTATAACAAAGTAACAAATACTAAAAAAAAAAAAAAAATTGGGCTACAGGACTCTCTGTACGAGTTCGACTCATACTAGGCAACTTGGCCAATTACTTCTGTTTAGTGTTAAGCACTGCTGTGTTTTTATTCGAATATAATGTATGTTTGTATTTTGACTCCTTTTATAAGTTACAACTGGGTCTGTACGAATATAAAAGGTTTTCAAAAGAACAATACCACTTAAATCATTCAGTTGTTTGAAATCTTTGAACAAATCGATTCTCAAGTGGCTCGCAGTTGGAATTTATTTTTAAAACAGCACGCCACTAAACCATTCATTCATTTGGTCACGACTTTTGTTCCCTTACAAAAGATCGGAGCTCCTAAACTGAATAATGTCCATTTCAATTTACCTACACCTATTACACTATATACACCTGTTTCTTTTTATTATAATACCTACTAGCTGACCCGGCAAACGTCGTGTTGCCATATAAATAAAAAAAATGAAGGGGTTCACCCTTAATTTTTTTTATTTACCCTTATCACTTAGGGGTATGAAAAATAGATAGTAGCCGATTCTCAGACCTACTGAATATGCATATAAAATTTGATGAAAATCGGTAAAGCCGTTTCGGAGGAGTACGGTAACCAACATTGTGACACGAGAATTTTATATATAAGATATTGAAGAAGTATCAAACATTCAAATATCGTACACATCTAGTAGTCGTCCCCCGATAGGATTACACTTCTATCTGAGATCGGTCACAGATGTAATGCAACGATTGAGAACTTTTAGAAAGCCCCTCTATAATAATATCCATAAGAATGGTATGCAACGGAAAAAATATAACCGATCGTATAAACTAAGTGAGCACGCCCCATGTCCCAACATAACCCGATTGGAACTATTTTAATACCAATCAATTACATATAGTATCCGTTGCGCGTGTATCGACCATTCATAAAGCAATATGGGTCGAACTGCATTAACTAAATGTTTGGCCATAGAATATGCGATAAAACATAGTGGTTTTTATAGTAGTACTTGTTTATTGAAGGTGGTAGAACCCTTAGTGGTTCGATTCCGGCAGCAGTGTTAAATGTTGCTGTGTTCTGGTTTGAAGGGTGTGGTAAGGTAGTCATACTTTTCCGAGGCGTTCTAGCTTTGCTCTCAGGATTAGCGGCGCATCTATAGCCGAACCCAGGCATACCTAATCCTACCCGAGGTTGATAACATGTCCATGGGCAGCAGTAGCCACTTACCATCATGTGGATTGCCTGCCTGTCTGCTACTCTTATATAATATAACTGAAAAAAAACTTGGTTTCTGAACGCTATATTTTTTCCTTTCGGGTCTCATTTACATAATTATTATTACGTGTGGTATTTGAGACATGAATATACCATTATATTACCAGTATATACTGGTAATCTACAATTATAATTATCTGTACACATATATAACATTAAAATGTATGTTCTATTATCGTAATTTGCAAATTATAATTTATTTTAACGTTGTCGGTTTGTCGATACGAAATAGTGTTTAAAATGTCTCAACCGATTTCTATGGACATTTTGAGAAATTTAAAAGTTAGGAAAGTTTTTTTAATTCAAAAATATTTATGGTTTATACAGAAAAGTCGAAACCATCGTCCTTAACGTAAACAGCCTACTTTAATAGTTCCATTTTAGTTAGTAATAATGAAGAAATAATATTTACTTCACATAATATTACTGGCAACTGTTTAACAACTTTTAAAGGACAAATAAAGAAAAAAGCGAAATGCATTCCAACTGAGTGCAATTCAGCTCATGGACTAATTAACACATGTTTACCAGGAAGTCATTATGCCGATTAATTCGTCTAATTATTTAAATGGAATGCGTCACGAACAGTCACTGAGTGCTTATTAACGGAATATATTTATTAACAGTGACAATAGAAGAATAGATGCTTTACCGCTATGTAAATATATGCAACGAATAGATATACTTTGTGATATACTTAATAATGTTTACACTAAATTTAGCTATTCAGCGAGGTAATGTTGCCAGCGTTTTGGGGACTCTTCCAAAGGACAGCAATTGGGTTGAAGCTCAATCATAAGTATTTTAAAACCAATTTTATATATTGATTTGTACTTTTTGATTAGGTTAATATTGTAAATAATTAAATGTAAATTGTATAAAAATAAAATATATATGACAGCAGACTACATGAAAATAATTTTACTAAAAAGAAAAGTAATCACATAATTTAAACAAATCCAACGACATTTCATATGTTAAAGCCACACCTATTCTCTTTAGGATTTTTACGTAAAAAAGCTTTTCGAGAGTAACATACTTTAGTATTTTACAGGATATTTCATAAATATATAGAACTGGTACATGATTTTATTAAATAAACGTATAAACAATAAGATGCAATTGAATATCAAGTAATCCCTTTTTTTCATATTTAGTCATAGATTAGTAAAGATACTTCGCCGCCTTGAAATTGAATGAGGCCACAAATGGCTTATTAGTAAGTTCCTTTTTGAATTCTTGACAAATAAAAACATTTTTAGAGAAAATTTACAAATAAATACCTAATACTGCGTAATTTGAATAATAAATAAATAATTATTTCAAATATTTTAGGGACATTTTAGCACGGAGACGTGGCAAAACTTTTTTACGCAACTATTTCAATTCTCAAAACTGGGTACATTTTCTTGTTAGGAGTTAGTAATCTTTACTAATCTATGTATTTAGTAATAAGTAAGTATATTTGAAATAGTATAGTTGAGTCATACAATATTACACTTTTGTTGCGCAATACGACGTTATCCATTTATTATAATTAACAATGTTCCAAAATCAAAAATACTAATGCATAAGTACACACACATTGAAATAAAAATACCATTAAAATAGTATACATTGAACAGATTTATTCTCTATAGCACTTACCGCCCACATTTTTCGTGGCCTCATTTAATGCATACAGATTTCAACCTAAAAACCCAATTCGGGCGCGAAAATGGCGCGTAATTTGAAAATAGAACAGACGCTGTTAAATTCCATTTAAGCTTGGTCTATTGCGCTTTAAAAATTACTCAATTGGAGAGATCAGTATATATTGGTTGAAGTCGAGACCGCCATCTGTTTTCTGATAAAGTTTTTTAATCTGTCTGTTGTTTGCTTTCCCGCGGCCATGTTGTAAATTATTTAACGGAATTTGTTGATTGAATTTTGATGTAATGTTTGATTTATTATAAGCCCAAAGTTTTAAGGAGAATAAATATATATTTCAATCCACTTCTGTCCAACTGTTCTCATAAAAGTTTTTTTTAAATAATTATATTAGTAGCAGACTACCATGCAATCCACCTGATAGTAAGTGGCTACTACCGCCCATTGACATCTGTAGCCACCCCAGATAAGATTAGATTCCTAACTGAGGTCGGCCACAGATGCACCGCTACCCCTGAGGACTAAGCTGGAACGCCTCGGAAAAGTATGTCTCCCTTACCACACCCTTCAAACCAGAACACAGCCCTTAACACTGCTGTTATTAGGCAAAAATACGAGTAGGTGTATCAGTGGTGTCGCCATCGAACCATAAAGGATGCTACCACCTTTAGACTACCATCAGGTAGCCAGTCTGCCTTTTTACACGCTTTATATTAGCTTCACTTGTATGTTTGTCAGTGAGTAACTCCGTTTTTCAGTAGAAAGAGATCAACATACATGCTTATCTTACCCTGCATGTATGAAAGAATGAAATAGAATACCGAATCCTTTTTAGTTGATTTTATCATAAAAGCGTGTTTTTTAGTTTTTTTTAAATATATATTTTTGCGAGGTTTAACTGTCAACATGACAGACATACATTTCGATCCTATTTACTTATTTGTGTTGTAACGTTCTAAATACTAAACTGTTACCGAAATATCTTTAGTACACACATATATTAGTAAAGATTACTCACTCCTAACAAGAAAATGTACCCAGTTTTGAGAATTGAAATAGTTGCGTAAAAACGTTTTGCCACGTCTCCGTGCTAAAATATCCCTAAAAATATTTGAAATAATTATTTATTTATTATGTAAATTACGCAGTATTAGTTATTTATTCGTAAATTTTCTCTAAAAATGTTTTTATTTGTCAAAAATTTTAAAAAAGAACTTACTAATAAGCCGTTTGTGGCTTCATTCAATTTCAAGGCGGCGAAGTATCTTTACTAATCTATGTATAAACATGACAGACATACATTTCGATCCTATTTACTTATTTGTGTTGTAACGTTCTTAATAGTAAACTGTTACCGAAATATCTTTAGTACACACTACAAAGTAAACTTTAAATTGATTAACGCATTTCCGTTTTGCGTAAATCACGATACATCAAAATTTGTAATGCTTTTGGTTGTAAATTTAATACACAGGTTAATTCAAAATTATATTATTTATTTAGACAATACATATTACATTAAAGACATGGAAATCCTATATATTTCGAAAATATTTTAATTATGTCGACAGCCCAATACTGTTTTGTTATTATATTTAATAACTCAAACTACACAGATTATAAAGTTATTTCAAAATAACTATAATCTGTCAACCCCACAGATAATATCTATGTTCATTTGAACAACGGACAAAAAGTTTTTTAACAGACGACGTAGTAATTCAAATAACCCCGAATTTTGATGTATACTTTTGCATCAAACTCCAGCATTATAAATGAGAAAGGCAAAAAAAAACATTGTAAAAGATACAAAAATATTTTTTGATACAAAACCTCTTTCGAAGGTTTGAAAAAAAAGGCTGCACGTAAGAGAAACTGCGTAGCGCAGTAGCTTTCCGCCAATACAAAGATCAAACAAAAGATTTAACGAGTGCCTCATTAGAATAGCACCGAAGTACGAATTGTGTGAAACTGTTGACTTATGGCCACATGAAATCTTGTGAAGGTGAATCTTAAACACAAATCGAAAGTGGTAAACCAATTGTGAATTGACGCCGAGTTTTTTTTTTATAATATGGAAGTAGTAATAATAAACGAGCATGCTGTACACCTGATGGTAAGTGGCTACTGCCGCCCATTAACATCTGTTACAACCCCAGATAGGATTAGATATTCCTAACTGAAGTCGGCCACAGATACGCCGCTACCCCTGAGGACTAAACTGAAACGCTTTATAAAAGTATGTCTCCCTTACCACACCCTTCAAACCGGAACACAGCAGCGCTTAACACTGCTGTTATTAGGCAGAAATAGGTGTAGCAGTGGAGCCGCCGGAGTCGAACCACAAAAGGTTCTACCACCTTCAAATATTATCTAAACTGATATTAGAAGAGCTTCTATAAACAAAGTTTCTATGACCAAAGTTAACAACAAACACAGAATGGTGAAACCCACGCCATGTCACACATTTGTCACAATTTGACACTTACGTAAGTTTTATGGTGTCGAAGTGATGTCATGGTATCTATGACGTAATGGAAGCTGACCTCGATTGAGATTCATGGGGAAAGGGTCACCATGTTTTTTTTGAAATGTCAATAGATTTTACTAAAGGATGAAATAAAATGTAACATATTTTGTTAAATAAATAACTTTGCGAAGGTGGTAGAACCCTTTTGAAGGTGGTAGAACCCTTTGTGGTTCGACTCCGGCGGCATCACCGCCACACCTATTTCTACCTAATAACAGCAGTGTTAGGCGCTGCTGTGTTCCGGTTTGAAGGGTGTGGTAAGGGAGACAGACTTTTCCGAGGCGTTCCAGCTTAGTCCTCAGGGGTAGCGGCGCATCTGTGGCCGACCTCAGGTAGGAATACCTAATCCAATCAATCTGGGGTTGATTACAGATGTCCATGGGCGGCAATAGCCACTTACCATCAGGTGGACTGCATGCTCGTCTGCTACTCTTATATTATAAAAAAAAAAACACTCTACATTCTTAGTCGTACATGAGGATCCGTGGTGTAGTGAGTTCTATTTGGACCCAGAACGACAAAAAATGCCTTTTCGATGTTTTTCTGGTCGGAAGTCGAACCCAAAAACTTCTGCGCGTGATTATGGCTCTATTGTATCATCAGTGCCGAATAGACATACGCTTTCATACCTTATCTTCCTTGGGGAATTAGGGAAGGGGGTAAAAGCAGTATAGTTCTTAAGGTAGACACCGCCACATCTATTTAGTGGCGGTAGTGTGGATGCCGGTTATCTTATATATGAGGTAACCTACCTGAGGTTGGCAATAGATGCCTTGCTACCCATAAAGACTAAATTGGAAAGCATCGTCGTCGTATAAATATGTCTCTCTAACCACGCCTTTCTTACCAGAATACAGCAGCGCTTTACACTGCTGCTATAAGGCAGAAATAAGTGGCACCAACGTTTGTTTTTCTTTTCGTGGGAGAAAACTTTTAAAGGTACCTGACGACATGGGAGCGACGCCGGGTTATGTGGGATTTTTACCGCACTTAAACCCCCCCGTAGGCCGTCCTCAACGCTTGTTGGAGAACTCCGGGATCTCCGACGGAACACAACCGGAGTCCTCCAAGCGCAATGCCTGAATCGGGCTCTGCACTGAGAGAGCAGTTTTCGCTCCTCCCGCACCATGTGGTGTTCATGACGGTATGCACCACACATACCGCCGTCCTTCCCGGGGTCGCTTATTGGACGGTTCAAGCTCCAACTCTTGCCGCCCGCAACCCCGGAAGCCCCCTTTTAGTCGCCTCTTACGACAGGCAGGGGATACCGTAGCCCTATTCTAGTCCCGGAACTACATGGTCAACCACAGAAGGTCCTTCAAAATGTTTCTAGTGCATCCATTTGATTACAATCTAATAACAGGCTGATTTGCCCAATCTATTTCTATGGACTGGCACTTGGCACTGGTCCAACTGTCTATCTGTCTGCACGGAAGCGCCAAATTAAACCTTGATGTCATCCGATTAGCTGGAAGCACAAGATACCGTAAACGTTATCCAAACATAACAAGGATGCGAAATTTCAAAGGCCATTTTATGCTTATAAAAACTGTTGTATAAAATTCTATCAAACAATCAAAACACACTCAACTTTGGTGTACATTACATACAACATTAATGTTTCTATAAGATCAAATAGCAAACGTGAGAAAACAATTATCACTTGATTAAACGGTGAAGGAAAACATCGCGAGAAAACCTGCAGTCCTGTGCCCTTACCATGAGTTTTTACGTTTCGACAAATATGACTGTTTTGGTATTTGTTTACGTATTGGCCCATACAATTTCCAAGTTCTCATATAATCCGCTAGAGGCGCTGATTAGAAATAGTATGGGCAAATACGTAAACAAATACCAAAACAGTCATATTTGTCGTAACGTAAAAATTCATGGTAAGGGTACTGTTCCAAAGAAAAATAATCGAAAAACCGCACTTGGCCAGAGGTTCATTCTAAGAGGAGACCCGTGCCCAACAGTAAGACAGTAATGGGTTGACGACAGCATCCATCTGTAGGACTACCATGAGTTTACAAAAGTATTACTCGCTAGCGACTGCGTAAAATAAATGTATGAAAAATTGTACAGCGCCTCGGGTGGTTACTCGTAGAACTAAAGTCCGTAGTGGCGTAACTCGATACGTAAAAAACCTATCGAAATCAAATCGCTAGCGAATGTCATTATGATCTATTGCCATACAAATTCGGTCCCATGAGTCATTAATTTGACAGACGTTGTCAAGAAATACCGTAACGATAGTAGTTATGTTATTCACTAGCAAAATGACAATAGTTTTCTATTTACCATTTCTATAGTGGCGTTTCTATGCCAACTCATGGTAATGCTACTGATGGTAAGTGACCACTGCCGTATGGAACTGTAACCAACTCTTTATATATCAGGGCCTCGGTTTAATTCAGTAACTAAGCCGCGGCTCAGATATATAAGGAGTTGGTTAGATACATTAAGATATCAGTATATCCACGGGCGGTAATAGCATACCATCAAGTGCCCTATATTTCTGCCTCATAACAGTAGTGTTAAGCGCTCCTGTGTTCTGGTTTGAAGGGGTTGAAAAAGGAGACATACTTTTCCGAGGCATTCCAGCTTAGCCTTCAGGGGTAGCGGCGCATCTATGGCCCACCACAATTAGGAATATCTTATCTTATCTGGGGTTGATTACAGATGTCCATGAGTGGCAGTAGCCACTGACCATCAGGTGGACTGCATGCTCGTGTACTAATGCAATATATATAAAACTACTTCTGTAAATCAAATTCTATTAAATCAAGATAATTTCTCATACGAAATGTTTCCTTATCTCGCCATCAAAGAGAGAGTTTGAATATCCTCTTGTATCGGGAAACAGTCAGCGAAGTATCTCTACATCTGTATGTAAGTGTTACTGCCCTTACATGGACTGAAATACTCTTGTAGCGCGGTAGAGCTGTGATGGGTAGAAGTTTTTATCGATATTTATACTGAGGTAATATCGATATTTTATAATATTTTTTCTTTTACCATAATAGCGTTTTATAAACAAAATAATTGTTTATCTCTTTTTGAGTTTAGAATATAAATTTCTATATACAAAAATAAAAAATCGTGTTTGTGTCTTAAAAATTGGAAAAATTGTCGATGAATTTACTTGAACTTTTTACAAAATGTTGGATTTAATATAAGAATACTTTTTTATCCCAAAGTTCCTACGGGAACAATCTGATATTAATCCTAATAATAGTATCCGACTGAGCCACAATAACATGGCTGGGTTTAACTAATAAACGATTAATTTACAACAAATAAAGACATAAGTAATTTCAATAAAAACATTAGACACTTGAACTGTTTCATCGTCGATAACTTCGTTGTCAATATTTCCACTCGACAGTTAAATCAATATATCGATTCAGCTCAATCGTTAACGCACATCACTACCTCTGACACATTTCTAAACGAAACTAGCCCCTGATTTGTTCATATAAGGGTTGGCTTGTAAGGCATTCGCATTTATTAATTGCTAATCGAAAGTCCATAATAATACCCGCTTCGCCTTCTATGTTGTATCTATTTTCTTTGCGTGACAGACTGACGTCTATTTATATTCTTATTAGTAGGCCATCTTGTTTTTGCTTCAATTATACGGTTTATTTTTGTGTTCCGTTTCAATCTTCATTTTACTTTCAGATTCGAAGTGTATTGGTGTTTTTAAAGTATGGTTAGCTAAATAGGAAAGTTCAAGGAATAGTTTAAAATGTTTACTTTATAGGAATTACGAAACCGATTTTGATAAAAAATAAAACGGTATATCTATTTTGCTAGCTGGATGTTATCTATCACATGGACCGATTTAAAACTTCAAGTTTTGTAAGGAAAAAACACACAATAATAATACAGCTATATTGCTTATGAGGGACAAATCTTTTTATATAAAAACGTAAGGGTACTGATAGAGTGCCAGAGAAGGAATGATTTTTGTAAAAGAAAATATTACACATAAATCTAGCGCATCGTAGGGGTGTATCTAAACGATACAAATACAGGTGTATCTGTATCTAAACGATACAAATACACCTGTATTTGTATCGTTTAGATACAGCCCTACGATGCGTACTACTCATAGTAGAGCCTACTGACCTATGTAGGCTCTACTATGAGTACTATAAAATACCGAATTTCCGGGCATAGATAAAAATTGTCAAACTTCGATCCTCGATAGGATAGATTGACTATTAATAACGGGCGTAAGTCGTATTTATTCGTGCACCGTTGCAACATCTGTCGGGCACGCGTCACGTAACCCGACACCGCAATACACGGATTGTTCGTATCTGGTCAATCTTAATGGAACACGACCAAATGCCTTACACGGGGCTCGAAATACCTGGCACAGGGATATCCTTATATAGGTTTAGGGAAGAAGGGAATGCGTGTCCGTTGATACTTGTCGTGTGTCTTGACAAAGTCAAAAAAGGGCTCTTTAGGGTTCCGTGTTTATAAAGGGCCATTGATAGTGACAGTTTTGAAGGTGGTGGAATTTTGTGGTTCGAGTACAATTTCTGTATTAAAACAGTAAACCCTGTAGACATTTTTCTTACATTATTGCAGTAGCAAACGAGCACGCACATATGAAGGTAAGTAATACGTCTGTAATCAACTATAGAAAAGATAAGTCTCCTACCTGAGGTTGGCTACAGATGCGTTAATACCTCTGAAGACTAACCTGGAACACCTCGGATAAGTATGTCTCCCTTACCCCAATCTAACCGGAACACAGCAGCGTTTAACACTGCTATTATTAGGCAGAAGGTGTAGTCGGGATGCCTATGGGGTCGAGCTACAAAATGTTCTACCGCCTTCATAATCATAATGATTTAACCGACTTCAAAAAAAGTAAATTCTATATTCAACCACTATGTACGTAAATTTGTAAGTTCCCGATTTTCTCAGAAACTACTGATCCGAATTGGATGGGGTTTTGGTTATTTTACAGCTCTTACAAAGAAGGTTTTAGTATAAAAAAACATTAGGGATTTAAATAAATCTTCGTGACCACTACTAAAGCCTCAAACAATAACCCATCAAGGGCATGATAATCATAACCCGAAAGCCCTTAGATTGAACACAATCTACTTTCACTTGGCCCCGCTAAGTCATCTCGAAGTGATCTAGCGAGGACAATGACCTGTTATTCTTAATACAATTCATATATGTTACCATTCATGTTGCCTTGGTATTTCAACAATTAAAGTGTGTCACTAGATCATTTTTGTGTACTATAGAATTCTGGCTAACCTACTAAGGGTCCAAAGTTTGAAATCTAGATGCAAAATGATTTCGTGTTATTTGAAGTTTTTGAAATCGAAGGGCTAATCTATTTTTTTGAAGGTGGTAGAACCCTTTGTGGTTCGACTCCGGCGGCACCACCGCCACCGACACCACCTATTTCTACCTAATTACGGCAGTGTTAGGCGCTGCTGTGTTCCGTACCTATGTAAGGGAGACAGACTTTTCCGAGGCGTTCCACCTTAGTCCTCAGGGGTAGCGGTGCATCTGTGGCCGACCTCAGGTAGGAAATCTAGTCCTATCTGAGGTTCATTACAGATGTCCATGGGCGGCAGAAGCCACTTACCATCAGGTGGATTGCATGCTCGTCTGCTACTCCTATATTATATTAAAAAAAGGTAACATCCATCAAGTCATGACCAATATTTTAAAGAAGAACAATACCAAAATATCCACAAAAAACTTCAAACCGTGAATTCCAAATTTACGGAATATTTGCAATCGCGTAAACATTTCACGTAAATAATCAGCTAACATTCGTAATTAAACTGCATAACCAGTATTATAAAAATAAGAACAATACTATAACACCCACAAAAAAGTTAAACCGTAAATCCCAAATTTACGCAATAGTTACAATCGCGTAAAGAGATCGCGTAAACATTTCACGTAAATAATCAGCTAACATTCGTAATTAAACTGCATAACCAGTATTATAAAAATAAGAACAATACTATAACACCCACAAAAAAGTTAAACCGTAAATCCCAAATTTACGCAATAGTTACAATCGCGTAAAGAGATCGCGTAAACATTTCACGTAAATAATCAGGTAACGTCCGTAATTAAACTGCATGACCAATATTATAGAAAAGAACAATACAAAAACACCCACAAAAAAGTTAAATCGTAAATTCCAAATTTACGCAATGGTTGCAATCGCGTAAAGAGATCGTGTAAACATTTCACGTAAATAATCAGGTAACATTCGTAATTAAACTGCATGACCAATATTATAGAAAAGAACAATACTATAACGCCCACAAAAAAATTAAATCGTAAATCCCAAACTTACGCAATAGTTGCAATCGCGTAAAGAGATCGTGTAAACATTTCACGTAAATAATCAGGTAACGTCCGTAATAAAGCGTGACCCGGTTACCATTTTTCTAACTGTGCCATTTATTTCTGGATTCGAGTCAAGCTTCGATTGTTTATAATAAAAGTGTAATGCGTAATTTTATATCGTTACGTTTAACTCTTTTCAAGTTTTCATTCATCTGGAAACTCGCTCAGCTTGTGTATTTCTTATAATATATGAGTAGCAGACGAGCCTACAGACGGTAAGTGGCTACTGCCGCCCATGGACATCTGTAATCAAACCCCAGATAAGATTAAATTCCTACCGAGAATGGCGCGTGGAGAGAAGACTAAGCTGGGACGCTTGGGATAAGTATGTCTCCCTTACCACACCCTTCAAACCAGAATACAGCAGCGCATTACTGTTATTAAGCAAAAATAGATGTGACGGTAGTCCTCATCTAAGTTTTACAAACTTTCTTGCTTGGAACTTCTGTGCAATATTTCTTGCTTCTAGACCACAGTTTTACCAATAAGTACTGTATGAAACGAAATTGAGTTAATATAAATATTGGAAAATGTGAATTGATCTTAATTTATTTAGGTTATTATTTTATTATCGTTGTATTAATTCAATAGCATCCAAAATAAAAAAAAAACTATCATTTGAAACGTATTTTCTTAATAGGCCAACACCTTTGTTTACATTTTGGACACCTAATTATGAATTAGACCATATATTCGGGATATTATAGAGCTCTGTAACAATAACCGAAACTCGATCCGAAATAAAAATGTATCCGAATCTGAAATAAAAGTTACATAATTTCAGATAGGAGCAGAGTCTATATGAGGCACAAATCCAAAAGGCTCATTCCTTAAATTCAACTGTAATATTCCCATATCCATAACCGCATTTTAAAACAGTGTAATATTTCCATATATCCGTACTTAATACGATGTAAACCAATGTTAGTTTTATAAAATAGATTGTTAAAAAGATAGATATGTCTCCTACAATGTAGCGATTGAAACGTATCCCTCGGTATGTTAACGTGGAATATTTCCATGTTTCGTATTTATTCAAGTGTGGATGATCGGTGAAAAATGCATTCTTGTGTGTATGGACGCCCACAGTGGAAGCGCAGAGTATAAATGTATAGAAAGAACAGTAAAGGGTTTTTACTGGCTGGCTAACAACTCCTGTCCTGTAGCATTACCATGAGTTGGCATAGAAACCTCACTATAGAAATGGTAAATAGAAAACTATTGTCATTTTGCTAGTGAATAACATAACTACTATCGTTACGGTATTTCTTGACAACGTCTGTCAAATTAATGACTCATGGGACCGAATTTGTATGGCAATAGATCATAATGACATTCGCTAGCGATTTGATTTCGATAGGTTTTTTACGTATCGAGTTACGTCACTACGGCTTTTAGTTCTACGAGTAACCACCAGAGGCGCTGTACAATTTTTCATACATTTATTTTACGCAGTCGCTAGCGAGTAATACTTTTGTAAACTCATGGTAGTCCTACTGCATGAAATAGGTTACTAATCTCAATTAGTAGCAGTGTCCTGTCAAATGTAATGCGTGTTTATTTACTACTTTCATCTTATTTTTTTATATTGTAGAAACCGCAAACGATCTACGTAATGGTAAGTGGCTACTGTCGCCCATGGACATGTGTCCCACCCCAGGGATGAGATTCCTTCCTACGATCGTTCCACATATACGTCACTACCCCTGAAGACTACGCTATAATACATCGGAGAAGTATGTCTCCCTTGCGACACCCTTCAGACCAGAATGGAGCAGCCCTTAACACTGCTGCTATTAGGCAGAAATAGGTGAGCCGCCGGGGTCCACCCACGTAAGGTTTTTAAAGAGATTATTTATGGTGTCGATTTCTATCTAACAAATTTTGTCAAACATAATTTTTTAAGAATATTGATGTGAAACATCTATAGCCGCACGTAAAACCGATTTCTGGCGTGGCGACGCATGCCATGCCGACGCGTCGCCACGCTATACGATGGTATATATATACAGTCTATATGCAGTAGTGTGTACGGTGTGGCGACGCGTCGCCATGCGAAATCGCATTCAATAAATAGTCATCGTTATCTGGAAAAAAATCGTAATATTTTATTTTATCATTATGACATATTTAGTTCCTATCACAATATGTTCTTTTCTGCATATTACTTTTACAAAATTATGTCGATGTTTCACATCTGCCAGGCGTCCCGTGACGGCTCACATTTTTTTTTCTTACTGAACATAACTTACCTACATACCTACCCGAGCCGTTCTAACTTAGTCCTCTGTAATTTACTTGAAATAAATTCAAAGATTTCTCTACCTATACCCTACTCTACACTTCATTACCAACACAAGGCGTGTCCACGTGTGTTTAACACGATTTTATATCATTTTATATCGTCATTTACTTGTAAACGCTTCCGCCGCCATTGTTTCAATGTTTTATTCTTATAGCTTTGTTTATGTCATTATCTTACGAATGGTTGCGTAGTTCCACTGACAACTTTATTTAAATTGTTTGCAGTTCAACCACAAGCAGCTTTGATAGATTTATTAAAGTGTGGTGTTTGTTCCGTTTTGACAGTATAAGTATCCCAAGTATTTTTTAATTTCAGTATAATTCAGGTCAATCTGCTAGTCCGCTCTAAAGTTGTTGCGAGCAGGTGTAGTCATACAATTTGCTATGGCGACGCGATTCACTTCTATATTCAGAGCGGACTAGCAGTTTTACGCGGACTATACCAATGTAAGAACTGTTATGAAGATTAACATAAGTTACTTTTGAAGTTTACGAAGCTTTGTACAAACACTAAAATATTTTAAAATTACTTTCTGGTTTGACAGCCTTACCACCAACTTCACTAAAATTTCTGGCTTACAGCAGCAGTGCTGAAATACCTCGGAAAAGTATGTCTCCCACCACACCCTTCAAACCAGAACACAGCAGCGCTTAACACTGCTGTTATAACAGAAATAGGTGAGGCGGTGGTGCCGCCGGAGTCGAACCACAAGTGTTCTATGACACTAAGCAGTGACTACATATCATCAGCTGGTCATGTAGTTTCTCCAATTTCATAACAGTTAGTTGGAAACCCAATTACCGAAGGTTTCCTGTCAGTTACTACGTACAGTTTGGACTCGCGCCAACATGTAAACGGAGACAGGACCGTTGCATGGTTATGCTGCTATTTATAAAAATAGAGGTTCTATCGATGGCTTAAGAAGCAGTTAACTTCTTGATATACGAAGTAAGCATGCAGCCCACCTGATTTCAAATAATCGATGCATTTTGGACATCTGTAATCGACGCCGAATGCTAATTATTCAAGATAAGTTGCTATAATTATTGAGATACGTCGGTAATAGTGAACAGTGTGCAGTGATAACCAAGTGGTGTAAACTCGGCCTCTCAATCGAAGGGTCTGAGGTTCAAATTCTAGGCACACACCTCTGATTTGCAAAGTTATGTGCGTATTATAAATTAATTAACACTTGCTAAAACGGTGACGGAAAACATCATGAGGAAACTAGCATACTTGAAAATCTTAAAAACAAAGAAGTTTTAAAGGTAATTGAAGTTTACCAATACGCACTTGGCCAGCGCGGTGGACTATGGCCTAACCTTTCACCCTGAGAGCAGACCCGTGCACAGCAGCGGGACAGTAGTGGGTGGACGATGATGATGTTTTATACGAAGCTGTATACAGTTCACCTGATTTTAAATAATCAATACCGTTTGAAATCTGTAATATGTAATTCTTAATTTGGCCAGCTGTGGACCACTAACTAACTCTGAGAGAGGACCTGTGCCCAGTAAAACAATAATGGGTTGATCATTACTTACAGTAATATAAAGATAAATGCAAGGAATCTCGTAATTTGCAGTCTGCAACAAATCTTTACATTGCATGCATATGCGTGGAGCATATGTAAACAGGCGTAAGGTTAGAGCAACAAGGTTTGATAAACATCTCATGCGTTCCTATTTGTTCGTTATTGTTATGATTATTATCGATAATCTATCTGTATTATTTATATTATAAGATTGAAATAACTAAACTCATATAACTACTGTTTTTAGACTACCTCTTTATATTTATTTTAATTTCTTACAATAATAACGTTTTTTGATGATTATTGTGTTTTATTAAGCTATGTTGCTTAAACTAAGCTTGTGTTTTACTTATTACCTAAGTTACAAAAAATATCAAATTTTTATTATTTAAAATATTATTTATATTCAATGTAATAAACAAGAAAAATATTACATTTTAAATATTTTACAATAAATTTTCCTAGATAAATTCTTTATTAACTTTATGCAATAAATAAATTCTTTATTTATTGTAAAAAAGTAGGAGATTCGTTGGAAATGAAAACAATAACTATTTACTAGATTTTTAGGGTTCCGTACCCAAAGGGTAAAAACTTTACCCTATTACTAAGACTTCGCTGTCTGTCCGTCTGTCCGTCTGTCACAGGGCTTTACCGCTTAAACCGTAATAGATAGACACATGAAACTTTGACAGAGGAGGCATAACGGTGGCAGCTATAACAACAAATACTAAAAATAAAATAAAATGGAATATTAAAGAGGGTCTCCATACAACAAATCGGCATTTTTCGATCTAACTGTTAAACTGTACTCGGAAGACGGTTGATTTTTTTATAACACGTTTACTACTATAACTGGTATTATAATAAATCAAATAAGAACCATAAAACATATTTTAATATACTTATTTTAATTTTATTATACTTTGATTACGTATTATCGTCGTCCCATTGTCACCCCAACGCCATCTATTGTTGTTTCATATGACTAAGTATTGTTGAAAATCATAAAATGAATTAAAATAATGAACATTTGGTAGTACGGAAGCCTCCATGTGCGAGTTCGACTCGTACTTGGCGAATTATTATATTATAGATGTAGTTTCATTCTACCTAATGCTAGATGCAGCCCATAGACATCTATAAACAACCCCAGATGGGATTAGAGTCCTACTTGAGGTTGGTGACAAAAGCATGTATTCCTAAAAACTAACGCCTAGATAAGTTTACCTCCCTGACAAAATCCTTCAAAGTAAAACACAGCAGCGCCAAACACTGCTGTTATTAGACAAAAATAGTTCATAATTTTATTTAAAAGAATGAAAAACTAGACAAACGAAAGCAGAAATCATACTGAAGAGTTCAAGCATAATAATTTACGCGTAAAAATAACTTGACCCAAATCAAACGATGCACTTTTAAATCGTTGATGCAAGATTTCTTCCGATGCAATTTTTCATACGAATCCGCTGACAGACGGCGGCCATCTTGTGCGCTGAACACGGAATATAGAATAAAACAGAAATGCCGTCTTTTGATTTTGCCCCGGTTTTAAAAATCATTTCAGATAGTCTGAGTAAAGTGTGTGTTTCAGATTCAATTTTAGTTATATCAACAAAATATGTGATTTGCAGAATAAGTGTTATACTTTTAATAATGTATATGAACTACGAGTAATTTACGACGAGTAGGTACAAAAACACCCACCGCCACACGTATTTCCTATGAACCGTAAGTAGTGTTAAGCGCTGCTGTGTTCTGGTTTGAAGAGTGTGGTAAGAGACATACTTTGCCGAGGCTTTCCAGCTTAGTCCTCAAGGGTAGCGGCGCATCTGTGGTCGACCTCAGGTAGGGATATCTAATCCTATCTACGGTTAGTTACAGATATCCATGGGCGGCAGTAGCCACTTGCCATCAGGTGTAGCATGCTCATCATGATCATCTGTTACTCCTATATTATAAAAAAATATATATTTTATAATGAAATTTTTCGTTCCATAATTGAATCACCACGGATTCTACCAATCCCAACTAAATCGGCATTCAAGCCAATCTGAAGCTCTGAACCTTGAAGCTCAACAATCAGAACCCTATGACTAACAGCGTCACTGAAGCTCATATCCTGAAATAATTCACACCGCACCGCATATGTGCGTAACTTTATACGACTTGCGTAAGCATACGTGGTTCCATTGTTCGCATATTAAACCAATGACTTTTGAGCTTTCAAAACTCTGAACTGGCTGAAATTAGAGAATTATTTAAGGAGCAAAAATTCGATTTAAAACATTGCCTATTTTAGGTACTATCAAAACGAAGCGATTCCAACGACGCCTCTAATAACTGTCATTTGGATCAGTTCTGATCCAGTTTGCTAGAGACGCTGTTTGGAAATGTATGGGCAAATACGTAAACAAATACAAAAACAGTCAGTTTTGTAAAAAACATAAAAACTCATACTAAGGGTACAATTCATTGGCAGGCAAAAAATGGACAGGTTGATAATTAATAAAAATCATTTGTATTGACAATGTCTGCCTACTACTATTTTTTGTACAGATTGGTTATTAAAACCGGACATCAGACAACACAGCATTCCCAAACCATGATTTCGTATGCCGTATCGTGTTTCAATGGACACGCGCCTCGAGAGATAAACTGTGAAAATGGGTCATCGTATGTTTGTGCGGACGTTTGTTTCATTTTACGTCTTTTTTAACACGTTTCAGCTCTGACGGCTTATTAATTACTGGTTTAACTGTTAACTGGTTTAAAAATACGTCTTTGCGGAAACTAATAGTTAAGTTTCATTTTAGGGCTTTTGCGAGCATTTTGATAATGTAAGTGATAAAATTGCCGCCCGTGGGCATCTGTAATCAACCCTCGATAAGATTATTTTTTTATCAGAGATTAGCAATAGTTGCGTAGCTACCCCTGAAGATTAAAACGGAACGCCTCCGAAAAGTATGTCTCCCTTACCACACCCTTCAGAACGGAACACAGCAGCGCCTAACACTGCTGTTATGAGGCAGAAATAGGTGTGGCGGTGGTGCCGCCGGAGTCGAACCACAAATGTTTCCATCAACAAAAAAATGCTCACGCTAGAAACAGATATGGCGGTGGTACCTCCCGTCATTCTGCAACCTGTTCATTATTTATTTTCTGATTTTGATTTTGATTTTCAACCTATTATTTATAACTAGATATTTATTACGATGATGTAAAGACGTTTTAATTTCGATTCGATACACAAGTCAAACAACGATCCTTCATTAAGATAAGTTTGAGGAAGTGACCTCAATGGGCTGATAAGGGCGTTCCATTGATCGAAAGTTTATCTGAGGCCTGTTTCTGCGTTTTGTAATATATGAGTGACCACACGTCTTGGTATCTGGATGTCCCGGAACAAAGTAAAATGTCCGGTTTGGGAGAATTAACCGATTTTATCCGGTTTGAAGCAATTATAACTGGTTTTATCCGGTTTCAGTTAGTATCAATTATGTTCGGGCGATTCTTGCTATAGCAGACATAGCCAGTAGTGGATAGAATCTCAGCTTCTCAATCGGGAGGTCCGAGGTTCAAGTCTCAGACACACACCAAATTTTTCAAAATACGCGCAAATCAAATATTAGAGTATTAGAAATCAATGCATTTAAATAAAGAAACTAATGCTTAAAAAGTTTTCATGGCTGTGTGAAGTCTACTAAGCCATATTTGGCCAGCACGGTGGACTATGGCCTAAATACACTCTAAGAGGAGACCTGTGTCCAGCAGCGAGGCAGTAAACGGTTGACGTCAAACGAATGTATCTTCTTATATATAAAATTCTCGTGTCACAACGTTAGTTACCGTACTCCTCCGAAACGGCTTTACCGATTTGCACCAAATTTTATATGATTAATCAGTAGGTCTGAGAATCGGCTACTATCTATTTTTCATACCCCTAAGTGATAAGGAATGTTCATCCTTAACATTTTTTTATTTATATGGCAACACAACGTTTGCCGGGTCAGCTAGTTTATATATACATTTAAAGATAAAATATAAAATAAACAGTCACCATCTTATAATTAACCAAGTAAGGTCGTCCATACATGCATTCTACGAAATGGGTCCCGTACACAATAAAATGGGGGCGATTACCGATAATTGTGCATAATGTGACCGCACCTTGATGTGCCGCCCGTGACGAATGGTGTGAAGTAAGGTGACCATGATTTTATTTAAAAATAAAAA
This sequence comes from Epargyreus clarus clarus, assembly GCA_014595695.2. Lineage (NCBI taxonomy): Eukaryota > Metazoa > Arthropoda > Insecta > Lepidoptera > Hesperiidae > Epargyreus > Epargyreus clarus. The sequence goes on from JACTTY020000019.1 coordinate 994,913, forward strand.
TGATGGAATCCAAAACTTTGACTGTAAGGTTTTTTATTGGTGGCATAGATTAGTAAAGATTACTCGCTCCTAACAAGAAAATGTAACCTTTCAATTATTTTCGTGTTTGAAAAATATTAAAAAATGTAGTTTTTAGATCATTTACGAATGAAACGATATTTCTTCGCGCTTTTTCTTCATTTCGTGTCTTAACTGCGCATGTCGGCATTATTCCGCGTAAATTACACCATGACAGCCATTAAACGGCTGACAGAATTGTCAGTCATTGAATGGCTTCCTTCAATTACAAGGCGGTATACTTATCTATGGTTTGTGGTAACAACTACCTATAAGCTATAAGCATCTAGTAATAGGAAGGTCATTGACTTATCACTTATCTTATCAGCAGTCCACCTGATGGTAAGTGGCTACTATCGCCCATGGACAACTATAATCAACCCCAGATAGGATTATATATTCCTACCTAAGGTCGGCCACAGATGCGCCGCTACTCCTGTGGACTAAAAACTGCATGATTGCTTAAATTTTAGTGAGAAAAGTTTTCAGTTGAACCAAGATAACTATGACCTTCAGAAATTTTTATTCATTGTACCTTTAACTGCATGTTTTTGAACCAAGAAAGTTTCCATCCAGGTTAAACTGTTATTTAATAATAAACTGGCATAACTTAACCTGCCCTTTCAATCACGGTAGTGCATGAGTAGCCACTAGCGGTCACCCATCCAGTTGCCGTTGCGATCTAGACAAGCAGATATATTCGGGCGCCGGTAATTACCTGAAACAAAAATAAAATACTTAAATAAGTTTCTTAATCATGAAAAAAAGAACTTTGTGTTAAAATAAGTTTAAAATTAAGTTTCAAAGCCAACTTAAATTGTGAATTGAAATACATACATAAGTGTATTTTTTAGTTACTGAATATCTTTAAATCCTTAAATATATAATAATCAATCCTCCTACTCATCCTTAGGATAAGCCTTTTAATTTTAAACTTTTTTAGATGGTTTTGGATAAAAAAAATATTACTAAATAGGTGCTAAAACATAGCCCTTTCTTACAATCAGGTTAAAAATAAAGAAAGAAAAAAAATGATCACTTAATTGATCCAATTTAAAGGTGGTAGAATCCTCTCTGGTTCGACTTCGGAGACACCAGCCCCACGCCTATTTCTTACTAATAACAGTGTTAAGCGCTGCTGTGTTCTGGTTGAAGAGATGTGGTAAAGGAGACATACTTTTCCAAGGCATTCCAGCTTAGTCCTCCAGGGTAGCGGCGGATTACTGATGTCCATGTGTGGTAAGTATTTACCATCAATAGCTGCATTCATACTTGCTACTAAATATTATAAAAACATGTATCCATAATAACCTAAATTGAAGAAACTTTAGCACGAAAATGAGTGTATGTTTAAAGCATCATTTTCATTTACGAGTAACAAAAAAGTAAAGAAATAAAAGAGATGATCACTTAAGTGTTACAATTCAAACCACAACAGTGTTTCAGTAATAAATTAATCAGATCGATCGTTAAACTCCAGTTAATAAATTATTCTATATCGGCAAATTGTAAATCAATTACACTTAATTGATGCAAAAAGTTTAATGGTAAAGAGGTGGATAAAGAACATCTTTTCTTTTTAAAAGTTTTTACTTTTATTTAACTTCACTTGTATGCATGTATGCATGTATGTATGTATGTATGTATGTATGTATGTATGTATATGTGTATGTATGTATATTTTTTATAATGTAGGAGTAGCAGACGAGCATGCAGTCCACCTGATGGTAAGTGGCTACTACCGCCCATGGACAACTATAATCAACCCCAGATAGGATTAGATATTCCTACCTAAGGTCGGCCACAGATGCGCCGCTACCCCTGAGGACTAAGCTGGAACGTTTCAGAAAAGTCTGTCTCCCTTACCACACCCTTCAAACCAGAACACAGCAGGGCCTAACACTGTTGTTATTGGGTAGAATTACGTATAGTAACGTTAATAAGAGTTAAGTTGTCAATCAATATTATTTTTTTATTAAGTAGAGTAGAAAAAATACTAAATGTTATTTAGGGCACAGGATAACATAATTCATTTTTTTATGACGGAAATGTCCCATAAAGCTCTGAGACGTGGTTTTGCTTTTTTAACAGCAGATGGCGTTCCGCGCGCTGAGCACAAGCTTTGACCTCTTTATGGGGTCAAGTTTAGGCGCCAAAATTTATGGAACAAACTGGTTTTTACACAATTTCATATAAATATGATAGGAGCCCCAAATTTTATTAATTCGAAAGGTGATACTCTAGGTGAAGAGTGATACTCTAGTGGTTAAGAAACTCGGGCTCTTGATCGAAAGGTCCGAGGTTCAAATCCCAGACACGCACCTCTAATTGCAGGTGGACTGCATGCTCGTCTGCTACTGCTATATTATATAAATAAAATAGACCATAAGATGGACTTTAAGTTTACTACTTCAATCTTAAGAAAATATAGAAATTTCCCGGTTCTATATGGAATTGGTTACAGATGTCCATACGGCAGTGACTTACCATCAGATGGACTGCATGGTCACTTGTCACTTCAATCTACACTAATAATAATATTATAATATTATAAAGAGGAAAACTTTGTTTGTTTGGTTGTAATGGATAGGCTCAGAAACTACTGGACAATTTAAAAATTCTTTCACCATTCGAAAGCTACATTATCCACGAGTAACATAGGCTATATTTTATATGAAATATATTTGATAAATAGATTTTGAGGCGGTATAAAGTTTGCCGGGTCAGCTAGTCTGTAATAAAAAAGCTTCCCAAATTGAAAGTAAAACAGAGCTTTAAAAACTAAATTTAAACAAATAACGAGAATGCATGAAATTGGACCAAAGACCGTCGAAAAAAAATTGGCACTCACACGTAGTATACAAATATTTACATTAGATAATTTGTTTATAGAAACCAGATTCTCGGGTCATTGACTTCCACTTAATATTGACCGGAATCCTAAATTGAGTTTCGTTGTGCACATTTTTAAGCTGTGGAGGCGTTTTGTCTATGACGCTCTATTGAGATTTTTTATCTGTGCGTTTTTGATTTGGCGGGAAAGGAATCTGACATTGCATTTTTTTTGATAAATAATATGAAATTAAATCCTACTAAAACTTTAATTAAACCTGCTTTATCTAAAAATATATAACTCAAGGGTGACTGACTGACATAGTGATCTATCAACGCACAGCCCAAACCACTGAACGGATCGGACTGAAATTTGGCATGCAGATAGATATTATGACGTGGGCATCCCCTAAGAAAGGATTTTGATCAATTCTACCCCCAAGGGGAAAAAATAGAGGATGAAAATATTACTTCGTAACACAAACGGAGCCGCGGGCAAAAGCTGGTTAGAAAATAAAATAATATTTTTACAACGAATTAATTTAATTTTACTTGTTACAAGATTTTGTGAATTATTTTTTATTTTTCTTAAATATTCGTGTAAGGCTCTAAATATGGAAATTATTTTGCAATTACAAATTTTACATTTTATTCCTTGAAGGTAATATGTACTATTGTTTTTATTTGTTGATAAAATACATAAAATAAAGATTATTTAAAATATTAGCACTTAATCTATTTTCAATCCATTTTAGAATCCACGCTAAGCGCTCATTACTTTACGATTTATTGCTGAAAAACTAGGTATAAGCAATTTAGCAACTAGACCGCTTAGGTCTAATTCTAGGGTATTGCCCCGGGAAGATTTATTGAGGAAAAAATAGCTACACGTGGTGAGATTTCGCAAATATTTAGTTTGTATTTTTAAAAAATTTGGATTTTGGCGAATTCACCATGGGTTCGAAATCTAAGAGATTAGTAAAGATTACTCACTTCTAACAAGAAAATGTAACTTGTCTTGACAATTGAAATTGTCACTGTCATCTATTTTCGTGTTTGAAAAAATTAAGAAAATGTAGTTTTTAGATCATTTACGAATGAAACGATATCTCCGCACTTTTTCTTCGATTTCGTGTCTTAACTGCGCATGTCGCGCGCATGTCGGCATTGTTCCGCATAAATTACACCAAGACAGCTATTAAATGTCTGACAGAAATGTCAGCCGTTTAAGCCATTTAATGGCTTCGTCCAATTATAAAGCGGTGAAATATTTTTACCTTATCTATGACTTATAAACGGTAACCCTTTTTATAATATAGGAGTAGCAGACGAGCATGCAATCCACCTGATGGTAAGCGCCTACTTTCTCTCATGGACAACTGTAATCAACTCCACATAAGATTAGATTCCTAGCTAAGATCGGATACAGATGCGCCGCTACTCCTGAGGACTAAGCTGCAATACCTCGGATAAGTATGTCTCCCTTACACACCTTAATACTGATGTTATTAGGCAGAAATAGGCGAAGCGGTGGTGCCGCCGGAGTCGAACCACAGAGGGAACTACTCACAGACCTGTTGTGATGGTTCTATTCTTAACCACCTTTATATCACGAAATAAACTTAAACAAAAATCAATAGAAAATCCCATGAATGAAATATAAAAAGATAACCTAAAAATCCAAACTCCCACGCAAAGACCCATAATTTAGCACCATTCAGTTCAGGTGCGAATAAACTGGCAACCCAGATAGCTAATAGCGCGGAGTGTTTACGTCTCAATATATCAACTGGCAACATTGCAGGAAATTGGTTTCAACGCTATCTAGTTTACAGGGGAACTAATGGAATAGACTCCGGATTTTGTAATTTAAAGGAAAAACGTCAGAAAAATTTACTTCGAATTTTGTTATAATTGATTTCGACGCTACCTTGTTTAGAGACGAACGAATGGAATAGACTCCGAATTTTGTAATTTAAAGGAAAAACGTCAGAAAAATAGACTCCTAATTTTATTATAATTGATTTCGACGCTATCTTGTTTAGAGACGAACGAATGGAATAGACACCGAATTTAGGAAATTAAAGACAAAAATCTATCAAATAGTCTCCGATTTTTTTATAATATAGGAGAAGCAGACGAGCATGCAGTCCACCTGATGGTAAGTGGCTACTGCCGCCCATGGACATCTGTAATCAGCTCCAGATAGGATTAGATATTACTAGCTGAGATTGGCCACAGATGCGCCTCTATTACTGAGGACTAAGCTGAAACGCCTCGGAAAATTATGTCTCCCTTATTACACCCTCCAAAGCAGAACACAGCAGCGCATAACATTGGTGTTGTAAGACAGAAATAAGTTTGACGGTGGTGCCACCTAGTCCAAACAGAGGGTTCTACTACTTTTAAAAGGTTCTAGTCTGTTTTACTTTAAAGCCAATGTTTTAAACTACTATCTTAATTGAAACAACTCATAACTTTAATAATAACTTAAATAAATCATTTTACCTTAATCAATGCGACTGTCAAAAACAATTTATTTTATCTATTCCACCTGTTCATTGTAATGGCGAGGACAGATTTACAACCGGATATATAACAAGAATATAACAACAGCATTATAGTAAACGATTTTCTTGTTGTTTCAAACAAAAGTTGTGAATAGTGAGTGTTTTACTACGAATTTATTTATTCTTTAAATAATGGAGAGAAATGTTAACTGTTCGGGCTATTACCTGTAAGCGCATTGTCCGTGGTTAATAGCCCGGCAAATGTGGACACATTACTGAGTTTTGGGTTAGGGTGACAATATATTTGAATCAACTTTCTACTTAAAAGAAAGTGCTAATCTTTTTTATAATATGGGAATAGCAGACAAGCATGCAGTTCACCTGATTACTACAAGTCTGCTACAATCGTCCAAGGACATCAGTAATCACCCCCAGATAAGATCAGATTCCTACCTGAGGTCAGCTAGAGATTGGCTACCCCTGAGGACTAAGCTGGAACGTTTCGGAAAAGTATATCTTCCTTACCACACCCTTCAAACCGGAACACAGCAGCGCCTAACACTGCTGTTATTAGGTAGAAATAGGTGTGGCGGTGGTGCCGCCGGAGTCGAACCACAGAAGGTTCTACCACCTTCATTGCAAATCTCCTCTCACTCTGGAGAACCGAGATTAGAATCTTAGGCATATACCGATTTTTCTTTATTTTTCAAAATTATGAGCGTGTTAGAATTTTATCTTGCTTTAACAGTGAAAGAAAACATCGTGACGAAGCTACACTCCGGAAAATTCTATAAAAAAGTTCTAACAGGTGTGTGAAGTCTACCAATCCCACTTGTCCATATGGCCTATGGTGACTATGGCCTACGCCCTACTCATTCCGAGACCCGTACCCAGCAGTGGGACATTACTTCGGACGGCCATAGATTAGTAAAGATTACTCATTCTAACAAGAAAATGTACCCAGTTTTGAGAATTGAAATAGTTGCGTAAAAAAGTTTTGCCACGTCTCCGTGCTAAAATGTCCCTAAAATATTTGAAATCCCGAAATTGAAATCATTTATTTATAACGTAAATTACGCAGTATTAGTTATTTATTCGTAAATTTTCTCTAAAAATGTCTTTGTTTGTCAAGAATTCAAAAAAAGGACTTACTAATAAGCCGTTTGTTGCTTCATTCAATTTCAAGGCGGCGAAGTATCTTTACTTATCTATGGGGACGGCATGATCATGGTCACTCGAGTTGCATTACCACCGTTTCCTATGCACAACAATTTCATTGTTTAGGTGATCGAACTTACACTCTCACACACACATACGTATTATAAATAAATGTGTGCACACGTTAATGTTCTATACTATTTGTCGCCACTTCCGCCGGTTTCAACAAAAATGAATAAATGCATTTTAAATTGATAAATTCGCTTTTGAGAATTAATTTCGATGATAGATACGTTATAGGATGTTCAGATTATGTAAATATATATAACTCAAAGGTGACTGACTGACATAGTGATCTATCAACGCACAGCCCAAACCACTGGACGGATCGGGCTGAAATTTGGCATGCAGGTAGATGTTATGACGTAGGCATCCGCTAAGAAAGGATTTTGATCAATTCTAGCCCTAAGGGGATAAAATAGGGGATGAAAATATTACTTCGTAACGCGAGCGAAGACGCGGGCAAAAGCTCGTATTTCATAAATATGGCGGATGTCATCATTGTCTGTGATTTGTCTGTATGATCTGTGGTTTACATATAGGGATCTCATCATATGATGAAGAAAATTTGGAAAAAAGCTTTTTTATATAAGATTTAAATAGTCTGCTTCACCGATTTTTAATATTCAATCTATGTTTTGTCGACCAAAGCTCGCCACATTTTCCTCATACTAGCCAATGTCATTCGATCTTTGATAGGTATACATTGGTAGATTGATAATTGATACTGGGCTATAGACAACCCACTTCTTTTAAAATGAATAATTAAAAAAAAAACACTAAAATACGTATATTGGTTTGTGCGCTTACGAAAACCAATTCATCATCATCATCAATCCATTACTTTCCCACTGCTGGACACGGGTCTCCTCTCAGAATGAGAAGGATTAGACCGTAGTCCACCGCGCTGGCCAAGTGCGTATTGGTAGACTCCACATACCTTAGAAAACTTTTATTAAAACTTTCCAAATATGCAGGTTTCCCCACGATGTCTTCCTTCACCGTTGAAGCAAGTGATAATTAATTTATAATGCACGTATTAAAAAAATCAGAGATGGTTTTGAACCTGTGACCCCTCGATTGTAAGGCCGCATTTCAACTACTAGGCTATCACTGCTTAATAACTGATTACCGTATAAATATTGCTATAACTGCTTATCAAAATAAAATACTCTGAGATAGGTCATGTTCGTAATCTTATAGCAACAAATAACAAACTACGTCTTATTGCAATAAATAAAATAAATTATCCTGTTTGTATCGACATATATTGATTTATTACGTGGTGCATGTTAAAGGTCTCGGATTCATTAGAAATAGTGCTTTTTGGTAAAAAAAAAACAATACGTGAAATAGGAAGAAGGTAAATAAAATGTAATAGTTTTACGTTTGTAATTTTAATTGTCTATCTACTACGGTTCAAGAGGCGGAGGCTTAGTAATAGAGCTCCGTTTTTACCCCTTAGGTACGGAACCCTAAAAATCACAAATTCGTTGAAATCTGTTAAAGCACTTTCGGAGAACAAACGATTTTTTTAGGTGGTAGAACTCTTTGTGGTTCGACACCGGCGGCACCACCGCCACACCTAAATCTGCCTTATAACAGCAGTGTTCGGCGCTGCTGTGTTCCGGTTTGAAGGGTGTGGTAAGAGAGACATACTGTGGCCGACCTCGGGTAGGTTATCTAATCCTATCTGGGGTTAATTACAGATGTTCATGGGCAGCAGTAGCCACTTATCTGGTGGACTGCATGCTTGTCTGCTACTCCTATATTATAAAAAAAATACAATACCACACGATTTCTATTAATACTAGCTGACCCGGCAAACGTTGTGTTGCCATATAAATAAAAAAAATGTTAAGAGTGAACAACCCTTATCACTTACGGGTTTGAAAAATAGATAGAATATTTGAAACTGCGAAGGTAGCGAAGTCTGTCGAATCCAATGTGAAACATTCCAAAATCAACAACTAGTTACGAATTAAAAAATAATTAAAAAAAACCTTTTCCCACGGACTAAATTGTGAATCTAAACCATTCTCAAGTCATGTTCAAGGAAACACACACAACAAATTTCATCAAAATCAGTCCAGTCGTTTAGGAGGAGTTCAGTGACATACACACGCACATAAGAAATATATATATAAAGATAGTTAAAAAGAATGTCAACGTCGTAACAACTCAATACATTAATCCAACCTATTTGTGCACCCCCATTAATCTAAGTAAATCGCTGGAGCCTGTGAACTAGGCCACCGCAGACCACCGGAACCGCTAACCTTTGTACCACCGGCCTAATTACTTCGCCGCAACGAAGACAACCTACTCTATTGCTATTATTTAACTACTTCTTTAAAATGTTCTTCTTTTTATACGACGTTATAGTCTACCAAATCGTACTTGTCCAGCGCGGTGGACTATGGCCTAATCCTTCTCGTTCTGAGAGGAGCGTGCCCAGCAGTGGGACAGTAATGGGGTGATAATATGTACATACATATGTATGTAAGTATGTACCTAAGTATGTTTGTATGAATTTATGTATATATGTCTTATTCTTTAGCACGTCCTAACTTGATGAACATATGAGGTGTCATTGGATTAATCTTAATTGTGAGAGGGAAATAGGCTACCTTTTGGCCGGGTTTTGTTTTTTATAATACTTAAGCATACCGGAGTCGAATTACAAGATCCCAAGCACAAGGATCTTCATTTTCTCTTTTTTCTATTTTAGTGTACCTATCTGATATTTTCTGACGACTACTGAACTGATGCAATAATTTAATTAAATTAAATCATAACTATGTACATTTTACATCATAAAATTAGTATTTCAGCATAAAAATGAAAAGTTCAGCTGTGTTTATCAACACACAAACACACACAGCACAAGAACTGAAATAAAAAATTACATACTTAATAAAGAAAATAACACATCAGAATGCAATATAATAAAAAAACACGTTTTCCATTCTACAAAAAACAATCAATAAAAAATGCAGCCGTCATAGTATTAATAAGACTTATAGTTTTATCCATCGGGAAATTCCAAAATAAACGGTTGCGTAATGTATGGAACGTGGCCAAAAATACATCAAAATTAGGGATGGCGATCTGAGATCGAATAATCGAAAAATCGATTATTGGACCAAAAAATCGATTATTTTAGTCTTAATAGATCGAAAGTCGTTTTTTTATGTTGATTGATCATTTACAAATATAATATAAGCACATTTTTTAGCTGATGGATACATTGATCGATTTTTCGAGAATGGATTCTTTGGGCCTAGATTTTTTTGTAAATCGATTTACCAATATATATAATATCGATTCGAATAGATTCAAGAATCTTCGGTTCAAGATCTCTTTCGGGAAGCATCGCCATCCTTAATCAAACTGGCACGCTCGGCATTCCGACTTTTATGGTGTATGATAAATGAGTGCTTTAAACAGATGTTTTTCGTCGAACCCAATTATGTGGCTAAAGCTGTCTGGTTTTGTCACGTCTGGGCAAATAGACTAAATATAGTTTTTTTCTGGGATATGTCTTCAGAAATAGCAAAAATGTATGTGTGTATTTCCTATAATATAAAGGGAGAACCCTCTGTGGTTCGACTCCGGCACCACCACCACACCTATTTCTGCCTAATAACAGTGTTATGCGCTGCTGATCACAGCAGCTTGTTTTGAAGGGTGTAAGGGTTTTGTAGTAGGTAAGAGAGATATATTTATATGATGAGTTCAAATTTAGTCCTCAGGGGTAACAATGCATCTGTGGCCGACCTCGAGTAGGATTCTAATCTTATCTGAGGTTGATTACAGATGTCCACGAGTGGCAATGGTCTCTTACCATTAGGGACTTCCATAACGTACTTAAAAAAGATTTCTGCCAAAAACAGATATAGTACAGCTGTGTTCTATTTGATGTAAAGAGTAGACGTTCCTATTGGTGCCTTAGTTTAATAATATTCATAAAATTAAAATATCAGAGGTACCTATGTTTAGTCCGCGTAAAACTGCTAGTCCGCTCTGAATTTATAAATGAATCGCGTCGCCATAGCAAATTGTATGACTACACCTGCTCGCAACAGTTTCAGAGCGGACTAGCACTTTGGCGCGGACTATACCTATTAAAGATTTGAACCTAGGACCTCCGACAGGATCCAATTTCTAAGTTTTTACAGCATTGGTACATTGACCATTTAACAGGTGGCCAATAACGTTACTACTTGAACAGCATAAATTAAATTTGGATGTCGGCATCTTAACCAGCGGTTTCAACACACACTTCCCGGAATGAGATGCTATCAATGATAATTTGAATGCAGGGTTGAAATATTAAGAATAAATAGTTTGAGTATTAAATCCCAGCAAAATATGTGTGTGAACTTAAAATAGGAGTAGGTACGGTGAGCTCATACCGTAAACCTTTTTTACATTGACAGATCTCCTGTGCCCAGGAGGACAGAATTTAGTTGATTTAAAAAGAATTTTTTTTGATTCTTTTAGCGTAGATAGGGTCTGACTTATTTATATGAGCTCGTCATCTTACTCTTCAAGAGTGGTAATTAATAACGTATTCGGCTTCAGGTATAACCCCTGTTCTATATCATCATCATCATCAACCCATTAACGTCCCACTGCTGGACACGGGTCTCTTCTCATAATGAGAAGGATTAGGCCATAGTCCACCGCGCTGGCCAAGTGTGTATTGGTAGACTTCATATACCTTAGAGTTTCTTTTTTATAAATCTCTCAGATATGCATGTTTCCTCACGATGTTTTCCTTCACCGTTTAGCAAGTGATAATTAATTTCTATATGGAGTTGGTAAGTAGTGTAAGTAGTAGTGATATCCATACGTGGCAGTAAACACTCACATATTGGCTGCATACTCATTTTTTTGTTTTTTTTTGTTTTTGCGATGGCTTCTCGGTCTTATGACCATTTTGCCAATGTCAAGTTGAGCATACTCATTTACTTTAATTATAAAAAAATAAAATAAAATAAAAAAAACAGAGAACAAACAGTCAACCCTATGAGTCGGTATGGTCCTTTGAACCAGCTTGAATACTGTGCGGTAACCCTTACGGAAGTATCGCCGTCCCTTTTTAGGACGTACGTCATGTTTTGATAAAGCTCTACTCAGAAAGGGCTTTAACTTTTCCTACGAACTTAAGAACATTAGTTAAGTACTTGAGAAAGAATTTAATTTTAGTTAAAAACTAAAAGTTAAAAAAATCTTAAGCGATATAAATGAGTACCTACATAAATGTAGATGATGAATATGAGTGATGATGGTAAGTGGCTACTGTCGCCCATGAATCATTAATCTACCCCAGATAAGATGAGATTCCAACTGAGGTCGGCTACAGATGCGCCGCTACCTATGAAGACTAAGCTGGAATGCCTAGGAAAATATGTCTCCTTTACCACTACTGCCACTCATGAACATCACTAATCAATCCCAGATAATATTAGATTGCTACCTCGGTCGGCCACAAATGCATCGCTACCCCCGAGGACTAAGCTGGAACGCATCAGAAAAGTATGCTACCTTTACCACACCCTTCAAACCAGAACACAGCAGCGCTTAACACTGCTGTTATAACAGAAATAGGTGTGGCGGTGATGCCGCCGGAGTCAAACAACAAAGGGTTTTAAGCAAAAAATCTGCATAATAAGTAAGCCCTAAGTTCCTCAATAAAACAATATTTTTCATTTCTATAACATACATAATTTAAGTACACTATGTTTTTAGTATTTTATTTTCAAAACGCAATTAAAACATAATGATACCGCGGATATAAGAAGATATCTACTTCATTCACAATTATAATTAACTAATGAGAAGTGACGTCATGCCGGCGTCTACAAAGATACTCGAATATCAAATAATATCAGTTTCAAAACTAAAGATATGTTTAGACAGGAAGTATTTTGTACCAGTATTGAAATACAACACTATTACAGCATTTTGCTTTTTATAGAGGCTAGAGCTCGCAGCTTCGCCCGCGTTTTAAATATAACTGAAAATTTGTACCTTCATTGGATGACAGTGGCGCCATCTGTCGCAAATTGGTCGTACCAATTCAAAAACCTTCGTGGGCTCATGCACAACTAACCTTTCTATAAAAGACTTACAGACAAATATTTATTTTTAATATAGATAGTCTCATGGTTTGAAATTTATAAGGGTCCGAAGTTAGAGTCCAGTACCCTTACCAGGAGTTTTTACGTTTCGACAAATATGACTGTTTTGGTATTTGTTTACGTATTGGCCCATACGATTTCCTAGTTCTGACACAATCCGCTAGGGGCGCTGATTGGAATTTGTATGGGCAAATATATAAACAAATACCAAAACAGTCATATTTGTCGAAACGTAAAAACTCCTGGTAAGGGTACAAGCCACGTTTAATTTGTAGATATATGTTGTGTGACTTTTAGAAATGAATTATAATTTGTTTAAAAGGTGAAGGGAAATACGAGTAACGTGACGAAACCTATATGCCTGAGGTTTCTCTAAAAAAGTTCTTAACTAAACTACTAAACCTACTCCACTAGATACCTCCCACGAACCATACTAGTTCCACAATTAAACTTTTTCTTTAAGATTTGATCAGAAAATTGATTATTAAGATTATAAAAGGCCTGTCGTATAAGAAAACAAAAGTAACAATGAGTGAACGAGACAGATGGATACGTAAGAAAGAGACAAAAGAAGCTGATTGCAGTTTGATTACAGCTTAGGCTATCGCTTTTTTAATTTGAAAATTAATTTTACGTTATAAACAGGATTGATAAAGGTGTGTTATACTAGTTAAATGACATTTTTTCACGGAGGAGGGTAATGTGTTTTGAGCGTAAGTAGGTAGGTATGTCTCTCTCTTTGTCCCTGTAGTTCCGGGACTAGAATAGGGCTACGGTATCCCCTGCCTGTCGTAAGAGGCGACTACAAGGGGGCTTCCGGGGTTGCGAGCGGCAAGAGTGGGAGCTCGAACCGTCCAGTCCCCGCGAAGGACGGCGGTATGTGTGGTCGCATACCGTCGTGAACACCAGATGGTGTGGAAGGAGCGGACGCTCCCCCAGGGCAGAGCCCGTGGCATCGCGCTTGGAGGTCTCCGGTTGCGTTCCGTCGGAGATCCCGGAGTTCTCCAACAAGCGCCGAGGACGACCACCGGGGGGTTTTAGTGCGGTAAAAATTCCACATAACCCGGCGTCGCTCCCATGTCGTCGGGTACCTTTTGAAGGTTTCCCCCTCATTAAGAAAATAAAAAAAGGACTTTCTATCTGAGATTAATTATTGATGACCATGAACGGCAGGGGTCAAATATCATCAGATGAATTGCATGTTTATTTTATTTATTTATGTCAATTTGGTACTTCTGTAATATTACAAAAATCACGCGAATAACTTTATATCGAAAATCAAAATGATTCATAGAAATTGGATAAAGAAAATACCAAATCGCTATCAGTATGAAGAAATCTTAACGTTGCGACGTTCATTGCATTTTAATAGCTGGGTAGGCTCGGGTAGCCGGTTCAAGGCCAGCTCGGGTAAACCTTACGATGCAATAGACTTGTCTTATGCAATAGTTAGATCATTAAGTTCATTGAAGATTCCATACATACATACTTTTCAGAGGCGTTCCGGCTTAGTCCTCTGGAGTACCGGCGCATCTGTGACCGACCTCAGGTAGGAATATCTAATCCTATCTGGGGTTGATTACAGATGTTCAAGAGCAGTAGCCACTTACCATCAGGTGGACTGCATACTTGTCTATTACTCCTATATTATAAAAAAATAAAACTTAATAATAAAACCTCATACAATAAATTTCCATACTTTGAGACCTATTGTATTTCAAAATATCTTTATAGGTTAAATGCAATACAAAATAAGATCAAGTGGGTGAATTATAGTGTTTATGGGGTTCGAATCCCGGTGCGCCCACGCGACATAAACCAGTTCAGACCACCAAGCAGGCGTCCAATAGTATGGTACTTGACCATCGTATCGAATTGTATAAATTATGAATAAAGTTTTGATGTACCTAATCATGATGTACCTAATGTTATCGAAAATAGTGATTTATGTAAGAAAACTGTATGTTTTTGTTATTATTATTATTTTTATATATTTTAATTAATATATTATTTTAGTTTATATATTTTAAAAGTGGCAAAAACCAGCATGCAGTCTAGATAGACCGCATCAGATTTGATGGTAAGTGGTCAGTACCGCCCACGGATATCTATAATCAACCCCAGATCAGTTTAGAGTTTTACCTGAGATCGAACTCATTTGAATTGCTACTCTTGAGGACTAAGTTGGAATTACTCAGATAAGTAGGTATGTTTGTCTTCCTTACCACACCCTTGACACAAGGGCACAGCAGTGCTTAACACTGATATTAGATATAAGGCAGAAATCGATGTGACAGTGGTACCTCCGGAGTCGAACAACGAAGAGTTCCAACTACAAACGGCGATTCCATGACAAAAAATGTACCTACAACTTTCTATCTATTTGTTTTATTAGGATTATAACAGTAATAAGATACTACAGACAAACATACCTAGTTATCATATTACATAATGCGCAAACAAACTGGATAGCCCACGTATGTAGATTGACAGTGAAAACACTTGTGACACCGGTTTTCATACTATTCTTTGTTTACGAGAAAGTGATTCTACGACTTCGGCTATCTCCGGGTTTTGTCGGCTTTTTTCGGGAAATTCATATTTATATTAATTCGAATGCTCAATAACATTTTTTTTCTCCCGTGGTATTTCTCACATTACATTTATTGGCCAGTTTTTAAATAATTAAGTCAGAAAAAATACTTAAAAGGAGATGTTTCAAAATGTATGGGCTCCCGGCCACCTTTAGTACACTATACTAAAAACTAAGAAAACATGCAAAGAACAATTCGTAGGCGTTCATTTTCTTCAAATCATGTCCGTTTTATTGTTTAAAAACAATAATTTACATTTAAACTTGCAACACAACAGTGGAAAATCATCATGGCGGTAGTGATTACCGTAATAATGTCATCTGTCATTCTATTTTAACTTACTATATACATTATATACTTTTATATATATTTTTACGAAAATGGGCCTAGATCTATAAATATTGTATTGTATGTATTGAGAAACAATACCTATATTTGATAAACATTAATTATATTTACTTTCATAACTCTTGACTTAAAAAAAACATACCAAAATATGTACTTCAATAACAATTTATTTTAGTTAAAACATTTAAGTGTGTAAATAAAACAACTTTCAGTACACATCTAGATAATATTTTATTTATTCTTCACTTAGATACGTTATTTATTAATTTTCAATATCTTCTCTTATAAATATTTTTATCCGATCATGTAGCAGGTTCTGTAATATCCTATGACGAGCTCAGCCCAAACATCCAACAATGGTCATAATGTGAGCGCAGCTACCTACTAGTACGGTTTGTTGCCCAGCGATGCAGTTGCAAAAATAACTGATTATTTTGTCATCCCAAGAATGTCCTTGTCTTGCTATTGTAATTATCTAAAAAAAAAGAGAAATGTAAAAAGATTAGCTTCTCTATTTTAAAATTATTAACGATTATTTCACGATTAATACAACTAACTGATGTATATTTTACCTGATGATATTGAATCCTTG
The DNA here is from genome assembly GCA_014595695.2 of Epargyreus clarus clarus. Lineage (NCBI taxonomy): Eukaryota > Metazoa > Arthropoda > Insecta > Lepidoptera > Hesperiidae > Epargyreus > Epargyreus clarus. The sequence continues at coordinate 1,011,213 of JACTTY020000019.1, forward strand.
TCAACACAATCCACAGCGACCGCACGAAAATCACAAGAGTCCATAAAACATAAGCTGGGTAAACAAGTAAGTTAGAATCAGTCCTAAATCGTAAGCAGCACAGAGCAGAAACATATTCAGGATTGAAATGGAATCTTCTCATCAGTACATATTTATTCAACGTTTACATTGGATTCCACTATTATATAATATGTATATATCCACTTTTACACATATCAAATTGACAACTTCTTCTTTTTTTAATTTGACATGTCACTTACATCTATAAAACCTGATACTATTTAAAAGGAGATTTTGTTATAATTATTATAAATAAATTATTATAAAAAAAAAATTAAATTCAGAAACAATGACGGGATACCCAAAACAAAAGCCAGGTTGTAAAGTACTAAGGTAACAATAACTTTACGAGAAAAACAGCGAAATACAGAATTACCGACACCCAAAGAGTATAGTAACCTATGTGTGGGGTACACACAGGTTCCCTGACCGACATCGACAGTTTTGAAAACTTGACATTGACAGTATTCCACCATATTTAATATTTCAATGAGGAATGCTTATTTTAAATATTTTTAAACAGGAAAACTTTACGTTATCAAAATATATGTGTATTTTTCTTCAATTATACAAATTATTCGTGTTTTTTAGATATAGTGTACATGAGATGGCCGAAAATGAAACATCTCCTTTAAAGCCGAGAAAAATAATAATTTATTTTATATCCTTGAACTTACGTGTTCACCTCCATTTGAATAATTTAATTATTACCTGGAAATAAAAAAAACACGATTAAATGACAAGCCTTGACATATTTATATTTTAAATTATATATTTTTAAATAGAATGGTGCCAGTAAAAAAATATAACATTTTTTAAGAGACGTATTATAAGTGATGTTCATTATGTTCTGTAATATATTAGCGTAATCAAACTATTTAATGACACATTCAGTATAATTTGTGTAAGAATTATAATATTGTTATACAATTTAAGTAAATTTATTGTGAACGAAGAATTTTTGTGCTTACAAAAATCCACAAGTATAATATTTAATAATAATGTATTTTTGTAATTAATGTGACAGTCGTGATGTTGCAAATTGCCTCAATAATATTTCAAACCAGTAGCGACATCTATGGGTAGTTCTAGGTACTTTTAATTAATAAGTTTTCAATTAAATATTCATTAATTACGTGAGATGGCGGTCGCATTTTTTTTACTGTAGCCATAAAATATTGTAACAAATTAATAAATTAAATAAGGTTAAAAATAAAATATTAAGTAATTGTATTTTTTTAATTTATTTTTTACAACCACGTCACACATTTATGTTTTTAGTTTTCATTGTAAAGTTACCTATACGTTTTTAAAAAAGTTCACACTTATAGATATAAGACCCTAACAATGCTAATTAAGACCTCCAAGAACCTTATCGTTTTTATCAAGGGTCCATTATCCAATTTATCAGTAAATAGCCGTTTCACACGTTATAGACCTCTTATCTCCCTAATAAGACCATCAATAGCACCTTTGTTTTTTATTTATTTCTTCTGGGGAATTATTTATAGTTCTCTAAAAGCGAGAATGCACTAATATGTAAGAAACAGAGTATACCCGTTTTGTATTAATAACATTAACTATTTTCTTGATCCAATTTACAACTTTTATTATTCCCGCGTAAAATACAAGACTCGCGCGTTCTTTTTGTTTTTTTATGCTAATGCACACAATCGTATAACCCATACAGCCATCATGAATAAATATAACACAAAATAATTAATTAAAATAATACTATACTTAAATAATCTGAATATATTGCTAACAGTATATTTTATTTCGTATTAATAATTCTGGTTTGAAGGGTGTGCTAAAGGAGACATATCCGAGATGTTCCAGCTTAGTCCTCAGGGGTAGCGGCGCATCTGTGGCCGACCTCAGGTAGGTATCTAATCCTATCTGGGGTTGATTATTGACGTCCATTAGTGGGAGTGGCGTATCATCAGGTGGACTGCATGCTCGTTTGCTACTTCTGTCTTTTGAAAAGATCAAAGCAAAGGGCGCTGACCCATTAATTCTTCATCTTAAAACTTTGTCTTCAAGTAATAATAATTTTTAAAATGATTCTGATGCGGCATTCATAATTAAAGGGTTCAATGGGATACGTGAATGGATCTTTTGAATCACTTTTACGTCGGAGCCGCGGGCTAGTTTCTTTTTTTAAACTGCAGAGGGTAATGTGTTTCGAGCGATTGTTTCCCAAAAACACACACACGCACACACAAAATCACAAGAATTGATTCACAGATTTTAACATATGAGGTGTTGTTAAAACTGTCTAAAATCTGTAGAAATATTAACATTAATTAAATAAACATAAAGTCTTTAAATTCGGTAAAAACTTTGTATACGCTTTTTTCGAAATTATTTTTTGTAGTAGTCCATAGTACATTCAACATTTTGTGTCATCACATCACCAGTATCAGATTTATCAAAATAATTTGTCCAAGTTTTTTTTATAATATAGGAGTTGCAGACGAGCATGCAGTCTACCTGATGGTAAGTGGCTACTGCTGCCCATGGACATCTGTAATCAACAACAGATATGATTAGATATTCCTACCTCAGGTCGGCGACAGATGCGCTGCTACCCCTGAGGACTAAGCTGGAACGCCTCGGAAAATTATGTCTCCCTTACCACACCCTTCAAACCAGAACACAACAGCATTTAACACAGTTATTATGAGGTAGAATTAGGTGTGGCGATGTCACCGGAGTCGAATCGCAAAGGGTTCTACCACGTTAGTAAACAAGAAATTTCTTACTATTCCATCATTTCTAAAATAAGCCACAGACAAGAATTTAAACAATGTTTTTGTTGCAAATAGCAAGCTTAGAAATCACGGGCACTTTAATATTGTTTTTATGTAGATTGTAGCTACGTTCTTGTCCGGCTACCTGGACATTCCTAGAACCGCATACCTCAAAACTTACCTTTGTTATGTACGTTGTAAGAATTGGCATTTGATTGTTTAGATCCTTGCAAAAGTATGTTGTGTTCTGAAATTACATAGACTTATCGGATAGTGTGCCGTAGGTCCTATGATGATTAGAGAATAAACTATTTCTGCAGTGAAACACGAAACAAAATATAAATAATTATAGTTTAAAAACTAAAAACCACGCTAAAATCGAACAAGGAAAATCGTTAATCCTGATTCCTGACGATCTTGATGAAAATCGTGTATTGTCATCGGTTCTTGATAATTGTTCAAAATTTTAAATTAATCGGACCGTTCAAAGTGGGTAAAAATAGAGTTCAAAGATTCCGTTACATACGTACATACATACATAAAACGCAAGTTAAAAAAAGCGTGGTAAAAATAATGTGAATCAATTCATATGAAATTGAGAATATAATATTGCCATATTATTATAATATTCCTCTTAATATGGAAATACCGAAAAATAGTGTTACTAATTAAAATAAGAAATCTTTAGTACGTGGAAGATATGAATGATGGTGGCAACCAAAAATATAAGAATAAAACAAACTTAAAATTTTGAGATAAACAAGCAATAAAGCAATATTAATATATTTTTTATTATTTCATAGTCAATTAGATCGATACATCAATATTCGATTGTGACCATAGACAACCGTGTGTGGTCCGTCACAAATCATCGCTATCGTGTATTTTGAAAAATGTTTCCGACATACGAACCACAGATAATACAGGCATAACTCACTCGGGCATGCATTAAAATATTAAAACAAAAGTGGTGTTACAACCGTATTATTATCTCAGGATGGATGTACAGACGTGAAGAAAAAATTTATTGTAAATTTTGCATAAGGATAAAAAGTATTATTAACTATTATTTTGTGTTTTGGTAAATGCTATGATATGACACAGTACATAGATATATTATCCTACTGACGTAATATATCTATGACACAGTACGATACGATTTGATACGTACTATTAATTATCAACCGTTTTCACTTTTTCACAAAATGCCAGTAACAAACGAGTATGCGGTCCACCTGATGGTAAGTGGCTCTTGCCACCCATGAACATCTGTAATCAACCCCAGATAGGATTAGATACCTACCTGAAGTTGGCCACAGGTGCGCCGCTATCTCTAAGGACTAATCTGGGATGCCTCGGAAAAGTATGTCACCCTTAAGCACACCCTTCAAACCAGAACACAGCAGTGCCTAACACTGCTGTTATTAGGCAGAAATAGTTGTGGCAGCAATGCCGCTAGAGTCAAACTACAAAGGGCTCTACAACCTTCTTGCGTGTACACGCACCCTTTTATTTTTTTATTAAATGCACCAAATATTTATAATTGATTACACACATATGTTAAACACACGATTTTTTAATATATTTGTGATGCAACCCTTAACAGCCATTTAAATTAGTGACAGCAGTTGACAACATTTGGTGTTACGCGTGTTTTATATTCAAATAATTTCTAATGCACCCTTGCGTTTAGTAATAAATTTGGATCCCGACGACAGTTGTAAATGGGTTAAATGGTGGTAGACCATAACCATTTTATAGATATTAAGTATACTACATTTTGTTTATTTACCGGATCTTTAAAAACTTTTCTAATTTTTTATAGAAGTTAAGAATTTTCAGTCAAATTTTAGAATTGGTAACACTACTTCATGTTTCGACTCTGAAGGTACCACCACCACACCTATTTCTGCCTTATAACAGCAGTGTTAAGCGCTGCTGTGTTTGGTTTGAAGGGTGTGGTAAGGAAGACATACTTATCCAAGGCGTTCTAACCTAGTCATCAGTGATAGCAAAACATCTGTAACCGTGACAAAAAAGAAATGTAATCTTATCTGGGATTGATTATAGAAGTCCATAGTGGGAGCCACCTACCATCATATTAATTTGCTACTTGTATTTAAAAAAAAAACATGACAAAAATCTCCTTACATTTTTTCAATTATTTGCCAAGTCATATTATTAGTCCTCTTAAAACTTATGTACGCGACTGCCCCACCATATTGCTCCAATAATACGTAATTTGGAGCCATTTTGTTTACGCACCAGTAATCCTATGCATACGAATCCTATCGATTTCCTGATATTAGATGCATCCAATCATGCTAGTTCCATGCATAGGCACTTCCGATGCATTTGCATTTGCATGTATTTGGGTTATGTGAACATGCACAGAATCATTACGTTGTGAAGCCCTGTACCCTTACCATGAGTTTTTACGTTTTGAAAAATATGACTGTTTTGGTATTTGTTTACGTATTGGCCCATATAATTTCCAAGTTCTGATATAATCCGCTAGGGGCGCTTGAAAATTGTATGGGCAAATACGTAAACAAATACCAAAACAGTCATATTTGTCAAAACGTAAAAACTCATGGTAAGGGTACTGAAGGCTGCCAATCTGGCAAGGTTCCGAGTTCAAGACTCGTTTAGACCGTCTGAATAGCATATTTTGATGTTTGTTATTTGTGGGAATATGGGTTTTAATAGGAACAATCATAACAGAAGGAGTTGTAGTTATGACGTGAAAACCCTTATTCTTACTTTAATAGAGTTTTTGTAAATTTAATAAGTTAAGAAAGAAAGAAAAATCAAGAATTTGAGAAGAAAATCTGAGACTAAGTTATTATTATGACATGGAAGTAGCAAGCAATATTGCCAGTGGCAAGCATAATTAAGCCCTGCTGTTTTCTAGTTTGAAGGGTGTAAGGGAGACAATACATTTCCGAGGCACTCCAGCTTAGTCCTCAGGAGTAGCGGCGCATGTGTCCGACCTCAAGTAGGAATATAATCCTATCTGTGGTTGATTACAGGTGTCCACGAGCGGCAATAGCCACTTAACATCAGGTGGACTGCATGCTCCTCTGCTATTCCTATATTATAAAAAAACCTCTTTACCTACTATATACTATACTGGTTATTATATATATATATATATACATATATATTATAATTTAATTATTTATTTATAGTTACAAAGACTCATTTACATGTGATACTTAAAAATTTTAAATTTAGAAAGCTGCAATGAGAGATATAACTCAACATATACCAGTAGATTATTATTAAGAGCCATTTTACCAAAACCTTGAACATTTCACAAAAATTTGGTCAAATTTCAACCAAAAATTACAACATTTGGAATGAAACCCTACCTCAAACCCACAGAGTACGTTTTACTCACAACATTTTTTTTCTAAATATGCTAATAATAATATCGGCGCGTGTCTGTCCGTGCATCACCTGCGGGCGTGCCTTTTGAAAAATGATTGTACATCTTTCGTCGAAGCGTGCCTTTGTGAGTACTACGGTGACCATGCGGTTATGATTAATGAGACTTGAGAGTTAATGCTTAACGTTTTCTAGACTAATAATGTTATACTACGTTCCTATATTAAAAGTGTCATGGATACAAAACTTGGTATACAAACCAGATACAGAATGTAAATAAATATGCTCGAAAAACATTGCCTTCCGACTCCGCTTTCGGGTAATATAATTGCAATGCAAGTTTATCGCGAAATTGATCACTCGTGAATAATCAAACTAACTTAGGTATTGTTTTTAACTGCAATCTATTATTTATAAAGTACGTTTTCAAATAATACAAAATAAAACAAATTAACAATATACGTAATAATAAGTAACCTATTATTTAGAAGCATCGATCATCAATGTAAAAATTTGGTCAAATTGCAACAAAAGCTTATAAAAAATTTAATACAGTCATTATTTGAAACGTTTTTCCTTGTACAACATTTTTGTTCTAAATATGCTAATAATAATACCGGCGCGTGTCTGTCCGTGCATCACCTGCGGGCGTGCCTTTTGAAAAATGATTGTACATCTTTCGTCGAAGCGTGCCTTTGTGAGTACTACGGTGCCCATGCGGTTATGATTAATGAGACTTGAGAGTTAATGCTTAACGTTTTCTAAATTAATTGTGCTATATAATGGGTCCCAATCGTGGGTGCTATGGACACGAATATACAGCAAAGAAACCTAAATTCACCGTTTAAGCCCAACCAGGGATCGAATACAAACCCGAGACATTTTATTATGTGAGGAAACGCGTTTTTTTAATTCTGTATTGCCGATATTTCAACCCAGCAAGGAGCGTGGTCACACCGAAGCGGAAGGAGAAGCCGTTGCCATATAAGACGTTGACAATGCAATACTTGCAATACCAAAGAATGAGACATAAATAAATATGCTCGCCGGAGTCGAACCACAAAGTGTTACCACCTTAGGTTACAAAGGCCTTTTTTTTTTGTTAACGAGGGGGAAACCTTCAAAAGGTACCCGGTGCCGTGGGAGCGACACAGGGTTATGTGGGACTCTTACCGCACTAAAACCCCCCCGGTGGCCGTCCTCGGCGCTGCGTAGAGGACTCCGGGATCTCCAACGGAACGCAACCGGAGTCCTCTTAGCGCGGTGCCCCGTCGGGCTCTGCCCAGGTGAGCTTGACGCTCGCCACACCATCTGATGTGCACGACGGTATGCGACCACACATACCGCCGTCCCGGGGTCGCTGGCTGGGCGGTTTGAGCTCCCACTCTTGCCGTCCGCAACCCCGGAAGCCCCCTTTTAGTCGTCTCTTACGACAGGCAGAGAATACCGTAGCCCTATTCTGGTCCCGGAACTACAGGGACAAGGTGACAAAGGCCTATAGTCTAAGTAACCACCGTAAATTTACGGAAACCTTTCCTTTTACTGACGGTGTACCAATTGTTCCTGTAATAAATCCTAAACTAAACCTGAAAACTTTATTGCTGTACCATAAACTCATTTCGACACAAGGTTCAAATTAACGCAAGCAGTCATTAGTGCCACCGAAAATGTATAATTCAAACAAAAGAATTGGGCCAACGATATTATGAAACTAATATGTTTACCGACTTTCCCTACTTTCGTTTAAAACCCTTTTGAAGTGTAAATTATTGCCTGAAACAAAACTGGCGTTGCAACAGAGGCATTTGTTGGCATTTTTATATTATTTTATTATATATTTTTGATGGTTTCATAACGTTTTTGTGAGCATATGGTAAGGTAGAGCGAGGTATTTACTTGTGAAGTTAAATATTATTATGACTACGTAATTAACCTATTTTTAAAACATTTAACTAACCTGCAACTGACTAGATAGAAAGATATAATATCCAGTAAAGTAAATAGGAAGAAAATTGAGTAATATTTATGTTTGGGTCATACACATTTGAGTGTTATGCTAAGATAACATTATTAATAAAAGTAACCACAACCATTTTTTATTTTAATTTTATTATGCAAACTGCTTAGTAATAAATAAATGATTCTTACATAAAAAATATTAAATGGTAGAAAAGAAAAAAAATAATATACATACCTAATTTTTTCCCCTTCTGTGGACTGTTCAGATTCGTAGTCGGTAGATTTAAGCATGTATATTTTATTTTACTATTCAGTTATCGTTATAAATACTCACAATATCAACGTAGAATATACTTAAGACAATTTTTATTCGATAATTTCAATAACATCCTTGTGACTTTCTTCCACAATTTCAAATAAACAAACCGTTACAGGTATTTGCAACTTTTCTGTGGTCCAAAAAATTAATACGTTTAAAATTCCTACCAAACCTACCGTAACAGAAATATTTTTTACGTGGGCAACATTAGACAGCTGTCATTCTCCGGCGCCTGTTACGCAAGATGGACGTTAAATATTGTATTCCAGTAGTGTAAATTAGTATATACTCGTAATTTTGTAAAAGATCAGCGATACTTTTCTGTTCCAAGTGTGTTTTGGTAAGTACACGTTTATTATATCTGTGATTATACGGACAGAACGCGTTTTAGGGAGAGTTTTTGAAATCTCGTTTGCCAGCTTTGTAACCGTGTAAACTAAAGAGTAATCTTGACTTTGGGTTGGTTTATCTTTACTGTGGACATCTTTTCTGTTACCTTGAATGTCCACAGGAAAGTAATATGTCCACATAAAATACTATTATTAAGATTTTTAATTGTTTTTGCTTTTTACTAACCCAAAAAAGATGCTTTGTGAATTCTTATTATTTATTGTTTAAGCACATGCATGTTACCGTAACCTAAAATTTTTTGGTCATTAGATTAAAATCTAATTTTGTCCGTAAACTAACTCGTAAAGGTGAAAGATGTCTTTTGAAGGAATTTACCAGATTTTTTCAAAAAAAATCCATGGAAGTTAGTAGCTTGAATAACAAAATTATTTAGCTTGCTTGGTATGGCTTGTTGCAGTTATAATGCCTCGTTCAAGTAGACCTAAGGTACAACTCAGCGATGAAGATAAGAAAAAAAGAAGACGCGAACAGAAGAAAATGAGTATGCGAAGAGCTAGAGCTAAAATGGACGCTATTTCTATAAAAGAAAGACGCAAAAAGGATAGAGAAAGATATCATCGTAAGAAACAAGACGGTTTATTAAAGACAATTAAAGATTTTACACCCAGACATCAGAGACAATTACGAAAAATGTGGCGTGAAAAAGCAAAGTTAAGACGCGAAAAGGAAAAGATAAGAAAACGTACGATGGATATTTTAGATGAAAACACACCACCTACTTCCACTCCGGCGTCATTTTCTAGAATCATCGTAGGCAAAACCATACGTCAACGGAACCAACGACAGCTTAAGGCTCAGAATGAGAGCTTATTTAAGAGATTAAAGTTATTAGAACGACGCCTGGCAAGTTACAGAATGAGGTTATTGAGGCTCAAGAAAAATAACATAATAGAAGACAAAAGTACTAAGATTAGCCTTAAACAAAAGATATGTAATTTTTTTATTGATGACGAAAATAGTCGGTTAACAGCCGGAATAAAAGAAACCATCACGCGGAAAAAAAATAAAAAGCAAATTCGTCTTTTAAATGATACTCTGCTTAATCTACACAAAAAGTTTAACTGTACAACTGGGTCCAGTATTTCTTATGAAACGTTCCGTCGATATCGCCCTTTTTGGGTGATATTCCCAAAAGCAGTATCGAGAAACACTTGCTTATGCTCTGTGCATACTAACATAGATTTTATTGTAAGTGCATTGCATCAAGCTAAAATAACAACATATCGTACCGCAACCGAGCTAGCTAAGTCCATCTGCTGTACTCTTAATACACGCTGCTTAGAGCGGAAATGCGAAGATTGTAAACGAAAGTTGCCAAATTTTAATGTCATTAACGAGACTGACACAATAATTTATTAAAGATGGGTAACGAAGACATTTGCAGTTATTAAAGGCACAGAAAAACTTTGTAAAAAGACAATTAAAGAAAGTGTGAAGACAACTCGGCAAAGATTGGTGAACATTTTAAAATCAGACTTACCTAAATTTATGCAACATCTTGCAAATATTGTTAATCAACATAAAGTCATAAGATCTATAAAACAAAATCTTACACCAGCAGAAGGTTTACTACATATCGACTTCTCGGAAAACTATTGTTGTAAGTATGAATCAGAAATTCAATCAGCTCATTTTGGTGGGTCAAAATCGCAGCTTTCTTTACACACATGCGTCTACTACTCTATCGACTATGAGGCCTCACACAATTTTGTTAAAACTACTTCTATCTGTTCCGTCTCTACAAATTTAAGACATGATCCTGTACTTATATGCGCACATTTGACCCCTGTTGTAGAAAAAATTAAACAACTCTCTCCACATTTAAAAACATTACACATTCTAAGCGATGGACCTACTACGCAATATCGAAACAAGACCATGTTCTACATGCTGGTAAATTACTTAAGTAAAATTGCTGATGTGGAGTCCATCGTATGGCATTTCAGTGAGGTGGGTCACGGAAAAGGCGCGCCTGATGGTGTAGGAGGTTGTGTGAAACGTATTTGTGATACAGCTGTTGCGCATGGGAGGGATGTGTCTAACATTGACAATTTTATTAGTTGCTTGAAAGATAATTGTAAAGGAATAGATATAATACAAATAGAAGAAGCCCAGATTCCTAAAATACAAAGGATAGCAGATGCAAGCACATTTCGTCCGTTCAAAGGGACATTTCAAATTCATCAGCTCGCATGGAGCTCAATGGATCCTAACGTTCTTCACGTTAGAAGACTAAGCTGTATTTCATGCGTAGCTAACATCAACTGTCCGCATTTCGAGATTGGTCAATTTCGGATTGCGTATATATCAGATTCTTCAGATGTCTCATCAGAAGCTAATTCAAGTGCATCATTAGAAGACATTCTGCCTAGCCCGTCTTCGTCGCATAGAACAGAATCGGCATCTACTGTTTCTGGACTAGGAACAGAACACACACCGTCACCATATGTTTCAGAGGATGCAGCGTCTCAGCCACCTACTCCAAGAAAACGGATTATTTTAGACAGTTACTCTTCCGATGAGTCAATTACGCCACATAAGAAGCCGAAAGTGAAATCAATGTTTTTTGCTCTTAGCGATGAAAGTGACGATGAAAACATATTTTAATAAGTTCTAAAACATAATATTTGATTTTTTCTTATTATTTTAAAAGACTAGTATTTTTTGTTATTATAATAATGGCATTGCGTTGTCATTACATTAATTGTTATTATATAACAATTCATTTTATGAATAAATCTTTTGAGTTTCGTTATGAATGTGAAATACTATTATAATATAAAAATACAAAGGTATACAAAGATTACTTAGTAAGCATTATTTTTTAAGAAGCTATATTTTTTGTTATTTTTATAAGTTTCTAATACTGTTGCATTTTCGAATATGTTAGACAATTTTGTTATGTTGTAATCAACGATATCGTTAAGCAATACAATCATTATGAATGATAACAGCCAAATATATTAAGACAGGTATTGATACTTTCTACTTTTCTGTAGAATTGTGTCTTTTCTGTGGTCCTCAAAAAAATAAAATGTCGAATATCTTGTCTATAAACAAAAAACGATCTGTTTTGAATCTTTTTCTATATTATGTTGATTTATAAAAAATAAATGAGACTGATTTTGAAGAAATCAAACACTTTTTTATTTCAAGAATTTTTTGGTCCCGTTTTGTGTATGACCCGTTTATGAATCTAAAACATGAAAAGAGCATGTAAGATTTCTATTTGCTGAAGGTGGTAGAACCCTTAGTGGTTCAACTCCTGCGGCACCATCGCCACACCTATTTCTGTGTTCTGGTTTGAAGGGTGTGATAAGGGAAATATCCGAGGCTGAAATGCCTAGTCTAGTGCTTAGTCCTCAGGGATAGCGGCGCATCAGCGGCCGACCTCAGGTAGAAATATCTAATCCTATCTGGGGTTGATTACATATGTCGATGGGCGGCGGTAGCCACTTACCATCAGGTGGACTGCATGCTGGTCTGCTACTTCTATATTATAAAAAATTGCGACACGAGATACATTACGTGACCCTTATCATCAGATGACTGCAAGCTCATTTGTTCCTTTAATCTTATAAAAAACTACCATACAGTCGAAATGTGCAATGCTCTATCACACGACATATTTTTCTGTCACCAATAAAATGATAAACTTATTCGTCCATATTTACATAGCCGATATAACCGATGATATATGTATTTATACACAAGTACTATTATAGATTTTTGGCTCTGTTCCGAGACAGGCCAATGACCTCTCTTGTTTACAATATTCTCCGCTAATATTGTTCAAGGGGGACTACGGTACTCTTAGAGATTGAATTGTTTCGATGAAAAAGTATGAGATCAAGAGGGGTCATATACTAATATTGATATCTGGTACAGAGTCTAATAATGTATTTTTGGTGATTGAAATCCAAAGTCAGAAGAAACAGGCCAATTAATTTAATAATATATTTAGTGGAAGAGAGAGAACTAGTAAGTACGAAAATTGTATATTTTTAACAAGATATTAAGTGTTACAAGTGAGAAATATTTTTATTTTAATAAATTAACTGACTTTGCAAGGAAGAGAGGTTATCTTTTCGGCGCGTATATATATTTTTATATTCCAAACTTGTTAATTTGGACACTTACTTTTTGTATTTCTTATAAATAAAATCATATATAAACACAGGTAATAAATCTCTCAGATATTTATTCTAGCTTGAAATTGTGGAAAACTCCGATTAAAATCGATCTCACTATATTCAAAATAATTTCAATTGCCAATTCTAAAAATAAGGTACTTAATGAATAATTCTAAATGATAATCAGACACTACAATATATTCTATTTCAAGTACCTATATTATGTTCTCAAGTATATTATTAGTTCATAATTATATTTATGGAACAATTGATTATTAATCACAAAGAAGGCCTACAAGACACTTAAAACAAACAATACTTTGGATATAAGGATTGAAGAAGTCCGATAAAGACCTATACAAACGAACTGATATTATGTTAAAATACTAACCGTACTAACTTAACACATAGAATTAAGAAAAATGTAATTATTGCAAAGAATAAAAAGTATTTTTATTATTATTTTTTATCACAAAACAGGACTATCCCGAGCAAACCAGATGATTGGTGTCCCTACAGTAACTGCACATGCACAGTAAGTCTTTGTTGTATCCCATTACTCTCAGCTCACCTTTAACAGATCTTTTGTGATTTACAATCTGCTTTCTTTAGAAGTAATGGCTTTTGGATACTTGCTTTTTACAGAAGGAAGGTTTTCGAGTGTATGTTTTTTTAGATTGAAGTAGTTACCGAGCATGCAGTCTACTTCAGGCATGATCACTGGATGATCACTACTACCAAGTCAACATAGAATAGGTTCTACCTGAAATCTGCTAAGAATCGTTTCATTTTTTTTTTAATAATATAAGAGTAGCAGACGAGCATGCAGTCCACCTGATGATAAGTGGCTACTGCCGCCCATGGACATCTGTAATCAACCCCAGATAGGAATAGATATTCCTACCTGAGGTCAGCCACAGATGCGCCGCTACCCCTGAGGACTAAGCTGGAACGCCTCGGAAAAGTCTGTCTCCCTTACCACACCCTTCAAACCGGAACACAGCAGCGCCTAACACTGTTGTTATAAGGTAGAAATAGGTGTGGCGGTGGTGCCGCCGGAGTCGAACCACAAAGGGTTCTACCACCTTCATATTATATACTCGTAAGTAAGCCGGCATCCATGTCCTTCCAAAACGCAGAACTGATTCAAGTTATAAATGGGTGTGACGGTGGTACCTTCCGGTAGAAGTATACCTATCTTTTTGTAATATTTCGTATATACATATATGTAGCTAAATTCCGTAACTTGAACCTGAGTCCGTAGTCAAGCTTATCAGGTTTACCTAATGCTTAGCGGAATAACTAGTTAAATATTAAAAATAATATCTTTCCAATTTTAAAGGGCTTTCTTATAATGCACCTATGGTACTTCCTCTGCACCTACTTTAGTATTACAACTTGCCATTTGCAAAACTCCAGATAGAATTCAAAACCTACCTAGTTACAATGACAGATGCGTGGCTACCCTTAAGGACTAAGCTAGAATGCCTCATGTCACCTATACAATTTAGTTACCTACAACACAAAAGTATCAAATTACGAAACGCCAAAAACAATTATGAAACATGGCGCCATCAAAATCGGAAGTATAAAATAAATAACGCCAAAATCCAAAATCGGACGATTTTGATCTTTACCACTTAGTAGCAATTTTGAAAAACGACACCCGCCAGGTATCATCGGAATGTGACAAAAAAGTTAACAAAAAAGATTAAATCACATCACAAAAACTAGCGGTTTCTTTTGTGAAAAAGATAAGGAAAGATTACATACAAAAGGCAAACTTTACTGTTTGGTTCCATTTTTATCGGAACAATAAGGTTCTTGTGAAACCAATTTATATTTAACACATTTTGAGTGCGAAACTACGTAATTTTCGACTTTAATACCTTTTGAGGGCAATTTTATTGTTTTCCGAAATGTAAGAAAGATTTTGTTAAGAGATTTCGTCTTTATCTCGAGTTAAGTACGAATTGTCTCGCTAAATGGTCATTTGAGTTGTTGCCTTTTATTTTTTCTCAATATTATACTCAAAAGTTTTGTATTTAATATAGGAGTAGCAAACGAGCATGAAATCCGCTGGTAAGTGGCTACTGCCGCCCGTGGACATTTATAATCAACCTTAGATAAGATTTCATTCCTACCTGAGGTCAGCCAAAGATGCGTTTTCTACCCCTGAGGACTAAGCTGGAACGCCTCGGAAAAGTATGTCTCCCTTACCACACCTTTCAAACCAGAACACAGCAGCGCTGTGTAAATTAATAAAAAAAATAAAAAAGTAACAACAATAAATAAGTAAATAAAAAAAAATGTAACAACATATCCTATATATTACATTTCCACCCTAAATCATATCGACAACGGGTTGACATTTACAATAACTTACAAAACGAAAAAACAATGGAATTTCGTTATCTGTGACAAAAAACCAGAGATTTTACGGTTTGACTTAAAACGCCCGCCGCAGGTGGCATTATAAAAACTAAACTATTGTCTATGGTTGTAAAACAATAAAGTTTGTTTTTACGGCATTTTATTAGCATTATCAAAATATGAGAGCGTGGAATTCGAATTTATGCCCTAATTTAAATTTTAGATATAGTTAAACATCCAAACTCTCCCTATTTTGAACATAGATTAGTAAAAATTACTCACTCCTAACAAGAAAATGTAACCAGTTGTAAAAATTGAAATGGTTGCGTAAAAAGTTTTGCTACGTCTCCGTGCTAAAATATTTGAAATAATTATTTATTTATTATGTACCTTACGCAGTATTAGTTATGTATTCGTAAATTTTCTCTAAAAATGTTTTTATTTGTCAAGAATTCAAAAAATAACTTACTAATAAGCCGTTTGTGGCTTCATTCAATTTCAAGGCGGCGAAGTATCTTTACTAATCTATGATTTTGAATTAGGATATAAGAAACGGAAATTGTATTGAGAGATTGTCTATGAACTATTGATTTGAAACATAAAAGTATTTTTTACAAATTTTTAAAAAGTTTTACTTCATTTTTTTCTTAACATCAAATTACATTCCTTTCTCTTGTTTCTATTATAAATTGTTACAACAGTAATAATAAACAAACAAACAAACGCTTTCTACACTCACAGCCCCACACTAGGATTTCCTGTGTCGTGGGTGCCATGGACACACACATAGACAAATACACAAACACCCAGACCCAGAATCAGAAATCATTCAGATATCTGTCTGGCCGGGGATCGAACCCGGGACCCTTAGCGCGTCAGACCGGTATGGTGACCGCTCCGCCACGCGGGTCGTCGTAATAATAATCTACATATTATCCCAAAGATGGTGGACACCCTTCGGGGTACGACTCGAGCGGCACCACCGCCACACCTATTTCTGCCTCATAACAGCATTGTAAGCGCTGCCGTGTTCTGGTTTGAAGGATGCGGTGAGTGAGACACTTATACAAGGCGTTCCAACTTAGTCCTCAGGCTAAAAACGTATCTACGACGCCATCTACAATAGTTAGACATCAACATTTTCTTTTAACCGTACTAAAACCCCCCCGGTGGCCGTCCTCAACGCTTGGTGGAGAACTCCGGGATCTGCAACAGAACACAACCGGTCCTCCCAGCGCTCTGCCCTGACCTCCCACTCTTGCCGCCCGCAACCCCGGAAGCACCTTTTAGTCGCCTCTTACGACAGGCAGGGGATACCGTAGCCCTATTCTAGTCCCGGAACTACATCGACAAGTTAGACATCTACCTAGATGGTTGTACGCTCATCTACTTCATCTAAATATATATAACTCAAAGGTGACTGACTGACATAGTGATCTATCAACGCACAGCCCAAACCACTGGACGGATCGGGCTGAAATTTGACATGCAGGTAGGTGTTATGACGTAGGCATCCGCTAAGAAAAGATTTTTATCAATTCTACCCCCAAGGGGATAAAATAGGAGATGGAAATATTACTTCGTAACGCGAGCGAAGCAGCGGGCAAAAGATCGTTCGCATATAAATAACCAATTCCATTGCTATAACATCTCCATTTACCCATACAACATGACCAATCTACCACAAATTTAAATACAATACTACAAATAGTGAATTACTTCATTCTGAATACAACTCAAGCAATAAATAGACCGTAGGGCTGGCGATCTAAGATCGATTAATCGAAGAATCGATCGACCAAAAATATCGATTATTTTAATCCATTTCCAGTGATGGAGCGATTCAGTGAATATAATTTCATCCTAGAAAATCATAATTCGATTTTTTCGAAGTTAATTGAACAGGTCGAAAATCGACTTTTTGGGCCTCGATTTTTTGTGAATCGATTATTTGGGTCTTCAACTAGAATCGATTCAAGAATCGATCTTTTTCGAAAATCGCCATCCCTAATAAACCGGCTATAGAATTTCAGGCCATTGAACATAAATTAGCTCAGATAGTCAAATACCGTTACAATATCGTAGACTATTAATAGCCCATTGATATGTTTACATCAATAGATAATTCGTTTATCTGTTCTCTGTGCATAAATAAAATTATGGTTTATTGTTTATGGTTTTGAAATATGTTGTTCTATATCACGTTTATAGTAGCAGTCTGCTTTTTTATATTAATTGTGGATGCAAAAATAAATAAATAATTTTTATTAATATTTTAAGCAAAATGTACAAGCAAACACATTACATTTAATTTTAATCTATACTCTGTACATAAAAATAATATTTTGTCGATGGTTTCCAAATATTATTCCTACCACTAATTGCCTTTCCATATACACTTATCTTTCAAATTGTAAACATTCTTAGATATCTATAATTGGAATTCATGTTCAATTTGAATATTTATTAAAAAATCAATTAAGTTTCTTTTTTATTATTAAAATGTTAATCCCATCTTTTGAGATTTTTTCTTTATTTTATATCTTTATATTTTAGTCGTACGTCTTGGTATTGAACCAATAAGTAAGATCAACTTTAAAAATAAAATACTCATTTTCAAAATCATTAGCAATTTCCATTACATCTATAACCAACATAATATCATAACAGAAACAAATCGATAATTAGTCCAGCGGTCAAACCAATACCGTTATACCCGTAATGGGTTCATCCGTGCCACTGGGTCTATCGGATTACAGTAACACTACACGCTTTCAGATATTGTTTATCTGTGGATTTGTCAAGGCATTGTAATGTGGTGGCATTTGCCGTTTGAACGGTAAAAAAAATAAGTGTCTATGGTATGACGAAAAATTAGTATTTATCGTCATTCGTATCGTATTACCTTCAGTGTTATTTCAATATATTTTTTTGTGAATTTATTTGTTCAAAGATAAATTTAGTAAAGGCTCAATTAGTTTGGTTACGTATGCTCGAAAGAAATTGAAATAAAAAGTATTGTCTTTGGTACGAAGAAAAATAAAACAATGTCATAGGTCACAATCAATATCACATTTTCTACTGTAATAATAAAGATTGATAGCAGTTTAAATAGCAAAGTGTTCTTTATGGCTTTATCTTTAGAGATAAACTATTAAAGGCACTTCATTGTGACATTTGCCTCGAAGCGGTTGAATTAAAAACTTCTGTCTATGGTATTAAGAAAAATGGGACAATGTCATTATCCATAATTATTATCGCATTAGAATTAACTTATATTGTCTATGGACCCCTATGCATAAGTTATCTGTCTCTTTCTGTCACAATGACATTTACTTTACCTTTAAATAGCCTTTCATTACGTTTAAATTTTTTACAACCAGCCAATCATTATTTTACATTTTAAATTACAAAAAATACAGTTAATTACGCAGAAAAAAATATTTTTCCCCACAAGTACGTAACGACCGCTTGTTAAATAAAAATCAAATGAAAATACATCAAAATACAGTTAATAAATCATGTTACAACACTACCCACCCCAAACGGACTAATGAAGACATTGTAATAGCGATAAAATTGATACTAATCGCAAAATGCACGGCAGATGTCCATGCCATGTTACCGTGACGTCATGGCTTCATGACGTGAATTGTTCTGTACCCTTAGTACATAGATTAGTAAAGATACTTCGCCGCCTTGAAATTGAATGAAGCCACAAACGGCTTATTTTAGTAAGTTCTTTTTTTGAATTCTTGACAAATAAAAACATTTTTAGAGAAAATTTACGAATAAATAACTAATACTGTGTAATTTACGTAATAAATAAATAATTATTTCAAATATTTTAGGGACATTTTAGCACGGAGACGTGGCAAAACTTTTTACGCAACTATTTCAATTCTCAAATCTGGGTACATTTTCTTGTTAGGAGTGAGTAATCTTTATTAATCTATGCCTTAGTATGAGTCTTTACATTTTTACAAAAATGACTGTTTTTGTACTTGATTACGTATTTCCCATACATTTTCAATAAGTTCTGATACAGTCCGCTGGAGCACTGACGTATGTGCAAATACGTAAACAAATACAAAAACAGTCATTTTTTTAAAAGTAATACTCATACTACTATAGGGTTCTATTATCAATTCGATATTAGAATACATACCGACTGCTGCTAAGTTTGTCCGAAAAATAGTGCGTGAATAGCTTAACATTATAAAAAAAAAGATTAAAATTATTAATTATTTTATCAAAATCAATTTGCAAAACTGGATCAAAAAGAGTATTACGTTGCCAAAAACATGATTTTAAAAAGGTTATTTTTAATAAATGTATAATAAAACAAAATATTCGTAAGTAACATGATATACTAACAGATCAACCATTATTTTGGTATAAAAAGTAGATTTTATTCTTATAGCTTTTCATTTTGTTCAAAAATCGCAGCAAAATCGATTTAAACGATTCCATAAATATGGATATATTTTTTAATCATGCCTCACTTGCCTTACATAAAGGCATTTATATTCATTTACAGACAGAAAATGTATACTTATTTACTATAGATATTAAAAGTATTATATATCAACCCAACCATAATGCAAACGAAATCCGATACTTTTTTATCTGTACACATATTGTATTCGTGATCAATACGCGCCATTATTCCGAATAAAAATTGCTTAGAACGTAATTCATGCAACTATTGCATTATATTAAACTTATTCTAATGATGTAAGCAATATTATATTGCCAACTAGTTTAGTTTTTTTAGTTATAGTACTTTTTATATGCGCGTCATGTTGCAAAGATATTGTTTCATAATATTACTGCCACACCTATTTCTACCAAATAACAACAGTGTTAAGCGCTGCTGTGTTCAAGTTTGAAGGGTGTGGTAAGAGAGACATACTTTTCCGAGGCGTTCCAGCTTAGTACTCAGGGGTGGCGGCGCATCTGTAGCCGAACTCAGGTAGGAATATCTAATCCTATCTGGGGTTGATTACAGATGTCCATGGGCGGCATTAGCTAATTACTATCAGATAAAATGCATGCTCGTCTGCTACTTCTATATTATTAAAAATTGTCTGGGATTCGAATCTCGGACCGACAAGATTGTCTAACCACAAGGCTATCAACAACATGAGTATGGCAAATAGTTTATCAAAGTAAATGTGTAAGCCTCTTAGTTAGGGTGGCACCCACGTCCGGCGCCGGGATGCCGCCAACCGTTACTATGGTTACAATCTTATTTGCTTACAACGTGGGGTTACCATGTTGTAGATATTTTCTACTTGGTACAGGAGTTTTGGTAGAAAAAAATACGATAATCTTCGTCATCAACCCTTTACTGTCCCACAGCTGGGGACGGGCCTCCTCTCAGAATGAGAAGGATTAGGTCATAGTCCACCGCGCTATCCAAGTCCTGGCCACTGGAAGACTTCACATACCTTCGAGATTTTTTTTATAAATCTCTGAGGTGTGCAGGTTTCTTCACAATTTTATTCTTTACCGTTAAAGTGATAATTAATTTGTGACGCGCACATAATTTTGAAAAAATAGAGGCCCGTGCCTGAGGTTTAAACCTCTGACCCCTCGACCAAGGGGCCGAGTTTAAACCACTAGGCTATCTAATTCAAAGAATTCCAAGAAATATTATCATCTAAATAGGTTGAGTGACATCGTATGTATTTTATGACTATTTACATGGCATGGTGATGATGATGATCTAAGCAATTTATTCTATAAATTAAGATTAAAATTCGCTCTCACTATCACTATCACTAATAATCTTACTATGTTAACATCTTAATAATATTGACGCAATAACTTTAACCGGATTTGGATTATTTTGGAACACAAAATATGGAAATATATTTTGTTTACTGTATAAATAAACCATATTTAAAAGATCTTACTTTTTCACTAATAAATACGAGTCGATTAATAATATTTTAATTGTCTACAAAATTACCATAATATGGGGAAATTTCCCCATTGACCGTAAGCTGAAGCTTAGCATGGTAACCCCGGTCTAACCTTAGGAGGGAAAGTAGGTCTATAGTTTTATAAGATTTTGGCAGACGGTCATACTATAATATTGTAATCTGTATAATAAACTATCCTTGTGTTGATGAAATTGTCGAGAATTACACATTGTAGTAAGTAATATTATTATTCAATGTATGCTACCTTTAACGGCAGTTTTAAGATATTTATGTATTATTTTTATTTTATTATATAGGAGTAGCAGACGAGCATGCAGTCCACCTGAACGTAAGTGACTACCTGATCAACCCTAGATAGGATTAGACTCCTACATGACTTCGGCCACAGATGCGCCGCTACTCCTGGAGGACTAAGCTGGAACGCCTCGGAATAGTATGTCTCCCTTACCACACACTTCAAACCAGAATACAGCAGCGTTTAACACTGCTGTTATTACATAGTTTAACACTGCTGTTATTACATAATAGGTGTGGCGGTGGTGCCGTCGGAGTTGTACCTTACATAAAGGGATCTACCTTAAAAACATAGCCATGTTTGACTTATATGTAAGTCAGTCTCCACACCCTTCTACCATACCTAAAACTATGTCCCTAAACAATTCATACGTGTAAACACTTGTACCAAGCCCTTAATAAAAAGGTTTTTAAAAACCGAATACCATCACGTAAGGATAATATTGTCCACCAAATATTCATTGAATAGATATGTAGTCAAAAAACCGTTAACGTTAACGTATATTGACAGATACTTCTTAAGAAATTTTGTGTTTGAAGATTTTATTCATAAATTGACACCGAAGTAATAAACTTGTTTTTTCTATACTAATATTATAAAGAGGAAAACTTTGTTTGTTTGTTGGATTGTAATGAATAGGCTCAAAAACTACTGGACCGATTTTAAAAATTCTTTCACCATTTGAAAGCTACTTTATCCACGAGTAACATAGGCTACATTTTATATGAAATATATTTGATAAATAAATTTTGAGGCGGTAGAAAGTTTGCCGGTTCAGTATATAATAAACAAGTATAGGTAAACTTGAATCCACCTTTTTAATTAAAAAAAAAACCACAAAACTTATTATTCTAATCATCCTCTTAACTAAAGATTACTTTATCACTGAAGTCGTTTCTAAGTAGAGGTATCTTCTAGCAGATAATTATAGAGTTATGAATGAACATTCATATTCATATATGCACAAAGGTGTTACTAATATGTGGTAATCGTACGAGTACGTATGTAAAACATTAGCTATTCGACTAGCATTTCTTCCTTCGAACGCATCATTAAAACTGTCACGCAAGCTTTAAGCAAAGCAGTACTGGGAATTTGTGTATGTGTGTATGTGTGTATGATATGTGTGTATGTATGTGTGTATGTGTGTGTGTGTGTGTGTGTATACCGACGTACAAATTAAATAAATGTAGCCCGCCGGCTATTTTGCAATGATAAAACTCATTGACTAAAGGAGAATGCCCATTACTGGCACTGATTTTTCTCATGCGTCAAAATGAAAGTAATATTAATTTTTTTTTTGATTTTTTTTTACATAATTTCTCGATCAGAATAGTTTTTTTGAACAGGGGATTCCATTTAAGATAAAATAAGGCGAAATGTTGATTGTTGTTCTTAAAAATTAAAATGGCGGTATTTTATACTCGGAATTCATTATTTAGGTTTTTAGGATTATTTTACGTTTTTTTACCTACTACCTTTAAAAGTAAATGGAATATGTTAATCGAACTACATTATAGGTACCTACTATCAGTTCAAACCGACCATCAATCTATCGTCGGATATTTTCGATTTTGAGGTTATGTAACATTTCGGTAAATAACTTCAGAACCCGGGTGCTGATCTAAAAAATAATTATTGGTGGTAGTGATTGGTTAATTATACATCGTCCACAACAAGTTTCAATTTGATGCAACGTCCATACTTTCATGGGCATTGTCCTTTACATGAAAAGTATTGCCATGAAAAAATAATGAAAACAGTTTTTTTATGTTCATGCAGATTAATAATAAAAACGGCCGTACCTATATTTTGTATCGATTTATACTTAAATATAGATGATTTTATTGTAAATACATAGCACTTAAACATATTTTTACCAAGTAATGTTTAAATTCTTGGCTAGACATTTAGTTAAAAAAAGCTTGTTCAATTATTGTTTGAGAATTATTACGAAAACGGCTAAACCGACTTCGTTAAGACTTCCACTGAAAGATAAACGATATTATTAGGAGTAACAACCTCCTTTAATATTAAGAGTATGTAGAGTCCCCATGTAAAAGTTAAAAAAAAATACATCATGTCCACATACTTCACCTCACAGATTTTTAAAGTTTCTTATTAGAACTACAGGTTTAATAAAATATTTTAGTCCATTATTAAATCTACCTGCTTAACGTAACAAAGATACTATTGTCAATGTTTTTTGTGCCTAAGATCTGTCGACACCGTATGCTAATACGATTTTTGTCATTCAAAATAGGGTACACAAAAACTAGACAAAAACATTCCACATTTTTTATTCGAATTAAATATTTGATACAAAAAGACCATGTTATAGACATTGCAATAAAAACTAGGTATTAGTTACTTTAGCTATAGGCTGATTTTTATTGTATACTAGCTGTCCCGGCAAACGTGTTGGCATATAATAAAAAAATATTAAGGGTGAACAACCCTTATTACTTTGGGGTATGAAAAATAGATAGTAGCCGATTCTCAGACCTACTGAATATGCATATAAAAATAGGTGAAAATCGGTAAAGCCGTTTCGGAGGAGTACGGTAACCAACATTGTGACACGATAATTTTGTATATATGATTTATTTTTATCTGTGGCATAATTTCAGCCTGATTAATTATCTATGACGTCTATAAAAGGCGCCAAATTTTTACAGTTCTCATTTGTCATGTCTGTTTGTGCAGATAAGCAATTATTTTTTCATTGAAATGAAAGAACTGTTCAATTTAATAACGAATTTAAATACTACTAATCTATTAACATAAAAATAAATAAATATCTTCATTAAGAGTTGTTATTATTAAACCAGTTTCAAATTTTACATCTCGGAATAAATATTACGTTACTTTCTCTCTGTGGCTTATATTCTTGTGTATACAAAGATGATAATATTTTTTATCTGCAGTGCATAAGAAGAGAATCACAGACAATAAAATGAATAATGACCAATAACGTCTTTTGCTTGAGAATCGATTCGTGCCCAATAGAGCGGGGCCATCGATTGTAAGCAATCGTGATTAGGGATGTGAATCTGAGATCGATTATGGAAAATCGATTTAAAAAATATGTTGATCTTTTTATTTAATCTAAATATATATAACTCAAAGGACTGACTGACATAGTGATTTATCAACGCACAGCCCAAACCACTGGACGGATCGGACTGAAATTTGGCATGCAGGTAGATGTTATGACGTAGGCATGCGCTAAGAAAGGATTTTGATTAGTTCTACTCCCAAGGGGATAAAATAGGGGAAGAAAATATTACTTCGTAACGCGAGCGAAGCCGCGGGCAAAAGCTCGTAAGCAATAAATCTTGCTACTATTTTCCAGTTGATATTGTGTTTTATTTTTTCTTGAATTAATCTCAAAGCAGTAATAAAATAAATCGATCTTCTAGTCCTTGATGACTTTATATCGATTCTTTAGACATTGAATCGGCAAGAAAATCGATGTTTTGTGAGAATATACCCAATCCCTAATCGTGATAATATGATCGATGTAAATGTTGCCATTGATACTATTGTTGGCTGCTCAGTGTGCCACAGATTAGGCTGTTTGCATATTTCATGAATAATTGATGTTGCCAGTATTATTTTGTTGGAATATATTATATTTGTTCCAATTTGGTATTCTTGGTATTAAGTAGTGTTAAGAAAGAAACTTTGCAATTAAAACAATGGTTTTATTACGTAACAGTATACTTTCGTATGTATTACAAGGTTTGAATTCGTTCTTTATTCAAATATTGGATTTTTTTTAAATAAGTTGTCAATGGCTTGACGTTGGCGTGGATGCCAGACATAAACAAAATAGTTACATCTTTAAACATAGACTCAGATAAATTCGCTACCTTGTAAGTGTCATATCTCTGGGCTTTATGTAAAAACATATAGGTACCTACAGATAAGAGATTTTGTCACCGTCTGTGAGGTCTCCTCTTGTATGAGAAGAAATATACCATACTTTGTTACAGCCACTTGATATGCGTGCGTTTAATTACGTAAGTACGTAGAATATCTTGTAATGTTTCCTTTACAACAGACAAAAGGTGCTATGTTTATTCTTGCAAAACATTTTACGATTGTTAACGTTACAAGTCTTAAATTGAACGCAGCGTGTCTGAAAGTCGGAAGTCAGCCATATATCTCTTGACGGGAAAAAGCGCGCGCAATGCATCCGCCATTTTGGACACATTCAATGGAATTTTGAAATTGGCGTTGTATTCACGCTACTCTGAATTGCCTTTTCGTAATTTTGTTACAGTTTATTTGATAATGATATTTATTAAAACATGCAATTTGAGAAACTTTGAATTTATATTTTTTACCACAGATACCATAAATTAGTAAAGATACTTCGCCGCCTTGAAATTGAATGAAGCCACAAATGGCTTATTTGTAAGTTCTTTTTTTGAATTCTTGACAAATAAAAACATTTTAGAGAAAATTTACGAATAAACAACTAATACTGCGTAATTTACATAATAAATAAATAATTATTTCAAATACTTTAGGGACATTTTAGCACGGAGACGTGGCAAAACTTTTTTACGCAACAATTTCAATTGTCAAAACTGGTTACATTTTCTTGTTAGGAGTGAGTTATCTTTACTAATCTATGACATATACTTAAAAAGTACTTACAAAATTTTTCGACTTACATTAAAGTACCGTAGACTGCTAAGGGACGTATGTGATGTCTTACCTGTGAAAAAGAAATAATTTATTAGAAAAGAGAAGCAAAAAAAAATAATATAAAATTAATTAATTACATTTCAAAAATACTGAATACGTATTTTTATTTACTACTAGCTGACCCGGCAAACTTTGTACCGCCTCAAAATCTATTTATCAAATATATTTCATATAAAATTTAGCCTATGTTACTCGTAGATAATGTAGCTTTCGAATAGTGAAAGAATTTTTAAAATTGGTCCAGCAGTTTTTGAGCCTATTCATTACAACCAAACAAACAAACAAAGTTTTGCTCTTTATAATATTAGTGTAGACAAAATATAAGCGATGGGCGGACGAAACCACGGCTACTTCTAGGTACTGTCATTTCTTTCCTACTACTACTGTATTTAACTAAACGAAAAAATCAAAATAAAGCAAGCAAAACCGCAAAACAAAACTAGTTCAGTCGCAATCCAAGACGTATCACTGAACAATTACCAATTAGCAAATAGCAAAGTGCGTAGAGGTTGTAAAGGCACTGTTAACACAATTACTTGAAAACTGGAACACGCCGTATTTGTACTCTTAATTTCAGAAAGTTCACACATCCGATATCGGTATCATATCGGTGGTCCGATACGCGATATATATTTTTTTATATAATATAGGAGTAGCAGACGAGCATGCAGTGCACCTGATGGTAATTGGCTACTGCCGCCCATGGACATCTGTAATTACTCCAGATAGATACATATTCCTACATGAGGTCGGCCACAGATGTGCCACTACCCCTGAGAACAAAGCTGGAACGCTTCGGAAAAGTCTGTCTCCCTTACCACACCCTTCAAAACGAAACAGCAGCGCCTAACACTGCTGTTATTAGGTAGAAATAGGTGTGGCGGTGGTGCCGCCGCAGTCGAACCACAAAGGGTTCTACCACCTTCAATAGGCTAAAGTAGTTCTGGCACCACCTAACAACATCACAGTGTTAGTTACCGTACTCCTCCGAAACGGCTTTACCGATTTTCACCAAATTTTATATGCATATTCAGTAGGTCTGAGAATCGGCTACTATCTATTTTTCATACCCCTAAGTGATAAGAATTGTTCACCCTTAACATTTTTTTATTTATATGGCAACACAACGTTTGTCGGGTCAGCTAGTGATTAATAAAAAAGAAATTATCTTTATATTTTGAATACAAATCCAGATTGATGATACCTCTTGGCGAGTGAACGGAATGCGGAATCAATCATTCACCATTCATTTGTATTCATTTACGTTCGTTAAAGCATAACCGCAAATTGAGCGGGATTTCTGCCAAGTTCGTATGAAATTGCATTTTCAATGCAGATTTATATTGCTTGCGAAATTGTATTTTTATGAATATTTAACGTCACCTAAATCACTGTAAAGTGCTGTGAGATGAATCAATTCAAACTTAGTAAAAAGATAATTTTTAACATTTAAATTGCGTTTTTGTAATTTTTTTTTAATATGTTTTGTTGTTCTTTACTCAAAACTAATTTTATGTATATTTTTTTTATCTACAATATTAACCTAATAAAAAGTACAAAATAAGGTATTATAAGTATATTATAAGTATTTTTAAAGCCTGTTTCATATATTATTTTGTAATTAAAAAAAATAGATTGTATAAAGTATTAAATGTTACTCTTAAAGTCCTGTACTATATTGTACCTGTACTATATTTTTGAAAAAAAAAAAAAACAAAAAACTGACTGCCTAAAAATAAAGCCTATGTAACTCCCAGAATTAGGACGAATCCAACGAAAGAAATGAGACAACGAGAATGAAGACAGAGATGAGAATGAGACATGCGTACTCTCGAAAAACTACCCTCCGCGAGAAGGTAAAAAGTGTCATGTTTTCAAGTTTATTATGTGTGTCTGTCTGTCTATGGCATCGTAGCTCGTAAAGAGATAAATAGATTTTGATATAGATCAAATTTTGTTTTCTATTTTGACATTTTTGATCAAATTAAATGTAATCTGTTTGGCCATTTAAAGATTATCTCTTTTCTAGTTAAAATCTATACTCTGATTCATAATTAGGTGTCCAAAATGTAAACAAAGGTGTTGACCTATCAAGAAAATACGTTAGAAATGGTAGTTTTTATTTTTGTCGATATTTAAGTAATACAACAATAATAAAATAATAATCTAAATAAACTAAGATTAATTCACATTTTCTAATATTTATATCACCTCAATTTCGTTCCATACAGTAATAATAATAAAAAACAAAGTTTATGGTAGAAAATTAAAATGTGATAATGGTAACACAATCGGAATCCAAGACATTTCTTGTGCTGTCATTTTTAAGTTTCGTAACTGATATTATTCATTTTCGTGATTGTGATCAAACTCAAATGTTTTCTCGTTTACATAATGTTTTTGTTAAATTGTGTATATTTGTTAAATTTTCGTTTTTTGTTGAGTTTGTTAAAGTTTGTGTTTCTTGTTAATTTTGACAGTGACATTTCTTTGTTTACATTTTGGACACCTAATTATGAATCAGACTATAGTTAAAATTTTCTTATAACAACTCATATTATAATTAATTTTCATCACAAAACATGGTAGACTATAATTATGCCATCGGGAACATATTTAAATCCATAAATGAAAAGCGAAAGCAATAAACAACAGAGTCTATATTTAGTGTTCCCTCCAAAACGGAACAAGATGGCGGTACTTCCTGTGACAGATTGATCGCTTTGTTGTACGCTTGTAATCTCTAATTATATTTAGTTTGGAAGTTGCTTATTTCAGTTTTCATTAATTTTTGAGATTATGATTTTGCATGACAGCTGCCAGATTTTTTATTTTTCTATAACTAACATTAAAGTAGAAAACAAACATGCAGTCCTCCTAATGGTATACATTACTTATACAGAGTTATACATTATTGTTAAACAATATTTATGTTTTCGTCAGCAAAACTTGAGCAGTCCATTAAAAATACGAATAAAAAATAATAAAATGTTACTGATCTTATGTTTTTTTACAAATTTTTTGCAAAAAACATAAGATCTGTAACTGTAATATATGTAAATGTAACTCATTTTCAAGCTTTTAAAGCTTTGCCAATTTACACCATTCAATCAAAATGTAGCAACATATGGCGGTCTTACCATACGCAATCATTTAAATGTGTTTCATTGAATCCATTGAATATGGTTTCTACTGGTTACATATGTTACTTTTGGAAATCGAATTAAAGTCACTTTCAACTCGTATTCGATTTGGCAATAAATTTACTAAGGTAAAATTTTAGTTTTTTAACTCGAAAGCTATTTGGCACAAGAATTAATTTCGATAAAAACAACACAAATTGCAATCCTTTTAATTATTTCCTTTAAAGATAATACATGCGAATACATAATTAAAACTGATATTGAGATGCCATCAGGCATTAAGTTTGCCCTATTGTATCTGTTATTTTTATAGAGGTTATAATAAATAAATATATAAAAATTTATAATAATAACAGTTATATTTATATAACAACAACAGCTGATAACAATTGTATAAATAGATAAAATAACGAATATAGGTTTTTATTACGCCGACTACCGCATTCCGTATTATATCTTAGACTAAACAATTTTTTCCACAAAATCAAATCTATATTTTAATGCGATCATAAAATCCGTCGATAAAATGAATTGAATGAAAAAAAGCGCACAAAATGGCCGTTTCCATGTTAATCATAGTTTATCGGAACTATGCCCATAAAATGCGTACACCGTAATATCCGTAAAACATAAAATCGACCACCAATTTGGAAATTTCGATCAACTCCTGGAATTAGTTTCGTTTTACAAGCTTTTATTTAACTTCCTTGTTAGCATGGTCGCGGCAAATGTTAAAAGTGAGTTTGATAGCAGTTAATCTTAACCGATTAGTTTAGTGACGTCATTCTAAATCCACCACAAGATTTTTTTTTTTTTCTTTGTATAAAGTACCAAGTGACTAATAGGTACTTTATATTAATTACGATCTAGCCTAATTTATGACTAATTAGTAATTCTACGCTAACTTAAACTGCTAAATAATCATATAATGAAGGTTGCGTCCTCTGACACTGCACTTCTTTGTTTTAACGCATAAGGGAGTAGACACATTGTTCTTGTGTTCTATAATGTTCACTTATCACTATTCCACTAACACTACACTGTGTCATATCACAAGCTCAAAGGGTTTAGTCCGTTTGAGTCTTCTCACTAGGTCCGTTGTATCGAGGAGCTGGATAGCCTCGATATTAACGTGATGATGAAGTCTTTTTTGATGACCTTCGGCATATGTATTAATTACTTTTTTGACAAGGTCTACTTTAAGGTCCCGATGTAGATCTTCATTTCTTACATACCAAGGTGCATTTGCAATACCCCTAAGAACTTTATTTTGAAATCTTTGAATAATTTCTGCATTACTTTTTTTGGTACAGCCCCAGAGTTGAATACCACCACAAGATGGCGGCCCAATTATTTTTTTTGTACCCGTAAAAAGGGTATCAAATGAAAGGATTTTGTATGAAGAAAACAAAAACAAAAAGTTGTAACTATTACTTAATGCAAGATGGCTGTTGCACCAAAATGGCGCACAAATTATTTTTATATACCCTCTAATATAAGTTTAAAATAAAAAATAATTTTAAAAGAATACTAATAAACTTATACGAACGTTACTAAAGAGCTTGTTATTTTTTAAATTTAAATTAATCCTCGGTGAGTTGATCGAACAAACATATTTTCAATTTAAATTATTTAACGTTTCACATACGAGTAACATTATTTCGTATGTAAAGTGAAATTCATTCGAGTTCAAATAGTACACCACGCGACACCATTTGCAATTCTAAATAAAATAAATTGACATGTTGTAGGGGCCATTTTACCCGTGCAAGTAACATTTATATTCATTAAAATGTTTACTCAAATATGGCGATCCATATTGTTACTCCATTTGACTCTGACCCGTATAAATATTCTAATTGGATTTCATTAAATTATTCGTGCGAACTCAATTTACTGTGTTATATCGATATTTTAAATCAAACAGATGGTTTGGATAAATGTTTGAAACGTGGAACCCTTCGTGGTTGCATCCGACGGCACACCGCTACACCTATTTCTGTCTAATAACAGCAGTGTTAAGTGCTGTTGTGTTCTGGTTTGAAGGGTGTGGTAAGGGAGACATACTTTTCCGAGGCGTTCCAGCTTAGTCCTCAGGAGTGGCGGCGGATCTGTGGCCGACCTCAGGTAGGAATATCTAATCCAATCTGGGGTTGATAACAGATGTCCGTGGGCGGCAGGAGCTACTTACCATCAGGTAAGCTGCATGCTCGTCTGCTACTCCTAATATATTATAAAAAAAAATGTAGGTTTTTCTACACAATAAATTCATTACTCAACACCATTCTATAAACATTCGATTAGTAGGTTAAGTGAAAATCAACATAACACAGTAAGTGTGACTTCTTCAAGCCGAGGTCACACCCAAGTCAGGAGGGCTTCAATGCCATGGAATCACATAAACTCAATGACATTTTATACTAGACACGTTATACGCCCGCTAACTTAAGAGAAAACTTGAGCGAAACTGCTTTGATAGCACACATGCACGTTTTTTATTTTACTTACCTTTACTACATAGACAAATGTTCTATAAGGGACAGAGCTATTAGAACAATGTGATAAAAAAAGACAACTAGTGTTTGACCTTGCGTTTCAAGTCTACGCAAACGTAAATATTGACCATGGAATATAGTGACCAATGATTACTTCAGTCAAAACGGGACATCGATTTTTTTAAGTCAAATACTTTTTACTTGAAAAAATATAGTTAAATACTAAAAAACACGCTTTTATGATAAAATTAACTAAAAAGTAGAAAATAATTTTCAATCTATGAATCATTTAAGGAACAGTAAATAGTATTATTGTGGAAAAAATGTGGGGCGCTTTTTACAAAACTGGTAAATGGAGCACCCCATGTTTTTTTTCATAATTATACTATATACTGTTACTTAATTGACAATGGCAACGGTTCATTTCGGAGACAACGGCACGAAGCATCGGAAAAAGGGACTGTCCCGTTAAAAACGGGACGTATGGTGGCTATCCCATTGATCCGCATGCTTGTCAAAGACAATGAAATAATGGAACAGAAGGTAAAAAATGTCCAAAACTGTCGATAATAGTTTTAGTACGTCGTTTACGTAGAAATGTTATAGTACAGTTTAACTAAATAAATAATTATTAAATAAAAATATAATTTGAAAGAATGTATCTATACAGATGTATCGACTGGTTTAAAATATATGATTTAAAAATAGTTTATATTTATTATCATAGATTAGTAAATATTACTCACTCCTAACAAGAAAATGTACCCAGTTTTGAGAATTGAAATAGTTCTGTAAAAAAGTTTTGCCACGTCTCCGTGCTAAAATGTCTCTAAAATATTTGAAATAATTATTTATTTATTATGTAAATTACGCAGTATTAGTTATTTATTCGTATATTTTCTCTAAAAATGTTTTTATTTGTCAAGAATTCAAAAAAAGAACTTACTATTAAGCCGTTTGTGGCTTATTTCAATTTCAAGGCGGCGAAGTATCTTTACTAATCTATGTTTATTATTAACAGTTTTATTTTACACACGACCATTAATTGCAAAGTTGTGTAAATTTTATAAATGTACTAGCTGACCCAGCAAACATTGTGTTGCCATATAAATAAAAAAAATGTTAAGGGTGAACAACCCTTATCACTTAAGAGATATGAAAAATAGATAGTAGCTAATTCTCAGACTTACTGAATATGCATATAAATTTTGGTGAAAATCAGTAAAGCCGTTTCGCAGGAGTAGGTACAGTAACTAACATTGTGACATGAGAATTTTATATATAAGATTCTAATTTTACCGTGGTCTTTTTGAGGATTAATTTCTGGCTATACAAAGATTATTTATTAAATTATGTTTAGGTTAAGGAAGAAATACGACCTTAATGATTGAAATATTTATTCAATTAAAGAAATTTTAAAATACCGTATACTATCCTATATAAATTTTATGGTAATATTTTTTATAATTTACCACAGGTATCGAAGGAAATTTAAAGATTAGGATACAGAATTTCCCATATATCGATTTTATTTTATTAAAATAAACCATAAAATGTTATATTTTGACTAAAAACACACTAATATAAAAATTAAGCAGTGGGATCTTAAACTATAACATACGACATATGAACATCGTCAGATTCAATAAAATGTCACTTCTGTTCTGTTGATCTATGACCATGCATTTTGCGTCTTTATCACTTTCATTGACAAAAACATACTTTGTCTCTTTCTGGTTACTCACGTAATCATGGCGGATCGAACACGAAAAATAAACGAGATTTAATAATTTCTCTTCATTTACGTGTGATAGGTGATTCCATGAAGTTTGTTTCTTTTTCGAGCATAATTTTTGCATTTACGCATTGCACAAGAAGGCATTTTGAGGCTTTAAATTCAAAATAATGACGTTCAACGTGTTCCGTGACATTCGTGTGTATTACTACGCCGCGCGCGAGCGACTGGACTTGGCTGGAGTCGTTTTACACCACTTGCCGTATGTTGTATGTTTCAAGTTTTGCCCGCTTGTGGCGGATCTTTATATTTATAGATCAATGCATAAACTTTGAACTAAAGTCAATTTGCCAAAAATATACTAGGTACTATTGGTGTGAGTTATGTATATAAAAGAAATTTGTTTATAACTACATAAAACCTATATACATCTATTACTTATGTATATAAAAGAAATGTGTTTATAACTACATAAAACCTATATACATCTATTTGTGACATCGTAGCCCCTAAAGCCATGAATCGTTTAATACCCCAGATAAGATTAGATTCCTACCTGAGATCGGCCACAGATGCGCCGCTACCTCCGAGGACTAAGCTAGGATGGCTAGGAAAAGTATGTTTCCCTTATCACACTCTTCAAACCGGAACACAGCAGCGCTTAACACTGCTGTTATTATACAGAAATAAGGATGGCGGTGGTGCCGCCGAATTAGAACCACAGAGGGTTTAACCAACTATAGATTAATTGAAAATATATTTTTTCTTGTACATTTCTTAAAGTGCACACAAAAAACGGTAACATTGAAATAAAACATAACATTAACTTATATAAAGGACTGAAAGCTTCTAAAATTTGTGAATAAACCTTTCATTTGTAGTCAAATGATTTTACACAAAAAATATTAAAATCCAAACATTATTCGAGTGAAAATATCAAAATATTACTTTAAAAAATTAAATTGTCTATGGATTTGAAAAAAGCAAAAAAATCGCTTCATTCATAATACGAGTATTTAATACAGTTTGGTCTCAAATTCAAAGTTTGAGTGGTCCCCCATGTTGCAATTCCAACGTTTTGTCATAAATGACTCGCTACTTTAACTTATGTAGTTAAATTATGTATGGTAGGTAGTTATACGTGTTTTAAAGTTAGTACTATATACTATTTCTTCTATTTTCTTAATCTTATACATAAAACGAGCTTTTGCCCGCGGCTTCGCTCGCGTTACGAAGTAATTAATATTTTCATCCACTATTTTATCCCCTTGGGGGTAGAATTGGTCAAAATCCTTTCTTAGCGGATGCCTAAGTCATAACACCTACCTGCATGCCAAATTTCAGCCCGATCCGTCCAGTGGTTTGGGCTGTGCGTTGATATATCACTATGTCAGTCAGTCACCTTTGAGTTATATATATTTAGATTCTCGTGTCACGATGTTAGTTACCGTACTCCTCTGAAACGGTTTTACCGATTTTCACGAAATTTTAAATGCATATTCAGTAGGTCTAAGAACTACTATCTATGTTTCTTATCCCTAAGTGATAAGGGTTGTTGACCCTTAACATTTTTTTATTTATATGGCAACACAACGGTAAGTAGTCATAATAATCCACGGATATTTATAATCAACCCTAAGACACAAAATAATAACCGTGACCTTTTTATTTTGTGCCTAGGAGGACATATACCTTAAAACCTAAAAAGCAGTGATAGCCTAGTGGTTAAGAAACTCGGCATCTCGATCGAGGGGTCCGAGGTACAAATCCCAGGCACGCACCTCTGATTTTTCAAAGTTATGTGTGTATTAGAAATTAATTATCACTTGCTAAACGGTGAAGGAAAACATCGTGAGGAAACCTGCATACCTGAGAGATATATAAAAAAAAAGAAAACTCAAAGGTATGGCAGTGGACTATGGCCTAATCCTTCTCATTATGAAAGGAGACCCGTGCCCAGCAGTGGGACAGTTATGGGTTGTTGATGATGATGATTGATACTATATTGATGAACCTATACCTAGCAATTCCACAGTTAGTGGTTGATAACAAATGCACTAGACAAATTCATAAGACTACGAGACGATTATTATTTCATACCAATAATAAATAGGAACCGAAAATAAAATTAATACATCAACCAACCCCTTGTCATAATAGAAGAGGGTGGCGTATCTAACTAATTGACTGGAGGGTGGATATCTCTATTTTCATTGCCGTCGATTCTATTCTATGGTTATTTATTGGCACATTACTCAATGTTAGGGGTAGTTTTCAAAAGAACAAATGAGTAGCAGCCATTTTTGTGAAATATAGCTCTTTGATAAGTCCCAACCATAAATATGGTTGATATGAGTCATGGTCAGGAGTCGTGAAGAACCCTTTGTGGCTCGAGTCCGGCGGCACCACCGCCACACCTTTTTTTTCGTAGGGAAACCCTTCATGGGTTCCTCTCGGCAACGGGGGCAACGGAGAGGATATGCCGGCTCTTACCGGCTCAAACCCCACGGTGTCCTCTGAATGCCCTTTGTCGGGATCACGGGTACGCTGGTAGCACTCGTCCGCGATCCCGACGGCGTTTGCCCGCATCCGGGCCCGTCTCGGTTCGGGATGGAGCTGGAGCTACTCCATCCTCTCATCTTTGAGGTACCACCGCCACACCTATTTCAACCTCATAACAGTAGTGTTAAGCGCTGCTGTGTTCTGCTTTGAATGGTACAGATGCATCGCTACCCTAAGGACTAAGCTGGAACGCCTCGACTAAGTATGTCTCCCTTACCACACTCTTCAAATACAATACAACAGCGTTTATCCTACTGTAATTAGGCAGAAAAAGGGGTGGGGGGGTTGAATTTGACGGTGGCAAAGAGTTCCTTTGTGGTTCGACTCCCGCGGCACCACCGCCACACCTATTTCTACCTCATAACAGTACAGACAGGCAGGGGATACCGTAGCCCTATTCTGGTCCCGAAACTACAGGGACAGGGTTTGATGCCTAAGCACATTTATGCAAGCAACCTCTGATTTATTTAAATAGTACCCTTACCAGGAGTTTTTACGTTTTGACAAATATGACTATTTTGGTATTTGTTTACATATTTGCCCATACAAATTCCAATCAGCGCCCCTAGCGGATTGTGTCAGAACTTGAAAATAGTATGGGCCAATACGTAAACAAATACCAAAACAGTTATATTTGTCAAAACGTAAAAACTCATGGTAAGGGTACAGAGGGGAAGTAATGAGTTAGAGTGGACTTCCTAGCTTCTACAATCAAAAAAAAAAAACGACAGAAAATAACGTCACCAAAACCCAAAAATTTCACACCCTAGCACAATTAAAACGTGACGTCACTAACAATAACATACACAAACCTAGTAATAAATACCACTGTTCCCACGTTGCACCCATCTCTTTCACTCCTATGTAAAGCAGCATAGTTGATTTGCTGTCTCTTTCACACATGTAGATTCCTTAATAAGTGTGGCATAATTTAACTGGTTATCACGTGATCATGCGGGTCCCAATAAGTACTTAAGGTCTCGAAAACTTGATAAGCTATGGGAACTGTAAATTGAAATTTTAAGTGATGGTGGTAACAGCTGCGTAGTTTGGGTGATTACAACATGAAATACGTGTTTTATAAAATAATATTTTATACAAGTAGCCCATAGATTAGTAAAGATACTTCGCCGCCATGAAATTGAATGAAGCCACAAACGGCTTATTAGTAACTTCTTTTTTTTAATTCTTGACAAATAAAAACATTTTTAGAGAAAATTTACGAATAAAAATACTAATACTAACGAATAAATTACTAATACTGCGTAATTTACATAATAAATAAATAATTATTTCAAATATTTTAGGGACATTTTAGCACGGAGACGTGGCAAAACTTTTTTACGCAACTATTTCAATTCTCAAAACTGGGTACATTTTCTTTTTAGGAGTGAGTAATCTTTACTAATCTATGAAGTAGCCATAGAAGCAGTGATAGATAAGTGATTGATACACCTCTCCATCGACGGGGCGAGGTTCAAATACCAGGCACATCTGATTTTTCAAAATTATGTGCGTATCCTTACTTCCTTACTAATATTATAAATCCGAAAATAACTCTGTCTGTCTGTCTGGTTGTCTCTTCTTCACACCTAAACCACGGAACCGATTTTAATGAAATTTTGTACAAAGATAGTCTGAGACCCGAGAACGGACATAGGATAATTTTTATCCCAGATATCCCACGGGAACTAGAGATGGCGATCTAACATCGATTAATCGGAGAATCGATCTTTTGGACCAAAAAAATCGATTATTTTACTCGATATTAGTAAGGATTGAATCGTAAACTAGATATACATTTGATCACGTGATGATTTTTAGCAAAGTTGTTGTCCATGAGCCCACGAAGGTTCCAGAGTTGGTACGACCAATTTTCGCCAGATGGGAGCCACTGTCGTTCCAATGAAGGTACGAATTTACAGTTTTATGTATGTTAGTATGTCATATTATCTTCTTTTAACGCGGGCGAAGCCGCGGGAAAAAAGTAGTTACATTATAAATGCATTATCACTTGCTCCAACGGTGAAGGAATACATCGTTAGGAAGCCTACATACCTAAGAAACTTTAAAAACAAGTTTTAAAAGATATGTGAAGTCTACCAATACGTACTGGCCAGCACGGTGGACTATGGTCTCGTCCTTGTCATTCTAGGGGAGACCTGTGCCCAGCATTGGGACAGTATTGGGATTTGAACCTTGGACTTTCCGATTAAGACGCTAAGTGTCCACAACTCTTACTGCTTATAAGTCCTATTAATTATTTCATCTAATTTTCAGCTTAGAAAGCCAACGATATTATAAAAAAAATACATATCTGTTATTAATCTATCGAACCTATCTACTACAATCTATCGAAGTTTTATCTACTAAAGATCGAAATTAAATAACGTGTACTATGAAATTGTGAAATGTCCATCTTTGGTAGGTAAAATAATGGATTCAATATTAATAACCATCTTGACATAAATATGTTTGATATAACTTTATTTTTATTTGATACAATACAAATACATAATATCTCAACACAGCATCCGCTGTTTCCACAAGATAAGAAATATGTCGCAGATTTCTTAGAACTTACCTACCTACACGTCTTTGGCAAACATTTCTTGAGAACAGATAAAAATGCACTCACAGAGGTCATGGTCATTGCAAACATTGTTCTGATTAGTATCGTTGCAAACTTTTGTGTACAGGAGTAGCAGACGAGCGTGCAGTCCACCTGATGGTAAGTGGCTACTGCCGCCCATGGACATATGTAATCAACGCCAGGTAAGATTAGATTCCTACCTGAGCTCGGCCACAGATTATACCTGAGGACGAAGCCAGACCGCGTCGGAAAATTAGGTATCCTATATCACATCATTTAAACCAGAACACAGCAGCGTTTAACACTGCTGTTATTAGACAGAAATAGGTGTTAGAAATAGGTAGAACCTGATCTATATAGTATTGTTTACGGATGTCCACGGGCGGCAATTGTTCAATCTTGAAAAAAGCAATTATTACGAAAATAAAAACTGTTTTATATTACAGTCTATGTAAATCCCACAAGACGAATCCAACGACATCTCATCTGCTAAATTCCATCAAACCGTTTGGGCTGCAAGGCATACCAAAGTCGTCCCCAGTCGGGTAAAAATAGTCGGCATCATTATAAACTGACCCATGAGCCATTTAACAATACAAGTGAGCGGATGTACCATTAATAAGTAAGTTCTAACAGGTAAGTCATAAAACTTTATGAGTCTCATCGACCTTACAAGTACTTGATCTAACGTTAGAGCTCTCCACACTACGTAATAACGCTGCGTTTCTTCTGTGTTGATATAAGTCTTTATGTATAAAATATCAAACGAGTATGCAGTCCAGATTTTTTATAACATTTGGTAAGCTCCTGCCGCCGATGGATATCTATAACCAACCCTAGATAAGATAAGATTCTTACCTGACATAGCCCACAAATGTGCTTGAGGCCTATGTGTCTCTTACCACACCCTTAAATCAAAACACAGCAGATTATAACACTGTTGTTATTAGGCAGAAATAGGGTTGTCCCTGTAGTTTCGGGACCAGAATAGGGCTACGGTATCCCCCGCCTGTCGTAAGAGGCGACTAAAAGGGGCTTCCGGGGTTGCGGGTGGCAAGAGTGGGAGCTCGAACCGCCCAGCCAGCGGCCCCGGGAAGGACGGCGGTATGTGTGGTCGCATACCGTCGTACGCACCAGACGGTGTGGCGAGCGCCAAGCTCACCTGGGCGGAGCCCGACGGGGCAACGCGCTAAGAGGGCTCCGGTTGCGTTCCTTTGGAGATCCCGGAGCCCTCTACGCAGCGCCGAGGACGGCCACCGGGGGGGGTTTTAGTGCGGTAAGAATCCCACATAACCCTACGTCGCTCCCACGACACTGGGTACCTTTTGAAGGTTTCCCCCTCGTAATAAAAAAAAAGGCAGAAATAGGGTGATAGTAAGTGGTACTCGTACCTATGCCAATGGGCATCTGTAATCATGTCCGAATAGGATAAGAATATCTGGTTCGACTCCAGCGGCACCACCACCACATCTATTTCTGCTAATAACAGCAGTGTTAAGCTGTGCTGTGTTCAGGGTTGAAGGGTGTGGTAACGGAGACATACTTATCAAAGGCGTTCCAACTTAGTCCTCAGGGATAGAAACACATCTGTACCCGACCTCAGGTAGAACTTTTATCTTATCTGGAGTTGATTACAAATATCCATCCGTAGTGGCCATTTACCATCAGGTGGACTGCATGCAGGCTTACTACTTTATTTTTAAAATTCACAAAAAAGAACTTTTCAACATTCATCCCCTAAGAAGTTTAAATAAAAATAGTTACAGAAAAGCATGTAATGCCTAAAACAGTTAATTGTAGCCAAAATCACCCTTGATTGAACCCCGTGCAATCAGCCACGCATTCTTTAGCCATGAATCGACGCGAATTAAAAAAAACAACCCTCGAAGACCACCCTCTATGCACTAATAACTGAGCACCCCTAAATAAGGGTTTGTTATGCATCATTATCTTTTATCACCATGTACAAGTTCGATTTTTTCGAAAAAATCAGGGGCAAAGTATCAATATTTTGATCGGTCATCTCATCTTTATTTTGAAGGGTGGTACGTCTCTTTGAAGTTTAACTGTTGCGGTATGGTGAAGCAGTGTGATGCTGCTGTGTTCAGGTTTAAAGAGTATGGTCATGAGTATGGTCTAGGGTCTAGGTATGGTCAAGAGTATGGTCAAGGTTATTTACGGGGTTTAGAGGGTGAGAACCCCCTCTCAGCATACGGGACTATAACGAAGTCAGTTAAAAATTCTTCAAACAGGACAAACGTTTTAGTTTTTCGCCGACGAATTTTAGACACCATTTACTTCACCCTCTCCACCCACCCCTGAGCATAAAGTGAAGAAGAAATAAAAAAGTCCAACATTAAAAAAATAAGTCACTTTACACTACATACCTACATACTTTCAGCGATGCAAAAACACGTATTTAAAATTCCGCTCTTAAAAATAATCTTTACCACCTAATTTCACGGTAAAATACCAACTGTACTACTCTAAACCACTTCCTTCCCAGATGTGGTTTAACAAAAAAGTTAAAGTTAACCAACCCTTCATTCCGGAACACAGATAAGATTAATTTGACGTTTATCCCCGTTAAAGGGTTAAGTGCCAAAATAGACTAATTTTGACTATTCAATTTTGAGTTATGTATTGTCATAAAAAGCAATAAGTAGTAATTCGAATTGTTTAACAAATTATAGTAATATGTTAAAATTATTATCATCAGAATTTTCAAAAAGGTTGGGGCTATTAATTATTTTCTTCCG
Source organism: Epargyreus clarus clarus (assembly GCA_014595695.2). Lineage (NCBI taxonomy): Eukaryota > Metazoa > Arthropoda > Insecta > Lepidoptera > Hesperiidae > Epargyreus > Epargyreus clarus. Next base: position 1,052,863 of record JACTTY020000019.1, read on the forward strand.
CGGAGAGTAAAGTTTTTCAGTCAACCATTAGTTAACAGAACATTTCCTACACCTTTTCTGTTTAAAATGGCAAATTCATATTATGTTTGTGTCCCTAAATTTTAACTATAAATAACGAAAACAGACGGGCTACTTGGTGGAAAGCAGTCATCGTCGCCTTTCGACATTTGTAACACCAGAGGAGTCGCCAATGCTTTGGAGGAGAGCTCCTTTTGTACCCCTCTCGAAGAACCCAATGTCATAGCGCTCAGGGAATGCTTTAAGAGGAAATTCATTCCATATTTTGTACCTATACGGCATAAATGACCGTGAAAACCGAACCGTGGAGGTCCAAAAATATTGATAGAGTAGGTATCTAAATCTAATATCTAAATCTAAATACAAATAACTCAAAGGTGACTGACTAACATAGTGATCAACGCACAGCCCAAACCACTGGACGGATCGAGCTGAAATTTGGCATGAAGGTAGATGTTAAGCATCCGTTCAGAAATAAAATAAGGGATAAAAATATTACTTCGTAACGCGAGCGAACCCGCGGGCAAAAGCTCGTTTAATATAAAGGAACTTTCTTTTTTAAACCATAAACAAGTGTTACCATAAACAAGTAAAAAGCTAGTAACTTGCACCACAGACTAAAAATCCTTAACCCTTCCGTTGCCAGCGTCAACACTGTCACTAATGTGTTTATTCGATCGTGAAGTCTGTCGAAGCGTGTAATACTCGTCTCAGTTTTACGCCGGGGGTAATTAGTTTACTTAACTGACAGATCAGTCATTTTGAACTGGTTAAAGTTAAGCAAATAGTATTATTGGTGGGTAAACGTTTAAAATAGATAAAAATACGCTTAAGGATAATAAATAATAAACGCTTTCTACACTCACAGCCCCACACTAGGATTCCGTGTCGTGGTTGCCATGGACAAACACATAGACAAATACACAAACACCCAACCTCAGAAACAGAAATCTAAATTCATCATTTAGATATCTGTCTGGCCGGAGATCGAACCCGGGACCCTTTGCGCGTCAGACCGGTATGGTGGCCGCTCCGCCACGCGGGTCGTTTGCTACTCCTTGGAGGATGTGTGAAGTATACCAATTTGCACAATGACAATTACGAATTGACAAAGGTACAATTCTCTTGTCAGAATATAGATTTCGACATCGACAGATTTCGACAACCAGTTTCCATGTCAGAAGAAATATAGATTTGCACAGCGCAACCTGTCGAGTCCAAAATTATGCTATCGTTACAGCTGGAGTCAACCAAACTCACACCAATTTCATTAACGATTGAATGACTGTGAGATCGGCTCAATGACCTTTATTTGATGTTTTCAAGCCGTTTCTGAGGTCTCCGACTAAGTTTAAAGACTGCTATTCAACTATAACAATCAGGACCAGCTTACCATACTCCCAACAGCAGCGCGCATGTTCAGCCTCTAGCGGTCTCACTAACTACTGACTATACGACGTTATTACACGACATAGATTTTCTTTATAATATAGGAGTAACAGACGAGCATGCAGTCCACCTGATGGTAACTACTGCCGCCCATAGACATATATAATCCAGATACGATCAGTTTTCTGAAGTCGGCCAATGATTGCTCTTCCCCTGAGGACTGAGCAAAAATGCCTCAGAAGTATGTCTCTCTTACCACACCCTTCAAACCAGAATACAGCAGCGCTTAACACTGCTGTTATTAGGCAGAAAGGTGTGGCGATGGCGCTACCGGAGTTGAACCACGGAAAGTTCTAACACCTTAAAATGCTCATTAAAACTTCAAAGGTGTTCAACAAAAAACATATTGGTGCAACGATTTAGAAACGGAAATAGTTACGAATGGTAAGTGATAAGATATGATATTAAAATTACCAATGATTTTGTAATATTTTTTAACTTTAAACGAAACTAACAGTCTTAAATAACATCTTAAGTATTAAATTGGTAATACTACCGCGGAAGTCTCCTGACTAACACTACAAGTATGTAATCTTAATAGATTGTTACCGAACAGTATTCATCGCGTTTAATCAATTGTGTTGCGAATTGTAAATTGCGAATTGTGAATTGCAATTGTCGCGTATTGGCAATGACCTCGCATTCGCAAAGTTAAGGACACTTTTGCTTCTCCGATATTATAGACTAGCTGAGCCGGCAAACTTTGTACCGCCTCAAAATCTATTTATCAAATATATTTCATATAAAATATAGCCCATGTTACTCGTGGATAATGTAGCTTTCGAATGGTGAAAGAATTTTTAAAATCGGTCCAGTAGTTTTTGAGCCTATTCATTACAAACAAACAAACAAAGTTTTTCTCTTTATAATATTAGTATAGAAAAGCACATCTATAATATCTATGTTAATTACTGGTGCAGAATTTGTCCCTTTTTTCCTTTTCCAGACCTTTAAGCCCGTCTGAAAATAAACTTATTTAGCAGTCGCAATTAATTCTCATAACTTTGAAAATATGATTTGGCCGTCGGCGACGGCAGAGTTCAAATAATGATGTTAGCTATACAAGATAGATGAGTGGAGATTGTAATAAAATGGCTGTTATTATGATTGGCAATGTTGACGATTGGCAACACTCGTCATTACCTGGCTGCCTGTAATTGGCTTATTACGTTAATAACAGTACTGGCGACATAAATCTATGTTAGTTGTTTGTAACAGAATTATTTCTAGTTTTCTGACTACAAATAATGTAATTTATAGCCCATGAGTACATATTGTTATTGTTTTTAAAGTTCCGCTAGAGTTTATTCACATTTATATTTCACGTTTATTTATATTGAAGTCAGGTAGTCTACGTCACTTCCTACAAAGTTATCTATGGTAAATAAAGTTGGCTAAAAAGAAAGAATCTAAAGCCGTGAAACAAAGTAGCTATTTAAAAAGTTCTGTACGTTTGCGTAGGTCTAAAAATACCTACAGCTATTTTTATGCGCTCAGACAAAAAAGCTAAACCGCCAAAAATTTAAAAAATATACGGGTCGAGTAGATAACTTCTTTGGAAAGTCGGTTAAAATCATAATTTTGATACTCTATTAATTTAAAGATTTACTTATTCTTTTTAAAACACCTTTATTTTTAACAAATATTGCATACACCGTTTAGGCTGGCAACTGCAATCCTATGCCAGAAAAAAAATAAACAAACACTAAAAGGTGTGAGAATATTCATTAATTATTTCTAACTGCGACGCGTGGATCCTAACGTCTTTCCCTCACCCACCCCCACATCGTACGAACACGTGTGTCGGCCATCTTGTCGTGACCTGTCAAACTGTACTAATTAGTTTTATCTCGAATACGGTAAGCTAGTTGAAAGGTTAACTGCACTTTTTATCTGTGGCACAGTTGTTTTATTTCCTTTTTTATCTGTGGGTTCTTCCGCCTTTTGTTTAAGCAATCCAAGGGGACAAAATTATATAAACAATACACTTTTTAGCATAGCATAAAGATACTTCGTCGCCTTGAAATTGAATGAAGCCACAAACGGCTTATTAGTAAGTTATTTTTTTGAATTCTTGACAAATAAAAACATTTTTAGAGAATTTTTTTACGAATAAATAACTAATACTGCGTAATTTACATAATAAATAAATAATTATTTCAAATATTTTAGGGAAATTTTAGCACGGAGACGTGGCAAAACTTTTTTACGCAACTATTTCATTTCTCAAAACTGGGTACATTTTCTTTTTAGGAGTGAGTAATCTTTACTGATCTATGCTTTTTAGTTTAACATTTTAAATTTAAATGTGGAACATATTTTTAATGCGATTCTTTCTTGCAGATAATGTTTAGGAGGGAAATCACTTCGAAATATGGCCACAGATGATCAATGTTGAAAAATAACAACAGATTATTATTAATTTTTACAACGTCAGAAAAATCTATTGTAAATTAATCAGTTTGTTTGTTTGTTTTGCCCAAAGACAGTGATGGTGACAATTTTTTATGGTAGTGTTTTTGTTTTTATATTTTTGTTTTTCATTTTTGTATATATGTAAATTTTGTAAATAAGTTGTTTTATATTTATAGTTAAATTTATTTCTTTTAATTTTTTGTAAGTTTAATTATAATTGTAAATATTTTTCAGTTAATATAATAAATAATTTTTTCATCAGATTAAAAAAAAATCAGTTTGTTAACAAAAAATAGTTGGGTGATGCCATGATAAATCATAATATATTTGTTGCAACTCCAATACAATTTATTACCGAATGATATCGAATGTCACGATTGCATCATTTGTTTTGATTTATATTATTACGCAATGTTTTCGCTAAAAATCGTCGTTGTTACTTTGACACGAAGATATTTCTCAGTGATAAAAAATAATAAGTTTTTTATAATATAGGAGTAGCAGACGAGCGTGCAGGCCATCTGATGGTGAGTGGCTAATGCCGCTCATGGACATCTGTAATCAATCCCAGATTACAGATGTCCACTGCCCCTGAGGACTGAGCTGAAATCACAAAAGTATGTCTTCTTTACCACACCCTTCAAACCAGAACACAGCGTCGCTTAACACTGCTGTTATTAGGCAGAAATAGGTGTGGCGGTGCTGCCGCCGGAGTCGAACCATAAGGGGTTCTGCCAATTTCTTAAATTCTTAAAAAGTCTTCAAAATTTTATGAAGTTACTAATCCGCACTTGGCCAGCTCGACTATGACTGAAAAGAAACATGCTAATCATTGTAACAGAAATAATTAAACTATTATGAAACCCCTATTAAAACTAAAACTAAAACTCAAACTCAAAATTTTGTCAACTCCCAACCCACACTACCCGGTTCTAATTAGACTGGTTAAGCCGGTTCGTTAGGCACATTGTTTATATTACACGCTCATAATTTATTTTTTAGTTACGATTAGTCATCTTGACGCTTGTTTAGTCTGAACCAGCTGTAGCTGGCGTTTTGTTCGTCTAATGTGTTGCATCTTTACTTTATTTTACGTTTTTGAAGAATATTTTAGTAGTTTTAGTGACTTAGAATTTCTTTCGCGGCTTCTTCTCACATCAAATAAAATCAAATCTCATTTATTCAAAATCATTCATTTCAAATTCATTCGGTGAAAAAATCTCCGCGTAGAAATTATTAAACTTATTATTAAATTATTATTTATTTATTAAATTATTAGAAAGTCCTATTTGAAGACTATTTTAGTTTATTTAGTTATATAGACATTTTTTCGCCGCTTCTTCTGAATAGAGAAATTCCGAAGCGGTGGTAGATTGTTGACGTTCGCAAAGAATATACGAATCAATTTTGATAAAATGATATTTGAATTGGAATTATTCACAAAGGTTTTCTACAGGCTTATGATTTCAGATGACAGACGCCGAAACACTCATATAAGCGACACTACTGTTATACGACAGAAATAGGTGTGGCGATGCTATCGAATGCTGTTACATGGCAGAAATAAGTATGGCGGTGATATTGACCGGTGGCAAAAGGCAAAATGAAGTTTAGCAGTGGTATCGAAAACTTTTTTAAGGCAGAAATAGGGAAGGCGGTGGAATCGAATACTATTTTAAGACAGAAACTGATTTGGCGGTGGAATCAACTACTGTTACAAGGTACAAATACGAGTGGCCATAATATCGACTGTTGTTATCAAGTATAATTAGGTAATGCTGTGGTATTGACTGTTATAACAAGATAAAAATAGGTGTGGCGGTGATATCGACTACTGTTAGAGGGCAGAAATAGGAGTGGTGGTGGTATCGACTGCTGTTATTCGGCAGAAATAGGTGTGGCGGCAATATGGACTGCTGTTATACGGCAGAAATAAGCGTGGCGGTACTATCAACTGCTGTTATAAGACAGAAATAGATGTGGCGGTGTTACCCTTAAAGCACAAAAGGTTCCCTCTGGTATTATTCCAAACCTCGTTTGCATTTCTCTGACGCAAGACATGTATACGGAGCTTAAACAAATGACGCACGGCTAAATACAGCCCTTTGAGTTTGGGCCATTGGGTTTATGTGTTCCTTACGTCACAATGTGGTGTAACTGTAACAATGTAACATAGGTTCATGTCTAAAAATAGTGGTCGTTACTGTCCCACTGCTGAGCACTGATTCTGTTGGGTCTCTCCAAAGGTAGAACCGTTTGTGGTTCGTCTCCAGGGGCATCACCGCCACACCTATTTCTGCCTCATAACAGCAGTGTTAAGCGCTACTGTCTTCTGGTTTGAAGGGTGTGGTAAGGGAGACATACTTTTCCGAGGCGTTCCAGCTTAGTCCTCACGGGTAGCGGCGAATCCGTGGCCGACCTCAGGTAGGAATATATATGTAATCTTATCCGGAATTGATTACAGATGTCCATGGACGGCAGTAGCCACTTACCATCAGGTGGACTGCATGCTCGTCTGCTATATTGTAAAAAAGAGTATAAAGAATTAAGTCATAGTCAAGCCAAGCCAAGCCTAGTAAGACTTTGTCGTATAACCACGACGGTCTCACTGATGGGCACGGGTCTCCTCCCAGAATGAGAAAGATTAGACCATAGTCCACTGGCGCTGGTGCTGGCCAAGTGCATATTGCTAGACTTATTTACCTTTGAGAACTTATTTATTTTTCAAATATCTCTAAGGGAAGCAGGTTTCCTAATGAAGCAGACGTGCTACCTCATGGAAAGTGCTCATCACCGCCTATGGACATTTGCAACACCAGAGGAGTCGCCAATGCATCGCCGGCTTTGAAGGAGAGCTCTTTATGCACCTTTTTTATGACTAAAATAATTATTATTTTTATGAATAAGTATGCATGTCTTCATTTACACAGCCAAGCAACATATTTGCGGTTTATATTCCATTTCACAATATCGCATTACTCTACGGTGTGAGTTGTGACTACTCACTTTCAGGTTTAAGACAAAAGAGTGCAAAATGTATGTGCGAAATCTCTTTAAGATCTCAACCATAGGATTGTACCCTTTATTTCTATACACTTAAGAGTGGATTTACTGTGACAAGTTGTGGATATTTTTAGAATCTTTATGAAGGGAATTGAGACGACTTCACAGGATTTCGTTTTAATGGAATTGTGTTCCGTTTTTAAGTTCAATGTCTTGTTAACTGGTTAACTTAATTGATTTATTATACGTTAAATTAATTAACTTTCACTTTTTGAATTAATTTACTTTATATTAGTTTGTTCATTTGGTATGTTTTGTCTATCATCAACAAACCATTACTGTCCCACTGCTGGGCGCGGGTCTCCTCTCATAATGAGAAGGATTAGGCCATAGTCCACCGCGCTGGCCAAGTGCGTATTGGTAGACTTCACACACCTTTGAGACATTTTTTTTCTTTTTTATAAATCTCTCAGGAGTGCAGGTTTCCTCACGATGTTCTCCTTCACCGTTTTGCAAGTGATAATTAATTTATGAATTATGAATCAGACTATAGTTCCTTTATTATGTTTTCAAAAAACTCGACTGCTTTTTTTTATAATATAGGAGTAACAGACGAGCATGCAGTCCACCTGATGGTAAGTGGCTACTGCCGCCCATGAGCATCTGTAGCTCCAGATAGGATTAGATATTCCTACCTGATCGGCCACAGATGCGCCGCTACCCCTGAGGACTAAGCTGGAACGCCTCGGAAAAGTCTGTCTCCCTTACCACACCCTTCAAACCGGAACACAGCAGCGCCTAACACTGCTGTTATTAGGCAGAAATAGGTGTAACGGTGGTGCCGCCGGAGTCGAACCACAAAGGGTTCTACCACCTTAAAAGATAACCTTCCTTTTATTATAGTCGGTAAAATTTACTAACGCAAAGTTGGGCGGTTACCGCTTTACAATATGTCTCGCAAAGCCATTAATATTAAGAGTAATTACTAGTAACTACTAGTAATTACTAGCATGAGACCGGCCATACTTATAATTACCAGTCATAATGAAAGTTACCAGTAATGAACGTGGAAAGTGGTGAATGACCACTTACAGTCATCATTAATTTATCATGTTATTACTAGATTTTTATTTAAGTTAATATGTGTTAATATGGATAATAATGTATACTTTTTACCCGATTGCCAAGGAAGGGTTATGTTTTTCGCGTGTATCTTGTGTTTGTAAATTTGTTTGTTACCTCGTATCTTCGAAAGGGCTGGATGGTTTTCGACAATTAAGGTGTCGTTATAGTCTTAAAAACCCAAGTGTCTATAGATAAGTAGTTGTTGGAAAACAAAAAATAAAATGGCGGATTTTGTGAAAATAGTAATACGTTACTAAAAAAATCGAGTAGGTTATCAAAATAAAAGAAATTAAAAGAGAAATACAAAAATACCTTTATACAAGTTATGCGTTTAATTTTAATTGGGAATTATATATATTTTTTTTTTGGTAATGTAAATGCTATGTTTGTGAGTAACTTTTTTTCCTATTTTTATATAAAACTTTATTTTCAAATTTATTTTAATTAAACATTTTGAAATAATGTTTAAAATAAAAAAAAAATGTAATACATTTCGACAGATAAGTTATCCACCAAATTTTTTTTCTGACCTTTTTACAATTTTTTTATGTTTTTATTTATATATTTTTATACAACATATTTAAACCATGTTACACAAGTATGTATAAACATATTATTTTAAGCAAGTTTAACCACATACACACATGATTCATAAACAAATCTCCCGCTCAGTAAAATCAATATTGGTAAAATCGATTAAGTCCGATTATTTGACGCCTCATCGATATTTATGAGATGATTAATCGATATTCGCTGGGCTTCTGTTGCTTTAAGGTGAGGCACACACTAGGCATTGAATTACTAAAATACCGAAAATAATAATAAATAAAAGATACGTAAATATTTATTCGGATCATTTTTATTTCTATTTTATCATTTTTTTAAATGGCGTTATAACCAAGATGTTTATATAGTATTATATGGGTAAATACAAATAACGGTATAATAAAAATGTTAAAAACACCGTAAAAGCCCTAATTACCTTAAAAATATTGTTCACAGATAATAAAACAACTTTCTTTTATTGAGATGAGACATCAGCAATCGTAAAGTGAACACGCATTTTTAATATCTTATATATCAAGAATGTTATTTAAAAAGAAAAAAATAATGATTTAAAAAGAAACATATAAATTCGTGTTTTTATTATTTTTAATTAAAAGTGAGAAGACTTCTTAGCCAAGGATTCTTTATTCCTTCTTGTTCATTTAAATAAAAAACTAGCTGACCAGACAAACTCTGTACTGCCTCAAAATCTATTTATCAAATATATGTCATATAAAATATAGCCTATGTTACACGTGGATAATGTAGCTTTCGAATGGTGAAAGAATTTTTAAAATCGATCCAGTAGTTTTTGAGCCTATTAATTACAATCAAACAAACAAACAAAGTTTTCCTCTTTATAATATTAGGATAGATATGTGAAATCTTACTTTTTAATACGAGTATTAAAAAATCTAATAGAAATACTAAATAGCCACAAATGTGACCCCAGGCTTACTTTAATATTTATTTTTCCAAGGCTTTTTCGAACCTTAAAATAGCACAATAATATTTTGATATCATTACATATGGCTTGTTCTATTTGTACCGAATATATTTAACTTTAAAAACAAATATTTACTTACACATAATTCCTTTTATATAGCTTACCGAAATAGCTTATTACGTAAAAGTAAACAATAAAGTTATTTACGAGATAAAATAGACACAATCACCAGATAGGTATTTTTTATCATTATCAGCTATTTTATAATGATAAAAAAATGATTAAAAGGTTTTATTGCTTTTTCTCTAATTGTCATCGTCGTCAACCCACTACTGTCCCACTTCTGGGCATGGGTCTCCTCTCAGAATGAGAAGGACTAGGCCATAGTCCACCGCGCTGGCCAAGTGCGTATTGGTAGACTTCACACCCCCAATTTATTTCTGACGATGTTTTCCTATCGCAAGTGATAATTTATGATACGCATATACCTTAGAAAAATCAAAGGTCTGGGATTCGAACTTGGACCTCCCGATTGCTGATATTTTAACCACTAAACCATCGCTACTATTTACACATAGTTATTAAGATATCTTATTTCAGCGAGTCAGTTTCTTAGAAACATGTAATTATTTTACTAAGCGTTTCCTGTTATTATACCCCATACCTACTTATACTGAAGTCTTTTGATAAAATGCCTGTATCATATTACTTATAACATCATAATTAAATATGATTATTTAATTTCATATCATTATTATATTATATTTCAAACATTTCGCCGAAAGATAAAGTTCCATCCATATTTACGAAATTTAAGACATAGAACCTTCCATGTTTCGACTCCGAAGGCACCACCGTCACTCTTATAACAACTTAAATCCAACTTAGTCCTCAGGGGTAGCGGCGTATCTGTGGCCAACCTCAGGTAGGAATATAATCCTATCTCGGATTGATTACAATTGTCCATAGGCGGCAGTAGCCACTTACCATCGGGTGGACTGCATGCTATTCTACTACTCCTATATTATAAAAAAAATATTGTTACTACAATTTATTAAACTGGACTCATAACGGTCCTCCTACGTAAATATATTTTCAAAAAGAGTAGTCCTACGATCCTACTTGGTACACTTAAAAATATGAAGTTTAAGATGGCTTCCCTCAGACTAAGCCCGTGCAAACAAGACGAGAGACCACGCAACGTTTACCCGCCAGTTCAAACATTACGTAACTATGTTATTAATTAGGGTACCCTACTTTTAAAACTCGAAGTAAAGTCGAACTCGTAACTCCAAACCTCTAACTATTTGATTTAAATAAAAAGTTAAAAGTTGCCTCATAACAGCAGTATTAAGCGCATCTGTGATCTGTTTTGAAGGGCGTGGTGAGGGAGACATACTTTTCCGAGGCGTTCCAGCTTAGTCCTCAGGGGTAGCGGCGCGTCTGTTGCCGACCTCAGGTAGAAATATCTAATCCTATCTGGGGTTGATTACAGATGTCCATGGGCGGCAGTAGCCACTTACCATCAGGTGGACTCCATGCTCGTCTGCTACTCCTATATTATAAAAAAAATCGTCCCAGACGTATAAAAATATAAAACTCGATCGTGTCACTTTCTTCGACGTTCAAAGTAGGGGCATCACTTTTATCAGTATTACAAAACTTGCTGATAAGAGCCCCGATAAACTCTTTTATCTCCTTTCTTCCGCGTTGAACAACCGCAAATACACGTAGACTTCGGTTTAGTATGAGATTAGCTTGCGAAAAAGGTTTACTTTTATCTATGGCTCTAAAAATGTGAAGTCTACTAATCCACACTTTGCTAGAGGCGAACTATGGTCTAAATGCCCTATCATTCTGAAGGGAAACCGTCTTAGCAGTGAGACAATGTAAGTAATATAGGAATAGCAGACGAGCATACAGTTCACCTGATGGTAAGAGGCTACTGCTGCCCATGACTACTCAATCAATCCTAGATAGTATTACATTCCTACCTTAGGTCGGCCATAAATGCGTTGCTAAGTAGCTTCTGCCGCCCATGGACCTCTGTAAGCAGCCCCAGAAAGATTCCTACCTGAGATCAACCACAGATGCGCTACCCCTGAGGACTAAGCTGGGACGCCTCGGAAAAGTATGTCTCCCTTACCACACCCTTCAAAACTGAACACAGCAGCGCCTAACACTGCTGTTATTAGGTAGAAATAGGTGTGGCGGTGGTGCCGCCGGAGTCGAACCACAAAGGGTTCTACCACCTTCAAAAACACGCTTTCATAACAGTATAGCATAGATAAGTATAAATATCTCACCGCCTTGTAATTGAAGGAAGCCATTAAATGGCTTACACGCGTGTCAATTCTGTCAGCCGTTTAATGGCTGTCATGGTGTAATTTACGCGGAACAATTCCGACAAGCGCAGTTGAGTGGTGCAATAACACAAAATCGAAGAAAAAGTGCGGAGAAACATCGTTTCCTTCGTAAATGATCTAAAAACTACATTTTTAAATATTTTACAAACACGAAAATAGATGACAGTGACAATTTCAATTGTCAAATTGTCAAATTGGTTACATTTTCTTGTTAGGAGTGAGTAATCTTTACTAATCTAAGCAATATATATTGAAGAATGTTATGAGGTACTTATACAAAACACGCCTGTTACATACTTACCATGTTATCATACGCATCGCGATACTATCAACGTTTATCTAGAAATTCCCTAAGAGCTAGATTTGATTTGAGTGGCAACTGAAGAGAGTAGGCTATTGAACTTCAATATGAAACATTGTAAAGATTTGTCATAATATAGAAGTATCATCATCAACCCATTACTGTCCCACTGCTCAGCACGGGTCTCCTCTCATAATGAGAAGGATTAGGCCATAGTCCACCGCGCTGGCCAAGTGCGAATTGGCAGACTTCACATACCTCTGAGATATTTTTTTTATAAATCTCTCAGGTATGCAGATTTCTTCACGATGTTTTCCTTCACCGTTTAGCAAGTGATAATTAATTTCTAATACACACATAACTTGGAAAAATCAGAGGTGCGTGCCTGGGAATTGAATCTCGGACCCCTCGATCGAGAGGCCAAGTTTCTTAACCACTACGTCATTATAATTCTAAAGGTGCCATAAAAAGATATGTATAGGACGAATGTAATGACGGTATCCTGATTGGTTTTGTATAGATAATCCGTTGCATCGTCAATAAGCCAAAGTGCATCCATAAAGTGAACAATGCATTATGCAATTCTTTTGTTTCACGGTCTAGGTGCGATCAAGGTTAGCTTAGCATTGCAATGAATTACATAAATATTTTAGCAAGAATAGGTAATAAGAATAAAAATAAAAAAAAATCTCAAAGGTATGTGAAGTCTACCAACACTTGGCCAGCGCGGTGGACTATGGCTTAATCCTTCTCATTATGAGAGGAGACTCGAGCCCAGCAGTGTGACAGTAATGGGTTGTTGATGATGATGAATAAAGCCTTTAAATCCGATTCAGTAATTTATGAACATACGTAAGGTTTGAAATCAGAAAGTATTCAACTTAAATGGTTTAGGTTAGGTTGGGTTAGAAGATATAAAGTCGTTTGTTCCAATGTTTGTCAAACATGGATATATTTGGGAATCGTTTGTCTATTCGGGCTCATTCTATAAATAGTCTATGATTTTAACAGGACCTTCATGTCGAAAATGAAGATTTTACGAAGCCTTCCAAAATTTCTTTGAACTTGTTATCTACTCGTAGGTTAACAATAGGTTGATAGACATCATACTTTTGGGAAATTATCGTAAATTTCACGATACTTTTAGTATTAAAGTAAGTGATGATTATTTTGTAATACACACAACTTCGGAAAATAAGAAATACTCTATAGGAAAAACGAGAATGCATATTACTTCCATAGGCAAGCTGGCAAATAAGTTCCCGCCGTTTTTCTTAAAAAAACCAGCGGAGACTTTGTTGCCAGCTTCATATGAATATTAACCTGTTTAGAAATAAGTATGACGGTAGCGCATGATTCTTACAGCAACGGATTGGTACAAAACAGTCATATATTTCGCATGCTTCAAATTTATTTCAGCATTATTGCGTTTGGCGCATAACCAACAAGATGAAAACCAAGGCCACTTCATCTGTTACTCGAATGTAATACAACTGTAAATGCAGCTAGAAATTCTATAATTCATCATCTGTTTAAAGGAATATAAATCAACGTTGCAAATTTAAAGAAAAAGCTATTGTATGGCTATTGTTTAACTCACAAAAATACAGAAAAACTTAATTTGAATACATTAACTTAAAATTAAAATTTAATTGTTAAAAAATGAGTGTTATCAAGTCACCTTTCAACAAACAAATTAATTTAAAATAACATCTTCGTTTACCTAATTGCAGAAGGTAATGTTTTTCGATCGTATATATGTACGAGCTTTTGCTCGCGGCTTCGCTCGCGTTACGACGTAATTCATCCCCTATTTTATCCCCTTGGGGTAGAATTGATCAAAATCCTTTCTTCGCGGATGCCTACGTCATAACATCTATCTGCATGCCAAATTTCAGCCCGATCCGTCCAGTGGTTTGGGCTGTGCGTTGATAGATCACTATGTCAGTCAGTACCTTTGACTTATATATATTTAGATGTATGCATCATGTCTTTGAGTAACAAATTTTGATAAACTTAACCTCTGATATAAAACGTTTAATCGAAAGTTAACAAGAAGATTACAACAGTTAATTTTACGCTTAAAAATGTTATGGCCACTGTAAATTATTTTTACGAGTTTTCCGTTTATAAATCATAGGGATCGTCGAAAACTGGTTTTAATCTACAATGTTATAGGCTCGGATTAGCAACTACATTGGAATGCTGCCTAGCTACATAACATTTAACTATGATACAAGCATAGATACTTATTTATCTGTCTACTTAATAAAACTAACAGATTGAAAAAATACGGTTTAGAGAAAAATATATAAAAGAAGACGTACTTTTTTACCACGCTTTTTTTAATTTGCGTTGTATCTATGTCTGTATGTATGTATGTATGTAACGGAATCTTTGAACTGAGTTTTACCCACTTTGAACGGTCCGATTAATTTAAAATTTTGAACAAGTATCGAGAACCGATGACAATACACGATTTTAATATTTTTATCCGATTCTTCTCATCAGGATCGTCAGGAATCAGGATTAACTTGTGCGATTTTAGCGTGGTTTTTAGTTTTTAAGCTATAATTATTATTATAATATAATGATAGCCATATACTTACTTAAATAACTTTTCCACAATGAAATGCAAACACAAAGCTACTTAACAAGTTTTCCATAATGATATTTAAATAAGATATGTAATGACAACTGAATCACGATCTATGAATCATTCACTCTATTGAATGATGAACGAGTGGATGGCATTGTGTATGAACAAAATTGAGATATCTATTTGTAGTTTAGTATTAAAAAAAGGATTTAAATTATCAAAAGACCACTTCAATTTTTTTAGTTGACTCGGGTAGGGAATGTATTTCGAACGTACGTATGTACGTTTGAAAATCATTGTCTCATTCGCCTACTTTGTATGTATCTATGTATGTATATATGACTTATTATTTAGTACGCTCAAACTCCTTTACAAATATTAACATATTATAATTTATCGTTAGATTCGTCTAAATTATCATAAATAAAGAATTATTATAAAAACAAAACCCTGGCTGCTTCAAAATATAGTCTATGACACACCCACAATTTAGACGAATCCAACGACACCTGATATGTTAAAATCCGTCAGACCATTTGGGCTATAGAGCATGCCAAAGAATGAGACATACACACATACATACATACATACATACAT
The DNA here is from genome assembly GCA_014595695.2 of Epargyreus clarus clarus. NCBI lineage: Eukaryota > Metazoa > Arthropoda > Insecta > Lepidoptera > Hesperiidae > Epargyreus > Epargyreus clarus. Next base: position 1,068,228 of record JACTTY020000019.1, read on the forward strand.
ACACACATACATACATACATACATACATACATACATACATACATACATACATACATACACCCGAAAAACATAACCCTCTCTAATTCGTTAAAAAATTTACACAGATCACATCGAATATTATTTTTTGATATCAATCACTTGAATAAATGATGATTACTTTACAACGAATTGTATTGTAAGTGAAAATTGTTTGTTACGTAACTTATATCAATTAGTAAATGTCCGCCTGCGGATACCGTAGGCTTATTAGCTAATTCTTAAATCATATTAACCTATTGCTTACAAGGTTGAAAGATGTCATTGTTAAACCAAATAAATATTTAATACGTGATTATGGAAATCTAGTGACTCTAATGGCGGATTGCTAGCTTTCAAATGACGATACTCCAGTACATTTAGTATGCGTTTATTTGTACCAAAAAAGTATTCGAATAGGTACTTTTTAGCCTAAAAAATGGTGACTGAAAATATAAAATTATTGAACTTACTTCAGTTATTCTATATCTTACAGGACAAGTTTTCTTACGATGTTTTCCTTCACCGTTTTAGCAAGTGATAATTAATTTCTAATACGCACATAATTTTGAAAAATCAGAGGTGCGTGTCAGGATTTCGAGTTTCTTAACCAGGCTATCACGGCTTATTATCTTACTCTATTTACAGATAATTTAAAAAGTATATACATGCTAAAACATTCTATTTTATTATTCTGTTTAATATACGCAGTTACATTTACACTTTTAATTCGAAAACTTTTTCTTATAATAGTTAGAATATATTCGTACTTAACATCATTTCCCTTGTAAATTCCGATTCCCATACATTTCCAAAACGCTATCAAAATAAAACATTCAAAGTACAAGTCATTATGCGTGCTGATAACCGCTCCCCACCTGTTAGCCTCTTACCCTGCTCGGCAAGTTTCTTTAGGGCTGTAGAATAAGTAGTAAACCGATTCGAAATAATCGATTAAATAATTGTTTTTTCTTATCCAAAATAAATTAAATAAAATATCAATATAAAAATATCAAACCAAAACGAATGCTTTTTACTACAAAATAAATGTAATAAAAAGACGAGTATTGTTTAAACAATCGGCTAATAATATGTTCAATTTCATTTTAAAAAAGTTGTCAATAGTCCCTGAAATTAGACGGCGCAAAAAATCTTCCTTACGAAATTCACTCTCAAATTCATGTTGGCCGACCGCTCATTTAAAATATTCGATCAAACAATCAATTTTAAAAAAAGAATTAAATATCGCTTATTACTATTCTAAAAAAATATTAATAGAAATTAATTATTAAATAAAACTTTTCAATTGTAAAAATCGATTATTTTTTCACATCCCTAGTTTACCTTCAACGGCAAAACCTAATGGATACGGCTTTTTGTGCGTACTTTCTTAAATTAAAATACCGCTTTTTCGTTTTTGTGGCAAAATTGGTCTTTTGGTAAAGGTTGGTTACAGGAATTTTTATGACGATATAAGGATATCGTGATCAACATTTTTGGCGGTAATTTTGGTTCACAAAGTAATTATTGTTACTAATTGCGAAGACAGATATGGTTTCAAATATGTAAAATGGCGGGAACTGTTGAATTCATTTTTTGTGGTGAAATATTTGGGTTACGATTATTATTTACCTTCAGTGGCATTATGTTTAAAAATGTTAAATATATTCGTACTTTTTTCGAAGAAATTCAATGTTTTAGCCTTATGTAAGAATAAATATTAAAAAATATGATAATGCGTAGATATTGAAAGTTTTGTAAAAAGTATAATTGTTAAATTTTTTTACACGTCAAGTTTAAATATTTAATTTAATGAGTACCATTTTCAAAGTAAATCGACATTTATTTTTGTATCACTTTTAACACATTCATTTATCTTTGTTTAGATAAACTAAAATAAGCTTGTACATAAGTTTTCTAACACAAAAATTGGAATTAACTTTTAAATAATATAAAATTCCTATTAAAATACTACTAATAATTAATTAAATTATCATGTCTAATTATCTTTTCATGATAGAAAAACTTGTAATACGGTTATAATTATTTTTATTTCCAAAATCTACCACATCCAATTCTTGTGGTTCCTAGGTATGTAAATAATGTTTTTCGATAAACGCGCCATTAATTAATTGAAGGTTCTTGACCTGAGGCGTGCCTTATTGATTCATGTCTCCCATTTCGCGAACCTAGATTTAGTAGGGGATATCACGAAATCGAAATTCTGGAAATCGAATCGAAACTTCGAATAAACATCTATTATCTGTAAGAGATAGATTGTTATAGTCCGCATAAATGTGCTAGTCCGCTGTGAATATAGAAATGAATCGCGTCGCCATAGCGAATTGTATGACTACACCTGTTCGCAACAACTTCAGAGCGGACTAGCAGTTTGGCGCGGAGTTTAATTACTCGGTTATATTGGCTATTGGTCGCGTTTATATCTACATAGCATTTATTTTTATATCAAGGGAGGTTAGTGTAAAACTAAATCCTAGTGTGGAATCGCAACTCTTGTCCCTCGGCCGCCATTTTGAAAAAGGGGCGCAAATGGTTTTCGCGCTCTATCAGTAAAACTATTCGTCGTGCAAATAAATTGTAAGGACAAAAATGGTCCCAAATTGAATTATCTATAACTTTTATCCTATAACTTTTTGTCATAAAACCAAAAGTAAGAAAGTTAATAAAGATTACTATTAAAATTTGACAACCAATTTCCTTTTACAACTTTTTAAAGTCATTTTACAGAAAAATGACATAAATCATTTTGATAGACCATATCATTATGTACATCTATAATAAACCCCGGATAAGATTACAGTCCCATCTGAGATCGGTCACAAATGAGTTGCTCCCCCTGAGAACTAAGTTGAAACGCCTTCAAACCAGAACACAGCAGCACTTAACTGCTGTTATTAGACAAAAATACGTGTGGCGATAGTTCCTTCATATATTTTTTTTTTTTTTATAATATAAGAGTAGCAGACGAGAATGCAGTCCACCTGATGGTAAGTGGCTACTGCCGCCCATGGACATCTGTAATCAACCCCAGATACGATTAGATATTCCTACCTGAGGTCGGCCACAGATGCGCCGCTACCCCAGAGGACTAAGCTGGAACGCCTCGGAAAAGTCTGTCTCCCTTACCACACCCTTCAAACCGGAACACAGCAGCGCCTAACACTGCTGTTATTAGGTAGAAATGGATGTGGCGGTGGTGCCGCCGTTATGAATTGAAATTCGTTAAGCGTGAGTGGGGCTAAATCCATATCTATAAGCAAAAAATATTCAATATCTTTTCACTTTTGCCTTTCAACCGATTTGCGTTTTTGGTATCTATATTTATTTCATCTTTATGTGCATTTTTTTATTCGAGTCTGATTGATTTTCCAGTAAAAATAGTTGAAAGTGTATTAAAAAGCTGTTATCTTAAAAAAATCTCGGTTTTAAATCAAGACAACAAATATATCTTTCCAGGTCCATGTTAAAAATTCGTTCCAAAATATTAGATTTTTTTACACTTCTCACTCGATGTGAATAACTAATAAAATCATATCCAAAATAGATTGTTACTCCACAAAAAATCAGTAATATAATATGTGAATCCGTTCACGGTTTTTAATCTATGATGCGGAACTCTAAACATGAATAAGCAGGCTTATAGATCTAACGGTGAACTTGATTTCCGGCTGTCATTGGAGGCAATGATTTTGACACCTGTCATGTTGACAGCTAGCTTTGGGCGCCTTTTCACTATTGTCGAGTGCATTTATAATCTGTTCATTTTATTTTACTGTACATATGATTGAAATAGAGTATAGCATTTGATTTATTTTACCATAGAACACGTTATTGTCATATAGTATGGCATTATAAACATTAGATTTAATATTAATTTTCGTAAGTATATTTTTATTCCACACTTTTTATTTTCCAAAATGGATCTACACGATTTTCCAGAATGCAAAAGATATATTTTTAACAGCCTTAAGAATAATTTAACTTGTAATTAGACAGATTAATTTCTTTTTTACTCTAAGAGGAGACACGTGGCGCAGCAATGGCACAATAATTGGTTGACTTTAATGAATATGATCATAATTATGAATATATAATAAGTAAGTACAACCTTAGTGTGACTATATCATTACGTACTCACAATATACGCATAATTACAACTCTCAGCCACACAGACACATGATTAGAGTTATATACAAACTTTCTTAACACATCGATGTACTAATGAGCCAATCTTTGCTTCTTTTACACAACATATCTAAATCAAATATTACGAAACAAATTTTGAATGAAAAACAATAATTGACCAAGTGCCAACCGAACTTGAATACGGTGGGTTCCGTACCATAACATTTTCATTAATTTATTATTTTTCATATTTATCGTCATAACTGCCATTAAGAAAATTAATTGGAAAATTTAAAATATGTACCTATTATTCTGTACAAAGCGAAAAACGCCGAAAAATAGAGATTTCTTGTATGGAGATAGGCGACCCCCATTCATTTTCAAGCTTTTTTTTTATTTTAAGTATTGGTTGTTTTAGTGGCCACCATTATACATATTCTGTATTTTTTTTAATGTCTATCTATTACGGTTCAAGAGATAAGCCCTGAGCCGGACGGGCAGCGGCTTAGTTAGTGCGTTTCTACCCTTTGAGTACGGAACCCTAAAAACCAAGCCTTATTCATTCAAACACACCGCCCTCTCTTCAATCAATCGTCCATTGTCTGTTTCAATAAATTTGGCAACACTGAAACTATTAATTCATACAACAATACCACCCACTACCACCTACACACACACTTGCTTACAATCTTTATCATTGTAATCGATTGAGCTTTTGCTTGGTTTTATTTGGGTTATTTGTTAACTAGCTTTTTCATGTGGCGTGACATAAAATATATTTATTTTTTGCTTGTGGAACACTTTCAAATTTTCAGATACAATATTTTTTTCTACTACCGGATCGGAACGCGACCTCAACTGAGATCCGGTAAGAAAGTCAGTGGGTCTGTCTCTTCTTTTCTTTTTTAATAAACCGTCATGATAAATTGTCATACAACCTACCTATATATTGATTATTGACTTAACAAAGATGATTATGATAATAGTTTTGTTAAGGGAGGAGTGGGGGTCCAAATAATTTGTGTAATAGATTGATGTCAGCGAAAAATAGTTCATCTAGATTGAAATTTGTTGTCACTATATGCTAAAGACCCTCTGGAATAAATAATTTCTGAAATTTATCTAGGAAAAAATGGTTCCATGTTTAGAGATTTTTTATTTTTACGCCTAAGCTATGGTTGTGATCTGGGCGACATAATTATTGGAGACGTTGCAAATTAGTACTCAGATGTAGCAACGCTTTTGACTTCAGATAAGACTTATTTTATCAGGGGTTTTTGACAGATTTCCATGAGTGGCAGTAGCCACTTAAGTACCATCAGGTGGACTGCATCCTCGTTTGCTATTTCAATATAGTAATATATGTAAATCGACGTAATTTGGTACAGTCCGCGCCAAACTGCTAGTCCGCTCTGAAGTTGCTGCGAGCAGGTGTAGTCATACAATTTGCTATGGCGACGCGATTCGTTTCTATATTCAGAGCGGACTAGCAGTTTCAATTTATCCCTAGGCTCAATCTTATGCGTGAAGACACGATTTTCTTCAATAATACTAGTCGCTTAGTTTTTGTTACCATGAAAGTGAATAAATGTTTACTTGTTTACCGAAAAAAGTATATCCACAAAAAGTAGTACTTTTTCAGAAAAGTATATCCACAAAACGTAACTTATTCCGGCCGTCACAGTAAATCAACTAACCACTTTTTGTTGTACTTAAATTGTTTTTATTGTAACAGAAAAGTAGTATTTGGCTAAATAACGGGAAGTAGATTATTGTTATTGATTTTTGAATCGTTTCGATTTTTAAAAGGGTTTTTTTGCTTATTAAATTTGGAAAGATTGTGTAAGCAATAAACGAGCCGCCGACAATAATATAAAGTGGCCATGCACGTTTCTTCACCTAAAGTAGAACAGTAGTCTTAGGTAAAGTTTACGACAAATGCTTAGCTGTTGAAAACTAATTCAAATGTCTAAAGACTAAATTAGAACGTTTAAAGACTAAGTTGGAACGCCTGCAGACTAAATTGGCACGCCCGAAGACTAAGTCAGAACGCTGATAGACTAACTTGGAATGCCTCGTACTAGTGTCACTAGCTCATCAAACCCACAACTTATATTATTATTTAGCGCAAAATCGTAACTAGGAATATTTTATTTTTCGTTGCAATAGTTTTTTCCGACTAATCTAGGTGACCTCGGTGTTTTGTCAATATTTATAGATCGGTCGTGGCCTAGACTGGGTTGGAGCTAGAAATCTATAATTATTTACGGAATTAGTCACCTCCTTGGCGTCGTTCTTCAGGTGATTCTAACTAAAGATTGTATTGTGAAATGAATGTGACAAAAATACTAGCTGCACGCTCGCGGCAACGCTGGCGTTTAATTAAAAATCTTCTTAAAATCGAAATACGTAAAAAGCTATCGTTTTAATTAAACCAAAAAATATTTCATCAAGAAAAAAGGGACCAACCAAATGACTTTTTTTATTAAAATCTTTGTTATAGTCCGCGCCAAACTGCTTGTCCGCTCTGAAGATGTTGCGAGCAGGATCACACAATTTACTATTGCGACGCGATTCATTTCCATATTCAGAGCGGACTAGCAGTTTTACGCGGACTATAAATAATTTGAAATCTGCAGTTCAGAATTTGAAATATCTGACTTTTTTTTCCATTTCTTTCTTCCAGTATTGTCACATCGAAAATTCTAAAAGACGAAAGCATCTGGATATATCTTATGAGTAAGTCATCGTTTTTTTTATCAAAACGTTTCGAACGCCGTATTCGTGTCCAAGAAATATTAGCAATATCAATATCACACATTTGACTTCAAATATATAATATATCGACTTAAATTTATAAAAAAAGGAAACATACCTGAACATTGTGCGACAAAGGCCAACACGAAGAGAGCTATGAAGATCGACAGCCTCCGTAATTCCATGGTGTTGCTATCTTCTTTTTATCACTAAAACGCACTAGTAACACCGAGTGAATATTTTTATCAAAAACTATATAAAAGTTAGGCACTTTCACTTCACTGAAGGCACATTCCTGTCTTCGGATTTCTTAGGCACTTCCGTTATTCTGTAAAAAAAAATTATAATTAGTATATTGTCTGGTTTAGTTTGGATGTATGAAGAAATTATCTTTGTCTTAACACAAATGTCGATACGTTCCAATTTACGTTTACACTTTATATTATATAAAATAATTGTGCATTTTGTGTTGGTTTTAAATGATAATTTTCATGTTCACTTAATGTATTATTGTATTGCAATTTTATACGTTTTTCGAAAAAAAAGTACCTACATATTTTCATAGAATTTCAATTATTATGTACTTAGGATAATATTACGTCATAACTCGTGTTCTAACTTTAATCCTATTATAATAAACTCAGTTTCAGGCGTTGCATTATTATTTCCCTGAAATTTTATACAAAAAAAATGAATTTCAGATATACACGTCATTTTATTTACTTTGATTTACCGAACTTTCTCGAAATTTTATCAAAAAGAATACACAAAAACGGACAAAACTTACACATTGATTACACATATGTATTCATTGACACATATTCATGTAAACATTGTCTCAATTAATTACAAGAGGCCATTTCCAAAACGCTATCTTGCTCCTATTCGACGCCGTAAAGATAGTTGGGTCAACCACTACATGATAAGGCACGCCGGATTGCGAAACATGTATTTACTTACATTACATTTATAGGTCGTATAAAACATTAAATATAATAGTTATTTATTAGTAAGTCGATGAAACCTTCGTAAGGAAATCTTTTTAACTTCTAAAGGTGTCAAGTTTTTTATAAGAAGTAGCAGAGGAGCATAAAGTTCATCTGATGGGAAGTGGCTACTGCCCCATTGGCAGTATTTATCTTCTCTCCCTTCCCATACCTATAATCCATGTCATGGACATCTGTTATCATCTTAATAGAACAGGGATTTTACCTAAAGTCAATAATATATGTATTGTGACTTCTAAGGGTTAAGATGGTCGCTTCATATTATAATTCAAAAAACTCCCAGAAACAGAATGAACTTTACCTGACCGGGGAATGAACTCGAAACCGTAACACGACACCTAACTCGAAATATCCAAATAAAACTTCATATTTAATGAGGAAAATGTATCTTGCTAAATGTCTTCATAGTAAAATAACTTTTTATACGGATGAATTTGTTAGCATAATTATGTTTTTCTACTAAGTAACTAGTTTTAAAAATATTATTTTTGACGCCGAAAATTTTTTACTACTGAAACTAAATATACCTATATTATTTCTGTCTAATAATGAGAAAATATGATAAGCCGTTCAGTAATCGCAAAGTTGCACCCAGTATTCATATTTAGTATACCCAAACTTTGCGTACCAAAGACCGAGTTGTACATTTATTATATAAAGTATTTCTCACTCATTGTTATACAAAACATTGGATAGATTGATTATTAATACTGGGCATATCATTACAACCAACTCTATAATATTAGTACGCACGGCAATACAAGTGACCAAGTGTATCTTACATCTCCCTACCTTGTTAGACATCAAAGGGAGGAAGCCCGCTACATATAAATCTGTTTATTTTTACTCCACATCCCTCAAGCGCGTATTTCCGGGATCGATAGGGATAGATAGGTTATTATTGTATCTGGATGTTTCAATCTGTTCGTTTTTATCCCAAGGAATTGATTTGACGATCTCCGATAGTCTCGTCTCTTTCTAATTGACGATGATGCGTCGTGTATTTTCGTAACCATTTTATTAGTATTGTATATTTGTTTAAATATAAAAGTAGGTATAGATCATAGATTAGTAAAGATACTTCGCCGCCTTGAAATTGAATGAAGCCACAAATGGCTTATTTTAGTAAGTTCTTTTTTTGAATTCTTGACAAATAAAATCATTTTTAGAGAAAACGAATAAATAACTAATTTACGTAATAATTACGTAATGTACGTAAGAAATTAATAATTATTTCAAATATTTTAGGGATATTTTAGCACGGAGACGTGGCAAAACTTTTTTACGCAACTATTTCAATTGTCAAAACTGGGTACATTTTCTTGTTAGGCGTGAGTAATCTTTACTAATCTATGGTATAGGTAGAAATAAACAATAAAAATGAGTTAAAAATTTATAAAACTAATCCCACTTCGAATCTACGATAATTGGTGTAATATAGAAGTCTACGAGCATGCAGACCACCTAAAGGTAAGTGGCTACTGCCGCGCATGGACATCTATAATCAACCCCAGATAAGATTAAAGTCCTTAAGATCAGCGACAGATGTGTTGACCGTTAAGGACTAAGCTGGAATGCTTCGGAAAAATAATTCTCCCTTACCACACCCTTCAAGCCAGAACACAGCAGCGCTTAACACTGCTGTTCTTAGCAGAAATAGGTGTGGCGCTGGTGCCGGTGGCGAGCCCATATTACCTATCTACAATCCAAAGTCTATTCCGGCTTCCCGGATTTAAAAACATCCTAGATCGAATTCACTATTCGAATATAATTCGAGTATTGAATGTTTTTTACACTAATAGCCTTATAATATATTTTAGTTAAACAAGTCCTTATATTATTGATCATTTATCGATTTATGACTATAATAGTAGAGCACAGTTAAATAATTATGCATTCCGATCCAAAGCAGTAAATTAATAAATTCCGGCCTAATTAATTGATTGAATAGTGTTAAGATGAACGCACACTGTTGACTTTTCGGTTCAAATTTGTTTTTACTACTTTTATTAGATTTGTAAGTACTAGGTACTTTTGTTACCTACTTTCATGTTATTTAGAATATATAGGCACGACAAAATATATAAATTTTATTAAACATAATAAATAATAATAAATGCATAAATTTGGACATAAATATATTATTGCATTCAAAATAACTTTACGTTTACACTTTTAAGATGTACTAGTAAAAGAAGCCTACAAGTAGGAATGTATAAAAAAATTGTTCGCCAAATATTTCCACGTTTTTAAGTGACATAATGTTGCATACAATTTTATAAAAATAAAACAGATTCATACAAAACATCGCCAGACAATTTAGTCTATTCCGTTTTACACTTTCGAGTTTTGTCACTGATGTGCGTTCGGTCTTAGTCAATTTAAACTTTATAAGCATTATATCAAGTTAATCGTTATAAAGTTTTGATAACTTTCACACTCACATGGAATTTGTACAACTCTTAAACCGTTAGTTATAATATAAAAGTTAATTGTAGACAAACTCTTCAGTAATTTAAAACTGATTGTAATTTATGACTGACCTAACCTGAGTCCTGACTAACCTAAATCATTGATTTGTATTCGTATAATCAAACATATTAACATCCTAACTAATATTATAAATACGAATGTGAGTTTGTTTCTTTGTTTGCGACACTTTCACGCTTTAACTACATATCCGATTGTAATGATATTTTATACCTACACACGTTGTTAGGGGTTCAGAACCTTTTAACCACCCTTCCAGCGAAACGCACGCTAGAAGTAGACGGTGGTACAATCCGCGCCAAACTTCTAGTCCGCTCTGAAGTTGTTGCGCGTAGGTGTCAGAGAGCCAAAGTGGTTAAATACAGCCACAAGCATATACTCCGTAGCAACAGTAAGAGCACACTAACGCAGCTATGTATCCGCGGGCGAGAGCAACGGAAGGTGCGGGGGGCCCGAGCTCTCTTCGTTCCGCTGATATCTACAATTTGCTGTTGCGCCGCGATTCGCTTCTATATTCAGACCGGACTAGAAGATAGGCGCGGACTCTACTGTTCAACCTTAAATGTTAAGTTTAATCTAAACCGTTCCCTAATTAGGTTATTAACCTTGGATTTTGAAACGTTCAAGGTACGAGTACAAAGGGTCTTCAAGAACAAAGCCGTATTAACAAGTACTGGCTATCAAAGGTAATCGTGACCTTTTATTACTGTAGGGTCAACATCTTTGGAAAAAAATCAAGACATTTTATTTCAATTTTTGAAACTTAAAATTCGGATATTTTTTGTGAAAGTTAGTGTGTAATTTTTTAAGACATATTCTATTATTACCAGCCAGAAAGTCAAATATAAATGATCATAGTGCTTGCTTCAACATTAGCATATTGTCAAATAAACTTTGTACTCATATTTAACTCTCTTAGGGGTAGAATATCAAAAATCACAAGATGAACCTGTTATGATTAGTCAGCCAATGAGGGAGTGAGAATCCTTTCGCTTTTCGTCATTAACCCATTACTGTCTCATTGATGGCCTAGTCTCTTCTCAGAATGAGAAGAAATAGGCCGTAGTCTATCGAGCTGGCCAAGTGCGTATTGATAGACTTCGCATACTTTCGACATTTTAAGCTATTGCATAGCTTCTATCGCGGGCCTTGAGCGTGGAGACCGAATCCAGAAATTCCGTAACGAAAAAACCTAACACCCCCCACTCCGACCGGCACAGCGGTGATACTTTTTAGTAGCGATCTGTGCGCCCCGGGGCGCACACACCAGTTGACGGGTTAATGACTTTTTGCATACTGCATAAATAAAATAAATATATAATTGTAATTGCATAAGTTGATAAAAAAATGCTATGCAATAGCTTTACCGCGGCGGTCTCCGAGTGCCACACGTATTTTTTTTTCTAATAAACGTCCCAGGTATGCAGGTTTCCTCACGATGTTTTCCTTTACCGTTAAAACATGTTATAATTAATTAAATTCTAATATGCAGATAAATTTGAAAAATCGGAGGTGCCTAGGATTTGAACTTCGGACCCTCGATCAAGAAGCCGAGTTACAACCAGGCTATCACTGCATCTTTCGCTTCAAATCAAATCAAATCATTTTTTTTTATTCAAAATAGTTTCTTTACAGAGCACTTTTTGAATGTCAATACAACTACCACCACTTCACAAGGTGTTTCGTTATGGAGAAGAAAATTATTAGAGGAAGAATTAAAAGAAGACGATATTAGATTAGATTGATTAAATAAACAAGGACTATTCCGTAAAATCTCGTATTTGTGGTCACCCTAGTTACCCAACCAACCGCGGAACACACCTAGACCTTGTAACAATGTCAATAGAGCCAATTAGCGTGTGATATCGTATGGATCATCCTGCGAGCTTGTGGAGATTTATAGCTCGGTACAATAGGTAGAACCCTTTGTGGTTCGATACCGGCGGCACCACCGCCACACCTATTTCTGTTATAACACCAGTGTTAAGCGCTGCTGTGTTCTGGTTAGAAGGGTGTCGTTAGGTGCGATGGGTATACTTATCACAGGCGTTCCAAAAGTTCAGAGGTAGGACCGCATATGTGACCGATCTCAGGTATAGTCATCGCCAAACCGCTAGTCCGCTCTGAAGTTGTTGCGAGCAGGTGTAGTCATACAATTTGCTATGGCGACGCGATTCATTTCTATATTCAGAGCGGACTAGCAGTTTTAGGCGGACTATACGTCGATTACAGGAGTCTATGAGCGACAATGATCATTCAATCAATGATCAATGATCATTACCCATCAGTGTAATAAACGTAAACTAAATACAGTGTGATCTTTTAAACAAGTAAATACATTTTATATAAATAATTAAGATAAGTCTTGTTTATTAGTTATATTAGTCATTATCAAGAACGTTACCCAAGAAGCCAAACAAACTTGAGATACAAATATTTACTAACTGATACAGATATGATATTGATAACGGATATAATCAACACCTTTCATTGATGAAGAGTAAATGGTAACATGTCGTTTCATAATAATGTATGTTTTATAATTAATTAATAATAAATATTTTTTTTAAATAAACTACACTTACAAGCCCACACTAGCATTATCTGTATCGTGGGTGCAATGGACAGGCACAGGGACAAATACAACACCCAGACCCAGAAACAGAAGCCTAAATTCAACATTTAGATTTCTGTTTGGCCGGGGATCGAACTCAGTACCCTCTGCGCGTCAGACTAGTATGGTGACCACTCCACCACGCTGGTCGAATTTATTAGTAGATAGGTATTTGTTTCATATGCAGGCATAGATTAGTAAAGATTACTCACTCCTAACAAGAAAATGTACCCAGTTTTGAGAATTGAAATAGTTGCGTAAAAAAGTTTTGCCACGTCTCCGTGCTGAAATGTCCCTAAAATATTTGAAAAAAATATTTATTTCTCATGTACATTACGCAGTATTAGTTATTTATTCGTAATTTTTTTCTAAAAATGTTTTTATTTGTCAAGAATTCAAAAAAAGAATTCTTGACAAATAAAAAGCCGACAAATAAAATTACTAATAAGCCGTTTGTGGCTTCATTCAATTTCAAGGCGGCGAACTATCTTTATTAATCTATCTATGAAGGCATACTTTTCCGAGGCGTTCCAGCTTAGGTTATACCAGTTGATTACACATCTCCTTGGGCAGTAATAAAAAAAAAACACTTACCATCATGAAAACTGCAATTTCGTTTACTTCACACGAAAAATGTGGGGAGATCGGTACTCCAAAAAAAAAATACAAATATAGAAAATAAAATTAAAATTTCAACCAATCATCATGATTCGTGACACGAATTCTCACAAGTATCCGAAATGTCTTACAATACCACTAATTTATAAGGGTGTGGTATCACTTTATTACTTGGGGTAGGAACCCATAAATTCATTTATGAGTTGCAAGGCTCGTTATTTTTTATCAACTTCCCAATGGTATTGTGCGTAGGTACTTTGTTATATTAAGAATATTGAATGAAATATACGATTTATTGTTAAATTTCAACGCAATTTTCATTACTTCAACATTATTGAACGGACGACAATCGATTTTATTGTTAAATTTGAACGCAATTTTAATTACTTCGATAATATTGAACAAACGAAAATCGATTATATTGTTAAATTTGAACGCAATTTTAATTTCTTCGAAAATATTGAACAGACGAAAATCGATTTTATTGATAAATTTGAACGCAATTTTAATTACTTTGAAAATTCTAAACGGACGAAAATCGATTTTATTGTTAAATTTGAACGCAGGCATAATTAATTCTTGTATCTAACGCCAGATGGTGTTATTTACAATTCTTAAAGATTCTAAAATTAGAAAATTATAATTGAACGTAACCATAATTACTACTACTTAATTGTGTTAAGTGTAGCGGTAACATCGTGAGAACTTATAAGCTTAAAAGTTCTTCGCAAAATTGGTCTTGAACTTGAAGGTCTGGTAATTCTACAATTTCAAAAATTTCAACAAGGCAGGCATAATCACTACGTCGTTTTCTACCTTTTAACAGCAGTGTACACAGATAAGTATAGATATCTCTCCGCCTGGTAATTAAAGCCATTAAATGGCTTCAACGGCTGACAATTCTGTCAGCCATTTAATGGCTGTCATGGTGTGATTTAGGCTGAACAATGCCGACATGCGCAGTTAGTTGATGGAAAAAGACGAAATCGAAGAAAAAGTGCGGAGAAATACCGTTTCATTCGTAAATGCTCTAAAAACTGCATTTTTTAAATACTTTTCATAGACGAAAATATATGACAGTGACGATTTCAATTGTCAAAACTGCTTACGTTTTCTTGTTAGGAGTGAGTAATCTTTACTAATCTATGGTTTCAACAATATTATTAAAATTTCATTCGTCTATCCTTCTCCCACAAAAGCCATTGCCACCACACCAACTAACCAATAACCGAATCACACATATTTGTTTAACAATTCACACTTCTACTCAAGGATTTGGGTGCTGACAAGGTTACACAAACGTTGCTCTAAATCTTATATGAATTATTTAAAGTTTTGCTAAATATTTAGAATTAAATGCTTTGGCGAGGGATATTCAGTGATTAAGAAATTAAATTAGCTGTTGACACATTACTCTTAAGCAGTGATAGCCTAACTTGATCGAGGAGTACGAGGTTCAAATCCCAGGCACTGATATCAAAGCTGTGTGCGTTTTACAAATTATTCGGCAATTGCTAAAACGGAAAATATCGTGAGGAAATCTAGTTTGCTGAAAGATCTCAAAAAAATAAAAAAGTTCTTAAAGATATGTGAAGTCCTTCTCATACTGAGAGGAGACCCGTGCCCAGTGGGGCAGTAATGGATTGTCAACGACCCATTACTGTCGTAATGCTGGAAGTATTTTTCTATGAGCATGCAGTCCACCTGATGGTAAGTAACAACTGCCGCTCATGGACATCTATTATCAACTTTAGATACGATTAGATTCCTACCTGAGGTAAGCCACAGATGTGACCCTACCCCTGAGGCCAAGCTAGAATGCCTCGGAATAGAATTTCGTCCTTACCACGCTTTCTTCTCTCTCTTGTTTTAGAAAAATCAATTAGGGTTCCATGCAATAACATTAAAACCCCCGAGTAGATATTTACTTTCAAACGCAAGTAAAACGGCTGGACACAACTCGTGTTAGCTCAAATTATGATGAAATACGGGACGGGTCAGTGGGACTTTCTGATATAATATCGAGATAAAGTGCTTTCAACAAAGATTTATTGAATTCGAACATTTTATCGACAATTTACGAGACACAGAAAGATAGGATGGATATTAGACAAAATGGCGCTTATTATTTAGAATTTGTTTTTGGTTCAATAGTTTAATACTCGTTATTGATAAACTATCCAATGTTTGCCAATCAAAGATCAAAATTTGACAATTCCTTATTTTTATTAGTCAATAGTCAATAGTCAAAGTCGTTATTAGTCAAAGACAATTCAAAGTCAAAATATTTACAAAGTAACGCCACATAAACTACTTTTTGAAAGTCAAATAATATTACAATGTTTTGCTTATTTTAAACATTAGATTTCATTAACATTTGAAAAGTACTTCATAATACACATTGCCAATTTTCGATTTTTAACATTTGAGGATTAGACTATAAAGAAATTGTCCAACGTCGATCTTCAGCAAAAACATTGGATAGATCGATTATTAATAACGGGCATTAGTGTGATAATCTTGACAGTCACCATTGTCCACACTACAACCTGTCTATTTTAATCTCTCTGTAATCAGACTTAATGTTTTGCCTTTGTGTTTTACTATTCTATAATTTTATTGATTTCCAACAGAATACCATAAACACCAAATACTAGGTACCCACACACCTAAGAACGTTAAAAATAAACAAAATAGGGGTGTACCGTACATTCCGAACACTAGAATAGATGTCCGGTTTTAGCGGCACTTGCGCTTGCTAGCCGCATTCGATATCATTTCTCAGAAAGTGTTGGCACGTTGCAATCTGCTTATGAGTTTTGAATATATTCTATACTAGCTGACCCGGCAAACTTTGTACCGCCTCAAAATCTATTTATCAAATATATTTCATATAAAATATAGCCTATGTTACTCGTGGATAACGTAGCTTTCGAATGGTGAAAGAATTTTTAAAATCGGTCCAGTAGTTTTTGAGCCTATTCATTACAAACAAACAATCAAAGCTTTCCTCTTTATAATATTAGTGTAGATTTGAAGGTGATAGAACCCTCTGTGGTTCGACTCCGGTAGCACCAGCGCTATTACTATTCCTGCCTTATAATAGCAATGTTAAGCGCTGCTGTGTTCTGGTTAGACGGGTAAGAGAACATGCTTTTCTGAGATATTCCACCTTAATCCTCAGGGGTGGCGGCGCACCTGTGCCCGATCTCAGGTCAAAATCTAATTTTAACTGGGGTTGATTTGTATGTACCTAGGGAGGGAGAATGTACCTAGGTAGGTGTGGTAAGGGAGACATACTTTTCCGAGACATTCCAGCTAATTTCTCAGGAGTAGGACGCATCTGTGCCCGACCTCAGGTAGGAATATGTAATCCTATCCAGGATTTATTACAGACGCCCATGAGCGACAGTGCCATACCATCACGAAGACTGCTCTACTTCTATACTAAAATACCCAGTCAAACAATGTTGACATTGCACAACCAAGAACCATACTAAAGTGCCTCTCCCTATCAGAATATTTGCACGAACATAAAATCGATAGCATATCAGTTACGTCAATGTTAGCACAACGACACAGCTGGTAAAGCAATATTGCCAGGTGATTATTTTGTAGGCATTTGCTAAGAGAATTAATATAACAAAACACGTGACTGCTTAAGAATAGCTATGTCACAACCACAATTTAGATGAATCCAACGACACCTCATTCGGATGTCATTTTTTTTTTTTTTTTTTATAATATAGGAGTAGCAGACGAGCATGCAGTCCACCTAATGGTAAGTGGCTACTGCCGCCCATGGACATCTGTAATTAACCCCAGATAGGATTAGATATTCCTAACTGAGGTCGGCCACAGATGCGCCGCTACCCCTGAGGACTAAGCTGGAACGCCTCAGAAAAGTCTGTCTCCCTTACCACACCCTTCAAACCGGAACACAGCAGCGCTCAACACTGCTGTTATTACGCAGAAATAGGTGTGGCGGTGGTGCCGCCGGAGTCGAACCACAAAGGGTTCTACCACCTTCAAAAGTTATAATATGGAGTAGTAAGTATGCAGTCCATATGATGATAAGTGATAACAGACGCTCATGGAATCTGTAATCAACTTCAGGTAGGATTAAAACCCTGTCAGAAGTCAGCCATAGATGCGTTGCTACCCCTGAGAACTAAGTTGGAAACCTCGCAAATGTCTCTCCTTTACAACACTCTTCAAACCAGTACTCTTAGTATGAGTTTTTACGTTTTTACAAAAATGTCTGATTTGGATTTGTTTACGTATTTGCCCATATATTTCCAATCAGCGCTCCTAGCGGACTGTCAGAAGTGATTGGAAATGTATGGGAAATACGTAAACAAATACATAAACAGTCATTTTTGTAAAAACAAAATCTCATTCTAAGGGTCCAGAACACTGCAGGGCTTAACAGTATTCAAGACAGAAATAGGTGTGGCGATGGTACCTCCGAAATCAAATCACGGAGTTTTATCATCTTCAAACTGCATGCTCTTTTGCTACATACCTTTCATAAAAAACTTCAACAGGAAAATTCTACCCATATTGTCTATAAGTTAGTTCAACTCAAGATAAAAAACAAAAACTCCAACTGCATATTGCATCTTCCGTCGCTCTTATTAAAAAATCACAAGTCATTCCAAATAAACAATTAAAGTTGGCATAACCACTTTCCATAGACAAGTTCAGGGTCATCCGTTAAAAAAATGTCTGCTATCTATGATACATAAAATGGCCGAACATGAATGGCGTTGAAGACTGAAACCGGTTTAGAACCCGCTCGAGTCAATTGCGAATTGACGTTTAGCAATAAAGCAATGCGTTTTTTTATATAATCGAGTTTTTATAGCCTATAACAAGTCATGAGTTTATAATCTGTGTAAGGGCTAAGACTTAAGACAAGACACGACGTCGCATTGTGACACTACGACACGACGTCGTGTGACGTTGCGATGTCGTGTCGGAGATATTGACGACATGCATCGTAAAAAATCACGATGTCCAGAAAATGGACGACAGCTTGGGAGACCTAACCCATTTTTTTGCGGGAACATTTAAGCGCATTCCACTAAACGACCATTAGTAATATGATCCCATTTAGTATAATATTGGCACGAATTAGGACTCTTTTCTTTAAGATTACCAACTTATGAGACAAAAATACTTTTTCTAAATTTGAAAATTGCATACCATTTCATGTCATTATGCCAATATTCTATATTTTTACCATGCTTTTATTAGCTTGACCTATATGTACACATGTATGTACTGGAATCTTTGAACTCGATTTTTACCCACTTTGGACGGTTCGATTAATTAAAAAAAATTAACACTTATCAAGAACCCATGACAATACACGATTTTAATAATTTTATTCCATTCATCTCATTAGGATCGTCAGGAATAAGGATTAACGAATTTCCTTGTGCGATTTTAGCGTGGTTTTTAGTTTTTAAACTATAATTATTAATCTGTATCCTAACCTATGACAC
This sequence comes from Epargyreus clarus clarus, assembly GCA_014595695.2. NCBI lineage: Eukaryota > Metazoa > Arthropoda > Insecta > Lepidoptera > Hesperiidae > Epargyreus > Epargyreus clarus. The sequence continues at coordinate 1,087,385 of JACTTY020000019.1, forward strand.
TGTTAAAAAATACAGATAACAATTATTTAGTCTATGGTCTCTATGGTATTGTAATATCGATCTGGCTAGCGTAAACCTCGTCCACTCAAACCGGTCTCAAAACATGTTCTGACTCAATTCGCAGCCGCCATGATGTTATATTAACAGTTATGTTAATTCCATCCGGAAATTATGCATGGTTTCATTCTTTTGAAGTTTTTTGTTAAGTAGATTGAATTTTATTTGCATACAGGTTTAATCGAGAATCGAAAGTATTGAATACTTTTCCCCTTTTTTAATAAATGAGTAGGGAACGAGCATACAGTCCATTTGATGATGAGAAACTACTGCCGCCCATGGACATCTGTAATCAATCCTAGATACAATTAAGGTCCTAGCTAAGGTCGACCAGAAGCGTCGGTACCCCTGAGGACTAAGTTGGTATGCCTCGGTATGTCTCCTTTACCATACCCTTCGAACCAGAACACAGCAGCGCTTAACACTGCTGTTATTAGCAGAAATAGGTGTGGCGGAGGTGCTGCCGGAATCGAACTACACAGGGTTCTTCCATCTTCCAAAAATAATCTCATTGTCTTCAGAAATATCCCGTTACCAAATAAGTCTCGGAATGTGTGATAATTACACAAATACATAAGTAAATCATATCTATTATGTGTGTGTAAAAACAAGTATGTTTTACATACATAATTCTATGGATAATAGTATAAATACTTTGTAAATTATCAATACTACGTGGCAGTATGCAAGACAAATTCTTTGCCGATAAAACACGCTTTCCCGCCAATTGCTGTAAAAAATGGCCGACAATCGATTCGATGTAATTAGCACAACTGAACCTCCATTCATTTATTTTCCTTTGCAAACTAAAACGTGTTAATCGTTACAATTAAAATAAACACACGTTGCGATAGTAGAAAAATATGATAATAATTGCGTGTTTTTAGTTTACCGCGAGTTTTAACCAACCGAAAGACGTTAATTGATGTCAGTATTATGACATAGATGTACAAAAATCATAGATTAGTAAAGATTACTCACTCCTAACAAGAAGATGTACCCAGTTTTGAGAATTGAAATAGTTGCGTAAAAAAATTTGCCATGTCCACGTGCTAAAATGTCCCTAAAATATTTGAAATAATTATTTATTTATTACGTAAATTACGTAATTATTACGTAAATTAGTTATTTATTCGTAAATTTTCTCTAAAAATGTTTTTATTTGTCAAGAATTCAAAAAAAGAACTTACTAAAATAAGCCATTTGTGGCTTCATTCAATTTCAAGACGGCGAAGTATCTTTACTAATCTATGGTTTTTAGTTTACCGCGAGTTTTAACCAACCGAAAGGCGTTAATTGATGTCAGTATTATGACATAGATATACAATAATAACTAAAAATATATTTATTACGCTTATTCTGAAGAGAAACTACATTTAATTAAATCGATTTGAATTATAAGAAGATTTTGTGATGTTCTAATAAATATAGTTCAAAAAACTAAAAAACACGATTTTATAATAAAATCAATTAAAAAGTAGAAAATAATTTTCAATCTAAGAATCAATTAAGGAACAGTAAATAGTATAATTGTGGAAAAAGTGTGGGGCGCTTTTCGAACCTGATAAATGGAGCACATACATACATACAACCAAAGCTAATAAAAGAGTGCTAAAAATAAGTTATCTTTGCGTAAGAAATAGTTAAAGGATGTATTTACTTATGGGCAGGAAAGGTCATAAATTATTAAATATTCATTATAATTAATAATAAATTAAGCGTTCTCGCAAGAATTTCTGGATAAAATAATAACTACATATATAAAAACACTCTTACATAGAAATGCAAAGTTATGTAAAAAAATCAACTCATTTACTTCGTTTTAAGTTTTGGGGATACAAAATACTAAAACTGAATTTCTAAAGATTTATTATTTTATAAATTGATATTTAGTACGATACTCCGTCAACCCTTTACTCGCTGAGGTCATAAAAGAAGCTGTAATGTGTCAACATTACCTGCAACTTTCTCCAAATTAACCGTTCGAACGCTTTCTACCGTTCAACGACTTGGTAACCGAATTTGGCAAACATTTTTTGTTTATGACAAGTGTCTTCACTCTTCAGTATTATTGATTTAGTTATATATGAGGCTGCTTACCTAGTAGCCTTTAGAGCAAAAATATTAAATATACCATATTTTTACAGTAGATATAGTCATCGCCAAACTGCTAGTCCGCTCTGAAGTTGTTGCGAGCAGGTGTAGTCATGCAATTTGCTATGGCAACGCGATTCGTTTCTATATTCAGAGCGGACTAGCAGTTATACGCGAACTATAGTATATTCGTAAATACCTACGTGACTATTTATTAATTGAAGAGATATAATAAGATTTAACATGATTTTAAATTATTTTTTAAGTAATTTGATCTTTGAAATTATCATCGTAATTTTTATAAAATTAACTGAAATTAACTGCAAGATAAAAATATTATAAATTCCGAGAGACTTTGGTACGTTCTCTTTCTTAGATCACAAACATTTGATATTGAATTTAAAAAAACGGCGAGAACTTAGTTGCCAATGTAATATTTGAAATAATAAGGTGCACATAGACAGCATTGAACATTTAACATTATACATCATTTAAAAGTGTAAATGATGAGTTCATACTCCTTTAGTTTTTAGCAGTATTATATGAAACATTCCAGCTTAATCCTCAAGAATAACAACGTTATAACGCAACATCTAAAAACATATACCTACTATGATTAATATTTTTATTATTACTCACTGTGCATAATTGTTAAAAATATTATCCGTGAAACCTTGATCATTGCAATAATAAATATTATACATTATAAATAAACATGGAACTAGCTGGTATAGATAAAAATACATGCAACTATTAGATAAATAAAATTGTCTGTGTGTATTCTAAAACTAGCAAATTTGTACCGCCTCAAAATCTATTTATCAAATATATTTCATATAAAATATAGCCTATGTTACTCCTGGATAATGTAGCTTTCGAATGGTGAAAGAATTTTTAAAATCGGTCCAGTAGTTTTTGAGGCTATTCATTACAAACAAACATACAAAAGATTTCTTCTTTATAATATTAGTGTAGATAACTTGTTTTTCAAAGTAATTGCTATTCAAACGTGTATTACCAGTTTTTTATCTTTTTTTAGAAATATCTTAAGTTTAAACTAATATTATGGTAAATAATACCATAATTTAATTTTTACGTATTTAAATTGATATAAATAGTACAAGAATAACGCAATACTATTATTATGTGGAATGCAAATAAATTATTATTATGTAAAAAAAATATCTTATCTTAAGGAAAAAATTCAAAACTATATTATTTCCGTATAAAGATATGATATTATGTCAATTATACATATACGCTACCATGATGTAATAAAAATAATAATTGTATTACTATTTTTAGGTTCTAATTTATATTCTATGCACGATTTTCCTTATATTTTTTTGAAAAACGAATTCTTATATAAAGTATACTTGTTGAAGATCCAAATATTAGAGCTCTTAAACTTTCCTGATCCAAATTATTCCAGCTTATTTCCACAGGGATATCATCTGTGGTCGACGTCAGGTAAGAATCTAATCTAATCTGGAGTTACAAGGTAGTAGAACCCTTTGTTGTTCGTTGAGGCGGCACCACCGCCTCACCTATTTCTGCCTCATAACAGCAGTGTTATGAGGCAGAGTTATGAGACATACTTTTCCGAGGCGTTCCAGCTTAGTCCTCAGGAGTAGCGGCGCATAATAGCCGACCTCAGGTAGAAATCTAATCTAATCTGGGGTTGGTTACTCCATGGGCCGCAGTAGCCACTTACCATCAAGTGGATTGCATGCTCGTCTGCATCCAATAATATAAAAATACATTTTGAACAAATAAGCGGTAAAATCGAACATAGATACGAGATAAACAATAATGGCATGTGTTTACTGATAAATGATATTGACACGGTGTCTTATCACTTGATAGTTGAATACTAAATATTGTACTACGATTGTAAATTGTATACAGGCTTAGTACTGACGTCAAAAACGATTTAATATCCATACAAGTGTAATATACAGACATGTTTTTAAGAAGATTGAAGTGATGAGCATGCAGTCCACCTGATTTGTAGCTCCCTGTCGTATTGTCCCTGTAGTTCCGGGACTAGAATAGGGCTACGGTATCCCCTGCCTGTCGTAGGAGGCGACTAAAAGGGGGCTTCCCGGGTTGCGGGTGGCAAGAGTGGGAGCTCGAACCGTCCAGCAAGCAACCCCGGGAAGGACGACGGTATGTGTGGTCGCATACCGTCGTAAACACCAGATGGTGTGGGAGGAGCGAAATCTGCTCCCCCAGGGTAGAGCCCGTTAGGCATCGCGCTTGGAGGGCTCCGGTTGTGTTCCGTTGGAGATCCCGGAGTTCTCCAACAAGCGTTGAGGACGGCCACCGGGGGGGGTTTTAGTGCGGTAAAAATCCCACATAACCGTCGTCGCTCCTACGTCGTCGGGTACCTTTTGAAGGTTTCCCCCTCGAAGAAAAAAATAAAAAAAGACGTCCCTGCCGTATGGACATTTGTAACTCATTTCATATAGAAGGATTCTATCTAAAGTCCATTACAGGTGCATTAGTCCTCAGGAGTGGCTCCTGAGGGCTAAGATAGTCGCCTATGCAAGTCTGCTGGCATGCACATCATCCCACCGAAACGCACTAATTGCTTCTTTGTAAAGATAGGTAAGGCAGTGGTACCTCTTTGCTTAAACTATTTTATAATATTGAAGTAACATACGACCATGCAGTCCATCTGATGATAAGTGACTACTGCCATGAACATCTGTAATGAAACCCCGATAAGAGTAGAATCCTACCTGAGGTTAGCCACAGATGCTATCACTGAGGATCAAGTTGGAAAGTCGGATAAGTATGTCTCCCTAACCCTCCAAACCAGAATACATCAGCGCTTCACATTTATTAGGCAGAAATAGGTGTGGCAGTGGTGGCACAAAGTTTCTACTGATTCCACTATTTTTCAAAATGTTTTATTTTATTGATGTGAAACATCTATAGCCGCACGTAAAACCGATTTCTGGCGTGGCGACGCATGCCGTGGCGACGCTATACCACGCTATACGATGGTATATATATACAGTCTATATGCAGTAGTGTATACGGTGTGGCGACGCGTCGCCATGCGCAATCGACTGTGCGATTCTCTCTATGACATATTTAGTTCCTATCACAATATGTTCTTTTCTGCATATTACTTTTACAAAATAATGTCGATGTTTCACATCTGCCAGGCGTCCCGTGACGGCTCACATTTTATAACACTGTTGATATAAGGCAGAAGTAAATATGGCGGTAGTGCTTTCAAAGTCGACTCTCAGATACTTCCTTGCAAAATTATGCATAAAATTTGTATTAAAGATTCGACTACACGCCTCGTGTATTAATGAAAGTTTAATAAAGGATTCGCTTAGCATATAATTAGATATTATTTTTAACACACAGCTGTCAACCGTGGGATATTAACCTTGAAATTTGATACAAAAAGACATTTAGCAAACATTAGGGGCTCGAACAATAGAGGATGCGTTTGATAAAAAATAAAGGTGTTAGAAATATTGAAGGGGACCTTGAATATTTAGAAGGGTTCTTGGGGTATATGTCTCACTGAAAGAGGCTAAGCGATGAGCGATAGATGTATAAAAGTACTATGTATTTATAATACGTATACACTTAAGCCATTATTTTTAATTGAAATTGAATTACGAAACGCACTGTGTCCAATGGTCAGAGATAAATGAGGCTGTCAGAACCAGAGTAGCCTAACTACAAAAAAACATGATTTACAATGTCGAGAAAAGTAAAAGTGTATAGTCCGCTCTTGAAGTTGTTGCGAGCAGGTGTAGTCATACAATTTACTATGGCGACGCGATTTATTTCTATATTCAGAACGGACTAGCAGTGTTTCAGAAAATACAGATAGGTCAAAAATCATTAAAATGCAGTTAGGCCACTCTGGTTCTAGCAGCCTCAATTGGCCTTTGACATCTGTAATAAACTGTAAAGAAGATGAAATCTACATAAATCTATTCTACATGAAATCGGTCAAAACTAAATTATCTCTGAGGACTAAACTGGAATGTTTCGTCTAAGCCTTACTGTTGTCGTAAGACAGAAATACTGTTGAATATAGTTATATGAAATTGATTATAGTGTAGTATTATGATCTAACTTTTTATTTTCATTTCATTATTATCATCTAACCACGGAGAGTTCTGCCACCTTCTATTAATTTCAATAATAAATGATTTTAATCGCATAAAAAAAGGTACATAATGTAAGTAATAACCAGAAAATATTTTTTTAAATTTATATTCCATTAAAATTTAATAACAATGTATTATTTTAGGACCTATGTGACATCAAAATTTGTACCTAACTGTGATCGTCAAAAAGTACTATTTACGATGTGACCAAGATGAAATTCGTAAATTCCTCGCTTGAGTCGTATCGTTATTAGCCGTTAGTGAGACACCTAACAATACCTGACGCCTGACGCCACCTAACAATACGTGGGCCTAATATGAATAATAATAAGAATAGGTGTGCTAAATCATTTCGTAACGGCACATGTCGAAAGTGTTAGGAAATTTTAAATATATTAGTTATCAAAGGAGTATTCATTTTTCGCTTCTTATTAAGTAGAGCAGACATTTTTTATCTGTGGGTAGCATTACTATTTTCGACCTAGGTGTTTTATCTGTGGGCGATGCAAAAATTAATCTATTTTAGCTAGCTATAACAACGGTAAATTTAAAAGTGTGGGTGGTATAACACTTCCGAATTTTATTTCTTTGTGGGTGATGCAAAAACATAGTTCGCTCCTTGATAGGAAGTAGAGTTATTTTTAATCTGTGTCTATAACTATTCAGGCTAGGTGTTTTTTTATCTGTGGATGACATCAAAATGTATTATTGTTATTCTATGTCAAAATCCTTTTACGTTCAGAAGGTAGCTAAAAAAGGTAAATCATAGATGTAACACTTATTTTTCATCTGTGATATATCATCATATCTAGCCTAAGTATCTTCTATCTGTGAATAACGCAAAAATCCCTCCATAAATTAAGTAGGTAATGATTAGAAAGGTAAAATTGTAGGTGGCATATCCATATTGACAACCTTTGCGTTTTTAATCTATGATGCAAAAATATTGTTCCTCCATGTTATGTTCTTAGATCAAACAATTTAATCCGCGGGTAGTATAACAATCTTTTAATACTTTTGGCCTCTGAATGGTTTATCTGTGCGTTGTACAAACATGTTTGTATTATAAATTAATATTTTTATGAAATACATATCTTATGGCGCACTTTGGGGCACTGATTTGTATGTCTTACGATAAACGGCACGACACTCATGCCGCCATGCTCATTGGTCTCTCTTTGCGTAAAAATTTATCACTAATGACTCTGTTTTATATTTAACGAGCTTTTGCCCGCGGCTTCGCTCGCGTTACGAATTAATATTTTCATCCCCTTTTTTATCCCCTTGGGAGTAGAATTGATCAAAACCCTTTCTTAGCGGACGCCTACGTCATAACATCTACCTGCATGCCAAATTTCAGCCCGATCCGTCCAGTGGTTTGGGCTGTGCGTTGATAGATCACTATGTCAGTCAGTCACCTTTGAGTTATATATATTTAGATTTTCAAATAATAACCAATAACTATAAACGGTCTTTCACATTTGCTAGGTGTCCTGTGATGGAAACGTTTTATTGTTTTTCCTCCACCATGTGTATCAATGTCATATTTTTTGGCTTTGAAACCCAAACGATTTTAACATGGTATCGTGTGGTCTAAATCGTGTGCTATATTTTAATAATGATAGTTTAAAAACAAAAAACCACGCTAAAAAAGCACAAGGAAAATCGTTAATCCTGATTCCTGACAATCCTGATGAGGAGGATAGCATAAAATTATTAAAATCGTGTATTGTCATCGGTTCTTGATAATTTTTCAAAATTTTAAATTAATTGAACCGTTCAAAGTGGGTAAAAATGGAGTTTAAAGATTCCGTTACACACATACATACATACATACATACAACTGAAGCTAATAAAAGCGTGGTAAAAAGGACGATTTTTTATAATGATTATGGGATATTCATTATATCACATCACATCACATCATCTCTCTCATCAATATCTATTGTATTCAATAGTATTCTAGTATATAGTAGGTAGTATTCTAGTAATTTAAGCGATCGGCAACAACTTGTTGCTCACCCCAAAAATTGGATCAAATGCCGTAAAATCAGCTACAACGAACGCAGACACTTAGTTATCAGGCCTTATCGTGGGATAACGATACGTATCGCAAGGTGAACAGTAGATAGTTCTAGTAAATTGGGTAATATATGCTAGATAAACCCCGCCATGCTTCATTGAGGCCTAGAGTCATATTTTCCATGTTTTTTTTGAATAAAAAGTATATAAAAACACTTGTGTATAGAAATGCAATGTTATGTAAAAGTTTCTACAAAATCCATCGATAGCTTTTTGAGTTTTGCGGACACAAACATATGGTTGCTGAATTTGTATACGTACAGGGTATTTTTATGTGTGCGTGGATGGCCTAATTTGAAATTATAAGGAAGAACAATAATGCACAAGAAAGTTATGTAGTCGATTATAACAAAAAGTGCATTATTAGATTTAAAGTCCTTTTCTTTAGCCGGGAACCGAATAAGTAATTTTGAAAAAAAGTCACTGTATATTGGATAGTATTGAAATGAAATAAAATATACTATATTGCTAACTAGCTGACCCGGCAAACGTTCTGTTGCCATATAAATAAAAAAAAATGTTAAGGGTGAACAAACCTTATCACTTAGGGGTATGAAAAATAGATAGTAGCCGATACTCAGACCTACTGAATATACATATAACATTTGGTGAAAATCGGTAAAGCCGTTTCGGAGGAGTGCGATGAACATTGTGACATGAGAGTTTTATATAAGTATACTAAGATAAATATTGCTTAAAAGGATCAAACTACGAAAAAACGATAGAAGTTTATTTTTAAGAATATACATTTTTTCATACATTATCATACTAATCCTTACTAATCATTCTTCGATATTAAAGTTACGATAAATAAATTACAGTAGAGTATTACTTGAAGTTTTACCGTCTTCCCACAGTTTAAAATTAAACATTTTATAACTTCACTGCGTCCGTTTTGCACATGTGCTTGTTTGCACAAGTGCACATATTATTAACAATATTCAGTATATTACAACATATTTATAAGTATTTTCTTCTAAGGGCTGAGAAATAAAGTGTGAGTGCAAATTTTGTGAAAGACGAGTATATATATGATATACGAGTACTTACACATAACCATAGATTAGTAAAGATTACTCGCTCCTAACAAGAAAATGTACCCAGTTTTGAGAATTGAAATAGTTGTGAAAAAAAGTTTTGCCACGTATCCGAGCTAAAATGTCCCTAAAATATTAGAAATAATTATTTATTTATTATGTAAATTACGCAGTATTAGCTATTTATTCGTAAATTTTCTCGAAAAATGTCTTTACTTGTCAAGAATTAAAAAAAAAGAACTTATTAATAAGCCGTTTGTGGCTTCAATTTCAAGGCGGCGAAGTATCTTTACTAATCTATGCCCATAACACTCGATTTCGATTCGATGAGAGCTTCGATCAACAATACCAAAAATAATAGTGTTAAGGTTTAAATTGTAATGTCTTAGTTTAGGCAGATATACCTGTAGGCTATTAGACATAGTTTTAAAGTAAATTTTTGTATGGGACTGTGCATCTATTGGTATTGTTGATCGAAGGATGAGGTAGTGTATTTAAGCTGTAGTTATTAATAAATTTTCTTTAAAACACTTGAATAATAATAAGTGACATTTAAAATTTTTAAATTACCATCTTTATTTCTTTACGAAGTCAAAGTTTAATCTAACAGTAAGTTAATCAGAGTAGAAATTTCCCGAAATTTTAATTCAAATTTGATTTAATACCGATATCTCCGCGTGAAATATTTTAATTTTTCAAACTAGATGGCGCTGGTTTCAAATAATTATTTCCCATTTTTACCACGCTTTTATTAGCTTGACCTGTATGCATGTAACGGAATCTTTGAACACGATTTTTACCCAATTTGAACGGTCCGATTAATTTAAAATTTTGAACACTTATCAAGAACTGATCGTCAGGATTAACTACTTATTTTTGCGATTTTAGCGTGGTTTTTAGTTTTTAAAGTATAATTATTTTCCAAAATACACAATGATGAATACAACTGATAGATGATGTGGTAGAAAAAATAGCAATTTAATATTAATGTAGCTATTATTAAAGCCATTAGGTGTCGCATTCAAATATAATTGAATGTCAAGGCCCCAACCTCGCGAATGCAGCTAATTTACATTTGCTAATTAGTAACCCACTAGAATTGCAAATTAGCACCACACCTCATACGCTGAAAAAGTTACGCTTATATAATCGAACTAGCTGACCCGGCAAACTTTGTACCGCCTCAAAATCTATTTATCAAATGTATTTCATATAAAATATAGCCTATGTTACTCGTAGATAATGTAGCTTACGAATGGTGAAAGAATTTTTAAAATCGGTCCAGTAGTTTTTGAGCCTATTTATTACAACCAAACAAACAAACAAAGTTTTCCTCTTTATAATATTAGCGTAGAAAAGTAAATTTAATAATAATAGTATTTATATGATTTATATTTGTTTTAATATTTGAGTCAAAATTTAGGTGTCTTGAATAACATCGTAATAATATAATCTACATTTTTCAATTTTTCAATCTTATCAGACTATTTCAACTATGTCCTCAGACAGGTTTCAATTTTAAGCAATTGGCGTTAAAATTAAATTATATATTTTAATTATAATGTTTTATACAAAAAATACATACAGCTGAATATATAACATTCTCCTTTTCGAAGTCGATTAAAAATAACTTAATGTCATATTATGTGTATATGTGATAATTACAACGATTATACCCAGTTGATATTAAGTTGGTACATAAAAAAATAGAATATACTATTAAGGCTTTCACACAAACACAATAATTAAAGTATATACAACTATTGTGCTGTTATTAATAGCCAATCCATAGATTAGTAAAGATACCTCACCGCCTTGAAATTGAATGAAGCCACAAACGGCTTATTAGTAAGTTCTTTTTTTGAATTCTTGACAAATAAAAACATTTTTAGAGAAAATTAACGAATAATAATACTGCGTAATTTACATAATAAATAAATAATTATTTTAAATATTTTAGGGACATTTTAGCACGGAGACGTGGCAAAACTTTTTTAATTTTAACGTGGCAACTATTTCAATTCTCAAAATTGGGTACATTTTCTTGTTAGGAGTGAGTAATCTTTACTAATCTAGCCAATCTAATAATTACACTACTCAAATTTTCAGCCTATTGTACATGATTTGAATGCCGACAGCATTGAACATAGATATTTATCGCCACACATCTGTTCAGTGAATTTGAGCTTGCATTTCGACATCAAGCGATTAGGCAGCTGTCCCATGGGCAAAGAAGTAAAAGGCTAATAAAATGTAATGTCACTTGCTTAGACTGTGATAACTAAGTAAGTAAACTCGTTAACTAAAGTAACCGAGTGAAAAACAGTGATAGCTTTGTTTGATTTTAAACACGCACCTCTAATTGAAATGATAACTTCTTTAGCGGCGTTGTGATAGGTAAAAAATGGTAAACTCGCGTCGGGACACGTATCCTGATGACACGTAAGACGGCAAAGCAAACTGCAAAAGTCAAGATGTCACAGGGTGTCAGTTTCATGTTTTATTTATTATATTTTATTATTCAGGTTAACTTTCGAATATTTTCACTTCTGCCGGCACTCCCGGAATGCAATCCGTTGATTTTTTTTGTAATTTTATGTACGTACTAGATAATAATACTTAATGAATAATTTCTATAAATTGAAATAAACTATTACTTGTTGTACGGTGAACGCATACTTCGTGAGCAAATCTAGATGCCTGACAGTTCTGTGAAAAAAACTCCTTTGTGTTTGAAGTTCACCCCTGAACCTAACCGTGTCCAGCCGTAGGACAGTGATATGTTGATATCATCGAATTTATTGTCCAATTTATTGTTATTTATTGTCCACCAATACGCACTTGTCCAGCGCGGTGGACTATGGCCTAATCCTTCTCATTCTGAGAGGAGACCCGTGCCCAGCAGTGGGACAGTAATAGGTTGATGATGATGATGATCGAATTTATATTAATAAATATAGAACTACTAAGAATTTCATAACTACAAAACCAATATGTATGAAAAACGCTTTCAACCGACTTCGCATAAGTTAGGTACTTTAAGCGATCAAATTCTTCATCTCTCATCGTTTATTCGCCTGCAGTAGATACCTAGGCTTAAGGTCCAAAATGCCTAATGCCTACATAATGAATGTAGGATGGAGTAACCTAGGTTTAACTTTCAAATGAGCTGGAGTTGTCTTTCTAATTAGTCGGACCTTTTAAGGTCCTGTTCTTAGAATTATAAACTTAGCTTCTGTATTTCCGGTTTAAAATTATTCCAATAAAGTTTTTTGAAAATTAAATATCTTTGATTTAAGTCTACGATTAATACAAGATATTTATAAGCCTATATTCTTATTTCCAAAAATAAGTATTTAGTCTATTTACGTAATAATTTTAGGAAATAGCGTAAATGATATTGAAGTCTTGAATCAAAAGCGCCCCAATATATTTTATAGCAGATTTTTTTAAGCCCCAATATGTGATATTTTCTTGCAATTTTGTCAGTTTGATTTAAAAATATAACATTCATCTTTAAAAATGTGTGCGTAAACTTGATCCTATTTTACAAAATAACGAACAAATGCCTTAAAATACCTTAAGTTACAAATAAAATATTTTTATTCAAAACTCTAAAATTAAATATTGTTGTATGTATCACAATAAAAAAGAAACAATTACTTTGCAGCATTCTTTTACCGATTTCAAAAATGGAATTGGAACCATGTTTGACTGTATGTATATTTTTTAATCTATGCTCCGGCTATAAGCAATGTATTACGTCAGTCACTTGTCAGATAATCGGTCAATAATAAAAACAAAAATGTTCAATATCACGTACACACACGAAAATCTTGAATTATCTGTTATCTAACACAGATACACAGTAATTCGAGGTCAACGAAAGTGGCGCTCACTTACACAGCTAAAAAATAATTTGTTTTTTTTTTAATAGTTAGTTATAAGTTTGTTCAAAGATTCATACGAATTTATTTTATTTTACTTGTTTTTTCTTTTATTTCGGTCAATTATTATTGACCGTGAAAAATTATATAGTAATCTAATAATATTCTTTTACTTTGGATTTTTAACCTTTAATAAAATTACTCATGTATATTTATTTTTCTAATCCTAAAGACGCTGTGAGTTGTGACCAATTTTATTAATTGTTATTTATTAATTGCAATAATAAACCAAAAAAAAACACCGGTCACATGTCATGTCATGACGGTCATAAAATATTCTAGTTTTTTATTTATATAACCTGACATTATTCGCGCCTTTTTATTTTTATTTCGCGCTTATATTCAGCCAGTAACGCACGTGAATCCTGAAAACTTTCACAGTGTTGCGACATTCCACTCGAACTTCTGGTCCGATGCCACTGCATCTAGTCTAAAATAATTCCTTACCGCACCGCAGTTATTTCGGTTTCGCAATAAAACAACGCAGACACAAAAAGATAACTTAGCCGTCGTATTTATAAATAACCAACATGTTACCAACACAAAATGCACAGATATATTTTTTAAACACTTCACGAAACACAAAACAAATTAAAATAAATAAAAAAAAAACTATTCATAATCACTGGAAGCAAAAAGAAAAAACTTTTTAAATTAAGAAACTATGACGCATAAATTGGAACGCATCGTTAATATAATAAAAAAAAAAGTTGGCCTATATAAATAGTGGCTCCGAATTTTTCATGTCACGTACCGGGCGGCGCTCGGACACGTCTGAACCGCGGCGCTCTCGAACTGTACTGACTTTCATTTCGTTTTTCCGTCGGACGCTTTGCTTTCTGAAGTACGAAGCATATACCATAGAATCTCTAGCGATAGAATTTGTTAATGTGGTTGTGTAAGGTTGGGAAATGTCGATAATGTTTTCGATGATGTTTTTTTTTTTATATTATATAGAAGCATAGATTAGTAAAGATTACTCACTCCTAACAAGAAAATGTACCCAGTTTTGAGAATTGAAATAGTTGCGTAAAAAAGTTAGCCACGTCTCCGTGCTAAAATATCCCAAAAATATTTGAAAGAATTATGTATTTATTATGTAAATTACGCAGTATTAGTTATTTATTCGTAAATTTTCTCTAAAAATGTTTTTTTGTCAAGAATTAAAAAAAAGAACTTACGAATAAGCCGTTTGTGGCTTCATTCAATTTCAAGGCGGCGATGTATCTTTACTAATCTATATATAGAAGTACTGATATGCAGCCCGTTTGATGGCAAGTAGCCACTACCATCCATGGACAACTCCATATAGAACAAAGTTTCTTCCTAAAGTTAAACACGGATGCTTCCTTACTTCTGAGCATTTAGATGGTAATTTCATGTAAATGTCAGACGACATCGATTGAGTCATTTGTTTTTTCATGTAAGTCAATCTCCAAAGAACCCAGGCAATAAACGCATTGCAACATTTACACCTAAAACATTCGTTATCCCTAAAAACTAACTTAGAAAAGCTTCATGCAACACCTAAAGACATGACACCTTCGTCTTCCAAAGAGCTTTTTAAACACTATTAATACCGGTAATTATTATACAACAATAAAACAAATATATAAGAAAACTATTTCTTCGTGACTACTGTACTCCAGATTACAATGTCGAAATATTAAATGCAATATTATATAATCAGTTGTAAAACTATTTTCTCCCTACATCCGGCTGTACCACCGCCACACCTATTTTTACCTAATAACAGCAGTGTTAGGCGCTGCAGAGACCTGTGTCCAGCGGTGGGACAGTAATGGGTGTACAACGTAGGTAACTGTATTTAATTTCAATTTTAATCCGTAAAAACCGTATTTAAAAACCTTGTCCGAGAGTATCTGAGCACCTCGTCTGACACATAAATCATTTTTCTTATCACCTATGTATTATATAGGTATATATATATATATATATGCCATCAGGCATTATGTTTGCCCTTTTGTACCTTAACTTTCTGTTAGTGTTACAATAAACAAATAAAAAACTGGTAAAATAAAAACTATCGATACAATAAGACTTATTAAAACTATCGACGAAATATTGCAACCCCACTTACTTATCTAAAACATAACCTAACTTAAAGCATTTTTCTTAACCACTTTATATATCGATAAATATCTTAACATAAACCAATAAAAATATCGACATAACATCCGTACCTCACTACATCGAACATTATCCCTACATGCACGCACACATACACACCGAGCTTAAAAGCTGCTTGTGGCTGCAAATTAAAATCACCCCTTTGCCACTACATTAAGGTCGAAATTTGTTTTATAGTGTTTCAAACTAGGTAAAGACGGTGACTTCACTCCAAGGTAGGATTGCCACCCGTATAGAATATAGTTTTGTACTACATTTTAGTCAATTGTTTGACCAATAGACTGAAATATTTTAGAAAAATAGTTATATTTTATGTTAGTGTACGAAATAAACTATATTTTTATTTGGTACTAGCTGACCCGGCAAACTTTGTACCGCCTCAAAATCTACTTATCAAATATATTTCATATAAAATATAGCCTATGTTACTCGTGGATAATGTAGCTTTCGAATCGTGAAAGACTTTTTAAAATCGGTCCAGTAGTTTTTGAGCCTATTCATTACAATCAAAGTTTTCCTCTTTATAATATTAGTACAGATTTCAAATATCGTTACCTTCCCTATAATCGCTAATAGATCAATGAAGGAAATGGTTGTGACAAAATAAAAAAACGCCCGTTAATAATTTAATCAATCCTAATCAATTTTTGTGTGAAATAACCGAGTTTTGCTAATTAGTGTGCAAAAAAACAGTTGGAATTGATGATAAGATACGAGTATTGCCGCGTTAGTCAGTTATATTATAGTCAGTCAGTTATATTATAGTAAGTCGGCATAAAATTCATTAACAAAACAAATCTAGGCAGTCCGTTATTAATAATAGATCTATCCAATTTTAATAAAGATAGAATTTCGGCAATTTCTACCTTTTTTTTTCTTAACGAGGGGGAAACATTCAAAAGGTACCCGACGACGTGGGAGCGTCGCCGGGTTATGTGGGATTTTTACCGTACTAAAACCCCCCCGGTAGCCGTCCTCAACGCGGAACTACAGAGACACGGCAATTTCTACCTACTATACATCCTTACACTTTACTAGGCAAAATATTATTTATAATATACTGACTATTAATAATGGCTTTAATTTCCATAAAGCGATTTATCAAAAAGTAAATATGTGCTGAGTACATTTTGTCTTACTTAAGATATTTTAGCAATATTTTCGTAAGAAATACTATTTTTCCTCAAAGCTGGCAACCCTACACCAAACATTAGCACTTTATTGTCTCCTTGATACAGTTTTTTGCTTATCATCCGGTCGCTACAACGATTTTATGAAATTAACACCGTTTTATTGTTTTCATTTTATTGTTCAAGTTCAAGAAGAAGGCGGTAAGATCCTTTAAGGAATTCCGGTCAATAAATTGAACTAGTGGTCAGCCTATAGTCAAAATTCGATCATTGTTACTTTTGGTCGATGATTTAGCTGCTTTTCGAAAGCTAGATGCAGCTATTGAGCTATTTGAAGATTGTAGAACCCTTTGTGGTTCGACTCCGGCGGCACCACCGCCACACCTATTTCTGCCTAACAGCAGTGTTAAGCCCTGCTGTGTTCTGGTTTGAAGGGTGTTGTAAGGGAGACATACTTTTCCGATGCATTCTAGCTTAATCTTCAGGGGTAGCGGCGCATCCGTGATTGACTACAGATAGTAATTTAATCCTATCTTAGGTTAATTACAGATGTCCCTGTAGTCCCGGGACTAGAATAGAGCTACGGCGACCACACATACAGCCGTCCTTCCCGGGGCCGCTGGCTGGACGGTTCGAGCTCCCACTCTTACCACCCGCAACCCCGGAAGCCCCCTTTTAGTCGCCTCTTACGGTAGGCAGGGGATACCGTAGCCCTATTCCGGTCCCGAAACTACAGGGACAAAAGGGTCCTACCCAGTGTCGGACTAAGCCCTCAGAGGCCCGGGGCGGAAAGTTGAATGCGGGCCCCCAGTGATTTTTTCGCTGACTTATACACATTTCATAGATTGTTTAGTTCTGACGACCTTTTTTTAGTAACTGTGTTTGGAGGCCCCCAAGGATCGGAGGCCCGGGGCGGACCACCCCTTCCGCCCCCATCTTAAGCCGCAAGAGTTCCTACCACATTCAAATCACACCTCAGACTGCATATTTGTGAGTTGAAATAAAATAATTTGAATAATACACGAAACGGATTTTTCAGTTATCTGTATTATTACCCGCTTTAAAATTGCGCTTTTTTATCTGTACATCGAAATAACCAGTAATAAGTATAACACTTGGCTGAACAAATCATTACCCAATAAGAACAATGCCCAAAAATACGCGTGTTCATGGCGTTGTTTTTTTCTTTATTAACAGAACGTGACTCAGGCGCTGTCTGGAAAGTATTATGTTATACTTGAATGAATGAACGCTTAAAACTAAAACGACAATAATATAAGAAACAGAAACAGAATCAGAAATTAAAATTATGGCTTAAGTGGTAAACTTGTGATTATATTGTGGTGGCACCACTTAAGCCACTGACACACTATTTCTGAGTATTACGCGCTGTATGGTAAGGCAGTATAATTATAAATTTGCTTTTAGTTATATTACCATAATTATAACTTATACATTTATAATTAGTGTAATATAGATGTAAGTATATATGCATATACTTAAGATGGAATAAAAAATATTACAAGTTCCTAGGCCTGCAATGATCATCATTTAGTTAATTTATCTTGGCCGGAGATGGATCTCTTTTAACTTGCCATAACCACCATTATTTCTCATGAGTGACCAAAATATACCTATTTGTTATCCGCCAATCCTTTCAAAATCAAACACCCTACACACAGCAAATATTGCACATAACATTACTTGGCTGTACACACACAACCAAGGCCTTAAAAACAAAACAAAAAAACAACCAAAAACATTCCCGCGCTTTTTATTTTTACTTTTTTCAACGAACATGACTCAGGCGTTGGACTCCGGTGAATTTGCCGCCATCCTTTCGAAAGCAGTGTGACAGCTATATCGGTCACGATCTCCGAATACGTATATTGATGGAGGCTTCATATCTACGTGTATAGATCCTATATTACCGCTTGCCTTAATAGGCTATTGTTGTTGTTATCAATTTAAACGCAGTTTGTATTCCCGCTATTGTGGGTTTAGGTAGCTTCAAAGGAATGAATTAATTTTATATACATAGCAATGTTGCCGTGTACTGATTCTAATGAAAAATGACTTGAATACTTATTAGTTCTGACGTAAGAAGAGCTTTATACGCCTGAGAAAGCGTGTTAGTTGTATAAGCTTTATAGAATACTAGCTGACCCGGCAAACGTGTTGCCATTTAAATAAAAAAATATTAAGGGTCAATAACCCTACTGAATATATGCATATAAAATTTGGTGAAAATCGGTAATGTTGTTTCGCAGGAGTACGGAAACTAACATTGTGACACGAAATTTTATATATACGATATCATTAATTCCTAGAATTAGATTAGATTGCTCAGGATGAGAATCCCAGACAAAACTGAAGGCAGAAAATAACATTAAACTATCACTGTTAATGTGTAATAAATTCTTATATTAATACATATTATATAAAAATAAAATTAATCATAGTCAAGGGTGTTGGATTTCTACTGCCTTTTTCTGAACCTATACCTGTTTTTAAATAAATACCTAGCTCAAACATAGATTAGTAAAGGTTACTCACTCCTAACAAGAAAATGTACCCAGTTTTGAGAATTGAAATAGTTGCGTAAAAAAGTTTTGCCACGTCTCCGTGCTGAAATGTCCCTAAAATATTTGAAATAATTATTTATTTATTACGTAAATTACGCAGTATTAGTTAATTGACAACTTTACGCGGTATTTTCCGATGCAACTTACAATTTTTAAAAATAAATTCAGGTCATCCTCATTTCTAAACTTAGTATGTATATGACCTAACTTGCGGTATTGTGGTAGTATTCCTACGAAATAATAAGTATTCATAAAGGTATTGTGACTGAAATATAAAAATAATTTCTCATTACTAAGTAATAGAAATTAGTCACAAGAAATACGTCATGATTTTGCTAACTCATGGATTATTTTACAAAATGATGACGAAGTAGTTAATGCAATAAAAATAAAGCAAGCATGCACTCCACATATTGTTAAACTATCATTATAGCGTAGATTTAAAAAAAAAAAAAAAACATTAGTAAAGATTTGTTTTTTTTTTTGTTCCATGAGTAGGTAAAGATTTGTCGCTCCTAACAAGAACATGTAACCTTTTGACAATCGTCACTGTCAATTATTTTTGTGTTTGAAAAATATTAAAAAAATGTAGTTTTTAGATCATTTACGAATGAAACGATATTTCTTCGCACTTTTTCTTGGATTTCGTGTCTTAACTGCGCATGTCGGCATTATTCTGCGTAAATTACACATGACAGCCATTAAACGACTGACAGAATTGTTAGCTGTTTAAGCCATTTAATGGCTTCCTTCAAATACAAGGCGGTGAGATATCTATACTTATCTATGTGTAATGCAATAACAATAAAGCAAGCATGCTCTCCATATATTGTTAAACTATCATTATAGCATTGAAATTATTAAGTTTTAAATATACAACTTAAAGATTCGTAACTAGAGAATTGTAAGATCAAAAACCCGACTACTTAAAAATATTTACTTTGTAAGGGAGACAGACTTTTCCGAGGCGTTCCAGCTTAGTCCTCAGGGGTAGCGGCGCATCTGTGGCCGACCTCAAGTAGCAATATCTAATCCTATCTGGGGTTGATTACAGATGTCCATGTACGCTAGCCACTTACCATCAGGTGGACTGCATGCTCATCTGCAACCTAATTGTAAAAAAATCCAACCATCAAATGCATTTGATTCCTTCAATTACACAATTTATGACAAATATAAATGTGCATATGCCTTTTATCGGACAATACACAAGCAATGAAGTAATTCATTATGTAATCGATATTTATAAACAATAGATTTGCAATATTGAAACATTTCATTCATATTCAATGGTTTCTTTGATGGACCGTTGGTGAACCTTATAGTATTATTATTGTATGATATAAGAATGACAATGATAAAGTTTTACATATTACTAGCTGACCGGCAAACGTTGTGTTGCCATATAAATAAAAAAAATCTATAACATTGTTTTTTTTTAATATAAAATTTTGTATTAAATAATGAAGAAGCAAACGAGAATGTTGTCCACCTTTTTTAGGGTTCTTTACCCAAAGGGTTTTTTATTATATGGGAGTAGCAGACAAGCATGTAGTCCACCTGATGTTAAGTGGCTACTGTCGCCCGTGGACATCAGTAATCAAGCCCAGATAAGATTATATTCCCACTACAGATCGACCACTAATGCGCCGCTACCCCTGAAGACTAAGCTGGAATGTATGTCTCCCTTAGCACACCCTTCATACCAGAACACAGCAGCGCTTAACACTGCTGTTATGAGGTGGAAATAAGTGTGGCGGTGGTGCCGCCGGAATTGAACCACTGCGAGTTCTACCACCTTTTGTTAAATGTCTACAAAGGAACTTGTAGACATTTAATAAAAGGTGGTAGTAGTAGTATTTGTTAAAGCTTGTTAAATAAGATTAACTTCTTAGACTGGGGCCTTTAACAGTTCCTCCCCGGACCTCAGAGTTCAATCCGCCAATGCAGAATTCACTCCCTTCCTCTAGCTTTAGCCAATTATGAAAGCTCGTAAACTAAACCATCTTTATTTTATTATTTTATTTTACAAAATGGTAGCGAAGTCATTGCACTAAAATCGTGATGGTGATAAACTACCGTATCATGTTTCTTGGTAAAGTTAAATTTAACAATTCGGTGGACGGTTCAGCGTGACTTATGATTAAGCGATTGGCGACCATAGATTAGTATAAATACTTCGCCGCCTTGAAATTGAATGAAGCCACAAACGGCTTATTAGTAAGTTCCATTTTTGAATTCTTGACAAATAAAAAAAAATTAGAGAAAATTTACGAATAAATAACTAATACTGCGTGATTTACATAATAAATAAATCATTATTTCAAATATTTTAGGGACATTTTAGCACGGAGACGTGGCAAAACTTTTTTACGCAACTGTTTCAATTCTCAATACTGGGTACATTTTCTTGTTAGGAGTGAGTAATCTTTATTAATCTATGTTGGCGACACAAAAAAGTTTCGTTACTTTTTTGGCGTGGTTCTTTCAGGTTAGTAGTTAGTATTACTTTTAAATTCAATTCCTTCGTAATAGAAAATGTCAAATTTTGATCTTTGATATACTTACAACATTGAGATAGATTGAGTATTAAAAACGAGTTTCAATCGCTAAAGTTACCATTTGCTCAAGTGCTATTAGGCGAAGTGGTATCAACTTTAGATATTTTTTTAATCAATCTAGGGACCTAACACCATATTTCTAAAAACATCATAGTTCAGGAAAGTTTTAATATTGCATCAACATTATTATGTTTCGTATCAAGACCTCCTTAAAAAAGTTTTATTGTATTCCTACCGAGTCAAATAGTAACTTCTTATCCAAGAGACATCTAAACTGGTGTCATCTCTTTCGCCACTGTCTTGATTGTGTCCGTGATCCGTCTTACACAGTTGAACAAACATAAACCCTTCATTCATTTCTTCATTCATTCTTCTTCATTCATTCATTTTTCGCTTCTCCATTGTATGAAACCAACTGAAATTTTCATATTTTGCCTAAAAAGTTAAATTTCCTGCAAAAACAAGGATGAATATTTTCGATCGCCATATTACAAAACTGTTGATTGTAATATTATAAAAACCTTAGTTTAACGAGGTCGTGGTACGATCAATGTATGATTAAAATAATATTGTTTTAAGAGATGGTAGTAACCCCCTTGGACAAACGACATACTCTTAGATATTATATCGAGTTATATTATAGTACCTATAATATCGACTTTAAAATATTTATACAGAACCATTGCTGATATACTTTAAATATATTGCAAAAAAAATCGAGATCAAAATATTGAAATATTTCTCTGTCAGAATATTGGTAATTTGGAGATTTTAAATTTTGCATTTGTATTTAATTTCTACCCAATAACAGCAGTGTTAGGCGCTGCTGTGTTTCGGTTTGAAAGGTGTGGTAAGGGAGACAGACTTTTCCGAGGCGTTCCAGCTTAGTCCTCAGGGGTAGCGGCGCATCTATAGCCGACCTCAGGTAGGAATATCTAATCCTATCTGGGGTTGATTACAGATGTCCATGGGCGGCAGTAGCCACTTACCATCAGGTGGACTGCATGCTCGTCTGCTTCTCCTATAATATAAAAAAAAAACAATCTTCGATTGTACGACTGTTTTAGAATACAAAAGAAGCTACTTCTTTCCCTTATAAAAAGGTCCAGATGACTCACAGTGGCATCACAGGGAGATTAACACGTGCGATGACCTAACGTAAGCCTTTATAATTAAAAATACCAGTAATACAGTGATTCATACTTAGTATGTGACACATAGGTATTATAATGTGTTAGACCTCATAAATTAAAATAAAGTCCTGCCGCACGTAGGCTTTTAGGGTTACTAACAATTATAGCCTGCCCATGTATGGTATGCTAGTAGGTTATACTGACGTTCAAAAAGAATTGAATCTCGAAAGTCATTTCTTTCTTATGATTTATATGTATGTAATAAATTATAATCTAAAAAACTAAAAACCGCGCTAAAATCACGCAAGGAAAATCCTTAATCCTGACGATCTTGATGAGGAGATTGGGAAAAATTTATTAAAATCGTATATTGTCATCGGTTCTTGACATTGTTCAAATTGTTGAATTAATCTGACGGTTTAAAGTGGGTAAAAGTCGATTTCCAAGATTCCGTTTCATACATACAGGTCAAGCTAATAAACAGTATAGGAAATCATCGCAACGTAACCTTCATGTCTGTAAATTCTAGAAAGATGTGTGAAATCTATCAATCCTCACTTGGCCAACATATTGAACATACAACTTGAACTTTTCTCATTCTGACAGAAAAATCGTGCCCAGCAGTGGTACTGTGATGGATTGATGGTAATGAGAGACTTTGTAGAGATTTTTTTATATAAAACAGGAGTAGCAGAGCAGACGAGCATGCAGCCCACCTGGTGGTAATCTGTAATCAACCCCAGATTAGATATCGGCCACAGAAGCGCCGCTATCCCTGAGGACTAAGCAACGCCTCGGAAAAGTATACTTACCACACCATTCAAAACAGAACACAGCAGCGCTTAACGCTGCTGTTGTGAGGCAGTAATAGGTGTCGTGGTAGTGCTGCCGGAGTCGAACCACAAAGGGTTCTACCACCTTCAAAACCATACGAAAGCACATAAATACATAGATGGTAAAAATGAAAGATTCCGTACAGCTATATTTTTACAAAAAACACCTGAATACATAGAAACTGTTACGTAATGAGCTAAAAACTAAAACAGCGTAAAACACAAACAGCATCTGCCTTTGCAAAATCTGTGTCAAGAGGAAGCCAGTGTGGTGGAATTAAGTGGAGTGCCAACTCACGCTTTCACTCTTAACGTCTTGCCACTCTACAAAAACTGAAAATTTCCAGCATTACGAAATAGTTCTTTTTATTCGACTACCGAGGGTAATATTCTTCGAGCATATGTATGTATGTCTTATTCTTTGGCACGCCGTACAGCGCATTTTTAGGCAGTCGGGTTTTCTCTGTTAATAATAATTATTAGTTATGTCTTTTTTAAAGAGAACGCAGGTTATAAACAATCAACACCATCTGTAATTGATCAACCCTACATAGCATTGGACTCCAATCTGAAGCTGACAGATTAAATATAAACAACAAACGACGCGCGACAGCAATCATGAATGCAAAATGGTAAGTGGCCACGGTTGCCCATGAACACCTGTAATGAACCCCAGATAAGGTTATAGTCAGGGCCGGATTTAAGGGAGGGCAACCTCCACAAAAGAGGGGCCCCCACAATAGAGACGTCGGATTTTTTTTTAATTCCGACTAGTAAACATTGGTAAAAAAATATATATATCTTTTCCTTTGATATTTTTTTCGCTGTTTTACCTTTATATACAGTACTTTGAACAAATATAAATACTAGAAGAATCTACCTGCGTTTGACAATAAAATATTTTTTGAAAAACTCAACTGAAATTTTTTTTCATTTTATTCGAAAATAATTTGGGGCCAGGGGGGCTCCACTCCTTTGTTGCCCCAAGGCCTCTAGACCTCTAAATCCGGCCCTGGTTATAGTCCTACTCGATGTTGGCCACAGAAGTGTTGCTACCCCTGAGAACTTATTTGGAAACTTGGAACACCTCGGACAAGTGGAGTGGCAACCTTCCCGTACCACACCCTTCAAACCAGAACACAGCAGCGCTTAACACTACTGTTATAACAGAAATAGATGTGGCGTTGGCACCTTTGGAGTCGTACCACAGAGGATCCTATACCTTTAAACGAATATAATAAATTCACCTCAAAACTCGAAAATAAGTCGATCAATTGACTTGAAATTTTTACATAACATTATGCATAACAGTGTTTAGCCAGTAAATAATAAATATCCTTATTTACAACAAAATACATAACCACAATAATAAGGTAAATGAATGAATTCGACATTGACAGTGACTTTGAAAATGATACATTACGTGCACATCACATTCATTCATATGTTCATTCATTTAGATAATACATTATAACTCGTATTTAACGTTGAAACGAAACCTATTTTCCTTCCGTTTAACTATTGTAATGTTATCTCTAAGTACAGTCACCATATTGCCAATAATTCTAAGACTAAATCGTTTTTCTATACTAATATTATAAAAAGGAAAACTTTGTTTGTTTGTTTGATTGTAATGAATAGGCTCAAAAACTACTGGACCGATTTTAAAAATTCTTTCACCATTCGAAAGCTACATTATCCACGAGTAACATAGGCTATATTTTATATGAAATATATTTGATAAATAGATTTTGAGGCGGTACAAAGTTTGCCGGGTCAGCTGGAAGGCCTTGGAAACGTACATCTCCCTTACGACACTCTTATAACCAGAACACAGCTGCGCTTAATACTGCTAGTATGAAGCAGAAATAAGTGTGGCGGTGGTGCCGCCGAAGACGAACCACAGAAGGTTCTACCACCTCCACCTTTTATTTTAACTACAACTGCATCAATGTTGATTTGTAAAAATTATGGTTACAGTATAGATATAGATTTTAAAGTGACCATCTGAATTTATTAGTTTATGAAATGAAAGGAGGACTGAAACCCCTTAGAGTCCATTTATAAAATTGAAAACTATGAAGTCTAGGTTTTAATTTAATTGAATCGAAACTCCTGATATTCATTTTAATTGAATTAAAACATGCTAAGGTATCACTGTTGGGGATTAAATAAGCATAAATTCTAACAATCCTTACTAATATTATAAATCCGAAAGTAACTCTGTCTGTCTGTCTCTCTGTCTGTCTGGTTGTCTTTTCTTCACGCCTAAACCACTGAACCAATTTTAATGAAATTTTGTATAAAGATAGTCTGAGACCCGAGAAAGGACATAGGATAGTTTTTATCCCGGACATCCCACGGGAACTAGGGATGGCGATCTAAGATCGATTAATCGGAGAATCGATCTTTTGGACCAAAAAAAGCGATTATTTTAATCGATATTAGTAAGGATTGAATCGTAAACTTTGCATTTGATCAAGTGATGATCTTGGTTTTAGAGTTGGTTCGACCAATTTTCGCCAGATGGCGCCACTGTTATTCCAATGAAGGTACGAATTTTCAGTTTTATGTATGTTAGTATGTCATATTATTTTCTTATAAACGCGGGCGAAGCCGCGGGCAAAAACTAGTAAACAATAGTAGAATAGATTACTATTCTACTATCCGAATTCCATTGGTACCATTGGTCGAAACACCTCATATAAGGTTATTTGTCTTACCACACCCTTCAAACCAGGACATTAACTCACTGTTGAATAAGATCCCTTTGTCCTGATTTATTTATTCTAGTATGGATACCCTACTTTTGACCTTACTACAATTAACGTTGAAATGGCAACAATGAGGCAGGGAGCTAATTAATGGTTCAGATAAGGCAGTTTTAAACTTTAAAGACAATTAATTAGACTAAACCTTTTGTTACATTAGTAAGCTTACGAAACTAAGAATACTTATGGACTGAATACAATTTTGTTGTTGGAAAATATTTTTAGGGTTCCGTACCCAAAGGGTAAAAACGAAACCCTATTACTAAGCCTCCGCTGTCTGTCCGTCTGTCACAGCGCTCTATCTCCTGAACCGTAATAGACAGACACTTGCAATTTTATAGAGTTTGAAGGTGGTGAACCCTTTGCGGTTTGACTCCGGCGGCACTACCGCCACACCTATTTCTACCTAATAACAGCAGTGTTAGGCGCTGCTGTGTTCCGGTCAGAAGGGTGTGGTAAGGGAGATAGACTTTTCCGAGGCGTTTCAGCTTAGTCCTCAGGGGTAGCGGCGCATCTGTGACCGACCTCAGGTAGGAATATCTAATTCTATCTGAGGTTGATTACAGATGTCCATGGGCGGCAGTAGCCACTTACCGTCAGGTGGATTGTATTCTCGTCTGCTACTCTTATATTATAAAAAAAAACCTATGTATAATAGTGGTTACTATACTCGTAACAACAAATACTAAAAATAAAGATTGAAAATAAATGGGGGTCGCCATACTATTTTTCGGCCTTTTTCGCTTTATCTTTTAAACTATAATAGACAGTTAAAATTTTCACAATGCTTCTGTCTACTATGATAACAAATTCTAAAAATAAAAATAAATGGAAATTTGGTGGTACGGAACCAATGTTCAAGTACGACTCGCACTTAGAGATGTTAAAAAATAATCGATTTTTACAGCAATATTAATCGATTATATAAATTACGCGTTTGTCTATTTTTAGAAACAGTTCATACCTATGCAACGGATGAAAAATCGCGAATAAAGTACAGACGTATAAGTTGATTAAATAAAAACGGTGCCATGCCGGTGCCGGTGTAATTTATATATAATCGATTTATAAAAATCGATTAATATTACTGTAAAAATCGATTATAAGAAAATAATAATCAATTAAAATATAAATCTATTATTTTATAACATCTCTACTCGCACTTGGATAAGTATTTTTAAGAATGGGTTATTTAGTAAGAGACGAAAGCTAATTTAGCCTTTCGAAAAACAATCTTAAAAATGAACATTTTTCATGCATTTGCCTGTAGTATTGTTACCTTAATGTAAATAATTCAATAATGTATTTATTACTATTTGTCATAGATAAGTATACATATATACTGCAGTTAAGTGGTGCAAAAACATGAAATCGAAGAAAAAGTGCGGAGAAATGTGCGGAGAATGTTTCATTCGTAAATGCTCTAAAATTACATTTTTTTTTATATTTTTCAAAGACGAAAATAGAAGAAAGTGATAATTTCAATTGTCAAAACTGGTTACATTTTCTTGTTAGCAGTGAGTAATCTTTATTAATCTATGGTTAAAAATCAACATTTTTCATGCACTTGACTATATTATTGTTACTTCAAATCATAGATTAATAAAGATTACTCACTCCTAACTAGAGAATGTACCCAGTTTTGAGAATTGAAATACTTGCGTAAAAAAGTTTTGCCACGTCTCCGTGCTAAAATATCCCTAAAATATTTGAAATAATTATTTATTTATTATTTAAATTCATGTAAATTACGCAGTATTAGTTATTTATTCGTAAATTTTCTCTAAAAATGTTTTTATTTGTCAAGAATTAAAAAAAAAGAACTTACGATAATAAGCCATTTGTGGCTTCATTCAATTTCAAGGCGGCGAAGTATCTTTACTAATCTATGCTTCAAATGTAAATAATTCAATAATGTATTTATTACTATTTGTTATTAAACATCAAAATACTCGTAAGTAACCACAAAATAATACTAAGAGAATAATATTATTTTATACTTAGTTATTTTTCTAAGCGTAACCACATTTCTTTACCAGTTTATTTATTTTAAAAGGAAAAACAGAAATTATAATATTTTATTCTAATAAAAACAAAGTAATTGTGGTTACTATAACTGAGTAATGTTTTATTCCATGAGAAAGCAATGATGATGAAAAATCGTAAATAGGTAATTACTACATCACTTGGAAAATTACTGAAGAATCTATCTATAATCAACCCCAGATTGGAATAGATATTTTCCGAGGCGTTCCAGCTTAGTCCTCAGGGGTAGCGGCGCAACTGTGGCCGACCTCAGGTAGGAATATCTAATCCTATCTGGGGTTGATTACAGATTTCCATGGGCGGCAGTAGCCACATACCATCAGGTGGACTGCATGCTCGTCTGCTACTCTTATATTATAAAAAAAAAACCTGAGGTCGGCCAGAGATGCGCCGCTACCCCTTAAGGACTAAGCTTGAACGCCTCGGAAACGTTTGTCTCCCTTACCAAACCCTTCAAACCAGAGCAGAGCAGCGCTTAACACTGCTGTTATGAGGCAGAAATATCTTGGGCATAATCGTAGATCATAGATTAGTAAAGATTACTCACTCCTAACAAGAAAATGTACCCAGTTTTGAGAATTGAAATAGTTGCGTAAAAAAGTTTTGCCACGTCTCTGTGCTAAAATGTCCCTAAAATATTTGAAATAATTATTTATTTATTAATTAAATTACGCTTTCTTTACTAATCTATGTCGTAGATACAAAATGCCATCAAAACTTTATGATGTGAATGATGGTCATTGAGTTTTTATAAAATTGTATATCGATAAAATAAACAAATTAAAACTAGTCAGTTGTTTGAGTTTTCCAATTAAATATCTTCTGTATTATTTCAAAGAAACACGTAATTAATTCACGATATCAAATTCAAAATAAGTAAGGGTATATAAAATGCCGTTACTTTCGTTTATTGCATCAAGATAAATATGTACGAAAAAGTGTCATAGACAACAAAGTTTTTTTATTACAATAACATTTTTGTTTTTATACCAATATCGCCGTTCCGTTTCTCTTCCCGCCAAAACTTTTTCTTTTTAAACCGATGAGCCTGAGAATTTCGACCATACCGATCGTAATCTCGATAAATCGATTTGTATTTCAATCAATACCAACTGACAAAAAATGGTATGACCTTCGAAAGTAGAAAGTGCGCTACTTAAGGGCCCACAGATTAATAATTGATTGAAAGTGAATTTTAAATTAAGAATTCATTTTTGAATAATGGTATGTCAATATAGTCATGCAACTAAGCAGTGTATTGATTTTTTGTTCAAATATTTTGAGATGTTTTAAGTAATATTATTAGTCGCCGTCTATCATTTTGAAGGTGGTAGAACCCTTTGTAGTTCGACTCCGGCACCACCACCGCCACACCTGTTTCTACCTAATAACAGCAGTGTTAAGCGCTGCTGTGATCCGTTTTGAAGGGTGTGGTAAGGGAGACAGACTTTTCCGAGTCGTTCCAGCTTAGTCCTCAGGGGTAGCGGCGCATCTGTGGCCGACCTCAGGTAGGAATATCTTATCCTATCTTTCCATTCCATCCATTGGGGGTCTATCCATTCCATTGGGGTTCCATCGGTGGCCACTTACCATCAGGCGTAATGCATGTTCAATTATAAAAAGGGAGGTCGCCCTCAACTAAAGTTTCTATCAGAAGTTTATTATAAATGGCCATGGGCGGCAATTGCCCTATCAAGTTAGGTCCTCGCTAATTTGTAATACCCATATTAAAAAAAAATGTAAGCCGTCACGGGACGCCTGGCAGATGTGAAACATCGACATTATTTTGTAAAAGTAATATGCAGAAAAGAACATATTGTGATAGGAACTAAATATGTCATAATGATAAAATAAAATATTACGATTGCGCATGGCGACGCGTCGCCACACCATACACACTACTGCATATAGACTGTATATATACCATCGTATAGCGTGGCGACGCGTCGCCACTGCATGCGTCGCCACGCCAGAAATCGGTTTTACGTGCGGCTATAGATGTTTCACATCAAAAAGTGTTTCAGTTGCTAGACTAATTAAAAATACGGTGAACACTTTCTCATAACGACAATAGAAATATATTAATAATAATTGGCCAAGTGCGAGACGTATTACACAGTGGGTTCTGTACCACGAAAGTTTCGTTTGTATTTAATTTTTAGTCATTGCTATCATAGCTACAAAGGTACATTATAAAAATTTAAGATGATAGTTTTTATTTACAAAATATTACAAGAAAATTATAAATAAAATAAGCCATCTAAAATTGCCGTGTGATGCATGGTTCCCAAAACGTTGGCGGCGTTAAAATTGAAGTGTATTTTTACTACAGATAAATAATAATTAAACTGAATATAACTGTTAAATATCGGCTTTCACATTGGGACCCCCTTTTTTTTCGCATTTTTAATATTTTTTTTAATATTATAACAGTTATAGTAATACACAATGTAAAATTTCAAAATACCATCTATTACGGTTCAAAAGATACCTGTTACGAATCGAACGACAGCGGAAACTTAACAACGTCGTGCGGTTTCAACCTCAGACTACGGAACCCTAAAAAACTGAATTCCTATCAACACCTGTCTACTTTATAGCTACTTTCTAGTCTAGCTCAGTCTAATTCTCATTACACATACAAAGTAGATGCCGATGTTCAGAATCAATAAATCAATCGGTATTTCATACGTGATTAGTTTAGCATACATATAGCTCTGTTTACTATTGAATGGCTGATTCATCCATGTTGAGGCTACTTTGGATACCTACCATATTTGTGGATCAAAATGAAACCGACATAGCAAACTAAAACTGTTTTTTATAGAAGTAGAAAATGAATATGAAGTCTACCTAATGGTAAGGTCGTTCGTTCCTCTGTAATCAACTTCAGATTGGATTAGAGTCGCAACTAAACTTTTCCACCGTACTACGTATGATCTCCGCTTAAAACATTTTAAAATTATGTCATTAAAAAACCGTCGCATGATACTCGATATAATGTTTCTCAAAAAAATAATTTCCGGCAAAATTGATTGTAGCCACTTATTGCAACAATTAAGTATAAACGTTCCATACAATTACCCACGACATCCTATTACCAAAATCTTCCATGTACCACCCAGTAGAACTCACCTCTTCAAACATTCCACCCTCTCTAGGATCTCTGCTGAATATAACCAAGTGTGTGCATCAGCCGTCATAGACATTTTTCATGTCGAATGTTGTCGTCTTAAAAACAAACTATCTACCTACCTCAACAGTTTTGCTTCCTGAGTAAATTATGTATATTTATTGTATAGATTTATTTTATTTTCTTTTCTAAGTATCTTACATTATTTGCATAGATATCACGTCTCTATTTCTATAAATGTTGTACATGCCTATAACTGGCTTGCATACCAGTGTATCTTATTATATCACAATGTTATTTATAAAATTTCTGTATGTTATGCTGTTGGTGTGTCAAATAAATAAAATAAAATAAACTTGACCACCGATGCTACTGGAGGCAAGAGTGGGAGCTCGAACCTCCCGGCCAGCGACCTCGGGATGGACTGCGGTATGTGTGGACTGTGGTCGCATACCGTCGTATCCACCAGACGGTGTGGTGTGACGATGCTCATCTAGGCGGAGCCCAATGGGGATGTACGCTGAGAGGACTCCGGTTGCGTTCCTTTGCAGATCCCAGACTCCCTCCCATCCCGGAGCGGCGACACCGTTACACCTATTTCTAAATAACAGCAGTCTTAAGCGCCGCTGTAAATTGCATATATTAATTAAAAGCAATACTGTTTATAATAATTAACTATTTTATTAACGACTAGCTGACCCGGCAAACTTTGTACCGCCTCAAAATCTATTTATCAAATATATTTCATATAAAATATAGCCTATGTTACTCGTGGATAATGTAGCTTTCGAATGGTGAAAGAATTTTTAAAATCGGTCCAGAAGTTTTTGAGCCTATTCATTACAATCAAACAAACAAACAAAGTTTTCCTCTTTATAATATTAGTATAGATATCCTGGAATATTTTATCAAATTTTGTCACGTACCCACAAGATTATATGAGTTATTACATTGGGATTCCCCCTTAAAAATGGCTTAAGGAAAACCCGCCGAATAATATGATCGTAAGTTATTACAGTACTCATTTTAAACTCAACTTTATTCATGTTAAGGAAAAAGATAAGTGTAATTTTAATTAATAGTTAGCCAAGTGCAAGTCGAACTCGCACAGAGCGTTCCGTACCACCAGATTTTGCTGCTAATTTTATAATATTTGTTATTATAATAGCCATTGAAGTAAAAGCATTATGAATAAGCTAAAAACGTCGAACAATAGCGTTAGGTTCCTTGTTTTATTTATTTATTTACAAATTCGTGTACATAGAGACATAATAAAAAAGGCATTAAAATTAAATATAGTACAGAGGACTACTTATTTCAACCTGAAATTTCTTCCAGCAGCCGGAAAATCGGAAAGTTTATGTGATAGGCAAACATAGTGTGCACAAAATATATAGGTAAGATAAATAAATTATGATAGATATATAAATATATACAAATAAATGAACATTATATATTACATAATATATAAATACACATATATAACTAATTATGAAAGAGATAAATAATGCTCTTTTACTTTCTTATATGGCGACCCGACTTTGCAACGTTTTTTTTATTTTTAGTATTAGTTGCTACACCAGCCACAAGATTTTTTTACACATTATGTATAAATAATCTGTAAATAATTCTTATGTTACGGGAGATAGAGCCTTATGACAGACGGACAGACGAACTGACCGGGCTTGTTTAGTAATAAGGATCCGTCTTTAACCCTTTTACGGAACCCTAAAAATCAATAAATATGTATGATAATATACTATTCATTCAAAGACTTTCATAACATTCGATTGTAAAAAGAAATTTGTCAAAAGAACTCACACGTTTTACTGGACAATAAAACGAATTGACATAGAAAAGTTAGACCTAGATCCTAATATGACCGGCCTAAAACAGTCTGTCTGTGACACAGTCCTTATAGGGTTCCTTTGATGTGAAAACCGTCGAACTTCGGCCTCTATGATGTCACCACTCACTGTGAATTCGCGAAAACTGTAGAGTGACCATTCTTTTTAACACGCTTTTATTGGCTTGGGTTGTTCCTATGTGTGTATGTATGTAACGGAGTCTTTGAGCTTAATTTTCACCGATTTCCACAACTGATTAATTTGAAACTTTGCACACGTGTCAAGGACCGATGACAATGCAATAATTTGATAACAGTTTCAGTTTCAATTCAATTTATGAGTTTGTCACAATAAAAAATAAAAAAAAAATAGTACAAAAAACACGATTTTTGATGCGATTCATAACTGTTCTCTCATAGATAATTGCCAATAGAATAATTGTAACATTTAAAATGTGAAGCACCCCACGCTTTTTACTCTTATTTGAACTATTATTTTAAAAACTTAAATTATTTTTGAGTTTTTACTTCGATTAGCAATAAAAGCGTGGTGTTTATTACTTTTTAAATTTAAAACTATTATATATTTAAATAATACTAGTATGCCCTCGGGTTCGCCCGCATTAAAAAAAATAACATGACATACATATAACTGAAAATTTGTATCTTCACTAAAATTATGGTCGCGCCATCTGTCGAAATTTGGTCGTACCAACTCAAAAACCTTCGCAGGCTCATGCACAACAACTTTGCTAAAGATCATCACACGATCAAATGCACAGTTTACGATTCTATAAAGGACATACAGACAAACATTTTATATAGGTATATAGATGAGAGGAGCAGACGAGCATGCAGTGCACTTAGTAAGTGGCTACTGCCGCCCATGGACATCTGTACTCAACCCCAGATAAGACTAGATTCTTAATTGAGGTTGGCCACAGATGATGCTATTCCTGAGGACTAAGTTGAAACGCCTCGGAAAAGCCTGTGTCCCTTACCACACCCTTCAAAACGGAACACAGCAGCGTTTAACACTGGTGCTATTAGGTAGAAATAGGTGTGGCGGTGGTGCCGCCGGAGTCGAACCACAAAGGGTTCTACCACCTTCAGATGGTAGTGTACTTAGTTCTTTACAGAGATTCATTAACAGCAGTACCTCCCAAGTAGCATCAAGTACTCTGCATGCTCGTTTGCTATTTTTAATAAAGACAAGCTGTGCCCCGCGGTTTCACCCGCGTTAAAAAGAAATGTAACAATATCCATACAATAAGTAGCATAAGTTACTCGTTATTACATCAGCTACCTACCAGTGAAAGTCCCGTCAAAATCAGTCCAGCCATTTCATAGATTAGCCAGAACAAACAGACAGACAGACAGACAAAAATTGTAAAAATATTTATTTTGGTGTATGTATATTTATATGCATGTAGTAAAAATCTGTTATTTCAATATTAAAAACAGACACTCCAATTTTATTTATATAATAGCCTAGGCCTTGTCGCTTCCATTATAACTCCAATATTGTCCCAAATGATCTCATGTTTGCCTTATGAATGTACACACAATAAATATTTGGGTAAATGACACAAAACGTATAAAAGAACGACAAGATGACTCAAACGCATAATACTTAGGACATTCTAGGACATGCTTGAAAATTAACGCTTTCCCATAGCTGTAACTCGGGTTCTCGAGGGGTTCGAGGTTTAAATCCTATGCACCTCTGATTTTTTATAGTTATCTGCGCATTACACATACCACTTGCTTTAAGGGTGAAGGCCAACATAGTGAGGAAACTTGTACACCTGACAGATTGATACAAAATGGACGACGACACTTCAGCCTCACACTATTTTACGTACACATCAATAACACATACAAAAACGAATACACAAACACCCAGACCCAGTCAAGGTAACGATATTAACCAAACAATATTAGTGGGTTGCATCGAAAGCCCGGTTAGTTTCCGTTAAAGTTAAGTATAACAGTAACTTTGACGGTAGCGATGGTATGTAAGAATTCTGTGTTGCACCAATTGATTTGTCATTAACGCCATTTGTGTCGCTGTCCCCGCAATTTTTATTCGAAATTGATCGATAGGGAAGTTGACAAATACAGTAACTCTAACCGATCGAAATCGAGCGGGTAAAGTCAAGTATTCGTTATGACGTCATTTCAACCTCAACTAAAATGGTGCAACTAATTAACTAATGAAGGGAGAACGACTTTTTCGAGGTGTCCCAGCTTAGTCCTCAGGGGTAGCGGCGCATCTGTGGTCGACCTCAGGTGGGAATATCTAATCCTATCTGGAGTTGATT
Source organism: Epargyreus clarus clarus (assembly GCA_014595695.2). Lineage (NCBI taxonomy): Eukaryota > Metazoa > Arthropoda > Insecta > Lepidoptera > Hesperiidae > Epargyreus > Epargyreus clarus. The sequence continues at coordinate 1,123,263 of JACTTY020000019.1, forward strand.
ACAGATGTCCATGGGCGGCAGTAGCCACTTAACATCAGGTGGACTGTATGCTCGTCTGCTACTCCTATATTATAAAAAAAAAAAAAACAAATTCCGAAGTGTTGCCACCATACGCAAATGAGTCACAACGCGGTTACAAATTTAACACGCGAGCCCCGCGTATCGTTTTTGGTACAATGTCCCGTACTAGAACGTGAATACATTATTAATTACTATCATCCTGTGTTACTAGCGTAGTGAGGTGTTGGGTGATGGCGAGTGACGAGAAGCGATGATGAAGCGATGTATTGTGAACAATGAAAGATATGTTGCGTTAAGTATACTTCAGGGGGTAACCTCACTCACCTTCTGCGATATAGTCATGTCTGCGAAGGAAGACGCCGAGCGAGCAAGGGAGCGCGCTGAACCCGCTCGGAGAAGGAGTCGCCGCAGGCGTCGGTAACGCCCACCTGCGCGGTGTCCCTGTAGTTCCGGGACCAGAACAGGGCTACGGTATCCTCTGCCTGTCGTAAGAGGCGACTAAAAGGGGGCTTCCGGGGTTGCCGGGATAGACGGCGGTATGTGTGGTCGCATACTGTCGTGAACACCAGATGGTGTGGTGAGTTGCAAGCTCACCTGGGCGGAGCCCGACGGGGCAACGCGCCAAGTGGACTCCGGTTGCGTTCCGTTGGAGATCCCGGAGTCCTCTACGCAGCGCCGAGGACGGCCACCGAGGGGTTTTAGTGCGGTAAGAATCCCACATAACCCCGTGCCGCTCCCACGGCATAGGGTACCTTTTGAAGGTGTCCCCCTCGTGAACAAAAAAAAAAGGTGGTAAGACGCCCTTTGGTTCGTCTCCGCCACACCTATTTCTGCCTAATAACAGCAACGTTAAGCAATGCTGTGTTCTGGTTTGAAGAGTATGGTAAGGCAGACATAGTTATTCGTGGCATTCCTGTTTAATCCTCAGACGTAGCGATACATATTTCATTAAAGAAAATACGCTTTTTTATATAAATAATATAGGAGCATCAGACGAGCATGCAGTCAACCTGATGGTAAGTGGCTACTGTCGCCCATGGGCATACGTAATCAACCTCAGATAGGATCAGATATACCTAGCTGAGGTCGACCACTGATGTGTCGCTACCCCTGAGGACTAAGCTGGAACGCCTTGAAAATTATGTCTCCTATACACCCTTCAAATCAAAACACAGCAGCGCTTGACAGTTGACACTACTATCAATGGGCAGAAATAGGCGTGACGGTGGTGTCGCCGGAGTCGAACCACAAAGAGTTCTACCACCTTCAAATAGCGCTTCACGATACTCGCTTGAGTCGCTTGTAATGAAGCAAGTGCCTTAGATCCGTTAACTGGTTAATCGCATACGTTTTCGAGATAAGCCTTACATATAAATAGGTTTATAACTTACTATGAACGAGTACGTTTTTTTCTGTGAAATGCTAATTTTAACAGTTTTTGGCAACAGGAAATTATGGTTTGAGAATAGGTAATGGTAACGCGGACATACTACGTGTGTAAAAAGTTTGAAAATCTTGACAGCCCATTTTAAAGTTATGATATTATAGGTAGGTACTTCTTTCGAGTATTTAAATTAAATATAAAAAGTTTTCCAAATTCAAATTACTGCCCCTAACATAGATTAGTAAAGATACTTCGCCACCTTGAAATTGAATGAAGCCACAAACGGCTTATTTTAGTAAGTTCTTTTTTTGAATTCTTGACAAATAAAAACATTTTTGAGAAAATTTACGAATAAATAACTAATACTGCGTAATTTACGTAATAAATAAATAATTATTTCAAATATTTTAGGAACATTTTAGCACGGAGACGTGGCAAAACTTTTTTACGCAACTATTTCAATTCTCAAAACTGGGTACATTTTCTTGTTAGGAGTGAGTAATCTTTACTAATCTATGGTCCCTAAGTTGAGTTTCCAAAACGATTGCAATATTACATCGTACGAGTAAATATTTAGACAGATGCTGGTTGAATCTAGCGTTGGTTTACCACGGCCACAGAGTTTCAATACCACTTAATGGCAGAAGTATGTGAGCTTTAATTAGATTTGCATATTTCTGTAACTCACAAATTTCAGGGTAGATCGCCACGATACCGGCTACCTAAAATGCATGAGTATGAGGAGGTGCCAGTGTTTCAATGCAAGTAGCAGTCCTAACAAGTCCTAACTAGACACCGTCCTTTATTCCAGGGAATAAGAATTAACCCAACAGGCTTCTTGCCATCACCATGACGTAAAGCATTCAGTTCTAATTGAGTCCATGGCGTCAGTGACGAATCCTCCGATTACATAATTCACAACCGCCTAAATTAAGAAAAAATGACAATAAAAATGATAACTTATCCTTACTGAACTGCCTTATAAATAACTTATGGGACTTTTATAGGGAAATTATGCAAGCCATGGAAATTGCTCATTCAAAATATATGACAAATGATAAAAAAAACATTGTCTATAATTTTCTATAGTATATTTTTTATTTTAAAATGTTAAATATAAAAAGAAAGGTAGACTTCTGATGGCAGTTCCCTTATTGTGTAGATGCCTTAAATAGATAAGGTGCAACCAGAGCGTAGGCACTAGTCGCATTGTTGACGTATTGTAAAACTTCATTTTGAGAATGGTGACAATGACAGCTGTCATTCTATGTTATCAATATTATTTAAATTTAGAATCAAGTTAAAGTGGACTTTGTATTATAGTCGTAAACTCGTAAACGTTAAGCGTGTTTGAATTATTTAATTTAAATTATTATTTATTTACTACTAAAAGCATACTTTGTAAACTTTGTAACATGTCGTCGCTTACAAAAACAATTTTCTTTCTACGACCGGCGAAATTCATGCCCTGTAAGTGCTGTTGATTTTATTTGTTTAAATTTTATTATTTCGATTTATTTATGTTTGGGTGTTATCCTTTTATTTCTAGTTATTTTATTACCTCTCAATGCTTTGTTTTTTTATTATTTTTACCGGTTACCGGTGGTGTTTTCGGGAAGTATTTTGATGTTGTATAGTGGTAGAACCCGTATGCTTCGATTGAGGAGGTACCATCACAAGGTACCATGACAGACATATAAGGTGACTATCTTAGTCTATATGGAGTTGGTACAGGTCCATTAGCATCAGCGACAATTTATTATAAGGAATGTTCTCCGTAGCTACTCGAATCTAAAAAGAATAATTGTCTATATATCGCACACCTAGATCTAAAGGTATTAACTCAAAAAAAACCTTTTTTCAGAAAACGCAACTGTTTTCTGTGTCCCTATGCACAGTAGCAGCGTTTTGTTCACGTAGTTAGCTTTATTTATATATATTGTAGTAGTTTAGTGTTTTTTTTTGTTTTTGGTCTGAAAATTGGATTTTTAGAGTTAATTCCCTTTTGCTTAACAATATATGTTTAATCATTATACTAATTCGAGTCGAGCCTGTGTCAATGAATTAAGTTATTAGTTGATTCTCTATTGAAGATTTACCATACATTTAGAACACTATTACATTTTGTATTATTTGTTAGAAAGGAAAACTACTGACGTCAATCAATATTATTTATTGGTAATCATAGGTAACATTAATCAGTCTCTTAACCAAATGGGTCATATTTTTTTTAACAAAACGTAATTTAAGTAAGTACAGTGTAAACTCTTTATAACGAATTTCAAGGGACCGAGCATATTTATTCGTTATAGAGAGTTTTCGTTATAGGGAGGGAGGAGGAAAAATCAACCCAAAACCAATTGCAATCATTTCTGTCACACTTTTTCGTTTCTTTAATGCTTACTGGCCATCTTGACAATTTCAAAGTTGATTTACAACTGATAATACGCGATAGGTGACCATGGTATGTATAGTAACTTAGACAGACAAATTCCTGCAGACAATGTAATCTAAGAATAATGGCACACGTGTTAAGGCAAATAACAAGAACAAAAGCGAAACTGCCGTTTATGAACCCCGTAATCTTTCTTAAAACTTTCGGCACCTCAAAAGGTTAGTTTTTTAGCTGCTTATAAAACAATTCCAGAGTAAAAATATTGTTCTCGTCTAAATATGAACGTATTTCTCCGTAATAGAGAGTGACTGTTGCGTTATAAAGAGTGGATCAATGTATGGGTTTTAATGTAAACCAACCAATTGAACTTATTTCTACGTTATAGAGAGTTTTTCGTTATAGAGAATGACGTTATAAAGAGTTTACACTGTATATAAAAAGCTAAAATAAAAATTTAAATGCACATACAAATAAGTAAGTATAGGTAACAATAATCAGTCTCTTATATTTTTTAACAAAACATAATAGAAAAACATATAGAAAGCTAGAAAAAGTTTCAAATGCCCGTCTGAATCAATACAATCACATTTGTCTAAAATCACAGTATTTATTAATCACCTGTAAACTTAGGATATAATTTAAATAAATGTATGTACTAATAATGGCACATTAAATTATTATAATAATTCTTATAATATTTTGTACTGAAAAACTTTGTTATTTCATTATAATCTAATGATTTATCTTATAATAAATTGCTCTTAGTTATTATTACCACTTAGGATATTCTTGTAATAGAGATCATAATAAGATTATGGAATAACATTTTTATCAATCAGATCTTGTATGTCATTTTTTTGCATCAGTTAAAGCAATTTTTTGTGTGTAGGCTTGTGTTAAGCCAATTGAAAAAAATGATTGATTTATAGTTACTCCAGTTCCTCCAGGCCCTCTTTGTCACATAAGCTTCTTCAGCAAATTATGTTTTATAGAAAAAAAAATCAGGGCACTCTTTTTCAACTCTGAGTACCTTAATGTCATGCCACTTAATTTGTTTTTTTTTTCTTCATCTACATTAAAATTTGTGCCCCATGATTCCTGTAATCATGCTTTAACATCAATAAATTGATTGTAGGTAATTTCAACTACTTTGTAAGGTTTTCCCGTCTTTTTTGCTGTGGTTATCAAAGTTTTATATTGTTCTGGTATGTAGATTGGGCCAGATTGCAAGTATCTTTTGATTTGTTTTTCAATTACACTGTGAACGTTGTCTCCTTCATTCTGAGAATGACCGCATATTAAAAACTTGTGCGTTATAGACTTAACTGGCATCTTGTTGACGACATAGGCATAGGCAGACAAGAGAAACTTATTTTTTTGTTGACCGTCACTGTTATAACTTGGTATTTCGACAAAAACACATTTAATTGCAGGAATGAACAACATTTATTACGAGTGACATATTAGTACAAAAGTAAATCAATATACCCAGTACCCACACTATATCAATTAATCACTACCAACATACGTAACAGCCACAATTATCCGAATAGAAATGACGTCAATTTCTTTATTAGGATTTTGGTCTATCTGCGATTTAATAAAGTCAAGTATGCAGCTGCCAATTTCAACAGCTCCTCTTTTTCCCTCTGTTTCAATGAATGAATGAATGAATGAAAAAGAAATGTTAAATTCGGTATTAAATATCCTGTAGAATGTTGAAGACGTGGCAGCTGGTAATCCATCTCCTTCACGATGTTTTTTATAATCTCTGTAGATATCTGCTAATGATTTATCACTTGCTATGATTTGAAAAATGGATGCATACTCTTATTTTACTTCCATTAATCTCAAAGTAAAAAGCATTGAGGACCCTAAAATTTTGCGTACTTGAGTACCGATATTTAGGCTTTATTTGTTGTGAGTGCCGTACTATGAATTCTCTTTGCCTTTCAAGGTTGCCGAGTCCCCAATATGCGTCAAAGATCTGTTGTCTTGACATTTCGTCCACTTTATCTTTGCATTTTAGGCGACATTTGTTGCCACAGGGTGGTCCAACTTTTCTTTCTTGGACAAGTTTCTTTGATTTTGACTGGTAGGCTTTGTCGGAATTTCTCAATTGTTTTGCTATTTTCGACTTCCAAGTTGCTGCTTTGCGTAATCTCTTTTTACCCTTCTTTTCGATCTCAATACTAGTTTGAGAAATCATACTTCATATACCGTTCTTTACTACATATCAACCCTTGAAAGACAAACCTAACTAAGCAAAATTTCATATACTGAAGAAGATTTATTAGAACTTGAAATATGTCAGGATTTTCTCGTAGGGCTAATCCCTAGCGCAGCGCTAAAATACACATTCTGTTTGGCCAGGCCTTTAAATTCAAAAATTAACTGACTTTATTTCTCTTTTTTTTTATATTAAGATTTTTTATTAATATACTGTAAAAAAATTAAGTTTGTCTATCTCCATGGTACGTCACAAATCAACAATTACATCACGACCTGCAAGTCAGCGTAGTGAAACAAGAAATAGGATGACATACTAAAACCTACCAGAAGAGAATAATAAACCACGCAAACCCCTTGGCAACTTCATGAAAGAAATTCGCACAAATATTAGACTGCCTAGAAACGAAAAATGCCTTAAGACATACTTAAATAAAACTATTTATGGATAGTAAATTAGGACGTGACACAGGTCACATACCGAGCATGTTATGTGAAACACCAACCAATCTACTATTCATTGTCCAGAGGTGTGACAGATTGTATTAAACATTAAAACAAAAAGAAGTGTGTCTAAAAATTCGCCTATTTAATTTTCCAGGTGTTCTCCCTAGACTATTCTCTAGTGCAGCAGCCCAGTTTGAAACACTAGCTGTGTCGGTGCCCAAACCACACGTCTACCATGTTGAGCTCAACCGTCCTGACAAACTTAACACATTCACACATGATTCTTGGAGGTGAGTATTTGTTCTATGCCTCTATTTTATTCTTAAGTGATAATTGTCGCATTCCTGGGCATGGGTTTCCTCTCAGAGTGAGGTTTAGCCCATAGTCCATACTGACCAAGTACGAATTCTTAGATATTTCACATCTTTGAGAGATTTTTTTAAAAAACAAAAGTTTGTATAAAAAATCTGTTTTATATACCCTTCAAATCACACAGTTATCTAATTACAAATATATAGTTATAGCTTAGTAGCTGGAAAGTCCTATTAATCAAGTAGTCTGAGGTTAAAACTCCAGGTACCTCTGATTTTAAAATTATATGCGTATTACAAATTAATTATCACTTGCTTTAACGGTAAAAAAAAATTTAAAAATAAAATGAAGGAATCATAAGGAAACCTGAGAGATTAGTATTGGCTTCATGACGATAATTACACACAAAAACATAAATATATTGCAGTTTTTAATAACTTAAATATTAGCTAGTATTATCTTAATAAGGATCAATTAATCAAATAAATATTTTATTCCATTATTTGACTTTATTCTCTGTGTGTAGTTTTTGGATGTTTAATTATCTTTTATTTTAAAAAGTAAAATAGTAGCTTAATTGTATTAACTTAATAAGGATCAATTAATCAAATAATTATTGTATTTGATTTATTATCTGTGCTAATGCTTGTATGCATAATTAGCTTATATTTAATCTCCAATTTTTTATTGTATTTTTTTATCTAATTTACATACATTATATGAATTTAATATTGATGAGTGATGAGCCATCTGGTGGATTGGCCACTGTACCAGTCTGACACTGGGTTCTGGGTTCCATCTCCACCCAAGATATCTAATCAATTGGGTGTTTGTGTATTCGTCTGTGTGTATGTCCTTCCAGGGGACCCACAAAATCTAAGTGTGAAGCTATGAGTGTGGGAAACGTTATAGAAGTCACACTTCTTTTGTCAAATATTGTGAGAGTCAATTTTATGCCCTACAGCCAAAACGTTTTGGTGGATTTTAAATATAAAGTTTCATTGGATTCGTCTAAATTATAGTGGTAATATAAACTACATCACTTAACTATTCAATTAATTATTTAAAAAAGACAGTTTTTATAATAAGTACAGATTTGTTAATATTTTTATATCTATCTATTTTCAGAGAATTAAAGAACTGCTTCTCGGCGCTGAGCGATAACCCTGAATGCAGAGTGATTGTTTTGTCTGGAAAAGGAAAACATTTTACTGCAGGTAAATAAAAATAAAAACTTTAACATAATTACATTTGAGAAGTTATACTTCTTAAAGCGCGTTTGGCACAAATGATGAATTTTTACAACACCAAGACATAAAATCGACACTATTGCAAATAATTTTAGTTTAAAAACTAAAAACCATTCTAAAATCGCACAAGAAAAATCGTTAATCCTGATTCCTGACGATCTTGATGAGGTGAATGGTATAAAATTATTGAAATCGTGTATTGTCATAGATTCTTGATAATAATTCAAAATTTTAAATTAATCGGACCGTTCAAAGTGGGTAAAAATCGAGTTCAAAGATTCCGTTACATACATACATACAACCCAAGCTAATAAAAGCGTGGTAAAAAGGTTACCTAAAAAGTTATTTTAAATATTCTCTTTTGAGTATGGTATATGTACCAAACATTTTGTATTTTTTTCTTGTTTTATATTAGTTCAACTTGAGCTCATGTACACATTGACACAAACTCTTTTTCATTTTTTATTAATAAATCAAAGAAGTGTAAGTTCTTTGACAATATATAAGTACTAACGTTTTTATATAAAATTACAAAACTATTAATTTGACCACCCGCGTGGCGAAGCGGTCACCATACCGGTCTGACGCGCAGAGGGTCCCGGGTTCGATCCCCGGCCAGACAGATATCTAAATGATGAATTTAGGTTTCTGTTTCTGGATCTGGGTGTTTGTGTATTTGTCTGTGTGTGTCCATGGCATCCACGATACTTCCTGTATCCTAGTGTGGAGCTGTGAGTGTAGAAAGCGTAATTAATCTTTTGTACCTAATAACCTGTGCTTATATTGTCTACTTTATTACTAATTTCTTTTCAGGTATTGATTTAAAAAGTTTGATGACCATAGAGATGAAAACCCAAGATATAGAGGACCCAGCACGTAAAGCAAGAATTGTTTACAAGTTTATCGAAGATTATCAGGTACAGGTTTTTAATATTAACCCCTTTTATGTCGCTATTACTGTCCCACTGGGCATGGGTCTCCTCTCACAGTGAAAGACGTTTTGGTCATAGTCCATTGCGCTGGCCAAGTGAGGCTTGGTAGACTTCACAGATCTTTGAAAACTTTTTTTTAGGATTTCTTAGGTTTACAGGTTTTCTCACTATGCTCTCCTTCACCGTTGTAGCAAGTGATAATTCATTGTTAATACGCACATAAGTTTTTCAAATCAGAGGTTCTGGGATTTGAACTTGGGACCCTTGATTGTGCCGCCAGGTTTCAAACACTAGACTATCATATATGTATGATGTATCCCAAATTATTTTTTTATAATATAGGAGTAGCCGACGACCATGCATTCCACCTGATGGTAAGTGGCTACTGGCGCCCACGGTCATCTGTAATCAACCCCAGATAGGATTAGATATTCCCACCTGAGGTCGGCTACAGATGCGCCGCTACCCCTGAGGACTATGTTGGAACGCCTCGGAAATGTATATCTCCCTTACCACCCTTTAAACCAGAACACAGCAGCGTTTAACACTGCTGTGAGGCAGAAATAGGTGTGACGGTGGTGCCGCCGGAGTCGAGCCACTAAGAGTTCTACCACCTTTAAAAAATTACTTCTTTTCACATTTAAAAATATTTAATTAATTGAGATAATAATAATTAAAGGCATTTTATTACAGGATGGTATAACAGCGTTAGAGGAGTGCATAAAGCCAGTGATAGCTGTTACCCACAGCGCGTGTATTGGTGCTGGGGTGGACCTCATTACAGCAGCTGATATGAGGTAAGTTTTTATGTATTATCTAGCTCGAAGGACCAATTTTGGTCGATTTGGGCTTAGTAAATTTAGTATTCGTCTTTATTAGTTTTCTAGTATGTTATTACGTATTATCTGGCTCGAAGGACCAATTTTGGACGATTTGGGAATAAATATAATTTGTCGTCGTCTTCATTAATGTTTGATAATTAAGTTCTAATACGCACATAACTTTGAAAAATCAGAGGTACCTGCGATAGTCTGGGATTCAAACCTTGGGCCATTCGATTGCGTCGCAAACACTTTAACTAGTCAATTGCCACTTACCATCAGATAGACAGGATGGTCGTTTGTGACGTCTATAAATAATGTTTTTAATTTTTTTAGGTATTGCACAGAAGATTCTTTCTTCCAAGTGAAGGAAGTTGATGTGGGACTAGCAGCTGATGTTGGCACACTACAAAGGTTACCAAAAGTAAGTTATATAAAAAGTACTCATACAATTTTTGCTTAATTGTAGAATTAATTATTAGTAGAACATTTAAATAATATATAATGACAAGCTTTTTAAATTTTATACTTCTGTAGACACGCCATGGGAGAGATTAGGTATTGAAACGATATTCGTAACGGAAACAGTTACGTTGGAGTGTTACGTTACGGTCATAAAAATATTTTATATCGCTTTATATGTCAGATGATATAATACGATACAACACGAATATGATACGTATGCTCAATCATTTAGATTTTTTGTTTGAAAATAGTTTCACTTGCGTGTGTAAATAATGATACACGAAGTGTTTTTACTAATTGCGAAAGATAATGTTTTTCAAGCGTACGTATGTATCATCTTTTATTATATTTAGCAGCCGCATTTTTTGTGTTCATATTTACAATTTTGTACTAATTACGCCAAAGAAGTATAACTTCTTTCATTTGTACATCAGTAGATACATCTATTTTAAGATACATGATCATTACGTGTGTATAGTACGCGTAAAACTGCTAGTCCGCTCTGAATATAGAAATGAATCGCGTCGCCATAGCAAATTGTATGACTACACCTGCTCGCAACAACTTCAGAGCGGACTAGCAGTTTGGGGCGGACTTTAACATGATATATGATGATATGACACGGATACGATATGATAGATATGCTCAATCACTTAGTTTTTTTATAATACTAAGTTTCACTTTCGCGTGAAGATAATGATACACGAAGTGTTTTTACCAATTGCAGAGAGTAATGTTTTACGAGTGTATATGTCTTAACTTTGCGTATTTTTATGTAGCGGGTTTTTTGTTTCTGTAATATACACTCGTTTTTTTACGAATTGCGCCAAAGAAGTATAACTTCTTATGTGTGTTTACCAATTGCAGAGGGCAATGTTCTACGAGCGTATACAGGGTGAATTTTTAAAACGGGCCTTCAGGGCCAAATCGGAAATTATAAAGATTAGCGAAAAATGCTGAAAGGAGTTACGAGGCCGATTTTGATAAAAACTAAAACTGCATCATTACTTTTTTAAAATAAATTTTCCCTAGCCGGGAATCGAACGAGTTCATTTTGAAAAAAAAATGCACCCTCTATATTATTCCACTATCTGATAGTGTTGCTTATAAGGATCAAAATCTGGGAAGTAATGATAAATGACAAACTAAAAGAAAAGCCTCAATTTTAAGAAAATACATATTTTTTCATATTAATTTGGCAGTTAAGTTCCCGCCATTCATCAATTTAAACATTTCGTGTATTAACATTTTTTTGGCTCAATGTTTCTAATCATTCGAAATGGACGTTTTGTTTTCCAATAATTTATATTTTTATGTCCGACTTAGCTAAGGTTATTTTTAGGACCATTAAAATAGATTTACTTGCTATGGGCGGAGTATCGTTTAATACAGATGTAAAGTTAACAATTCGCGAGAATTACTTTTTAGAGTCAAATCCGAGTGATTACTAAAAAAAGAGATATAGAAAATCATATTTAACGTTGAAACGAAGTTGTAATCAACAAACAATAAGAATTTACTATTTAATCAGTTATCTATTTTCATTAAAAAATCAATCCTAAAAACGGCGGTCACTTATTTGCCAAACTATTACTTTCTCATACTAAGCCGTATGTCATAGTCATAACATCGAATAATTAGTTGATTAACCAACAAATTCCTTAATGGTATGACTTATGTCTGTTTCTAAAGAATTATACAGAAATCATTTGTTATGTATAATCCTTAAGGATTAGTATGCCAAGGTATGGAAAAATACGTATTTTCTTCAAAATTTTCCTTTTCCTTTAATTTGTCACATAACATTACTTCCCAGAATTTGATCCTTATAAGCAACACTATCAGATAGTGGAATAATATAGAGGTGTCATTTTTTTCAAAATGAACTCGTTCGATTCCCGGCTAAGAAAAAAAATATTTTAAAAAACTAATGATGCAGTTTTAGTTTTTATCAAAATCGGCATCGTAACTCCTTTCAGCATTTTTCGCTAATCCTTATAGTTTCGGATTTGGCCCTGAAGGCCCGTTTTAAAAATTCACCCTGTATACGTTTTATCCTTGCTTATTTTTATGTAGCGGGTTTTTTGTTACTATAATTAATACTAGTTTTTTTTTACTAATTGCGCTAAAGAAGTATAACTTCTTACATATGTACATCAATTGTAAAATACATATTATCGTTTAAGGTAATCGGCAGTGCCTCAGTGGCTCGTGATCTATGCTTCACGGCTAGGAAGGTGCCTTCAAAAGAAGCCTTGGACATCGGGCTAGTTAGTAAAGTTTATTCTGATAGAGAAAAGTAAGTATGAACGATATTATATTTTCTTATTTGGTACTTAATATCATCAATAAAAATCATTTTAAGAGAAATAAAATAATAATATACCAAGTTCTTATAATATAGTAAAAAGTAGACAATAATATAATCGAATAATTGTTCTAAGTTTTGAATTAATTTGACCGTTCAAAGTATAACATTAGATATGTGTTATGGATTTTCTTTCGCCGCTTCTTCTCCATAACGAAACGCATTGTAAAGTGGCGGTAGATGTATTGACTTTCAAAAAGGCTCTAAAGAACCTATTTTGAATAAATTTATATTATATTTTAAATTGAATATTTTTTAATTGTAATGTATTTTTTATTAATCTGAATTGGTAATGTTCTCGGTATAGTTCTTTGACATAAATAGGGAAGTAGAAATTCTTACTAGCATATGAAAAATAATTTTATGTACATCACATTATTAGTCTAAATCTTTTTTTAATATTTCAGCGCCATCAAAGAAGTATTAGAGATCGCTCAGAACATTGCTCTCAAGAGTCCTATAGCTGTGCAAACTACTAAGATATCCATGGTTTACTCGCAGAGTCGACCCACTAAGGAAGGACTTAAGCATATTGTAAGTCAAATTCATATTTTTATTTATACTAATAAATATGCACTGTCTGTATTTTATTTCAAAAAGATTTGTTTATAATATTAAAGTTGCTGACATGCAGTCCACCTGATGGTAAGTGGCTACTGCCGCCCATGGACATCTGTAATCAACCCCAGATAAGATTAGACTACTTGAGGTCAGTCACAAAAGCGTATCCCTGAGGTCTAAGCTGGAACGCCTCGAAACAGTCTGTTTTACCACACCCTTCAAACCGGAACACAGCAGCGCTTAACACTGCTATTATAACAGAAATAGATGTGACGGTGGTGCCGCCGGAGTCGAACCACAAAGAGTTCTACGATTTTTAATTATATATGTTCTGTATCTTGGAGTTAAATTGAAAATTTAATTTAAAGTCTTTTTTGTGTCATATATTTAAACTGTAATTTTCTAATATCATCATAAATTATGCCTATTTAAGAATATTAGTTTAATCCATAATTATGATAACTATCATTAATTGATACCAGAAATAATAAATTAAATGGTACCCACTTAATAATTTTAAAACACATTTTTTGTATAAGTATAATTTGTATATAATACTTTATTATAATTAATAATAATAAAAAATAAAATATCATTACATTAAAATAAATTTGGTTATTTTTTTTTTACAAAGGTTTTATCAAGATATGAAGATATATAAATTTGAAGATACTATAAATTAAGAATAATAATACTTTGTCCCAACAAGGAATCGAACCCGGATCAGTTTGATGAATATTTTGTGTGAACTATTTTATAAATTGGTTTGCAACATTTTACATAAATTTTATAAAACATTATCATTAAAAAAAAACAAAACCTTTTTATTTAATAACTAGCTGACCCGGAAAACTTTGTACCGCCTCAAAATATAGATTTTGAGGCGGTACAAAGTTTTCCGGGTATATATAGATATATATAGATATATAGATATCAAATATATTTCATATAAAATATAGCCTATGTCACTCGTGGATAATGTAGCTTTCGAATGGTGAAAGAATTTTTAAAAGCGGTCCAGTAGTTTTTGAGCCTATTCATTACAATCAATCAAACAAACAAAGTTTTCCTCTTCATAATATTAGTATGGATTTATTACTTTTATAACACTTAATTCTGGGAACTAAATGCCTTTGAAAAAAATCCGCGTTAAAAAAATTAGAAGGCACTGAGAATCGAACCCACAACCCTAAGGCGACAAGCTTTACTTTTACAAGAGTTCACTCTTCTAAATTGTAGCTCTTATTCATAAGCGACCCCGGAAATATTTGACGTATACGCCCTCCGATACTTTTTCATAAAATAGGATTATCCTACGTCCCTTATTAATAATTAATCTACCCAATGTTTTCCCTACCAAAGTACGCCAATTTGATAATTATAATAGTAGAAATAGACTTTCGATATTTGATAAGAAAGAAATGAGTAGATCGAGTATTAATAAAATGTGCTAAACAATGAAGTTTTATATTGATAATTTTTTGGCGACTCCTTTCATCTTTTTTTTTCAATAAGGGATCATTGAAATAATAATATTACGTACGCATCAAGACGGTTGGAGGATTTTTATGTCACTTATTTTTGGGAGACTACATAGTGCTTGCGTCAGAATTATTTATTCAATATATCTTTTCGGAGAATTATATGAAAGACTTGTTTTTAATTTAGTTTCTTAAATAAGGGTTAATTCAAATATTACTACAAATCAAGGGGGTTGGAAGGTTTTTATTTCTTCTATTTTTTATTACATGGGGGCGCGAGTTTCGAGATAGTGACTGCGACAACAATATTTATCAATTAGTTCTGATTGTTTTCGGCGACTTATTCAATGACTTTTTTCTTTTTCTTCAATCATTCAAATATTACGTATATTATGCACTGAAGGGGTTGGGGGTTTTTGTTTAGATTATGTTTATGGGTCAGATAGCCTAGATAGTGATTACTGATTACGTTAGCAATATTTATTCAATATTTCTTTTTTGGGCGACTTATTTCAAAGACTTCTTCCTTATTTTTTTAATAAGGGGTCTTACAAATATTACGTAAGCATCAGACTCGGGGATTTTATGTCGCATCTTTTTAATGACATAGAGCCGTGAGGTCCTGGATAATGATTACGTCAGCAATGTTCATAAATTATTTCTGATTTTTTTCTGGTAAATAGGTCATTTAAAACACTTCTTACTTTTTGTTTTTTTTTCTTAAATAAATATTACGTAAGCAATAAAGAGGGGTGGTAGTTTTTTTCACTTATTTCTAATAATTTCGGAGTCGGGGTGTAAATGGTGGTAAATTTGCAAAATTTTTCAAAGAATTTTGCAAAATTTGATAATGACGACGACTTTCTAAGAACTATCTATCTAAAATGTTTACGTATACATGCGAAAAAAGGGAGTTTTACTTTCTCAAACCCTTGAATGATTCCTATTTTTATGCCAACTCATTGTTCTATTATTTCTTATGTGGGTCGGTAAATGCACCCTGAAGGTTGCGCCCTTGTGTGCCGCCCCTCAGGCGAGCCCCTAGCAACAACCGTAACAATTTTTATGATTATTCTTACGAACGTTTGACATATTTTACGTAACTGTCATGATATATTTTTATTACTATTTATTTGTTTGATTATCTTTACGATTTCTTTTTACGAAAATTTCACAAAATTACAAAGTTTGAGTAACTTATTTGATATACGATTACTATATAACTAAAAATATCATTATTTATCACTAATTAGTATTATTTGTTATTTTTACGAACTTTTTTACGTATTTTTAAAATTTTACATAACTGACATGACATATTTGTATCGCTATTTATTTTGTTCATTATTTTTACGAAAGTTTATAAAATTTACGTAACATAAAATTTTTTTTTTCTTTTTCAGCGACTTCTCAACCAACTTATGCTTCAAAGTGACGACTTGAAGGCCGCAGCAATGGCGCAATTAACCAAAAGTCAAGCTGAATTTGAAAATGTGTAATCAGAAATTATTTTAAAATATTGTAAAGAAATTTATATTTATAAGCACAAATATCTTTACATTTGTGATAGTATTTTGGAGGTATTTAAATATACATTTACATTTATTATCATTCATTTGTTTCATTTTTATTATATTCCTTATTTAACACCATCATACATTAATACGTAATTTGAATTTAAGACTTATTATATAAAACCTTATTTGACCTAAATTTGAATTTCTTCAAACTAGAACAAAGACCAATTTAAATTTTATTTAAACCTAACTTAACATTAAGTTATCTACGTAAATCTAAAATATATTAAATACTAATCACACATCATATTTTTAACAAAGACAAAAAATAAATGGCTGCCAATAATTTGAATATGGAACCTAAAATCCGTGCTGACGTCACCCGAACGAGTCTACGTCACTACATTGGCCGTTTAACAAAGAAAATCAGGTAACCTAGTTTATGGAGGCTTGCATTTACGTTTGCTGCGAACGACCTGCCCAAATATAGAGCAACTATAAATAGACTGGTGGGGGGCCCGCTCATGCTTCGCTGTGAATGGTGCAGGCGACCTGCAACTAGGGCACTCTGCAATGATTTGACCTATTTATTTTTCAATGGGGCGGTGCATGAACGGGGATGGCGGGGCCCGCTGCGAGCCTTCATTCAGTAAGAGACGAACTCTCGAGGCCGGCGTGACCTATTTGCGTTTTTCGCTTCTACAGAGCTCTCGGCCGATTATACTGCTCTTTTCGTGGCTGTGAAGTGTTAATCTTGAGCGAATATTAGTGGGTTTTGTGTGAAATAGCTCGTTTTCGAAATTTAACGCAAGGTTTATATAGAGGGCGGAATATCTACCGGCAGGCTCTACCATTTTTTAAAAGACCCGCTTAAAGCCCAACGTCACCTCTGCGCCGACGTCATTGGACGATATTCAGCTAAAGCGCTGTGATTGGTGGATATTCCACGTTACATAGAAAGAGCCAATAGCGTCGCTTTGTTCCGCGCTGCTGCGCGACCAGTGCGCCACCTGTCGCTCTGACACGCCGGTTTCATTGAATAACCCGCCCGGACTGTTTTATTGACGCAAGCGCACTGAGGCCCAACAAAGGGCCGAAATAAGAACGGTTCGCAAGTGAATCTGATGTATTTATGTCATAAAAATGGTGAAATCTGTGAAGTGGCGATTAGAAATTAGGATATTTGACGTGTCGAATCATGACAGAGGCATCTGAAAAGTAAGTGGTGTTTGTATAACTCAGTTTTTGCTGTACGTGTTTCGCCCTGCTCTGGGTAGGTAGGGCCTTACCCCGGCCATTTTCCATAGTTGAGGGATTGTCTGATGTGATTTTAGACGTTTCCTAGGCTGGATGGACCGTGTATGAGTTAGGGTTGGAGTGTATGTAGCATTTACAAGTGATAGTGTGATGGGCTTGTATTACGACCGCCGCCCTTAGGTCACCCTGTGTGGTGTATAGCTATAATCAATGACTCGCCCGTTCATTCACAATAATGTAGGTAGCACCGTTCGGGGTCATTTCGAGCTAGCTCTAGAGCTGTTTCGCTCAATGAATTAGATGTTTTAGCAATTATGAATGCGTGCTGTCACGCCTCGCGCACACTATTCATCGAAAACGCTGGCTGAATGAATTTACATGTCGATGTTGTATTGAAGAAGAATAAGTTCGAAATTCAAACTGTGACTTATATTCCTATAAATCCTATAATCACATACACGAGTTATTTTTGTTCACTCATTTTTGTAGCAGGCACATATTGGAAATGAAAATAAAAAAATATAATGCTAAAAAAAAAAACATTAGTAAATTTGTCTTAATATAAATACAATTCTAATCAATAAATGCTATGTTTAAAAGCAAAGCTTAAGATAATAATTCCCACTTAATTCAGACGAACAAAAAAGTCAAATAATTATTTCAATGTACTATGTACTCTTACTTACCTTAACCCCACCCATTTTTCATTAAAGTAGATACTATTTCGATATTTTTTTAATCAATTGCAACTTACTAAAATCCCACTGCTGGGCACAGGAACCCCACTTTTGACTAAAAAGATGTTTGAAACATAAAATATACTGTTTTCTTAATTACATAGTAGAAGAATTATTTATTGGTATTTTAGATTCTTCTCTTTTTTCCTCATTTATTCTGACCTTAAGCCTGTCTAAAAGGTACTCATGAAAAGGCTACCTTTTATCTGTACATTAATTTTGTATGAGATTGAAGCAGCAAATGAAGATACAGTCCATTTGGCAAATGGGCACTGCCTCATGGACATCTGTAACCAAGTCCATATTTTATATTAGAATTGATCACAGTCACTCATTGTAACTCAATGTCACTCTCGAGGACTGTAATGGTCATCTTATATACATACGTCTAGGGGACATCCACATCCTTCCACCGAAACATAGAAACATAAAAATTGATTCATATTAGATCTTGTTAGGACCTTCCCGTTGAACGACATTCGTGATTCTACCACCTTACTAATTCTGTATTTTTACTCCTTACAAGCTAGGATGATTTATTTAGGTATAGTACGCATAAAACTGCTAGTCTGCTCTGAATATAGAAATGAATCGCGTCACCAAAGCAAATTGTATACACCTGCTCGCAACAACTTCAGTGCGGACTAGCAGTTTGACGATAACTATAACATATCCAATACATAGTCAGTATTCTTTACATCAAAGCTGTGTGCATAATCTACCTATCTCAGATATTCTAGTGTGAAGCAGTTCTTGTACTATGGTGGAAAGGTGTGAATGCCTAAATCACTTGAGGCGAGCATCCTAGTCTCGAAGAGTAGTAATGTATAAATTGGTCTTAGGTAGAACCCCAATTACTTTTATACAATTCTGTTGTCAAGAAGTAGGTGTGGTACTAAGTACAAATACACATGATTAAAATAACTAACCAAGTCAAAGTCGTTCGGAGGTTTCTGTACCATCAATTTTATATGTTACTTTTTAGTATATGTCAACATAATCCTTGAAGTACATGCATTGTGAAATTAGTTTCTTAGTTAATTAGTCCTTAGTAAATGGTCCTTTTTCTATGGAACTCTATGCTGTTGGCCATTGACTTTAGTAACTGATGGCGTAAAGGTTGTGGTTCATGCGATAGTTGCTCGCGAATATTTTATAGCTTATGCATCTACTAGATGGTAGCTACACCGTCCCTGTAGTTTCGGGAGTAGAATAGGACTACGGTCTCCCCTGCCTGTCGTAAGAGGCGACTAAAAGGGGGCTTCCGGGGTTGCGGGCGGCAAGAGTGGGAGCTCAAACCGTCCAGCAAGCGACCCCGGGAAGGACAGCGGTTTGTGTGGTCGCATACCGTCGTACGCACCAGACGGTGTGGCGAGCGCCAAGCTCACCTGGGCAGAGCCCGACGGGGCAACGCGCTAAGAGGGCTCCGGTTGCGTTCCTTTGGAGATCCCGGAGCCCTCTACGCAGCGCCGAGGACGGCCACCGGGGGGGTTTTAATGCGGTAAGAATCCCACATAACCCTACGTCGCTCCCACGACACCGGGTACCTTTTGAAGGTTTCCCCCTCGTAAACAAAAAAAAAAAAAGAAAAAGATGGTAGCTACACAGCTATAGCACACGCGATGATTGCCAGAAGGTGGTAGAACCCGTGGTTCGACTGCGGTAACACGGCCACACCTAGTTCTGCCTAACAGCAGTGTTAGTGCTGCTGTGTTCTGGTTTGTAGGGTTTGGTAAGATAATACTTTTCAAAGGGGTTCGAGCTTAGTCCTCAGGGGTAGTGCATCTCTGGCCGATCTTAGGTAGGAATATCTAATCCTGTCTAGGTTTGATTACAGATATCTATGGGCAGCAGTAGCCACTTACCATCAAGACTGCATGCTCTTCTGCTGCTCCTATATGTATAACAAAAAAAGCAAATGGGTGGCCAATTGGTCATCCGTAAAACACTTTAACTGCTATTATACCAAATACTAAAAATATTATAAAATAAAGAATATGGATACGGAACTCTCCGTGTGCGAGTTTGACCCGCACTTGGCCAATTATTTACATTTCTGCCCCAAACACGTATAATCCTAAATTTTTAGTCGCTAGTAATCTTATAAAAACTTAATTTTGCATCCAGATGTTATGTATATAAAAGCGTGTGAAAAAGATAATATTTCCTTTCAATGTTATTTCCCCACTTGTACGCAACCAGGCATAATGCCTGCATCCTGTTTACACATGAGCGCTTGCGACGTCAACTTGTCCCACTATTGGGCATAAATAACGGTAGAAGCCTTAGTCGTTCGACTGTCGACCCTTAAAAGATTCCACCGCACACCTATTTCTGCCTAATAACAGCAGTGTTGCGCTGCTGCGTTTTGGTTTGAAGGGTGTGGTAAGGGAGATATTTCTCAGCGGCGTTCCAACTTAATATGCAGGGTAGCAACGTATCTCTGGCCAACGTCATTTGGACCTGTGGTCATGGCCGTGGCTTTGTAAACAAAGTAAGGTCGAAAACAAGGACGTATTTAAATATTTTTAAATAAAATAACGTGTCGGCAATCGAACCCTCAATATCGATATTTATGTCGATAAATCGAAAATATTTTTTTTTATTATATTGGAACAAACGAGCAAGTAGTCCACCCGATGGTAAGTGGCTGCTGCCGCCCATGAACATCTGTAATCAACCCCAGATAAGATTAGTTATTCCTACCTAAGGACGGCCACAGATACGCCGCTACCCCTGTGGACTAAGCTAGAATTCCTCGTAAAAGTAGTCTCCCTTACCACACTCTTCAAACCAGAATACAAGATTGCTTAACACTGCTTTTATTAGGCAGACGTTGGTGTAGCAATTAAGCGCTTAATACTGCTGTATTAGGTAGAAATATGTGTGGTGGTGGTGCCGCCAGAGTAGCAGAGCTACCACCTTCATAATATCGAAATTTCGATACATTTTTCGCTGCAACTCTATAACAATAAAAATATCGCCCATCTGTGTACGATTCGAACCAGATGATGGTATGGACTAATGTCCATTTTTTAAATACTTTTATTACTCTGAGGACACGATGCAAAGAAGCGTCGCATCGCTTATTACTAATTAGTCACTTCTAGTGGTTCGTCGAAGTAATCTACTTACTACTGGATGTCAACCTGCCCTTATTACCGGTAATTATAACTTCCGCCGTATTGTGTAAACTAAATTTATGTTCACTACATTCGAAAGAGATACCGTCCTGTATAAGAGATACTCTGGCTGTACAACCGCCACACCTATTTCTGCCTAATCACAGCAGTGTTAAGCGCTGCTGTGTTTTGGTTTGAAGGGTGTGGTAAGAGACATTTATCAGCGGCGTTCTAACGCAATCCTCAGGCGTACCAACGAATATGTGGCCGATCTTACAGCAGCATAACAGCAGTGTTAAGTGTTATTGTGTTTTAGTTTTCCATATGATAACTAGCTGACCCTGCAAACGTTGTGTTGCCATATAATTAAAAAAATGTTAAGGGTGAACAACCCTTATCACGTAGGGGGATGAAAAATAGATGTTGGCCGATTCTCATAGATAGGTTAAGCACAAAAAATTCCATCAAAATCGGTCAAGCCGTTTCGGAGAAGTATGGCAACGAAAACTGTGACACGAGAATTTTATATATTAGATAAGTTATCGGCAATAAACTCCTATATATCGATTTTTATATCGATAAATCGAAAATAGATAACATCGAAATTATGACATATCGATGCATCTCTGTAACAATAAAAAATAGCCCAATGGACTACAATTTGTATCAAGATTTAATTGTACAGACATCTTATTTAATCTGAGGATACGATTTAAGGAAGCGTCGCATCGCTTATTACTAATTAGTCACTTCTAGTGGTTCGTTGAAGTAAGCTACTTACTACCGGATGTCAACCTGCCCTTATTACCGGTAATTATAACTTCCGCCGTATTGTTTAAACTATGAGTACGTTTACGTTGACTACATTCGAAAAATGATGGTTGAATGTTATTAATATTAACTTGAGTACATCTACATCGGGACCTTCAAGTAGACCTTGTTAAAAAAGTGATAAGTACTTATGCAGAAGGTCATCAAAAAAACTTCACTATCACGTCAATATCGAGGCGATCCAGCTCCTCGATACGACGGACCTAGTGAGAAGACTCAAACGGATTAAACTTTGAGCTAGTGATATGACACAGTGTAGTGGTAATGAAATAGTGATAAGTGAACACTATAGAACACAAGAGCAATGTGTCTACTCCCTTATTTGATAAGACAAAGAAGTGCAGTGTCAGAGGACGCCACCTTCATTATACGATTATTTAGCAGTTTAAGTTAGCGTAGAATTACTCATTAGTCGTAAATTAGGCTAGATTGTAATTAATATAAAGTACCGTACTACTTCCCTTGGTACTATATATATACAAAAAAAATATTAAAAAAGAAAAATCTTGAGTACATAACGGATTATTACATCTCGTAAACTGTCTCCGAGTGTGGGTTAGGCTATCCGCGCTGGCCAAGTGCGTATTGGTAGACTTCATATACCTTTTTTGAAGGTGGTAGAAGCCTTTGTGGTTTGAATCCAGCGTATTCCAGCATATTGGTAGACTTCACATACCATTTTTGAATGTGGTTCAAAAAACTGCACAGGTATATTCCCACACACAGTCCGGTGTAGCAGGCATACCTGAACAGGTAGACCTCTCCGGTGCACCGTAGTGTATAGACATACTTGAAACTGTTCCTATATACAAGCGTGGAATCGATCTCCGATACACTAGTTTAATGTCTAAGCCACTTGCCCTACGGCGGTATCAGAATTAGCTCTTCCTGTCCAGTCAATTGTACATTACACTCGAGCGGCTACAACCGCCTAAGCGTGTTAATTACCGCTCTATATAGATCACTGGGATGGTCTTTGATAGTGTCACGTGATTGGCCCACTGCTGGGATTCTCGGAATGAAGGTTTAGCAAGAGAAATAATTTTAAGCGAAGTGCGAATAATATTGATCCTATTCCATCTATTTTGTGTGTAAACTTCAATATATGTAGTTTATCGCGTACCTATAACATATGGATATCGGTGATCGTCGATTGTAAATTAAAATATAGATTTTTATAACATTGAAATGCAAACGAGCATGCAATCCATCTGTTGTTAAGTGGACATTGTTGCTCAGGGGCATCAGTAACTAACTAAATACGTAAAAAATAGGGGTTCTACTTGAAATTAATCGCAGATGCATTGCCTCTGATATTTTTAAGTTTATAAGAAACGATAGTGTGGTTGCGTTTTTAGTTCCATTAAATTATTACTTTTCAATGGGGCCCCGGATTATTGTGTGCCCAAGGGCCCCAACATACCTTAAAACGGCCCTGATTGTAACAATGATAATGTGTCTGTTTTTTTAGTTTCTGTTAAATTATTACTGGATAGTACCAGTGGTAGTGGTGGTAGTAGTAGTGGTACGAGTAGTAGTAGTAGTTCGGAGCTCCAATGGATATTGGAGCTCCGAATTATTTTGTGCACAGGGGCCTCAATATACTTGCAGACGACCCAAATTGTAACGTCTATAATGAGTCTGTTTTTTTACTTTCTGTTAAATTATTAATTTCCAAAAGGGCCTCGAATAATTGCCAAGGGACCCCAGCATATCTTGAGACTTAATTCCCATGCTTTATATCCCACAACAAAGAAGATTCGATAACCAATCCCATGTGTTCCAGTGCCTACCTGGTGCGCGTGCGAGCGCAGGTGATGTGTCGCGACGAGGGCACCGGCGGCTGGGTGGCGCTGGGCGGCGGCGGGCTGGCCGACGTCATGGTCGGCAGGCGGCTGCGACATCGCGTCTCCGGTAAGTATCCTCACTCTAGAAGGTGGTAGAACCCTTTGTGGTTCCACTCCGGCGGCACCACCGCCACACCTATTTCTGCCTTATAACAGCAGTGATAAGCGCTGCTGTGTTCAGGTTTGAAGAGTAAATTTGAAGGGAAGGAATGTGGTAAGGGAGACATAGTTTTCCGAAGCGTTCCAGCTTAGTCCTCAAGGGTAGCGGCGCACCTGTGGCCGACCTTCTGTACGAATATCTAATCCTATGTGGAGTCGATTACATATGTCCATGGGTGGCAGTAGCCACTACCATCAGATGGACTGCATGTTCGTCTGCTACTCCATATTATAAAAAAAAACTTGATCTTGTGGACATGGAAGTGCCATTTTCAGGTCTCGAAGCGATTAAGCATAGGATCTCCAGTAGATATGCTCATTTACTCTATAGTGGACATGGAAGTGCCACTTTCAGGTCTAGAAGCGAGTACACATATAATTGCTAGATAGTCGGCAGGCCGCTGTGACATCGCGTCTCCGGTAAATATCCTCATTTACTCTTGTGGGTATGGAAGTGCCACTTACAGGTCTTGAAACCATTAAGCATAGGATTGCTAGATAGTCGTCAATCAGCTGTAATAGCTCGTGTCCGGTAAATATTCTAGTTATTTGATTTGAAATCGTAATAATTATTTTGGACCTTGGCTGAGACTAGCGCATGTCTATAATAGTATTTAATTCACGAAGGAGAAGTGACACTTCTAGCGTTTGTCAGAAATGGACTGGTGATTGTAATACGGCTCTAGTGGTTATTTTATTTAGTCCATGTCTTTACAATTCCAGATTACAGAAAAATTTGAATATTGATACACGAAACTAAAAAAATATTGAATTTTATTATCACGCTTTTATAAGCTTGACCCGTATCTATCTATCTATCTATCTATGTAACGGAATCGTTGAACTCGATTTTTACCCACTTTGAACGGTCCGATAAATTTATCCCATTCACCTTATCAGGATCGTTAGGAATCAGGATTAACGATTTTCCTTTTGCGATTTTAGCGTGGTTTTTAGTTTTTTTTTAAATAATTATTTATGTGTATGGTTGCAAAATTAGACTCCTACCTGCGGTCGACCACTGAAGTGCCGCTATCCCTGAGGATTATCTGGGACGCCTCGGAAAAGAATGTCTCGTGTACCACACCCTTCACAAACAACAGCACTTAACACTGCTATTTCTAGGCAGGAACAGGCGGTAGTTTCGCCGGAGTCGAAACAAAAGGCTTCTTCTTCTACCTTTATCTCTTCTGTTCTTCTCCCCTCCTTCGCTTGCAATGCGTTGTCTTTCGATTTATTTTAATATGAGATTACAACTTACATATTTACGTACATTTTATTATATTTGGACTGTTACTTACTTATAATTTGATTTAACTTATATTGACTTATATTATATTTGATTTATATCTCAATATTGACAAATGTTAAAACAATTAAACTTTTAAATACTGATAATTAATGAATTTTATATGTATACTAACACATTTGATTACATTTACTAACGAATTAGGCATCTGTAATGTTATTGAATATGATTTAATAAATAAATAAATATTACCTATCGTTCCAGGCGCCGGCGGCACCGACAGTAACGGCGACACCACATCTTCGTCTGCGAGCGCACCCACACACGACTACTACATACACGGCCGGCGAATCAGCGACGCTATGGTGAGTGGCCACCTATCGCTAGGCATATCTGCCCGTGAATGGAGACTTGACGCATCCACGCTTCCCAGTATTTCTTCAATGTCGGTATGTCTATTTCCCACTGCTAAGCAAAAATTTGTTCTTTAAATGAGGTTTGACGCATCCACGATTTGCAGTATGCGTCCAATGTTGTAGATTGGTAGAGAATCTGATGTAGGGGCACGCCCAAGTCGGTTATTCTCAAGCCTATATAAAGGCCTCTTATAGTATCTAATAGATATGACGTCATGTACGAAAAAAGACGGGATTTCATGAGATTATATACAATTGAACATTGTCAAATGAATTAAAAGCCATAAAAAATTAACAACAGATAATGAATATAAAGATAACTTAAAACATTTTGACAGCATTACCAAAAAATGTATACCTACGTAGATAGAAATATAAAAAGAGATGAATAAGATTTTCTTTAGATTCATACTAATCGAATTCACTAAACAACCTGAACAGATGTTTAAAAAGTAAAGTTTGAAGAAAGACAAATATTCCTTCTTAATCACATTTACATACAAAAAACAGGCTAACAAAAACCCTATAAATTCCAGGTGGTCCTAGAATGCACGATCAAGAAAGACTTCCAGTACAACAAGGTGATGCCCACCTTCCACCACTGGGTGACTGACGAGAAGCGCTTCGGACTCACCTTCCAGACCGCTGCGGACGCGAGGGCCTTCGACAAGGGCGTGAGGACCGCTATCGAGGAGCTGCTGGACGGTAGGGCCACATCATACCCCGTCACAACACGTTATAACTCATCACAACCCTTTATAACACGCCACACCCCGGTACAACTCATTAGACCCCGTTATAAGTCATCACCCACAGTTTTAACTCGTCATACTTCTCCGTTATCTATACTTCTATACTAATATTATAAAGAGGAAAACTTTGTTTGTATGATTGTAATGAATTGGCTTTGAAAACTACTGGACCGTAAACTCTTTCACCATTCGATAGCTACATTATCCACGAGTAACATAGGCTATATTTTATATGAAATATATTTGATAAATAGATTTTGAGGCGTTACAAAGTTAGCCGGGTCAGCTAGTAACTTATAACAACGCGTTATAATTTATCACACTCCGTTATAACTCATCACACACCGTTAAGACTCGTCACATCGCGGTATAACTCGTCATATTTCGTTAAAACTCATCACATGCCATTACAAATCATCACAACCCGTTATAACTCATCATACTCCGTCACAACTCGTCACATCTGTCACTTAACTTTTTTAAAGTCAGATAGCGAGAGTAGAATATTTTTTCAAACAGAAGGCCTTTTTTGTCGACGAATTTTAAAATCTCCGGTCACTCTCTTTAGCGAATACTCGATCTTACCCCCTTAAAAAGCTATAACTACAAAAAATATGTATTTATTTTAGGTATTGTTTTCAATATAATAAGCTTGCTCGTATGTTTTGCAACGTGAACTAATTTATCTAATGTGTTTTCTTTTGCTTCTTCCCTACCGTATACTGGATTCCTACACGGTGAGTAAATACATTATTATATAGCATATATTCCGTCTTAACCCTAAGGGCACAGGGGCCCCATTAGGGGCATAAAGGGGGCCCCAAAAAGCCAATGCAAAACACGCTATGAATTATGTTAAATATTTGTAAATAGAAATGTTGATAATTAAATGGTGGGGTTTTAAGTTTTTTTTTTATATCATTTCTTACCCAGGAGTCGCCGAATTTTTGTCTGCCCAGGGCCCCAGCATTCCTTAAGAATGCCCATATATGTAGGTTCGTACTGGGTTCGAACCCCAGTCAGATATCAAGATGTATTCAGATAATTAGATAAGAATTCGATAGAGAATCATAGACTTAGAATTTATGGTAGAACACCACCATATCACTGCCCATAAAGGATGTGTTTTGAATGTTACATTTTTTTATTAGTTTTTTTTGTTTTTTTGTACCAGGTCTGGGTGGGGCGTGGCCGTCACTTCACGCGTACAAAAAACACAATCCAGCGCCGAAAGATGATGACGAGGAGAACAATATATTTGAAGTAAGTGTCATCAGCATCATCATAATTATCATTGGTTTGACCCCTTAGGGGTGTATAATGTAACTTTTCAGGGGACAAAAACTTTTCTTTACATCAAAAAGTATTTCAATGATTTTTTTTATTAATTAAGCTTATTAAATCTTTATTAAAGTTTCAAATGAATTTTTTTTTCTTTGAATTACTTGTCGTTTTGTTGTAATTACTTTTCTGTATTGTACCGCGGGTATCCATGCTGTTGGCATTCAATTCAGTATTTTTCTATTATATCGAGATAATAATGCTAAGGCCGTGCCGCTTTTTTATTTTTTTTGTTCGACTTGCGGAGGCACATCCGTGCCTCCAGATCTTACCCGTTTCTCAATCTCCCGTGATAATCAAAGCAAAGATAGATTATTAGTAATTTGTTCATTTTTAACGGACTTTTCCGTCACCCACTCGAGTGTTAACGTTGACCAACTATTTGATTTTTGCGGTATAACTTTGACAACCACCAGCGGAGGCTCTAATAAAACATTTATAGTCTGATTCATAATTAGGTGTCCAAAATGTAAACAAAGAAATGTCACTGTCAAAATTAACAAGAAACAAAAACTAACAAATTCAACAAAAAAATGATAACTTTAACAACTATACACAATTTAACAAACGCGCTATGAAAACGACAAAACATTAGAGTTCGATCACAATCACGAAAATGGATAATATTTGCTACGAAATTTAAAAATGACGGCACAAAAAATGTTTCGAATTTAGAGTGTGTTACCATTATCACATTTTAATTTTCTACCATAAACCTTGTTTTTTGTTATTATTACTGTATGGAAATAAATTGAGGTAATATAAATACAGCGTAAACTCTTTATAACGAATTTCAAGGGACCGAGCATATTTATTCGTTATAGAGAGTTTTCGTTATAGGGAGGGAGGAGAAAAAATCAACCCAAAACCAATTGCAATCATTTCTGTCACACTTTTTCGTTTCTTTAATGCTTACTGGCCATCTTGACAATTTCAAAGTTGATTTACAACTGATAATACGCGATAGGTGACCATGGTATGTATAGTAACTTAGACAGACAAATTCCTGCAGACAATGTAATCTAAGAATAATGGCACACGTGTTAAGGCAAATAACAAGAACAAAAGCGAAACGGCCGTTTATGAACCCCGTAATCTTTCTTAAAACTTTCGGCACCTCAAAAGGTTAGTTTTTTAGCTGCTTATAAAACAATTCCAGTGTAAAAATATTGTTCTCGTCTAAATATGAACGTATTTCTTCGTTATAGAGAGTGACTGTTGCGTTATAAAGAGTGAATCAATGTATGGGTTTTAATGTAAACCAACCAATTGAACTTATTTCTACGTTATAGAGAGTTTTTCGTTATAGAGAATGACGTTATAAAGAGTTTACACTGTATTATAAAATGTGAATTAATTTTAATTTATTTAGATTATTATTTTATTATGGTCGTATTACTTTAATATCGTCAAAAATAAGAAGCTACCATTTGAAACGTATTTTCTTGATATGTCAACACCTTTGTTTACATTATGGACACCTAATTATGAATCAGACTATAGTTGAACTTTGATAATCAGTGATGTTTCATTAGTCCAGATTAAATTTGACAACCACTTACCAACCACTGTTTCCCCAGTGCTTGAATCTCCCGTCGGACTCTCGCTCCAGCTCGGAGAACTCCACGGCGAGCCGGCCGCGCCGCGTCGACGTGCAGACGCCCATCCTGTCCGCCATCACCCTGCCCGCGAGACCCCGGCCCGGTGAGATACATATACTCCAAGTAGTACCAGTTATGATCGTAAATGGCACGCAATAAACACGTGAATGCCAGTACAGTACCCGCTCGCCCGAGACTTGGTAAGATGCGACGCTCCATTTCGTACTAGTTGTAACCGTACCTTTTTTTTTGTTTACGAGGGGGAAACCTTTAAAAGGCACCTGACGACGTGGGAGAGACGCTAGGTTATGTGGGATTTTTACCGCACTAAAACCCCCCCCCCGGTGGCCGTCCTCAACGCTTGTTGGAGAACTCTGGGATCTCCGAGGGAACACAACCGGAATCCTCCAAGCGCGATGCCCCGATCGTACTCTGCCCTGGGGGAGCACTTTTGGCTCCTCCCACACCATGTGGTGTTTACGACGGTATGCGACCACACATACCGCCGTCCTTCCCGGAGTCGCTTACTGGACGGTTCGAGCTCCTACTACCGCCCGCAACCCCGGAAGCCCCCTTTTAGTCGCCTCCTACGACAGGCAGGGGATACAGTAGCCCTATTCTAGTCCCGGAACTACAGGGACAAGTTGTGACCGTACCTAGCATACAATAAACACACGTAAACGCCATTACGGTACCCGGTTCTCCTATAGTTATTGATGAGTATATAAAATTATTATATTAAATAATTAATTCCAATAAAATAATATTTCAGACATGAAGTACGAGGGGTACGACGACAAGATGGAAGACTCAGATCCCGAGCGGTGTCCCTACGTACACTTAACTGCGGTAAGACATAAATAAAAATATTATAATAATAAAATATATAAAATAAAAATATTAAAAGAAAATACTTCTTTGGCGGTTTTAAGATGAGATGATGAGAGATGAGTGTTTTTTTTTTGCAATAATACAAATAATATCACAAAACGAGCTGGTAAAAGTTCTAATACTAGAGGTAAATTTTATTACTAAATAACAAGAAATTATTAAAGCTAAAATATATACAAAATATTTCTAATTAACAATATATACAATCAAGAGTAAAAAAGATAAAATCATAAATAAAATAAACCATCTAAAATTGCCGTGTGAGGCATGGTTCCCAAAACGCTGGCGGCGTTTCCTTGTTGAACGGCAAGACTTA
This sequence comes from Epargyreus clarus clarus, assembly GCA_014595695.2. Classification (NCBI taxonomy): domain Eukaryota; kingdom Metazoa; phylum Arthropoda; class Insecta; order Lepidoptera; family Hesperiidae; genus Epargyreus; species Epargyreus clarus. The sequence goes on from JACTTY020000019.1 coordinate 1,153,965, forward strand.
GCCTTTGAGCAAAGTAGCCGCCAGGTTTTTGGTCCCCGGAAGCAGTTACAAGCTTGGTCGACATATCTGACATGATTTTTTTCATGTCAGATGACCATGGACCCATTGTCTCTATTGCAAGCGCCGCAAACAAACAATTGTCTAATAAATTATTATATTTACGGCGCTTGAGAGTTTGGGCATGGTCGGCTGCGGCCCCCGCACACACAGATGTATTGCTTACGTGCGATGGGGCCAAGGTGTCTACGCACGTCGCGTCCGATACCAGGGGTCGTCCGAGACTCCATGGAACTAGAGTGATTCCATCGGGTCTCTTGCCATCGTCTCTAAAAAGGCCTGGAGGTTCTAACGTCGCAGGTATAGAGACGGTAGCAAGTGCCCGACGTATCAAACTGTTCAGAGTCCCGTGACGATACAACCTGCCGGCACTCCTGGTACAGGACAAGCCATGTCGACCCAACGTGTCCACCTCCTGCCCACACGGACAAAAGTTCTTATACAGGGTGAATTTTTAAAACGGGCCTTCAGGGCCAAATCGGAAACTATAAGGATTAGCGAAAAATGCTGAAAGGAGTTACGAGGCCGATTTTGTTAAAAACTAAAACTGCATCATTACTTTTTTAAAATAACTTTTTCCCTAGCCGGGAATCGAACGAGTTCATTTTGAAAAAAAAATGCACCTCTATATTATTCCACTATCTGATAGTGTTGCTTATAAGGATCAAAATCTGGGAAGTAATGATAAATGACAAACTAAAAGAAAAGCCTCAATTTAAAGAAAATACATATTTTTTCATATTAATTTGGCAGTTAAGTTCCCGCCATTCATCAATTTAAACATTTCGTGTATTAACATTTTTATTGGCTCAATGTTTCTAATCATTCGAAATGGACGTTTTGTTTCCCAATAATTTGTATTTTTATGTCCGACTTAGCTAAGGTTATTTTTAGGTCCATTAAAATAGATTTACTTGCTATGGGCGGAGTATCGTTTAATACAGATGTAAAGTTGACAATTTGCGAGAATTACTTTTTAGAGTCAAATCCGAGTGATTACTAAAAAAAGAGATATAGAAAATCATATTTAACGTTGAAACGAAGTTGTAATCAACAAACAATAAGAATTTACTATTTAATCAGTTATCTATTTTCATTAAAAAATCAATCCTAAAAACGGCGGTAACTTATTTGCCAAACTATTACTTTCTCATACTAAGCCGTATGTCATAGTCATAACATCGAATAATTAGTTGATTAACCAACAAATTCTTCAATGGTATGACTTATGTCTGTTTCTAAAGAATTATACATAAATCATTTGTTATGTATAATCCTTAAGGATTAGTATGCCAATGTATGGAAAAATACGTATTTTCTTCAAAATTTTCCTTTTCCTTTAATTTGTCACATAACATTACTTCCCAGAATTTGATCCTTATAAGCGACACTATCAGATAGTGGAATAATATAGAGGTGTAATTTTTTTCAAAATGAACTCGTTCGATTCCCGGCTAAGGAAAAAGATATTTTAAAAAACTAATGATGCAGTTTTAGTTTTTATCAAAATCGGCCTCGTAACTCCTTTCAGCATTTTTCGCTAATCCTTATAGTTTCGGATTTGGCCCTGAAGGCCCGTTTTAAAAATTCACCCTGTATACATTATATTGGATTTCATGTAAGAAGTTATATTTTTTTAAAGTAAAGTAAGGAATTCAGAAAATTGTAAAATAGTGTTGTGCATTATACAATATTGTGAGAAGTTAATTCATTGAAAAATAAGAAATACATTTAAAAAGATATTGGTCTTCACGTAGCATATAGTATTATATACTTTTTTTATAATATTTACTGACCAATTTGCCAACTTTATGGTGTATATTCTTAAAGACCATCTAGTGAATAAGGCAGTCTAAGAAGTTGATCGAAATTAACAAGCTTCTACAAATGTCTATACGCTAAATTGTAGACATTTGAAGGCCCCCTAGGATCAAAGGCCTCGTCACTCCCCTTCAGTCCGCCAGTATAATCATTAGACACTCATAATTTCTCGTCCCAAGAGAAATAGTTTGAAGGTGGTTGTTAAGATACCTACGTAACACGCACGGGAAGAGACGCGCGGGCGGAGGAGGCGGGCAACGTCATCGGCGCGGGCGGTGCGGGGTGGTACGAGCCGAACATCACTCACGCTTGCGACCTCCGACGGCCACGGACGATTTCTATTTAAATATTGTTTGACCGGGAATAAGAATAATAATGTAATTAAGAGGCCTATTAAACCAGCAAAATACAGTCCACTCTCTCATTTAAGTCCCAGGACCCTAACAGTGGTAGAACTCTTTGTAGTTCAACTCCGGCGGCACCACCGCCACACCTATTTCTACCTAATAACAGCGGTGTTAGGCGCTGCTGTGTTCCGTTTTGAAGGGTGTGGTAAGGGAGACATACTTTTCCGAGGCGTTCCAGCTTAGTCCTCAGGGGTAGCGGCGCATCTGTGGCCGACCTCAGATAGGAATATCTAATTCTATCTGGGGTTGATTACAGATGTCCATGGGTGGCAGTAGTCACTTACCATCAGGTGGACTGCATGCTCGTCTGTTACTTCTATATTATAAATATATATATTATATATATAACTTCATAGATGTGAATAGTAAATAAGATTTTTACTTTATTTGAATTATTAGTATCGCATTGTGCAGGTGCACGAGTACACGTACCCGCAGGTGTGCGCGCGGCCCGAGCGCTCGCCGCCCGCCGCGCAGCCGCCGCTGCTCAAGCGCGACTCCGGTAATACTCACTTTATTTTATGTTTCATCACAGATTAGTAAAGATTACTCACTCCTAACAAGAAAATGTACCCAGTTTTGAGAATTGAAATAGTTGCGTAAAAAAGTTTTGCCACGTCTCCGTGCTAAAGTGTCCTTAAAATATTTGAAATTATTATTATAAATTATTTAATTATCATGTAAATTACGCAGTATTAGTTATTTATTCGTAAATTTTCTCTAAAAATGTTTTTATTTGTCAAGAATTCAAAAAAAGAACTTACTATAATAAGCCATTTGCGGCTTCATTCAATTTCAAGGCGGCGAAGTATCTTTACTAATCTATGTGTTTCATACATATAAGGCGACTCCGTTACTACTAACTTTAGTTTATGTTGTATATGTCTGCAATATCCCACTACCGCACTTTATTAATAAACTGAACGAAACGACTTTAATATGAGAATCACTATTATTTACAATTCGGGCAGAGTAACGGCTTACACGACTGATTAAATGCGAATGAACCACGCTCAACCAGCGCGTGGACTTAAATACTACTCGAGTGACAAACAGCCTAAGAACTACCCTCTCACACGACTTGTTTTGTTATAACAAGTGGCGTGATTCACAATAAATTTAACTATTAATAAAATAACATTATATTGAAAATATTGTTTTAAAAATACGAGAATAAATATTTTAATTATTATAATTTATATAATTTATTTGGTATGACTAACAAAGTGTTTTAAAGTACTACTGGAAGTCGTCCATATTTTAATCTAAATATTAATTCCACATTGACAATCAAAATTAACATGATAAAAAATATTATTATATATTATAAAATGCCTCGCCGCCCATATATACATAGATAAGTATAGATAAACAGGCGACTCCGGTATTACTAACTTTATTTTATGTTTTATACATAGATAAGTATAGATAAACAGCAGATAGCCTAGTGGTTAAGAAACGCGGCCTCTCGATCGAACGGTCCGAGGTTCAAATCCCAGGCACCTCTGATTTTCAAATTTATGTGCGTATTAGAAATTAATTATCACTTGCTTAAACGTTGAAGGAAAACATCGTGAGGAAAACCTGCATACCTGAGAGATGTATAAAAAAAATCTCAAAGGTATGTAAAGTCTACCAATGCGCACTTGGCCAGCGCGGTGGACTATGGCCTAATCCTTCTCATTCTGAGAGGAGACCCGTGCCCAGCAGTGAGACAGTAATGGGTTGATGATGAAGTATAGATATCTCACCGCCTTGTAATTGAAGGAAACCATTAAATGGCTTAAACGGCTGATTTTAAGCAGAGACATAAGTAAAACGTCAGCCGTTTTACTTATGTTTTCCCATTTCCGACTGTCGTGGTGTAATTTACGCGGAAATACCGACATGTGCAGTTAAGTGGTGCAAAAACAACAGGAAATCGAAGAAAATGTGCGGAGAAATATCGTTTCATTCGTAAATGATCTAAAAAATACATTTTTTTTTAATATTTTTCAAACACGAAAATAGATGACAGTGACAATTTCAATTGTCAAAACTGCTTACATTTTTTTGTTAGGAGTGAGTAGTCTTTACTAATCTATGTAGATTATTTCTAAATTTTACAATTGGACATGATTGCTTACCATTGTAATGGTAGAATGTAGAAAGAAAGAAGAAAGAAACATTTATTCGGATAATTGCAACACAAATGAAATACTATAATGTAGAGAGACAAAAAAAAATAAAATAAAAATAACATAAAACAAAAGAAAAAAATAAATAAAAAATACAATAAAACAACAAAAGGACAATAAAAACGTACAATCAATTATTACAATAATATGTGTTGCAACGACCACGAAAAGGGACAAACTCAGCATGTGCCACGTGCAGGTAAACTGCGTCGTGGCTCTGATTTATGTATGTACGCATACCTCTTGCTGTAACTATCTTTGTATACTACATTCTTGCAACGTAATACAATTCATTTGCAAATAATACTTATAAGTTATTAGCTTTTACCTGTGGTTTCGCTCGCGATCAGAGGTAGAAGACAATAGTTGATTTTGTGTATCCCAAGCAAACTGTACTTTGTTTCGAGATAACAGGTAGAGTCCGCGTCAAACTGCTAGTCCGCTCTGAATATACAAATGAGTCACGTCTCAACAACAAATTGTATATATTATAAAGCTATATTTCTTGAGTGTATCACAGTAAAAGAAACATTTGGAGGAAGATGATATATTTTCTTAAATACTTTATAACTATGACGATTATGAATTGGTTTCCCGCCAAAAACTCAATTTCTCCCGCCACGCCGCACCGCGCCTCACCGCACCACAGATTAAAAATCATTCTGCCACAATATGTATTAGCGTGTGTATATGTAGCTGTGTTAGTGTGCCATTACTTTGCCACGGAGTATATGCATATAGTTGTGTTAATTTGGCTCAAACATATTGTCATGAAATATTTAGGTTCATAAAGAAACATAAGATATAATCCGCGCCAAACTGCTAGTCCGCTTTGAAGTTGTTGCGAGCAGGTGTAGTCATACAATTTGCTACGGCGACCCGATACATTTCTATTCTGAGCGGACTAGCAGTTTTACGCGGATTATACTTAATTATAAGTTATTCTCATGTAATTGTCTTCTATAAGAAATAAAGATCTTTTAAACCTTATTATTTTCTGAAGAGACCTATGCCCAGCAGTGGGATCGTAATGGATGTATTTAATTACAGGGTCCATCAAGAAGTGCAGCTATAGCGGTCCGCCGCCGCTACCGGACAAGAAACCCACCGAGACCTTCCAGGCCAGGATAAAGTGCAGGTAACGTGGAATTTATAATTATATTTTGAAGGTGGTAGAACCCTTTGTGGTTCGACTCCGGCGGCACCACCGCCACACCTATTTCTACCTAATAACAGTAGTGTTAGGAGCTGCTGTGTTCCGGTTTGAAGGGTGTGGTAAGGGAGACGGACTTTTCCGAGGCGTTCCAGCTTAGTCCTCAGGGGTAGCGGCGCATCTGTGGCCGACCTCAGGTAGGAATATCTAATCCTATCTGGGGTTGATTACAGATGTCCATGGGCGGCAGTAGCCACTTACCATCAGGTGGACTGCATGCTCGTCTGCTACTTTCATATTATATAAAAAAAAATAGTACTGGCTAATATTGAAACTTACAATTGATCTACATACTACTAAGTTAAATTTCAATTTAATTTCGGATAATAAAGATATTTATAAAAGACTAGCTGACCCGGCAAACTTTGTACCGCCTCAAAATCTATTTATCAAATATATTTCATATAAAATATTTCATATAATAGCCTATGTTACTCGTGGATAATGTAGCTTACGAATGGTGAAAGAATTTTTAAAATCGGTCCAGTAGTTTTTGAGCCTATTCATTACAATCAAACAAACAAACAAAGTTTTCCTCTTTATAATATTAGTATAGATAAGCCGCGTTTACTACACACGTTTATTTTTCAAAGATATCTTATTTTATTGAATGATAAATAGGGCATAATAATGTAAAGCATTGAAAGACCATTTTTTGAAACCCGGTCTTTTAAACAGGGATCCGAGGGTTTGGGGTTCTAATCCCAGGCACCTTTTATTTTTCAAGATTGTGTCAAGAAATCAATTGTCACTTGCTATAATGATGAAGGAAGACATCGTGAGGAAACGCATACCTGAGATATTTATAAAAAAAAATCTCAAAGGTATGTGAAGTCTACCAATACACACTTGTCCAGCGCGGTGGACTATGGCCTAATCCTTCTCATTCTGAGAGGAGACCCGTGCCCAGCAGTGGGACGATAATGGGTTGATGATGAAGCGAAAATACCCAAAATGAAGACCATTGTAGTACAATTCTACAAATAAATATTTTGTATTCATATTTTCAGTTCCAACCAATTCCGGTAGGTCACTGACGCCCGTTATTAATATTCAATCTTTCCAATGTTTTGCTTTCCAAAGATCGACATTTGAACGTTACTTCATAGTAGGTAATGTTACATTTCGATTATGAGTAGATAAAATTGAATAATTTGTTTTTATCACACTTTTATTAGCTTGACCTGTATGTATGTATGTAACGGTATTTTGAACTCGATTTTTACCCACTTTTAACAGTCCAATTAATTTACAAATTTGAACACTTGTAGAGAACCGGTGACAATAAAATTTCAATAATTTTGTCCCATTCTCATCAGGATCGTCAGGATTAACGATTTTCCTTGTGCGAAATTAATTTGGTTTTAATTTTTAAACTATATAATTATTTAATAATGCATATAAATAAGTTGTCACATGTCGATATGTAGGAGGCAAAACATTATAAAGATTGATTATTAATAACGAGTTCAATTATCGTTGTTTATTGCTAGGAGATAAACCACATGTAGCCCTAATTAATTATGTTATGTTATGTTTCAGACATTGTCACGAGTGGTACTTGGAGAGTGCTAACCGAGCGGGCGCCTGCGAATATGCTCCGGATTGCTTTCGCTCCTGCATCGACTATGTCTCCTGCATCAAGTGCGCTCAGGTAACTTGATTCAAATTGCTTTTGGACACTAGATGGCGTTTTTTTCAACTTTGGATAAGGCATAGGGGTGTAGGATGTCTAAAATGTTATTTATTTTTATTTGAGGAAGAGATAGTATAATATTGTATGGAAAAACGTATGTCGATATGTATGCGTATGTAAGAAGCTAGCAGTTATAATGAAAACAAAGGAATCCTTGAAGTTTATTAACTTTAAAGTAATAAAAGTAAAATATTGTTGTCTATGTTACTTCCATAGTGTACACAATGTAACAATACTTTATGTACTGTACTGTACTGTACTGTACTGTACTATAGTTCTATATAGTATGTTAAAATATGTCAAGCAGTTTGCGCTGTAGGACGTGTCAAAGAAGAACATATATATACGCTGGGAAAACATTAAACTGTGCAGGATAAAAATAATGTCCGAAGCTACCACATACATACGCTCGAAAAACATTACCTTCCGTAATCGTAAGAGTGAAGTAAACACATCTCAAATGTGCTCTGTAAAGAACCTATTTCGAACAAAAAAATGATTTTGATTTGATTTAAAATGATAATATTAAATAGGCAGTGGTAGCCTAGTGGTTAAGAAACTCGGCCTCTCGATCGAGGGGTCCGAGGTTCAAATCCCAGGCACGCACCTCTGATTTTTATTAGAAATCATTTATCACTTGCCAAAACGGTGAAGGAAAACATCGTGAGGAAACCTGCATACCTGAGAGATTAAAAAAAAATCTTTTTTTTATATTTTTATTTTATTTTTTTATTTTACCAATACGCAATTGACCAGCGCGGTGGACAATGGCCTAATCCTTCTTATTCTGAGAGGAGACCCGTGCCCAGCAGTGGGACAGTAATGGGTTAATGATGATGATAATTATAACGATTATAAGTAAATGTTATTTTTAAAATATGTATGAATATTTAGTTTATTTTTCGTAAACGATTGTTTAATCGAATCGTAAGAGAGATATATTAATAAAGATCTTAAGCCATAATATATGTTGCAGTGTATGCTGTACCACTGTATGTCGGACGCGGAGGGTGAGTTCACGCTGCACCCCTGCGCCTGTGCCAAGCCGGACGACGCCTGCGCTAAACGGTAACTATATTGTTTATTTAATTATTTTTATACAATATAGGAGTAGCAGACGAGCATACAGTCCACCTGATGGTAAGTGGCTCCTGCCGCCCATGGACATCTGTAATCAACCCCAGATAGGATTAGATATTCCTACCTGAGGTCGGCCCAGATGCGCCGCTACCCCTCAGGACTAAGCTGGAACGCCTCGGAAAAGTCTGTCTCCCTTACCACACCCTTCAAACCGGAACACAGCAGCGCCTAACACTGCTGTTATTAGGTAGAAATAGGTGTGGCGGTGGTGCCGCCGAGGTCGAACCACAAAGGGTTCTACCACCTTCATAAATCACATATCACCTAGAAATAGATAAGTATAGATATATAGATATTTCACCGCCGTGTAATTGCACCAAGCCATTAAATGGCTTAAACGGCTGACATTTCTGTCAGCCATTTAATTGCTGTCATGGTGTAATTTACGTAACAATGCCGACATGTGCAGCTAAGTGGTGCTAAAACACGAAATCGAAGAAAGTACGGAGAAATATTATTTCATTCGTACATGCTCTAAAAACTACATTTTTTTAATATTTTTCAAACACGAAAATAAATGAGCAACAATTTCATTTGTCAAAACTGGTTACATTTTTTTGTTAGGAGTGAGTAATCTTTACTAATCTATGACATAAATATATAAAAAATTAACATGGCTGAATGCAGGCAGCTATTTCGCTAATCCATATAGTTTCGGATTTAGCCCTGAAGGCCTATTTGGAAAATTCACCCTGTATAATATACTAAGCTAAGGAAAAATATATTTTCAAAAATAATAATGCAGTTTTAGTTTTTATCAAAATCGGCCTCGTAACTGCTTTCAGCATTTTTCGCTAATCCTTATAGTTTCGAATTTAGCCCTCAAAGCCGATTTGAAAAATTCACTGTATAATATATGTATATGTAATATTATATCCATATTTTTATATTTCCAGATGGGTGGGTTTAACTATTCTCAGCTTACTAGTACCATGCCTGTGGTGCTATGTACCTCTCCGCTGTGTGCACCGAGTGGCTCGTTCAGCTCGTCTGGCCGGAGGACTCCACGCTCCACACAAGTAGCATCAAGCTAAGACTGGTCTCGATCAGTCTTCTACCCATCCCAGGAACGAGCTATGGTCATCCTACACAAGTATAGAAACTCCGGAAAAAGCAATATGTTGCTTGCAAGTAAGCGGCAGGAATGAACTATGGTCCTCGTACACAAGTATTGAAACTCCGGATAAAACAGTATGTGCTTTGGAAGCAAGGAAGCACGATTATAATAAGAGTATGTTGTGGTTGAAGGATTTTGAGTTGCCCGTTGAAGCAGAGATGCATACGTTATGCGTTGAAACTAAATCTGATGAACAAGATAAGTGTTCAGTGAAAAGTAAATCTAAAGATTCTATAAAACTCGGTGCAATACGTAGCACTTCACACGATGTCACTATGTATGAAGTCAAAACTGATAGTGAAACTGAGTTAAGACCAATTGAGGTTCATACAAGATCAGTAAGTCGGTCACTCCCACAATTAAATTCAACGAATACTTTATCAAAATCAAGAACACTAGTGACTTTGAAGTCTCACCCGAGTAAGCTCTCCAAAAGTGATAGTACAAGTCTATAAAATATACAAATGGCAAACATTACTTTTATATGAATATTCGAAAACTAGAAGCATTGTAGAAGCAAAGGTACCAATGTCACACTTATTTGTGTCATGAATCAGGAGGGTACCTCCGTCACACGTATTTTGATGGATGTGGAAAATAACTCCTATAATATTCAATAATAGAACCATTATGGTAGAAACCGGAAGGTACCTCTGTCACACCTATTTCAATGGATGAAGACTTATATGAGTATCTTAGTCTGCAGTGGCAAAGTAATGGTGATCGACTTCAGATAGAACTTATATGGAGTTGATCACATATGTATGGTACTGACTTACCATCAGGTGGACTGCATGCTTTCTACTTCGATATAAAAAATAATATTTGCAGCCAAAAATGATTTATTAAGAAATGCAGACAAATATATACGGAGTGTTTGGATTGCTTATAGAAAACAAATAATTGATGGATCACTTGGAAAATGGAGGATTGACTTCGGGATTAAAAAGCATTTTAAGAATCAGTTTGCTAATTAAGAAATGGAGACAAATATATGGAGTGTTTGGATTGCTTATAGAAAACAAATAATTGATGGATCACTTGGAAAATGGAGGATTGACTTCGGGATTAAAAAGCATTTTAAGAATCAGTTTGCTAATTAAGAAATGGAGACAAATATATGGAGTGTTTGGATTGCTTATAGAAAACGAATAATTGATGGATCACTTGAAAAATGGAGGATTGACTCCGGAATTGAAAAAGAATTTTAAGCTTGTGCTAAATGGATATTAGGAAGTGAGGACTTATTTTGATAGATCTAGACTAAAATGGCTAAAATCTAGCCTTTTCCACGGATTATACAATGGAAAGAGACATACATACATCAGACTAACTTGCGAATTCGAAATTGATTTCGAAAATTGTTAAATAGCTAAGTTTAAATCTTAGCAAAAAAATTTAGAAATAACACAATTTTTATTATATTTAGGTTTACAGAAATTCCTATAAAATTTGGTACAAATAAAAAGATATAAGAAAATTGGCTGAAAAATAATGTGGTATTGATCAATAATTGCTAAAAATTTGACCAGAAATATTATTGAAAATTTGAGATTATTTAATAATAACGAAAAATAAGTTAACTTGACTGCCTGTTTATATAAAGTTGTGCATTTAAAGAAATTTTCAAATTTCTAAAAATGTTATGACGCACAAATTCCAAAAAATCGCACACATAACATAATGGAATTGCACAAAATACCAAAAATTATGACATGTTTTTATGGTGTTTTGAAAAAAAAAAGATAATTTAAAAATGGCTGTTTGAGATTGAAAATCAATCTTAAAAATGGAAGCTAAAGATTTAGCTCTATGACAATGTCTATGAATTGTCTATGGGTGTAGAATGTTAATCGTTAAGTACATAACATTACTAATTTGAATAGTCAGTATTATGTGAGTTTGAATTCTGATCGAAATAAATTAAAAAATGATCTGGCATTTAGTGTATGTGTATTCAATTTATATCAATGTTTAGTAAATAGTTGTAACGAACAAATAATGATCTAAGCTACCATAGATTCGAAAACCAGAGACAATTTTAAAATCAGCCAGTACGGAAATTATCTATGAAATATATCTATGTAGATTATAAAGATTTTCTATTTTATAAGAAAGAAAAAAATATGTATATCACATTATATTTTATTTATTGATGGAAATACAATATTTTAGACGGAAAAGTTATACAAGTGGAATCTGACCGGTGTTATAGGAATTGTGATGAAAAAATGGAAAATGGAAGGACTTTGCGAAAAGACGCTAAAGATGGGTAAAGTGTGAAATGTGAAGTGTTTTTTATGTTTGTACCAGTATTATAATACTACCAAATCGCAACGAGTGTTGCCATGTAGTGGATTAAAAGTTGCCATGGATTATCTATTTACCCACGGAACGCAATCGCTATGGTCTTCGAGTTTGTAGATTGTGCCATAAATAAACGAATCACTTGAATTTATTTTCGTCTGTCCATTCTTATTCAATATTGTCTTCCACGGATAAAATCTTGTGTTTGTTCGAAATTGTTGAATTTAATGTTGGATCTCTTTGAAATTCTCGCGGATTAGTTACATTTTTGAAAATTCTATTCATTATTATAAAATACAAATTATATGCAGAAGTTAACATATCTCATGTGTTTATATTAATATTGTCGTTTCAACGTTTTGATTGAATTCTGCTAGAAATAAAAAAAATGAACGATTTAACAAAATACTGGCTGTTTTTTTTTTTGTAATTGCACTATGGAAATCCATAGACAATATTGTTGGAATTACAAAAAAAAAACATTTTGTAATTTACAAAGCGCGAAAATCAAAATTTGTTAAATCAATATTTTTTAATATTTAATAGAATTTAGTCAAAATTTCTTAATATAGGTACTGTTTCAAATTTCATTTCTTTTTTAAAATTAGCGTTAATGAAAATACGGGTTGTAATGTTACCTAGGAATTACGTTAATTTGGCGAAAATATTAAAAAATCTTAATTTTCAAAATTCATAAATTTCAAGATTCGGTATTTATAAAATGTATTCGAAAGTATAATCGTAATGTCACTCTTAACAACTAATATAATTAGTACAGTAATTAAAAGTTTAATATTTCAATGTTCATAAGATAGTTAAGTATATTATGTAAATGGTACATTTATCATTCAACTAAGTCTATCATTCGATTTTCTAGACATAATGCATTTCCACATTAATTTATTCTGTTTAAAAAATGACCAACGCATAAATGTATATTTATAATTATATACGAAATTGTTCTATGTTTGCGCGCTCGGTGTGTCGTGTTATCACAAGTTGCGATAAAAACAGTTATATAAATTTAAATATAAAATGTCCGTGTTTTCATAATATTTTTGGGCTCAATTATGGAAATGGTGACTATTTTATACATTTAATATACAAAGAGCAATCTTTGTTCCTCTAACTAAATGACAGTGTTTAAATGTTTCGAATTTTTGAAAAAAACAGCACAAGATACCAAGCGCTAGAAAACTTAGAACTTTTCCGTACCTTGTTACTCCGCATAAAAGAACTATAAATAAGTGAATGTATAAGTGTTTATTATATTTAACTTAAGTCTACTTTAACTGTTTTTTAATTAACAATGAGATGGGTATTCTTCGCGGAATATAAGGAGACTTCAGTAGTAATTTCATTCGAATAATAAGTATGTGTGTTTAGTGTCGTATGTATGTAAGTTGATCATGTAAACCAAAGTTTATTGTCAACGTGGATACCCGCTTGGGTTCCAAAATGGTTGTTTAACAAAAGTAAATGTAATCATAAAAATAAATTAAAAAACTCGTATCATTTACCTTAACCTTTATTTTTATTTCTAGGTATAGTCCGCGCCAAACTGCTAGTCCGCTCTGAAGTTGTTGCGAGCAGGTGTAGTCATACAATTTGCTATGGCGACGCGATTCATTTCTATATTCAGAGCGGACTAGCAGTTTTACGCGGACTATACATATTAATTTACATACGCAGATGTAAGTTTAATTAAATAGATAAATAACTTTTACGTTTATTTACATTACTTTGAGTATTAATTGTTTTTAAATGCGGTTTCAATGGTCATTATATTTTATGTTTAATAAAATAAATATAAAACAATTGATAAAAGGAAAACTAAAAATGTTCAACACTATAATACCATTTTTTAATTACTTTACTATGGCATGACACTGCACAAGTGCTTTTTGTAAATATTTTCATTCTTATTGGCCATTTCCTAAGGTTTGTCACTTCACAATTATTATACATGGTCTTGTTTGATTTGAGATGTCTTTATAAATAGCACTGGTTTACATGCAATTTAAATATAAATTAATTAATGTATTGAAAAACAGTTGTTGCAAGATTAACTCGTACACTTGTTTGCTCCACCTCTCCAGTGGTTTCAAATTAGTCTCGTAGTAGATCATAGATTAAGATACTTCGCCTCCTTGAAATTGAATGAAGCCACAAACTTCTTATTTTAGTATGATTTTAGTAAGTTCTTTTTTTGAATTCTTAACAAATAAAAACATTTTTAGAGAAAATTTAAGAATAAATAACTAATTTACGTAATAATTACGTAATAAATAATTATTTCAAATATTTTAGGGACATTTTAGCACGGAGACGTGGCAAAACTTTTTTACGCAACTATTTCAATTCTCAAAACTGGGTACATTTTCTTGTTACGAGTGAGAAATCTTTACTAATCTATGTAGTAGATATTCAAATCTGATATTATTTTGCGATAAGGAAGTCCGGTCGACTATCACTGTACATTATAATATATTAGACAATCTCATCTCAAAATTACCGACTTAAAAGTAAAACTACAACGTCAAACAGAGTATAAACAGCAAAATGGTGACCAAATATGGCGTTTCCCGCCTCGCGTTTGACAGGTGGTATATTTGAGCTTGTGTTATGTTGTGGACTTCTTCGGTCTCCGGGTCTTCGAGATTTAGCGTGAATTCTGTGTAGTCTGAAGTTGAAGGTAAGGTCCTACCAGCTGTAAATGTAATACAATTCGAATATAGAATCATAGACAATTTTCAGTAGAATTTATACTTTTAAATATGTCGTTATTTTCTTTTATATTTAGTTTTTGTTTTACATGTCAATAAAAATAACTTGACTAGCAAAATACGTCATATTTAAGTAAACAATAAAAAAACTGTTAAGCTACAAAAGTAGATATCGAAGTTTTTAATCATGATTTTATGCTTACACTTTACCATCAATGTTTTATTAAAAAAGAAGAAAAAGCGTTATATGTATATAAAAACATCACAATACCACCAGGTTCCGTAGCGAAATGCAGTATTGGAGATTGCTTACTCCACCCAAATCTAAACAAAAAAATGCATTTATTTACATTGTTAGAGAGTCAAAGTACTACATATGCGCCAAAGTTTAATCATAACTGCAAAAGTTTGCAAAAAAAGAATTAAGTAATGCAGAAATAAATAAATATAAACAAATTTTATATTGTAATCAATTAATTATTTGGAATCCGTTTTATTACATATAAAATTAAAGAAGGATTGTACTTTAACCATGACTAATCATGTAAATTAATATAATAATGAACTGTAACCCATTATAAATTGCATGCCTTGACAGGTGGAATTTGGCGAACCTATTCTATTACCGTCGATCAATTGTATTTACCTATTTTCAGGCAATAAATGATTTGAATTTGAAAAATTTGAAAAAAAAATCAAACATCATTTATTCTGCAATACTCAATTTTTTTTTCAAAAGTAAATTCTAATTACAATGTAAGCTTAGGGAGGATATTTATTTACTTTCACTGACAAGGGAATTAGGAAAATACATGAGCAAAATACTTACGATTAGAATAATTTTATAATACTTGTAATAAAAGAACCAACCTGTTTCTAGAAGTGACGATCGCCTCATAAACTGTTGAAGGTGTGAGACCTCGTACTGTATATGTTGCACTGTGGATTGGACCTTAAACCAAAGTTGAAAATTTATTACATTTATTTAAAAATAATCTTAAATAAAACACAATATGAAAAAAAAAGTAAGTATTTGTTACTTAGATATATTAAATGTACGTTTTCAGGTAGTAGAATACTTCACAGCGAGAATTGAAATCAGATATTAAAAGATCGTTATTAAAAGATACAACTAAACATTAGCTATAATAAACTTAATAAATAACGATATATTTTTCTTATGTATAAAACTCACGTTAATTTATATATTATTACATGTTTATGTTACGCTTATTATGTATTTGTTTTTGAAATAATTTCCATGTATAGTCCGCTCTGAATATAGAAATGAATCGCGTCGCCATAGTAAATTGTATGACTACACCTGCTCGCAACAACTTCAGGGCGGACTAACAGTTTGGTGCGGACTATATATAAAAAACGTTAAAAATCTTCCCATTATAACAATCTACATACCATCACTAGAGTCCCCTGGAACCACGATCTTGCTCCATAAATTGGCGGGAGCCTCCGTCGTGAACGCATCCGGTTCCGCCGTAGACAACCGCCCGTAGTATGGACGCAACCATAGATTATATTCTACATGGAAGAAAATATAGTGCGACAATGATCTTATAATTTTATAAATTATACTACGTCAGTAAACATTGAAAAAAATAAGGATTTACAGAATATATCACTATTCAAGATTCGAATATTGAGATTGAATCAGATTTTTTTATAATCCCATGGTTGAAATTATTATATTAATTTTCAATTAATCAAAAGCAACAAATTATCGATCATTGATCTTAGATAGAACTTTTCTATTTATGTCATTAAATATCAGATTTATTACTTTTATAATAAACACTATATCACATGTGCTTTTATTAAATACTCCCTTTGATAGTCTTGGGGTTTCCTTTGGCTTAACTTTTTTAAATTTTAGTCTTATTATTCTAAGATACACAGATTGAAAAAGAAATAAAATGCAAATGCAAGATATGTATTTTATAAGTAATATACTTACCGATAATAGTTGAATAAGAATCCACTTCCCACAATAGATTGAAACTTGTAGCTGTTGCTTTGTTCAGTGCAGGATCCACTTTGAATGATGCTACATTGGGTACACCTGTGTAAACATCCACACATTTATACATAACAATATTATTGCAAATGTCACATAAAATTACAATATGAAGAGTCATTATCATTCTACAATTTATTATTTTGTTTAATTTGCAGTTAGCAGTCGGGTAGCGCTCTAATAAGCTCCCATAAAATGTATTTGTTATAAAGAAATCTTATTGCCTGGCTTTAGAACTTATCCTCAATATTTTTTGAGTTGAACGCTACAGACTGTCAAATCTAATAATATTTTTACCAGTCAACTTGAAGGAAATGTCAGCCATTCCGAATTTATTTTCAGCCCTGAAGGTGTAATTCCCGAGGTCCGACTCCCGTACCGTGCGGAATATCAACTGGTGTATATCGTCCTGTGCCATAATTACTATTCTGGAATTTTAATAACATGTGTGTTTAAAAAAAGTTGCTATAGATCAGAAAATATTAAGATGAAAAGGATATTTATATGGTGAAAATAAATTTGATGAATTACAAAATATTTGGCCCTCGTTGGGCGCCAAGTTTATAAGGCAGCGTTTCTTATCTGAATAAAGAAATTAATGCTTCTAATAATTTAAATATTTTACTAAGAAGTAGAGGCTAAACGTTTAGCCTTGGGGCCATACTAATTTATTACTATCAACAAAAATTTATAAACAAAATGAGTCCACACTTTAAGTATTAGGCATCTAAATTTGGAAAAAGAAGGTTCTACTATACCTGTCATCAGTCAACCGACCTGTCATCAGTCAACCCGCTTCTCATCTGTCAAGCCACCTGCCATCAGTCAGCCCACCTGTCAGCTGTCAAAGCACTTGTCATCTATCACCCCCCTTCATCAGTCAACCCAGCTGTCAGCAGTCAACCCACCTGTCAGTTGTCAAACCATTTGTCATCTGTCAAATCACCTGTGAAATGTCATCCAACCTGTCGTCAATCTATCCACCTGTCTCACTCAACCCACCTGTCATCTGTCATATGTCAACCCACCTGTCTCAGTCAACCCACCTGTCATCTGTCAACACATCTGTCATCTGTCAACCCACCTGTAATCAGTCAACACATGTCATCTGTCAACACACCTGTCATC
The DNA here is from genome assembly GCA_014595695.2 of Epargyreus clarus clarus. NCBI lineage: Eukaryota > Metazoa > Arthropoda > Insecta > Lepidoptera > Hesperiidae > Epargyreus > Epargyreus clarus. Next base: position 1,171,786 of record JACTTY020000019.1, read on the forward strand.
AGTCAACCCACCTGTAATCAGTCAACACACCTGTCATCAGTCAACCTACCTCTCATCGGTCTTAACGGGCCTGCCGTCTCTATACCAAGCGGTCCTGGCGGGCGGCACCGCAAACTCCAGCTTAGCGGCCAACGCCGCGCGCAAACCCACTGCTGTGTGCACGAAACTGCGATCTGTGGTCACCACTGGAGCATCTGGTTGTAAAGTTTATTGATGTTAGTCAAGATTCAATTATATAGATTTGTAATTAATTAAGTTTGAGATGTAAATCCCAATTCTAAAACAGATTATAATCTAAACCTAGTATGGTTTATTATACTGTTTAAGGATTTCGTAAAACAAATAAAGTGTGTTAGTTTTACTAAGTTCTTCGTTTTAAAAAATAATTAATTAAAGTGTAATGAAAGTTAGGTTCAAAAACAGGAAATGTAGGCTGTGAAATTGAGTATTAAATAAAAAAGAGGGCACTTAACAATACTATATTATGCTTTGAGCATTAATAAATAAAACGTTCAATAAATAATGTAAATTCATTTTTATCTTATACCAAAATTATACAGATTAAGTGAAAAACATTTGTTTTGGGAAACTATATTAAGAAATTATATTAAGTAACGCCACTATTTTGAATTACAATTAATAAAAAAGTTACTTCAGTCCTACTTACCATGTATAACAACTCGGATACTAGCTCTTACAGGGTCTCCCACCCCATTGTTAACGATACACTCATACACCCCCGCCAACAGACGATGCTCGGCACGGAATCGAATCCGCGACCTGTGCTCTAGTAACGCCATGAGCTCGCCCTATAAATAACATTTATTTTTACAAAATATATCCTAAAATATTATAAATCCGAAAGTAACTCTGTCTGTCTGTCTGTCTGGTTGTCTCTTCTTCACGCCTAAACCACTGAACCGATTTTTATGAAATTTTGTACAAAGATAGTCTGAGACCCGAGAAAGGATATAGGATAGTTTTTATCCCGGAAATCCCACGGGAACTAGGGATGGCGATCTAAGATCGATTAATCGGAGAATTGATATTTTGGACCGAAAACATCGATTATTTTAATCGATATTAGTAAGTATTGAGTCATAAACTATGCATTTGATCAAGTGATGAGCCTTAGCAAAGTTAAAGGTACGAATTTTCAGTTTTATGTATGTTAGTATGTTATATTATTTTCTTTTAAACGCAGGCGAAGCCGCGGGCAAAAACTAGTATATCCTAAAATTAAATTGAAAGAATGTTTGTACCCTATGAAGTAATACTACTTTGGCGTGGTTAATAATAGGTACCTACTTACACGGTACGACACGACACATAACGTGTCGTATCATCGTATCATATTCAAATTTGATAAAAAAAAAATCGTATCATACAAAAAAAATCTGCAAAAAATTACAATTGCTACCCCACTTCATGGTGTCGATTTAGTAAAAAATCACTCTCATATTTTTCAAAACGCTCAAAAAAGTAGTTTTCTATTAAAAAATACTTAGGATTCAGTAAAAAACATCTTAGTGATAACGAAAACTTCGAAAATTCAACGGTGTCTAAATTTTTCTTTCAAACTCCCAAAATATAAGTTGAAATACTCAAAATTCGTTCCATTATGCTATCATTTTCTGTGCTACTCCAACTTCATAAAAACAGTCGTTACTGAATATACTGTTAAACTCTGCTATTTCCTAGGTTTCTTTCAGTCAGCTGTCAAACCACTTGACATCGGTCATCAGTCACCCCACCTGTCAGCTGTCATCTGTCAATCCACCTGTCATCTGTCAATCCACCTGTCATCAGTCAACCCACCTGTCAGCTGTCATCAGTCATCTGTCAACCCACCTGCCATCAGTCAACCCACTTGTCATCGGTCATCTGTCAAATCACCTGTCAGCTGTCATCTGTAAATCCACCTGTCATCTGTCTACCCACCTGTCAGCTGTCATCTGTCAATCCACCTGTCATCAGTCATCTGTTAATCCACCTGTCATCAGTCATCTGTCAACCCACCTGTCATCTGTCAACCCACCTGTCATCTGTCAACCCATCTGTCAGCTGTCATCTGTCAACCCACCTGTCATCTGTCAACCCATCTGTCAGCTGTCATCTGTCAATCCACCTGTCATCAGTCATCTGTCAACCCACCTGTCATCAGTCAACCCACCTGTCATCTGTAATCACTAACACACATTTGTCAACCTTAAGAAAATACACTATTTGATAGTTCCTTACATTCTTCCTCCAATCCACGATAGGTTCAGGAGTTCCCGTAGTCTCGCAGCCGATGTCCACATACTCCCCTTTCTTTACTTCTAGGAAACCATCCTCAGGAATAGTCCTCACTGTTGGCGAATCTACGAGTGTAAAAATAAAAATATGAATAATTGTCATAATTAAATGAAGTTGAAGCATGTATAGATATTTATAATATCTATTGATGTGGAAACGAAAATGTAGCCCATCTAATGGTAAGTGGCTACGGTCGCTCATGTACATCTATTATCAACCCTAGATAAGATAAGATTCTTACCTGAGGTCCGCCTAAGTTGCTACACTTAGGACTAAGTTGAAACGTCTCGGATAAGTATGTTTCCTTCCTTCAACCGGAAAACAGCAGCGTTACACTGCCGTTATTAGGCAGAAATAGATGTAGTGGTGGTGCCGCCACTGTCGAACCACAAAGGGTTCTACCCACCCTTAAAATTAAAATAGCTATTATGGACAACAGAAAGATACTTACATTGAACTTCAATACTGTGTGTTTGTCTTATGGGACCCCATGGCTCCGGTCGCACAACCTGGAAATATTTTAAAAAAGAAATTAAATTTCTAGGTACCTTTTTTTTTTTTTTTTTTTGTTTACGAGGGGGAACCTTCAAAAGGTACCCAGTGTCGTAGGAGCGACACGGGGTTATGTGGGATTCTTACCGCACTAAAACCCCCCCGGTGGCCGTCCTCAGCGTTGCCAAGAGGACTCCGGGATCTCCTACGGAACGCAACCGGAGTCCTCTGAACGCGTTGCCCCTTCGGGCTCCTCCTAGGTGAGCTTCAGGACTCACCACACCGTCTGGTGTTTACGACGGTATGCGACCACACATACCGCCGTCCTTCCCGGAGTTGCTTGCTGGACGGCTCGACCTCCAAATCTTGCCGCCCGCAACCCCGGAAGCCCCCTTTTAGTCGCCTCTTACGACAGGCAGGGGATACCGTAGCCCTATTCTAGTCCCGGGACTACAGGGACACCGCGCCGGGGGGCGCTATCTGCGCCTTCGGCGCCTCCTTCTCCGCGCGGGATCAGCGCGCTCCCTGGCCCGTTTGGCGTCCTCCTTGGCGACCATAACGCGCTCGCAGAATGCAACCACGCTATCCCACGCCTCGCCAGAACGGACCATTGCCGCGACGACAGCCTCCGGGGAGAGATCTGGTCCTATCCGTTGCACCAGGATCCGCCGCTCGGACTGCCACGCTGGACAATGTTCGAGCGTGTGCTGCGCGGAATCCTGGTCATGCCCGCAGTGGTGACACTGCGCTGTCGCTTCCCTAAATTTCTAGGTACCTACCTAAACCTTTAAAACAAAAAAATTGACAATCGTAGATTCTCTGTGTCGAGGGTACTTTTAAATCTAATTTACCACGCTTTTATTACTTTGTCCTGTATGTATGTATCTATGTATGTATGTATGTAACGGAATCTTTGAACGGTCCGATAATTAAAAATTTTGAACAATTATCAAGAACCGATACACGACTTTAATAATTTTATCCCATTCTCCTCGTCAGGATCGTCAGGAATCAGGATTAACGATTTTTCTTCTGCGATTTTAGCGTGGTTTTTAATTTTTAAACTATAGGTAATTATTAGATTATAGAAATAGCAACCGAGCATGCAGTCCATCTGATATACAGGTAGACCATCTGAGGTTGGCCAGAAAGGCGTTGCTACTATGAAGACTAAATTGGAACGTTTCATGTGTCTCCCTTACCACACCCTTCAAACCAGAACACAGCAGCGTTTAACACTGTTGTCCCAAATAGACGTGGTTATTGCACGGAGTCCTACCTCGAAAGTTTCTACCTTTTATCAAATAATTCGTCAAGAACGAGCCGAAATCGCACATGGAGGCTTCCGTACCATCAAATGTTAATAATTTTTTACTTATTTTTATTAATTTTATCATTTTAACAACATTTAGTTATGACATACCGTTTAATTGTTAGATAAAAATGTCGAAAAATACCGATTTGTTGTATGGAGACGCCCTTTAATATTCAACTTTATTTTATTAGTAGGTATTTGTTGTTATAGCGGCCAACGTTATGCATCCTCTGTAAAAATTTCAAGTGTCTATCTATTACGGTTCCAGAGATAGAGCCCTGTGACAGACCGACAGACGAACAGACAACGAAGTCTTAGTAATAGGGTTCCGTTTTTACACTGTGGGTACGGAACTCTAAAAATATATTTACCTATTTACCGAGGATGGAACTTAGAACCCTATGTGTCACATATACCCTTCAAAACGTCAATGATCTTAGAACTTCTGTCGCCTTTCTAATCGGATGTCAATAATTATACAAAGGGTCCCGCGGTAAACTATTCCTGTAATAAGTGCACTTAATTACCCTTCACTGCATACCGCGTTAAGTAAGCGCTTCCTCTGCATATGCTTTGCATAAGATGCAATATTCCATGCAGTTAGGTAGATATTAAAAAGTTTTTCAAAATTGTTTGTAGACGCAGCATAGAAAGTAAAAAGGATTGGTGAAACGATTTTTGAAACGGATATGTTTACGCTACTATTAGAAATTAGATATCACTTGCTTAAACGGTGAAGGAAAACATCGTGAGGAAACTTGCACACCGAGAGATTTATAAAAAAAAATCTAAGGTATGTGAAGTCTACCAATACGCACTTGGCCAGCGCGGTGGACTATGGCCTAATCCTTCTCATTATGAGAGGAGACCCGTGCTCAGCAGTGGGACTATATAACTTCATTCACGCATAGGTAACTGCATAAGCACACACATGCATTCGGTAAAGTAGATATTTTTTAAATAATCGCAAAATTTGACCCATACTACCATAGCAATCTAAATATATATTATAACTCAAAGGTGACTGACTGACATAGTGGTCTATCAACGCACAGCCCAAGCCACTGGACGGATCGGGCTGCAATTTGGCATGCAGGTAGATGTTATGACGTCGGCATCCGCTAAGAAAGGATTTTGATCAATTCTACCCCCAAGGGGATAAAATGGTGGATGTAAATATGCATGGATGGATATATATGGATGGATAGGGGATGATGCGAGCGAAGCCACGGGCAAAAGCTCGTTTAAGAATAAACTTATAGTTTATTTACTGATAGATAAATAAAATGGCCCTGAACGTATCTTGTCTATGGGTAGAAGAATGTGTTTTCGTACAAAAGAGTTGTACTAAATTGATTAATTACATAATGGCTCTTACTGAGTTTAAATGATACAGAATCAAGATAGTGGTGTTCCAAGGAATTACAAATTATCGATAATTTAAATCACTATTGATATGTTTTTTTGTTTTTATTTTTGTTCATTTTTAATATTCTACCACAATCCTTACTCCATAAGTAATTTATTATTAAAAAACGAGTAATTAATGTATTTTTTTCACAACTGAGAAAAACCTGTAGGACTCTATTCCTCCACAACACCTCTTTTGTGAATCTATACTTTAAGGTTACTTTTCATTATGTCAGATGTTTTTAAATACTTAATCGTAAGTATGTCCTCTAATAACATTTAACGATTGGTATCTAATGATATAATCTGACTTTTTCTGTGCGTGTGACGGTTTTCAGAAACAATAATTCGGTGTTAGCTTCATGAGTGATTTTTTAATTTCCCAAAGTAAAAAGATTTTAATTTTACATTAATTTTATAAAATTACGATCTTAAAAACTAGATCTTATGTTATTGTCAATAAAATTATTCTTTTTACAGTATAATTAAAGCTATTATGTTAAATATGAATAAATAAGTAAGTATAACAACTTTCTACCTCTTAGGTAGTTTTAATATGGCAACACAATGTTCGCCATTAGCTGTCACACGCACACTAGAGTTTATGTGACTGTACCTATGTGTTAAACATCGAAGCGGATTTTATCGATATTACATACAGTACATCACTACCGACAAATTATCCGTTAGTTAAGATCGAAGGGCGGCGGCTACAATTAATTGTTATTTGTACACCGCCGTAACCGTTTCGCAATGGCGGGCTTGGGAACAAAAAACCCGCCAACCGTTTATTAAGAGAATTGATGGTCCAGTTTGGAACATTTTACGCTTTTAGCAAAATCGGCGCCTCCGCCACACATTCAATAAAAGCAGTGTTAAGCGCTGATGTGTTCTGGTTTGAAAGGTGTCGTACGGCAGACATACTTTTCCGAGGTATTCCAGCTTAGACATCAGGGATAGCGGCATATGTGAGGCTAACCTCCAGTAGGAATCTTATGTTATCTGGGGTTAAGCACAGATATCCATTGGCGGCAGTAGCCACTTACCATCAAGCGGACTGGATGCTCGTCTGCTACTCCTATAGTATAAAAAAATCAGGTTAAGATATCTACTTATATTTTATGAAATTTTGATAGTATACTCACCGCGACTTCTGTATTAATCTTATAACAGCAGTGTTAAGCGCTGCTGTGTTCCGGTTTGAAGTCTGTGTAAAAAGCTTGCTATGCTTGAGGATTAAGTTGGAACTCCTTGGACAAGTATATCTCCCTAAGTCGTAAAACTTGTTCACAAAAACTGTGAACAAGTTTTACGACTATAATACGTAAAGACAAGCTTAGAAACCTGTCCAGATTTTAGTGAACCCAGGTCTTACCTCACAAGTATAATCAGCAGTGTCATCAGACATAAGATCGTCGACTTGCAGACTGTAGTTCGCATGCATACGTGTACGGGGTGGCAGTATGCGGTGCGCGTCCTGACTGTCACCTATCAAGACGTCGTTCTTGTACCAGCGTACGCGCAACTTGGTTTCTGAAAAAAAAGTCTATGATAAATATTTTTTTATGAAATTGTAAGGGAGATTACAGTCTAGACTCGTAGGGAAAACTTTTAGAAAATTTATGTATGTACACCTACTTAATCTATGATCAATATTTTTTTAATACTTAACAATATTTTTTACAATTAGCAAGAAAGAATGCAATCCACATTCGCTGGGGAAAACTCTTAGAACGTATATGTATCAATTTTTTTTTATAAATTGAAGTAGCAAGGAAGAATGTAATCCAGATTCGTCAGGGAAAGCTGTGTGTGTGTGTGTGCATGTTGAATAACGAAACAAAATTACTTATTTTAAAAACATTTAAAATGGTGGTGTTGTTTGTCTACGGAGGTCCTACCAAAATGCCTATTTGTACCTTAAAACCATAAATTAGTAAAGATACTTCGCCGCCTTGAAATTGAATGAAGCCGCAAATGGCTTATTATAGTAAGTTCTTTTTTTGAACTCTTGACAAATAAAAACATTTTTAGAGAAAATTTACGAATAAATAACTAATACTGCGTAATTTACATAATAAATAAATAAGTATTTCAAATACTTTAGCGACATTTCAGCACGGAGACGTTGCAAAACTGTTTTACGCAACTATTTTAATTCTCAAAACTGCGAACATTTTCTTGTTAGGAGTGAGTAATCTTTACTAATCTATGCTTAAAATAAAACCTTAAAGTTCCATTTTAAGTGTTGTTGTGTTCTCGTTTATGGATTACACGAATTACATGAGGCATTCCAAGCTAGTCCTCGGGTATCACTGGACTCTTACCCTATTTGGGGTCAAATATATTTCTATGACCTGAATTATTATCAGACAGGTAAACTGCAATTCCGTCTGCTATTGCTATAAAATTTCACAAAAACTTATTTCAAGTGAAATAAAAAATAATCAAAATGTTGCGATCACACACGTCATTTTTTAAAGTACTACTTAGATACAGATTTCTTTTTAATTTTTTGTTTATTTTAGGGTCTCTATAAGATAGAAGATCTTTTCCCACGATCCATCTGATAACAAACCATACACTTAATACTTAATAATTATGTAAACAGTAATTGGTAGCCAATAAATAAACAAAGGGCCCGGAAGGTACCGTTTAACTTTCGTGTTGACCGAAGACCCTTCGTAGGACAATTGGTAATAGCTACCATCAAAGATAGCTACTTCCTGCTTGTATTACGTGCTACGGAATAATTTATCGAGATGATCGTGTTGTGTGATCTATAATTATCTATATTTAATAGCGGTAACGCTTTCTACACTCACAGCCCCACACTAGGATTCCCTGTGTTGTGGGTGCCATGGACACACACAAAGACAAATACACAAACACCCAAACCCAGAAACAGAAACCTAAATTCATCATTTAGATTTCTGTCTGGCCGGGGATCGAACCCGGAACCCTCTGCGCGTGAGACCGCTATAGTAACCGCTCCGCCACGCGGGTCGTCGTATTTTAATAAAGTAACGCTGATTGATTGTTTAAACAGGCGTGGTTAGCGCTGCTGTGTTCTGGTTTGAAGAGTGTAGTAAGGGAGACAGGGGTAACAATGTAGGTATATGTGATCACCCCCAGGACTTTTAATATTATATGAGGTTGATAAACGGCCATTCACCATCAGGTAAACGGCGTGCTCGTTTGCTTCTAGTTTATTGAATAAATATTAACTTAATTTGAATTGGTAAGTTTAGAAGCATGAAGTTTTGCACAGGAACTCTAGCGGACCAGGGGGGGAGGCGATAGAGGCGGTCCGCCCCTGGCCCCTGGTCCAAGGGCCCCGCAAAGGCCGTCGGCAAAAACATGGTCGGAGTCAAACCATCACTGAAATACGTATTTGTCGGCGAATAAATCATTTGTAATTTTGTAATAACGTAAAACAACAAAGAACAAGTAAAAACAACAATAAGTATGCCTTGGCGGGTACCACCAGTACCATCAGCACATTTCTAGTCTGAAGCAGTCCTGCGTTTTGGTAAAAGGATGGGGGCCCACCCCTGCCCCCGGAACCTGGGGGCTCCAAACATAGTTACTATAAAAAATCGTCAGATCCAAACAATGAGGCAACCATTCTTCAGGAGTAACCAGAAGCCATCTTTATATATAAAAAAATATTAATAAAATCAATGTTCAAATCCAGTTTATTTTATTTTACGTCGCTGTAAGTCCTTTAAATCTCTATCTATTATACTTTAATCTCAATATAAAAGACATGTTGAGCGTAGATTGGTGATGGGTCCGCTCAATTGGTACACAAAGATGTCATCTGCTCTCTTCCTGTCGCTGCCGACGTATCTTAGTAGGAAAGGACAGAAACTGTACGATTTAAGTATGTATCGCTTTTACCCGCGGCTTCGTTCGCGATCAAACGGCGATGACAATACAATAATTTAATTACGTTGTCCTTAAGCTCATCAAAAGATAAGTTAATTTTTTCTTTTATAGGAGTAGCAGACACCTGATGGTAAGTGACTACTGGCGCCCATGGACATCTGTAATCAACACCAGATAGGATTAGATATTCATATCGGAGGTCGACCACAAATTATTCGACCACAGTTACCCATGAGGATAAGCTAGAACGCCTCGGAAATGTAAGGGAGACATCTCCCTTGCCACATCCTTCAAACCAGAACACAGCAGAGCTTAACGCGCAAGATAAAATACGTTTCTCTAGAAAAAATATTAAAGTAACACAACACTATCAATAATCGTATTCAATTGAATTATCTACAACTGTGGTTCTAAAACTTTTTGTCGTAAAACCAAAAATAACAAAGTTAATAATAAAAATAGATAAAAATTTGTGAACAAACTTTAATTTATGACACATGCATGACATTAAAGTGGTCCTGTACTTTAGGTTACTGCCATACTCTTTGAGAGTAGTTTTCAAGGAGTAAGTAAGTAATTTTTGTTGTTACAAATTTTCTGTGCGACAAATAATTTGTTTTTTCGCCTACATTCAACGCCACTACTTTGCGTACTGTTTAGTTAAAATATAATATTTTTAGAGAATAACAGTCATTTCAAACTTCAGACAGACACTTAGGGTTCGTACACAAAACTGCGATGCGACGTCGCATCGCAAAAATCTGCGAGCTCCCTCGACGCATCGCAAGAACTTGCGAATTGATTCGCATCGCACAGTGGTTGTTGTTGTTGGTCACCCTGAGAGACGCTACGCCGCACGATATCGCATCGCAGCAATTCGCATCGCAATTTTCTGCGTTGCGAATTCGCATCGCGTCGCATCGCAGTTTTGTGTTCGAGCCCTTAAATTTTATTTCATATAGATTTTTATTATTATATCTGATCGTAACAGCACGCAGAGTGCGTGTTTGTTACAAAGGTGTCGGGCTATTGTAACTTTGGCAGCCGTTGAATCTGTACCAATTTTATGGTAAAATATAAATCATGCAATGTTTTTGAAGTTTTAAATACATTTGGCTGTTACAATGATAAATATCCTTGTAAATCTATTGAAATCACGAAATTTGAACCAAGCATAATAAGTACCAATTTATAAATCGAATTGAATCGAATTTGAAAGAAAGAAGAATTTGTAGAAGTGTAGAAATATGCTTATGAAACATATTTGGCATACCGAATATACCCAATGATATTAAACTAAAATTTAAGGAAGGAACTTACTTATTATAGATAAAAGAAACTGTTAAATTTGTAAATAATTTATAACACAAATATCATGACTTCATGAACTAATTATTCATGTTTGCTATGTCATATACCTATCTATAAAATTGGGAAAAACATTCTAATAATTGGCCAAGTGCAAGTCGAATTCGCATACGGAGTGTTCCGTACCCCGAAAATGTTCGTATTTTATTATTTTTAGTATTTATTATTATAGCAGCCATTGAAGTAAATGCATAACGATAATTTAATCTGTCTACCTATTACGCTTCAATAGATAAAACGAAAAACGTCGAAAAATAGCGGTTTCTTGTAGTGAGACCCCCATTTATTTATTTTTTTTTAGTATTTGTTGTTATATCCACCCTTATACATACTCTGTAAACATTTAAAGTCTATCTATTACAGTTCAGGAGACAGATCTTGACAGAGGGACAGGCAGCGGAGAAACACTGTTGGTTCGAAAAAATGTGTGTTATGGAGTTTCTTTCGCCGCTTTTTCTCCATAACGAACCTTTTGAAGTGGTGGTAGTTGTATTGACATTCAAAAAGTGCTCTGTAAAGAACCTATTTTGAACTTTAAAAAATAATTTGATTTTATTTTTACCCTTTGAGTACGGAACCCTAAATTCGGTTATATTTCCGTCGATCTCCCCGTAACAATAATGCAAAACAATACAAAATTTTGCTTTTGTTCATCGTGGTTACGCTGTGCACACACCGTCATGCCGAATTGACTGTATTTCCCTTTGCTAATTTTATTCTATTCACAATAGTAGGGTCAGTGTGTCAGCCATATTTTTACCCGGCAGAGGGTAATGTTTTTCGAGTGTATGTAGATCTACTTATGTCTCGTTATTTAACATGCTCTACAGCCCACACGGCTTGACGGATTTAACATTTTTTTTCAATAATATAAGAGTAGCAGACGAGCATGCAGTCCACCTGATGGTAAGTGGCTACTGCCGCCAATGGACATCTGTAATCAACCCCAGATAGGATAGATATAACTATCTGAGGTCGGCCACAGATGCGCCGCTTCCCCTGAGGACTAAGCTGAAACGCCTCGGAAAAGTCTGTCTCCCTTACCACAGCCTTCAAACCGGAACACAGCAGCGCCTAACACTACTGTTATTAGAAAAAAATACATCGAATTACACTGGAAATCACTTTTTATTAATGTCGTTTAAATATTTAATAGACAATCATAAAATGTAATATATTTTAAGAACCGAAAGTCCGAAACGAATATAAGTTATTCAAATATAATAAGCGTAAACAATTTAAATATAACTACATTACAATCACGAAAGACACTAAGCTATGAAAATACGATGGTCATTTATTAAGTTTTATATTAGGCCGGCTACAAACGGTCAATCTGTATGTTTTTCTCTTTTTTTGACGACCTGCGTGGCGGAGCGGTCACCATACCTGTCTGACTCGCAGTGGGTCCCGGGTTCGATCCCCTGATACAAATACCTAAATGATGAGTTTAGGTGTATGTTTCTGGGTCTGGGTGTTTGTTTATTTGTATATGTGTGTGTCCATGGCAACCACAGGGAATCCTAGTGTGGGGCTGTAAGTGTAGAAAGCGTTTTTCTCTATTCGATTAACATTAAGGTTAAGAAATTACAAATAATGAAATATTAAGTAAATTGTAATTATTGTATGAAATATACTTACGAAAACAATTTTATTACATTATGCCTTTATTATACACAAAAAATATAATTTAAACAAAAAAAAGAAATATTAAAACTTAAATAATTAAATATAAAACAATGAGTCCAAATCACTGCCTCTCGGTAGAGTCCCAAGAATGCTGGCTGCGTTGCCGCGTTGTATGGCCAAACTTATTCTTTGGCCAAAGTACGCACCAGCTCTTGGGTCTCCAGAAACGTCAACCAGACGCGACGACATTTCTTTGAAGAACCGTCGTGATTCTGGCCCCCACGGACCCAGGGTCTCTACCGCAAACGGCACAAATATGTAGCCATCCCCCAAGGTTGCATCCCTTTATTGTTATATTACGAATGTTCTTAATAAATACTATTCTGAAATTGTAGGTAGATGAATTATACATTTCGATTCAATGAATTCTCCCAAACTATTTTTTTTTATAATATAGGAGTAGCAGACGAGCATGCAGTCCAACTGATGAGAAGTGGCTACTGCCGCCCATGGACATTTGTAATCAACCCCAGATAGGATTAAATATTCCTATCTGAGGTCGGCCACAGATGCGTCGCTACCCCTGAGGACTAAACTGGAACGCCTGGAAAAAGTCTGTCTCCCTTAAATATAAGCCTATGTCAACCTATTATTGTCCCAATGCTAGGCATCAGTCTTTTTTTAAAGTGAGTCCCTTTATTGCATAGCTTGCCCTACTAGCAAAGTGCGAATTGCGATTTCAGACACCTTTGAGATATTTTTACAACTATATATTACCTCATGATGTTTTCCTTCATCGCTATAGCATAATAATACAGTTATAGGTTATAGAATATAACACATTGATCGTTTGTAAGCGCCCTAATAATCATAGTTAAGTGGTAAATTTTTTAAAATAGGAATATATCTCATAAAATATCTCAGTAAGTATACAGATACTCATTTATTTTTTGATCAAATTAAAGTACCAAACGATATTATATACCAAAGCATGACTAAAGCCAATATTTTTAAATACAATCAAAAGATTTAAGAACGATAATGAGAAAGCTCATATCATCCACAAAAAGTTATCAAATCCTAATGCATTAAGTAGACACGTCAATTAATATGCAAATTGATCGTAAGGTAAACATATAGACGTCATAAAAGATATTTGTTCGTCTGTCTATCAGTTTCATTGATAGGTGGTGAGATAAGCGTATGTAAGTAAGTAATACACTTTTTTATTAACAGACTTCAAAAAAGGAGGAGGTTAGTTAATTCGACCGTATATATGCTTTTTTTTAATTAATGTTTGGTTGTTGTTTTTTTTTTGATGTGAAACATCTATAGCCGCACGTAAAACCGATTTCTGGCGTGGCGACGCATGCCGTGCTATACGATGGTATATATATACAGTCTATATGCAGTAGTGTGTACGGTGTGGCGACGCGTCGCCATGCGCAATCGAATTCAATAAATAGTCATCGTTATCTGGAAAAAAATCGTAATATTTTATTTTATCATTATGACATATTTAGTTCCTATCACAATATGTTCTTTTCTGCATATTACTTTTACAAAATAATGTCGATGTTTCACATCTGCCAGGCGTCCCGTGACGGCTCACATTTTTTTGTTTTAGAGTTCAATGAAGGCCGTTGAAACTGTGTAATAGAATAATAGGTATTATGTTGAAACAGAGTTTTTACAAAAAAAAATATTATTATATCAGTACATAGATTAGTCATAGATTAGTAAAGATACTTCGCCGCCTTGAAACTGAATGAAGCCACAAACGGCTTATTAGTAAGTTCTTTTTTTGAATTCTTGACAAATAAAAAACATTTTTAGAGAAAATTTACGATTTAATAACTAATACTGCGTAATTTATATAATAAATAAATAATTATTTCAAATATTTTAGGGACATTTTAGCACGGAGACGTGGCAAAACTTTTTTACACAACTATTTCAATTGTCAAAACTGGGTACATTTTCTTGTTAGGAGTGAGTAATCTTTACTAATCTATGTATCAGTATATCAATGAAAATTAACGCCCGTTAGTACATTTTGACAAATTTTCTAAGAAATAATTGTCAAATTCCGTTCTTTTTTTTTAAATACATATATTGTAAATGTTGTGTGTTCGATTTTTCACTGGATGCTTACATTTTAATCCACATTGCACATTTCGAAATTATGCGTATCAGGCCAGGTTAAGGATAACGCCTCATGCATAATTAGGTAAAAAAAAATATATTACCTGTGTTTTCAACATAACAAGGAAGCAGCACTGTGTCATTTTCATACGTCTTCACTGTTACTGGCACACTCTTGAAGACTTTTTCCATTTTTACCACATCATTTAAAATAAATAGTCCAAGTAATAATTGCAATAAAATCTTCATTTCTATTTATTTTTTCAGTATTCCTTTATGTTTAAATATTGTGTTTTTTTTTTATAATTTAAGACCTTTCAGTCAGCTTACATCTTATAAAATATAAACGAATCATTTTCAGGCACTGTTGTTAAAATTTTAAAGAAATAAATTTGAATTTCGAATCTAAATCGACGGAATTTAAATAATACTTAACTAATCAATCCGCTGATTACATTTAAATTAATTTAAAATACAATTTATTTATGAACGCACCGTGAAATATAGAACACGAAAGATTTAAAAAGTTAAAACGTCACAAATGCGCGCGCGCTTCTCTCCCTCCCGAGAACGTATGCATGCTCGTCTGCGCATGTCGACCAATGAAAAGATAGGCTGCTGGAGCTACACCGAGAGCATAGATTAGTGAAAATAACTCACTCCTAACAAGAAAATATAACCAGTTTTGACAATTGAACTGGTCACTGTCAGCTATTTTCGTTAGTTAAAAAATGTTGTTATTAGAGCATTTACGAATGAAACGACATTTCTCCGCTCTTTTTCTTCGATTTCGTGTTGTTTTTGCACCACTTTACTGCACATGTCGGCATTGTTCCGCGTAAAGTACACCATGACAGTCGGAGACGTAATGGGAAAATTTTGCCATTTGTGGCTTCCTTGAATTACAAGTATAGATATCTTATACTAATCTACGACCGAGAGCATTAATCTTAGAGTCCGTGCCAAACTTTTAGTCCACTCTGAATATAGAAACGAGTAGTTTCGCAACAGCAAATTGTAGATATTAACAGGCCGAAAACAGCGCGGGGACCCTCCGGAAGTTTCGCGCGGACTATACCTACCTAAAACTAGCTGCTTAAGATAAATCCAGTTTCAGAATTACTACTACATTAGAAGGTGGTAGAACCTTTCGTACACTCCAAAGGCCTCCAAATACTTTGTACCTTGTAACAATGATCCCTATAAATTATAATAGTTTTAAGCACTACTTTGTTCTGGTTTGAAGAGTATCTTCAATAAATAAATATATAAGAAACTTTTGTCCTTTTTCAAATAATAGTAGAATTAGTTATATTTAACCTATGTTACTCCTACAATTTGGACGAATGCCAAAGAAAGAGACATACATACATACATATATAAGCTTTGATGACATTGACATTGTCGTTTGTGTATGTAACGTAAAAGTCGTGTAGTAACTTTTCAATATTGTTTGATAATTTCTTTAAAACTCAGTTATGTTTGTATATTTGCTTTAATTTCAACACGTAAAAGACTATTTAAGTTATTATAATAACAATAGTAAAGCATGAACATTTAATTGCCGATTATCTGTTATAGGTAAGTAAGTATTTCATTAGTCCATATTTTTTATGTAAAACTTATTTTTATTTAATAAATAAAATACTGTTATAGATGAATCATATTGTGATATGCTTCAAAAGAAAATAACCCCTGATCTTATACATATAGATACATACACTAGATATACATTACCCTTCGCAGTCGGCTAAAATATGAAAACTTTGCCAGAAAGCTCGGTGTACCCCCGGCCGTAATGTATCCCGTCAATTAATTGATTCACCTTTATAAAGGAGTCGGCATTTAAACTAAGATTAGTCATTTTAGACACTTCTGAAGCTTCCGAGTGTCAGATGTCCATTTTAAAAGTGTCTAGTGCATTTTGCATTTTGAGCCTCATCATATTTAATGTAGGAATAACTGAAAACTGTCTATAGTTATGTCTGCAAGTATCTATGGCCAACAGTTGCAGTTTTTATTTTAATTTAAGGCTCTAAGCTAAAATAAACTTGATTATATCAATTTAAAAAATACTTAAAAAGACTATCAGCCTGCCATGTTCATTGTACACGTAGATTAGTAAAGATTACTCACTCATAACAAGAAAATGTACCCAGTTTTGACAATTGGAATTGTCACTGTCATCTATTTTCGTGTTTGAATAATATTTAAAAAATGTAGTTTTTAGATCATTTACGAATGAAACGATATTTCTCCATACTTTTTCTTCGATTTCGTATTTTTGCACGTCTTAACTGCACATGTCGGCATTGTTCCGCGTAAATTACATGACAGCCATTAAACAGCTGACACATTTGTCGGCCGTTTAAAACATGCAATGGATTCCTTCAGTTACAAGGCGGTGAGATATCTATACTTATCTATGATTGTACATTAAAGAGATCAACATCATTCCTTGAAAGATTTTAAAGAGGTATTCAGACTAAGTATCAATAATTTCGAAATATAACGGCATATGATAATTGATTCCCACGGCAACTGATTTAAAAAAGGATTAAAAGTTAGAACACAACTTTTCAAATTGCCGGCGTGAAATGTAAAAGGTACGTTCCCATTCGATTCAATATTAATATTATCGGGATTAATAGAACTGTATCCTTCAAAAGGCATATCATGTGTCGGAAATTAAGTGTGAAATAAACGTTTTACATTCATGTAATTTTATTGTAAAAATTGTAAAGATAAACTATATTTACGTGTTTTGACTACACCGGCACTATTATCACACCTCTTTCTGTCTTATGACAGAAATCTCAAGAGGAGTTGAACCACTGAAATGAGATGAAATGAAATGAAACGAAGTGAAACGAAACGAATTTTTTTTTTTTTTTTTTTTTTTATATTTGAACCTGACGATAAAGCAGACGTGCTACCTGATGGAAAGTAGTCAACGTCGCCTATGGACATTTGCAACACCAGAGGAGTCGCCAATGCATCGCCGGCTTTGAAGGAGAGCTCTTTTTGCACCTTTTTTGAAGAGCCCCATGTCATAGCGCTCCGGGAATACCTCAGAAGGAAGTTCATTCCACATTTTGCACGTCCGTGGCAAGAACGTCCGCGCAAATCGAACCGTGGAGGACCGCCACGAGTCCAGTTGGTGTGGATGGAACTTCATCCTTCGGCGAGTGGTGCGATGAAGGAACGGTGATGTAGGCACCAGGTCAAATAGTTCCTGGGAACACTCACCATTGTAAAGCCGGTAGAACACGCAGAGGGAACCTATGTCCCTCCGTAAACTTAAAGGTTCTAGCCGATCGGAAATCCTCGGATCGTTGACGATTCGTACTGCGCGTTTCTGTACGGAGTCAAGTGGGTTAAGTTGGTATTGGGGTGCTCCTGCCCAGAGATGCGAGCAGTACTCCATGTGGGGTCTCACTTGCGCCTTATAAAGCAGAAGGAGTTGCCCCGCAGTGAAGTACCGCTTCGCTCTGTTCAGGACGCCCAGCTTCCTTGATGCCAACTTCGCCTTAACGTCCAAATGACCCCGGTATTGCACATCACACGATATGTCAACTCCTAGGATCCCTATACTTTTATCAATGGTGAGTGGAATTCCCTGGAACCGTGGCGCTATGACGAATGGGGTTTTTTTAGCGGTGAACGCGCAGACTTGCGTCTTCGTGGGGTTGAACTCAACAAGGTTAAGTCGACCCCATGTCGAGACCTGCTCCAGAGAGTTCTCGATTTCAGACACAAGTCGGATTCTGCTTTCCTCCACGAGAGTCCGAGAGGTGTTTGCACGGCCTGTGTACACAGCATCTCCCGTACTATCATCTGCATAGCAATGAATGCTGCTAGATTTTTGCAACATGTCATTGATATGCAGAATGAATAGCGTGGGAGAGAGGACAGAGCCCTGGGGCACGCCAGCATTAACAGGCTTCGTGTCTGAGCAGCACCCGTCAACTACGACTTTGATTTGCCGCTCAGACAGAAAACTGGCTGTCCATGTGCACAACCTCTCGGGAAGACCGTAAGATGGAAGCTTCGCGAGAAGGGCCCTATGCCAGACCCGGTCAAAGGCCTTTGCGATATCCAGGCTAACCGCCAACGCCTCACCATTACTCTCAACGGCTTGCGCCCATCGGTGTGTGAGGTACACCAGAAGATCACCAGCTGAAATGAAATATATTTATTTTGTAGGTACAGGCCAACGACGGCACTTACAAATTGTCAGTTACAATATTTTTCTTAAACTATTACCGGATCGGAACGCGACCACTAAAGGGCTCTACCAGTTTCAGACCTTTTAATGCCGGAATAAAAGCGCTCCACGAATTCTCATGGTTAGACCATAAGGGTAGCAACGGTAGTCGCCGTCAAGCAAAACTCCAATCGTATCTGGGGTTGAGTACCTATTAGTATTATTTTAAAGGTGGTAGAATCCTTTTATCCCGTCTATTTCTACCTAATAACATCAGTGCTGCTGTGTTGTGGTTTGAAAGGTAGGTAAGGGAAACATACTTTTCCGAGATATTCCTGCATAGTACCGCATAGTACTGCATAGACCTGCATAGCAGGTACGATTCTATTAATCTTAATCTGGAGTTGATTACAGAATACAAGGTGACCATCAGGTGGACTGCATGCTCGTCTGCTACTCCTGTATTATAAAAATAGATGTCCATAGGCGACAGTGGCCACTTATCACATACTATCAGAAGGACTGCTAACTTGCTTGCTGCTTCTTCAATATAAAAGTACCAAATATTTTCTACTAGCTGACCCGGCAAACTTTGTACCGCCTCAAAATCTATTTATGAAATATATTTCATATAAAATATAGCCTTTGTTACTCGTAGATAATGTAGCTTTCGAATGGTGAAAGAATTTTAAAAATCGGTCCAATAATTTTGGGCCTATTCATTACAACCAAACAAACAAAGTTTTCCTCTTTTTTAATATTAGTGTAGATATCCGATATATTTTGAGATGAATTACGTTGAATAAATAAACCAACTAAAAGCATTGATTAAGTCATTAATATCCATATTCTTTTCGACAACAAACTATAGACCGAGAAAAATATCACAATAATAGCTTAATTTAAACACATTTATCACAACGTATCATTAAAGCAAACATTTGCCCTAGAATGGACAACAAATTGAACAAACGAATTCGTTTGAAAATAATTGTTATTAAGCCCAAACGGCTTAGTCATTTTCCAACCTAGTAAAAAAATAATTTACAAGAATTTCACTGCAACAGGTTTATAAATTGCTATAAAAAAATGTGGTTTGAGGTAGCTCCGATATCACATTCTCCATCAAATAAATTAAGTTAATTTCATGGAAAAATGTATTTCATTTTAGCTAATCGAAATATTTTACGAAGTTTTTTCACCGCTTCTTCTCTTTACGAAGCACTATATTACATAATGCTAGCGGTGGTAAATTATCATTGACGTTGAAAAATAATTTTCTAAATAATCTACTTTGAAAAGGTTTTTTCTATTTTAGAGCGTTCTTAAAGTAATATACTGTTATTATAAAATATTAATAATGTAATAGTGGAAGAGAAAACTTCAGAAATCCAGAAATTCTGTGATTCTGTGAGGGCGCATCTAGTTTTTAATTATCTATGCATCAGATGTTATTTCAAATAACGAGGTGATATTTATTATGTGTGAGCCTCGGGCCACAGTTTTGATTGGGATAATTAAAAACGAAGTCGGTTCACTATTAAGGAATTGGGGATTACTAAAGAGATTAAATATTTAGGGTTATAGAGCGGACATTCTCAAGATTTTCGTACAAAATCTGTCATCTCGATTCAGACTGGCCCCATATCGGGTTGAGGTCAAACCTCATATATAGGTTTGCATGAAAATTTAAATATATAAAAATGTAAAGTCTATATTATAGATTAGTAAAGATTACTCACTCCTAACAAGAAAATGTACCCAGTTTTGAGAATTGAAATAGTTGCGTAAAAAAGTTTTGCCACGTCTCCGTGCTAAAATGTCCCTAAAATATTTAAAATAATTATTTATTTATTATGTAAATTACGCAGTATTAGTTATTTATTCGTAAATTTTCTCTAAAAATGTTTTTATTTGCCAAGAATTAAAAAAAAGAACTTACTAATAAGCCGTTTGTGGCTTCATTCAATTTCAAGGCGGCGAAGTATCTTTAATAATCTATGCCTCGAACAAACAAAAAACAAAACGTATATAGGGTCGGATTGAGAAACCTCCTCCTTTATTGACGTCATTTAAGAACTTTCTCTAACGTACATGAAGAATAGCTGGAAGAATAGATTTATACACGCATGCAACCCTTATAACAGCCCTTCGAAGGTTACGATTCGTGTTCATTCAAGAATAAAATGTACCTTTTGTTCTAACTCAACAATCTGTATTGATTTTAATTACCCGCCATTATGAATTATTACTTTTTAATTAAAAAGGCCAAGGTGATTTTTTTTATTGAGCCAACCGTTATTTTTTTTTATTTGCTAATAATACGAGCGTATTTAAACGATAATATTAAACGTAATAATATTATCTAATAATTGTAATTTGTCTAAAACCAACTAAAAAAATATTTTTTAAAGCTTTTAATAAAGAGTTAAGAAAAGTAAGCGTAAATTTATTGTTACAAAGAGTTGGAAATTCTCCATGACCCTTGGCCTCGTGTTATGAAGCTCTTATTTTATTAGTCTATTATATTTCTTCGACGCTTCCAGTCTGATGATACAGCGTGTTCTATATAACTGCAATATTTATACCGAATAGAGCACATCCACACTACTTGTAAATTATAGTGGCCTAATATTTCTGAAAATATAACTGTATCGCGTAAAAATAAATATTAATTAAATCATGGACATTATCTCTGTAACATGTGTAATGATACGCGATTAAATATAATTGCTAAAAAGCTACATGCCTAAGAGATTAAATGTCAAAGAACACCAATTTTAAAAGACCGGGGCCCAACAGTGTAAAGACGATGACCATCTCTAACAGAAATTGTAGGCCTAATATAGATTAGTAAAGATTACTCACTCCTAACAAGAAAATGTACCCAGTTTTGAGAATTGAAATAGTTGCGTAAAAAAGTTTTGCCACATCTCCGTGCAAAAATGTCCTTAAAATATTTGAAATAATTATTTATTTAGTATGTAAATTACGCAGTATTAGTTATATATTCGTAAATTTTCTGTAAAAATGTTTTTATTTGTCAAGAATTCAAAAAAAGAACTTACTTTTCAGCCGTTTGTGGCTTCATTCAATTTCAAGGCGGCGAAGTATCTTTACTAATCTATGGGCCTAATATAGATTTTAAAACTGTTAAAAACATAATTACTACTTTATACCACAGAAACGGATTACAATAAAACCCTTAAATGTCCATGTGTACAAATTTCCGCGCCAAATGTCGGGGGGCCGCTGCCCTTACTCCTTATCTACACTAATATTATAAAGAGCAAAACTTTGTTTGTTTGTTTGGTTCTAGTGAATAGGCTTAAAAACCACTGGACCAATTTTAAAAATTCTTTCACCATTCGAAAGCTACATTATCCACGAGTAACGTAGGCTATATTTTATATGAAATATATTTGATAAATAGATTTTGAGGCGGTACAAAGTTTGCCGGGTCAGCTAGTGATTAATAAAGTGAGTTCAATAGCGAACTCGCATCATCCTGTGTTGTATGAATAGTGTCGGGTTCTATTGTCCGTTCAATCAATTCATCACCGTCGACCGTCACTTTGGGTTATTGTTGCTTTCAATCTCCCAGATTAGTATAGTCCACACCAAACTGCTAGTCCGTTCTGAAGTTGTTGCGAGTAGGCTTAGATAATTAAATCAACCATTTGGTTTAATTATCTAAGCGAGTAGGTGTAGTCATACAATTTGCTATGGTGACGCGATTCATTTCTAAATTCAAAGCGGACTAGCAGTTTTACGCGTACTATACTTTACAAGCCTAAAGGGATATAATTATATTTAGTCTACAACTCCACATATATGTAATTATGAAAATAATAAATAATTTGCACTTTGAAAACTGGTGTTAACACGACGACCCGCGTAGCGGAGAGTTCACCATTCCAGGTCTGATGCGCAAAGAGTACCAGGTTCGACTCTTAGTCAAACAGATACTTGAATGATGTTAGATATCAGTACTGGATCATGGTCAAGGTGTATTTGTCCTTGTGTGTATTCATGGCACTTCCTAAATAGATTACTGTACTTTTTGCATGGCTGATGGAACCCATGGAATACCCAGGGAATGTTAGTGTGAGGCTATGAGCGTAGTGACAACTGCAAACATACTGATATATACTAGCTTTTCCAAATATTTATGTAATTTATTTTGATTCAGAAGCTTTTGTGTTTAAAAAAATCTATTTCTATTAATTATTGCCATTCGCATGTGAGTACATATTTATACAGGATAAATTATTCTGACTCTAATGTTATTTTAATAATTTTCATGGTATTTTAATAATTTTCTAAGATTTTTTTTCTTTTAAATTAATACATACATACATTCAAAATATAATATTCACAAAATAATTTATAAGGATTTTTTAAGCAGCAACCCTGTTCTTATTCATGCGCGAACTCTGGCAACGTGCTACAAAATGTCCGACGGCGCTAGTCAAAAAGACGAATTAGACCCGCCGAGCGCCAAGAAAATAAAAATTTCGCCAGAAATTAAGAACGATGTAGTTGCAGATGAGTTAGAATTGAAAGATTTTCTTCCGGAGAAAATTGTGAACAATAACACTAATAGGAAAACCGTTTGCATCAAGGGAACTTTTAAGGGAAAAAGTGGCGTGGCGTTAGTGGTTTTTGAAAAAAATGCTTTCAAAGAGGAAGATTTGGATGCTAAAGGTTACTTCTCCGTAGATACGGAGGTTCATAGGTTCTTCCAGAACGATATTTACGGGAATTACGAGTGTTTTCCTAAGGCCTCGATAAACGGTAAGTGAATACCTTTTACTTAACTTTCAATTTTCAAGGTTTTGGCTGGAGTCATCGTAAGATTAGTCATTCGTGTTTTAATATTATTTTCGTCGTCGTGACTTTAAAATTCGCCTATTTACACATATTATTTGCCTTCGACGTCATTTATGTGATAACATATGTCTACGTAACTTCGCGAAAGTCTCGTAAGTTTAAAAGATAAGGAAACTTGTAATTCTAATAAGTTATTTAATTACCATTTAATTACAGATAAAACGATAAAACTAATTACAGTAATGTACACTGCGTGAATCACTGTATTAATCAAAATTTAATTAATATTCATACTTGTGCAAGAGTTGTGATGTCATAACTTTCTTTGTTTCGTATTTATAATTATCATTCATTAGTAAGCTTATACAAGACGTGTTCTCTTGTATTTAAACTTATTGTTTTTTTTAAATTGTGATGGATCTTTGTTTAATTGTAATGATACATTTTAATATTAAACTTCTATAAGAATTCTCAAATACTATTCCATATGGTTATTTGTGAATGAAATCAGTATTACAAGTTTTAATTATGTGTCGCATTGTCTTAGGATTTTACTTCACTGTTTTTTTATAATATAAGTGTAGCTAATAAGAATCTGATCCACCTAATGGTAAGTGCAATTACCACCACCCATAGGCATTTGTAATCAACTCAAGATAGGATTAAAGTCCTACTAGAGTCTACAGATTGGCTCTGATAAGTATGTCTCCCTTAGCACACCCTTCAAACCAGAACACAGTAGCACTACACAGCTGTTATCAGAAATATGTTGTGGAAGTGCCAGAGTTGAATCACAGAGTTCTACCAACGTTTATTTGAAAAATCTTTCAAGTTGTGTTACTAAAATAGTTAAAACTATGTTCTAGGAGTGAAGTCTACAATAATATATCCAGCTACAGAGAAACACATAGAAAAGTTTGCGATACACGAACATTATTTGATATTGGAGACTCCAGAACTATATGAGAGCTGCACACTACCACAGATTTTGAAGGCTGAGTGTAATTTACAGGTATGTTTTAATGTACAAAAACTTTTCATAATATTGCACGACTCATGATGCGAAGCATCAGAGAGTGCTTTACGATTGAAAAATTTTTTTCGCTTCATTTTGGCGGCTATTTTTATTATTATAGCCTTGATAGTTCACAGAATCAAGATATTTTGCATACTATTGTCGAGATAATTTAATGGAGATTAATTCCATACTTTTTAAGAATTGATTTACTGCAATAGAATTGGAAAAAAACACCAAAATAGGTCAAAAAATTTTCCTGTCCGTCATGTGTGAAACCTGAAAACACTGTAACTTGTGAAAAAATCCATCATTTGAGTTAATTTTTTTTTTTTAAATTGGAAGGACATGGTGGAAGGACATTCCACATGGTGGAAGCGCAGTAATAATTAAAAATAATATAAGGCATCATGTCATCAACAACTTCTGTACAGATAAGTTACAGGCTACAAACATTGTAATAGAAGACTGGTGTGGGCCAATTACAGTGTCTGCAGTCTATAGCCCCCCGAAACACGCCATGAAACAAGTAGATTACGAAGATTACTTTAACAAATTGGGACAAAGATTCATGGCTGGTGGGGATTTCAATGCAAAGCACACATTCTGGGGGTCTCGACTAATTACGCCAAAAGGTCGTCAATTATTATCCACTATTAACAAATTAAAACTTGGAGTCGTTTCAACAGGTGAACCAACGTATTGGCCAACAGACACAAAAAAGAAACCCGATCTTATTGACTTCTGCGTCACTAAAGGCTTTAACAAAACCAACTTTAGATGTACATCTAGCGCCGATCTGTCTTCTGACCACTCACCAGTTGAAATCATACTAAGCAGAAAAATTTCACAAACACAACCACCTTGCAGACTTCATTCTAGTAGGACAAATTGGGACTATTTCCGTGAACTAGTGGCTAACTCAATTAATGTCAATATTCCTCTGCAATCAGATGAGCACATTACAAACGCAGTAGAGCACTTCAATGATGTTATCCAGGAAGCAGCATGGGAAGCCACTCCTCCTCATCCAACAACACGTAATACACCACAATGCTCACGTTCTTGCCGACAACTATTAGCCGAGAAGCGTAAAGCTCGTAAACGCTGGCACATTACAAGATACCCGCGGGATAAAGCAACCTACAACAAACTCACAGCACAATTAAAGCGTCTATTAAGTGATAGTCGCAACGAAAGTTTTACCACATATCTTCAGCAATTAGATGCCAAACCTTCATCAGACTATTCGTTATGGAAAGCAACAAAAAATCTTAAACACCCGATCATCCACCATTCACCACTTCTTAGACCAAATAATACCTGGGCTACGACGGATGAGGACAAAGCACAAGTGTTCCTGGAACATCTCCATGGAGTCTTTACACCAAATCCTGACAATGGTTCAACAGTAACTGACATGGTCTCAAATTTTTTAAATCAAACACATCAATTAGAAAAACCAATTCAAAATTATAATAAACAAGAGATTAGATCTGCCATTAAAAAAATGGCCATAAAGAAAGCACCAGGATATGATTTGATAACACCAACTATCCTAAGAGAACTACCAGATGTAGGATTAACATATCTTACAAAATTATACAATGCCATCCTACGAAAACAATTCATACCGTTGCAGTGGAAAGTTGCGAAGATTATTATGATCCCGAAACCGGGTAAAAGTCCTGAAGATCCTAAGTCCTATCGCCCCATCAGTCTACTTCCTACCCTTTCCAAATTGATGGAAACCCTGTTTTTAAGCAGGCTAAATCCAATCATTCAAGAATCACACCTGATACCAGACCATCAGTTCGGCTTCAGACAAAGTCACGGTACAATTGAACAAATCCACAGACTTATCGAAAACATCTCTTTGACCTTTGAAAACAAAGGTTACTGCACATCTGCTTTCTTGGACATATCACAAGCGTTTGACAGAGTTTGGCATGAAGGACTTTTGTATAAAATCAAAAAGACTCTGCCAAACAACTTTTATGGCTTCATTAGATCATATCTCACTGACAGACATTTCTTTGTATGCCAGGGAGAAGCAATTACTGAACTTAGAGATATTCAGGCAGGAGTGCCACAGGGTAGTGTAATGGGTCCCACACTATACCTCCTGTACACTGCAGACTTACCAATTTCTAATAATGTTGTCATGGGAACATTTGCTGACGATACAGCCATCATGGCCTCAGATGTCTCTCCGCATCACGCATCCAATAAGCTGCAAGTCAGCCTAAATAAAATAGCAGGTTGGCTCAAGGACTGGCGCATTAAGGCAAATGAATCCAAATCTGTACAGGTTACATTTACGACTCGCAGAGAGACCTGTCCACCTGTAACTATAAATGGTGTCCAAATTCCACAATCTAATGAAGCTAAATATCTTGGCATGTATCTCGATAGACGTTTAACCTGGAGAAAACACATCTATACAAAGCGCCTAGCATTAGGACAGCAGGTCAGAAAAATGTATTGGCTGATCAATAAACATAGTCAACTCTCAATGGAGAACAAGTTGCTCCTTTACAAAACCATAATCAAACCAATATGGACCTATGGAATTCAGCTGTGGGGAACAGCAGCCAACTCCAACTTGGAAATACTTCAAAGATTTCAATCTAAACTATTAAGAATGATAGTAAACGCACCTTGGTACATAACAAACGCAAGACTCCACCGAGAACTGGGCATAAGAACTATTAAGGAAGAAATAAGGGACAAAACATCAACATATAAACTTAAGATAATAAACCATCCAAATGCATTAGCATCCCATCTTATGGATAACATATTTCCAAGCACCAGAAGACTTAAAAAAAGAGTAGTCCAGGACCTACTCAAATGAGATTTAAGAGGGCATGTCACAGGACCTGTGCCTCGCACAATACCACCCGCTCTAAAGATTGCTGAATGTCCATAGGGACAGATTGCAATATCACCTGGTTTAAAAAAAAAAAAAAAAAAAAAATTCTTATCGACGATTGTAGGTCACTGAATGCGAATGATTAATTAATTCAGTGTCGTTTAATTGCAATTAATAAAAAACGAAAACTACAAGACTGTATATATCTATAGATATTATGTACATTTATTCCACCGGGGCGCTTGTGCAGTACCTTCTTCCTACTACAGCTGTTTTTTCGGCAATTAATTTTGAACGACTTAAGTTTTTTTTTTTTTTTTTATATTTCATAATTAAATGAGCATTATGAGTCGCGCACTTTTGGATTTTCCAAATTATTTTTTTAAATTATGCTTTTATCAGAGTCTTTGAGAATCATGAGAGTGAATTTTCACAAAACCAACATTGAAAATTGACACTATGAAGTTGGCTTGTAAATGTTGCAGATTTTAAAGGAAAGGCTACTAACAAAGTGATTTAAAATATTTTGCCTACTAATTAATGATAAAATATCAATCATTTTGTAATAGTTTCTCTACTTGCTCAAGTATCCTTAGATACATGCATTCGGTTTTATTTTTTTGCTGTATAAGGGCTCGAACACAAAACAACGATGCGACGCGATGCGAATTCGCAACGCAGAAAATTGCGATGCGAATTGCTGCGATGCGATATTGTGCGGCGTAGCGTCTCTCAGGGTGACCAACAACAACAACCACTGTGCGATGCGAATCAATTCGCAAGTTCTTGCGATGCGTCGAGGGAGCTCGCAGATTTTTGCGATGCGACGTCGCATCGCAGTTTTGTGTACGAACCCTAATTATGCCAGCGAAGCATAACTTCTGATATGCATACATAAGTATATGCACACTATTTTGTGTTGTATTTTCACAAAATGTATCTTTCATGACAATTTCATACAAAATATCATTACCTAGTCTGTTACAATTTATATATATTTTTCTTTTTTTATAATATAAGAGTAGCAGACAAGCATGCAGTCCACCTGATGGTAAGTGGCTACTGCCGCCCTGGACATCTGTGATCAACCCCAGATAGGATTAGATATACCTACCTGAGGTCGGCCACAGATGCGCTGCTACCCCTGAGGACTAAGCTGGAATACCTCGGAAAAGTATGTCTCCCTTACCACACCCTTCAAAACGGAACACAGCAGCGCTTAACACTGATGTTATTAGGCAGAAATAGGTGTGGCGGTGGTGCCGCCGGAGTCGAACCACAAAGTGTTCTACCACCTTTAAATCCTATGTCATCGTACACTTATATTGTATCTATTTTTCAGTGGGTATACAATATTCTAGACGGGAAGAGCGAACAGGATAGAATCGTCCACAACAACCCGGATAAGAAGGAGGGCTTTGTCTTAGTTCCAGATTTGAAGTGGGACGGGGTTACCAAGGAGACTCTGTACTTGCTGGCTTTGGTTCGGCCAAGGGATATCAAGTCCTTGAGAGATTTGGATGGACGGCATCTGCCCTTGTTGAAGAGAGTTCGGGACGAGGGAAAGGTATAATTCTAAATATATATAATTAACCTAGATTATTATTACACCTTTTAATTAATTATAATTTCCTTACAAAACTTATTGGACTAACAGCGCCTACTTACTGTAGCGGTCTTTTGAATATTACGTTAGCATCAAAACTTACTTTAGCAGACATTCAAGTATTACGTTATCATCAAAGGGGGTCTTTGTTTCCTTATTTTCTGATGTCTCGGAGGCCAGAGGGTCTGGGTGTAGATGGTGTTTATTTCGGCAATATTTATGATTTCTGATATTCTTTCAAAATTTAGATTAGTAGGTTGTTCTCCAATGTTTCTTTAAACTCTTTTAAGAGTGAAAAGTAAAGCTGACTAAAGTCATAGCATTATATTTTAAAGGATTGACAATAGGATTGACAGTATTAAATTTTTACAACCACATTACTTTTACCAACTTTTGCTAACTTTGACGTTTTCTCCATTACAGAAAGCGATCTTCCAAAAGTACGGTGTGCCCGGCAACCAGCTGCGCATTTACTTCCACTACCAACCATCTTTCTACCATCTACACATACATTTCAATAGCCTAAAACACGACGCCCCCGGCATCTATGCAGACAGAGCACATCTACTCGACACTGTCATCAACAATATCGAAATGATGAATGATTACTACAAAAAAGCCGCTATACCCTTCACTGTCCGTGAAATGGACATGTTTTTCAATGTTTATGAAACAAATGGTTATGTACAAAGGAATAAATCGGATAATATTGAACTTATTGATAAGTAAACGGTGTACATACAACGTCGGGGGGTACAATAAGCCAAAATGTTGATTAAGAATATTTTTATCGAGCTCCGAACTCGTCTACGGAGTTGCAATGTGTATATCACGACTGGCGTGGATCTACACAAGGATTGCAACCTGAAAATCAATATACAATCCAATTGTATTGTACTGAACTATTATAATGATAGTGATCAAATGAAGCGCAGAGACAGCCTGTCGTCAATAGAAAGCCTCTCCGATTGTTATTCGGATGAGGATTATGATGTCACTTCAGTCATTCCCATAGAAGAGTTCTGTCACATAATACCCAATTCCATGTCATGCTTGAAAGTTGATAAAAACACAATATCATTTAGAATTTTAACCGAACCAAAGAATGGTGGGAATTTTTATACTGAATTTTTATCCGCAAATACTGATAATAAAAACAATAAATCAAACTCATTGAAAATTAATTTAAAATGCGAAGAACAAGTCAAAATCGTTTGTAGCAACTGCTCTAACATAATTTCAGATGGTTTTGTTAAATTTAATAGAATTTTGGAGTTACCAACGTCAAATTTGGATATGTCGGAATGGTTTTGCCATGGACATAGTCACGGTTCAACGCAAACTGAAGTTCTGAAGCCAAATAAATTAGACTTTTTGTACAGGCTCACATTTTATGTAGTAAGCAACTCTGTTCTATCGGAGAAAAGCAATAAATTTAACTGTAAGAGAGATATTTACCACTGCAATCGATGTTTAGCTTGGTTGGGGATCAAAAAGAATGAAACTGTAAGACTATTTAATTCGGAAACTAAAATAGTTAGGGATGGCAATTATGAGCATGTTTTCTATCATAAAAATTCTACAGAGGAAATAACTGTGGACGACTTCATCTATACAATAGAGAACTTGAACAAGGAATTTAATTTAGGATTACAGTACGCAATGATGTGCAAAATAGTTCTGGAGTGTACGCTATCGACCACAAACAAACAGTACCTGCTTATTTGGATAATGGATAAAGAATTGCAAGTTTTAAGAAATAATGGTACTTGTATTGAAAATGAGGACAGAATTAAGCTGCAATCGAGTTTTCTAACTAAAATCTTGTTCAAAATCGAAACTTCTTTGAATGAAGAGGTTGAAACATGGTTGTCGGATCCTGGAGTAGTTTCTACGGATATATCAAAGGGCATGTTTGTTCGAGGAGTGGAACATTTGCAAAAAATGTCACTGAAAGTACCGGAGTCCTTTCGCAATACCAACGGCTTTTGTGTAAGCTTCCTGAAAGTCTAAAATGAAATTAAATTTCTCATTTCTCTAACCTGTTTTTATTTTTATCCGCTAAAAAGAGAAATTAAAATTTGTTTCCTGAAATTAGATTGCACAAATAATTAGATCGATTCATTATTATTATGTATTGGGTGTCGAATATTTAGGAATTATTATGTTTTCTAAACAAGATTAATTAAGATTTTTAGGGGCAATAAAACAATTTTGTAGTAAAAAATATATTTGGTATATTTCATATTTAAAAGTATGATGTAACCTAAAGCACAATACTTACAATTTATTGCACATTTTGGAAAATATGCTGGAAAGTAAACCAATACTGGCAAATATTTTATTGGAATTGGAATTTGAAGTTATATTACAATGGACAATTGCTTACATCAAGATCATCATAACATTTTAATTTAAATTCACTGTATAATCCACTACTACAAGCTTATGTACGTAGATAAAAAATATTTTTTGTCATTTTGTTAACCTTGCAAAATATGATTGCAAGATAATTAAGTTTACATCTATCACACAGGTATCTATCAACATTAACTTTATTTATTAAAACATTCATTTTATCAATTCTTCTCTCTTTATCAAAGTAGTATTTATAAACCATAACATAACATCTTTAACAAAAATTCTCTCAAGTTTTCAAAAATTTGAAGCTTGCGTGTTGGTGATGGATCCTCTCAGATGTGATATGCTGTTGACGATGATGGAAGTGTTGAAGTAGAAGAAGAAACTCAGGAATATTATGAACACACAATCTGGTTTATAGTCAAGGAATTATTTAAAATAATAATCAATGAAAGGAAATATTGATGGGTATATTACAATTTAGCCTCCTTAGCGAACTAAAGGGTTCTGTCCTATCTAGGACTGCCACCATATATCCTATCCATAGTCCTATTATCTAATAGGAGTGATAATGGGTGGCAGATTTCTTGAAACTGGGTGGCAAATATACTTGAAACTTTAGAAAGAATATATTTCAGTATTTAAGTATAAAGACATTTATGTCAATAATAATATGTATCCTTGAGGGATTTCATATTACATGTCATAAATGAACAGGAAACAAATATTTTCCTACTGTTGTAAGTGTAAACAAATGATTCACAGTTGAATCTTAATACCTTGTACAGGAAAATTGTGATAATAAATAGATAAGTAGTGTGAAGTGAATTGGAATCACTTAGTACAATTAACATTTTCTCGACCTACTTTGATGTTTTTTTTTGTAGAAGTATCAAATAAGCATACCGTTCACCTGATGGTATAGTCCATGTAAAACTGCTAGTCCGCTCTGAACATAGAAATTAATCGTGTCGCCATAGCAAAATGTATGACTACATCTGCTCGTGACTTCAGAGCGGACTAGCATTTTGGCGCGGAGTATAAGTGACTACTGCCGTCCATCAACTTCAACATGAAACCATAAAGAAGCATGCAATCCATCTGATAGTAAGTGGCTACTGCGCTCATAAATATCTTTAACCAAAGCCCAGATAAGATTCTTACTTAAGGTTGTGGCAGGTTGGCCACAAATCCGCCAGGACCGCGGACGAATGCTATAGCGTACCCACAGTCCCGGCAAAGGGCGTCCAGAGGAACACCGCGGGGTTTTAGCCGCTAAGAGTCCGGCATATCCTTTCCCCACGTATAAAAAAAATTGCTTTCCTACCCCCGAGGAGTCAGTTTGAATATCTCAGACCAGTATCGCTTACGAGACTTTTCAAATCGGAATACAGCAGTCTTGAACACTGCTAACCTGCCTCCAAAGTCTTACCGATTGGTTACCATAGCTTGGATTGATTACCAGTTTTTTTAAAGGATACGTATAAATCTCCTCTCCCACGGTTCCACCATGTACAGCTCAGTCGCCACGAGGTACCTTAAGTACCAGTAACTGAAGAACTCGCGAATATTTTTGTACACGTCCATTTTCTTCGGATGTAAGAAAACTTGTGGAGAATTTGAAAACGCGCGTAACAATGGTTCTGAATATGTAATTGTTTAAGAGGAAAATAACAATAAAACACTATTTGCGTCACTGAAACAAGGTTTAAGATATTACTTTAATGTAATATCAAACATGAAAACTAATGAAAATATGGCAATTTGAAATAACTTGACAATGACAGTGACAGACGTGATATTTGACAATGACAGGATAAAATGAAAAGTAAACGTTGGGAAGAAGAGTTCACACACAAGCAACAGTATACTTTATATTCAGATTAGTATTACAAAATTAAATAAAGCTTAATATTTATTCTTATCATCATCATCATCATCAACCCATTATTATCCCACTGCTGGGCACGGGTCTCCTCTCAGAATGAGAAGGATTAGGCCATAGTCCACCGCGCTGGCCAAGTGCGTATTGGTAGACTTCACATACCTTTTTTTAAAGTTTTTTTTTTTATAAATCTCTCAGGTATGCAGGTTTCCTAACGATGTTTTCCTTTGCCGCTTAAGAAAGTGATAATTAATTTCTAATACGCACATAAATTTGAAAATCAGAGGTGCGTGCCTGGGATTTGAACCTCGGACCCCTCGATCGAGAGGCCGCGTTTCTTAACCACTAGGCTATGACTGCTTTTATTTATTCTTATATATTAATTTATTCTATATAATCCAGATTATATTACTAATAAATATAAACATTGGTTCGTCTTATATTAGGTCATTATTATGACCTTTTTTACTATGTACGTCAAAGTGTTAGCAGTTGGTTAAATATAATTCATTTTTATAATGCTCGTTTTTATTATGTAATAACTAACTACATAACTCGTTTTTATTATGTACTAAATAACTGTATTATTTCAGAGTAAATAATAAACTACTCGGATTTTTTCTCTATGGGCGGAGTGACTAACGCATGGGATGGGCAGCACTAAGTTTGCCCGCGCTTTTTGAGTTTGACATTTATCTTTTATGATATAATCACGTTTTTATCGTGAATTGAATCACAAAAATAAATAGAAGCGGCTTGTATTATATTTGTTATCGACCACTGCAACATCTTATTTTTGTGCAAACATTTTGTATGGATTACTGGGAAATGATACAAGTTACGATCTACATTTTCAATATTTACACATGCCATATTAAACATTAACTTGTTGAAACATACTTAAAGGTAACGACGTATTTAAACTAGTTTTAGGATAGGTCTCAAATAAAATAAACTTTATTATATAGATGCTTTATTTAGTTCAGTTAGGATAGTGTGACCTTAAAAACTAAAATAATTGGTATCAGCCGTAACTAAAGTAAAATAAACAAGACAGTGTAGCAAGCCTTAAAATTAAATTACACTGGTATTACCAACACGTAATAAAAAATTACGATTTTGTACTTAACTTATATTATCGCAAGAGAATTTGCGAAGTTACAATTTAGCTGCATGCAGAATTCTTATTATTAAGTTAAAAAATATTAAGATGCAGTGTTGTCATATTCACGTATTTTATTTCGAATCTAGCAACATTTGTTCATAAACTACTAAAAGGCTAAAAAATTAGACAATATGATTAAAAAAATCTAATTAAAAATGTAAACACTGTACATAGACTGATTTTATTTTAAAACGGAAATTATTTACAAAAGAATATACCCATTTATGACAAACACTGCACTTAACACAAATGAAATACGAATATTCGATACGAAGCGGCAATGTAAAGTTGCCAGACATAATTATTTTTAATCTACATAATAATATGTATGGTAACATAATTTTATTTAAGCGTGCACAAAATTAAAACGCAATTTAACACATCAATTGGTATAAACATCTTCAAAATAAAGTGACATAGGATTGAAAATATTATTCAAAATTTTTCAAATTTGTCACTTCAATTCTGAAGTTGGAATTGTACAAATTTGTACAGAATGGTATCAAAATTTTAATTGACTCGTATATAATTGTATCTATGTATACATATATGTATGTAGGTATATATTTATGTATTTTATAATTTCGGCAAATTCAGTCTTATAGAAGGCACCAATACATTCCAATAATAGTAATTATAATGAAAAATAGCTGCCTTATGTACAATAGTATAGGCGGCGTAAAACTGGTAGTCCGCTCTGAATATAGAAATTAATCGCGTCGCCATAGCAAATTGTATGGCTGCACCGGCTTGCAACAACTTCAGAGCGGACTAGCAGTTTGGCGAGGACTATATGCGATTACACTGATGTTACCTCACTACTGATTACGGACCAACAGTTTGGTTAAGATTGACGATTACAGATTGCATATGTCTAGATCCACGCCCATCATTAATAATCAATCTATCAGTTTTTGCTTACCAAAGATCGAAAAATGACAATATCTATGATGAAGAGATCAAAAATCGATCTTTGGTAGGCATAACATGGATAGATTAATTATTGACAGGCTTTAGTTAGAATATCAAATTAGTTAACACAAAGCTTTCTTAGTCGCTATCAATAGCGGTACTCTCTGTATGTATGCGTGAGGGTGGTATGTCATCTAAAAAATATTTAGATTTTTTTGAGAATACATAATTTTTGAATTCTAAAATCAATCTAGACATATACATCTATTGAGTCCTATTTTAGTTCCTTCAAGCGACTAAAGACTAAATTGGAACGTCTTTACGACATAACATTTATAAGTACAAAGTGTTAAATTTGCAAAAAGCTTTATTTATTGTCAAATTTCATTAGTTCACACACTTACATCAATTCCATTTGGGCAATGTATATTATAGTTTCGCTTATACAAGCCAAGCGTTACGTACGATACCATGACCGTACTAGGACCGTGTTATGAACGAATCAGACCTTTTTTAGCTCAAATATAGTAAGGTCCTTTACTTTACTTAAACAATAAACCTTTAGTAAATACTTCAAAAATCACATATCTCCTTGTAAATTTATATTTCACATACAAATAAAATACTGTATTGATTTCTATCTACAATAAAATATGTATATAAATATGTGTATCGTAGACGAATTAACTAAATTGACTTGTGTTATTAACTAAATCGACTAATGTTATACTTTCTGGTAACACATCAGTCAAAGGGGTTCCGATTATTCTCAGAATCGAGTTTTTGGATCGATATGCCGATTTTAAATCGATATTAAGTTGTGTGTAACGAGACATTGTTTTTTCATAAATATATTTCCAAATCGATCTTATAGCCATCAATATTTTTATAGATCGATTCGCCAAACTTCAATTATAATCGATTTCAAAACGATATTTTTCGTGAAAAAAATATCATATCTAATTCAGAGTCTATCTAGTTACTTCGTCCACGGTATATATAAAAACAGTAATACATAAGTGTTTTATGGCAACCTCAATTTTTGCGACTCTGTTATATACTTCAGAATATACTAAAAAATCTTAGTTATATAGAACTCACTCCAAAACTCCAAATGCAAGCACATAAGTACTTCACAATAAAACTAATCACTCATTATCATTTGCATCCAAGATCCCCTTTAGTCCCCCCATTCCCAGGGGTTTAAGGGTTAAACCCCCTGAAATCTTAACCGACTGTGATTATCATAGCTTTAGCTAGGGCGGCGGGGTTGTTGATATTCAACCCAAATCCTACCTTCATCCCCCGAAATCTTAAGCAAACTTAAGCATCGTATCTTTAGCTAGGGTGGGGGTTTTTTAAAATTAAAACCCCCATGCTACCCCACCCCCAAAATCTACTTATAACATCTGTACCACAGCTACCCCCCACAACCCCCCAAATCTTGACTACGACATCCTATATTAGCATTTAATTTTGAAGGTCCCACAGTACATTCGGGTATTTTGTCAAATTTTGTTTTTCAAAACTTTTTCCAATACTTGTATCTTTTTTCATTTCATATTTTTTACCCCAGGCCGTATATTTTGTCGAAATGTCAAAGTATTTTTTGATTAACTGTCGAAAAATATCAAACACAGGAACATAAAGCTAGATTCTTGTTTCTTTGTCTGTCTTCTTGCTTGGCAGCACGTCCACCTATGGGTACTTTTCTACCGTGTATATTCGGTTAGTCTGTGAACAATAACAATATGTAAGTGATCATTACCAATATACCCGTCTATCAATAAATGATTTTTTCATTCCTTTTTTAATTTTATACCCCTCCATCTCACTGTTTGTTTGTCTGTTTGGATATCATGGCACCCATGGTTGCGTGTCTACATGGCTCCTTCTGTTTGCCTTTTTGCGTCTCTTTGCGTGTTTGTCCGTGTGCGTGTCTATCTATGTATGTTGGTCTGTTTATGTGTGTTTTTTCTGTCTTGTTATTTAACCATCTATTTTAGAGCACGTGTTTTAGTGCGTGTGTCTTGATATGCAGATAAGCAAAAAAAAACGCAGATATTTGTTGGCGTGTTTGTCTATTGCTTTGTTGATATTAACCGGAGGGCGCCAGCAGGCAGTAGCGGCGGCGCGTCTGTCTCCCTCTGCCCGGCTATCTCCGTCCCTCTCCCTCACTCACCGGTCACGCGGCGTACCCGCGGTGCCCCTGCGCGCCGGTGTAGAGCACGTCGATCCAGACGCGCGCGGCCGCGCCGGAGGGCGCCAGCAGGCAGTAGCGGCGGCGCGTCTGTCTCCCTCTGCCCGGCTATCTCCGTCCCTCTCCCTCACTCACCGGTCACGCGGCGTACCCGCGGTGCCCCTGCGCGCCGGTGTAGAGCACGTCGATCCAGACGCGCGCGGCCGCGCCGGAGGGCGCCAGCAGGCAGTAGCGGCGGCGCGTCTGTCTCCCTCTGCCCGGCTATCTCCGTCCCTCTCCCTCACTCACCGGTCACGCGGCGTACCCGCGGTGCCCCTGCGCGCCGGTGTAGAGCACGTCGATCCAGACGCGCGCGGCCGCGCCGGAGGGCGCCAGCAGGCAGTAGCGGCGGCGCGTCTGTCTCCCTCTGCCCGGCTATCTCCGTCCCTCTCCCTCACTCACCGGTCACGCGGCGTACCCGCGGTGCCCCTGCGCGCCGGTGTAGAGCACGTCGATCCAGACGCGCGCGGCCGCGCCGGAGGGCGCCAGCAGGCAGTAGCGGCGGCGCGTCTGTCTCCCTCTGCCCGGCTATCTCCGTCCCTCTCCCTCACTCACCGGTCACGCGGCGTACCCGCGGTGCCCCTGCGCGCCGGTGTAGAGCACGTCGATCCAGACGCGCGCGGCCGCGCCGGAGGGCGCCAGCAGGCAGTAGCGGCGGCGCGTCTGTCTCCCTCTGCCCGGCTATCTCCGTCCCTCTCCCTCACTCACCGGTCACGCGGCGTACCCGCGGTGCCCCTGCGCGCCGGTGTAGAGCACGTCGATCCAGACGCGCGCGGCCGCGCCGGAGGGCGCCAGCAGGCAGTAGCGGCGGCGCGTCTGTCTCCCTCTGCCCGGCTATCTCCGTCCCTCTCCCTCACTCACCGGTCACGCGGCGTACCCGCGGTGCCCCTGCGCGCCGGTGTAGAGCACGTCGATCCAGACGCGCGCGGCCGCGCCGGAGGGCGCCAGCAGGCAGTAGCGGCGGCGCGTCTGTCTCCCTCTGCCCGGCTATCTCCGTCCCTCTCCCTCACTCACCGGTCACGCGGCGTACCCGCGGTGCCCCTGCGCGCCGGTGTAGAGCACGTCGATCCAGACGCGCGCGGCCGCGCCGGAGGGCGCCAGCAGGCAGTAGCGGCGGCGCGTCTGTCTCCCTCTGCCCGGCTATCTCCGTCCCTCTCCCTCACTCACCGGTCACGCGGCGTACCCGCGGTGCCCCTGCGCGCCGGTGTAGAGCACGTCGATCCAGACGCGCGCGGCCGCGCCGGAGGGCGCCAGCAGGCAGTAGCGGCGGCGCGTCTGTCTCCCTCTGCCCGGCTATCTCCGTCCCTCTCCCTCACTCACCGGTCACGCGGCGTACCCGCGGTGCCCCTGCGCGCCGGTGTAGAGCACGTCGATCCAGACGCGCGCGGCCGCGCCGGAGGGCGCCAGCAGGCAGTAGCGGCGGCGCGTCTGTCTCCCTCTGCCCGGCTATCTCCGTCCCTCTCCCTCACTCACCGGTCACGCGGCGTACCCGCGGTGCCCCTGCGCGCCGGTGTAGAGCACGTCGATCCAGACGCGCGCGGCCGCGCCGGAGGGCGCCAGCAGGCAGTAGCGGCGGCGCGTCTGTCTCCCTCTGCCCGGCTATCTCCGTCCCTCTCCCCCACTCACCGGTCACGCGGCGTACCCGCGGTGCCCCTGCGCGCCGGTGTAGAGCACGTCGATCCAGACGCGCGCGGCCGCGCCGGAGGGCGCCAGCAGGCAGTAGCGGCGGCGGCGCGTCTGCACGATCAGCGTGGTCGCCGGGCTCGGCGAGCGGGACGTGTTGCCGTGGTCGAGGTACACTTCCTCTATCACCTGGGGAGTCATACACGATTTGTTATTAACAAAAAAAAAATACTAATAGTTTAAAAACTAAAAACGACGCCTAAAATAGCACAAGGAAAATCGTTAATCATGATTCCTGACGATCCTGATGAAGAGAATGGGATAAAATTATTAAAATCGTATATTGTCATCGGTTCTTGAAAATTGTTCAAAATTTTAAATTAGTCCGACCGTTCAAAGTGGATAAAAATCGAGGTCAAAGATTCAGTCGGCAGTCGGCGACCGCCTTCACTCGTATGTCATAGTCCGCGCCAAACTGCTAGTCCGCTCCGAAGTTGTTGCGTGCAGGTGGAGTCAGAGAGCGAATGCGATCGAACACAACTACAAGCATATACTCCGTAGCAACGTGCGAGCAGCGGAGGGTGCCCGGGGTTCCGCGCTGACTTCATCCCGCTTATATCTACAATTTGCTGTTGCGACGCGACTCGTTTCTATATATTCAGAGCGGACTAGAAGTTTGGCACGGTCCCTACTTCCCGTAAGGGTCAATCAAGTAATGTAAAGTAAGTAAAGTATTATATTTTATTGTAGAATGCGAAGATTGTAAAGTGTAGTATTGTAAAGTAGAATTTTAGTAACCTGGAAGTAAGCACCGCCGCGCGGCTTCTTCTCGCTCTTGTCCCAGTAGTAGACGAACGTTTTCGTCTCTCTGTCGAAAACGAACCACCTGAAAATAATATAATTTGTATTTTCTGAATATAAATTTAAGAGAATAATGGAAAAACGGAAGTATAGAGAAAGCAAAACTGACGCAGAGAAAAAAATGCGGAAAAGATGTTGATACGAATATGAAAGTTATATTGTCTTAGTAGTAATGTAATAATAGTAGTGTAGTTAATGTAACTCTTCATTTGATGGTCTCCTATTACTCAATAGAGGAGCCTTTTTTAATTTTAAGTTTTTTGGTGAAGAAGAAGAGGGTAGGTGTAAATTACACCAAAAGAGAAAAACAAAAGTGAAGTAGTTGATGGAGGTTTAGGACAAAGTATGGAAAAGGAAGGAAATAAGATGAAGATTAGAGAAGTGAGAAAGAAGCAAAAGATGAGAAGAGACAAGAGAAAACGAGATAGAACAACAAAGATGCTAACCAGAGAATAATACGTACCTCTTGGACCAGGTGTGGAATTTGGCGCCGAGCTTGTGCAAGTAGCCGCGGCACGACGTCGGCGTCACCGTCACGTAGGGGCACATGTCGAGCTGGTGGCCTGCGGACGAACGAACGAACGATTGATTGTGAACGAATGATTTCTTAGAGTAAATAAATCATTGAACGACTCAAAAAATGGTTTATCGAGTGGATTGATTCGACCAATGAACGAATGATTAAGTGCGAACGTATAGTTGAATGGTTTGTTAAGTGAACGCATTATTGAGTCGATGAAAAATTTATTGCATGAATGAATGAATGATGATGGCGCCACAATCACGTAGGGGCACATGTCGAGCTGTGGCCTATGAACGAACGAATAGTTGTGTGGTTTGTCGAATTAAAAAATAATTAATTGTGAATGTGAGAATTGAATGGTTTATTGAGTGAAGAAATGATTGATTGACTGACTAGAATAGTTCATCCAGCGAATGATAGAGTCAAAAATAGTTTAATTGTATAAACGAACAACGTCGGCGCTAAAGATACATAGGCGTACATGTCCAACTGATCTGTCATTGAACCAATGAGCGAATGATGGATTGTGAATGGAATTATTGAGTAGTTTATTCTGTGAACGAATTAATGAGTCAACGAATTGAAGATTAATAGTATGTATTAACGAATGATGTCGGCGGTACAGTCAGGTCGAACTTGTGACCGTTGAACGAACTAGTCAATGAATGGTTTATTAGGAGTACGAATGATTGATTGGAGCTATCATTTAGTACCTTAGTACCGTCATTAAATGAAATGAAATGAAATGAAAAATATTTATTTTGTATAGGCCAACGGCGGCACTTACAAATTGTCAGTTACAATATTTTCTTAAACTACTACCGAATCGAAACGCGACCTCTACTGAGAAGATCCGGTAAGAAACTCAGTGGGTTCCGGTAAGAAACTCATTACACGGTTCACTACAGCTCTAGTACTTACCGGCGGACTCGACGTGGCGCCGCAGATCGAAGTCGTCCGCGTCCACCGGCAGGTACCTGGTGAGCGGCCGCTGCCACTCGCTGACGTTGCCGCGGCGGCTGCGTCTCGGTGCGTTCGTGAGCGACACTGTACATACAAACATTTTTGATAAAACACATACGTCTAATGCATGCCATACACAGTACGGTGCACCGGAGTCTACCTGGGCAGGTGTGCCTGTACAGGTCAACCGCACGTCGATAGCGTGTATGGGGCTGGGGACGTTCAGGTGTACCGTACGGTGTTCAGTTCTGTAGAGATGACATCGATTGAAAACTATAACGCACCGTACGATGTTACACGAAATAACTGATTTTTGAACCTGCGCCGGTCGCCTGAACAGGTAAACCTCTCTGTTGCACCGTAG
The DNA here is from genome assembly GCA_014595695.2 of Epargyreus clarus clarus. Classification (NCBI taxonomy): domain Eukaryota; kingdom Metazoa; phylum Arthropoda; class Insecta; order Lepidoptera; family Hesperiidae; genus Epargyreus; species Epargyreus clarus. The sequence goes on from JACTTY020000019.1 coordinate 1,213,766, forward strand.
TGGGTATGACAGGCATAAGTAATTAAAAAAAAATAATGTGAGCTGTCACGGGACGCCTGGCAGATGTGAAACATCGACATTATTTTGTAAAAGTAATATGCAGAAAAGAACATATTGTGATAGGAACTAAATATGTCAAATCAAAAATCAACACCGTACACATTACTGCATATAGACTGTATATATATACCATCGTATAGCGTCGCCACGGCATGCATCGCCACGCCAGAAATCGGTTTTACGTGCGGCTATAGATGTTTCACATCAAAAATATGAGTTAAATCAAGCGGATCTCGATATCGATTTCGCCTATACTCTTACATTCACACAGCGTATGATGTAAGGCTGTCGATTCAATTGATCGAATTCTTAATTGAAATCCCATACACCTTTATATATGTATTGTATAAGTACTAAGTACCTTTAGATATACAATACTAAGGTAAGGTACAATTTTTGATTATTTAAAATCTAAATTTACAACGCCTACTCGAAATTTATAACTTTTGGGGGCCGGCAAAATGTTACAAATTAAATCTGTTTCACAGGGGCGAAATTGTATCCGTTGGATTCATCTAAATTGTGAGAGTGCCGCTGGGCTATACTTTTAATCAGTCGGATTTTTGTTTTTATTATAGTCGCTGATTATGACCAGACTTATTCCCAGAAGGCTGGAAATAATAATCTCGGGCGTAGTTCAGTATGGTGAAGCACATTTCCGGCACTCCAGTTGTGGTGTATCTATGCCCAGCAGTGGGACACAAAAGGGCCACTTACATATATTGTCTCTGCTGAAATCGGAGGCATGGCTCAGCGGTCGGCTGTCGTCGCTTCGCTTATCCTCCTCCGTCGACTCCGTACGCGAGTTTCTCACTTGCAACTGCGAACAAAATGTAATACGGATTATTTTCTACAGAAAAAACAGGTACTAGAATTGTAATTCGACTTTGGAGGCACTGCCGCATCACCTATTTTGACCACGCAACGGGAGTGTTGAGCGCTGATATGTTCTGGTTTGAAAGTTGTGATAAGGGGGACATAGTTATCCGATGCATTCCAACTTTAGTACTCAGGGGCGGCAACCCATCTGTGACCCACACCAGGTAAGTGACCAAAGTGCCGCCCAAGACCCATGTGTCCATTAATCTGAGATATGATTAGAATCATACCCGCGGTCGATGAATTGCAGACGAACATTTCAAAGACTATGTGGTCGACAGATCGTTATTTTACCAACAATTCACAGATACTCATTTCAATGGTTATATAGTCTTAACGAATATATTTTTGCCGACAAATTGGTGGAGGGCGGCAAAATGAATTGAATGAACACTTCCCCTAGTGTTCATTCAATTCATTTTGCCGCCCTACTTGTCTCCTGGTGTACCTATGCTTAACATCTTCTATACTAACCAACAAGGGTTTTAGCAAGCAAGGTTCATATTTCATAACTTATGTACTAGTATATCGGTAAAGATTAAAGATGTACAACTACACGCACTATGCTTAAAATGGAAATGGGCAGGACACATGGCCCGCATAACGGAGGATAGATGGACTAAACGGGTTACAATTTGGAAGGGTCTGGGCAAAAGAAGAGGAAGGGGACGCCCTGCAGAAAGCTGGACAGATGAGATAAGGAAAATAGCGGGCACAGACTGTATAGAAAAAGGGAAGCATAGAGAAGTTTGGAGACGTCTGAAGGAGGCCTATACCCGACAAGGGGCTTTAACTTATTTATTTTTTATTTCTAGTTTTTTATTATAAAACTTTTTGTTATATGTATCTAGATTAGGTTAAAGATAAATAAAAGGCTTGTTTTTATTATTATAGCTGTGGCTATCTTCTATACTCACAAGGAGAGGTTTCGGTGAGCAAGGTAGCGCCCAGCGAGAGCTCTTTATAAGCGTAATCCACATTGACATACTGACACCAGCATTTGTTTTATATAGCACGCGATTTATTTATAACACTAGAGAAGATGTAATGAAAATCGCAGTGATATTAATGTTATGCGTTATTTATAGTCGTATACTTTACTTAGTGTAATTTACCTATTTATAGATCAAAATATATAATGTGCGCAAATTCAAAGACAAATTATTTGCAGTGTCGTGTCTGTGTGCAATTTGTAGATTTTATCTTGTCATCATCTGTCCCACTGCTGGGCACGGATCTCTTCTTAACGTGAGAAGGCTTTTCGGCTACAGGCCAACTTGCTGGCTTAATGCGGATTGCTGGATTTCACATACCTTTGCAACTTTTTAAACGTTTATTTTTAATGTTATTATTATTCTCAGGTTTCTTCGCAATGTTTTCCATCACAGTTAAAGTGTACAATAAATTTATTTTTAATACATTAACATCGACAAATCCGTGCGTGTCTGGGATCTGAACTCTGTACTCTTGTAATGGTGGATTTAATTTTTACCAATAGGTTAAATTACGTTATCAATTATTTACCGCGGAAGAGTGCTACTGGTATCGTACCCTTTATTCTGACAAAGGGCGTCCTGAGGAACGCCGTGGGGTTTTAGCTAGAACCCATAGCAGCTACCCATACCCATGATGGGTTTCCCCTACGAAAAAAAGGTTATCTATGATTGGCAACTTTATAAATATTTGAAATAAATGCTTAGAACTTATGTAACCATATGGACAACGAGCTTTTGCCCGCGGCTTCGCTCGCATTACGAAGTAATATTTTCATCCCCTTGGGGGTAGAATTGAACAAAATCCTTTCTTAGCGGATGCCTACGTCATAACACGTACCTGCATAACAAATTTCAGCCCGATCCGTCCAGTGGTTTGGGCTGTGCGTTGATAGATCACTACGTCAGTCAGTCACCTTTGACTTATATATATCTAATAATAAAATAATATATGGACAATTACAGACCACACGTGCACACGTTATACACGTGCCTCAATAAATTCTTGCAAAACCACATGTTTCGCAAATTTTACATAGACAGACACCTATTACTAGCTATTAAGATGTTTGTGGTCAAAATGAAAATAGCACTACGTCGCAACAATAACAAGAAGCACGTATAATATGTAACCTATGAATTTTCAGGGTCACATGTGCTCGGATAGTTTATTGCCTATACGTACTACTGCTAGATTGATAACGATTAGCGATGAGCTATATGCTCGCTTGTGTAAGAACGTTCTAAAATAAATAAATAAATTTGGTAATAAGCCTTCCTTAGCAGTCGGGTAAAAAAACTGTAGATTAAACGAATTTATTATTATTATAAGTGATTAAAATAAAAATGTTTTTCTTTATGTAATACAATTATCCGATTTTCATGAAGCTCGTTGAATACTTAAAAATCACTGCCACGCATACTGACTTATTAACCTATCTTAAAACTGAGGACTATAAAATTCTTAGGACTCAGGACTAAACCTCTCGCATAATGTATCTTTACTACTATACAAAGGACAATGCCCATGAAAGTATGGACCGCCGTCCAGAGTTGCATCAAATTGAATCTTGTTGTGGACGATGTATAATTAACCAAATTCTACCACCAATAATTATTTTTTAGATCAGCGCCCGGGTTCTGAAGTTATTTACCGAAATGTTACATAACCTCAAAATCGAAAATATCCGACGATAGATTGATGGTCGGTTTTAACTGATAGTAGGTACCTATAATGTAGTTCGATTAACATATTCCATTTACTTTTAAAGGTAGTAGGTAAAAAAACCTAAAATAATCCTAAAAACCTAAAATAATGAATTCCGAGTATAAAATACCGCCATTTTAATTTTTAAGAACAACAATCAACATTACGTCTTATTTTATCTTAAATGGAACCCCCTTGTTCAAAGAAACTATTCTGATCGACAAACTATGTAAAAAAATCAAAATATAATTTTAATATTACTTTCATTTTGATGCATGAGAAAAATCATTAGTCAAAACACTAATAGATCTTATTGAATTCCGAGTATAAAATTCCGCCATTTTAATTTTTAAGAACAACAATCAACATTTCGTCTTATTTTGTCTTAAATGGAATCCCCTGTTCAAAGAAACTATTCTGATCGACAAATTATGTAAAAAAATCAAAAAATAATTTTAATATTACTTTCATTTTGACGCATGAGAAAAATCAGTACCAAGAATGGGCATTCTCCTTTACAAAACTACAGCTCCAGTATCTCACCGAGTTTCTAACCAGTTGGCAAGTCGGTCTCTTGATCGATGCAATCGCGCAGCTCTAATTTTTTTAAGTAAACAGCTAAGGAAAACATAGTGAGAAACTCTGACAAAAGTTCTTAAAAAAATTCTTAAGGGTATGTGAAATGGTGTTCTAAAACTCAATCCAACCAACATTAGTACATATAAAATAGTACAATAATCGATTGATGACAAAACCATAGATATAACAGATAAATAATTGTAGCGCTGATTCTAGTTACTCGCTTGCTGTAAAGCAAGTACCTTACTTTAGTGTGCAATGTGGTTTTCGATTGTGCGAACATCAAAAAGATTTTGTTTGCACTACGAAGTATTTGTGATATCTGCTATTAAATGAGTGTAATAAATCTTTTAGTTCAAGTTTATGAGATGCGCTTTGAGTTTTACGATATGCAAATATTATTTTTTAATAATACGTGAGAATGTTTGTAATAAAAATACTAGTTTCTTTCCATGGTTTCACTTTTGTTACTAATCTTTCTTATTTTTTCCAAGTGTCCAAGGTTTTGTTTAAATTTTCTAGAAAAAAGAAAGGAATTACACCGTACGTGTAATAAAGACGTCCGGATGTATATGAATGTATTCCTTTTTACAAAAGGTGGTCAAAGCGTTTCGTAGTTCCACAACGGAGACATCGCCGCTACACTTGTTTCTGCCTTATAACAGCAGTGTTAAGCGCTGCTGTTTTCTGATTTAAAGGGTATGGTATCATAAGGGACATAGACATTTATACGAGACATTTATATCTATTTATTTGCTGTGTGTATAAAGTATGAAATAAAGTTTAAAATTTCCTAGAAAAAAATCATTCGTGTCTATCTATTACGGTTTAAGAGGTGGAGTCCTGTGACAGACGGACAGCCAGCGGAAGCTTAGAAATAAGATCCCGTTTTTACTCTTTCGGTACGGAACCCTAAAAAACGTAAGTTTATTTTCGTAAAAAATAATCTGTTGCTATTAAAAATTATAATTCAACAATATCATGTTCCCGTCGACTATTAAAAAGCAGTATCTATAATTTTTATCAAATAAAATTTGTGAAGAATATCTGTACGGTTATAAAAATTATGTTCTTCAGTTTTTATTACCTTGCGGTTCAAGAACTTGGAAGGTTGAAAATATTAAAAAGTTATTATTTTAGAGCATAATAACTGGTATTATAAATACATGAATGCAGAAGAAATCATTTGATCTTTTCTTACTACGGTTTGGGAGCTAAATATAACTACTCCTAATCTATATAGTATACACGAAAAATGAAGTCTCTGTCTGTGATCAGAAAGTTTTTATACCATGAAAATTGTTTATTATAATTATATGAACAAAAAAATAAATTGAAATTACTTATTTTACATAATTTTCAACGTCTCTTATTTCGAAAATTAAAAGTTGCGCGTGTGAAATTCAAACTTAGACCCTAGGTAAAAAGGTCATAAAAATCCCACATAACCCGGCGTCGCTCCCACGTCGCCGGGCACCTTTTGAAGGTTCCCCCCTCGAGAAAAAAAAAGGTAAAGAGGTCAAATTTCAAGCTGACGTCGTAAGTCTGGAGGAATATGTGATATGAAAAATGAAAGATGAAAAAAATATTTATTGATTCACAATTACATTACAAAGCGTATCCAGGACCCCTGTACCGAGTACAACTCGTATTACGTGTGATATAGCTTAGTAGTTAAAAGTGCGGGGCTTTAGTTTCAAATTTCAAACACGTTCTCCATTTTTTCAAAAGCATGTGCATGTTAGACTTTAATTATCATTTGATTTAACCGCTAAGGAAGACCACCAACACGCCTGAGAGTTCTTTAAAAAAAGTTCTTGAGTGTTTAAAGTCTACCAAGCCGCACTTGGTCAGCGTGTTGGACTCTGGCCTAAAGCGTTCTCTCTGAGAGCAGACCCGTGTCCAGCAATGACAGTAATAGGTCGACGACGTACTCCTGTCATAAACCAAGGTGTTCCACGGTCCGATTACTTTATAAGTGATAAACAAGGAACAGTTGACGTACACGCATGTCACAATCTGGCCGAATGCCAGAGAAATTTACGAGATGCATCTCACGACGGCACGCGATCAACCAATTTTCAAACTTACCATAATACTAATAATGAACATGAAAGATCATAAAATGGTAGACTTGCTGAAGTGTCAAAAACACTACGTTTATTGAGAGATGGGTAGTTATTTTAATAGGAATATAAATAAATTATTTTGGGTATAGTTGAGACATAATCGAGGGATTTGAACGGCGGATGAGTAAGATTAATCACAAATAGTTTGGCTGCTAGCGACTATCTTTATCCAATTTTAGAGTCTTTTCGTATCACGCGGGTTTGTCTGTATGCTTATCTGGTCGGCATACCACTCGTCTTCTACTCAACTTTACTGTTTTAAAAGTTGATTTAAAGATGGTAGAATCCTTTGAATCAACACCAGAGGTACCACAGCTATTTCTGCCGAATAACTGCAACGTTAAGCACTGAAGCTTTTAGGGTGTGGTAAGGGAGATATATTTATCCGAGGTGTTCCAACTTAGTTATCAGGGGGAGACAAAGCTTCTGTGGGTGACATCAGGTCGGAAACTAACTTTATCTTGCGATGATTATTGTCTTTAAGCGGCCTACATAGATGTGCAAGTTTGGTTTGGTCACAACTGAGAAAGAGTCTTGGAGCATAATCCATCATCTCTCCTTCCGGCTTCTCCATTGACTTCATTGACTAAGGAAAAATGGATTAGGGATAAACTTTTGAGGAATTGTCAAAATTTCAATCCTTGGTAGGCAAAGCATTGGATAGATGAGGTTGGCCAAATATACTAATATGCTTCAAGACTAAGTGAAACGCCTCATATATGTCTACCTCACCACATGAAGAGCGATGAAGGCAAACATCATGAGAAAGTCTACATGCGTGAGGGTTAGTCAAAAAAGTTCTCAAAAGTGTGAGAAGTCTACCAATTCACCCTTGACCAGCGCGGTGGACTATGGCTTAAGGAACCCGTGCCCAGTGAGAAACCGATAAGTCAACGACGACGTCAAACTCATTCGAAAATCTTATCGCGCGGTTTTAAATCATCATACTTCCTTCCGTCAATGCAAATAATTGGGAAATACGTGCCGAGTGGGAAATAAAAGAGTCACCAGTACAGTAGTTGAATAGTAGAACCCCCTAGGTAATAACTCTTATATTTTTAGATAATATTCTTTGATAAAAATCTCAAAGGAATGTGAAGTCTACTAATACGCACTTGGCCAGCGCGATGGACTATGACCTAATCCTTCTCATTCTGAGAGGAGACCCGTGCCCAGCAGTTGGACAGTGATGGGTTGATAATGATGGTACTTGATTTTTTCGTTGTCAAAACGACGTCAAAACCAATTTCGTAATTCAATTTTCAATGAAAAAAAAAAGTAAAAGTTATTTCAATTCTAATCCAAAAATGTAGCAAATACTATTTCTATTTTACACAGACACGACTCCGCAAACATTTTCTTTTTATTTTCACACTTGTAATTATTTTCTACTTTTACTTTGATCTTACACTTCAAACTTTACGACGAATAAAATTCTATTTATTCAAACTACAAAAAAAGAACACTAAACCATAGACAATAGTCACGCGTAACAAGGACGAACTTTCGCGCCAAGTGTCCTGTCAGATTCAAATTTGTTTTTTTTAAACACCCGCCCTTGACTGCAGCCCGGCACAGCCAACACTACACTGACACTTTTACGGAGACCCGATATAAAACCGTTTATTTTTGTTTAGTGAAACCGTGGGCGGAACAAGCTGAATGTGTGAAGTTTGGGCAGTTGTTTCAGTGGAAACGTTTGACGTGAAGAGATTATCCTTGTGTGCCAATACTGCTTGTAACCACAGCAAAAGTAATGACAATTGAAAGACTATAGTAGTTTAAAAACTTGATTTTAATAGTACACCTTGCAATTAATTGTACTAGATTTATATTAAATTTTTAATTAAAATACGATACTAAACCAAAAACATAAAATTCTTGTTTTTTAGTTTCTTGTTTTTTCAGTGTTTTTTATGATTGCTTAAGTATTTGAAAATACAAGACGTATGGTGATTATCTCAAATTTTAAGTTTTTTTTGCTATATACATAATATTTTCAGTTATTAAATTAAGCAAAACTTGCAATCAAATTTAGTAGTCTAAATGTCTAAATGGCTACAATATCACATTAAGATGAAGAATTGTGATCCCATAAGTATTATCCATTCATGAATGTCTCTTAAAATCCTTTTGTAAAGCCCATAACATAAATAAACTGCATTACAACTTCAATAAACCGATTTAATACTAACAACGCCAACTATTGGCACCAAACGGCAACACTTATGATATCGCTCATCGCTAAACTCCGTCCATCGAACAGAGGCAGTAAACGCGGGTATTTCTGACACTTAATCGGTCGGACATTTGTTTTTTACGCGAGTTATCTACGCATGTGCTCGCCGGCCGATTAAAAATATATTTTTTATTTGTATACTTTCATTCTTTTTGATACTGATAAATGTTTTATGTGGACAGGCGTTTATAATTTACACAGATTTGGCTTTCAAACCAAAACTTTAAATTAACTTTTATCATATAACAGAACCTGTAATGTTTGGCAACCTGGCACCACCACCTCACCTATTCCTACCTTATCACAGCAGTGTTAAGTGCTGCTGGGTTCTGGTTTAATGGGCGTGATAAAGGAGAGACTTAGTTTTCAAGAGTAACAACGTAATTGTGACCGAAATCAGGTTGTAATCTAATTTCAGACTTAAATTCTATTTTGAGTTGATTACAGACAGATGTCCATGGGCGGCAGTGTCCACTTACCATCAGATGCGTTGCATTTTTCATAAAATTTGAGTAGCAAAGCATGCAGTACACCTGATGGTAAGTGGCTGTTGCCGCCCGTGGACATCTCTGATCAACCCCAAATAAGATAACATTCCTAGCTGAGGGCGGCCACAGATGTGCCCCTACCCCTGGGGACTAAGCAGGAATGTCTCGGATAAGAATGTCTCCCTCACCACACCTTTCAAATCAGAACACAGCAGCGCTTTAGGTACATTGCTGTTATGAGGTAGAAATAGGTGTGGCGGTGGTGCCGCCGGAGTCGAACCACAAAGGGTTCTACCACCTTTAATTATATTTACGTATAAAATCTAAAACCATTCTTCTTATCTACGCAGCATAAATAACAAAGTAAACATTGATAACTAATCAGAATTTCCCCAAAAATTCTAGATTTCGCCGATACTCTGATAAGATACGTAATAAATATAGGTACATATAAAAGAAATCAGTAATTATTTTTGTCTGTCTATCTAGACATCCAAAAAGTATTGAGCTGGTCTGAAGTGGAATGTGTACAAACTATAAGCGTATTAATAAAAACAAGCTATTTAATGTTTTGTCTGCTAAAGATTTATGACAGTTTCTGCACAGAAGACAATTTTTAAATTTCAATCTTTGTTCGGCAACACTTGTATAGATTGAGTATTAATAACGAGCGTTATAGACAATAGATTTAGAATGTACCGTAAGTTTTAAAAAATATTGCTATTAACACACGGGGTTTCGGATTCCATCCCCAGAAATGAAAAATTTAGTTTTTCATTAGGTATTGGTTTTAGAGTTTGTTAGCTCGTTTATGTGTGTGTTCATATCACATACGATACACATTTCTAGCGTAAGACTATTAGTATAAAAAGTAATATTTATTAAATATGAATCAAAAAGATATTTTATAATAACAAAAACGAAACAATCACATAGTAAATTACTCACTTTATAAAAATAACAGCTGATCCTTGCGTTTTCTGAGTGATTATTTACAATATTTATCATGTCTCATTCTTCGGGCCTTACATTAAGAATTATGACGCTATATTTTTGCCTGAGATGTCTCCAACTACTGTTATTCGGATGAAAAGAATTCCGAGTTAAATTTAGCCGAGCTTTTTGAGACATAACAGTTTCTCGCGTCGTGTTCTCGTGACCTTTGCGAAGGATAAATCAAAATATATATGACGTAGCTAACTAGGTTTATTAGCCGTTTAGTTAACTGCCTAGCCGTTTTACTAAACGTCGTTCAACTAGCTTCTTTAATGTTGTTCAACCATTCTGTTTAGTACAACTTTAAATGAATTGGCTAACTGATGCTTAGGCTAATCATTAGGGTGACCAAGTGATAAAAACATAATATATCAGATACAACTTATTGACTGCGAAAACTCAGAATGTTATCTATCAGGGATTAATTATTAATGTAACTAATGATAGGTGTCACATAACATCAGGTGGACTGTATTAAAACCGCAATAAATTCTATTAAAAACGCTATAGGATTGGTTAGGTTAGGATAGGTTGGAACATAAACACAAAAACAAACCTAAACACGACTCTTAAAATGAAAGATGAATTTTCCAAACAAAACCGATCCAAACACATACCTCTATCAAAAATAAAACATAAATTTTGAAAACACGTCGAAAACAAAACAAACAACGCTAATGGTAACATAAATTTGGGTCAACGTACATTTAAACGTAATTAGAACGTCGGTATGTGTGTACGTCAATAATTCATTATAAGATTTATTTTCAGATCACTTAGACTGTTGTTCGAATAGACGCAAATTTTAAGCGGGGAGCGGATATATTAAAATCTGTTTAAGAGGCGTGAGATGTTCAAAGAAAATTAATGGAGGCGGTGTTTATAAATATATTCTTTTTACAAAACTTTACATTGTTTTGAAAGAATGGTATTACATATTTCAGCACAAAATAGGGACATGATATTTCATAATATGGACCCTTAGAATATTTAGGTTCTTGTGAGAAAATTGATAACGCATTGATGCAAAAGGAATTGCCCATTTCATTAATTTATAATACTTACGTACTTGACATTAACATAATAAAGAATTGGATAAAAACTCTGAAATGGTAATAAGCTTAGGTAACAGAGCGTAGCGATTTTTTCAATTACACTAAATTATCTGATATTATTTAATGTAGCACCATAGGTTCTACGGTAATTCTTCGCTGTTATACGCGTAACATAAGCGTAAATTTGAACACATCCTTACAGGATTAATTCCTAACAAACAATACGTTTTGCGTCATCCATCTACCGAGAAACCGTATTTCCGTAAGGAAATGATTTAAACTGAATATAAGGGTCTATCCCCACTACCAATACGTCTATGTTGCGACGTATGAACCAAGTGTTTATGAAATTATTAAAACACCTAAAAACTTAGTTGGAATAATCTACCTTACAACCTTCAAATCCGAACACACAATTGTTACCGGAGCCGAACTACGGCGGGTTCTGCCGAACAAGGCTCTCAAATGCGAGCAAGGGGTTTAAATTTCATAAAAAAGTGACGTAACAAATTATTACTTGACGTGGCGACGTTTCCCTTCACCATTCAGAAGTGTTAAGATTTAAAAAAATGATTTCTAGAATTTCCTTAGCTGAATCTCTAAAATTAGACAGGATTTTATACCATTGACAGATAGGTACATAAAGACTGCTATAAGCATCTTAATTCTAGATAAAGAATTTGTAGCTATGATTGAACTGTCGTAAGAGGCGACTAAAAGGGGCTTCCGAGGTCGCGGGTGGTAAAATTGGGAGCTCGTACCGCCCGGTGAGGCAAAACGCTTAGAGGACTCCGGTTGCGTTCCTTTGGCGATCACGGAGTCATCATCGCAGCGTCGAGGATGGTCACCGAGGGGGTTTTAGTGCAGTAAGAATACCACATAACTCCGTGTCGCTCCCACGGCATTAGGTACCTTTTGAAGGTTTCCCTATCGTCAATAAAAAATATCTAAGACAAGACAACGTTTTTTTTTTTAATTTTTATATAATATAGGAGTAGAAGACAAGCATGCAGTCCACCTGATGGTAAGTGGCTACTGCCGCCCATGGACATTTGTAATCGACTCCAAATAGGATTAGGTATTCCCACCTGAGGTCGGCCACAGATGCGCCGCTACCCCTGAGGACTAAGTTGAAACGCCTCGGAAAAGTCTGTCTCCCTTACCACACCCTTCAAAAGGAACACAGCAGCGTCTAACACTGCTGTTATTAGGTAGAAATAGGTGTGGCGGTGGTGCCGCCGGAGTCGAACCACAAAGGGTTCTACCACCTTAAAAACAAAGATGTGAATCAACCCGTAATGAGTTAGCCCACAATGTAATTCATACAATACTTCCCACATTCATTACAACGAAAACTATCTACGTCATTTTAATCTGAACCTCGTCTCTTTGTACGTCAAACATTCAAATGCGCCTACAGTTGTTTTGTTGAAATCTGTGACGTTTTATTCCGTATCGTGGGTGCTATGGACATATTATTACAAAGTTACACACACAAACACCCACACTCGGAAAATGAATTCAGATTCATCATTTAGAACCCGGTACCCTGTGGGCGGTTTATCGGTATTAAGACCGCCCAGCAAAACACGTGGTTCCACCTTTGATTACGTAGTCTTAAACTTAGGTCGTATTTATTCGTTACTCTCAATCCTTATACTCCTTCAAAAACCTCGTCAAATCTCATTACCTTCAACTCTAACTGTCTTTCTTTCCTCTGCTCCTTCTAAATTTGTGCTCTTACTGTCAATAATTTTTAAACAGTATTAATTTTGTTTTTAATTTTTAATTTACAATTAGTTTCTCTATAATTATAAGTATGTATATCAAGTATGTCAATTATTTATTTATTTATAATTATATTTTAAATTTACACTTGTTTTTATGTATTATGTAGGTAGATTTTTAACTATTATTTATTTGCACCCTACCTATTCTTATAATCATCCACTCTTTAACTCCTCACCCTAAGGTTGCCTGGAAGAAATCGCTGTCTTGGCGAGAAGGCCGCCTTTTGTATCGTTCAATATTTGTATGTTTTTATTCTTGTATTCTATTGTTTTTGGGTACAATAAAGATTAATTATTATTATAGGTATATTTAATCGTATCGTACAGGTTACGATTTACTACATATTAAATATATAGCGGTACTAGTAGTACCTCTATATATTTAACTAGGCGACCCGGCAAACTTTGTACCGCCTCAAAATCTATTTATCAAATATATTTCATGTAAAATATATGTATGTGCCTATGTTACTCGTGGATAATGTAGCTTTCGAATGGTGAAAGAATTTTTTTTTTAAATCGGTCCAGTAGTTTTTGAGCCTATTCATTACAATCAAACAAACAAACAAAGTTTTCCTCTTTATAATATTATATAAGTATATTAGTATATAAGTATAAGTATTAGATATTTAGGTACAAATCTGGTTTTGTCCCTGTAGTTCCGGGACTAGAATAGGGCTACGGTATCCCCTGCTTGTCGTAGGAGGCGACTAAAAGGGGGCTTCCGGGGTTGCGGACGGCAAGAGTGGGAGCTCGAACCGTCCAGCAAGCGACCCCGGGAAGGACGGCGGTATGTGTGGTCGCATACCGTCATAAACACTACATGGTGTGGGAGGAGCGAAAACTGCTCCGGTTGTGTTCCGTTGGAGATCCCGGAGTTCTCCAATAAGCGCTGAGGACGGCCACCGGGGGGGTTTTAGTGCGGTAAAAATCCCACATAACCCAGCGTCGCTCCCACGTCGTCGGGTACCTTTTGAAGGTTTCCCCCTCGAGAAAAAAAAAAAAGGTACAAATCTTGTTTAAATGTTCATAAACCATACGCAATTTTCAAGAGCAAGGCCTTAATCACGAGATAGTAAGAGGGATGAAACAATAATATGATTGATTTTTTTTTATAAAATTGAGATAGCACACCAGTATGCAGTATACCTAGTGTTAAGAGGTCACTGCGGCTAATGGACATCTCAAACCGATTCCATATAGAACAGGAAGTCTACCTGACGCCAAACACAGATGCGTTGCCCCTCCTGAGAGCTAAGATGGTCGCCTCATATATAACCTGCGTCCTGCCGTTCCCGTGACGCACGTGTATGTTTCACGACTCCATCACAACACGAAGCCGTCTGACATAACGGAGTACTTGGCTATTAAAACCCAGTACCGACTGGTGGTCGAGAAGTTCGAGGCGCGTAACGCAGTGAACTTTAGTTCATTTGTTGTACGCGTCCCAACCGAGCAGATAGCGACCTTCCTTAAAGAAGACCTGATTTAGTTATAAGTATATATTAGTATGTATGTTAGTCTGTAAGGTATATATGATATGGACCTCTGTATTCAATTATATTTTTGTATCTTTGTCTATATTGTCTGAAATAAATGATTATTATTATTATTATAAGTCAACTGGCATCCACACCTTTCCACCGAAACTCAGAACTGCTTCACGCAAGAAGGTCTGGTGGTAGTACCTTCCCGGTCAAAACCACTTTTTCGATCCTGGAGATTAACTCCTACAACCAGTCTTACAAACTTGAAAAAAACTTACAACCATCTTTTATAATAACTCTCTCAATATAAATAAGACGTTTTGTACACTCACAGTCCTATTCTAGGATTCCCTGGGTCCCATGGACACACACAAAGAAGAATACACAAACACCCAGACCCAGAACATATATCCAAATTCATAATGCAGATGTCTGGCCGGGGATCGAATCCGAATCACTGAGCGTCAGACCGGTATGGTGACTGCTCCGCAAGGGTAGTCATCAATTACTTGTTTTCGTTTATAGTCCGCGCCAAATTGCTAGTCCACTCTGAAGTTGTTGCGAGCAGGTGTAGTCATACACTTTGCAATGGCGACTCGATTCATTTCTATATTCAGAGCGGACTATCAGTTTTACGCGGACTATACCTCATTTATCCCTGTAGTTCCGGGACAAGAATAGGGCTACGGTATCCCCTGCCTGTAAGAGGCGACTAAAAGGGGGCTTCTGGGGTCGTGGGTGGCAAGAGTGGGAGCTCGATCCGCCCAGCCAACGGCCCCGGAAAGGACGGCGGTATGTGTGGTCGCATACCGTCGTACGCACCAGACGGTGCGGTGAGCGATAAGCTCACCTGGGCGGAGCCCAACGGGGCAATGCGCTAAGAGGACTCCGGTTGCGTTCCTTTGGAGATCCCGGAGTCCTCTACGCAGCGCTGAGGACGGCCACCGGGGGGGTTTTAGTGCCGTAAGAGTCCCACATAACCCTGTGTCGCTCCCAAGGCATCGGGTACCTTTTTGAAGGTTTCCCCCTCGTCAACGAAAAAAAAAAAAAAAACCTCATTACAATATTTGTAGTATTAGTACAGTTTGTTTACATGGCGTGTGTACAATAGTTCCCCCTACGTCATATTCTTGTGATTCACATGTTTGCAATAATGAGAACACATGACGCCACCGGAAGAACAAATATTTCAGGATTGTTGGATATTATCGCAACGCTATGATTTAGATCAATGGATATACAAAATAATAGCTACGTGACATGAAAGTGTATAAGATCCCAGGCACGTTTTGAACGGAATCCTTTAACTTTTTTTTATTATGTCTATATCCGAAAATAAGAACACTTTCAGTTCTACTGCGGTGGCACCACCGCCACACCTATTTCTGCCTCATTACAGTAGTGATAAGCGCTGCCGTGTTCTGGATTGAGGGGTGCAATACTTTCCAGAGGCGTACCAATTGAAGGTGGTAGAACCCTTTGTGGTTCGACTCCGGCGGCACCACCGCCACACCTATTTCTACCTAATAATAGCAGTGTTAGGCGCTGTTGTGTTCCGGTTTGAAGGGTGTGGTAAGGGAGACATACTTTTCCGAGGCGTTCCAGCTTAGTCCTCAGGGGTAGCGGCGCATCTGTGGCCGACCTCAGGTAGGAATATCTAATCCTATCTGAGGTTGATTACAGATGTCCATGGGCGGCAGTAGCCACTTACCATCAGGTGGACTGCATGCTCGTCTTCTACTCCTATATTATAAAAAAAAATAGAAAAAAAATTAAGTCCTCAAGGGTAGCAACGCGTCTTTGGTCGACCGTACATAGGAATCGAATCTTGTCTGGGATTGATGAAAAATATCCAGTAGCCACTTGACGGTAAGTGGACTGTCATCAACCCCTTATTGCCCACTGCTGGGCACGGGTCTCCTCAGAATGAGAAGGATTAGGCCATAGTCCACCACACTGGCCAAGTGCGTATTGGAATACTTCACATACTTTTGATTTTTTCTTTAATATAAATCTCTCATGTATGCAGGTTTCCTCACAATGTTTCCCTTTACCGTTTTAAGCATGTGATAATTAATAAGTGGACTGCACATATTATTCAAAAAAAAAATCATTTGATTTAACAAAGAGGATGGGTGTTTAGATGAAAAGCTGCGGATGCCTGTAGACGTAAATATGGTAACCAGGCTTAGTCCTCAGGACTGGCGACGCATCTGTTATATAACAGTGTGAAATACACATTTTTCTTTTCTTTCATTCTTTCTCTATTTAACCATCACAGCTTTTCATTCACCATCTGAACAAAATAAACTAAACAAGATTCAACTCCAACGCATCCAATGTTGACGTTTGACCAAAAATAGCCGAATCTAAATATATTAAACCGGCGAGCAGCAAGTTCTCGCGTGGAGAGAGAGGGTTCCGTACAAATTTAACACTGTAAATTAAAATAATTATGCATAAATTATTTTAAAAAATCTAGAATATTTATCATTTGTCTTCTTTCTAATAGAATGTTATTTCAACTTAAATATATTTGAGATCCCTGCAACCTTTCTTATTTGATAATCCACTCGATGCAGTTACACGAGTGATCGTCTTTTTTTATAATAAAATAATAGCAGACGAGCGAATATTCAGTCCACCTGATGGTAAGTGGCTATTGCCGCCCATGGACATCTGTAATCAACTCCAAATAAGATTAGACTCGATTCTACCTGAGGTTGGCCACAGATGCGCCGCTTCCCATGAGGATTAAGCTGGAACCCTTAGGAAGAGTATGTCTTCCTTACCACAGTCTTCAAACCAGAACACAACAGCGCCCTAAATTGCTGTTATTAGGCAGAAATGGGTGTGGCGGTGGTGCCGCCAGAGTCGAACCACAAAAGGTTCTACCACCCTCAATATAATATAAGGGTTCCGTTTTTATCCGTACGGAACCCTAAAAATCAAACATCTTGTGTTACCAAAACAAACGCGTTACCAAAACGTAACTTTACACGGAAGATGGATCGTATATAACCCCCGGATGTGGTTGGTTACGATATCCTTTAGAGTTATAAAGGAAATTGTCTTGTTAAAAATTACCGAAAATAACCTATTTGATTTCTTCTTTTAGTGACGGCCACCTAGGTTTTATGAGATCGTTAAAAATGTAATAGTGATGTGATGACATTATTACGGTTTCCTATTTTAAAGTTTTTAATGAATAAGAATGGTGCAGGTATAGTCCGCGCCAAACCGCTAGTCCGCTCTGAAGTTGTTGCGAGCAGGTGTAGTCATACAATTTGCTATGGCGACGCGATTCATTTCTATATTCAGAGCGGACTAACATCATCATCATCATCATCAACCCCTTACTGTCCCACTGCTGGGCACGGGTCTCCTCTCAGAATGAGAAGGATTAGGCCATAGTCCACCGCGCTGGCCAAGTGCGTATTGGTAGACTTCACATACCTTTAAGATTTTTTTTTTATATAAGTCTCTCAGGTATGCAGGTTTCCTCACGATGTTTTCCGGTGAAGTTTAAGCAAGTAATAATTAATTTCTAATACGCACATAAATTTGAAAATCAGAGGTGCGTGCCTGGGATTTGAACCTCGGACCCCTCGATCGAGAGGCCGCGTTTCTTAACCACTAGGCTATCACTGCTTTTAGCGGACTAACAGTTTTACGATTATATCCGCTGCTTGCATGTTGTGGACGCCATGCGTCTGTCTGCTCCGCGGGTCAAACCAGAACACAGCAGCGCTTAGCACTCCTGTCATGAGGCAAAAATAGGAGTGGTGGTGGTGCAACCGGAGTCGAACCACAAAGGGTTCTATCGTGAACAGAAGTGGCCAGAAGTGAATGTAAAAGGTACCATATATAAATTTACGATGCGCCAATATAAAAATAATAATTAAAAACTCACCTCTTCTATAGATGAAGACATAAATCCGGAGCTGTAACAAAAAAAAAGAAATTATTAATTATTTTTCAAAATAGCTCTTATTTACGCTCAATCCTTCAATATTATTGGTTCTCTATGTTTGGGCGTCAACTTCAAAAATCGTATTAAGAGGAAGATTTCCAAATACTAGGCTATATGCCTTTTCTGAAGCACATCTGATATTAAATGAGATACCATCTTCCTTGTGGACATCTATAACCAACCCTAAACAAAACTGGAGTTATCAAGGATGCATTACTACTTTTGAGAAGTAAGGAATGCCTTACAACAATACACTTTTCAAACCTGTACCATCGCCCCCAGCGGACTGATTAGAAATGTATGGGAAATACGTAAACAAATGCAAAAACAGCCATTTTAATAGTAAAAACGTAAAAACTTATACTAAGGGCACTGGACACGGCGGCCGAAATTATGGTAAAGTAATGTGAAGATTTTTCATTATCGTAACTTTATATCGGTGCATATGCCCGCAGTCAATGCACTTACAAACTGTTCAGACAGTAGGTATGGGTTACGAGCTATTTAATTTAAATACATCCGTGAATGAGGGATAAATGATTCACAATAGAGACTGGAGTGCCCAAAGAACGAATATTAGAGTATAATACAAGCATATACTTTCTCACTGGAGCCTAAGAACCACACTGTTAATGTACGGTTCGCTTTCAAAAATAAATTAATAAGTTCTAAAATAATTACTTATTATAAAAAAAAATAATGCCCCCGATTGCTTTATAATGATTTACTAAAAAAGTTCTCATTTATTGTCTTATATGTATTATCCTTAAATGTGGTGTACAAATTAAGTGTATTTGTTATTGTTGTTGTAAAAACGGGAGTAATGTAGCCTACGTCACTCCCACAATTTAGACGAATCCAACCTCATATGTTAAAATTCTTCAAGCCGTTTGGGCTGTAGTGTGTGTCAAAGAATGAGATATACATACATACATACATACATTTACATATGTATCTACTTACATAGGTATAACCGATCAAAAAAAATTTGGTAATTTTTTTCAAGTAGCCAATATTTAAAATGCTACTTTTTTTGTAATTGTTTTCATATGAAAATATAAAAAACAACAACGAAAAACCTGTGTAACCTGTGTGTAATTTGACAAAGAAATAAGTACACTCACCAACACAAAAGTTTACTGTGTTTCCTATTATTTTTCTCCATGGTTTAGTTTAGTCAGGTGTTTGTGTACGATTTTTCGAAAATACAGTACTTTTTCACAATTTCACTATATCACACATAGTAACATTCACATTTTGTCTGTATATATAATATAGCTTAATACGCTCTACTTTGAATCAGTCTGATATTACTTTTAGGTTAGGTTAGGTTAGCCCCCTTTTGAACTGCTCAATAAAAAGTATATATAAACAATCTTATATAGAAATGTAACGTTGCGTACAAATTGAAAATCAATCCATCGACTAATTTTCGAGTTTTGCTGACACGAACATACCAATTTTTATTTTTTATATACGTATAAAGACGAGCTGTGCCCGCGGTTTCACCAAGGTTTAAGAATGTAAAAGTTTTAATTTCTCCGAGTGAAATCTTGATTATTTTTCTAAGACAAATACGCCTAAGTTACTCCATATAACATCAGCTATCAGTGAAAGTCCCGTCGAAATCGGTCCAGTCGTTTCGGTGATTAGCCGGAACAAACAGACAGACAGACAGATAAATATAATTGTCTTTCTGTCATAATCTCTTATTTTACATAACAAACACACTTCAATTTCATTTATTTATACATATGTATATTACACAACATTACATTTCATTAAATCGTAACATGATTACAACTTACATGTCGTAAATCATTATAAATAAGTCATAAATTATTTACTTCAGTTTATCGCGACCGATAACGTCTATAATTATAGCAAATAGGTAATTAACCTTTATGTAATCTATGAGTACCTCCCTACTGTAATTCTAGACAATTGAGAACCTTTAATGCCCCACTGCTGGGCATAGGTCTCGCCCCATAAATATGAGATGTCTGTTGGGCGGCTCGAGGATCGAATCCCAAGTATACACCTGTCTTTTTTGCAACTTATGTGAGTAGAAATTAATTATCACTTGTTATAAGTTGGAATGAAAACCTCGTGAGGAAATCTACATGCCAGAGTCCTATTGAAAAATCTCAAAGATATGTGAAATCTAGTATGTACCAATTTTCACTTTGCCAGTGTTATGGAGTATGGCTTAAACTCCTCACTGAGAGGAGACCCGCGCCCAGCAGTGGGACAGTATCGGATTGTCGATCAACATCTTCAAGTATTTGACAAACATGCATTAAATTGAAATTATTAAATTCGAAAAACTTGAACAAATTAATATTGTTTAACATTACTTCCGATTCACGGTAACACTTATGACAAAGTGTTTCGTATGTAATGACTAATTGTGTGTTAGTATATTTTGAAGTGTTTACAGTAATTTATTACATATACTCGTATCTGCCGTTTTTTTAAACTGCAATAGTCTGTTTTACTACAAATTTTTATCTTTTGTAAATACATTACATACATACATTACATTACATACATTTAAAGGTGGTAGAACCCTTTGTGGTTCGACTCCGGCGGCACCACCGCCACACCTATTTCTACCTAATAACAGCAGTGTTAAGCGCTGCTGTGTTCCGGTTTGAAGGGTGTGGTAAGGGAGACAGACTTTTCCGAGGCGTTCCAGCTTAGTCCTCAGGGGTAGCGGCGCATCTGTGGCCGACCTCAGGTAGGAATATCTAATCCTATCTGGGGTTTATTACAGATGTCCATGGGCGGCAGTAGCCACTTACCATCAGGTGGACTGCATGCTCGTCTGCTACTCTTATACTATAAAAAAAAAAAAAAAAAAAAAAAAAAAAAAAAAAAAAAAAAAAAATACATTTTTAGGTAATGACCGCGCTATAGATAATACTTTTTCCGAATCTGTGACTTCGTCAGATCGATGATTTGCCTAAAAGGAAGTCTAAAATGACTTCATTACATTTTAAAACGAATTTTATAATACGAAACGAGCTTAAACACACATGTAAGAAAAACGGAATTTATAGATTTAAAATGTAAACATGATCAAATAAAAAAAAGTTCCTATGAAAATGTTAAAACTATTTCTTCAAATCTTAACACACATACGAGAAAAAATAGAATATAATAGATATAAAGAAAATTTAGAAAATAAACAAAAAAAACAACTAGTCGACGTTCAGAGGTTCGCGTGTGTGTAATATAATCAGGAAATCCTCATTAGTTTATAAGACACGTTTATACATCCATGTGTCACGTTCAAAAACTCACAAGATTCTTCAAAATCCAAAAATAAATGCCACCTGCGACACCATTAACATCTTTATGACGATTTAATTTAAATACGTTTAGGTAATCAAATGCTCTGACAAAGCAAAAATTCGCATAATTTCAAAATGTGTATTAAAAGATACTTAGTCACATATTTTAAATGTTATGTTGAAAAAGAAAATTCGTTGTAAACCAATGAGATCATATCTTTCTTGGATGAAAATTTTCTTATGAGAAAATGAGTAAGAGGAATATCTAATTTATAATCTATACAATTACTATTTACGTAATCTTGGGAATAATAAACGAACATACGAACATACGGATTTTCAATCAAACGCGAAGACGCATACATGCATGTCTAATATTCCATTTGGGAAGAGAAAATGAGGAGGCCAAAATGTATTAAGCGTGATATTATTAACACTACAATACACGCACATTCATGCACACACATAAACACGCATTCACACAAACATACACACACATGTATGCACGCACACTTATACTCAACAGGCATCAAGTGAAAATGTTTTGGTAGCACACTATATTATTTTAAAAAGCATTTAAAATCCATAATATATTTACTTAACGTCTTTTAAGCTTTCACATTTCACTTCAGTACTTTAATACCAAAAACACTTTTGACTACATTCGCACACTTTACACTTACTTATAATACATTTATCACAACAAATCACTTCATTTCATAATCACAAACATTTTATTGTTAAATTTTAATATTTTGTGATAAGAACACGTAACGTGCTAAGTTGAAAGGGGCTCCGAGTGTGTCAGTATTGTCAGTAACACACGAATGTGCTCAATTGTGACGAGCGAAGGATGTCTGCGATGTGCAATGTTTGTACAGGATGTTGCGAAATTATATATTTAATTAATAAATACATTACATACATTAAAATAAATAATATGTATAAAAAATTAGTAATTAAAATTACATATTTTCCGTTTGCGTTGAGGCATAATAAATTGTTTTACGCCAAATTAAATTTGATTCACCATTTAATTGTCCATAATTATTCATATATCCCTATAAAATCTTGATGGTCGATTATTTAATTCATTTTAAATCAACCCTAAGTATGTTATTTTCTACAATATCAGTTATGTGAATCATGTGAGTTATATGTCATGTTAAGTGAATCTCATTATTTATAATGAGAATGATTATTTGAACACCAAAACTCGCATTCAAATTTGCGAAAAAAAATGTAGTTTTGAAAAAAATAATTAAAATTCTTATAACTTTTACAAATATAATATCATCCTGTATATGGAGGGATCTATAAAAGGTCGGCCTAATTCCCCTCCTCACTGATTGCGCGTCGCCATCGGCTCTGATTATTAATTACAATTGAAAATATAAGACAATGATCATGAGTTGAGCGTACTTGACTACATAATTATTTGATATTCATATTTGACAACTGCGTGTAACAGAGAGCTCCGGGTTCGATCTCCGGCGAGATATGCCTAATAGAAAAAAAATTGAATTCAGTTCTGAGTTTGCATGTTTGTGTATTTGTCTTTGTGTGTGTTCATGGCATCTATGACACAGGGAATTCTAATTTAATCTGTGAGTGTAGCATCATTCATTTATATCGCTCTATATATAAAGAGCAGAATCGGATATAGATTACAAACATAGATTATGTAAGATGGCTAGTTCTTTCATGGGTAACTGTTTCATGGGTAACAATAAAATACCCGACCACATTTCGAATCTCACAGAAAAAAAGCTCCAGCTCCACATGTACCATTAGGTTATGTTTAACATTGTAAAAATATATTTTTTTAAAAGATGTGTGTTATGGAGTTTCTTTTGCCGCTTCTTCTCCATAACAAAACACCTTGTGAAGTTGGTAGTTTTACAACATCCAAAAAGTGCTCTGTAAAGAACCCATTTTGAATAAAACATTTTGATTTGATTTAATTTGAAATATATCACCTGTGTAGGAATCAGGTGGGTGGAAGATAAACTTTATGATTCAAATCAAAGTTAAATAGTTTGACAACTTGAAAACAAAAAAGAACTACGAGTATATATTTCTCTATTAGCAAATTAACAAACGATTATAGTAGTATATAGTTTTAAATATTTTAATGTACAGGTAGTATAATTTCTTTTTTTTTATTTATATTTAACCTAACGATAAGGCAGACGGGCTACCTGATGGAAAGCAGTCACTGTAGCCTATGGATATTTGCAATACCAGAGGAGTCGCCAATGCATCGCCGGCTTTGAAGGAGACTTCTTTTTACTTCCCTCTTGAAGAGCCCCATGTCATAGTCCTGAGGGAATACCTCAGGAGGAAGTTCATTCTACATTTTGCACGTCCGTGGCAAGAACGTCTGTGCAAACCGAACCGTGGAGGACCGCCACGGGTCAAATTGATGTGGCTGGAACCTCATCGTTCGGCGAGTGGTGCGATGAAGGAAGGGTGACGTAGGCATCAGATCGAACAGTTCCTCAGAACACACACTGTTGTAAAGCCGGTAGAACACGCAGAGGGAACCTATGTCCCTCCGCAGACTTAATTAAATAATATCTAAAAGAAATAGTAATGCATGTAACATTTTCCGTATTTGTAGATAATTCTAGATTTATGAAAGTATAATCTGGAGGCACGGCAGTGCCTCCGCCAAGTCGAGCTATCCTTAGTTCAATACGGTTTATCGCATTTTAATTGATTATTATTTCATCTACGTTATTTTAAGCACAGTTAATCATGATAACATTTAATCAACATCCTGTATAATCGGATAATCAATTTGCATTCGTTTCGCAAAACATGAAAACGCATTGGCGTATCCTATGGTGTTATATATCCTTTTATAAGTTACAGTTGCAACTTCCCAATATACTCTATCGCCTGTTATTAATCTATCCACTTTTTACCTCCTAAGATCGAATTTAAATTGTCAAATTTCGTTCTTTGGTATGAAAATCATTAATCTTTTTTATACACAAGGTGTTTACAAAATTTGAAACTATATTTTTATATATTTAAGGGACTAGCGGAGAGCGTGCAGTTATTCTTTTATCTGTAACAAGCTAGTACTTACACGTAATTTAAAGATACTGCCATTTTCTAAACTCAGATACTTACTCGCATCTGAACTAATCTAGGACATCTAATATACAAAACCTAGGACTTCAAAGAATCAAGCTCACTATAAAATAGAAACATCCTAGCATTTCCATGTGCCCTTCAAGTTTTGTAAATGATATCTAGTCAGACCAGAATTTAACCTTAAAAGGGAGCCAAGTTCACGAAGTGTGAAACTGTGAACGCATTGTTTTAGATTTACTATGTAGAGTGCGTTCATAAACTTTCTCGTTTAATACTTTTCGGATGCATTTAGAGAACTTTCTAGAATTTCAGCCTTTTTGTAATATAAGAGTAGCAGACGAGCATGCAGTCCACCTGATGGTAATTGGCTACGGCCGCTTATGGACATATGCAATCAACCCCAGGTAAGATTAAATTTCTACCTGAGGTCGGCCACAGGACCTACCCTACCAGACTGAGCTAAAATGTCTAGAAAAAGTGTGTCTCTCCTACCACACTCTTCAAACCAGAACACAGCGCTGCGCAGCGCTGAACACTTGTTATGAGGCAGAAATAGGTGTGGCGGTGGTACTGCCGGAGTCAAACCACAGAGGGTGCTACCAACTTCACCCCAAGCTTAATCACGTGTGAAGTCAGAATTGTAGCCATTGCAGTCGAAATTATCACTTTTTTGAGTGAAAAATATGTAACAATAATAATTGTCAAGTAATTGTGTCCACCATTTTACAAGTGCTCTTAGGTACAAATTGACCATTGTAAGTGTACTTTGGCTTGACCTTTTCATTATGAGACTATGCTAACCAGCAGTAGGACAGTAATTGGTTTGATAATAATGATTATATAGAACCAAGACTGTTTTGCAGAGATTCTTATCTGATGGTATATATTATAAGGAAAATCATGTATGCAAAGATTGCATCATGTTTAAGTCTAGATTCTCTACTAGATTGCTTTATTGTACAGTCGGCGTAGAAGAACCATAACAATCCTCCAAAATACATGCAAATACTCCTCATTTATATACAAATCAAATAAATTGAAGTTTTTAATTTAACGTCAAAATAACAGCTTTTTACTCAATGAGTAAGAAAGTATCTATGGTAGTTATGAAAAGCAGTTACTCGTATGTATTGAAATTTGTGTTCGTCTTTCTGTATACTTGTTTGTTTGTTCCGATAATTTTTGACTGAATTTTTGACTGGCAGCTACTGTTACCTAACAGTAGTTGCCAGTATAAATACCTATAAGGAGTAACTCAGACTATTTTTTTTAGAAAACGTATATGAATCTTAAATGCAGATGAAACCATGGTGATATCGATTTTTTCATAAATGATGAAACCGCGCGGCATAGCCAATAACATTAAAAGATAGAACTAATATTATTTTCTAATTTATTACGTCACTGATGCAAAATGGCGTATTTTCACATTCAGAAATTTCTCTTTTAAAACACGACACTATTTTAAAAACAGAACTTGGCGCTTTGCACTAACACACTACCACTAAAACACAACTTCTAACGTTTGTTTTTTTTTTGAATATTTGTTCGTATATTCGCGTTTATTCGTGATCGCAACGTGCGAACGTGTGGACGGTCGCGTTGCAACTGGACTGCGATATCTTATCAGTGATAACACTCGGTCACACATTGACTCAGATTGCTTGCGTGTGATTGCAAACTTTCTATATACCATGGATGAGTATGTGGGTCAAACGTGAATTTATTGTTTTTAAATTTAAGTAGCTCTTGAGGCCTTGGCAACTCATTACTTTTTTATAATATAGGAGTAGCAGACGAACATGGAGTCCACCTGATGGTAAGTGGCTATTGCCGCCCATGGAAATGTGTTATCAACCCCAGATAGGATTAGATATTCCTACATGAGGTCTGGCAGATGCGCCGCTACCCCTGAGGACTAAGCTGGAATGGCTCAGAAAAGTATATCTCCCTTACCACATCCTTCAAACCAGAACACAGCAGCGGTTATATGTAGAAATAGGTGTGGCGGTGGTGCCGCCGGAGTCGAACCACAAAGTGTTCTACCACCTTCAAATTGGGTTATTAAATTGAAGTAACTAACATTCTTGTTGCCTTAGCAATTCATTACTGTCCCACTGCTGAGCACGGGTTTCCTCCCAGACTGAGAGATTTAGGATAGTCCACCGCGTTGGCCAAGGCCGGATTATTGGACTCCACATATCTTTGAGAATATTTAAACAAATCTACTGTTATCATTTAAAAAATCGAAGGATGCCTGTAATCGATTAGAAATATTTTTTGGTATATAATTCACTTATCGTAAAAACATCGTACACATTTATCAATATGGCATCTTGCAATTTACCGACATGGCATCCTCACATCAGAACATCTTAAAAAATAGATTGTAACTATAGTCTGATTCATAATTAGGTGTCCAAAATGTAAACAAAGGTGTTGACCTATGAAGAAAATACGTTTCAAATGTTAGTTTCTTATTTTTGACAATATTAAATTAATACAAAAATAATAAAATAATAATCTAAATAAATTAAGATCAATTCACATTTTCTAATATTTATATTACATCAATTTCGTTCAATACAGTAATAATAAAAAAAAAAACAAGGTTTATGGTAGAAAATTAAAATGTGATAATGATAACACAACCGGAACCCAAATCATTTCTTGTGCCGTCATTTTTAAGTTTCGTAGCTGATGTTATTCATTTTCGTGATTGTAATCGAACTCGAATGTATTATCGTTTTCATAGCGCGTTTGTTAAATTGTCAATAATTGTAAAGTTTTAGTTTTTTGTTAAGTTTGTTCAAGTTTTTGTTTCTTGTTAATTTTGACAGTGACATTTGTTTATTTACATTTTGGACACCTAATTATGAATCAGACTATATGTATGTCTCATTCTTTGGCACGCCCCACAGCCTAACGGCTTGACGGATTTTAACATGTGAGGTGTCATTGGATTTGTATAAATTCTATATTTTTAAGTAATCTGGTCTCCTATTTTTACGAAGATATAGTTCGTCGACTTGTATTAAAAATCAGTCAACGATACATCATTAATAAGTTTGTCTGCGATCTCAATTGGCGCTATGTGGAACGCGGCATTGGAAATAACATTGGTGTCATTCATATTTGGCCAATTTAAAAGCAATCAGTCTTCGTCTCTTAATATCTCAATTGAAGATGATCACACCAATATATTTCATTTTGACAATTTTCAATATGGGGTCGTTCAAGTATTACGTAAGCGATTTTAGGGGGGCGGGGGGTCTTTGCTTTGCTTATTTTGGATGACATGGGGGGTAGGGGAGTCTACATGATGATTACCTCATCGGTAGTTTGTTACTTGTTTACACGAATAGCAACCCTCATGTTATCTTTTCTTGAAAGCGAAAAGCATTTTCGGGGATTCCCGCAAGTCATGCATACGATTAGGCATTTTTAAAATTATAATTATAATACAATATAGAGAAATAAAAAAAAACAATACATTAATTGAAAAATGTTTATGTAAGCATGGGGAAGGGGGTAAGAGCTTTTCTTACCCTTGCTGACAAGGGGGATGGGGGAGTAAATAATTGTAATAAATCTGCTTACGTAATACTTGAACGGCCCCTATAAACCTCAAAATAATCTATCGCAAAAAAGGCTTTAAAAACATAGCCAAATTGGGATTTTTTTCTTCTCTTGAAGTAGATTATGATAGGCTTTTCTACTAGTATATGAGGTGTAGTAAGTGCAGTAGTGATGTTTTTTAACTCGACCTAGAAGACAGACTATAGCAACCTATAGTTTCACGCCAAAGATACATATGTTGCAGCCAAGTACTCGTATCTTAAGTAGCCGTTCAAACAGCCTAGTCTCTTTACCAAACAGTGAAGCTCGTGTTTTCGGGACCCGAGATGGACAAAACATACAAGAATCTATCAAACTATTATATCAATTTGACAGTAAGTTGTCGAAGTCACGTTTACCATAAACTATTTTTTTCGACGTGACGTCTGACAGACATATATAAAAAAATACCATACCATAGTCAAAAAACTACCTCTTTTAGTAGAGTACCTTTCTTCAAATAGAGTAGAGTTGGTTAAATTAAGAGCGTCGTCCATCAAAGTGTGATTGAAGATGTCAGATCTTTAATCATACTAACAAATATATCCCGCTTGTCACCGTTGACGTTCGAGCTGTCACCCTCATTTGACAGCTGACACACATGTTTAAAATAACAATAGCTAAGAAAAACTCACCTCTCTTCAAATATAGTAGAGATGGTCAAGTTGAAAGCGTCGTCCATCATACTGACATCTTCAATCACGCTACCGAAGGCATCCTGCCTGTCACCGTTGACATTTGAGCTGTCAAACACGTTTGACAGCGAGATTGACAGCTAACATACTTCTTTTATTTAGTATTGTTAATTCAAGCTAATAAAAACTCACCTCTCTTCAAATATAGTAGAGTTGGTCAAGTTGAAAGCGTCGTCCGTCATACTGACATCTTCAATCACGCTGTCACCGTTGACATTCGAGCTGTCAAACTCGTTTGACAACGAGTTTGACAGCTGACAGCTGTCAGCGGAGCGGGCCTGCTCCGCCCGGGCGCGCTGGTCCCACATCTTCTTAGTTTCGTCTTGAACTCGCCGTTTCAGTTCGATTATCTTCTCGCGTTCGTTTTCTATCATTTGACAACCTAAAACATTTACGAGAATTTCAAGAAAAATTCTAAATTAAAGATCGTGTCAAGGTACATATGGACATATATTTAAGCTCTCAGAAGTAAGTCGTAGGAGCAGTGCATATTCTAGCCAGACCGTCGGCCTCTGAATTAGAAGGTCAGAAGTTCGAAACTCAGACACGCAACTTCAATTTTATAGTGTTCTACTTGAAAGGGGTGGTATGGAGGAAATATTTTTCCGAGGCATTACAGCTTAGTCCTCAGGGGTAGCGGCCCATCTGTGGCAGAACTCAGATAAAACTCTTATTTTATCTGGGGTTCATTACAGACGTCCATGGGCGGCAGTAGCCATTTTCCATCAGATGGGCTGCATGCTCGTCTGCTACTCCTATATTATAACTCACCTTGTTCCTCCAACATTTCCAACCGCTTCCTCTCGATTTCCATCAAACTGTCCAGGGTTCGCTTCCCCAACGAGTTCATATCTGTATCACTCGATAGAATCGGCGCATCCAACGTGATTTTAGAAATCCGATCAATATCATCTTGGGACGGAATTTTACCGGAATCGGACATTTTTTGAAAATCCGTACTCCTCCCGTTCGGTTCGTCGCCACAACTCTTTCTGTGACGAATTTTTGATACATTTTCAGTCGTTCTTTCATTATTTTTGACTAAATTATCAAATTTAACACTATTTTCTTTATCATTAAGCTCGTCCGTTTCAATTTCTTCTTGAATGGAGTCATCTTTCGATATTTTATCGGGCGATAGGGATTTCGCCTTAACATACTTATTATCTACTGGAATAGGCTTCAGATTTTTAACATAACGATTCTTATTGAGATTATTTTGATCAGTCTGAGATCTATCTGATATTTCGTCATTCTTTTGATTATCTTTAACTACATTTTCTTTTCCTTTCTTACTAAAGGAGTCCTTTTTCATAATCTTCCCTAACGCCGCGAAGGTTGGTATTTTCGATGACGAACTACTTTTGATTGGTCCATTTTCTTTCTTATCTTTCTTTTTGGAATGTCGCAAGCTGTTGAATTTATCGAACGGTACTTCAATTTCTATGTTATCATTATAGAACATATTTTCGTTCAGACTCTGCGACATAACATCGACCTTTTCAGGGGATTTTGGTTTTTTCTCCTTGTTTTTTCGTTTAAGCGAATCGAAATTCCTCTCCCAAAATCCTTTCTTCTCCTTCGAAGAAGTTGAAGACTTAGACGGACTTTCGCTGTACCGGTTCTCAACGTCGGTAGCATCTGTAATGTCACCTATCACTCGTCTCTCTATATCGACTATCATGGATTGTGACATTTGATCTATCGAGTTGAATTTTTCCTTTATATGTTTGGTATGATCTTCGAAGTTTGATATTTTAGTAACGTCCATATCGTCGCTATCTGAACTTTGTGGCGAATAACCAAATTCGCCTGATTTGGCTCTTGTTTGATCCGTAAAGAACGCACTATCTGGTGATTGTGTTCTTTCTAAATCATTTAGTTTCGTTACTATTGGTTTCAACTCTTTTTCTATGCTTTGCACTTTACTCGTTAATTCTTCCACTTGGTTTAGTAGTCTCACATACTCCGCTTGTAATATTTTCGTTTCGTCCAGCGCTGAGGTTAAATTATTGTTTGCTTCTGACTTTAGCGTTAATATTCGCGTCTTCTGCGCTTCTATTTTCTTTGTTAGGAGTATTATTTCGTTCTGGATGTCTTCTCTGTTTGCCAATCTGTTGATTTAAAATTTAATTTTAGTTCTGTAATTAAATTATGTGCAATGTAATTACGTAAGGTTGTAATAATGTAAGTACGTACTAAACAACTAACTAATACGTATATTATATATGATTAGAGAGGCCGTACTCGGCTGGCAATTAAAACTTTAAATTAAATATAATTTTAATTAAAAATTAAAATTATATTTAAATATTCAAAGGCAGTTACTACTTCTTTGAAGGGATGAAAAAATGCTAATTAAAAATAAAACAAATCATAGAATTCTAAAATTGTACAGAAATATTCAATATTTAAATGTTTAATATAGCAATTCTTAGATATTTATTCAATGTTATTTTATTTTTTCTGGCTATTTTCTCAATTTTACTTACAGCTCAGATTCTTCTTCCAAATGCTGGAATTCTAGATCTTCAAACATCTTCGTCTCATTGTCTAGTATATCGCGCGCGTTCTGAAGTTCTTCTAGCGTAGCGGCGTTTTCTTTTAAGTCTTTTTGTATTCTACATAAAATAAAGAAGAAAGTTTATTAGAGAATTATTATAAAAAACAAAATACCGATGGCTTAAATATATTCTAGCATATACCAAACTCACAATTTAGACGAATTCAACGACACCATAGTATGTCTCATTCTTAAGTAAATAAAATGAATTTTACTACCGTAATTTGAACTGTAGTCACACGTTTTCTCTGTGGCCTAACTCAGGTAGGAATCTAATCTTATCTGGCATTGATTACAGATGTCCATGCCGCCTGGCAGTTCCCACTTACCATCAGGTGGACACTATACTACTCTTATATTATAAAAAAAATCTATTTAGCTTGGATATCGAACTTCGAACCCACATTGGGAGCCCAAATTCCAACGTCGACAAATTTCAAATTTCAAAGTCAAGAAGAATTTTCAAACAATTCTCACCTCTCCACTTTCAACGTGGCTATCTCCACTCTATCTCTTGTCTCGTTCTGGCGCGATAGCTGCCTCTCTCTCAGTTGCCGCATGTCATCTTCTATCTTCTTCGCTCGCTCGCCCAGCTCTATCTTCTTTCTCTGTTCGATGTTCAGTATTGCTATCTCTGAGTCGTACTCGCCTTTGATTAGGGCTTTTTCCATTTCCAACTATAAAAAAAATCGTTTTTTATTATTGGTAAAATGAGAAAATTCTTATTTACTAATATCGTGTACGAATGTATACAAGATATATAAAAATGTTGACAAAATGGATCTTTTGCAAAAGAGATAACGATTTTAAACATTTTGCGAAAGAGTCATTTTGAGACAAAGGAGGTAATAATAGGATACGTCAAAGAGTTATTTAATTCCTCAACCAGGTTTTTGAAAAAGACAAAACAAAAGGATATTATAAAAAATACAGAACAGATACAATTCGCTAAAAACAAAAAGGTTTTACGATGCATAGACACTTTTCTAAAATAGAATATTAGTTATATTATATTTTATAATAAAAACAAAAATCCAACTGCTTAAAAATACGTTCGATAAACATTACACTCCGCAGTCGGTTAAAACGAATCGAAACAATTTTTTGATAGTTTAATTACACCATTTTCAAGGTGGTCGAACCCTTTGTGGTTCAACTCCGGCGGCACCACCACCACACCTATTTCTACCTAATAACAGCAGTGTTAGGCGCTGTTGTGTTCCGGTGTGAAGGGTGTGGTAAGGGATACAGACTTTTCCGAGGCGTTCCAGCTTAGTACTCAGGGGTAGCGGCGCATCTGTGGCCGATCTCAGGTAGGAATATCTAATCCTACCTGGGGTTGATTACAGATGTCCATGGGCGGCAGTAGCCACTTACCATCAGGTGGACTGCATGCTCGTCTGCTACTCCTATATTATAAAAAAAAAAACGAAAGTCGTACTATTTATCGATATTGCTTATTACTCATCTACAAGCTATTAGATAAGTCTATGTAGTAAATGAAACTTACCTCTCTAAGAATATCGTCTTCTTGCGACCTAATTTCAGTCATTTTACATTTTATCTCATGTATTTCCGCTACTAGTTTCTTCCTATCGTCCTTCAAACGTTCGTATCTAGTCTTTAGATCATCAACATTATCATCTAACAACGCACTATCAATCGATTCGGCTTCAATATCCATTTTCTTCATATCCTCAGTAATATTTTCTATTATTTTCTCCCTATTTTGTTTCAAATCTTTTTCAAACTCCTCCAACTCGGGAATGTCCGCCATTAATTCTTTTTTAACATCATCGAAACTTTGATTCTTTCTTAAACTCTGTTCGTTCACACTTTCAATTTCGTTTTTAGTTACATCAGAATCATTTTGTTTGTTAGTTTGTTCATTTTTATCATTAATGATCTTAGAGTACCTAAATTCTACATCATTAATGATGTCAGCGTCATCAATCATCGGTATTTCCTCTTCCAAACTCAACTGTTTCTCAATCCCACCGCATTTTTGACTTTCGCTACTATCAGTATTATTTTCATCTATTTTTGTATCGAAATTTGGTTTTTCTGTGTTATCTACAGGCGGTGGGGTCGGGAATACGAAATACTGAGGAGACGGTAGATTTTTGTGTGCGAATGTTGTTTTTATTCGCGTCCTCGGGCTTTGTGTGTTCGGCGATTTCGGTTTTAACCCTATTGCGTTATTTCTGAAGTAAACATTCTCGTACGGACTCCCGACTGGGGAGGCGAGTCTTTCGTTCTGATTCTGAAGTTTCCTTATCATGATAGGACTAGATAGATCGTGTCTGTCTTCGTAGACCGGGATGCCTATTTCATCCATCCTGCCTACGTTTTCGTAGTTGTTATCTCTTATAGCGACCTCTGGTGTGATTTGGTCTATGTGTGTGGGAGACTGTGAAGTGTCGAAGTTTTCGTAGCTAGATAGATTCCTTTGTAGCGACTTACTCATAGGGTTGTTTCGG
This sequence comes from Epargyreus clarus clarus, assembly GCA_014595695.2. Classification (NCBI taxonomy): domain Eukaryota; kingdom Metazoa; phylum Arthropoda; class Insecta; order Lepidoptera; family Hesperiidae; genus Epargyreus; species Epargyreus clarus. The sequence goes on from JACTTY020000019.1 coordinate 1,247,898, forward strand.
TTATGACTAGTATCGAACCTGGGAATGAAACAAAATATATATATTATTTAATATGTAATTAGTTTAAGTATTATAAACACATTTTAATAATTTTGAAGATGATAGATCCCTTTGCGGATCGACTCCGGAGGTACCATCTTCAAACCTATATCTGTCTAATAGCAGCAGTGTTAGGCGCTGCTGTGTTCCGGTTTGAAGGGTGTTGTAAAGAATATATACTTTACCGAGGCGTTCCAGCTTAGTCCTCAGGGGTAGCGGCGCATCTGTGGCCGACCTCAGGTAGGAATATCTAATCCTATCTGGGGTTGATTACAGATGTCCATGGGCGGCAGTAGCCACTTACCATCAGGTGGATTGCATGCTCGTCTGCTACTCTCATATTATAAAAAATACATTTTTGACTACTCGCGACTTTGTTTCCACCATTAAAGTTAATCATAATTAATTTATGTATATTGGTTGCTACTCACTTGTAGTACCCCTCACTGGTCTGAATAAAGTTGGGGTTGTTCATGGCCGCACTGCGCGGTAGAGATCCGTTGGTTATTATTTTGTTGTGGGACCTCTTCTCTGTTGGTGTTATGGGGACACCTGAAATAAATGTTAAATAAAAAAATATATATTTACGATTCGAAAATCAATATGGTTTTGATTATTAATTATCTTATTGGTTTCATTATAAGGTGGTCGGTAGTTTGATGGGTAACCGTTAGTGGCTAAACATGCGCGTTTCCTTGATAAGCGTTATGGGGGCTTGAAATATGTTATCATTAACATTAAGTGTATAAACAATATTGGCGCCCTATCTATCGGTGAAACATATATTGGTGACATACAATAATTTAATTTTTTTTTTTTACGATTAATCATATATTTTTATTTTTGACATTTACACACTTAAATGTTTTAACTAAAATAAATTAAAGTAATATAAAAAAATAATGAAATAATATAACTTTATTTTAAATTAAATATAAAAAGCTACATCTAAATTGCTGTCCCTGGGATGAGTTCCCAGAATGCTGGCAACATTCCCTCGTTGGATAGCGAGGCTAATTCGCTGTCCGAGGTATGTGCCAGCTCTCTGGTCATTCGTTGACTCTATCAACCGTTTGGACAGATGCTTAAAAAATAATCTAGCATTGGAACCCCACGGCCCCAATGTTTCAACACCAAATGGCAGAAATATGTAGTCTTTAATAAGATCTGCATATATACATCTGTATAAACTAAATATATTTTGAAAACTTTAAGTTATATTTATATCTCTTTAATTTCAAAGTAGCAAATCATTATATTTGGATACTAAAAAATTAATTGTAACTTGAACAGATTGTTTTTTTTATTTGTTTAAATATACAACAAATGTCTACAATTTACTCTTAAGTACTATGCAACTTTATATAAATGGGAGGTCAATAAAAATGGTCTAAGTTTTTTCAAGTGAACAGAGTGGACCAATTGGGAATAAAGATAGTAGAAAAGTGGGAAAAATGCTATGTATATAGTTTAAAACGTATTTAAAGGCACGGCATAGTTGTATATACCTGAGGCGATTTGTCTTTCATATTCCGCGCACATGTTGAGTATTTCCTCCAGGCGAGCGGTTTCTGCTTCTTTCTGCTCTTCCTCCTTTATTCTGTCTTGGTATGCCTGTAAACCAAAAAAAAATGTAATACTTAAAATAAAATACTTCTAGTAAAACTTAAACACAATTCAATAAGACGACAGTTGACGAACAAAACAAAACTTGTAAATATATCTATGTAGATCAATTAATAATAATATGTAGATTGGTTAATGGTATACGGCATAGATTAGTAAAGATTACTCACTCCTAACAAGAAAATGTATCCAGTTTAGAGAATTGAAATAGTTGCGTAAAAAAGTTTTGCCACGTCTCCGTGCTAAAATGTCCCTAAAATATTTGAAATAATTATTTATTTAATATGTAAATTACGCAGTATTAGTTATTTATTCGTAAATTTTCTCTAAAAATGTTTTTATTTCTCAAGAAATCAAAAAAAGAACTTACTAATAAGTCGTTTGTGGCTTCATTCAATTTCAAGGCGGCGAAGTATCTTTACTAATCTATGGTTTACGGTAGCCTTATAATGTATGAAAACTTCATCCATATCGTTACTGCAGTTCCCAAGACAAATCGTACGCACAAACAAAAAATCATACATATAAGTAAATAAGTTTAGTAAATGTTAAACACTAACAGTAGTTTTGACTTAGTTAATACATATATATAAAACATGTCTATGTTTTATAAATTTCATACATGTTTATGTATGAACTTTGAACATTTCTACATACATTTCATGACTTTTAATTACCTATTTCACTATAAATAATATACCGAAATTCTAATACGTTCTATATCAAAAACACGTGAAGAAAAACTAACAATGGAATTTGAAACGGCTTAAAATCTCCAGTAATATTTATGTAGGCCGGTGATAATGTCAGATAACGGTGTTTTTAGGAATTTGTCTAATTGATGAGTGTGAATAATATATAGCAGTGATAGCCTTGTGGTTAAGAAACGCGGCCTCTCGATCGAGGGGTCCGAGGTTCAAATCCCAGGCACACCTCTGATTTTTCATGTGCGTATTAGAAATTAATTATCACTTGCTAAACGGTGAAGGAAAACATCCTAAAGAAACCTGCATACCTGAGATATTTTAAAGAAAAAAACTCAAAGGTATATGAAGTCTACCAATACGCACTTGGTCAGCGCGGTGGAATATGGCCTAATCCTTCTCATTCTGAGAGGATACCCGTGCCCAGCAGTGGGACAATAATGGGTTAATGATGATGAGTAATATAGCCGTCTGAATAGTAATTTCTTAATTTGTAGAAATAAAATTGAAGTCTGTTTGTCATATTAAAGTAACAACATTTTACTAATTGCAGAATTTACTAGAAGGTGGTAGAACCCTTTGTGGTTCGACTCCGGCGGCACCACCGCCACACCTATTTCTACCTAATAACAGCAGTGTTAGGCACTGCTGTGTTCCGGTTTGAAGGGTGTGGTAAGGGAGACAGACTTTTCCGAGGCGTTCCAGCTTAGTCCTCAGGGGTAGCGGCGCATCTGTGGCCGACCTCAGGTAGGAATATCTAATCCTATCTGGGTTCATTACAGATGTCCATGGGCGGCAGTAGCCACTTACCATCAGGTGGACTGCATGCTCGTCTGCTACTCTTATATTATAAAAAAAAAAAAAAAAAAAAAAAAAAATTGCATGTGAAAATGCATACGCTGGTTATAACCGAAATCTATGTTTTTTGTCTCTGTCTGTTTGTTTGTTTCTTTGTCTGTCGGTATGTATGTTTGTCAGTCTGCCTGTTTATTTCTCTGTCTGCCTGTCTGTACACCTGCCCATCCGTCCACCTGTCTGTTTGTTTGTTCCACCTAATCTTCGAAACCATTAGACCGATTTTGACGGGATGAGACGGTAATCGTTCGATCGTCGATGATTGGTGTCTATCGAATAAGAACCAATCAATCGATTTCCAACCAAATCAACTGCTGGGCGCCTCAATGCATCGGAATTATAGAAATATTATTATTATTGAGAGTTCCAAATTAGAAATGACATAGAATTGTAGACAGGTATTTAATTTATGATCGTCAATTTTTTATGTACAATAACTTACCATCCCACAAAACAATTTATCAATCTTCTTAATAATATTATTGTATATTTCATTCCTAATATATATCTCATTGATTTGATTATATTTCATATCATTCCCGAACATAATGACGTTACTATTTTGGATAGGCGCGGAAATATTTGACGTATTCTCATTCCTGGCAACACAGGCGTCCGCCATCTTGTTTATTTCCTTTTTCAAATCGTCATACGACCGTACGATTTGTTTTTCGAGTTTTATGATTTTGTTGTCTATGCTGTTCTCGTGGTCTCTGGTCTGTTTGATGTAGTGATTGGTTAGTATCGTGTTTATCGTTTTGTATATCTTAATATCGTTTCGTAGCTTGTGAACGATTTCGAGTTTCTCGTTCACTTCGTTCGCGATTTCGATCATTCGGTCGCTGTGGTCGGTCTGATTGTGTTTTGTGTCGATGGAGCATTTTAGTTCTTTCAACGCCGCCGTGTTCTTCTTCAAGTTCCTCACGAAGAGTTTGAGTAAGCGTTTGTGGGAAGGAAACTTCCTCGTGGTGGTGTGGGTAGTTTTACAAGTCATTTTCACCGTTTTAAGAATCTAATTAAAAAAAAATAAAACACTTTTTGCATTGTCCTTTTTAGATAATAATTTTGACATCTTTGCCATTTCACGACTTTTTCACACATAACCCAGAAATATTCAGTATCGATATAGTATCGATATTTGATATATTCTTTGGATATGATATCAAAATATCTTTTCGCTAATACTTGATCCACTTAACCACTTTTATTTTAAATCTTCAACTTCACACACAATTCTCAAAAACGTTCAGATTTTATCACAAACTCAAGTTACTTGATACATGCACCGATTCCATCAAAACACAACCTTTGACTAAAACCACGGAGAATCGAACTCGACCAAAATCGAAAGGTGTAATCGATATTTTTGGCATTGGCTCGCTGGGTCGCGTGTCTGTTATATGTAGTTACACGCTACATTAGTAGACAATAATGTATAACAGTATTGTTTATTTCGTAAGTCATGACGTTATATTCAACAAGTTCATTGAAAACACTTTTGAAAATTAATTTTGATTGTATTTTGCAAGTTACTTTTGTCTGTTTCTTATGATATTTTTGAGGTGTTTTCTGTATTTATGGATTTTTAAAGATATCTCATTAAACAATGTGTTTTTGAAGAAATATATGTATTTTAAAATATTGTAATGTCGTTATTGGGCATAACTAACACATTTTAAACATTCTCACTGCTGTTTGATACATTTTAATCGATTTAAAAATCTTCATAATTTAAAAATCTTCTTTCACTTTTTTAAATTTCAATATTCAAATTTATAAACACTTCACACTGCACCAAACTCTAAACTTTATCACCAGAACGCACTAACAACACACAGACAACACAATTATCTTGTATATCTATAACAAAATCAATGAAAACTCGTCAAAATCTTCAAAAACAACCCCCATTCACGGTACAGTAGTAAATAGCTCCGCAGTATATATCTGCAGTGTGATTGTCTTATCAACCTGGTATCTTAAGATAAGTGCTATTGTTTCCTTGATTTCGTATTCCGATTATATAACTGAGCTGTCGCAGACGGTTGGGGTTCCGTAGGAAAATTATAGAATAAATTAAGACTACTTTTTAGGGTTCCGTACAAAAAAAGGAATCCTTGACGTCGTGCGTCTGTCTGTTCGTCCGTCTGTCTGTCAAATCCAATTTGTTCCGAAACAACTTGAATAAAAGTTTTTTTATACTATTTCATTTCATGAGTGTTAATTTTTTTTGCACGGAAGCCTAACTCTTTTATAAAAAAAGTAGCCTCAATTACTCCTCATAGCTAACTGCTAGTAAAAGCCCCGTCAAAATAGTCTAGCTCTTTCAAATATTGGAACAAACAGACAGACAGACAAAACTTTTAATATATTTTTTTTTGTTACAAATACCTTATTTACGAGTAATTTTACACTCAATAAGTGTAAAGCTGTTACTTTGATTTTACAATATGACATTTTTTTAATTTGTTTAAAATATTTTCGTGACAAATAATAATTTCTTTTTTATAACCAACAGGTTAAGTTAATAAGAAATTTTAGCAAAGAAGTTATGTGGTCACATGATCAACTAGCTTTATATTGCCAGCATAGATGGCGTTGCTACCAATTATTTTTTAGATTTAATTTTACCCGTCTTTCTTATAAACATACTAGTAATGCTAGTAGCACTAGGGATACATTTTCAGAATTATTTGTTTTTTTTTTAAGTGAAAACTTCTTTAGCGGCGTTGTGCACTTATTGTGATGAGTAAAACACGTAAACTCGCGTCAGGATCACGTGTCCTGATTAAAAATTCGTAAGACAGCAAAGCAAACTGCAAAAGTCATGATGTCATCCGATGTCAGCATAGAACAAATAAATCAATGGGTGTCAGATTCATTTTTTATTTATTATATTTTATTATTCAGGTTAGGTTTCGAAAGTTCACTTCTGCCGGCACTTCCGGAGTGCCACTCGTTGATTTTTTGTAGAAAGAAGTAAAACTTCTTACGCGTAATAAGTACATAAACGTTATTATTTCTTAATACAACAGTGAAGGTTACCTTCATAGTATCTAATATGACTTATATTTGCTGAATGATAAGAAGATTTATTACTCATCTCCTTATATACGCAGAACTATTTCTTTGTCAACTGATAACACGACTGTTTAAAATATAATAAAAATAATAGCGGTATTTCTTTATCGCTTCTCGTGTCATTGTCTTCAGTATACGATACCGTTTACAAAAACAGTATTTTATTATCATTATATTATATTAGTGGACTATGAAAGAAATCAGCTACGTTTTAAACTAAAAAAATGTGTGTATGTACTTACGTAAGAAGTAATACTTCTTTGGCGTATTTAAAAAATATATAAAAAAGAGAGCATGTATTAACTTGTACACGTGTAAGATTTAAATTATTTCAAAACAAAAACATATTACAAAACGTCTGAAAAATATTTAAAGTAGAAAATCATGAAATAGCCAACTTTATGATGTCGATTTTAGATGTCGGTGTTTTAAGAATTCACTTTAATCATTTTTCTCAAACGTCCCAAAAGAAGTGTATCTTCGAAAACGCTGTTAAATCTGTTTAACTGTCAATAATCATGCCTACAAATATATACTAATATTATAAAGAGGAAAACTTCGTTTGTTTGTTTGGTTGTAATGTAATGAATAGGCTCAAAAACTACTGGACCGATTTTAAAAATTCTTTCACCATTAGAAAGCTACATTATCTACGAGTAACATAGGCTATATTTTATATGAAATATATTTGATAAATAAATTTTGAGGCGGTACAAAGTTTGCCGGGTCAGCTAGTACATACATATGATAAAAAACGCCACAGCCCCACACTAGGATTCCCTGTATCGTGGGTGCCATGGACACACCCAGAGACAAATACACAAACACCCAGACCCAGAAACAGAAACCTAAATTCATCATTTAGATATGTCTGGCCGGGGATCGAACCCGGGACCCTCTGCGCGTCAGACCGGTATGGTGACCGCTCCGCCACGCGGTTCGTCATATAAGACTTGTAAGGCCGATACTTTCAACGAAATTTTAAAATAAGACTAATTTAAAATACATACCTTCATTCGCTTGCTCTCCGCTTCGAAACTCCTATCATAATGACAGTTGGCGTAAACAGGCGAATATTGTGGATTCCGATCATACGCCGGTGAGGGCAGACATATCGGCTTCGAAAAGTTTCTATCACAGATTCTTCCATAATCACCCTTACAATCTATATTAGGATCTTCATTACGATCGATATTATTCTTGCTAATCTCCAAATTGTTTTTACATTCGTTTTTATCCTCTTGTCTGCGATCAACATTGATCTTCCCATAAATGTTGTTATCCGGTCGACTCTGTTGATCGTTGTTCACTTTCTTTAACTTATAGTCGTGTCGTGTGTCGTCGAAGTTGCGAACTATGTCGTCGATCTTCGTCTTGTTTCGTATCGCTACGTTCGCGTACGAACAGTTCTTCGACTCGATCATGTTGTTCTCGTTCAACACTATCATCTTTTGCTCCTGCTTCACTTTGTTCATGTAATTCGGGATATTTCGACCGCCTAGGACATCTTTCGCTGGCGTGTTGACTGTTAGTGAGTTAGAACTGAAGACTTTTGGAGAGATTTCCATTTCGTTTGTTGTATAGAACTGTGATCTGCCTACACACTTCTGTTGTTTCGCGTAATACTCAAATTTTGAAACTTTAGCCATTATGCTGCCCATTTTTGGTTTTATCTCTTGATCGGAGTTTGAGTCTGACTGGTCTAGATCCTTGTAAGGTTTCTTGGGAACGGCTGGGGGTTTCTTCCTGGACATTTCCTTGAGCGTCATGTCTAATTCTTGGTCTAGTTGAGTTAGAGCGTTCTCTTTGTATATCTTCTGTATGTTGGTGTTTTGGTAACATTGGTTGTTTTGCTCTGAGTGGTTGTTGACGTAACCTGAAATTGAAATTATGTCCATTAATTTCATTTATAATACATGCATTACAACGGACATCTAACTTCTGAACTTATGTAGTATGCCAAAATAGTGAACACCATTTCGAAAAATGGAGTTCACCAATCATAAAAATGTGAATCAGTGATGAATGTTTTAAATAATATCCTTTTGAAATATTTCTTTTTTAAAACAAGACCCATACAGCAACGTTTGATGCCCTTTAAGACATACATGACATTTTACTATATAGGATCGTGAGTAAGAGCCCTGCTTCTTACTCCCAAATACGATCAATACACTGAAATCAATTTACAATGGGAATACGGTAAATTATAAAAAAAAAACCCCAGAACATTTAATATAACATACACATTTCATTCATTCTTTTAATTAAAAGAAATCATTCATACATTCATTTAATTCTTCATTAATTTATGAATTCATTTATGAATTCTACCCAAGTCATAATTACACATTTTCTTCATTTTTCATTGTTTATACCCTATAGTCTGGTATTAAATCATCAAATACATTTCCTTACCAGGCGACACGCATTGCTCGTTCGGTTGGAACTGTATCGGCGCCATGGACACGTGTCCCGAGGGTAGCACCGACTTCATCAGCTTCGCCTCTTCCGGGTGGTTGAAGCGTAAGTAGTTCGAGCGGCCGATGGTGAGCATGCTACCTGGAATCGAAAAGAATTTTGATTATTTCTTACGATTTTCTTTTAAAGATTCTTAATCTGCAACTATTGCGCACAGGAGGGTAGGTGATTCCTCATGTAACAGCTTAGTTTTTTTGATTCATCAGTCCGCCTTTTATTTTAAAAAGGACATAATTAAGGTATGCTTGTCAAAGATCAATAGGTTCAGTTCATTATTTTTTTTACTTCATTTGTTACCCTGGGGTTATATCATCCGCGAATTGTTAAAAGTTTTGAAAACTTGAATAAATCTGCTTGTATAAAGCTGATTCTCAGCAACGGTAAGTCTACCTCGAGTCAATCTAACGAAAACAAGGGTAAGAAATAGTCCGTTCACAGAGTTTGGATGTATCTGATAATTTTTTTCCACGGAATTTTTGATCTACCCAATTTCAATTTATCGAGCTGATGGCTGAAAGACTTCCATCTACGAGAACTGACACCACCGAATTTTAAGAGCACTACTAACTCTGTGATAATCTAGTGGGCTTGTCAGTTGGTAGCCCATCGAGCAACGTGGAATCACTCAGAGGTTTTAGCGTGAATATCCTGATTGCCCTCCTCACTACTTTCTCCTCCCACACCATGTAACGTACACTCACCCTGCGACAACCTAGTGGGCTTGTCAGTGGGCAGTCCGTCGAGCAGCGTGGAGCCGCTGAGCGGGTACAGCGTGACGACGCCGTGCGAGTTCTCCACGCGGCAGTGCACGCTCGCCACGCCCGTGCCCACCACGTAGATGTCGCATTACTATCCTACCTTATATCTTGAAATATCCTCTCACCCGTAGAATACCGTACCTTTCTCCTTTATGCATATATAAAAGAGATTCTATATTTCACCATGTCATACCATGACCGTACTCGGAGCGTGGCAGACGCCCGTGCCCACCACGTAGATGTTGCATTACTATCCTGCTTTAGGCTTTGAAATATCTACTCATCGTACAATATCATCTTTTTCCCCTTTTACACTATAAAAGTGACTCCATACTACACCGTGTCATACTTTGACCGTGCTCGGAGCGTATCAGATATTTTTTCCTGAAAAGTATTAAAAATGCTGGTCTGTGACGAACTCGTCTCGTGGGCATAATTTCATAGTTTTTACCATTTTTTGTCTGACACGTTCATGTCACTGTCATGGTACGATACGAAACTCGACCTTGTCTAAGCGTTTTTCACATTTTTTGTCTGACACATTCCTAGCACGGTCATAGTACGGCACGGTGCCGAAGTGTACACTCACCCTGCGACAGCCTAGTGGGCTTGTCAGTGGGCAGTCCGTCGAGCAGCGTGGAGCCGCTGAGCGGGTACAGCGTGACCACGCCGTGCGAGTTCTCCACGCGGCAGTGCACGCTCGCCACGCCCGTGCCCACCACGTAGATGTCGCATGTCGGGTCCGAGCCTATTGTTACGCGGCCTGGAATGGTCACAACGTAATTAATTAGTATATGTTTTTTATAAAATATAGTAGCGATCACAATGTAAATATTAGTATATTTAAAAAAAAACAAGTAGCAAACGAGCATGAAGGTCAACTGATGGTAACTGGTCAATGTCGCATGGACAATGGATCTGTAAACAATTTCTGTTGTTACCGAGGCCTATGGACAACTGTGACCAATTTCAAATAGAAAAGGAATGGGGTTTAACTTGAAGTCGATCACAGGTGCATTGACAATCCTGAGGACTAAAATGATCGCCTCATATGTATGTTAGTTAACAGTCTCCCACCGAACCCTCATATGAAATCAGCCACATCCAAACGTATTCACAGTGAAGCAAAAACTGTTTCACGCTAGAAATAAGTGTGGCGGTGGTACCTCCCGAGCCGAACCATACAAAGGACGAAGTTGGAACGTTTTTGATAAATATGTATCCTTGTCACCCTCAAAACTAGAACACAACAGCGTTTTACTACTAATATATAAAGAAGGAGTAGAACAAAAGCTTCTTACACATTCTAAAAAACAACTGACCTTGTTTGATGGGATGTAGTGTGACCGCGGTGCTCAGCCTGCCGGTGCCGAGGCTCACCAGGTGCGGGGTGTTGGTAGCCACCCTGGAAACAATGAGAATATTACGTTAACTATTGAAACATAGGAAATAATAAAGTTGTATTTATTGTCATGTTTAAACTAGAAAAGTATGCATTATGGCAATTGAAATGGTTATCCATTTTAAAACTTTTCTTGTTATAATTGTTATTTTTTTTATTTTTATAGAAGTATAGCATTTTTAGTTTTATAGAAGTAGTAATTAGGATGCAGTAGGTACTCCTGATGGACTGGCGAAGCGTGGGATAGCGTGGTCGCGTTCTGCGACCGCGTTATGCTCGCTAAAGAGGACGCCGAACGGGCCAGAGAGCGCGCCGATCCCGCGCGGAGAAGAAGACGCCGAAGGCGCAGATAGCGCTCCCCGGCGCGGTGTCCCTGTAGTTCCGGGACTAGAATAGGGCTACGGTATCCCCTGCCTGTCGTAAGAGGCGACTAAAAGGGGGCTTCCGGGGTTGCCGGCGGCAAGAGTGGGAGCTCAAACCGTCCGTAGAGCAACCCCGAGAAGGACGGCGGCATGTGTGGTCGCATGCCGTCGTAAACACTAGATGTAAGGGAGGAGCGTAAAGTGCTCCCCCCAGGGCAGAGCCCGACCGGGGTATCGCGCTTGGAGGACTCCGGTTGTGTTCCATTGGAGATCCCGGAGTTCTCCACCAAGCGCTGAGGACGCCACCGGGGGGTTTTAGTGCGGTAAAAATCCCACATAACCCGGCGTCGCTCCCACGTCGTCGGGTACCTTTTGAAGGTTTCCCCTTCGAAAACAAAAAAAAAAAAAAAAGGTACTCCTGATGGAAAATGGTTAGTGTCACCCATGGGCATCTGTTGTCATCCCCGGATAAGATTAGATTCCTAAGTTTAGTCACGGATACGTTGTAACCGCTGAGGACGCCTCCTTATCACCATAAACTAATGACAAAAGGGAGATACACTTCCGAGGCATTTCAGCTCAGTCCTCGCGGGTAGCCGCGCATCTGTGACCGACCTTAGGTAGGAATGTAACCTCATCTGGAGTTGATTACAGATGTCCATGGTCAGTAGTATTAACCATTAACCAAGTAGCCATTAACCAACAGGTGTAATGAATGCTCATCTGCAGTAGCGGTGTAAGAGTTAAATTTTATATGGGCAAAATACATTTTGCGAGGCCCTCCGCCACATTACAATGTAAACATTGGCGGACTAAGGTCGCCAGAGGCCCGGAGCGGAAAGTGAAACGAAGGCCCTAAGTCTAAAAAAGTTGATTTGATTTACAAAATTACAAATATCACATAGATTTCAGTTTTGGGTTCATTCCGGTGACCATTTTTTTCGTTCACCGCTAGAGGCGCGAGGCCCCCTGGATCACAAGGCCGGGGGCGGTGGCCCACGTCGCCCACTGCCGGTAGCAGATGAGCAGAGGCGGCGTAAGGCCTCTGCTCATCTGCCATTCCTATATTGGTAAAACAAAAAAACCTGAGGTCGACCACAGCTACTTTGCCCAAAGGCTAAATTGGAGCGCCTCTAACTATACCCATTACCATCAGACCATAAACCTGAGACATGGAGCTAATTACAAACGATAATTAATGACCACCACGGCGTCCCACCGCGTACAGTTGCGGTGGCGTGGCGTGACGTCACGTGCGCAGGAAGCGACATTCTATTTCGAGTGGCGCCGCGTTGCCCTTTTCGTGGTATGGTGCATATGCATCGCATATGCTAATATTGTAATGGCGAACATTTCACTTATTGTATAATATATTGTATTATTAAAGAATCCTCTGTGATATGACTCCGGCGGAACCAACAGCACACCTATTTCTGCCTCATAACAGCGGTGTTAGGCGCTGCTGTGTTCTAGTTTGAAGGGTAAACGATACATATTTGAAGGTGGTAGAACCCTTTGTGGTCGAAGGTAATAAAACCCTTTATGATTCGACTCCGGCGGCACTACCGCTACACCTATTTCTGCCTATTTACATTGTTAAGCGCTGCTATGTTCTGGATTGAAGTGTGTGGTAAGACATCCTTTTCTCAGGCGTTCCAGCTTAGTCCTCAGGGGTAGCGGCGCATCTGTGGCCGACCTCAAGTAGAAATATAGTCTCACTTGTGATTACAGATATACATTAGCGGCAGTAGCCACTTACCATAATCATTTCTAATACATGCTAAATTCATGAGAAGTACTCACAAATTTATTTTCAATCTCTACGATACGATTTAAGAAGTCACTATAAAACACATCTACATACAAACAAACACACAAATCAGTTCAACCGACCGCACCTAATTACACTGCATTAGAGTTTCCGTTTATTCGACCCAATTACTGTGTGCTTCCGTGTTTCAACACTGAACAATTGTCTGCAGGTGGACATTGGTCAACAATACTGTTATTGGGAACAATCAACTATGTCCGTACATCGATACACCATTACTGACATAAACTTTTTCAAAAAATACACTTTATAAATTTTATTGTAGAAAAATGCTCTTGTACGATTGACGAATTTTTGAATAATAAGAATGCTGATAAATAATTAATATACATATTGATTTTAAAGGAGTGAGTCCGTTAATGTTTAATTTTAATATAAATATTGGTTCTAATTTTCTATTATAATATTGTATGCCCATGAGGCCGGAATACTGTGGATATTGCCCAAAGTACACCTATGTTTTAAACCTGTGTTCCGCAATAAAGTTATTTAAATTGATCTATATATACTCGTATCAAAAAGGAATGTTTGTATGCCCTTTATAGCATCGTAAACTATGAGTTTGATCATGTGATGATCTTTAACAAAGTTGTTGTGCATGAGCTTGCGAAGCTTTCTGAGTTGGTACGTCCAATTTTAAGCAGTGATAGCCTAGTGGTTAAGAAACTCGGCCTCTCGATCGAGGGGTCCGAGGTTCAAATCCCAGGCTCGCACCTCTAATTTTCAAATTTATGTGCGTATTAGAAATTAATTATCACTTGCTTAAACGATGAAGGAAAACATCGTGAGGAAACCTGCATACCTGAGAGAATTATAAAAAAAAATCTTAAAGGTATGTGAAGTTTACCAATACGCACTTGGCCAGCGCGCTGGACTATGGCCTAATCCTTCTCATTCTGAGAGGAGACCCGTGCCCAGCAGTGGGATAATAATGGGTTGATGATGATGATGATGATGACGTCCAATTTTAAACAGATGGCGCTACCGTTATTGCAATGATGGTACAAATTTTCAGTTATATATGTACGTCATGTTATTTTTTTAACACCCGGACGAAACCGCGGGCACTACTCGTAAAACATAAAATGAGTGTTTGTACGTCATGGAATATTAAGGTGGTAGAACCCTTTGTAATTCGAATGCGGAGGCACCACCGCCACACGTATTTCTACCTAATAACAGCAGTCATAGTTGAATGCTGCTATGTCCCGCTTTGAAAGATATGGTAATGGAGACATACTTATCCGAGGCGTTCCAACTTAGTCCTCAGGGATAGCAACCCATCCGTGGCCGATATTAGTAAGGAATCTGATCGACCTCATATAGGATTCAAATCTTACCTGGGGCTAATTACAGATGTCCGTAGGCGTCAATACCTAATGATCATCAGATGGATTGCATGCCCGTTTGTTGCCTCAAGTTCATAAAAGAAATACGGGTTCCATAAAGATTTATTTTTATGTCTAAAGTTTTATCATTATTTATATTGTTGATGTAGAAATATAAAGGGGATATCTATAACCGAACCTTGCTGAGCTTCTAACGAAATTTTATACCAAAAATAAAAACATAACTACCAATGAAAGGGATGAATAAATTATACAAATAATATCCATAAATCGTAGTCTCGTATAATGTTGTGAAAATTATTTTTATCCTTTCACGGAATTACCTAATTCTACTAAAAAGTGGACATGACTTAAAATATTGGAAGAATATTTATAATTTTAGGCGAATATTTAACATAGCGAATATTAGGTAGGTATATGGACATATCTATGCCAATTTTGGTGGGCGAAATTTAGCAAAAATAGGTGCAAAAATGGATCGATTAATATTTTTGAAAAACAAATATTCTTATATCTAAAAACTGAGTAAGATGGATTCCTACAGATAACAAATAAGTGTAATAAACCTGGAAAGCTATTTTTGAAAAGTAATACACAAATTCAATCTAATTTTGAGGATTTATTTGTAAGGGATTAAACATTTGTATTGAATTAAGAGAAAATATTTTTTACTTTTATTCTGTTTTAAAAATGTACATATTTAAATCCATCGCATTCTCGTTATTGTGCTATTGCTGTTGTCTATTGTTGTCATCATAGTTTCGTACTCAACGACATTTATTCAATCATATTTCAATCACAATCGAATCAAATATTCCAATCCGATTTTACAATCAACCACTCAGTTAACACTTTCATGATTCGTTAGTAGAATAGGCCTCTTATAGGCCATTCGCTCCACGAATGTGTGATATAAAAATAAAAATAAAACACAGACATAACACCCATGTGTCGTATAGAAGCGACACAGCTGCGTATATTCCCGTCGTTGCATCGTCGCGATGCAGTTTTATTTATGTATTTTATTAACGCGTGAAATTCTCCGTATCGGGACACTTGGTTTTTTTATTTTTTTTATAATATAGGAGTAGCAGACGAGCATGCAGTCCACCTAATGGTAAGTGGCTCCTGCCGCCCATGGACATCTGTAATCAACCCAGGTAGGATAGATATTCCTACCGAGGTCGGCCACAGATGCGCCGCTACCCCTGAGGACTAAGCTGGAACGCCTCGGAAAAGTATGTCTCCTTTACCACACACGTTCAAAACGGAACACAGCAGCGCGTAACACTGCTTATTAGGCAGAAAAAGGTTTGGCGATGGTGCCACCAGAGTCGAACCACAAAGGGTTCTACCACCTTCAAAAGTGAATAGTATAACTAAAATAACTAACGTACTCAATGAACTTTAAGCAGTGATAGCCTAGTGGTTAAGAAACTCAGCCTTTCGATCGGGTCCGAGGTTCAAATCCCAGGCACGCACCTCTGATTTTTCAAAATTATGTGTGTATTAGAAATTAATTATCACTAAAACGGTGACGGAAAACATCGTGAGGAAACCTGAATACCTGAGAGATTTATAAAAAAAATATCTCAAAGGCATGTGAAGCCTACCAATTCGCACTTGGCCAGCGCGGTGGACTATGGCCTAATCCTTCTCATTCTGAGAGGAGACCCGTGCCCAGCAGTGGGACAGTAGTGGGTTGATGATGATAATTAATTTTAAAGAATTAATTTTAATACTTGTTTTAACTTATACAAATATCTATATATTGAAAATGCATTTAGTTATCTGGCTAGTACAATATAATAAAAACATAACCCCAAAAATCACGACATCTCGAATCACCCAATACCACCGCCACCCACATGTGCAGTGGAGCCGCTAGCGTGTCCGTAACCCAGCCGCGTCGGGTTACCTAGGCACCGCGTTGTGTTACCGGACAAGCGTGAGTCGGCGAGCGATATGTTCCGTACGTCGAGTTTTTTAAAGTTTTTTTTTCACCCAACAGTGGAAGATAAATTTTTTCGTGCCTATGTTTCGTGATTTGTATGTATGAATGTATGTATGATTGTATGTATGTCTCAGTCTAATGACTAAATTTAACTACTTGTAGCAAGTGCATAATATGTGCAATGCAATATGTATTGGGACAGTGCACAGATAAACTTTCAGCTTTTATAAAATGACAAATGTCTGACTGTCGTTTGTCAATCTGTCTGTTGTTGGCTGTTTGACAATTTCGTGGAGTTTGATTATCTGGCCACGATTAAACTTTAAGCCTCACGTTAAAGCATACGCATGTTGTGTTCATACGTAACTAAAATTACAAAAAGACTTACTTTAAGATTTAGATATGTAAGAACTGCTGTATTTTGTAATTTTGTGTATGATCCTCAAATATCTAAATAAATAAATAAATAAAGCATTTTATTTATAAAAAACATAACATCACAAATAATATTAAATTGCAATATTTTTGAAGACCCATACTGCAATAACTTTTCTTACGTAACCAAGCAGAGACATACAAATAGTACAAGGTTTCGCAAATGCCCCACGGAACCCCAATAAAGCGTAGAACATAACACCTAGCAGGTATTGCCTACTCGAATTACTATTACGGTACAACCGATGATATAATGATACAGCGCGGTTGAAACGATTACTTCGCACTTACGCGTTTCAAACGTGTTAGAGCACATCCACACTACCGATAAAAAAACCGCTGCGATTCACACAACGTTTAAATACTATTACACAAGATGCGCTGCTACCCCTGAGGACTAAATTAAAATGCGTCGAAAAGAGTCTCCCTTACCACACCCTTCAAACCAGAACACAACAGCGTTTAACACTGTTCTTGGTCAGAAAAGGTTTGGCAGTGGTGCCCCCGGATTCGAACCACTGAGAGTTCTACCACCTTTTTTATAATATAGAAGTAGCAGACGAGCATGCAGTCCACGGTGGACTTACCATAAGGTGGACTGTCCACCTGATGGTAAGTGGCTACTACCGCCTATGGACATTTGTAATCAACCCCAGATAGGATTAGATACATCTACCTAAAGTCGGCCACAGATGCGCCGCCACCCCTAACACTGTTTGTCCACTGCACCGTCACCGAGCCGATACCGATATTTAATCACGGCGCCGAAGTAGCGTACACATACATTTACTATGGGATGACGGTGCTCGGGTGACGGACGTTCGGTGGACAAGCTGCTATAGCAAATTTATGTACGCTACTTCGGCGCCGTCATTAATTATCGGTATCGGCTCGGTATCGTGGTTGGTGGACAAACAGCGTAAGGACTAAGCTGGAACGACTCGGAACAATGTCTACCTTACCACACTCTTCAAACCACAACACAACAGCGTCTAAAATTGCTGTTATGAGTCAGTAATAGGTGTGGCGGTAGTGTCGCCGGAGTCGAACCACTGAGAGTTCTACCACCTTTAAGTTATTATCTAGTACAATAAAACTATTCACATGCATAACATGTAAGGCCCCACATCAGACATGAAGTCACCATAATGATGTCTAGGTAAAGGAATTTGTACTTTTGAGGCACGTCACGATTCTGTATATTTAGCTGCATACCAAATTTAATATTGTATTCATACTTGGAGCATATATTGTTATGCCCGTTACATAGGAATATCTACTTAATAAAACTAACAATTAATACCTACAATGTTTGACGCTCAGCGCCGCATTAGAAGGATAGTAATAGGCGCTAAAGGTGGTAAAACCCTCTGTGGTTCGACTTCGGCGGCACCACCGCCACACCTAGTTCTGTCTCATAACAGCAGTGTTAAACGCTGCTGTGTTCTGGTTTGAAGGGAGTGGTAAGGGAGACATACTTTTCCGAGGCATTCCAGCTTTTTCCTCAGGAGCAATGTAACTTCTTTTTTTAGGGTTCCGTACCCACAGGGTAAAAATGGAACCATATTACTAAGACTTCGTTGACAAATTGTCTGTTATGTTATCAATGGTAAAATATACATTTTTCTTCTATCCGTTGACGTCAATGAGTATTGTTTTAATTTCGTACAAAATCTGCTTAAAATTATTTAATCACAATAAACCTTACATAAACAGCAAGGGCGCCGAGATAGAAGCCGGAGTAACATCGTAACATCATTACAATTTGCCAAGACGCGTAAACTCATTATCTTTGCACAAAAACTCTCGTAAAATACAACACAGGGAGGTACTCGTATTAGAACATTTTTGTCACGCCGCCAATTATGTATTCACTAAATTGTTCCAAGTTCAAGGCCGGGCGAGGCAAGGTGGCATCATTATTATACGCATGTTTACGATCATTTCATTGATAAAAACTTGTTAAATGGAATAGATGGTATTTTGGTAGTCAGTAGTGGGTTTTGCCGCGAATTCTTACTCATATAAAACTACGTAGTTTGAAGGTGGTAGAACCCTCTGTGGTTCGACCCCGGCGGCACCACCGCCACACCTATATAGTTTCTAACTAATAACAGCAGTGTTAAGCGCTGTTGGGTTCTGGTTGAAGGGTGTGGTACGGGAGATGCGCTGCTGTGTTCTGGTTTTTATAGTTTGGTAAGGGAGACATATTTGTCCGAGGCGTTCCAGCTTAGTCCTCAGGGGTAGCGGCGCATCTGTAGCTGTCCTCAGGTAGGAATCTAATCCTATCTGGGGTTGATTACAGATGTCCATGAGCGACAGTAGCTATTTACCATCATATGCTCATTTGCTACTAATATTTTAGGAAGGTGTTAAAAATCTAATTATTTTTTTAAAGACTTTTTAAACTAACAAACACTTTGATATAAGTATTTTAACGAACATGAGGTTCTTATCATACTTATATCAAAATCGGCGATTTTAGATAAAAAATAATAATAAACAAGACTCATTTTTGCAACAATTTTGTGCCACAAACAATCACAAGAACATATTTCTTTAATTTTTAACCGACTTCCCAAAGAAAGAGAAGGTTATCTATTCGTCGCGTATATTTTTTTAAATATACAAAATCTTACGTGGTTTGATCCACTGCATCCAAATTTCACAATTTAAAAAATCACCACTTTCTCAATTAAATTCCTAGACGCTTGGTCTAGGAATTTAATTTTAAAAACATCACTAAAATTCACGCTGACACGCCAACATCAAAACAATTTTACATATAAGATTTATCCTGGCACAGGCATTATATTTACTTAAAAGGAAGCTTCAACACCAATTCACAAGTATGTACACAATTTGTTAAAGCAATAAAGTATTTTGATTTTCATTTTTATTTTGAAGAAGGATATTTTTTTTATCTCAAAATCACTTTAGTACTCTAGACATGTTACCGGTGACATGGTAGATGCAAAACTATCTATTAACATAAACATTGTCTATGGTAATACGTTCTGCATCCTCACGTATAAATAAAATCGAATTGTTTGTCTATGATTTCAAATCGGTCTGGCATTTTTTATCTCATTATTATGGCTGTTTGCACGACACCAAAATATTTATTTTAATTTTAGAAAATTTTATCTGACTGTCTGACTGTCTGTATGTATGTACCGGTTTATGTTGAAAACAGCTGGATATATTTGAAGATTGGTTACTTTTTATAAAGAGTCGTGGGCAACACATTACTGTCCCACTGCTGGGCACGGGTGTCCTCTCAGAATAAGAAGGATTAGGCTATAGCCCACCGCACTAGCCAAGTATAATTTAATAGACTTTACACACCTGTTAGAACTTTCATTTAAAATTCCCAGACGTGTCTTTGCCTATGTTTACTTTCAACAGTTAATAATATTTTTTTAATATAAGAATTAAGTCTGTTCTTACTAACAAATATTTTATATACTACTACTACTAACGAATTGAAAAGATTTTATTTATATACATTGATATTAATAAACGCAAACAACACCGCGTATTAAGCTAGTATAACCACAGAACAGTACAGTCAACGGATGTTTACGAACGGGTCGCAAGGACAAAGCGTATCTTATGGAGAGATTAGATAACCACATACATTTACATGTTTGAGATTTGACTCACAATGTGTTACGTCTTACAAAGTTAAGACAGACAATGTCTACCCATTAATGTCCCACTGCTGGGCACGGGTCTCCTCTCAGAGTGAGAAGGATTAGGTCATAGTCCACCGCGCTGGCGAAGTGCGGATTCGTAGACTTCACATACATTTGAAACCTTTCTTTTTAATATTTCTCAGGAATGCATGTATCCTCACGTTGTTTTCCTTTACGCAAGTGACAATTAATTTCTAATATGTAAAAGTACACATAACTTTGAAAATTAGAGGATTTGAACCTCGGACCCCTCTATCAAGAGGCACAGTTTCTTAACTAGGCAGTCACTACTTATCTGTATAAACCATGGAACGTTTAATACATCGTCCTCGATCATCATTTCTCGCGTATATTCGCATCTGGCGTTCATAAGAAACGAGGTGCTAATGATTTCATTACAAACAAATTCATTTGTAAATATTTTTGTTGAAAGTACATTTTAACGAAGTATTATACAAAATATTTGTAAAGCAACAATATGTTTGCCGATTTAGTTTAACGTTCGACAATAAGTTGCAGTTAGTTAGAAATGTTTAAATATTTAAGTTTTATTACACTACAATAATTATAGAAAATTATTATTGATAATAAATAAAAAATATATATATTTATTTTTATTTTGTACTTATGAAAAAGGACAATATACATTAATCTCTATTTTAGGTATTCGTTTATAAATTTACTTTCCGTGCAAATTTCTGTCTATGTTATGTTTTGTTTTGTTGTTTTATAACCATGAATAAACAACATTTCTATTAAAAAATTAATATTTATGTTTTATTTGATAAGAATAGGACAAAAGCCGACAAACACCCAACAACCTTACAGTTCTTACCGATTGAGTCATCGCCAACGATGACGATTTGAGATCGATTATTTTAATCTAAGAATCTAAGATTAATCTAAGAATCGTTGATTTTAATCGATCTCCAGTAATGCACCGATGCAGTGAATTGATATTTCATCCTATAAATACGAAATTCGATTTTTTCCAAGTTGATTAAATATTAATAAATGTGATAGTCATTTTTTGCTGACTGTCCGTCAGGTCTGTACGTAACACATCAAAGGTCGATTTTCGGAGAATCGACTCCTTAGCCCTCGATTTTTTTGTGAATCGATTTATCACACTTCGATTCGAATCGATCGAAAGAATCGGCATCCCTAGTCACCGCACAAATAAATAGTGAATCAAAATTTTCGCTCCGGTGACCGTAAGCATTATTACTATAATATTACATTACGAAACGCTTTCTCTGCAACCGATTCAGAAATGTAAATTAGTGTGAAAACAATGTCAACAGTAAAAGTAAAGTTTGCACCGATCGCCGGTAATTTTCCCCGAGTTTTTTTCATGAGATATTTGAACCGTATCTAATCTATGAGACGCAGACGAAGAAAGAACATAGAGTCATAAAATCTCTTCAACATAAATAAAGGCTAAGTCTGTCTGTACTTATTTGTAAAAATATTTCTGGAGTATGACTCCATTTATATCTAAAATCATAGATAGATAAATATATAAATAATTGATAGATAGATATCTAGAGATAGATGTGTGTTATGGAGTTTCTTTCGCCGCTTCTTCTCCATAGCGAAACAACGTCCGAAGCGGTGGTAGACTTTCTATGTGTATACATTTTGAATAAATGAGATTTGAATTTGAATTTGAGATCTCAGTCACAAGCTTACATAGGATGTATTGAACTGATGTAACACCAGAATAGAGAAACAAATATATTTGTTGTCTATTTTATTCTTGATCTACGTCGAGCAGATTGATAATAGCGTATCTATAGTAGCGTATATATCAATCTTTCGAGAAAACACAGCTGTTTGCGATTTCACTTGTAGAATACTTATCTGTACTTTTATCTTTTACTAGGTCACATAGATGTTGTCCCTGTAAGCTCGGGAGCAGGATAGGGCCTTCGGTAAGCTTGTCGTAAAAGGTGACTAAGGCCAAAAGGCTTCCAGGATCTCAGGCAACAAGAATGAGAGCTCGAACCGCCCAGCCAACGCTGTAAAGTCGTAGGCACCCGAAAGAAGGTATGGGATGCGCGTGAGCTCTCCCGGGCGGAGCCCGACAGGATCACACGCTCAGAACACTCCGGTTGCTTTCCGATAGGGATCCTGGATCTACCCGTGACGATGGCTTCCAAGGGGTTTTAGTGGGTAAAAATCTCACGTAGCCCGGAGAAGCCCCCAATGCACCAGGAGCCTTTTGAATTTCACTTATATGCAAGTTTGAATATGAAAATCAAAAGGAGAAATTTGCACCTTTGGCGTTAGTTTAATAATTTCATATATGCTTAAATGATGAGAACACGTTTATTCGAGGGGTAATTACTATTTACTCTCATCTGATAACATTGATAGCAATATCAGGTGAGTAATGGAACTCTTCAGAGGTATTAAAGTCTTAAACACTAGGTTTGTTTAATTATCATTTCATAATTAATCAGTCCACAAATTCAAATCTCATTTATTCAAAATAATTTAGCATAGAACTCTTTTTGAACGTCAACAAACCACCAGCTCTTCGGAAGGTGTTTCACTATGGAGAAGAAACGGCAAAAGAAACTACATATGTGTGCAAATTAGCATCTTTAAAAAGAAATTATTACAATATAAATCTTATATATAAAATTCTCGTGTCACAATGTTAGTAACCGTACTCCTCTGAAACGGCTTTACTGATTTTCGCCAAATTTCATATGCATATTCAGTAGGTCTGAGAATCCGCTACTATTTTTCAAACTCCTAAGTGATAAGGGTTATTCACCCTTAACATGTTTTTATTTATATGGCAAGACAATGTGTGCCGGGTCAGCTAGTATTATACAATTTCATTTCTATGAGTATTTACAGTTTCTCATTCTCATTTCGATTCTACTATCGAAATGAAAATCGTACCTACATAGCACTAAAATCGTAAAATTATATTCCTATTCAAATGTTCAAAACTCCTTAGATCACGTTACGAGATGCAGATCCTTTGTGTCGGGTCAGTCGTTGAACCTGACATGCTAAACAGGTCGCAAACTCGCCAACGAGACCTATATTTGAACCTAGTTCCCGGTATAAAGGAGTAATGCGGGCGTGAATCAGCTGACGAAATTACTCAGTTGTTTATCCACTTCTGTCCTTCTTAACTTCGTAACTTCTTAACCATTAGGCTATCACTGTTTTTTGCATATAATTTTGAAAAATCAGAGGTCTTGAATTCCAACCGCGGATCTCGGTCCAGAGGCTGAGTTTCAACCAGCAGACTAGAGAGACTAGTGGAGTATTATTGAACCTGACATGTTGAGCAGGTCGCCAGGTCGCAAACTCAACGAGACCTATATTTGAACCTAGTTCCCGGTACAAAGGAGTAATGCGGGCGTGAATCAGCTGACGAAATTACTCAGTTGTTAATCCACTTCTGTCCCAGCTGGGATTAGCCTATAGTTTCCCGCGTTAGCCAAATTTGCAGACTTCGCATACCTTTTGAGAACATTTTTTATCTCTCACGTATGTATGTTTTCTCACGATGTTTTCACCCTTAAAGCAAGTGATAAATATTTTCTATCAACTTATTACTGCCCCCTGCTGGTCACGGGTCAACTCTCAGAATGAGAAGGATTAGGCCATACTTCACCGCACTGGCCAAGTGCGTATTTGTAGACTTTACATACCTTTGGAGAACTTTTTTTATCTCTTAGATATGCAGGTTTCCCAACGAATTAACGACGTTTTCCTTCATCGTTCAAGCAAGTGATAATTATTTTGTAATACGTAAATAATTTTGAAAATCAGTGATTGGAACGAACCTCGGACCTCGGTCAAGAGGCTGAGTTTAAACCACTAGGCTATCACTGACTATTTAGAAGGTGGTAGAACCCTTTGTGGTTGGACTCCGGCGGCACCACCGCCACACCTATTTGTACCTAATAACAACAGTGTTAAGCGCTGCTGTGTCCTGGTTTAAAGGGTGTGGTAAGGGAGACCTAGTTTTCCGAGGCGTCCCAGCATAGTCCTCAGGAGTAGCGGCACATCTTAATCCTATCTGGGGTCGATTACAGATGTCCATGGGCGGCAGTAGCCCCTTACCATCAGGTTGACTGTATGTTCGTCTGCTACTCCTGTATTATAAAAAAAAAAACAAAAATTACAGAGCCTGACAAGGTTAGCTGGTCGTCAGTTCGCCAGCAAGACCTATATTTGAACCTGCTTCCCGGTATTCAGTGAATCAGCTGACGAAAGTACTCAGCTGTTTAGCAACCTAAAAACCAATGACCTGTTCTTTTATAAGATTGAAGTTACGGAAGCGAATTAAAGGTCGTGAGAAATGTTCCAATTGCATTCGTATCACATCTTACTACCTTTATTTTTTTTTTGTTTACGAGGGGGAAACCTTCAAAAGGTACCCGGTGCCGTGGGAGCGACATAGGGTTATGTGGGACTCTTACCGCACTAAAACCCCTCCGGTGGCCGTCCTCAGCGCTACGTAGAGGACTCCGGTATCTTCAAAGGAACGCAACCGGAGTCCTCTTAGCGCGTTGCCCCGTCGGGCTCCGCCCAGGTGAGCTTATCGCTCACCGCACCGTTTGGTGCGTACGACGGTATGGGACCACACATACCGCCGTCCTTCCCGGGGCCGTTGGCCGGGCGGTTCGAGCTCCCACTCTTGCCACCCACGATACCAGAAGCCCCCTTATAGTCTCTTACGACAGTCAGGGGATATCGTAGCCCTATTCTTGTCCCGGAACTACAGGGATAATCACATTTTATTACCTTAGCTATCCTTCAACCTAATATAGTTAGTTAATCAATATTTGTGTCAAACCCACCAATAGTATATCTTGATTTTGAGAGAACCAAAATTTTTATTAGGTAAATGAAAATAAAGGAATCCTATTGGTGAATTTCACAGACATCCATAGCTTAGTTAATTTGTACATCTCTGGTGGAGGCTTAAATAGGTCTAGACTAGGGTCTAGAGCTACCAAACAAAAAAACAGCAAAAAAAGACAATTAACAACAAAAAGAGAAAAAATGCACTGAACTGTTTGTTCTTGTCTATATTTATTTACCTACAGCAGATTTATAAAACAACTAGCTGACCCAGAAAACTTTGTACCGCTTCAAAATCTATTTATCAAATATATTTCATATAAAATATAGCCTGTGTCACTCGTGGATAATGTAGCTTTCGAATGGTGAAAGAATTTTTAAAATCGGTCCAGTAGTTTTTGATCCTATACATTACAATCAAACAAACAAACAAAGTTTTCCTCTTTATAATATTAGTATAGATAACTAAAACTGTTGTGTGTTGTGGTATTCACTTACTTTAGTATAAAAACCATCCTCGATTACTTACCACATTGAGGCCTCGGGAATAGCAGCGCCCACGACCCTCCAAGCCGCCTTCCTAACCTACCACTACTTCCAACCAACTCCACACTACATCCACACACTATTTACTATCACACAAAATAAACAGCTTCAGCCTAGGGCCGTGGGATCGCGCAACGTTCCACTAAGCATAATGTTCTATGTAGGGATGTGCGAAATTTTTACTTGATTCGATGTCTAGTATCGTTATGGATCTATGACATCTGCGGATCAGATTGAATGAAATCGATCCAATATTCAAAAGAACGAATAAAAGGAGCGAATGGAAAAGGACATAGTAAGTATTGTACATTTATGTGTAAATGAAGTAAACATGTCAAAATAAGTATTATTTAATACAATTTACTTTCGCCGGCTGATTACACCAATTCGAGATTATACAATAACATTGAATGTAAAGAAAGTTGAATATAAATAAATTATTATGTAAAAACAGGAAATTATTATAAAAACGAACACCCCTTAAAAATATATCTCACAATTTAGACGATTCCAACAACATCTTATTATGTTAAAATCCATCAAGCCAATTGGGTTGCGGGGCGTGTTAAAGATTGAGCCAAACATAGGTACATACGCTCCAAAAACCTTACCCTCTACAGTCGGATAAAAATATATAAACGCTTAAACGCTTTCTACACTCACAGCCCCACACTAGGATTCCCAGTGTCGTGGGTGCCATGGACACACACATAGACAAATACACAAACACCCAGACCCAGAAACAGAAATCTAAATTCATCATTTAGACATCTGTCTGGCCGGGGATCGAACCCGGGACCCTTTGCGCGTCAGACCGGTATGGTGGCCGCTCCGCCACGCGGGTCGTCAATGCGGCTCAAAGTTCGTGATCGATTCGATCTGTACGATCCGATTTACATTTCTGGCTTTGAATCGATCCTGACACCACGCGATCGAATCTTCTCGATCTCTTCGATTGAAAGTCGTTTCGGATCAGCACATCACTAGTTTCAAGCTTACCGTACACCGCCTCAATCGTCTTAATATCCGATACCGGTGGTGGTAGACTCGTTTATGACTAATGACGGTATTATGATACGTCTCTAATTACACCGCAGATCATTATAAACGAATCAAGATGCGGAACGAGACATATTGCTTCGAGATATTATTGAAATTGTGGAAACCTTTGCGGTTCGATTCCGGCGATATCTACGCTATATCTATAATAGCAGTTAAGCACTGCTGTATTCTGGTTTCACGGGTGTGGTAACTTTATATAACACTTTTACATTCCTAGCTCCACAATAGGATTCCTTGTATGGTAGGTTCCAAGGACGCATACAAAGATGAATTAACAAACACCTAGAACAGAAACCTAACTTCATTATTTTACACTTTTGCCTGGGATCGAACCCGGAAACTTGTGTGTCAAACCCATATGGTAATACTCCGCCACGTGGGTCATAAGACACTTTGGTACACGCGGCGTTTTAACTTATTCCTAAGGGGTAGCAAGCAACGAATTTATGGCTGACTTTAGTAAAACTACAATTATTGTAACCAGGCGGCAGACGTCACTTAAGTACCTTCCGGTGGGCTATAGGTGTACTTGATCACTACTTCAATTAAAAAATTCTAATAGACAATGCATATTAAAGATAAAAGCTATTTAAAGATATAAAAGTATATCTAAGAAAACCGCTTACTCATCAATCGGACATATGGAAAAACTGAAGAGGTTTCCTCAAATTTCCATGAATCACTTCGCGCTTGATACAAAATTAGATCACATTGAATGAGATACGATGAAACCATTCTCTCCCATCCGATAATGATTCTTTCATCAAGATGCAGTGATTGGTAACATTTTATATTCAAGTTGCAACTTACGTTTTTTTCCCGACTGGAAAGGGTTTTTTTATATAATAAAGGTATAGCAGCAGGATTAGATATTCCTACCTGAGGTCGGCCACAGATGCGCCGCTACCCCTGAGGCCTAAGCTGGAACGTCTCGGATAAGTATGTCTCCCTTATCACACCCTTCAAACCAGAACACAGCAGTGTTTAGCACTACTATTATGAGGCAAAAATAGTTGTGGCAGTGGTGCTGCCGGAGTCGAACCATAAAGAGTTCTACCACCTTAAGACCTAATAACACCAGTGTTAAGTGGTGCTGTATTCTGGTTTGAAGGGTGTGGTAAGGGAGACATACTGACACATACATACGAATATTATTGCCACTTGCAACCGGGTAAAAGAAAAACAAATGTAATCTCATTCTGAAGTGATAGTTTCCACAAATCTCAATGAATCACTTGACGCATACAACGTACGCATACGAAATTAGATCACATACTCATATTCAGAACGTATGAATAAGATACGTTGAAACACAAATCTGACTTTACGTCACGCTATTTGAATGGCGAAGATAAACCATGTTATACAATTTGGTACCCGATGGTCCCACTGCTGGGCACGGGTCTCCTCTCAGAATGAGAAGGATTAGGCCATAGTCCACTGCGCTGGCCAAGCGCGTATTGGTAAGCTTCACACACCTTTGAGCCACATACCTTCGAGAAATATTTGTTTCATGATCTTTTTGTGCCGGTTTCCCCACGATCTTTTCCTTCGTCGTTAAAGCAAGTGAATCAATTTCTGAACAAACTAATCAGAGGCTGGATTTTGCACCTCGAGCCCCTCGATCGAGAGATCACTAGTTCTAGTAATACGCTTTGTACCCAGTACAGGTGCCCTGGCCACGCTTTGTCAATATAACTGTAAATCAATATTTTTTTTTTTTCATTTTACAAAAGCAAAAGTCCTATGTCAACTCGAATCTCTCACAAGAATGAAAAACACCCAACTATGTACATTAAACAAACAAAAAAATTGAAAAACTGTCACGAGGTAGGGTGAGCGGCGCCTCGACTGAAATAACAAACCCTCATCAACCGATACAAAGCAATAAACGTCGTCTATCCGAGAAATACGTAGCAATTTTGTAGAGATGAAAACGGTATAAAATAAAGAAAATATCTTCAAAGGGCTACGGCGCTTCGATCGTCCCATTAGGTACGAAATAAGTCAGTGTCACAGTTTTAATTTGTAGCCGTTAAGCAATTAACCGAAGAACTTGTGGGTTAGACAAAATAAAGAATAAAGAATTGAAATTGAATTTATGGTTGAGTCGGAATAGGAATCATTATTGAACCTATTTCTGCTCCACGTAAGGAGTGATCCTAGTGGCTGGGACTTGAACGCTTAATCGGGAGGTCCGAAGTTTACACCTCGGGTATGCACGTCTGCTGGATGCAAAAGGGCACGGGACCGGGTGGAGTGGCGCCAATTAGGGGAGGCCTATGTCCAGCCACTGCTGGACATAAAAGGCTGATGAATAGATGGATGGATTCACCTCTGAATTTTTCAAAGTTATTGCTTACCTATTACAAATACTTGTTTAAACGTTGAACGACGAATCCAACATCATGACGAAGCCTGTAAGCCTGAGTCTTTTCAAAAAGTTCTCAAAGGTGCTTAAAGTCTACCAATTCTCCCATCACAAGCACGGTGGACAACGGCCCAAACCCTTTCACTCTGAGAGAAAATTCGCACCCAGCAACATGCTTTGCGGACAATAATGCTTTGCGGATGTCCCACAACTGGGCACGGGCTTCCCCCTCAGGGTGAGTATAGCTTATGCCAGAGTCCATCACACCGGTCGAGTGATGAATTTTATAGTACACTTCACAGTTTTGAGTACTATATTCTTTAGCAAACTCTTAGGCATCTAAATCCGGTTAAACTTTTGCTTACCTAAATTCGTTTTCAATATATTTGAATTTTTAGATTTTTTATTTAGAAATGTTACTATTTTTACCCAACTTCCAGCCTATATTTTTTATTTCCCAAATATGTATATCCAACTTTTCCAAGTAACTGTTGAGCTATTTGATAAACACATCAAAGGTAGGAGATACCACATCAAACGCAGCATAGAACTGGCGACTAGAGACCACGGGAACAATTAATCAGAATTGATGCAACCGGGGTCGACGACCGTGGCTATTCCTGGAACGATCACAGATTAGATTGTCGAGATGTGGCGGGATATAGCGAATTCGCTTTTCTATCTATAGCCCTGTTCTTAAAAAAAGAAAACCAAAAAATCATTTTGTAGGAATGCATTTACTAAGTTACATCTACTTCTTTCTTTGGCGCAATTAAAATAATTGCCCATGTGCGCATTTGAATTCTGACAATGGTTCTTTTAGGGTTCCGTACCCAAAGGGTCAAAACGGAATTCTATTAATAAGGTTCCGCTGGCTATCCTTCTGTCACAGGACTTTAATGATTGAGATTTACGTTTTGTTTATTATTACGATAACGAACTTAACATTGTACTTGAGCTTGTTCTCAAACTTGAGATCAGTTTATTAATACGGCCCTGTATATGTAATCTTGAACTGTAATAGATAAGCATTTGAAATTCTGCAGAATATGTATGCTGTATGTCCACCGTCCGATATAACAACAAATATAAACATAAAAAAGCTTGAAAATAAGTGTGGGTCGCTATACAATAAACCGTTATTATTCAGCGTTTCTCGCTTTAAACAAACCTAGACAACCCAAGTCAAACTCTCTATCCACACGTTTGAATTCGTATCAGTTCGTTGAGATTTGCCACGAACCGATTTGCTGCGAACGCTGCAACTACCAACCCTATTCCTATTCATCTCATACGTATACCCACATCACTACGGTTGTAAGTTTGTCCGTCGCTCCACATCCAGACCGGGAAACTCCGTACCATAAACATTTTACTAGAACGGAAGTTGTCTTGTTTATGGTACGACCACTGAAGTATGCCTTCAGCGGAAAGGGAAGAGCTTATTTATGGCGAAATGTTTCATCAAAGAAATTCCTATGCAAATAAATTTAAAGTTTCTGTGTGATGTCAAAACGCTGTTAGGACAAATATTTAAATGGTTAACTCAGAAGAAGATTTTCAAAAATATATGTGTATTAAAAATAAGATATAATTTGTGATTAAAATGGTGAAAGAAAACATTTTGAGGAAACCTGCACGTCTGAGAGTACTTATAGAAAATTCCCGAAGGTGTGTCTGTCTTACTAATTTAAATTTAGTAAGCGCGGTGGACAATGGCATCAAATCCTCTCACTGTTAGGAGACCTGTGCGCAGCAGTGGGACAGTAATAGGTATACGACGACTATATCACATATACGATTGTATCACACTTGGTTTAACACTTATAAGTATTTCTATATTACAGTTTTTTTTGCAATAGTACAAAACCAAATTGTATAAGGCATTATTTTTTTTAAATAGCAATTTTAACTCTATTTTATACATACCTTTACACATACCTTTGCGGAAGAATTATATTATATTACCTTTAAAAACTACAAGGAAACACCATTTAATTTTTTCTACGAAACAGCACAAGTTTAGTTTTTTCTACAAAAACCATCAATATGATCAAAAGCGTCACTCAACAAGCCACTGACGTCATAACAAGCTCAATGAACATTCACACATTCGAACGAACGTGACCGAAATCGTTTACGTGGTTACATAACATACCTACATACTTACATACATAGACATGATACATACAAATGTCGATGGATATTAAGTAGTCGGCTCGATTGTGGTTCGTTACGCTACATAACTCAACAGATTTTCATCAAACATAGATTAAAATTCCACAATTAAACCGGTTTGCTAATAAATAAGGTATTTACATTAAGTAAAGATGGATTTTTCGTAAGCTCGAAAGGCTTTTGTCCCTGTAGTTCCGGGACCAGAATAGGGCTACGGTATCCCCTGCCTGTCGTAAGAGGCGACTAAAAGGGGGCTTCCGGGGTTGCGGGCGGCAAGAGTGGGAGCTCGAATCGCCCAGCAAGCAACCCCGGATGGACGGCGGCATGTGTGGTCGCATACCGTCGTGTACACCAGATGGTGTGGTGAGTCTTAAGCTCGCCCGGAGTTTTAGTGCGGTAAGAATCCCACATAACCCCGTGCCTCTCCCACGGCATAGGGTACCTTTTGAAGGTTTCCCCTGGACAACAAAAAAAAATAAAGGAAGGCTCCAAAGGCTCTACCACCTTACTGAATTCTACACACGAGTGTAGATCGCTGCTGAGTTCCGATTTGAAGGATGTGATAAGAAATAAATACGAGTATAGTCCGCGTAAAACTGCTAGTCCGCTCTGAATATAGAAATGAATAGCGTCGCCATAGCAAATTGTATGACTACACATGCTCGCAACAACTTCATAGCGAATACTTCTCTGAAGCCATCATACTTTTCTGAAGCCTTCCAGCTTAGTTCTCACGGGTCGCGACGCTTCTGTGTCCGACCTCAGGTAGAAATCTTCTATGAGGTTAACACAGATGTCAATGGACGGCAGAAGCTACTTACCATTACACGGACTGCATACTCGTTTGCTACTCCTATATTATAAAAAAGTTTTCTCAAAGCAATCGCAATTGTGACATATTGAGAGTCGATTATAAGATTATTATGAAGATTAAAATTCGGTTAATCTTAATAAAAAGCAAACGTCGTAGCAACAGTTAGTGTATAAACAAATGTCACGACTTTATAAATATGGCGCGACACCCACAAGACTGCATTGCAAATGCATTGCCTAGATATTCGGCGTCAATGTGTGCCCACATGGAAAATACGAGGTAAACTCACTGATTAGACATTGAAATTATTGTGTCCTATCATTAGAACATTCGCTATAATACACATTTTTTACAATATATAAAAAGGGAATAATAATGCAGTCCACTTGATGGTAAGTGGCTACTGTCGCCCATGATGAACCCAGATAAGATCCCTACCTGAGGTCGGCCACAGATGCGCTGTTACCCCTGAGAACCAAGCTGTCAATTCTCGGAGACGAATGTCTGCCTACCTTTAAAATAGAAGACAGCAGCGCTAACACTGATGTTATTAGGGCGACCTTCGATTTTTCGAAGTCATGTGCGTTGTATAAAATATTTTAGTTGCTTATGATAAGAAAAACGTTGTGATAAAAGCTACACATCTCTAGGTATTTTGAAAAAAAGTTTTCAAACGTGTATGTATACATACGAGTATTTATCTCTACCACTTGGCCGGTGCGGTAGATTGTGGCTTAAACTCCTCTCACTCTGAACGGCGACCTGTGACCAGCAGTGATTTACAAGAATCGAATAAATCATCAAATGAATAAGATTGCATACTAATAAAAGCAGTGATAGGCTACTGGTTAAGAAAATCGGCCTATCGATCGAGGGGTTCGACGTTCAAATCCCAGGCCTCTGAGCTTTCCTTTTTCGAAATTATGTGCGTATTAGAAATTAATGATCATTTGTTTAAACGGCGAAGGAAAACATCGTGAGGAAACCTGCATACCTGGGAGATTTATAAAAAAGAATCTCAAAGGTATGTGAAGTCTACCTATACGCACTTGGCCAGCGCGGTGGACTATGGCCTAATCCTTCTCATTCTGAGAGGAGACCCGTGCCCAGCGGTGGGACAATAACGGGTTGATGATGACCAATAAAAGTGCCAGAACTATTTCGCTTTACGCCTCCATTTCGTAAAAAAAAACATAAGTATAAAGACTAGTGTGCCAATAAATAATACCTATTTAAATAAACACATGACAATTCCAATAACATGCGCTTTATCCACGGTAATTCACCACGTGTGCTCATGTTCACACACGCAACTGTGTTTACCATGTTATACGTGATTAGAAATAGGATACATTAGTGTAATCCCATTTTAATGGATGACAGGACCAGGCAAGCTTTACTTTTTTACCTTAGTGGAGAGGGTAATGTCTTTTGATTGTATGTATTTATGTATGTATGTATGTCTTGTTCTTTAGCACGCCCTACAGCCTAAACTTGACGGATTTTAACATATGAAATGTCGATGGACTAGGCTATATTTAAAAAAAAAAGGCTATATTTCAAACAGAAAGACGTGACACTAGATAAATAAAGGAAGCAGCAATCGATTTTGTCGCTTGATGTCAGAATAATGAGAAGTCCTCGAAAACTGAAAATAATATTGATCACCTTAAAAAAATATACTAAACGTTTTTTCAGCAAACGTTTGAAAAGTCTTTTGAAATTGTAAATTATAAAGATCACTTTTAAATGTTTATAGCGTTTTTGTTTCAAGTGTATTAGTTAATCTATCTCTGTAACCTGAAAGGCTTAACGAATTTTACCATAGCATGTCGTTAGAATCGTTAAAGAAAAAAAAAAGAAAAACAAAATAACATCTCGTTTTTTTGTGCGATGTATGCCATTTAATTGCACATTATTTCAGTTGGTTTCTATTCAGTCATGTTTTTTCTTTTATTACTCGGTATGTTTTTCTTTTTGTAGATCTTTTATGGGTAACTGTATTCGCTACTACAATAAAATACCTGACCACATTTTGAATCTCACAGAAAAAAAGTTCAAACATGTCGTTAAACAAACGCTATGTAAAAAAGCGTACTATAAACTAAGTGATTATTTGACTGATAAAACGGTGTGGTCTGAAGTAGTTCCAGCTCCACATGTACCATTAGGTTAAGTTTAACATTGTAAAATCCATTTTTTTAAAAGATGTGTGTTATGGAGTATCTTTCGCCGCTTCTTCTCCATAACGAAACACCTTGTGAAGTGGTGGTAGTTTGACATTCAAAAAGTGCTCTGTAAAGAACCTATTTTGAATAAAAAAAATTGATTTGATTTGATTTGATTTGTCACTTAATCTGGGAACATCCTCGAAGATTGTACTACATATCGAACCTACACAACCACCTTCACAGGTAATCCAATACAGAGACAAGTCAATGTCAGAAGCCATACGAAACGCATAAATTACGTACGAGACTGTATTGGTATCTACTTAGAGAATTATAAGGGATTAAACACGCTTAGATGGATAGAATAGGGTTGCCCACCATATCATCATTCACCCATTATTGTCCCGCTACTGGGCACGGGTCTCCTCTCAAAATGAGAAGGATTAGGTCATAGTCCACCGCGCTGGCCAAGTGCGTATTGGTAGACTTCACATACGTTTGAAAACTTTTTTTCATAAATCTCTCAGGTTTCCTCACGATGTTTTCCTTCACCGTTTTAGCAAGTGATAATGAATTTATAATACACACATAGTTTTGAAAAATCAGAAGTACGCGCCTAGGATTTGAACCTCGGACCCCTCGATCGAGAGGCCGAGTTTCTTAACCACTAGGCTATCACTTTCCTGGCCACCCCTACAATAATGTATATTATTTTGGAAGGTCAGAGGCAGCTTCGCCGCATTTGTTTCTGCCTAATAACAGCAGTGTTAAGCGCTGCTGTGTTGGTTTGATGTGGTAAGGAGACATACTTATATTAGAGGCGTGTCAACTTAGTCCTCAGGGGTAGCGATGCAAACAGATGTCTATGGGCGGTAGAAGTCACTCAGATGGAGTCCATGCTCGGTTGCTACTTCAACATATAAAAAAGAAACATAAGTACGAGATATAATATATTTTGAACTGTTATTTAATTTTGTGAGTATCATCATCGAAATCACTTCATGAGTAGTTGATGGAAAAAAATGCATTAAAAAAATGATCGTGATTGCTGTCGCCCAAAAGATGTAGTAGGTACTTACATTTTTCATTTAGTTCTATATTTTTTATATTTTCTTAAAAAAGGTAGCAACCCTAATAGACCAACCCGTGCAAGATCCTAAGGTGGGGGGATATAGGGGTAGGTCAGTGTCGTGTTGACGGCGCCGGCGGGGCAACGTAACGACCTCGGATTTGTCTACACCAGATATGGGCAACATATTAGTCGCGGGTAAGTACGAACTAAAAAAGCAAGTTGAATAAAATTTTCAATAACTAAATTGGTCAGGTGTGAGTCGAACTCGCACACGGAGGGTTCCGTAACACCAACATTTTCATATTTTTTTTATTTTTAGTATTTGCTATTATAGCAGTCACTGAAGTAAATACATTGAGAAAATTTGAACTGTCTACCTATTACGGTTCAAAAGGTAAAGCGAAAGACGCCGAAAAATAGCGGTTAAATTAAATATTTATTTTCAAATTGATTTAATATTAATATTCGTTGTTTTAGAGGCCATCGTTATATATAGTCTGTTGAAATTCCAGTTGTCTATCTATTACGAGAGACCTATGACTGTCGGATAAAAAGACAGACAGCGGAGGCTTAATAATAGGGTTCCGTTTTTACTCTTTGTCTACGGAACCCTAAATCATACAAACCGACTGACATTCGCTCAAACACACTTTCCTAAACATTACATCATACCATTACCATGTAATCGATAAGCGACCGAATTAGAATAAAAAAAATTAAAAAGGTTGAAATGTTATCATGTGAATGTGGTTCGGCCTTGGTTCAGTTTACCTAACTTAGGGATGGCGATCTGAGATTGATTAATCGCAGAATCGATTTTTTGGACCAAAAAAATCGATTATTTTAAACGATCACTGAATCGATTACTGATTCAGTGATTATTGTTTGATCCTGACGACTTTTTTCGCTAGCTTTCCTCCCTGAATTCACAGAAGATCGATTTTTGGAGAACCGATTCTTTAGGCCTCGATTTTTTTGTATTTGTTTATTTTATAATATAGGAGTAGCAGACGAGCATGCAACCCACCTGATGGTAAGTGGCTACTGCCCATGGACATCTGTAATCAACCCCAGATAGGATTATATATTCCTACCTGAGAATTCGAATCGATTCAAGAATCAATATTTTTCGGAAAGAATCACCATCCCTAGTTTAACTGTGATAGTGTCACATATTCAAACATTTTGGATCTTCCGTTCACCTACTTTAGTTGTTGAGATTTGAGTGATGTGTATGTTTGGTTAGCCTTAATTTTATGTGTGTCACTTGTGCAGTGTGCCTTTTTAAACTAGACGTAGCAAACGAGCGCAGTCCGCCTTATGGTAAGTGGCTACTGCGGCCTATGGACATCTGTAATCAATCCCAGATAATTAGATTCCGACCTCAGATTGGCAACAGTTGCATTACTATTCCTTACGACTAGGAACGCCTCGGAAAAATATGTCTTCCTTACCACACCCTTATAACCAGAACACAGCTGCGCTTAACACTGCTGTTAATAAGTAAAAATAGGTGCTGTCCCTGTAGTTCCGGGACCAGAATAGGGCTACGGTATCCCCTGCCTGTCGTAAGAGGCGACTAAAAGGGGCTTCCGGGGTAGTAAGCGGCAAGATTGGGAGCTCGAACCGCCCGGCCAGCGACCCCGGGAAGGACGGCGGCATGTGTGGCCGCATGCCGTTGTACACACCAGAGGATGTGGCGAGCTTATGCTCACCTGGGAGGAGCCCGATGGGGCAATCGCGCTTAGAGGACTCCGGTTGCGTTCCCTGGAGATCCCGGAGTCTCCAACGCAGCGCCGAGGATGGCCACCGGGGGGGTTTTAATGCGGTAAGAATCCCACATAACCCCGTGTCGCTCCCACGGCACAGGGTACCTTTTGAAGGTTTCCCCCTCGTAAACAAAAAAAAAAGTAGGAATAGGTGTGTCGGAGTTGCCTCCGGGGACGAACCACAAAGGGTTCTACCACCTGCGTCGTAGTCCTGTCACCGTACATTATTATTTATAACTTTAACCATATAATAGCTGCAGGCGAAAGGTTACCTTTTAAACAAAACAATCCACTTACGTCATCGGCAAAAGCAGACTCCGCTATCTCGCTCTAACCTCATAAGAGCGACGGAGACAGACATACTTGATAAAGACTAATGTAATGACGTCATTGTATTAAAAAACTCCAATCATTATTTATAAATGACTTCGCTGTTCGTACTTTTACAGCAAAATGAGTACGGGTACTGTCGTGTTCATAATTGTTTTAAATAATAATTTATTTTGTTTTAAATTAAATAATAATATATGTTAATAATTCGATTCGCAAAAAAAGCTTTGAAGATGGTAGAACGCTTCGTGCTAAATTTCGGAGATACAACAGCTATACTTATTACTGCTATAACAGCAGTGTTAAGCGCTGCTATGTTCTGAAGAGTGTGGTCTAGGAGAGACACTTTCGCAAGAAGTTCCGATTAAGTCCCTGTTTGAATCAATCGTAATCATCTCTCGGCTAATTCGATTTTCGGACAATGTATCAAAATTGCTTCAGTTTTTTTTTCCTTTTAGTCATCTCTACTGTTACATCTCTACAGTACAAAAACTAGTTCTTACAATCTTATTTATGTGCAGAATGAATCTTAATATGAAGGTACGACTATAAGAAAAATAATACTATTTAAACTTGTACTTAATTAAATTCACTAATCGTATACCGTATCGTAATTGCCACACAAATTGATTTAAAAAAAAAAAACAAACCAAAAAAACAAAAACCCCATCAATCGACACAGACAAGACATAGACAAGGCGAAGGCGTTACGTAAACAGCCAGATACATTGTACAGATCACTAATGTTTACTTTACAACACATGTGCGTTCATATGAGTGTTTGTGCATATGAGTTGGTGTTTACTCGTGCTATTAGATCATTGCTTATTAAAATTGCTTTATGGGTTAAAGTGTTATGGGTTAAAGTTTGAAGACTGTAAAACTCTGCATGGTTCGAATTCAGAGGCACAATTGCCAAACCTGTCTACTTTACGATAGGAGTGCTAAGCGTAGCGGTATTCGGGCTTAAATGGTAAACAGAGACACTTTAATATGGCGTTATTTTTATAAGTGGGTGCCAGGGTGGGTGATAAAAGTAATTCATGGATACCCCCAAAGTAACCTATTGCCTAAATTCCATGTTCTAACTTAAGTAATTTAAACTCTGCCATGATAAATCAGTTAATCAGGACAAGTCTTTTTATAGTTTAGGTAATGGATTTTTTTCCTATCTGGAGTTGATAACTGATATCCATGTGCGGTAATGGCCATATCACATAGAAATGTAAAGGCAAAGGCCTTATCACATTCTTCGAACTAACACAGCAGCACTTGATATCGTTTTTTACAAAAAAATGTCTATTATATCTAGAACCTCAACAGATCAAGTAAGTTTATAACGAAATACATAATTTTAAATAAGATTAAATCCCAAACACTTTTCTCCCCAACTATACCCAGCAAGACACAAGCAACATTTCCTTATCGAATCAGCTGTAGGACAGTGCAGTTATTGAAGGTTACGTCACGTACATTTCGTATATGCTGTCTTCCATGTGATAGACCAGAAGATGTCCTACATCTTTTGCTGGAATGTGTCCGGAATCGTAAAGAGAGAGATGAATTGATGAAAAAACTGAAAGTAAATCAAATAAATACACCAACATTTCAAGCTATCATGTCGGAGCCGTTTTCTGAAGCTGCGAGATTTGTTTATTCGTTCATCAATGCTTCTCTCAAAGATAAAATTTGATAATATAGGATAATTTAAACTGTATGTAGAAAAAGATTATATAAGGTACAATGGGGTTGACATGTGACATGTGACTAGTACCCAAACCCCGTAATAGATAAAAAATAAAGCAGATATTGTATAATTTTTCTAGAACCAACCTTCAAATTTGTGATCAAATTCTTAATTTGAGACAAGATAAAAGCCCAAACACTTTTCTCCCCAACTATACCCAGCAAGAAACAAGCAACATTTCCTTATCGAATCAGCTGTAGGACAGTGCAGTTATTGAAGGTTACGTCACGTACATTTCGTATACGACCAATTAACCACTCATCTGGCACTTTTAATTGGAAATGACTATAAATGATGATACAGTATAATGGGATACAAAAACGTTTGATTTTGACGTGTCAAGTGACGTCATAACTAGTTCTAAAAATAAAAAATGACATATAGTACAATCATACAGACAAACAAATCGTTCTTTTTAACCGACTTCAAAAAAGGAGGAGGTTTCTCAATTCGACCGTATATATATCTATATTTTTTATTTTTTTATTTTCACGTGTCATGAAAAGTGACGTCACGAATCGTTCTACCCATAGAGTTGGTTGTTATCGTGGCAGGCAAATAACGACAATATTTGTGGTAATACAAAATAATAAGGGTACCTTTTTATTTATACTGTCCCAACCCCCGGCACGGGTCTTCTCTCGGGTTAGAGGGATTTAAGGCATTGTTGAGTACGGGTTTGCAATAAAAACTCCAATTGAATTTTTCTTCCTGTATTTTCTTTTCTTGACCATTTACAATATTCTTCTATTTTCCGGAGCGTGCCGGACCCTATTTTTAGCCACCTTAAGAGGCAAAGTGAGTGTTACAACCGACGGGGGGCTAACGCAGCAGTCCCGTCTCGCTCACTTCCTATAGCCCTCTCTTTCTATCATGCATCTTGCTCACTCGTGTCCCTCTCTTTCTAATTTTACTTTATTTTTATTTCTCTTTATTTATTTACATTAAATACCTTATTTTAAACATAGTTGTACATTATTTTTCATACACATTAAATATTCTTATACAAATCAACAATCTTACGTACTAAAAAACAATAATAGGAATTACAATTTATCAAATATTCTTAAATCTATTCGCCGTCCGCAACATCCTCCCCCCGGCGCAGCTCCGTCGTAGCCCTCCCTATCTGGAGGACGGCGAGCTTCACCACGGGCCTCCTGAAGACTCCTCCCCTGGTCCTCACGTCTGCTGAGCGAACGATGCCGTCGGGTCCCTCGTGCACTCGCTCGACGATGCCGCGTGGCCATGTGGTGCGGGGTAGCGTGTTGTCGACCACGATGACCAGGTCGCCGACCCGTAGTTGTCGTGATGCCCTTGTCTCTTGTCCTCGAGGTATCAGCGTCGGCAGGTACTCCTTGACCCACCGCCCCCAGAACTGGTCCGCCAGCGCCTGTGCTTTTCTCCACACGCTGCGGTCGGCTTCCTCGCAGGGTCCCGTCAGCGGCAGCCCGGTCGACGACCCAATCAGGAAGTGGTTGGGGGTTAGTGCTTCTGAGTCGGCGGGATCCACGGAGACGTGCGTGAGTGGCCGAGCGTTGACACAGTACTCGGCCTCCACCAGTAGCGTTTGAAGGACTTCTTCTTTGGGTGACTTCTCGTTCAGTGCGGTGCTCAGCGCGGTCTTGACTGACCGCACGAGCCGCTCCCATGCCCCGCCCATGTGCGGAGCCCCCGGTGGGATGAAACGCCAGCTGGTTCCATACTGTAGACAGAAGTTATGTAGCTCCGGACCCCATGCCCGGTATGCGTTTCGTAGCTCGACGTCAGCACCTCTGAAGT
Organism: Epargyreus clarus clarus; assembly: GCA_014595695.2. Lineage (NCBI taxonomy): Eukaryota > Metazoa > Arthropoda > Insecta > Lepidoptera > Hesperiidae > Epargyreus > Epargyreus clarus. The sequence continues at coordinate 1,289,154 of JACTTY020000019.1, forward strand.
TCGTTGCGTTGTCTGAGAAGATCACCTGTGGCCATCCTCTTCTGGCGGCCATCCTTCGGAGTGCCATAATTGCCGAGTCGGTCGACAGCGATGACACCAATTCCAAATGCACTGCTCGTGTAGTTAAGCAGGTAAACAGTGCGCACCATCTCTTCTCATGTCGGCGCCCAATAGTGACTGTTAGGGGGCCGAAGTATCCACGCCGCAGTAGTTGAACGGTCGATGCCCTGGACTTGTCCTCTCTTCTGGTAAGTCCCCTCGTGGCGGTGTTTGCGGCGTTGCTTTCCTTATTTTGCAAAATTGACATTCCTTAGCCATTTTCCTTACTGTCGGTCGTAGTCGAAATATAACGTATTTTTGTCGCAGCTCGTTTACGACCCTCTCGTTGTTAGCGTGTCCGGCGTTTCGATGGTAGTCCATCACTAGTAGGCGTGTGAAGGGGTGACCACCATCCAATATTACAGGTCGGTTCGAGTGCGTCGACGTCTTAGAGGCTCCTATTCTGCCTCGGGCCTTCAGTGTTCCTTCTTCGATGACGGGGTCCAACTTCGCTAGTTTACTATGCCGGTGTAAGTGCTGTCCAGCCCGCAGTCTACGTAGATCTTCGCCGAAGGAGTCCTGTTGTGCTCGTCGTATCCACCGCAGCTCGGCGTCTTGTATGTGGGAGACTTCTAACAGCAGGCTTCTGTTCTTTGTTCTTAGCTTCTGTACGTAGAGTTGAACTAGCGCTGTGGCCCTTATGAGTCGTCTGTAGGCGGAGAACCTCGTTATGTCCGGCAGGCAGCCCATGCGGTCCGTGATGTCGTCTGTGGTGATGGTGTACGCCGCCTCTTCTGAAGTGTCACTGCTTGTAGCTTCGGTAGGCCATTCCTCCTCTGGTAAGCTCAGGAATGACGGCCCGGTGAACCATCGGTCTGCGCCAGTGATCTTCTTCGTTTCGATTCGCGTGGCGTCGTCGGCTACGTTGTCGGCCGTGGGCACCCATCGCCAATCTTCCACCTGGGACAGCTCGCCTATTTCCGCCAGTCGATGCGCCACGAACGGTGTGTACTTCTTCTTATCGTTCCTTATCCAATGAAGTACCGTCTTGGAGTCCGTCCAGTAGTAGACTCGCCCTGGTTTCCATTCGTGTTCCTTCAGGATGGTGCTCGCCATACGCGCCCCGATGAGTGCTGCCTGTAGCTCCAACCTGGGAATCGTGAGTAACTTCAACGGCGCCACCTTAGCCTTGCCCATGACCTGTACGACTTCCACGGTGCCATCCTTATGGGTGATCCTCCAATACGCCGTGGTCGCGTAGGCCTGTTCACTCGCGTCGTTGAATATGTGCAGCTGTAGCTCTGAGCTCGGAGTCATGTCGCGGCTGTAGCAACGTGGTAAGGCCAAGTTCGAGATGTCTTGTAGTCCGGCGACCCATTGCTGGAACTCTTCGGCTTCCTCCCTAGGTAGCTCTTCATCCCAGCCGACCTTCTTGACCCATAGTTGCTGTAGCAATATCTTCCCGGTGATCGTATACTGGCTTACGAGGCCCAGGGGATCGTAGATTGACATGACGGCGCTCAGTGCTTCACGCTTGGTCGGTGCTCGCTGTTGACACTTGACTTCGGTGGGGACCCTCTTAATGTCCGTATTGAAGCCTATGGTGTCTTCGCTCGGGTTCCACCTTAGTCCCAGGGTCTTCTCCGACTGGTGTGTCGTCAGTTGCACGTTGACATTCTTCGATTTCTTCGTGTCGGGAATACTCGCGAGGACAGCTGGGCTATTGGAGTTCCATCCCCGCAGATTGAAGCTGGCTTGTTCGTGTACATGAATGACGTCCCTTATGACCTTTATAGCTTCCTCTTCTGACTGAAAGCTATCTAAATAGTCATCCATGTAATGGCGTTCCCTTATGGCCCGCGCAGCTTCCGGGTATCCCTCTTCGTAATCGGCGGCATTCTTGTTTCTCACGCTGTGAGCGAGGTACGGCGAACTCGAGGCCCCAAATATCATTGACGTCATCTTGTACTTGCGCGGGGCTTCACTGGATTCGTCCCGCCACAGGAACATCTGGGCTGGTTGATCTTCGCTACGTATCTTCACTCGGAGGAACATTTCTTCTATGTCCGCCGTCACCGCGATCTTCTTTTCGCGGAAACCAAACAGGATCTTAATCAGAGACGCCAACAGGTCGGGCCCCTCCAGCAGGTAGTCGTTCAAGCTGACTCCGTTAATCTTGGCCGCTGCGTCGAATACCATTCGTATCTTGTTTGGCTTGTTAATGTTGACAACCGCGAAGTGAGGTAAGTACCACTTGACGTTACTTCTTTCTTCGTTGCCGTCGCATGCTTCTGCGTAACCCTTCTTCAGCAGGTTAGCCACTTGAGCGCTGTATTCCTTCTTGAATGTGGGCTCATTTTCCATCTTCTTTTCCAATGTGCGTAACCTCTTGTATGCTTGCTCGTAGCTGTCGGGGAGTGTGGGGTTGTCAGTTTTCCAAGGTAGACCCACTTCGAAGTGTCCGTCCTTCCGTCTGGCGGTCGCCTCGAAGATGTCGCTGGCCCTCTTGTCGTACTTGTTAATCTTCTCTTTCGTAGATACGCCGAGCGAGTCCACGTCGAAATGCGACTCGACGAGCTTCTGTAACTGTATGTCGCCCGTGCAGACGTGAAGCACAGCCGCCTGGTCCTGATAGACGAACCTCCTAGGTACCGACCCATGTAGAACCCATCCCAGCTTCGTTCTTGATGCGGCAGGTTCGTTCTTCTTGCCGGCGCGCAGCTGTCGGGACACTATTAAGTGCCAATTGTCGGTGCCTATTAGTATGCGAGGTCGAGCTTCCCCCGTGCTGATTTTCTCCCTTACGACTCGCAGGTGTGCATACCGCTCCAGGTTCTGAGGTACGCGCTGATGATGCAATTGAAGTCCCTTCACCGTGCGGGCTGTCACGGAGTATGCTTCATGTTCGTGTAGACCTTTGATTTGAATCTTGACCGCCTTGCTGTCGATTCTTCTTTGTTCATTGATACCTCTTATGTTTAGAGGTTGGTTCGGTCCGCCGCTGGTGAGTTGACTTGCCAATTCTTCATCTATAAGGGTTACTGTAGACCCCTCGTCCAGGAGGGCGTGCGTCCTTATCTCCCCCCGTGGACCGCTGAGTTTTACTTCACATGTCTTCAATAGCACCGCTCTTGGTGCCACCTTTGATGTGACGCTCATGACCGCTGCGGGTGCACCCTGATCTGTGCACTCAGAAGTCTCCACCCTCCTGGCGGGCTCTGCAGTCTTGTGTAGGATGGCGTGATGCTGCATGCTACACCCGTCGACTCCGCACGGCTTCGCTCTGCATGTGGTTCTACTGTGTCTTCGTGTCATGCATTTGAAGCATAACCGCTGTTCCTTCGCCCAATTCCACCTGTCGTTGATGGTGAGTTCCTTCAGCTGAGGGCACTTCGGAGTGTGATGGCTTGTAGACTGGCATCGTAGACAGCTAGGTGTTCGCTCTTCACGCGTCGATTCACTCGTAGAATAGACCTTCTCCCGAGGTGCTGTCCTCCTTACTGGCCTCTCCCCTCTGAGAAGCCCCGGAGCGCTGTTCCTCGCCGTGTGCGTGTAGCGTAGTACCCTGTCTGCTTCACCCATCAGGAACTCCGAGAGTATTGTGATTTCGTCGCTGTATGCAATCTTCCCTTCGTTGATCGCCGCGTATTCCGCCCATTTGCTCACCAGGTGAGGGCTTAGCTTCTCCATTACATCCCTTATCAGTAATGGATTTCGTAGATAACCACGGTGGTCCACACTCTTCATAGTGTAGACGACGTTCTGTAACTTGATGGCCAATTCATTCAATTCGCTGCTGGAGTTGCCGACCTTGGGGAGTCTCTTCAGTTCTTCCATTGCTTTATCGAAGATATATTCAGGTCGACCGTATTTCATTTCTAGCGTCTTCATTATGCTGTCCGGGTGAGTCGCCGTGTACAGTTGAGAGAGCACTGTCTCTCTCGCTTCCCCACGGAGACTGTTTCGAAGCCGCAATAAATTTTCTGTGGCGCTGAATTTGTAGAGACGCGTCGAATCTTCTACTGCTGCTTTGAAGGGTAGCCACTCCATGACGGACCCGGAGAATCCTGGGAGCTCCGACGTTTGCCGCGGCGGGGGTCGTACGTGCATCATCTTCTCTAAGGCGTTTGCTAATTGTTCGATGCCCCTTCCCCTCTGCCGAGGCCGTTCCTCCCCCCGTACTTCTAACGGGGGAGGTAGGACCTCCTGTTCCCTGTGTACTTGCGTTCCGGCGTGTTCGTGGCTCTTGTTTACCCAGTCGTGTATTCTTTCTTGGTCGCAGATAGTTTCCCCCCCCTCTTCCGCTTCGATCGCAGAGATTTCCGCTTCTAGCCGCTTCTTTACTAACGTCTTCTTTAGTTGTATTCTTCTCTCTTCTAATTCAGCTAGCTCCTTTTCCGCTTCGTATTCGACTAGCCTAACTCGTGCCGCGACGCTGACCGACGAACGATGCGAACGTATACTGGGCGCCGCGCTATATGCCGGAGACGTGGGCCGGCATATAGGCGACTTGGAGCGCGACGGTATCTCTTGCGACGTGGGGTGCTCGGGGTGTGCGGTGCTGCGTACAGGTGAGCGCTCGAGGACCCTTCCTGGTGGGATCCTCCCGACGGATGTACCGGCGGGCGTCCCGGTGAGGACTGCGGTCGATGGCGATCTCGGCGATTCTTCATATATACGGTGGAACAGCCCCCGCCCACCTGGCGGAGGGTGCTCCGATTCGCCGATGCCGGACTCGGAGTGGGTCTTCTTGCTTCGTGTGTTCATTGTAGACGCGCTGGTTGCTTCTTTTTTCTGTATCCGCCGATCGAAGGACCAATGTTGAGTACGGGTTTGCAATAAAAACTCCAATTGAATTTTTCTTCCTGTATTTTCTTTTCTTGACCATTTACAATATTCTTCTATTTTCCGGAGCGTGCCGGACCCTATTTTTAGCCACCTTAAGTGGCAAAGTGAGTGTTACAACCGACGGGGGGCTAACGCAGCAGTCCCGTCTCGCTCACTTCCTATAGCCCTCTCTTTCTATCATGCATCTTGCTCACTCGTGTCCCTCTCTTTCTAATTTTACTTTATTTTTATTTCTCTTTATTTATTTACATTAAATACCTTATTTTAAACATAGTTGTACATTATTTTTCATACACATTAAATATTCTTATACAAATCAACAATCTTACGTACTAAAAAACAATAATAGGAATTACAATTTATCAAATATTCTTAAATCTATTCGCCGTCCGCAACAGGCATAGTATTTTTTGTAAAAACAAGCGATTATCAATCTCTAGTGTCGCGACACAATGCATTTCACTACTATTAATCCCGCGTCTTTTTTATAACTTTTTAGTAGTGAAAATTATTAATTTAAGAGGAATTAAGCGAAAGTAAACTATATAGGAGGAAAACCGTGCACCCTAATGTAACGCACTGTGCTTCTTGATTTAAAATTCCATATCTATAAAAATTACAAAAAACCTTAAATTTTAAACAATAATACTCCCTATTGCAGCCAGGCTAAAATCAACTTCCTAGATTAGTTTATCAAAAAGCGGTACTCTTCAACTTTTAGAACTCAACCGGTAGTGTAACTGTGTCTAATATTGACCTTTCCTCGATCTGATTTCATACATTTTTTGTAGTTGCGTCTGCTTTAAGGCTAAGAAGTATTACTTCCTCAATTTAATTTTATTAGTTTTCGCCTAGTTATCTAGATATGACCTTAATCATTTTAGAAATTTGTGTTTTTTTTTGTTAATAGAACTTAAGATTCCATGTACGAACCTCTGACTTTAGTCGAAGTCTCAAAGGTTGATTATATAATACGAGTGCGTTTACCAATCACTTGGCCAGCGCAATGGTCTATAGCTAAAATGCCTCTCACTCTGAGAGGAGACCCATGCACAAAAGTGGGACTTTAATAGGATAAAACGCACAAAAATACCTCGAACATAAAAGCTGAGTTCGGCACTCATCTTTTCGGTTTAAAATACTTATTATATAGCAATTCTTGTTAATTTTTTACGTTATTCTGTTTATGTATTTAGCAAAGTATTTTTTTCTTTCTTTCTTTCACTAAGACTTGTCTCCACGACTGTACGCGACAAGGAAGCAACCCAAGGTTTCATCAGAGCGCGAGTAATTAACTGAATGGTCCGTCTGTCATCAAGATGCAAGTACCAATTAATTGCTTAGTGATCAAAGATGTCGGTTTTAATTATGTGGAAAATTGGTTTTTTATCAAAGCATTTTATATACCTACCCAACTTCATTCATAAGTAGGTATGGTCCGCGGAAAACTGCTAGTCCGCTCTGAATATGGAATTGAATCGCGTCGCCGTAGCATATTGTATGACTACACCTGCTCGCAACAACTTCAGAGCGGACTAGCAGTTTGACGCGGACTATACATATTGTAACCGAGTATATGTGTATTTATATTTACCTCTCGCTCGTTTTCTATAATTACTAGAAGTGCCTGAGGCTTCGTCTGTGTAAAAAAAATAACACTACAATGATATACATATGACTGAAATTTTGTACCTTCATTGGAATGACAGTGGCTCCATCTGTCGAAAATTGGTCGTACCAACTCAGAAACCTTCCTGGGCTCATGCACAACAAATTTACTAAAGATTACATGATCACATGCATAGTTTATGATTCTTTAAAGGACCTACAGATAAACATCCATCTACATATTAATATTCTTATAAATATAGATGTGCAGGACTTAATTAAAAACCGCCATTTTCAATTAAATTTACACGAATCTATCCAAACCAGAACACAGCAGCGCTTAACACTGCTGTTACAAGGCAGAAATTGTCCACCGCGCTGGCCAAGTGTGAATTGGTAGACTACACATACCTTTAAAAACTTTTTTTAAAATGCAGGTATGCAGGTTTTCTAACGATGTTTTCTTTCACCGTTTAAACAAGTGATAATTAATAATACAATAATGAACAACAGTGATTTATCTATGCGTAGCGTGAAGAAATTGACCAATTACAATTAAGTTTTGCAATATACATTTTGTAATTACAGATGCGTGAATTTTCGCAGATTGGCACGTCCATTATTATTTTTTATTGCACATTTTTTACATATTCGCCGATAATTTCAATTCAAAATTGCAATACTTTCGTAGACAAAGAAAATAATTTTATATTGCATTTTAGCGATAATACCTTTTTAGCGTATACGTTAAGTTGACATTGTCAAAAATATTTTTTAAGCTATTGCATAGCTTTTATCGCGGGCTTTGAGCGCGGCGACCGAATCGAGAAATTCCGTAACGAAAATAAGTAACACCTTTCAACAACTCGGTTGCCTGGAGACTGATATCCAACTATCAAGTCTCCAGGCAACCGAGTTGTTGACTGTCAATAGAAAAATATGGATATAATTGAATAAAGTATTATTTTACATTCCTTATTATTTTATTTGATATTGGCGACGAGATGTCGAATGAACTAAAAAACAATAAGGAAATACGAGCCACATTACGTGGGTTAATGAAACGAACCGAAAATTACATTTCGGGAATAGAAAAAATTGACATTGAAGAAATAAATATACGACTGAATTCTTTACAAGAAAATTTGAACAAATTCTACGCGTTTCAAGAAAAAATTGAATGGCTTACAGAAGAAGAAAATTTAGAAGAGGAAATAAAATACAGGTACGAATTTGAAGAAATATATACAAAGCTAAAATTTAAATTTTTGAATGTACAAAAAGAAAATAATCGGCTAATACCTGAATGTTCTTTTATATCAGCAAGAGCGGAAGTTTATTTGATAAACTGTTAACTGTCAAGGCACGCTTGAGACGTACACCTAATACAAAAGAGTTATCACCTTATCAGTTAATGTTCGGCAGAGAGGTAAGAACACTAAGAACCTATATGCATGCCTTATTTAAGAAATCCGCCCCACTATCCAGATTACATTACAATGCACCGCTAACGCAGGAGTTCGGACAAGGTGATAAGGTACAAGTCCGCAGTTACACCAACCCAAGAGTTAAATGGGAGTTCGGAGTCGTCATCCGAAGATTAGGTAGACTCAGACTCCATTATGAAGTCAGAACTGAAAATGGCATACTGGTGCGCCGTCACCTTGACCAAATGCTGCCAACGCCCCTGGTGGTGTAAGTGAAAATAGCGGTGGAGGACTGTTGGATATCAAGTCTCCAGGCAACCGAGTTGTTGACTGTCAATAGAAAAATATGGATATAATTGAATAAAGTATTATTTTACATTCCTTATTATTTTATTTGATAACCTTAATTCGTCAACTTGAACACAGATGGCAGTAATACACATTTTTTTATAATCCGTGCAGAAATCTTAAAATTGCGTGAAGTATATTTTATATTCCCATTATAAAATTCAAAATTATATTACCATATTATCCAAATAATATGTTTTATCAACATAAGCTATGTTGAATTCTGGATTGATAAAATAACGTAAAAGAGTGTTTGTTATTTTTAAACGTACAATTACAACTGACACACTTGACAGCACAAAATCAAAACGCCATTATGATTTATGGTACAAATAATTTGTGTACAAAGTGTTTTAAATATGAATAAACAAAGTGCATTTATTAATGAAAAATGCGATGTACCTGTAACATTCGGCCAAATGTCACAGGCACATCGCATTGATCCATTTATATTGCTGGTTGTTAATACTTTATGTCACTTATTAAATACTTTTCTATTTTATATTTTAGAATGTTCAGTCTTGCTTGGAGTTATGAAATGTCAGCTGATATTTGCAATGTCTTATATAATGGAGATATGATAAAATAGTGGATAAAGATGTATTAATGTAAATGTTGATGATTATGGAAGAATATATTGTATTTCTGGAATTCCTTCTGAGCGTTTTCATAGCATAAAAAATGCTATGCAATAGCTTTACCGCGGCAGTCTCCGAGTGCCACACGTATTTTTAAAAAGATGTGTGTTATGGAGTTTCTTTCGCCGCTTCTTCTCCATAACGAAACACCTTGTGAAGTGGTACCTTTTGTATTGACATTCAAAAAGTGCTCTGTAAAGAACCTATTTGAAATTAAAAAAAATTTTTAACAAAAAATACAACCGACTTCTATGTCACTACAAAGTAAAAAATAATTGAAATAAATGTTGGTTTAGTACATATTTGTGAAGTCGGCGCTCAATATATTTAGTTGGATAACGATGTAAACAGCGCGTCTAATATGAGCGCCGACATTAGTTATGAGCGTCATATCATGACGCTCATAACTAATAATCACTCTATCCCATTTTTAACACGCTTTTATTAGCTTGGGTTGTATGTATGTAACTATGTAACGGAATCGTTGAACCCGATTTCTATCCACTTCGAACGTTTACATTAATTCTAAATTTTAAAGAATTATCAAAAACCGATGACAATACATGATTTTAATTATTTTGTACCAATGTCTTTATCAACATCCTCAGGATTAACGATTTTCGAGGCGACACTGTTCGAGCGCCTTAGAGAAAGTTCGTCGCAAAGTTACTAGATTGCAACAATTATTGCTTTTTAGTTTCAATAACTGTTATAGCGTGGTTTTTAGTATTGAAAATAATAATGTTATTATCTACTTAAGATTGACATTTGATAATTTATAGTATCAAGTAAATGTCAAATCTTGATCTTTGGTAGGCTTTGGTAGGTACGTTTTCACTCACATTAAAATAATGAATATTAATTTTTAACACATACATATATTTTTTTTAAATAGAAGTGTGCCTGGAATTTGAACCTTGGATGTTCAGTTTGAAGTTAGAGATTCCAGAATGTTGAAATACACTTTTAAAGCCAGACTATCACTGATCTCACTCAATTGAAAGTTCACCAAAAAACAATATCAGCCATGGTAAGAACAATAAATTTTTACGGCAATTGCTTAAACCAGTGTTATTCAAACTTTTTCACTGTCAAAACCCCCTTAGTATGTCAAAATATACCCCTACCTTCCTCTGTTTCTAACCTGTTTTTTACGAGTATGAAGTCCATAAAATAGTCTTATATTAATTAGCAATTTTGTAACAAAATTTATTTTTAAACTTTACATATTTTTAGTATGGCTTCCCTTCGCCTCGCGGCCGGCTTACCTACAAAATCCGTAGGGAACCTAAAGTGGGACAAAAGATTTGACAAACACTTTATAAAATTAACATTTTATTGTTTTGTATTGTTTTCTTATTAAGGCCTCGCAATCCCCTAGGGGGTCGCGACTGACACTTTGACAAACACTGTTCCAAACCATCCAATTTGCGAGCAGATACCATCATTACGACGTTGCAATAATTTCTCGCTCTGCTGACCACCATCGGACGCTTAGGCTGACTACACATTGACTACTATCGCTCGAACGATTATTGCGTAAACTGTCTTATTGTTTAAGCTACTGAGTAGCTGCTTAAGCCGCACCATATGGGTGTGCAATTCGTTGTTAGAGCGACCGACGAGCGGTAAATATAGCTTGTCGAACCGTCACAGATTCTATGTGGGTAGAGCGTTTGAATGGCTTTGTGTATGGACAAATGGACAAATGTTTGTAGAGGTTTGTTGCGGCAAACCCCAATCGTGCGGACGCAGAATTTGTTTTTATTCGAAAAATCTGTCAACGATCAATTACGCGTAGATTATTGCATAAGCTATTATATAACAATCAATCCATCCAATATTTACTTATCAATAATCAATAATTGACAACTTCTACTAGTCAGAAATTGTCAAATGTAGATCTTTGATACGCAACAAACGGCTAGATTGTTTTTTAACGGGCGTATAAAGTCACCGAGCAACTTTTGAGTCGCCTTAACCACAACTCAAGCCAATTGCTCAATCAATAATAACCAGTGTACAATCAGCCTTAAACTCGCATGTATAATACACTAGCCACTTAATCTTACTGTTCACATATTAAGGATATTATTTGAATATGTTATGTTGAGGATGTTATTTGAATATAGTTTGTTACTTTAATATCTAATCGCATTATCAAAATGAGTGTATTTCTTCGAAGTTTCTGTTCGTAATAGTTTTCGAGGAAAATAAAAGATTCCTTTTATCTTTTATCTTTCGTATGTTAGTGTGCTGTAAACTGTGTAATCATTGTATACATATTGTTATCAGAGTAAATATATTTTGTAATATAGATGTAACAAACAACCATGCAATCCATGGTGAGAAGCCAATGTAGCCCATGGACATCTGTAAAAAATGCCAGATACGATTGAAGTCTAACCCTATGTGTAGGATATGCGGTGCACCTTTAAGGTGGTAGAACCCTTTGTGGTTCGACTCCGGCGGCACCACCGCCACACATATTTCTACCTAATAACAGCAGTGTTAAGCGCTGCTGTGTTCCGGTTCGAAGGGTGTGGTAAGGGAGACAGACTTGTCCGAGACGTTCCAGCTTAGTCCTCAGGGGTAGCGGCGCATCTGTGGCCGACCTCAGGTAGGAATATCTAATCCTACCTGGGGTTGATTACAGATGTCCATGGGCGGCAGTAGCCACTTACCATCAGGTGGACTGCATGCTCGTCTGCTACTCCTATATTATAAAAAAAAACATACAAGCGTCATACAGTCTAACTAAACCAACGGTCAAGGCCAAAAGAGACTGACCTCAAAGCACTTCCTTGCTCCCTAACGTCGACTCCATTGATCTGATCCTCGCTCCTTGTCTGCAAGCCGGACATTTTCCACCAATCAGAGACCGGCGCGCTCGACTCACCGCCAATCGGAAGCCAGATCACGTCATCGCGGCCCGGCTCGACCAATCGGCGTCGTGGATCATCACTGCAAACAGTTCGAAATTTAAAATTCGTTCCACGCACTGAAGTCTTATAAGGCGGTAAGGAAATGGCGAATTGAATGTCCGTTATATAACAGTTAATCTGATTCGAGTTATGTATTTAATATGGATTAGTTGGTGTTAAAGGTATGCATTGATAGTGGCTTGGTACTAAAATAAAAGAATGGGGGTCAAATATGTCGATTTGACTCAGAATTATATCACATTCAACCTATTACTATCCTACTGCTCTCTCTCGTCTCTAATCTCTTAAAGTGAGAAGGATTAGGTTATAGTCAGCTGCGCTGACCAAATGCGGATTGGTAGACTCCACCCAAGATTCAATTTTTTAGGGTACCGTGCCCATAGGATAAAAACGGAAGCCTGTTACTAAGACTTCGCTGTTTGTCCGTCTGTCCGTTTGTCACAGGGCTCTATCTCTGAAAACGTAATAGGTAGACACATCAGAGATGCATATCTAGGATACGAACAACGGACCCTTGAATTGTGAGACCTAGTTTCTGACCAACAGGCAATCACAGCTCTCTTCAGTCTACCTATACACGTTATGTACATGACGAATAGAGTCAACGGTCGTACAAACCGCTACTTAACCAACCAATAAACAAGACATAAATCTAAGTTTATTATTACATAAATCCTCATTCCTTCGAACCGGCCCGCTCTACGCATTAAATCATCCTATTGTACTGACATACTAATATTACTTGTTTAGTATTTGACGAGCGATTATAAGCAGTGTTACTTGTGTGTGGACGCTATGTTTGCTTGGCAAATGTTTGACGCTCTTAATAATATATGTTTAAGTGTAATATACGCTTAATAAAGTCTATGAAAAGATAACAGTTGGTTAATGTATAACCTATTTAACATAATTGTTTTTGACCGACTGCGGAGAGTAATGTTATTAGAACGTATGTATGTCTTCAATCAACTCATATGCATGCCATTTTGCAACTTTTAAGTATATTGAAGTAGCAAACGTTAACCTGATGGTATAATCCGCGTCAAACTGCTAGTCCGCTCTGAAGTTGTTGCGAGCAGGTGTTGTCATACAATTTGCTATGGCGACGCGATTCATTTCTATATTCAGAGCGGACTAGCAGTTATAGGCGGTATATAAGAGGCTTCTGCCACTCAATTACATCTGTTATCAACCCCAGATAACATTAAGCACAAACATGTCTTTGACATTAAGAGTAGGTACTTTCTGAGGTCGACCACCAATGCGCTGCTACCTCTGAGGACTACCACAGTCTTCAAACCAAAACACAGTAGCGCTTAACACTGTTGTTATTAAGAAAAAAAAATTTTTTTTTATTACATAGGAGTAGCAGACGAGCATGCAGTCCACCTGATGGTAAGTAGCTACTGCCGCCCATGGACATTTGTAATCAACCCCAGATAGGATTAGATATTCCTACCTGAGGTCGGCCACAGATGCGCTGCTACCCCTGAGGACTAAGCTGGAACGCCTCGGAAAAGTCTGTCTCCCTTACCACACCCTTCAAACCGGAACACAGCAGCGCTTAACACTGCTGTTATTAGGTAGATTTAGGTGTGGCGGTGGTGCCGCCGGAGTCGAACCACAAAGGGTTCTACCACCTTTAAAGTGTGGCGTAAAGGAGACATACTTTTTTCGAAACGAGGCGAGGGTCGCAGCGCATCTGTGGTCGACCTCGGGTAGGAATGCAATCTTATCTGGGGTTAATTACAGGTGTCCATAGGCGGCAGTAACCACTTACCATCAGGTGGACTGCATGCTCGTCTGCTACTCTAATATAATAAAAAACCATACAACCCAAGTTCAAAACATTCAATTCCGATTGTTATTTTCGTTTTGGTGGTTACCGGCTTCCTATTTAGTTTACCCGCATACATTAATTATGCCAATCAGCGAACGTACTTGAGAACTTATTAACTGGTTTGTTTTAACCATAGATCTAGTTAGGAATAGAAGTCGCTTGTAGAAATGGTGAAGAAATGTATAATACATACATTTGAACATATTCAACACTGCAAGAATGCTAATCAAAGAAGGAATAAAAATGTATGTATTAAATTAAATTGTTAAAAACAAGCTTTTTAGTTTTATTTAAACATACCCGGTCAGTCCGACATATTGGATTTAAAATAAGGTCGCTAAACTTATCATGCAATGTCATTCGAACCAAAAATTTATGCAAATTTTCAGCTCAGTCGATTGTGATTAACTCGTTTCAAGATTCTCCGTTGCAAGATTCAATCCTCACATACATATGACCCAATAAGACAAGTTAAATAAAATATTGTAATGAAAAAAAGAAAGAAAGAAGGAGGATCTGATCTTACCATTTATAATCTAAGAACCGCTCAAATTGAGAATAAAGTTAATCATTCGATTAGTTCAGGATATGCACAGAGACATCTCCGGACAGAGTCATACCTCATTCATACTCGCTCTACCATCTTTCAATATCCCCTAAGCGAGAAATTTTCGTTGAAACCTTCCAACTAAACAAATATTAACCGCGTCATGTCTCTTCATTATGCACTCTATGACACACGGAGGCAGATTTGTTCAAGCAATTCGCGCCGTGAGTTGCGATGTGTTACGTAACATGTAAACATACGTGGGCCCAATCAGCGCAATCAACGGGAGATTCTCTTTGCATACTTTGTAGACTAGCACAATATACCTACTCATATGTTAATATGTGTGAAGGCTAGTTCAGTTAAGATGAAACAAAACATATGTCAAAGTTAAAAATTTGAAACAATGCTGATGGCTTTTGAATAATATATAAATAACTATGTATATAAAATAAACTTATGAAATACTATAAGCACGCTCAGTGTAACAAACATATACCTAAGTTAGCATAAAGTCTAATAGTCTTGAAAGTGGAATTTTATTATTTCTTAAGACAATAAAAAATCTTTAAACCGACGTTCATGTAACTTTAAATTTGAAGGAGGTAAAACAGCAGTGTTAAGCGCTGCTGTATTCTGGGTTGAAGGGTGTGGTAAGGGAGACATACTTTTCCGAGGTATTCCAGCTTAGTCCTCAGGGGTAGCGGCGCATCTATTGCCGATCTCAGATAGGAAACTAATCCTATCTGGGGTTGATTACAGATGTCCATGGGCGGCAGTACTTTCCATCAGGTGGACTGCATACTCGTCTGCTACTCCTATATTATAAAAAAATCTTGACAATTTACCTCAAACCCGAAGTATCAATCATAAAAACTCTAAAACCCAAAACTAAACATAATACCATATAGTTAGCTCATTACCAATTGAAATTAAACGATTGTACTGTAAACAGAGTATTGTCCTCGTGTCAGTTTGTCTGTCACCTTAGCTGAACACATGGAAAACAGTGAATTGTGTGGTACAAGTGATAAAAGAAAGCGGCGTTGAATTAAAGATAAAACTTACAGTGTGAATTAAAAAATACATATTTTTTACTTAAACCGACCCGTGATGTGAGTTCCATAGACACATATAAAGACGAGTACATGAGAGCTAAAATCTAAATTAATCGCACAACTGGCCGGGAAACAAACCCATTGCGTACAAGTCCGATAAGATGAAAGTGGCACCCCGCGACTCGTCAAGACAAAAATCGAAAAATTCTAGAGGAAAATGCCGTAATTTTATTCCTTTGTACGAAATAAAATCTTTCACGGAAAAATAGTTCAATGTGGAGTCCCATCTTGTTATACTTACATTTATTTAGATTATACTAACAGGGGCAGTTGTCATGACTAAAAATTTTTAACAAGAATTTTTCCAATAATAACTTAGTTAAACTTAAAGTTATATACAGACTTACATTTTTTTTAATATTTGAGCCTACGATACGATAAAGCAGACGTGCTACTTGATGGAAAGTAGTCAACGTCTCCTATGAACATTTCCAACACCAGAGGAGTCGCCAATGCATCGCCGGCTTTGAAGGAGAGCTCTTTTTGCACCTTTTTTGAAGAGCCTCATGTCATAGCGCTCTGGGAATACCTCAGGAGGAAGTTCATTCTACATCTTGCACGTTCGTGGCAAGAACGTCCGTGCAGACCGAACCAGGCGGCCGAATCATGCTAAATCTAATATGTGATAAGAAACCCCCAAGTTTCAAATACATTCAAACTTAACCGCTCATATCTCATCACTTTCACCATACAAGGCGTGAGCTGCATAGTAATTTTCGCACGTCATTCAGTACTCAACTCAGGAGTTTATTTACTAAAATTCGTTTTGTTCTTGCGTATTCACTTTTAACTACGTTCTTTGTACTCACTACTTCAACTACGTACCTAAGAATATAAGGAAATATATTCATTAACACTACTATAGCAGATCATCTTTTTCTAACGTATTTGTTTTTTTTCTTTATGACGCAAAAAGTTCAGATAGTTAGTTTATAGATGTTAGTTCCTAACTTAGCTTCTGTGGTTGGCTCGGGTATCTCCCAATTCTCCCATGCTTTGACGAAACCTGAAGTAAGAATTAAAAACGAACTTGACACGATTCGAAAATGTGTCTCCCTTACCACACCCTTCAAACCAGAACACAACAGTGCTTAACATTGCTGTTATTTGGCAGAACTAAGTGTGGCAATCAGTGGCGGACTTTGCTCGTAGGGGAGAAATGTTAAATGAGGTACCCTGTCTAAGAAGTTTATTTAACTTTACAAGCTTCTAAAAATGTCTACGAGAGCTTTTGTAGACATTTGGATCGCCTCCCAGGATCTGCTCCTGGTCAGGCTCGGGGTGGACTCCTTTCCACCCCCAATGTTACCAACAAATTCTAACCACAAAGAGTTGTTCAAACACTTCGACAATTGCAATTATTTTACGCTTAGAACACAGCCACTTAAACTTTGAACAGATCAAGATCATCGCATTTCATTGAAAACGAGGTCCTAACTCTTACCACAATGACACATCAATCATTGCATAATCATAACTTGTGATCTGTCCTCATTAACAATAATGGCCATTATATATCATTAGCACTTTCGGCAAATCTGAAAGGCGAAAACAATACTGTAATTAATTTTAATTGTTCATAATCGAATGGGAGATTAAGTAAACTATATCCATAGAAATATAAAGAAAAAATATTTGTCTATGCATTCAAATATTAAAAATTCCTGTATATTAGATAAGCGTGAACTATGCTGCAGTGGCATGCCGGGAGATCCGTGCCCAGCAGTGGGACTAAAAAATGCTTTAGTCACAGATCTATATCTGTACAATTAAATATAGGTTTGTGGCAGTATTGGCAGAACAAAAACTACTACTACTATACTTTTGTCCAGCAGTGGGACATTGCTGTTATCACATAGACACACACGAGCGCGCATGTGCACATAAATACACTAAAAGTTATTTGACACAACATTACATGGTTAAAAAAAATATTTTGTGTTTAGTCAACAAATCTACACATAATAAGTTTTCATTATATTACTGAATTATTTTTCCAGAAAAACAATGGAGGAATATATTTATGGAAATTCGTCTAAAAAAAACAAGGAATCCATTTAAACACGACAAACCATTTAAATTTCGAGGAAGGAAAATAATAAATTCAACAAGCCTAATTCATGAACCATCGTAGCCTTAGACATCGGCCTCTTCTAGGTCACTTATGTCACTTCAACCAATGACTCACTAAACATGTTGTTACACTATCAATAACCGATCTATCCAATGTTTTGGTCACCAAAGATTGAAATTTGAAAATATAATACAATAAGCCTAATTAATTAACCAAGATAGCCTTAGACGTCGGCCTCTTCTACTTGTTACACTGTCAATAACCAATCTATCCGATGATTTGCTTGATTTAAATTTGAAAAATAAAATGGAACTAGCCTAAATTATTAACCATGATAACCTTAGACTTTTGTAACTTCAACCAATGTTTGTGACTCACTAAACATTCTTTGTTACACTTACGCTCGTTATCAATAACCAATCTTTACAATGTCTGTCTAGCAAAGATCTAAATTTGACAATTTCTGCCTACTAGATTTGCCATATTTCGATCTTTAGCAGGCAAAGTTTGGATAGATTGAGTATTAATCGGGCATAGCAATACTCATCCTATAAAAAAAATCAAGTATCTATATAGTTATTCAAGAGATAGAAGCTCTTTGACAGATGGACAGACAGCGGACGCTTCGTGATTGGGTTCCGTTTTTTTTTTCTTTAGGTAGAAATCCGTAAAATCCAGTAAGAAATAAACGAAAAACATGACAAACTATTTCAATTTTGAGGAAGGAAAATAATAAATTCAACAAGCCTAATTCATTAACCATCGTAGCCTTAGACGGCGGCCTCTTCTAGGTCACTTATGTCACTTCAACCAATGCTTGTGACTCACTAAACATGTCGTTACACTATGAAGGTGGTAGAACCCTTTGTGGTTCGACTCCGGCGGCACCACCGCCACACCTATTTCTACCTAATAACAGCAGTGTTAGGCGCTGCTGTGTTCCGGTTGGAAGGGTGTGGTAAGGGAGACATACTTTTCCGAGGCGTTCCAGCTTAGTCCTCAAGGGTAGCGGCGCATCTATGGCCGACCTCAGGTAGGAATATCTAATCCTATCTGGGGTTGATTACAGATGTCCATGGGCGGCAGTAGCCACTTACCATCAAGTGGACTGCATGCTCGTCTGCTACTCCTATATTATAAAAAAAACAATAACCAATCTATCCAATGTTTTGCTTACCAAAGATCTAAATTTGAAAATATAATACAGTAAGTCTAATTCATTAACCATGATAGCCTTAGAAGCCGGCCTCTTCTAGGTAACTTGTGTAACTTCAAGCAATGCTTGTGTCTCACTAAACATTCTATGTTACATTTACGTCCTTTATCAATAAGCAATCTATCCAATGTTTGCCTAACAAATATCTAAATTTGACAATTTCTGATTTGCAGTCAAAACATTGAATAAATTGATTTCATTTATAACGGGCCAAAATATTTCGAAGTTCCCTTACCTTAACATTTATTTTTAGTGACTAGAGAACTTATGAAAACTTAAATTGATCCTCTTCCACTAGCTCTACGCTAAGCTAACAAGCTTACCTAACTAACTAAATAACTAGATATATTTTAATAGGTAACCCACAAAAAATCTACTCTCTGAAACTAAATAGCACCAATTTCTGATTTCAAGATGTCTACAATTTCCTCAGCACATACCTATCTATCATTATCTCCGTCTTTGTAACAAAACTCAAAAAAAAATCGCTTAGTAGGTATTGATATATCGTCTTCCCCGATTACCAAAACTCCTGTATTTTTGTTAATGTCAAAAGCTTCATAATAACCTATTATCTAACTAATATTTGACCTCTAAACGGCCGCTTGTGTAACCACCTAACCTATGTTTATAGTGATGTGATTACAACACTATTGTGCATAATACGCGTGTAATGTGTATGTAAATGTGTTCATGTTCATGTTGTGTTTACATTTGTTTCTTTGCAATTTTACCGGGGTGCGGGCGGCAAGCGTGGGATCTCGAACCGTCCAGCAAGGAACCCCGGGAGAAGACGACGGTATGTGTGGTCGCATACCGTCGTAAACACCAGATGGTGTGGGAGGAGCCAAAAGTGCTCCCCCAGGGCAGAGCCCGATCGGGGCATCGCGCTTGGCGGACTCCGGTTGTGTTCCCTCGAAGATCCCGGAGTTCTCCAACAAGCGGCCACCGGAGGGTTTTAGTGCGGTAAGAATCCCACATAACCCTGTGTCGCTCCCACGGCACCGGGTACCTTTTAAAGGTTTTTGAATTTTATAATGGGAATATAAAATATACTTCACGCAATTTTAAGATTTCCGCACGGATTATAAAAAAATGTGTATTACTGCCATCTGTGTTCAAGTTGACGAATTAAGGTTATCAAATAAAATAATCAGGAATGTAAAATAATACTTTATTCAATTATATCCATATTTTTCTATTGACAGTCAACAACTCGGTTACCTGGAGACTTGATATCCAACAGTCCTCCACCGCTATTTTCACTTACACCACCAGGGGCGCCGGCAGCATTTGGTCAAGGTGACGGCGCACCAGTATGCCATTTTCAGTTCTGAATTCATAATGGAGTCTACCTAATCTTCGGATGACGACTCCGAACTCCCATTTAACTCTTGGGTTGGTGTAACTGCGGACTTGTACCTTATCACCTTGTCCGAACTCCTTCGTTGGCGGTGCATTGTAATGTAATCTGGATAGTGGGGCGGATTTCTTAAATAAGGCATGCATATAGGTTCTTACCTCTCTGCCGAAAATTAACTGATAAGGTGATAACCCTTTTGTATTAGGTGTACGTCTCAAGCGTGCCTTGACAGTTAACAGTTTATCAAATAAACTTCCGCTCTTGCCGATATAAAAGAACATTCAGGTATTAGCCGATTATTTTCTTTTTGTACATTCAAAAATTTAAATTTTAGCTTTGTATATGTTTCTTCAAATTCGTACCTGTATTTTATTTCCTCTTCTAAATTTTCTTCTTCTGTAAGCCATTCAATTTTTTCTTGAATCGCGTAGAATTTGTTCAAATTTTCTTGTAAAGAATTCAGTCGTATATTTATTTCTTCATTGTCAATTTTTTCTATTCCCGAATTGTAATTTTCGGTTCGTTTCATTAACCCACGTAATGTGGCTCGTATTTTCTTATTGTTTTTTAGTTCATTCGACATCTCGTCGCCAATATCAAATAAAATAATAAGGAATGTAAAATAATACTTTATTCAATTATATCCATACTAGCAGAACCCGCGGCTTCGCCCGCGTAAAAAAAAAAGATATAACAGACAAATACTCGTAACTGTAATCGTAAATTTGTACCTTTAACAATTTTAACGATAAAATAGCATTAAAATTTAATTAATAAAAGCTTTTTTTCTTCACTGTGTAACTAAATTGGTCAAGCTTTCTTCAGAAACATACACTAAAATTCTAATTAGTGGACTGTAATGAAATTTTCTTTAAAATATAAGTTTCATGTAGGATACAATAATTATTATTTACTCTATTCCATAGGAATCGTCCATGTTATATGCGGCCTTACATACAGTGGTTCTTTCCAGGGTAGCTGGCTGGGCGGTTAGAGCTCCCATTCTTTCTGCCTGCAACTCCCGAAGTCCCCCTTTAGTCTCGTACGACAGGCAGGGGATACTGTAGCCCTGTTCTAGCCCAAAAATTTTAATCCAAGGTCTATGTGTCTATCACATAACCATCACTAATCCACGCATAACCACAACCATACCCCACAGCAGGACAAAATGTTGGCACGCAGTGTGTCCAAAGTAGTTGCGATGTACCTAATCAGTATACCAAAATTACGCATTATCATATATGAAATTTGCACCCGTCCACGTTGTCGTGTATTTGTCTGAATAGACGTTATCTGAAATTTTACGTTTCTAACTTCGAACCTAAAAGATTCCCGTATATATACATATAACACTTCTTTTACCTCCTTAGTAGAATTTCAAAAACATTCCTATGTACATTTGTATCAATAAATACTTTATCATCAAATTTCTGAAAGCTAATTCAACACCTGCGGTCGGCAAGCCGACACCCATGGGTGGTGTATGGCCCGCGACTTTTCCTTGTGGCCCGCGGGTCTGCGCGTTACTAATAATTGGCCAAGTGCAAGTCCAACCCGCACCTTGAGCATTTCGTACAACTAAAATTTTTATTTACACATTTTGTGAAAATTTCAACTGTCTACCTCTAACGGTTTAAAAGTTAGTTGGAAAAATATCGAATGGCAGTATGGGGACCATACAACAAACTGCTATTCGATATTTTTCCAACCTTTTTGTTTTCAACCTTTTTTATTTTTAGTATTTGTTGTTATAGCGGCCACCGTTATGCATCCTCTGTAAGAATTTCAAATGTCTATCTATTACGGTTCCAGAGATAGAGCCCTGTGACACACGGACAGACGGACAGACAGTGAAGTCTTAGTAATAGAGTTCCGTTTTTATCCTTTATGTACGGAACCCTAAAAAACCGTCGATGTGCACTTCAACACGCGTAATACATTCCCATGTTAAAAATATATGTTACGATGGCCCGTGGAATTTCACCCTACACTAAACCTCTCTGTACTCTGTTCTTTTTCCAGACACGCCAAAGGAAGTAACTTCAACAACGGTTTTTAAAGAATCTTCCTTTACTTATAGGTTTCTAAAGGTGGTAGAACCCTTTGTGGTTCGACTCCGGCGGCACCACCGCCACACCTATTTCTACCTAATAACAGCAGTGTTAGGCGCTGCTGTGTTCCGTTTTTAAGGGTGTGGTAAGGGAGACAGACTTTTCCGAGGCGTTCCAACTTAGCCCTCAGGGGTAGCGGCGCATCTGTGGCTGACTTCAGGTAGGAATATCTAATTCTATCTGGGGTTGATTACAGATGTCCATGGGCGGCAGTAGCCACTTACCATCAGGTGGACTGCATGCTCGTCTTCTACTTCTATAGTATAAAAAAAAAATAGTACCCTAATGGTGGTTGATTGTTGAGTTGCTAAAATGCTGAAACAGATGTGTAAACAGAAAGGCATAATGCATACACCCTTCTATAGTAGTCTTAAGGGTGGATCTAAAAATCTAAAAAAACCGTGACTCAGATGCTTCATTGATTGTAATGATAATTTTTCATAGTGGTCGCTCCCGAATTAACGGAGTTTGAAATAAAATTCCAACCCCCATTTAACGACCTTAAGGGATGATTTTCCAAAAATAATGGTATAGGTGTTTAATTACTTTCTATCGAAAACCCAAATACCGATTTTTATACAGTTTACATTAAAACTGGAGGACTTTCATACAAACTTACAACCCCTATTTTACCCTCTTGAGGGTAGATTTTCCATAAATGGTGTTAAAAAGTTCTATTATTTCTAACAGGAAAGCCAAATGCATTTTTATAGTCCTTGCTTCCGAATTAACGGAGTTTGGAATAAAATTCCAACCCCCAATTAACGACCTTAAGGGACGATTTTCCAAAAACAATGAAATAGACGATTAATTATTTTCTATCGAAACCCAGATACCGATTTTTATACAGTTTACTTCAAAACTGGTGGACTTTCATACAAACTTACAACCCCTATTTTACCCTCTTGAGAATAGATTTTCCATAAATGGTGTTAAAAAAGTTCTATTATTTCCAACAGGAAAGCCAAATGCAAGTTTTTATAGTCCTTGCTTCCGTATTAACGGAGTTTGAAATAAAATTCCAACCCCCATTTAACGAACTTAAGGGACGATTTTCCAAAAACAATGAAATAGACGATTAATTATTTTCTATCGAAACCCAGATACCGATTTTTATACAGTTTACATCAAAACTGGGGGACTCTCATACAAACTTACAACCCTTATTTAACCCAAATAAGGGTTCATTTTCTAAACGGTAAAATTATAGTTCCACTGTATCTAACCAGTGAGCCAATGGCTAACTTACATAGTGCTGGCTTTTAAATTGGCAAATTTTAAAATAAGCTGTTAACCCTTATTTTACCAACTTAAGGGTTGATTTTCCAAAAATGGTGAAATAGGTATTTAATTATTTTTAATCGAAAACCTAAATACCGATTTTGATAGCGTTTACATCAAAACTGGGGGAATTCTATACAAACTTACAACCCTTATTTAACCCACATAGGGGTTGATTTTCCAAAAACGGTAGAACTAAAGTTATTTTATATCTAACCAGCAAAGCAATGGCTAACTTTCATAGTGCTGGCTTCCAAAATGGCAAAATTTAAAATAACCTGTCAACCCCTATTTAACCACCTTTACGGTTGATTTTGGAAAAACCCTTAGATTAGATTTTTATTACTTTAAATCAGAAAGCTAAATACCAATTTTCATCTAGTTTGCTTTAAAACTGACGGACTTTCATATTAACTTCCAACCCCCATTTAACCCCCTTAACGGTGGAATATCAAAAAATCCGTTCATAGTGCGCATCTACATTATAAAATGCAGCTATATTTCATAAAAATTTTTTGGTCAAGTTTCAGAGTTTTAAAAGCGATAGATTGGAAGATATTTTTTTTTTTAATTTTCAACGCCCCCGCACTCCCCTCTGGGGGTGAAATATCATAAAATTAGTTTTTAGTAAATTCAAACATGCCAAGAAGAATATCCTGACTAAGTTTCATACCTATAAGAGCTGTAGTTTTAAAATGTGATTTTTTTTTAATTAACACCCCCGCAACCCCTCTTGGGGGTGGAATTTCGTAAAATCCGTTCTTAGCTGACCTCTACTCGGTGAAAAGAATATTCCTACCAAATTTCAAGTCTTTAGCTCTAATGGTTCCAGAGATATCGTGATGAGTGACTATATACGTGGAAATCTCTTATATATATATAGATTTTTCTATTGACAGTCAACAACTCGGTTGCCTGGAGACTTGATATCGTCTCCAGGCAACCGAGACGTGTTATTAATTTTCGTTACGGAATTTCTCGATTCGGTCCCCGCGCTCGAAGCCCGCGATAAAAGCTATGCAATAGCTTAAAAAAAAGGCTATCACTGCCTAAATTTCATAGTTTGATAAAAAATGGACACAGATCGGTTAAAACCTACACGATCCGATTAAAATCTAGGTATATAAATCTTAATATTATTCACAAAATTGTTACAAAGTTTTAATCGCGTAAAATTAATAGAATAGGACATAAACACACAACATAAAACAGTTTATGATCAAACTAATATAAAGCGTTCCACGTAATGAATACTGGGAAACGGAACGTTCCAATTACAATTTACGATTTTCCTATCACTATTTAGTACATGACATAAATTACGATTTGCTAATTACAATGTTTTGTTTACATAACACATAAATCCAAAAACTTTTCGGTTTTACGAGTTTGAACTCGATTTTAATTTGTGGGACGAAGATTACGTAACCGAATGGACTCCTAATTCAAAATATAGTCTCCGATATTGTATCAGTTACTTATGCAGCATGTGACACAATACCTCAGCCACACAATGGATTCCGCATTTTATTTACTGGAATACATATATCTAAATGATAAAAAAAGGGGAATGCCCATTCTTGGTACTGATTTTTTTCATGCGTCAAAATGAAAGTAATATTAAAATTATTTTTTGATTTTTTCACATAATTTGTCGATCAGAATAGTTTCTTTGAACAGGGGATTCCATTTAAGATAAAATAAGACGAAATGTTGATTGTTGACCTTATAAATTAAAATGGCGATATTTTATACTCGGAATTCATTACTTTAGGTTTTTAGGATTATTTTAGGTTTTTTTACCTAACTACCTTTAAAAGTAAATGGAATAAATTAATCGAACTACATTATAGGTACCTACTATCAGTTAAAACCGACCATCAATCTATCGTCGGATATTTTCGATTTTGAGGTTATGTAACATTTCGGTAAATAACTTCAGAATCTAAAAAATAATTATTGATGGTAGTATTTGGTTAATTATACATCGTCCACAACAAGTTTCAATTTGATGCAACTCTGGACGGCGGTCCATACTTTCATGGGCATTGTCCTTTGTGGTCTGTGCCGAGTTCAGGTGTTCGATTTACGGTCAGGCACTCGCTTGAATGATATAAAGAATAAAAGATTAAATAACAAGCTTTTTACATTTTCAACAACACCCTTTCATTTGGTTAAACTTTCAGGCGTCCACCATTTTATTTTTTGGAATAACGTCTCTAATTCTAATTCTCTTAATCATGCATGACAAGGACGACCCAATACCAAAAGTGTATGTAAAATTTCAGCTTAATTAACTGATTGTAAATTCATTTGCGAGTTTTGACGATCATATACTGGCGTACTAACAAAGCACGTTAAATAAAAGCTTATGATTAGCCGGGTCTGAGTGTATGTCCATGTGTCCTTCAGCTCACGACACCACATACTTCACTCTCTTACACTATACCGTGTGAACAACCTACACTTATGAGCGAGTTAGGAGTCTATTTGATTTCTACCTCTACGGCTATAATGGACTCAAAGGTCCTTCTATCACTTAGTTACCATCTACCCGCATTATACCAATAAGCCAATAACGTACGTCATTCCTTATTACAAGATGTGTAGTTTAGAGCAATTGAATTAATCTTCAACTTATTAAGACCTGCGGGAACATGTTGAAAGGTTGGTTCTTAGAGGAAAGTTGACACTTGAAAGGTTGAAAAGTGGAACCGGTATAAGTTGATCGGGTGGTACCACCGCCACATCTATTTTTAGCGTGAAACAGTTCTGCGTTTCAGTGTGAGGCTGAATGATGCAAATGGACATCTGTAATCAACCCGAGATAAGATTATATTCCTAACTGAGTTAGGCCACAGATTTTTATTGTTATAATATAAGAGTAGCAGACGAGCATGCAGTCCACCTGATGGTAAGTGGCTACTGCCGCCCATGGACATCTGTAATCAACCCCAGATAGGAAGATATTCCTACCTGAGGTCGGCCACAGATCCGCCGCTACCCATGTGGACTAAGCTGGAACGCCTCGGAATAGTATGTCTCCCTTACCACACCCTTCAAACCAGAACGCAGCAGCGCTTAACACTGCTGTTATTAGGTAGAAATAGGTGTGGTGGTGGTGCCGCCGGAGTCGAACCACAGAGGGTTCTACCACCTTCAAATGTCATCTCATAAAAAATAATTATGTCTGCCAGCACATTCACTAAATATATTAACATCATAAATTCGCGAATCAATTGCAAATATATAAAACATTAGCAATGTTGGTTCGTTATGCTCACAATAACCGGTTAAGTGCGAGTCGGTCGTGTAACGAGAGTTCCGTACAAACTATCTGTTCCATTGAAGTTGTAATAAGGTTTTAATAAGAGTTTTTTAGATTTTAATTTCGTTATTACAATTTTAGATAATTGTTTTACTTTGTTTTTAAAATTGTTTGATGAAATTTATAAAATTAATAAGATAAATTGATGAAATTTTGTTAAAAATTTAATGGGTTCATCATACGTAGGTATGTATTTATGAATTAAATGTTAAAAAATGTACATTTTGACTTAAAATTCAAAACCATAGATTATACTCGGATTTTTAGTGGATCATGAAGGAGCAATTAATTCAAATGTCTCAGAACAGAAGTATTATAACATAAGACATATTGATTGAAAAATTTATCTCAAGCCTTCGAAACTCATTTTTTTTTCAAAATTGTTAATGCCAAAAAGGTTATCCCCTTTATTATATATACCCTTCGATCATCAATCGTAACAACCTCTCCTTTTTCTAATTCAGTAAAAAATCTAAAATCTCTATAAATCATTACTACAACACACAACAACATAAAGTACGGAACATAAAATCACGCACGCAAGGAAACATGCATGTAACGTGTTATACAAGCGATAATAGCCTACACGGGCAATAATCGTATTTGCATAAGGGTCATTATTGCGTGCTGTAATAACACGCATCACCTAAAATTCGATTTGGAGTGGGTACTTAGAGAACAATAGAGCAATATAGTCGAGTCACTCGGTGTGATGTTTGTTTTGTGGTACAAGTTATAGACTACTACCGAGTTTAAATTGAAAATGACGTTTTCTATGTACTAATATTTCTGTTGCAAAAACTGTAAAAGTTGCGTACGCCTATAATTGGCATGCACACGTGTCTAATACTAATAGTGTAACACTTATAAAAAGAATTGTGTGTACTGCTGTTGTCGTGCAAATAAATAAATAAATAAATACCTCAAAGTACCTTGAGCCGTTAATACAAACAAAAGCTGATGCAAAAACATAAAAAACTGTTTTTTTTTAATTGTCTTTCACGTCTACTTGGCCGGAGTGGAAGTCGAAACGAACCGAGGAACGCCTCAAAAAAATTAAACTGTTTTACATTAACTCTCATAATTTAGGTGTAACTAAATCACAGCAAAGATACATTACTGCTAGAACGTGGACATAAATATGACAAGGGCGCTGCAGGCGAAAGTCAAAGGCTTAGAACTCACGGAGTGTTCTTCCTCCGCCTCCACATACCACATAGGTTTAGATATTCCTACCTGAGGTCGGTCACAGATGCGCCGCTACCCCTGAGGACTAAGTTGGAACACCTCGGAAATGTATGTCCACCTAACCAAACCCTTCAAACCAGAAAACAGCAGCGATTAACACTGCTGTTATCAGGCAGAAATAGGTGTTACGGTAGTGCCGCCGGAGTCGAACCACAAAGGATGCTACTACCTTCGAATTCAATACTGTCACTGACGTAATTACAGTTAATAGAGCTACCAAAAAGCCACTGTCGTAAGTACAATTCAATATAACGAGCGAAAAGCTTATAATTCCAAATCGCTTAAGTTTATGATTTGTCCCACACCCATTCGGTTACATTAGAAAGTGATCGACAATCGAGCCAGTACGGGGCAATTTAGACAATTTATACATTATACATGCGTTCCTTTGCATCGATACAATAATGTAGAGAAAGGGATATTGTACGGAAAACTGTTAATGTATGTTATTTAGCAGTGATAGTGGTTAAGAAACTCGGCCTCTCGATCGAGGGGTCCGAGGTTCAAATCCCAGGCACACAGCTCTGATTTTTTAAAAATTATGTGTGTATTACAAATTAATTATCACTTGCCTAAACGGTGAAAGAAAACATCGTGAGGAAACCTGCATACTTGCGAGATTTATCAAAAAAAAAACTAAAAGGTATGTGAAGTCTACCAATACGCACTTCTCCAGCGCGTTGGACTATGGCCTAATCCTTCTCATTCTGAGAGGAGACCCGTGCCCAGCAGTGGGACGATAATGGGTTGATGATGATGATGTTATTTAGGCATAGATAGTATTTTTACCTCAATGCAGTGAGAGCTTCATGGTTGAAACTCTGCCTCTCGATCGAGGGATCCGAGATTTTTTTTATTCCCAGGAACCTCATTCATTCAATGCGTATTAGAAAACAATTTTCATTACTAATATTATGTAACTTACTATTAGAAACTACTTTAATTGTGAACGAAAGCATCGTGAGGAAACCTGCATACCTGAACGATCTTAAAAAGTTCTCAAGGTATCTCAAGTCCAATAGACACTTGGCCGGCGTGGTCCCCTGTTGATTACAGCGATATGCGAACCACACAAACCGCTGTCCTTCCCGGGGTCGCTTGCAGGACGGTTTGAGCTCCCACTCTTGCCGTCCGCAACCCCGGAAGCCTCTTTTAGTCGCCTCTTACGACAGGCAGGGGATACCGTAGCCCTATTCTAGTCCCGGTACTACAGGGACAGTGGTGGACTATGACCTAATCTGTCTCATTCTAGAAGGAGACCTATACCCAGCACTGGGACACGGGACAGTGGTAATGGGTTAACGACTTTATGGACTATAGCTGAAGTAGCAAAGCAAACCCATCGACGATTGATAATTTCAGTCAATCGAGGCAAGCCAAAGAAAAAGTTGGAATTTTATTCGTCGACCGAAATTTCGAAATAATTTTGCAATTAGTATCGCACAGAGTTAACAGTGAAAAGATCTCGGGAAAGATAAAGTTGACCTTCCCTATACTACTGTGACATTATTTTGAAGCCTTCATAGTCAAGAAAATTTCATGTTTTCCAATATATTAAAATCATTTTTTTTATAATATAGGAGTAGCAGACGAGCATACAGTCCACCTGATGGTAAGTGGCTACTGCCGCCCATGGACATCTGTAATCAACCCCAGATAGGATTAGATATTCCTACCTGAGGTCGGCCACAGATGCGCTGCACCCCTGAGGACTAAGCTGGAACGCCTCGAAAAAATCAGTCTCCCTTACCACACCCTTCAAACCGGAACACAGCAGCGCCTAACACTGCTGTTATTAGGTAGAAATAGGTGTGGCGGTGGTGCCGCCGGAGTCGAACCACAAAGGGTTCTACCTTCAAAAATTCCCTCCAACATTCATGCCCTCCAACTTAGCCCTGAGGTGCAACTTGGTGACGTCCTATTCCAAGTTATTTACAAAGGTCACTAGCCGGCAACGACTAGACTAAACTCACTATGCCCTTACGCACATAAAAAATATCAATCACAATATGTATTACCCTACATTCAGCAACCTTTATCTCGCGATCGGATGCTGCGATAAGATACCGGTGGGCGGCGGATTGATAAAGCTGTGTGGGCTGTTTGTTTTGCCTACATTCCGTTGCGAAATGTTTGCAGCGTCTTCAAAGATTATTTTATAAATTTTTTCACTCGTATAAAATCGAAAAAGTCTCATCAAAAGATAAAACTTTATTATATATTACTATATTTTATGTCGTCTGTTATTAATATTCAATCTATCCAAGTTTTGCCTACCTAAGATCTAAATTTGACAATTTTTTGTATGAAGAAATTGTAAAACAATTTTGGTAATCAAAACAAAGATAGATCTATTTTTAAACACCAGCGTATATCAGGCAGACGGTAGTCCAATTGGTTATATATTCATTTTTAACTAATTAATAGATAAAAAGTCATACTAATACTTTTACACCAGTACCTACACACAGACGAGTAGCTACACACACAATACATAAACCAACTAGACTACTCCATCATCGATAACGAGATGTTTGCCTAGCCGGGGATCGAACCTGAAACTTCGAGTCAGACCGGTAATCGCTTCAGTACGTGCGTCGTAATTTCCCTATAAAATTCTCAAAGCTATGTCAATTGCATGAAGGTATGTGAAGTACATGCAAGTTAGGTACCTGATTCACATATAAATTGCTAAGGAATGTAGACAATTATGAAAAATATGTAGAATCTGCGTAGCAAAGCGGTCAACATACCGGTCTGACACGCAAGGGGTTCCGGTTTCGATCCCCGGCCAGACAAATCTAAATAATGAATTTAGATTTCTGATGGGGTCTGGGTATTTGTGTATTCGTCTGTGTGTGTGTCCAAAGCGTTCACGACACAGGCAAACCCCGGGCACGCACTACTTATATTTAAAGTTGTGTCCGTATAACAAATTAATTCACCTCACGTCATCAACCCATTATTGTCTCACTGCTGGGTACGGGTCTCCTCCCAGAATAAGAAGGATTAGGCCATAGTCCACCGCGCTGGCCAAGTGCGAATTGGTAGACTTCACATACCTTTGAGATTTTTTTATATATAAACATCTTAGGTATGCAGATTTCCTCCGATGTTTTCCTTTACCGTTTTAAGCAAGTGATAATAATTTCTAATACGCACATAACTTTGGAAATCAGAGATTCGTGCCTGAGGATTTGAACTGATGTCTTATAGGATAGAGACCGGGTTTCTTAACCTTTGGACTATCACTGCATTTAAGAAATTACTTATATTATTTTAATGAAAAGGAAATATCGTGAGGAAAATTACATGCCAAGACCAAACGATCACTAAAGTACGTATTCGTGAGCGAAAAATATCTATAAAATATTTGTAAAATCAAATTACAATGAGACTAGGTTTTCTTAGGGCTCCATGCAATGTGCCACGGGACTCATACGGTATAGTTACGCCACTGGGTGCACTTGGTGGAGGCGACAGTAGCAATTTTTTTCCCCTCTACTAGGGGGAAACCTTCAAAAGGTACCCGACGACGTGGGAGCGACGCCGGGTTTGTGGGATTTTACCGTAGGTACTAAAACCCCCCCGGTGGCCGTCCTCAACGCTTGTTGATAACTCCGGGATCTCCTTCGGAACGCAACCGGAGTCCTCCAAGCGCGATGCCCCGATCGGGTTCTGCCCTGGGGGAACAGTTTTCGCTTACCCCACTTTATCTGATGTTCACGACAGTATGCGTTCACACATACCGCCGTCCTTCCCGGGTCGCTTACTGAACGGTTTAAGCTCCCACTCTTGTCGCCCGCAACCCCAAAAGCGACAGGTAAGGGATACCGAAACCCTATTCTAGTCCCGGAACTACAGGGACAGGAGGCGACAGTACCTAACAAATTGATGACGAAAGAACTATTCGATTACTCTGTTCTCTTAACGCTTACTAAGAACATTACCAAAACAATAAGCACTCGAATATCAAAAGAACATCGCGTTTAAAATAATTCTAGGAACTATGTTACAGCTATAACCACCTCGTGACCCTGATTCCAGGTATTATTCCCGATAGTTGTTTACCGTCGGATGTTCTAGGAATAGCTAGCTTTGAACCTATAATAACATACATACACACATACATATTAAATTCGTAATAATTTACACATAGATATATTTTATGTTTTTTTATAAGATGACAGAAGTAAATGAGTATGCAGTCTGCAAAAATGTCTTCTTAAGGCCGATCAGAGATGCTGCCGATGATGATAAATACCGATTGAAATATTTTTTAATAATTGATATTGAATTAGCAAACGAGCATATAGTCCATCTGATGGTAAGGGGCTACTGCCGCCCATGAACATCTGTATCGTACCCCAGATAAGATTAAATTCCTGCCTGAAGTTGATCATACATGCGCCATGCCTTGAGAATTCAGTTGGAACGCCTGTGATAAATATGTCTCCCACTTCAAACCAGAACATAACAGCTTGACACTGCAGTTATAACTCAAAAATAGATGTACCAGTGATTCTTCAAAACAGACAAATCGTGCTACATTACCAAAAAGTAGGACGAGTCGTAAATTTTACACTGTTTTACATTACATCTTACAAACAAGATTACAAATGGTTAGTGTACAGTAGGTTAGTGGCAAATGGGGCGGAAAGCAAAACAAGATGGCTAACCTATATAGTTGTTCCTGTAACATCTGATTTAACTGTTATAGTCCGCGTAAAACTGCTAGTCCGCTCTGAATATAGAAATGAATCGCGTCGCCATAGCAAATCGTATGACTACACCAGCTCGCAACAACTTCAGAGCGGACTAGCAGTTTGGCGATAACTATACCCGTAAAAACATCCATCTTATATGAATATCTATGTTAAAAAACATATAAATATATAATTTTGTAGTAATAATATTATGTGCGTATTAATTATTCATTTTGTTTGAAGGTGAAGGAAAACATTTGAGGAGATCTGCACGCTTTATCGTCAACCCATTACTGTCCCACTGCTGGGCAAGGATCTCCTCTCAGCACAAGAAGGATTAGACCATAGTCCACCTTGCTGGCCAAATGCGTATTGGTAGACTTTACATATCTTTTAAGAACTTTTTTAAAGATCTCTCAGGTATGCAGCTTTTTGGAGGTTGACGAGGACAATAAGTATAAAATAATAAGGATATTCACTACCCCACTGACTAAACCGAGCCTAAACTATTGAAGCTAGAAGCGTCAAGAGTTGACAACATTGTGTAAGGGATACTTTTCCGATGCATTCAAGTTAGGCCTGAGGTAGCGGCATCTGTGGCCGACCTCAGGTAGGAATATAATCTTATCTGTGGTTGATTACAGATGTCCAGGGTCGGCAGTAGCAACTTACAATCAGATGGACTGCTTGTCTGCTATACCTAAATTATAAAAAAATGCCTTTCTGCTCACTTGCGAATTTGATATGCCAGGGGTCAAGCAGACATTGAAAGTTCATGTGAAATCCTCCCAATTTTGGATCTAGCTTAGTAATTTAGCATTTGGCATAACTATAATTTGCGTAACTCGTCGATGGATGCCGTAAACATCTATGAGTCAGCATCTAACTGGTTGGTATGTGAAAGTTTGAATCCTTTTTGCGTAACATGAGAGCATAACATAAATATCGTAAGGTTATGACTTGGAGATCTCGGTTGATCTTGATTAAGTTTTTAATTTTGGATTTTTAATTTGCATTGGTAATTTTTTTATCAGATTACCGTACGGCAGTAACCACTTTCCATTACTATCAGGTTGACTGCATGGTTGTTTACTTTGATATTATAAAAAAAAAACTTCGGTCCCACAGCTGGGCACGGGTCACAACTTTGAAAAATCAGAGGTGCCTGGGATTTGAAACTCGGAGCTCTCGATCAGAGGCCGTTTCTTAACCACTAGGCTATCACTGCACTATTTGCTCATTTACTCGAACATTATAAAAAAAACTTCCGTCCCACCGCGGGCTACAAGTCTAGAGATGTGAAAAAGTACGATATTTTATTATTAGTTCATTTTTGTGTAAAAATTGATCATGAAAAATATTTAATCGATTATTTTAAATGAGCGCTCGAACGACTAACGTAACGTAACAACGACTAGCAATTATGTGATCTATACATGAATCAGTGTGATTTAACTGTAACATAATAGTAAAAATAATTATAGTTTAAAAACTAAAAACCACGCTAAAATCGCACAACGAAAATAGTTAATCCTGATTCCTGACGATCCTCATGAGGAGAATGGGATAAAATAACTAAAATTTCAAGTTATATTTTAACTAAGTATGCAAGTTAAATTTTAAGTTATCGGTTCTTGATAATTGTTTAAAATTTTAAATAAATCGGGCCGTTCAAAGTGGGTAAAAATCGAGTTCAAAGATTCCGTTACATACATACCTACACAGTTACAACCCAAGCTAATAAAAGCGTGGTAAAAATACGCGTCAAATAGCTACACTCTCTTCTTTGGGAAGTCGGTTTTCTAACCGAAGAAGAAAAAGAGAATAAAAATTACTCCACAAGCAATATAAATCTGGCAAAAGTACAACTTACCCTATTACACCCCTGCCCTGTCAAATAATTGTCTCTTTGTCCCCTGCCAACATGTAATATCGATCGAAATCTGGTTTGTTTGCAATTCGATCGCAATCTGACCTTCAATCCGCCCCTATTTTAGGGGTTGAAACGCATTTGGCAAACGGAACGCTTTGTTATTATTTGGATTTTTGTTAGATTTTACTTAATTTTAATAATAAGATTTATTTCTAGAATTTCTAATTGTTTTGTTACAATTTGGAATTTTGTTAGATTTAATTAATTTTCAAACCGGCCCTATTTTAGGGGTTGAAACGCATTTGGCAAACGGAACGCTTTGTTATATTATTTGGATTTTTGTTAGATTTTACTTAATTTTCAATAATCACTGTTTTTTTGTTGTCGTATGGAAATAACGAAATAAGTTAAATAAAAGCTTAGAATTACAAATTTTGGAACTGAATTTTTAACCAGCTAATTCCAAACGACTGAGCTGAAAAATTACATACACAATTGGTTTGGATGACAATGAATGATTAACTTAGTGACGTCATTGTAGATCCAATATGGCGGATGTCCTAAGATGTCGGACTAATTGTTTTTTAACCACCCTTATGTGTTTACGATGGACCGACAACCTGGTCAAAGTAGAAGGCCGCCATTGGACAAAAATGGGATGTGACCGATCTACATGGAAACACCATGAGGAGACCTATACCCAGCATTGGATGAATAATGCCTGATAAAGAAGAAGAAGTAGAATGATGTGGT
The DNA here is from genome assembly GCA_014595695.2 of Epargyreus clarus clarus. Taxonomy (NCBI): domain Eukaryota; kingdom Metazoa; phylum Arthropoda; class Insecta; order Lepidoptera; family Hesperiidae; genus Epargyreus; species Epargyreus clarus. The sequence goes on from JACTTY020000019.1 coordinate 1,324,465, forward strand.
CTAACAAAAGGAATTTCTGAGTAGAATATGAAAGAAATTTCTGAGTGGAACACGAAAGAAATGAAGTTACTACAACAGGTTTTAAAAACTAAAGTTCAACAGGGGAGGTAGCTCAGTCACACCCAATTTTAGTGTAAAGCAAGTCTAGATTTCCAGGCTTAGAACATTTATTTATTAATTTTACTTTAATTAATACGGTACAAAACTATTAAATTAAAGATAACTCAGTCATACATAGCAGTGTCTCATGCTCACTGACAATAATTTCGTCCATTTATCCGCAAACAAATCGCATTCAATAAATAACATAAATCAAAATCAAGATTTAAGTGTCTGACCAGGGATCCAACCTAAAACCCTCTTCGTGTCGTGCTCCACTGCTCCCACATTGCGTAAAAATCACCGTACCATAAATACAAATTAGCATATGAAGCTGATTAGCCATCTACCAATTAATCCACTAGTCACCCAACTAGATTTGTTTTGACTTAAGCATTATCAGATACAAATGCATACTAACATTGCTTAATAATTTGCCAAGTGCAAGTCGAACTCGCACCTGGAAGGTTCCGTAGCACCAACCTTAGGTGGTAGAACCCTTTGTGGTTCGACTCCGGCGGCACCACCGCCACACCTATTTCTACCTAATAACAGCAGTGTTACGCGCTGCTGTGTTTCGTTTTGAAGGGTGTGCTAAGGGAGACAGACTTTTCCGAGGCGTTCCAGTCCTCAGGGGTAGCGGCGCATCTGTGGCCGACGTCAGGTAGGAATATCTAATCCTATCTGGGGTTGATTACATATGTCCATGGGCGGCAGTAGCCACTTACCATCAGGTGGACTGCATGCTCGTCTGCTACTCCTATATTATAAAAAAAATACCATTTATTTATTTTTTTGAATTGAAAACTTCTTTAGCGGCATTGTGCACTTTTCATGACGGGTAAAAAATGTTAAACTCGCGTCAGAACACGTGACCTGATCGAAAATTCGTTAGGCGGCAAAGCAAACTGCAAAAGTCAAGATGTCATCAGGCGTCAGCATAGAAAAATATGTCAATTGGTGTCAGCTTTATTTTTTATTTATTATAATTTTTTATTCAGGTTAGGTTTCGAAAGTTTTAACTTTTGCCGGCATTCCCGGAGTGCAACCCATTGTGTTTATCTATTTTTTTAATTTGTTATTATAGCAGCCATTGAATTATCATGCATTGTGAAAATTTCAACTGACCACCTATTACAGTTCAATAGATAAAGCGAAAAACGTCGAAAAAAGCGGTTCCGTGGATAGGGACACCATTTATTTTCAACATTTTTTTTTATTTTTAGTTTAATACCATTATACGAGTACATAATATGTAAATTAAATTCAAATGTTAGTGTAATACGGTTCCGGGGATACAGATAGAGCCCTATAACAGACGAACAGCGGAGTCTTAGTAATACGGTTTCGTTTTTGCCTTTTTGTACGGAACCCTAATAAGGTTGCTATAACTTCCAGCCACCGGAAAATCGCCTTTACCACTTCATACTTAGTTACTATAATTGTATGATTAAATTTTAAGTATTTGGCTAGATACAAAACAAGTCTTACCAGTTCAGAATAGCGTTATCTACTCAAATGCTTTGTGATAATTAGACAATCGAGTGACGTCATTAGCGCTCTAAATCATCAACCCGATAGAGGTTCGTTACTCCTTGCATACTAATGTTATGAACATTGTATACTGTCGAAGGCGATCTCGAATACGCTGTATATTATTATTATAGTTGATGACCCGCGAGGCGGAGCGATCACCATACCGGTCTGACGTGCAGATGATCCCGGGTTCAATTCTCTCGGGTCTGGGTGTTTGTGTATTCTTCTATGTGTGTGTCCACAGCACCCACGATACAACGAATCCTAGTATGGGACTGTGAGTGTAGAAAACGTCTTTTTTATAGTTCGACATTTTTTCTGTGCTTGTGGTGGAGGCGCCACTGTCTATCAATTGCTAAGTAGTCAAAACTAACGTTTTTGTTTTAGAGGGGAGAGCGTTCAAAAGGTACCCAGTAGCGTACAGTGGGTTATCATAATCATAATCATAAACATTTATTCATTTGTCAGTAAGGATTACAATATTGGATGTTTGCACTTTGGGAACAACGCTTACTGTACCAATTATTGGCGTACAAATGATAACAAAATTTCTAATCTAATTAAAATTACAACAATTATTACAAGTTTATGTCAAATTATTACAAACACCACAATTACAAACACTTACAAATATCTTATCTTATCAACCTCAGACAAGACCAGATTCCCATCTGAAGTCGGTCACAGTTGCGCCGCTACCCCTTTTTTTTTTTTTTTTTTTTTTGTTTACGAGGGGGAAACCTTCAAAAGGTACCCTATGCCGTGGGAGCGGCACGGAGTTATGTGGGATTCTTACCGCACTAAAACCCCCCCGGTGGCCGTCCTCGGCGCTGCGTAGAGGACTCCGGGATCTCCAAAGGAACGCAACCGGAGTCCTCTTAGCGCGTTGCCCCGTAGCGGGCTCTGCCCAGGTGAGCTTGATGCTCGCCACACCGTCTGGTGGGCACGACGGTATGCGACCACACATACCGCCGTCCTTCCCGGGGTCACTAGCCGGGCGGTTCGAGCTCCCACTCTTGCCGCCCGCAACCCCGGAAGCCCCTTTTAGTCGCCTCTTACGACAGGCAGGGGATACCGTAGCCCTATTCTGGTCCCGGAACTACAGGGACAGCGCCGCTACCCCTGAGAACTAAGTTGGAATACCTCGTTCTATGACTCCCTTACCACACCTTTCAAACCAGAACACAGCAGCGCTTAACACTACTGTTAATAGGCAGGAATAGATGTGGCGGTTGTGCAGACAACCTATTCTATAAAATATTTTACTTTTGAAAGCTAGAGCTAACGTTAGTATATAAATAATAAGGATGAAGATACTCTAAATAAACGAGGCTGCATTATAACAACAAATCACACAACAGTGAAAGTCCAAAACCGGTAGTTTCGCGTTTTGCGTGATAAAAATAAATAACTCGCGAACGCCGTGACTAAATAATAAAAAAGGTTAAAATTTAAGCCGCCGTGACGTTTGTATATTTATTGAAATGTAGACTAAAGACGGTCTCTTTGGAAAGTGTACTTGGAATATAGAAAATACAAAAGACGCCTGCAAATTCTTACGATACGTATATATAATGTTTGTCCCTGTAGTTTCGGGATAAGAATAGGGCTACAGTATCCCCCGCCTGTCGTAAGAGGCGACTAAAAGGGGACTTCTGGGGTCGCGGGTGGCAAGAGTGGAAGCTCGAACCACCCGGCCAACAGCCCCGGGAAGGACGGCGGTATGTGTGGTCGCACTCGTGTGGCGAGCGTCAAGCTCACCTGAGCGGAGCCCGACGGTGCAACGCGCTAAGAGAACTCCGGTTGCGTTCTTCTGGAGATCCTGCAGTCCTCTACGCAGCGCCCAGGAAGGCCACCGGGGGGGGGGGGTTTTAGTGCGGTAAGAGTCCCACATAACCCTGTGTCGTTCCCACGGCATCGGGTACCTTTGAAAGTTTGTCCCTCGTAAACAAAAAAGGTTATAAAACCGAATAAAGCCACCTACACCGCTAACCACTACAAGTATATGTATAAAACATGCCAGGAAGACCTGTCCCAATTGTTCATACGTATTGAAGAATAGGGCCGGCGTCCGCCAGCTCTGTCTACTATTAGTAAATTGGTTAAACGTCCTGGCCCTACATAGAACTCTAAAAAATACCACTGACCTACGAAACAACAGAGTACCGAATTTACGTCAGATCGTACGAGTATAAAAGCAGAGAGCTTAAAGAGAGCGTCCACTAGAGACTAATTGTTTTAAAATTATTATTATTACATAATGGCGAACTGGTTTCCAACAACAACAACAACAGGTGCAACAACAAGACAACAACAATAACAACAAGATTGCTAACATCATTTGCAGGTTCGACTCAAGCGGCACCACCGCCACGTCTGTTTCCACCTAATAACAGCAGTGCTGTGTTCTGGTTAGGTGTGGCGAAAAAAACATACTTTTACGAGGCGTTCCAGTCCTCAGGACCAGCAGCATCCATTTCCAACTGCTTTATGAAGTATCATCTAATTTTTGGAACGTCTTTTGTAATAGAAGTGCGATAAATTAGTAAGTACATAAATGGAACAATATATTGTATTTTTGGAACACCTTCTGAGCAATTTTACATTACTTATGCTTATACAATCGACATGGTAAGTGACTACTACGCCCATGGACATGTGGTGAACCCCAGATAAGATTAGATAGCTACCTGAGGTCGACCACTACCTTTGCTATGCGCCGCTACCTTTGAGGACTAAGCTTGAACGCCTCGGAAAAGTTTGTCTCTCTTCACACCCTTCAAACTAGAACACACCAGCTTAACACTGCTATTATGAGACAGAAATAAGTATTGCATTTTTGGCATCCCTTCTGAGAAATTTAACATTACTTATAGACTTGTACGTATTGCGGTATATGTGCAGCTATTAGCACCGCCTGTTTCTACGAGCGAATCTAAGAGTAGTAGACGAGCATGCTATCCACATGGTAAGTGACTACTGCCGCCCATGGACATGTGGTGAATCCCAGATAAGATTAGATTCCTACCTGAGGTCGGCCACTACCTTTGCTATGCGACGCTACCTTTGAGGACTAAGCTTGAACGCCTCGGAAAAGTATGTCTCCCTTACCACAATCCCTTACCTCCCTTACCTTTTCTTACACCCTTCAAACCAGAAAACAGCAGCTTAACACTGCTGTTATGAGGCAGAAATAAGTATTACATTTTTGGAATCCCTTCTGAGAATTTTTACATTACTTATGACTTGTACGTATTGCGGCCTGTGTACAGCTATTAGCATTGCGGTGTACTGTTAGGCGTGATGTCATCTTGAACCCAGCCTATTTCTATAAGCGTATCTAAATGTGTTTATTTAACTGAGGTTTGTTTTGGATGTCTTAGTTGTGATGTCATTATTATAAATACTGACCCGTTGTTAATAATCCATCCAGTGTTGAACTAAAGATAGAAAAATGAGTGTCTAATATAAACAAACTGTGAAATGTAAAAATTTAGGCAAAACATAGATGGATTGAATATTAATAAAGAGCAATAGAGATTTTTATCTCTATCGCTTATCACAAGTCTAAAATATGGTCTTTCATAAGTTATTTATTTATTTTACTCATCAACGGATTGTGGTAGAACCTGAAGGATTGAGCGGCACCACCGTCAGACGTCTTGTGCCCTGAAGACTTCAGATGGTTCAAAAGATGTTTGAAGGTGGTAGAACCCTTTGTGTTTCCATTCCGCAGGAATCACCGTCATACCTATTTCTGCATAATAACAGCAGTGTTAAGCGCTGCAGTGTTCTGCTTTGAAGGGTGTGGTAAGGGAGACATACTTATCGAGGCGTTCCAACTTAATCCTCAGGGGTAGCCACGCATCTACGGCCGACCTTTATTTTATTTATTAAATCATATTCACTAACATTACAGGAATGCCTAGTTCGTTAGTAAATGTAGTCAAATTTGTTACTATTCATATAAAATTATACATTACTTATATCATTCATTATCATTATTTAAAAGTTGGATTGTTTAACATTTGTCCAATTTGGAGTATTAATTCCTCTCACCTCAGATAAGACTCTAATTTTATCTGAGGTTGATTACAAAGGTCCATCCATAGACGGCAGTGACTACGCACCATCAGGTGGACTGCATGCTCATTCGCCACTTGTTACAAAAATATCATCGCTAGTTGATTTTGATGCAACACTAAGTTAGAAAACGGAGTGTTGCACTGTTTTTGCCTGTCCATCCATTGTTTGGTGGTCGTGGTGCGTGACCGTTATTCGCCGGCCACATCGAATGCCCGATGGTCACCATTGATACCAACAAAAGGTGGTAATACCGTCCAAATTTCGTATTTCGACATTTTGTTTCGGATTTTGTAAGTACTTTAACAGTGATAGCTTATTGGTTAGGAATAAGGCCTTTCATTCGGAAGGTCCGAGTCCTTTGTGGTTAGGTTAGGTTAGGTTAGGCAAAACATAGATGGATTGAATATTAATAAAGAGCGAAGATAAAAGCAAGTCTAAAATGTGGTCTTTGGTAAGTATAATAGGTATTTATTTTACTCATCAACGGATTGTGGTAGAACCTGAAGGATTCAGCGGCACCACGGTCAGACCTTTTCTGCCCTAAAGACTTCAGAGCTGGTTCAAAAGATGTTTGAAGGTGGTAGAACCCTTTGTTTCCATTCCGGCGGCATCACCGCCACACCTATTTCTGCATAACAGCAGTGTTAAGCGCTGCTGTGTTCTGGTCTGAAGGGTGTGGTAAGGGATATATTTTTCCCAGGCGTTCAGCTTAGTCCTTAGGGGTAGCGGCGCATCTGTGGCTGACCTCGGGTAAGAATCTAATCCTATCTGCGGTTGATTACAGGTGTCCATGGGCGGCAGTAGCCACTTACCATTAGATCGACTGCTTGCTCGTCCGCTACTCCTTTATTAATAAAATAAGAAAAGACGTATAATTACTTTAGTCTAAGACGTGTATAATTACTTAAGTCTAAGACGTATAATTAATTAGTCTTGGTGACAAGAGTGATAAAGATGGTACCAAAGATATCACGTATGTACATGTAAGATTCCTTATTAAAAATGTCTTAAACGATCATACGTGTTCTTAACAGTATTGCGACCTCGCTTTAACCGTTAATTTTGCCAAAACAGATAACATCAGCTTTCAGATCGTTAAGCCACAGAGCTATAAATGTATAGAGATACCAAGTCGAATTGAGCATAACTTACTTTGTTCCAAAATAAATTAAAATCCAATTAATCCAAAATAAATTAAATTAATTAATCCAAAATAAATATAATTTCTCGAAAGTGTGCTGAAGTCTACCAATTCGCACTAGGCCAACGTAGCAAAGTGTAGGAAACCCGTGTGCAGTAATGGACAGTAATGGGTTGAAGATGATGCGTAATTAAAAACCAGAGATTTAAGTGTCAAAGTAGAAAGTAGGCAACAAAAACACAACAGACTTCGATGTACCTACTACAAAGTAAAAAATAATTTTAATAAATGTTGGTTTAGTACAAAGTGCTGAAGTCTGGGCCTGTGTCTGTGCTGGTTTAGTACAAAGTATTGACTTGGATCACGACGTAAACAGCGTGTGCAATATGAGTGTGATATTGCATTGGTTAGTAGGCTTTTTTTTCGTTGACGAGAGGGAAACCTTCAGAAAGTACCTGACGGCATGGGAGTGACGCCGGGCTATGTGGGATTTTTATCGAACTAAAATCCCCCCGGTGGCCGTCCTCAGCGGTTGGTGGAGAACTCCGGGATCTCCAACAGAACACAACCGGAGTCCTCCTATCGCGATGCCCTTTTATCGGGCTCTGCCCTGGGGGGAGTAGGTAATTACGCTCCTCACATCCCCTGGTGATTACAGCGATATGCGACTACACAAACCGCTGTCCTTCCCGGGATCGCTTGCTGGACGGTTCGAGCTCCCACTCTTGCCGCCCGCAACCCCGGAAGCTTTTACTCGCCTCTTATGACAGGCAGGGGATACCGTAGCCCTATTCTGGTCCGGGTACTACAGCGACATGGTTAGTACGCCTAGACTCTTTTTTAAATCCAAAAACACTCACCATTATTCAAATGAGCAAAATGTCGACACCTCCATACGAATACTAACTCTCTGGTATAACACTGCAGGTTTTTGATGTCTCTCAACTAAATCCAAATTAAAATATTTTGAAAGCGACAACTTCGAGTCATGTTGAGGATAAATCCCATACAATCATGTAGTTACTAAGCCAGTTGCGGTTTTAAATATTATTTTCATCAATGGTTTTCCTGATGCAATCCGAAGCTATAAGGTCATCTATGCAAAGTTTTAGATACAATATTAAGCAAGTTATTTTTGTCATTACGAAACTAAAATACATCTATGTAAATATAAAATCTGTCAACGTGTTGGTTAATAGTTTAAAAGGTAGTAGAACCGTTTGTGGTTCGATTTCGGAGGCACCACCGTCACACATATTCCTGCTTTTTCTTTGTTCACGAGGGGGAAACCTTCAAAAAGTACCCGATGCCGTGGGAGCAACACAGGCTTATGAGGGATTCTTACCGCACTAAACCCCCCCCGGTGGCTTTCCTCGGCGCTGCGTAGAGGACTCCGGGATCTCCAAAGGAACGCAACCGGAGTTCTCTTAGCGCGTTGCCTCGTCGGGCTCCCCCAATGTGAGCTTGACGCTCGACGCACCTGGCGAGCGACAAGCTGACCGAGGAAACGGCTTTACCGATTATCACCAAATTTTATATACGTATTCAGTAGATCTGAGAATCGGCCACTATCTATTATTATTCACACCCCTAAGTGATAAGGGTTGTTCACCCTTAAGGGTCTGCTAGTATATTATAAAAACAATATCTTACAACGTTAATTTTCCATAAAATCTCGAGTGTTTATTACCCATATTCTAATAATATTTATTCTAACCGGCTCATTCATACCATCTCAAATATTATTCCGACAAATATTAGTTCAAACCGAGCAATCTCGTTTTGGCACGAAACACAATTCCATTAGAGTTTTGTATTTCTATCCGATAACAAGCCGAGAAATACGTCCAGGATAGAAATAGAACTATTTCTGGCACGTGAATAGTTTCTTAGATGCATTTTTGTATTGTTTATGAATTCTTTGAATTGAGTTATTCTTATCTTTAAAAAAAAAGCAGTGATAGCCTAGTGGTTAAGAAACGCGGCCTCTCGATCGAGGGGCCCGAGGTTCAAATCACAGGCAGGCACTTCTTTTCAAATTTATGTGCGTATTAGAAATTAATTATCACTTGCTTAGACGGTGAAGGACAACATCGTGAGGAAACCTGCATAAGTGAGAGATTTATAAATCCCAACCCCAAAATACCCAAAGGTATGTGAAGTCTACCAATATGCACTTGGCCAGCGCGGTGGACTATGGCCTAATCCTTCTCATTCTGAGAGGAGACCCGTGCCCAGCAGTGGGACCGTAATGGGTTGATGATGATGATGATGATGATGATTATTCTTATTTATTGTGGATTAAATTAACTAGTGTAATAAAAACAATAGAATCCAGACTAAATAAAATAAACTGAAAAGGGAAACAATGTTATACTTTAATTGTATGGCATTAGCATAATTTAGACAAATCCGATGGTAAGTGGCCACTGCCACCTATTGACATCTGTAAAGAACCTCAGATAAGATTAGATTCCTACCTGAGGTTGGGCGTAGATGCACCGCTATACCTGAAGACTTACTACAGCCTTTGCGTAATAATTATGATACATTTTTCCAACGCGTTCAAGCTTAGTCCCCAAAAGTAGCGGCGCATCTTTGGCCTACCTCGGGTAGGAACCAAATCTGATCTGGCGTTGATTACAGATATCCATGGCCAACAGTAGCCACTTACCGTCAGTACTCAATAGACTACATGCTCGTCTGCTACTCCTATATTATAAAAAGCCTCAAAGTATCCAGTTCCGCCTCGTCCAGATATCTACAGATTTGTACAGTTAATACAATCTAGATAAACAGCCGAAGGCTAGTCCGAGTCCTGGACATAATCTACGAATGACAAATCGGTTTGACTGTCCGTTGGTCCGATAAAGCTATTTCATACTAGCGTTTAGATGTCGTCCTTAGTGAGAACTAACGGAGCGATTTTTGCCTTTGCCTTTTTAAATGAAAAAAAAAGATAACTTTGTTACTTTTTTGGTATTTATAATGCAAATATTTGTGCTTTACTTATTTTTCTATGGGACTGAAAGGTGGGGTATATTATTGTTAAGCGCATTTATGTTCTGGTTTGAAGTGTGGTAAAAAGATCCTTTTTATTTTTACTTAAAATTGTTTAAATAAAATTGAGTAAACTTATTCCACAATAGGTCTAATAAAAAATTGTATGCCTTATATTCTAAACTAAACCTCCTGGAAAATGTTCCAGCTGTTTATTTTGCAATAATTATTTAATATTGTTTTATGCAAAAAATATTTTCATCTACTTCCTAACATGCCTCACAACAACGATCCTCTAACGCTAGTATAAAAGTCCACTTCACACAGACACACGAGAGCATAAAACCAACCGCAGTATAATTGGCTACCCGACAACATTACCAGTTGTGGTAAAATCAATAACTTCAGCACCAAACATGAATCAAGTTACGCTATTATCTTGATAGATTTTATTTGTTGATTTCGTATTCTCTTAGAATGTTGTCGCAGGTGCGTTTTACGAGCGTTTATCTATATTTATATAGTAAAGATGTTTGTTTTTTTTTTAGCAGACCACGGAGGGTAATGTATTTCGAGTGTATGTAATCTTATATATAAAATTCTCGTGTCACAATGTTAGTTACCGTACTCCTCCAAAACGACTACCAATTTTCACCAAATTTTATATGCATATTCAGTAGGTCTGAGAATCGGCTACTATCAATTTTTCATACCCCTAAGTGATAAGGGTTGTTCACCCTTAACATTTTTTTATTCATGGCAACACAAAGTTTGCCGTGTCAGCTAGTATTTATATGTATGTCTTATTCTTTGGCTCGCCACACAGCCCAAACGGCATGACAATTTTTTACATGAGATATCGTTGGATTCGTCTAAATTCTAAGAGTAACACAGGCTGTATTTTTGGAGCATTTTCTAGTTTTATAATATAGTAGTAACAAACGAGCATGCAGTCCATCTGAGGTTACTGCAATCCATACACATGAGTAATCAAGCTCAGATAAGAGGAGATTCCTACCTAAGGTCGGCTACAGAGACTTTGCTACCCCTGATGACTAAGTTGATAACTTTTTAAGATTTCAGACGAATTTTCATAAGATTAAGATAAAATCTTCCTTCAAAAACTGCTAATATATAACCGCACCTCTTGAGCATAGCCCAATATTATAATGTCACTGTACATCATATAGTTAATCTACACTAATATTATAAAGAGGAAAACTTTGTTTGTTAGTTTGGTTGTAATGAATAGGCTCAAAAACTACTAGACCGATTTTAAAAATTCTTTCACCATTCGAAAGCCACATTATCCACGAGTAACATAGGCTATATTTTATATAAAACATATTTGATAAATACATTTTGAGGCGGTACAAAGTTTACCGGGTCAGCTTGTACAAAATAAGAACATAAACAAACACATCCATACCTACTCACCTCTGCTGGATTAAAAAAATCTCATTCCTAAAACGTCAGCTAATCTATAACCGCACCCACCGAGCACAGACAATAAATCACAAACAGGCTACAATACATAGATAACGCAAAAAAACATGACTAAAACCATCTGAGTCACGATCCTTATAATCTGTTAACCCCTAATTCAAATTTGACTTTCTAACGCCTACTGTGTTACTGAGTCAGCGGTAATATGGATCGGAATTAAGTGCTTAGGACGATTGACTTAAGGGGGAAAATGGCGTGCTTGGTTCGTATATGGTGGAAATCGATTCGATGTGTTCAATTTGGTCGATATCGTGTTAGTGTTACTGCTATTGGGTTGAGCATTATCAATTTAGGTTAACTAATAATTATTTAGGCAGTGTTCTGCTTTAGGAATCTCGACAGTCATCTTGATATATCTACGAGACTTTATGATATAAGAGTAGCAGACAACCATGCAGTCCATCTGTTGGTAAGTGGCTACTGCAGCTCATTGACATCTGTAGTCAATTCCAGATAAATTCAAATTCAATTAGATTCCTCATTGACGTAGCCCACATAAGCGCCGCTACCCCTGAGGACTAAGCAGGAATACCTTGGATAAATTTGTCTCCCTTCATAGTTGCCCACAACCTTCAAACTTGCAGATTGTGTAACACTAGAGAACAGATTGTTATTCTGTTATTGAGCGACACGTCTGTGAGCTACCTCAGATAGAAATCTAATCTGGAGTTGATTACAGATGTCCAAGGGCAGCAGTAGCCACTTAACATTAGACTGGATGCATATCTGCTTCTCTTATATTAAAAATCCTTATTCGACGCAGCCGCCAGCCGCTCGTAGAATCAATTAACGATGATATCATTCGCTGAGACGATGTTTATTGTGCCACTTAACTATTGAACTCGATTTGTAATGGAGAAGTCTGGCAGTACTGAAATATTAATACCACTCATATTTCACATAATTTAAGTTTGACTAAACTATTAGTGGGTTAGGTTACAATTGGGTTAGGTTAGAAATTTTAGTATGAATGATATGATAGGTAACAATCTTAATGAGGTCTGGACGCAGTATTGAAATATGAATACCACTCACATTTCACATAGTTATTCGTTAGAGTAGAATATTAGTGAGTTAGGTTACAATTGGGTTAGGTTAGAAATTTTACTATGAGTAATGATAGGAGGTTAAAATGTTACTGAAGATAGATTTGCTGAAAGTTAAAATGACAGCGCTGATAAACTGACACTCATTGGAGATGATTGCTTTACAAGTGGAATTTATGTATGTAAATAGGTGTTATATAACAAACTATTCCTTTCCATAACTGGCCAAGTGGGAGTCGAACTCGCACACAGAGGGTTGCATATCACATTTTAATTTATTTCTTATTTTTGTTTTTGTTATATTATAGCGGCCTCCGTTATACATACTCTGTAAAAATCTCTACCTAATCTCTAAAACGTCTATCTATTACCATTCATAAGATAGAGCCCTGTGACAGAGAGACGGACAGAAAGCGGAGGCTTAGTAACAGGGTTCCGTACCCTTTCCTACGGAACCCTAAAACGGCCGAACGAAACCTCTAACAAAACAAGAGAAAAGCAGCGTATTTATCGGCTACTTTTAAGGCAGGCAGCCTTCGAAGCCACGGGCCGTTCGAATCAAGTGTATCCAGTTACACGGGTTAGTGATTCATGCGATGAAATGCATGCGAAATAAACGCATGGCTGCATTAATAGCTTTGATAGTGTCTTCGGTTTCATGGAAGTATTTGAGAGAACGCTAAGTATGCGCTCCGCCTAATTTTAGTTGTAAAAAGGTTTGTGATCAGCACGAATTGCCGTCACTCAGCTCCAAAACAGATTTGAAATCTTAGTAATGTAATATTAGTAACCTGATAAATAAAGTTGATACATCTGAAAAATGTGAAACTGCCTTATCACAACCTTCACACCTGAACATATCAGCGCTTAACACTGCTGTTATTATGCAGAAATAAACTCCGGAGACTTCGGAGTCGAAATATCTGGTTGCTGCCATTAACTAATCTTGTAAATTCTTATTCAAATGTCATTTATTCAAAATTAATCCACCACCGCATCGGAAGGTGTTTCGCTATGTAGAAGAAGCGAAGAAAATATTACCAATAATTCAATGCTTATATATAATTATGTTTATATATAAAAAAACACCATATTTCTTAGTAACTATTGAGTAACAAATACAAAAATAAAAGTTTATACGGAACCATCAGTGCGCGACTTTAACTCGTACTTGGCCAATTATTTGTGTTCATATCGGCTTGTGTCCATTAGGTTTATGCTAAGAAATGAGCTCATAAAGCCTTAACGACTCTAGTTAATGCAAATAACATTCAAATTGCTCAAAGTAAATAACGCATTATAATATTTATAATTCGATTCTACAATGGCGTGTTGTCAATCCATTACTGTCCCTGCTGGGCACGGGTCTCCTCTCTGAATAAGGATTAGGCCATAGTCCACCACGCTGGACAAATGCATATTGGTAGACTTCACATACTTTTGAAAACTTGTTTTTAAGTTTTCTCAGATATGCATGTTTCCTCACGATGTTTTCCTTCACCCTTTAAGAAAGTGATCATTAATTTTTAGCACGCACATAACTGAAAATTCAGAGATGCCTGCTTGGGATTCGAACCTCGGACCCCTCGACCAAGAGGTCGAGTTTCTTAACCACTAGGCATGGCATAAATAAGGTAAATTGTAAATACAGTACAATGTAAATAACGCATTATAATAGTCGATCCTACAACGGCGTATCTGTTTTCAAAGCTGACATTTTGTTATGCTTCGTAGTAAGATCAGCTCAATAACTTCCTTGCCTCACTTCCTTGATAGTCATTAGACCTTTATTTCCTTACTAATATTATAAATGTAATAGTAAATAGAAGATCTCGCCTTGTATAGATTCAGGGTTCGGTAGGAACTAAAGGAACCTTTATTTATATACCTATATTTGTTTGGTGAAATACCTTTGTGCTATGGCAGCGGGAGATCTCCTAGCTAGGTGATCTAACCCGGGGAGCGGCCGTGCTCCGACATTTTCAGTTCAGAGCTTGCATTTATACTAGATGTTGAGAAAACTTTTAATAGCGTGATTCAGGAACATGTACCACCATCCCTTGACGTAGCCACAATGCTATTTGTGCACCTGTCTAGAGTAAAGCAGTTTGCATTACGATGGTATAATATGGATGAAGTGCATCTTTGATCCGTTTCAGGTAGATTACCTGCTCTGTTTGGAGTTTACAGATGTCCATGGACGGCAGTGGTCACTTACCATCAAATGGACTGCATGCTCTTTTGCAATTTAAGAAACCATGGCAGTGTTACTCTAGTGCATGTTGCTTATATGCAATGTCATCCTCGTTATTCTGAGACGCAATAACATTAAAATGTATACACAATTTTATTATCTTGCAAATGTGCTTTTATGTGTTTCTTATTACTCGACTGCAAAGGATAATATTTTTCCAGCGTATATTATGTACGCCTCACACTCTGGCACGCCCATTGAACCCTTTGTGGTTCGACTCCGGCGGCACCACCGCCACACATATTTCTGCCTCATAACAGCAGTCTGAAAGGCTGCTGTTTTGCCTATATTATAAAAAAGCTCTACGACCCAAACGGCTAGACAGATTTTAACATATGAGGTGTCGTTGGATTCGTCTAAATTGTGGGAGTGATATAGGCTACATATTTAAGCAGTCTGTTTTTTTTTTTGTTTTTACACAAATTACTAGTCGGTCTTATGGGGCGTAACAATATTAAAATGTGCTTTAATTTTAATTATCTTTCCAATATATGCATTACGTTTATGTATTTCTTACTTTAGTATGTGTGCTATTAGCAACATTAGACAAGTATAAAGTGCACACATACAATAGTAATAAATGACTGATCTTCGTACAGAGACCTTCCTACACAGTACATATGTAATGACGTCACTTTACGTAGTCAATTGGTTTCTCAGTTGATTGATGGTTCGTAAAAATAGATTGTTTTTGATGACTTTATGTAACCACAACGGAATATTCTAGAGTTGAACTATTGTACTTAACTGTGGAGGGTAATGTTATTTATCTTTTAAATATAATATAGGAGTAACATACGAGCATGCAGTCCACCTGATGGTAAGCGGCTACTGCTGTCCACGAACATCTGTAAAGAACTCCAGGTAAGATTACATACCTACCTGAGGTCGGCTATAGATGCGCCCCTACCTAGGACTAAGCTGGAATGCCTCGGAAAAGTATGTCTCCCTTACCACACTTCAAACCAGAGAACAGCAGCGCTTAACACTGCTGTTATTGCAGAAATAGGTGACTCCACAGATGCGCCATTACCCCCTGAGGACTAAGCTGGAACGCCTCGGAAAAGTATGTCTCCCTTACCACACTTCAAACCAGAGAACAGCAGCGCTTAACACTGCTGTTATTGCAGAAATGGGTGACACCACAGATGCGCCATTACCCCCTGAGGACTAAGCTGGAACGCCTCGGAAAATTAACAACAGCGTTTAACGCTGCTGTTATTAGGTAGAAATAGGTGTGGCGGTGGTGCCGCCGGAGTCGAACCACAAAGGGTTCTACCACCTTCATTGTATGTATGTATTTCAAATTCTTTGGCAAACGGCTAGACGGCTTATACACATATATGAGATGTCGTTAGATTCTTCTTATTTAGGAAAGTAATATAGGCTATTTAAGCAGTCAGGTTTTTGTGGTTATAATAATTGTCTATTCCACTCCCATCACCTGCAGTAATGAGTGGAACATGATCACTGAGGTCACCTAGTTGGTCAAAGTGGAATAGACCATAATAATTGGTAGTTTATAGATTTTGATACAATTTTGATTTTCGTTAGTCCAAAATTTGATAGATTGGTTAATAATAACGGGCGCTAATCTGTCAAGTCATTTAAAAGGAAAAGAAATACAAACATTTATACAGTGGAATTTAATATCGTAAATTTAATAAGTTACGATTAGAGTCCTATCTGAGATCAGCCACAGATTACTGATGCATCATATTTACATAGTTAACAGTACACGGACAGTGTGTAGACCACTTATAGCACAATTAGCGTGAACTGGCCACAACGTCCTCATTCGACACGTGGCGGGCGCATCGCCCCCAATTGCCTCTATGTGGGAACTGTATGATGTAATGTTTTAGAACTTTTGTATAAATATAGTGGCAGCTTAAATATCTCATTTTTGTTTCGCTGCTAGACAAATGACCATGCAGTCCACCTAATTGTAAGTTATTATTGCTGATAAGATTAGATTCCTGAGGGTGAAAACAGATGCGTTTGCAACCCCTGATGACGAAGATCAAAAGCCTCAGATAAGTCTCTTACCATATAATTAGTTGTATTAATAATACAGAATATAATCAATTTTATAGAAGTAATTATTGTTTATTTTAATGTTCAAGAAAATCATTGTGTGGCAATCTTCATGCTTGTGACGTAGTCTGGGTCTCAACAAACAATAAAAGAAAGGAGACACTTTTCTGAGGTATTCCAGCTTAATCCTCAGGGGTGAATCTGTGGCTGACCTCGGACAGGAATCCGAACCTAAACCTGTTCTATATTGAAGTTGCCAGGCAGCAGAGGCCTTTTATGTGGTAGAAACCTCTGTGGTTCGACTCATTTGGCACCACCGCCACACCTTTTACTACCTAATAACAAAAGTGTTAAGCGCTGCTGTGTTCTGGTTTGAAGGGTATGGTAAGGAAGACACACTTTCCTGATTCATTCCAGCTTAATCCTCAGGGGTGGCAGAGCATCTGTCGACCTCCGGTACGAATCTTGTCTTATATGAGGTTGATTACAGATGTCCATGGGCGGAAGTACCCACTTACCATCAGGTGGACTGCATGGTCGACAGCTAAAGACAGACATAGGAGTCTATCAGAAAAAAATATCCTGCAAGCTTAATTGCTTCAATCTTTACACAACAAAGAAAAAGCATATTACAAAATTTCACACATGCAAACCGCATCATATGTTAACATGTGTTATGCGATTACATAGTCGCCTGCCTCGTTAGTAAGCGCTGCACAACATGTGACTTGTGTATACAATGCGATTAGCATTGGAATAGAAATGGTATATTTTATGTATGGGGAAGAAAGTGGCTTGGTGGAAACAGGTTTGGTTTTCTTATAGCTATGATGTCATATTTCAGGCTTCAAGCTAGGGGCATATAAAATACTAGCTGACCTGGCAAATGTTGTGTTGCCATTTAAATAAAAAAATGTTAAGGGTGAACAACCCTTATCACAAGAAAAAAAGATAAAAATATATAGTAGCCGATTCTCAGACTTACTGAATATGCATATAAAATTTGGTGAAAATCAGTAAAGCCGTTTAGGAGAGTACGGTAACTAACATTGTGACACGAGAATTTTATATATAAGATGTGTCTTTTTGTTTTACTTTCCTAATTTATTAATACAAAATCTCTCAATGGATCATAATGATATTTTAATTAATTTTCAAGAGGTCATTTAAGGTGGTAGAACCCTTTGTGGTTCGTCTCCGGCGGCACCACCGCCACACCTATTTCTACCTAATAACAGCAGTGTTAGGCGCTGCTGTGTTCCGTGTTGAAGGGTGTGGTAAGGGAGATATACTTTTCCGAGGCGTTCCAGCTTAGTCCTCAGGGGTAGCGGCGCATCTGTGGCCGACCTCAGGTAGGAATATCTAATCCTATCTGGAGTTGATTACAGATGTCCATGGGCGGCAGTGGCCACTTACCATCAGGTGGACTGCATGCTTGTCTGCTACTCCTACTTTAAAAAATAAAAAAAAGAGAAGAATGAAAAACGTTTTTGACATATTATTATGTTATTTAGGTTAATAATATAATTAAAGTGGAAGTATTTGGACTACCTGTTCTTATTTAGTCCTCAGAGATAGCAACACATCTGTAGCCATTATAAGATAACTCTAATCTAGATTAGTTGAATTCAGTCTTGAATCCAGTGGTTGATTATAGATGTCCATGGGCGGCAGTAGCCATCTACCAACTTCCTACCAAGTCAGTTACATCTTTGTTCAAAAGAGTCTCCTTTGTGTGTTAGCATGCCCTTCAAAACAAACACAGCGGCGCTTAATACTACTGTTTTAGGCAGAAATAGGGGTAGGAAAGCGCTTATGACCGATCTTAGATAGAAATCTAATATGATCTTGTCAAGTTATGAGCATATTTTAACAAAGAATATAGTAGTGCAGTAACGAGTAAGTGCAAATAGAGCAATAATATGTTATTAAACGCAAAAAAAATCTGTTTGGTTAAACATAAAAGTTGATGCATCCATATTTGTTTTCTCAGTTATGGGGCCCTTTTCTTGTGGAGACCCCGCATGCACTCCCCTAAATCTAGTCCTGTTTATGTATCAACATCAACATCTCAACATTAACACATCTCTCAAACTCAACACAAGTTATCACTACTGTGTACTAAACAGTATGAAGTGGTACTTATGTTCAGTTTATTTATGAGATACTTTAGATATGAGCTTGAGTATATTATTACATGTGGTTTTCTCACTGTAAGTTGTGGTGAGCAAGAAATTATAATCAATTATGTATTTAGAGGTGTAATATTAATTTTTTATTTACATAAGTTACATAATCTTTTTTTAATTTGTATTGATAACTCGTTTTACTTGTTTTATTATGTCTTTAAATATATGTGTGATGAAAATAGACCTGAAATTTTAATTTTGATTGATTTCGAAAAATTTAATCTTCCATGGATTTGAACCTAGACTTAAAAGAAAGAAGTATGATCTTCACCCCCATAAAACTATGTGGTATTCGAATATAAGAGTAAAAAGGTTTTTCTAAAAGATAAAAAAGATAGTTTGCGATGTTACTTAATAAAGTAACCTTTGTTTCTTTATTAAGTAACATCGCAAACTATCTTTTTTATAAGAAGGTAGTATGCACAACTTTAACAATAAAACTTTTACTAGCATTTACATAATTAGAACTTAATGTTTGAAACTGAGCACCATCGTAAGATTTTACATCAAAAACAACCAGTCAAATTACGTCAATCGAGGTCATATAGTAACGAGAAAAAATTTCGCAATGAACTTCACAGACAAGTCAACATCTATAAGTATAATAAGAATTTATAACTTTGTAACTGAACTAACTTAGTAAGTATATAAACTCACCTCGAAAGTAAAGAACCGTTGACAACACGAAATTTCTTTAAACAGAACACAAACTGACGAAAATAAAACGAAAACCAAAAACCACAACTATGGAACGATGAGTTCACTACTAAAAAACAGTCACAAATATAATACTATCACAGCGGCTCACAACACAATTACAATAAATGTAGACTTTCAAAAAGTTTAGACGAATAATACTTTGTAAATAAAATGTAAACAAAAAACAAAGCACAAACAACACCGACCGCACCGGATGACTAACCGAACTGAAGTAATTTACAAGCTGTCAAGTTGCCAACTTGTCACTTTCCTTCGATAATTTTTAATTCGTAATGCAACTTTATTTGCCTCGGATTCTTGTTTTTCGGCCCTCATTTAAGTTTACTAGACAAGTTATTTTTTGTTTCGTGTAAGTTATAGTGTAATAAATTAAAAACATTTTTAATTGTCAAAAAGTATGCAATGGATAGTAACGTAATAATTGATTGTAGAACTTTTAAATAAATGAATAAAGCGATATTTGTATACAAATGTACGACAAAAGTAATCTTATAAATGTAAGGGATTTTTTAAGGTAATAAGATAAATGATTAAATTCAAAACTCTTTATTTTTTCATTATAATTTGCAGTACCGGAGTTAATTATTTTCTTAAACTAACTTATTATATACGTAAAGCCTTGTATCGTGACACATTTATTTTAAAAAAGCCGATGGTCTTCAGGTTTCAATGCAGTTTTTTTGATGGTCTGGAAATAAAAGACGTTATAAAATTAACTAAAGTTTTACGGCTATATATAACAAAAATAACAATTAAATTATTTTATTTTTATACCTGAACTTTGGTGAAAATCGTCGTTTTCTAACTTCGTTGTTTTCAAGTGATTGTACTTGTACAGGTTTCTCCTGTAAAATAAGGAAGGTTAAGGCATTCCTTAATATACATATTTCTATTGTAGTTACCCGCACGCTAATTTTATCGTAAAAAATAAGATAAAAGGATATTGTCATTTTGTCGTCGATACGGCTCGAAGGACCAATATCTTTAAAATATTGTTATATTTACTTGTGTGATTACCTATATAGTTGTACTACAATAAGAAACAACTAATTTATCATTCGTTCTCTATCGAAATAATTACTTATTTATTTTATTTATTTATTTTATAAGTTTTTGTACACAAAAAAGAGGATACATATAAAAACAGATGACATAGAGATGAAGTATAAAGGATTGCTTATTCCAGTATGGAATTTCTTCCAGCAACCCTGGGCAGGAGTGTGCATACGAAAGGCAAAATTAGTGTGCACAAAAAAAAAAGAAAAAATAAATAAATGACTTCTATTAGGTACCTCAATAGTGTTGTCTCTAAGATCTTCTTTCGGCGGGCCGTACTCCTTGAAGCCGGGAGGACCATATTCTAAGAAACCTTCTGGGACTTGCTCCAAAGATCTGAAATTAAAGTATAAGTATAAGAGCCATGCTTACTACATTTGTTTTCTTATAGCAGGAGTAGCAAACGAGCATGCTGTCCACCTAATGGTAAGTGGCTATGGCTGCTCATGGCTCACATGGCTCACATCTGTAATCAACTTCAGCAATGCTTTGGACCTTACCACACCCTTCAAACATGGACCCTTAGATATGAGATTTCAGTCAAGGACTAATACAGGACAATAGGGAGATCAGCTCGATATCTGTTCATTACAATGACAAACATTTGTTCCTAAACGACCACCAAAGGCGCTGCATGTGAAGGCATTTGTCTGGGCGATCGAGCTAAGCTCTGGATTCGATTGATCGAGTCCTCGAATAAAAACTTATACGGGTATTTATTGATCTGATTATTTAAAAAAACAGTCATAAGGTATAAAAATAAAAATTGCTCACCCAAAGGTATCCTGGACCGCGTTTATCGTTTGAATCGTTTCAGTCTGAAAAAATGACGATCATTATTTATATTTCTTAAACACAAACTTGTTTAAAGGAAAAAATAAAGAGAATTTACTTTTAAATCATAATACCAATCAACTTATTTGCGATGATAAAACTATAAACAAATCTTTAAAATTAATTAACTTATTTATGCTACTTCATACCTGTTGACTCTTGATTTCATTTTCTAAATTAATGATTATTTCTGGAATATTCTGTACAGCTTCTTCTACTTTCTTTACCTCTTCTTTCACTGTCTGTATACTTTCATCCACAGATGAAACAACTTCATAAGTAACTTCAGCCTGCTGTGAAACAGTATTTAAAGTAGATTCAACTTTAGAAACTTCTGTTTGTTCATTAACAATAGAAGATTCTTGCTGGGATCCACTTATAACTTGCTTAGCATCTACCACGGCTAATTCTGCAGCCTGAGTAAGCGACTGTTGCGTATTTTGGTCACTCGAGGCTTGAGCAGAGTCTACTAAAGTTGTTTCGAGTACCTGAGTATTTGGGTTAGATTCTTGTTGATTTACCACTTGTTCAGAAGTTTGTACGTCACTCGAAACTTGCTGAATATCTACTGAAGCTTGTTCTGAAACCTCACTAACTTGCTCAGATTTTTGTTGAGTTGTTTCTTTTTCAGCATCGACTACTTGTTCAGACTCTAGTAGGATACTTGGGAATTGCTGTTCTACAGTGGATTCAAAAACTGACTTTTCGCTATTAGCTTCATCATTAACTTCCTGAGTTGCTTCTACGACCGCTGTTGGTTCCACTGTGGCTTTTTCTTTGTCAGCTTCAACAGACAGAACATTAGCCACAGTTGAAGTTTCAGTATTAACTTGAGTAACTTCTTCTTCAATACCCGAAACAGATTCTCCAATAACTGATGTGACTTCTTGAACGTCTTGAGACTCAGTTACTGCTACCACTTCTTTAATAGTTTTAACTTCAGTGTTATCTGAAACAAGTCAAGTGAATTCTTATTAATAATATCAAGCAAACAGGTAATTTTTCGAAGGTTCTTAAGATTAAATTTCAGAGAACTTTTATTATAATTGCATCTAAAATGCTAAAAGAAATACACTTCACGTTTTACCTTCAGTTTTCTGTTCAGTAACAATAGCAGCTATATCTTTAGAAGACTTCGTACCATCACTTTGAATGACATCTTCAACAAACAACTTCTCATTATTCTCATCAGGTAGACCTTGCTGGGCTATGTCTTGGGTGACCTCTTGTACCTTAGGTGGACCGTACTCCTGGAGGAAATCAGATCCTGACGCCTCTGACTCTTGGAATATGACGTCTTTTATCGGGTTTTGCAATGGCTTCTGTAAGATTTATTATAAATATTGAATACCTAAGTATAATATTATCGGTATTACAATATAAGTGGTTTTACGCATATTATGTGTAAGATTTTTCAGTATTAAAATTCAGAATAAAAATATGTTACCACCAGATTAAAACAGAATTTGGTTGTTTTTGGATCTTTCATAGAAGAAAATTATAAACTTACAAAAATCGAAATTTTGAAATAATTATTTTTAAATGAAATTCATGTCACGTTAAATATAATTTTTAATTCACTATTTTCAAATTACATTTTTAATGTTCTCACAAATTTATCATATCTAAGTATTTATAAGTTTTTATTAGCATTTGGTTTGTAATGAGCGAAAACATATTTGAATTTTTGAAGTCATATAGATAAACGTAATGGCACGAGAAGTAAACATTTTTTGGGCTACATACCGCGACTTCAGAGGGCAAGTAGAAAGCTGGTCCATCTGGTCTCCATCCACTCGGAAGGTAGGGTCCCGAACCACGAGCGGCGACCAATGCCACCCACGCTAAGGCAACAGCTATAACCTGGAGGAACAAGCAGTTCTTATAGAAAGATAATAATACTTTTCATATTTTTAATATGTCGAAATACAGAACATTTTGAAGGTTTGAAGATGGTAGAACTCATGGTACGCTTTTGAACTCATCATCTCCGCAATAATTTTTATCCAATAACATTGTCATGCGCTGCTGTGATCTGGTTGTAGAAAGTGAGACATTACGATAAGCCTTTGAACTTAGAACGCAGGAATAGCAAAGCACCTGTGGCGGACTTCAGGTAGGACTCCTGTCTTGTCTGGGGTTGATTGCAGAGGTCCATACGGCAGTGATCACTTACCATCAAATTGTTAACTGACTTTTCTGGAAGTGTGGTACCAATTCGCAAACAGCCAACACAGTGGAGTATAACCTGAAGCCCTCTAAGAGGAAACACATACTCAGTAGTGGAATAAATGATTAACGAAGCTGGTAATCAGTTTCGAAGGTGGTAGAACCCTTTGTGGTTCGACTCCGGCGGCACCACCGCCACACCTATTTCTGCGTTATAACAGCAATGTTAGGCGCTGCTGTGTTCCGTTTTGAAGGGTGTGGTAAGGGAGACACACTTTTCCGAGGCGTTCCAGCTTAGTCCTCAGGGGTAGCGGCGCATCTGTGACCGACCTCAGGTAGGAATATCTAATCCTATCTGGGGTTGATTACAAATGTCCGTGGGCGGCAGTAGCCACTTACCATCAGGTGGACTGCATGATCGTCTGCTACTCTTATATTATAAAAAAAATGTTAATTACCTTCATTGTAGAGATGATGAGATCCTGCACTGACTGATGGCCACCGAACACCGTCCCCACAATATATAGGTAATGGCGATCGATTAGAATCCGCAAACAATCCTACGCGAATCAATATTTATTGATAGACCATTAATATTGGAATTAGACGCTTGTGCAATTTAATTAAATTTAGAGCGTTTTTTTTCAATGTCCTATTTTGTTACGCACTCCTTTTCCTTTGGTACAAAATTTACTAAGTATACCTAGTTTGCAAATTTGTGGTAGAACCCTTTGTGGTTCGACTCCGGCGGCACCACCGCCACACATATTTCTACCTCATAACAGCAGTCTTAAGCGCTGCTGTGTTCTAGTTTGAAGGGTGTAGTGAGACAAGGACATAGGTACTTATGCGAGGTTTACCAACTTAAACTTCAGGAATATCAAAGCATCTGTAGCTGATCTACGATATTAATTTACTGGTAGGGTAGATTACAGATGGGCAGTAGCCATTTACTATCAAGGAAATATATGCTCGCTTGCTACTTCTATATTATTAAAAATCTGTAGTTTTGTTTTAAATTACATACGATAACGGGTACCTTAATGGTGGACCTTATATACTAACGTACTTAATAAGAATTAAGTTGGAACGACTATACGGTGTCTGCACCTACACCATTCAGATCCGAAAATTCCAGACTTATTCTCCAAATTAAAACCAGAGTTTAAGAAAGTGTGGTAATTAATAATATCGTTACAGTCTGACTAATTTTAAATGAAATAAATAATTAGCATGGCCATAGTCATCACCCTGCCCTTGTCTGTAAATGTTCTGAAACCATTGAGAATTATGAAAAACATTGAGATATTTTTTTGCTTACACTTGCTTGCTTACACTTACTTTATTTCTATTTATTACATCTACACTAATATTATAAAGAGGAAAACTTTGTTTGTTTGTTTGGTTGTAATGAATAGGCTCAAAAACTACTGGACCGATTTTAAAAATTGTTTCACCATTCGAAAGCTACATTATCCACGAGTAACATAGCCTATATTTTATGTGAAATATATTTGATAAATAGATTTTGAGGCGGTACAAAGTTTGCCGGGTCAGCTAGTTATTCATAAAAAACATATTTACGATACATATATTAAAACTATTGAGATATTTGAATATTCCTTTGATTTTTCTTCTAAATCATACGAATTTAAAAAT
This sequence comes from Epargyreus clarus clarus, assembly GCA_014595695.2. NCBI lineage: Eukaryota > Metazoa > Arthropoda > Insecta > Lepidoptera > Hesperiidae > Epargyreus > Epargyreus clarus. The sequence continues at coordinate 1,349,797 of JACTTY020000019.1, forward strand.
TCACACCACTAGGATAGAAGTTTATTCGTCCTAATACGTACGCATTATATTAAAATTTATGTAGAACGTAATGTAAACAGTTCTCCATAATCACGAAAAACTCTGACATGGTACATATTGAGTCAATTTTAATTGAATTTTCGGATGTCTTTGATAATTAAAATAGAAAGATACTTAACCGTCTTGAATATGAATGAAGCCACAGAATAATGTTTTAAATGAATTCTTGACAAAAAAAGAGAATTTACGCATAAATAACTAATACTACGTAATTTACGTAAGAAATAAATAAGTATTTCAAACATTTTAGAGACATTTTAGACGTGGCAAAACTTTATTTATGCAACAATTTCAATTCTGAAAACTGGTTACACTGTCTTGTTAGGAGTGATTAATCTATGTATTTTACTCATCTGTGCACACAGCATGATGTGTAGATATTCAAGGCTACTTGCACTCATTATTTTAATACAAATATTTAATCGAATTAAGCTTTATTTGCGCGATATCAATTAAGAATCAGACTATAAAAGTTTTTTTTGTGAAGAATAGTATGTTATCAAGGTCAATTGATTGAATATGTAATACTTAATGATTTTTTTTAAATTTTACACAATAATGAAGAATGTTTTAACTTTAAAGTCTCTATCTTTCTGTGTACTTATAATGCTTCTGATATCCTAGATATAATTATTGACTTTTAAAAGCAATGATAAAACATGATTTTTAGATTTTTTTAATCAAAATGAATTTTGACGTGTTTTATTTGGAAAAACTATGCATTCTATTGACGTTTGACGATTGGTGCCAAAACGTAAAGATTTTATTTATTTTCCAACTACTTAAGTATTTGTCTGTTTTTACGGATGAATTTATCAGACTACAAAACAGATTTGGGTTACATTTATCATTGAACATTTAGATGACACACATAGGACATTATTTAAATCTATATATATAAAAGCGTAATGAATAAATGGTAGTATTTTGAATTCAGCTGTGCCCTTAACTGAACTTTAACTAAGGGATGACAAAAATATCAAATCGAGAATATAAATATTTATTATAAAATCTCATATAAATATAGTAAAAATATGTACACAAATAATTATAACAAAAAGCTTTGAAATAAATACAAAAATCTACAACACAAGCGCTAAATTAACAAGCTGGCAATAAATATTTTAAACATCACAAAAAAATAAAAAAAGAACGAGAACGGAAGTCAAGAGTCAATATCCGTTTGAGTTTGAGCGCGCGTTGCCATGGTTAAACCCGTTGCCATGGTCACCGTGGCCGCCATGACTGTAACCGTTGCCATGGTTACCGCTGCGTACGTTGTTCGCGTTTGCGTCGTAGCCATTTGAGCGGGAAAAGTCTTCAGTGTCTTGGTAAGAAACGCGGGGTTTAAAGCCGTGCTCGTCGGCTTCGTAGCTTACAGTCTGAAAAGAAAAGTAATCTTTAGTCTATTTAATTATTCAGAAATAACGGAGATAATAAAAATCACTTGTATTTAAATTTCTTTACCAATACGAATTGGAGCATGGCGTCATATGTCAGGCCTTTACCAGTTGTGAAAACAAACAAAACAAACAAACAAACGCTTTCTACACTCATAGCCCCACACTAGGAGTCCCTGTGTCGTGGGTGCCATGGACACACACATAGACAAATACACCAACACCCAGACCCAGGAATAGAAATCTAAATTCATCATTCAGATATTTGTCTGGCCGGGGATGGAACCCGGGACCCTTTGAGCGTCAGACCGGTATGGCGACCGCTCCGCCACGCGGGTCGTCACCGCGTCAAGAGATCCGTGTGCAGCTGTGATACAAATACATGTTCATTAGCACCAATTTACCAGTCTAAAGTGCGTCATCATGCATGTTATATACGTACGACTTCAAAAATCGTATCTTCAAAACTTTGGGGTTAAAATTTTATATCAAACTTCAAGAAATACTAGAAATTATTGTAAATATAAAAACCCCAGTGCTTAAAAATACAGCCTATTCCCTTCCAAAATTTAGACGAATCCAACGACATCTTAAGTATATGTTAAATTTCGTTATGCCGATTGGGCTGTAGGCCATGCCAAAGAATGAGATATACATAATAATATGTATGCTCGAAAAACATTACCTCTGTAATCAGATAGAAATCCACTTCACTAAGTCAAAAACGCACGAAGAACATTCCCAAATTCCGGCAAAATATAATTATAACCTACTCCTAAATAATTCACCATTAAAAGATATATTCCTCTCTCTTTCTTTCCTTCCCGCTAATCCTTACCTGCTTCCTCCCATCAGGCAAGACAACATGATACTCCCCTTGAGCCCGTTCCTCCTGCCTCTCTTCATGATGCCCGAACTCAGTACCCTGGTTGTAATCGTTCACCATGTACTCGAAATTGTAGCTCGCTGGCTCCTGTGTACAGAACTTAGTATAAGTACTATGTTTGGTTAAAATTATCAAATATATTATAAAGTACTTATACTAAATTCTGTTGGGAAGACGTCTCTTGACGTTTTCTACTTAACTTGCGTCATGAACTCACAGCTCTAGGATTCCGTGGGTCCCATCATGGACACATACATAGACGAATGCAAAAATCTCTAAATCCAGAATAGAAATCTGAGAGAAACCAATACGTTTTCTCAACTCTCAGCCTCACGCTATGATTCCGTGTCGTGGGCATAGATTAGTAAAGATACTTCGCCCCCTTGAAATTGAATGAAGCCACAAACGGCTTTTTTAGTAAGTTCTTTTATATCACGGCGTGCGTAAATTGACGTTTTACGCACGCTTCGCGTGCGCAAAACCCCCATTTCCGACCCCGTAATATAAAATTTTATACAACACGCGGACGAAAAATGTTTTTCTGACTCGTGTGATTGTCAGAAAAAAACTCACACTTGTCAGAAAAAAATTTTTCGTCCTCGTATCGTAATGTACTATTTTTGAATTCTTGACAAATAATAACATTTTTAGAGAAAAATTACGAATAAATAACTAATACTGCGTAATTTACGTAATAAATAAATAATTATTTTAAATATTTTTTAGGGACATTTTAGCACGGAGACGTGTCAAAACTTTTTTACGCAACTATTTCAATTCTCAAAACTGGGTACATTTTCTTGTTAGGAGTGGGTAATATTTACTAATCTATGGTCGTGGGACACATAACAAGACGAATACACAAACACATAGACCCACACAAAAATCTAAATTCATCATTTAAGTAGAAAACGAAACCAGAACATTCTGTCCGTTAGACCGTTCCGCCACGCGGGTAGCATACAAATTCTATGAAAAGGAAGTAAATCCTGTTTTATTTCTAACCTCATTTAGACCACTATCTCCTGTTTCTTCTTTCCTCCTTTCGTCCATAAGTATCACTCTTCCTATACCCATTTTCTCACTCTTTCTCCGCCCTCTCTCAGTCTATTTATATTTCTCTCCTTTGACCCCTTCCTATACTAAAAATACTGTCCGTATAAGAAAAGAAAGTAATTTTAACTTTGAACTTACTCCACTAAGCTCGTCCAGGCCGTTCCTTCCAAAGGCACCCGCGTTGTGGTCGTAGCCCTGATGGTCGCCACCGAACCTGGCTTGGGCTCCGTGGTCGTGGGCACCGCTCCTAAAAAATAGTATTTTATAATATAGCAGTAGCAGAGCATCGGGTCACGAGTCATCACCCCAGATAGGATTACCTGAGGTCGACCACAGATACGCCGCTACCCCTTGAGGACTAAGCTGAAACGCCTCGGAAAAGTATGTCTACCTTACCACACCCTTCAAACCAGAATACAACAGCGCTTAAATCTGCTGTTATAAGGTAGAAATAGGTATGACGGTGTTGCCACCGGAGTCGAACCATAAAGAGTTCTACCACAGTCAAACAATTTTAAAGCCGTAAAATCTTTACGTTTTAAAAACTTAAACATACCTCGCAAATCCATTCCCATGAGCCCCACCATGACCACCCTGAGCCCCATGACCATGAGCACCATGGCTTTGGCCTTGGCCCTGGAAGTTCCTAGCAGCGACGATTTGTGGGCCTCCATCAGCGAAGCCAGGACCAGAAGGACCACCTTGTGGATAGCCAGCTCCACGTCCATTAGCCGAAGGGGGAAGGTAGCTGGAAGGTAGTCAGTAGAAATTCAATATTAATATTATATTTAGAAACAACTAATTTAATTCATTATTTTAAAAGTTGTCTTTCTGTTGTCCTTGTAAGTTTATTGTTACCCGTATTAAGGAGTTCTTTTATTACACGCTTTATATTAGCTTCACTTGTATGTTTGTCAGTGAGTAACTCCGTTTTTCAGCAGAAAGAGATCAACATACATCCTTATCTTACCCTGCATGTATGAAAGAATGAAATAGAATACCGAAAGCTTTTTAGCTGATCAATCATAAAAGCGTGTTTTTTTAGTATTTTGAACTTTATTTATTTATAATGATTAATTTGTTTATGCAATGCTGCATTAGATACTTATAAAGGAGATTTCGAAGGTTTTTCCAAACAGTAGCGAAAAGATTTCTTATTCAAAATTCTTGCAGATTTCGAGGTTCCTTCATCTTTACATTTTCAGGTTGTGATAAAGCAAATACATTTTACCTGTTGGATGGTGGTGGTTCGGCTAAAGCGATTGTAGCGACGATGGTGACGAGTACCAAGGACTGAAATTCAAAAGATTTTTCAAAATTAAATAAGATACTTTTTTATATATATTTTATAATATAGAAGTATCAAACGAGCACACAGTCCACCTGATGGTAAATCTCTGCTGCCGCACATGGACATCTATAATCAACCCCAGATAAGATTAAAGTCTAAGGTCGGCCACGGATGTGTTGCTACTCCTCAGGACTAAGTTGGAAATCCTCGGATAAGTATGTCTCCCTTACCACATTCTTCAAACCAGAACATAGCAGCGCTTAACACTACTGTTATTTGGCAGAAATAGGTGTAGCGGTGGTGCCGTTGGAGTCCAACTACAGGGTTTTACTACCTTCAGAATTTGTTTTGCTCACTTTTAACAAACTTATTTTAAATAAAACCAACAGTGTTAAAAAATAAATAATTTTGTTGTCAAAGATCATAATTTTAAATCTACCATTGCCCACTTGACCGACTTTGCATGAAACTTTTTATATTTGAACAACTCACCCATAGTATACTTCGCCGCCTTGAAATTGAATGAAGCCACAAACGGCTTATTTTAGTAAGTTTTTTTTAATTCTTGACAAATAAAAACATTTTTAGAGAAAATTTACGAATAAATAACTAATACTGCGTAATTTACGTAATAAATAAATAACTATTTCAAATATTTTAGGGACATTTTAGCACGGAGACGTGGCAAAACTTTTTTACGCAACTATTTCAATTCTCAAAACTGGGTACATTTTCTTGTTAGGAGTGAGTAATCTTTACTAATCTATGAACTCACCTTCATCTTGTTCTCTAAGGCACGCACTACTTTTTGTCCCAAATAGTACCGATGGATACAAAGATAGAGATCATGTGATGCACTTGTCCTAATTTGTAAGCTTATATACGTAAGTTTAAGTTCGGGTAGGGGTGAAAAATGGTTTCTCATTAGTGCTACAATAGCGCTGTCAAGGTATACGGCTAGCGAGAACAACAAAATGCATGGAGTAGACTTTGTGTGCAAAATTTTAGACATAGACTTATTATTATGTCTGTTAATAATAATGATTTAGTACGGACGTAAATAGCGACAGTTAAAATTATATGTACAGAAATAATAATGAATAATGAAAATGATGGAAAAAAGCCATTTAAAAAAACCGTTTCGCTTATCAATTGTCATATTTTTTAAGTATAGCAATAACCTGATCGGAATAAAAATATTTTTTTCCACTTCCATTGTTTCCATAATTACTCGTATATTCTGGCCGATGAGATAATGCATTACTGACAGATCATCTCTTAATAAACTATATAACTTTGAAGTGGTGTCGAGTGTACGATAATAAAATTAGCATAATTTATTTTCCGTACAAACGAAAATATCATTAGAACCTACGATAAATAAAAATACATTCAAGATATAGAAATACTACTTAGGATTTTAATGCTAAAACATTTTAAATTATTCCAAATTCTGTTTATAGAACATTGCTAGAATTGTAATACAATAATATGTTAAAAGTATTGAAAATATCATTTTAGAAAATAATAAAATTGAAATCGACTCTACATCTTTCCCTGTGCCAAATTACAAGGGTGAGCCCACGACATCGTGAGACGAAGCATGGCTTCCTAACATCTCTGTCACAATACAAAGTGGTTCACAATGCTTCTTACTTGAGCTTAATATGAAAGGTCACTTTTCAGGATCAAATTACTAAAATAAAGAAGTATCTACTAGAAGTAAAAGAATGTATAGGTCATTATAATACGAGTATAGGTTGAAGGTGGTAGGACCTTTTGTGGTTCGGGAGACACCACCGCTACACCTATTTCTGCGTCATAACAGCAGTGTTAAGCGCTGCTGTGTTCTGATTTGGATGTGGTAAGGGAGACAAAGTTTTTCGAGGTGTTTCAGCTTAGTCCTCGGAGGCAGCAGCACATCTGTGGCTGATCTCAGGTAGGAATCTATCCTATCTGGGTTTGACTACAGATGTCCATGGGTGGCTGTAGCCGCGTACCATCATGTAGCCATTGCCACCTTCATATTATCTGCGCACCTTGGAAGATGCCTAAATAGAATAATTCGCCAAGTACGAGTCGAACTCGCACATGGAGGCTTCCGTACCACCATTAATTGTTTTTTACTTATTTTTATTCATTTTAATATTTTCATATTATTTTCAACAATACTTAGTTATATGATACAACAATAGATAGTGTTGGGGTGATGATGCATAAATGAATATTTGTGTATAGGAGTTACATCAGATATCTTTTTTAGGGTTCCGTACCCAAAGGGTAAAAACGGAACCCAATAACAAGACTTCGCTGTCTGTCCGTCTGTCCGTCTGTCTGTCTGTTTGTCTGTCCGTCTGTCACAAGGCTATATCTCCGAAACCGTAATAGATAGACACACGATTTTTTACAGAGGATGCATAAGCATATAAATTCCTACATTATTGTTAATAACCTAGAACAGCGGTCGGCAACCTTTTAGCAGGCCTACTCAGTGGCAAAATAAACTAAAGGTGGGCCGCCGCACTTGTAATATAAACCCCAGAAGCCGAATATACCTGTATAATTTATCAATCCCATAGAAAAAATGAAAATGCTCTTCAAATTGTTAAAACATACAGAATTTAATTACATTACGTTTACAGCTAAAAAAATATGGAATTTAAATAGAAATTAAAATTACAAAATTACTACCTACAACACTCGGTCATTTATTGTTCATTCGTGAGCCGAGCGAAGCGCGTTATACACTATTGACTATAGGGTAGCTCGTTCATGCATTTTAATTTGATATTATTAGTACTTATTTACAAAACATTCACGGGCCGCAAGTAAGACGTCCGCTGGCCGCATGCGGCCCGCGGACCGTGCGTTGCCGACCGCCGACCTAGAAAATAACAACATACTACATACACAGACAGTTTTCCATTTTATCATTATTTAATATGAATAGGGAAAGAATTTCATATTTAATTACTTACTTAAGTCTAATCGCAAAACTATCTCGACATACATTTTTAATAGGTCTATAATTGTTGGTCGAAAGAAGTGATAAAATGACTAATTCATGTTTATGAATAGTTTTATTCTACACCATATAAATAGTTATTCATTACGGTCACAATATTTTTATATGATAGGTTGTAGGTATGTAAGGGTTTGATTTTTTTATTAATTTTGGTATAGAATCAAGTTCGTACAATCAAGGTCGTACCAGCACCTAAATCGTAGCACAGCAATATCTAGTCTATGTACAAAAAGCGATCTCTGGTGCTTCAAACGTATGCTAGTTAGTTATGCGAGTAAACAAAAATAATAGGGCACCATGTCAGCACCATTGATTTTAAAATATTTTACAAAACTGTCGATGTTTTCACTAAAAATTTAAGTTCATTCGTAAGCAATTTCAAGGAAAGTGCAATTGTTAAGTTAATTTCGGTGATCTTTATCTGTTTGTGACACATTCGAGTATTCATTTAGTTATAATAAAATGGTAAAAATGTTAAAGGTTATGTCAGTAATATTATTTTCAAATTTTGATGCTTAAGTCGTACCAATAAGGAATTCTTAAGTCGTACCTTGTACAGCTTAGGTACCTATTATTAGAAATTATGTCTTTGTGAGCTAAATATTTTATGATTTCTCTATAAGATACTATACTTGCAAGCAGGAGGGAATGAAGGAAAGCTTTATTGGAACTTAGAAATATGAAATTGGGATTTAATAAACATGAAGTAAATACATGTAGCAGCAATTTGGCTCCCGTTCAATCAATCCCAATCTAAATACTATGTAAGCGTTTACATATTTTGGAAATCTTTTAAAGTTTTTCCAAAAAAGGAAAACACCAACGGGTGCAATTACCAGTGATATTACTTCAGGTACAACTTAGGCTATAGGTGGTATGACTAAGCCGCCTGATTGCCTAAGTCGTACCGAATGTACTTTTTGGGAAAACGTTGAAATCACTATTTAAATAAAATATTTTTATTTTGATTTAAATATTTTATGATACTTGAGTAACTAAAGATTAAATTTACGCAAAAGATTGTCCTTCATATAAATTACCCTAAATAATACAGCATTTTTCCCTTAGGCGGTACGACTAGAGCAACCTTCCCCTATATTGTATTAAATTATTATTAAGAACATTTTGGTACATATACATATATACATACATACATACATACATACATACATACATACATACATACATACATACATACATACATACATACGTACGTACATACATACATACAAACATAGTATCCACCATCAAATGTTAAAAAATATAATTAAAGGCAAAATATGCAAATGATGTAAAGACGCTATTATAGCATATTCTAAAAGTTGTATAAAGTTATAGCTTTTTTCAGATGTTAATACGGTTATCTTGTGTAAATATATAAAAAGTTATATTAATGTTAACCTGTTTTAACAAAGTAAAGATTGACATCTCATTACAATCATGATAGTATATTAATATGAAAGTTAGAATTTGGATTTCCTATTTTTAACGCCTTCCCAAAGGAAGAGAGGTTGTCTATTCGACACGTATATATTTTTATATTACATTGTGTGGGGACTGTGGGTTTCATTTATAAACGAAAGATGTATTTTTTCAAGTAATATATTTTGTTTAAAACACATTATATCACAAGCTTCAACTTATCCTATGAGGTACATTTTTTTATACATTTTTAATTTGCTACAAAACAATAAATAATGAGTATTCACATTCGTGATCGTCAGCAAATTATTTTACTTAACAAAGCGCCTGATAATTTTGTAACATGTTATTGTACACAGTTTAATTATTGCCCTAAATATATATTATAAGGAAGTTTACAATTAAGCAACTAGAAAAGGTACTGGGAAGGAGTACTAATACTAAATAATTACATTACAAATATTTAACTTGGAAGCGATCTTACATCAAAGGTAGATATTCAAAAATAAACTGTAAGTGTGGAAAAGCAACATTGCTATAACATTAATATCAGGCGCTAAAAATACCAACAAAAAATCAATGACATTTTGTTAACAATAATATTTCTGACCTTGAGTCCCTTATAAATATTTATATACATTGACGTAATCCGTTTCAAGCCGGGTCGTTTTATCATTTAATCTTTTATCTATCCTATCATTTAATTATAGCCTCTGTCGTTAAAATGCTATCATTAATCGTGGTTTTCTAATAAGGTCCGTCGCCTGATCTCGCAAGATCGGAAGCATTGTCATCATATCCGGCACCAGATCGTCCTGACGCGTCTGCTGGCTCCACTGATATCCTGGGCTTGAAGCCGCGTTCATCAGCCTCATATTCCACTACCTGAAAATATTTGAATGCTCAATTTTAGTTATTTAATTTTATTAGGCGTTACATTAAAATTTAAGTAGTTGAAAATAATGTGTTCTACGTTCAAAGACAAAGATAAATGCACTTGCAACAAAAAATGTAAATTAATTATTTAAGTAGATGTTTAGTTGGCCGGACATCGATCTACATAACTGGAACCGTTTGTGTAGGAAAACAGTGTGATCTTGTTCCAAGGATTTCCTTAGAACTCCTTGTCATTCATCTACGACATTACCTCCCTTAGATGTAGGAGATATCTACCTTGTAACCACAGTGTTAATTGTGGAAGGGTATTTTAATGTTGATCTCAAGAGTAACAGCCCATCTGTTGCCGACTTTATTTGACTTTAATTATAAAGCAGTGACTATCTGATGCTCTCTACGTACCTGTTTAGTGCCATCAGGAAGAACAACGAAGTAGGACCCTTCAGCCTTATTTTCCTGCCGGGTTTCTGTGTGACCGAAGTCGCTACCGGTTTCGTAGTCATTCACTTTGTACGCAAAGTCGTAGTTAGCTGGCTCCTGAAAAGGGACACTTGTGTTTAAGAAGTATGTAAAGAAGAATAATAATAATGGTAAGTTAATAATAATGGTTAATGCTTCCATCACTAATGGGATTCTTATTAGTGATCGAAGGGTTAATGACAATAAATTTTACAAATCTTTGGTGCTAAGGTAAATGCAAACAATAATGACCAAAAAAATATAACTACCTAGGCCGTCCTAGGCAAAGTCTACAAAAAGTTATAAACTTTAGGTTGTAGGGTAAATGCAACAAATAATGACCCATTGAATTTATTCCGATTTACAACTTGCAGGATATTAAATATTAATGAATTCAGGGCAAAAGCAAGGGATTCATTAATTATTCTATTATCATTTTGTGTTTTGTTTAAGTAATTTAGTAAAGTAAATTGCTAATCCCGGTATCTTTGTTGCAATTTTAACTGGCCTGAATTTATTAATGATATCATTATTGACAACCAAAAATATAGTCTTTGAATGCAAATGTGTGTATAAAATTGTGTTATTTTTTTCAGGACATTTAGTAAAACTACTTTTCTAACTAAGTAATATTTTCAGATATTTAGGCTGACATACCTGATTAAGCAGCTCATCGAGTGCACCCCTAGCATACCCATACCCTTCACTCGACAAAGCGCTGTACTGGTCTGGAACACCATACTGATCTGAGGGCATATCGCGGGCTGATGGCGCTCCGTACTTTGTTGATGGTGAGGACCTGGTGTGGAGAGGTCATTTTAATATTTCATATTAGTCGACAAGGAACTCAGTGTTAAAACTGAAAAACTGCTATATATTTAGGATAAGTAAACGTATTTTATATAGTGGATATATTTTTGAACATTTACCCTGATACAAGGAAAATACTGAAATAAATTAATCATGAAGTTTAATCTCTCAAGGAACTCAGTAAATATAAAATGAGATTTTTAGATGCACTACTTAAGTACTATGTCCAGAATTTCTTCCATAATTAACGCCTAGTTACATAGGTATATTTTTGAGCTGAACTAAAAAAAAATATTAAATGCATTGCATGTCTTTTCGTTACAGCTAGTAAAAGAAAAGAAATATGCAATACCTGGCTGCAAAAGCGGATGGGAAGGCGTTGGTCTGCAAGCCAGCTCTGCTTAGCGGAACCCCGTATTCTTGAGATAGACTCCTTTCATTAGGTGCTCCGTAAGTGTCGCTCAAGCTCCTCTGGCTAGGGTACGAGCCCTGGTAGGAGTCAGAATTCCTTGCGCTAGGAGCTCCGTATTGGGTAGAAAGAGAGCGAGAAGCACCGTGTTGATGACCGAATGAAGACCTGGCTTGGGATTTACCGAACGATCTCGAACTAGAACCAAAGCCATGACCAGCAGACCGTCCGAAAGGAGCACCATATTCCCGTGAAAGAGAATTAGACCCAAACTGAGAGTTCCTGAAGCCTGGTGCACCATATTTTTGGGATGGGTTCCTTGCGAAGGAGCTGGAACCAAAGCTTCTTTGAGGAGGTCCGTACTCTTCGGAGGGTGCACGGAAATCACCACTGTATTGTGAAGATCTTTGAAGAGGCGCTCCATAAGAGTCCGATGGGAAGTTTCTTGACGCAAAATCTTCATTGCTACGTTGGTTTGGAGTTCCGTACTCCTGGGTAAGACCTCGGGAGTTATGTTCGTGAGATTGACGCGTTGATGGGGCTCCATATTCTTGGGACAGTCTAGCTGAAGGGGCTGTATACTCTTGGGAGAGTCCACGTGTCGCCGGCGTTCCATACTCCTGGGATATTCCACGGAATCCAGGAACACCGTACTCTTGAGAAGGACCTGATCGGGCATTCGGCGCGCCGTACTGTTGTGATGGACTACTTCTAGATGCTGGATACCCTTGGTTGGATGAAAGGGATCGTTGGAGATTCCCATCGTGACTGTGTCCGGGCAAAGCTGAGGAGTAGCTGTCACTGTAATTAAAAAAGGTTTTTGAAAAATGTTTTTTGAACTGGTGGATTTTTTTGAACTTTGCAATGATAATTAGGAGTTTGTATACTGTTTTAGATGTAGTCTAGGTAGGTCCCCTCTTACCTATATTACACATATTGAAAACATTAGAAAAAGAGTTCGAAAATATATTTAAGTGTATAAAATTGTCGTGTCACAATGTTAGTTACCGTACTCCTCCGAAACGGCTTTACCGATTTTCACCAAATTTTATGTGCATAGTCAGTAGGTCTGAGAATCGGCTACTATCTATTTTTCATACCCCTAAGTGATAAGGGTTGTTCACCCTTAACATTTTTTTATTTATATGGCAACACAACGTTGCCGAGTCAGCTAGTTTAAGTATAATTTAATTATTGTATTAAATGAGAGATACATACGCAACTGGTGGTTCAGCCAACGTAAAGGCGAGAAGATTTAACAGTAAGAGTATCTGAAACAATTATTTTAAGACTTAGTTATAAAGCAACAACAAGTATTTAATATAAAACTGTTGAAAATTTTATTTATTATAATTTTATTTTACCTTCATTGTGCAAACTTTGAATCCAGAATTCTGAAACAAGGAGATAAATCATGAAATACGTATAGACAAAAAGTTTTTTTAACAATATTTTTCGTATTCTTTTCGCGAAACCCATAACTCATAATCTCAGATATTCATAGTACGGAGGTGCATAATACATAATTTTCCACCTTTCATCTTATTGGTCACATGGTTGCTATTACGGCTTCCCTTCAAACCATCAGCAGCGACGAACACTGCTGTTATTAGGTAGGAAAGATGTGACGATGGAGTCTTCGGAGCCGAACCACAAAGAGTTCTACCACCTTCAATCTTTTAAAGCTAGACAGCAGCGCTTAAAACTGGTGTTATATGGCAATAGATTTGCTACCCCTGAGGACTTAGTCGGAATGCCTTGAATGAGTACATATGCCTTACCACACCCTTCAAACCATCAGTAGCAATAAATACTGCTGTTATTAGGCATATAAAGGTGTGGCGTTCCAAAGTCGAAGCAGAAAGACTTCTAACACCTTTTTATCTTAATACCACTGGTTTGTAAGAGATATGTGTGACATCGATGCCTTCAGACTCAAACCACTTATTAGGCCATTGAAGGCATTGGTCTACATACCCAAAGACGAGATGAGAGATGTGACCGCTGAATGATCTCTTGGTCTAATCGCCGAACTATTTATACCAAATGCAATTTGACGATACACAACCAAAACCAACCCAAATCTTCAGATGCCATACAACTTGCCATCGTATCTTAAGACGTATCTCAAGGGAATATGGTGGTGTGGTTTTTTCGTACTGAGGTTCTATTGTAAGTGAAGCCTTCGTGACGACATGTGATTTGTATTGTTTGGTAGATCCGAATTGTCGCCGATCGAAATGTAGATCAAATATAATGTTCTATTAAATTTTATGGACCTTCTCACTTATTAGTACCTATAGATTTATCTTTAGTAATAAGTTCATACGTTTTTTTTTTTTATAATATAGGAGTAGCAGACTAGCATATAGTCCACCTGATGGTAAGTGGCTACTGCCGCGCATGGACATCTGTAATCAACCCCAGAGAGGATTAGATATTCCTACCTGAGATCGGCCCATCTGTGGCCGATCTCAGGTACTCTGAGGGCTAAGCTGGGACGCCTCGGAAAAGTATGTCTCCCCTACGACACCCTTCAAACCAGAACACAGCAGCACTTAACACTGCTGTTATGAGGCAGAAATAGATATGGCGGTGGTGCCGCTGGAGTCGAACCACCTTCAAAGGGTTATTGTTATATGTTTACTAATATAATCATTAGATTTTTTTTTTGTTATAATACAGATATGTAGCAAACGAGCAAGAAGATCTTACTCAAAGCATATAAATCTTATTCAAAAACATTAACACTTTTTTAACTTGTATCGAAGAATAAAATTTGAATTTCAGTTTTCAATTTTCATCGACAATATAGTCGATGTAGTTCAATTATTGACCACCACATTTATTTCTAGTGTGAATCAGTTCTGTTTTTCTAATGAAAATGAAATTTGTAATGAAACGAACAGACATCGAATTTTTCGCTTTACGATGCCACCGGAGTCGAAACACAAATGGTTAGCAAAAGTATGAAAAGTAATCTTTGAACGTGTATTTTACTATAAATTACTTATGTTCTATGGATTGCTTATTGCAACACGGTAATAAACACTCGATCTACTCATACTACTCAAATTACCCATTGTCGTGTCCATGTGGGAATGTAGACCATAAAATTTCCTGTGGAAACTCCATCGATAATAAAGTGACTGTATCTATCTAGGATCAAAAGGACGCCTCTTTGCTATACCTATGTACAGTGGCGTAGCTACCTAGGGGCTAGGCGGGGCAGTGCCCCGGGGCCCTCAAACTCAGGGGGCCCTCGAACCCATACCAGAAATCTCGATCGAACGGAACTTTTGGAAATTTCTCCCATTTTCAAAATAAATATGAAATGTTGCAACCCCACTTTAAACATGACAACTCAGTTGAAAGTAATTTAAAAGTTATGCCTAGGGAATTCCCCTAAATTCTTTCTGTACTAGTACTTAGTTTTACCTCAACTAACTCAAGCATGGACTGTTCACCAATCATGCAAGGAAATAATGAGCAAATATGGAGTGCTAGAATGCGACCTAACGGAAGTATTCTGCCGTGGGGCCCCGGCGTTGTAAAATAGGGCCTCCCCCTCTCTTTCCGTGGGTGCCGTAAGAACCGGCTAAGGGCGTATCCCTTATTGCAGACCACCTATGCACAAATGTGAATAGTTTGCAGACATATGTTTATATGTTTTTGTGTTTATTTGTTAGTATATTGCGGTTTGGTAGACATATACGAGTACGAGTATATATATAAATCAATAAATGTATTGATCGGCATGTTAATGCGCAATCGTATCAAATCGGGGTGCGCCGACACATGGACCCTTAATTTATTTAAGTAAGTAATGTTATGTGACAAATTAAAGAAAAAGGAAAATTTTGAAGAAAATACGTATTTTTTCATACATTTGCATACTAATCCTAAAGGATTATACATAAATACATATGTCATAACATGGAAGAATTTGTTGGTTAATCAACTAATTCTTCGATGTTATGACATATATGTTTGTAACTTGCGAAAATATAACGGACACATTAGCGTCATAGGATTGTATCCAATCGTGGTCCTGTGACGCTTTGATCTGCCTATTTTAAGAACAAATGTCCCTACAGTGAAACAATTTTGATTTATGTGGAAACGTTATACTTTTGCGGAAACTAAAGCTAGGAAAGATTGTAAATAAAATAGTTATTTAGTCAGTTAGGCCCGACCTTTATATGATAAATCCTTGACGATCCTATTTCGTTTTATTAGCCAAACCTACATCCAGCATTCATTGTAATTTATGTTGTTACTGTTTAATATTTTTATTACCTGCCCTGCACTGCACAAAAAAGGGCTTAAATAGCTTAGCATTTATAAAGTATTTGTATATTTCATATTTTTGTTTGATAAAACCTAATCAGTTTCCATAGCAGTGGGGCCCCATTTTTTTATTTGCCCCAGGGCCCTTGGTTACCTAGCTACGCCACTGCCTATGTATTTATATTAGAAATTTATTAGATACTAGATTTTATACTAACTACTACTACGTACTACTAACCAGTCGTGACCCGCGAGGCGGAGCAGTTACCACGCGCAGAAGGTCCCGGGTTGATCCCCGGCCATGGCAATATCTAAATGATAAATTTAGGTTTCTGTTGGGTCTGGGTGATTGTGTATTTGTCTCTGTGAGTGTCGATAGCAACCACGACACAGGGAATCCTGGTGTAGGGCTGCGAGTGTAGAAAACATTTTATCTACACTAATATTATAAAGAGGAAAACTTTGTTTGTTTGTTTGGTTGTAATGAATAGGCTCAAAAACTACTGGACCGATTTTAAAAATTCTTTCACCATCCGAAAGCTACAATATCTACGAGTAACATAGGCTATATTTTATATGAAATATATTTGATTTATAGATTTTGAGGCGGTACAAAGTTTGCCGGGTCAGCTAGTTATTATTTTAGGTATAGCCCGTGTAAAACTGCTAGTCCGCTCTGAATATAGAAATGAATCGTGTCGCCATAGTGTGACTACACCTGCTAGGAACAACTTCAGAGCGGACTAGCAGTTTGGAGCGGACTATAACTTATTATGGCGTTAGTTGGTACAGCAAATTAATTATAACCACATAGAGACATGAGCTTGAATTGCTTAAACGCTCTACGTAGGCTTTTACAATTGTTTGAGATGTTCTATAAGTTCATGCATTACAAACGTGGGCCAGTGGCACTGTGCTACGGTTGGTTAAGTTCTTGATTTCTAATAGCAAAAGTTATTATTTCTTATTTATTTTATTCTTCTTAAGTATTTATTATATCTTCTTATTTCTTATGTTCTTTTTATTATAATCCTTGTTTCCCTAAGGCATAGAGGACCGTATCTAGGGCTTTCAACATAAGTGGGGCCCCCAAAGCCAATATATTCTCTTAAATCACACGCTAAGATTTACTTATCTTTAACATTTCTAAATTAAAAATTAGTACTTAGGATTTAATTATAGTGATAAATAATGGTGAAGGTAAATATCGAGAAGAAAACTACAGCTACACGCCTAAGAGTTACGAGTAAAAAGAGTTCTAAGATGTAGTGTCTACTTGTACCTGTAGTTTCGGGACCGGAATAGGGCTACGGTATCCCCTGCCTGTCGTAAGAGGCAACTAAAAGGGGGCTTCCGGGGTTGCGGGTGGCAAGAGTGGGAGCTCGAACCGCCCAGCCAGTGGCCCCGGGATGGACGGCGGTATGTGTGGTCGCATTCGGTCGTATACACCAGACGGTGTGGTGATACAAACTCACCTGAGCCGAGCCCGACGTGGCACAGCGCTAAGAGGACTCCGGTTGCGTTCCGTTGGAGATCCCGGAGCCCTCTACGCAGCGCCGAGGACGGCCACCGGGGGGTTTTAGTGCGGTAAGAAGCCCACATAACCCCGTGCTGCTCCCACGGCATAGGGTACCTTTTGAAGGTTTCCCCTCGTTATAAAAAAAGGTGTAGTGTCTACTATTCGCAATTGGCGAGCGCGGTGGACTATGGCCTGATCCTTTTCATTCTGAGTCTCTTACCCATGCCCAGCTGGGACAGTAATGGGTTGATGACGACGTGACGAATCTCTCTTAACCATAACTTAACTCTCAGTTCGCCTTACGGTGCAACTGGCCCTCATTAGCCCATTACTGTTTAAGGACACCGAGTGCCACGCGTGTCTCGATCACAGCTGTGGTACATTAAACTAATGAATCGATATATCATTATGTAATGTACGTTGCATTGTGTGACGTATGTTGAAAGATCATCTGAGACAAGGCGGTTGACCATTGAATAAGTTTTTGTTATCTAAAATGTATGCAGTGTAAATTCACATGATTTTTTGTGTTTGGAAGTTCTAGATTTGATTTCCTACTAGCTGTAATACTTCAGATGCGAATTACTCGCCTATTGTTGCCGAATAACAGCAGTGCAAAGCGCTGCTACGTTCTGGTTTGAAGAGTGTAATGGAGACATGCTTTTCCGAGGTGTTCCAGCTTGGTCCTCAAGAGTAGCGGCGCATCGTGGCCGACCTCCGATAGGAATATCTATTCTTATCTGGGGTTAATTACAGATGTCCATGGGCGGCAGTAGCCACTTACCATCAGGTGGACTGCATGCTCGTCTAGTACTCTTATATTGTAAAAAAAACTACATTTATTTTTAGCTATTATTCTATCTACAGTGGTAATCCAGACTCTTTGTCATACACTTTCAAAGACGCATTGCTGTAAAACCCAATCTTAATGACCTCTACTGCCGTCCTTTCGTTAGTCAACCCACCGCTCTTCATCACACTGTCGATCGATGGAAACCAGAAATGATGTCCATTCAACTTTCTCTTGAAGTTAACAGCCGCGTAGCCTCTCAGTGTTGTCTCATACACGACTTCAATTTCTAGGTATCCTCTATCTGCTGAAAGCACAGCAGTTGCTGCCTGTCCAGGCTGAAGTTCCGTCTCCATTCCAGCGCTGGTACCTATCGTCACAGTTTCAGACTTTTCCTCACTCTCGCCCCAACTTGAAGTGTATGAAAATCCAGTAGTACCAGTTGCTTTAGCGAATAACACATTCAAACCATATTCAACCTCTTGTGATACGACGATTTCTGTATTCTTCGTCCAAATTGTTGTCACCGTATTTTCCACAGTTTGGCTCATACCTGTGTTCACTTTTATCGTGTGATTGGAGACGTTGTCAAAGTCTTGGGACATCACTACCACCGGTTGCTTAACTACACTCTTCACTTTCGCTGATTTTATCGATAAAACCCTAGACACTTCCTCCCATTGATACGTTTTGTAAAGATCTCCCCAAGGAGTAGGGCTTTTTAAATAAACATTCCTAGGTTTTCTTCCGTAATGAAGTTTAACTGCACCAGAAAGTGCGTTATCGTCAAGTCCGAACAGTTCGACTTCATGATCCGTAACAATTTTTACATCATGACCGGAATAATTTATGGTCACATCACTAGCGCCTTTGCCCGCAGTGATGTCTATATTTATTTTAGCATTGATTGTTTTTAAGAGCAAAATTACAATTAGATCTCTTATTTTCATTCTCGTAAAATTCGACTATGTTCAGAGGCGGTAAAATATATATTATTCCGGTATGGACATAATTATATAATTTATTTAGTTTAAGCTTGTTATAGATAAAGAATTTCAGTACAACAGAGTAATAAAAAACTTATACGTTAGAAAAAAAAAACCCGTTTTTTTAAACATATTCCGCGTATGCAGGAGGCGAAAAAATTTACTTACTCTTTATATTAAAATATTTTTTGATTTACGTCGATTTTCAGACTTATTATACTATATTTATATATAGTATATTATTATAGTACTACAATATATTATAATACTACTTACTATTTAGAAAACCCACCTTGTAGGGTGAAAAAAATTCAGAGTTTACTAGTCCTTGTGTATAGTGAATTTAAATATAATACCTATGTAGTTTTGTTTAAATTCACTATGTTAATTAGTCTACATAGATTCAACTTGACCCACTGACATACAGATAACATATCTAATTCAAACAAATGTATGTAGTACACATGCTACGAATTGGTTGTTTTTGAAGAAATATTATTATTCGTAATTTTAATAAAAATAACATGGCCGACATATAACTGAAAATTTGTACCTTCATTGGAATGATAGTGGCGCCATCTGTCGAAATTGGTCGTACCAACTCAGAAACTTTGCTAAACATGATCAAATGCATAGTTTACGATTCTATAAAGGGCATAAAGACAAACATTCATTTTTCAGTTGTATGTATACCATGTTATTGTTTGTAACGCAGGCGAAGCCGCGGGCACTACTAGTAGCTTTATATATTCCCATCTTTATTAAGATACATTATAGATGTACCTACTGCTTAGTATATGACGTATAAGTTATAAAAATATTATTATATTATGTTATTGATCACTGCGTCTTAGGATTAAATTACAAATAGTAATTTATTATCGCGATCTTCTTAGCTTGAGTAGAAACAAACTCTGTATTTATAATTATTTGCATTACAACAATTCTCAATGATCGTTTATTCAAAAAATAAACATAAAAGTGTAGTTTAAAATGATAAATGGTTATATAGTGGTGTTACTTCTTATAATAACAAGTTGTTATTCAAAAATACAAATAAATATCCGAACAGCTTCGAATATAAGAAAATCAGTGATTACTAATTCCGGTTCTGGTGACAAACTTGTTACGGAAAAAGAAATAAATGCGTTTAATATAAGTGATAGTAACTTAAAAAAAGGAGTAAGAGTTGAGCTCGGTAAATATCCACAGGATGTGTTCATTAAAGATCCCACACGTTACGGTAATTTATATCCAAAATATAATTGGAGCCAAGTGACGACTAATGTTCGTGTGAAAAGAGCCCAAGTAACTGAAATCGTGAGTGAAAATGCTACTTTGAAACGACATAATATTGTTAATAATACTTCTGGGAGGATTGTAAAGAAAGTGAGTTTAAAAGAAGTTGTCGAACACACCGTTTCATCCTCATGGTCCGACGAAGGATTATCAGAACTCGATGTTTCTTATCATGTCAATATGATTTATGACGGTGGTTCTTTTAAATATGAAAACAAATGGAGAAATAATGTTTTCCAAAGTTCTTCCTTTTCATTCGGAGTGCCAAATATTGGTGATATATTAATAGCACCAGGGCAATCCGTTACCATAGAATTAAAAGCTATGAAAATTATAATGCTAGTTAAAATTGAGTTTGCAGCCAAACTAATAGGTAATGTAATAGCAAATTATGCACTAAATTACGGAAAGCATCATCTTTGGGCACCAAGTGTGCAAGATATTATGAAAGCGGCGAAATTAAAAAACGAAATAGTTACAACTGAATTCCTAGAAATACGATGTTATGTTGAACCTTATCTGAAAGTTTTTGATACAAATACTCTAATGCCTGTTCATACTATAAATCCATTTTATGTGAAAAGAACTCAATAAAAGAAGAAGACGTAAAATATATGAAAATTGTTGGGAGGAGTCTCTAAGATGTATTTATAGTTATAGAATTCTAGTTATTAATAAACTTTTAAATATATATAACTGAGTTTTCCTTTTATAATTGTCACAATTTACTTTTAATAATTTACCTATAATTATGATGGACGCAGGAACTGTACAATTAAAATATTAAAGATTAAAATATAATTAAAATATACTTGAATATTATCTTTCAATGATTTTATTTCCAGCACATTCCAGCGATTAGCACGATCTGACAAAAAACAAAGCATATTCCAGTATATAATTAGCAAAGAATAAGAAAGATTTGAGGTCAAAGTCCATTTTACTTCGTAGGTACACGCAATTATTTATAAAAGGAAGTTCTAGTGTACTTGTGAATGCAATTATATTGTACTATGTTCTGCTCGCGGCTTCGCTCGCGTTAAATTCGTAGTCCGTATTCCAATGGAATAGGCAAGTCGTTTTATAAGTAGTATACAAAGAAGCAAAATTAAATAGAAACACAAAATAACTCACAATGATCGAATCTGTTAAGAGTAACCAAGTTGATGTTTTATAGCGTTAAATTTTATTTATATCACGGCGTGCGTAAATTGACGTTTTACGCACGCTTCGCGTGCGCAAAACCCCCATTTCCGACCCCGTAATATAAAATTTTATACAACACGCGGACGAAAAATGTTTTTCTGACTCGTGTGATTGCAGTCCTCGCCTGCGGCTCGGCCTGCAAACTCACACTTGTCAGAAAAAAATTTTTCGTCCTCGTATTGTAATGTACTATTATATCACGGCGTGCGTAAATGGACGTTTTACGCACGCTTCGCGTGCGCAAATCCCCCATTTCCGACCCCGTAATATAAAATTTTATACAACACGCGGACGAAAAATGTTTTTCTGACTCGTGTGATTGCAGTCCTCGCCTGCGGCTCGGCCTGCAAACTCACACTTGTCAGAAAAAAAATTTTTCGTCCTCGTATTGTAATGTACATTCGAGAGGAGCAATACATCTTTATGAAATAAAAGGTCACATATCCTATCACTTAGTAGCTGTGTTAGTAGTAGTACACACTATCAGTAGTTGTGGCGTGATTGTGTGACACACAAACAACCAAACTTTCACATTTATAATATTAGCAGGATGTACAAAAATGGCCAAAAGCCTCCTGTCTGGGTTACATGCCGTTATGCCATGCGGTGCGGTGACCCGGCGACGTATTGTCAATGTCAAAGTTTTAACTTGTGCGCCAGTTCGAACATCGAATTATATCAATTTGTTTCGTATTTTATTAAAATATTTTAATTTAAATCGCTAACCTTCGTGTCGTCCGATAATTGGATTAAATACCTCGATGGCGACGTTAGTGTGACAGAGTTCAATTTTTTAATACGCATTTATTTCCGCTTAGTTTTCATTTTGTGTTATAACTTGAAGCTAACAGTAGTTTTAGTAGCAAGTTTTAGAACTGCGATAATTATTGTTATTCGTTAATAATAAAGTATTTGTGTTAAGGCACGTGTCGACTAGTGTTTGTTAAAAATGTTAGAATTCCAAGGAATTATCATCTGTATACCTTTGTACAGCATTGCGTAAGTCATTATTTATTTAACGTATTAAAAAGTTTTGCATTTTTGCATCCGGATTCCATTATCAAACTGCTAATATAATGATATGCTTAAGTCATATCTAGATAAAATCCATATCTACATTTATCCTGTAATAAAGATTTTTTTTCGAATGTTCTAGTTGTAAGTATTATTTGTATTTCACTTATTAGAAGTATCAAATAGGTACACAACTCATTTTATAATAAATGTATAATGTATCAGCAACTATAATATGTCTCACTTTCTATTTTAACCGACTTCACCTAAAAGAACTGGTTCTGTATTTATCAGTATTTTTCCTTTTTCATTTATCTCAGTTTTGTTAACACGCGTTTATTAGCTTGGGTTGTATGTATGTATGTACGTAACAGTAACGGAATCTTTGAACCACTTTGAACGTTCAGTTTAATTCAAAATTTTGAAGAATTATCAAAAACCGATGACAATACACGATTTTAATAATTTTGTACCATTGTCCTTATCAACATCCTCAGGATTAACGATTTTCGAGGCGAGATTGTTAAAGCGCCTCTGAGAAAGTTCATTGCGAGTTACTAGATTGCAAATAATTGCTTTTTAGTTTCAACAACTGCTATAGCGTGATTTTTAGTTTAGAAAATAATAATGTTATTTCCCTAAAACTCAAATGTTCTGAAACATATCTATAACATATGTAGAATGATTTTTAGGATTCCATACTCAAAGGGTAAAACGAAACCCTTCACTATCTGTTCGTGAGTCACAGGGCTTTATCTCTTAAACCGTAATAGATAGACACTTGCTGTTTTACAAACGATGCATGATGGTGGTCGCTATAACAACAAATACTAAAAATTAATAAAAGAAATATAGTTTAAAAAACTAAAAACACGCTTTTATGATAAAATCTACTAAAAAGCAAAAAATAATCTTCTATCTATAATCAATTAAGGAACAGTAAATAGTATAATTGTGGAAAAAGCGTGGGGTGCTCCATTTCTCAGGTTCGAAAAGCGCCGAATTATTAGTGAAGATTATTTTTTGCTTTTTAGTTGATTTTATCATGAAAGTGTGTTTTTTAGTTTTTTAAACTATATTTATTTCTTCTGTACTTATTTATCATATTAAATGTTTGTGTAAAAATAAATCAATAGTCATCATCAACCCATCACTGTCCCACTGCTGGGCACGGGTCTCCTCTCAGAATGAGAAGGATTAGGCCATAGTCCACCGCGTTGGCCAAGTGCGTATTGGTAGACTTCACAAACCTTTGAGATTTTTTTTTTTTTTTTTTTTTCAATCAATAGTAACATATCCTAACTAATCCTAACTAATATTATAAATGAGAATGTGAGTTTTTTTGCTACACTTTCACACCTTAACTCATATATATAAGTATTGATATCTCACCGCCTTGTAATTGAAGGAAGCCACAAATGGCTGACACATACGTAAAATGGCTGACTGTTTCCTTATTAGGTCTCCGACTGTCCTGGTGTGATTTATGTGGAACAATGCCGACATGTGCAGTTATGTGGTGTAAAAATAACACGAAATCGAAGAAAAAATGCGGAAAAATATTGTTTCATTCGTAAATGCTTTAAAAACTACATTTTTTATATATTTTTTAAACTCGAAAATATATGAAGGTGACAATTTCAATTGTCACAACTGGTTACATTTTCTTGTTAGGAGGGAGTAATCTTTACTAATCTATGCCTTAACTAAGGCTATAACTGATGATTTTACTCAACTATGGAAGGTAATGTTTTTCTAACATCATTTTGATGAATCTTATTCCTTGGCACACTATAGCCCAAATGACTTGACAGATTTTTACATATGAGGTATCTTTAGATTCATCTTAGTTATGGGAATGTAATGTTAATTTTTAAATTAAATAAATAAACATTGTAATTAAATTAAAACCTTATCATTAAAACTTGTTAAATAAGTATTTTAAATTTTTACTATTTAGTTAGCCTTGGAAGTTTTTATAACTTCCTTAAAACAATATTCATATACATTGTAAACATATTCAGATGTTGTTATTGTAACTATTTTTACATAAAACTTAAAAAACAACATGGTTAGGTTGGGTCTGTTATATTTATTATTCAAAAGGAAGTATTATTAATTTTAATGATGATGTTATGAGCACCACAATAGAATTGCACTTATTTTTTAATACATGATCCTTATAAGCAACACTATCAGATAGTGGAATAATATAGAGGGTGTATTTTTTTTCAAAATGAACTCGTTAGATTCCCGGCTAGGGAAAAAGTTATTTTAAAAAAGTAATGATGCAGTTTTAGTTTTTATCAAAAATCGGCCTCGTAACTCCTCTCAGCATTTTTCGCTAATCCTTATAGTTTCGGATTTGGCCCTGAAGGCCCGTTTTAAAAATGCACCCTGTATATACCTTATGCAACTATATCAATTCTTAGTTGTATGTAGTAATAGTATGTAAGTACCTACTTGTTTTTTTTTTAAATATTGGAATAGCAGACGAGCATGCAGTCCAGCTGATGGTAAGTGGCTACTGCCTGCTATGGACATCTGTAATCAACCCCAGATAGGATTGGATATTCCTACCTAAAGTCAGCCACAGATGCGCTGCTACCCCTGAGGACTAAGGTGGTACGCCTCGGAAAAGTATGTCCCCTGTACCACACCCTTCAAACCGGAACACAGCAGCACTTAACACTGCTGTTATGAGGCAGAACTAGGTGTGGCAGTGGTGCCACCGGAGTCGAACCACAAAGGGTTCTATCACCTTCAAATTCTTAATAGAAAGAATTTTCACATTAATAATAAATAGTTACTGTATGGTCGCCTTATACATAAAGAAGTGCTTAAAAACAAACAAAAAAGCTGTTAATTTTATTGAATTAACTTTTGTTATTGGTGTGTTGTTGTTATAAAATTTCTGTACACAACAAACATATAAATTAATATTTATGACCAGTTATAGAAGAGCGGACCTGCCTAACACAGAGATTTGTTTACTAGGCGGCTCCAAATCACTTATTATGTAAATTGTAAACCAATTTATTGTTAAAGAAATAAATATTTTTGATTTTGATGACCAGTTTTTTTAGAGTTTGTTTCTTAAGGATCTATTGTCATATAAGGCCCCTGATATGCTCATTTTATGAGTGAAATTGTTACAAATGTTCGAATTTGAAAGTGTTATATTTTTCTGCTCTACATATGCACACCTTTCACTTTGACATCATGTATGTGTAAAGTTATATGGGAGTAAACTCCAGTCATGCTGGCACGCACACACACATACGCACACTCATGCACACACACATTATACTTACACACACATTCTCACCCACACACTAGCCCACATGCACCCTTATCATGCTCATAAGCATGGTCATATACACAACTCACACACACACAGGCAATCACACACACACACACACACACACACATGCTCTCTCTCTCTCACACACGCACACAAAAAGACTTTTTGGAACAAATACTAAATGGTAATATGAATTTGTGCATTTCAGAATTTTATTCTTAGGAGCTTCAATAACAGCGGGTTTATTCGTGTTCCATGTCGCTGTGGTGCCTTTAATATTCAAGTATTCAAAGACTTTTAGACGGAACCTTATTTTTGCTAATGCAGGTATGTATTCAACCCCTTGCCATAACTAATGGTAAGAGTATTTACTGGACTGTTAATAAGAGCAGCAGACGAGCATATAGTCCACCTGGTGGTAAGTGGCTACTGCTGCCAGGGACATCTGAAATCAACCCCGATTTGATTAGAATCCTATCTGAGGTCGGCCACAGATGCGTCGCTACCTAGGACTAAGCTAGAACGCCTAGGAAAGTATGTCTCTCTTACCACGCGCATATGGTATCATCAGATAAGGGGCTTACGGACATCTGTAATCAACTCCAGGTGAAATTAGAGTCTCATCTAAAGTGAACCACTGATGCAAGTAGCAAATCTCGAAAATTCTGTTGGAACACCTCAGATAAATATCTCCCTCACCACACTTCAAACCAGAACGTGCCAGAACACAGCAGCGCTTAACACTGCTGTTATTGAAATAGGTGTGGCGGTGGTGCCGCCGGAGTCAAACCACAAAGGGTTCTACCATCTTTCATTGTTTAATATGTTCTTTTCAGTGCAATGGCCTCTGCACGTAGACTTCGAGGAGCCGGCATCAAGTGGTGTGGAAGGTGGCAGGAACTTCTCCATAGAATATACTTCTAAAGTAGATCAGTGTCATGTTAAGATTGGTAAGGGATTTTCTATAAACCTTAGTAAAGTCGGCGCCAAACTGCAAGTCCGCTCCGAATATAGAAACGAGTCGCGTTGCAATAGCAAATTGTAGATATTAGCGGGATTGCGCCAGCGCGGATATCTATGTACCAGACGCACAACGGGTTCTGGGTTCGATCCTCGGCCAGACATTTGAATGAGGAATTTGGATATCTGTTCTAGTTCTGGTTGTTGCGTAAAGCCTTAGAGTTACCTTATAACATCAGCTGACTTCTCAGTTAAGTCTCATCAAAATCGGTTCAGACGGGTTGGAGATTACCGGTAAAAAACAAACAGACAGACAAACATTTTAATTATTGACTTTTTGTTATACTATAACAAAAAATTAATAAAATTTGTTTAATTATTATCTGTTTTGTTATACTGAATATACGAAAACAGACTTGTATTTAATTTATTTATAAATATTTAACAGCTAAATCCTTCGATCACTAATAACTAGTGATCGAAGGCTAAATCCTATCTTTACTGACTTCGAAAGAGATACTCTGTTGTATGTATTTTTATGTATGACGAGCTTTTGCCCGCGGCTTCGCCCGCGTTTAAAATAAAATAATATGACATACTAACATACATAAAACTGAAAATTCGTACCTTCATTGGAATGACAGTGGCGCCATCTGGCGAAAATTGGTTGTACCAACTCTGAAACATTCATGGGCTCATGGACAACAACTTTGCTAAAGATCATCACTTGATCAAATGCATAGTTTACGATTCTATCCTTATCTTATAGTATCGATTAAAATAACCGATTTGGTCCAAAAAATCGATTCTCCGATTAATCGATCTTAGATCGCCATCCCTAGTTCCCGTGGGATTTTCGGGATAAAAACTATCCTATGTCCTTTCTCGGGTCTCAGGCTATGTTTGTACAAAATTTCATTAAAATCGGTTCAGTGGTTTAGGCGTGAAGAAGAGACAACCAGACAGACAGACAGACAGAGTTCCTTTCGGATTTATAATATTAGTAAGGAAGTAAGGATTACTCCGCGATGAATCAACAGATTGATGATTCAAGCGACATTGACTGCAACGTATCTGAGATAGTCATCTTTCTGAGAACTCAACGTCGTCATCAACCCATTACTGTCCCACTACTGGGCACGGGTCTCCTCTTAAGATCTCTAAAAATTCAAAAGTATATGACATTTTTTTAGAGATTAGAAATCTCTGAAGTATGCACGTTTCCTCACGATTTAGCATTTGAACCTCAGACCACCCGATCGAGAGGCCGAACTGGCTATCACCGTTTAACTAAGGAAAATCAAAAGTTTTAAATCCACGAAAATACCCTAAAATTTTAAAAGCAGTGATAGCCTAGTGGTTAAGAAACTCGGTCTCTCGATAGAGGGGTCCGAGGTTCAATCCCAGGCACCTTTGATTTTTCAAAGTTATGTGCGTATTAGAATTTAATTATCACTTGCTAAACGGTGAAGGAAAACATCGTGAGGAAACCTTGCATACCTGAGAGATTTGTAAAAAAAATCTCAAAGGTATGTGAAGTCTACCAACACGCACTTGGCCAGCGCGGTGTACTATGGCCTAATCCTTCTCATTATGAGAGGAGACCCGTGTCCCAGCAGTGGGACAGTAATGGGTTTATAGACATTGCGATATAAACACAAAAATGCTTATCTAACCGTAATGTAGGTAGTGTATTCGATCGATACCCGCAAAGCCTAGACTGCTAACCTTGAACAGCAGTTAGGTGCAATGAACTTTACCGTACCGAATACGTATAGACATCATATTGTAAAACTTATGTAATGTTTTGGCGACTCGTGTGACGCAATAGTCTGTAATGCGGTGGGTCCAGGGTTTGATTATTTTCTAGGCAGATTTGAAATAAGTATTGCAGATCATATTGTAAAAGTTATACATATATAGATAATAATACTAGCTGACCCGGCAAATTTGTGTTCCCATATAAATAAAAAAATATTAAGGGTGAACAACCCTTATCACTTAGGGGTATGAAAAATAGATAGTAGCCGATTCTCAGACCTACTGAATATGTATATACAGTTTGGTGAAAATCGGTAAAGCCGTTTCGGAGGAGTACGGTTACTAACATTGTGACACGAGAATGTTATGTATAAGATTTTGGCGACTCGTGACGCTAATGCGAAGGGTTCAAAGTTCTATTCCATTCTAAACAGATTTTCTTGTACGTTTATCTGAGAGTAGA
Organism: Epargyreus clarus clarus; assembly: GCA_014595695.2. Lineage (NCBI taxonomy): Eukaryota > Metazoa > Arthropoda > Insecta > Lepidoptera > Hesperiidae > Epargyreus > Epargyreus clarus. Next base: position 1,379,104 of record JACTTY020000019.1, read on the forward strand.
TGAAAGTATTCCTATCGAGGTTCCAGGAAAAAAATTCAAAAAAGCGAATGAGTATTATTCGGTTCCTAACCTAAAGGACAATGCCCATGAAAGTATGGATCGCCGTCCAGAGTTGCATCAAATTGAAACTTGTTGTGGACGATGTATAATTAACCAAATACTACCACCAATAATTATTTTTTAGATCAGCACCCGGGTTCTGAAGTTATTTACCGAAATGTTACATAACCTCAAAATCGAAAATATGATTGATGGCCGGTTTTAACTGATAGTAGGTACCTATAATGTAGTTCGATTAACATATTCCATTCACTTTTAAAGGTAGCAGGTAAAAAAACCTAAAATAATCCTAAAACCCTAAAATAATGAATTCCGAGTATAAAATACCGCCATTTTAATTTTTAAGAACAACAATCAACATTTCGTCTTATTAACCTTAAATGGAATCCTCTGTTCAAAGAAACTATTCTGATCGACAATGTAAGTTAAAAAATCAAAAAATAATTTTAATATTACTTTCATTTTGACGCATGAGAAAATTCATTAGTCAAAACACTAATAAATCTTATTGAATTCCGAGTATAAAATATCGCCATTTTAATTTTTAAGAACAAGAGTCAACATTTCGTCTTATTTTATCTTAAATTGAATCCCCTGTTCAAAGAAACTATTCTTATCGACAAATTATGTAAAAAAATCAAAAAATAATTTTAATATTACTTTTATTTTGACGCATGAGAAAAATCAGTACCAAGAATGGGCATTCTCCTTTAATTTAATTTTCGCATAGGAGAATAAAATTATCTAATAGGAATAGAAGTGAAGCGTATGTGTACTTAACACATACTATTTTATTCTATTGTATCTTCTATGTATAGTTCGTGTAAAACTGCTAGTCCCCTCTGACCATAGAAATGAATCGCGTCGCCATAGCAGATTGTATGACTACACCTGCTCGCAACAACTTCAGAGCGGACTAGCAGTTTGGCGCGGATTACACACACGTAAGAAGTTAAACTTCTGTGGAGAATTTAATAAAAAAAAGAGTCGAATAAAAGTCTCATTTTTGAAGTCTGTTAAATAATAAAGAATACAAAAGGTACAAAATGTACGAAAATGTTACGTAACTTACCTATCGTATCGTACTTGAAAAACTCTGCAAAATATTTTCAAGCATTTATTTTATTCATTTTATTCGACGACCCGCGTGGCGGAGCGGCCACCATACCGGTCTCACGCGCAAAGGGTCCCGGGTTCGATCCCCGGCCAGACAGATATCTAAATGATGAATTTAGATTTCTGTTTCTGGGTCTGGGTGTTTGTGTATTTGTCTATATGTGTGTTCATGGCACCCACGACACAGGGAATCCTAGTGTGGGGCTGTGAGTGTAGAAAGCGTTTATTTATTTATTTATTTATTCATGGTATCGATTTTTTATATGTCCGTTTTGTTAAAAAAACACTAATTTTCCCAAACGCTGCAAAAGGAGAATAATTTTATGCAGGCCCCTCCTTTTCTATTTTTTTCTCGCTAATAGGGAGAGTGGATAAATAGTATCTGGTTGCGAAAACAGGTACTAATTTTAAAATACTTTTACACTTATTTATTCTATTTCGCAGGGGTCTGGCATATACTACCAAAGAGTGCTTACGAGAGGCTTAAAGGCAGTTTTGAGAGCAACGCCGACCATGAACAGTTGAATAAGTTGATGGACAGCGAATTAGCGAACTCCAAAACTCCTATCGTACTATACTGTCATGGTGAGTATATTGTATAATATAAGTAAAGGTGGTGGAATTCTCCCTAGTTCGACTCCGGCGGCACCACCGCCACACCTTTTTCTGCCTAATTACAGCAGTGTTAGGCGCTGCTGTGTTCTGGTTTGAAGGATGTGGTAAGGGAGACAAACTTTCCCGAGGTGTTAGAGCTCGGGTGTAACGGCGTATCTGTGGCCGATCTCAGTTAGTTATATCTAATCCTATCTAGGATTGATTACAGATGTCCATGGGCGACTTATCATCGGGTGGATGCAGTTCATCTTCTATTACTCCTTTAATAAAAAAGGCTTCCTATATCTTTAAGTAGTCGAGATTTTTATTTTTATAGAGATATAATATGTAATGTAACTTTTATAACATTGTTATTTATTTTATAACATTGTTATTTCAGGTAATTCCAACTCGCGCGCTGCCTCACACAGAGTAATGTTGTATCAATTCTTTCAACAAATGGACTTTCATACAATCGCGTTTGATTATAGAGGTAATTATATATTTACTAATAAACAACAAATAAACAAATAAATATATTAAAGTGTTCGGGATTAAAATCTCACGAATCTCTGAAATTTCAAAGTTATGTGCGTATTATATTTTTAATTATGACTTGCTTTAACGGTGAAGGAAAACATCGTGAGGAAACCTGCATACCTAAGGTACCTTAAAAGACAGTTATGAAGAAAAATGCTCAAAGGTATGTGAAGTCTACCACTCCGCACTTGGTCAGCGCGGTGGACTATGGCCTAATCCTTATCATTCTTTTGTGTGTAAGGGAGACATACTTTTCCGAGTCGTTCCAGCTTAGTCTTCAGAGGTAGCGGCGCATCTGTGGCCGACCTCAGGTAGGAATATCTAATCTTATCTGGGGCTGATTACAGATGTCCATGGGCGGCAGTAGCCACTTACCATCAGGTGGACTGCATGCTCGTCTGCCACTCCTATATTATAAAAAAATGTGAGACACCTGTGCCCATCACTGAGACAGTGATGGGTTGATGATGAGCTTTATATTCTTTTCAGGGTACGGAGACTCCACAAACATCCGTCCAAGTGAAGCGGGGGTTGTTGAGGATGCTCTGGTGGTGTATGACTGGTTGAGAACCGCTGTCGATGTGGGGGACACTAAACCACCCTTATATGTGTGGGGGCACTCTTTAGGTATGTGCAAAGAGTTACAGAATAGTTGTTACGTTACAGAATAGTTCTACTTCGATGTAAGACTATATTATGGGCTGAAAGCCTAATTTAACTACCATTTAGCTTAGTAACATGCGGAACCCATTAATTTTTTTTCGATCTATAATTTGCAATTTGATCCCGAGCCGAAAAATTACCATTCGTTTATATTTCAAATATCTATCTAAGAACACTTCGGTTTTTAAGACGAATATAAAGATACAAGATACGAGGTAATTAAAATAATTAAGAACATTTAAGATATGAGCAAAAAATATAAGCTTTGGCAGTGGGATAAAAACCGGCATTCATGAAATTGATTAATTAAAATAATAATTAAATTATTTTGTGTATTTTCTAGGTACGGGCATCTCGTCCCATCTTCTAGGTAACCTAGAGGAGTTGTCTCGGACTTATCTGGAACGCTCCGAGCCTCTACCGCTCCCCAATGGTCTCATTCTGGAAGCACCTTTCAATAATCTGGCTGATGAAGTCGCGAAGCATCCCCTATCGAAGGTAATTCAATTGTAATATGTTATGTATGTAAGAAGCGTTTGTGGACTTATGTTAATTCAATTATAATGTTTTATTTGTATAAGAAGCATTTGTGTACATACTTATCTTAATTCAATTATAATATTTTGTGTGTATAAGAGGCATTTGTGTAGTTGGGTACACATGTGAGAAGTTAAGCTTCTTTGGCGTTTTTTTAAAGAGAATACTTGTATAAATTTCTCGTGTATAGTACGCGCCAAACTGTTAGTCCGCTCTGAAGTTGTTGCGAGCAGGTGTAGCCATTTATTTCTATATTCAGAAAGGACTAGCAGTTTTACGCGGCTATACTTATGTTAATTCAATTATAATATTTTTGTGTACATGTACAAAAGCATGTGTGTACTTAGGTACACATGTGAGAAGTTAAGCTTCTTTGGGGTTTTTTTTTAAGAACAGTGTCTTGTGTACACGAGTAAGTGAAACTATTATAAAATAAAATATAATACGCAATGATTCATATAGCTAGTCTCATTAGATGTATAATAAAGTGTGTAAAACACACTTACAGAATAGTATTATGGGTGTACATATGTATAAATGCTTTTTAGGGTTCCGTAACCAAAGCGTAGAAACGGAATCCTATTACTAAGCTATCGCTGTCTGTCCGTCTGTTAAAGGGCTCTATCTCTTGAACCGTAATAGATAGACACTTGAAATGTTTACAGAGTGTTACAAGTGTGGCTATAACAACAAATACTAAAATTTTAAAAAGGTGAAAATAAATGGAGTCGCCATAATAAAAAACCGCTATTTTTCGACGTTGTTTGCTTTATATATAGACAGTTTTCTTTCAATTTTCTCAATGCATTTACTGCAATGGTTGCTATAATAACAAATACTAAAAATAAAATAAAATTGAAAATTTTAATGTTATTAAATATTTTTGATTTTTTTCAGCTAGTAACATGGCTGCCATACTACGAAACGACTTTCGTGGAGCCCTTCAAGTCGTGTAAGGAGCACGAGTTCAAATCCGACACTCATCTCAGCAGAGCGAAGCAGCTTCCCATACTCATCTTGCACGCGAAGGACGATATCATTGTGCCCTTTATTGTGGGCCTTAAGGTAACTTCTAAATTAACTTGAAATAAAAGATTTAGACTTATAAAAGGTGATTTTTTAATTTTAATTTGTCACATAATATTGCTTCCTAGAATTTGATCCTTATAAGCGACACTATCAGATAATATAGAGGATGTATTATTTTTCAAAATGAACTCGTTCGATTCCCGGCTAGGGGAAAAGATATTTTAAAAAACTAATGATGCAGTTTTAGTATTTATAAATGTCGACCTCGAAACTTCTTTCAGCATTTTTAGCTTATCCTTATAGTTTCGGATTGGCCCTGAAGGCCTATTTGAAAAGTTCACTCTGTATATGCTATGCTTCTTCACCATAACGAAACACCTTGTGAAGTGGTGGTAGTTGTATTGACATTCAAAAAGTGCTCTGTAAAGAACCTATTTTGAATTAAAAAAAAATGATTTGATTTGATTTATAAGGGTGAATCTTCGAAACAGAGGGTGAAGGGTGAATCTTCGGAACTTCTACTCCAAGTATGATTCAACTTCATTTTTCATTATTAATTTTTAATACGTAAATAATTTTCGTTTAATCGGTACCTGGGATTTTAATCTCAGACTTCACTATGATAGGCCGAATTTGAATCCTATCGCTGAACGTCCTTTATTAATGATCAACCTATCCAAAGAGTTTCCAAATTTGTCATACAATAAGTTTTTATCTATCAAATCTAAGGCAAAAATTTGATACATATTGTAATTACAGGGCCTAAGAAAGCATTCTCATTTATAAACATTAAATATAGTATTTATTAGTATGTATATTAGTCTGTAAGGTATATATGATATGGATCTCTGAATTCAATTATAATTTTGTATCTTTGTTTATATTGTCTGAAATAAATTATTATTATTATTATTATAAATATTAATAAGCAGTGATAGGCTAGTGGTTAAGAAACTCGGCCTCCCGATCGCGGAGTCCGAGTTTCAAATCCCAGGCACACACCTCTGATTTTTCAAAGTTATGTCCGTATTAGAAATTAATTATCACTTGCTTAAAAGGGTGAAGGAAATATCGTGCGGAAATCTGCATACCTGACAGATTTATAAAAAAAAATAAAAAAAAAATCTTAAAGGTATGTAAAGTCTACCAATAAGCACTTGTCCAGCGTGGTGGACTATGGCTTAATCCTTCTGATTATGAGGCGAGACCCGTGCCCAGCAGTGGGACAGTAATGGTTTGATTACAAGTTTTGAAATTTCTTTAATATTTTTTGTTTTCAGCTTTACCGTTCAATCCTACAATCTCGCGTAGACGGTGGCGCCACCATCAAACTACACGCTTATGACAAGAAACAAAACTTAGGTCACAAGTACATTTGTACTGCTAACGATTTGCCTGAAGTTATTGGGTAAGTGGTTTCATTTTTTACAGCATTTTTCTATAATATAGAACTAAGAACTATGCAACTTAAGTATGGTCATAGATTAGTAAAGATTACTCACTCCTAACAAGAAAATGTACCCAATTTTGAGAGTTGAAATAGTTGCGTGAAAAAGTAAGCATAGCATAGCAGAGTGGCGCAGTGGAAGCCTGCTGGGCCCATAACCTGATGGGTTAGTGCCAAAATAACACTCGATTACTATTATAAATAAAGATTTATTTCTTTTAATGGAAATACGTTTCAACAACATCTGACAGTTTTGACAAGTAACCAGAAACAGATTAAAAATTGTGCAGTTTATACTCGTAAATCCTAACACACATTTTTTTAAAATCGCAGAAGCAAATGAGCATACTGTTCGCTAATGGTAAGTGGCTACTGCCGCCCTTGGACATCTGTAATCAACCCAAGATAAGATTAGATATTCCTACCTGAGGTCGGCCAAAGATGTGCGGCTACTCCTGAGGGCTAATCTGGAACGCTTCGGAAAAATGACTCCCTTACCACACCCTTCAAACCAGAACACAGCAGCGCTTAACACTGCTGTTATAACAGAAATAGGTGTGGCGGTGGTGCGCCTGGGGCAAACCACGGTGGTAGAACCCTTTGTGGTTCGACTCCGGCGGCACCACCGCCACACCTATTTCTACCTAATAACAGCAGTGTTAAGCGCTGCTGTGTTCCGGTTTGAAGGGTGTGTTATGGGAGACAGACTTTTCCGAGGCGTTCCAGCTTAGTCCTCAGGGGTAGCGGCGCATCTGTGGCCGACCTCAGGTAGGAATATCTAATCCTATCTGGGGTTAATTACAGATGTCCATGGGCGGCAGTAGTCACTTACCATCAGGTGGACTGCATGCTCGTCTGCTACTCTTATATAATAAAAAAAAAAAAAAAAAAACACTCATTCATACTCTAAATAAGCATTGCCGTGGTACCTTCCCGATCGAATCATTCGTTCTTTTCTGAATTACAAATTTTGTTTCTACTTTGGCAAAGGGAGATCTCCCTGTGGGCTAGGTGATCACGCCCGGGGAGCGGCCGTGCTCTATCAGTCTCAGTTCGGAACTTGTATATATGCAAGATGTTTAGAAAACTTCAAAAGTGTGATTCAGCAGCGCCATCTCTTGACAAGTAGTGAGAGGTCGCCACGCTATTTTACCATAATATAACTAATCTAATATATAAAATTCTCGTGTCACAATTTTCGTTGCCATACTCCTCCGAAACGGCTTGACCGATTTTGATGAAATTTTTTGTGCTTATCCGGTATCTATGAGAATCGGCCAACATCTATTTTTCATCCCCCTAAGTGATAAGGGTTGTTCACCCTTAACATTTTTGTATTTATATGGCAACACGACGTTTGTCGGGTCAGCTAGTTACATTATAAAACTTTCAATTTTGAAGTTCAAATCCGAAGTCCGATGTTAATATTTATGTTGTCTGTATTTCAGGGATTTTGTGAAGAGCCATCAGTAAAGTGCCTGCGCCAACGCTTAAACGCTTAGTACTACGTACTGCCTTACGTATTTATATTTATTTTTGTTACTCTAAGCTTACATTTTTAATAAACTTTGGAAAAAATTGACTTTTATTTATTTTGTCACAGATTCACAACGCCATGTATAAATTGGTAGAGTTCTTTTTTTATGATGTTTTTATTGAATGTTAAAACAAATATTAACTGATTTTGGGCGTTCAGAAATAATTTCGCAGACCTTTATTTCTTTTCTGTCCAACAATACCTTTACCATGAGGTTTTACGTTTTGACCAATATGACTGTTTTGGTATTTGTTTACGTATTGGCCCATACAATTTCCAAGTTCTAATATAATCCGCTAGGGGCGTTGATTGGAGAGGAGCTTAGGTTATTGTTCCGAGATTTTTGTATATTTTTCTGTTTTGTAATAGTTCTATTGCTTGTGCGTGTAGACATTGATGCACGCATTCTATTTTATTTTATATATTTATTAATACACCAAAGAAGTATAACTTCTTACATGTGTACAACAATACACATAGTATGCTTTTTTATTTAAAATATTTTAAAAGCTTCATGTTTTGAGCTTCTGAACTATCGTGTTTTGTGTGAGTGTTGCATAAAACATAGCCAGTTACATACCTATATAAAAATAATCTGTGAATACTCTACTCTGTGACAGAATAAAAAAGAATATAGTAAGGAAATGTCTTTATGACAATTTAGTTTAAAAGTATATAAAGTATACATAAAAATGATAAAACATTTATGAATTACAAAACAACGTAAAATGTAAAAAATAAGAGAAATAAATAAAATTCTCAAGTGATAAAATTTCGAAAATGGTGTTTGGGTAAGAACATTAGATAGGACCCACTTAGTAGAGATGTGCCGAGTCAGGTCGACTAGAGTACTAATAAATGGTCTTTTTTTTTTATAATAACGAAACACCTTGTGAAGTGGTGGTAGTTTGACATTCAAAAAGTGCTCTGTAAAGAACCTATTTTGAATAAAAAAATTGATTTGATTTGAATATAGGAGTAGCAGACGAGCACAAAGTCCACCTGATGGTAAGTGGCTACTGCTGCCCAAGGACATCTGTAATCAACCCCAGATAGAATTAGATATTCCTACCTGAAGTCGGCCACACATGCGCTGCTACCCCTGAGGACTAAGTTTGAACGCCTCGGAAAAGTCTGTCTCTCTTACCACACCCTTCAAACCGGAACACAGCTGTTATTAGGTAGAAATAGGTGTGGCGGTGGTGCCGCCGGAGTCGAACCACAAAGGGTTCTACCACCTTCGAAGTGATCACTCGAGTACCAGTGATTCTCGAATACTGACGGTACTCGTACACTGACTCGAGTCTTAGGTATCTTATATAGGCAAACTAGTGAATACAGCAGGAATTGTGCAAGTTAAAACTTCTTTAATTTTACTTCATGCTAACTCGAGTACATTGTGTATACTCTGGACTCGAGTCTTAACTCGATTCGTTTTTTTTATGAGTACCAAGGTATAGTTATCGCCAAACTACTAGTCCGTTCTGAAGTTGTTGCGAGCAGGTGTAGTCTTACAATTTGCTATGGCGATTCATTTCTATATTCAGAGCAGACTAGCAGTTTTACGCGGACTATACTCGAATACCAAAAATGGCCGACTCGGACATCATTAACTTAGAGGGGCTACTCGCACACCTGCAGGGACAATCTAGGGTGCATGCGGTCGTGGCGGTATCAGGAGTATCTCTACACACTTGCCTACCGTGCAGTGTTCCAGAGTATATTGACTTTAGGTTATGGTAGCAGGGCCAATCTAGGGACCAAGACTCTCGCGCTCCTGCCGCAGGGCGGATCTCGGAAATTGCTCCTGCTTGCCTACACACATCACACATAAGAAGGCAATTAAGGGTTATCCCCACTCTTATACCCTATATTGCCTCTGTGGCAGGTGTATGAGTAGACTGTTTAGTTATCCGGCTCTCTTACGGTGCATTTCCACCAGATATTTAGCTATAAGTGGTGTACAAAGTCAAAGCTAAGATAATCGAGTAAAATGTACTATGAAAATTCTATAGCTGTACCGGTTGCGATCCTTAGTTCATATCCTTCTCTCGCATTTCTCTTTATAAAAACATAACTTAGCTAGGTACTAGAACTAAGTTCTACATGGAGTTGGTTACAGATGCCCACGATTCTGTTTTAATAGTAAAAATACTTTTATCATCGTCAACCATTACTGTCCTACTGCTGACTCAGCTGTTGTCTACTGGTGGGCAACAGGCGCGTTCGCAGCATAAGATATTGCTGTCGCAGACCACTTTTTCTAACGTGTTTTAAACGTATTTAATGTAAAGTCCGGCATATCCTTTCCGTTACGTGGGTGAGAGTAATCCATGCAGAATTTCCCCACGAAAAAACATCTGACCAAGTGCGAGTTGGACTCGACGGTTTTGGGAGGGGTTATGACCTTGTGACCGCGCCTACTGGGCACGGGTAGGTGACCTGTGTCTAGCAGTAAAACAGGAGTCTTAGAATGAAATGAGATTAGGCCGTAGTCCACTGCGCTGGCCAAGTGCGTATTGGTAGACTTGACACACACTCCTTAAGTTCTTTCAAAGGACACTCAGCCGTGCTGGTTTCCTCACGATGTTTCTTTCACTATTTAAGTAAATGATAATTAATTTTTGACACATTACTTGCAAAAGTCAGAGGTTTAGGATTTAAATCTCCGTCCCCCAATAGAGAAGCCGAATTTCTAACCACCAGATTATTATTTTTTTTAAATAAATACGTTGTTTTCAGTGTTATTTTAGTGGCAGGCGCATCTCTGACCGCGTGTGTGCTTCTCGTCCAAGTGGCTGTGTTGCCCCTATTATTTCGGTATAGCAAAACGGTGCAGAGGAAAATGGTATTTGCGAATTGTAGTAAGTATTCGTAATATTTAAAGGTACGTCAAAGTAAAGATAGAATAAATACGAGGCATTAGAACAGCTTAGTAGGGTAGTATCTAAGGCACGAATTCTCCTCCAATTCTTTCCGGGGCTTTTCTTACTTAGGGCTCGGGTGATCCTTTATAGTATATTGTAAAGAATTTCTCTTATTTTTAATGAAAATATAATAATTGCTTACAGTAAATTATCCAAGGAATACGGATTTTGAAAATCCCTCCAGTTGTAATGTGATGGGCGGCAGAAATTTCTGTGTTGATTTCGAGTCGAAAGTTGATAATTGTCCAGTAAAAATTGGTAAGTAACTTTTATATACTCGTAGGCAAACACTAAAAAGTAGATATTACTAGCTGACCCGGCAAACGTTGTTCCCATATAAATAAAAAATGTTAAGGGTGAACAACCCTTATCACTTAGGGGTATGAAAAATAGATAGTAGCCGATTCTTAGACCTACTGAATATGCATATAAAATTTGGTGAAAATCCGTAAAGCCGTTTCGGAGGAGTACGGTAACTAACATTGTGACACGAGAATTTTATATATAAGATAAAATCGATGCTATACGTTCTGTAGCCTTAGTAAGAGTTTTTAAAAATCTTTACAAGTATAATTATATAGAAAGCATTTATTTTTATATTTTAATTTAATTTTGATAGCATAGTAGTTCCGTTTTTAAACTTATACTGCAAAATTTTAGTTCCGATACGGTCCACGGGGGTGCTGTATAAGCGAATACGCAAACGTTGAACGTTTTCGAGCAAACGTAAAAACTCGTACTAAGGGTACTGATATTTAAACAAAATTATTAGGAGTTAAAGATAAATAAAATTGCAAGAAAAGTGAAAATAAAAACCGATTTCTTGATTATTTTTCTTTCAATTTTAAAAAACCCTATTTTTCAAACCAATGGCTGCTTTCATATTTTTGTACCCGAGCAGATTATATTTTTATTACACAAGAAAGTATGATAGATGGCGTTGTAATAATGAGTGCACACAACGCCATCTATATGAAGTCACTCATCCTCACTTATTTTTACCGAGCTCTTAGGCGTGTATGTTTTATAATAATGTTTTCAGCGATAAAATTCATGGTAATATTTTTTAAAACGTACATAACTTCGAAAATCAAAGCTACCTAGGATTTTAATTTCGGACTCCCAGCGTAAAACCGAATTTGAAATTATTAGGCTATCACTTCTATACTACTGTGTTTTTTTATTTTCCATAGGAGTATGGCACATAGTACCAAGTTCGCAATTCCAAAAACTATTCGTGGTCAGAGATTATGCGGATTTAGACTCGAGGTTACACGAAGAACTGAAGAGTAAACATAACACCATCGTGTTGTATTGTCATGGTAAAAAATTATAAACCATATAGTTCTTAGACTTTTATGTACGTGTGTCAGGGGCGCCATTGGCCATTATAATGTTGCGAAAAGGTCAAAACTACCTAAATAGTGAAACGATCATTTTTTGTCAATAATTAACACATTTTTACGAATCTCTAATAATAATGTAAAAAGATTTTCATTTTATTGACAAATAACATAAGGTTTATAAGATCGTATTTTTATTAAATTAACGTAAAAATAAAACATTTTTTATTTGGGAAAATTATAAAATCGAATCGTTTTCGAAAAACGCCACGCGGACAGAAAAGTTAGTCGGAACTCGGATTATAGTGAAGTGTGTTATCAAATATTTTTTACAAATCCTGCTAGAGGTCGCTACCATATGTGTGGTGAGTTTCCACAATTCAATAAGAGAGGGCGTTACATGTATGGTAATTTATGACTAAAAATAATTTGATGATTTTGATAAATAATTTAATTAATTTTCGATTTTAAGGTAATTCAAGCCACAGAGGGACCCCGCATCGCCTGCAAATGTACAAAGTTTTCCAAGAGTTAAATTATCATGTAATCACTTTCGACTACAGGGGTAAGTAAGATTCGTTGTTTAATTATAGTGTTAATTTTAGTGATTCATTTTTTTAACTAAATAAAGTTGTTTATAAAAATGATTTAAGCTTAATAATAAAGTTTTTAAATTTTAACGGAGCATACATTTTAATTATGTGCCTATCTAAGATTAAGGGGAGTGAATAGATATTTTTTTCTCCTGATATATGGAGAATTTGAAGGTAGTAAAAGTAAATGAGAAGGTATCTTTTGTGGTTCGACACCGGAGACTACAACCGCGCCTCTAGCGGCAGTGCTTAGCGCTGCTGCTGCTTCGAAGGGTACGTAAAGGTACATGGTAAGGGAGACATACTTGTTCGAAGCGTTTCAATTTAGTCTTCAGTGATAGCAACGCATCCGTCGCCAATGCATCTTTATATGTATATATATTTCTTATGTGCGTGTGTATGTCACTGAACTCCACATAAACGACTGGACTGATTTTGATTAAGTTTGTTGTGTGTGTTCAAGGGGACTTGAGAATGGTTTAGATTCACAATTTAGTCCGTGGGAAAAGGTTTTTTTAATTAATTTTTAATTCGTAAGTAGTTATAGAATCGGAAACTATGCATTTGATCAAGTGATGATCTTTAGCAAAGTTGTTGTCCAAGAGCCCACGAGGGTTTGGGAGTTAGTAAGACCAATTTTCGACCGATGGCACCACTGTCATTGCAATGCAGGTACAAATTTTCCGTTTTATGTATATCATATTATTTCTTTAAAATGAGATCGAAGCCGCAGGCACCACTAGTATTTAAATAAATATCGTAAGTACCAATACAGGTTACGGAGACTCGACACATCTAAGGCCGACAGAGAAAGGAGTGGTCGAGGACACCTTCCACATCTACTCCTGGCTCATGAACACCTTCGACGATGATAAGAAACCCACGGTTATACTATGGGGACATTCAATAGGTAAGTATCTAAACATGAACTTAATTGAAAATTAAATTTAGGTAGTACCACTTGTGGATCGACTCCCAGACGCATAACAGCCACGCCTATTTCTGTGTAATAACAGTCTTTAGTGCTGCTGTGTTCCGATTTGAAGATTATAGAAAGAGAAAAATAGTTATTAGATGCGTTCCAACTTAGTTCTCAGGGATGCAATAGCGGACCTTAGATAGATATTCTAAGGTTGACAAAAGAAGCCGTGTAACAGCATACGTAGAAATATGAAAATGTAGGATTTATAAAACTCTTATTAACTCTATCTTGCTTTATCCAAGGTTCCATATAACTCCCATAGATTAGTAACGATTACTCACTCCTATCAAGAAAATGTACCCAGTTTTAAGAAATGTCTAAAAAAGTTTTGCCACGTCTCCGTGCTAAAATGTCCCTAAAATATTTGAAATAATTATTTATTACGTAAATTACGCAGTAACGTAAACGTAAACTTTCTCTAAACATGTTTTTATTTGTCAAGAATTCAAAAAAAGAACTTACTAATAAGACGTTTGTGGCTTCATTCAATTTCAAGGCGGCGAAGTATCTTTACTAATCTATGTTACTCCAGGCACCTCAATAGCATCGAACCTAGTGTCACACATGAGGGACCTGTGCTGCCGCGCGGGCAAGCCCTGCCTCCCGCTCCCAGATGCCCTGGTCCTGGAGGCGCCCTTCAACAACCTCGCTGAGGAGATTGAGAAGCATCCCTTCTCTAAGGTTGGTTTGGTTTATTGTACTTGATGTGCGTAAGATTGAAGATTGAAGATAGTGGTGCAAAAGTTTAAAACCGACGGATAGGGCGGCTTGCCCCGGGCCCCCAAACACAGTTGCTAACAATATAAAAGAGGTCGCCGGAATCATACGTATTTGTCGGCGAATAATTCTAAGACACATTTGCAATTTTGTAAAATCAAATCAAGTTTTACACTATACCTCCGCCACGATGCGAAGAGAATTCATGTAAACAAACCGATATTAGGGTCATCAAAATTTTGGTACTGTAAAAATTACTATTATCCTTGTTTTCATTTTTAATTCAACAAAAAACTTCACAATTAAATTGTATCCATTATTTCTATACCTTATTACATGCAAAGTACTCTCACAACTTTCATATTGTTGCGTATAGACAAAGATGAATAAAATATCCTTATCAGTAAGTAAGTGAAAACCCTGTAAATAAGCGTATGCCAGGTAATAAGAACTTTTGGTTACGATTTTGAAAAATCGAAACAGTCCATCAAAAAAAAAGAGTACGTAAATTTCTTTACAACCCCACTTTTACTGCTTCATTTTAAATTAGCTGCATAATAATTGCTTTATAATCCGACTATTTAAAAAACACAATTGCGTTTCGTTTTATTTAAAGTAGCAAATAATATTTTTTGAAGTGTAAGCTGACATTTTAATTTATCCACTATTTTCGTAGTATATGATTAAATTATTATTTGAAAATAATTTTATTTATACTAATGTATAATATTTTAAATATAACTTTATAATAATAGTTCATTGTTACAAATACAAAAAAAAACATTTTGTTTACATTGACTGCTTAGCTATAACGAAACGCACTCTCCGAATTTGGTCGTGTTACAATGATGTTTACAACATGGCTGCTTACGATTACGAGTACTGTGCGTGTTAATATCTCTGTTATCCATTGTTATTTGTTTGTTAAATATTCCTGTTATAGTGTTGTTCTGTTATTTTTTTGAGTTTTTTTTTGTTTCGTTTTGTTTGTTTTGTTGTTCTTGTTATAATGAGTGATTCCCAACCGGGTCCGAGTGGCCTGCAGAAGTTTTCTTCTCCAAAGAAGAAACGAGCGAGGTGTTCACTCAGTTCCTCGGAGAAAACAGTTATATGTAACATTTATAAAACTATCGAAGAAATGTGGCCAAAAGATAGTTTTATATACAGTAAAGATGTCGCAAAAAAAACTGCAGAAACTGCCGGCGTACATTTGAGTACTGTGTACCGAATAATAAAAGAATATCGAACTCATAAACGAGTTTCGTCACCGACTCCAGCTCCTAAAAAGGGGACAATAATGGACAAATTGGACGATATGACCTTGAGTGGAATTCGTAGGAAGGTGTCCTACTACACATGTTATTCTTTGATAACGATCCACCAACAACTGAAAAAGTTTTAAATTTAGTGAACGAGGACGACAGCTTACCAAGCTTTAAAAGAACTACCTTTCAAAAAGTTTTAAATAAACTAAAGATTAAATATTTGAAACGGTCGAGACGAAGTGTTCTCATTGAAAAGGAAGAAATTGTGCGATGGCGCTTCTATTATCTTCAAAAAATGTTAAGGATGAGAGAACAAAGACGCAAAATGTATTATTTGGATGAGACTTGGGTTAACGAAGGTACATAAACAATTTTAACTTATTTTTTATATAGAATCAATCATTTCTGTATACTTATTGATCTTTATTTAAACAGTAACCATATAAATTATTATTAATAAGTAGAATTTAAATGTCATAATCAATATTTTATCACATCTTTGGCACACACTGTGTATAAAATTATTTATATTAAAATAATTTAAAGCAATAATATATTATTTGGTTTCAGGACATACAAAAAGTAAAATATGGCAAGACCTTTCCATTGAGTCTGCTCGACAAGCCTACAAATGTGAAAATGGAAAATGCAGACTTAATTTTCGAAAGTAAAAAAGGTGAAGGCGACTATCATAGAGAGATGAACTCGAAGGTGTTTGAAGAGTGGTTCTCTAGAAATCTAGAAAAATTAGAACCAAACTCCATAATTGTAATGGACAATGCCCCATATCATTCTCGACGCTTGGAACGAGTTCCTTCTATGAATTGGTTAAAAAAAGACATACAAAGTTGGCTAACAGAAAAAGGTATCTCGTTCCAAGCAGAGATGATAAAAGCACAGCTTATCGACTTGGTAACACCTGAACGGGAAAAATACTCAGCATTTGTATGCGATACAATGGCGAAGCAGCACAACATTGAGGTATTAAGATTACCACCGTACCATTGCGAATTAAATCCTATCGAGTTGATATGGGGCCAAGTAAAAGGCCATGTCGCAGAAAAAAACAAAACATTTAAAATAATTGTTTTAAAAAAAATATTAAGTGAAGCAATTAAATCTATAACTTCTGCGGCATGGCAACAATGTGTCAATCATGTAATTAAAGAGGAAAAGAAAATGGCAGAACTTGACGGCATTTCAGATAATGTAATTGACAATTTTATTATTCGAGTGACAGACAGTTCAACAAGTCCATCAAGTTCTGCCAGTGATGAAGAAGATGAATAATTTATTTATGATGGTATTCTTTCCCGTTTGATGTAATTCCCGTTTGACGTAAATTTGATGAATAATAACAACATGTCTGTAATTTTGAACAAGACTCTTACAAACTATAATAATTACAATCTGGAGTTTACTAATATCTGCATTCTCTTTATATATAAAAGTACTAACTGGACTAACCTTCGAAATTTCTTCAGGAGTCTTATTCAAAATCTATAATGGGCGGCCAAAAAACCTTAAGGATTTGTATTTTTACATGATGTATTACATACTTGTAATTTGTGCTATTTAATTTAATCATTTTAACCCGTTCATACATGTAATAATAGCTAAATAAATATGTACAAAACTCCAAGTTTTTATTTTTATTTTTAGTTACTACTAAACCAATTTCAATTTTATTTTCCAATCTATTCTGGGAATAGAGTATTTACTAACTTACAGTCTATTTATTCTCTTAGAGTCCAAATACGAGACGTGTACATATTGCCATGGAGGATATTAAACTACCATTACTCTAAATTACATTATTTTATTCATTCTGATTAAAATAGAATATCACACAGCATAATATCTAAGAAAATTGTATAAATTCACTTAATACGCATTTAAATGCTGATTTAAAATATATCTTGCGAGATTATTCTCGAAATCTAATTAAACTCAAGGTCAAATATTTATTCACAATATTTAATTCAAACCAGACATTAGGT
This sequence comes from Epargyreus clarus clarus, assembly GCA_014595695.2. Taxonomy (NCBI): domain Eukaryota; kingdom Metazoa; phylum Arthropoda; class Insecta; order Lepidoptera; family Hesperiidae; genus Epargyreus; species Epargyreus clarus. The sequence continues at coordinate 1,396,454 of JACTTY020000019.1, forward strand.
ATAGTGTATAGAATAGGATAGAAAATAACGGAAATTTTCTTTTATTTTACATAATATTATACATTAATAAATTGTGCTAATGAAAAAAGGTTATTGTTATATGCCCGTTATCGGTTGCTAAGCGACGATTGTTGGTAAACATTCTTCTTCCAATTTGGCTGGAGTATAGAGGCCTCTATTCAACTTTTCACCCGGGCCTCCGAAGACCTTAGGGCTCGAACACAAAACTGCGATGCGAATTCGCAACGCAGAAAATTGCGATGCGAATTGCTGCGATGCGATATCGTGCGGCGTAGCGTCTCTCAGGGTGACCAACAACAACAACCACTGTGCGATGCGAATCAATTCGCAAGTTCTTGCGATGCGTCGAGGGAGCTCGCAGATTTTTGCGATGCGACGTCGCATCGCAGTTTTGTGTACGAACCCTTAGTCCGCCATTGTAACCTTACCAGGAGTTTTTACGTTTTGACAAATATTACTGTTTGGGTATTTGTTTACGTATTTGCCCATACAATTTCCAATCAGCGCCTCTAGCGGATTGTATCAGAACTACAGTGTCAGTAACGTAACATGTCTAAATTGACAAATGGCGCTTTATGTTTAGACAAAAAGACTTAAACACTTACTTATTGCTAATAATGGATTGAGTAAACGTAACGTAAAATTGTGTGATGTTTTGAAAACTCATGGTAAGGTTAATTATCATGGAAAGCGTATCTTTGGCTGGCTGACCTGAAATAACTGATACGGATCTCATAAGGTCAAGACATCTGGATAAATGGTAAAATAAGAGGATTATTGTATCTTAGGACAGATTTCACCAGAGTTTTGTACCTTATTTGGCAAATAAAGATGTTTGATTTGATTTGATTTTTAAAAATAAAGATCTCAATTTAACAATTTCTGCCTACTAGAACTGCCTGCGTTTTTGATAGTCAAATCATTGGATAGATAGATTAATAATAACAGGCGTAAGAATATTAATTTTTTTCTGATGACCTTTTTTGTTACCAGCTGGTCTCTTGGTTGCCCTACTACAAGGAGTCCTTCATCAAGCCCTACACGAAGTCTTCGGAGTATACCCTCACCACCGATCAATACTTGATATCAGTTACCGACCTTCCAATCCTCATCTTACACTCCAAGACCGATAAAATCGTGCCTTTTGAATTGGGAGTGAAGGTTAGAGTTATATTATTAGTATCATTAAGGTATTTAGGGCTTTAAAAGTGAAATCCATCATTTGACTCCGGAGACACCACTTCGACACCTTATTTTTTCATAATATTGTAGTAGCAGACGGGCATGCAGTCTATCTGGTGGTAATTGGTCACTGCCGCCCATGGACATCTGTAATCAACCCCAGATAGTATTAGATATTCCTACCTGAGGTCGCCCGCAGAAGCGCCGCTACCTCTTGAGGACTAAGCTAGAACGCCTCGGAAAAGTATGTCGCCTTATCACACCCTTCAAACCAGAACACAGCAGCGCTTAACACTGCTGTTATGTGGCAGACATAGGTGTGGAGGTGGTGCCGCCGGCGTCGAACCACAAAGGGTTCTACCACCTTCAATTACAATTGGATTACGATTGCAGTTGCACGAGTGTATAGCGGAGTCGCGAAGGGCGGGCGGCGCGTGCTTAGAGTTCCACGAGTTCGACAGAGGGCATATCAACTTGTACGAGTCCCCGGATTTGCCTGGAGTTGTTCAGTAAGTGTTTATTTTATATAGCTTCCGTGGCCGAAGAGTACAAACGGAACCCTATTATTAAGCCTCCGCTGTTTGTCTGCCTGTCTGTCTGTCTGTCTGTCTGTCTGTCTGTCTGTCTGTCTGTCACGGGGCTCTATCTCTAGAAACGTAATAGATAAACAATTGAATTTTTTACAGAGTATATATATCGGTGGCCGCTATAACAACAAATATTAAAAATAAAAAAGTTAGTTATAAAAAGGGGTCCCCATACAACAAACTGGTATTTTTCGGCATTTTTCGAACTAATTGACTAGATGATGACTAAATTTTTTTTTATTTCTAAAACATTTTAAGTAGGTACCTACTGGTTTGGTTAGTAGACTACTTTTGTAATACCTAATGTTTTATTTTTTATTTTTACAGAAATTTTGTGAGGCGGGTACAAGAAAAATAATGAAAAACTTTTCTTTTATAGAACAATGTGTTGTCTTTATTATTTTGTTCGTCTGTGAAACATAAATATTATGTATTTCAAAAATGATGTTCTTTAATTTCTCACATACCTAATATATTACCCTTACCTACATTTAAAGTTCCTTTGGTCCATCCATCCATCCATCCATCAATCCATCCATCCGTCCGTCCGTCCGTCCGTCCGTCCGTCCGTCCGTCCGTCCGTCCGTCCGTCCGTCCGTCCGTCCGTCCATCCATCCATCCATCCATCCATCCATCCATCCATCCATCCATCCATCCAATCCATCTTTTAAAGTCCACTGCTGGACATAGGCCTCCCCTAATTGGCGTCACTCCATCCGGTCCCATGCCCTTTGAAGCCAGCGGTTTCCCGCGGTCTTCAGGTCATCAGTCTACCTGGTCGGCGGGCGGCCTGAACTCCTTTAGCCTACACGTGGTTGCCACTCGAGGACCTTTCTTTGACATTTGTTATCGGTCCTCCGAGCGATGTCGCCGGTCCATTGCCACTTCAGCCTGCTAATTTTGAGACCTATGTCCGTAAGCTTGGTTCGTTTACGGATCGTCGTTCTATTGGTCGGTAGATACTAATATAAGGTACCTATGTATTGCCTTCCTCATCATTATTCATCTATTCAAAAATGAATACAAGTAACAAAGAAGCTGGCGGCTATCCTGATGGTAAGTGGCTACCGCTCATGGACATCTGTAATCAATCCCAAATAGGATTAGATATTGCTACCTGAGGTCGGCCACAGATGCGCCGCTACCTCTGAGGACTAAGCTGGAACGCTTCGGAAAAGTATGTCTCCCTTACCGCCTTTAAACCAGAACACAGCAGCGCTACACTGCTGTTATAACAGAAATAGATGTGACGGTGGTGCCTCCGGAGTTGAACCACAGAGTTCTGTTATAAAACCTTCAAACCACTTTTAATTATTTGTTCATTTTCTGTGATTTTTCTTTACTTCTAAAAACTTTTTCTATTTTTTTCTTTACTTCTAAAAACGTCTTAAACTTTCAAGAAAAACAATCTTTGGTTAATTAAAAAAAATATTATACTTTATGGTAATATCGGGTATGGCGTATGGCCAGTAATGGCAATAAAAATAAATAGGCCACTCGATTTATACCATTTTGTGACTTAAGACTTGGTAATAGGATATATTGTTGTTCAAAACCAGTATTTATGGGTCATCGAAGGTGATTTCTGTTCTTTATTTAAATTGTACAAATTGAACGTTATATTTTACGTGTTTTATTAGGGTTCCGTAAAGAAACGAGTCTTTTAGATTTTTTAATTTTATTTCTTTGTAATGTAGGAGTAGCAGACGATCATGCAGTCCACATGATGGTAAGTGACTACTGGCGCCCATGGACATCTGTAATCAACCCCAGATAGGATTAGATTCCTACCTGAGGTCGGTTACAGATGCGTTGTTACCCCTGAGGACGAAGCTGGAACGCCTCGGAGAAGTATGTCTTCTTTGTCACACCCTTCAAACCAGAACACAGCAGTGCTCAACACTGCTGTTATAGGAGAAATAGGTAAAATAGACTTATACTTAATAAGTACCTAATAAGTTATGGTAAATTTATAATTAAATAAATACCTAGGTACCGCCGGAGTCGAACCACAAATGCTTTTACAACCTTAAAAATGTATTATTTGAGTTCAACATAAATTTATAATTTAACCATACAAAATATTGTATAAGAGGTATAGTCCGCGTTAAATTGCTAGTCCACTCTAAATATAGAAATGAATCGCGTCGCCATAGCAAATCGTATGACTACACCTGCTCACAACAACTTCAAAGCGGACTAACAGTTTGGTGTGGACTATAATGGCAGCACTCTCTGGCAAGTGTCAGACGTCTGTCATGATTTGAATATATAAAATTATTTGAAAATATAAAAATGCGTTTTTCTCAATATAGATATTGTATTAATTAATTATAGTCCGCGCCAAACTGCTAGTCCACTCTGAAGTTGTTGCGAGCAGGTATAGTCATACAAATTGCTATGGCGACGAATTTCTATATTCAAAGCAGACTAGTAGTTTCATAGAATAACAATAATACAGTCCTTACTCTGAGAGTAGTTTTACGCGGACTATACCTAATAAGTTATAGTAAATTTATAAATAAATAAAAACCTAAGTGTAAAGGTGGTGTCGCCGGAATTGAACCAAGGTTTCTTCCACTTTAGATTTATTATTTGATCTAAACACAAATTTATAATTTAACTACACAAAAACCTACGGAACCTACATCATGAAGGCTATATCAGGCTATAACACTAAGCGAGCTAATAAATCTTGTCGATTAAGAGCAACCCGCACGGTAGCTGGCAACATTATTTATTGTCTGTGGCCGCCACTGCGGGGTACGCAACATTTGGTAAAATCATTATTAAAATTAGGGAATTATTATAACACGACAGATTTAAAATTATATTGTAATGGAGTATTATGTAATGTTTATTTATAAGAATAAATAAATAAATAAATAAGAATAAAACAAAATATAGATTTGTATATCGGATCAAACGGCAGAGTATGCCGAATGCAATTACTATGTATGAACAACTTCATAAACGCATACTTTTACAAATAAATAAATTCATTCATTCATAACCTATGTCATTCACATAATTTAGACGAGTTTAACGATACTTTATAATTATGTTAAAATTCGTTAAGCAGTTTTGTGCCATGGAAAGTACCAAAGAATGAGACGTAAATATATACGTTCGAGAAAATAAATATTTTCCTTTGCAGTCAGGTAAGTAGGTAATCAAATCAAATCTTTATTTTTTATTCAAAATAGGTTCTTTACAGAGCACTTTTTGAATGTCAATACAACTACCACCACTTCACAAGGTGTTTCGTTATGGAGAAGAAGGTAATTAGGTAGGTACCTCGTGTTTGTCACAACTTGTAAAGGAAATATAATTCATAATAATATGATAAATATTTAAGCATTAAAAAGATTATTTCAATATTTCTAAATTATTTTTGAATAAAATAAGTTTTTGGAGTTTGCAAAACGATTTTTCTGCAGAAGCATCGTACCTACCCAATGCAATTTTTCCTTACCTAAATTTCTAATTATAGTAGAAAAAATGTTAAAACTGGCGTCAGTAAGTAACACTTGGCTACAACTAACCTTAAAAAAGTCTATCTATAGTCGATATTTTTATCTGTGCCAAAAAAAAACAACATTAAATGTATCATCAGCAACCCATTACTGTCCCAATGCTGGGCACGGGTCTTCTCTCATAATGAGAAGGATTAGGCCATAGTCCACCGCGCTGGCCAAGTGCGTATTGGTAGACTTCACATACTTCTGAGATTTTTTTAAAAATCTCTCAGGTGTGCAGGTTTCCTCACGATGTTTTCCTTAACCGTTTAGCAAGTGATAATTAATTTTTAATACGCACATAACTTTAAAAAAAGTCAGAGGTGCGGTGCCTGGGATTTGAACCTCGGACCTCTCGATCGAAAGGCCGAGTTTCTTAACCACTAGGCTATCACTGCCATTAAAAGTATCTTTATATATATATTTCTCATGTGCGTGTGTATGCCACTGAACTCCTCCTAAACGACTGAACTGATTTTGATAAAATTTGTTGTGTGTGTTCAAGGAGACTTGAGAATGGTTTAGATTCACAATTTAGTCCGTGGGAAAAGGTGTTTTTAATTAATTTTAAATTCGTAAGTAGTTGTTGATTTTGGAATATTTCACATTGGATTCGACAGACTTCGCTATCATCGCAGTTTCAAATATTCTATCTATTTTTAAACCCGTAAGTGATAAGGGTTGTTCACCCTTAACATATTTTTTATTTATATGGCAACACAACGTTTATCGGGTCAGCTAGTATTTCTATAAAAATGTTGCGTACCCCTGTTCATTAAACAAGTGTGAATCGAACATTTCTTTATGGGATGCGTTCGGTGCACAATGGAACGGAAACGGGCCGGTACTTGATTGCTATAAAAATATTAAGCTTAAGGTTGTTCAAAACTTTCCCAGTACATGCCGCTTTGATAGTGGTTAAATTCGGCCTCTTGATCGAGGTCCGAGGTTCAAATCCCAGGCAAGCACAAAGATTTTTCAAAGTTATGTGTGTATTAGAAATTAATCACTTGCTTGAACTGTGAAGGAAATCGTGAAACCTGCATATCTGAGAAATCATAAAAAAATAGTTTTCAAAGGTATGTGAAGTCTACCAATTCGCACTTGACCAGCGCGGTGGACTATGGTCTAATCCTTCTCATTCTGAGGAGACCCGTGCTCAGCAGTGGGACAGTAATGGGTTGATGATGATGATGGTGCACTGCGCTGTGGTGACTTCCCGCATCTCGTCAAGAGATGGCGCTACACGTTTCTAAATCACGCTATCGAAGTTTTCTTATCATTGTGCATATGTACAAGCTCGGACGGTCGGAGCACGGTCGGCCGGAGTTCTCTCTTTGTCAAACCGCCTTCTACTTATAGGAGAAAACGAGCATGCTGTCCACTTGATGGTAAGTGGCTATTGCTGCCCGTGGTCATCTGTAATTAACCCTAGATAAGGTTAGAGCAGTGAGGTCGTCGAAAGATGTTTAAGGTCTCTCCCTAACAAATTTCTTTAATCTTACAAATTTTCTTGAATGTGGTAGAACCTTCTGTGGTTCGAGTTCGGCGGCACCACCGCTACACCTATTTCTGCCCTTTAACAGCAGTGTTAAGCGCTGCTGTGTTCTGGTTTGAAGGATGTGGTAAGGGAGACATACTTTTCCTAGGCGTTCAAGCTTAGTCCTCAGGTATAGCTATCCTAGGTCCTATATGTATAGAAAATATGATTTCATCTGCCACGATTCGTGTCTGATACGTTTAATATCTGATTTAAAAGGGGCCTGACCCCCAAGGCGCGCCAATATATGTTTTACAACAACAAAATTTTTGATTACTTACCGCATATTACTAAATAATTACACAGGTAGACATTTAAACGCAATTAAAATAGTATGGTCTTTGTTCCCTTTACATGAAACTTCGAATCGTTGGATTTGACGCAATGTTACTTCTAAACGAATTACAACAGGCATCACGTCGAGAAACTACGGAATATTTGACCGAAAAACAAAACGAAAAATGCGCTTTAAAAATACATTTATTAAATTATTTCGCCTTAAAACAACTAGGTAAGGAATAAAATAGCTTGTTCTGTTACTTTATGGACAATTTAGATTTTATCACCCCTACTAAGGAAGCGTGAAATGGAACAGTAGGAGTATAGCTCTTCAAACGATTTCTGAACGCAATCTCGCCACATGGTATGAAAATGGCGTCCCGCGGCGAAAATTGGCGCGAAATCTCGAGTGCGGTTGCAATGTTTGCCGATATGATATTGGTTCCCTTTTGGTTGTGGAATTAATATTTGCGAGCGTTTTCGTCGATTTCGTTTTATAAAATGTATCCATGTTGAAATTTAGCATAAGTTTTTATGATACTTTTAGTTTTTATATGCTTACAAGCTGACCCGGCAAACGTTGTGTTGCAATATAAATAAAAAAATGTTAAGGGTGCACAACCCTTATCACTTAGAAATATGAAAAATAGATAATAGCCTATTCTCAGGCCTACTGAATATGCATATACAATTTGGTGAAAATCGGTAAAGCCGCTTCGGAGGAGTACGGGGACCGGGGCGGACAGGACGTTTAGGTACCTATCTATTGTCCCTGTAGTTCCGGGACTAGAATAGGGCTACGGTATCTCCTGCCTGTCGTAAGAGGCGACTAAAAGGGGGCTTCCGGGGTTGCGGGCGGCAAGAGTGGGAGCTCGAACCGCCCGGCCAGCGGCCCCGGGAAGGACGACGGTATGTGTGGTCGCTGGTCGCATACCGTCGTATACACCAGATGGTGTGGCGAGCGTCAAGCTCACCTGGGCGGAGCCCGACGGGGCAACGCGCTAAGAGGACTCCGGTTGCGTTCCTTTGGAGATCCCGGAGCCCTCAACGCAGCGCAGAGGACGGCCACCGGGGGGGTTTTAGTGCGGTAAAAATCCCACATAACTCGGCGTCGTTGTCGGGTACCTTTTGAAGGTTTCCCCCTCGAAAAAAAAAAAAAAAAAGGTACCTATCTATGCATTATTTAAAATACCATTTTCAATACTTGATGCTACATTTAATTTCAACAATACAACAAACAAACAAATAAATTCCTATTAACTTACAAAACAAACCACAATTCCAACAATAATTACTTTAAGTAATTTCGTAAGTACGTAGCCATTATAAAAATGAAAAGCCGGCAGCAATAATCATAATAACGGACAGATCTAAACCGGGGATTAATTAAACAAACATTTTATTTTATCTGTGGCCGAAATTTCGCGCTAAAATTGATTAAGGCAGAAGCTTTCTAGAGATGGTGATTTAATGTTTTTAATCACGTTTAGACCAAAAATAAAAGATGACGCCTTAAATTTGATTTGTGGTAAGAGAGACATACTCTTCCGAGGCGTTCCAGCTTAGACCTCAGGGGTATCGACGCATATGTAACCGACCTCAGGTGGGCATCTAATCTTATCTGGGTTTGATTACAGAGTCCATGGGCTGCAATAGCGTCTAACTATCAGGTAACAGTATCATCGATATTAAAGTAGGTAAGTAAGACATCAGCTAGGGTCGTTTAATTTAAACTAGAATACCTAGAGTCAAGATCTCTTTCTCTTTTTGCGACGGGGGTTGAAAAGAAAATGAATATAGGTAGGTATAGTCCGCGTAAAACTGCTAGTCCGCTCTAAAGTTGTTGCGAGCAGGTGTAGTCATGCTTGTTTGCATGCTTACTTAGGCCGACGTTGAACTCAGAAACATGGATATTAGATCGACCAATGTTTAAAGATGGTAGAAATTACCTGAGCGGATATAAGAATTTTTAATACACGAATAAATTTTGAAAAACGAAGGTGTAGTACCTACATGTACCTACATGTAAATAGTCCTAGGATCTGATAGATAAAAACATCTGATTGCGAGCGAAGCCGCGTGTAAAATCTAGTAGAACAATACTGACGCAATCATAAAGTAGTACAAAGAAAGTTGCTCTTAATTATATCCAGTTCTGAAAACCCTTATTACATACTAGGAAAGATTTGAACCATTACTTGAACATACCTACGTACTAGAATCTGAATATCGCCCCCGCACCCATAAATCATAAATACACCATTATTTATTACCGATTCAATTTCACCCACGCACGTCATTGTCCTTACATACCAACCTATAGAAACACTGTGTCATGAATACGAGACAAACATCTCTTGGACTTAAATAAAACAAAAGACTAGAAGACATGTCGTTAAAACAATTGAATGAACAACAGTTAAAAACGACACATCACTAACAACGCGTACGCCATTTTGAATCGTTGCGAACGAATCTAAGAACGGTTTTCGGTTTTCCCGCGCGAGAGTTAGTCCCATTCGTAGTGATGTGAACGAAAGTGGTTACATATTTATAAAATGGAATCGATTTTTAACCGAGCCAATGGTTGTGCGAGCTCCGAGAGGCGGGATGACGCCCCACCCTGCTGTTGTCAGATCAACGTCTCCGTTTTTTGCTCATTCGCGCAGCGTCCGCAGACGTGAGCGGACGTCTGTTGGAATGCTGAACAGGTTGGGTTGCTTTTTTGCTGTTTTATGTGTAAGAGGAAACTGTTTCATTCATACATTATGGGCAGTGATTAATTATGAATTGGGTGTAGTAAGTCTTAATAGATGTATAGTTTTGATTATAATGATAATACGTTAGGTTTTTAAACAATTTAATTTATTATTTAATATTATTGGATAAATTTTATTCAAGAACTTTTCTTACGTAAGCCCTTCAATTAATTATACATAAGCATATCATTTACCAACCTACTATTTTTTGTAATGGTTAATATTTTTTTACTAGAATATAATTATTTTTGTGATATGTTAACGTAATTCTCATTTATTCAAAATTCCTGTTTATTGTAAGTAATATTATTTGAATTTTGTCATACATTTACAGTACTTTGAGAAATACATCATCTTAGATACGAAATAAGTATGTACCTACTAAATATATTATAGTAAATTTAATATTTAACTATCCTTGTAAATAATAGATTATTTAAATCTACTACAATTTCATAGAGAAGTCATAAGTACACAGTCCACACAAATTAAGTATTCATTTTTTTAGTTTTAAAAGTTTTACATGAATGTAGTCTTTGCAAATAGGTCTATTTTTACCTGGATTTAAATTCTATTGAATTAAAGATTTATTAGGTACATGGCTTTTTAATAAATAATTTTTGATTTTTTTCGAATCTTAACTTTGTCGTCAAAAATTTCTTACTAACGTATTTTTTTAATATACATATGCATGCTTGACATGCATACAATATGCGATGTATTTATGCCATATATTGAAACTACTATCAAATTTTGTTTTGTTTTTTTTTTGTTGCATGTCATAAATTTTTTTGCAATCAAATCACAAATAATATTTTATCTAGAAAAATATATTGATTTTCAAATATGTATTTCAAATTTCAATAAATATTATTTTGCACTCACAACATTTCCATTTTTCAATACAGAAGAATTTTATGAAGTTATGAATCACAACAACACAATATTTTTATGTACATTTGCATTATAAAACATACGATTAATCGATAACCAATCACCACCCACTTCACTAATTAGAAAAGAAAACGTCAATCTCTATCGTAAAGGCGCATATACACTTCCGGCTACTCATAATCCGTTTTACACACGATACCATACTTACACGGAAAATAGCTGTACGGAAAGTATATTTTCTCAAAAATATGAATTTGCGGCTTTGCCTTCGGTTCTTCAATGTGTGTGAAGTCTACTAATACGAACGTGGTCAATGTGGTGGGCTATGGCCTTTTTTATAATACAGAAGTAGCATAAGAGCATGCAGCCCACCTGATGGTAAGTGGCTACTGCCGCTTATGACCTTCTGTATACAACCCCAGATAAGATTAGATATTTTCCTGAGATCTGCCATAGACAGATGCGCCGCTACCCCTGAGGACTAAGCTGGACCACCTCGGAAAAGTATGTCTCGCTCACCCTTCAAACCAGAATACAGCAGCGCTTAACACTGCTGTTATGAGCCAGAAATAGATGCACCTATAATTAGATATCTTGATTTATAATTTCCGCACACTAAAACATCCAAACCAACAATGCAGTATACTAATTTATATCCTCAAATAAATATTAGACAGATGATTGAATCGATAACCAATCACCACCCACATCACTAATTACAAAAAAGAAGAAAAACAACATTAATCTACGATTATAGGCACTATACACACTCCGTACGATATCCGTTTACGATGACATACTTATCCGGTATGAATTTGCAGCGTTGTTTTATACGAGGTTTACGTTTTATATGAGGTTAATCTTGGAAACGATGATAGGGTCGCGTTTGGGGAAGGCTGGGGGCCCCGGAGCCTCTTAAACACAGGGGCCCCCATAATAGAGAATAAAACGACAATATTTGCTCTTAACTTATTACTACTACTCGGTTAAAAAATTTTTTGGCAATGTATTATGAAAATAACAGAAAAAATGTTCCTTTTGATTGGACAACAATTAGGGGCGTCTGCTCCTTAGGGCCTTAGGGCCTCCATACTTCCAAATTCGGCCCTGCTTGATGGATTTGGACATTCTCGCTTAGATAAGAAACTTTTTAGGCAGTGACATGTTCAATATGTCATATGTAAACTTCGAAAATACTTAAAGATTTTTAAAGTTTTACTTATATTACATACTATTATAATAGGGTGGTCCATTTCTACACAGTAAACCAGTGTTCGGAGAGCTGGACAAAATCTCCGACGTCTACCTGCCAACACTCTTTCTTTCTGTATGTGTTCGAAACCATCCGAAAATTGAAAAGAAAAAACTAAATTGTAACTGCTTTAACAGTAATACTAGATTTAAGAGATTGCTGTACATGCCTATAATTGGCTTACATATAAGTATTGTCTGTCTGGTTGTATGTTTAATGTAAATGTGTTCGTAAAAAATGTGTGTAAAAAATTCGTAATACTACTCGTATTATAAATGTATGAGCTCTAAGTAAAAGGTCATGAAAATAAAATTGTTTGATTTTTTTTTATGTCGTTGATAATTTTCAAAAGAATTATTCTTAGAATCGATGGTAAACTTCTTAGTAAGCGTTATTAAGGACCTTCTGGGTGGCCTTCTACGTGGGCAGTAACCTTGACTTTCTGAAAGCAAGTCTTGTTAATGTTTGCTTTTATTATTCTTTCACTCATTTCTGATGTTGGTAGAACCCTTCGTGGTTCGGCTCCGGCGGCACCATCGCAACACCTATTTCTGCCTTATAACAACGTTGTTAAGCGCTGCTGTCTTCTGATTTGAAGAGTTTGGTAAGGGAGACATACTTTTTCAAGGCATTGCAGCTTAGTCCTCAGAAGTAGCGACGCATCTGTGGCCGAGTTGTTGCAATTTTACAAATAATTAATGCAGTGATAACCTAGTGGTTGAAACTCAGCCTCTCGATCGAGGGTCCGAGGTTCTAATCCCAGCACCTCTGAATTTTCAAAGTTATGTGCGTATTAGAAATTAATTACCATTTAATTTAATGGTAAAGGAAAACTTCGCGAGAATTCTTTATAAAAAAATGTCGAAGGTATGTGAAGTCTACTAATACGCACTTCGCCAGCACGGTGGCTATGGCCTAATCCATATCATCCTGAGAGGAGACCCGTGCCCAGCAAAGGACTGTATAGGTTGCTGACACGCCTAAAATTTCATTTATCTATGTTAGTATTACAACTTACATACGATATTCAGATGGACAGTGTATAAATGCCTTAAATCACAGATTTATCTTGACACATCTAAAATTTAAAAATGAGATGTGTCAACCTGTCAAAACATTGCAAAATCCTTAATTTTTTACAATAAAAAATGTTTTGGGACAAATTAATTTATCAACACTTATTTATTGTGTATGAAAATGTAAAAATTCGTAATAAACTGTACTGTCTAATAAACAGTGTTAAGCGCTACTGTATTCTGGTTTGAAGAGTGTGGTACATACTTTTCCGAGGCGTTCCAGCTTAGTCCTCAGGGGCAGCGATGCATCTGTGGCCGACCTTAGGTAAGAATGTAATATTATCTGGGGTTGATTAAAGACGTACATAGGCGGCAGTAGCTACTTACCATCAGGTGGACTACATGCTCGTCTGCTATAGGTAACACTCTTATAAAAAAATGAGACGTTGCATCTTATTCTTCAGGGGTAACAACACATCTGTAGGCGACTTCTGGAAGGACCCCATTCTTATCTGGGATTGATTACTGATGTCCATCGGCGGCAGTGGCATTAGTTCGCTACTTCTATATTACAAATAAACAAAATGGTTCCGTGCGCAGCCGGTGGAATGTCTCCGCCGGTTTCTTACCTTTTTTAGTTATTCAAATCGAATCACCCAAATTAAGTAGCCATAAACGGAATCAGCTTCCCAATTTGAATATTTCATTCGTGCTCACGAGCTCGAGCATTGATTTGTGTGTGGGAATGTGTTTTTGTGTGTGTGCAATAGGGATTGGTTTGGATAATTAAAAGGCTGAAATATCGATATATTTAAATATGTTGTATTATAATATGTTTTACGTTATTTATCGATTGATTAGGTGATTTCAAAGTTATTGATGGTTAATATTAATGAATATAGTACAAAATATTTATATAAAAATGTACACATTTGTTCTTATAACTTGTTTGGTTTTGTTTAGATAATTATTAATTTTATAAATAAACAAAGCGATTGAAAGTCAGTAGACTATAAAAATCCTAATCGTTTTTCCCGCAATCGGTAAAATGTTCAATTTGAACGAAATTTGTAAACGACATGTAGCAGAATAAACAAACCCTTTTATTAAAAAAAACTGTTAATAAAATATTTAAGTGATAAAGTATAAAACATAACTTTAAACGTAGAGGAGAAAGTTTGTAACAGACAAACAAACAAACATTAATAATTAATTAATGAAAGATAAGTAATCAGGTATAAATTGTAATGTAAGCTATTATTATATTGATACTGGCTGTTTTATACTTTATTGAAAGGTGAAATAGTCTATAATTAATATCTTGTAACAGGAAAACAGATAAGTAATATATTTAAAAACAAAAAGAAACATGTGTCTGTTTGTAATTTCAATTTCATACTTTCATACTTAACTGGAATTTTGGTATTTTTACTAATTACATATCATATTTGAAGGAAGCAAAGATATAAAATAGTATTCTACAATATTTTGCCACTTAATGTGTCATTACATATATCTCCTAATTTCGAAAGCCTTTACTTACTTAACGATTTTTGATTAAATTCCATGGAAAAATAGATCGAAAACTTTCCCGAACAATACATTGGCTACTTTTTACCAAAAATATTAAAGATTTGTACAAACAATTGTTATCTACACAAATGTTTATAATTAATGCGATCCGACACGCTCGTAACATTAATAAACTGATACCAATTAATCAATGTTATCGATATCGATTTAAGGTCACCTCGCCACATCCCTACACCTTTTGTCGTAACGCGCCGCGTTGATAAGGAAACATTTTAAATTAGTAGAAGAAGAGAAAAAATATTATAAAATTTATTTTTTATTTATATTTTATCACGCGCACACAAAACGGGTAGCCGCTACCAGCGAACCGATATAAATTATATCATTTTTCACTGCGACAACCCTAACGGACGTAAAAAATGACGTTCCATTCAGTTGAGTTTGAAAGTTTTGCCGCGTTTTTTATTCGTTTCCGGGCGATGGGATTCCATTGCTGCGCTTCGATATTCGAATTTTATAACTTTTGGATATAGAATTTATCCATTGCGTTTTAACTTACAACGTTTTTGTTTTTTCTTGGTTTGAACGAGCAATGTATGTGTAGGTTAAAATGTATTATTAAATTTAATATTTTTTCGAAGGTGACCTCAGTTTGTCGGCCTTTTTTATGATTTCTTGTCTGTGGACAGTAGTTGGTACCGTACCGGATTCTATGGTCAATAATGTTGGAATTTTAAATAATTCGGACTTCTCGATTATTAATCAAATATGAGGTCTCTGAACTTTGAAATAGGTCACACTAAACCAGGAATGATTTTACTTTGTAAAATTTGTGAGGAATCTATCAGGCTTGTATTATTATTATCCAATCGCAAATTAAATTAAGAATCTTTTCCACACCACGTTCAGGAAAGATAGCATTTCTATTATAAAAAGTAAATGATGGTTTAAATTAGAAGTAAATTTATTTTTATCAAATAAAGGACAGTTTTCTTTGCGAAAAAGTATAAGGACGTCCTTCAAACTGTATTTCTTGTTAAATGTTTAATTAATTATAATTTTGTAGACATTTAATGAAACGATACGCGACAAATTACGAAAAAAATATGTTTGTTATGTTTTATGTGCACAAAATATTCATGAAAATTAAAACGAACATTAAATAATGTTTTGCACATAGTTTTCAAAACAATTTTTTCCCATTATACCTTAACTATTTTTGTATCTGTATGTTGAAAAAAGAAAAATTAATATAAAATAGGCACAGGCAATCTAGTTATGCCATGTTTATTTTTAAATAAGGCAGGCTATTCACTACCACAGTACCTGCGGTAAGTGGTAGGCTAGATGGGCTGACATAAAGCAAGCCATAAAAAGGCCGTATATCTAACAGCTACGTACAGACCACCGACACATCGGTTCTTGGAGCTACGAAACTGAGCTCTTTGGAGATGATATGTATTGGTTCAAAATATGGGTAAAATATACGTAGGTTATTAAGAAAAATCCAAAAAAATAGCAAAATTATGGTTGTCTATGCATGCAGCATTTTTAAAAAGCCTTATTATATTAACTTAAATAACAACGAAAAAAAAAAAACAAATACTCTTTATTTGTACACCATATAAACATATATCTTTTCATTTATTTTTTAAATAAATTGAACTGAAATGTTACATTTAGTAAATGGTCTCTTTAGTCCTGTTTAGTATTTTAATCGTCTGCTCTATTCCATTTTTAAATATTAAAAAAGGAAAAATAAATGTATAAAAATATGAACGTAACATCGAACACTCGCTTTTCTTTACATGATTTTCACTTATGACTAAAAACTAGTAGTCGATTCTCAAACCTACTGGATATAGGTACATATAAAATTTGCTGAAAATCGGT
Source organism: Epargyreus clarus clarus (assembly GCA_014595695.2). NCBI lineage: Eukaryota > Metazoa > Arthropoda > Insecta > Lepidoptera > Hesperiidae > Epargyreus > Epargyreus clarus. Next base: position 1,412,928 of record JACTTY020000019.1, read on the forward strand.
AAGGCCGTTTCGGAAGAGTAGGTACAGTAACTAACATTGTGGCACGAGAATTTTATATATAAGAACTTTTTCCCACGGACTAAATTGTGAATCTAAACCATTCACAAGTCTCCTTGAACACACAAACAAATTTAATCAAAATCAGTCCAGTCGTTTAGGAGGAGTTCAGTGACATAAGAAATATATATATAAAGATAAGCCTGCCTAGATCTCACCAGTTTCCTAGCTCCAGGGGAGTTGAAGGGCATAAAATCCTCGGGTCGTAACGACGCGGCCCGCGGTACAAAGATAAACAACCGACAGAAATATCATAAATTTATACACCGAGCCGCACTGAAAAGTAAAAAAAATCCATATTTAAAATATATCTCACTTTTGTTGCGCCGACGGACCGAATGTTGTGGATGAGACCGGTTGTGGGTTAACCTTTATAGTATAGTGACGTCATTACTTTACAGTCGCTCTTCTGAGCACAGGTCTCAGAATCAAAGGTTTTTTTATAACATGAAAGGAGCAAACGTGCAGTCAATTTAATAATAAGAGGCTATTGCTGCGCATAGACCCCGATAAGATTAGATTGGCCTGAAGTTGGCTACAGATGCGCCGCTACCCCTGAGTATTAATGGTACTAAGTTGGAACTCGGTTAAGTATGTCTTCCTAACCTCCCCTATCCTATTATTAGGTGGATGGATGGATGGAGATTGGATGGAGGTAGAATGGATGGATTGGTAGACTACATTGGTGGGATCATTGCTCGCTAAATTTATAAATAAAATGAAGATAAGGACATTAAAATGTGCGTGAAAATATAACATTATATATATGTTACAAGTGGGACAAGAATACTTTTCTTTTTTATATTAAATCAATTCAAATTTTTTATTTTGTTTAATAGCTCTTAACGACCTTTAACGCTATGAATAAAAATAATTGAAAAAATCTTTTGAAAATGTATTATTATGATCTTGTTCGTCTGATTGAAACTGATGTACGGATTTAAACTACATTTTAAGATACTATCTCAAATTAGAAGGAATATTATTAATTTTATTTATAACCAAAATATTTTCCAAAAAACCTAAAGGTACTTTTTACAAAGACGCACCCAGAAACCTTACGGAAATTAAGAATCATCTTTAACCCGCAATTTGTCAAAATAATGGACGCCGATTTAATATTACGATTTAAAATCTTAATTTTAATCTACCATACTCAGTCTTGTCCATGTTTTCCCTTCATTAGTTGGACAAAACCAACGACATTTACAATAATTTATCGTATTCCAAATGAACTTAACTCACAACATGGTTATATGAAAGTCTACCTTATTATTCCTTTAATAAAGTCGAAGTTACAACGTAGAAAAAAATAGTTTGAAGCCATTTTAATAGGTGTGAAAGATATGACATTTGAAAATGGACGCGTACGGTTCGATTTTTGATTTTTTGAATATCGAACGCTACTCGTCGTTATGGCCAGTAATTTTATTTTACAACTCAACACAAAACACTTTAGAAATTCGGGAACTAAATATTGGGTTCCACGTCAAATGAATGGGAGATCGTCTGATCGCTACTTCTTACGCAAGAGGTTACAAGCATAGATAAGTAAAGATTACTCACTCCTAACAAGAAAATGTACGCAGTTTTGAGAATTGAAATAGTTGCGTAAAAAAGTTTTACCACGTCTCCGTGCTAAAATGTCCCTAAAATATTTGAAATAATTATTTATTTATCATGTTAATTACGCAGTGTTAGTTATTTATTCGTAAATTTTCTCTAAAAATGTTTTTATTTGTCAAGAATTAAAAAAAATAACTTACTAATAAGCCGTTTGTGGCTTCATTCAATTTCAAGGCGGCGAAGTATCTTTACTAATCTATGATGTAGACATGTAAGAAGTGATAGCAGTGATAGCCTAGTGGTTAAGAAACTCGGCCTCTCGACCGAGGGGTCCGAGGTTCAAATCCCAGGCACCTCTGATATTTCAAAGTTATGTGCGTATTAGAAATTAATTATCACTTGCTAAACGGTGAAGGAAAACATCGTGAGGAGACCTGCATACCTGAGAGATTTATATTAAAAAAAAATCTCAAAAGTATGTGAAGTCTACCAATACGCACTTGGCCAGCGCGGTGGACTATGGCCTAATCCTTCATTCTGAGAGGAGACCCGTGCCCAGCAGTGGGACAGTAATGGGTTGTTGATGATGTAAGAAGTTACACTTTTGTGCGTATTTAAGAAAAAAGTTTTCGGTAACCATAGATAAGTATAGATATCTCACCGCTTTGTAATTGAAGGAAGCCATTAAATGGCTGTCATGGTGTAATTTACGCGGAATAATGCCGACATGCGCACTTAAGACACGAAATCGAAGAAAAAGTGCGGAGACATATCGTTTCATTCGTAAATGATCTAAAAACTATATTTTTTAATATTTTTCAAACACAGTGACAATTTTAATTGTCAAAACTGGTTACATTTTCTTGTTAGGAGTGAGTAATCTTTACTAATACAAGGCGGAAACATAACTTGCTATACCTAACGGTGAAGAAAAACATCTCGAGGAAAATATACACTATGTTTTCGAATTAAAAAAATATGTCAAAGATGTGAAATTTAAAAGTTTTTTGTAGACTTGTCAACTGTTTTTTTGCCTATTAATCAACTGCCTATAAATCATCAATTTCATTACAAGTTATTTTAATCAAAACACACGAATTCATAAGGTTATGACTAAATAAAAAAACAAGCTTATAAGTTTAAATTCATTGCCGAACAACCAAGGCCTTCCCTTAACTAGGTACATAATATTTTTATATGCTATTCGTATGTACTATATACTACGAGTACTATATAAAGATATTCGTAACGAGACCCGACCAAGTTGATATGGTTGTAGAATTGTACTGTTTTTTTTCAAATATAGGACTAGCCGACGACCATGCAGTCCATCTGATGGTAAGTAGCTACTGCGCTCCATGGACATCTGTAATCCCAGATAAAATTAGATTCCTACCTAAGGTCGGTAGATGTGCCGCAATCTGAGGACTAAGCTGAAATACCTCGACAAATATGTCTCTCTTACCACACTTTTTGTTTTTGTCTTTAAAATATCTATTACAGTATAGATAAAAAAAAAAAATATTATATATCACACGCTATTAAAAAAAAAACTCAAGCTATTTGGCGCGTAATTCTTATTCCACAAAATGGCGTAACTTCACGTCTACATTTAATTGTGGCACCTATCTTTTAGAGGGTCGTAAACAAAATATTATATTACATTTATTACCTAATCTCATAACTATTTGATTGTTATTATATCTCGGAATTCGGTAGCTAACTGGTTATCGTAAACTTGTTATAAATCGTCTCAATAAAGTTTGTACTTCAAAATGGCGACGTAACTGTTGATTTCTCGCTCGCTTTCTATAATGTGTGAGTGAGGGAACAATTTTTTTGTAAAGCTGCACTTTAGATTACAACATTTAATGAGACAAGTTAGTAATAGTATTTGGTGAATCTTGTCTAATAACTAAATGTTTAATCCTTCTCATACTCATTGTTTTAACGTGGTAATACTGCTGTTATTAGGCAGAAATAGAAGTGGCGATGGTGCCTCCAGAGTCAAATTACGTTCTATCACTATCAGCAGAAATAAGTATATAAGCTAAAAGCAGAAGCAAGATGCGACACGAAGACGCAAATTAGAAGGCGAAAATGCAACTTCAGAGACGCACAACGCAATCCTTCCAACGCAAAATGCAACCATAAAAGTTAGATACAAACAAAAACGTAAGACGCAAACACAAAATGCAAAACGCAAACGTAAGACGCAAATTAAACGTAAGACGCAAAACACAGACGTAAGACGCAAAACACAGACGTAACACGCAAAAAACTGACGTAACACGCAAACACAAACGTAAGACGCAAAACGCAGACGTAAGACGCAAAACATACGTAAGACGCAAAACAAACGTAAGACGCAAACACAAACGTAAGACGCAAAACGCAGACGTAACACGCAAAAAACTGACGTAACACGCAAAAAACTGACGTAACACGCAAACACAAACGTAAGTCGCAAAACGCAAACGTAAGATTCAAAACAAACGTAAGACGCAAAACGCAAACGCAAGCCACAATTTCGATGCAGGCAAAGCATTCCTTTACGATTTATGGGCGTCGTATCAATTAGGAGTCAAGGAAATACGTGTCAATCTGTGATTGAAATTTAGTGCTTATTTTAACAGCTTATTTTGAATTAACATTATGTAGTATGTACCTACCATTGTGCTATGATACTGACTCTTGCTTACGTGTTTGTGTATGAATAACATTTTTATTTTTAAGTTTAATAATAAGTTTTGCGTGCTACAAACGTTTTAAGGTATTGAGCTTATGCCCGTCATTATTAATAATTAATCTATCCAATTGCTGTCTACTAAGGATCGAAATTTGATAACTTCTGCCTTAATCCGCAATAGCGAGAACTTTCAAGTTTTACAATTTGTAAGTTTGACCACTGTTTTTCAAAGTATGGGTCGCAAGCAAGTTCTGCATAGCTAATATAAGAAGGTCCCAGAGAGCCTACCATCATCTTTTAAAAACCATCATAGTTCAGGAAAGTTGTATTACCTCCTTAAAACAGTAAAATATTCCGTCATACACAGTTGAACAAACTCTCTTATTAATTTTTCGCTTATCCATTGTATAAAACCAACTGAAATTGTCATATTTTGCTTAAAAAGTTAAATTTCCTGCAAAAAAGTAGAAGTATGATTAAAATAATATTGTTTTAAGAGATGGCAGTAACCCCCCAGGTCGAAGTCAAAGATATTGTAAGGTTTTTTTTTTATTAAAACATCGTCGGTAGGTACAATGTATCTTCAAGATAGCAATACATATATTTAACCGGTATCTTATTATTTATTTATTTATTATTTAATGGTCACTAACATACTTTTCACTTTTACATAATCGAACATACATACATTATCGAATAATCTCTACTTGCTAAGTGGCAGTACTATTATTAGTGACGACATCATGCCAAACATCGTAATTTTTTTTTTTTTTTTTTCTACTATTACCACTAAAGATTTATTAAGGATAATTTATTTACAATTATAGTTACTATATATATGAAATTGTATGTAATAAAATAAACTATAAACTAAAAAGGACTTATTTACAAAATATACAAGAAAACTATAAATAAAATAAGCCATCTAAAATTGCCGTGTGAGGCATGGTTCCCAAAACGCTGGCGGCGTTTCCTTGCTGCACGGCAAGACTCAATCTTTGTGCAAAATAGCCGCCAGCTTTTTGGTCACCGGAAGCAGTGACAAGTTTGGTCGACATATCTGACATGAATTTTTTCATGTCAGATGACCATGGACCCATTGTCTCTATAGCAAGCGCCGTAAATAAGTAATTGTCTAATAAATTACTATATTTACGACGCTTGATAGTCTGGGCATGGTCGGCTGCGGCCCCCGCTTTCACTGAAGTATAAGCTAGGTGAGAGGGGGCTAAAGTATCAACGCATGTTGCGTCCCATATCAAGGGTCGTCCGAGACTCCATGGAACTAGAGTGATTCCATCAGGTCTCTTGCCATCGTCTCTAAAAAGACCTGGGGGTTCTAAAGTCGCTGGTATAGAGACGGTAGCAAGAGCCCGACGAATCAAACTGTTCAGAGTCCCGTGACGATATAGCCTGCCGGCACTCCTGATACAGGACAAGCCATGTCGACCCAACGTGTCCACCTCCTGCCCACACGGACAAAAATGAGACTCGCAAATCTTGGCACCGAGCCGGAGACCTATAGAAATGCGCAACGTTATAGGATCCAGCACGGTGCCAATATTGTTGGAAGGGAGCGCGTGTAGCCAATGTCCTGATTCACTTTGGGCAACAGCTAATAAACGGGCCCTATCAGAGTTGTCAGAACATCGTTCCAGAAGACAGGCAAAAACAGATTTAACAGCTGGTGTGTCCCAAACGGATTGCTTGGTTTTATCTGACATAGATATATCCTCAGCCGGAAAGCAACCACTCCAGGCCTCCTCAGCCTCTGGCATGTACGTCACCCGAACATCATCCAAATTAGAGTTTAATATATCTGAGATGAGGGCGATCGTACTATGACAAGAGGCCAAGAAAGCCGGAAGCGCCAAACTTTCCGTGGTGCGGACACCTATGCCACCAAACCTAACCGGAAGAGTTGCCTGCATCCAGGATCGATCATCAAATTTTTAAATTTAGAATTTTGGATAAGCAATTTTGTAAAAGCGTATCTAATACATGAGTGACAGATGGGAATTTCCAAAAAGGACAACAACGTAGTAAATACAAGAATTTTGGTGCGAATAAGCAAAGGCGCAAAATGTACATAGCCATATGTGGTTTTAAATCAAAAAGTCGCTCCGAAATATTTTCAAAATTATGTAATTTTGAATTTACAATGGGTAAAAATGCATCATCAAATATTGGAGCACCTAGTAGTGTCAAATTTTCTTTTTCTAATATAGATATGTTTGGTGATATTGAATTGAATTGACCGTATATATGATGACATTGCTCAACAGATAATTTTTCCGAAAAGAATATTTCACATTTATTAAAATTTAAACTCAGACCAATTTTATTAAAATGATGGATTATGATTCTTAGGTCCTCCAATACAGTTGACGCATTTCCTCCCAAAGAACCATCATCAAGGTACCATACATTAAATTTTGAATTTAGTTGTGCAATAATTGGTTGTATTGCCAGACTAAAAATTACTGGGCCAAGAGGGTCGCCTTGCTGACATCCCACACATGATTCGATAACATTATCACCAAATAACAATTTTGAGGGGGTTCCATAACATTGCCACATATAACCGAAAATGTCAGGCATTTCTTTTTGAATTTCTGTAAGAAGAGCCCCCCTGTCTACCGAATTAAAAGCATTTTTAACGTCTATTTTAAGGAAAACGTCATAATCATTGTTATTTAAAAATGTGCGAGCAGCGTGTACTGCTGCTTCGCAGCCACCCTTGACTCCGAAGCCGAGCTGCCGCGGCTTAAATCGAGTGGCCAGTAACTCACTATAGTTACGGCAGCACAACTTCGAAGCCAATCTTCGGAGCGTGCACCCAACAGCGATGGGTCGAATGCCCCCATCCTTCTTTTTGAGAGCCACGAGGTTGGCCCCGTAAAGTACAGGCGTAATTTCGGGAGGAACTGCACCTGCCAACATTATATTAATGAGGGCAGTGAGCTCCTTCAACAAATTTACGCCTGCTTCACCTAAAGAGGGATCTGTAAGATCTTTTAGATGTTGCGGTGTAAGGCCGTCTAAGCCACCAGCAGATCCATTCGGAAAAGAACGGATAGCGAACTTGGTGGCTTCCTCGCTGACTCTCAAGAAGTCGCGCTGTGAATTGGGCGATGGGCTAGGAAGCTGCGAAGATGTGATCGGTGTGGGATGCTTTTCGCGAAGTGCCCCAAGCGTTTCAGATGAGCGCGTAGCCATAGTGTCTTCCGAAAATAAAATTTTTGCAGCACCTTTAACGTCTCCATCGGAGAGTTTGTTTTCGATTAATTTGAGAATGTTATTACGTAAGGAATTTAAATTTATAGAAGACGTATTTACAGGAAGAACATTTTGAGTAATATTGTGTTTAATTAAACTAGTTAGTGTTTGGTTGTGGCATCTATTGTTTAAATTTAATTTTTTATATGTGAATAATAAAAGGTCATTCCATGCATTGAAGTTATTTTCTGCGACTACTCTGGCCACGTGCTCAGTAAGACACACAGCCACGGCATAACGCGCTCCTTTAGGGATTCGTTTAACCACTCTGATGTTATGTTTAAGACTTGCGAGTCTCTTGTGTAATGGTTCGTCATTACGTTCCCCATCTGTATTATTTATGTAATTTGAGAGCAAAGGTAGATTTATTGATTCTATACGAGGGACATGTATGCGGCTGCAATGGATTTTTAACCCGCGTTGGCCTTTATAAAATTTGTTATCAACACAGATGGGGCATCGTAATAACGAATCACTAGACATCTATTAATTAATAAAGAACAAAATCTACAAAAAGCCCTGTACAAATAAAAACACTTCATACAACTATTACTTATACTAAAACTTATAATTTATTTAAAATAACTATACTATATTATTTATAATTATGTACAAAATAGAGCAAGACACAGTTTTCTGGAAGGTACAATGAACAAAAAAAAAATCACTTTAACTGCTTTCACACACTGGACAGACGAAAGATGTAGAAACAGGAAATATAGTCTGAATATATTTTTAGGATCTGAAGAAGCACTTGTATTGATTTTTAATTTCGTTTCCTCCTTTTCTTGTGATATCGTTGCATCCTTGTCAATTTCTTTTCAGTTGACAACAATTACAAATATGGACACTATATTGGCCGCAATAGTTATTATAGGCACTCATAGCACTATTTATTTAACGAGTATATCACCATTTATTAAACGAATATAGTATATTATTTATTAAATTTAATATTTTTATGGAGCTTCAATTTTTCCGTGACAATAAATCGTAATTAAAAATATGATGAAAATTATGTGTTGATTTTATTGATCATATAATAAAATGCAGGGATGAACAGACAGCTGAGAGTAGGTAAAAGTCGCGAAATATTTTTACATAAATACCTAAGCACTACGTTACATTACACACACAAACAAAACCTAATAAGAAATAATGATAACCACAATTAAAACCAACATAATTATAACAACCTATTTCTGTCTATTAACAGCAGTGTTAAGCGCTGCTGTGTTCTAGTTTAAAGGATGTGACAAGGTAGACATGCTTTTCCGAGGCATTTCAGCTTAGTCCTCAGTGGCAGCGGTGCATCTGTGGCCGACCCTGAGGAACCTATCTATATTCGTCAAGGTTTGACGTCCCGCGTGGCGGAGCGGCCACCATACCGGTCTGACGCGCAGAGGGTCCCGGGTTCGATCCCCGGCCAGACAGATTTCTAAATAATGAATTTAGATTTCTGTTTCTGGGTCTGGGTGTTTGTGTATTTGTCTATGTGTGTCTATGGCACCCACGACACAGGGAATCCTAGTGTGGGGCTGTGAGTGTAGAAAGCGTAGGGTAGAAAGCGTAAGGGTTTTGGGCTGCGTAGCGCGCCGGAGAATGAGACATAGCTACCTACACACATTCACACATACACACGAAAAACAATACTCTCCGCAATCGGTTAAAACAGTTAAGAACAATTTTCTCTTCTATTTTAAAACTGTTTTTCTTTATATTGTTTTTTATAGCTATTGAGAATTTTTTTGAAATTTTCTCTAATGATTATGTGTGAGTTTAAAATAACAGAAGAAGGTTCAAATAAATAAACATAGATTAGTATAGATATCTCACCGCCTTGTAATTGAAGGAAGCCTGACAAATGGCTGACACATATGTAAAATGGCTGACTATTTTCCCATTACGTCTCCGACTGTCATGGTGTAATTTACGCGGAACAATGCCGATATGTGCAGTTATGTGATGCAAAAACAGCACGAAATCAAAGAAAAAGTACGGAAAAATATTGTTTCATTCGTAAATGCTCTAAAAACTACATTTCTGAATATTTTTCAAACACGAAAATAGATGACAGAATTGTCAAAACTGGTTACATTTTCTTGTTAGGAATATGTAAATAAAATAAATAAATAAATGAAACGCTCTCTACACTCACAGCCCCGCACTATGATTCTATGTGTCGTGGGTGCCATGGACACACACAAAGACGAATACGCAAACACCTAGACCCAGAACAGATATCTAAATTCATCATTCAGTTATCTGTCTGGCCGGGGATCGAACCCGGAACCCTTTGCGTGTCACACCGGTGTGGTGACCGCTCTGACACGCGTCGTCTAATTAATTAATATTAAGTGAATTATCTATAACTGTATAAAATACGGAAGTGCACTTAGCTGCACTTGTATATTAGGTATATCTATTTTTTTATAATATAGAAGTAGCAGACGAGCAGGCAATCCACCTGATGTTAAGTGGCTACTGCCGCCCATGGACATATTATTATATAATCAACACCAGATAGGATTGCCTGACGGCAGACTGCCAGATAGAATTCCTACCTGAAGTCGGCCACAGATGCGCCGCTAGTCGCTACCCCTGAGGACTAAGCTGGTACGCCTCGGAAAAGTCTGTCTCCGGTGTGGTAAGACACCCTTCAAACTAGAACACAGTAGCGCCTAACACTGCTGTTATAAGGCAGAAATAGATGTGGCGGTGGTGCCGCCGGAGTCGAACCACAAAGGGTTCTACCACCTTCTGAAAATCTATATAGAAGTAGCAAATGAGAATGCGGTCCACCTGATGGTAAGTGGCAATTGCCGCCTATGATCATCAGTAATCAACCCTGGATACGATTGAAATCCTACCTTATCTCACCCACTGGTGCGTTGCTGCCTTTGAGAACTAAGTTGGAACGCCTCGGATAAGTATCTCCCTTACCACACCTTTCAAACCGGAACACAGAAGTAGAGTGTTGCCCAAGTCCGAAGATCAGGAGGCACGGCAGTGCCTCCGCCAAGTCGAGCCAAAGCCAAAAAAAGCGGCACGGCCGTAGCATTCTTTTCTCGAAGCAATTCGGCCCATTTTTGATAGTATTTTCTACCACCCATACCTATGTCTGTCTTCTGTCTAAAAGCAATGTACCAGTACTATAATTATCTGGAATAACATTATCTTTTATCATACAAACCTACATACATTTGAATTTTAATTTGGTTTCCCAAAATATTCTTACAAATAATAAGTTTGCAAGTAAAATGATGCAACTCTGCTTTTTCTATTTTTCGGTCATATTCCTGATAAAAATAGATTATTATGTCTTGATTTCATTTTAAATTTGATTATGACTTAAATGTAGTTTTAAATAGCACCTCAAGAATATTAAATTTGACACACAAAATTACATATAAATATAACCATGTAGAACATGATTAAAATATTATTACATTTAGACATAATCTATTTTCTTCACATAAAGGAACTTTTAATGTTAAATTAGGGAGAACAATACTTCTGTTTTTGACAAAACACAATGTTTTAAAAAAGCTGCGATTTTTGGAATATCTACTAAAAAATTTTAACAACTTGTTACTCAAAGAATGACGTTCAACAAAAAATAAAAAAAAAACATCATTGTCTATGGTGTCTAGTAATAACTGGCCACATTCATTATTAAATACCTTAGTTTTTGAAAAAAGAGATTAGTAAGTAGCTACTAAACAATATTATCATTAAGTTAATACTCATTCAGTTTTGTTTTTCTACAAAACGAATAATGCTTTTGTATTAAAACAATGACTTAACGATAATATGGATTACCAGTTACTTCTAGTGAAATTGTCACCTTTGGAAAAAGCTTTTTATTATTTCTATATTATATTATTTAGTTACCTAAGACGAGTAATGAGTACCTTTTCAATAATACGTTACATTGCGCCCAGCCCTATTATTTTTGAAATATGTATCAGAATATTTTTTTTATACATTTTTTTCGATAAATAAAATGACTTCCGATTTCCGAGTATCAATTACCTTCTTACTGACAGTTTAAAATATAATGGTTAGCAAAATCCTATACTTTAACTTTAGGTTTTATGTAAAAAATTTCATCTTTTTTTCTACCTAGCAGACGAGTGGCTACTGCCGCCCATAGACATCAGTATACCTATATACCTATGTAGACCTATACCTATATAGATCTGTATAAGTATATAGACCTCAGGTAGATATTCCTACCTGAAGTCGCTCACAAATGCGCCGTTACTCCTGAGGACTAAGCTGGAACGCCTCGGAAAAGTTTGTCTCCCTTACCACACCGTTCAAACCATAACACAGCACCGTTTAACACTGCTGGCATGAATAGGTGTGAGGCAGGAATAGGTGTGGCGGTGGTGCCGCCGGAGTAGAAATTCAGAGGGTTCTACCACCTTACAAAAACATATCATCATCATCATTCATCATATTCCATATGAAACTGGTCGTTGTCAACATATATGATAATGAGCATGTAGTTATCGAATGTTAGGTGGTTAACGCATCACATAAATATATTATTCAACTTCCTAGGTCTAGAACAGAAGGCCTATGTGCATAAGGTTAGTTATATATGCATTTCAATGCTTCGGGAGCGTATCTAAGAGGATTAGTGTTAAACATTGTTATATTCAGATTATAGTCAAAATACAGAGTTAATTTTGCGCTAAATACTATATTTTTAAAATTTTCGAGCATTGAGCATGAATATTCCTGTGGCATGTACTATTTATTTTTTAGCCTTGGGATGGGCTTGGATCGGGGTTCAAATACGCCTATCTGTTTTAATAGTTTGATGATTAAAACCACTACTATTAATAAGCGTAAAGTGAGTATTTACAAGTAATACTATTTATGTATTAATATTAATATTTCATTATTTATTTAAGTCCGCAATCACAGCTTTAAAAGCTTTCATGAGCCAGGAATCGAAATAGATATCGTACATATAATGGAAAACACAAAGCCATTCAATTACTGGGTCATTTCTAATCAAACTCCGAACCAAATCCGGCACGTGTTCGCTTCGAGCTCGAGCAACGCCCCTATTACCTATTGCACGTAAAACAAAGGACCTTGCTTCACAATGGGGAGACCACCTACAATCACACCTACGCGTCAACGTAAACTACACAGTTTAGCAAAAAACTGTCGCCAAATAGATAATAAACAGTCGTTATCGGTTTTTCTTTTTTTTACCTGAAAAGTGCGGCTAGGGGTGGGGCAGAGAGGCGAGGGGCGACGCGCGGCAGTCTGCCTCGAGCCGCGAGCGCGCATGTATCGAGCTGCGTTACCCACACACAATAGATCTTTCAAACCCGAGTACGGGCCGTGTTGTTTACTAGAGGCCTAAGTCGACAACGAACTACATCTACTAATATAGAGATAACGACAAAAAATACATTTTTATTACATATATTTTCGCCTCAGCCAAGGACGTGTTGGTAATTAGGAAATTCGAAGTCGATTAAGTGCGTTTTTTATCGATAAGATAATTTTATTAGACTACACACTCGTGTGGTGATCGTGGCGAGTGATATATCGCTAAACCTTTTCTAAGTGCGATTTTTCAAGTTGTCTGTCAGTGTTTCACTGTGGAGTTGGATTTTGGCGTGCGGAGGTAAGTTTGTGCGTGACACGTTCATTTTTTTGTAACATTCTTTGCGTGATGTGCTCTTGGTACTGCCGTGTTCGTCAGAAAACAAATTGAACAAGCAAATCGTTGATTTCCTACAAAGTTGTGACTTTTTACGTTATTACACAGAATACTAGAGTTCATTGACCCAGTGAAATTTCTAGTAAATAAAATACTATAATAATATATACCTACCTTACATGTCAGCCGGATTAAAACGTTATCAGGGCTGTCCTTTTAATAACAATAATTTATCTGAATACCCACGTATTAATTTTGTAAAATCGATTATTAAATGATAGACGATTTTATCCTGCGTTTATTATTAAAATAGTGTACATTTTTAATAGACAGTTTTGATATTTACTGTACTTATATAATGTCTACTATATTCACAGAGAAAATTATGTCGTAACATCGGCCTATAATAAAATATTCGTTCTATATATATCTTTATTATATAATAAAAATTGTGATTAGATATAGAACGTCATAGTTTTTCTACCGTTTATGATCAAGTAATATCACACAATTAATAAATAAAATACTCTTAAGGTTTAAGAAAAATTATAAAATTATTACTTATGCTTAATATATTATATTAAATGTTACACTTTTACATATAACTCATAACAGAGCATTTTATACAATAAACTGGTATATTCCTAAATAAATTGATATATTATTAATATATATTTTAAGGTAAATAATCTTTAAGTTTATATAATTGAGTTATACTTGTAGCTAGAATTATCTATTTAGTAACAGGAGCATAAAAAGAAAATAGGTCGTCACTTCTATGTTAGGCCTATTTTAACAACTTGATAATCTATAATAAAATTTGTAACTATTAATATACTTAACATAAATCTATAAGATTGCAAATGAAGCTATTAGGAATATTTATGTTTATTTTATGCTTCATAATACGAAGTTCATAAAATATCGCTTTACGTCAAAATTGAAAATAAAATATGAATTTTTGCGTTGCACCATTTTTCTAGTCGGGTTTATGTTACGTAATATTTTTAATCTACATTTGTCTTTTTATTTTTAATAATTTGAATGTGACAAAAATATACCTAATTATTATTATTAACTTAGAAGTTTTAGTAGTATAAAATAGAAATAATAATAGTTGCGTATGAAGTTAGAAGTTATATTATTTTACAATTTTAAGGTGCCGACGGCAATTATAATTTTGTAGTATTTAAACAGAATTTGCCGTTTTTGTAGTTAAAACACCAGTTAGGCTGCATATTAGTTTATTTTATAATGACAAAATTACTTTTTAATTAGAATTAGATACGTAATAAAAGTTATTGGTAGGTAGGAAGATAATTATAATTATGTCTGTCTACTTACCATAAATAATATGTTTATAGATTTTTATTTTATTCAGGTATTTAGCTGGTTTTTACTATTCGTTAAACAATATTATTTAGTTACTTCACAAAGACCTACTAAGTAACTGTATTTTAATCGTAAATAAAGTATTTGTTTGGTATAAATATAATTCAATCGAAATGTTTTAGATTACTTTTAATTAGAAATATAATCAAAAAGAAATTCCGGAATGTTCAACATTGCGTATCAAAGAAAGTTATTATCATATATTGTGGTATATTTTAAGTAGGTACTAAGTAGGTACTTAAGTTATAACTTATAAGTACCTACGCGATAAGTAGGTAATTTTTATTGGGATTTTTTATTTTTTAAAAAATAAATTATGTATCATATTTTTTGAGCAATTAATTATTTTGTTACAAAAGTGTATTGAGATGTAGATGGGTTTCAGTGAATTATATATTTTGGTACAAAAAGTACAAAATTATATATTTGGTTCAACGCCTTAATATGAATTGTATAATCAAAATTAATTAAAAAGTCCGTGAAGGTTTTAATCTAAATATAACTCTGTGTATACAAATTATAACATTTTACATTCCTACATAGGTTTTGCTACATAGGTAAGTACTTCTTTAATAATAAATAAAATAAAATATTTTTGTATACATTCAAACGTATAACAGAAAACGACGAATGAACGAAAGGAAATATGTACTACAAATAATTCGCCAAGTACGTGTCGAACTCGCACATGGACCACCAAATGTTCATTATTTTTATTCATTTTCTTATTTTTAACAATACTTAGTTATACGACACAAACATAGATGGCGTTGGGTGATGATGAATGATACGTAAACACCGTATAATAAAATTAAAATAACTGTATTAAAATATGTAAGTTCTTATAAATTATAATATCTACAAATTATAGTAGTAAACGGATTGTAAAATTTTCAACCGTCTTCCTAGTACGGTTTAACAGTTAGCTCGAAAAATGCCGAAAAATACCGCTTTATTGGATAGTCCCCTTTAATATTCAATTTTATTTTATTTTTAGTATTTGTTGTTATAGCGGCCACCGATATGCATATTCTGTAAAAAAATCATGTGTCTATCTATTAAGGTATGCATCCCCTGTAAAAATTTCATGTATATATATATATATTAAGGTTCAGGAGATATAGCTCTGTGACAGCCGGATAGACGGACTTAACAGCGAAATCTTAGTAATAGGGTTCCGTTTTTACCCTTTGGGTACGGAACCTTAATAATTATGTGTTACATCGGCGCACGCAACTCGACCCACGAATAAAATACACTCTGATTTGTTTTTCCAAACGCAACTATAATTAAAAATATTTCAACTAAGTATCTATCTATCTATAGATTTCTATCGTTATATAGATATCTACATTTCCTTTAGCACTACCATGAGTTTACAAAAGTATTACTCGCTAGCGACTGCGTAAAATAAATGTATGAAAAATTGTACAATGCTTCTGGTGGTTACTCGTAGAACTAAAATCCGTAGTGGCGTAACTCGATACGTAAAAAACCTATCGAAATCAAATCGCTAGCGAATGTCATTATGATCTATTGCCATACAAATTCGGTCCCATGAGTCATTAATTTGACAGACGTTGTCAAGAAACACCGTAACGATAGTAGTTATGTTATTCACTAGCAAAATGACAATAGTTTTCTATTTACAATTTCTATAGTGGCGTTACTATGCCAACTCATGGTAGTGCTACTTATGTTGTTTCGTCATAGTTACCTACTTAGGTATGTCAAGAATAAATTGAATTAAATATTTAAGACAGATTTATCAACAAGTGATAATAAATTTAAGATAGATTTAGTTATCTGTATTTATCTTAATTTATTCCTTTTATCTAATTATTCAATTAGAATAGAAGTAAAATAGATCAGTATTTCTTGTATTTTGGTACCTATCAAGCCAAATCTAATAATTAAAATATTTCTAAGATTAATCTTAAGTGTAATTTATATTTGATTTAGTTATATAAACACCATGACACCTAATTCGCTGAATAAGAGTAGTTTTGGCATTACTTTGTTATCGTTTGTAAACTATTTTTAAACAGAAGTAGCAGACGAGCATGCAGTCCACCTAATGGTAAGTGGCTACTGCCATTCATGGATATGTGTAATCTATCCCGGATAAGATTATAGTACTTCTTGAGGTCGGCCACAGATGCGCCGCTACCCCTGAGGACTAAGCTGGAAAGTCTCGTAAAAGTATTTAGGTATATCCCGTACATCCTTCAAACCAAAACACATTAGCACTTAACACTGCTGTTATTAGGTAGAATTAGGTGTGGCGGTGGTGCCGCCGGAGTCAAACTACCCCGTAGTTCTACCATCTTCAGTTATGTATTCACATCATATATGGTATAGGAGCTTTTGCCCGCGGCTTCGCTCGCATTACGAAGTAATATTTTCATCCCTTAATTTATCCCCTTGGGGGTAGAATTGATCAAAAATCTTTCTTAGCGGATGCCTACGTCATAACATCTACCTGCATGCCAAATTTCAGCCCGATCCGTCCAGTGGTTTGGGCTGTGCGTTGATAGATCATTATGTCAGTCATCTTTGAGTTATATATATTTAGAGTATACTGTTCATCTTTCAAGAAACATTGCTAGGTATTTAAGATAAAAGACCTATAAAACTGGTTTAACGAAGTCGGGAATTTAAGGCATTTTTTTTACCTTTAGACTATTGGCTCTCAACCTATGGTCAGAGTCTAAACTAACCGCTAAGAATATAGAATTTAATTTGCGCATCGGAATATCTTTGTGGGGAATGCTTATTGAAATATAACTCTCCCAGTGATGACCGCAGATATCCTTTTAAAATTAAGTGATTGATGTAAGCTGTTGACCACCTTAGCCTCTGCGAAGTCCATGGACGGCAGTGACTCTTACCATCAAATGGAGTGCATAATCGCTCGCTACTTTAAACTAATACTGTTTCTTAACATCACTGCAGTACAACGAATGCGTTTATTATCTATACTAATATTATAAAGAGGAAAACTTTGTTTGATTGTAATGAATAGGCTCAAACTACTGGACCGATTTTAAAAATTCTTTCACCATTCGAAAGCTACATTATCCACGAGTAACATAGGCTATATTTTATAAGAAATATATTTGATAAATAGATTTGAGGCGGTACAAAGTTGGCCGGGTCAGCTAGTTATTTATATTTTCGAATCTTCTTGGTGTTTAAAACAAAAATGTCACATAGAAAAGGTTGAGAACCGCTGCCTTAGACCCTAAAGCTTGTCACGCACCTGTCTGAAGATAAGACCTGATCTACCAGATAATCTTGTTTTGCGTTTTTTGACAAAACAAAATGGCTGCCGTTCCGGTTTAAAGAGGCTTCTTACTTTAATTTTAGCGCCTTTAAGAATACCTGTTTAAGTAGGTACTTAACACAGGTATGCCTGAAATAGAACAAAATATTAAGGTAGTAGGTACATTCTTTCGTTATTATCTTTCGGGTGTGGTCTGTGGAATGGAAAATAGAGATAAAATAGTTACGTAAAGATAGGGTAGTTGGTTATATTTTTAAAAAATATTTTTATTCGTTTTTGAAGGTGTTAGAACCCTTTGTGGTTCGACTCCGGCGGCACCACCGCCACACTTACCTGATAACAGCAGTGTTAGGCGCTGCTGTGTTCTGTTTTGAAGGGTGCGGTAAGGGAGACTTCCTTTTCCGAGGCGTTCCAGCTTAGTCCTCAGGGGTAGCGGCGCATCTGTGGCCAACCTCAGGTAGGAATATATAATCATATCTGGAGTTGATTACAGATGTCCATGGGCGGCAGTAGCCACTTACAATCAGGTGGACCGCATGCTCGTCGGCTACTCCTATATTATATATAAAAAAAATCGTAGTTAACCTAACAGTCCCACTGC
Source organism: Epargyreus clarus clarus (assembly GCA_014595695.2). Lineage (NCBI taxonomy): Eukaryota > Metazoa > Arthropoda > Insecta > Lepidoptera > Hesperiidae > Epargyreus > Epargyreus clarus. The sequence continues at coordinate 1,431,490 of JACTTY020000019.1, forward strand.
TGGGCACGAGTCTCTTAGTGTGAGAGGTATGTACTACCTTTATATTTTGTTACTATATAGAAAGGTAGGCAAATTTGAAAGAAGGTGGACCACTTAGTTGGGCCTATTCTACCTTTTTTATAATATAGGAGTAACAGACGAGCATACATTTTTTCAAAGTTATGTGCATATTAGAAATTACTTATCACTTGCTGTAACGGTGAAGGAAAACATCGTGAGGAAACTCGAGCACCTTAGAAATCTTAAACGTATGTGAACGATACCAATCCGCACTTGGCCACGGTGGTATATGGCCTAAACCTCTCACACTAAGACTCGTGCCCAGCAGTGGGACTGTTAGGTTAACTACGATTTTTTTTATATAATACAGGAGTAGCCGACGAGCATGCGGTCCACCTGATGGTAAGTGGCTACTGCCGCCCATGGACATCTGTAATCAACCCCAGATAGGATTATATATTCCTACCTGAGGTCGGCCATAGATGCGCCGCTACCCCTGAGGACTAAGCTGGAACGCCTCGGAAAAGTAAGTCTCCCTTACCACACCCTTCAAACCGGAACACAGCAGCGCCTAACACTGCTGTTATTAGGCAGAAATAGGTGTGGCGGTGGTGCCGCCGGAGTCGAACCACAAAGGTTCTACCACCTTCAAAAACGAATAAAAATAATTTTAAAAAATTTAACCGACTTCCTATCTTTACGTAACTATTTTATCTCTATTTTCCATTCCACAGACCACACCCGAAAGATAATAAAAAATACCTTTCAACCAAAAAGCATTTTTTTCTAACATCAAAACCAACCCCTAAACTTAGGGGTAGAATCTATTGAGGCAAAGGGTCCACACCCTTGGAGGCGTGGTTAGGCCACGCCCCTCTGTAATTTATGAGTTTTGGCTCCCTTACCGTCTTGAAAGTACGTATCGAAAGTACCTACGTTTTATAAGAAATATATCTTGGAATATTGAAATATATGTAGAAGGCCCTAAAGGAGCTGCTGAAGTAAATTTTGTAAGAAATCGGTATAACTTAGAATAAAGAAAATTTGTAGTAAAGGTCTGTAAAATAGTTTGGTTTGGTAGAGCTTGCGCAATAAATAAGCTTAATTTTAGGTATAATTTCGAAAGTGGTAGAACCCTTTCTGGTTTGACTCCGGCGGTACCACTACCCCATCTATTTCTGCCTATTAACAGTCGCGGCAAGCGCTGCTGTATTCTAGTAGTAAGAGAGACATATTTTCCCGGAGCGTTCCAGCTTAATCCTCAGGGGTAGCGGTGCATCTGTGGTCGACCTCAGGTAGGAATATCTAAATGAAAATATTTTTTTGATATCTCGTTAATTAAGTAAAATTAAAGGAGCAATTACGTCCAGTAAAGTAGGTAACATAACTTAATATGTACCTAAATGGCTGTCATCTACAACCCATTACTGTCCCACTGCTGGGTACGGGTCCCCTCTCATAATGAGAAGGATTAGGCCATAGTCCACCGCGCTGGCCAAGTAGTTGGTAGACTTCACGTACCTTTGAAAAAAAATTATATTTGGTTTCTACTTATACATATCTAAATATAAAAATCACACTGCAAAAACCTCATCAACAGCTTTTAAAATAAAAAAATAGGATAAATCGACACCCGCAAGCAAAAACATCGTAATTAAGTTTTAGGCATTTCGCGGGAGAGCGCGACAAAGATATAAAAAAATCTTGCTGATTTCTGTTAAACCCTCAAGCTATTTTTTCTTAAAAATGTAAGTAAATTAAGTAAGATTTACAACATTTTATGAAAAAGAATTAATAAATGTATATATTGGATGACTTATTTAGATTTAGCGTTACAATCACACCCCTCCATCCACTTACTTGTGCTTTATAAAACAACATTGTAATTCAGACATACGATGTCATTTTGTATCAAATTATTATATAAGTTGAATCATATAATTGCATGACTGAGATACAGTTTTTGAATAATAAAACTTTGCAGTAAAAAATACATATACAATTATAGTAACTCTATATACAATTTAATAACTGCATTTTACCACCAGTTACGATGTTATTACACTACATAGATTAGTAAAGATACTTCGCCGCCTTGAAATTCAATGAAGCCACAAACGGCTTATTTTAGTAAGTTCTTTTTTTGAATTCTTGACAAATAAAACATTTTTAGAGAAAATTTACGAATAAATAACTAATACTGCGTAATTTACGTGATAAATAAATAATTATTTCAAATATTTTAGCATTATTTTTTACGCAACTATTTCAATTCTCAAAACTGGGTACATTTTCTTGTTAGGAGTGAGTAATCTTTACTAATCTATGTTAAACTACCTAACTTTCAAACTAAACAATTTAGATACGTCGATAGTAAAGAAAAATTCAGCATTTTTTGCTTAGTAAGAATGTAATCATAACTCAAAACTGCCTAAAACTGAGTTACAATATTCCTTGCAGGTATCGAAATGTAAGTAGGTACCCATTTTGTCTACTCGTATAACGGTAATATACATAAACGTGTTAACCTTTATTCAAACACCAAATTTTGCTAATATCATCTACATAACATTTGCAAAAAAAAATGTGAGCCGTCACGGGACGCCTGGCAGATGTGAAACATTGACATTATTTTGTAAAAGTAATATGCAGAAAAGAACATATTGTGATAGGAACTAAATATGTCATAATGATAAAATAAAATATTACGCTTTTTCCAGATAACGATGACTATTTATTGAATTCGATTGCGCATGGCGACGCGTCGCCACAGCGTACACACTACTGCATATAGACTGTATATATATACCATCGTATAGCGTGGCGACGCCACGGAATGCGTCGCCACGTCAGAAATAAGTTTTACGTGCGGCTATAGATGTTTCACATCAAAATTTTTAACAAACTAAATCCACGCGTGTTGACAAAGAGTTCGTATCATTAAATTGCACCCCTTAACACTAATTATAAACAGGGGTTGTTGTAATGAACCGATAACATCACTCGTTTGATGTTCAAACAACTGATCGAAATCTACTTGTTTGTTAAAAGTAGCAGACGAGCATGTAGTCCACCTGATGGTAAGTGGCTACTGCCGCCCATGGACATCTGTTATCAACCCCAGATAGGATAGATTCCTACCTGAGGTCGGCCACGGATGCGCCGCTACCCCTGAGGACTAAGCTGGAATGCCTCGGAAGTGTACGTCTCCCTTACCACACCCAGAACGCAGCAGATAGCGGCGCTATACTGCCAGCCTTCCATCAAGAATACCAATTGGTATTTTTGATCAAGTTGAAGCTGCAAGCGCTACATTATAGGTCATAGTTACATACATAAAACATACATACATACATACAACAAACATACATACAACATACATACATAAAATTGACGTGTCTACTAATACCTACTTACTAAAATTAATGTGCTATTTTTGCAACTACTTAAATAAAAAAAAAGGGAAATAATCCAGTTATTATTTTTTTTTTTTTATAATATAGGAGCAGCAGACGGGAATGCAGTCCACCTGATGGTAAGTGGCTACTGCCGCCCATGGACATCTGTAATCAACCTCAGATAGGATTAGATATTCCTATCTGAGGTCGGCCACAAATGCGCCGCTACCCCTGAGGACTAAGCTGGAACGCCTCGAAAAAGTATATCTCCCTTACCACACCCTTCAAACCGGAACACAGCAGCGCCTAACACTGCTGTTATTAGGCAGAAACAGGTGTGGCGGTGGTGCCGCCGGAGTCGAACCACAAAGAGTTCTACCACCTTTAAAGTTAAATAATTTTTTGTGGTTCTGTAACCTTAGCCCTAAAATTTTAAGTACCTATCTATCTACTAAGGTAATCCCAAATTAGTAATAAAATATTCAAATACAGAAACAAAATAAAAGGGTTTAAAAATACCATATCGTTAATTGGGAGGGTTAAATCAGTAATGTGTGACGTTATCTGCGCATCATTAGCCATCCCCTTGTTAACCCTTAATTAGCTTACGTAGGGGTGGCTTTAGTAAACAATGATTTTGGATTAAGTAATCTCGTGTCTACGATATTTTTTAACGGTGTAGTAACGAAAAATTGGTTTTTACTTATTTTATTTGAGAAAAAATGTATTACATTGTTGTCTTAGGTACTTAAAATCTAATATATAAAATTCTCGTGTCACAGTTTTCGTTGCCATACTCCTCCGAAACGGCTTGACCGGTTTTGATGAAATTTTTTGTGCTTATCCGGTATCTATGAGAATCGGCCAACATCTATTTTTCATCCCCCTAAATGTTAGGGGTAGTACAACCCTAATTTTTTTTTTATTTATATGGCAATACAACGTTTGCTGGGTCAGCTAGTAATACATAATACACGAAGTTAGTTGCTATGATTGTATAAGTAGTATGTATGCATTAGTATACGACTTAATATACCTACAAAAATTAATGAAAATAATGTTTTTATTTGATTAGTTTTCATATATCATTACTTCCCAGAATTTGGTCCTTATAAGCGAAACAATACGTTGGTGGAATAATAGAGAGCGTTCGACTACGGTTTCTACATCAATCTCTTGAATTAGTTTTATATTTCATCATTTTTTGTGAACATTTTTTTACACCCGCACAGTTAAAAAAATCATCGTGAATATGCAGAAAAGTAGAGAATTTTAAATCGTTTTACGAAAGTATGATGATGCGTCCGCTCGCTTGCCAAACCTCAACAAACCGTTACAAATACAAACGTGCGGATAGAGGGTTTGACTTGGTTCGTTTAGTTATGTAAGAGCTTGTAGCGTCCACACTTTTATGCACTTACAAAATTTGCGACAAGCGCAAGTATGTGGATATAGAATGACTTCCCTATTTTTTTTGTAATATTTACTTTTTACTATAGGTAAATAATTCCTGTAAAAAGTCTAAAAATCAGTTAACATTAGCAAACTTAACACAAATGTGCAATAACCTACTTATCATTGAATCATCCCTTAATCTTAAATACAACAATATAACAGGCTTAAAACTTAAAGCAATAGTAACATAATCTAAATTCTTTAAAATTACACATAATCTGCCAATACAGTCGTATTACGCTTGTTATTTTCAAAAATACAGTGGAATCTCTGTTATCGATAATTACCAAAATGCCTGATAATTCGCCAGGCGATAAGATGGTCTGTCAAGATTGATAATTGATTGATCGATTTTGTAATTATAATTGTATGTAGGTATGGTATTAATCAACATGGATATTTAATTGTACTTATTTATCTAGTGCATATTGAAGTATTTTTGAAAATTTCCACCTTTATTTTAAAGTTTAAAAAAATGCACAAAGCACTATGTCGTCAGCTTCACCATTACTGCCTCACTGGGCACGGGTCTCCTCTCAGAATGAGAAGGATTAGGCCATAGTCCACCGCGCTGGCCAAGTGCGTATTGGTACACTTCACGTACAATTGAAAACTCTTTTTTTTTAAGATTTCTCAGGTATGCAGGTTCTTCACGATGTTTTTCCTTCACAGTTTAAGCAAGTGATAATTAATTACTAATACGCACATAATGAAAAATCAGAGGCCTGGGACCTGAATCTCGGACCACTCGATCGAGAGGGGTTTCTTATCCACTTGGCTATCACTGCTGCACTATGTACTTAAAATTTATTTCACATAATTAAGACAATAGACAGATCTTTCTAATTAGGACTGAAGAAATGGGTGTTTTTAATGACGATTAAATAGTTACATAACATGAACAAAACAACTCTTCTCAGTAATAGCACGAAATGAGATACGGTTTTTCTAACAATTAAGACTAAAAAAAATGGTCTTTCCAATTATTAACTAGAGAAGGCAGTTCATTCTAGTAATTAAGAATCAAGAAGACAGATTTGTCCAATAATTAATTAAAAATATATATAATAATTAGAACTATACAGGGCAGATCTTTCCAGTGATTAAGACTAAAGAAGGTAGGTCTTTCTCATGATTAGGACTAAAGGAGTTAGGTCTTTCTAATTATTAGGACTAGAGGAGGCAGGTCTTTCTTATTATTAGGACTAATATAGTTAGGTCTTTGTAATTATTAGGACTAGAGGAGGCAGGTCTTTCTAATTATTAGGACTAATATACTTAGGTCTTTGTAATTATTAGGACTAGAGGAGGCAGGTCTTTCTAATTATTAAGACTAGATGAGGCAGGTTCTAATTATTAGGACTAGGGGAGGCAGGTCTTTCTAATTATTAGGACTAGAGGAGGCTGGTCTTTTTAATTATTAGGACTAGAGGAGGCAGGTCTTTTTAATTATAAGGATTAAAGGAGGCAGGTCTTTCTAATTATTAGACTAGAGGAGGCAGGTCTTACTAATTATTAGGACTAGGGGGCATTTTTTACTAATTATTAGGATTAACGAAGGCATAGGTATCTTTCTAATGATTACGACACAAAAGGTAGTTCTTTGTAATAAAATTGGGTCTCAATAAGACTGACATTTCATTGCGACATTACGCCGGCCGGGGTTCGAAGCTATAGCAAAGATTTCTCCAAAGTTTAAAGAAAACTTGAAAAAGAAATGAAAGGTTTTCTTTCATAATTTTCTATATTTAGATTCCGCGGTCAACTAAGATCGTAATCATTTTTTCTGGGAAATGCTATTCAGCAATAAAATACTTATCATTTGATGATGATAATAAATATTTTTACAATCTCAAATATTAATCGTATAGTACCTATTTTTAATAAGTGTTTAAAGCATGCATAATGATAATCTACCATCTACCATCTGTAACTAATTTCGGTACCAAATAATTAGATCAGTAATAAAGGTGCTGATCACGGGGCCTGTTTCCTGTCACGCGGTTGTATCACCTACACGCGTGGAAAAAATCAGCTTCAGTCTCCACGACACGCGTGTGCGGTGGGTACGTGGCGAAATAGCAATCTACAATCAATTTTAGAAAATAATGTTAGTTAAAAAAATAATGTCAGATGTGTTGATAATAGGGCCTTTCCTTTCACGCATGTCCCATTCGCACGCGTGAATAAATGCCAAGGTCTTCGCGATACGCGTACGAGAGGCATACATGATGGAAAAGCATGTAACCAATTTCAGTACATACCGTTAGTTATGCCAAAATCAATGACAGATTGTTGATAGTAGGTTTATAAGGGCCTTTCTTGTCACGCGCAGCCCATCCGCACGCAAAAGTCTTTACCGCATTATTTCACATGCTAAAGACTCTACCTAAACCATGTTCGTCAGGAATAAAAGGAAAAGCATCTATGACACGATAGGTTTCAAGTTGTACCCATACGAACCATAGCCGCACGTGAACACAGCCGCGTGACAGGAAAAGACTATACTAGCTATGAACTAGCTCTATGAGTAGTCATTACTTAATTATATGAGAATAAGAATAACAATAACTTAATTAGATATAATACGATTCTTATCAATGTACACGGAAGTCAATCGAGTCGATCAGTTAAATGTTTCGAATAATAATCTGTTTGATAGGGCTACTGTATCGAAATTGATCTCCTAAATTGGTAGATAGATAGGTATGTTAAAAGCGTAATATTATACTGGAAAGAATTAATATAGACAAAATCCTCGATTACTTCAAAATAAGTATTAGGTACAGTCCGCGTAAAACTGCTAGTCCGCTCTGAATATAGAAATGAATCGCGTCGCCATCGCAACAACTTCAGAGCGGACTAGAAGTTTGGCGCGGACTAAACCGTATGTTACTCCCACAATTTAGACGTACCCAATAGAACCATGGTAAGTAAACATACTTTTCCGAGGCATTCCAGCTTAGTCCTCAGGGATAGCGGCGCATCTGTGGCCAATCTCAGGAAGGAATCTAATCTTATCTGGGGTTGATTACAAATGTCCATGGGCGGCAGTATCCACCAACAGGTGGACTGCAAGCTCGTCAGCTACTTCTATATTATAAATGTAGCTAATTTTAGTTTAGTTATAAAATAAATTGATCCTCAATATCAATATATTTTTATTTATAGGTCTTCACAGATAAGAAATAAGTTGCCAAACGTTAATCACAGATTAGGTATTTCTGTCACGATACGTAATGATAATTTGTTACAGATTAGATATAAAAATCGTGTTCAGTTCTTTAATTTTTAAATTACAATAAACAGTGCAATGTACGATAATAATGTAACTAAAGTTTACTGAAAGAACCTAATTTACTTTTATTAAGGTACCATAATTATGACACTAACTTATTATTTACTTAATTATGTTTTTTTCATAATATGGAGTAGCAGACGAGCATGCAGTCCTGATGGTAAGTGGCTACTGCCGCCCATGGACATCTGTAATCAACCCCAGATAATCCTATTCATACATATTCCTACCTGAGGTCGGCTACAGAAGCGCCTCTACCCCTGAGGACTATGCTGGAACGCCTCGAATAAGTATGTCTCCCTTACCACACCCTTCAAACCAGAACACAGCGTTTAAGACTGCTGTTATGAGGCAGAAATAGGTGTGGCGGTGGTGTCGCCGGAATCGAACCACAAAGGTTTCTACCACCTTCTAAATACGACGCGAATTCGCTTACCAACAGTGTTCTTAACCATTTCTTCTAGAAAATACAATTTAACCCATCATTTCTTCAATGTTTACCAAGCAGAGAAGCAACAAAGCTGCGTACTACAGTAGCATAAAGACCGCTGACTCAGCAAATACCATCCAATTATAAAATCGTGAATACAAGCTTAAAAACTAGTTATCTATGTAGCAGCCCGGTGGCGTAATAGGACGTTGTGTGAAATGTCTAATAGACTAAGTTTTAAGAGACAATAAGTGTAAAGTTGAGTTATAGAGCCTATGATAGTGGTGTAGAACCGTTTATATTTTCAAAAAAAATGTATTGCCAGTATTGTACACATCAAAATTATAAAGGACAAAAAACAATAAGATACGAATTTTCATATTTCCAAAAAATCTTAGAATTCCGATCAGCAAACAAAACATACTAAGGTTTACCTACTGAACTATCTTGTTTTTGTCTTATTTTTATATAACTAAAGAGCTTGGCATTATAAGTGGCTAAAACCGGCCATGAACATTGACAATTATCAACCACAGATAGATTAGGGTCCTATTTGAGGTCGGCTATAGATGCGTTACTACCTCTAAGGGTTAAATAAGAACGCCTTAGATATTTATATCTCTCTCACCTAACCTTTCAAAGGAGGAAGCAGCAGCGCTTAACACTGCTTATGTAAGGAAAAATAGTTAAAATAATTCACATGTAAATTTGCACACTGGTTTAGGTATTTGAATTTATAGAATTTTTGACTATTAATTTATTTAACAATTCTAAAGACTAGCTAACAATCTAGACGTTACACGAAATACCTGATTACAATATATAACTATCACATAACAAGCATAAGTCATTGTATTAAAAGTGTGTTTGTTAGTTTGTATGTTACGACGTTATTGTTAATATTATGTTACACAAGATTTTTTACTGTGTACACAAACTTGATTCATCATAATCTGCTTAGTCATTACCACAGACTAAAAAGACAAACGAGGCTTCATGTAAATATATATTTTTGATGTGAAAAAGATGCACGAAATACCTATAAATAAAATTCGAAGGTGGTAGAACCCTTTGTGGTTCGACTCCGGCGGCACCACCGCCACACCTATTTCTACCTAATAACAGCAGTGTTAGGCGCTGCTGTGTTCCGTTTTGAAGGGTGTGGTAAGGGAGACATACTTTTCCGAGGCGTTCCAGCTTAGTCCTCAGGGGTAGCGGCGCATCTGTGGCCGTCCTTAGGTAGGAATATCTAATCCTATCTGGGGTTGATTACAGATGTCGACGGGCGGCAGTTGCCACTTAGAGGTGGACTGTATGCTCGTCTGCTACTCCTATATTATAAAAAAAAGAAAAAGGCTTTTAAACACCTAAAAACACTGGCTGCAAAAAAAAAACCTCAAAAAAAAATCAAAACGCAACTCTGACCATAAACTAAACTTTTTTTTCAGAAGCCAAACCACTCTAATTACTGTTATTATCCATGGAACGACAGTTTTTGCTTAGGGGCGTCAGAGGGCGGCTACCCCCTGGGGGCTAATGTAAAGGGCGTAGCACTATTTATTGTTATTATGAACACATTTTCAATACAACAGAGTTACGAAACATCTGCCTTTTAGAAGAATTGTCTATGGTTAAAGGGGTGGTTTATTGTCTGTGGATCAAAGTGGGAATATTATATTTTATCTACGTTCGGTGCAATATATCTGCCTTATTTATAACGCGTTTTCGTTTTACATTGCGACTTTTATAATTAGGTAAATAATATAAAGGTTTTTTGTAAAAAATCAGGTAAATATGTATTTCATGCTGGAAATTTCAAACTAATTAATCCAACTTCATAAGAGTAAAAAAATTGAGTCGTTTTAGAAAAAAATGTATTTTTTTAATAATAGGTATTTTTTTATTTATCTACAAAGTAAATATACCCTTTTTTAAAGAGTTATTGTAGAGTTATTATAAAGTGTAATTTAAATACCTACTAGATAGATTGAATATAAATATAAATATATATCTATGTAAAACAGTCATCATATTAATATTTAGTAATATACCTACCTAAGTCATAGATTAAGAATTAATCTATCTCCAATAGATAACTAAACAAATAATTATCTGTGACAATAGATATTACGAAATCAAAATATAATGCATGTATTTATATAGGTCTACTGGTCTAGATAGGTACCTAAATGTCGTCCGCGGCAAACTGCTAGTCCGCTCTGAAGTTGTTGCGAGCAGGTGTAGTCATAAAATTTTCTATGGCGACGCGATTCATTTCTATATTCAGAGCGGACTAGCAATTTTACGTAGGCTATTCCTAAATACCTAATTAAATTCGCACCAATTCGCACGATACGTCCAACAAACAAAAATAAACCGGTAGATTGATAAATTATACCATTTATTATAATAAAATATATCATTCATCTCATTTCACGCTTAAATCTGAACTTCAAATAGTAATATGATTTCTTGGAACAGTAGCGGAACGAATAATTGTATCCTGTTTATTAAAACATGGTTTGAACGGTGACTGGCTTTATAAATAATACCTATCTACACTAATATTATAAAGAGGAAAACTTTGTTTGTTTGTTTGTTTGGTCGTAATGAATAGGCTCAAAAACTACTGGACCGATTTTAAAAATTCTTTCACCATACGAAAGCTACATTATCCACGAATAACATAGGCTATATTTTATATGAAACATATTTGATAAATACATTTTGAGGCGGTACAAAGTTTGCCGGGTCAGCTAGTTCTTAATAATTAATGAGATTTTTATAACATTGGAGTAGCAGATGAGCGTACAGACCACTAGTTAAGTGGCTACTGCCGCATGGACATCTGTAATTAATCCCAGATAAGATTACATTCCTACCTGACGTCGGTCACAGATGCGTTGCTACCCCTGTGGACTAAGCTGAAACGTCTCGGGAAAGTATGTCTCCCTTACCACACCCTTCAAACCGGAACACAGCAGCGCCTAACGCTGCTGTTATTAGGTAGAAATAGGTGTGGCGGTGGTGCCGCCGGAGTCGAACCACAAAGGGTTCTACCACCTTTTGACCTACCTACCTCTACCACAATTATTAATATACTATCTTTTTTATTTAATACTTCGTACGCCTTTTTTTACATCAAAATAAAAATAAAATGTTTATAGTAAGTTATCTAAACGCACGGGAGTGCGTCCACCTTATTCAGGGTAGAATTTATTATCTACGAGTATCATCTTTTAGTTTATATTTCTTTTTTACATTAATAAAATAATATCTGTTTACGTTTATATTATCCTATGCTACACGAAGCCTGTCTGTCTTTTTAGTCTGTAGTAATGACTAAGCAGATTATGATGAATCAAGTTTGTGTACACAGTAAAAAATCTTGTGTAACATAATATTAACAATAAGGACGAAACATACAAACTAACAAACACACTTTTAACACGTTCGCTGCGTAAAAAAAAACAGTAACTTTCAGCTAGTGCGACGGCAGTCCAAAAATGCATCCACTTGACTTTCTTATTGTGCGTGGCAGGCCTTTTCGACCCGACACCTCTGGGTGGTATTGAAGCCCTATTATCTTAGTCAAGGCGCATTTTACATTATAAATTTTTATACTTTTAAAATCCTCATGAATCACTTGTCTATACATTAGTCCCGCCCCTGGCTCCTCCAAATAGAAAATTAGAAATTAGCAATCAAAAATGTCTGGTCGATAAGGCCCGATACCGCACTAGAGTGTAATTTCTGTAGTGATGGGATAGTAAAAGAAAAGAAAATATCGAGTCATTAATTTTATTAAATTTTAATAAACACAAGCCGAGCCTTTTTAATGTGTTACACATAAGTCAAAAATAGTAATTATAAAGGTAGACCAAAATTTTATATAATTACAAAGATTTTTCTTAGGGATTTCGAAATATGAACCACCGTATTCTTCTTCGTTATCACTATCATTTTCTAGTACTATTTTGTTTTTACAATGCGCCATTGTAACGAAGCTTGCAGGAAACCGAGTAGCGCGAGCGCGTCCTCCTCTCGAAGCTAGCACAACACTACTAGCGGGTCAACGCGTACGCATCTGCACAGTGCGGCAACAGGTCGCGAGCGGTCATCCACCAAAACAGGCCTGCCCCCGCACTGAGATAACTTTTTTTACGTTCTATGCGGCGGAGGTCGAAAAAGGCCTGCCGTAAAAATACCCAAGAAACAGGTTTCGCACTAGCGAGAAAGACCTATTTTTCCTGTGCGCATATTGGTTTGGCACCGCGTCGGGCCGATTGTGGGTGAACCGCAGTGAACGTGTTAATAGCACCAGAACACAGCAGCGCTTAACACTGATGTTATTAGGCAGAAATTGGTGTGGTGGTGATGGATTAAATAAGCGTAAGCGGACATTGTCCACATTTTCATACAAAATCTGTCAGACCGCTTCGCACTGACATCGTCTTCAATTTATTGTCTTTTGACTCTAACTGCTAGTCCGCTCTGAATATTGAAATGAATCGCGTCGCCATAGCAAATTGTATGACTACACCTATTCGCAACAACTTCACAGTGGACTAGCAGTTTGGCGCGGACTATACCTATAAGTATCTCGTTACAAATTATTACCAATTAGTAACTCGTAACACAACAGCGCTTAACACTACCTATAGTTAGGCAGAAATAAAATAAGTGTAACATGGTGTCTCCGGAGTCGAACCACAGAAGGTTCTACCACCTTAAAAAGATAAAATTAAAATAAATATAATATTAAGTATATTATAAAATCACGGACAGACATTTTTATTTATTTATATACATGTAATACCTATTATTTCGAATAATTTCGATAGATATATTCGACCTTGGTTTCAGATACCTCAATTTAAGTAACGAACTTCAAATATCAATGAATGCTAATACTTATAATAGGCAATATAGTTAGTGTTTATAATAAATTATATTTATATTGATTTAGGTAACTAGCTTAGTTTTTGATAGTAGGTAGCTGTGAGCTGTTATCTACACTAATATTATAAAGAGGAAAACTTTGTTTGTTTGGTTGTAATGAATAGGTTCAAAAACTACTGGATTTTAAACATTCTTTCACCATTCGAAAGCTACATTATGTACGAGTAACATAGGCTATATTTTATATGAAATATATTTGATAAATAGATTTGAGGTGGTACAAAGTTTGCCGGGTCAGCTAGTAGGCAATATAGTTAGTGTTTATTATAAATTATATTTATATTGATTTAGGTAACTAGCTTAGTTTTTGATAGTAGGTAGCTGTGAGCTGTTATTATCTATGTGCAAAGGATCTAGGTTCGATTCCAGGCCAAGCCACAACCGGCATACCCATTTTTAAATTAGTTGTACCTTCCGGTTTTCGGTTTCGGTACAGACAACGAAGGCTTAGTAATTTGGGTACTGAACCCTAAAAAATATATTATGATTTAATACTAGCTTTTACTCGCAGCTTCGCTCGCGGTTAGAGGATTGTAGGTATGTATCCTTCGAGAACGAAACTTTGATATCTTCCGGATAAAAGGTATATATCCCTATGTTCTTGCCTGAACCCCTGATAACGTGTGAATTAAGTTTCATGATAATGCGTTATGTAGTTTTTTGTTTTTATAATATAAGAGTAGCAGGCGAGCGTGCAGTCGACCTGATGGTAAGTGGCAGCTACCGCCCGTGGACATTTGTAATCAAGCCCAGATAGGATTAGATATTCCTACCCGAGGTTGGTTACAGATGCGCTGCTACCCCTGAGGACTAAGCTGGAACGCCTCGGAAAAGTCTGTCTCCCTTACCACACCCTTCAAACCGGAACACAGCAGCGCCTAACACTGCTGTTATTAGGTAGAAATAGGTGTGGCGATGGTGCCGCCGGAGTCGAACCACAGAGGGTCCTACTGCCTTCGAGTGAAATGTAACAAACAAACAAAGAAACTAACATTCGCATTTATATATTCGAATGTATCATTATACCACCCACGGCAATGTGCATCGAAATAAATAAATTCCTTTATTAACAACAATCATTCACTCTTTTTGTTTGTATCACGTTCGTTCATTCGAATGAATGCGAAATAGAACGATAAATTAACTCATTCATTGTGAGCTGTGATTTTTGAAAAGTCACGTAGAGGAAACGTAGATTGGTTGTGGAATGGAATGTTTTTGGATTGATGTGACGTGGGGTTTTGGTTTTTTACTGCCAAACCAAAAAAAAAGAGAAATGGTTTCTCAAATACCTTCCTACTTATATTAAATTGTCATAGGTAGGTACAGCATATTTTAGTATATTTATAATACGTTTAGAAGAATCAGTTCACGATGGTAATTGGTCACTGCCACCCATGCACATCAGTAATCAACCTCAGATAAAGAGTTATCCTATCTTAACTACATTACTACTAAGAACTAAATAATTATAGTTTAAAAACTAAAAACCACGCTAAAATCGCACAAGGAAAATAGTTAATCCTGATTCCTGACGATCCTGATGAGGAGAATGGGATAAAATGATTAAAATCGTGTATTGTCATCGGTTCTTGATTATTTCTCAAATTTTAAATTAATCGGATCGTTCAAAGTGGGTAAGAGAAATGTTCACAGATTCCGTTACATACATACATAGATAGATACAACCCAAGCTAACAAAAGCGTGTTAATGCCTTATCATCATCAAAATCATCATCATCATCATCATTATCATCAACCCATTACCCACTGCTGGGCACGGGTCTCCTCTCAGAATGAGAAGGATTAGGTCATAGTCCACCGCGCTGGCGAAGTGCGTATTGGCAGACTTCACATACCTTTGAAGTTTTTTTTAATCTCTCAGGTATGCAGGTTTCATCACGATGTTTTCCTTCACTGTTTAGGCAAGTGATAATAAATTTCTAATACGCACATAATTTTTGAAAAATCAGAGGTCCGTGCCTGGGTTTTGAACTTCGGACCCCTCGATCAAGAGACCGAGTTTCTTAACCACTAGGCTATCACTGCTGTATAATGCCTTGTATTGGTGTCTTATCACTTCTTCAAATCGATGTACTGCTGTTATAAGGCAGAAAGTACACTTAGGCGCCTAAATAAAGCATTCTAACTTAGTCAGGTAACAACGCAACCGTGGTCAACCTCAGGTAGGACTCTAATTCTATCTGGGGTTCATTACAGATATCTGTGACTTATCAGGTGAACTGCATACTGCTTTGCTACTTTGTAAAGTATTTCGCTTTTATATAGGTAGGTACGAGTATATAGACTAGCTGAGCCGGCAAACGTTGTGTTGCTATATAAATAAAAAAATGTTGAGGGTGAACAACCCTTATCACTTAGGGGTATGAAAAACAGATAGTAGCCGATTCTCAGACCTACTGAATATGCATATAAAATTTGGTGAAAATCGGTAAAGCCGTTTCGGATGAGTACAGTAACTAACATTGTGACACGAGAATTTTATATATAAGATTTTACTTGCTAATTACATTATTTACAATTTTGTTAGCATTAGCGTAATATTTTTTTAGAATTTTATTAGCATTACAGTAACATCTTTATATTAGTTATCGCATATTGCATCCAATAAGGAAAATAAGGTTTAAAATACAGCAAATCACCCACAATAACTCTGAAAGCCTTTTTAGTATCTATCGTAAATACTGTAGATACATTTATACTATCTAGATTTCTAGATCTTTCGGATTTCATACAATTCAATAGAAAATTGCCGCATTATTTACAGGATGAACTGTAGTAATAAACCTGTATGTTGGTACTACTGTACGTAGCTTGTAATAATATAGACGTCTCGCTCACTCCTTAGTCGTTTATACATGCTGATCTCTTTTTAATATTGTTTGTTTTTGTATTAGAGTTTTAAAAAATATTGGGGACCAGTAAATAGGTAATCGTATGGTCGATGAAGGTCTGTTAACTGGAGATTATAATGATTTAAAATAACCACAAAGTTTGACATTGAGAATAAGTCTACAATTTGATTTAAGGATTTATAAAAAAAAAATGTTCACAAAATAGGAATTTGCGTAAGTACCAAGTCTATTTTTTTCTTTCGTTGGCTATCTTAGTAGTATTAATTTATTTATGTGTAATACCTATATACCTATTTAACGTCAAAAATGTTATAATTTGTAATAAGATGTAGATTCTGTTAGTAATTTAATGTAACAATTTTAAATAAATAAGAATATAAAATGTTTGTAGAGAGTACGACCTAATCATTACTTTAATCAAAATTTTAACCAAACTTCAATATATTATTAAGATACTAGAAGCTATTATACGGATATGCGGTCATTTATTTTCTTAGGTAAGAACTAAGTTAGAACGCTCGTGTAAGTACACCAACAAAACAAAAACCTACAAACGAGGAGTTCGTAATAAAATTGCCACGACCAATACGAATAAAACATTTCAAAAGACTTCTTGAAGCGGCTACTTAGCGGCAAAATATGCGCCCATACTCGTCACTCACCGTACGCACGTACTTGTTTACTAGGCGGGGTTAAGCCACGCCTCCTTCGCTATCCCTTACTAACACACGCCGTAAACCGTCTCTCTCCCTCGCACTTGAACTATCGATTTTGCTTACAACGCTGGTATGTTTACTCGGACGAATTCCATCGTTGTTTCGTTCGAGCGAGCTCCCAATAAATATATGTCGACTTCATGCGGCCGGTTTATACGTAATTGCACTCAAATTTATGTTGGCAGCATTGAACGTTTCTGCGTAGGTATTTTAGCGCGCCAGTTCATTTGGGGCACAGATTATAAATGACCGGCCATAGACTACGCGTGCTCGGTTTTCGTAGATTAAAAAGATTAATTGGTTTCGTGATTTATATGTATGTTAACAGGCGCTATCTGTTTATTAATTCTTAGCTGGTAATCTCTTAATTAATGTTGATTTTCAATGCGAAAATTCAATTTATCTTAGATACTTACACGTGCCGACGTTTCCGTGGTTCTTCTAATTTTGAAATTATACAAAACTAGTTAAAATGTCAAATAAATATTGTTTAAATGTTTCCACTAATTGAGTGGTTAGTATCTACCACCCGTGGACATTTGTAACTAGCTAAAAATAGAACTCATTTAAAATATACCTAGTTTAATCTGAATACGCAACAAAAAAGATTTAATCAAAATATGTATGTAATAATCAAGATTTAATCAAATATCTTTATCACTTATTATTTAATCCAATTTATTGTTAAAGAAATAAATATTTTGGATTGTTTTGATTGAAAATATACCTTGGTAGCGTTTCACTGTTATAAATGGATGCTTTCAATTGAAAGCATCCACTTTATACTGCTTCTGTTACCTACCTGCCTCATGCCTTATAACAGTTATAACAGCAGTGCGAAGCGCTGCTGGTTTTAGGGTTAAATAATAATAATTTAATTATTTATAGTTACAAGGATTCATTTACATTTGATACTTAAAAAAATTAAATGTAGAAAGCTGCAATGAAAAATGTAACTACAGTCTACTCTATGGCTTATCGTCTTCAGGATGTTGGAGCTATCCCGAACACGGTGTGGTAAGGAAGACATACGTACCCGAAGCGTTTCAGCTTAGCAAAGGTAGCAACACATCTACCGCCGACTTCAAATAGGACAAATCTTATCCAGGATTGATTACATACCCACTTATAATCATATAGACTGCACGCTCATACAACTTCCATACAAAAACTCTCACAAATCTCGAATTGAAATCAATTTGCAACGTTAATTTCGAGCAACAAAGGCCAGCCACGTGGCCATTGTGCCCCACTAGGGGCTAGGGCCCCACGGAATGTGATATTAATTGATGGGATTGTAAGGGAAGCCATTTTGGTTCATACAGTGATTACTTAGATGTATCAGTTTGTGAAATTGAAAACGTATTGCGGTTGGGATTTTCATGTATGTGCTTTTGTTTGTGCACGGATATTTAAATGTTGTCAATATTCTGCCCGATATAGTCCGTGCCAAACTGCCAGTCCGCTCTGAAGCTGTTCCGAGCAGGTGGTCATACAATTTGCTATGGCGACGCGATTCATTTCTATATTCAGAGCGGCCTAGCAGTGTTACGCAGACTATACCTATGTAACATTCTATGAAAAACTATAGGTAGACCTTTTTATGGTACACCTAGTTTTTACCATCTGAAATGTTAAGCTGTGTTCCTACTTCGCGCGTTATAAGCCAGATTTAACACAAAGCGTTCAAACTTAGTTCATAAGAGTGGCGAAGCGATGACCGATGTCCATGGGCATGCAGGTGGACTATATACTCGCTGGTCTTAGCAGCAGCTACGCATCAATACTTTAACCTACAAACGAACACAGCAGCGTTACTAAATGCCATAAAATCGATATAGAGTATAGACCAAAAAAATTAAGACTATCATGTTGCAACTAATCAGTATTTTATCTTACAACTAATTTATCTACAAAAATCTTGCAAAGAAACTCTAACAGTTTAAAAACAGATGAAACATAAAACTTATTCTTAGCTATTCCCTGTTAGATTTTACTTCAGAAATCAACAGGAAAGTTCTTAGTTAAGCCTCCATTTATTGATTTTCTAAGACATTCTATCATCGTTTCCTTAACCACTTCTATTACCCTAAGTCTGTGCCATTATGGAATTTTGTGCCTCAGTAATCTGGGATCAAAAACAAATATTACTGCAGAACTGCAGTTAGTCGTAAAACCAAAGAGATTAAATATTGTTACTATACATTTACTTAAAACTGTACATACCCAGACTATCTACTCAGATAGATACATATATATCATGCAAAGACGGTTATTTATCTTGACTTCATCTTATACCACCTAATGATCTGACGATTTTTTTGCGTGAAGTTTTTTTTACAAAATTGCCTATCGACTTGAGTATGTCTTCCTTACCACACCCTTCAAAACGGGACACAGCAGCGCTTAACATTGCTTTTATTAGGCAGAAATGGGTGTGGCGGTGGTGCCGCCTAATTTCTTAAACTTAAGGTAAAAATACTTGAATTGTCTCTCCAACAGATTTATTGCATCGGTGGTCCACAAAAGACAATTGGTAACTATGGCTCGTAATTAATAATCAAACTATCGATAATTGATGACTTCTACATGCTTAATATTGTCGTATTTTGATCTTATGTCTACCGGATAGATTAATTATCAATAATGAGTGTTACTAATCTTTGACTAAAGAGAACTAATAAGAGAGGACAAAATAATGAAATTCTAACTCCAACTGGTTTTCAATAAGTGTTCCGCGGATACCGGTACCTAATTATATCAACAAACTAGAGATCAATTCAACTGTCCGACTAACCCAATGAATCCAACTAACGCATATAATATTCCATTTGCCGCACGCCCCCGGACGCCCCGGCACGCCCGGCACGCCCCGACCGCATCCACGTGTTTGTACCGCACCATTAGTCTTTCCCCCGGGAACTGCGTCGTGGTACAAGTGATAAACGATGAGCTGTTAGTAGGTATTCGATATTTCTTAAGCAAAAAATTTTGTGTACTACAAGTAGCTATAAAAATGTATTTTCCGGATTTTTTGTGTCAATATATTGGATTTTATTAGTAGAGTGTATGTTGAGATATGTAAATGATTTAGTTTTTAGCATACAACATTTTACAAACATACGTGTACACAAAGTGTAGTTAAATAAATAAAAATATTTGTAGAAACAATTTAACGTTGTGAAAACGAAAATTCATTCGTCGCAATGAAACACTAAAAACAAACATTATTATTACTACGTTAAATAACCGGTCTATTTCAGTCACAAATTTGCAATACTGAAACTCATTACCTACTGCGTAACAAACAAAAACAAATAAATTCATAGATATAAAAAACCATAGACAATAAACTTAAATAGATCTTTATTACCTACTCTGTGCGAACGCTCCCGCGCGTACACTGTGCCAACTTAACAATATTTTGGAACATTGCGCAAGTAATGAGTATATCCGGTTACATCCTATGGGAATAGTTTTGCTTTCAACATTTCGTACGCCTGTCCGTTTGTCTTACATAATTGTTTTTATCCTCTGGGACCTGCTAACTGGGGAATTATCCATCAAGCTTGATATTTGATTCTTATACATATTTAATGTAATGAAAATGGTATTGCTTTTTGTGTTTTTTGGATTAGAACGTCAAAGGCTGATAAGATTACGGACTTACAATACTAATAAAGAATTTAGTAATTAATCTGATGGATTTTATTAATTAGGATCCTTTTATTACCTTTATTAGTATTACAGAGAGTAAACACTGTTTTTTATTAATCTGAGATTAAGTTGTAATAAGAACTCGTATCAATAAATATAATTTGTATTTTACGATGAAAACTCTTTCGAGTACAAGAATTTACTCGCAACTTCATTGATTCGGATTATACTAGTTTTATAGAAAATAAATATAGGAAGGTATGTAGTTCACTTGATCGTGTTTCTAGAGGCAAACAGTTCTTTCATTTCGGTGGTATGGTGTCCGTGCCGGCTGGCTTAGGTACATATGAAGTTGTACATATGTATAGTACATATGGTTACAGATATCCATGAGTATCCACTACATAGACTACAGGCTCATTTCCTCTCCGGTTGAACCACGAAGAATCGTTCCGATGTTTAATAGCTATTGCTGCCAGTGCTGTCTGAAAGTGCTGTCTCATAACATGACTAAGAAATAGATATAAAGATGAAAGACTTCAAGTAATTGAAATATCTACCTTACTTATAAGAGAATACAGGTCATTGTACAGTAGTGATATTTTATCATATAACAATATTAGTAATACTGTTTTAACCTACGAAGTAGGTAGACTCAAGTTTCACATGTGTTCTTATGACAAACATATTAAAACTTCCCAAACTACCTCTCGTACAATATAATTTCATAACTTACCAACTCTATTCAACTTTACGGTACAGCCTATTTGTATTTCTAAGACCAATTGTGTACAATATTTCAATTTCGGATAGAGATATTCAGTTATTGAAAAACTTTCCATAGACATAGTCATAGACGATAGAGTGTTTAGCGAACTGTCATGGCGGACAATAGATGACACGGGTTTGTCCAAATGTATGTCCAATATCAATTATTTTTTGCGCTTCCGAAACTTTGCGTTTGCCGCTACCGTTTCTGTTTTTATACAGTTAAATGTTATTATGCGTATCAAATTAAGGTTTCTTGTTATAAATTTGAGTTGCTGGCTTTTTGATTTACGTTCAATAGTATCGTTTCCTTCTTTATTGATTTTTTTCGTTCTTGATTTGAATTTGAATACCAAAAATTTCCTTGCAACTTTGTTTATAGTCTAAATTAAAAACGTTATATTATATATATTTTTAATTAGGATTATTATATATATTTTTAATTCCTCTTGTAATTTTTGACTGATGTCTGATATTCATTTAGTTTACTGTCTGTGCCCTAACCCCAGTATTTTTGCGTAACAATTTTTTAGCAAAAAAAGCATGATAAATAAGTAAGTCCAACTACATACTGCAAAACTGTGCTTTTTATCTGTTTAAAAACTGAAAACATTAAATACATATTCAAATTACCTTGAATATTTTGAAGTTGGCCCATTCTTCGTAACCCTAAAATAATTAAAATTAGACAGCAATACCCATTATTAACAAATATGAAATCTTCAATTACTTCAATCATATAGAGATACTCGTATCTACCCTACCCTAAACCATATTCCCTTGAGACTATTGAACAAAAAGTGCCGACAGCTCTTTGTGGTAACGACAAATGGTTACTCGGAAATTTTAGAAAAAAACCCCATTGTGACAGTAATAGTGTGTTCCGAAGCGCGAAATTTGTCACAAAGCGATCTCACTGGGCAATTATCACGCCCGAGTTATATATTGTCACAACATATGGGTTGTAGACGGAATATGTGGATTTATGTGAAACTAATTTTGGTTTGATTATCTACGCTTTTGTTATAGTGTTAGTGGTTTTGCAATGACTGACTTATGAAACTTATGACTAACTTACTAAATAAGTTGTTATACGATTTCAAGTAAATTACAAATGACGACAATTGTTTAACATAACTATATTTTGATTTTTCAACCAGCACACAAAATGCATTATATAATGATAAAAATGTTTTGGGTGTAATTTTGAACCGTTTTTGCGCATTTCTTTAGACTTTCATTAAGTTTCAATATATAAAATATTAATGAAGACATTAATAAAAATAGAGTACGATAGAATGAATATGTTTTTTAGATACTTCAAGGCAGTTATGACTATGCTCATCATTGTAATAAATACCTACGCCGGAGACAAAAAAAAAACATTAGTAACCATAGACTTTTGCTACCATAGATATTTGCTAAATCATAATCGACGTTGTAACATTCTATTGCAATCCCTCCCGCGCTTTCACCGATTTGTCACTGCCAGCGCTACCAACTGCGCAAACACGAATAATTACACCGAAGGGCGCGAAATGTTTGTTTTTCTGCCATCCACACAATATGGCCGGTGTTTGCGTTACGATATTATTTATGGCGTTTCATTGCGTTGACAAATAGATTCCCGGGGATATTGACACCGCTTTTTTGGGGTACGTTGATATATCGTTTAGTATTGTCGTTGAAAATCACGTGATAATCAGTGTTTGGAAAGGGCCGAAGACGTAAGCATGCATTGGAACTCAGAAGTTTCTTAAATTGAATTTGGAATTGCTCATTTTTTTTTTGTTCAAATCATTTTTTTTTCATTTAAAATTATAGCTACTGTAAAAAATAGATCACATTTAATGAGTTACAAATAAATATAATTCATTCAGAGTTTTTAAAGATGAATGTAAGATGTAATCTGCTTAGCTAATTTAGATTTCTCTTTGTTAAAAACAGTTATAAGTTATATTCAACTGTTAAATTCATACATAAAATTGTCTATGAAAAATGTACAAAAAACTAGTCCGTTCATTTTGTGCCTTAGAGATTCTTTATGTAGGTACTGGACTGTTAATTTCTTTACCACCGTTCCATATCATCACATGTTCTATCCTGTAGAATACCATAAAGAAGAATATAGAATTGTTACTTACTCCTAATCAAAAAACTCGAACAAATTAAAAAAAACTCACTGACGCGCGAAAACTTCAAACACTTAGCGGCTTGTCTATGGTCGTAACTGCAGCGTCGCCATTTTTTCCACCATTCGTTATACAATTGAACACCTTTCAAGATTCTTGGCGGTAAAGTGTAAACGCAAAAATTCTTCAAGCAGAAATCCTTTTTTCTATCTATGAATAGTGCGAATAATGTGTTCGTAATGACAAAATATTAGAGTTGGTTTTCGAGTGATGGGTGTTGAAAAAAATAGATCTTATCTCTGGTTTTGGGATAATCTTTTGTTGACAGATCCGATGTGACCAACACTAGTTGTTTCGACTTCTGAGAAGTATGACTGTTTTGTAGTTGACGAAAGTAAAATGTTATTGAAATTATCGATATTGATCTGGAATTACATAATATTAATGCCTAGGAACATAGATTAGTAAAGATTACTCACTCCTAACAAGAAAATGTACCCAGTTTTGAGAATTGAAATAGTTGCGTAAAAAAGTTTTGCCACGTCTCCGTGCTAAAATGT
This sequence comes from Epargyreus clarus clarus, assembly GCA_014595695.2. Taxonomy (NCBI): domain Eukaryota; kingdom Metazoa; phylum Arthropoda; class Insecta; order Lepidoptera; family Hesperiidae; genus Epargyreus; species Epargyreus clarus. Next base: position 1,455,742 of record JACTTY020000019.1, read on the forward strand.
CCTTAAAATATTTGAAATAATTATTTATTTATTATGTCAATTACGCAGTATTAGTTATTTATTCGTAAATTTTGTCTATAAATGTTTTTATTTGTCAAGAATTCAAAAAAAGAACTTACTAATATGCCCTTTGTGGCTTCATTCAATTTCAAGGCGGCGAAGTATCTTTACTAATCTATGCCTAGGAAATATCAAGACGAAAAATAATATTTTTTGTATTAGTCGTATTTTAATTAAAACATGTAGGTACCTATAATTTTAGGTATAGTCCTTTTTTTTTTTTTTGTCGAGGGGGAAACCTTCAAAAGGTACCCGACAACGTGGTATAGTCCTAGTAAAACTGCTAGTCCGAAGTCTAAATATAGAAATAAATCACGTCGCCATAGCAAATTGTATGACTACACCTGCTCGGAACAACTTCAGAGCGGACTAGAATTTTTGGTGAGGACTTTATCTACATAAAACTATTACATACCAAGATATACGTTATTAAGTATTATTTGTACTTACATCTTATATGATTATATTACTGAACTAACTGACCCGGCAAACTTTGTACCTACCGCCTCAAAATGTATTTATCAAATATATTTCATATAAAATATAGCCTATGTTACTCGTGGATAATGTAGCTTTCGAATGGTGAAAGAATTTTTAAAATCGCTCCAGTAGTTTTTGAGCCTATTCATTACAATCAAACAAACAAACAAAGTTTTCCTCTTTATAATATTAGTATCTATAGATATAAAGTTATATTCAGAAAATAAATGTTGTTAAACTAATTAGGATCGTGTTTACTTACCCAAATAATAAAGTAAGTAAATAAAACACTATATCTTCGAAATTCAATTAAAATAAAACTTAGCAAAAAATCATTATTAAAGTGTCAATTAAATGATTTATAACTAAGGAGCGGTAAATAAAATTACATGATAAATAATTTTACTTCGTCTAAATAATAAAATAAGTAAGTAAATAAAACACAATATCCTCGAAATCCAATTCAAACAAAACTTAGCAAAAAATCATTATTAATATGTGTCAATTAAATAATTTATAACTTAGGAGCGGTAAATAAAATTACATGATAAACAATTTTACTTTGTTTTCTAAGAATTATATTACGGCACCGGGCAAATATCTTAACCTTACGAAATAAAAACACAAAACGTTCAATTTAATTCTGCAACCAACTTCGTATCATGGGTTATTTTTTGCGTATCACATGTCATCACTACGATACGCCTCGTCAACATTACAAAAGCCTACAGCCTCTTCGGCAAAGGTGCCTCAGGTAACAGCAAAAAAAGAAACGTGACAGAATGTCTGTAAACACGTACCTACTCGTACGTCTTAAAAAAACCTTTACAATTTCGCAATACGAAAGGTCGTGACGAATTTAACATTTGGGCGTTCCGAATGCTTAACTTCAGTGTTGCAATAATGCAGAAAATTACCCATTCTACCGGCTAATTGCAAGTTTATGATTGCAAAAAATGATCGTTATTCAATTGAGTTGAATAGAATAATTCATGTAACATTTACTGTGTAAAGTTATTGAATACGATGCTTGTTAGTTTAATAAAACGATACGGCAATTTATTTGCTAGTTACACACGTAAATTGAAGTCTGTCTGTCATATTCAATATTTTTTAAATTGACAGGTGTCAGGGAAATATTAAAATGTTAATGTTACATACATATGCATTGTTTTCGTCATAAGTGATCTATGTGAAGGTTGAGAGCCTTTATAAGACAATAGCATTTATTTGCATACTAATTTGCATAATAAAAAATCATAAAACTGGTTTCCATATTATTGAACAGCTGCACAAATTTTTGACTGAACTGACTGAATTAATTTGATATTTAAAAATTAAGAATTTTTACTTACTATTTTTCTCTTACTATTTATTACTTGAGTATGCATATTACATGTACTTAGAAATGTAAAGTCTACCAATCCACATAGCCAACTTGATTAACCTTTCACTCCGAAGAGAGATCCGTACCCAGCAATGGAACATTAATTTGTTGATAGTGATGGCAAATAATAAACCTAATTTCCCTTGTTCCAGAATAACCTCAAAAATGACGACGCACGCGCATATCTGTGTTCAAAATTAAGAAGAAAACCCACCAACCATGTCCATACATACACGGAAGAGGTTGTCGCGGTGACTACTTTGCGAAGCTGACAAGAGATGGCGTTGTTGACCAATTCCTCGGCCAGTGGGCCCACGGCAACTGGCCCGGCTGCACCACAGGCCCACCACTCGACCACACCTTTACATCACTACTTTCATTACCTGAAACAACCGTCGCCGTTAGCACAGAACCCGTATGCTCATCACTCGAGTGCACACCACATGGGTATGGGGCCTGGACCCCTAGGGGGCTTGGGGCCGTTCGGATTGACGCACCACGGGCTGGAGGCGGTTGGGTTCCCGCAAGGTAAGTCCTTGGTCCACTACTTTTCCTACTTATTATTATTAAAATTATAAAGAATGCGACTTCGTAACATTAATCTTTCAATATCTAATTAAAGTATAGGAAAACAATTATAGGTCTCTACCACCTAACCGTTGTAATCTAAAGGCTCGCTTTAAAATGTCAGAAAACACACCAAATTGAAATATTTTCGAATATTGTGTTACAAAAAATAGTTTTTACATAATTATAAATATGTATAATATACAGAACTTCCCTAACCTAATTAACAGTAAGGTTAGGTAACTTAAATCTTAACTTCTATAAATGTTAATTATCTAATTCAAAATATCTAAGAAAACTTAACTGGAACTACCTATTTCCTAAATTTATTGTTTATTAAAACTAAAAGCAAAAAGATGAAGCAACATTAATGTTAAAAGAAAACACGCAGCAAATATTTACAAAATCTATTACGAAAACAATTTATGCCTATATTTTCGTTAACACAATTTCACAAAACACAAAATGTTTCCATCAAGTTTCAACTGAAATGAGTTTCGGCCGAGTTGTCTAATCTATTTCAAGTTGCTTCGAGTAATGGAATTTTAATGGAATTTATAACGTTTTCCTGTCCGTCAAATGATTTTTTTAATGGAGCCCTGAATAAAATGTTTCGTATTTCGAAACGGAGGGACGGTTAGTAAAGCCCTTATTTTTCGTTTGTAGGTTTTGTTGGGTAGTTTTTTAAGGAAAGATTTGAAGTTTTTTGAAGGTAAAAGTGGCAATCGTATGGGTTCATATTCTGGTAACTGGTCTATTTTTGAACATCTATAATCAATTCCAGTATGGTTGTAGTATCTATTACTTGAGATCGGCTTTACGTGCATTACATAACCTTACGGTATAAGCAAGAAGCAGTGATAGTCTAGTGGTTAATAAACTCGGCCTATTGATCGAGGGATCCAAGGTCAAATCCCAGGCACGCACTTCTGATTTTTCAAAGTTATGTGCGTACTATAAATAAATTATCACTTGCTTAAACGGCGAAGAAAAACAACGTGAGGAAACCTGCATACCTGAGAGATTTATAAAAAAATCTCAAAGGTATGTGAAGTCTACTAATACGCACTTGTCCAGCGCGGTAATTAAAAAGCTATTAAAAACATTTCTTTTAATAATATTTCAAAGTACTGTTTGCCATCTTTTACTGGCAAAACACCAACCAAAAAAACCAACACATTAAAAAGCTTATTATAGAGCAAAAAATGTGAAAATATCTCATGAATCGGCCCACGAAATATTCTAGGGCTTCTACTTATAATACGTCTTCAAAGTGTTGTTTGCCATTTTCAATTGTTTTTTGCAAAAAATAGCAAATAAAAAAATATCACTAAACCAGAACAAAGTAGCGATTAACACTATTGTTACAAGACACAAAAATGCATAGATTATCTTCAATCTCAACTATTGCTAGTACTTGTAATACTAGTACTAGAGTATCGTTTGCCATTCTCCATTGTTTAGTGCACAAAATGGCAAAACACTCACCGTCAAACTCGAACTCTACTAATTAAACTAACAAGAGACTTCCGCTCCCCGAGGGTGGGGGTGGAGGGTGCTAAGCGGCTTACGAGGGGCTGTTTTGATTATTTCCAAGGATGTCTTCTTGCTACGTAAATTATGCAACGCTTTCGTAAGGTTTTGGTTTGTAGGTTCTAATATTTTTAAAATGTGTTGTGAGGTGCTCGCGTTAGTACAGATTATTGTAGGTTACACTATTTCAAAATCGGTCTTTGAAATCTTTTTTATTATAGGAGTAGCAGACGAGCATGCAGTCCACTTGATGGTAAGTGGCTACTGCCGCCCATGGACATCTGTAATCAACCTCAGATAGGATTAGATATTCCTATCTGAGGTCAGTCACAGATGCGCTGCTACCCCTAAGGACTAAGCTGGAACGCCTCGGAAAAGTCTGTCTCCCTTACCACACCCTTCAAACCGGAACACAGCAGCGCCTAACACTGCTGTTATAAGGTAGAAAAGGTGTGGCGGTGGTGCCGCCGGAATCGAACCACAACGGGTTCTACCATCTTTTGATCTATCAATCTTTAAAATTTTGTCGGGATTGCATCTGTTTTTCTGAGTAAGAGTAACTTACGTTTACTTTTTATCCGCGCGCGGATGCAGAATAGTATATTTCAAAAGTCATGAGACCGCACTTTTGTCCGGTTACGTGACCGCCGCGTTCGCGGGGGCATCCGCAATACGGCGGAACATGATCGCCGGACGGAAAAGTATTGAAATAAATTGCTCAGTGTTACAATAGAATAGTTTGAAGGTGGTAGAAACCTTTGTGGTTTGACTCCGGCGGCAACACCGCCGCACCTATTTCTACCTAATAACAGCAGTGTTAGGCGCTGCTGTGTTCCGGTTTGAAGGGTGTGGTAAGGGAGACATACTTTTCGAGGCATTCCAGCTTAGTCCTCAGGGGTAGCGGCGCATCTGTGGCCGACCTTAGGTAGGAATATCTAATCCTATCTGGGGTTGATTACAGATGTCCATGGGCGGCAATAGTCACTTACCATCAGGTGGACTGCATGATCGTCTGCTACTCCATATTATAAAAACAAAACGGTACGCTGCTGAAATAAATCGCAATGTGAAAATTGTAACTACATTTTTATATTATTACGAATATTACGGCTTATTCGTGGCGGTGGCGGAACAGAAATACAATATCTCAACGTAAAAGGCAAAGCATAGACTAGTATACATTATATATATCATAGTATAGTCCGCGCCAAACTGCTAGTCCGCTCTATCCTCCGTAACATACTATAATGTGGATAAATTCAAGCAAGATGGTTTTATAAATCACATTGCCCAGCTTGAAGGACTTTACTTTACATCTTTCTTTTGAAAAGTCTGTTAAAACCTCATCTTCAAACATGATAAAGAGTGGAAAAATAATGTATTGACGATGAGTAGCTACTCTAAATATAAACTAACCTCCAAATCAGAACACAGCAGCGCTCAACACTGCTGTTATAAGGCAGAAATAGGAGTGGCGGTGGTGCCACCGGATTCGAAAAGTATATTCTAACAGCCGATATTTTCGCAGTAATATGACGTCATCAAACAAAACGGAGATTAAGCCAGAATAAACAATTGAAAGGGACAGTGAATTTTAAAAGGGAATCTTTGGAGGGATTACGTCTTATGCTTCCGGGAACTGCGACTTACATTCGTTTTTATTATCTGTGTCTGTTCACAGATAAAATATTTTTAGTAGGTACTATAATATGTTATATTTTTATCATGTTATCATTATACATATGTTATTGATATGTACCAGATGGATAAAAAATATAGGTAACAGAGGATTTTGTCTTATGATAATATATAAGTAATAAGCGAGTAAGTAGTCCACTAGATGAAAAGTGGCAACTACCGTCCGTGGACGTCTGTAATCGACCTCAGATAAGATTAACAATCTACCTGGGCCCTGCCACAGATGTATGGCTACCCCAGATGGACTTAGAGCACCTCAGATAATTACCTATGCCTCCCTTAAACACCCTTAAAATCGGAACACAGCAGCGCTCAACCCTGCTGTTAAGAGGTAGGTGTGGTGGTGCTTCCAGAGTTCAGAGTCGGAATCACGCAGGATTTAACTACTTTCAACTATGACTTGCAAAGTTTGACTCATACTACTTCGTTCGAAAAAATGCATACCTATAAAATTCATACATTCTTATGTCCTTCACTGTAACATATTATTTTTTAAATTAAATATTAAACTTAAATTAAATTTAATAGGTGTACCTAAAAATCCGGATTAAAAATAAAAACCAAACCTGATGTAATTTTACACAATTTATGAAGTAAATATTATTGATTTAAAAGGAACGCGTTGAACTCTTTTGTACGTACTTATCGATCACAAATCAATAGATATAAAAATAAAATAAAATTCTGTAAGTATTATAAAAATCATGGATTTTTTTCTTCGAATTTACAATAATTGCTATTTCTAATTTTCTAATTAATTATCTTAATGTTATAAGCAGTTGTTAATTTGATTTTCATAGCAAAATGTTTATTGAGAAAAAAAAATAAAGTTTACCGGGGATTCAAACTCCGGAATAGACGTTAGACCCGTACTAGTAGATATTGACAAAAAATCTAGAAATTAAAAGAACAGGTCTTCTAAGGTAGATACGTACCTACTTAAAAAAAAATATTTAGAGAAATGCAAGTACAAAAAGTTTGCGTATTTTTTAATCCCGAAAAGGGTTGTTCCGAAAACTCAACCATATTTTTACGAAGAACCTCCAGGTAGAAAGGTTTCTTCATTATATTTTTATTTTTGACACTGGCTATAAGACCTGATGGTATTTTATGTCTGTATTAAAAATGCGATTTTTTTTTATTATTTTCTTTTCATTAGCTTGAACTTTTTACACCTGCAGGTAGCCTTACATGATTTCGTGTACATAGATTGTATTTTCGTGTAAGTATGATCAAACTCGCTTCTGCCATTTTTTTTTTTATTTCTCGTAAGGAAGACTAGCCAGCTTCCACACATCTACATCACCACAGATTACGCATTTTTTATTACGTAATAGAAAAAGAAGCAAATAAAATAATTAACAGATCTTTTATGTTAAAATACAGTAAATATTTTTTTTTTTTAAATAATAACACTATTTCATAGAAACGCATCAGATTAAGATTCTTGAATGTATGAAAACCATATTTTTGTAGAGTTACAGTATGTATTTACGAGAATGAACACTGATTTTTGAAAATTTATGGTTCGAATTTAGAATTAAAAAATCTTTTAAAGTTAACTACAATTAGAAAATCTCTGTAATTAATTTACAGTTTATGTAAATGACGATAGATAATATTTTTTTTGACTGAAAGTAGGTTGAATGCCTACCTGACTAGTTTAAAAACCAACATATCCATAAAATATCCGTACATCAATAAAAATCTTGTAAATCTGTAAACAAAATTACGACGACCTATTAGATGTAAACCCGAATACACATTTAATACGGCAGAATAAAATTAATCCTCTGCCAAGTTCCTTTAATCCTACACCCCTCTCTTTCACTCCCATTCAGTGCCACATCGCGCCATCTCACCCCCACGATGTCGCTCGGCGTAACGATGGCAGCTGGGCGTTCTTTTTTCGAAATTTATTTTTTTCATTGTGTATTTCCTTTTTATTGGCGTCCCTTAGAATTTTATCGGCCAGTTTTTTATCTGTCGGTTTAATTAATTGATTTTTCGTTTTCCCACATCGGAGGGTACCGGAAGTAGGTTAGAGGGAAATGTTTAAACGTCCTAAATGTTTTTTGGGTTCAGTATATAAATGGAATATGGAAAAAGTATTTTGAGTTATTTTTATCTATACTATCTATACTTATATTATAAAGAGGAAACTTCGTTTGTTTGTTTGATTGTAATGAATAGGCTCAAAAACTACAGGACCGATTTCAAAAATTCTTTCACCATTCGAAAGCTACATTATCCACGAGTAACATAGGCTATATTTTATATGAAATATATTGATAAATATATTTTGAGGCGGTACAAAGTTTGCCGGGTCAGCTAGTATTATATAAAAGTGAAGTAGTTTTAACATTTCGACTCCAGAGATACGAGTACCTATCTTTAGCACACCGTATTTTTAACGGTAGTATTAAGTGTGTTCTGATTTGAAGGGTTTACTAAAAAGATACCTACATTGATACGAGGCATACTTAGTCCTGAGGGGTATCAACACATCTGTGGTCGCCCTCAGGTAGGACTAATTCTATCAGGTTGATTACAGATGTCCATGAGCGACAGTAATAACTAATAATTTGTTAATATATATGTACTTTAAATAGTACCTTAAAACAATCCCGTAATACATAATTTATAGCAGCAGTGATAGCATAGTGGTTATAAAACTCAGCCTCTCGATCGAGGGGTTCGAGGTTGAAATCCCAGGCACGCTCTGGTTCTTCAAAGTTATATGCGTATTAGAAATTAATTATCACTTGCTTAAACGATGAAGAAAAACATCGTGAGGAAACCTGTGAAACTTTAAAAAAACGTTTTCAAAAGTATGTGAAGTTACCAATTCGCACTTGGCCAGCGCGGTGGACTATGGCCTAATCCTTCTCATTCTGAGACGAGACCCAGGATTGGGACAGTGATAGGTTGTTGATGATGATGATTATTGCTCTGCATTGTCTGTGGCTTTTGCAAATAAAAGCCTTCTTCCCGATTTATATCTCAATTGAGCCCTATTACATTTTCTAATAGGTATAATTATTTTACTAACTTTTTAACAAAACTATAATTTAATTACATTCGTCTATGTTACTAATCGTAACAGTGTAACATTGAAACGGTCAATATTCTCATGACGAAGTATCGAATCGATATCGATTCGAGATATCGAGTTACGGAATCGATAATTCGGTCATTGTGTCACGGTTTCCTGGGAAGCCACAAAACGATAGATGGCCGGATAATTTGTATCAGAAAAATATATCACAAAACTGTTTTTATATTTTTTTTATAATATAGGAGTAGCAGACGAGCAATCACCTGATGGTAAGTGGCTACTGCCGCCCATGGACATCTGTAATCAACCCCAGATAGGATTAGATATTCCTTAGTCGGCATCCACACCCTTCTACCGAAACGCAGAACTGCTTACACTAGAAATAGGTCTAAGGTCCCCTTCCCTTCACCTTCCCTTCTCCAAGCGAGCCATACTGACTCTACCACCTTTCAAACCAAATATAAAAAATAGGTATCATGATTAGACTCTTAATATACTTTTACTCACCATCTTCTTTGAAGGTAGAAGAACCCGTTGTGGTTCGACTCCGGCGGCACCACCGCCACACCTATTTCTACCTTATAACAGCAGTGTTAGGCGCCGCTGTGTTTCGGATTGAAGGGTGTGGTAAGGGAGACATACTTTTCGAGGCATTCCAGCTTAGTCCTCAGGGTTAGCTCATTTGTTGGCGACATCTAATCCTCTCGATATCTAATCCTATCAGGCGTTGATTACAGATGTCAATGGGCAGCAGTAGCCACTTAACATCAGGTGGACTGCATGCTCGTCTGCTACTCTTATATTATAAAAAAAAAACCTTCGCAGTAAAACCATACCGACTCTATCACCTTTCAAACCAATATAAAAACAGATTATAATTATACTCTATCCCAAATCCAAATGCTCTACCGTAACTTATCATAATACTCTATTTTTCTACTCGAGAGTCGAACCCGGACCATACCACTAAGCTACACGTTCCACCCTTCGGTCACGCAGAGAAGTACTTCAGTTACGGTCGGTATACGGATTCGATAATCGATACATTACCGCAATGCGCGGACTATTTTAGAACGCCACGTGAGCCCACTGAAGTCATGTGGCCGGTAAAAGTTCTATACTTTTTTAATACGCTTGTATTAAAACTTTTATTAGCTTGGGTTGTATGTATGTATGTAACTATGTAACGGAATCTTTGAACCCGATTTCTATCCACTTTAAACCTTCCATTTAATTCAAAATTTAAGAGAAATATCAAAAACCGATGACAATACACGATTTTAATAATTTTGGACCATAGTCCTTATCAACATCCTCAGGATTAACGATTTTTGAGGCGAGATTATTCGAGCGCCTTAGAGAAAGTTGGCAAAGTTACTAGATTGCAACAATTATGGCTTTTTAGTTTCAATAACTGTTATAGCGTGTTTTTTTAGTTTTTTAAACTATACTTATTAGCTGGGGTTGTATGTATGTAACGGAATATTTGAGCTCAATTTTCACCGATTTCCACAACTCTAAATTATTTGAAACTTTGCACACGTATTAACGATCGACAATGCAATAATTTGATAACAGTTTCCCATTATCCTTATTAGAATAAATAATTCCCTAATTTATGAGTTTCTAAGACTAAAAAATAAAAAAAAAATAATAGTTAACAAAACTAAAGAAAAAGAAACACGCTTTATTATTTTCTAGTTTTAGTATTTTTATTTTTTTAAACCATTATTTATTTATTTATAAGTAGCCGACCCGTGCCCACTTCGTTGAGCGTTAATTATATTTTTGTTATGCAATTATGTTGTGTGAACCATAGATTAGTAAAGATTACTCACTCCTAAGTCCTAACAAGAAAATGTAACCAGTTTTGGCAGTTGAAATTGTCACTGTCATCTATTTTCGTGTTTGAAAAATATAAAAAATTGTAGTTTTTAGATCATTTACGAATGAAACGATATTTCTCCGCACTTTTTCTTCGATTTCGTGTCTTAACTGCGCATGTCGGCATTGTTCCGCGTAAATTACACCATGACAGCCATTAAATGGCTGACAGAAATGTCAACGGTTTAAGCCAGTTAATGGCTTCCTTCAATTACAAGGCGGTGAGATCTATACTTATCTATGGTGAGAACTAATAGATAACAACATTTTTGATTTTATGTTCGTCTATACAGAACGGTTTAGTTAGTGCACGCCGGTAAAGCATCACATCTTTCCTAATTTCCGCTGACTTGATATACATATGCCATTATTTTTCTCTGAACGTTTTGATAAATCATCATAAAATTAGCCTATAGCACTCCTGAATAGTGTAGCTTTCTGATTGTGAAAGAATATTCATTATCGGTTCAGTATTTCCGAAGATTAGCCCTTACAAACAAACAAAGTTACAAACTTTACCTCTTTATAATCTTACATGTGTATAAAATTCTCGTGTCACAATGTTAGTTACCGTACTCCGAAACGGCTTTACCGATTTTCACCAATTTTTATATGCATATTCAGTAGGTCTGAGAATCGGTTATTATCTATTTTTCATACCCCTAAGTGATAAGGGTTGTTCACCCTTAACATTTTTTGATTTATATGGCAACACAACGTTTGGCGGGTCAACTAGTAATAAATAATAATAACAAAACATGTCACATACCTATATACCAGTATAATCCCAGTATGATTATTTTATTTATATTAAAATTGGCCAAGTACAAGTCGAACTCGCACACAGAGGGTTCCGTATCACCAAAATTTTCATATCTTTTTCAATTTTAGAATTTGTTATCATTGCAACCATAGAAGTAAATGTATTGTGAAAATTTGAACAATCTACCTATTACCATTCAATGTATAAAACCCAAAACGTCGTAAAAAAAGAGGTTTCTTGTATTATGACTCCCTTTTTTAGTCAACTTTTTTGTTTTTTGTATTCATTGTTATAGCGGCCACTGTTATACATCCATCCATCAGCCTTTTGAGGTCCTCTGCTGGACATAGGCCTCCCCAAATTGCAACTCTAACCGGTCCCATGCCCTTTGAATCTAGCGGTTTCCCGGCGTCTTCTTCAGTTCATCAGTCTACCTGGTCTAGGGACGGCCTGAACTCTTTTTGCCTACACGTGGTCGCTACTCAAGGACCTTTCTTCCCCCATCAGTTAACCTCGTTATACATACTCTGTAAAAAATTCAAGTGTCTACTACTGCTCCAGAGATAGAAACCTATGACAGACGGACAGATAGCGAAGGCTTAGTAATAGGGTTCCGGTTTTTGGATACGGATCCCTAAAACGAACCAACAGACGCGACATTTATTTTTATTTACAATCAATTGTAAGGTTAAGTATAAAATAAAAATTGCGTTTCGCTCTCAATTCTCCATTTTGAGGCTAAGCTTAACCATTTATAAGATGGGTTGAAGGGTGAAATATTATAACGATTAATTATGGTTATACTTATACATATTTTTTTGAAATTTGAGCGTCTGTGTGTAATTTAAAATAAGCATTTTCTATTGTATGTTTAAACGTACTACGATATAAAGTGTAAAAAATGTATGTATGTCTGTCTTTTTGTCTTTAGTGTTCTGTTTTTGTTGAAATAAGGGACCTTAGGACATCAAAGGGCATATTTTAAAATTGAAAAAATGCTAGGATTAATTGTGGGACACAGGTCCTGGCATATAAATAGGCTTAGACCAAAAAAGGGACTCATTGCTAAACCCTTACTGTCCCACTGGTGGGCACGGGTCCTTTTTATGATTGAGAGGCGTTTAGCTGGTTTAGTAGCCTTCACAAACTTTTGAGCACTTTTGTAGGATGTTTTCCATCACTGTCGCAAGTGATTTAATTTAATAAATCAATAAATTGCAAATTTAATTTAATTTAAATTAAATTTTAATATGCAAGTAGGTAACTTGGATTCAAATCCTGGATGGGAAGAAAACCTATTACAGTTGCAATGGATAGTTATCCATAGGTGACGGTCACTAGGTATAGTCCTAGTCCGCTCTTAAGTTATTGCGAGACGGTGTTTTCATACAATTTACTATGGCGACGCGATTCATTTCTATATTCAGAGCGGACTAGCAGTTTTACTTACTTATTATGACAAGACTCCTATTATAGAACTTAACTAAGCTATAAAAAATAAAAAACGCTCATGAGAACGCGAGCGTCGCCGCGCGCGTCACCACGTTTAAAACCAGAGGTCCTTCACTCGAAGAAATCGAGGTCACAGAGGACCCGATTGTCACGCGAGCCGCACTTAAATATATTAATAAATTAACTATCATATTTTATACCGAATGCCACTGGATGTGTATAGAGCTGCTAATACCGCCATTAAACTGATGCGCTTTATTAAGCAATAATTTATTGCGGGCCTCTTTGTGAGTTTTACATTTATTTATTGGGGTAGTTCGGATTTTCAGAGCGTTTTTAAAGTGAAATGGAATGTTCAAAGTAAACACCGATTGCTGTGGTGTAAGAAATATCTTTTTATATACACAATTTGTATACAATTTGTATATAAAATATAATAATACATTGAAAAGGTGGTAAAAAGTATGGTATGATATGGTAAGGCAAGTATTTCGACCCTGGAGTAACTTGAAAAGGTGGTAAAATGTATGGTATGATAAGGCGAGTATTTCGACCCTGGAGGTATTACCAGTCTACCACATCACAATAGGTATTTTTAACGTGAAGTGTTTCTTTCATTTCAGTGGAGTAGGTTTAGATTTAGATTCAAAGGTGGTAGAACCCTTTGTGGTTCGACTCCGGCGGCACCACCGCCACACATATTTCTGTTATAACAGCAGTGTTAAGCGCTGCTGTGTTCCGTTTTGAAGGGTGTGGTAAGGGAGACATACTTTTCCGAGGCATTCCAGCTTAGTCCTCAGGGGTAACAGCGCATCTGTGGCCGACCTCAGGTAGGTATATCTAATCCTATCTGGCGTTGATTACAGATGTCCATGGGCGGCAGTAGCCACTTACCATCAGGTGGACTGCATGCTCGTCTGCTACTCCTATATTATAAAAAAAAAGATGCCTGGATATAAGCTGTCTTACAACGCAAGTGTAATCAAGTTCAGTTAAATTCTGTTCTATATGGCATTGGTTGTAGATGTATATGGTAGCAGTGACCGCTTACCATCAGATGGCCTACTAGTTTCCTTCTCCAATGTTATAAAAGTATGATGATCTTAACACATCCGCATTGGAGCAGTATGTAATACTCCCTATATAGACCTCTTCAGTTTCAAGATTAACCGTAATAGGACCTAAAAATACATATAAGTAATATGTTTTTAAACAAAACTTAATGATGAAACGAACTAAAATATATTTATTTTGTTTAGGCCTGGAGAGGCACTTATCAATTGTCACTTACAATATTTTTTTTATATTATTACTGGATCGAAACGCGACCTCATTATAATTATATTGTTTTAATATGGTACCTACCTCATTAATTATTTAAAGTGCACCAAAATAAAAAATAAAAAAATACTAATTTAACAATCAGCGGTAACAACATCTCTATATAATTCCGACGCATCATAAATAATATTAAACTTATCATTTATGAATTCCGACACAGAGAGCCGCTACCGGCGGCGCCTTTGTCCCGCCGCCATCTTGGCCCGCCATATTAATTTTGCTTTTTTTAAACTTAATGCAGTGCGCTTGTCATCGTCAGGAGTTATCAGGGATACGTCATTTGTTGAGGTATTTGCTACCTACTGATAAGGGTAGATCGATCTTTGCAATGTCGACTGTACCACTGTAAAAAAAGTTTTTACTCATGCGACTGTACTATCTGGATAAAAATAGAGCTACCTATAAACCTGCCTACTAAGTGCATTATTATAGAACGCCTAAGAATAAATTGTGTAGAACTAAATTATTATGTATTGTTAAATTCATCTTTTTTTTTATAATATAAGAGTAGCAGACGAGCATGCAGTCCACCTGATGGTAAGTGGCTACTGCCGCCCATGGACGTCTGTAATCAACCCCAGATAAGATTAGATATTCCTACCTGAGGTCGGCCACAGATGCGCCGCTACCCCTGAGGACTAAGCTGGAATGCCTCGGAAAAGTCTTTCTCCCTTACCACACCCTTCAAACCGGAACACAGCAGCACCTAACACTGCAGTTATTAGGTAGAAATAGGTGTGGCGGTGGTGCCGCCGGAGTCGAACCACAAAGGGTTCTACCACCTTCAAATCTGTAAGCAATAAAGAATATACCATACTGGTCTGATACGCAAAGGTCCTAGGTTCGATCCCTAGCTAGATCTTAATGATGAATTTAGCTTTCTGTTCTGGGTATGGGTGTTTATGTGTTCGTCTTTGTGTTTTTGTGGTTCCAATGACATAGGGAATCCTAGTGTGGGGCTGTGAGTGTAGGAAACTACTTTTTTCTTTTATTCTACTCTACTTACTGTATTTTACATGGTTTTATTTCTTTTTTATAGAGTTCAAGTAGCAGTAGTGTTAAGCACTGCTGTGTTCAGTTTTGAAGGGTGTGGTAAGGGAGACATACTTTTCCGAGCTTAGTCCTCAGGGCTAGCAGCGCATGTGTTGCCGACCTCAGGTAGGAATTTCTGGTCCTATCTGGGGTTGATTACAGATGTCCATGCCAGTTACCATCAGGTGGACTGCATGTTCGTCTGCTACTCCTATATTATAAAAAAAAGCAAGTTTGAAAGGTAGAGCCTAATGTTTCGACCGGGGAGGTACAACTAATCTATCCATTTCTAATGTGAAGTAGTTCTGCGTTTCGGTGGTACTGGATGTGAGTTGATTGTCTTAGTCCTCTTAGAGATAATGTTCTGAGATCGATATCAGGTAGTACCTCACCGGTCGAACCACACTAGCAACTTCAAAACCTATGTAGGAACATGTATGCATGCGCATATTTTATTTCATTCAAAAAGTTACAAGCTCAAACTACAGTAGTCAATGGGTCAGCGTTAATGGAGTTGTAAATTAGTGATGTACTGATGTTTCGGAATTGGATATCGATACGGATTTAAACAATAATATTTCGGATACCGTTACGGATATGGAACTATTTCGTGTGATGCGATAGTTTCGTTTACGGATGTTGGATTTTAAGGAATTGTATAGTAAAAAGAAAAAAAGAAATGTCTGTTTTTATCTGTAAAGTAAGTAAATGTATTTGTAATAGTCGTCTTCGTGTACCGAAAACTTTTCATAACTTTGAGTCGTATAGATTCCGTTCTCATTTTTTTCCAAAATTATTTGAAACTTTATTTGATTCGGTTACAGGTTTAGATATATTTTAACTGACTTAAAAAAATAAGGTTCTTTATTCGACTGCTATGTAGACATAGGTACATATTTACATAGTTAGTATGTATGTAATCTTGTATGTCAGCAATTTTCTAAAAAACTACTAATCCAATTAGGATGGGGATTTTGATTGAGAGCTTTTTTATTTCGGATATCCTCGGATATTATCCGATACTTTCGGATACGGTTACGGATCTCCATAACATCCCTAGCGAATGTTATAGCACCCCGCTGTGATAAAGCGGGCCGCGACGGTCCGCTTAACATTGACAAGGTATCGTTGGTTAGATCTAACTGAATTATTAATTACCTATGGCAAGAAACGCTACTTTTTAGGACTAATGTATGTTTTGTAGTGAAATCATAGTTTTCTTTATATTTCAAAATTATTTTTAAATGGATATGTGATCGAGAAAAAAGTAAAAATCTATTTAGATATTTAATTTTTGAAAATCTTCACATAGTGTTCATTCTTCAAAATATATTAATAGTATTTTTCAACTATTAATGAAATATTGTTAATATTAATTTTGATCGTTATTTTCTAACTGGTTCTAGCGTATTTACTAAAAGTTTTTATTTGAAATATATGTAAGTAACAAGGTAGATGAGGAATTAATGAAATACGTACCCATAGGATATTAATGCGGAAAGGTATAACTTGTACCCAAACCTTCAAATTCCAAGGTATCTATGCCTATATTTTGAGTGAATATAACTCATTAAGTTATATACACATTTAAATACAAAATTGATTTACAGTTACCCTTTTTTAAAAACTTTGAAAAATGAGGCTCTGTCTTCGACTATGCGTATTTTTTCATTAGACAACTAACTAAATAACGCCCAAAAATATCCAACAATAAACCTTGACCTTAACCTTTTTACCCCAAAAATACCTCATAAATTATAGCTTTAACCGAAAGAAAGTGCATTTAAATATCCTTCAATAACAGTTACAGTAGCGATACAAAGTGGCGATTTGTATCGTACGTTTATCGTCGACCCCCGCAGCGATAAGTAGGTAAGTATATCTTGTCGCTACTGCGTACCGACAGATCAATTTATCGATATAAATACGTATTTAGCAAAATAGTAAAATAATATAATTGGTTTAATTTTATTATTTATAAAATATTACGAATTATATAATACAATTGCTTATATTAATAAAAAATAATGGATAATCTTCGTCGATAAGCGTATTGAAAAATTATAGCCCTTGGAAGAATTTTGGAAAACGACAGATGACAAAAAATAAATTATATTTCTTTATTTCGACTAAAGGAAATAGTAAAGTTATTAATGATAATTTTTGTTTGTAGGACAAATAAACAATAGTAATATTTTCATCTTATATTTGACGCCATTCCAAAGTTACATAGTTTATTCGGACACTACCTGTCAGAATGCCCTGTGCAGTTAGATTATAAAAGTGTTTAGTCCTTTGAAATAGTATTTAAACTTCCTTCCATAAGAGTTACAGTAGTGATACAATTTATTGATATAAATACGTATTTAGCAAAATAGTAAATTTATAATTTTATTATTTTAAAGATATTATATAATTCAATTGACTTTATATTAATAAAAATAATACTACTAAATGTCTACTGCCGCCCATGTACATCTGAAATCAACTTCAGATAAGATTAAATTCCTACCTGGGATCGGCCACAGATGCGCCACTACCCCTGAGTTTTGAGTTAGAATGTCTCGGAAAGGTATGTCTCCCTTACCACACCCTCGAACACAGGAACATTAAGCACTGCTGTTATTAGGTGGTGCCGCCGGAATCGAACCTCACAGGGTTCTACTACGTTTTAAACCATTACAGTACTATACAGTAGCGATACAAAGTGACGATTTGTATCATACATTTATCGCCCCCGCAGCGATAAGTAGGTAAGTATATCTTGTCGCCACTGCGTACCGACAGATCAATTTATCGATATAAATACGTATTCAGTATTATTTTAATGAATACTTTTATATCACTTATTAATAAAATACTATTAGGTATATAATTTAGTTGCTTCTACAGTCATAAAAATAATTGGATAATAGCTGGTAATTATTGGATTTAAACAATTTTAGCTTATTAAAGAATAATTATATAGCTGTTATTATCAGAAATTGAAAATATGTGTATGTGTTTAGGGTTTGCAAACCTAATACTAAATTTTCTACGCCACCTATACAACAAAATGTCAACTAACTAAAACTACTTAAAAACCTAGGCGATAGAACATTATTTGATTCTTAAGAAAATAGTTATCTATGTAGAGACACCTAGGAGGAGGAGTTATAACTGAACTCAGGATGCATCTATGGCTGACCTCATCTAGGACTCCAATCCTATCAAGGGGTTGATTATAGATGCTACGTTCCCCTTACCATCATATGTCACGCTCATTTTTTTAGCAGTAGCAGACGAGCATGCAGTCCACCTGATGGGTGGATGATAGGTAGCTACTGCCGCCCGTACATCTGCAATGAACCCCAGATTGGATTAGATATTCCTACTTGAAGTCGGCCAAAGAGGACGGCAATAGACGAGGCGCCGCTACCCTTGAGGACTAAGCTGGAACGCTTCGGAAAAGTATGTCTCCCTTACCACACGCACCAGAACAGCAGCGCTTAACACTGCTATTATTAGGCAGAAATCGGTTCGGCGGTACCGTCGGAGTCGAACCACAGAGGGTTTTACCTTCAAACTTCGATCAGGTGTGCTTACTATATGCCCATTTGCTATTTCATATAAAAAATCAATATCGTATACAGTATTCAGGCATATTATTATCAAATTAATATAAATGATTCTATAAGTACAATTTAAGGACACAATAAGAGGGGAAATGATTGTTACCAAATCGTTCACGTAAACATTAAAATCGAATTGATTTCATCAACAAATTTGCACATTAACACTCTATTGCCCACCCCTTAAGATCAACCCTCCGAACGCCGCGGGCCAAATTGATACCATGTCTATTTTCTTCCGGATAATGGCCGCAGAGGGCGCTAAAATAGATTTCCTGTGTACACAGTGACACGTACTCAAATAAATAGAGTACCGTTTTATTTCTAAAAATAAAGTTGAAGTGTCCGTTTGACTTCACGATAACTTATTTTCCAAATTCTCATTAGTAAAATATCTGATGTAAAAATTAAGGTTTTTTAGTTTGTTTTCTGTACGGGCTAATTTTTGTATTGGCTAGTTAACTTATCAGGTCTAGGTATTGCATTAAGATGTAATGGAGTCATATAGGCCTTAAGTTAATAATATATAAAAATTTAACCTTCGTATAGAGGCTGAAACTATAGACAGTTGTAGAGTCTACGCAGTTGTTCTGCATTTGGACTGTTAACTGCAAAAATTGCAGTTTGAAAGCGATTTTTGTGTTTTAAAAATAACTACATCGTAACTGCTAAATGGTGGTACATCAACATTATTTATTAATAATTTACAAAGCGTAACAAAGATATAAAAAAATCAAACAACACACAAGTAAAACACCACCAATCAACACAAACATTCCATTTAAATATAATTTAAATCTTAATAGCAACAGCGTGTGAATCGTCACTTGGTACACCCTACCCTGGACTGTAAGTTAACTGCAAAATTGCAGTTTTAAAGCTATTTTTGTGTTATAAAAATAACTACAACGTAACTGCTAAACGATTTTACAACCGCATTAATTTATAATAATTTACAAAGAAAATACGTAATGTTACAAAAAATCAAACAGCACACAAGTAAAACACCACAAATCAACACAAACATTCCATTTAAATATACTTTAAATCTTAAAAGCAGCAGCATGTGAATCGTCACTTGATGCACCCCCGTGAGGGTTATCCTTAGGGATTGTTGCCAGATGATTGGGTTAAGTAATGTTTTGTTTGGGGTGTTGTCACTGTGACGTAAGATTTCCTTTTTTTGTATGCTTCGTTTGAGACGTATATTTAATTCTAATATTATTGAGCAGCCCTTTTTTGACATTTTCTATGTTTTGAAAGGTATAAATATGATTTAAGGCTTTGTATGCTTTGTTTCATATATTACTAAGATACATATCATATGATACTGTTGTGCAGTTATTTTTTTATTTTTTCTATGTTTTAGATAGGTACTCGTATAAATATGATTAAAGGCAGTTTTTCAATTGTTTAAAATCTTAAGCAGTGCCTCCAAAAGGTGCCCTAAAAGCTAGAAGTATTTAAGTACCTACCTTAAAACTTTAGCGTTGTCCTATCTTATTTTCAAAAATTGACTGCAAAGAGGGAAATACGAACACCAAAAATGTACTATTTCAAGTGAGCTTTCAAATTTTTAGGAACGAAAACTTTTTTTCTTCGGCTTTAATTTTTTCCTTAGTTCCTCAGACACAGACCATACCATAACTAGAAATCTGTAGAAAAGTCATCACACTATGCGCACTTCAACGAATCCTTACACTTTTCTATTTGTAAACCAATTATATACAATACGTCACAGAGTACTTTGCAACAATGTTTCAATTTCTTTTAGCACCTTTTCCATACCATATACCATCCCACTTATTTGCAAGTTTGTTTTGTGTGACGTGAACGTTCGCACTGTTTGTTTATGGAAGGCCTTATAGGCCCACCCCGGCGTCGGAGGGTTAGGTTTAATGTGAGGCTGATGCAAGTATTTTAATGTGGTTGGCGTTGACAGAACATTTAAATCTATTGAGATATTATTTATTTTCGAAAGAGTTTTTTGATTACATAAAAAAGTAGATAGAAGTATGCGGTGTATTACCTACACGGGTTATGTAATTAAGTAACTTATTAAGTGAGTTGTGTATTGATTAAAAATTTAGTAGGACTTATCACTTAACAAATTTCCCAATTTTAGTAACATGAGATGTAAAAAAACATTTTTTTCCAAATTAATTATTTTTTTAACTGACTCATTTTGAGAGTAAAAGTGCAAAATACGAAAGTGCAATTTACCCTAAAAAGTTCCATAATAGATTATTGACACCTCACGGTAACCCTAAATCACTCGGGAACTTTTTACCACTCACTCCGTACCCTTGAAACAACACGAAGACAACACGCTGTTGACTTTACAATTAGCGGCGCGTGGGGTCGGTATTACCCCGGGCAAGAAAGTGTTAGTTTTGAGTGAGTGCTGAAGTATGATACGTCAAATAAAGTTGGTCACGTGTCTGCGTGATGCATCGTATGAAATTTAAATGAAGTAGATCACAAAGTACATTTCAATTAAATTTTGAAAATTGGTAATAAGAATGTGTCTTTGGAGTCCGAGTATCAAATCCCATACATTTTTGATTTCTAAAAGTTATGTGAGTTTTAAAAATTAATTATCACATGCCTTCACACATCGCGAGACAACCAAGACGTTTGAAAGTCATTGAACAAATCTCATATGTGTGAAAACTTTGAAAAGTCTATCAATCCACACTTGGTCAGAGGAGGACTACCCCAACCCTTCTGACTGTGAGGTTCTGGGAAGTCCGTTCCCAGCAATATGATCGTTTACTAAAAGAATGTTTATAATACACAATAGAAAAGAAATACAAAATTTTACGATTTTTTTCCTGTCGAGTTTCGACTTAACCACGATCTATGCAACTGGGTCGCAGTATCTACACTAATATTATAAAGAGGAAAACTTTGTTTGTTTGTTTGATTGTAATGAATATGCTCAAAAACTACTGGACCGATTTTAAAAATTCTTTCACCATTCGAAAGCTACATTATCCACGAGTAACATAGGCTATATTATATGTGAAATATATTTGATAAATAGATTTTGAGGCGGTACAAAGTTTGCCGGGTCAGCTAGTCGGCAATAAAGAAATTAAAAACTGCATATCGTGAGAACCCGTTACATATTAAAACGTAACCGACGATATTTACAATTTGAATCTAATATGAATTTATTTTGATTAGCAGGATTGTAGCCGACTTACTGTTGACTTAGCTATTAGAGAGCGGCGCTACACTCATAGCGGGTCGAAATGACCCCCGGCTGTTGAGTGTTACATTTTCATTATGCCTATTATTTAAGGGGGCACTTTTGTGGCAAATTCGAGCAATTGTATAGTCGGTGAGTTATCTATCCCGTGCCCGTATTCTTTAGAATTTCTTGCCGACAAAAGATTGAAAGTCAATTTATGACTATTGGCATTACCCGCGTAGTATTAAACAGAAGTAGCAGTAGTTTTAAAGGTGGTAGAACCCTTTGTGGTTCGACTCCGGCGGCACCACCGCCACACCTATGTCTGCCTAATAACAGCAGTGTTAAGCACAGTGGTAGCAGCGCATCTGTGGCCAACCTCAGGTAGGATACCTAATCGTATCTGAGTTTGATTACAGATGTCCATGGGCGGCAGTAGCCACTTACCATCAGGTGGACTGCATGCTCGTCTGAATATTATAAACAAAACACTGCCCTACGTAGTCGGGTTAAATATTAGGTACGCTTTGAAAATTAATTCAAAATGTTGTCCATCTTTCTTTTCGTACACGAAAAAAATCAACACACGCTATGTACAGACTTTATTTTTATTTATTTATTTAGAAATACAAACAGCATAGTATACATAACATTTTCAACTTAAATACAATAGTAACAATGTACCCTATATACATGCCAATTATAAATATGTACAGCATTCTCGTAATTAGCCAAAGACATGTTATTGCTTGTTGTAAAAAAAAGTTTAAAGTTGTAAAAAAGTTGTAAAAAAAATTATTTTCTTGAAACTATTTAGTTCTTACAATGTTACAGTGTTAACACCACATTTTACGGCAATTCACACCTTATCAGTAAACAGAATAAATTCCAGGAGCTTCTGTAACATTGTTGGATATTTGCTTAGTTCATTTACAGGATTTTTACGTATATTCTTTATGGCTTTCTGCGCCTTTCCGCTGTTTTCCATTCTACGCAAACTGCACTCGTCTATGCAATATTTTTTTATTTTCACGCTGGTGTGCTAAGTTAGGTGTTTAGGGTAATCTAATCATGAGTTAATCTTATCTTAATTGAAGGTGGTAGAACCCTTTGTGGTTCGACTCTGGCGGCAACACCGCCTCACCTATTTCAGCCTCATAACAGCAGTGTTAAGCACTGCTGTGCTCCGGTTTGAAGGGTGTGGTAAGGGAGACAGACTTTACCGAGGCGTTCCAGCTTAGTCCTCAGGGGTAGCATCGCATCTGTGGCTGACTTCAGATATCCACTCCTATCTGGGGTTGATTACAGATGTCCATGGGCGGCAGTAGCCACTTACCATCTGTGGACTAGGTGGACCTAGGTGGACTGCATGCTACTCCATTATTATAAAAAAGTACCTAAAGTGATAAAGTGTGTTAAGGAAGATATACTTTTCCGAGGCATTCCAGCATAGTTCTCAGTTGTCGCGGCGCGTTTATGGAAAAGCTCAGGTAGGAATGTAATCTTATGTTGGGCTGATTACAGATGTCTATGGGCGTCAGTAGTCATTTAATATCAGGTGGCTTGCATGCTCGTTGCTACTCTTATATCTGGAGGCACGGCAGTGCCTCCGCCAAGTCGAGCTTATAAAAAAATATAATAGGTACTTCGATCACTAATAAGAATAGGTAGTAGGAAATTTGACAATTTCATTGTACTAGACAAGAATTTACAAATTTCTTTGGTAGGTAAAACATTGGAAACAAAAAAAAAATCAAATAAACATCACAAAATATTTTTAAAGACCCAAAACTTTTCGATAGTTCAAATCGAAACCTTATCCCTAACAGTTGTTACCCCATGTTTTAATGGAAGGAGCCCTTTATCGGAGCCCTACACTCGTGCCATGATAAGTTAATCCTATGGGGCCGTTACGCCATGGTAATCATGGGCAATGTCCCTTCAAGCATCGAATTAATCTTTCTGCTATAAATAAATAATTTGGTTTGTTTCTTGGTAGATAAGTTGGTAAGAAAGATATTGAATTGATCTTGACAAAAGAGACTAGAGAATTAACCATAGATATATTTATTATACTAGGATAATATATCTATGTCTTTAACCATCATATTGATTTACTCAAAACGTACAACTAACATTACGGGCTAACCTAATGCGTTAGTGTAGTGAAAACAAATTAATTAATATATTGATAATTAAATTAAATACTAATTGTTAATAAATTAAAATGACATACAAAATTCTAATTAGTCAAAAATTCCACTGCTGGGCACGGGTCTCCTCTCAGAATGAGAAGGATTAAGCTATAGTCCACCGCGCTGGCCAAGTGCGTATTGCCAGACTTCACATACCTTTAATCATTAAATTAAAAAAAATCATTATTTAAAAATATAATGTAAACCCCTTTATTTTCCAACCAACATCTTACTAACAAACAACAATTATAGAGTAATATAAAGGTTTCTTTTTAAATTGCACTCGAGTAAAAACTCGAGTGTCTCCACACGCGCGCCTCCCACGGCACCCGAGTCAAGTGTTTATACACCGACACCGTTTAATGGAGATATGTTTACGAATAACATTGACTGGAGTGTTTCAAGACTTGAGTGTGTAACTTTTTTATATTTTTATGCAATTGAGGTAGAGAAGCGAGTCATCTGGTAGTAAGTCACTACCGATCGTAGGCATAATTTGGTACCTAATAAAAGGAAGTAACGATTTTTATATTATAGATATGTATATAATATATGAATTTGTCTGTATGTTCTTTATAGAATCGCATGCGTATGCATTTGATAATCTTTAACAAAGTTGGTGCGCATGAGCCCACGAAGGTTTCTGAGTTGATACGACCAATTTTGGACAGATCACGTTATTTAGTTTAAAACGCGGACGAATACGCGAACAATACTACTTAGCTACTGTATAAAATCCTAAAGTATCTAAAACCACCTTAGAATAGGCCTAATATTGGGCAAAAATCATTTCCCTGTTGTAAGTAGCTTCTCTTCTAACAAAGGCCTATTGTAAATAATTTTCAATATCTTCAGCTATTGATTTTTTATGGATGAATGAATCCAGAATTTTAATTACATTATGGTAGATGTAACAACAAATAAATAAATAAAAAAAAAATCATTTTTTTAAAACAACTTGAAGAATTGAAATCCTAAGTTCGACAACAGATGCCTTGCTACTTTTGTGAAGTAAGTTGGATTGTCTCGTGTCCCTATCTTATTTCACCCTTAACACAGCAACACTACAATATATAAGGCAAAAATAGATGTAACGATGCCTTCCTATAGAACCATAAAGAGGTCCCTACAACTCTTATTACATTATATTACTTCACGCTAACGAAATCACTTAATTTCAAGCATACATACGCTTCCCATTAATTTTTCCCACCCCCTACTCAGTAACAAATAAGCAATAATTTATTAGATAAATTTCAATTTACCAACAATTCGGTTAGCACCCTAAAACTGGCAACATTATCACGGTAATAAAATAACTTTTACCGTTGCTGCCGTACTTTGGACTCTATGTGGGTACCTTAAGGGGTGTTTATTAATGGGGTGGTTTCCCTCCTATCTGTCACAACGTGTCGGTTACCCCAGGGCTGTGTTTCTAACAATTTATGTGTTAACATGATTTATGACGGCAGCCCTCGTTTTCAGTCAGATTTATGTGATATATAGCTTATTTCCTTTGTATAGTTACACAAATACATAGTGCATCGCCACCCTTGCATCTGGATTTAAAAAAAACGCTCAATAAATACATTAACATATGATTGTAGGATTTAGATTTATTTATAACTTATATGAATTCTTCGTGGCTTCACCTCGGTGACGATGCCTCATATCAGTATTGAGAATATGAACCCTTCGTAGTTTGTCTCCGGTGGCAATGCATTATAACTAAAAGTGTTAAGTGCTTCCCTATTCATTCAAGGGAGACATTACATGAGGTAGGCATCAGGTCAACTTAGTCCTCAAGGGAACAACAAGTTTGTTCTAGCTACAAAGCTAGAACAAACAAAGCTACAAAGCTAGTCAGGTATGATTTCAAATTACTTGCAGTTGAATACAAATGTCCACGGGCGGCAGTAACTTCTTATCATCAGATGGACTACTCATTTAGGTGCTACTTCAATTTCTTAACAAGAATAATAAAGAACAACCCCACTGTAATGCACACATTAGGAAAAAAGTATTTTAAGCAAGGATTCCCTTGAAATTGAATTGAACCCAAAAAACTTCGATATTTATGGGAGCATGGTATGATGACCATTATATAATACGTAAAGATATATCACCTAACTGCTATTTAAACCGATTTATCAAATCATTACAGTTTGGTAATGATTAGATCAGATTTAGATTATTTTCGCTCGTAACAAAACACCCATTTGTATTTAAATCTAAAAATAATGTTGTCCTATCAATGTTTTCCTATCTACTGTTACTGTAACAGTCTACTGTTTCAAAAGTCTCGTAAAGTGTCTTATGTTGTGGACAGATAAAGGGAATTAGGGCCCGCTCAAAAAAGAAAAGGGCTCTTAAAACAAATCCTAGTTCGCGACGCTAATCCGTCGGAACAAACGGAGGCTTGCAAATTGCACCTTCTCCCATCCAAGAGATTAGCATCTCGCATCTAATTGAAAACAACAAACAACCCTTCGCGACGCAACTAAAACAACAATTCGTTTTAAAATCCGAACGCGCCCATTATGGCCCCTTTGGAGCTGTCAAGTTGACAGTTGACGTTCCCGCTCGGTGTTGCCAGTTCTAAAATAACTGCTACTGCGTCGAAATACGGAGGGTGCGTACAGCTGCCCATCCCCTAAGGTATTTTACACATCATTAAAAGAGATGTTCTGTAGGGATGCGGGGGTCAAACACCGTGAAAAACGGGAAAATAATGAGCGAGTACCGGTTGTGGTCTGTTGATGTTTGAGGCGCGTGGCGATGATTTTCTATGGATAATTAGCTGGTATTTTGTGAGGATATATTGTTTGGAACGCATCTGTTGGTTTTGCTCGTGAATAATAAAATGAGTTGTATTGTTTGTATTTTTTATTACAGTTATTTTTATATAAAACTATATGTAGTTACGTAATAACTAACGATCCACTAGGATATTTGTTAGTAATCCCGACTAACGCTAAATTATTCATTTTGTGTTAAATAACATTTTGTACATTATAATTCTAATTGAAAATAATTCATAAGCTAAAGGAATAAGAAAAATAATGGCTTACATTTCTTGCAACACGATTGTTAACATAATGTAAATCAGTATTATTTATAACTCAGACCTTAAACAATTATAATCTCTTATTTACAAGCCAAGCTCATACATACATATCATATTTCATACAAAGTGCAAAAATATTCAAAGATCTAATTAGAATATTGCTAAATATAAACTACAAAACTAATTAACTGTAATAGCTCATTAGTATTCGTAAGGTAACAATGACTAATTAAAGCTTACAGAGGTACTGAAGCGAACGCGTAACCAAAATCGATTCCACAGCTTAACCTTATCACCGCCATCTAACCGCACCTTTCAAAATTATCGACAGTAACGAGATACTACACGAATATACCATTAGCAGACAACCGAGCATAAACAAGTCTAGCGGTAGCCCTATCAGAAATCAGCCGTGAAGATAACATCGAAGCCAATGCCAAAAAAAAAGAAAAAGACCGCCATGTCACGAGGATTAGCGCTCGAGCCCCCATTGTCAACGATGACAATTGAAATACAGCCGTTCCTGTCTAACGTACCTACGATCGATAAACCAGAAAGAGATGGACGCTTGTTTTATTTTCACTTTTCTATGGATAGGTAATGTGACAGTTTTCGTATGAAATGTTTGTTTGGTGTAGCTGAATGGGGACTGTTTCGGACTAGTTTCGAATGGATGTTGTATTATTTTATTTTTAATCCGTAAGCGAGCGATCCAGTCTAATAACAGTTATGCGCTCTCCATTTTTGTTTGATAGGAGAATTTTAATTTTGATGTGGGTAACATTGCCAGTTGCACTGGATTAGGTATACGAGGGCCGGATATTTTTGTCACAGTATAAATGTCATGTCAGTTATATAACTTTAATTTTTTATTTTGTTTGATTGTTTTTTTATAATATCGGACTAGCAGACGAGCATGCAGTCCACCTGATGGTAAGTGGCTACTGCCCATGGAAATTAGTATTCAACCCTAGATAGAATTAGATTCCTATCTGAGGGTGGCCACATGTGCCACTACCCCTGAGGACTAAGCTGGGATGCCTCGGAAAAGTATGTCTCCATTACCACACCTTTTGAACTAGAACATAGCAGCGCTTAACACTGCGGTTATTAGGCAGAAATAGGTGTGGTGGTGGTACCGTTGGAGTCGAACCCCAGCAATGAGACAATAATAAAGAGACAATAGTAAAGATCCCGCCATATTAACATTTATAATTGTTAGATAATCCAAATTGATAATTAGTTTCTTAATTCATCAGACAAGTCATAAGTATCAATTTCAAAAATTGAATGGGATCACTATTTCTTTTACTCTATTTTAAGTTCTATTAAAATAAGGTTTTACTACTTGAACATCCATTCAGTCTTAAGTCAATATTAACGTAACGCTCGTACTCTACAGTTATCAATAGGAATGTATTAACAAAACTAAATTGAAACCATTTATCTCAGGCGCATTCCATAGATGAAAATAAAAGGAATTAGTCCACCGTTGTCTATGGTTCACAAAGGAGCTCATTACAACCAGAGACACGCAGTCTGTCTGGCCATTCATACCAAAAAAATTAGACTTAAACAATTTATCATTTGTCTATGCTTTTGACTATGGTTGTAGAGTCAAGTCTTGTCATGTAGATAACATAGGTAAGTGGTTTTGACGTATGGTGTAGTATTTTTTTAATTACAAAAGGGATTACATATTTTCAAAGCATGACCTGCTTTCGACTGTCCGTGTGTTTGTTTTTCTACTGTGATCCAGGATGAATAATGGCAGCCGAATTCTCCGTGTTATATTGACATTGACAGATTGCTTTAGTGTTGCCAGCTTACAAATGTTTCTATTGGCAGGAATGTAGGTAATAAAAAAGGAGAAAATAGTAGGTTGGTACATGTAATTTTTTTATTTTGTTTTCTAATGTTAAACGTAGGTATTTGAGATGTTATCAATTCGACAGGGCGCAGGTACTGAACGAACCTTCTTTTCGAGATATTTCTAATTATGCAATTTATGCGTAATCCATAACCTTAACTCCCATAATTTTAGTAACTTAAATATAATATAACATGATTCACTAATTAAACCTTTATAACAGTTCCTTTCCAAAGGTACATTATAGATCAATGTTACGCATACAGAAATACAACTTTGTGTAAAAATAATTACTTTTTAACACGCTTTTTATAAGTAATATTGAAGTAGATAGATAGATTATTTATTCCAATAAATTAAGCAACAACAACAAATTATAATACATAATAACAATTAAATCCAGAGACCTAAATACAAAAACAAACGAAATGACATATAAACTAAATTTTCTTAAGAAATAAAGTTAAACAAAATATATAAACACTAAAAATGATAATTAAAAAAAAAACAAACAAACGAAAATTAAAAAATTAAAACACAAAACATATAACTCGATTATATGTTTTGTGTTTTAATTGTTGCAGCTAGAGTCTATGAAAAGTGTTCCGGGGCTCAGAAAAAACCGAGATCGAATCACGGCAACTGATTTTCAGCCCGGACCATATGAGAAATAGACATCACATGACATTTAGGTACTACGTATTTCTGAAAGATTGGATAATTTTATTAAAGACTACTTATTATTTATATATATTTAAATATATTAATAAAACTTGCGATGAATACATTGCAAGTTGAAAAATATCGGCTCTATAAAAATTGTAACGGCTGCCATAATAATGATTACCTATTATAACCCTACTTCTAACAAGTACCTACCTATAACTATCTCCCAAATATCGGCTCTATAACAAAATTATAACGGCTGCCATAATAATGATTACCTATTATAACCCTACTTCTAACAAGTACCTACCTATAACTATCTCCCAAATATCGGCTCTATAACAAAATTATAACGGCTGCCATAATAATGATTACCTATTATAACCCTACTTCTAACAAGTACCTACCTATAACTATCTCCCAAATATCGGCTCTATAACAAAATTATAACGGCTGCCATAATAATGATTACCTATTATAACCCTACTTCTAACAAGTACCTACCTATAACTATCTCCCAAATATCGGCTCTATAACAAAATTATAACGGCTGCCATAATAATGATTACCTATTATAACCCTACTTCTAACAAGTATAACTATCTCTTACCAACAAGAAACATAAAAATTCAATTAAAGATTACAAATTGGCCATCAAATCACCAGATCCAGTTCTAACGTAACACAGAAGCCAGCTTCATGCGGAATTAACATAATTTGATTAGAAATATTATTTCGTAAGTTATGTCCGTTATTATAACGGTTGGACTGACGTTGACTCTAATGGTTTTCGAACTGATTACGCTCGGTATTAATAATCAATCTATCCAATTTTCCACCAAAGATTGTTATTTGACAATTTCTGTTTTTGTCAATTTTGAAGGTGGAAGAACTCTTTGTGGTCGACTCCAACGACACCACCGCCTATTTCTACGTTATAACAGCAGTGTTAAGCGCTGCTGTGTTCTGGTTTGATGGGTGTGGTAAGAGAGACGTACTTTTACGAGATGTTTCAACTTAATCCTCAGAGGTAGCCACGCTGTAAGCGACCTTAGGTAAGAATCTAATCTTATCTGGGGTTGATTATAAATGCCCATAGACGGCAAGGATTATCTTTTGGTCAGCGTGCTCACTTCTATATTATTATCAAACTTTACTAAATTATATCCAAACATACAGGCCAAACTAAATAAAACTGTTTAAAAAAATTAGGGAGTGAATACAAAGCTTTCTTCGCAATTGGTTGAGAGTCGGTAAGTGTCCAAGCAACCTAATGGTGATTAGAACAATGCTAAGTAGCTGATAAGGAGACAATACTAATGGCATCTCTGACTGACACTGATATGGTTGACACAAGTGACATATTTCGAGAACTAGAGAATCTATTGCAAATTGCAAAGATTATAGAAATACAGAAGATGCGTACAAATTAAATATTAGGAAAAGCTTTTTGCACTTAATATAACTTTATTTATTAATTTAATAAAATCATTAAAAAATCTTTCATTTTTCTTTTGATTTTACTGGGAACAAGTCTACCTTGTCTTGTCTTGTGGTAGACTTAATACCAAAATATTGAAGAACGCATTTTATAAGAACTCGGGCATGTAGGTTTCCTCACGATATTTTCCTTCATCGTTAAAACAAGTGAAAATTAATTTCTAATACGCAACATAACTTATAAAAATCAGAGGTATTGGATCCCCAAATTGAGATTACATATGACGCAGATAAACATGTTTTAAGCAAATTATAGATAAAAGAATATCCAAAAAATCCACGGGAGCAAAGACAATTCAAGATGAACCTAATACGAAAATACGTAGGTATTTTCTACCATAGATTAGTAAAGATTACTCACTCCTAACAAGAAAATGTACCCTGTTTGGAGAATTGAAATAGTTGCGTAAAAAAATTTTGCCACGTCTCCGTGCTAAAATGTCCTTAAAATATTTGAAATAATTATTTATTTTTGTATGTAAATTACGCAGTATTAGTTATTTATTCGTAAATTTTCTCTAAAAATGTTTTTATTTGTTAAGAATTAAAAAAAAGAACTTGCTAATAAGCCGTTTGTGGCTTCATTCAATTTCAAGGTGGCGAAGTATCTTTACTAATCTATGTTTTCTACCCAAAGGTCGCGTCAAATCGCCACTGTAGTCTTCTAATGTTTTGACAACCACTTTATTTTTTGTGTATTTTTCTTGTCGGTTTTTTGTCATATTATTCATTTTTGTCGTATTGATGTAGGTGTAAAGTTCGTTGACATGACCGGTACATTGAAACCATGATTCAAGTCCGTCGTAGAGAATTTTAATAAAAGGTGCCAATCAAAGTTAGTACATCATGGTTTGACTCTACCACCGTCACACTTATTTTTGCTTGCTTAAACAGCAGTTTTAAGCAATATTGAAGACACGTATACGATACATTTTAATTTTGACCTCAATAGCAACGCAGTAGTCAACCTTAAGAATCTAACCTTATCTGGGGCTGTACTCTTACCAGGAGTTTTTACGTTTCGACAACTGTTTTGGTATTTGTTTACGTATTTGCCCATACAAATTTCAATCAGCGCCCCTAGCGGTTTGTGTCAGAACTAGGAAATCGTATGGGCCAATACGTAAACAAATACCAAAACAGTCATATTTGTCGAAACATAAAAACTCCTGGTAAGGGTGCTGATTACCTACATAATCATGGGCAGCAGTAGCTTATACTTATCTTCAAGTGGATTGCATGCTCGTTTGCTAATTTATCATTATAAAAAAAAATTACTCGAGATATTTAAATTTGGATCTCAGGGAAAGGCATCAGTGGCCGATTGCAGGACTCCAAACCTATCTAAGGTTGATTATAGATGTCCAATTGCCCATACTTACCATTATATGAACTGCTTGTACCTCTTATCCTTTTTTTCTTTATAATATAGGAGTAGCAGACGAGTATGCAGTTCACCTGATGGTAAGTGGTTACTGCTGCCCACGGACATCTGTAATCAACCTCTGATCACCCATGCGCCACTACTTCTGAGTATTAAGCTGGAACGCCTCATAACAGCAGCGTTTAACAGTGCTGTTATGAGGCAGAAATAGGTGTGGCATGGGTGTGGCGGTGGAGCGCCGAAGTCAAACCTCAGAGAGTTCCAAAACTATGTATTTAAAACTTAGTTAAATGATAAATAACCCACTCAACACCAGGTGATCTGGGCGCCCACTGCCTACATATTGCTAGCTCATTACCATAAAAAAACTTCAATCAAATATGTCAACTCCGGACGTCGCTTTTGAAAAGATATTACGAAATGGACTCTTGTAATCAATTTTCGATGACTAACTTATGGAATATCTAATGACGTTTTTATATCAAAACTGGTTGTGGTAGTCGTAATATGCGCGCACGGGAGTGGTAAGGCCAAGTTAGTGAATTAGTGACTTTAATCATACACCTGCTTTACACTAAACATGCTTTAAATTTAATTATTGTTCGCAAACCACGGCAAATATTTAAGCCTCATGACAAGTCATATACCTGTGGAATACTACATAAAGGTTTCTTCCAAACTAATTAAATCGGCCATATTCGAATATAAATAATCAAATAGGCGTATAAAAAGTAAAAATAAAGTAAAAACATAGTTGTAACGACACAGTACGAGGAATAATTATTTAACAAACAAACGAGCACCTACTCATTAGGATTACACAAAGCTATGTAAACAGGAGTAACATTTTAAGTTTTTTAATGTATAAAAGACAAGAATGGTTAACGTGCAGTTTATAATATAAGGTAAATTATAGTAGACTTAAATACACTTTATAACGTAAATATGACAAGCTTTTAAATGGATTACAAGCTACTTTTTACACAATAAAACAACTTTGTACTTAAGCTCAGTGTCCAATAATTATAAATTATAGTCGCTGGCTAAAATATTGATTATATCTTTTGTATTGACATTGACACACATAACGGAGAGACCAGTAGCCAATATTTGACGAAAATTAAGAAAAAAAAATATTGACAACTTTAAAGATTATTATTATATACTAAATATTTTGTCCAGCCTATCTTATTTATTGCAATTATTTAATCCCACCGAATTACAACTTGGCTCAATTTTTACACATATCAAGTGTTTGGGACAAGAGAATGAATTCACACGCCAGCTTTCGAAGCAAATAATAGAATTTCGTAATGCGACGTCGTACACGTTGATAACATTTGGGAGTTGCAAATTGATCTGTTAAATCAATATTGTGATTTATTGCATGACTTGCGATCTTGATATCTGTATCTAGTTATCAGTATTCAGTATCTGGCTGCGCTTCTTATGGTCCAATGTGGGTCTCTCTTTAGTCTACCTATTATTCTAACTGCTGGATACGGGTCTCCTTTCGGAGTGACTACCTGTCTTACTCATGAAGCGACCACCATAGCCCTCAGAATGTACAACAAACTAGACATCTAGACTATACAACTAGACAACGACAGTGATCGACATCAATTAGAATCCGTCTTCTGTAGCAATTTGTAGTCGTTGTCCATGTCCATACACAGTTACCACTTCTTAGGTGGATTGTTTGTTTGGTGCAATTTTAAGAAAATGAGAAGTTTTAAAGACTTCTCGTGCATAGGTGTCATTACATTGTTTTTCTTCGCCGTTGAATCAAGTAATAAATACTTTTTAATACGCATATAAAATAATCTGATTTCGGTACGTAATTACGTACATTGAGAGGCAATGTACTTACAACATCTGTAATACCTACCTGTAATATCTCCTATTTTCATCATCATCAACCCATTACTGTCCCACTGCCGTGGCACAGGTCTCCTCTCAGAATGAGATCGATTAGGCCATAGCCCGCGCTGGCCAAGTGCGAATTGGTAGACTTTACATATCTTTGAAGACTTCTTTTTTGTTATTATTATTATTACTCAGATATGCAGATTTCCTCACGATGTTTTCCTTCGCGTTTTTTGCAAGTGATAATTAATTTCTTTATCTTATCATACATTAATCTTGGTTCCCTTGTTCCCAGGCGTGAATCCCCGGAAACAGCGGCGGGAACGGACCACCTTCACCCGGGCACAGCTGGACGTGTTGGAAGCGCTCTTCGGGAAGACCAGGTACCCGGATATCTTCATGCGGGAAGAAGTCGCGCTGAAGATCAACTTACCTGAGTCTAGAGTACAAGTGAGTATACTTGGTATAAGCAATTATTGAGTTTGCAATCAGTGTTGCTATGTTCGTTCAAATACCCGTGATAGTAGGAAAATAACACAAAAAGCACAGAAATTAAAATAATAAAATAAAAATATCTGTAAATCTAACTTTCCTTCTGTTCTCTTCTGTGTTAGAGTTTGCAATCAGTGTTACTATGTTCGTTGAAATTCCCGCACACAAATTGAAATAAAGAAATAAAAATATCCGTAAATACGTCTTTCTTTCTGTTCTCTTCTGTGTTCTTAGGTTTTAAAAAATAGAAATTTCAAAACTATGCACAAATAAGCTTCCTTTAAACCCGGTAGCATAATAGGTATTATATTTTCTGGAGTTACAATCGTCTAGGCCCTAGAATCTATCAAAAGGCTAGAATCCCTCATAGGCATCCTATAAAAAGTAACAATAAAAATTGCGGCATCAATTACATAAAAGCCAGTCTAAATAAAATCGAATTACACAAAAAACGCATCATTTACTGCTACTGGCCGTCAAACAAAGCGGATCAGAATTTGATTTTCGAATTTGAAATTTAGAACATAATTCCATTGCACGTTAATGCTCAACTCGTGTTTGTATAAATTGAATGTTCGAATCAATCTGAACTCAGTCACCCGAGAAATTCCGGAGGGAGAGGTTTCATATTTTTTCTCGCTGGGTGGCACCGTATCTAAGACTTGGGATTATAATTTACTCGTATCTCTAGTTAATTGAAATTTAATATTTAGCCGGATTTACTACTGAGTTGATGTTGATAGAGTTGCTTTTTCGTATTTACTCCCAAAGATTATGTTAATTAGACTAGTTTAAGTGCGCAGTTTTATCTTAAGTCAATTTGTAGTGGTTACGCACGTTATTTTGGAGTTAGGTAAGAACTTTCATTGTAGAGAAATTAGAAACTTTATTGTCTCTCACGCGGCTTAGAAGTTTTTCTTACGTTGGTGGTTACATGGTGGTGATACAGAGATTGAACGTATCTATTATTTATTATCTATAAATTCATTTTTGTTGTCTTCATGTTATCTTGATTGTGGGTCGATTTTTTTTAATATAGTAGAGCTCATCAATGGCCACAAGTACAAAAAATACCAAAGATCAAAAAAAAGAAAATCCGTAGACGGCCAAAGAGAAAATTGTACCTGTACTCTTTGTTAGTAGTCAATTCACGTTAAATAACAATTATATATTTATTATAGGAATACAGCATATGTTAATATTAATTATTATTATATTTTCAATGTATATTTTCCACTATTCGTGGTCCTACGACGTAACGATCTTAAAACCTCACCACAGAAAAACTATAAAAATATAAACTGAAAACATAGATTAGTAAAGATACTTCGCCGCCTTGAAATTGAATGAAGCCACAAACGGCTTATTAGTAATTTTTTTTTGAATTCTTGACAAATAAAAACATTTTTAGAGAAAATTTACGAATAAATAACTAATACTGCGTAATTTACATAATAAATAAATAATTATTTCAAATATTTTAGGGACATTTTAGCACGGAGACGTGGCAAAACTTTTTTACGCAACTATTTCAATTCTCAAAACTGGGTACATTTTCTTGTTAGGAGTGAGTAATCTTTACTAATCTATGACTGAAAATAAAAACTTGCGTTTCCATTCGTATAAATATGAAATCATTTCAATAGATCTCGATATAGCAGTCTACATTACACCTGAGCAAAAACCACAAGGTTTTTATTACATTTTGTGCTGAGAAAAAATACATGTAGGAGAGTAAAATGCAAATTTACGTATGGGTGTGAATAGATTATTATGTACGCTATATCTATTTCCTCTTCAAAGTCTACATAATGGCTACTTAAGAAAAAATTGCACATTAGCTAACAAAAACACGGTTTTATCTCCGTAACAATCACAACAATCCAATTATACTGCAGATAGCATCGGTAGGGTTGCCACCCATTCTGAAATATGTAGTATTGTCCGCGTAAAATTGCTAGTCCGCTCTGAATATAGAAATGAATCGCGTCGCCATAGCAAATTGTATGACTACACCTGCTCGCAACAACTTCAGAGCGGACTAGCAGTTTGGCGCGGACTATATGTTTTAGTCATATCTGTCCCACTGCTAGGCACGGGTCTTCTCTCTTTTAGGTATGCAGGTTTACGGTGTTTTACTTTATCATTAAATAATGATTTTTAATACGCCTATAATTTTGAATAAAAAAGGTGAGCCCAGGATTCGAACTACGGACTTCTAAATTATGAGGTTGAAGTTCAACCATTAGATCACTGCGCAGAAGGTCATCATTGCGCTCAAAAAAATACATTGAAAAATAAATAGCAAATGTGTACTTTTTCTGGATTTCCAAAAGTAGGTAGATACTATAATTTTTGCAAGGTTTTGGGGAAAAAATTAAAAAGTGGCAACCCTACATTGGAACAGACTAAATAATTGCAAAGATAACCGGTAGTTAAGGCAGTTCCAGGTTAGATAAGTTATAATGGCGGTCTGTTCTAGACTACTTTGTATTTTTAGCCATATTTTTAAAAAACAAAATGCTTTTGAAAGTAATTTTTTTATCACGTGTAATTATGCACATGGAAAATAAAAATAAAACTTATCACAGTTTTGTTAAAAATGGTCTTAATTGTTGTAACAATTGAAATTTGCGTAATTTTGTCATTAAAATTTTCAAGATAAAATAAAATGAAACATTTATTTTTATCCGACCGGCAAGGAAGGGTTATGTTTTCGCGTATCTTGTATGTTTGTAAATTTCTTTATTATGTTTATGAGACATTTTCCGTCTATTTTGGTTATTTTGTGTTGTGTATTTGCCACAAAAAGGTATTACACAAATTCTGTTAGGATCTGATTACACTTTTATCGATCATTTTCGTTTAACATTGAAATAACATTATTTTTTTAAGACTAGTAACTTTGCCAAGAACTTTATCTAAGGCGCTCTTACACCGCCTCGAAAATCGCTAATCCTGGTGATCCTGACAAAAACAATGGAATGAAATTGTTAAAAACGTGTATCGGGTTCCAGGGGTTCTTGAAAATTGTTCTAAAGTTTGAATAAAACTGATTGTTCAAAGTGGGTAAAAATCGAGTTGAAAGATTCTGTTACATACCTACATACAGGTCAAGCTAATAAAAGCGTGGTAATAAAGTTATGTTCAAATTATTTTTAAATCTAATCTCGCCATGTTTTGAATAACCGTTGAAATAATGAATAATTATAATTTATAAGGTACTGATTTAATAACGCAATTAAAGAAGGATTAGCATCAATCAAATCTTTAATTTGCCGAGTGTGATATTTTGACTTTTGCATTTAAATAATTAATTATTAATTGGACAAAAATTGCGCCATTTTCAATTGTGATGCTTTTTGTTCCATGGTCTCTTACGATACGAACTATTTTAAATATGTATAAGTACTATATTCAAATAATGCTTTATGTCTTATGAAATGTAAAATGATACGATCTTTTTTGTTTTTATTACTGCAAAAGTGGTAGAATCATTTGTGGTTCGACTCTGTAAGGCCCACTGCCACACGTAAATACTATTGCCTCATAACAGCAGTGTTAAGCGCTGTGTATCTGAAGGGAGTAAGAGAGACATGCTTATCTGAGACACTGAAACTAATTTCTATTAGGTAGCAATGCATCTGAAGCTGACCTCAAGTACCAATCTTATCTTCTAATCCTATTTTATCTGCGGTAATCACCTCTTACTATTTTGTGAACTGCAAGTTTGTTTGCTCCTCGAATCTTGTAAAAAGGAACAGAGTTTATCATAAATATATAGTCCTATTTAGGATACTGCCGCTATTGACAGAATGTGAGTGGTAGACACCGATAGGTACACGTGCGGAAGCAAGCGGAAATACATTAATTAATATAATGAATTCTTGTGCAATCTACGTCAGATCATAGACTACACGTCTTTTGCTATATCTTAACAATACAGAAAATAGTCGGATGTGGCTCTTATCTACGCCATAATACAAGCAATTACCTTACATTACTATTACAAACATTTTCCTATTTCTGCCTTGTTTGTATTTATGCTTAGTCATTTATATTATTGCGGACACTGAAGGATATAGGTAATAGGTACATTCGGTTAATGTGTTATATATACTCTTATTAATATATTCAAAGTACTTAAATTTCGGTTACAGTTATTTTAGTAAATGTACGTTAGATAAAATTGCAAACATATTTATTATTTGCAAAATCTGTAACGTATTACAAGTCTCAAAATAATGAAATATTAGGTAAGTCAAATTACCTACCAACTTAAAATAGAAACAATAAAATAACAATAATTTATGCAAATAAAAAAACAAATTAATAACGCCGTATCAAATCGCTATCGCAGGCAAAAAAAAATTAAAAAACAATTACACGCGCTACTATTCAGCCGCCACAAAATGGCGGATCTCGCATCTGTTACGTCGCCATTCACTCATTCATTGGTCTTGCTCTTTTCATGAAACTTATTAACTCATTTATTCATAGCACAATGGGGTTTGTGGAGGGCGGTAATCCGACGCGCGTTGAAAATATCACGGGCTGGGTGATGATATGACCACGTTTCACTCATTCATATTTGTATTTCGAATTTTTGATTTGCGACGCCAACCTCCCGCTTCTGTGAGCCATAGACAAAACTATTTTTTTGTGACAGCTGAAGTTGCATTCAGCCAATAAATCTTTTTTATTTAATTCGAGAAAAAAGTAAAAATACGAACACTTTTTTACACCATAGACAAAACTGTTTTTGTGACGGCTGAAGCTGCATTCAGCCAATAAATCTAAATTTTGGATTTAAGTAAATCACTAATAAAGAAAGGTAAATAAATAAATTCTTAAAAAAGTCGCTTACTTAATTCTTATTTTTATTATTCTTCTAATACATCCAGACACATTTCGCGGTGGCTCATTATACTACTTCTCGTGGTAACATGTACATAGATAGAAAGTATGTAAATACGCTCACAAACAGATATACGACTTTGTGTAAGAATATCAAGCGAACCCATCACTTCTTGAGTTTTATGGACACAAAAATACAAAATCTATTTTTATATACACCTAAAGAGTGTCACTATAATATGTTCTATTTGTTTGTTTTGTACATAGATTAGTAAAGATACTTCGCCGCCTTGAAATTGAATGAAGCCACAAATGGCTTATTATCGTAAGTTCTTTTTTTGAATTCTTGAGAAATAAAAACATTTTTAGAGAAAATTTACGAATAAATAACTAATACTGCGTAATTTACATGAATTTACATAATAAATAAATAATTACTACAAATATTTTAGGGATATTTTAACACGGAGACGTGGCAAAACTTTTTTACGCAAGTATTTCAATTCTCAAAACTGGGCACATTTTCTAGTTAGGAGTGAGTAATCTTTACTAATCTATGGTTTTGTAAAAAAAAAATATTTGTACTTAGAAAAAGTATTATTTTACTACCGCACAATTATATAAATAACTATTATACTATTATAGTCTTAGCATACCAAAGCAGAAGTAAGCCCAAATTCAAACACTGGTTACAATAAAGTAAACAACATCATACGTATAAATCAATACTAATAGAGTAGTTCTGTAATTGCAACGAATATTTGGGGGATATGTTACAATCGCACACGTGCCGAAGCATAAGATTAAATTGACCTCATGAAAGTAGGGAAAGATATTAGAAATAAGTAAAACAAAGCTACTTAAGTATTACATTAATTAAATTACTACAGTAAGTGTCGGTAGTCGGTATTGATATATTTAATGATTTGTCAAGATTTGTCAAGGATTTGTCAAGATTGGCAAAGATTTGTCAAGAAAACAATACTGTTATTAGACAAAAATAGATGTGGCGGTGTGCCTCTGGACTACTGTAAAAGGTTTTACCACCTTCTATCCCCAAATTAAGTTCTAACGTTATATAATCACTAGATCCTATGGACAATTTAATCACACAGGGTAAAAACCGACTTCCAATATTTCTAACCTTATTAACAATTCAATTTTGCCAACAGGTCTGGTTCAAGAACCGTCGAGCGAAATGCCGACAGCAGCTCCAGCAGCAGACAAACACACAGATATCCAGCAAGTCCTCCTCATCGTCCAAGACAATATCAAACAGCAACAGCATCAAGAGTTCCTCCTCATCCAAAATAACAACCTCCAAATCCCTAACCTCGACCAACTCGAGCCTGACGAGCACTCAAAACACATCGAGTATCACAACATCATCTCCAAACCTACCAATTACACCAACGACATCAGTCAGCCCTCCAATCAACGTGATTTGCAAGAAGGAATCAGCTCCGAACTACGACTCATCGCCTCACAACAAGAGTCTAACTTCCATCACTCATCATTATTCCAACGACGCGCTTCGGCTCAGCGGCAAGGAGTCCTCTCCATCTGATGCCATTTCAAACGTCCACAGCTACGGTGTCACACCGAAGCAGGAGCTATACAACAGTCCGAAGCGGCTGGACTATTCGAGCAAAGTGGACTATTCGGAGAAGTCGTTTGGGAGCAACTTGGTGAAAGATCAGTATAGTTCGCGGTTGACGGGGAACCTGACGCCTCTAGGGTCGAACTCGTCGATTATGACGACACCGTCGCCTCCTATAACTCCGCAGAGCTTGAATGGTCCAGGGAATGTTTACCACCCGGATAGCTACAATAGCTTCCACTGGCCAGGTAGCTCGGATTACATCAGGAGCTACTCCAGCTCACATCATCATCAGGGGTACGGCCAGAGCGCGTATAACTCGCCGTACTATCCTAGTCAGGTAATTAACTAATAACTTCTTTTTGTTTTCTTTTTTCTTTCTTATCACGTGCTTCGATATTTCTTTCGTTGACGTTTATTGTTGAATTGTAAGTTATCAGTGTACTATGTATATTTACATCAATCAATCAGTCAATTTTAAACAATGATAAAAGGCATACAAAATAATTCTATTAATATCTTTGTAAAATTATTTTGAAATAATAAAATAAACTAAATTCCAATAACCATTACTCTTTGATCAAAAAACTAATGAAATTGTGCCATAAAAATGTTTTACTTGAAGAAAGAAATATACATTAAAATGTTTTTCTACAAAAGTCGTACTAGTATCTACCTGAATGTGGTAGAACCCTTTGTGGTTCGACTCCGGCGGCACCACCGCCTCACCTATTTCGTCCTCACAACAGCAGTGTTAAGCGCTGCTGTGTTCTGGTTCGGTGGTAAGGGAGACATACTTTTCCGAGGCGCTCCAGCTTAGTCCTCAGGACGGACCTCGGGTAGGAATACCTAATCCGGGGTTGATTACAGATGTCCATGGGCGGCAGTGGTTTTACCATCAGGTGGACTACATGCTCGTCTGCTACTCCTATATTATAAATTACCTACTCGTACATACAACTAAAACCCAAAAATTAATCCTCACTTTCCTTCCAGATGGAGTACTTCAACGGGTCGTCAGTAAACCAATCCCACGGTAGCCACCACACCCACAACCTAACCGCGAACGGGAACCAGCTCTACAACCAGGTATCCTTCGGGAACCCATCGCCCCCAGCGGCGTGGCCCTCCCACCACAACATCCTGGCCTCAGGGCCCGAATCCCCCGAGAACCAATCCCAAAACTCCCCACACTTGAGTATGCTCCAAGCGTCGCAAATCACGAATTTCTCTAACTCTGGGAACAGTTACTTCGCGCCAGAGAAATACGGCATCAACATGGTTTAGTGATTCTAGTCTCTTTGGGCCCGTCTATAAAATACATACGGAATAATATTTTACAATAAATGTCATCTGCCCTCGTTAACTCGTTTAT
Source organism: Epargyreus clarus clarus (assembly GCA_014595695.2). Taxonomy (NCBI): domain Eukaryota; kingdom Metazoa; phylum Arthropoda; class Insecta; order Lepidoptera; family Hesperiidae; genus Epargyreus; species Epargyreus clarus. The sequence continues at coordinate 1,498,676 of JACTTY020000019.1, forward strand.
TCAGATATTGCTATAAAGACGTTATATGGAAGGTAGTATCAGAAAATACGTGATATGTATCAATCATACTCATTTTAAAAAATTGTCATATACTTAAATGGGTCATTAAAACATTCTCCAGATATTTCAATAAGTGATACGGAAGGCAGTATCACAAAATACGTGATATGTATCAATCATATTCAATGAAACATGTTGCCATATAAATAGTTAAATGGGTCCGTAAACTTCAGGTAAATTAATTTGAAGCTACTTAGTACCTGAAGAATTGAACTGTGAATTGTTGAGGGTGAGCTAAATATGACGTCATGGGGAGATTAGGCTATATTTTTTTTTTTTGGATTTTTTGAGGCAACCTACAATTTTATTCAATTTCCTTTTTAATGTAAGTCCCCTATTAATTAAAATGTGAGGTTGTGACTTCAGGAAAAAAACAAATATTTAATTAAATCAGGAAAAATTTAAAGAAAGTTATTTTCTTCATTTTCAATTTAATAATTCCTAGTTATTGCAATAATTTAATTGTGAAGCAATATTAATTCTATTTTTATATTAATTTTATATTTTTGAAAAAATGGTAAGTTATTAATTGTGATATTATTTATTCTACATTGAAAAAAGAAATTTTGGATAGTGATGACTGCGGGGTGTTCTAGGGAAAATGTGACAAGGTTTTGAAAAACAATAGACAAAATTTTCAAACATGATGTATTAATTTTATGGACGGACCCTTTCTAGTTTATTGTATATAATTTGTAAATCTAAGGTGGTTGTTCTGAAGCGGTTTATTGGGAACTATTTGCTTAAGTACGGGCACACGAGGCATCCCAGCTTAGTCCTCATCACATCTATGACCAATCGTGTAGAATTGATTTTTCTACATAACGGTCGTAGATGTGATTTAAAATAATTGTCCATCATTTAGAAAATCGAATTACTTTCCGGTTTCAAAGTTTTCAACATTTTGAAATACTTTCGATTTCTTTCTTTCAGGCAAAATGTTGTTGAATTTGAAATTGGGAAAAAATACGATGTAATACATATCAATTTGTGATTTGAAATTGAAACTAAGCGAATAGGCTCTCAATAAGTCGCTTTCTTAGCGAAATAAATAAAAGAAAGGTTTTAGTATTGAAGTTTGAAGTGTAAAATAAATGTTCGGGGAAAGATAAAGAATATACTCGCTAAAAGAAATATCTTTCTTTTAATAATTTATATTGCTTTTAAAATCTTTTATACAGTATATCTTTTATATTTGCCCGATACTTACTTTACAATGGTGTCATTTACTATTTATTTTTAAAATGGTTTCTTTAAAACGAATTTTCAACGAATTCTAAATAAAAACAGGCCTAATAAGAATGGACGGCTTAAACCTTGCCATAATAATTATTTAAAAAATAAATTCTTATTATTTTAGTTGAATAATGTAGATATTTATTATTTTCATTCCTAATCCTGTACATTCCCTGAGTCATATCACTTATTATCTATATTAAAGTAAGGCTATGTTTAGTGACGACATTCGATAATGCGTAATTAATAATGTAAATAAATAATGATAAGGGTTTTATTTTAAAATTGTAAATGTGCGTGCTACGATTGTATATGTGACTTAAATTGTCTAGTTTTAAGTATCCTTGTGTTAACCCGTATTTTAAAGTCATACTTTGACTTATTTTTGTTATTTCTAGAATATTTGACACATGTACAGTTATGTAAAAATAAATTATGATAGTTTAATTGTGACGTGTGACATGTCGCGATCCTTTCGACCAATGAGCGTTAAGAAAAATCCTCGCTTCTCATTGGTGGAAAACTTCGTCGATCCAAAGGTAAGACCAATAATGCGTTCAGTTACATCAATAGAGAATTTAAAAATAGAATAAATGAATCAAATTATGGAAGTGATTTATGAGATTACAAAGAGATTATTAGTTGATTCATGATTTTATTTTTCAAATTGTAGAATGAAATGTAATGAAATTTGTAATTTATAGTACATTTTATGCTTGGACATAGCTAAGTTAGTTACTATTAAGTACATTATTGTACCGCGTTCGATAAAGAGTCAGTGTATTTTTTTTAAGTTAAGTTGTATTAATTATTAACTGATAGCTATTGAAATATTGAATCCGAATATATGCATATAAAATACATTCTTGTGTTTTATTTTTAATATTAATAGAAAATATATTTTCATTGATACACACATATCGAAACTGTACAAAAAAAAACCCCTACACACACACATACAAAATAATCAAAAGAAAACAAAATACTTTACAAGAAAGTTTCTGAATGCTTAAGACATTAAGGACTCATGACGGCTCGCTAGCCCTCTGCTGGGCACAGGTCTCTGCCTAATGTAAAGTTTTCCAACCATGACATTCCACCAGCTACAAACTTCTAAAAGCAAAAAAGATGGTTTCGTCGATTGACCTATTAAGTGGCAACCGAGCATGCAGTCCACCTGATGGCAAGTGGCTACTGCCGCCCATGGACATCTGTAACAAACTTTATAGATATTACTAAGGCTCATTTAGACGGAGAGAGTTTTTCGTCTCGAAGATACGATTATCGATGGAATATAAAACATTTTGTTCGTCTAAACATTCGCTTTTCGATCTCGTTGCCTTGGACAACAATTGCCTCGCAATGGAAAATTACCTAAATTCTCTTAAGACGGACACGATATACATACAGCAATAATCGTATTTCGAGATTTATGCCACTTGCTACCATGAGTGCAGTGCACGAGGGTGTTTTAATTATAGCTCTTCTAAGGCAATAAATAATAACTTAAACGGATTACTCGAATGACAAATGTCGCTGAAAAACTGAAAACGATTCCAACTGATTTGTACGATACTCGTATGAACTTCTAAATATGTCACACGAGATCGTAGTTATACAAGTCGAGATTCTCATAAGCAAGAATTTCCTTACTATAATTTCGTCGTGTGAACAAACAATTATAGCCTGGATAAGTCATATGCGAGCCTCGTATGACATAATCGTAGGCGAGATTTTAGTTCTTGCCTGAATGTTTAACATTTTGATACGATTATGTTATGGCGATTATTGCTTGCGATAGTTGCTTACGGTTTCTAGAAACGTGCGAGAAGCTCTCTCCACCTAAATTTCTCTTAAAACAGGGGTTCTTTCTTAAGCCGTACAGATGTGTTGCCACTCCCACTAATATAGTCGTTTCATATGTAAGTCAATCTGCATCCATACACTTACACTGAAACGCAGAAATGCTTGGGAAGAAGTTGAATGAGGCCGCCAGTCTTCTTGTTTATAATAGCAGACGAGCATGCAGTCCACCTGATGGTAAGTGGCTCCTACCGCCCATGGACATATGTAATGAACCCCAGACAGGATTAGATATTCCTACCTGAAATCGGCCATAGATGCGGCCCTGAGGACTAAGCTGGAACGCCTCGGAAAAGTAGGTCTCCCTTACCACACCCTTCAAACCGGAACACAGCAGCGCCTAACACTGCTGTTATTAGGCAGAAATAGTCTTAAGAAGATGATCTAATTTTCCAAAGGTCTTAAAGGCAACTTGTAAATTTTTAGAGGCCCACAGGACCACAAGCCCGAGGTGCACCTGCCGCCCTTACCCCCCCCCCCCCCTTAGTCCGTCACTTCGTACTCTTTGTTTTTTTTTCTTATTCTACGCAATGGAAGGAAGGAAACATTCTTTCCCTCTTTTTCTTTTAATCCTTGTCAACTGTAGGTGGGTAGATGCAAATATTCCACCTAAGTTGTATTGTCAATGTCGCCTCGTGCAACCAGTCGTTGTCTTGCGCTCGGCAAGATTCTGTAGACGTTCTGTATGTGCCCTCTCGTTCCTGTTTTGTACGTGGGCTAGCCGTGCTACCGCGTGTGCATTGTGAAGTGCAAAGAGACTATTCCTCAGGAAGATTAGGCCATGCTTGCTTCGTTGAGCCCCGTGACAGCGCGGTGCGCATCACGCCTAACACGATTCGAGTCCGCAGATCGACTTGGAGCAAAGTCGGTGGTTTTATCTACTCATCTGCTGGGACGAGGATTGGGTCATACCCCTGACAATCATACACCACTACATCCCCTTAGGATTGCGTGATCGTGCCAGCATACCTACAATTTCGGTCTGGCTTTCGAGCTGAATCGTACAATATTTTTTAGCCTTCGAGCTGGATCCTACAAAAGAATTATTCAGTTTTGAAGATTTTTTCTTGTGACATGGCTCAATTTAAAAAAATAAAGTAAATATCAAACAAGCATGCAGTGCACCTGATAAGTGGTCACAGCTGCTTATAGACATCTGTAATGAATAGCAAATACATTTGGAGTTTACTTTATGCCACACATTTTCAATGACTACGACCAAGTTGAAATTTTCTGTAAAAGCGTATCGCCTATAGGTACCCACTTCAAACCAGAATACAGCAACGCTAATTTAGTGTTATAAGCAGCGACGGATCAAGAGTTCTGAGCGCCCTAGGCTAATTATGAAGACGCGCCCCCACCGTTACGATAGACCTCAAAAGTAATATATTTGTTTTGACTTTGTTTACTAGCATGAAATTAAAAGTGCCGAAGACACAATTTGGGCGCTATCCTCGCGCCCTAGGCTGCAGCCTAATTAGCCTAAGGGTTAATCAGGCCCTGGTTATAAGGGCAAAAAGGTGAGGTAGTGGTGCCTCCGGAGTGGAACAACGAAGGCTTCTACTACTATTAACTGTACCTTTGTTCAATACAAAAAATGTTGTTGTACAGCATACTCGAGTATTACTCTCAAATATGGAATCCAAATTATGACGTCCATGTAAGTAGAATAGAAAATATTCAGCGTAAATCTATGAAATATCTTCAGTAATAAACTAAACATTATGATGACACCTATGAATCCAGATGCAAGAGACACCATATGCCTTTATGTGAAAGACGTAGAAGAGACGACATCAAGTTAATGTTGAAAATTGCACAAAGCAACATAGATTATCCTTATCTTTTATCGAATATTAAACTTAAAGTTCCAACTAGATCAGTAAAACAACCTATTGCGCGTCTACATGTTTCTCAGATCTTCACTAACTATAGACGAAATTCATTTTTCATAAGAACAGCTTAATAACAGCAGTTCACAGTAATTAATAGTACTTAAGTCATTTTTTTATTTCTGTAAGTATTATTTTTCTAGTTTCTCTACTTACTTTTTGTAACTTAATTATGACTATTCCTTCTTTCTTTTTAACTTGATTGAACTCTGAAGCAAACAAGCACTTTAGTTGTAACTATTATAAACTATTATATTTTATGCGAAATCGTGTAAGTAGTATGCAATTAAAATTACCTTTTTTTTTGTTTTGTTTACGAGGGGGAAACCTTCAAAAGGTACCCGACGACGTGGGAGCGACGCCGGGTTATGTGGGATTTTTACCGCACTAAAACCCCCCCGGTGGCCGTCCTCAACGCTTGTTGGAGAACTCCGGGATCTCCGATGGAACACAACCGGAGTCCTCCGAGCGCGATGCCCCAATCGGGCTCTTCCCTGGGGGAGTAGTTTACGCTCCACCCACACACCTAGTGTTTACAACGGTATGCGGCCACAGACACCGTCGTCCTTCCCGGGGTTGCTTGCTGGACGGTTCGAACTCCCACTCTTGCCGCCCGCAACCCCGGAAGCCCCCTTTTAGTCGCCTCTTACGACAGGCAGGTGATACCGTAGCCCTATTCTGGTCCCGGAACTACAGGGACAAGATTAGTAAGACAACCTATTGCGCGTCTACATGTTTCTCAGATCTTCACTAACTATAGACGAAATTCATTTTTCATAAGAACAGCTTATCACGTCAATAAATTGGATGACTTCCCTGAATCTGACCTTTTCAACTTATCTCCAAATTAATTTAGAGCGCGTATGACAAGGAACTGGCTTAGAGTGACACAATAGTATGCGCAAATGCGCATACTATAAACTAGAATAAGTATCTATTTATAGCAGTTCACAATCCTTATCCTTACTAATATTATAAATCCGAAAGTAACTCTGTCTGTCTGTCTGTCTGGTTGTCTCTTCTTCACGCCCAAACCACTGAACCGATTTTAATGAAATTTTGTACAAAGATAGTCTGAGACCCGAGAAAGGACATAGGATAGTTTTTATTCCGGAAATCCCACGGCAACTAGGGATGGCGATCTAAGATCTATTAATCGGAGAATCGATCTTTTGGACCCAAAATATCGATTATTTGAATCGATATTAGTAAGGATTGAATCGTAAACTACGCATTTGATCAAGTGATGATCTGATCTTTAGCAAAGTTAAAGGTACGAATTTACAGTTTTATGTATGTTAGTATGTTATATTATATTCTTTTAAACGCGGGCGAAGCCGCGGGCAAGAACTAGTAATTAATAATACTTATCATATTTTTATTTCTGTAAGTATTTTTCTAGTTTCTCTACTTACTTTTTGTAACTTAATTATGACAATTCCTTCTTTGTTTAACTTGATTGAACGCTGAAGCAAACAAGCACTTTAGTTGTAACATGCGAAAACTATTACATGCGAAATCTTGTAGAATGCAATTAGAATTACCTATATTGTTAGACAATTACAAATTTTACGTCTATGAAATATACTAAAAATAAGAAACGAATGAATATTTGGTGGTACGTAAACTCAACATGTATAAAAGTTCTAAGTGTGACTACCATAGAGGGATTCTTAAACACAGTATAGAATAGTGATAGAATTAGGTACGGCGGCGCGGGGCTTCGGTCAACGAACTATCAGGTTACACACTTGGAATGGAAACCCTCGGGAAATGTAGGAAAAACGAGGGAAATACACCATTTTTATGTCGACTTTACAACTTTTTTGTATACGTTTTTATAGCAACGAAGAGGCAAAAGAGCTTAAGTACTTATATAACAATACTTTATTGCAATAATGGTTAGTTTTACAATTGTTCTATAATTGGACGTAGTTGTGCAAAATAGATCCAACCACAAAAACTAGCTATTGAGAAAATAGGCCTTTTAGTAAAAGTTAAATTGTTTGATTTATGGTTGGTATCACTGATATTTCAAAAGATTACTTCAAAAGAAAAAATGTACCATGCAGCTTGAATATATTTTGCATATATACGAAAGTTGATGTGGAGATGCCATTTGTGATAGTATCTCAAAAAACGGTTTTTGTGGGTTGGATCCATTTTGCACAACTACGTCCATTTATTTACAATTTCAGGAACACATGAACCCACAATGAGTGTAGATAGTAATTAACGTGAGAGCGGCCGATTTATGTTAACAATTAAACATAGATATTATTAGATTTACAACATTATATAGTTTAACTAGCTGACTCGGCAAACGTTGTGTTGCCATATAAATAAAAACATGTTAAGGGTGAACAACCCTTATCACTTAGGGGTATGAAAAGTAGATAGTAGCCGATTCTCAGACCTACTGAATATGCATATAAAATTTGGTGAAAATCGGTAAAGCCGTTTCGGAGGAGTACGGTTACTAACATTGTGACACGAGAATTTTATATAAAAGATTAGTATTTATTTGTTTGTTTATCGTTATTATTATTTTTTCCGTATTTTAGCTTTCTAAATATTCACTTAATTCGTAATATGTATTTTTTATTAAAAAATAATTTAGGTTGGCGTAGCACTCCTTATCGTTTTTGGTTGATCTTAAATTTTCTGCCAATTTATTATAAACTTTTACACACATGAAATTGGGACCAGTGCTATAAATTTAAGTTTGGCAGTTGGTACTAGTAATTTGTTTTTCTGTCGACTCTGATATCGGTGGAGGCTCTCTTCTCGTTGTTGATAAAACTGCGGATACTGCTTTACAACTGCTTAGGTACAAGTGAATGGTAAACCGCCCATGAATATCTGTTAGCAATAGAGAACAGGGGGGTTACTTCCATCTCTTAAAACAATATTATTTTAATAATACTTTTACTTTTTTGCAGGAAATTTAACTTTTTAAGCAAAATATGACAATTTCAGTTAGTTTAATACAATGGATAAGCGAAAATTTAATAAGGGTATAAGTTTGTTCATGTGTATGACGAAATATTTTACTGTTTTAAGGAGGAAATAAAACTATGATGGTTTTTAAAAGATGGTGGTAGGCCCCCAGGTCCACCTAAAAAGTCGGTCTTATGGTAAGTCACTGCTGCCCATGGACATCTGTTACAACTCTATAAAATACGTTTTACCATTGTTTTACCTGAAGCCGATCACAGATGCCTTGCCACTTTTGAGGACTAAGATGGCCTAATGTGTAAGTCTACAGTCATCCAAATCTTTCCACCGAAACGCAGAATTGCTTAAATACAAAAATATTTATTTATAGAATAAGGTACATTGGTGTTATAGTCAAGATTTTTCGCTCATTCTGCCATAAATGGCGTACAAATATAATTTTGAGTAGCATTTTTTAAATTCAATTTATTAAATTGTAGATACTAATTTCCAATATTAGTAAAACTGTAATAAGATAAAATGTCAATAACAATAAAATGTCAAATAAAGATTAGAAATTAAAATGATAAAAATGAAAATGAACTAGTCTAGAAATTAGAAACTAGGTGTAGAATGAAGAAGTATATCGCGCTAGATAAGACTAGTAACTATGATGTTACTCGTACCTGCCGGGTCGAACCATAGTGACTCTACTAACCTTCAATCATTTTTTATAAGTAGAAAATGCGCATGAAGTCCAATGATGACACCTCTGTTTTTTTTAAAGTTATGTGAATATTAGAAATTAATTATCACTTGCTCAAACGGTGAAGGAAAACGCGAGGAAACATGCACATCGCATGCATTGCGACGGTGCTTAAAAAAATGATACTCAAATGTGTAAGTAAAAAAACAACTATAAAAATAAAATAATAAATAACAAAGGTATAAGGGTAAAAGAATGAAGTCTACCACGCCCTTGGCCAACGTATTTGTTTATAGTCTAAATCCCTCTCTCTGAAAAGAGACCCGTGCCCAGCAGTGGGACAGTAATGGGTTGTAGCGAAAAAAAGTAGACCTGTACCCTTACCATGAGTTTGTACGTTTTGACAAATATGACTGTTTTGGTATTTGTTTACGTATTTGCCCATACAAATTCCAATCAGCGCCCCTAGCGGATTGTATCAGAACTATAGTGTCAGTAACGTAACATAAAATGTCTAAATTGACAAAATGGCGCTTTTTGTTTTGTCTCTTTTGCGATCATGTGAGGCAGACAACATACTTGAGCACTTACATATTGTTAGGTTTACTCAGTCTACTGAAGCAAACGGAACAGAATAATGAATTGAGTAAACGTAACGTAACATTGTGGGATGTTTTGAAAACTCTTGGTAAGGGTACTGTTGTTGGGTTAATATAAGTAAAGGACTATTAAAATATTGAGTAAATACCTACTTTTCAAGTATTGACACGGATATTCTTCAAAGGTTTCAAGTACCTCTCTCGAGCCAACTCGAATATTTCAAGAAAATAAGTTTTACGAGAGGGTAAGTTTGTATCTACCTATTTCTTTTTACAAAGATATCTAAGTATTAGGTCGGTATATATTTACGTCTTTTATACGAGCAGCTTGGACCTATTACACCCAAAAACCTTACAATGCTCTTCGAGTTCAATATAATAATGGTTTCAGGATGCTGATGGGACTACCAAGGTACTGTAGTGCATCAGGGATGTTTACAGAAGCTCATGTAAACTATCTTTATACCATAATGCGAAAAAGAAGCAGCTCCCTGATGTACCGTGTCCCGGATAGCACCAACAGCATCCTGAAGATGATAAGCAATAGAGTAGACTGTAGTTATATTTCTCATTGCAGCTTTCTACATTTAAATTGTTTAGGTATCAAATGTAAACGAGTCTTTGTAACTATAAATAAATAATTAAATTATTATTATTATACCTACCTACTGCGTATTTCCATAATTACTGCTACCTAAAGAAACGAGCATGCAGTCCACCTGATGGTAAGCTACTGTCGTCCATGTCACATCTGTTATCAAGGTTGACAAGGTAAGATTATATTCATACCTGTTTTCGGCTATAGGCGCGTTGCTCATGAGAACTAAGTTGGAAGATCTCTGAGAAGTATGTCTCCCTTGCCACACCCTTCAAACCAGTACCCTTACCAGGAGTTTTTACGTTTCGACAAATACGACTGTTTTGGTATTTGTTTACGTATTGGCCCATACGATTTCCTAGTTCTGACACAATCCGCTAGGGGCGCTGATTGGAATTTGTATGGGCAAATACATAAACAAATACCGAAACAGTCATATTTGTCGAAACGTAAAAACTCCTGGTAAGGGTACAGAACGCAGCAGCGCTTAACCCTGTTGTTTAATAATAACTGAAGTCTAGTATATACGTATCTACGTATGTATATACAAATAATTTGTCGTTATGCATTCCTAAATCATCTATCCGATTGCTATAAGACATTGTTGAGTTGTGAGCAAAGCCAGCAAGGATTTGAATGAGCTACATTAAACGTATTAGTATTCTACAGTACTCTTAGTATGAGTTTTTACGTTTTTACAAAAATGACTGTTTTTGTTTTTGTTTACGTACTTCCCATACATTTCCAATCAGTTCTGATACAGTCCGCTAGGGGCGCTGATTGGAAATGTATGGGCAAATACGTAAACAAATACAATAACAGCCATTATTGTAAAAACGTAAAAAATCATTCTAAGGTAACTTTCCAGGATTGGCCATAGACATCTGTAATCAACCCCAGATAGAGTAATTCCTGAGTTCGACTATAGAAGCGCTGAGAAATATATACCTAAGTAGGTATATATTACCCACCCTTCAAGCCAAAAGTAACGCATTAAATAAGCGTATTTCCCTTAACACACCCTGCAAAGAAAAACACCGCAGCGCTCTACAATTTTTTTTAGGCAAAAATAGGCGTAGTTGTATTGTAGTTTATCAACGTTGGGCTCTACCACCAATAAAACAATAAAATTATTTCCGTAATATAAAAATAGAAACCTTATTTTAAAAAAGTAAAATAGTTGTTAACAAGGTAGGAAACTATGTAGAGTACCTAGTTTGTGTCAAAGGTACTGAATAAGGTATTTCGACTTGTAATGCAAGTGATAGAGTTCCCTGAAAGTAACATCATCTACTGTTATGTAGAGCTGAAACTACCAGCTCTATATTAACAGTTACAAATAAAGATGGGTCTCATTACAAGAAACCGTTATTTTTTATTTTCAGAAAAAAATATCATGGATTTTCGGTTTATCTATTGTTCCGTAAAATTTTATTTAAAACTTCACAATACCTTTATAACTGTTGTGATGACAATTAGGTAGGTTAGATACAAAAAAAAATGAAAATTTCAATTTATATATTGAATAATAATCATTAAAATATATTGAATAATATTAGGCATGAAACCTACCGAGTGTGAATCCGACAAACATGGCCAATTATTATAAAAAACTTTTGTATATTTCGTCTTCACATAATCATTTCTTAGATAGCCCTATTCGGTATTTCTCATAACTGTCTCAATTAGGTATATTTTCGATATTGTTTTCATATAGGGATAGCAGACGACCATGCAGTCCATCTGATGGTAGGTAAGTGGCAACTATCGCCCATGGATATCTGTAATCAATCCCAGATAAGATTAAATTCTTACCTAAGATCGACCACAGGAGCGTTGCTACCCCTAAGGACTAAACTAAAACGCCCCAAATAAATATGTCTCAAGTACCACACAGGTGGTATAACGCGTTCTTTTACCTTTAAAATTCCTACACAGCTATCCTAGTATAGTCCGCGCCAAACTGCTACTCCGCTCTGAAGTTGTTGCAGCAGTCATATAATTTGCTATGTCGACGCGATTCATTTCTATATTCAGAGCGGACTAGCAGTCTTACGCGGACTATACCTAAAACTAAACTAACACGACATAAACATTGTAAACATAAAGTGTGGCTTATGAAAAAAGAGTAAAATCTTCGCTCCCGACTCGGTTAGTTCTCTTAAAATTAGCTGTTTAGACGCCACAGTAAATTGTGCCGGCTATAGCTACGCAAACTTTACTTGTACCGTAGATATGCCGGGAAAATGTATTTTTATTTCGATAACACAACATTTTTACATAAATCCACACTAAAATCCACGGAAAAATGACCTTTAATACAACCCAAACTCAATATTACGCGTTGAAAATCGTGTGTAACGTTTCAAACTTACGACGTTTGGGATTAAATGGATTGGTTCTACTGTTACGCGGTAGCATTCGCAGCTGTATATAGAGATGTGTCGTCATCTCTATCCTGCACGCGATGTTCTTGTATAGCTCTATCTCGCTCTACAGCGGAGTTAAGCCGCTTATCTCCGGCCCGCACTCCTCCCCCCAACGGCTGCTGGGTGAAGTGACTATTCCGCAACTTTCGAGTTTCGTCGACGGAAATTTATTCGATTTTTGAATTAGGGTGTTTTATTTATGACTGTATGTTATGATATCGTTTTAGGGCGCTAACATTGGCATGTAGTTAATATTTTTTATAATTAAAAATAGTTACATAAAATACAATAGCAGAGAATTAAAACGTGCGGACATAAAATAATAAAATATGTCATCATATTAATAATATTATGCCAGATAATTACTTATACAACATAGATTAGTAAAGATACTTCGCCGCCATGAAATTGAATGAAGCCACAAACGGCTTATTAGTAAGTTCTTTTCGAATTCTTGACAAATAATAACATTTTTAGAGAAAATTTACGAATAAATAACTAATACTGCGTAATTTACATAATAAATAAATAATTATTTCAAATATTTTAGGGACATTTTAGCACGGAGACGTGACAAAACTTTTTCACGCAACTATTTCAATTCTCAAAACTGGGTACATTTTCTTGTTAGGAGTGACTCATCTATGTTATACAATGAGAATAGGGAAGAACAGAGAAATATCATACAAACTAGCTGACCCGGCAAACCTTGTACCACCTCAGAATCTTCCCTGAACCTTTTAAACCTTCCCTGAACTTCCACAAATTATTCTAAACTAAAATTAGCCAAATCGGTCCAGTCGTTCTCGAGTTTTAGCGAAACAAACGAACAACAAATTATTATTATATATATAGATTAATATTATGATAATGAATTACTTATTACGTTCATTTCGGCTCTATAATAACAGTGTTAAGCGCTATTGTGATTTGAAAGATGGTAAGGGACACTTATCCGAGACGTTCCTGTTTAGTCTTCAGGGGTCGCAACGCATCTTTAGCTAACCTTAGGCAAGATAGAAGTAGTATATAAGATTTGAGTCCTCCCTGAGGTTGGCTACAGATGCGTTGGTACTCCTGAGAACTAAATTTGAACGTCTCAGATTTCTAAAATATAATCAGTGACGTTCCAACTTAGTCCTCGAAGGTAGTACCTATTTATTTCTTATTAGTGTACATTTTTTTAATATTTTTTCAAAAAAAGTTCAAACGCTCTTCATGCTCAATAAATATTATTATTTACATCCTAATATTAGATACCAAAAAGGCACGCAAATCTAATTTTTTACGACATTAAGTACAAAATTAAAAAATATCACCCCAAATTACTTTATCGATCGATTTCACCTCACGACGAATGCCTTCATAATAAGCACCTCCTATATATATGAAGCAACTCTCTCCCGTGCCTACATATATACACTGAATATAACAAACATACCGTCCTATCTATTGGAACTGTGTTTACTGTGCGTTTTAATAAAGGATTTTAGTTTTAAAGAAAGAAAGAAAGAAAGAAAAAGAAAAAAAGAAAGGTTGTACTGTTTATTTAGATTTTTTGGATAAAACAAGGGTTTTTGAACTTTCTAACCTAATTCTGTTTTATAACAGTGTAGGGTTGCTGTTCTGGTATTCTGTATAAGCGTTCTAACTTAGTCCTTAGGGGTAGTTATGCATCTATGTCCAACCTCAGATAGGACTCTAATCTTATCTAGGGTTGATTATAGATATCCATGGACTGCAGTAGCCGCTTATCAGGTGGACTGCATGCTTGTCTGCTACACTTATATTATAAAAACAAAAAAGAAACGATCTTTTTTTATTTTTTTAAAAAGTTCAAATGCTCTACCATTCCCAATAACATATGAGATGCTTAATAGGTAAATAGATCTTAATTTTACGACACTGAATTTTCAAAATATCACTCTAAATATCGATATAAGATTGCCTTCAGAATAACCACCTCCGATACTTGTATATATGAAGCAACTCTCTCCCGTGCCTACATATATACACTGAATATAACAAACATACCGTCCTATCTGTTGGAACTGTGTTTACTGCGCGTTTTAATAAACGATTTTAGTTATAAAGAAACTATTGCGGAGCGGTCACTGTACCAACTAGGGTTCCGGGTTCGATCCCCGGCCAGATAAAGGTTTGAAGGTGGTAGAACACTTTGTGGTTCGACTCCGGCGGCACCATCGCCACACCTATTTCTGCCTAATAACAGCAGTGTTAGACGCTGCTGTGTTCCGTTTTGAAGGGTGTGGTAAGCAGACAGACTTTTTCGAGGCGTTCCAGGTTAGTCCTCAGGGGTAGAGGCGCATCTGTGGCCGACCTCGGTAGGAATATCTAATCCTATCTGGGGTTGATTTGAGATATCTATGGGCGGCAGTAGCCACTTACCATCAGGTGGACTGCATGCTCGTCTGCTACTTTTATATTATAAAAAAAAGACTGATGAATTTGGATATCTGCTATGGATCTGGGTGTTAGTGTATTTGTCGTTGAATGTCCATGGCACGCACTCAGGAAATTCTAGTGTGGACTGTAAATGTAGAAAGATTTTTTCATTGAAATTACGAATGGTAGAGTTTGAAAAATGATAGAGTTCTACGTTAATCATAATCTTAATTTACTAAATAAGGTTCGATGGGTGTTAAGACAAAGTATAATATCCTGTTATTTTGCGTTTTAAGGAGTGCAAATATACAGTAAGTTAATCCAATGATACAATTTTTGTTTTATACTTAGTACTGCTTAATACAGCAGTTTCAAGAACCCCAATTATTCAAATTGGATTATTTTGCCTTTTAAGAAGTGCAAATATACAGTTAGTTTTAAATTAATCCAATGATACAATTTTTGTTTTATACTTAGTAGTACGCATACAATATTTTCAAGAAACCTATTTTTCAAATTGGAACAAAACATGTTTCGTTTCAACGAGATTCTCATGTATAATGATGCCACATACATAAATAATTACGCAATTTTCATGCAAAATCTCGCTTTAAGTCTTAAGGTATTTAACTTTTGAACTCTGTTACAATTTATTTCATTCAAAAAATTAGGTATCTTAAAATATAAATACGTTGATAATTATAATATATGTATAGTCCGCGCCAAAATGCTAGTCCGCTCTGAAGTTGTTACGAGCCGGTGTAGACATACAATTTGCTATGCCGACGCGATTCATTTCTATATTCAGATCGGACTAGTAGTTTGACGCGATCTATACCTAGTACCTACCTTTACGCTCAATATTATTAAAGAATTAATTTTTGCTCAACAAAAGTAGAGATTTACCAATTTCTAATAGACAAAATTGTTACATTTGATCTTTGGTAGGCAAAACATTGGATAGATTGATTATCAATAACCGTCGTTTTACCTTCACTCATGTTTATTGGAAACTTTTAAAAATTCACGTTCTATTTTTTTGTACCCGCAATATTCGAATATAGTCGACGGATGGATTTCAAATGTTTATACAACATTGCATTTCTATATAAGAAGTATTGATACCCCCATACTTTTTATTTTGGAAATATGAAACCGCTTTAGCTATGTAGGCAATAGTTATAGAATAACATTGGAAAATGGTGGAGTCAGTATAGTTTTAGAGAGTTATACCACCGGTTTTTTTTTAACGAGGGGGAAACCTTCAAAAGGTACCCGACGAACTTGTTAGAGAACTCCGGGATCTCCGACGGAACACAACCGGAGTCCTCCAAGCGCGATGCCCCGATCGGGCTCTGCCCTGGGAGAGCAGTTTTCGCTCCTCCCAAACCATCTGGTGTTCACGACGGTATGCGACCACACATACCGCCGTCCTTCCCGGGATCGCTTGCTGGACGGTTCGAGCTCCCACTCTTGCCGCCCGCAACCGGTACCTACCTACATACCTACTTTAGCGTGAAGTAATTCTGCATCTCGGTAGAAGGGTGTAGATGCCGGGTGATTTGCGATATGGGGCGACCATTTTAGTCCTCAGGAGTGGCGACGCATTTGTGATCGGGTTCAGGCAGAACCCCTTTTCTATATGGCGTTAGGTACAGATGTCCATGGGCTACAATCACATCAACTCGTTTGTTTCTGAAATGTTATTACTTTTTTTACGAGGGAGAACCTTCAAAAGGTACCCGCAGTAAAACCCCCTCTGGTGGCCGTCCTCGGCGCTTCGTAGAAGACTCCAGGATCTCCAAAGGAACGCAACCGGAGTTCTTTCTGCGCTTTGTCCCGTCGGGTTCCGCACTTTACACGTCCCACAGATTAAACACAAACTATAAAACATTATAGTCCGCGCCAAACTTCTAGTCCGCTTTGAAGTTGTTGCGAGTAGGTGTAGTCATACAATTTGCCGTGGCCACGCGATTCATTTCTATATTCAGAACGGACTAGCAGTTTTACGGAGTATACTCTCGAAAAATACATACTCTGTGCCTTGTACATAATCTGTGCGAAAGTCAAAAAACTTGCAACGAAACTCCGAGCTTTAATAAATCAGTACCCTTAGTATGAGTTTTTACGGTGTTACAAAAATTACTGTTTTAGTATTTGTTTACGTATTTGCCCATGCATTTACAATCAGCGCACCTAGCGGACTGTATCAGAACTGATTGGAAATGTATGGGAAGTACGTAAACAAATACAAAAATAGTCATTTTGGTAAAAACCATAGATTAGTAAAGATACTTCGCCGCCTTGAAATTTAATGAAGCCACAAACGGCTTATTAGTGAGTTCTTTTTTTGAATTCTTGACAAATAAAAACATTTTTAGAGAAAGTTTACGAATAACTAACAATACTGCGTAATTTACATAATTAATAAATAATTATTTCAAATATTTTAAAGACATTTTAGCACGGAGACCTGGCAAAACTTTTTTACGCAACTATTTCAATTCTCAAAACTGGGTACATTTTCTTGTTAGAATGAGTAATATTTACTAATTTATGGTAAAAACGTACTAAGGGTAGGTACAGTTGTTGATTCGAAAACAAAAGTGCAAAGCTGGTATTATGGCGTATTTAATAAACGTGGCTGCATGTGGCCACTCGGCTTTCGAGTGTAATTCAAACAAATGTTGTGCCATTATTAAAATTTCAACGCTCTCCCGCCTAAACTCTATGGTCGAGGGCTAGTGACTAGCCTTTTGTTTTTTTTTAATGAATGAAGTCGCTATTTTTTTTATTCTGCCATTTGTGACGCAAGTTCCTTTTTATTTTTTTACGCAGAATGCAAGCAGAATGTTTATTTTTTATACCAAAAGATTCAAAGAAAAAACGTTTGTTCGTTTCGTACATATCTCTACCATTACGTAAAAGTCTCGTTTAAATTGGTTTAGTAAATTTTAAGATTAGCCAATAGATCTATCTTTTCTGTCGTCTAATCTTTAGGTAAATAATCACATATTTTAAAAATGGACTTTTTATAATTTTCAGCTTAAAACAGATAAGTAAATAGGTATTTTTTTAATTCATAATTGAAGGTACTGCGGTAGGTAAATTTACCTATCTTTAACTACGAATATTAACATTAATTAATAATTAACTTTAAGATATTTATGCAAATTCGAAATTTATATAATAGTTACATTCACTTAAATTAAAAATATAATTAAGTAGTTATATTGCAAAATATAAGTCTTTAAGCTTTATCAAAGACTTAATAAATACTTTCAAAATAAATAATCTCTTAATTAATTAAACACTATCCATTTAATGACTACTATAACCTTGATTGTAGATTATACCTACTTACCTACTATCTTAAAGAAATTCAGACACCTACTGAAAAATTTACACATTTAGTTTTAAACTGTTATAGTTCGCGCCAAACTGCTAGTCCGCTCTGAAGTTGTTGCGAGCTGGTGTAGTCATACAATTTGCTATGGCGACGCGATTCATTTCTATATTCAGAGCGGACTGGCAGTTTTACGCGGACTATACCTAAAATATCGAAACTAGGCATAAACATATTGATAGAGTTTTGGTCAAGGATATTGTTAACTTTAAACGACTGTTTAAAATCATGGCGTATGTCACTCCCACAATTTAAACGAATCCAAGAAAACCTCCATACCTAACTAACTTTACCCTTATCTTCTACCTCTAACTGTACAATTGTTTTTATAATATTACTAGCTGACCCGACAAACGTTGTGTTGCCGTATAAATAAAAAAATGTTAAGGGTGAACAACCCTTATCACTTAGGGGGATGAAAAATAGATGTTGGCCGATTCTCATAGATACCGGATAAGCACAAAAAAAATCATCAAAATCGGTCAAGCCGTTTCGGAGGAGTATGGCAACGAAAACTGTGACACGAGAATTTTATATATTAGATAATAAGCAGTTTTGCATTATGTCGGTCGAAATTATTCATTCTTTCTTATGCACGAATTTTTTTAAGCAAAATATGACAACTTCAGTTGGTTTTATACAATGGATAAACGAATGAATAAGGGTTTAAGTTTACATAGCTCGGCTGGAATAAAACAAAACTGTTTTAAGGAGGTCGTGATACGAAACAAAATAATTTTGATGCAATACTGAAATAAAACTTTCCTGAACTATGATGGTTTTTAAAAGATTGTGGTATCGGTACGCATCGGTACGCACCAACTCCTCTCGTACCTTTTTTTTTGTTTACGAGAGGGAAACCTTCAAAAGGTACCCAGTATCGTAGGAGCGACACGGGGTTATGTGGGATTCTTACCGCACTAAAACCCCCCCGGTGGCCGTCCTCAGCGCTGCCAAGAGGACTCCGGGATCTCCTACGGAACGCAACCGGAGTCCTCTGAACGCGTTGCCCCTTCGGGCTCCTCCTAGGTGAGCGTCAGGTCTCACTACACCGTCTGGTGTTTACGACGGTATGCGACCACTCATACCGCCGTCCTTCCCAGAAACTCCTCTCGTACCTAAGATTGATAAAAAATACCCGTGACCAGTTACCACTAATTAATTTACATTTACATTTCCTAATTCAGTCTTATTCGTTTCCTAATTTAGTCTTAAATAGAATAACTTTCCAACTATTTATAAGTAAATCTACGACAAGATATAGCAGAAAATATCAATTTCACGCCATACGAAAACATTCGAGACGAAGCTACATCAATTGAAAACTCATAAGCGTCAGATGTATTAGGAAAATGAATAATAAATCCGTACCACAGACAATAGGGGCATTAGGTGCACCATAGACAAGGAGTGATTACAATTTGCAAGGGGTGGAATGCGTGTACACACAGTGTACGTGAAATAGTACGCGAATATTATTTGATGAAGTATATTGATCAAGGTAAAAGTATAATATGTTATTAATATGTTATTGAAGTATTTTTGGAGTTTTTAAGAATTTATTTATAATAATTTGTGGGTTATATTGCTTAAGTTTACAAGTTTGTGTCTGCCGCCGATATAAGTTGCAGATTTCTTTTTCGTAATATTTATACCTACATGAGATTATTAAAAACTGTTAACTATAACTGTTTGAAAAGTGGCTGCTCCATTATAAAGTTTTATTGTCCCACTGCTGGAAATAGGTTCCCTGTCAGTTCCTTCACTTTATACGCCAAATACAAATCGTTAGACTTTACACATTTTTCAAAACTTTTCCTTAAAGAGTATACTTATTATAGAACATATTATAGATTTCTTCATGACGTTTTCCTTTGCTACTAGTATAGTGAATTATTTCTAATGCGTACCAGTAATAATTTCATGTAATGACGTATTAATAAAACGCACATAATTTAGAAATATTGAAGTTGACTAGATTAAAATACGAAGAAAAGACTTTGAAATTTACTAAGCTTTAATCGTCGCTTACACAAAACGATATTTATATTAAAATTAATTAATATTTAAAGCACTTAACCTACTGTTCCAACTCTACTGTGGTCGGAAACCAAATCCGCAAGCACGTCAACTATATTATTTATGGATTCTTTAACATGTAAGGAGTATTGAGGGTCGGAATACGGACATTTGGCGAGGAAGTGTTCCTTCTGCCTCGCTGCACCGTGAGAGGGATTTGCTTTTTTTGCCGTATAATACACATACTTGATAATTGTAATGTGTTTGCTTGTATTGACGTTACTTTTTTTTGTAATATATAAGTAATGTAGTTCACCTGATGGTAAGTGGTTACTGCCATCTCTTGACACCTGTAATTGATAACCTGAGGACTGACTTTGATAAGTATGTCTCCCTTACGACATCTTTATACTTGCAAGATTTGTAAAATTAAAAAAAAATAGGTGAAATTATTTCATCATTAACACATTATTGTCCCATTAGTCCACACATTATTGTTCCATTTGTCCACACATTATTATCCCACTGCTGGGCATGGGTCTGCTCTCAGATTGAAGGGTTTAGATTTAGACCAAGTGCGTTTTGATAGATTTCCCACACTGCTAAGAACTTTTTATATACCTATAACATAGATTAGTAAAGATTACTCACTCCTAACAAATGTACCTCGTTTTGAGAATTGAAATAGTTGCGTAAAAAAGTTTTACCACGTCTCCGTGCTAAAATGTCCCTAAAATATTTGAAATTATTATTATAAATTGTTTATTTATCATGTAAATTACGCAGTATTAGTTATTTATTCGTAAATTTTCTCTAAAAATGTTTTTATTTGTGAAGAATTCAAAAAAAGAACTTACTATAATTTGCGGCTTCATTCAATTTCAAGGCGGCAAAGTATCTTTACTAATCTATGACCTATAAAGGGAAATGGGAATACCTATTTATGTCTTAGTATTTGGCATGCTCTCGATTTTAAGTTAAGAGCTGTGATTGGATTGAATTAAACTGTGGGACTGATGTAGGCTACATTACGAGTACGTCACTTTTCAGTTATTTCATCAACCCATTTTTGTCCCACTGCTGGGCACGGGTCTCCTCTCAGAATGAGAAGGATTAGGCCATAGTCCACCGCGCTGGTCAAGTGCGTATTGGTAGACTTCACATACCTTTGAAAACTTTTTTTTTTTTTTAAGTATTCTCAGGTATGCAGGTTTCCTCACGATGTTTTCCTTCACCGTTTAAGCAAGTGATAATTAACTTCTAATTTTTCAGTTCTCAATTTATTTTCAAGCAATTAGTTTTTTTTTCTATAATAACTAGTTATAACCAGTCACGTAAGGATTTTTATTATCATCCTAATGATATACCCCGACGTTTCCTTCACAATCGTCAGATCAAAGGCAGAGACAAGCAAATTCATGCGGAACTAACGTCATAAAATTGTCTTTGGCGCTAAATTGAATCCAACGGTCCTTGAGCCTTTGAATTCCAAATTCAATTTCTTAGCACACTCGCCAATCAAACGGTTTGAGAAATTAGGGGATTGTCTATGGGTTTTAGTGGGACATTTATAAGGATTTTTTTATTTAAATTTGGTTTTTCAAAATTAGTCTTAACCATAGATTAGTAAAGATTACTCACGCCTAACAAGAAAATGTACCCAGTTTTGAGAATTGAAATAGTTGCGTAAAAAAGTTTTGCCACGTCTCCGTGCTAAAATGTCCCTAAAATATTTGAAATAATTATTTATTTATTACGTAAATTACGTAATTATTACGTAAATTAGTTATTTATTCGTAAATTTTCTCTAAAAATGTTTTTATTTGTCAAGGATTCAAAAAAAGAACTTACTAAAATAAGCCATTTGTGGCTTCATTCAATTTCAAGGCGGCGAAGTATCTTTACTAATCTATGGTCTTAACTAAAGACATTTAGCATTTTAGTAGCACTAGACTACATAAGGTGAGGTAGTGTCGTTCACAAGTTATTACCAATTGGTTGTAAATTGTAATCGTTTTAATATTTGTACTATTTTTTTATACTAATACACAATCTGTACATTTTTATCCATTACAGTTCAAGATATAGAGACTTGTGACAGACGGAAAGACAGCGGCTTAGTAAAACTTCCCGTTATTACCCTCAGAACCTTAAAAATACCAAAATACTTTACGCCAAATCATAAAAAAACACATTACGCCACTTCCATTTCCCGCCAATTTCAACCAGAGACAAATGACAAAATGACATTTCCCTGTAAAATAGGGAGGTGCCAATTCAGCTTGTTTGAGTAATTTACAAACGATTTATCGAATTAATTCGCGATTTCTTTGATGTGGGTCTATTGAGAGTCGATATTCGATTATATGGTACCTGACTTTTCAATTTGGGTTCCCCTTTGCGAAAACGCGCGGTAGGCGCGTTTGGAGACAAAAAACGTAACTTCGCAGTACGTAGATGTACTAATATTAAATTTGTGGAATTTGATTACGAATTTGGATTACGAATATCACATTTAAAAGTAGTTAGTTTAAATCGTCTTTAAATTAAACGAGCAAAGGAGCAATTTTTTTATATGGTTAAGTAACGACCGAGCATGCAGTCCACCTAATGGTAAAAGTTTACTGCCGTCCATGGACATTCGTAATCAACCCCAGATAAGATTATATATTTCTACCTGAGGTCGACCACAGATACGCTGCTACTCCTGCCTGAGCTGGAACGAATCGGAAAAGTATGTCTCCCTTACCACACCCTTCAAACCAGAACACAGCAGCGCTTAACACTGCTGTTATGAAGCAGAAATAGATGTGGCGGTGGTGCCGCCGAAGTCGAACCACAGAGGTTTCTACCACTTTCCACATGCCTAAAAATACTCTATAAACATTCTAAAAGTGTGTCAGTTCTACCAATCTGCACTTGGCCAGCGCGGTGGACTATGGCCTACACCCTCTCACTCTAAAGACCCTTGCCCAGCAGTGGGACAGTGATATGTATGTCGATAGTAACCAACGGACTAACCATATATTATTGAAGGTACCAAAATGTAATTTTGAAGGAAGGTGTGCGTTAATATTAATTAATTTTGAAATGTGTTTGCGTTTGGGAATGTTAATGAATTTTTAATGAGTACCTACATATGTGAGTGGGTTCTAGATTAAATTTAGTTTCTGTTGAAATTATGCAGTAGGGTATAGCATAGTTACTAATGTAATGGAGTCTAATCTATAGGTATAGTCCGCGTAAAACTGCTAGTCCGCTCTGAATATAGAAATGAATCGCGTCGCTATAGTAGTTCCCTGTATCGTAGATACTATGGACACCCACAGAGACAAATACACAACACCCAGACCCAGAAGCAGAAACCTAAATTCATCATTTAGATCTGTCTGGCCGGGGATCGAACCCGGGACCCTCTGCGCGTCAGACCGGTATGGTAACCGATCCGCCTTGCGGGTAGTCACTTAGTAGTTTACTTTGGTGATTTCTCTACCCATTTACGACAGTCCAAAACCATGACATCATATCTTACAGTGTAAAGGGCTTATGGACCTTCGGACACATCATATACCTATTTAACACGACATATTTTTGAGTACTCTTTCCAGACACACTTAAGCATATACGCATAATCATAACTTTCAGATGTGTAGTTTTCCTCAATATGTTTCCGTTAAAGCAAGAAATACTTAAATATTCGAAGGTGGTAGAACCCTTTGTGGTTCGACTCCGGCGGCACCACCGTCACACCTATTTCTGCCTAATAATAGCAGTGTTAGGCGCTGCTGTGTTCTGATTTGAAGGGTGTGGTAAGGGAGACATACTTTTTCGAGGCGTTCCAGCTTAGTCCTCAGCGGTAGCAGCGCATCTGTGGCCGACCTCAGGTAGGAATATCTAATCCTATCTGGGGTTGATTACAATTGTCCATGGGCGGTAGTAGACACTTACCATCAGGTGGACTGCATGCTTGTTTGCTACTCATATATTATAAAAAATATATATATATTTTACGCATATACTACGAAAATAGTTAACATACTTAGCCGTGGCATTCCAGCTTAGTCCTCATGTAGCGGGGTATTTGTGGGCAACCTCAGGTAGGACTCTTGTATTGTCTATGCTCGATTACAGATGTCCATGGGCGGCAGTAGTCACTTACCATCGGGTGAACTGCATATTTCTTTGTTACTTCAAACTTATTAACCCCCGTTATTAATAACCAATCTATCCAAAATTACGTACCGAGGATTGAAATTTGACAATATCTAAGACCGAAAGTTAACAATGTTTAGGTAGTACGAAAAAATCAAAAGTCGATCTTTCATAGGTAAAACATTGGATAGATTGAATATAAATAACGGGCGTTTAAAGCAAACTATACTTCTTCGGAATAAGCTTGTAAACTCATTAAGGTATATGAGAATACGGCATACTCATTGGTGTAGGTAAGCTTTAGTTAATGACACCATTAAATTTGTAGGCGGGGCTTCACTGTAGAACTATTTGACCGAAGACAGAAAATACATATATTAATATGCAGTATGTTGCTGTTACGTACGTTTTTAGAGTGTTTCTTCTATGTCGTAAGGGAGACAGACTTTTCCGAGGCGTTCCAGCTTAGTCCTCAGGGGAAGCGGCGCATCTGTGGCTGACCTCAGGCAGGAATATCTAATTCTATCTGGGGTTGATTACAGATGTCCATGGGCGGCAGTGGCCACTTGCTTGGTGGACTGCATGCTCGTCTGCTACTCCTATAATATAAACAAAAATGTAAAGCGATGATAGATAAATATCGTTTGAAAGTACCCTTCATCATCAACCCATTACTGTCCCACTGCTGGGCACGGGTCTCCTCTCAGAATGAGAAGGATTAGCCCATAGTCCACCGCGCTGGCCAAGTGCGTATTGGTAGACTTCACATACCTTTGAAAACGTTTTTATCTTATATATAAAATTCTCAAGTCACAATGTTAGTTACAGTACTCCTCCGAAACGGCTTTAACGATTTTCACGAAATGTTATATGCGTATTCAGTAGGTCTGTGAATCGGTTACTATCTATTTTTCATACCCCTAAGTGATAAGGGTTGTTCACCCTAAAGACTTTTTTATTTATATGGCAACACCACGTTTGCCGGGTCAGCTAGTCCATATATACAATGTCTCACCGAGTTATACGTTTTTGAGTGTTCCCTCCATGTACTCGTATAGTGATGAAATACAATTATATACTTAGTTAGAAAATTTATCATTTGTGGGTAATGCCTACTACTACCGCCACACCTATTACTGCCTAATAACAGCAGTATTAAGCGCTACTGTGTTCTGCTTTGAATGGTATGGTAAGAGAGATAGACTTATCCGAATCACTCAAACTTAGTCCTCAGGGGTAGCGGTGCATCTGTGACCGACCTCAAGAAAGATTCTAATCCTACCTGGGGTTAATTACAGATGTCCATGGGCGGCAGTAGCCACTTACCATCATGTGGACTGCATGCTGTTTATTATTTTAATGATAAGAAATCCATTGTCTGTTGTGAGTAGCTCAATGACCTCGAATACAATCTTTATAACTACCAAATTCAAATAGAATTGTCACCTACCCTTTATTTGTACACTTAATTCGACTAGTACCTAGTTTATGCCACTTGGCTGTTCGGAAGCATTCGGTTCACGACGATTAGCCACCAATCCTCTTGATTTATTCGATTTTCGAACGCCATTTTAGTCACGTGTCAGTTGCAAATAAGGATCATGGGAGTATACGCTTATATAGCGTGTGTTTTTTTGAATATCACATTTTAGTTTTCTTGAATTTTCATACGAATAAAGTGTGTGTTACGAAAAATGAGTCATAATAATATGTGCGCGGATACCAATGTTATTATAGAAATGATGATTTAAAATGACGTAAGGCTCTTCAAAAAGCATGTAAGAAAGTACTTTTTAAAACTGTCGATGCATTAGCAACAAATTTGATATTGTAAATGTATATTTGATGGTGAATTCTTTCATTAAGTAGCCCATGAATGTTAAATGTTACTATAAAAACTAAAAAAAAAAAAGATCTGGGTGTTTGTGTATGGGATCCACGACATGAGGAATCCCAGTTTAATTAAAGTGTTATAACAATATTTTCGTGATATACCAGATGCAGTGCTACTGCAAAAAGGAACACAAACAAGGACGAGTGACGTGAGTTTTGTTTGAATACTTCTGATACTTTTAGTATCGGCATCAAGAAAGAAAACGTAGAATTGTTAACAAATATCGTGGAAAAACAGCTCAGGAAAAACATCGTGAGGAGACCCCTCGCGATGTTTTTCTTTCATCGTTTTAAGCAAGTGATAATTAATTTCTAATACGCACATAACTTTGCATGATCAGAGCTGCGTGCCTAGGATATGAACCTAGCGCCCCTCGATCAAGAGGCCGAGTTTCTTAACCACTAGGCTATCTTATTTAAAAACCCAAACTAAATCATCCTGTATATCAAACGTCAAAATGACGTTCAAATAGGACACCGTAATTGGAGCACTCAATTCGCGCCACTTGCCGCCACGCGCCGCCACGCGGCTCTCTTGTCTCTGGCTATCTGCTCTCTAATCGAATGTTTTGTCTATGGTACCCTTGCTAACAAAACAATGTCTGTAATATGCGATCATATTCATGGTTTCATAATGGGAACTGGAGTAAATGATATGGGATTGAGTATTTGAAGGAGGTAGAATTATTTGGTTTATCTTCAGAAGCAATATTAAGACGTTTTTTTAGGCTATAGCAGTGTAACGCTCTTGTTTTCTTCTTTGAAAGTAAAAAACTTTTACATAACGAGCTTTTGCCCGCGGCTTCGCTCGCGTTACGAAGTAATATTTTCATCCCCTATTGTATCCCCTTGGGGATAGAATTGATCAAAATCCTTTCTTAACGGACGCCTACGTCATAACATGTACCTGCATGCCAAATGTCAGCCCGAACCGTCCAGTGGTTTGGGCTGTGCGTTGATAGATCACTATGTCAGTCAGTCACCTTTGAGTTATATATTTTTAGATATAATCAATCCTTACAAAATTTTGACAATCTTTACCTATCTATATTTCCACATTTCGTACTGTTGTAGGCAAAAAAGGTTTAAGTTGATTATTAGTTAATGACACAATGGACATTCGTTATCAGAACTAGCAAAGCATCAGTGGTCGACATCAGATAAAACCTACTCCAATCTTGTTTTGGAGATTACAGAAATTACAGATGTATTGACTGTGTGCATTAAGTCGACTGCAAGCTCGTTGGTGTCCATAGATGATTTTTATAAAACATAGTTAAGTGGTATACAATAATAATATACCTAGAACAATAGTAGAAGGTGGTAGAAACTTTGTGGTTCGACTCCGGCGGCACCACCGTCACACCTATTTCTATCTAATAACAGCAGTGTTAGGCGCTGCTGTGTTCCGGTTTGAAGGGTGTGGTAAGGGAGACAGACTTTTCTGAGGCGTTCCAGCTTAGTCCTCAGGGGTAGAGCGCATCTGTGACCGACCTCAGGTAGGAATATCTAATCCTATCTGGGGTTGATTACAGATGTGCATGGGCGAAAGTAGCCACTTACCATCAGGTGGACTGCATGCTTGTCTGCTACTCCTATATAATATGAAAAAAAAATACAAACGTCCTGGTAAATATATTGTATTTCACTTACGTACGCTACCATATTAAAAAAGCACGCACACTTTCAAAATATGTATTGTAACACAATCTCAAAAAACTAATGCAAGCCATAGACAAAACATAGTTTTTCATGATACACATGTAGGTACATAATCCTCCGTTTTCGCAGACTTACATACACCAACTGTTTTCTACGTCACAAAAAGATGGCAAAGGTCCGCTGACGTAAAGCCGGTGTCGACTTCGAAAAATAAATTTCTCGATAACAAAAAAAAGAATGGAGTCGATGGATTAAGAAGCACGCTCCATTGCCGATTATAATTTTCGCCTGGCTTCAATTGTTATCTTTTTTAACGTTTTTTATCAAACCTTTGTTAATGATCCAGCCAGGTGTGGATCGCAAAATACTGTTTAATTGGTACGTCTTGGTTACAACCCTTGGTTTAAAAAGTAACAATGCGATATATTCTCCGTCTTACCCAGTGGGGGGTTTGAATTTAGAACATTTTTTGTAATACAGTATTAACGGCCATTGTTTCTTTCTTAAGGCACATACTGACTGCGCAGTGAGATTTGAATAATTTAGGTATTGTTGTGACGACCTGACGAGATAGTTTTTGTAAACAATAAAACAGGATTAAAATTTAAAAAGCAACAACAATATTCATAAACGTTTGGCGGATCTGTGAAATAGTTTTTTAAATTTTAAAATATGAACGGAATATCCAAACTATTTCCTGTTCAAATTTTAATTTTAAATTTTAGAGCGGTATTTAGGAACAACATCCGTTTTATTGTATAGAAAAAACATTAAAATACTATTCCGTTCCAGCCGATTAATCCCAAAGAAACTGTATCTAATTCAATTAGAAAAAAACACATTTCAAATAAATAATCCAGATCTATAAAAACACAAAGGTGACCTTCCGATCGGCCAGGAAACGTCCACAGATAAAAAATATAACCCCATAATTCACAATTAAAATCGGCTACTGGTCATGCCCGAAAGTATACATAATAAATTTATTCCTTAAAAAGGTCTGGCTGAAAAGAGCAGGATGCCGTCACAAAGGGAGAGCCTCGGACCCGGTGAATGAAAAAAGAAAAAAAAACAAAGTTGTTTATTGTTATTTTGCCGCCAACGCCTGGGGAGTTTAAATTTAGAACCCTAACTTCAAGGAGCAAGCGATAATGGCGGCCGAGCTAACCAGTTTAAACTTGAACTTGCAGTGGAATAAATGATTTGAATATATTAATATGACTTAAGCTTAACTTTTTGACCAGTGCGGAGCTACGTTAAATGAGGCCATATTACCAGAAAAGTTGGTAGTAAGAGTAGGAATAAATACGAATTTATTAATTTAATCCTAGCTGGCTTATATTTTTCGAAATTCTCCTTTTGATCGTTTGTCGTGACTATTTAATATCAAGGGTTGCACACTAATAGTCGGTAGGTATATTCACGATACGATTAGCAATCGGATAATAATAAAAGGTGATAATTAACGCCATAATCCTAACCAAGTCTTGCCTACCATATTGCTTCTAAAGTTCGTCTCACACATTTCTATCAATCATAGATTAGTAAAGATTACTCACTCCTAACAAGAAAATGTCCCAGTTTTGAGAATTGAAATAGTAGCGTAAAAAATTTTTGCCACGTCTCCGTGCTAAAATGTCCCTAAAATATTTGGAATAATTACTTATTTATTATATAAATTACGCAGTATTAGTTATTTATTTTGTAAATTTTCTCTAAAAATGTTTTTATTTGTCAAGAATTCAAAAAAAGAACTTCGAAGTCGAGAAGTAAAATATAATTGAATTAAGTACTATATACTTCATAGAAGACTACTGAAAAACAAATTCTCAATATTTTCATACAAAATTTTTCATCCCAGTACACAGAAATCTTGGAATGAGTGACATTTGACATATAATTACCAAGTGGCTTATTACCAAGTGGTAATAACTCGTAAATTCCACGTTTTCCCCATACCCGCTCTATTTCTACAAATACCTAATTATATTACTTCTGAAAAATCATTACTAAGAAACTAACAAAAAATCAAATATATATTTACTGTAAATTACGAAGTATATAAGCTCCTTATCATAATAAAATTAAATATAATTAAATAATTAATCATTATTCGTAATTATAAGCTTACAGCTTATTTTAATAAGTTGCTGTCAACACAATTAATAAAATAATTTCCCAAGGAAATTAAATTGTTTATATAATAATTATTTAAATACAGATAATTCGCAATTAATAGTTTTTGCATTGTTGTATCAAAATTAGATTTTTAAATCAATATAAATTCGTACTTATGTCAGTTAGTTTGTCATTAAAATATGATTACCTTTATTAAAGGTGGTAGAACCCTCTATGTTGGACTCCACTCATATTTCTGCCTTAAAACAGCAGTGTTAAGCGCTGCTGTGTTCTGGTTTGAAGGGTGTGGTAAGGCAGACATACTTTTCCGAGACGTTCCAACTCTATCCTCATAGGTAGCAACGCATTTTTGGCCGATCTCAGGTAGGACTCTTATTTTATCTGGGGTCGCCCAGATGTCTATGGGCAGCACTGTTTTTATAAGGCAGAAATAGGTGTGGAGGTGGTGTCTCCAGAGTCAAACCATGAAGAGCTCTACCACCTCCATAAACCATAATATTTACACAACTAAATACAGGAGCATTTACTTAATATATTATAATAAGTATAAGTAAATTGTTTTTGTAACGCTTATCTTTATTAATTACAAATTTCCTCCATTAATACGGGCGTTAAATGAATAATTTTCGCAAAGCTAAGTATTAAAAGAAAAATAGCAAATTAATTGAAAAATTAACCACTAACCATCCTTCGATAGGTGTGTATTTTTACGTTTTAAACTTCATTATAAATATTTGTAATTAAATTAAAATATATGAAATATGCATCCAGTCTAGCTGAAGGTAAATAGTCACCCCGGGAAGGACGGCGGTATGTGTGGTCGCATACCTTCGTGTACACCAAACGGTGTGGCGAGCTTCATGCTCACCTAAGCGGAGCCCGACGGGACAACGCGCTAAGAGGACTCCGGTTGCATTCCTTTGGGAATCCCGGAGTCCTTTACGCAGCGCCGAGGACGTCTATCCTGGGGGGTTTTAGTGCGAAGGTAAATGGTCATTGCCGCCCATGGACATTTGAAATCAACCCCAAGGAGGATTCTACTTTAGAGATCGGTCACAAATGCTTTGCTACTCTTCATTACTCTTGAGAACGAAGTTAAACGTCATGTCATTCTTACCCTTCAAATCTGAACACAACAGCGCTAACCACTGCTGCTATAAGGCAGAAATAGGTGTAACAGTTATGCTCAGGTATCGAACTACTTTTAACTGTCTTTAACCAACTGCAGAGTGTAATGTTTTCCGACTGTATTTACAACTAGCTGACCCGGTAAACTTTGTACCGCCTCAAAATCTATTTATCAAATATATTTCATATAGAATATAGCCTATGTTACTCCTGGATAATGTAGCTTTCGAATGGTGAAAGAATTTTTTAAATCGGTCCAGTAGTTTTTGAGCCTATTCATTACAATCAAACAAAGTTTTCCTCTTTATAATATTAGTATAGATGTAGATTGTACAATGAATTACATACCCATATGTATGTCTCATTCTCTAACACGCCTTGCACACACCTTTCAGTTCAAACGATTTGATGCATTGTATAGACCGCGCCAAACATCAAGTCCGCTCTGAAGTTGCGTGCAGGTTTAGTGAGCATATTCTCCGCACACTAACGCAGGTAATATCTGCAATTTGCTATTACGACGCGACTCGTTTCTATATTCGGAGCGGACTAGCAGTTTGACGCGGCCTATAACATAATAATATAAGTATGAGGTGTCGTTTGGATTTGTGTATATTCGGGAGTGACAAAGTCTACATTACTCCCCTTTTCAGTTAATTATATCTAAGCAGTCGAGTTTTATGTTTTATAACAACGAACTTTTGCCCGCGGCTTCGCTCGCGTTACGAAGTAATATTTTCATCCCCTATTTTATCCCCTTGGGGGTAGAATTGATCAAAATCCTTTCTTAGCGGATGCCTACGTCATAACATCCACCTGCATGCAAAATTTCAGCCCGATCCGTCCAGTGGTTTGGGCTGTGCGTCGATAGATCACTATGTCAGTCAGTCACCTTTGAGTTATATATATTTAGATTACTAGTAGGTACAATTTATATCAATACCAATTATTATCTATCTATACATTAGTATACATCTATCCAAATGCTATTTATACAATTATCCTTATGTTTTGAACAGGGATTTGCTTAGTAAATTATATAAGCTGATACTAAGAACGAATCATTTACCTCAAGCAATATTATATCTTGTTCACCCTTTGAATACTTTGATGCACTCAAGAATCGCGTAGGGATTAACCTTGTAATACCTAGCATTAGTATCAGAACAAACAAATTGAATTTTATTGTAAATCACAAATACACCTGTGCATACATGTACAAAAAAGGACCATTTATAGGAAACGGAAGCATTCACGGACAAAAGATGCCCAAACCATAGTTCCCACGTTTTTTCAATCATGACCAGGACCACGGTAGCAAATTTTATGACGGTCCGTGAAAAGGTGTCAAAAATGGACAAATTAACACCAGTTATATGTTTAATTGAGATCTGCGAAACGATATTAAATCCCTAATAATTGATTGTCGTATCGGTAGACTATCCTTACTAATATTATAAATCCGAAAGTAACTCTGTCTGTCTGGTTGTCTCTTCTTCACGCCTAAACCACTGAACCGATTTTAATGAAATTTTGTACAAAGATAGTCTGAGACCCGAGAACGGACATAGGATAGTTTTTATCCCGGAAATCCCACAGGAACTAGGGATGGCGATCTAAGATCGATTAATCGGAGAATCCATCTATTGGACCAAAAAATCGATTATTTTAATCGATATTAGTAAGGATTGAATCGCAAACTTTGCATTTTATGAAGTGATGATCTTTAGCAAAGTTGATGTCCATGAGCCCACGAAGGTTTCAGAGTTGGTACGACCAATTTTCGCCAGATGGCGCCGCTGACATTCCAATGAAGATACGAATTATCAGTTTTATGTATGTTAGTATGTCATATTATTTTCTTTTAAACGCGGGCGAAGCCGCGGGCAAAAACTAGTTTTATAATATAGGACGAGCATCCACGTGATGGTAAGTGGCTACTGCCGCCCATGTACATCTGTAATCAACCCCAGATAACATAAGACTCCTACCTGAGGTCAGCCACAGATATGACTATTGATTCCCTTTATTGAAGGTGATAGAACCCTCTGTGGTTCGACTCCGGTGGCACCATCGCCACTCCTTCTGCCTAAAAACAGTATTCTCATTTGAAGAGTGTGGTATGGGAGACATACTGTTCTGAGGCGTTTCAGTTTAGTCCACTAGAGTAAGAATGTATGTAATCCTACTTAGGTTTGAATCTATTGGCCATAGACGGATTTTTTAATTGTAAATCATACATAAGTAAGGATTACTCACTCCTAACAAGAAAACGTACCCAGTTTTGAGAATTGAAATAGTTGCGTAAAAAAAGTTTGCCACGTCTCCGTGCTGAAATGTCCCTAAAATATTTGAAATAATTATTTATTTATTATGTAAATTACGCAGTATTAGTTATTTATTTGTAAATTTTCTCTAAAAATGTTTTTATTTGTCAAGAATTCAAAAAAAGAACTTACTAATAAGCCGTTTGTGGCTTCATTCAATTTCAAGGCGGCGAAGTATCTCTACTAATCTATGTTTTGAATATTAAGAAAATATCAAAACTAATCCATTCATAATAATATTATTCATTATCTTAAAATCAAAAAATAACATTGTCTTTCTAAGTATCATGATGATTTGAGATTTATATTTAGAGGTAGTTACACAAAAATGATGTTTATCTAAATAATTGTAGTTTAATTATTTATTTCCGGAATTATAGCAAGATATAACTTAGATTTGGCATGATTATGAATTCGCAAGTGTGTACCTACAACCCGCTGAAGGTAATTAGATATTATAATTATATTTTTACAAAGCCCACCCGTGGCTTTGTGAATACAATTGTTATTTTAAATTTATAACTTATTTAAGGTTTTTGTAAATCAAAATTGTATAAACAAAATCTAATATCTAAAAGTACCAATCTCTGATTTTTGAAAAATGTTATAAATTATTAATATTTGAGACTACAGACGCACTTTACGTCAGTTAAGTGTTTAATTACAACAGTAGAATTTTAATTCGCCCCTGTATTAATAATCAATCCATCCAATGTTTTCCTTATCTAAGATTGAAATTTGACATTTTCTGCGTACAAGTAGTACTGGTCAAAGATGTTTCAAAATGTATGTACCGCCACTGTACCGATACAACTTCAAAAGTATGATTTCAATAAAATCTACTTGATAAGTTAATATGGCGACTAGATATCACGTCCCGATATATGATCCTACCTATAAAAGCACCATTACAAAATATTTATAACGTGGGTGGTAAACCAACATTATGATCACTTAAATTATGATAGCTACGAGTATTTTATCTGTGGTTTGCATTAAACTTAATCTCGGAACGAGTTCAACCGTAGGTAGATAATTAAATGAAATTTCAATCATGATTTTTGTTGAAAAACTGAATCACCTAAGCCAGTCAGCCAACAAACCACGTGTCACGTCTCAACAGAAATGTGACACACTTGTCAAATTATTTTTTTTTTCTTCGCTCCGAGCGAGATTCGGATTGTCAAATTAGACGTTCGATTTTAACACTTTGACACTGGCAGCTAATCCCCAACAATTATTCTTTTTTCGATGCTCTCGAGTGTCATGGCCGCCACGGAATAATCCTTTTAAACGCGTTCGAAACTTGCGTCGTATTTCTTCTCGTCGATCGTAAGGTAAAAAATTGTAATAGGAAACTCGGAACGCAGGGCTAATTTTAGAACGTTTAAGTACGCGTATATTTTGAAAAAAGGGCCAAATAAGTCGCTGGTAAACGAGGACTGGTTGATATAAGTCGACCGTAAGGGTCGCTTTTTAAAAAGATTTAAATACATAATTACAAATATATTTACGTTGCGTTTTTATATTCAATACTAAGTTCTCTGCGCTACTTCGCCTGGTTACACACACATACCTTTTGTGATTTAAGTAGTATTTTTTTAAATGTTGTAATAAAAGTATCTTCCCTCTCAAAATAAACGTTAATAGGTAACTGTTTCTCCAGAATTAATTTTTAACACATTTTTTGCATGCGTTGTAAAATGTAGAGTCGAAAATAACAAACATGAATTACTTAGTTTTATGGTAGAACCTCCCTTAGTTTGACTCCGGCGGCACCACTACCTCACCTATTTCTACCTACTAAAGCAGTGTTAAGGGCTACTATATTCTGGTTTGAAGGGAGACATACTTTTCCGCGGCATTTCAGCTTAGTCCTCAGGGGTAGCGACGCATCTGTGGCCGACCTCGGGTAGGAATCTAATCTTATCTGGGGTTGATTACAGATATCTATAGCCACTTACCATCAGGTGGACTGCATGGTCGTCTGCTACTCCTACAATATAACAAAACTTAATTATGAATTAAAGATTTTTTTTTTAAAATAAGTTTTGATAATGCTGCAATAAGGAATAAGACCCTATTATAACTTGACTAACTTTGTAGTTTGTGCAAATTTTTAGATACTCAATACTCAATACTCAATACTTTATTGCAATCATGGTTTTACAATTGTTTTATAAAAATCATTTACAATTTTAGAAACACATGAACCCACATTGGGTGTAGCAATGAATATGAGAGCGGCCGATTTATATTTACAAATAAACATTGATGTCAGATTTACAATATTATTTAATTTAATTAGTAATTATTTCTTTGTTAATAATAATAATAATAATTTTATTAGTTTCGTATTTTAGTTTTGTAAATATTCGCTTAATTTGTAATATGCATTTTTTATTAATAATTCCTTTAAGTTGGCGTAGAACTCCTTGTCGTTTTTGTTTGATCTTATATTTTCTGGCAATTTATTATAAATTTTTACGCACATGAAATTGGGACCAGTGCTATAAATTTTAAGTTTGGCAGTTGGTAATAATAATTTGTTTTTCTGTCGACTCTGATATCGTTGGAGGCACTCCTCTCGTTTTTGAAAGAACTGCGGGTACTGTTTTACAAATTTGCATGCTTCCATAATGTATACTGCTATTAGTGTGAGTATTCGATTTTTAATAAAATAAGGTTTACAGCTGACAGGTTCCTTAATGTTTTCCAGGATACGTACGCATTTTTTTTGTAGGGTGAAAACATGGTGAAAACATGAAAACATGATCAACGATCCTACACAATATTTGATACTGATGAACGGTATTGATAAGCAAGGAATAGCTAAAGTTCGCGACGTACCCTTATCAAACAGAAAGGCTCCCAAGTGATCTATTGTGAAGTTATGCCAAATCATTGATCAACGATAATTCATACGTGGACTATTCACACGCGAACAGGTGGCAGCACTTGCGCATAGATGACATTGACGTTTGGGTTAGGGTTCCGTACCCAAAGGGTAAAAACGGAACCCTATTTCTAAGCCTCCGATATCCGTCAGTCTGTCACAGGGCTCTATCTCTTGAAACGTAATAGATAAATACTTGAAAATTTTATGGAGTAGGTAGGTATAGCTACCGTTATATATAACGGTGGGCGGTATAACAACAGATACATATAATTTAAAAAAACAACAAACATACAATTTAAAGAAAGGGAAAAAGAGAATAATAATTATTAAAAAAGAAAAACCCACTGAGTTTCTTACCGGATCTTCTCAGTAGAGGTCGCGTTCCGATCCGGTAGTAGTTTAAGAAAATATTGTAACTGACAATTTGTAAGTGCCGCCGTTGGCCTATACAAAATAAACATATTTCATTTCACTTCATTTCATACAAAAAAAAGTTGAAAATAATAGGGATTCGTCATCTTAGGAACCGATATTTTTCAGCGCTTTTCGTTTTACATATTAAAACATAAATATGTAGACAAGTCAATATTTCACAATACATATAATTCTGTGGCTGCTACCATAGCAAATACTTAAAATTAAAACATAAATAAAAACATTTGGTATGGACCACTTCGTGTGCGACTTCAACTCACACTTAGCCAATACGATTTTGATAGAATCACACCTTTTGAATTTGTCAAATGGAATTCCCAATAGAAAATTCGAAGGCGTTCTTTTTTAAACAGTTGTCGATTCGGTGTGGCCATCTAAAATGCGTTTGTCGTGTAATCCTCCGGGGATATGGATTATTAATTTTTTTGTTGCCACAATTATTTTTTAAAGTGTCCCGGTTGCGTGGGATATGAACGTCAACCGTCAAATTATTTGATGCATTTTTTTCTTATTATCGTGCAGGTAGGTATGACGGTGATATTTTTTATCGATGGACATCAGAACAATGAACGGTTCGGTTTAATCTTGAAATATTTAAAGCTAGGAGTAAGGCGGTAGGTTCGGTGGTTGGACCGGGGTGGTATAGTCCGCGTAAAACTGTTAGTCCGCTCTGAAGTTGTTTCGAGCAGGTGTAGTCATACAATTTGCTATGGCGACGCGATTCATTTCTATATTCAGAGTGGACTAGCAGTTTTACGCGGACTATACCACCGCCACGCCTATTTCTATCGTGAAGCAGTTCTGTGTTTCAGTGGAAGGGTGTGAATGCCGGCTGTCTTACATATGAGGCATTCATCTTAGTTCTCTGATCGTCTTCAGAGAGAACCTACATTCAATATAGAATTAGTTACAGATCCATTGATATGACCCCTTTCAGATTATGTCAAAAAAAAACAAACCACACTTGAAAATAAAGGTAAACCAATGCCACGAAGCTATAACAAAATGTAGAGTCCACAATTTATTATTCTATTTTTTATTATTTTTTTATTTCCATCTGATGGTAGGTAACTAGATACACCTATTACCTAAGTAATTATTGCAGCCTATAGAAATCTGCAACCCCAGGTAACCTTTGAGAATAAAGTTAAAAGGTGGTACCTTTTGTGGTTCGACTCCAGCGGCACCACCGCCACACCTATTTCTACCTAATAACAGCAGTGTTAGGCGCTGCTGTGTTCCGGTATGAAGGGTGTGGTAAGGGAGACAGACTTTTCCGAGGCGTTCTAGCTTAGTGCTCAGGGGTAGCGGCGAATCTGTGGCCGACCTCAGGTAGGAATATCTAATCCTATCTGGGGTTGATTACAGATGTCCATGTGCGGCAGTAGCCACTTACCATCAGGTGGACTGCATGCTCATCTGCTACTCTTATATTATAAAAAAGGTAGACTGCATGCTCGTCTGCTACTCCTATATTATAAAAAAAAGACCTTCAAACCAGAATACAGCAACGCTTAACACTTAGCTAGAAATACGTGACGGTGGTGCCACTGAAACCGACCACTGATCTACCACTGCCATTTCCATTACAATAATAAGTCTGACAAGTAACCAAATTAAAAGAAGTTCTATCGTGACAAATTCCGCGAGGTTACTCAGGCAACTTTAAGGTTAATTGAGTTAGTCGTAGACAAAATCGTGAGTTCCCTCGATCGATGGTAGACGAAGCCTCGCGGGCGCGAAGCCTTACAACGCACGTATCGGGTAATAGGTGAGATACTTTACTATTGTTTTATATTCTTTCTTTACGCTTACGAATATATTTGTCGTTATAACTTTTGTCGTATTTTAACTAATTTAATACAGTATTTATAATTAAAGCAGTGATAGCCTAGTGGTTAAGAAACTCGGCCTCTCGAAGGGGCCCGAGGTTCAAATCCCAGGCACGTCTGATTTTTCGAAATTATGTGCGTATTAGAAATTAATTATCACTTGCCAAAACGGTGAAGGAAAGCATCGTGAGAAAAACTGCATACCTGAGAAATTTATAAAAAAAAATCTCAAAGGTACGTGAAGTCTACCAATACGCACTTGGCCAGCGCGGTGGACTATGGCCTAATCCTTCTCATTATGGGAGAAGACCCGTGCCCAGCAGTGGGACAATAATGGGTTGATGATGATGAATACAGGATATTTTGGTTCAGTCTACTTACATTATGAAAATAAAGATGAACTTCGAAAGTCATACCGCAAAGTCTATTTCTGCCCCGTCACATACTTGAAGGTGGTAGAACACTCTGTGGTTCGACTCCTACGGTAGCACCGCCACACGTATTTCTACCTAACTGCAGTGTTAAGTCCTGCTGTGTTCTGGTTTGAAGTGCGGTAAGAGAGACTTACATTTCCGAGCCAGCTTAGTGCTCAGGGATAGCAGCGCATATGTACCCCACGTCAGATAGGAATCTAATCTTATCTGGGGTTGAATACAGATGGCCATGGACGGCAGTGAGCACTTACCATAATGTGGACTACATGTTAACTGCTTCTTCGATCTTATAAATAGAAAAGATTTCAAAGTTGTGTTGCTATCCTTGCGAAATCGAAAATCTTGTGGAAATTCCTCTCTTACCACACCCTTCAAACTAGTACACTGCAGTGTTTAACACCGATATAAGGCCAATTACCTATACACTGGTCTGCTCTTATAAGCCAACAATACAGAATTAAGTTACCAAATTGTAACTAAATGTACTAAACTTTATTACGTTTTTACAAAGATTAGTAAAGAGTACTCACTCCTAACAAGAAAATGTAATTAGTTTTGACCATTGAAATTGTCACTGTCATGTATTTTCGTGTTTTAAATATTTAAAAAATGTAGTTTTTAGAGCATTTTAAGAGCGTTCCAAATGAAACTATTTCTCTGCACTTTTTCTTCGATTTCGTGTTTTTGCACCACTTAACTGGGTACGTCAGTATTGTTCCGCGTAAATTACAACATGTCTGCCATAAAATGGCTGACAGAATTATCAGCCGTTTAAGCCATTTAATGGCTTCGTTCAATTACAAGGCGGTGAGATATCTCTACTTATCTATGCCTTTTTAGGTAAATATTCATCACCACTGCTCTTATATTTATCCTCCGATTTTTTTTTATTTCAAATTGTATCTTTAGAGTATGAGTATTTTGAAGTAATGTTCTTTCAAATCATAGATTAGTAAAGATTATTCGCTCCTAACTAGAAAATGTGCCCAGTTTTGAGAATTGAAATACTTGCGTAAAAAAGTTTTGCCACGTCTCCGTGCTAAAATATCCTTAAAATATTTGAAATAATTATTTATTTATTATGTAAATTCATGTAAATTACGCAGTATTAGTTATTTACTCGTAAATTTTCTCTAAAAATGTTTTTATTTGTCAAGAATTCAAAAATTCGTTCGTGGCTTCATTCAATTTCAAGGCGGCGAAGTATCTTTACTAAACTATGTTTCAAATAGGCAAGACGTTGCCCCTAGAGTCGTGCCACGAAGAATTCCACCACCTTTATTTAATTACTAAAAATAAATAAAGAAATAACAAAAGATATACGTAACATTACAAACAGCAAAGGAATCTTATCTATGAGCGTAACGCGAACAGAATTTAAATAAATAAATAGATATCGATCAAATCCGATGTGACACTTGTCAAATATCAAAATATTTTACGCGCGCTTTTGGTACCTACGAATAGGGTTGCCACGTTAAAAAATGTTATTCGTAATGTTGTGTTGGTGGTAAATATAAATTCCTTCACTAATTTGCATTGGTGAAGCATTGTAGAGGTATTTGTAAAAGCAGTCATTAAGCAATTCGATCGAGGGGTCCGAAGATCAAATCCTAGGCCTCTGACTTTTCAAAATTATGTGCATATTAGGAATTAATTATCACATGCCTAAACGGTAAAAGAAAACATCGTGGGGAAATCTGCACTTCTGAGAGATTAATAAAAAAATCTCAAAGGTAAGTATGTGAAGTCTACCAATACGCACTTCGGCAGCACGGTGGACTATGGCCTAGAGGAAACCAGTACCCAGCAGTGGGACAGTAATGAAATAAAAAAAATGTTTTCAAAGGTATGTGAAGTTCACACAAAGGTTTAGCCTGGCCTGGGATTAGAACATTGGACGTCTCGATCAAGATGCCGAGTTTCTTAACCACTAGGCTATCACTGTTGCCTTAGTAAATACTATTACCATAGTAAACTATACTATGCTATTAAAATTTTTAATTACTTTAAAACCAATATTCTACCCGCCAACCCTACCCTGCCCTAGTTCTACATCGACGTCATTTTATTCTATTCCTTCACAGATACCGAATAACTTAAGTTGTTTATTTTGGAACGTATAATGGCATTGTTTGTGGACACCTAGTATCTGATCAATATTATGTTGGTAGTGTTTGTCACAGTTTTTCTGTGCGTGACTGTGCGCTTTCGTACTTTTGAGGATTCCGTGGAGGTCGGCCATGATGCTTGATGCCGCCGGACTGTCCATTTTGATAAACCAATTGTTTCATTGCAGCTCTTGGTTCCTTGTGTTTGTTTGGGTACATCCTTATAATTAAGGAATTATGGATAAACATAACATATAACTGGAAAGTTACAAAATTAGTTCCGTCTTAAATGCCGACTAGAAAGAGTGGCGCAAGTAACATACACACATAACATATGAATTGCTGTCGGTTAATCGTAAATGTGATACAACCACTTGTTCCAATTTGGAGACTTCATTTTCACATTTTAGCTACCTAATAACAGTTTTAAAACGTCAATGTTCTGGTTTGAATGGTAAGGAAAGAACAATAGCTCACATTCCAACGTAATACCTACTTGGGGACAGCAGGGAAGCTAACAGACTATGTAGTTCTGTGTTTCAGAAAGTTGCTACAAAAGAGTCACTGACCTACTATAAAGTAAACTGCATGTTCGTTTTCTCTTTGTTTGTTTTAATAAACGTTACTTCTTAAATTGCAAAGCCTTTATCACAATAAGCCTATAACTCATATCGTTTCACATTATATCAACCAATGAGAGAGATAAGTTCAAACATTTTAAAATCCTATTTACCTGTAACATTATACATAGAGTTCCTTAGTCAAACTAACGTAAATATTTATAGTATGCTAGATTCACACTGGGGGAGTTCAGTTGCCTATATTACAGGTTCTCGCCCAGTTTAGGCAACTGAAGATAAATGTTATGTCCAATCTTACTATAATGTTACCCTACACCCATAGATTAGTAAAGATTACTCACTCCTAACAAGAAAATGTACCCAGTTTTGAGAATTGCAATAGTTGCGTAAAAAAGTTTTGCCACGTCTCCGTGCTAAAAT
Organism: Epargyreus clarus clarus; assembly: GCA_014595695.2. Classification (NCBI taxonomy): domain Eukaryota; kingdom Metazoa; phylum Arthropoda; class Insecta; order Lepidoptera; family Hesperiidae; genus Epargyreus; species Epargyreus clarus. The sequence continues at coordinate 1,540,840 of JACTTY020000019.1, forward strand.
GTCCCTAAAATATTTGAAATAATTATTTATTTATTATGTAAATTACGCAGTATTAGTTATTTATTCGTAAATTTTCTCTAAAAATGTTTTTATTTGTCAAGAATTCAAAAAAAGAACTTACTAATAAGCCGTTTGTGGCTTCATTCAATTTCAAGGCGGCGAAGTATCTCTACTAATCTACACCTACACCTAATAACATTGTGCACTAAATTGTGTTATTTTATGAAATAAAGATTTTTATTATTTATTACCTGTTACCCTGTGTACATGTTTATGGTCACCCTATCTCCAAGCCGCCCGGGAGTACTTGGACTTGGGACTAACTGGGAGGCTGATATTGAGATAAGAGGGATGTTTTTCATGCTTCTCAGATGTTTGTCGAGTAGTAATAACCTACTTGTATTGATAGCGAAGATTTGGTTATTCTTCACAGAACTATTTGGGTAAAGCGCGTGTAAGACGCTGTTAGCGGTAACAATTTTAAATATATTTTTTTTATAATATAGGAGTAGTAGACGAGCATGCCGTCTACCGGATCGTAAGTAGCTACTGCCACCCATGTAGGCACCTACTTTTGTAATCAACCACAGATATGTAGCTAACTTTAAGGACTGAAATGCCTAGGAAAAATGTCCCTTACCACACTCTTCAAACCAGAACACTGCAGCCGGCGGATTCGAACCAGAGAGGATTCTAACACTTTCAAAGTACCTACAAATATTTTACATATATTTTCTGAAAATGGTAGAACTCTTGGTAGTTGATTCAAGAGGCATGACTACTACACGTATTTCTGCCTTATAATTGCAATATTAAGATTTGCTGTGTCCAGTACACATTTTGATTGATGGGTGTAATAATGAAATTCATAGAAATAAGGCAATCTATCAAATCAAATTGTTCAGGTACTTTCGACGGCCTGAGTGCGCGCTTGCTATTTCCTTACTATGTATAAAAGAATCAAAGTAGATTCTTGAAATGATTATTTTTGAATGACCTTAGGCGTTTAGAGGGGAGAAGTTGATTATAGGGTGTCGATTGAAAGCAAAGTCCTTAAAAGGAAACATTTTTATTTATTTGTGAGACTATTTATTCCCGACTTAGGTGAAAGGCAATTTAGAACCTATCCCACCTTATTTCGACCTCAAGTGGCCAAATATTCGTCCCAGTCAGGCTACGAGAGACATCTTTTGTTAATTTCAATAAAAAAACTCATAGTGCTGCCATCTAGTAATAGTGTTATGAACTTAATCATACAAAGCTTAGCTTGGTAGAATTCAGTTTAGTTTAAGTAGTGACATCTAGTAGCAAACAATGTCAGTAAAACAGTGTTGCCAAATAAAAAATTGTTTAACCTAAACATTTTAATGTAAATATTAAAATTTATTTACATATATTTTATTATGAAAAATTATTTCTTTTTGCGTTTTTAGTTAGCTCTTATTGCAATTATTTAATTTTTGGGTATTTCCTCTAAAATTACAACATGACAACCTTTTGACATTAAGCTGTAACCAATTAGTTGGCATGGCAACACACAGTACCAAAAATCAGACATGGCGCGTGTTACTAAGATTCCGCAAATGTTGAATTTTTTCATTTATATCTCTATAACATTATGTTGTTTTACGAGTTTAGCGAGTGCCAACGTCGACTTAGACGAAGACAACTGGACACAGATCCTCGAAGGGGAATGGATGGTTGAATTGTGAGTATTTGTGTTCTTACTAATACCGGTGAGCTAATGATTTTCAAAACGTGTCAATTTTTCTGCAAAATCGCTATTTTGGGAGCTTAGCACCTCATTAGCACACTTATTGAGGCTTAATAATACGTTTTTTTACGTAATATGTTTAGTGAATGCGTTATTTGAAGTTATTTTATAGTTTTCGTGAGGTGAGCCATAGACTTAGAATTTCATTCTATATCTATGTGTCGAGTCGAGCTTTGTAAGTTCATTAACCACTACAAGGCCGTTAGGGTCGAAAGCGGTGTTCAGGTAACAGTAACTACATTACCATTGTGCGCTACGCAACCACTTATGCACAACACCGCCTACGAAGACGCGACTCATACGAAAAAGTCACCCATGAGTCATATACCCTGGTTTGGTATAGTGCAGCTAGATGCTAAAGAAATTTGATTTGTAAAATTAGGTGACTAATTGCCTTGAAATTAATTTTCAATGCTCTAAGTACTACGCAAGTATGAAATAATGTTATTGTGTTAAGTAATCTTGCACTGATATTTTTCTTTGTTTTTTTTTTCTTAAACTCAAACATTTTTTTGTATACTTAATTATAAACACAGGCTTAAACTAAAGACTGTATGTTTTGCTACTTAGAAATAACCCATTTTTTTCTAGACAACCATGCTCTTTTATTACCTAGTCTATAAATTAATGTGCCTTTGATAAAATTATATATACTTATATTTCTATTCATAGTTTTGGTCTGTATTTTGGATTCAATTATCTTTCTAATCCAGTTAATATATCACTGCTTTGCAAAAATAAGGGGAAATCCACAAATTACGTGAGGTGTTTTTTTGAATTTTCTGTCCCTCCCTCCCCCCTGGTGAGATGTCGTGAGATTTTATTCAACCCCCTCCCCCATCCCCCAATCTCACGTGAGATTTTTCAAAATGTGCGTTTCTTAAATATGTAAACGTGTTGGAGTGTTATTGTAAAAAGAAAAAAAAAATTTGCTTCGTACTTTTATTTACGACTAGTTAAGACTAGTAATCAATATTGCTGAGTTATAAGTGTAATAAAAATTTAACAATAGAACACTTAAATCGTAACTAATGCGTTAATCGTATTACAGTTATGCTTAAATCTTAAGCATGTAGAATCTGGATAATGGGTCAAAATAGTATAGTTTTTTTTTTGTTTCAATAAGAAAAAAAATTGCGTGATATTTGCCGAGACCCCCCCTCTCTCCAACGTAAGATTAGATGAGATTTGACTCGACCCCCCTCCCCCTTAAACATCTCACGTAATTTGTGGATCTCCCCTAATGGCACAACCCAAAATTCATCTTTCTGTTAAAGATAAAATTTAATCCCAAATATTTCCTATTTAATGTGTCCTAACAGTACTGTGGTTATATAAATAACTGCTTATAATTGTATTTATCATTATTTCATTTTCATTTAAATAAAAGATTTCGAAACAAAAACATTGTTTAATTTTAAACTGGCTCTCCTGGAAAATTACCTTTTTTACTTGTGCCATTATTCTTGCAAAGCAGCAATATGTAGCCTGTTGCATTTGACTTACTGTGATTTTACCGATAATTTTATTCATTGTAAAAAGTAGCAAAGCCTGTCCCCATGGCCATCTGTTATCAACCCTAGATAAAATTTTGTCACCCCTGAGGAGTAAATTGGTATACTTCAAATAAGAATGTCTCCTTTCCTACACCCATTCAAACCAGAAAACAGCAGCACTTATCACTGCTGTTATTAGGTAGAAATAGGTGTGGTGATGGTGCATTTAGAGTCAAACCAAAAAGGTTCTGCCATCTTACATGAACAACAAACAATTTTAATCAAGAATGCACTAAAAATAGTGTGATACACAACAAAACAAGACAAACAATTAATTATTTTTAATATTGCTTATCATGTCCATTAAAGTTTAAACAAAACTGTCACTTGAAGGAGAAAAGATAAAAAAATATTTGTACAAATTCATTCGTTCTTTTTTAGACATGTACAATTTATATTTAATTATTTACATTACTATCCTAATTTATACGAGAAAAAAAAACCTAAAAAATAACATAAAAACTGAAAAATATTTACAATTATAATGAAACTTATAGAAAATAAACTACAAGTAAATATAAAACAACTTATTTACAAAGTTTACATATATACAAAAATGAAAAACAAAAATATGAAAACAAAAACACTACCATAAAAAATTATCACCATCACTGTCTTTGGGCAAGGTTCCCAAGACGCTGGCAGCATTTCCTCTCTGAATTGCTATACCAATTCTTTGAGAAAAATTTTAAATTCGTTCTTGTTACCATTTGACATAAACTAATTCTTGTTAAAAAATTAAACATAATCCAAAGAAAAATGTGGACAAACGGTCTTATTCATAAAAAGTTATAGCACACTTATAACGTCGCTTTAGTACGATTGTCAAAAAGTGTTATTCATAAACGCATTTTAGGCACTAAACCGTTCTATAAGCCTTATAGAGCTTATAGAGCCCAGAACCTTACTATAACAGTGCTATAAGACAAAGATGGCCGACTCTCAACAGCTGATTAGTGATTACTAACCTAATTTGACAATACGTTTTGAATAAATTATGTCAATGTCCATTTTGTATACAAACTTGAAATAATTTATTTTAATATCCGATAAATAACATTATTATATCACTATTTTAAATTACAATGCAAATTTTACAAAGCTTAGATTATTAAAAATCTAGAAAACCGTCCACTTCGAAGAACATTGCACCAAACAGTGATCTCTTTTCATTAGACTATAGGAAGCGTTATCGCTTTAATAAATCGACAGTAAATTTAATAATTGATCTCGTACGTAATGATCGTAAATTAGATAGCAGAGGTCCTGGTACACCTTCTGAAATACAGGTTTTACTGCCATAAGATATTGCGAATGTTTACAAAACGAAACTTAATTGAATTTAACTTTATATAATTATATCAATATTATATAAAACATTAATATCCAACCAATTTTCACTCCTTTATCTTTTAACAACTTTTGCTTCACATCCCATTTTAACAATAAAATATTTTTAAATTCGCGGTATTTACAAATACAATGACACTGACATGTGATTTGGTTTTATCGACAACCCATTGACAAGAATGTCAAGACAGAATATTTTTTAGTACGAAATAATGTCATTTAATGATGTTTATCTATGGATATTCGTCAATTTGTTCGCCGAACTTCACTATAATGGCAACATTTTCATTTATAGTTGACTTTAGCGACACATTAGTTATAGAAGGTTTATGGAACGTTTATGAATAAGCAATTTTATAGAACGTTTTATAAGCTTATTGAACACTTTAACTAATGAGTGCTTAAAACCTTCTATAAGCATTTTTTATGAATAAGACCGTTAGAGTTTAGTACAATTACATTACATACATACATACATAAATGATGTAATTCATTAAGTATTTAAAGGTGGCAGAACCCTTTGTGGTATTTCAACTCCGGTGGCACCACTGCCACACCTATGTCTGCCTGATAACAGTATTGCTAAGCGCTGCTACATTCTGGTTTGAAGGATGCGGTATGGGATACATACTTTTCTGAGGCAGTTTCAGCTTAGTCCTCAGGGGTAGCGCATCTGTGGCCAACCTCAGGTAGGAATATTCAATCTTATCTGCTGGTGATTCCATGGGCAGCAGTAGCCACTTACCATCACGTGGACTGCATGCTCACCTGCTACTCCTATATAAAAAAAATGTAAGGTTCCCCCTGGGTGAAAATCTTTACATAGCGTACTTTGTGTTTAGTCAAATCCATTCTTAAATAATATTTTCCAAGCTGATATTTCATATTAGAAATTGCACGGTCAAGTGGTTTGGCAGGCATCATATTACATTTGTGTCTGGAAGGCAAAAAAATATATCTAACAACATTTTATTTTGAAAACTTTAATAGAATCTCATGTAAGATAAGACTTGAAAGAGATTGAAAATGCTACATATCCTCACATTGGGGGGAGGGGGTCGAAAATGGTCAAAATCAACTATAAGTAATCAATTAATTATTGGAATCCGTTTTATTATTACATATAAAATTAATGAATGATTGTACTTTAACTGTGACTAATCTTGTAAATTAATATAATAATGAATTGTAAATTCTTATAAATTGCATGCATTGACAGGTGGAATTTGGCGAACCTATTCTATTACCATCGATCAGTTGTACCTACCCATTTTCAGGCAATAAATGATTAGAATTTGAATTTGAAATAATTAATTAATGGCTCCCAATAAAATGTTAGTATCAATTTAATGTGAATCAAATTTTGACATCTACCAACAGAATATTAACAGTAAATTAGTATTCAGTAAATTAGAATCAGGTAGCCCGTCTGCCTTATCGTTAGGTTACATATAAAAAAAAAAAAAAAAATTCAGTAGTAAATATTCATAATTGTACACCAAACAACATTGGTGGAGGACAGGCTGCTTACATGATGTCATTACTCATAAATACCTGTACTAGATCATCATTATGTAGGCATACATACCACACACCCATTAGAACTTATCATAATGATCATAATATATTAACTTTTAGTAATAATGTATTTTCTTCAAAATATGCCTTTAGTTTGTCATTTATCATTACTTCCCAGAATTTTATCCTTATAAGGGACACTATCCGATGGTGGGATAATACAGGGTTTGTGTTTTTTTTTCCAACTGAACTCGTTCGATTCCCGGCGTGGTAAATAGATTTTAAAAATCTAATGATGCCGTTTTATATTTTCCCAGTTTTTGCCCGCGGCTTCGCCCGCGTTTAAAAGAAAATAATATGACATATTAACATACATAAAACTGAAAATTCGTACCTTCATTGGAATGACAGTGGTGCCATCTGGCGAAAATTGGTCGTACCAGCTCTGAAACCTTTGTGGGCTCATGGACAACAACTTTGCTAAAGATCAGCACTTGATCAAATGCCTAGTTTATGATTCAGACCTTACTAATATCGATTAAAATAATCGATTTTTTTGGTCCAAAAGATCGATTCTCCGGTTAATTGATCTTAGATCGCCATCCCTAGTTCCTGTGGGATTTCCGGGATAAAAACTATCCTATGTCCTTTCTCGGGTCTCAGACTATCTTTGTATAAAATTTCATTAAAATCGGTTCAGTGGCTTAGACGTGAAGAAGAGACAACCAGACAGACAGACAGAGTTACTTTCGGATTTATAATATTAGTAAGGATCAAAATAGGCCTCTTAACTCCCTTCAGCATTTCACGCTATATCTTAGTTTCAGATTTGACCATGAACACCCATATGAAAAATGCACTTTGTATGGTTGTGTAAATTACAGTTGATCAAGTGTGATTATATAAAATAGAATATAAACCTACCACATATTGTCACCATCACTTAGAGTTGACTGGCAGACAATGCCATTAGACATTAAGTTTACCCTTTGTGACTCTTACTTAAAGTGTTTCAAAAAAGGTAAATAAATAAATAAAAAAAAAACATATTTTACATTTGAAACAACTTGCTTTTAGTTTAGGGTAAAAACTACCCAAATGTACGTAATCGCTTTATTTATTGACTAATAATAAACCAGCGTCATTTCGTCAACCTCACTGTGTATTTAAATAATTATCATAAACAGATTTGGACGTCAACTTAATGTTTACAATAATACCTGTTCTTGTTCAATTGATGTCCGGTTGACGTAGGTATGACTTATAGATGTCTGTTAGAGGGTTCAGGTTTTAAAACCTTACATTACGATCGATGAATGCAGGCGCGATCGTAGCATGAGACAGAAGTCATAGAGGAAATTTGGTTTAATTAGACCACTTATTTCTATCTTGTTTTAAATGTATTTATTGTAAAGTCCGGCATATCCTTTCCGCTTACTAAACAAAACTTACCAATTGCGACTTGCGTTCGAAGTTTTTGGGGGATGAACCCTGTGACCCCTTGGGACCGCGCCTGGACGAATGACATTATCATAGATCGCTATCTTTAACAGTAGCCTTTTGAAGTTTAATACACTGCATGAAGTTTAATACTATGCATCAACTTTTTGAAATGTATTAAGTGTATCAAGTGAACCATTGTACCGGATTGGGTGTGCGTGTGCGGACACCCTTAGGCCGTTCGTCCACCGCCACCGTCACCAAACCGATACCGAGAACGAGATGACGGCGCTGAATTAGTTATACATACATTTACTATATGTATAACTACATCAGCGCCGTCTGTCCACCGCACGTCCGTCACCGAAGATCGGCGTGACCGCTAGATCGATACCGAGGTGTTGACGGGCCGATGTGCCGGCAATATAAAACACATTTGAACTAGTCCATACACTGCCGTCACACGCGTGTCAGCTGGAACAAACTAAACCGGCGAAATCGGTCGCGGTGGACAAACTATCGCCGTCACATCATTTTAAAATTAACCCGAATTAATCTCGTTCGTTTACAGCAGTGACAGCCTAGTGGTTAAGAAACTAGGCCTCTCGATCGAGGGGTCAAAGGTTCAAATCCCAAGCACGCACCTCTGATTTTTCGAAGTTATGTGCGTATTAGAAATTAATTATCACTTGCTAAACGGTGAAGGAAAACATCGTGAGGAAACCTGCATACCTGAGAGATTTATAAAAAAAAAATCTCACAGGTATGTGAAGTCTACCAATACGCACTTGGCCAGCGCGGTGGACTATGACCTAATCCTTCTCATTCTGAGAGGAGACCCGTGCCCAGCAGTGGGACAGTAATGGGTTGATGATGATGATGATGAATTTCGTTCTCGGTATCGGTTCGGTGACGGTGGCGGTGGACAAACGCCTTAGACTTAGACTATAATAATTTATTGACGTCAAAAGACTGAGTGTCTTTCGTACGTAGGAGTGTGAAGAGGAAACCTGTGCCCAGCGGTAGAAATAAATGGGTACTTATTACACACGGTTTTAATTGGTTTTATCTATGTTTTTATTTCCCCATCGTCAGCTACGCGCCATGGTGTCCGGCGTGCAGTGCGCTCGGGCCCGCGTGGCGGGAGCTGTCCAACCGCGCGACCACCAAGAAGATGGCGATGCGAACCGCCGCCGTCGACGTCACCAAGTCCCCTGGTCTCAGTGGACGGTTCGTTGTGACAGCGCTGCCTACTATATTCCAGTGAGTATTGTGTTACTTTGGTTAATATATTTTATCTTATAAGATAGGAGTAGTAGACGAGCATGCAGTCCACCTGATTGTTAGTGGCTACTGCCGCCAATGGACGTCTAATCAACTCCAGATAGGATTAGATGTCTGAACTTGCGGTCGGCCACACATGCGCAGCTACCCCTAAAGACTAAGTTGGAACGCGTCAGAAAAGTATGTCTCCCTTACCCTCCTTCCCTTCAAAGCAGAACATAACAGCACTTAACACTGCTGTTACTAGGCAGAAATAGGTGTGGCTAGGTCTTAATCATGATCATCCTATCGTCTATAATCAACCGATTCCTTGCTAGCCTGAGGACTATACTGCAGCGCATATCACAACATAAGGACAAATTGTAACAAAAAATATATTTTTTCTACATACTAAATTTTAAGTAGCTCAACGTTATGCCCATTGGTTTAAATACATAGACATACATACATACATTTGACGTATTTTTAACCGACTTCCCAAAGGAAGAGAGGTTATCTATTCGTCGCGTTTTTTTTACATATAGTCTAGCATGCAGTCCACTTGATACTAAGTGGTCACTACCATCCATAGACATCTGTCATTAACCTGAATAGGATTAGGATTTTTATATCCTGAAGACTTAGGTAACTTACATATTATGTGCTAACACTATTTTTATACGGCAATGATATTGTCGCAGTGGTGCTTTAGGAGTCGAAACACAAGTTTTACCTCAGATTGTTTATTGTTTACATTCATTGGCCAAAAATTTAACAGAAATATTTTGTATGACAATGTTACTATATTCTACTGAGTACCATACCATACATGTGCTACATTAAAAATGTATGCTAGTGTGCTAGTATAAATCTCCTTGACATAGGCATAACAATACAGAAAGTTTCCAGACATTAGTTGATTGTTATTGAACAAAAAACATCAAGGTTGATACAATTGATTGAAACTGATTGTTATTTGTAAACAGTCATTTAAACACGTGATCGTGAAGACAATTGTACCAAAATGTATAGACATTTCATTGTGTAAGGGATATTTTGAAGGATAACTAAATAATTAATGAATTTACATATATGGCAATATACATAAATACGATGCTATAATATAGTAGTGCTTGATGAAACGACAATTTTTTTTTAATCCAAACTAGCATCAGATCTATCTAATGTTAAGTGGCTACTGCCGCCCAAGGACGTCAGTAAAATTTTATTTTATTTTAAAGTATGTTTCCCATACCCTTCAAACCAGAACACAGCAGCGCTTAACAATGCTGTTATTAGATAGAAATAGTTGCGCTTATGGTGTCTTCGTCGAACCATATAGGATTCTCTCACCCAACCCTTAAAACTTCTTCAAAATAGTTTTAGACAACGAGAGATCTGGGCTAGGTAATGACCGTAGAGCGGCCGGGTTCCAACAATCTCAGTTCTGAGTTGTTTTATATGCAAGATGTTGAAAAACACCGATAGCGTGATTCAGAAACGTGTAGCGCCATCTCTTGATCAATTGCGTGAAGTCGCCAAAGTTCTTCCATCCATCAATAGAATTTTTTGCTCAAAAAGTATGTGATTTTCAGCGTGAAAGACGGCGAGTTCCGTCAATACAAGGGTCCTCGGGACGCGGACTCTATGGAGACGTACGTGGAGCGCGCTAGATGGCGCCAAGCGGAGCCCTTGCCCTCGTGGAAAGCACCCCATTCCTTCCAAATGGGCGTCGTGGCGCACTTCTTCAAGCTTAGCCAGGCGTTAAGGGTGAGTTGATTATAGTGGTGCTTGGGTTGATCTGGTAGAAGGTCGCGCTCCGATCCGGTAGTAGTTTAAGAAAAATATTGTAACTGACAATTTGTAAGTACCGCCGTTTGCCTATAAATATATTTCATTCCATTTAGAAATATTGGTTGATTAATTTGGTTTTTTAAATTATGGTTCTTTTTGTGCAATAAGGGTGAAAAAGGATGGGGTAAACTCGCAAAGATATGTAAACATTGAAAGTTTGAATTGAAACGACATGATAATTAAGTATTTGATTTTATAAGTTTTGGTTTTTAGCTAAAAATAATTAATTAATTGGCGATTTCAACGTTTTCTGTGAATTGATTCCTTAAAGCGATAAAATTAGGGTTGAATTTTTGTATTATGCTGTTTATGTCATAGTCTACGTATGAGGATTCGCCTGCAATAGATACTGTACAAAATATCATGCTTATACTGCTTTAGACCGGTTTAATCTATGCGTTAGTCTAACACTCGTAATTAATAATCAATCTATCCAATATTTATCTATCTAAGATCGGAATCTGACAATTTCTAGTAAACAAAACTTGTCTAATGTCGAACTTGGGTAGCCAAAGCATTGGATAGTTTGATTATTAATAACAGGCCAAAGTAGTAAATTTATCAATCTGTCAATCAATGACCCACTTAGTCAGTCTTAAAGTTGTTATGAGATACCTAAATGTGATAATATGTATTTTAACATTGGATAGATTGATTATTAATAATGGGCAAAAGTAATTTATCAATCTTTTTTTTTTTAATAATATTTAAGAGTAGCAGACGAGCATACAGTCCACCTGATGGTAAGTGGCTACTGCCGCCCATGGACATCTGTAATAAACTCCAGATAGGATTAGATATTCCCACCCGAGGTCGGCCACAGATGCGCCGCTACCCCTGAGGACTAAGCTGGAACGCCTCAGAAAAGTCTGTCTCCCTTATCACACCCTTCAAACCGGAACACAGCAGCGCCTAACACTGCTGTTATTAGGCAGAAATAGGTGTGGCGGTGGTGCCGCCGGAGTCGAACCATAAAGGGTTCTACCACCGTTGAAAAATGTTGAAAAAATCTGTCAGTCAATCAGTGAGTGCTACAGTTATGTTATATAGTTTTTATTGTTTATTAAATAGATATCGTTATTTGTTTTCAGAGCGTACACACAATGCTGATGGACACATACGGGCTGCCAACGTGGGGTTCTTATCTGATATTCGCCATCGCGACCATATTCATCGGTGCCTTCCTTGGATTGGTGAGAATATTTATAAGATTGAAGTAGCTAGTGTGTAGTCCACTTGATGGTAAGTTACTTATTTATTTATTTATTTAAAATTTATTGCATCACCTCTAAAAAGAAATGTACAAAAGGGCAAACATAATGCCTGATGGCATTCTCTACCAGTCAACCCTGAGCTGATATAGAGAATTTGCAGCAGGTGTGTACAAAGTAATAAAAAGCGACAAACAATAAAAAAAACAGCAGATATATAATTAAATAAATATATATTATATTATTATTCATGGACATCTGTGAATAACTTTGTAAAGAAATCTATTTAAGGTAGTTTGCTAGTCCTGAGGACTAAAATGGTCATCTTGTAACCAGTCAGCCATTATTTAAATATTTACACACTTTCATCGTAATGTTTCTCAGACTAGAAATATGTGTGGTAGTGGTACTTCCACTGTTGAACTATACTAGCTCTACTATCTTTCAAACTGTGTTTGAAATTCTAGATTAGTGTAGATCTTAAAGAAGGGTTTAGATTTCTATTTAGGCTCTAAACTATTCCATGACATCAATGATACAAATATTAAGATACAGCTATAATTTTAAAATACATTACTTTGTCTTTGTTATTTTATTATATTTAAATCCCTGTTTTCTTATCATTATTCAGCATAGATTAGTAAAGATACTTCGCCGCCTTGAAATTGAATGAAGTCAGTAATGGCTTATTTTAGTAAGCTTTTTTTTTTTGAATCCTTGACAAATAAAATCATTTTTAGAGAAAAAATACGAATAAATAACTAATTTACGTAATAATTACGTAATTTACGTAATAAATAAATAATTATTTCAAATATTTTAGGGACATTATAGCACGGAGACGTGGCAAAACTTTTTTACGCAACTATTTCAATTCTCAAAACTGGGCACATATTCTTGTTAGGCTTGAGTAATCTTTACTAATCTATGTTATTCAGCTATAAATTTTACGACCATCCCCCAGATATTAGTATGTGTGATCGATCTGCTCTACCCACCGCGTCGGGCTGAACGTGTGGCAGTCACACGCGCCGAGGCGGAACAGAGATTGAAGCCCGACCGGGACACGAGGCATTCTGATGACGAACAGGTGGGTGACACTATATTATGACACTCACGACACTAATCTAAAAACTAAAAAAAACTAAAACGCTTTCTACACTCACAGCCCCACACTAGGATTCCCTGTATCGTGGGCGCTATGGACACACACAGAGACAAATACACAAACACCCAGACCCAGAAACAGAAATCTAAATTCATCATTTAGATATCTGTCTGGCCGGGGATCGAACCCGGGACCCTCTGCGCGTCAGACCGGCATGGTGACCGCTCCGCGACGCGGGTCGTCATATCGATGACATCGTGTCACTAACCAACTGTTGTGACACTGAGTGAGAGTTCACGGAGCGTTTTCCCGTTATCTCCATGCGCATGCGTCGAATTGCAACACATGGCAAGTTTATGTCCGTGGAAATAAATCGCGCTGCAACATTGAGCAACATATTTCTATCTTTTTCCGCCCTGCGACAATTTGTTGTTTAATTTAGCAGTTACATGTTACATGTAACATAATATCTGTGCTAGTATTGTAAGGCTTAGAACACACAGGGCGTTTTTTTAAACGTGTTCGGGTGCGCATACGGTTAGCCGCTTTTTGCTTTAATAACCATATAAAAATGTGTATTAAACGTAGGTAAAAGATAATTAATATTCTCAAAAAAAAAATCGTTTTGCGCTCGGAGGCGGCTAAATAAACACTTAGTCAGTTCTCACTCTGAACTTAAATCCTCTCTAAACTGTAACTCTCATTCTAAATCAAATGGATGTTAATAAAATATTGTTAGAGGGTTGACATATAAAAATCAAGAATGGGTATAAAAGGCGGTGCGAGCACGCCGGTCAGCCATTATTATTCAAGACTTTGTGCGGAGCGGACCTCTTGTCAATTTTCATTAGAAATCTATTTTTGTGTTAAATCTTTGATTGTTATTGTTTTAATTACATAATTCATATGAAATATAGTTTAGGTTATTTACCACGTGTATTTTTTTTTTAATAAAAACCGCTTCTGATAGCTAATAATATTATAATTGTTTGCAGGAGCTGATAAACGACGATCTGTTGGACGATGCGGACAATCTCAACGACAGTGACGAGGAGAAAAACTCGCCCAGTGATGTGAGTTGATAGCATTTTTTTATTTATTTGAGGGTGGTAGAACCCTTTGTGGTTCGACTCCGGCGGCACCACCGCCACACCTATTTCTGCCTCATAACAGCAGTGTTAGGCGCTGCTGTGTTCCGGTTTGAAGGGTGTGGTAAGGGAGACATACTTTTCCGAGGCGTTCCAGCTTAGTCCTCAGGGGTAGCGGCGCATCTGTGGCCGACCTCAGGTAGGAAGATCTAATCCTATCTGGGGTCGATTACAGATGTCCATGGGCGGCAGTAGCCACTTACCATCAGGTGGACTGCATGCTCGTCTGCTACTTCTATATTATAAAAAAAAAAATGTTGATATTGATTATACTGATAATGTTTTGTTGTGAAAAATCATGTGTTCTTATGTACTTGCGAAGGAAGTTATACGGAACCCTATAAGTAAGCCTCCGCCGTCTGTTACGATGCTCTATCTCCTGAATCGTAACAGATATACTGGAAAATGTTTACAAAGTGCAATATTAATACTAAAAATAAAAATAACATGAAAATAAACGGGGGAAGCCATTCAAGAAACCGCCATTATTATACGTTTTTCGCTTTATCTATTAAATTGTAGACAGTTCAAATTTTCACAATGCATTCATGCTTTTTTTTTTGCAAAATTTGGTTGTACGGAACCCTACCAAGTGCGATTTCGAGTCGCACTTGGTCAATTATTTCTCTCCTTTATATATCTCTCTTTTTATTGTCTACTCTATTATTTACACCAAAGAAGTATAACTTCGTACCTGCTTACATAAGGTCTGAATATAGAAATGAATCGCAAATTGTATGACAGCAGCAGGCGTCTGCTCGGAACAACTAGAGCGGACTAGCAGTTTGGCGCGGATTATACGATTCAAACATTTTTCTGTTTTTTAATATTGTGACTCTCTTCAATATTGTCAATCCTGCCACTCTATTTTTTATAAATATACACCAAATAAGTATAAATTTTTATATCACTCTAGACTTTACTTTACAAATTTTGATAAAAATTTATCATAAACACATCCACAGACCTCAGAAGACGATAAGGACAAGAACAAGCCGGCAGAGGGAGCTGGTGACAGCAAGGCCAAGCAGGAGGTCCGCAAGCGCAGGCCTCGCAAGGCCGATTAGGGCCCCCCAACCCCCGGTATGGTTGCGAACACTGTAGGGCCCCTTATCACATAATGGTCATTTGAATTTCGTACTACCCACGGTAATGAGTAGGGCCCCTTATGATGTGTAGGGCCCTTATATAAGGATTTTGAACTTCGTACTACCCACGGTAATGTGTAGGGCCCTTATATAATGGTCATTTGAACTTCTTACTGCCCACGGTAATGATGTGTAGGGCCCCGCGAACCCATGTGTAGGGTCCCTTATATAATGGTTATTATCTGCAAACTTTTGGCTACCAACGGTAATGGTAAAGGGTTCTATGAGAGTGATCTTTGTAGGGCCCCTTATCACATCGTCATTTGAACTTCGTACTACCCACGGTAATGTGTAGGACCCCGCGAACCCATGTGTAGGGCCCCTTATATAATGGTCATTCTTTGTGAACTTCTTACTAACCATGGTAATGGTATGGGCTCTATGAGAGTATTCACTAAATAGTTTTGAAAATCAAGCTTAATAAAATAATATTTTTTGTTATTAGTATATAGTCACTTCATGGTTTTGAGAAATAGTTTAATAAAACTGCTACATTTTGTATTAAAATATTTTTGGATCTGAGTTCTGACCGATTATTATTAGTAGTTTAAAAATTGAAAAAAAGGCAATCTTTTTTATTTTAACCTTCAGAAAGGGATTGTAAAGTTGGGATATAATGTGCTCTTGAAATAAAATTTTAAGTTAATAAAAATCTTTTTTTTTTTTTACTAAAATATATTTATTTCACGTTCTCTTTGATGTAGAAATTTCAAACCATGGTGTCTCATGTAAAAAATGGAAATCATTTTCTCTTAAATAATTATTAAAAAATCTAGAAAAATAACAATTTTCATAGTTCGCAATCAATACTGGGGAGAAATATGGTTCAAATAATTAAAAAAGGGGATATAATATTAATTATATTTACCACCCTATTCGAGAACTACCAATATAATATTGTATGTTCCGTCCCACTCACACATGCGTGATGGAAAGAGACAAAACATACAATGCTATTGTGGTTGTATGAATAAGGCTAAGCTTACAAATATCCCCTTTATAAAATAGAGTATTAGATTTTGACATACTTAATAAATTAACATAATTAAAATATAGGGAGTGGCATTCGTTTGTGTGCGTATCTCTGTGTATGTAATTGTGTTTGTTTGTGTATCGGCCGTAAACAGTGTTTGAAACTCGGCCTATCTATCGGGAGGTCTGAGGTTCGAATCCTAAACACGCACGTTTTTTATGTTGTGTGCGTATTAGAAGTTAATTATCACTTACTATAGCAGTGAATGAAAATATCGTGAGGAAACACGCCCGAGAATTCCCAAAAAAAGTCTCGGAACTTTTATTCGGAAGCCCGTATTCAGCAGTGGGACAAACACACACACACACTTGAGCGCACACGAACGAATGAAACGACCTGTACGTATACATCTGCATCATTCGTAATTTGATAGCGATTTTATAGTTGTTCGAATAAAAACATCTCAACATTGTGTTTCACATATTGTATGTGTTACCAGTAAAATGGAGGTAGTAATCAAATAGACCTCTAATCTATGAGACATTTACAGTATATGTATCGCACCATATCATCCACCTACTTTTTGGTTACCAAATATGGAGATTTGACATTTTCTGCCTACTAGAAAATGTGAATTTGCGATCTTTAACCGCCAAAAATTGAAAAGATTGATTATTGGTTACTCACTCATAACGTTAGCACTTTACCGGTAATATATGCAATAAAATAAATCATATTATATTTATATACGTAATCACATTCGTTGCATATTATGACGTCATACAAAGATACTGTATGTGTTTATATAATACGATACTTTGAAAACGGAAAATATATTGCTTATATGTATAACTCGATTCAGTAAGGACTTTAATCCAAATAACAGCTTTTCTTGCTATGGTATAGAAGAAATAAGAGATTTGAAGGTGGCTGACTCCGGTGGCACCACCACTACACCTATTTCTGCCTAATAACAGCAGTGTTAAACGCCGCTGTGTTCTGGTTTGAAGGGTGTGGTAAGGAAGAAATACTTATCCGAGGCGTTCCAGCTTAGTCCTCAGGGATGACGGCGCATCTGTGGTCGACCTCAGGTAGGAATATCGAATCCTATCTGGGGTTAATTACAGATGTTCATAGCCGGCAGTATCCACTTATCATCAGGTGGACTGCATGCTCATCTGCTACTCTTATATTGTATAAAATGGTTGTATAAACAGAAATATTGATTATTTGGATTAAAATTTTATTAAATCAAGTTATGCAATCATTTTTTCTGATCTAGACACATATAATAACTTTGTATACAAATATATTCCTTTCTCGCTAAATATTATAAACTAAACTATATAATTAAAGATTAATCTAGAAAATGTATTTATTAAATAATAATAAATAATCAAGTTATTTACGTAAACGGTTTTGAGAAGCCGTCTTGCATTTTATCTTTTATGAAAATTGACTTACTAATTAATGGAACTCGGTTTTAAGAAAGAATGTCGGGAATAAATGTGCTATAAAGTAAGCCATATAATGACATTGCAACATTAACGAATGTTGTTTCGTTTGGGAAAATTATGCTAAAAAATACCGTAAGAGAGATAGAAAAAAATATTTAAGTTGAAATTATTTCTTAACCCAAATTAGGATTTATAATAATAAATTCCAAACATACCTATATGTATAAAGCGTTCCAAATTTTTCCTCATTAGCAACGTGGTCCTCGGGTAAGACCTTAATCGTATATGTGGTGAAATGCAGATGCAGTTGTTAATAACCATCAGATGGGCTGGCATGCTCATTTGCTATTTGTAAACAATGTTAATGACATGTAATTAAGAAGCCTAAAGACCGTTGTTTTGATAAGCAAGTGTGTATTACTTATTAAATTTGTTTTCTTAGGACATATATTTCGTAATTCTAGTGTAAAATTAGAGTTCCATTTTTTATTAGGTAAATTTTTGTGTGTAAACTTAATGCATACAGCTTTTTAAGATTTTCTAAGCGGGAGTCGATGTTAGGAGCTACACACACTTGGGATTTTATGCACCAAAATTTAGTGTTTAAATGTTATTTTTAAAGCCTGATGCACGTTTGCAAGTTATAATACTTAATTATTTTTATTAATCACAAGACACGTTTGCCATTAAGAATCGTGAGAAGATAATATGTCCTTTATATCAGCGTAAACAGCGTCGTAGATAGGATTATAAGTGTCCCTGGAGATTTGATTTTGCGCCCTCAATTTTAATAATCTTGACAACCTTTTCAATGATTCATCCAGATATTTTCTGATATGGTATAGTCCACGCAAAACTGCTAGTCCGCTCTGAGATAGAAATGAGTAGCGTCGCCATAGCAAATTTTATGACTACACCTGCTCATAACAACTTCAGAGCGGACTAGTAGTTTGGCGCGGACTAAACGACGTATATTCTAAAACACGTCAATAATAAAATAAAAATTAAACTCGTAATTCTTTATTCTTAAAATCAGTGGATGATAAAAAAATCTTATATTTACAATTATGATTAGGTATGAGTTAATTCTCCTATGATGTAATTTTTTGCCAACTCCTTAATATCTATTACAGTATATTTTTCTTATGTGGTCAGTAAAATGTGACCTCTTTGTGCCCATGACTACGACTCTAAGCGCAAAGAGCTTGCCAAGTAACAACCCATTTTGTTTGATATATTTGTTGCATTTAAAGGTTGATTGTATGTAATCAAGTGCAGCAGTGGCCAACAACAAGGGTTCAACGCCAATTGCGTTTAATCTTTTCATTATGTTAAATTACCCTCATATCAACTCACCCCAAATATAATAACAAGGAAGATATATTTTATTGGTTTGATATGACATATTTTCAGCCTACTTTGCCAAAATGGTGAAATAAAACTTCGAATGTTCGTATTATGAGTGGAGATTGGTGCCCAATGCTGGTACTGTAGTCAAATATATCTGCAATTATCAATAAAATAACAATACTTCCCTTGTTATTATAATCTGGGATCATATTTGCAATTAGGTTGTGAAATTCATCCCAGGAGTGTTTTTATATTTACAGTATCACGTGTGATAGACCCCTTATATTATAGTCATGTTACTTCCTTATTTTTCAGTTGAATGAAACGTCCAAGAATTAGAGAACATCATACGGAACCCATTTTTGTATGGACATGTATATTTTAAAAACCCCATTCACATTCCTACATATATTGTATAGCTTAATTATTATTAAATTGCCGTTTTTTGTACTTACATACGTGTTTGTTGATTTTATATGTTGAAATACTCGTTGGCTTATATTATATATGAATCTAAGCGATTTGACTACGTTTGTATTTTATTGCAATGAATTATGTATTGAAGGCACGGTTGTAATAGAATTTGGTACATTTCTGTGAGCGAAAAGCAAAAGTATTTGTCTTTTTTGAAATTTTATTTTTAAGCTGCATTTACATTTAATACTTTATTAATTGGATGTTTTTCAAAATGTTTTTGCTTCTCGTCATAAGGACTAGATCTATACACAAATTGCCTTGTACAAAGACTTGTTTTAGCGTTGCGCCTGTATTAACTGATGACTTAGAAATAAAATGTATTTATAAATTGTTTTATTTCTTCAATTGCATAATGTTCAATCCTTGTCAACGTGTTAGTGGGTAGATGTAAAAATTCCAACAGAGTTGTCTATATGTCGCTTCGTGCGACCAATCAGTGAATTCTGCATGAGCGAGCGTTGAGTTAGAGGACACATACAGAACAGACGTTCTGTGTCCTCTCGCTCCTTTTGCACGTGGACTAGCCCTGCTACCGCGTGTGCCTTGTGAAGTGTATTATAGAAAACTCCTCAGGAACACCAGGCCTACTTCTTGGCAGCCCTATGACAACGCCGTCACGTCACTCCTGACACGATTCGATTCTGCAGATTACTTGTAAGGCAAGACTTGAAAAGAAGGTGATTTTATATACTCATCTGCTGTAACGAAGATTAGGCCATATCTCTTACAATTCTATACATGAAACAATCCACAATATTGTTAGGCGTGCGAGACATGAAATTCTAACAATCAATTTTTTTAGAAAAACATGCGCTCATCATTGGATAACGCCTATTATTAACAATCAATCTATCCTTTATTGCCCTACCAAAGATCAAACTTTGTCAATTTTTAGTAAGCAGAATTATCAAATATCTATTTTAGGTAGGCAAAACATGATTAATTATAAATAAAGGGTCGTATAAGTTTCAACCAAACGTAATTAAATAAAAAACAAAATTCATTCAATTTTTTATTTAGATATTTACATAAAATAATCAAGTATTGAGATAATTTCAGGTAATTGCAATTAAATATTAGTCAATAATTTAGATTTACATAAATCATAAAATGGGTACGCGACAGGTAAATACGATAATATGCGATAGGTGATGCTTAATTCGACTACACGCAGTTAGTAATGTATATAGCTCTTAGGATAGGGAACTGAATATTCAGTGAAGCATTGGTTATATGTTCTATGTTATTGATTCGATGGCACCGTATTTAAGCAAGCTACAAGCGATTTGTTCGTTTTCGTTTATGTTTTAAAAACAAATCCTAAATATACTTTCGATCGTAATTTTTTACAGAATGTTGGTAGTCATAAATAACTTTTTAAGAGGAAAAACCAGCAGACTCGATAAATTTCATGTTTCAAGCTTTTTTAATTAGAAATCCCAAGTATGTATTATTAATTAATTAATTATTATGCATTAATTATATTGAAATTCGTGCAACTATCTGAATAACTCAAGTTCATAATTTGTCAATCTATTTTCCTCTCTTCAAACTGTTGGTTTAATACAAAATACACTTATGCATATAGAGAAGAGTAGAGCAGTTACAACGTATTACAGAATCGAAGATATTATATAATTATTAAAATTTTATTAATTTTAAGTATACAAAATGCGAAACTTCGTATCTCAATTTTAGCAAAATCTACGCCTAAATCGATAGAACATCCTCACGGGACGTCGTTTAACAATATTCTTAAACTAGGACAAATCTCAACAAATTTCGTTTTCTCACAATTATTAGGTTATTTTGCCAATTATTTGTCAACATTACGTTGGTATATATATGTATAATTTACGTCAAATTTTATACAATACGTATTTATAATAATTAATATTCTTGTGATATTTAAATATTTCAAATGTTATTGTGTAACTGTCGTAGGGTGCATGGGGGCAATTTAGGCGTATACATATTTACAACTAAAGATCGGAATGTCTGCGTGTGTAGTGTGTATACTTCAACTGCGTAATATTCAAACGTTCCCATTCATTATAACGACACATATTTATACACACTAATCATATAAAGAAGCATATACAATCAGTTCTTTCTGGTACACATTTAATTTTTAAATAATAATAAAAAACGCTAATTTCACTAATTAATTAATACATTCTCCGTCAGCTCGTCGCCGACATACAATAATAATGATGATGATATATCTTTGGATGCGCAAACACATTATTTTTCGTCATTTCAATACATGAATATAATACCTAGGTACATTTTTATACTTATACAGTTCATTGCAACAAGCGCCATTTTTCAGTGTATAATTCCTGATTCCGCCACAAAATGGCCGCCCACAAGCACTTACGATCCATAATATCTACGTAAGCTAAAAAATCTCATTGTTCTAAACAAATTCCTAACTTAAAAACTAAAATGAAAAGACAAAAAAAAAATCGTAGTCTCAATACGTTACGGTCACAAAAACATAAAAAAAGACTAGATCGTTAAAATTTAAATTTAAAAATTATACTATACATACATTTATTACCGCTTAAGTTTCAATAATAATTACATAATCACAAAATTGCAGTGAGATATTATATTAATTATAAACAAGTGATTATAAATAGCAATCCTTAATCTAAGATCAAATGATAAATGGTGTGAGAGTAGTACGAATCAAAAATTTATGTCGCGTTTCGGTTCTATATTTTTTGATTAAAAATGTTTTATTTCTAATAATAATAAAAAGGCATTATTATTTAAAACTGGTGTTAAATTTTAATTTTCTTAACTGAACTAAGAATAAAAAGAATATGAAATTCAAGAAACTAAGATATTCTATAGAGAAATGAGTTTTACATTTTTCAAACGTTTTGTTTAAGAGTAGTTTTTCAAAGGTAAATAAATATATAAAAATATTTTGCTAAAATACCGGTATTAAATTAACTCAATTAGTTATAGTAAAAATAGGCAACATTAGATTATTAGTGTATTAAAAGAGGTCTATTTAGCGCTCACTCACTAACTCATTTAAATATTATCTATAAAAAGGCAGTGTTATTTTGTATTGTGGTAAGTTAAGCGCAGTTGACCATAATCATATCAAAACTTGAAATTGAACATTGCATTCCATCTTTTATTTGTAAATTAAATGTAAATCATTTATTTTCGGTAGAAACGCGACAAAATATTTAAAAATAATTCGCGTTGTTCAATTAAATTATTATTTTTAAGTGAATGTCTTATTATTTATAAATGAAATTCTAGTGATGACAAAAATCTTTTGACATCATCTTTCAATGGATAAAATTGGTCTTTAGTATTTCTTTATTTATTTTATTATTTAAATTATCTAAATAATACTAATGATTTATGGTTTAATAGTAAAATAAGGGCGTGTACACACATATGAACAATCGATCTAAGTCAACTGATCTAACATTCTAACAATTGATAGAAAGTCAGCTGACCTCAAATACTACTTTTCAGAACAGTACAATTATTAGGTCCTTGAAGAATCTTTCTGTATCAATCAGGCGAGGGGTCACTAAAGTATTACGTTAGCAGAATTTTCCTAAAATAAACCTCTTCCTTTTGAATGTAGACAATCCTTTCCCCTCCTCCCCTAAGCTTACATGAACATTAGAATAAGAATCTACAAAGTTTTACAAAACAATTCAAAAGTAATAAATAACTATTGGTGACTAAAACCCATATGTTCACCACTGTCCGCCATATTAACAAAACTATGGCAATCCAAATTCTCCCCCATCAATCTATGATGCTTACGTAATATTTGAATGACCCCGAATCTGTTGCACCCAGTTGCATGAGTGTTGTAACACCCTTATTTATTTAATATCAAAATATAACAACCAGAAACGGACGTAAAATTATAAATAATTCAGAATTATACAAAATGTAAGTAAATTTAATGGAAAGCAATTAAACCTTTTATTTAAGTCGTCCCACTACTATCCCACTGCTGGGCACGGCTCCCATCTTACAATGAAAGTTTTTGATAAGTAACAACTTTAATTCACCAATTCATTCATTTTAATGCGTATTACTGATTTTAAATAAAATTAAAAACTATTTTTTTAAATAAATTTAAAAGTCACAGAAAAAGTACTAATTCGATAAAAAAAAACTGTTTTTTCAGTCGTTACTCAAGAAAAACTTTCACACATACATGTCCCACAAAAAGCAGGAACGTTACATAAAACGGACACCATATTAAAAAATATATTTATATTACGTATATTATATTTATACAAAGAATCGGCGGTCACAAACAGGGAGAATTGACGTCCACGAGTATTAAATTATTATTATAATTATAATAATAAAAAATAGTATAGTAAAAACTAAAAAAAAAAAAAACACTAAAATTAGCAAAAAAAATAAAAAAAAAAACAAACTAAAATAATTTTACAAGCGAATAAATACAATTTGGTTATCGTGCTTACAACCTAAGTTATTTAGCGGAACTATGTTCTGCCCGCGGTCATTGTTCATAGCCACTAGTGGTACAGTAGTAGAGATGGGGTTTATATGTGTGGTCATAGACTGTGGTAACTAAATAAACTCCTAAAGGAAGGTAAAACACAGACATACAGACAAAAAAAAACAGGCGTCGAAACGACGTCGTGTCGTGGAAATTTACGTGCATTTATAAAATGACGACAACCACGACATCTCACGACTCGACGCGTCGTAACGTCACGGCGTGTCGTGTATATGTGTTTTAGCATTGTCATTTTTCATACAGATATTCTATCTGTACTCGAAGTAGAGAACATGCTTGGTTCATATAAGTTGTTATGGGTAGTTGTAATATTTTTTGCTCACAGCTACGTAAGGACCTCCCCAAAAAATGGGGGAGGGCTTCAGTATTCTCCATCACGCTGCTCCAAGTTGTTTGCAAAGAAATATAACAAATTATTTTTAAATATGATATTGAATACAACTGAAATTATACTACAACTTGTATAAGGAGTTTATTTAGTTACCTCGTCTATTTTCATTGTGATTATCATATTACATTCGTATAAAAAGGTGTGACAATATTCAGTGGAACCGCTATTTAATAGCTTACAAAGAGTGTAACACGCGAAACTACGAACGGAATTACGTTTTTAAAAATATTAATTAATTGATTTTATAGTTACTCATCGTATATTATAGTTATGAACGAACATATTTTTATTAAGTATATTATAATACGTTGAATAATACATGTCGGATACTAATTGACCTACAAGTCACATTGGGTTTAATGTGCGTTCACTTCGAGTTGGCCGACGACGTCACGATGACAATTAAAAAAAAGAAAGAAAGAAAGTATTCTATTCAGGAAAATTGGGACACAGTACAATTGCAAGTACTACTAATACCGTCCTCAATAAATACTTTTTAGTGTTCCGTACCCAAATGGTAAAAACGGAACCCTATTAGAGACTCCGCTGTCCGCCCGCCTGTCACAGGGCTCAATCTCCTGAACCTTAATAGATAGACAGACACTTGAAATTATTGTATTTTTATACTGTACACATTTTATAATAATTACGATAATTTTATTGTGTGTTAATGTACTGTATACTCCCATTTATTTATTTATGTATTACAGTAGAGCCTCTATACGATACATAAATACAAAGATACATTAAATATTTTTAGTTATCGAGTTTTTACCTTACCCAGGGTTCATGTTAAGGAGTTTTTAACTTATGGGTGTTCATTTGAGTGGGGGATTATTATAATTATAAATTAGGGCACGGTTAATTAATACACGTTAACGGTACACGTAATGGCGTTGCTATCAGTACTTATACGCGAAGAGGTTGCGACCAACTCGAAGTGAACGACTTATAATATTATACATTTTTTATTTAATTATACATCTAAAAATCTATCCAATATTATTATCTTAGTATGGAAGGTATTATCGAGTATAAAGCAAAAAATTAGTTATATCGCTATCAATATCATAATAAATATATTGCAAATACATCTTTCATATTGTATTGTATAATATATATATTTTAGGAACCAAATGAGTTATACAAACAATAAATTATATTATGCGTAGTTCATTTATAAAAAGTTGGTTAAATAAATTATAAAAAAATAATTAAGAATACATTGCAAATTTTATTATTTCGTATATACGTTTCGAATTTATTTTATTAAATAAATGTCATGCACTCAGACTTTAAAAAAACCTAATAAATAAAGATTATTTTTATTTTCACAATTCGCCTGTGTTCCACGGCTCGGCATTGTTTAATAAAATTTTAATTATTATTTGTAAAAATGAGGAAGTCTAGAATTTGACATGATAATTTTATTGTAGAATAACTTATTATAATAATTTTATTATAATTGTATTAAATATTTAAAAATTCCAATTACTATTATGCATTTTAATAGGGATATTTATGTTTTTTTTACTTTTTACCAAATGTTTCCTTGATCCTATCAGTTCAAAGTCTAAACTAATCTAACTTAGAATATCTAAGTAACAGATTCAATTATGCACAGATTTTTTTAAAGTTAAACAATTAGAGGGAGCCTTAAGTATTTTGCAATAGGCCTTATATACTCCCTACAATTACAGGGATCTATCTGAAATCTTAGTAAATCAGGTTCGATCTACTAATCGATTTTGTGGATCGATTTATCAAAAATGTCAAATCGATATGAAAAATTAAATGCCCCTTAAATTTAAACCGGACCACAGGCGAATTGTTCAAAATCACATCCAAACATATTAAAAAAAACCACCCCTTATAAATGAAACACATTTTAGTATATTGGAAGAGTATCGACAACAATTACTTAAATACTTTCGATATTAGCGTTTAGGACGTTGTATAACCGCCCTTATTGAGAACAGATTTGCAATATTTCCTTGAATAGCTATTAAAATAAATATTTCACTAAGAATGTTAGTACAGGGTGCTACTATAAGTTCAAAGTCGATCGATGTTCGGTCGATGGAGTGAATGAGATCAGTTGAACAGTAGAAGTAATACTTCTGCTTTAGGGAACTAGACTTGGCGAAAATGGACTAAATAAAGTATTTGAGAATTTTGAGATTCATCAAATGTCTTTTTTTTTTAATTTTTAATATATAAGGATCTTTTGGGCCTTGTGTTTGAACCGTTGGCCTTGCATTTGAAGCGTTGGGCCTTGGGTTTTTTACAGCGTTTTTAACGATTATAAAGCCATCTGATAATAAGTAGCCATCATCATCTACGGAAATATGACGTCAACAAAATCGCAAGTGTATAAACGGCCTTAACGTTACTTAACCATCTTCCATCTATTTTATCCTTCGAACATTATTGACGCAAACATAGCAACACCCTTAAATTCAACTCACACTTACGACAATTGCAACGATATTGATTTTTTTTACCAAAATCGCATCACTCACAAGTCCAACTTTTTCAATATTCACTTACAAAATCTTAAGTAGCCATAGTTATGTCGTACGTGTGAGTGAAGGCATACAAATCAAGAGATACATACAAGAAAACCTGTATTATTACATATAAAATACTGTAACATAAAACAAAATGTTTCATTTCGCGCAATGTGTGGTAACATAGCATATATTTCTGCAACATGCAACCCCGTACAATACGTTTTGCACTTACGTCAAAATTTATTATAAGCCTAGCTAGTGGACGCTCGGTCGTTTCATGCGTTTAGTGGAATCGGAATTCTTTACTTTTTATAATACGGATTTAACCGTTAACGAAACCGCATATATTTTTTATAATATAGAACGATACATCTGTATGAACATCTGTGATCAAACCCAGATAGGATATCGGAGATCGGCCACAGGTGCGTTACTGGCTAGTCCTTAGGACTAAGTTGGAACGTCCTAAAGTCTCAGAAAACCACACCCTTGAAAATATAACAAAGCCGCGCTAACATTGCTGTCATAAGGCTGAAATAGGTGTGATGGAGGTGCCGCCGAAAGCTAAACACAGAGTTCTACCACCTTTTAAAATTTTTATCTCATTTCAATTGCCAAAATACCTATTCAACCACTGGATAATTTTCATTAAATATTACATAGGAAATTTCGTAAAATCAGTCTTAATAAATAATAATACTTGGAATCCAATATCCATAGACAATTCCAATTAACGCCAAAACCACGGAGCGCCGTTATTAATGACTTAGGGTTCATTTATACCTACAGACACAGATCGCGTCAGGCACGTGTCGTATCAGACACGTGTTTGACACGTTCAATGCCTGTAGATATAAACAGTGCCTTAAACGTAGACTAAGTGAACGAGTGGTTTTATAATTTCATTCGACCATAGAAGGTCTACTAAACGACGTAGACGACGTACTAAAAGCTAGTTACAAAACCGGTATAAACCAGTTATTATACGTTCTAGCCCAGACCTAGTAGTCTTTTATCTAGACAAATAGACTAGATGACTGCTCGCTTTACTTAGATACCACGAACTATACGTAGGTGTGGCCTACGTATAACCTCTTTGACTGACATAATTGGACGTTGCTTTCATAAGACCTCCTTGACTGATAGAAACTACGCAGCGCTTACATATGACCTATATGACTGATAAACACAAGTGTGAACCAATTAAATTAGGAAACCATTCGTTCACTCACTCCACTAACTTAACATACAATATCTTAGTCAACAAAGTGTATATCACCCCCCCCCCCCTCCCCTTTTTGGGTGGGTTGGCTAATTTCAAATTTTCATAATATTGTAATACTTTCAATAACATTGCATTATTATGAAAATTACTAATAATTCCATGGGTGTCCACCCATTTGAGAATCTACCCGTTTACAGGGTAGTAATAATCCTTACCCACCCTTATCTTCATACAATATAGTGTGATGATTGTGTGGTTGCGAGGGGTATTAGAATCCTTAGCCACCCCTATCCGCATACATTAGTATGGTATGGTGGAAGGGTGGTTTTAGGGTGTGGGTTCGATTCTGTTAGTTCAACAGAAGCATGCGTACAGTCTGGACACGTCGAGACCCCAGTACGCGTTGGGTTGGTTCCTGGAATGGGGATAATGTGGTGTAAACATCGCTAGTCTAGTAGTTGGAACTTAGCCTCTCGATTGAGGTCTGCAGTTCGAATACCAGGTATTTCTGATTCAAAAAAATATTTTAAAAGTGTGTGTAAAGTTTTCTCCTTTCATTCTAAAAGTGATTGATGCCCTGCAATGGGACAATAATTGGTTTACAACGAACCATCACAACGGTTTTCAAAAACAGCTAGGCCCTATTAATCTAAGTCTAAGTCCATTGGGTTACACCATCACCTTAATCAGCGATTTTGAAACTTCTCCAGGCAGCATCACTTTTTACGTAAATTTAATTTAACAATATTATGCCGTAAAAACTAGATTTCATGTTGATTATCTACCCCTCTGTGTTTGTGTGGCTGTGTGTGTCGGAGCGTATGTCTGTGTGTGTGTTTGTGGGTATGGGGGTGCTAACCATCAGGGGTCAGCAGGGTGTGGGGGCGAGGCGCCGCAGCTGGAGTCCTCCGAGTGCAGCGCGGAACCACTCTCGCATCCCACCTACGAATAATAACATTATAAGTAATAACCAATGTCATACCGTTCAATCATATATTAATAGGGTAACATAAAACAGCTATAAACATTTTTTCTGTTATTTTTTTCTTAGTCGGTTTTATTTGTTATTGTTTTGTTATTTAGCTATTGAATAGCTTTAGTGAATCCATTCTCCAATTTTGATTCATTGTTCAGTCAGTACCTTTTCCTCTTTAATTTATCAATTGATACTTTATTATTTGTAACCATTGACGTTATTAATGTGTATTCAAATTGTAATTAAAATGTATTAAAATTGTCTATAATGACCATGATCGAATATCAACCATCAGGCGAAAATAAGTCCATGTGATCCCATGACCAATGTCCCATGACCATAATCAAAAACAATATAATTACGACTGTAGCTCAAAAATAATGAAAACCTTACCTTAAGTACATCGTGCAAAGAGCTCATGCTGCCCAAGCTGAGGGGAGTTATCGAGCGCTCCAGCAGCAGGGAACCGCTGCCCTGAGAACCGCCTCCTATCGACCTATAGAAACATATCACATACATTTAAACAAATATAACATAAAAACATACATTTATATAAATATATTCATTATATATTATTACTAGCTGACCCGGAAAACTTTGTACCGCCTTAAAATCTATTTATCAAATATATTTCATATAAAATATAGCCTACGTAACTCGTGGTTGATGTAGCTTTCGAATGGTGAAAGAATTTTTAAAATCGCTCCAGTAGTTTTTGAGCCTATTCATTACAATGAAACAAACAAACAAAGTTTTCCTCTTTATAATATTAGTATAGATAAGGATCATTAGTATTTGAGAAGATCGCAGACATAAATACATAGCGGTCGGATACAGAATCGTTTTTGAAGTCTGTTAAAAATGTGTCAATATTTGCATTAAATATTAAATATAAATTGAATAACAAATGTAAATAGAGATATTACAATCTTACCGTGCAACCTGTTTAATATTTATATTATAAAATTAATGGACTTTAATATAAAATTATTAACATTAATAATAATAATAATAATCATTTATTTCAGACAATACAAACAATGATACAAAAGTATAAATGAATACAGAGGTCCATATCATATATACCTTACAGACTAACATACATATTAATATATACTTTAATTATTATTAAATAAATAAAATAACTTGTAAGAAAATTTAACTAAAAATGTTCATCCACACACTACTGAAAAACACTATTTACAAAACTATACACTACAAAATATAAGTGCACTGTATAAAAACATATAACACGAAATTTCATTTAAATAATAAATAAAAAATATTATTTCTACAATTAAATATTTCTTATATGTATAGCAAATCACCTTCATGGCTTAGTTTTTTTAATATAAAAATACAATAAAATAAATAGGATATGTATATTGTTCAGAGTGAATACCTTTGCCTGTTCCGTGAGTGTCATAGAAGAAAAACATTAAATATAATAAGTATAATATAATAAATATTTTAAACATTATTATAATATTGAGTATTAAGTGCCGTAAGCATATTTGCATAATATAAATATAGAGAGTTGTTACAATTTTAGTAACAATGCTTCAAAATTTTAATAAAAGATGTGTCAAATTTATTAAAATTTTAAGCTAAACAAACCCAAGATATGTGCAAAGCAGACAAACCACAGATACATATTTTTTTTTATAAAAAATGAGGCTGATAAACTGAAATACCTTGGTCTGTTCCGTGAAGGAGATGCAATAAGAAAATTGATATACTAACAATGCTTGTCTATGTACGTGATTCGAACAAAATCATAGACAAAGTAGCCAAAGAGACTTTGGGAAATTATTTACATATCAAAAGAGTAAAAAATCAACATGCGTGTAATAATTACTGAAGTCGAAAATATTTTGGCTATATAAAGTTAATGTTCTCGTCGAATAGATGTAATTAATGTAATTTTGTTAAGGATTTATTAATAAAAAAAATACGACATCTGCATATAATATGAAAAATCTGCCAAAACCGTGGGTGCCTGGGGTGGACTTCCCGATTCAAAACAGATATCTATTGACGAAATCACCGTCACATTCGAGAACAAATGCCCAAAATTTTGTACAAAAGTACTGTAGTAGTAAATAGAGTACTGAGTAAATCTCCCAAAGAGATCATTTGGTTACTTTGTTGTGTAAAGAACCAATAATACTAAGAATTTTCAACACAAATATAGAGCTGAGATAGCGAATTGAATCGAATATCTGATTATTCTTCCGTGTGTTTTATTTATTATTTTTTATATTTAAAAATGTATAATGAAGTTAATAATAATTATTTTTTCTTACTAACAGTAACTGATAACATTTGATATTTTACCTATATATACAAATTAGAGTCCTAAAGTTTACCACACAATCTTCGACTGAGTTTGTTATGTGTGTCTGCCTCCATGTGGATCTTTAAGCACGAGTATATCTGTGTCTGCCTGATGTATGTATGTCTGTCAGAGTATGTATATTGTTCTCATTGCGTGGCTGTGTTTATGTGATTGTCTCTATGCGTGTATGTATGTGTGTATGTTTCTATGCCTGTAAGCACATGTGTGTTCTCGTGTGATCGTGCATGTCTTTCCATGTATATATGTGTGTTTGTTTGTCTGCCGGGATGTATATTTCTCTTTCATCGTGTATATGAATGTACGTGTACATATTTTTTTAACCTATAATAATTTTGACTTTAATATAATGTGGATATTAAATAATGATTATATAATAATTAATTATGACTGACGTAAGTAACGATTACCTAATTGATTATAAATGTACAAGTTAATCTGAAATTTACTATAATTGACTATATTCACTAAATTTATTAATGTATAACAATTATATTTTTTTAATCTAACGCATTAGATATAAACCTGTAATGTTAGCTGTAATTATGATTTAAATAAATATAATGTATATATGTGTGTGTGTGTGTGTGTGTGTTTTTTTTTATTATATAAGAATATAGACGAGCATGCAATCCACCAGATGGTAAGTGGCTACTGCCGCCCATGGACATCTGTAATCAACCCCAGATAGGATTAGATATTCCTACCTGAGGTCGGCCACAGATGCGCCGCTACCCCTGAGGACTAAGCTGGAACGCCTCGGAAAAGTCTGTCTCCCTTACCACACCCTTC
Organism: Epargyreus clarus clarus; assembly: GCA_014595695.2. Classification (NCBI taxonomy): domain Eukaryota; kingdom Metazoa; phylum Arthropoda; class Insecta; order Lepidoptera; family Hesperiidae; genus Epargyreus; species Epargyreus clarus. The sequence goes on from JACTTY020000019.1 coordinate 1,573,266, forward strand.
AAAACGGAACACAGCAACGCCTAACACTGCTGTTATTGGGTAGAAATAGGTGTGGCGGTGGTGCCGCCGGAGTCGAACCACAAAGGGTTCTACCACCATGAAAATGTGTGTGTGTGTGTGTGTGTGTGTGTGTGTGTGTGTGTGTGTGTGTGTGTGTGTGTGTGTGTGTGTATGTGTGTGTGTGTGTGTGTGTGTATGTCTGCCTGTATGCTTGTGCGTACCGGTCCATGTTGCGGTGCAGCGGCGGCGAGGGCGGCGCGTCGGGCGGGCACTCGCGCGGCCGCGGCGCGCCCGACCGCCACGAGCCTAACACGATACAACACATTTTATGGTTATTTTTAAATTAATTTTATTGTGTAAAGCATTTAGTGCAACGGGTCAATAACGATACATGAAGTAGCAAAATAAGGGCACACTAACTGCGTTACGTGCCCGCGGGCGAGAGCGGACAGCGAAGGGTGCGCGCCGCTGTCTTCGTCCCGCTAATATCTACAATTTGCTGTTGTGACGCAACTCATTTCTATTTATTTTTATTCATTTATTATTTAATTAAGGCTCACCAAAAAACACAATAACAATTCACAAAGATAACAAGTAGAGAATAAAAAGTCGTGTCCCCACAATTATAGGTGAGCACGGCATACGTAATAAATAATTCTATATTTAGAGCGGACTAAAAGTTTCACACGGACTCAATGTCAACAGAATTGAATATAAAATGAACATAAAATGTTCATTTCTATTTAAATATCGATAACAAGTATATGTATTTCTATGTAACTTTCTTGTAACTCAAAACATAGTCAATATGGTCATAATTAAAACTAGGATACATTATATGTCTTTAACAACGTTTGAACCCATAATGAATAAAGACAAAAAATATTATAATGTCAACCAAAAACTAATAAACCATATAAAAAACCACGACTCACCGTTGTAGGAACCAGTAGGATGCGATACCGTAAGCGGCGACGTCCTCTTACTGCTGTCTCGACTGCCGTACATCGATTGCTGTAAATACACAAATTAACACAATCATTGATAAATAATATTTTATTTTTTTAAAATTGACGTAAATTTAACGTACCCGTATATCACGGACATACATAAAAAAGACCAAACAGTTCCTAAAATGAGTACCTGCAATTTGTTAACGAGAAAAGCTCTCGTTTCACTATTGAGGCGAAAACTGAGTTCTGAAGCATTTCTTATACAAAATATAAATCTATAAAAAGTTCGATTTTAGTGTCCCTCAAACCTTTCCACCCGGGAGGAATACTTCCCTTTGTCCCTAGTACGTTACGCCTAGGTTAGACCTAAACTAACGGCCATCGGTATACATTCGTAAACACCAGACGATGTGGCGAGCTCTGAAGCTCATTTTGCCGGAGCCCGAACGGCAACTCGTTCAGAGGACTCCGGTTGTGTTCCTTTAGAGATCCCGGAGTCCTCTACGCAACACCGAGGACGGCCACCGGGGGGGTTTAGTGCGGTAAGAGTCCCACATAACCCGGCGTCGCTCCCACGGCAACTGGTACCTTTTGAAGGTTTCCCCTTCGTTAAAAAAAGGAGTCACCTAAACGCGTCGAGGAGATCCAATGCCCGACACTAGGCACTTACTAAGCTTCGCTCCCTTCACCCTTACCTGTTCATCGGCGGTCTCGACTGTCGTGGGTAAGTCGAGCAATCGCTGCGATCGAATGCCGTCGCCGGGCCCCATGTGCGACACGTGCGTGAAGTGTGTCGGCGCCGATATCAGCTTCGCGCGACGCTCCGACCTATGAACGTACGTAAATTTATATATTTTTATATGATAGGAGTAGCGAGCATGCATCATATCTGATGGTAAGTGTCTACTGCCGCCGATTGCTAAGTGTCACATTTGTAATCAACCCCAGATAACATTGGATTCTTAAAGTCGTCACAGATGCGCCGCTATCCCTGGGGATTAAGCGTGAATGCCTCGTAAAAATAAGTGTCCCTTACCACATCCTTCAAAACGGAACACAACAGCGCTTAACACTAGTGCTATTACTTATTAGTAAAAAATACACCTAAGGAAACTGCTGCTAATTTATAAACGCTAAATATTATTCAATATTTTTACAAATACCGTAATATTCCATTGCTACTTTAGAGCAATTCCGTACAGAATCCCTAATGCAACATTAAGATGGTCACGAATCTTAATACCTATTCGAACACTAACGAATATATAAACACCATTTTAAGAACGTGTCTAATGCCGAATACAACCAAGTAAGTTCTATTCGTCTGTACTCGGCGAATATCTATATATTGCATAAGAATTAGTATAATAACCAAAATAAAAAAAAAGTGTGTGTGTGTCAGCTACGACGCACGATTGGAGTTTACTCCTTACGAGCGATAATTATGATATAGGGCTCATACACAAAACTGCGATGCGACGCGATGGGAATTCGCAACGCAGAAAATTGCGACACGAATTACTGCGATGCGATATCGTGCGGCGTAGCGTCTTCCAGGGTGACCATTCTTTCGACAACCGTCAAACGTACGGAACGGTATTTTGAAAATTAGGTCGTGACATGGATCGTAAAAAGAAGGGTGCACTTTTGTTATTGCTTAAGAGATACAGGAAAGAGTAATAAAGAAAATTTTAGGTTCATCCATTTATAATATATAATTTATTTTATATTTAGTTTCCCAAAGAACAGGGCGCTCCTCAATCAGTAATATAAAAAAAGTCAACCACGTACTTTGTAATTTTTTTACATTAAAGTATACGTCTTCCCACCCAACAAATACAGGTCTGTACGTCTTCCCCACACGCTGTCTCAGAACGAACTAAAAATGGCGTCAACAAGTGTGACGAAACATCGCAGGAATGTGCGATGCGAATTAATTCGCAAGTTCTTGCGATGCGTCGAGGGAGCTCGCAGATTTTTACGATGCGACGTCGCATCGCAGTTTTGTGTACGAGCACATATATCGAATAGAAAAAAAGGGTAAATGAACGCATCTGCTAAAATGATAAGAGAAACAAACATATATCTGTAATTATTCGGATTATTTATATTACTTCAAAAATAGAAATGGGTCGTAATAATTTAATATAAGTATTACAAAATATTATATAAATATAAAATATATTTAATCAATTGATTAAAAATAATAATAATAAAAACACTAAATAAAAGATCTAGCTGTTCGTATTTAAAATGTATATTATTCATAAATGTAAACGATAAGCTTACTAATTAACCGCATCCATGTGTTTTTTGGATTCTTCTTCATTATCATCTAAATCAATTTCTTGCATATTTTCAAATATTTTTTCAACTTTAATCACTTGATGATTTGTTATTAGTACATAAAAATACACGTATCAATGCATAGAAGTACAAGAAAACTTTAAAATCAAAACATTAAAACTTGATGGTTAGGTTGCTGTTTATGTACGTTGTATATAGATGTATATATGGGCGCATCATAGATATATTATACTACCCTACGTCAGTAGGATAATATATCTATGGGGCGCATGGGTATAATAGCGCCATCTAGTGGCAAGTTTTATAAATTGTAAGTTTGCAAGTTTATCAATCTATGTATTTTGGTTCCAAATATTATAATGGTAACTTAATATAATTGTTTATATTAAAGTAAATTTTAATATAATATAATTATTTATATTTAAAACAATGTTAAACGTTTTATAACTTAAAACTTAATAATTATAATTTCTTTGCCATCTATAAAATATCCTTGTTGCAATTTACGGATGCAATTTATATGAGACTCAATAAACATGTTATTATATGTAATTTGGATTGTTTCTGAATGTTTTATAATTCTAGAATTCATTTAAAACGTATTGCTAATTTTATATAACTTATTTTGAACATAATTCATTAGCAATAATTCTGTAATAAATATTAAATAATACTGTTTTGATTTTGCCCGTTTATCGTTGATAGATGGTGCTGATCAATAATGCATCCATTTTTATAAGTTAAATTAATATATCAGTAACTTACAAAAGCCTCTTTATGTTAAAAACTTATTTTGCTAATATTATATCTTATTCAATTACTTACTGATTTTATATGTTACTCTTCTTTAAAAACGTTCATAAAAGATTGTTAATCATATTATGGCGCCAATGTTCATATTTTTCACAGTGTTTATAAATGATCAAACCTATAACTTAATTTATGCAAAAATGTAAACAAATTAGTTAATGACGTTTTAATGTTTTATATATTGCTAATTATTTTTATTGTAATACATAATTACTTTCATATGGGATTTGAACTTACTGTATTTTAAATTAATAAAAGCACTCTTGATTCATATTTTGGTTACCGTTACGCCTCAACTTTTCGTGTTACACTTGATTTTACTCCTCATAAAATTTCCGTACCGGGCCTTATAACTCAAATCGTTTCTTAAGGAGTAAACTCCAAAAACAAACTCACAGTCTGTTGTGCGCCTCTATCGCCTGGTGCGACTGCTCGCGTACTGAAAACCGCCGCTTGTTGGTTCCGTACGGTGTTACCGCTTCTATGTTCAATGGACCCTCTGCAAATGAAAAAAAACCTTAAGAAGTAATTGATGTATGTGGTTTCGATAAGTGTAAATTGACAATATTAAAGTTACAAGTTGAAGAATTTAATTCAAGGTTTCGTAATAAGGTTTCGTAGTAAGGTTTATTGTTTTAATGGAAAACATTTGCATGAAGGAAAATAGTTAAAACTGTTTGATCATAGATATAGGTAACATACATGAGTGTACTCGTATATTCGTGTCCACGTACGTAATACGTATATATGTAATATCTCGTGTTAGTGTGCGTGTATTTGTGTATGAGTATTTGGTAGAGGGAGATCTCTCAAGCGCACAGGCGCTTGGTAACTATGCCCAGGGAGCGGCCATGCTCCGACGGTAACAGTTCGGAGCTATTATATGAACAATATGTCGAGAAAACTTTAATAGCGTGATTCAGAAACGTGTAGCAGCATCTATTGACGAGTTGCAGCAAGTCGCCACAGGTGTATGTATGTGTTTGTTGGCATGCATGTGCGTATATACGTTAATACTCTTAACTTTTACATATATGTCTCAAACTTGGCCATTGTTGTACACTGCAGTAATTGGCATGCATACTGGCCTATATTTCGTGAATGTTATTTATATGAATGTTTGTATGTTATGCAGTTGTTGTTGTTGTGTGTATACGTGTGTGCGTGTATGTGCATGCGTGTGTGTGTGTGTGTGTGTGTGTGTGTGTGTGTATCTATGCAAGTGTGTATGTATCCGTGTGTCAGTGTGCACTCACGCGTGTGCTTGGGCCTCAGGTAGACGAGGAAGGGCGCGGCGTCGGAGGAGAAGGGGAAGCCGTTCCCGGCGCCGCCGCCCACGCACCATATCCACCCGTTCTCGTCCAGGGGTCGCGCGTTCGCTACGACATACGATATTAACTTAATTATATGATATGTAATTGATATTGTAACAGTCGATATAAATTTCGTTCATGGCGACTGGCGACTCGCCGGGCGAGTCCAATGTTATCGGCCCTACGGCGGCCCTACAAAAGGAATTAATGAAATCGTATTGATTAATCGCTTTTACACGCGCTGGCGAGGTGGTAATTTTTAAATTTTATTTTCGTTTTTTTTCTTTTTTTTATATTAGGGCTACAAGAATTTTGTTAATTGAAGTTAGAAAATAAAATACCAATTTTTCAAGACATTTCTTAAATTTAACAATTATTATCTTATGTGTCAACGACCTAAGATAAAGAGAAATATCAAAGTTAAGAGGAGGCTTTCAAAAACAAACATACACAATCATAAATGTAAACAATTTAGTTAGAAACGCCCAAAATTTCCAATTTTTTAGAGTAAATTTAGATCAATTAAGATTAATGAAATACTCACGAAGGTTTATCGTTTGCACCCATTCGCCAGATTCGATGTCGTATATATCAACGTGCGACGTCGTGAATATAAGCAGATGTGTGTCGTTCACAGCTGAAAACAAAAAAAAATATGTTACGAAACATAATTATTCATTCAGAAATGTCGGGCTATAATACAAAAAAAACACACTTTTAATTCACATTTTGTGCATATGTTCGCTTTATTTGGTCTCTACCCTATCTACTCTTTTATGTCTCCCACTTTTCCTTATCTCATTTCCCGCTATCTTCTCCGTCTGACCTCTTCTCCCTTTCCCCTTCCCACTTTCTTTCCGCTCGTTCTCCTTCTGACTCCAACTCCTTCTTCGTTGTCGCACCATTTTTTTTGTCACCTCTCTTACTTTTTTCCCCCACCTGTCGTTCTTTTGATTCTTACCTCTCTCTCTCCTACTCCTGTCTGACTTATCACTCTCCCTTCTCCTCTTTTCTCTCCATTCGCTCTCCTTCTGATATTCATCTTAACTCCACCATCAGCAGCCAGTCCTGCCCGGAGGCGAACTGCTCGGCGCACAGTAGCGAGCGCGGCCACACACTCACCGTGGTGCACCGGGTGCGCGGTGTACATGAGCTCGGCGTCCCTGGCGCGCAGCCCGTTGCGGTCCACGTACAACGCGAGCGCGGCGAACACCAGCAGCCAGTCCTGCCCGGAGGCGAGCTGCTTGGCGCATAGAGCCCGAGCGCCAGAGTGCGACAGGAACACGCTCACTTGGTTCTCGGGGTGGACTAGGGCTGCAAATAAGAAGATTTTAGATTATCATTTGGATTTCTTTTTTTGTTTAATAATTATCAATATAAGTCAGTATAGTTGTTATGTTGGCACTGTCATTATCAATGACACTTTCTGTCGTGGTGGTGGCGGGCCTGTCGGACGCGTGCTGCAGCGAGCACGGCAACCACGCACATTCGTCGCACTATCATACCAGCGTGACGTCACTACTAGTGTCACACTCGTCGCGTTGTCGTGCGAGTGGCGGTGACAATGTTAACGGTGACGTCACACTCAGCACACGGCCGCGGTGACGTCACGCTCAGAACGCGGCCGCGGTGACGTCACGCTCAGCACGTGGCGCGGTGATGTCACTGCCTGTCGCACGTCGCACTCGCTGAACCCGCCCCGGTAGCCGAGCAGCAGCACGCGGCGCGGTGACGTCACCGCCGGGGTGGGGGTACACTCACACGTGGCGGGCCGGTCGGGCGCGTGCCGCAGCGAGTGCGCGGCGAACCCGCCCCGGTAGCCGAGCAGCAGCGTGCCGCGCAGCAGCTGCACGCTGAGCACGGCGGCCGCGGCGCGCAGCTCCGCCACACGCACGCGACGCGCCGCCGTGCGAGTGATCTCGTACACGCACACCGCCCACGAGTTCTGCGGACACGAACACACACACACACATAATTATATATACGTCTATCTCATACAGACAACCGCCCACACGTTCTGCGAGCACGAACACACACACATACACATAATTATATACACGTCTGTCTCATACAAACAATCGCCCACGAGTTCTGCGAGCACGGAGACACGTCAATCTCGTATATAAACAAGCGCACTAGTTCAGCGCACACATATATACGTGCGTTTATCTTATACACGCACGCGAGCTCTGCGCACACAAACACATACATACACGCATACATATATAAATTACAATTCAGCCATTCAATCGAACACCTAAGCAAATCGTTTAAATTTATAACGTTTAACTATGTATTCGCCTAATCTTGTTCAATAGCATCAACGGTAACTTAGTTGTCATGTTACAAAAAACATAAAGCTAGATTTTTAATAAACATAAATTGCTTATTTTTGTTTCTCTTTATGTTAAACATATCATTATGTGGAACATAATCTATTAATTCTTATCAAATTTCATTTATATTTTGGTCTATAGCGACGTTTATTGCATATAGCATTATTGCTTAGGTTAGATAAAAACCTCAAGTTCTAAGATTTAGTCTACCGCTTCTACATCAACATCCTAACCCTTAACCACCATCGGTACACAAACGACCCCCCCACACACACCAACACTCACCTGCCGCTTGCAAACCACCGCGAACCCGTACGTGTTCGCTTGCAGCTCGCCGACCGCGACGTCGAGCGCGCCCTTCGCCTCGGGCAGCTTCACGCACTCCGCCTCGGGGCACTCGAGCGCGCGGATCGGCACCAGGCGGACGTGGCGCCCGCGGCCCGCTATCACCACTGGGGACAGGTGAAGGGTTGATTAACACTTTGTATCCACAAAAAATATATACTTATTAGCTGTTAACAACAGTATGATACAATTTCACTGGGACATATTGCTTGACATATTGCATATTCATTTATAATATCATATCTATACTAGAAATAGGTGTTTATCTGGAAAAAAAATGGAATTTCACTACAATTTTCTTGTCAAGCCTGTTATTTGCACGTGTGCAGCGGATTAATTCACGCTTGCGTGTAGGAGACGCGTGGCAGAAAAAAAAACCCTTAAAGTGTTTTTGAAATACTAAGAGCAATTTTATCTGGCAGGAAGAGGCTCCTGCCACCCATGGATATGTAATCCTGTAACTGTACCTAACCCTGTACCTAACCCTGTAATCAACCCCAGAAAAGATAAAAAAATCAAAAACTTGAGCACTTGAGCGCGCGGATCGGCACAAGGCGGAGAATTATATTTTCTTTATATCGTTGTATTTACTCAGTCTTAAATTTAGCAGGAGATGTGTATAACGCAAATGAAGTTTATCTGATTGATGATGTACGGAGTATATTATGCTGGTAGTTGTGTTCGATCTCATCGGCCCTCTGACTACACCTGCGCGCAACAACTTCCGAGCGGACTAGCAGTTTGGCGCGGGCAACACATGTGCACATACCGAGCAGCTGCTCAGCGGGCACGTATCTGAGCTTGGCGACGGGCGCGTGCTGGCGGCGCGGCAGGATCTCCGCGCGCTCGAGATCGAGCAGCGCCAGGCCGAAGTCCCCGCCCACGCACACGCGGCCGCGCTCCACCACGCACGCGCACGCCGCGCCGCGCAGCGCCGCCACGCCGGCGCCCTCGGCCGCCACCAGCGCGCTGTACGCCTGAGAACACACGCATACATATAGATGTAATGTTTATACACACATACTTAGTTTTGGCGGCTGCCAGCGCACTGTACTTATGCCGTCCGCGGCTAACAGCGCGCCATACTCTTGCGAACACACACATATACAGCTATAATGTTTACACACACATAGCGTCGGCGGATAACAGCGCGCTGTACGCCTGCCAACACATACGTATGCATAGCTATAAGGTTTACACACACAAACTTATATCGTCCGTCTGCGGCTAACAGCACACTGTACGCCTGAGAACACACACACATATGTATAATTGTATAGCTATAAAGTTTACACACACATATTTCGTCTCGGCGGCTACGATCTCGCTATATGCCTACAAATACACAAAAAATACACCTATTACGCCTTACACACATACACACACCCACACATAGATATGATTTTTTAGTCTTTATGTATTTTGGCGTTCAGATACTAAGTGTATACGTTAACCCCATACATAGTACATTTTAAAATTCTTGTGCACGTACGTTTAATATTTGTACGTTGTATTGTTGCGTGTAGTCGATTGATACGTTTGATATAATTAACTAACTATTACGACCATTGACGATATAACGAAACATTTTATGTTTAGTACAAAAATGTAATAAAAATGGCATATTTTAGAAATAAACCTTTCCCAATAGTTTGTATATTATACATCATCAATCATACATCGTACGTCAACGTTTCATACATCGTTAATATGACATTATCCAAAGACACAAAAATTGCATGTTTCTTTTTTTTTCAATTGATCTCATCCACCCCTTAGCTATATAATTGATTTATTAAAAGTTTAATTGTACAGATTTATTGTTTACCAAAATCGGCACTATACCTCCTTCCTTGTGGTCTATATATATCACGCACATTAAAAAATCAGACAATAAACGTAAAATCTTACACATTTATCCGGCAGGTTGTTCCGCTTGAGTATCCTGTGCAGCTCGCTGAGCGCGACCACCCACTTGGTCTTCTCCGACTCCGACTCCGCCAGCATCAGCGTGTGGTAGCGCTTGCCGCCCTCCAGCTGGGATGTCGATATCTGGGAAGGTGTTAAAAATACCGTATTAGATACATAACGTCTAAGGTAATAATGATATACATGATGTCTAAGTTTTTTTTTATTGAAATAGCAGACGAGCATGCAGTCCACCTGGTGGTAAGTGGCTACTGTCGCTCATGGACATCTGCAATCGACCCCAGGATTAGATATTCCTATCTAAGGTCGGCCACAGATGCGCCGCTACCCCTAAGGACTAAGCTGGAACGCCTCGGAAAAGTATGTATTTAGCATTCCAAAGCAGAACTAATTATACTCAAATTCATTATCACTTGCTAAAACGTCGCAAGGAATACTACACGCTTGAGTCCAACAAAAAAATCTAAGATGTTATAAGTCTAGCAATTCGCATTTGCTAGCGCGCTTTCTCTGTAAGAAGTGACCTGTGGACAGTAGTACTAAGTGCTCACCCTAAATATGCAGGGTATGTCCCGTTTGCTAGCGTGTATGACGTCCGAGTCCTTGACGGACGTCACGCTGAACTCCGCATCGCGCATGTCCAGCACCTGGCTCACACACACTGAGGGCAAGGCGTTCCTGTGGGAGAGACGGGATAATATTGTGAATATGTGATGAAGTCCCAAGTGTGTAGAATGTCTCTAAACATAAAAGTCAATTGGTAAAATATACTGTATGGGCAATGCACGTACAGTCCTATGTCAGCAATTTACACCCATACATTTCTTTATTGCTTTCCTGAATCATGCCTATGGATTTTACTGCTTTCCTGAATTATACGTATGGATTTTGTTGTTTTCCTGTATTATGCCTATAGATTTTATTGCTTTCCTAAATTATCCCTATGAATTTTATTGCTTTTATGTTTTATGCCTATGGATTTTGTTGTCTTCCTGTATTATGCTTATGGATTTTATCGCCTTCCTGTATAATTCTATTTTTGCTTCTGTTATTTTTTATACAATATTGATGTAGGAAACTAACATGCGTGTAATCCACACCAGTTCAGATAAGGTTCCTACTTGAGGTTGGCCACAGAAGCCTTGCTACGCATGAGGACCCAGTTGGAATAGTTATAGCAAAAATGAAAATAATAGTAATTTCATTCATATTAATAATCCCGAAGTAAGGTAATTTCAAATTTCAGTCTCACCTATCTTGTGATATGTCGTACAGGAACAGTTTGAAATCGCAAACCACCACGAACTGCCGCATCCAACCTTTCTTAACGCCGCCCGGCTTCGGTACCTGCGATCGATCACACACATTAATGTATTAATGTAAGTAATCAATGTAAGGCGTAACAATACACGTTTTAGTGCAAATCCAGATAAAAGTTTTATAAAAATAGTAATGATGTTTCGTTAATAATTGTTTGCAGGAGAGAGTGGAGTTCGACGCATCCTGCAAAAGAAAATGCAGGGGCGTACCTTGGCGCATCCCATGCAAGAAAGTGTAGTAGCATACCGTGTAGCTCTCGCACAAAAAGGTGCAGCAGCGTAGAGTCCGTGCCAAACAGCTAGTCTGCTCCGAATATAGAAAAGAGTTGCGTCGCAATAGCAAATTGTAGATGTAAGCGAATTGTAGATTATGAGGCAGAAATAGGTGTGGCGGTGGTGCCGCCGGAGTCGAACTACAAGGGGTTCTACCACCTTCAAACCGTCACCGGTTCACCGGGCTTCACCGGTTGTGTTCGACCGCATTGGCTCTCTGAATGACACGTGCGCTCATTAACTTCAGAGCGGACTTGAAGTTTGGCGCGGACTATACCTAGACACGCGGCGTGACGTATCACTATGCAGGGAGGGCTGTCACCTTGATATATCCCAGCACTCCCGCCGAGGCCCCCACACCCACCTTGACGTATCCCTCGTACGCGGTGCCCTGTCCGCGCGCGGGGTCGATGCCGAGCGGGCGCCGCTCGCGCTCCGGCGGCAGCGGGCAGCGCGGCGCCACGCGCGCCACGCACCGCGTGTGCACCGCCAGCCCGCACCGCTCGCACACCACGCCCTGACGCGTCAACCCCATCTGTGGATACATAGGCGGTGTTACACGCTTGCACTCTCGACCTACGCTTTGTGTAGATACGTAAACATGTTGCGACGCTGCGGCAAGCCGCCGAGCTGAGTAGATGCATCGGCACACGACGCGTTGCTGCAGCGGCGTGTTGTCAGAACATTGTCGCTTTGGCGATTTACATACATGTTTACAATAATGCGCCGCATGCACACCGTCTATCAACAAACATGGCGGAGGGGATTTTCATACGCCCCGCTATAGCGGCGTAACAAGTACACGCTGCCGCACCGCCCGTGTGCTAACAATGCGACAACATCTTTGAGGCGCGATGCCACACCACTTTATGTGCATCGTCTGTAACTACGTCGCGTCGCAACGCTCGCTTCCTACGATGGTATGTTTTTCCTATAGTGTATTCATAATGATTGATTATTTCATTTTTTTTAATTTATATTCTATTTTTCGCTTTATTTTTATTATTCTTTATTACCTTAAATGACCCCACACATTTATTTTTATGCATCTTGCCTCATAAAATTGTTTTTATACATATTTTTTATTAAACAAAAAAAAACATCCAAAATGCAAACTAAAATTGTATCAACTTACATCTGTTGATAAAATAAACTCACCATGAGCGACGTGCAGTGATTGCACTTGGTGGGACTGCTGAACGTCCTCACTAGGAACTGGTGCAACTTCTGCTTGCCGGGCACCGACGGACCCAGCGCCGGATCTTGTAGGGAATACTGGAAAGATTATAGGAGTTTATAGCGCCGAAGATTTTTTAACTGAGTATGTTGAAATTAAATTAAATATATTTATTTTTTATAGCCCTGCCGAGGCACTGCCGATGCCGATGCCAATAAATTGTCACTTACAATATTTTTACTAATAATACTACCGGATTTCAACGCGACTTAAACTACGAAGATCCGGCTGTTAAAGCGCATATTTCTCGTAGTAATAAGGTTTTTAATAAAATTATTTCAAGGTGGTAGAATCCTTTGTGGTTCGTTTCCGGAGGCACCACCGCCACAGCTACATCTTTCTCATACCAGTTTTAAGTTACAGTTTGAAGGTTGTGGTAGGGGAGAGATATACGAATATTTAGTCCAGGATCACCTCGGCTAAATATTCGTATATATCTTATGTAAAGTTGATTACATAAAACTTGCATAAAGATGTCCTAAATTTACTGTGTAACTAAATAACTTTAATTAATTACATTATTCTTATACCAGATCTTTACTCTGTAGGAGGATAGTAGTGAGTCAATGATACTCACAGTGGACATCTCGCTGGGTGAGCTCTTTGTGGATGCCGGAGAGGCGGCTCTCGGCTCCATTTCATCCTGGCTCTCCGCAGACCCGCTGAGCGCCGTCGATTGCTGAGAGCCGTACATCAGCTACCGACGGAACGAATGAAAGGAACGATTCATACAATGTGTACGTTCAGAAGTTTATTACAGCGCAAAGGTGGTGAAAAACGAAACAAAAAATGTTAATGCATGTTAGTAAAAAATAACATGTAATTTATTTTATTATGAAAATATATTTACTTTACTTTATATAAGAAGAGTAATTTTAATAGTAAAATAACTTTTTAACTAAATTTTATATTCGTTGACAAACGCTAGTTTAATATTTCACATTAATACTTGCAGTTACTTACAAACAAAAAGCAGTTATTCAGATAAAAATTTACAATTCTAATTGGATTAGTATATCTATATTGGTTAGGTATTATTAAAAGATAAACTAGACAAAAATAAGTTAGAAACACACAAGCTTAATTTATGAAAATAAGAAGAAATCAAATTAATGTAATAAAAGCAAAGCAAAATTTAATTAACATATCTTAATTCCAACTAAAATTGTATATTTGGACAGCAAATACGTTTGTTACATTAAAAAATTAAGTGAAAAGGATTAAAAACTCATAAAAAAGCGTATATGCACTTAAGAAGTCATACTTATTTGACGTAATACAAAAAATAAATGTATGTGATATACGCCCGCAATTCCGCCCTATGCCACAACACACTACAATTGGGCCATTACAAAAGTGCGAACCGAGTCGTATGACATGACGTCAAAGGAATGTGACAATGACGCAAAACTTGTCTACACTTCTGCACTAATATTATAAAGAGGAAAACATTGTTTGGTTGTAATGAATAGGCTCAAAAACTACTGGACCGATTTTAAAAATTCTTTCACCATTCGAAAGTAACATTATCCACGAGTAACATAGGCTATATTTTATATGAAATATATTTGATAAATAGATTTTGAGGCGGTACAAAGTTTGCCGGTTCAGCTAGTTATCAATAAAGCGATGCCGCTCGGACGCAGGTAGTTATAAACAACGCGGTCGTAACTAATTGTATTAATGTAAGTTGTATAACAAATAATATAGTGTTTGTTTTAAAAGCAGATATTAAGAATACATCCTAAAAATATTTTCCATCATTTCCTTAATCTTTCCTTCATGAGAGAGTTCCGATACGCCTATAAGCGTGAACGAAAGATCTGATAAAAATGATTTATTACTCAGTTCGCACGTTTGTAATGGCTCAACTATAATCTATTTTCCTAAATACATCAAACAAGTATAACTTCTAAAACATAAACAAAAAAAATAGCATTTACCTTCGCATTGCAACAATGCTGGTCATTTCTGTAACCGTACGGCGACGACATCTATGCGGGGAGAAGCGACGGTGAATATGGTGTGCGATATGGGCAATGGTCAGTGTGACAGATTCAAGGTTAACGTCCGTTATTAATAATCAATCTATCCAATTTTTACCTTCTGAAGATCGCAATTCGACACTGTCGGCAAAGTACGAGTTGAACTGACACGGAAGGTTTCGTACTACCATAAGTCTCTTCTAAAGTCTAAAGTCATAAGTCTCTTATATTTTAATATTTGTTATTATTATCGATACACATATTTGAATACATTTACATTTTGGCGTTTAAATAATATAAAAGGTATGGATTTTCTTGTAAACAATAATATTTTTGTAGAAAAATACATTTTTTTTTTCATTTTGTAGCCTTCAGCCGTTTTCCAGCCTATAAACCCTCGACATTTTTTTACAAGAAACCATTTAAAAAATTGAATCTGTCACACATAGACATTGCTCGTAACACACACACGAGATGACGGCAAATGAAATGTTAAAGCGATAATTTATTATTTACAATAAAATAATAATATTTTAAACAAATGTTAACATGGTTGAAGCAAACATAAAAATAAAAGTAAATTAAAATATTAGGAAGCAAATTAAAATTTATAATTAAATGAAAAAGCGTGTACTATTTACATTATGTGCAATTTTACAACAAATTTGGCTTTGCTAAATTTTATTTTAGAATGTGGACATAAAAAACTCTTATCAAACATAACATACTCATACCAATTTTCTTTTCGAACCGATCTTGAACCAATATTTTTTTTTAATTTTAAAATGTCAATAATAATTTTTCGGAATATAAAAAAAATGTCCTAAAAATCGAATATTTGTCGTAACAATAGAAAATTTGTCGTAAACGAAAATTTGCAGCTACTAATCATATATTACCTAGGATGATAAAACTACGACTGACCTTCTGTTCGTTGTTCATAGAGGCAACGTTGTCGTAAAGCCTCTCAGCGGGCGTGTCCTTCAGAAACTGATCCAAGTAGCTCATCTGCGACGACGGCCGATCCAAAACTGTAACCATTACCGACAAACGTTAATTTTGTCGTAAACATTGAACACATTACAATAAATTTTAAATAAATATTATATATAAATAAAATACGTGTGAAAAGGGGTGAAAAAAAGTATATAAAAGAAAAACATAAACCAATCCCAACCGAAACCACGATCACAAAACGATACTATACAAACTAAATGGATAAATTAATTATAATAATTAGCAAATACCAGGTTTGCAAAGGGTACAGTCGGGTGCTTAAATTGTTAATACGAATAAATAAGTACATATAAGCGAAATCGTTACAATTAAATATTCGTGCCTGTACATTGAAAATATTTACAAAGTATTTATGCGGAGGGTAGAATATAACTAATAAAATACATTAAAATTGCGGATCAAAAGGAATGTTTGGGTTCACGATATTCTTGGTTCTTCTTTTTCTTTAAATTCATTTTATTTTTTTTTATAAAAAAAAGAAAATATTTGCTTTCAATACAACCCCAATACTAACTAAGACAAACAGAAGCCTAAAAACGTGAAACTTTGTACATTTCCTTATGTAACGTTAATTAAGTATAAAAAAATATATTAAAAATTCAACCAAAGAGAACTATATGAAGCCTAATAGATGCTTACAATGCCCAAATCAGATTAAATGGATAAGTCAGATTTATTATTGATTTAATTACAAATAAAACCGAAAAATAATTCATACATTTCATCAGTAGACTTAACTATTTAGGCACCCGGCTGCACATTCAAAAAAATAAATTTTAGTCAACAAAATCAGGACTAATAACACATGCAGAATATTAAAACGCAAATACATAATATTATACCTAGAATTCTAGAAATCTTACATAAATTCCAGAAATATTTACTTTGCTTATATTTGAACGAAATAAGAAGAAATATAGTCGATGTATTTGCGAATTAAGTATCCTAATGGACGCTTACAATAGACGCAATACGTACTAAGGCCTTCGAAACACGAGCCAACACTGACACAACATTTTATGTATATACAGTTTTATATTTGTGGATTACTTTCTTATTGCTTACATTATATAATTATCTTAAGTTTTTTCATAAAATTATAAATATAGACTTTAAAAGGCAGCCTTTTATATGAGGGAAAGTAAATTAATGATATAAATGGAATTTATAATACATAAGACTACAAATAAACTGTTTCATTTTCGATGACGATTGAGACAAAAAAATGTTAATGTTAAAAATATGATCGACTTTTTTCCAGGGATTAAAAAAAACAGGATTTTGATATTTGCCCTTTTATGACATAAATGCCTGTTGTTGCAGGGTGATGTAATAAATAAATAAAACTTAATAATAATTAAATTTTCACAAAATGAGTTTTCTTTCCTATGTTAACATGTCCTTACAACCACCCGTTTCTTAATTAAAAAATGATACTGTGGCATATACAAATATTCGTCATTTTATGTTACATCTACTACTATTTACATACAGATTTCAGTTGTGCGAATGTTGCCTCGTAAGTCTAAGGATCTATACAGAGAATAGTAAGGTAGTTTACAATAAAAAACTGATTAGTCAATACCTAAGTGCGATACAAACAAGTGTTAAAGAAAAAACCATATTGCTTAGCGCGTTATGTGGTGTATATGAATGGACATAGGGATAATTTTCAAAATTCCAAAATAATGGCACGTGATTTTCAATATTTTTTCGAAAATTATAAATCGTAATTCTAAACGTGTTTTTAATGTAGTACTTTTTAACAGAAAAATACTTTTAAAATAAAAAAATGGCATGTGATTTTCAAATTATTTGTTTTAATTTCGACATAGTTTGTGACTTAAAATGTACATTTTGGTATTATGTTTTATATAAAAAATATTCAGATAAAATTTAAAAAATTAATGATCTGTCACATCCATGCCACCGCAAGAAAGCTCAAGCAAAAGCGAAGCGATTTACAATGAAAAAATTCTATTTCAAAAATGTTCAAAATTGCCAAATCGTTTACAAGTATCGCTGTTTTGGAAACCCCGTTACAATTTTTGATTAGTTTAACTTATCAAAATAATAAAAATTATAATATGTCTATGACCAATAAAACCTTGTTATTTACATTTATATCCATACTTTTACATAACATTAAAAAACAATTTGAAAAATGAAAAATCAAAATCACGTTTTCAAAAAAATAAACATGCTGTATTTATACAAAAAAACAAAACTTAATTAACAAAATAACTATAACCTTACATCTAAGGGGCTCACGAAACAGCGATATCTCATGTTTGTATATAAAATTAAATTTTTCCTTTACACTTGCTTGCACTTACAATGCAACGATTTTTGATACGAATGAGTAATTATAGGTATATCTAAAAACGCAGCACAAAGACAAGAAAATCCATGAAAACCTTATAGTTTGGGAGACAATATCTGTTGTTAATAAAACACAGTCTTAATAATTCATGATACTATTGTATTGATGAAATTTAAATTAAGAAAACACCAACCTGTATAATAAATTAATAACATAAAAGTTATTTATATGAACAAAATTTATATTAGGTATAATATATTTTTTATATTGGTACGTAAGTATTCATCATAATGTAATTCACAATTTTATGCGTTACACAACGAATAATATATCATAATCCTTTTAATTTAGTAACGAAAACAAAATCTCACACCAAAAATACAGGGTGATCACTTATAATACTCGTATTTTAAATTTTCTTTTCGGAACTTTATTCAAATGATTTCCTCACATACTGCAATTTTAACGTAAAAAACGAATTAGTTTAGCATGTTTTCTTTACATATATATTTTTTATTATTTTTTAATGCCGTTTTCTTGTTACATAACACTATAGTACGTACTGTACGATGTTTATAACAACAGACATTGTCCAAGGACGAAACAGGTACACAATCACATACGAGTCTACTTCTAATAGGACGTCCATTACGTACAAACTCAACCTCCTCTAGTACAAAAATCAACGAACCGTTCTCTTCTTTGCCGCTCCAGTAGCTCGACTTGGCGGATCCCTGCCTGGCTGCTTGCGTATAACTCATACTCTTAATTACCAAGTAATAACTCGAAATGATAGGTGTATATTTGTATTTTCCATTGACAATACGAAAATTAAATGGTATAGTTATATTAACTGCAAGTTAAGAATGTCAAATATATTGACAGCGCCTCAAGAGGCAATAATTTTACTATTAGGACTAAATATTTAACTAATATTATTGTCAGAGTGTAAAAAAATGTATGAAAGTAAGGGTTGTTTACTAAATATCAAACTAAACTAACTTAATAGTAAACTCATCAAATTATTATAGTTGCTGTCAATTATTTTCAATAAATTTTGTGTGTCTAATTTTCAAACCTTTACTAATTTTAAGCAAGCTTTATTCTGATATAAAAACATTTCGAGTTCGAATTCCATATTAGAATAAATATCTTTTGATATAAAAACATTTCGAGTTCGAATTCCATATTAGAATAAATATCTTATGCTTTGAGTGAGAGTTCGAAATAAAAAATTGAAATAAATAACAAGACAATACAACAGAACTTTAATATCATATATTACATATACACCGTCCTGTACATGAAATATAACATCCAACGACCAATGTATGGAGTGAAATTTCTCAACTGAATAATAAAAAACGAAATTCATATAAGGTAAATTTTGCAAATGAGTGGGTGACGTAATAGTCTAAGAGGCCGTATGTACGTCATAATACTAACTTTACGATCATGGAAATGTCTACACTTTAAACGCCCGACCAAACAGAACGCGTATTCTAGCGCCGCGTGTGATGTAATTTACGCCGCGTTCTAGCGTCGCGTACTTGGACGCCACGCTAAGCAACGTACTAATTTCAAAGTCGTCACATTGGTATCACATATTTTTGGTAGTTTTTGGACAATAGACTCGCTATTCAGATGTTGAGTGATTCAGATGTGGAAGAATTATTACGTTTGTGTGCTTGGTTATTATGAACAAAGAGAAAACAAAAATAAAATTTCATTGTATTTGGCCAGGCCTTAAGGAATGGCGTTTTTTGAAAATAATGATTATTTTGTGCACTTTTTTGAAATTGATCGTAGTCGAATGAAATGCAAAAAAAAATATTGATAGTAAAGATATGTTTAAAAGTAATAGTGCTATCAAAAATATTGTCGATATATTGAAAACCATTTCGAATTCGAAAGAAATAATTTCGTTTAGGAAATAGATAAAACAATATAATAATTTTATCATTTCGCAAATACATGAACTTTTGTCAATATGATTTTGACTTAAGCCTCGTCATATAAAGATGTAGGTTGTTTAATACTTGGTATTAATTTCTTCCAACAAAATTATTACAATAAAGAAGTTTCACTCCAACCGGCCAAGAAGCACACCTTGTATTTACATTCGGTGACGGTGTATTTAAGTGAATTTACATTTTATGCGAGAAAAAATTAAAAACAAAAAATGTAAATGCATAAATGTGTCGAGCGTAATTTTATGTTAAAACAAAAATTCACTTAAATATAAATAAGTTCGTTTTTTAACACCACAATTTTCTACCGTCCACTACTTGGTTGTAGTTTTAAAAAACAATAAATACAGACTGTATTTGATAAATAAAAACAGAAAAAAAACTGAGATTCTATACTGATCTACATGAAACTTAGCTGCTAGAATCCTGCATGGTGCTGTCATGTTTTTTCGCTTCCCGAATATTACTAAGATAATTTCGGTAAACCGGTCTTTCAATTTATAATATTATTAAGTTTTAGTGTAGATTTATAATCCGACACTTTATATAATAATTTAAATCCGAAAAAAAAATTAAAATAATCAAATGCGAACGCATTTGATTTTTTAAAATTTGAAAAATTGGCAATCTGACATAACGTTAAAACTTCACTTGATTTTTTTTTTAGAAAACTACTAACTGGTGTAAAATCGTAAAATAAAAATCGTATTAGGAACTGCATAATAGTTAATTTTAATGCATTTATTGTGCATTTGGTTTTACTTTTGCAATGCCGCCAAATAATTAAATAAAGTACAATATGTTTTCTTATTCATATTGCATATAGTTTCCGGCGCGATATTCATATTGCTTTTGGAGCGTAACAAAATATCAGGAGCTTATTTGTTAAGCTTCTTTTAGCTTTTTAACTGAGCATATGACATAAGCAATATGCGTTTGCTCCATAAGCATATTAAAAACGTATTTAAAAAAAAATACAATATAAAAGTTATAAAATGAAATGCAACATAAAAGTGTCCTTATAAATAGCAAACATAAATAAATGTAAAAATAAAATATTTTAATGTAAATACAAAAAAAAAAACATTTCGAGAGCAATGACTAGTTCGAGCGGTAGAGGCGTAATAATTAATGTTTATGAAAAATCTTTGGTAAAATACTTGATTTAGACTAGAGTTTAGTTAGAGGACTAGACGACGAATGCACCTTTGGTGATATATTAGGAAATTTCTTCAATAATACATCGTATTTTTTCGAAAATACGGTAATTATGCGATCCCTGCTTTTGAATATTTCATGCGTCTTTCTATAGACATAATTATATGATCGATAAATATAAAATGATAAAATATGTGTAAGCATAAAACATAAAAAAAGCATATTCCATCTCTTGTTTACAGTAATTTTTTGAGGCTAGTAGTAATTATATTTTTCTTCGAAAGAAGAAATATTTTAACTATTAAATAAATAAGAAATATTTTATCTGTTTATACTTGCAAGCCGTAGATCGTAAAATATTAAAAAAAACCCTCCCTTTATTGAAGTTAAAATTCAATTATATACAATATGTATAATGTATATTTTGCCGCAACAGCGACATAATAAAATCTCATTGTGCCGTTCGTCAATACATCAGTCGTATATCTGATGATACACGAGTATTGCAAAACCCCAGATACACGACGTCACGCCCAAAAACAGAGGTAAGTACGGCCTTATCCACACACGAACTGTCATCGAAACACAACAGCACGACGCAGGGTGGATGACAATAGAACACGAAAAAAAATGAAAACAAAAAACAAAAAGAAAAAAAAAGCGCGTCAAACGCGCGTACAATAATAAATGCCACAGTAATACACAATCGTTTCACGCGATGCGACCGCGGACGAACGCGGCGCATGCGTATGGCCCCAGAGCGTTCCATTTTTGAAACGGACAAAATTTCGAACGCAATTTGAATTTTCAACAACAACAACAACAATGGCGGCGTGTCCGGGCGTCGGGCGTGGCGGGCGACCGGCGGCGGTTATTTTCGTTTTTTTCGTCGCGGGCGACGTTGGACTTTGTGGGGTCCCAACATTCCATGTGACATTGGGTATGACGGGGACGGTACGTCACGTGCGTAACGTTAATATCGCGTGTGTATTGGATGGGATTGTGCGGTAACATGTAACGAAAACAAAAAGAAAAGGTGCACTAAATAAACATATTACTTCGCTATACATACTGTGCTGGAAAAATAAATATATAATAATATTATTATCTTATATAACAACTACATAATATTGTTTTGATAATGCACACGTTTATACAATACCCAGCGTCTTTGTCAAATTAGCTAGGGGGATAAATTTACGTATAAAACTTGTCTGTTTTATGTAGACAAATTTAAATGTATCAAAACAAATTAAAATATAAATAAGTTTTGAGTCAATGTGTAGTGTAAATGTATGTGTGCTTTAATATTGAAAATGCCACATTATTCATAAAGGATAACCGAATAAAAGAATTCATATGTGTAATTTTAATTCTCATCCATTTCATTACAAAAAATATTAAATACCTTGCAATTCACCTAATGGTGAACGATCACTGCCACGCACGAACATCTATGACCAACTCTATATAGATCAAGCCGATCACAGATGTCTTACCACTCGCGGACCAAGATCGCTTATATATAAGTCAGCCGGCATCCAGTGCTCTTCCACAGAGACGCAAAACTTATTCACCCTACAAATGGGTCAAATCATACTATAGTCTGATTCATAAAGCATAGATTTTGATTTTTGTTTTGTGACGTTGGTTGTGTATATGCAGTAATAAGGTATAGTATCAGTGTTAGTATCACCTGTGTGGGTGTCGTCGATGTCGGCGGCGTCGGTGGAGTCGATGTGGATGTCAGCAGTGTCAGTGACGTTGGTGTCAGTGTCAGTGTTAGCTGTGTCGGTATCGGTATTAGAGGTGTTGGTGTCATCAGTGTTGGTGTGAATGTTGCAGTGTTGGTGTGTTTCGTACCGTTGTTAGTGCCGACAGTGTCGGTGTCAGTATCAGCAGCGTCAGTGTCGATGCCGTCAGTGTAGACAGTGTCGGTATCGGTATCGGTATCAGCGATGTCAGTGTCAGTGTCAGCAGTGTCAGTGTCGGTGTCGGTGTGAGCGATGTCAGTGTCAGTGTCAGTGTCAGCAGTGTCAGTGTCGGTGTCGGTGTGAGCGATGTCAGTGTCAGTGTCAGTGTCAGCAGTGTCAGTGTCGGTGGTGGTGTGAGCGATGTCAGTGTCGGTGTCAGCAGTGTCAGTGTCGGTGGCGGTGTGAGCGATGTCAGTGTCGGTGTCAGCAATGTCAGTGTCAGTGTCGGTGTCGGTGGGTACTCACAGGAGTGCGCGGGCGCGTGGTGCGGCGCGCGCGGCGAGTCCAGCTGCTGCTGCAGCTCGCGCACGTGCTGCTCCTTGCGCTTCAGCTCGTGGGCGAGAGCGTCTAAACGCTGACGGGTCTCCACTAGCTCCCTACACATACATAAAACAATCGATAAGTTCAAAAGTAGATAGGCGAAATGGTCCTTCGCACCGCATACTATACATATACAATATGGCTTTTTTGAAACGTCTAAAAGGTGTGATGAAGACATACTTTTCAGAGGCGTCCCAGCTTAGTCCTCAGGGGTAGCGGCGCATCTGTGGCCGACGTAAAGTAGGAATATCTCATCCTACCTGGGGTTGATTACAAATGTCTATGGGCGGCAGTAGGCATTTGCCATCAAGTGCACTGCATACTTGTCTGCTACTCACATATTATAAAGCAAAGATACCACCACAAACATTTCCAACAAACTGACCTCTAACTGGCGAGCAGCTCAGCTCTCGTCCGCTCCACCCCGACAGCTCGTGTCTACGCAAGTAGCGGGTCGAGGGGAGCGGAGCGCGGGGACAGAGGTCAACGACCGCGCAGCGGGAGCATTGACCTCATGCACGGGCGGGGCCAGTGCACGAACATACCTCAGCGCAGACGCACGCTCGATCGTCTCATCATTTCTTACAATTTTATTACGAATCATTATATCGCTCTTACCGAAGAGCGTGTTTTATTCCTGCACAACGAGAAGCCAACTGCTTTCCGAATAGCTTGTTTCGCTTGTATTTCAGAACGGAGCAAAGATTGTAGCGTCGAGATTCTACAAGCGTGTGTTCCACTTGCTACCATTAACACTGGACTATTGTATAGCCACCAAACTCACCTCTGACTGGCGAGCAGCTCGGCTCTCGTCCGCGACAGCTCCTCCCCGACCGCCTGCTTGGCCTGTATCTCCGAGTGCAGCGAGGATTGTAGCGTGAGTATCTCCATCTTGTCCAGTTTCTGCGAGCGTCTATTCCACCTCCCTCTATAATACTATAGGTACATAAGTCACACTCACCTCTGACTGGCGAGCAGCTCAGCGCGCGTCCGCGACAGCTCCTCCCCGACCGCCTGCTTGGCCTGTATCTCCGAATGCAGGGATGACTGTAGCGTGAGTATCTCCATCTTGTCCAGTTTCTGCGAGCGTCTGTTCCGCCAGCCGCCGGGCGCGCCGCCCGCCGCGCCGCTCGCCGCGCCGCTCGTCGGCGGCGATGATGGAGCTGTTCCACGACCACCGCTCGCTGCAACATACCATCGTGATTTATTTATTCCTTGTACGGTCCGTGCCAAACTGCTAGTCCGCTCTGAAGTTGTTGGGCACAACTACAAGCATATACTCCGTAGCTACGTAACACTGACGCAGCTATGTACCCGTGGGCCTCTGTAAGGTGCGGAGGCGGTTCCCGCACTGTCTTCGTCCCGCTAATATCTACAACTTGCTATTCGACGCGACTCATTTCAATATTCAAAGCGGACTAGCAGTTTAGCACGAACGATACTTTATTAATCTTCATTTATCATTAACTTTATTTTTTTTATTGTATCTTTATTTAATTTCTATCACTTTACCTATAATAGACTGACATTTGAAGTTCTTACACAGTAAGTGTAAGAGGCTATAATGGTGAAGGAAAACATCATAAGGAAACCGGCATATCTGGGATTTCTTAAAAAAAAAAGTTCTCTAAAGTATGCAAAGTCTACCAATTCGCACTTGGCCAGCGCGATAGACTATGGTCTAATCCTTCTCATTCTGAGAAGACACCCGTGCCCAGCCGTGGGACAGTAATGAGTTGATGAAGATAACGTTTTTTACTATATCCTCTATAACAACAAATACTAAAAGAGGATCTGTTAATAAAAAAATATCGGAATCATGGACATTTACTAAACGTTCTTATCCATTAGGGCCACTGATTGCGAATTTAACAAATTTTATTCATAAACTCACCGTGTTTCAGGTAATCCAACTCCTCAGTCATCTTAGTAGCGAGCGCTTGAAGGTAACCGCGGGCCTCTTTTTCATCGGCCACCCACCGGATAATGTCCGCTATCTGTAAAACATTCAATTGTATGGAAAACGGTATTTTTTTAAAGTGATAGAACCCATTGTAGTTCGACATCGGAGTTAATATCGCCGCATCTATTTTTGACTTATAACAACAGTGTTAAGCGCTTCTGTGTTCTGGCTCTGGAGGAACACATACTTATTTTACGCGTTTCAACTTAAACTTTATGGGTAGTAACGCATCTGCGGCCAACCTCAGTTAGAAAACTATTCTTATCTGGGGTTAATAACAAATGTCTTGGGTGGTAGTAACCATTTACCATCAGGTGGACTGCATGCTCGTCTGCTACACATACATCTATACATATAAATAAAATTGGATTGTCTGTTTTATATTAAAATAACCGCTTTTTACTACATGCATATGAATATACATATGAAATATGAATATACATACGGTACATACACCAGAATAATTTTTTACAATTTTTGTCTGTCTGTCTGTTTGTTCTGGCTAGCCCCTGAAATGGCTGGATCGATTTTGACGGAATTTTTATTGGCTGGCTGATGTAATAAGTAACTTAGACTACTTATATTTTAGAACAGAATATTGATAGATTTCTTTTTATCTCAGGTGTTATCGCGGGGCACAGCTAGTTAGAAATAATTATTGTTATATTGGTGTACCTGCGCCTCCCAGTGCTGCATGGAGTCCCGCTTGGCGCGCAGCTCGTCCAGCTCGGCCTCCAGCTGCCGCCGCTCCGCCTGCCACCGGCGCCCGTTCTCCGCCATCTGGGATACACGCACGGATCATATATTGACACGGGATGCTTGTAGCTCTGGGTAGAACCCACCGTAATAGTAGACTCTCATATACTGTGTAGTATCTGCATAATACTGTTGAATTTGATACGATTGCTTTCGTTTTGTTTCTTACGGAAGATAATAACATTGAAGTAAAGTAAAGTAGAATAGATTGGAGGTATTTGTGACAGACATAAATAATATTATAATTAATTAAAGTTTTTATTCCTGACCTATTAGTTAGTTACTGTTATTTTTAATGTGAACTATAGGTTCACAGCTACAGCTGCTGTCAATAAATACCGCAAATTCATTTAAATACATTGACTGTGGTCATTGGTCATACTTAGAGGGTTTTGGTAAGGGGGAAGAGAATATTGTCCCTGTAGTACCGGGACCAGAATAGGGCTACGGTATCCCCTGCCTGTCGTAAGAGGCGACTAAAAGGGGCTTTCGGGGTTGCGGGCGGCAAGAGTGGGAGCTCGAACCGTCCAGCAAACAACCCCGGGAAGGACAGCGGTTTGTGTGGTCGCATATCGCTGCTATGACCAGGGGATGTGAGAGGAGCGTAAATTGCTCCCCCCAGGGCAGAGCCCGATAGAAGGGCATATAAAAGGAGAAGAGAATATAAAAACAATTATATGTCAAGGATGATAAAGGGTTCACAAAAGTTCGAAAAAGGGATCACTAGTCTATAATTATATTTGTATGTTACATTTAGCATTTAAAAATACATTTTTTGACTAAATTGTAAATAACTCACAGCATCAAGATCTTTAGCGAGCTTCCTGTTCTCGTTGATAAGCATCTGTTTGTCCTCGCCGTCGGTGAGTTGCTCCAGTCTTCGGCTCTCCAGTTTCTCTTTGGATTGTTGTAGCTATGGAGATGAAAAAACAGAAAACAAACTTACTTGAGAGTGTATAATTAACTTAAAATAACTATGATTGTTTAATAAAAGCCAACAATTATTCCTATTACTAATATTATAATAAGATTCGCCGTATCACTACGCGTACTTTTGTAACGTGTGATTCTATACATTCGTTATTACCACGACATTTATTTCCGTGACATCTATTGCCAAATACTACTGCACCTGCCGTTGTTTTCGTGGCCGCATGCCACAGTATATCGCTTCACCCGTTGCCACTTGTATCACCAGAATAGTTCGCGCCAAACTGCTAGTCCGCTCTGAAGTTGTTGCGCGCAGGTGTAGTCAGAAAGCCAATGCGGTCGCACACAACCACAACCATATATTCGGCAGCAACAGTAAGGGTACACTAACTATTAGAACCCTTTGTGGTTTGACTCCGGCGGCACCACCGTCACACCTATTTCTACCTAATAACAGCAGTGTTAGGCGCTGCTGTGTTCCGGTTTGAAGGGTGTTCCAGCTTAGTCCTCAGGGGTAGCGCCGCATCTGTGGCCGACCTCAGGTAGGAATATCTGATCTTATTTGGGGTTGATTACAGATGTACATGGGCGGCAGTAGCCACTTACCTATATTATTATCTCCTATATTATAAAAAAAAACTGCGCTATGTAACCGCGAGAGCGGGCAGCGGATGGTGCCGGGGGGCCGCGCTGTGTTCGTCCCGCTAATATCTACAATTTGCTGTTGCCACGCGACTAGTTTCAATATTCAGAGCGGACTAGAAATTTGGCGCGGACTCTATCTATTAACATCACGTACCTCCCTAGCGAGCAGTGCTCGTCTAGCGTCAGCGTCGTGAAGTTGGTCGCGTAACGCCGCCGCATCGGCCGCGTGCCGCGCCTGTTGCTGCGCGAGCGATTCTGCGTACTGCGCCTGCGTATAACAACAGTTATTACGTTAGTTATAATGTAATTATTTACCCTAGTGTTTACATAACACTAGGGTAAATAATCTGTCAGTTATAGTCCGCGTTAAACTCCTAGTCCGCACTGAATATGGAAATGAATCGCGTCGCCATAGCAAATTGTATGACTACACCTACTCGCAACGACTTCAGAGCGGACTAGCAGTTTGGCGCGGACTATAACGTTGCTAATGTGCTGATGTGTCGTCATTGGGTACGGGCTTTATAAAACACTAAGGTAAATAAAGTACATATTACGCAACGTGATTGAAAAATCTAAGCAACGTGATTGAAAAATCTAAAAGTACGTAAACTAGAAATGTTGATTTCTATCCTTAATGATTCAATGCATATTTTATATAATTAATTTTTAAATTTCACTATTACAATGGTCTTTTGAATTATAAAATGCTACTGCCTATTATGATACTACTGTAATGACGTTTCGTTAAAAAACAAATGGGTTATTGCGTCTATGCGTTAATACAATTGCGAGTTGAACGAAACGACAGCTAACATAATTGCACAAATATTTTGAAGGATAAAGTACGAGGCGTACTTAGCGCACTTTTCGATTTTATAATATTCAAATTCTAATAGTAACTAAAAACATAATTTGATACAATTCTCATAAAAGAGCGCAATACCCTATCAACTTTATATTCTTTCTAAATTGCTGCGTAATACCATACCATATGATAATTTCAAGTGTATACAGCCTACCTCGAGAGCCTCCACCTCAGCCTGTAGCCGCGCTACATCAGCGGCCGTAGAGCCTGGCGCGCCCGCCGCCTCTACCCGCTGATTACGTAACGTCTCTTCACGCAGTTTGCGCTCCTGATGTTGCAAAATACATAGCATTGACATAAAAACATAGATACAAGTGTTTATAAAATTACTCTCAATTCGCTGAATTCAGTTCTTTACATTAAATAAAATGATACAATTCCTCTGCGGTGCGACACCTTCGCCACACATATTTCTGTCTAATAACAGCAGTGTTAAGCGTTGCTGTGTTCTGGTTTAATGGGTAAGTGGTAAGGTAAGCATACTTTTATAAGGAATTCCAGCTTAGTCCTCAGGGGTAACGGCGCATCTCCGGCCGACCTCAAGTAAAAATCTAATCTTTTTTAATTATTACAGATTACAGATTAATTACAGATGTCCATGAGCGGCAGTAGCCACTTACAATCAGAAGGATTGCATGTTCGACACCTACTCATAGTCTTTAGTCCATTCTTCCTAATCTAAATTGTGAAATTTGTAGGCAAAAATATTTTTTATACATAGATTATATAAATTACGTGTTGAAATCTAATTTTGAATTGATTTGTAAAAAATCGATGAACATTGTTTTAAAAATCGATTATAAAAAATAATCGATTAATATAAACATCGAATATTCTTTAACATCTCTACCAGCCGATCCTCTACACTACACTGACCTTAGTAGCCTCGGCGATAGCGGTATCAAGCCTCGCCTCGAGCTCCCGGCGCGCCTTGTCCGCGCGGCGAATGTCTTGCCGCAACGCATCGATCTTTTGCATCGCCACCTCTAACTCCTCCTCCTTGTCGCGGACCTACGAAACACATTTTTTATTAACATCGCGATATAAATAGCTTAGGATGTTCTTTTTGCACTACTAACGCCCTTAAAACGTTTTTTTGATTAACGCTATTTCTCAACAATCAATCTATCAGATATTATGCCTACCAAAGAACGTTGTCAATTCTAGAAAATATTTTTTTACAGGTGTTAGTAAATAAACATCGGTTTTAATAGTTAAATTATTTTTCACAATTCACAAAAAGTATGTTTAATCGAGAGGACCGAGTTTTGAGAGACCGAGATTGTTTTGTTTACGAGGGGAAAACCTTCAAAAGGTACCTTGTGCCGTGGGGGCGACACGAGATTATGTGGGATTCTTACCGCATTAAAACCCCCCCGCCCTTCCTCGGCGCTGCGTAGAGGACTGCGGGATCTCCAAAGGAACGCAACCGGAATCGTCTTAACGCGTTGCCCCGACTGCCCTGGGCTCCGCGCAGGTGAGTTTGCCGTTCACCACACCGTCTGGTGTGCACAACGGTATACGACCACACCTACCACCGTCCTTCCCGGGGTCGCTTACCGGGCGGTTCGAGCTACCCACTCTTGCCGCCCGCAACCCCGGAAGCCCCCTTTTAGTCGCCTCTTACGACAGGCAGGAGATACCGTAGCCCTATTCTGCAGCGGCGTACCTGTCGCGACAGCTTCTGCTTCTGCTGGCGCAGCTCGGCGAGGCGGTCGGTGACCTCGTTGTACTCCGCCATCGCCAGCTTGCGCTGCGTCACCGCGTCCTTCAGCTCCTTGTCCTGGCACCACCACACCGTCAGCCGGTTAGTTAGTCAACACGGTTAGTTACGCGAGGTTAGTAACTATACAGACTCCTAATGCACGAGAGTAATTGACAATACATCATAGTCTAAGATCCCGATATAAGACGATCTTCACCGAACTGGTTAATGGATGAAAAGTAATTTAAGTAGAATTAAATATGTCGACAATTATATTGCAAATGGGTTGTCTAAAAGACAGTCCAGAATATGATATTTTTACAATAAAAAACATCTTAAAAATTTCACTGGTCTGGTTTATAGACAAATTACATACCAATCAAAAGTATGAAGTAAAGAATATGCAAATATTAGGTTGACTATTCTTATTCTGTCACAGTCCTTGGGTTGGCCAACTTGTTTACTGTTTTTTTGTCCCAAAGGACGATATATTTTTTATATGAATAAAGATTTTTTGTATAAAAACATAACCTATTCTATTAGGAGTCTATTCAGTTACTTCGTCTATGAACTACACACATAAAATCAAATCTTAAACGCGTTTTTACAATAGCAAGAAAATTTCACACACAAACGTAAACACAATACTGAAATAAATGTATTGTGTATATCAGGTAAAATCACTATTATTATACACATGTTAAAACACAAAACAAATCAATAGATTAATAGGATGCATGGAATTTTAGTTTTCCAAAACAACCCCTTTAATCTTTGAAGAAGTATTTAATACTTAATACACTATAAAATACTACAATATAATAAATAACGTATTGTACCTGCAACCGTAGTTTCTCCTGCGAGTCCACCTTGTCCTTGAGCAGATCCTCCTTCTCTTGCGTGAGGGTCTCCACTATGAGCTCCAACTCTCGCAGTCGCCCGCCCATATCCGGCGGGACCACGGTACCGTCCTGGAAATATGTATATGGAAACATTATTTTTGTTATGTTACAAGCAATTAAGAAGAATCAAAATTTTGAAAGAACTTTGGTGCAAGAAGTCATTATTATTATTTCACAGTGTGTTATAGGGATTAATTATTCTGTGACAATTATAATTCAATTAATACTTTGATAGGTATCTCAACTTCAATGTTAAAAATTGTGTTTTAATAAATGAATAATTTTTAAATATACTGGAAATATGTATGTTAAAATATACTGGAATAGCGTTGAACCCAAATAGGGGAAATTATTTTTTTAAACTATTTTTTTTTGTAACACGAATAATTAATTATTTAATTATTACGCTATTAAACCTTTCCTTAACTACATAAAACATTAATAAAATAAGTTAGGTATACAATAATATTATGTTAGGTAAAATTACCGGCGTGGTAACACTGGTCAGTTGTTCGAACCGCCGCACTTGTGCCTCCAGTTCTGTATTCTTCTGCAAAAGCGTCACTATTTCTTCCTTCATCTGGGTTGATTCATCTGCAAACAAAATATAAAAATCATATAAGTTACACCACAGTATAAGGATATACAGTATTTTATCTTCATACAAACGCACGAAACGCAAGCCACGCCTACTCGCCTCGGGCCGGTAACTCGGTACACGAACATTCGTGAATGTGCCACGGTGACGAGCGGGTGATGTGACGGTTTTGTAAGATATTTTGTTGTTTCAAGAATAATATGGCGAAGAAAAGTTATAGATTATATTGTGTTGTTTTTGGTTGCTTCAATTCGTCAATAACACATCCAGATATAACATTTTTTAAACTGCCTGGAAACTCCGAAAGGTAAGACAATTACAATGATTTTTATGTTAATACTAGATACTTAATCTACTAGGTACTACTACTACTAAATTAGATTAGTTTTTAATTAATACAATTTGATATTTTAAAAAAATACGTATGATTGTTGTAATTTTGGTTCAGTAGACAGGTGTCAGAGCTTGTTATTTGAGGTTATCCCTCTTCTGAATTAATAGAATAAAACTATTTCTTCGACCAATTTACAACTTTTATTATTCCCGCGCAAAATAAAACTCAAAACTGTTGATAAACGAAGGGCTTGCTTGCACAACGCACGCGTCGTATTTATTCGTCGTCGCGCGGCGCAACAAAGGCTGAGGGCGTGGCTTAGCGGCCTTTCGGCACCCGTTTGTTCGCGCGATATGCCGCTGAGGGACTATTCTGTAGGGGCCCTATTCTGTAGTGCGTTACAATGTTAATCTAATAGCGCATATATTGGCCATGTTTTGCCCTTTTTAGTGCATATTTGCATGCATATTTCGACATTTTGATAGTGCATATAAGGTAAAGTCACCTATTTCCGCGGTATTTTCACCAAAACTAGAAAGAGCGTCAAATATTAAGTATTTACTGCGGCTGAAAAAGGAATTAGATAATTTTATCAAAAGCTTTAGTATTTGTTCTTTTGAAATAGACTCGACTTTTTACGGTAAAATTCGCTGAAACCACTATTCGGCGCATCTCTAATTAAAATTATTATTTAATATTGTAATAAAAATTAAACTAAATTTTGCATAATTTATGTTAATTTATAAGCTATCATGTCGAACATATTTCATATTTTATTGTTGTAACTGTCAAGTACCCAATTATAAAAATAGTTTCTATTACGTAATATATACATATTAAAAAACATAACATGCATTTTCATTCAACACTTTCTATATAATTAACTATAGCATTCATTTGTTTAAATAAAAAAATACAACATTTACAATCAAAAAATTAAAAAGAAAGTAAAGTATGCAGATGTAATTAAAAACTGTAGGCAGGCAGCCCTAACGCGTAACCTTGCCCAGCGCAACCGTAGGTATCTAATTCAAGGTCAGGGCAGAGTTAAATTACTGTATATCCATATACTGTGGTTACACTAAGCATTATTTTTTTGTGAGATGTTCGGAGGATTCATAGAGTAATATGTATTTAAGTTCTACCATTTATTCACGTGGATATAATTGTGGATGTGAATAACATTCATTTTTACTATGTGAATGTCAAATTTAAAGGTATAAATATGTCAAAAAAACTTCAATGATAATTTTGCGAAAAAAATCAGGTACTTAACAATAAAATAATCATTTAACTCCACTTTCTCCCAACCATGTCTACGGGTCTTAGGTATTATAGGAAAATACAAGTGTTCAACGTGCCTCAAAAATAAAATTGAACACACCCAAAATTGTTCAACATCTCTCGGACTACACCATCCAAATTGGTTACCAAACGGTAATATTAAAGTGTGTTACCACTAGCGTCTCCGGTACCAGCGCGGAGCTCAGCGATGGTCTGTGCGAGCAAGGCATTCTCTCGCTCTAACGCCTTTAGCGCCGCTCGGTCACTAGCGTTCGATGGTGCCTGCAATTATAACATAGTCTTTTTAATTTCTTTTCATTTAGTTTTTTATATAGTTTTATTTCGTAATAATTTAATGCTAAAAGTACGTTTTAAAGGTTCTACTGTGTACGCGATACCACATCTGAATAAGAATTGGACGAAACTGTTATTGTTAATGAAAAGTTATATTAGAAACCTGACTTCAGGTTTTATCAATAAAATTCAGTTGAAACACTTTATGTAAGTGCCCTTGTCTTATTTACCTTTCAAACCATATAGTAATAGAGTTGTACTGGTTTTATAAGGCAGAAATTACTGCCACCGACGGAGTGCCAGTAGTAGAGTGAATGTAATTACATTTTTTCCTTTTATAATGTATAAAATGTACTCATACTAAAGTCAATTCTAGTATTTTCTGAACGATTGGTAGTATCATATAATACTGTTCAATGATTCATCATATTTATAATACCTAAAAAAATCAATACTAAAATTACTGTTTGATAATCTTTTCAGCAAAATTTGCTACATTTACTTACTAGCCAACTTCATGGCGTGGATTTTATAAACATCTTCATATTATCTCTGAAAAACTTAACTCACCTGACTAGGAGCATTCTTAGCCGGGCTGAGCGGGCTCGGAGCCCCGAGGTCGGATAATCTCGAACCCGCCGTGAAAGTGAACCCTATGAAGGGTAAGTGCAAACCGGAGAACGCCGACGACGCGGACGGAGGTGGTACTGCCTCTGACAACCTGAAAGTATTCACTCTAAATTATTATAATTTCCTTTATAATATAGAAGTGTCATATGTGATTGCAAACTACCTGATGGTCAGTCATAATACACGGAAATGGAAGTTTATACTGTATTTCTATCTGATGTTGATTTTATAGATCCATAGATGGCAATAGCTATTTTCCATGAAACAAATTACACGCTTGT
This sequence comes from Epargyreus clarus clarus, assembly GCA_014595695.2. Lineage (NCBI taxonomy): Eukaryota > Metazoa > Arthropoda > Insecta > Lepidoptera > Hesperiidae > Epargyreus > Epargyreus clarus. The sequence goes on from JACTTY020000019.1 coordinate 1,608,025, forward strand.
TTGTTAATTGTATAATATAAAATGTTTAAAAAAGAAGTAAGAATGATCGACTGGGTTGATTCTCTCGCCACGCCTATTTTTAGCATGAAGTAGTTTTTGTTTTTCGGTAGAAATCTGTGAATTGCGGATGATTTACACATGAAGCGACCAGTCCGCAGTAATAAAGCATCCGTAATAGATTTTGAATAAAATCCCAGTTCTAGAAGAATGAAATAATTTTATTACGTAATGCATTGTACACACACATAACAACGACAAATTACCTTCATTATTTACAAAATAGTGTGATGTAGTTGTGGGATATACTATAGATTCTACATGGAGTGAGTTAGTGAGTTACAGATGTCCATAGTTATCGTGCACTCACTATCAGGTAGACTTCCAGCTCTATTATTCTTCATCACAAACTGAATATACATAACTCAAAGGTGATCGACTGACATAGTGATCTATCAACGCACAGCCCAAACCACTGGACGGATCGGGCTGAAATTTGGCATGCAGGTAGATGTTATGACGTAGGCGTGCGCTAAGAAAGGATTTTGATCAATTCTACCCCCAAGGGGATAAAATAGGGAATGAAAATATTACTTCGATACGCGAGCAAAGCCGCGGGCAAAAGCTCGTCTCAAATACAATTAGTTCCCAACGTACCGTATGTCGGTGTCGTCGACGTCGAAGTTGGAGGTGTCTGTGGGGCTGGCCACGTCGGGCACGAAGGGCGCCTGCGTCTCGCGCACGCTCTCCCACTCCACGCCGCTGAACCACGCGTGACTCTGCACATATGTACGAACACACGTTACTGTATTACCACTGAGAGGCATCAACAGTCCGGGAAAAGAAAATCTTCTTAGCACTGACAACATTTAACTATTCATTTCAACCACTAACATAGGATTGAGTGAAAAAAGTCTAAGTTTTGTCGTTCTTCTTTGCTGACCTCGTCAACATCGTTTTTACTATTTTTCTATTACATTACAAAGGTTAAAAGTTAGCCAAGTGGTTAAGAAACTCGACCTCTCGATCAAGGGGTCCGAGGTTCAAATTAAAATCCCAGGCAATCCCAGGCACCTATGATTTTTCAAAAGTATGTGCATATAACTAATTCCTTGCGAGTGCGGTGGAGGAAAACAACGTGAAGAAACCTGCATACCTGTGAGATTTATAAAAACATAACTCAAAAGTATGTGAAGTCTACCAATACGCACTTGACCAGCGCGGTGGACTATGGAATAATCCTTCTCATTATGAGAAGAGACCCGTGCCCAGCAGTGGGACGATAATGACTTGTTGATGATGATGAAAGGTAAAAAATATGGCTTATCAACTAAGGTATTTCATATCATAATATTCCATCATTTACAAAAAAAAAACTAAAACTTCTTGTGCAATATAATTTACATCTAAAATATTGTAGATCATGAAACCTTACAATTAATAAATATTTGATGAATTCTTACATACCTTGAAATCTTGTAACCCATTCTTTCCTAGTCGGTTCTCGGATGAACATATCAATCGGCGTATCAAGTCTTTTGCTTCTTCAGATACCTGAAATTAAAATAAAATATTTTTAATAAAATGTTCAGCATACTTATTCTTGAGTCATCATAGTCATAGTCAACGATAAAATGGGGGGACGGAATTAGTCAAAAACTACGTGACGTCACATGTCAAAATCAAAAATACTAAAACAATGTTTTTAATTTTGAATAAAAACCTTTCTATAACCATCTTTAAGATGACTTCCTAATATTGCTTAAAAAGCGATACTTTTCATTTTTATCGACATTTTAATCGATCTTCAATCACTATCCCCAGTCGAATCCAATAGTTAGTATACTAGTACAGTACATCTCTGCCAAATCCTTCACATTCTCCGACCCGTGCCCAGCAGTGGGACGGCAAAGGATGTATCAGTCAGATCCTCCACATTCTGAGAGGACACCCGTGCCCAGCAGTGGCACAGTAATGTGTTGTGTGTACCTGTGCGGCGTGTTCGTCGGGCGGCGGGCAGTGGAAGCAGCGCGCGTGGTTCATGATCTTGCCGTACGTCTCCACCAGCGACTCCGCGTAGAACGGCGTCTCGCCGAACAGCATCTCGTACATGCACACACCTGGGACAATGGCACACTATTAGATGGTACAATACATCATATCATGAGGTTTGCCAACAATTTTTACACGATATGTATTAAAAATAAGCACAAAACATAGGTCATATGATATGTGCTCAACCTCTTACAGGCAAACACAGCATTCGCCATGGGGTAATCTATTACTAAAAGTAAGGGTTTTTTGAAAAATACTCTGAGTTTTTATATATTATAAGTGGCTACTGCCGCCCATGGACATCTGTGATCAACCCCACATAAGATTAGAGCCCCATGTGAAGTCGTACGCAAACGCTTGGTAACCCTGAGAACTAATGCACTCTTGCACCCAAAAAAACACATGATTTTATACAGTGACATAGACTAATTTAACTCCATTTTTATTATTTAGAAGTTTCACTATATAACATTTACACACTATATTAAATTAGTAACTGAAAATACTTTTGAAGCTAACAATTAACTCACCTAGCGACCACCAATCACATTCTGGTCCATATCTCCCTTGCCCATCTTCCATTGCCTGCAAAGACAATGTCAAATACATTTAAACTACACTTAAATACACTACAGATACCTTATAATAATGTTTTACTTATTTTTTGCTGATATTCCAATAAAATCGGCTATATTTATAGACTCCTTACAATAATATCATCAATACATAAATAGTTTTCGTATATTTACAAGTGTCACATTTTCATATATGTATAAAGTATATTTTTTACCCGCAATATTTCTGGCGATATGTAATCTGGAGTTCCCACGGCGACGTTACTTTGTACCTGAAATAAAAAAAAAACTGTTATTAATTTAATCCATAATTTTAAGCAATAATCACCATAATTATCTTTATAAATAAAAATATTTATGTGTATTGTATCAACTCTCATAGTAATTGCTTACCTTCCCGTCATCACCTAACCGCAAACAGGAGCCGAAATCCGCGAGTCTGATATGTCCGCTCGCATCTAATAGCACGTTGTCCGGCTTAATGTCTCTGTAAGATAAAAGGGTACACGATTCAGTCATTTTTTGTCAGTAAAAAACATCACATATAAGAAAAAAATATTTGTTTTGCTAAATCGATATTACATAACTATTCCTTACAATGAATCGATCACAACAGTGGTATGTGCACAGTTGCAAGCAATTTTCAGATTAAGTGAGTGTGCGTTTGAATGTGCGTGTATGTGCATCTGTATGTACGTGTGAGTGTATCTGCGTATGTATGCGTCTGCATATGCGCAAGCACTCGTGTGTTGTACAAAGTGCTATTACGGAAGTGATTTTATCAGATGCGGATTGCTTGTAGTTATTTATGCGCGCGCAGATGTGTGTGTGCATGTGTGTGTGCGTGTATGTGTTTGTGTTTGTGTGTGTGTGTGTGTGTGTGAGCACGCGCGAGTGTATGGACTTGTATACCCGTATGCATGTAAATTTGCACGTGCTTGCGTATGTATACATGATTCTATGTGTGTTTCCATGCGTGTTTAATGCTTGCATATGCGTACCTGTGCACGTATCTCAGCTCGTGCACGCTCTGCACGGCGAGCACCATCTCCGCGATGTAGAAGCGCGCCATGTCCTCCGGCAGTCGGTCTTCGAACTTGGATAGCAGTGTCAGCAGATCGCCGCCGCAGTAGTAGTCCATCACTAGGTACTGGGGGCGAGAGAAAAACGTGGTGAGATAGAGATGAATGTAATGAGATGTAAATATGTACAGCATGTGCATATATGGCTACTAGTGATGTAACGGATATTCGCATTCGCATTCGCGAATATCCGCATATTTTTCAATATTCGCATTCGCGAAAATTATGCGATTCCAGATTTTTATCTTTTACCTTGCCGTATAATTTCTCACAAATGAAGGAAGTAAAATATTGCCGACTTTTTAAATTATATGAGGGGCATACTTGGTTAATCAATCTCACAAATCCAAGACATTCCACAAAATTAAATGGTAAGTCCTCCAGTGCGATCATTTCGCCAATCAAATTATCCAGCACCAAAGACTTGGTGTTGTTGTTATCCCATTTTTTATTTCTTTCAACGCAATCACTCAAACACATTTGCTTAAGGTCACTTTTGGTACATTGTCGCGAACAGGACGCCAAAGAATTAATTTTTGCAGCACTTTGCTTTTCATGTTTTCTTTTTTTCAATTCTTCATATTCATTTTTGTGTTTAGCTTCCAGGTGATTTCTCATAGCACTAGTGGTCCTGCCTTTGCGCGAGTACTTTTTATCACACAACTTGCAATTAACATTTTCAGCATCACATATTGTAAAATAAGTCCAAACTTCGCTGATGTGTGATTTACTCATGTTTTTATGCCACTTTGTCCCTCAAATATCAGTTAAATTTGAAAAATAACATAAAACTAACCTCAAAACAAAACAAAACTTTTAGAATTAACTTCCTGTGATTATATTCATTCAATTAACCAATATCAGCTCGGCTATGTTCAAAATATATATGGCCGACACGAAACGTCAAACCTGTCAAACATTTTACGCGCGCTTTTTTGAAATTTTAAAATATTTGCAATCGCATTCGCGAATGTGAAAAATCCAACATTCGTTACATCACTAATGGCTACCATTCATAATATACCTTATAATAGGTAAGGCAATGTACTTTTAGTTGCTTATAACATAATTTATCTAACGTCGTTATATCTTGCGTTCTCTTACCTTCGAAAATAGCCTTTAATACACAATTGGTTCTGTTCGCGATTACAACAATATGAAAAACCGGCTAATCGTCCAAGTCCAGAAGTCAAGCAATTTTAGGTATAGTTATATATCTTATAAAAAACAGGTATAGATTAAAAATAAGATTGCTTGCTTACCAGGTTATGTTCATCCTGAAAGGCATAATGCAGGTTGGTGATCCACCGCCGGTCGCCGAACACGAGCACGTCTCTCTCCTCTTGGAAGCACGCTGTTTCCGCTCGCTGAAAGAAAAAATCACATAAAACCAAATATATTCAACTGTATAGTAGGAATAGACCGGACATGAGGAAACGTGTGACGGAGGAAATATATGATCCACAACTAGTACGATCTACTAATTGGTGATAAGGTAAGGTTTGTTTAAGGTAAACGTAAAGCTTTTTAAATGAGGTACAAAATCCAGGGTAAGTTAAAAATCCAAACGAAACAAACATAAATATCACAATAAAACAAAAAAAATCGGATACTATAGCAGTAGTAAAATAGTAGTATAAAATAGTAATAGTACATCCAAAAAATCGTTTCACCCTTACAACCACAGCAGCATATAATTACATAGACATTGTTCGTAGTTCACTTAACTATTCACTCTTACACTTAACATAAGAACATACAAATATGGTAGTATTAATTACTATGACCTATTACCTTGAGCATCTCCCATTTGTTAAGTATCTTCATAGCGTAAACTCGCTCGCCGGCCGACACTGCACCGCTGGTCGCCGCACTATTGCCCGAAGTCTCCGCCCCTTGCTGGAATATTAGAAAAATCTATTATTATATTTCTTATTATAAAGGTAGCGAACTAGCATGTAGACCACCTAAAGGTATAAGGCCACAAGGACGGGAATATCTGGAAAGGCCAGATAAGATTGGACTTGAGAACGATGTCTCGTGTAACCATATTCTTCTTGCCATAATCTTCAAATCACAATATAGCAGCGTTTAAACCTGCTGTTATCAAGAAGCTGCCGATGGTGCCATTGGAGTTGAACAAAAATGTTCTATTGAAGTGTACATTTACACATACATACATTTACATTCATACATACATACATTGCCTATGAGTATTGAGTAGTGTTTGCCCAGCTAAAGTGGTATATGTGACATAGAAATATAAAAAGTGTTAATTATTTAATGCACTTATGACTATTCACCATTATTGCGTACAAGGAATCCTACATACCTGCCACAGACTATGTGTTCACAGTCACACACACAAACATGATTATTATTATTAAACACCCAGACCCAGAACCCTTGGTCCTATACGCACCTGCATAAAAGACGCTCGCACCACGCACACCTCCCCGAAGGCGCCGCGCCCTATCACTTTGACCAGCTCGAAGTCGTCCCGCGAAAGTCGAAGCCTCTTCAACGCCGCCGCCACTGGTTTTGCTGTAACATACATATAAAACATTACGAAAAAAATTGTCAAGTAATAACAAACATACGCTCATAATAACATTCAAAGTGCTCAAATTTGTACAGAAGTCAATAAAAAAATCATTTACTATGCAGAAAACTAGACAGAAATTATGGTGAATACGGTAAAATCTTTTCGCGTACAAATCTATATGGAACAAATCATGGATGAAAGCAAAAATATAATATTGAGTGGATCATTATTTTGGCCCTTCGAGCATGATCTCCTTCTGCTACTTGTATTTTTACCTGTGTAATAAAATCAGATGTTTTAATTTTCGCCCTTCAAGCAGGTGTCTGTTTATTTTATGCATTTTGTATCTGCAACGTAAAAGCTTTGACAATTTAACATCAGATCATTCATACTAATTTTGATCCTACGAGCCAAATATCCCTTACCTACTGTAGAAAACTAGCAATGCAATTACATATACTTTATAATCTGTTGGAGAGATTTTGAAACAGTTGTGTAATATAGTTGTCATATGTAAAATAGGAAAGAGGAATAAACATTTGTACTTAAAAATATCAGCATCTTTTATTAAATCTCAACACTTACTAGCATTACACAAACTACCCACCATACTGTATAAAGTCCGCCACAGCCTTCTCCCTCCTCAAGCTACTGTTGCAGCACTCGTCGTACAGGACCAAGAGGACATCAAGCAGGGTCTCCACACTGAAGCCCTGGATCCGTGGACCTTGCAGCCGCCGCGAGACGAACATCGTCTCTATCTGCTTCAACCGTTTGATGCCCAGTGCTGGAATAGAATACAAGTGTTTCTTTATTATTATGATAGTAACAAACAAACGTACAGTCACATTTGTTGAAAGGTGGTAATTAGATCGGCACCAGATGTGTCGCTACCCTTGAAGACTATTCAAAAGCCTTGTATCTGTCTTCCTTACCCCAGCCTTCCTATCTTCTAATCAGCACATCACTTAATTCTATTGTTATTAGGGGTAGATGACCTAATGGTAATGGTGAAGTGAAATCACCAAGGAGTAAACTACCTTCACAATGATGGTGAAAATGGGATCCAGATGGGATAAGAGAGGACTGTTATCCCATCTGCATAGTTATAGCTAGGAACATGAGGTTGGTCACAGATGTATTGGTTCCTGTGAGGAGTAAGTTAGAAGCCCTCAGCTAAACAGCGGTGACACACAGATCATTAAGCAGTTGAATACATGAACAAGTGTTATATTTTTAGCTTCGGATATCTAAAATCTATTTTCCTTTGCTTTACCATAACAATTCATTGAATGTTACAATTTATATTATTATCAATCCTAAGGACTCTACTAGGGTGGTCGCCTCATATTCAAGTCAGCCGAAAATCTAGTAAGATACCATATTTACATCCTTAAAATGATCAACTAAACCGATGATTCTCAGGTTTAAGAACGCACAAACAGATAGGTAATATATAAGAAGGAAGACGTTTACAATAAAATTTGATGGGTTGCCCAATAATAACCACCGGAACCGTTTACCACCGTTTAAATTTTAAGCCTAGAATATTATGCATGCATATAAATAGTTATGTATATGAATCCACGTTTATTACATTGTTTACATTACATTACAAATGTCATAGCAGAGATAAACTGACCATTTATTTCCTGGTAGGTAGTATTAAGGAATTAGTTATATTAATATACCAACATTTCCAACTATAACAGATTTCTAGGTGTGGCAATTGAGTGGTATTTTTCGCTTCTTAATTAAATAATTTTATAGCACTCTGTGACCTAAACCCGCATTTTACCCACGCATTTCTGTGTCCAAAGTAGCCGATTTTTACACCGTACGAATATTAATACACTACCCTCACAGTTGTAAAAAACAAACATAGCTATGAACGTTTCATACTTTTAAATGCCATTTAAAAATTAAAAGTGAGTAATGAGTATTTTGTTTAAAGCTATAATTATTTTAATATTTTATTTTGGACGTATTTATAAATGTTTTTGCCATTGTGTATATACTAAGCAATAGCATCACTATAAGACTAACTGTTGGGCTTTATCGAATTTTATTGTTTGTTTTGACTGTGCATTTTCGCTACACACCATAGTAGGAGATATTTAAATTAGGAATCATTATCAAAATTAGCCATAATACTACTCCAGTGGAATCTCGACTAAGCGACCTATTTGTTGTCGTATTTGTGGCATTCGGATTATTGAAAATTTGGATAATTGAGTTTATGAAGAAAAGCTATTTAAACCGATTTAGGAAGGTGATGTTTTTCGACTATATGTTTGTTACGTATGTATTTTTCATTCTTTGGCAAACTCAAACGACTTCACTAATTTTGATACATGATGTGTCGTTGGATTCGTCTAAATTGTGGCGATAACATAGGTTATATTTTTAGCAATCGGGTTTTTGTTTTTTATTGTAGCTAATTTGTTGCGATTTGGCGACTTTCCGAAATTTAAATGCACATGTCACACAAAATGTGGCTTATCTGTAAGGGTTATTACAAAGTTACTTGTTCACGTTTCTCAATCCGAATAATCGCGAATATTTATTACTGAGGTACGGGTAATCAATTTTCTACTGTATCACTAGTATTAGTTATGTATTAGTACATTATGTGATTGCTTATCATATGTTTCTTTAATACGTTTAGGTGGAGTTCCCATTATAAGTCATTGGTCTAGACGCCTGTATGTAGCCTAAATGGCTTGATAGATTTCGACGTATGTGTGGCATTAGATTTGTCTTTATCACAAGAGCAGAATAATTACTAAACTTTCTAAATTTCAATGGTTTTGGTTGTGTCACATTTTTATTGTTTTTTTAGTTCATAATTTTTAATTTCAATCATTTATAAGTTTCAAAATAATTATCATATTTTTTCATATTTCTTCACAAATATAAGCGGGTTTATGTCACACGAGCTATAAAATAGTATACGATACTTGTGACAAAAGTAGCCTATTATCTGCACGGCGTTTAGCACCCTCGCTGCGCTCGGGCGCTAACTTCACGCCGTGCAAAAATAGGCTACTTTGGCCACGCGTATCGTAATGTACTATTAGATCTATTTTCATCAGTATCATAAGTACCATTTAATTTAAATTATCTTAAGAGAATTTTAGTCCACTTTTGGACTTAGGTCTCTCCTGGAGTACAACTGAGCTTAGTTTTCGACTCATTTAATCGACTTCGATAAAAGAGATATTACTATGGAGTTAATGGAGAATTATGTTATCCTGTGTTTCTCACATTTTCAGTAAACAAATAGTTATTTTCTGCATAAATATTAGGATGCTGTGAGTCACTACCCACCAGGGTCGAAGTAACGAACGAGAATGCAGTCCATCCGATGTTACATTATTACTACCGTCAGTAGCCCAAATGGCTATAGACTGCTGCTTAGCTTTGTACAACTACAAAAACAGAAAGAGTCCTATATACCGTCGGTTACAAACGCAAGCGACTATTAAAAATTACATCTTCTCTACGTTGCTATGACGACGTCACAAACCAACCCGTACCTATCTATACCTATATCTACATTCCAACAAAAAAAATCATAAAAAACGCACTCAATTGTCTACACCAACAAAGCGCGCTGAACAATCAACAGGAAACAGTCCCAGCCGTGGTAAGGATATCCCATGGCCATACGGACAACATTACGTATGCGGCGAGCGAGGCGTACACGCGTGAATCACACAACGCATTAATTGTGCTACCGTTAATTGAATACACCCATGAGGAAAGTGAGAATTGTGCGGAATGCATTATTTCGGCGTGTGCGTTAATTATTCGGGTGTTGCTCATGTCCTTGAGGGTTAATTGTTGAAATTAACAAGGGTTAGAAGGTCATCGCCACACCTACTCCTCTGTTTGAAGGTGGTAGAACCCTTTGTGGTTCGACTTCGGCGGCACCACCGCCACACCTATTTCTACCCAATAACAGCAGTGTTAAGCGCTGCTGTGTACCGTTTTGAAGGGTGTGGTAAGGGAGACAGATTCTTCTATGGCCGACCTCAGGTAGGAATATCTAATCCTATCTGGGGTTGATTACAGATGTCCATGGGCGGCAGTAGCCACTTACCATCAGGTGGACTGCATACTCTTCTGCTACTCCTATATTATTAAAAAAAAACTTAAATAGCAATATAAACGCTGCTGTGCTCTGTTTTGATGATGTGGATAGGGAAGACGTCTACAAAGCGCTCCAACTTAGTCCTCAGAATCACAAGTTGACCGAACAGGAATATCAAAGAATTGCGTTTACTCTTTCATGTAACGATATGCAAGATCACTAGCGAAATTACTTAAGACTTATCTAAAAGAATTTAATGGCAGTGACCGTATCCAGTCATGGTACTGCGATGCATTAATCAATCAGATGGTACGAAAAAACTTAGTCAATCTGAAGCAACACTCCACTCCGGCACTACATGGGCTCCTTTTGTACAAATAACTTAAATCTTTACTAATATTGTAAAGAGGAAAACTTTGTTTGTTTGGTTGTAATGAATAGGCTCAAAAACTACTGGATCGATTTTAAAAATTCTTTCACCATTCGAAAGCTACATTATCTACGGGTAACATAGGCTATATTTTATATGAAATATATTTGATAAATAAATTTTTAGACCAAGTTTGCCGGGTCTGCTAGTTAAGTATAAATTTATGATTATGGTTTGTGTGCGGTGTGATATGGTTGTACGGATTTATGGTGCTCGCGAATCGCAAACGATATTGATATTGACGACCCGCGTGGCGGAGCGGCCACCATACCGGTCTGACGCGCAAATGATAAATTTAGATTTCTGTTTCTGGGTCTGGGTGTTTGTGTATTTGTCTATGTGTGTGTCCACGGCACCCACGACACAGGGGATTCCTAGTGTGGGGCTGTGAGTGTAGAAAGCGTTTTCTTTCGTTTCTTTCTTATATGTTTGGTTGTGCGCTTGGACAAGTGAGCGCTGGTGGCCAGAACGCGTGGTAAACGGTTCCGGTGGTTATTATTGGGCAACCCATCAAATTTTATTGTAGACGTCTTCCTTCTTACATATTACCTATCTGTTTGTGCGTTAATAAACCTGAGAATCATCGGTTTAGTTGATCATTTTAAGGATGTAGATACGTTATCTTACTAGATTTTCGGCTGACTTGAATATGAAGCGACCATCCCAGTCCTTAGGATTGACAACGCTTATTTGATCGGCTTCATATAGAATCCTTCTTCTGTATGAAGTCGATTGTAAATGTTCACAGATCGACTACGGATAGGACTCTTATCTATCTATCGGTAAGTTAGGCAGACAGTAATCACTTACCATCAGGTAGATTACATGCTCGTTTGATGAAATGAAACCTCGTAGCGGCTAAGATACAAGTATAAATAACTTTTATTATACTCCCCAATCAGACTTCGTATCCAAAATTAGTTTTCAAGTGTTCGGCCAGACATGTCGATTTAGACTAAGGGATAATATTAGTATTAAAGTTCAAAATAATTGGCCAAGTACAAGTCGAACTCGCACCCGGAGGGTTCCGTACCACAAAATTTTCATATTTTCAATTCTATATGTTCCAGGTTCTACTTGCAAGTCGATTATAGATGTGTTGCCACACCCGAGGATTAATATAGTCCCCTCGTGTGTAAAACAATCGGCATCCACACTCTTCCACTGAAAACCATAACTGCTTAATCCTAGAAATGGGTGTGTCTGTGCTACCAGCCCGGTCGAACCCTACGGGCTCTACCAACTTTTATCCTTTTTGTGCCGTGCCGAGCCGTGTTTCCGTGCAGCCCGAGGCATCCCGTAGATATCCTGTCCATATGTCATTAAGCAAAACCTAATTTTCCGCCAGAGTTTCCCTTATACAAGAATTTACGAGACAAATTTCATATTCCATTTATTCTGGACGACCTATTTTTTCGCCAAATGTGGTCCGATATTACCTCATTTAGCTGCTATGTGGCCCTTGCCAAAAAGGTTGCCGACCGCTGTTCAGTTCTAGGTTAGATTTCTCCAGAAAAAAGTTATACGTAAAAATTGTTGTAAAAGTTTTGCCCTTATTACATTACGTATTTATTACGTTACTTATTACATGCCGCTTTGTTGTAACGGACCGTAAGGGTTATCCTTATACTGTGAACAAGATGGTATACAACCACGGCTATCTTCTTAACATCACTATAAAAATATTTTCCTGTTTTACACTTTTGAGAGCTATTTTACGTAGTCGGATTTTTTTTATACTCAAAGTTAGCGATAAGGCAAGGATGGGCAACATGATAGATGATGGATACCGTGGCTTAAAGGACATTTGGAACTATTTTGAAAAATAGCTCTTATAGCACTTTTCTTGAATAGCTCCTTATCATAGCGCCCCGGAAATACTTCGTGAAGAGGTTCACTTCAAATTTTGCAAATGATGTAGGCACCAGGTCAAAAAGTTAAACCAATAGTTACAATGCGCTTGTTAAAATACATATTGTTTCGTGCTGTATTGTATTGAGACAGTTCTCTTGTGCGAATAACAGAACGCTTTGCTAACTGCATGAATACAGATATGATTTTTTTAGTCGCCCTCTTACAACACAAGGGCTTTTATATTTTTCTAAGAGTACAATATGGTACGACAATGTAACAACATATCCAAGATTATTTGTAGAGCGCAATCTGCGTGGTTTGTATCGTATGTTTTGAAGGTAGAACCATGTGTGGTTCGACTCTGGCGGCATCACCGTCATGCCTATTTCTGCCTAATAACAGCAGTGCATTACTATCTTCTGGTTTGAAGGATGTGGTAAGGAAGACATATTTTTCCGAGAGGTTTCGGCTTAGTCTTTAGGGGTAGCGAGTTAGCGACTAGTGGTACATCTGTGGCCGACAAAAAGTAAGAATCCTAACCTTATCCGGTTAATAAGACATGTCAATGGGAAGTAGTAGCCACTTATCATCAGGTAGACAGCATGCTCCTATGTTATAAAAATGTATTCCACAATTCGTATATACTATAGAAATCGGCAATGGTTGTGATATATAGATTCTCTTTTAACCGCAATCGTGAAAAACCGCTTTGAAAAAACTTTGCTTAGTAAATAATGTTGTGTTATATCGTATTTAACATAATTAAGCAATAAGCAGTATTTCTGTTTCATTATGCTAGAATATTTTAGTCAAGAGGCAGTTTTAAAAGTTATACTTTTTTGGCACGCTTGATAAAATTATGATAATTATGCGCGTCAAAATTATGAGAGCATTTTCTTTCCAAAATCGACACCATAAAGTTGCCTAGTAAATGTCTACCTGCTGCTACAGAAAAGGCTACCAAGAAAATAGTTTTAAATATTTCATTTAGTAAGTACGATACAATACATAGGTACTAATCGTTTTATAATGTTTGTTTAAAAGTACCATTTCTTGTGCCCGTACACATAGATACACTCTTTTTATTTTTTTTATTAAATATTTCAAAGAAGTATACTTTCTTACGTCCTTACATAACACACTCGCTTTTTTGAATTCACGTTCTACAATAGATAGCTTAAATCGCTACACGCTTGTGGCTCTAACACCGCGTCACTTCGACCGTCGCTTTAACACCGGAGTTCGGCGAACCGTGATCGTCCGTGACACATTTTAAATAGGTAATTATTACGTGCTTTATTTTTTGCTATGACAGTAAGTGTTGTGTGATAAATTCATTCTTTATTGATGCTTATTTTTAAATCGTCACATGTAGCGACATTCTGCCCCATTTCCTTGCTTAATCGCGTTAGGTTAGCAGCATTGTTATTATGTCACACCAAATCCGTATGTGTGCAACTATGCAATTTGTAACTTGCCAATTTGTTACATTCAGAACTTGGTACCTTTTTATGAATTGAAATTGCCTATCTAAATATATATAATTCAAAGGTGACTGACTGACATAGTGATCTATCAACGCACAGCCCAAACCACTGGACGGATTGGGCTGAAATTTGGCATGCAGGTAGATGTTATGACGTAGGCATCCGCTAAGAAAGGATTTTGATCAATTCTACCCCCAAGGGGATAAAATAGGGGATGAAAATATTACTTCGTAACGCGGGCAAAAGCTCGTTTTAGTATATTTATTTAGAATAAGAAACAATTTTAGGAATACCTACGTACGTACCTACGTACCTACAACCCAAAAAAAAACCTTATGTAGGTCTATGAGTATTGTCCCTGTAGTCCTGGGACCAGAATAGGGCTACGGTATCCCCAGCCTTATCGTAAGAGGCGACTAAAAGGGGCTTCCGGGGTTGCGGGCGGCAAGAGTGGGAGCTCAAACCGTTCAGCAATCAATCCCGAGAAAGACAGCGGTTTGTGTGGTCGCATATCGCTGTAATCACCAGGGGATGTAAGAGGAGTGTAAAATGCTCCCTCCCAGGGCAGAGCCCGATAGAAGGGCTTCGCTTTATGACTCCGGTGGTGTTTCGTTGGAGATCCCGGACTTCTTCACCAAACGCCGAGGACGGCCACCGGAGGGGTTTTAGTGCGGTAAAAGTCCCACATAACCCAACGTCGCTCCCACGGCGACGGGTACCTTTTGAAGGTTTCCACCCTCGTCAACAAAAAAAAAGGTCTATGAGTATAGAAACGTTATTTACTTGTAAGGCGTTAACTACTTTCAACCCTCCGTCTTTTTATGGAAAAAACATACGTTTCCTGCATTCATAGGAGCACAGTAAGGTCCTTTTCCTTGACACGCGGGTCTACCCCCGTACGCGCGCACCCTTACACATTGTAGTTTCTTCGCAACCGACGTGCGTGTGGCACACATGCCAGGGAAGTGTGTATGAAACAATAGGATGCGAGTGGTACATATGCGGACCAGATCCGCGGTCACAAAACCGCTTGACCAGAAAGATGCCACAAGATTCAGTATCATAAATATATACCAAAACAAAACTTAAATGTGGATTGAATCCGAAAACCTGTCGATGTCAATTAGTATACATATCAATAACTTAATTCGCAAATCAGCCAACTCCACTTTTTGTCTAAAGGTTTTTTTTATTTCTATTGATATTAAATGGCGTTCCGATATCAAATTTACAAATTAAGGTATTGGTATGAAGAATATTCTCCGTAGCGCAAACATTACATTTATATAACACCTCACATAAATCACAACCAAATAAAATTCAAGCAAAAAATATATTAATCAGATATTATAAAACACAGGAAATAGGTCAGAGTGTATTTTACAAGATTCCACACCAACAAACTGACTAGTGTTAGTTTAATATGTGGACGATATGAAATCTGGGGCACCTCGAGAGCATGAAACCCTTACAAACTCGAGTGTTTGGACAGTAATGAGAGTGCCTACATCGGATTGAGTGGTCACAATTTTATAATTAAAACTATATTTTTATGAAATTTGTTTTTTGCGTCAAATGTATAATATATTAACGTGTTTCATAATATAGTAGTGTCAATCCCATATACAGTCCACATGATAGTAAGTGGCTAATGCTGCTGACGGACATATGTAATCAACTCCAGATAGTATTGGAATTATACCTGAGATTGACCACAGTTGAGTTCCTCAGAGTTACCTCGAAGGACTATTACCACACCCATACCTAACAAGCATTGCTGTGTTTTGGTTTAAAGAGTATGATAAAGGACTAATATGAGTTAAAAACAAATTTATTCAGGTAACATAATTTATTTAGCTGACCTCAGGTAGGATAGGACTATTAATCCTATTTGATGTTGATTATAGATATCACGTGGACAACATGCCATACAATTCCAATATCTTCATAAAAGTTGTGTTTCTGTGTATCATTAATTAATTAACTTAACATTGCCTACATTCCAACCTAACCTTCCGGGAAAAATAACAATTCCTCAAAGGAAAATAAGTTATCAACTTATCACACGTAACTAACTAGGGCAACTAGAGACATAACAAAACAATTAAGTTAATTTGGTAAAAAAAACTAAATTTATAAACCATTTGCTATTATCATTAATTGCTATGATGTCACAAAGGGTTTGCTGATAAGCAATAACCTATATTCTAGGTTAGATTACCTATATTGAGAACAATCAAATGTAATCTTAGAAATTGAATCGAAAAACAAAATACACAAACAAGATAAAGAATATGAAGAAGAAAGAATATGTTATGTGCCTTGGTAAGGTCGAAAAGTAACATTGTATGTGTTTCAATAATACTTTTGTAACATCATTTACACAAACACAAATATCAACTCCTATATAGTCATGAGAATTTCTAATATTAAAAAAAAACTCAGAAGTTCTGATAAAAAATATTCTAGCAATATTTTTGTAGACAATTTTTACTTAGGAAATGGAAATATAAATAATCTTTACCTGGTACATTGTTGGTGGGGACCAAAGCCAGGTCAGGCGAGGAGTCTTCTTCATCCGACATGCTGAGTTGCTTCCTTCAGTTTTCCAGTCAAAAACCAACACTTAACATGTCCTTCAATTCACTTGCACTTAAGTCCTAAGAGATTCACTTTCAACAACATAAAAATACTACCCAGCTGTTTCCTATATTATCTGTCCTGTTTACATATTCCATTTTTTATTTAATCTGCAAAGAAAAATAAACTTAGGCCACTCGTTATCACTGGTGCGTTCGGTATTCGAAATTCAAGTGTGTAGGTGTTAAGAAATGGGGCACCCAAAATAGGATATTCATAGTTCATCTTTATTGATTATTATTTTTAATAATTGTAAATGCATTGTACTGATGCACTTGTTTTTATTACGATTATTAGTGCGAGATTTTGGGCGGACAAAATTAAAATATTCTAACAGAACACACCCTATGTCCAAAAGAAAATGCAACGTTTTCCACCATTACCTGTCTAATCGAAGGCAACAATTGCTTTCTATTCACTTATAGCAAGGTTGCGGGTGTCAGTCGATACTGGAGCACTTTCGCAATCTTTAGATTTGAACTTTATTTAGACAGCAATACATTTTACTCACAAAAAAACTAAAGTTGTAAGCCGATGACATCTCGATACGTTTCCGCATCGAGACTATAAATAAACAATAATACAAATCCATCCGCGTTTCAACAGTATCGAATCGCTTTGTTTTCAACAATATCCAGGGTAAATTTGTGTTGTTCGATATCGAATACAATAGCACTAAGATCTTAACCTAAATTTACTCTATCGATTGTTATGCAAAAACACTCAGATGAGTCATCGACGTCACTAAAATTGCACACTTGTAATCTACAAACACGATAATCACCTGATTATAACTTAAACTTTCATTGATTAATACGACAGCTACTATTTAATTCTGAAACTTATTTTTCAAGTCTTTTGAAGCAGACATTTTACTCGGGGAGTCGGGGACACTGACAATGTTGCCAGCGCTCATTTAAACTTACCAAATAAGCACTAAAAATATAGATAAATTTATTACAAAAATTGAATAATTTTTATATTATTTAATTAATGGTTTTCATAAGTAAAGTGATTAGTAATTTCTAAAGTACTTTTTATAACACAATATGCATTTATTTATTTAAATGTATTGAGTTATTAAATGTAACGTTACAATTTCCCACGGAAACAATTGCTACAACATATACATGTCTTAAGAATAACAAATTATATTTATTTGTATTCTTAGCTCAATATAAAATAAGTTAGATAATAAGAATTAAATTAGCTACTGTTCATCAGTCAGGTAAGCGATACCTTATCGCTGTCGGGCTTCAATGCTAAATTCAGAAGTCGTCAAACTGGCAACGTCCTTGCCGGATATGGAAGCGGAAATGTAATGCATTTTTCGACCATTACAGTAATTTATAATTATTTTAACCCCTTAATCATATGTTACAAATATTTTATATAAATATTAATTTATTTTAGAATTTAATATGCAATATACTAAATAAATTGTATTGTATAATGTTGGAAAGTCATTAAATTCCTGTTAAAAAAGTTATGCACTTGATAGAGCGTCATAGTGCGTAATGGAGTCGATGTTCTGTTGAACGAAGTTGTGAATAAGATAATTATAAGTTTTACTACGAAATATCACATAAAAATACGAGTTTTTGTACTGTGTAGGATTGCAGTGAACTGTTTTATTTAATTTATGGATACCATAATCAAGAAAAAGTGTATAAACAACCTCGTTCCTCAATCGATGGTATGTATGCCATCAAAATATTTTGGAAAGTTGATTGTAACTTTACTTGTATTTCTATATTATGTAATTTTTGATGTGTTACAGTTATATTGTGGTAGTAATTTACGAAATATATTCATATTACGTTGAATAAAAGTCGGATAACACGACATTTCGATGCCTTTGTCGTCCGCGTAACTGAGTAGCTGATGGAAAGGTCACGCATTCATCCGCGTTTTTGTTTTCAGAACGAATGCGGTGGTATAGAGGATATGAGTTGGATATCAAGGCGCTAAGGGCGACCCTTTTAGAGTTTTAAGCGTCCCTGTCATCGAGTTCATGGTTTTACGGGGGCATTTGAATTGCGGACCGAATTCCGATGTAGGGATGGCTTCCGACCAACCTGTGAAGAAGAAGCAGCGAATAGATGGGCCCGATATCGACGACGGCAGCGACAGGTCCACGGAGGACATACTAACCGATATATTTGACGCGGGAACTCCACCAGCGGATAGTACGGAAGATTTTACATCGAGAAACGGCGAGTCGCCTGACAGTGGCACTGTAAGTGAGGATGCAGTTGACTGTTCGACGATTTTGAGGCTTCCAAATGACCCGATCGTAGGTATTATTCCATCGTCCTCCGCAAACGCACCTCTCTGGAGTCCTGACAACGACAAGTTGCTTGCTGAACTGAAAATACTACAAACAGCCCTCGTTGGTCAGTGCTTATGTGGGTTCAACGAAAATGTCGTGTTGCAGCTATTTGATAGACAATTGAATATTGTGTCATGGCCTCTCACATGCTCGCTGACATATCTTTCAACCATGCAGCTAATGTTCGATATATATTTAAAGCAAAACAACACGGGGACAATTTGTTCAAAAATCATGCAAGCGTGCGACATATTCGTTAGGAACAGGCATGATTGGATCACGGAGGTGGTCGAGTTAGCCGAACATAAGAGTAAGTTCATTACCTTTGTTGCCAGTAGAGTATTAGCTAGTTTTTTAATTGTATCCAAGGATACAGTAGACGAGAATTGGCTACAGCAGATAGCCGAAAATATCTATTTGTTTGATAGGATTAATAGAATAACAGTACAAAAAATTAATTTCAGTTTAGATATAATTAAAAGGATAGTGGAATGGAAAGATGTTGAGCAGCATCCCCTAGAAGATAGTAATTATATAAATACAGCTGGAAACATGCATACACAGGAGGATAATCCGTTTAGAAGTAGTTCAAACCAGGGGGGCAGTAGTAGTAGTAGTAGCTCTCATATGCCTTCTAGTTCAAGAACTGATAATTTACATAGTGCCTTCTCAAACTTGCAAACCCCCAGCACACCATCCACATCGAGCGGTGAAAAACCTGAGAAGCCAGTGGTGTTCAAACTTCATGAACCGGTTTTAAAGTTTCCTAACGAACATCCCAGTGGGATGGAGGAAGCGGAGTCCCCTGAACCTCCTCCTGCGAGGATAGAGAGGGTAAATGAAAATGGATGTGTAACCGTTATACTTACAGATTCAGAATCATTTGATACTTCACACATAAAGTGTTTAACGATACGAACGTTAGAGCACCACTGGCCTATTTTAGTAAAAAATATGAAGCTCCTTCTACTGAGGTACCTGAATTTAGCTAATGCTGAAAACTGTATACTAACGTTTTTCTCTCTGTGGGAGAACATCATAAGCGTTAAGGCTAATCTCTCGATAATAGATACAAAGCCCTTTTATGCTGATTTGCAAAGCTTTGTAGATTTACTAAGGAATACAGTACTTCCCAGCCTAATATATTCTCATTTACTAAGCTTGTTCAATGAAGTTTTGTGTTATGGCTCCACCCTGGCATTGCAGGATATTCTGCCAGAAGAGATATGTTGTCTGGCACACTCGATCGTCAGATACGTTAAAGACTTCAGGTTACTCAGTGATGTCAGGGTGCAAAATAGTAGAAGTAGTTTTGGGTTCCTCGGACACAATTGTACAGTATTAAGAGAATATTCCCTGGGACCTGAGGTAGCTCCTCTGTCTTCGACGATACAGCTTGTAGACCAGAGTTATGGAGAAGATGAACATGATGAAACTTCTCAATTGAGAAGTGAGGTAGACAAAACAATGCTACAGCGAATGTCATTATTAGTCTTAAAATCGGTTGCGGTGACCGTTAAAGAGATGCGTTGCGATTCCTCAGATAGTTCTATTGACTCATCCGATTATAATGCAATACAAGACATGCAAATAGTTGAGAGATCAATAAGAGATGTGCTCAAAAAGCTTGATGTGTTCATACGTAATAGTCTAGAATTCCATCCTGAAACACCATTTACAAAAATGCTAATTCATCTCTTCAGCGAACAAGATGACTACTTGATTGAATCAATGGTTTGCACGCTAGACATTACTGTAGGCATTGTGTATAGGAACTCCATGTACCCCGATTTAATACCAATGTTGAATCCAATCTCCTCTTTTATAGAGTTTCTGAAAGTTGTGTCTCATGATAGTGACGTGCTGCTCGATTACTTGGTGAGCAACGAGACATGTTTCCTATTGTACTTGTTGAGATTTTTGAAGTATGTGAGACGAAATTGGCCAAAATTCCTTGAGACGTGTCAGCAGTCTGATGCAGGGGGCACAAGGGGTCTAGACGACACTATGAGGGTGCTCATACGATTGCGATTACAGATCAGCCGACTGGTCTCCAAGTCGCTATTCCCGTACAATATAAGCCCAGTTCTCAGGTTGTTGGAGGTTTGTGAGAGTCTGTACGAAGGTAATGAGTTCAGCTGAAAATAAATTATTATGTCTTCATTTTACTCACCGATTCCAATAGAAGTTACAATGTTAACTTTTAGTAAATGTTTCCATGTAAATTGGTTCACTTAAATAGTGTCTGTAAAAACAACTCATAATATTATATGTATAGGTAATGAGAAAAGCTATTTAGTACTATATTAAATGTCCAATGCAATATAGTAAATATTCATTTAAAAATATGAATAGTGCATTACCCATCAAAAGACTGCAAACATTAAAAGACATTCCATTTGTTTTTCAAAATTGGTTTTACACTAGTTATAAATTAGCTATAAATATGAAATAATTAATTTATATTAATTATAATTGTGTAATATTTGTAATAATGATGTTTTAATGTAATTAGTTATTTTATTGACGTCTTCCTGATAATGTTTTTCAGCATTGTATTGCATTTTACTTGATTTTCATTTAATTTTTATTATAACGAGCAAAATCAAGCCAATGTCATATAACATTATAGAAGTAACAATTGAATATGTTGCCCATTTGATTGTAAACGTCAACTGCAGCCATGGATCTCTATAATCAATCCCAGATATAATGCAGTTCTAAGTGTGGCCAGCCACAGATGCGTTGCTCACCATATGGCCTAAATTGCTCAAATGAGAATCATGTTATTATAAAGTAGATATAACTGTAAGTCTTGGAGCCGAACCATAAAGAGTTATACAACCTTCCTATGATTAGCACTTGATTCATTCATGATCTGATGTAAATGATGTAATCAAATGCTTCAGATTTTAGTACAGTTTGATTGCACTTGGAGGGCATCAGGTAGGTTATTCCAGAGTTACAAGCCTATTAATATCCTATAATATAGTCTGTTTTATTAATTCCGTCTATTATACCCATACTACTTGGTCTCTTATTAACTACGAACTTTTACCCGCGGCTTCGCTCTCGTTACCAAGTTATATTTTCATCCCCTATTTTATCCCCTTGGAGGTAGAAATTATCAAAATCCTTTCTTAGCGGATGCCTACGTCATAACATCTACTTGCATGCCAAATTTCAGCCCAATCCGTCCAGTGGTTTGAGCTGTGCGTTGATAGATCACTATGTCAGTCAGTCACCTTTGAGTTATATATATTTAGATTCGTAAAATTTTCATTTCCACCTTTCTAGTTTTTAATACTTTATTTAGTAACAGATGTAATTACCAAATTAGTAATTGCATCTGTAACACATATTTTTTTATTACAATGGGCTTACATAAACATCAGTATGAGATAAAGGTTAGTTTAATTTTGAGTAAATTTGCAATACAATGCAGCTACAAGAAAACAAAATACAATGTGCCTTAACATAATTTAATAGTGGGTGCTCTTAAATCATAATACATATGATTAAAGGTGTTTTTACACAAATATTTATAATGATTGTGCATTTTTACCGCAAAATAACTTGTTTGAACCTATATATTTTGCTAAATATCTATAATAGGGCCCTTAGATGTGTTTAGTATTAATTTATTCTAATTAATGTATTGGTTGTATAGCCTTAGCTGTAATGCATAAAAAATGCGGGTTTTATATCATTTTCTTTACTAAATTATATTCCATGCCACATGTAAATATCGCCATCAATTACCATATATTAAGTAAATAAATGTAATCAGTATTAATACAATATCCTTATTTATATCAACGTTTAATCATAACGTTATTTGCGTGAAATATTTTTGTGAACTCAATAAGGTTAGTTGGTGACGTCATTAGTAATCCGGCTCAGAGGACCATAATGAGCCATACAAAAAAAAAAAAAAAAACCTATTTCGTAGCAGTAAGTATAAAAATATCGTCTTATTGAGTTTACGAATATATTTCACGATATATTATATCGACTACGGGATTTTAACTTCACAACGATCAAACTTAGCTATTAGTTAGGTAACTTGAACAGACTGTTATATAAATATAGTTGTTATTCCATTTCCTTATCAAGTAACCCAATGTATCTGCGTGTTTTTCACGCATACTTAATTTGAATCTCCTCGCTGATATTTTATCTTTTAATGCTGTCAATAGATATTACATAAAGAAATAAAAGATTATTCTACAGTGTTATAAATCTAATGCACAATTGATAACGATTCTACACAAAAAAGCTTATCATCTTGCCATTACTGTTATTTTTAATATTGTCCAATATTTTTGTTATTCCTATTAACAATCGTTACTTTCCTATATTTTTTGTTTTGAACTTGACTTGGTACTTCACTGAATTTTGGGAATATTAAAATTAAATAGATTTATAATATAGTCTACTTTTAATTATGTAAACTTATTCACTTTTGATTTTGAAGACTTGTTAACTGGTGCCCATTTTAATATCGAAAGTTCCTCTTCAACCTGATATATTATAATTATGAACGATACAACTATTTATTGATATAAAAAATATACAGAAACTTACACATTTTGTTGTCCTTTTCGGAATTATTTTTGTTTCAATCAATAATTTCCGATTTTAATATTATTTTAAAATAAAACATACAATATTTCACTACAAGTCATATTTTCTATATGTTCTGCATATTTTCTATATTCTTAATGTGTTTTTTTTTATGAACTGTTAAAGCGATAAACAGATAACCTCTCGTCTTTGGGAAGTTGATTAAGAACATAATTTGTTACGTTGAAACTTGTTTGTAATACTGTAGTGCAATAGAATTTTCTTAGGGTGTTTTTAAATCAGACGTTTAAATGGGACTACTGTCGCACCACAGTAAAACGATTGTCGTATACTGCACAGTTGCACACGGATTTTCTTTTACAGCAAGTTTACACCAAAGCGGACGACAGTCTGCCCCTGACTCGTGCAATACGTGCAACTCGTGCAATAATAGTTTCCTACTTTCCTATTGATGCTACTTAAATTCGCACCGAATCGATAGTGAGCCACTATCGATAGTGTGCAGTCTAATCCACTACGCTTGTTATATTAAACTTAAATTTTCCTTTAACTCCGGGGCTAATAGTCTGTTGACACTCACCGGCTGACATAGAAAATAGCTCAACGAGGGAACTTGTTAGAGCAATCTGCACACGACAGTCACCAGGATAATAGCATTACGATTGCCACGATTTCTTTATGTAAGAACTTCGTCCATGTGTAGTACAACTGTTCAGCTGTCGTGCGATAGTAGTCAGACTTAAATCTACTAATTTGAAAGTGCCCTTAAATAATTTCTTTTTTACACATAGGTATCACGTGGTCGACCCATTTATGCCATCTGAAAATAAATTTGCGTCTATGTAGTAATGTTAAGTTATTGCTAAGTTCTTGTTAATGTTTAGTAAGGATATAATTTAATAACAATATTAAAACGAAATATTTTTGTACATGATGACAATATTTGGTTTTATTTTATGGTTTCCTGTTACGATGACGACAACGACGACTAGTTTACACTATAATACTATGTATGAGGTATGCAGCAATCCTTTGGAAATTGGAACCCTTACCACAAAATAAAAAGGTATTTGTGCCATTACAATATTGGCTATATTAAATGCTAATTACAGCATGATAATTTACCGCTCCTACGTGCAACAAACGCGCATGCGGTCCAACTGATGTTAAGAGGTTATTGGATCCTGCCGCTTATGAGTATCTTCTAAATCAAAATTCAAAATAAATTCGATCACAAACGTGTTGCTGCTCCGGAAAACTAAGCATGTCTCTAGTTAGTAGGTACCTACATTTGTCCTACCATACCCTTAAAACCAGACTCATTTGTTTTGTGTTAGTTTAAATTCTGACAGGAGTAGTAGGTACTCCTGTAATGCTAGCTGCTTCTATAATCAAGTTTGGACAATCCTGAGGTCATTCTAAGATGCGTCACTATCCCAAAAGGTTAAGTTAGAACGGCTAATGAAAGAATCTCGCTTCAAACCAGAACACAGCAGAGCGCTTAACAATGAGGGAGGAATAAACTTCTGAGTTAAAGATTTTATCCTGCCAACTTCTTATCTGCACTCTGTGCTACATTATTTTATTATTACATTATATTAGAACATAGATATTAAGTATTTGTGCTTTGCGCTAACTGACCTAGCTCAAACCAGTTCCTAAATGTTGCCTACCGCCCTCATTATTCGTATGACTGAATAATATCAATTCCTTTGACTTAGAATACACAAAAAATATTGAAACGTATTTTCACTTCACAAAAAAATTAATCATTATTTAAAATGATGCTATATAATATTTTTATAATATAGGAGTAGCAGAAGAGCATGCAGTCCTGATTGTAAGTGGCTACTGCCGCCTATGAACATCTGTAATCAACCCCAGATAGGATCAGATTTTCCTACCTGAGGTCGGCTACAGATGCGCCGCTACCCCTGAGGACTAAGCTGGAACGCCTCGTAAAAGTATGTCTCCCTTACCACACCCCTCAAAACGGAACACAGCAGCTCCTAACACTGCTGTTATTAGGCGGAAATAGGTGTGGCGGTGGTGCAGTCGGAGTCGAACCACCTTCAAAATGAGGGACCTGAACGAGGCGAAATGTTTTGGTGCTAGTACTATAGATACAAATAAATAAAGAATTAATTAAGTACTGAAGGAAATTCACCACTACTACATAACCAGTTTGAGGATCCAGGATAAGTTGGTGTGCCGGCATTCTTGCACCTCCCTGTTAGTTCTACCGACTACAACTAACGTACTATTATAATAAATATAATTATGACGCCTATTCTGAAACTTGTAGGCGCTATCTGCACATTCTGAATTCTAAGTTCGATTACCTACGCAGCCACGCACTTGTGCTGCATGGATTATGCAGTAGGCAGTATGTAAGGCACACGGTGTACCGCTACTGGATACGGTTACGTATTCATATTACACAGAATTTCAAGCAAATTACAATTGGATAGAGAAGTTTAAGGACTTCATACAAAAGAATAGTTTGAGCAGTGAAGTCCCACCTCTGTACCCATTTCTATCGTCAAGCAATTCTTGCGTTCGGTGTAAGGTGTGAATGCCTGATGCCTTCAGATAGAATCCTTGTTCTTAATGGACTTGGTTACAGATGTCCGTTGGCAGAGATCATACTTACCATCAAGTAGATTGCATGCTCGATTACTTCTATTTTCACTTTTATACCATATCCCCACACAAGATTCAGTTGTCCCACTGTAACCCAGCTGCAATGGACATATCAAAAAAGATGTACCTACACCGTCTGAGTACCGAATTGGGAATATTGGTGTTAGATTAAATATAATCACCATCCGCTACGGGCGATTTATATTGCACGTCATTATAGGTCATTTTAATCAAAATAAAAAAATGTTTAAAATTAACAATAAACAACACAATATTTACGAATCAATTTGTATTTCTACTATAATTTACAGCATAATCATAACATTACAAATATTGTACAAATAATTATAAATATGAAATAAGATTTCAAGACTACGAGCCATTGTAAATATATTTAGCTTAATTATTATAAAATACGATTGTCAATGGTTAGAGTAAAGTATCCAATATTGCTTTTGAGTTATTATATTAAACTTTAATCTTATAAATATTTACTGTGAAATAATTTCACTATGGAGCGAATAAATTGACTTGTGTGTTTAAATCACGATCGTTTAAAGCAGTGTTTTTCAACCTTTTCTTTAGCACGACCCCCTTTGTATATAGGTACCTACGTAGGTATTAATTAACATTACGTGGCTCCTAGTCCTAATTTTAATCTGTATTTTACAATATTTCAAAAATCAAGTCCGTACTTAATTATTTTCATAATTCGGTATATATTAAATACATAATAAACACGTGGGCACCGTACCGTACCTACAAAATATATCCAATGTGTGATTTTTACTGAGGCTTCGCGACCACCAGGTATTCGTTGACAAGAGGTTGAAAAACACTGGTTCAGAAAAACTACCACCATAGAACAATAGAATGATCAATAGCATTAAGTATTCTATGGAGTTTCTTAAATGAAGTAATATTAACTGCTAGGTAATTTAACTTTATATTTGGAAGAACAAACACCTACTATTTTTTATTTAAAGTATCTACATTTAATCTCAGATCAATAAACATTATCTCCACCCCTCGGACAATATTTTGCAGCTTTCCAAAATCTATCAACTGCGCACACACACATAATACCTGTATGCAAATCATGTACCTACAGGTTTTTTTCAATATAAAGCAATTTCTCGGATGTCGTTACATTCCCAATATTACGGTATTTAAACACCATCGTGAGTCGTTAAGGCAAATATAATTCGACATCATATAAAAATCAGATTAGCAACTCTCAAGAAAACAACTTAAAATTATGCATGAATGCAATACAAGGCGTTGTTTTCCCTTTTCTTGATCTGAATATTTTGCGCTAAAGACCACTCGAATACCTACTTGACTTTAATATCATACTATACTTTACGAGGCCGGTACATATTTTGGGAGAAACACTTTACTACTTTTAAAATGTAATAGCAAATAATATAAGTTATCATCCGAAAAGGAAACTTGAAAGGAGAATAGATCTATAAATAATCACCCGAAAAGTCTAAATAGGACAATAGATATATGGTTCCCGTCACGAATTTTGAGCTCAATAAAGGGGAAGTAAGGTGCAATCCAATCAAACATACGAACTGACTGCCATCTGCTGGTAGTAATGGTCTCACTTCGTCCCGCTAATATCTACAATTTGCTATTCGACGCAACTCTATATTCAGAGCGGACTAGCAGTTTGATGCTGTAATTTCTTGCATGTCTGGTGTCAAGTCTGACAATTCCACTATCTAACGAGAGATGGCGTGAAACGATTCGCAAATCGTGCTGTTGACTTTTTCTTAATCCTGCTTTTACATAACTAGCGGGCGAGCAATGGAACTTCATATAAATATTCGATTTGAGTATAATACTTAAGTTATATGCCCATTGATTTATTCTGATGAGATTTGTACAAATGGTCGGTTCATAGGATAGGATTATTCTGACCAGATACAAACAAATCGACCATATTCTTTCCATACTATACTAATTGGAAGCAAAAAACAGTAATTATCTCTTTCTACTCTTTCCGTACTAGTAATAGACAGAGCCCAAAACCCATGACGGGTATAATAGTTTTTATTTTAATATATCAAAATATTTATGATTGGAAAATGGAAGAAATTTATTGTAGTATGTTGAATATCATTCTAACGTCTCAATCTATTTTACTTACATAATTACTTATAGTATAAGAACTTACAAGTAGTATCTACGGTTTCTTAAATATAACAAAAAAAATATTTTAAGAATTGTTTTTCGTAACGAGTTTTGCGCTGGACATTTTTAAAAAGTACACGTATGTATTTGATGTACGTGTATGTACGGATGCAAGAATTTATAATTCATATAACCTGTATTGTATAAACCGTATAATATCTTTGTAAAAGTATTATTATGTTTAATCTTTTCTGAGTTTTTTTTGCCAGAGAGCAAAGTAAGACAATAAAAATCTAAAAAAAAATGCATAAAAAGGACAAGGAAAAGTTTCCCCCATATAGAATTAAAACAAATAAAAAAAGGTCTGGGCAATCCAAAAGTAATCATAACATCATAACGTGTCATATTGTCAAATATTGTGAAATAAGAAATAAAAAATGAAAATAAAAACAAAAACAAAATAATAAAAAAAAACTGTATTTGTCAATATCTTCTCTAGATCTAGTCGAATGTTACGTCACAAGACTAGTACTGTTTTTTTCGAATACATACAAACATTCAAAACCACATTTAAATAGATAGATATGCCCCACCATATAAAATAACTATACAATTAACAACATCAAAATTTGTGAACAAGGAAATAAGAGATTTCACTTATTAATTTTATTACAACAATTCAAAAGTTTTTACAGATTTTCTATTCCATTATTCATCGACTTTTTAGATTTGGCCAACCAAAAACAAATTTAATTTCTAGGGCATTTCTAACTATTCAATCGAAATAACCGAACCACAAAACCTGGTAAGTCATTAAATATTATATTTACAAAAATATCACGCAAGTTCCATCAACCACCGTCCTAGAATCAAAGCGTGTTAAACATTTTTGGTAATAGGCGTTTGCCTCCTAACCTTACGATACCTTAACCGGTTTACCAGAGCTTCGGGTGAGGCAATTACATTATAATATTAAAGTCCGCGCCAAACATTTAGTCCGCTCTGAAGTTGTGGCGCGCAGGTGTAGTCAGAGAGCCAATGTGGTCAAACACAACTACAAGAATATACTCCATAGCAACGTAAGGGCACATTAACTGCGCTATGTCCCCGCGGTGAGAGCGGGCAGCGGAGGGTGCCTTGTCCACCTCGTCTCGCTGATATCTACCAATTTGCTGTAGCGGCGCGACTCGGTACCCCCCGCTAAACAGCGGGGTTGGTATAATTTTATATTATTATGAAATAATGTTAAAAATTCCGGGGGGTATTCACCCCTTGAAAATTTGCCCGGGCAAAGACCTCCTCGTGAGACCCGAATAATCCCTACCCATCCCCATATTGCAAACGCAGACGCGGCATATGCGACCGGTGGGTATGAAGTCCCATCTTGCTTGCTTGCGACTCGTTTCTATATTCAGAGCGGACTAGAAGATTGGCGCGGACTCTACTTCAATACAATATTAGTTCGCTTAAATTAGGTACACGTCATAAATCGATTTCACTCATAAATACACAGTTGCATTCAAATCTTCATCAATTCATTCATTTCGAGTCACGGTTGTATGTATGTGTTAACTTTGTTTAAATAGTGACTATGTGTGTGTATTATTTCCATAGAGAATAAAATTCAAAATGGCGGATTTTTTTCTCGCTCACACGTTATAAACAACGAGCGAGAGGTAAAGAGCCGCCATTTTGAAAAACAATATACTACTAGAAGTTATATGTATTTATTTTAAAAAAAATCCAGATATTTAGCATCAGTTAATCAAAAACAAGAGTTATTTTAAATAAAGGGTGATATTTGATAAAACCGTAACGGTTGTGTGGTTGTTTGTGAAGTAAATTTGTTTATAAAAATAACATTTTTAGAACGATTACAATAAAAATCTCACTATTTAATATTAATTAAGAGCTCTGGATTTTACTAATATCATCATGATTGAATTTTTCAAAGATACACACACACACATGTAAACCGCGTACATAAACAAATGAACCTAATATACTAGGTCTCACCCCTTATCTCCGACCACCTTGCATGCCGACTAAAAAGAGAGATAATATCTTAGACATGACTATTTAAATTATCATCCTCAATAACAAGTTATAATTTCAGATTCTAATTATAAAATTTTAATCACCTTTACTTTTATTACTAACTTTGTTACTATAAAACAAAATTACATGAAAATCGAATCAGGCTTTGCAGATGAAAAAACAAATAGTATGGAGACCTCTACCTTCAGCAGTTTTTCAAAAATATATTCAATACACATAATCAATATAAATACAAAAATTAAAACAAGCGAATCTCATCTGACGTAACAAAAATCATCCACACACACAAACAAACATACATACATACATGCAACTAAACGTCATAAAAATAAAAACAATATCGAACTTACCACGTACCTACTTAATCTTGGTAAACAAAATTCGTGCATTGTTATCCAAATATATAATGTAATGATACTACTAAATCCCACTGCTGGGAATCATGTTCAATCTCACAAAAATATTTGTACGTACTAAGAAAAAAAATGTGTTAAAAATAATTCCGATTCGATGTATCAACCAGTCTATTTCGTTTTCATAATTAGTTAAATGTTCGTAAAATTAAAAAATATATGCAAATGTTACAAGATATTATAGAACAACCTAAAAAATCGGTGAATTTACACAAGATAATATTTTCAGGAGCTGAAAAATAATGACGATAATGAAAAAAATCTTATTATTAAAAAGATTTGCTGACTCATTTAAGGTCTAATATTGTACGGGGATATATAAGGTCAATGGATTTTTCTTTCTTTTTATGCAGACCACTATAAAAGCAGCTCTTGACAGTAATTTTCCTTGCAGATAGAAGAACCTTAGAAAAAGTAAAATGGTTAATTACCATGAATATAAATATTTTTTTTGTAGTAAACACTAAACAGCCTCTACCTAATATAGTGAGAACGCGCCCCTAATTCTTTAATTATATTTCTAGTTATCTGGATACCCATAATATTATCTTGATAACATAAGATCCTTAAGAACCTTATATGTGTTAGTGCGAGCAGTTATGCACATTATAATATTAACCGTTAACGTTGTGCATCACTACACTATTTGGATAACAAACGCCACAACATATCACTAAAACAGCACAACAAAAAAAAAACCAACAATCTTACACAAACATTCAGGTATCATAGTCTTCGTCTATTTGTAGGTTGCCGGAGTTGAGGTGGTCGATGTCCAGGGCCAGTGGCTTCGGGTCAGGTCTCTTTTCAGGTTTCGGAGGTTTGGAGTTCTGTCGCTGTAGCTTCTTATCGTTTTTTACTCCCACGATGCCTGCAACTGCCGTGTCTAGGACTTTGATCTCTGGTTTCTCAAAGTTCTTCGAGAAGTCTATATTGAGGATGGGGTTAGGTGTGCCTGGTGTGACTGGGGTGATCGGTGTTATAGGGCTTCGCGGTGGCGATCTGCTCATGTTGCGGTAGACTTTCAGTTCCTTTGGCACGGGGACCACTTTCTTTAGCTCGGGAGCGTAGCTGGACGTTGAAGGCTGGGGCGTCGCGTAGCTTGGGTTCAACGTGATCACGCTGTGATGTTGGACCTCGTCCGTGACTAAGGTTTCTTGGTAGAAGTTTGCCGTGCGGACCGGCTTGTCGTCAGGCTTGGTGGTGAGGTCGATGGCGACGTCAACAGGCCCGGGGGTTATATCCACTGAGTGTGCCCGCTTGAGATCCCTTGGTACTTGCTGTACGCGGATATCGGAGCTGCTCGAGCTGTTGGAGTCCTCGCGCGCTATCCTGCGCGGTGGCACTGATGTGTCCGAATATCTTGAAAGGAAATAACATTTAGGATTAGTCACCAACCAACAACTAATACCATACAAAGGTATGCTAAAATCTAAATCAAAAAGTGATGGTTTTTAAGAAATTTTGTCAATATATAATTTTGCTCACCTAGATGAATTGGGCGAGCTCTCAGCGCTCATCATTTCTTTCTCCTCGGCGACAGATACATCTGGGATGTTCTTCACCTGGAATTATAGTTAAAATAATAAATAAACTAATCCATTCAGCTACCGGCCGCGCAAAGTGATAGTCTGCATGACTGTCGATACTTGCACGCACAAACTCCTAGATATAGATTAGAAATAGATAAAGAAAATATGAAAGTAACTTGATGGAAGCATAATGCTTCTTCCTTACATATTGATTTTAAAATTCAACACCTCGAGGATTCACGAGCAACACACCGATTCGATTCAAACTTGCCAAGAATTATGTTTATTATAATTATTTTGATTAACAAAAGAAAATATGCTTTTTCTACTCAGGTGAAAAACTAATTTATTTTCCACAAAAAATACTATATTTTATTGTATATTGTACAGTCACGAGCATAAATATTTATGACTATGAGCACATTAGCAAAAATATCTGTCCCAAGGACGAGTTCAGTAATATCTACCTGCACGAACGCAGCAAATATACCTGACACTAACAGGCAACATAATAAATAAGCATTAAAAATATGTGATGAAAATGTTCATGAAATAACCACCACGCCCATACCTCAAGCCCTCCAGTAAAAACAAAACTCACCAGATCCCTAAGGAAGTCGAACCTGGACTCCGCCAGGATGCACTGCTTCACGTGCGACGGGCTGAGGGTCTTCGCGTTTCTGGACAACGTCACCTGCATTGCCTTACTGAGCAGCGACTCCACGAACAGCTCCAGGGTGCGAGGTGATGGTGGAATCTGAGTTAAGGAACTGGGTAGCAAGTAGAAACATGAATTGTCCCACTGCTGGGCGTGGGTTTTCTGTCAGTGTGAGAGGTTTAGGCAAGTCTGTTGGCTGGCCAAGTGCGAATTGATAGAGTTCACACACCCTTACAATTTTTTTCTTTTAGGACTCACAGGTGTGCAGGTTTCCTCATGATTTATTGTCTTCAACGCTTAGCAAGTGATAATAGCATAATTAATTAATTTTGAAGGTGGTAGAACCCTTTGTGGATCGATTCTAGCGGCACCACCGCCACACTTATTTCTACCTAATAACAGCAGTGTTTAGCGCTGATCCAGTTTGAAGGTCAAACAGGCTCACTTTCAGAGGCCATCCAGCTTAGACTTCAGGAGTAGCGGTGCATCTGTGGCCGACCTCCTAGGAATATAATCCTATCTAAGGGTTAATTACAGATGTACATGGGCGGCGGTGGCAACTTTCCATCAGGTGGACTGCATGCTCTGCTACTCCTATATTATAAAAAAAAGTAACATGCACATAACTTGAAAATTATAGATGCATGCCTGGAACGTAAACCTCTGACATCTCAATTATATCCCTGCTATTATCACTCATTGGCACTCTGATCCTATTCACATTTAAGAACCTATTCTGGCTACAATGCTCTTACCTACTTAACATATTTAAATCTTTTCCTTGTACAGTTGAAGCAAATTTAAATTGCAATTGCCCTTTGAATATGAAGATGTTTCTAAAAATAACAAACAAAAGGGGTCATCTGTCATCAGATCATATGAGTTATGAGCATGGATGTAGTAAATGACTATACATATTATATGTTCTATCTCTATCTCTTAGGTGAGGACAAGTCTGCAAAGTGCAAATTTACCACAGTGAAGTGTTTAGAAAATAGTTTATGGAATATAACACCTAATAATTTGTTGTTTAACAACAAATTATTAGTTGTTATATTATTATTGTCTATTATTAATAATAATAGACATGTGTTTTTTTAATATACAAAATTAAATTTTCTAAACAAACTATTACAAAAAAATTAATAAAAATTAAAGGTTTGATTGAGTAGGTCTCCTGCCACATTTTTTCTAATGTGAAGCACTTTCATATTAATAACCATCTTAGACCTCTAAGGTGAAAACTCATCTTCCATCAGGTTTAGGTAGAACCTCGGTTTTGTCTGAGATTTCCAGGTGAAGTGCATGCTGTTTTGCAATGCAATGCATTTTTTTGCAAAAATAAACATTAATTTAAGAATTTTATATAAAAAAATATCAACTTCCATGCTTCGGCTCATAAACCATGGGTTGCTTTTGTTGGATAGTAGGTATTAAACCTCGTCAGAGAACCTATAGGCATTATTGGGTTGCAAACATTAAATTATTGGAGCTTATACTTCCATAGACAGACAAATAAGTAATACTTAACAGGATAATCTTATATATAAAATTGTCATGTCACAATGTTAGTTACCATACACCTGTGAAATGGCTTCACCGATTTTCACCAAATTTTATATGCATATTCAGTACAGTGAGAATCGACTACTATCTATTTTTCATATCCCTAAGTGATAAGGGTTGTTCACCATTAACATTTTTTATTGGCAACACAACGTTTGCCGGGTCAGCTATATAATATTTCTAATTAGAAATTAGTAATTTTACAGTGTCAGATTTTTGATGACCCTATATTTGGTTTGTTTAATTCTCATCCCACTGTCGCGGAGGTATAGTTCATACTTCATACCCATGATTTTGTATGAAGCTACAATAATATAACTTGTGATAATCGCAACTATGTTTTTAACTCTGCAAAATGTATGGGAAATAATGTATTCAAGGTATGTATGAATAGTTTATATCTAATTGGTTTCCTGTATGAGTTCCGTTTCATATACAAATTGTATATAAGCAGGATGGAACACCATTGCTGATCCTCTCATCTCTTTTTATTAAATTCTTAATTAACTGCATATTATATTTTGAAAGGTGGTGAAGCCAGTATGAAGTAGGAAATGAATTTGCAGTCCTCGTGATGGTATGTGATCACTAGCACTTATACACATACTAGCTGACCCGGCAAACGTTGTGTTGCTATATAAATAAAAAAAAATGTTAAGGGTGAACAACCCTTATCACTTAGGGGTATGAAAAATAGATAGTAGATGATTCTCAGACCTACTGAATATGCATATACAATTTGGTGAAAATCGGTAAAGCCGTTTCGGAGGAGTATGATAACTAACATTGTGACACGAGAATTTTATATATAAGATTTGACCAATATATAAATAGGTTCCGTAATCCGATGCCATAATCTAATCACAGATGTGTTGCTACCCGTGAGAACTAAGATGGTCGCCTAATATGTAAGTCTGCCATGATCCACACCAAACACCTAAAGGCAGAATTGCTTTGTGTTCAATATGAGTGTGGTGATGGTACTCCCCTTTGTGATCTATATGTTAATGCTCTACAACCTTTCAAGCACAAGACCAATACTTTTAAAAACCTAAACATGACATGACATGAATTATTTTGATGCTGCTGAAGTCCAAGACATAAAGTGGAATACTAATGCAATTTGATATAAGATTTTTAGTACTTACTAATTTTAATAATTTTACACATTTAATGTTAACTTACAACCCATATAATATGTATTAGACACTTCAAAAATAAAGGAAGCCTGGGGCATATCAAACTTAACCAAGTCACTCCAATATGTACACAATGAGAAAAATGAATATAAATATACGAAAAATACTAAGCCACAAAATTATTTTAAAAATTAAAACTATAAATCCCTTATTCTGCCAAGCATATACCTGGTTAATATGTTACACACACATTATTATGTAACGATAAAAAATCTTCCATAAACAGACATAATAACCACTGGCTACTCATAAAAACAAAGGTGCCATTATGATCATAAAGAATAAACAAAGACAAATTTTACGACGCAATTAATATTATACGCATATTTTAGGAATAATAAGGTACCAAACCACGATAGATAGACATAGGACGCCTTTATAGTTAAAAATAATGTTTCAAATGAGTCCTGACTCTAACACGATTGATTGAGTTTAATTGGAGTGTCAATTTGAAAAGGATATAAATTATGATTGGCACAGCCTGCGCCACCTTGCCCACCTCCTCGTCCGTCTGCATAATCTTCTTAATTCTTCCCTACAAGCAAACAATGTCATCATATCACCAGTATCAGTATTATCGACGAAAACAACACCTTTTATTATGCTATTGGACGCGGCTCACACCAAATTTCAACTTACGGCTGGGAACCTCGCATTGTATTTTCTCTTTTTCGACGGCATAATGGCGATCCGTTCACTTTAGCACTTAATAAAGATTAAAATTAACTCACTTCGCCATCACCCAGTGATACTTCTCGCGCATTTTTGAGGTTATAAAAGGGAGACGTTCGCAGCCTACTTCATTTATATACGAATTTGACAGTTCTTCCACCTCTTTTTACAGACTAGTTTTTACAACTATCACTATTTTTCCTAAACTTCACTGAAATAAATTTAACAATATTATCTTTATGTGTAAAATAAAGTTCCTGTATGAATAAATTTGATATTTTTTTATTTGCTCCTAAATTTAGTTGAAAATTTACCTTATAACGTTATTATTGCGTATGAATAAGCTAAAAATCATTGATTAATAAAATGTACACAAAATAAAAGAAAAATGAATAATCGTTCAAAAACTAAATTTATTTTTATTAGTTACTTTACTTTTATCGGTTATTATCTATAAATTTAAACTTGTAAACGACATAAATCTACAATATTATAACACATTCACAAGGATCACCGTATCATACTGCGTCTCAAGTAGCTAAATAAAATATTTTAGAAAATGTTTCCTTTGAAAAGGTTTTGTTACTAAAGAACGAAAAATGTATGCTGTGCGTTGACGCTTGACACATGATGCAGATTGCAGATGTCATTTTTGTAGTAGACATTGAAAATGGCGTCGTTATCAAGGTGTGTTGATTTCTTATAAATTATTATATTATTGTTATACTGGTGTATTTTCCAAAAAACTACTTTTGAAACAATTACGAAGCTATATACATAACCTGTTAAAAGTAGAAACGTAACCAACAACTAAAAAACATAACCGAAACATATCCTTTATGTGGCCTATTTGATAACAATTCGTATTATTATTATAGGAATTAATCCCGAACTATGCAGCTTATCAGAAGCAATATCTTCCAGTTAAATTCCATACTCAATACTATAAATAAATAAGTAAAAAGTCAACAAAGATAACTTTAGTTTGATAATTTCTCTCAATATTTTTGTGTGATTCTAGTCTACTACCAGCTCCTGTGCAGCAAGTGTGGGATAGAGATGACGAGCGTAAAGCCCAGCGTGTGGGCAGCGCGCTGGTGGTCTCGCAGACCAGTGTGCCACCCTATGGACAGAGGAAAGGTTGGGTTCCTAGAGCTGAAGAGGATTTTGGAGGTACTGGTTTTTTTTAATAACAACAGCTTTTTAGGAACGATTATTTAGCAATTCAACTATTGTTTACTATACAAATGTATTCAACTTGGTTTAATGTTTATTATTATAGTCAACATATTACTATCCCACTGCTAGGTGTGGGTCAATATTACCGACATTTTAAAACATAAAGATTACATATTTGCTTTCATTCTAACAATAAGCTTAAATTTAAATTTTTAAAGCTTAAATTTTAATTTATAATGTCTTTCCCTAATAAGTCTGTTTTCACCAGATTAAATAGCATAACCTTACTGTTATAAGGCAGAAGCAGGTGCTGGGGCAGAGCTGTAAGAATTGAACTAATCCTTGTAATCTACAAGACATAGACACAAATAATTCTAGTAATTTTTTATCCCAGCATCAGTGCAAAGCAACTTACATATCAACCCTATAATTTCCATTCCCTGTATAGTTTGATTTTTAAATTCAGATGGAGGTGCCTTCCCTGAGATCCACGTGGCCCAGTATCCCCTGGGTATGGGGGCCAGGGGGAAGGAGAGCACATCAAACGCCCTGGCAGTGCAGCTGGATGAGTCCGGGCGAGTCAAGTACTCTGCAATCGCACGACAGGGGCACAGTGCTGATAAGGTTGGCTATTTTGTTAACTATTTTGATGTATTGAAGTTCCTGTATTAAGGTATTAATTACCAAAATTTTGCAAAATAGGCTATAGTCCACTGCGCTGGCCAAGTTCATATTGGTAGACTTCACATACCTTTGAGATTTTTTTTTTATAAATCTCTCAGGTATGCAGGTTTCCTCACAATGTTTTTCCTTCCCCATATAGCAAGTGATAATTAATTTCTAATATGCACATAACTTTGAAAAATCAGAGGTGCGTGCCTGGGATTTGAACCTTGGTCCCCTCGATTGAGCGGCCGCATTTTGGTACGCAGACCACGAATGTTTTGGTAATATATGTTTAAGTTTAATGTATTACACCGAGAGTTCATAATTGTCTATCCGGGGAGTCAGTCTATTTTATCTAAGCAGTTCAAATCCTTTATGATATTATAATCGGAAGTATCATTCTTTCGTATAAATATTTTACCATTGCGTACCCATACATAACGATACCCTTTTTCTCTAGCTCTAATTCGAGCCGCAGCATGAATTTTTTTGTTGGTCGCAGATAAATGTTCCATTAAAAATATAGGGCGTGTTTCTCCTGATAATCCTATGTGACTAGTGTTTAATTTATCCTCTATTTTCCTGGACTTGTTGAATTTTATAACTGCGGCAAGATAATCGTCACGTGTTTTAGGTGAGTTAAATTGCACTATTACATTCCTTGGCCGATTGCTCCCGCGATTTAATTTGGGAATACGAGAACAATGCAATATTTTCTCATCAACCACATCAAGTCCTATAATAGTACCTATTTGTTTCACTATAGATTCTAAGTTTTCGTTTTTTCTTTCAGGTAAGGATTGTATTTCGACATTACTGGCACGAGCAAATTGTTCCATAGAATTTATCCTACTAGATAAATCTGTGATTTTATCTTCCATTACGACACGTTCATGTTGTAGCAATTCCAGTTTCTTACGTGTTAATTCACGTCCTTTTTCTATATCTTCAACTTGCGTATTCATAACGGATATAGACTGTTTCATGCTAGATACTTCTTCTTTCATAACTTTAAATTCATTGCTCCAAATCGATTTCATATTTTCAACCATTTCGTTCATCATTTCATTCATTATATTTCTCATTTCCTCGCGGACCACTGCGCGCATATCCTCACATGACCTATCTTCAGTTCCCGGAGGTGATGATAGTGCTGTTCTTTTCAATGGACGTGTAGTTATATTATTATTTATGCTTCCTGATTGGTCTTTTCTGCTCACCGGTGTATCGTCGTTCCGAATACCTTTACTTAAGTTTTTACATAGAGGACATTTCCAATTTTGTGATTTTAATACTGACCTGTTATAATCATCTGCTGCTTTTAAACATTCATGATGATAGGCTTTATGACACTTCACGCATTTAACATAATCACCCTCTCTTATACCTTTATCACAACATCCCCAAGACATCCCCGTAGTAGACATTATGAGACTAAAAAAGTATTAATTAGTCATTAAGTACACAAGGAAATAAATTGTCCTTAGAACTTAGGTATTACCGTTTCACTGAGGTTTGTATAAAATAACTACAACAATTTATAATTTATTATTACCTACTTTCTAAACTTATTCTAAGTATTTATATAATATTGTAACTTACTACTAGTGACACACAGTAATACACATGTACTTACCTAAATGCAAACATATTATACTACTATAGTAAAGAAAGAAAAAAAAAGGAAATCTGTCATACAAAATTCAGTTCCTATATCAATGTACAAAAAAGTTTATAGTAACCGTATACATAGGTACCTATAATCAGTTAGTTCATTGTATTTAGTATATTTATATTTTTATAACTATTATTTTAGTTTCTTAACCAGTAGGCTATCACTGCCTAAAATGTCAATGCATATGCTTAAATTTGTCATTTTTTCAATTTAAAATCCCTTAATCTGTTTAAGTAATGAAACAGTATTTGATAAATTTTAGAATTCATAATTATTACAGCTCAGTGAATTTTAGTGTAGAATATTAGAATTATTAATATTTTAAATGTTTTAGATACATGTTATAATTTACATGCAATCGTTAAATAAGTATTTATTTCTTAAAAATTATAATAGATAATTTTGACACTAAAATATTAAATTGCTTAATGTTTGAACCTTAGAATTTAAAGAATAGAGAACTAATTACAATGTTGCTCTTAAATTAGTTATAATTATTTGTTGCAGATCATCTACTCCAAGCTGACAGATCTCCTGCCCTCAGAAGTTCTGGCTGAAGACGACCCAACACTACAAAAGCCTAGCGATGACGACATTCAGGACATTACAGAGAAAACAAAACTCGCGCTAGAAAAGTTGACCAATGCGAAAATATCAGCTGCATTACCAGTTAAAGCTGCACCGAAGGCCGTAAGTTGAACTTCTTTGATTTGCGGACCAACTACTTTATTGCTTCCTTGTGCATGTGGTATGGTCATGTAGGAAACAGGTGAATTGTAACTCCTTAAGTGGTAAAGATGGTAGAACTCTTCGTTAGTCAATTGTAACAATCATACAACCACATATAGCATAATTATAGGTTCCAAAAGTGTTTTAAGGTAGATATGCTAACTAATTTAAAATGATAGATGAACAAAGCATTATAAATTAGTCCTCAGGAGTAGTAGGGTATTTGTTGGAGGGATTCTTGTACTATTTGAAATTAGTTAAAGGTATGCTATATACAAAAGTGTGAATTTGGTGGACCATTGTCTAAATTGATAAGTATTCCCTAAGCGCTATGACATGGGGCTCTCCAAGAAGGGTGCAAAAAGAGCTCTCCTTCAAAGCCGGCGATGCATTGGCGACTTCTCTGTAGTTGCAAATGTCTATAGGCGATAGTGACGGCTTTCCACCAGGTAGCCTATCAGTCTTATCATTATAAAAAAAAAAAAAATATAAAAAAAAATATAAAAAATATAAAAAAAAAAATATGGCATAAATATAAAAAAAAAATATGTCACTTCACACCTTTATTATCTTAAAAGGCTAAGGTTTCTGTGTCTTTTAAGTTTGTTAATATTGAAATACCCTATTGATTATTTGTTAAATTTATTTAATGTTATGTTAAAATAGAAATCCTTTGTATGCTTAAAATTCCTTACATTAGGTAATTTATTTTACTTATGTTATTAAATAAAAGTTATTTTTATGGCATCATCATCATCATCATCAACCCATTAATGTCCCACTGCTGGGTACAGGTCTCCTCTTAGAATAAGAAGGATTAGGCCATAGTTCACTGCGCTGGCCAAGTGCATATTGGTAGACTTCACATACCTTTGGAAACTTTTTTTTTTTAAATTTCTCAGGTATATAGGTTTCCTCGCGATGTTTTGCTTCACCGTTTAAGCAAGTGATAATTAATTTCTAATACGCACATAACTTTGAAAAATCAGAGGAGGAGGATGGAGCCTGGGATTTAAACCTCGGACCTCTTGATCAAGAGGCCGAGTTTCTTAACCATTAGGCTATCACCGCTCTTTATGGCATCGTCAACCTATTATGATTTACTATGGGGCATAATTATGTCTTAATTAAGAAAAAAAAGGGATGTGTCATATGCTTAATCTCCCTTGCATTAGCCATATTATTTTACTGGATGTAATAATATAAATATTATTTTTGTGTTGTTCCCAATTTAGTTTAATATGTCCACTAAGGGCATATGTCTTCTCATATACAGGTTAGGTTAGGCTATGATCCATCATGCCAAGAGCAGATTGGTAGATATCACACTACTTTCAACAGGTTCTTTTGAAGGGCCTTCCAAAGTAGCCGCTGGGTCTGAAAGGCCTACCTACAGGCAACAATAATTAATATGAATATAAACTAGAAAGAATTTGAGGCATTGACTATGGTATAGCATAATAGACATTTGTTGTATGTGCACTATGTTTCGACTTATGAAGTGCCACAGTTACACAAATTTTGTAGCTTGTGAAAGGGTGTAGAAACTCGCTGACTTACATATGAGGCAACTAAGCCCTCAGAGGTTGGTCATAGATGTGCTTGAATGGCAGTGAGCACTTACCATCAGATAAACTGCATGCTTATTTGATATTACCTTACAATACTGTATTAATATACAATAGTATGTATGTTAGTCTGTAAGGTATATGTAATATGGACCTTGTTGTCTGAAATAAATGAATAAATAAATAAATAAATAAATAGAAGCATTGTAAGTAATGATATAAATTTATTTGCAGGAACAATCTAGCAAAGTGCGTTGATAGTGTATAATATTTGCAGGCACCTGCTCAATACATACGGTACACTCCGGCGCAACAAGGTGGTGCGTTCAATTCTGGAGCCAAGCAGAGGGTCATCAGGTATGTTGAAATTGTTGTTGTTGTCAACTCATTACTGTCCCACTGTTGGGTACAGGCATTTTAGGGTTTAGGCTATAGTCCTCTAAACGGGCTAAGGGCGACTTGGTAAACTTCACACATATCCTTAAGAACATCTTTTAGAACTCTCAGGCATGCAGTTTTCGTCATGATGTTTTCGATCTTTGTTGATTTGAAGTGTGTAGTAAGTGAGACACACTCCTCCATTCCTACTTTGGGGTTAGCCAAGTTTCTTACCTCGGGTAGAACTTGAATTCTATCTCTGGTGGATTATAAATATCCATGTTATATAA
This sequence comes from Epargyreus clarus clarus, assembly GCA_014595695.2. Lineage (NCBI taxonomy): Eukaryota > Metazoa > Arthropoda > Insecta > Lepidoptera > Hesperiidae > Epargyreus > Epargyreus clarus. Next base: position 1,651,073 of record JACTTY020000019.1, read on the forward strand.
GATTTTTTTTTTACCAAATAGTCATTCTATAGTATTGTCAATATATCATACCAAAAAAATATATTCTAAATTAATTTATTACAAGTCTTATCAGCATCTACTAGCCAAGTTCACAGTGTTTATTCCATTTATCAGGTTTACCAAATTACCAGTTATACTATAGTATTGTTATATCATATCAAAAAAATATTTAAAAGTAATTTATTTCAAATCTTATCAGCATTTACTAGTCAATTTCACAGTGTTTATTCCATTTATCAGGTTCCTAAAACATCACTCTCATTCTCATCGTCCTATAATAATTCGTTCGCAGGATGGTAGAGGCGCAGTCGGACCCGATGGAGCCCCCGCGGTTCCAGATCAACCGCAAGATCCCCCGCGCGGCGCCGTCGCCGCCCGCGCCCGTGCTGCACTCGCCGCCGCGCCGCGTCTCCGTCAAGCAGCAGCGCGACTGGAAGGTGCCGCCGTGTGTCTCGCACTGGAAGAACGCTAAGGGTGAGTGTTATGTCCTAAGCGGGATGCTAGGAGGCCCTTTCCGACCTGATGGTTATTGTTTGTGCGTATGTACGTATGTGTGAAATCTTCCTGCAACTTATCAAGAGATGGTGCCACTTGTTTCTGAACCACGCTATCGAAGTTTTCTCAACATTATTCATCGGTCTAGCATGGTCGAAGCCCGGCCACGGAAGAGGTCATAATCACCTCGTCCAGCGTAAGATCTCCACCTGTCAACGAATTTTAATATAAGAGGTATTGTTGAATTCGTTTAAATTTTGGGAGTGACATACTACACACCTTTTTGAAGCAATCGGGTTTTTTGTTTTTTTATAATTACTAGTTCATTTAATTCACGGTAAAAGTAAGTTCATGGCTTACTGTGTTACTTAAATGAGAATTATCAAATGTGCCACAAATGCACAAAAATATCACTTCAAAAAACCATTCGATGTTTGTTTTATTAAAGTTACACAAATTTTCACCTATAATATTTTTTATAGTATGTTAAATGTTCTTAAGTTTGTTCATAAGTCCTCCGTCTTGCGCAGGTTACACGATCCCGCTCGACAAGCGGTTAGCGGCGGACGGTCGCGGGCTCCAGCAGGTGCACATCAACGAGAACTTCTCTCGTCTAGCGGAGGCACTGTACGTGGCGGACAGGAAGGCGCGCGAGGCGGTGGAGGCGCGCGCGCAGCTCGAGCGGCGGCTGGCGCAGCGGGACAAGGAGCGCAAGGAGGAGCACCTGCGCGTGTTGGCGCAGCGGGCCAGGGACCACAGGGCGGGTGAGTGCCCCTGACACACACGCACACGTCTCGCCGGGGCGCTGTACGTGGCGGACAGGAAGGCGCGCGAGGCTGGCGCAGCGGGACAAGGAGCGCAAGGAGGAGCACCTGCGCGTGTTGGCGCAGCGGGCCAGGGACCACAGGGCGGGTGAGTGCCCCTGACACACACGCACACGTCTCGCCGGGGCGCTGTACGTGGCGGACAGGAAGGCGCGCGAGGCTGGCGCAGCGGGACAAGGAGCGCAAGGAGGAGCACCTGCGCGTGTTGGCGCAGCGGGCCAGGGACCACAGGGCGGGTGAGTGCCCCTGACACACACGCACACGTCTCGCCGGGGCGCTGTACGTGGCGGACAGGAAGACATACACATGTATAAGTATCATCAAGACGGTACAAGTATCATCGCGTCAGTGAGATCCTGCAGAAGCCGAGACAAACACAGAAAACAAGGGCAGGTTAAACCTTACACAGGCAGAGAGTCCGACGCACACTCGCTGACACGGCACGTGCAACATACGACATGTATTAAAACATGCAACGCTTAAATAGATAAATATACACAAATACTGTGAAATATAATAAATATGAATATGAAATGAATATAAATTCGCGCGGGTCGCAACTGTATACAACAAACATACTTATGTAAGTAGGTACGGTACATATGATACAAACGACGACAAAAACATTTGACGACCCACGTGGCGGAGCAGTCACCATGCCGGTGCGATGCGCAGAGGGTCCCGGGTTCGATCCCCGGCCAGACAGATTTCTTAATGAAGAATTTATATTTCTGTGTCTTGGTGTTTGTGTATTTGTCTCTCTGTGTGTATAGCAACCACGTTACAGGGAATCCTAGTATGGGGCTGTGAGTGTAGAAGCGTCTTTTTTTTTAAATGCTTGCCGGAGAGACACACCCACATACATACAACTTCTCCCAACTCATGAAGGTGTTGCATGTAACGGATGGCAAGGCAACATGGAGGTATTGAATTCTTATATAATTTGTTACAGGTATCCGAGCTCCGGACGATTTGCCAGAAGGTCCAGAGGCTGAGAAGGTGGAGGGCGACGAAGCGGCGGAGCGTGACCGCCTGAGGGCGGAGCGCCACCGCGAGCGGCAACGCGACCGGAACCTAGCTAGGGCTGCGCCGGACAAGAGGTATAACATGTCTGTCCCATTGTTGGCCACGGGTCTCCTCTCAGAATGGCCGATTAGTGCGTAGTCTACCATGCTGGCCAAGTGCGGATTGATAGACTTTGTATAATTATTAGACCTTTTTTATAAAGATTTCTGAAGAAAGCAGGTTGGCACACGATGATTTCTTTTACCGTAAAACAAGTGATAATTAATTTGTAATGGCTCAGCTAGGCTGTCACTGCTATTAAGTTGGTTACAAATATCTAAATTTTTGCCACATATACGACATTAAACAATCTTCACTCCTAGTTACGCCAACATTGGCTCCAACTACCCAAACATTAGCCACACATAAAACAAAGCAATCTTTTCACCCCCGATCGTAAATATCAAACGGCATATATTGGCATATGTATAACATAAAGCAATCTTCCCTCAGGTCGAAGTTAGTGAAGGACCGTGAACGCGACATATCCGAGCAGATAGCGCTGGGCATGCCCGCGAAACCCACACAGGGCGGGGAGGGCATGTTCGACCAGCGGTTGTTCAACACCAGCAAGGGCATGGATAGCGGTGAGTTGGTTCATGATTTGTGTGGATATGGTATGTTGGATGGAGGTAGATCCGGCTTGAAGGACCATAAAAGGTCCATATTATTTGTTATATTTGTAGGTACAATGGTTACGTACGTAATACGTTTACGTGATCTGTAAACTTAGAACCTTTGGCACCCTTTGTGCCTATCTCTGTCTTATAACAACAGTGTGTGGCGCTGCTGTGTTCGTATGGTTCGTGTGGTATGGGAAGGGTGACATACTCATCCGTGAAGTTCCTATTTAGTCCACGTCCTCGATTTCAGGTCTTACCTGGGGTGGATTATGGATGAGCATGGTCGATGATGATGGCCATTTATTTACTATCAGATGGATTGCATGCTCGTCTGCTACTCTTATATTATGGAAAATTCTTTACTCTTTTATCTTATTTTTATTTAACATTTGAATGATGAATTTTTGATGATTTTTTGTGATGATACTCGTGTTATTCTTAAATAAAGTCATAGAACTTCAAACCAATTAGGAGTTGAATAAAGATACTGCCAACTTATATAGATATACATATAATCTTCTTTGCTACTTACAATTAATATACCAAAAAATCTTGATTATTATGTCTGTATGTTCAGGTTACGGTGACGACGAAGCCTACACGGTTTACGACAAACCCTGGCGAAACCAGGACACAGTGGGCGCTCACATCTACCGACCCTCGAGACACGCGGATAGCGACAACTACGGCGGCGATCTCGATTCTATCGTTAATACTAGGCGGTGAGTGATCCGGCTTGGAGGACCATGGAGTCGACCTTTTGTTTTATGTGACCCATTGCTATGTATGCTATATTCTGAAGAGAAATATGGGCTATTTGTTGAATTTATATCAATTCTTTTATTGTTATAGGTGTCCTCTCAGATTGAAATTAATTTTTAGTCCACCACACTGGCTAACACTGGCTGGATGTTAATAGACTTGATTTTATTCAGAACTTTTAGGCATGTAGGTTTCCTAAATATTTTCCTTCACTGTGTAAACATGTGGTAACTCATTTTTAATAAGTACATTACTGAAAAATTGGACACAACAAATGATGTCATCGGAAGTATTCACGGACAAAAATAAGGCGATATCTTTACATATCCAAAAACTTTCTTGTTTACAAGACAATGTAATGCTACGTTATACAGTTATATTTATAGTGTTTGTGTTTTATAACCACATTATTGATATATTTATATTTTCCTTACAGTTTCGTAGCGGACAAGGAGTTCGCGGGCACTAGCGCGAGCAACACGCGCTCGGGGCCCGTGCAGTTCGAACGGGACGCACCGAGAGATGAACCCGTAAGTATTGCATTTTTTTTATAAAGTTACTAGCTGACACGGCACACGTTGTGTTGCCATATAAATTTAAAAAAAATGTTAAGGGTGAACAACCCTTATCACTTAGGGGTATGAAAAATAGATAGTAGCCGATTCTCAGACCTACTGAATATGCATAAAAAATTTGGTGAAAATCGGTAAAGCCGTTTCGGAGGAGTACGGTAACTAACATTGTGACACGAGAATTTTATATATAAGATTGTTTTTTACCATCGCCTAAAAGAGAAGTAATCTCCAGAGTAATTAAAGAGTAAAGCAAGCTTTGATCGTGGTCCATCTATTACTGTTCCACTGCTAGGCATCTTCTAAGCGTGCAAGGTGAGAAGCGTTAAGGACATGTCTATCGCGCGGGCTAAGGGCCGATTGGTAGACAGACATATACTTTCGAACTCTTAGGTTTCCTTTTAATGTTTATCTTCACTGTTGTATAAAGGTATAATATAATCAATTGTAATACGTAAATCACTGAAAAATCAGAGGGTTGTGCCTGGGACTTCAAACATGGACCTCAATTGATGCTAAAGATCTAGGCTAGACAAATTCTGAAGTAATGCGTAGGCATAAATTGGACAGATTAATTATTAATAACGGGTAATCGTTTTCTATAATTTCTCTGAAGCAGCCTTTTTCCTACCAAAGATCAAAATTTGACAATTTCTGTCTACCAACTCCATTTCCAATCTGTAATAAACAGATTGGAAAAATATATTACGTTATTATAATTCGTTCCTATCATTCCTCTATCTTACCGTGGACCTTATTTTCTTATAGCCGGCTCGCAGCAACCAACCGGAGGCCGACTTCGACCCGTTCGGTCTGGACCGGTTCCTGAGCGAGGCCAAGCGCGCGGACAAGTCCAGCCGCAAGCGCGACCACCACGAGCCGCACGCCAAGAAGCGCAGGGACTAGCGGTGAGAGCTGCTGTGAGTAACTATTTGTGAGATGTGGAATGAGCTTCCTCCTGAGGTATTCCTGGAGCGCTATGACATGGGGCTCTTCAAAAAAGGTGCAAAAAGAGATCTCCTTCAAAGCCGGCGATGCATTGGCGACTCCTCTGGTGTTGCAAATGTCCATATGCGGCGTTGACTACATTCCATCAGGTAGCACGTCTGCTTAATCGTTAGGTGAACCAATAAAAATAAATAAAAAAATGTGTATCAGACCTGCAACGGCCTGGTGGAGGGGGATTTAGACCCGTTCGGTCTGGACCTGACCGAACGGGTCTAATTCCTGAGCGAGGCCGTGCGCAGGGAGTAACGGTGAGAGCTGCTCTGTGTGTGTAGGTATCAGGCCCGCACCGGCCCGTTGGAGGTCGACTTGGACTCGCTCGGGCTTTACCGACCGCCGGTGATTACATATGAGGTTGCTAGAACCAGAATGGCCTATCTGCATTTTAATGATCTATCTGTATTTTCGTAATCGTAATCACATATTATTTGTATTTTCATAATTTAAAAATGTTGTATAGTCCGCGTAAAACTGCTAGTCCGCTCTGAATATAGAAATTAATCGCGTCGCCATAGCAAATTGTATGACTACACCAGACTAGCAGTTTGACGCGGACTATACATTGTAAAGATTGACACATCCAAATTACTAACAAACATTTCCATTTTGTATACAAATACAATTTTCTTTCAGATGATAAATACATCACTGCATGTGAAGAACAAAGAAGCGACGAAACAGCTGTATATAAATAAAAGACTAGTGTCATGGGTCCGGACAATAACAGAAACGGTTGAAATGTTCAAGTGCGGGATATGTAATAGTTAAAGGTGGTTTGATAGGCGTTCTAGCTTAGTCTTTAGGAGTAGTGGCGCATTTGTGGCCGACCTCAGGTAGGAATATCTAATCCTAGTTGGGGTTGATTATAGATGTCCATGGGCGGCAGTAGCCACTTAGCATCAGGTGGACTGCATGCTCGTCTGTTACTTCTTATTATAAAAAAATAGATATGCAAGGTGAAGTGTTATCTGAAATGACATCGTGATGTCAGCATGAATTGCAGAAATCTGAGAATATTTTTTGTAAATAGCGTACAAGGAATAAATGTTCATTTATATTTACAGGCGAAATGTTATAAATAAGAATAAAGTAATAATGTAAAATAAGCTAGATAATAATATTTTGTTATTGTTATGATGACAGTTAATTACTCTATCCACATAAGTGATTAATTATACTCTTGTCTTTACTGCCCTCAGAAGCATCAAAGCGGTAACTCAAAAAAATAACATTTAATTGATTTTATGCAATTGTAGTGCTTATGAAATTATTTATGTAATGAACTAAGCCAACTGATGATTTCTTAATTCAAACACAGAAAATCAAGTGAAAATATGTGACAAGTGCGGGGCGGTGACAGATGGGCGCGGAGAGGCGAGAGAAATGATTGACTTTTGGTGGGAAGCCGATTGTCATAATTGTCATTGTTATAAAATATTTATTAACTTCCATGGGACCACATAAATCTGTATGTATGATCTCCAGTATATCGTTCGTTCGCGTTCAGAGGTTTGGAAATGTCTTTCTTTCGTTTCTTACTAGTCGTCATATCCGTCGTAATGTTCACATCAAGACCAGAACAATATTCTTTAAAATTAGCATATATTCCGGATTAATATGAGCTAATAATTCGGGGGCAGTATAATTAGTGTAAAACTACATTGGCACGCCTCATGGCCTCATGCACTTCGTTGAATGTTACTCCTGCTATTTCTGCATATCTGCCTGACAAATGAAACTTTCTTTCTCATTGTTTGTTAAGTGGTCACTGGTCGCCAAACTTCCCACTGCTAGGCACAGATTCCCCACAAGCTGGGAAACTCTGATGACAGGATATCTTGAGGACGTTTAACAATCATTTTAATTGTCCTATGAATGGAACATTAGTTCACCACACTCGAGCAATACGTGGGAGTCTCTCAGAGTAATAATTAGCATAGATTGCGTCAACGCCTTGCTTTTAGTCGTATGGGCTAAGTGGTTTAAAACTTAGTTTAGTTGTAAAATGTAATAAGTACTATTTTTCACAGCACATTGCACCATAATTACGGTTTTGACAAAATTAGCTGACTCTATTTCAACTTGTATTATATCTGCTCGCAAAATACTGCGCGTAGTGAGCGTGCTCTTGTGCATACAGTTCTTACCTGAACATGCTCGCTCTATATGTACTCTATAATTATTACTCTGAAAGGAATTTGTATAAATAGACATGGTCATACTCGGGTATGTGTCTGTATAATAGTTAAATTTTCACTGTTTTAATGCTAATAATGTTTGATTTTTATGATTTACTGATGGTAATAAAAGAACATACAAGGTTTGCATGTGTTTTATTTCACAATTAATTTCTTAACAAGCCCAGAAATGTTTAACATTAGGAAGGAACCAGATTGGTCCTCCTACGTGTTGAAAGTAGGTTTATAAAGATAATAAAACATACGAAAATTATACAAATTATCTTTCTGTTAATTTTTTTGCGCAATGCAGTGGTACAGCGCCATCTATTGGTACAGTTTCACATTAGCGTAGCACTTTGAAGGGAGTGGGTAGTAAGCACAGAACACCTATACTCCTAACGGAGGTAGTAAGGCATTCAGTACATACAGGAGTAGGAAAATATGTTCTAATAATCATAATATTGTTCATCAAAGCTCGAAATCCAAGGAATGCTTATTTAATCCGGTAGGTAAGAAACAATAAGGTAGGTGCATATTGAATAAATGATATTATTATTGGGTCTGTAATCGAAATATTTCTCATCAAACTCAAGGTCATAATTTGTCGACAAACATCTAATTTTATACATCACCGCACTCCGCCCACAAATATAGTAATCGAATGTCCGGTGATACTATAATATCTACTGGTCTAAGATCCGAAACTAAATCGAACTGGACCGAGCTGATAATAGAATGAAACTCATTTTATAATGAAATTAGTACATTGGGTAATACATTAAAAATGGGTTTGCTAAAAAAATCCTGGACAGGATAATTTTAATTATTTTTTGAAAAATTAAAATTTAATTGAAAATTAAATTTTGCAACATCAAGATAATAAGAAAATTCTATTCTGAGTGAATGTTAAAAACATACAGAATGTGCAGGCTTTGGGTTGCCTATTTATTTACGTGGACGAACTACTGGGTTGTCAGGTATAAACAGGTATTTCGCTGGCAACTACTTTCACTCATGATGATAATAGATAAAATTTTATATCAGTAGAAGCGCTGTTTTATTGTGAACACGTTGATATAGGGTTGTCTGCAAAATGAAAATTAATTTTTCAAAAAATAATTAAAATTATCCTGTCCAGGATTTTTTTAGCAAACCCATTTTTAATGTATTACCCAATGTACTAATTTCGTTATAAAATGAGTTTCATTCTATTATCAGCTCGGTCCAGTTCGACTTAGCTTCGGATCTTCTATTATACCACAGAGGACGCACTATTAAAAAATGGTTCGTCAAATTTATTTATGTCACGTTCTCATATACTTATTACCATAGACACCCTGTCATTATTAGGCCGACTGCAAGAGCGTTTCCTACTTGTAAGAAAGAGGTAATTATGAATACGAAATCTCGCAATAAGTGCAACGATAACGAAGTTATGATAGGAGGAAACGATTATGAAATCTTTCGTGTAGTAGGTATACAGTACTGTGTTTCTGAATGTTGGTAACGCCCTTGCTTCTTGATTAATAATTGAGGAACACTAATAAAACAAAATTAAACCTTTAAGATATTTATTGAAGTAACAATACTTTGTAACATATATAATAATGCAAAATACACGGAAAATAATACGACGACCTCCGTTTTGTACGCATCACCTACTGAACCAAATCGTGCACAAAATGCGAAGTGCTAAGACACTGCGGTCGTTATAAAAATATTTATGGCAACATTTCACATCAAATGTATTTAAAAGTACAATTGGTAAAAGTTGACATCTCTAACAACTTTATTTAGAAATTATTATGCTTATTAGCACTACACTAGTCGCCTCGAAATGTTACGTTTTACAGTTATAAAATTACAACTCACTGGGAGGCACTGGTTAGCAATTTCAGACGGATTGTGACATCGAAAGCTGTATAAAAATGTTCCAACGGTAGGCCGGTGCATTGGCGGACTAAGCTAACGGGGGCCCTGGGCGGAAGTATTGAATGAGACCCCTGTCTAAAAAGTTGATTTACAAAATGTCTTCTAGACATTTTTAGCTGACAAATATATATTCCAGTTACTGTTTGGTCCTGCAAACATTTTCGCTAAGAAAAGAGATTTATCCACTAGTTTTTAATTCGGTTGGCAACTGTTTTTGGAGGCCCCTTAGTACCAGACACCTAGGGCCCCTTCCCTTAGTCCGCCAGTGCCTTACATAGCAGCATTAGTGCAACGAGTTACGTGTTACCGATTCAAATGCATAAATTCGCGTGGTGAGCGTACAGCGTACGGCCGATTACTTGTGCTTGAGTACGGTGTTCTTGAGTTTGTCGAAGTTCGCGCCGGAGAACTCCTCGAGCTTCTTGGAGCTCTTCACGAACACGAACGTGGGCATCGAGTTGATGTTGTACTCGGCCGCGATGTCTTCGCACTCGTCGACGTCGACCTGCGACAAATAAAAAGTATATAAGAAATGTTTAAAAAAAAACAAAGTTTTATTAACTTTGTTTTATTTTTTGTATTCTTCTCAGAAAATAATTTTATTTGGTGTCACTAAACTAATTATACATTATACAAATCAAACGTGTGTGCAAAACTTCTAGTTAAAAGATAACGAATAATAATAAGAAATAAAGATAAGGTTATTAGGCAGAAATAGATGAGGCGGTGGTGCCGTGGACGTCGAACCACAGAGGGTTTTACCACTTTCCATGATTTAAGGAAACCATGGTATTAAAAACCGATTGTGGTTACACATTTGATATTTTAACCATGATAGCATTTTATCTATTCACAATAATGTCAGTGAACATAATTATTAATCATATAAAAACTCGGCCATACTTCTTAGCTCACAGACAGAGAGTTCCGTATAGCCATAAAATTAGATATTTCAATTATTTAAATAACTTATTGTATGAGGTACAAGGGGGTTACTATCATCCCTTAAAACTATATTATTTTATTCATACTTTGATTTTTTGTGCAAGAAATTTACCTATTTAAGTAAAATATGACAATTTCAGGTGGTTTTATACAATGGATAAGCGAAAAATTAATAAGGGTTTAAGTTTGTTCAACTGTGTAAGACGAAATATTTTACTGTTTTAAGGTGGAAATAAAACTATCCTGAACTATGATGGTTTTTAAAAGATGGTGGTAGGCCCCCAGAACCCTAAAAAGATTCTTTAGTACAATGAAACGTTGTTCTTGAATACAAATTGTTCTTAAGTGCAGACAATAATCGCACGGTTATTTCACAACATTGTAAAATAGAGATAACTTAAGCCCGAGTGACGTCATCATGTTATACTAGATACTTTAGCGGCTAAACAAACGTGTGTATTGTTATGTATACAAACAGATTAAGAACAGTCGTAAATCTAAAGTAGTTATAACGAGTGGTTGTATGTAACAGTAATCGAGCTAACGAGCATGTAGTTCATCTGACGAAGTTTAGAAGAGATAGTTGTCCGAAGCGGTCGTGGAGTGGTTGGTGATCAAAATGAGTTTTATTCTATGTTAATCAATTTTGATTAAAAAAGATTGGAATTAATTAAAAAAAAATAGATTTAAAAAACATTAGGGAGCTAACACATGTGCGACAATTGACGACTTGGCGACTTGAGGCTGACGACAGTCTGGGACATAAGTGGCTATTATTAAAGAGTAGTTAGTATATTATTGAAATCTAGTTCTTTACTAAGGCCTAAGTAATGAGGCGTCCATAAGACGGGGCCCTTTAAAAATATAAAATACAATGATTGTAACAAACAACTAATTTACACTATAGGGCCCCCAGAAACCGGGACCTTTTGTGATAATTGGCGGCAAGACATAGAAAAATTTACATGGGGCCAATTTTCGCCGCCATGTACTCGTGTACTAAATTACCTCACTGGTCGTTACCCCATTTACACACAGTTGATTTATGTCAACCATCTAGATCCTTAACTTAGATTTTCTTTGCGAAAAAAATGTACGAAGAATCAGGAAAACGGAAAAACAGAGAAGGAAACTTAGGCGGCGGGATTTTACGCAAAAAATTTTGGCCACCACGGGAAAAATGTCACAACTTAGTCTATAGAGGCATTAGTCACTGGCTAACCAGTCAAATCGATATTTACACGGTCGATTCACCATGCGGCCTAACCTTGTGGCAGAAATTAACCTACCTATAATACCCACTTTAATTAGACAAGTGATTGCAGGTGGTAGAACCCTTTGTGGTTCAACTCTGGCGGCACCACCGCCACACCTGCTTCTGCCTAATAACAGCAGTATTAAGCGCTGCTGTGTTCCTAATTGAGGGGTGTGGTAAGGGAGACATTAACATAATCCACCTATATCCACCAATTTAAATATTTAAAACGCATCTGTTGCCAACCTCAGTTAGAATCTAATCTCATGTGTGGTTGATTACAGATGTCCACGATAATTACCACTTACCACTGCATGCTCCTACTTAATGCTCCTCTCCGAGGCTTTTCAATCTCTACGTCAACAAGCTGATAGAGAGGCTCAGTGGGGCGGGTGTCGGATGCTCGATTGATGGACTTTCTATCAACAACATCAGTTATGCTGACGACATGGTTCTGCTGAGTCCCTCGGTCAGTGGCCTCCGGAGATTGTTAAAAATCTGTGAGGAGTATGCCGAGGTAAATGGACTCAGCTATAACGCGAAAAAGAGCGAGATTCTCGTGTTCAGGGGGAGAAACAAAGAATCCACCTTTAAACCCACCTTTCAACTATGCGGCTTCCCACTGAAGCAGGTGGCTGAGTTCAGGTACCTCGGCCACATAGTTGACGAGTGCCTTGGGGACGACAGGGACATAGAAAGAGAGAGGAGGGCGATGTCGGTCCGAGGCAATATGTTGGCCCGCAGATTTAAGCGTTGCAGTAAACAGGTAAAACTGTCACTTTTTAGAGCTTACTGCCAAAATTTTTACACCTGCAGTCTGTGGGCGAACTATAAGCAGCGGACCCTCAGAGCTCTGCGCGTGCAGTATAACAATGTGCTGAGGGTGGTGTTGGGGAAGCCGCGTTTCTGTAGTGCGTCTGCCATGTTTGCGGAGGCTCGTATCGATGACTTTTACGCAATCGTCCGCAAACGTATGGCGTCGATGATGAAGCGGGTTGTGGGGAGCACCAACGCCCTCCTTAGCACATTGGTATGCAAACCAGACAGCCCTCTCTGGGCCCGCTGGAATGATGTACACACGCGAGCCAACAAGTGTGTGTGTACTTAGAATTTAAGTTTTTTGTTTTAGTTGTCTTTACTAACATAGGCTAAGTTGTCTTTAACACTAACCCCCGTGTTTTTACGTGTTTTTATTTGTTGTACACTAACATAGATTTAAGAAAATATGTACTAACCAAATCTATGGACTGTAAAAAAAAAAAAGGTCTGAAATAAAGAAATTATTATTATTATTTTATTATTATTAATTATAAAAAAAACGTTAATTACCTTGACAACGACGATAGAGTCAGCCATTTCGTTGGCGAGCTCCTCTAGTTTGGGTCCAATCATCTTGCAGGGCCCGCACCAGGTGGCCATGAAGTCGATCACGACCAACTTCTCACCGGCCTCGGCCAGCCTGTTCTTCAGGTCCTCGGCGTCTTTGATGTGGATGGCCATTTTGACTGGAATGAAACGAGGGGTTTATATAAATAGTGTTTTGTTGCTACTTGCAAAAATACAAAGCATATTTGCCTTTTAATGAATAAAGGGAAAAGGTATAAAATGGAGTAATTCTCTTTTATTTCTAATATAGTATAGTCCGCGCCAAACTGCTAGTCCGCTCTAAAGTTGTTACTAGCAAGTATAGTCATACAATTTGCTATGGCGACGCGATTCATTTGTATATTCAGAGCGGACTAGCAGTTTTACGCGGACTATGCCTAAAATACAAAAATATATTTTTTATCATTTTAACATGTGGGTTGTATTGTTTAGAACATTATACGTTGGGCTATGAGTCATTTCGAGTAATTCCGTATTAATTAATTTATTATTTTCATAAATTACTTTTAATTAAGGCTAAGGTCGAACACGATGTTAATCTGATGAAATAATACGATATAGAATATGATATGGCAAGATTTAAAAAAACATTCCTGGAATCATTTTTTTAAAGATTTATCATTTGTTATTCATTTACATAACAGAATCTTCTACTTCCAGACTATTGCTTGAATTTTGTTCAACTTAAAGGACTAAGAGCTTAAACGCTGTCATTATACTAGAGATTATTGTCCGCGCCAAACTGCTAGTCCGCTCTGAAGTTGCGAGCAGATGTAGTCATACAATTTGCTATGGCGACGCGATTCTTTTCTATATTCAGAGCGGACTAGCAGTTTTACGCAAACTAAACCATATTCTACACGAATTGTTAAATCCCGAGCTTCCTAGGCTAAAAACCTAAAATAATGTTTTATGTTACTTAATGACAACAAGTACAGACTCATCACATTAAACTATCTCACGAGCCATTATCGACCCATTACACAGCCATTACATAACCCGACACATCCTTGCGGCACGATGGCGCCGTTATGGCGGACTTGGCTGCTAACAAAAGCTTCATCCCTAACAATTACTTAATAGATTTACTTTCTGCGGATTTAAGGATAGACTATATTTTGATCACGATATTATCTGGTGAAAAAATTTGGTAGAATATGATAAGCCAAGACTTCAAAAAAAGAAGATTCATTAATCGCATTTCGTTGAATTTTCGCAGGCATAACTCAAGATTTAGAAGTTAAAAGCTATCATCATAGATTACCACGACTATGCAATTTTTACACAAATTATTTAATCTAGCTACCTAGGTTTCAAACCAAAAAAAGTGAAATGTTACTTAATTACAACAAGTATAGTCCGCGCCAAACTGCTAGTCTGGTTTGAAGTTGTCTCGAGCAGGTGTAGTCATACAATTTGCTATGGCAAAGCGATTCATTTCTATATTCAGAGCGGACTATACATTACCCTATCTCGAACTCACGAGCCATTATCGACCCATTACGCAGCATTACATAACCTTATACATCCTTGCGGCACGATGGCGCCGTCATGGCGGACTTGGCTAGCGCCAACAAAAGCTTCGGTTTCACCGCTAGCAATTAAATCGATTTCCTTTCCGAGGAAAGCCCGCGCTATCGGCGAATTAATCTCAAAATAACAGCAGTGGTCATACTTTTATATTTTACTATCATTAGGTATCATTAAGTTTTTGTTCTTTTATCTACACTAATATTATAAAGAGGAAAACTTTGTTTGTTTGTTTGGTTGTAATCAATAGGCTCAAAAACTACTGGACCGATTTTAAAAATTCTTTCACCATTAAAGCTACATTATGCACGAGTAACATAAGCTATATTTTATATGAAATATATTTGATAAATAGATTTTGAGGCGGTACAAAGTTTGCCGGGTCTGCTAGTCTTATATATAAAATTCTCGTGTCACAATGTTAGTTACCGTACTCCTCTGAAGCGGCTTTACCGATTTTCACCAAATTTTATATGCATATTCAGTAGGTCTGAGAATCGGCTACTATCTA
This sequence comes from Epargyreus clarus clarus, assembly GCA_014595695.2. NCBI lineage: Eukaryota > Metazoa > Arthropoda > Insecta > Lepidoptera > Hesperiidae > Epargyreus > Epargyreus clarus. The sequence goes on from JACTTY020000019.1 coordinate 1,666,179, forward strand.
TTTTTCATACAACTAAGTGATAAGGGTTGTTCACCATTAAATTTTTTTTATTTATATGGCAACACAACGTTTGCCGGGTCAGCTCGTTGTCTTATATAATATTGTATTGCACTATTTATAAGACCTCTATCGCATTTGGTACAACCTATAAAAGTAGCAATGACGTATAACAAATACATTTTATTAATGGCAATGCCATAGATTAGTACCCAGTTTTAAGAATTGAAATAGTTGCGTAAAAAAGTTTTGTCACGTCTCCGTGCTAAAATGTCCCTAAAATATTTGAAATATTTTTTTATTTATTATGTAAATTACGCAGTATTAGTTATATATTCGTAAATTTTGTCTAAAAATGTTTTTATTTGTCAAGAATTCAAAAAAGAACTTACTATAATAAGCTGTTTGTGGCTTCATTCAATTTCAAGGCGGCGAAGTATCTTTACTAATCTATGGGCAATGCGGAGTATTCATAACGCGTATTTTTTTATACGAACAGGAAATAGAGACCGACTGATTCATCTGAAGCTCAGCTTTCCTTATATGACATCATTTTGTTATTAGAGGAAATACGTATAAATAAAACAAGTGCAAAGAAAAACATTGTGAGGAAATTTGTATGGCCAAATTAAGGCCTAGGTTTAGTTTAATTTTAGTTTTATTTATACTTTTCCTGTTTACCGCAACTTTTGTTACTTTATTAAAGTATTTTCATATTACATATGAGTCACCTACGTATATAATTCGCATATTTTATATGTAATCTATAATATACATTATTATATTATAATTATAATATACTAGCTGACCCGGCAAACGTTGTGTTGCCATATAAATAAAAAAATGTTAAGGGTGAACAACCCTTATCACTAAGTGGTATGAAAAATAGATAGTAGCCGATTCTCAGACCTACTAAATCTAATATATAAAATTCTCGTGTCACAGTTTTCGTTGCCATACTCCTCCGAAACGGCTTGACCGATTTTGATGAAATTTTTGTGCTTATCCGGTATCTATGAGAATTGGTCAACATCTATTTTTAATCCCCCTAAGTGATAAGGGTTGTTCACCCTTAACATTTTTTTATTTATATGGCAACACGACGTTTGTCGGGTCAACTAGTATGCATATAAAATTTGATGTAAATCGGTAAAGGCGTTTCGGAGGCGTACGGTAACTAACATTGTGACATGAACATTTTATATATAAGATAATTGTTCTATATGCATGGCAAATAATGGTTCATTAGTCATAAGTCATATTATTCATCCTTAAATTCTTTATTAAGCCGGAATCGTAATGGACATGTGAGAATATGCTTAATTATGGGGCACCTCGGGTCATCTTTGGGGCCCCGGCACACTGAGATTTCTATGACTTAAAATTCTTAAAAATAACTTCGGTATCCAAATTTCTACTCAAAACACAAAAACATATTCTAATTAACGCATAAAGGTCAGGGGCCCTCACGATCCGACGTGTGCGCGTGCCCTAATTCCTTCAATGTAAAGACGACACAAAGTACTTGCAATTATCACTCCATTACTATCAATAACATCGGTACTTAGATTCAATATAAGTGACGTCATTCGTAATATTATCCTTGATCAGTGGCTCGCAACGGTTCTAAGGCCTTTCGCACAGAGTTTTACAAGCTGAATGAAGGTGGTAGAACCCTTTGGGGTTAGACTCCGATGGCACTACCGCCACATCTATTTCTGCCTAATAACAGCAGTGTTAAGCGCTGATATGTTTTGATTTGAAGACATACGTTTCCGAGGCGTTCCAGCGTAGTTCTCAGGCGCATCTGTGGCCAACCTCAGCTAGGAATATCTAATCCTATCTGGGGTTGATTTCTAATGTCCATTGCGGCAATACCCACTTACGATCAGGTGGACATGCAGTTGTCTGCTACTCCAATATTATAAAAAATGTTTTATCTCGTTAAGTTAGTATTTTCTCTTATGTTCTAACCTAACCTAACCAATCCTATGTAAAACGTTCAAACACAAAACTTGTAAGGGAATTGCTTACAAGTTTTGTGTGATAATCGATAAAATAAATATAAATACTGTTAATTTATTTCATTCATTTGGTCCGGTAGTTGCGGAGCAAACTGGCTGTGACAGACCGACGGACAGACGCACGAGTGAGATTACAAGGGTTTCGTTTTACGATTTTTTTACGAAACCCTAAAAATCCTAAGGTATTCCATACCTATGGTACGCGTATTATAAGAGTTAAGTTTTACGATTTTTCGTACGGACCTCTAAAAATCGTAAATTCATATCTATGGTTCGCGTCACAATCGCGTAGCTTGTATCTGTGGGAGACGGTACTAATGCATCTACTGCACAGTCACGCGTCACCTTATGAAGGTCGAGCTCAATATTTTTATGAAATCCAAGTAGCAAGCGAACATGCAGACCATTTGAAGGTGATTGAGTGGTCACTGAGATATCTGTATTTCTGTAATCAACCGCAATGAGATTGGCGGGTTATTTGATAGAGGACTAAGTTGGAACAACTAAGACTCCTGTACCCTTAGTATGAGTATTTACGTTTTTTTTTTATAATAATACAGGAGTAGCAGACGCGCATGCAGTCCACCTGATGGTAAGTGGCTACTGCCGCCCATGGACATCTGTAATCAACCCCAGATGGGATTAGATATTCCTACCTGAGGTCGGCCACAGATGCGCCGCTACCCCTGAGGACTAAGCTGGAACGCCTCGGAAAAGTATGTCTCCCTTACCACACCCTTCAAAGCGGAACACAGCAGCCCTTAACACTGCTGTTATTAGGCAAAAATAGGTGTGACGTTTTCCCAAAATTAACGTTTTTGTATTTTTTTAAGTATTTGCCCATCATTTTCAAACCCCCCTGGTTACACAAGAGGCGACCTGTTTAGTCCTCAAGAATGGCAACGCGTCAAGTGATCGGTTTCAGGAAGAATTTGTTCATGGGCATGGGCGGTAGTGGCAACTTATCATCAAGTGGACTGCAAGCTCGTCTCCTACTCAAATGTTATAAAGTCGTACATCATCATCATCATTAACAACCTATTCCTGTTCCACTGCTGGGCACGGGTCTCCTCTCATAATGAGAAGGATTAGGCCATAGTCCACCGCGCTGGCCAAGTGCGTATTGGTAGACTTCACATACCTTAGAGTTTTTTTTTACAAATGTCTTAGGTATGCAGGTTTCCTCACGATGTTTTCCTTCACCGTTTAGCAAGTGATAATCAATTTCTAATACGCACACTAACACTAACTTTGAAAAATCAGAGGTGCGTGCCTGGGATTTGAACCTCGGACCCCTCGATCGAGAGGCCGAGTTTCTTAACCACTGGGCTATCACTGCTTTTAAATGGTTCTGTTTCATTGACTTTTTTTGTTTATTTTAAATTATTTCTATAAAGTCGTATACGTCTTATCGCTAAAACAGCGATTTCTTCCAGACAACCTTAGGGTGAGGAGTTAAAGAAAGTATGAAATACAATGAAAGGTAGGGTGCAAAATTATTAAAATGTTAACTAATAATATGTAAAATGAAGTGTAAGATAAGGGATAGCAGTAACATTTTAAAAAGAAATTGGATCATAAAGAAATGGAGAACATTCGTAAAAATAAAATAAAAAAACGTCAATCATTCATTCAGAAATTGTAACCATTGTTACCGTTGCCAACATTTCTCCGAATAAAATACAGATTATATTATGTGCCGATCAGACTTCTCAGAAAACTGGTTATTTTTAAATATACCATCACATTCTATATTGCTATCACATACTATAAATAACTGTGATCATGAGCTTTGCATAGCTTTTCTCAAGGTATGAAAGGTGAGGTTAAGGGAAGGGGGATGTCCAAAAACTTTAGTTATTCGATGCCGACTAAATGGAGGTCATAAAAAGGTGGTTTCTGAAATTTGCCGGCGAAAATCAAAAAAAGTACTCCTGTTTAAAGAATTTTTGATTTTCGCCTATGCTAAGGGAAGGGTGGGGGGAGGGGGGGGGGGAATATTCGGATCCCCTAATCCCCACCTTTATATAAGCCCATGTCAATCTGAAGTCTATGAACCTATGATGATCTGAAGGACTTTATGGAGTTGGAGTTGAATTATCATATTGGGCTTGCAGTCTATCTCACGGTACATGTACATTATCATCCATGGACCTCTATAAACAACATATACCACATCCTGAACCTGAAGCCAATCACATACGTCACTTTCAAGGAGTTAAATAGTACTATTGTGTCGAAGTCAACCGGCACCCATACCATTCTACCGAAATTCAAGAAATGCTTCATATGAGGTGGTATAGTCCGCGTAAAACTGCTAGTCCGCTCTGAATATAGAAATGAATTGCGCCGCTATAGCAAATTGTATGACTTCAGGGGGGTTACTACCATCTCTTAACACAAATTATTTTAATCATACTTTTACTTTTTTGCAGGAAATTTAACTTGTTAAGCAAAATATGACAATTTCAGTTGGTTTTATACAATGGATAAGCGAAAAATTAATAGGGTTTAAGTTTGTTCAACTGTGTATGACGGAATATTTTACTGTTAAGGAGGAAATAAAACTTTCCTGAACTATGATGGTTTTTAAAAGATGGTGGTAGGCCACCAGAGCGGACTAGCAGTTTGGCGCGGACTATACCCCCCTAGTCCCACCATACAGGTTCTACGTCACGCAGAATAGCCCGAAGGTCAAGCCTAAGAATCACGTAAGTACCAGATTTATTTACACTGTTTCAAGTGTTGCCTAACAATTGTATCGATTTTGTTTACAAGAACCGCTTACGTCATTAAGTCCGAAGCACCAATGTTGGTAGTATTATAATTAGCTACAATTATTCCCCACAAGCCTTAAAACGATAATTAATGAAAGTTCCATAATATCGACCCCAAAAACATTTAAAATATTACAACATTACCGATTGTAATCGGTATTTTTCGATATTCGTTTAATTGCCCGGAGGACTTCGCTATGCTATTGAAGATAAATATATGTAGGTATTACATCATAACTAACATCGAATTATTAATTATCTTTTATATAAAATTCTCATGTCACAGTATTAGTATACCATACTCCTCCGAAACGGCTTTACCGATTTTCACCAAATTTCATACGCATCTTCAGTAGGTCTGAGAATCGGCTACTATCTAGTTTACATACCCCTAACTGACAAGGGTGGTTCACTCTTGACCTTTTTTTATTTATATGGCAACACAACGTTTGCGGGATCAGCTAGTAATACATAATATTTATATGTATATCTTTTTCTGTGACCACTTTAAAAACTCCTATTACGATTGAAAAAGATGATTTCACATGTCCACAGAAGCATGGAAGAGCGTATGAAACTTGCTAGTAGCGATCAACACCGAGTACAACTGCCGATCGCGCAGTTTCCTTAATCCAAACCTTATCCTTTATAATAAAAGGTCACCTACTGAGTACTTATTACAACATGAAATCGGTTTTAAATATCAATGGAATATGCGTAGAAAGCCAATCAAATTTAAATATCAAATATCAGACGAGATATTTTATATGAAAAGAGGCAAACAAAAAAACCCAAAATACAGAAAATGTATTACGTAAACAAAAAATGAATAAAATTGTATGAAATAAAACCACTTAAAATATGCGCAGATACCCAGTCAAAATTGACGAGGAATACCTCGTTGCGTTTTTTGCCGTTTTTCATATAAAATATTATATGAAAAACGGAGCAAAAAACTGAGAGGTCCAATGTCAAAAATAAACGCAAAGCAATAAAACCACTCACCTAGTTGATTATAACGGAATGAATCAGCCTTTGAAAAATATCACAGATAACTAAGAATGGGAACCGAAGAACTTTAACGATTTACACCTCTGTACACCACGGAGTTTGGTGAATGACTGAACGAGTGAACGACTGCACGTAATCGAATAATATCATAGAATTGAAACTACATTTCGAATCATCGTATATTAATGCATGAGTTTAACTGTTAGTAGATTATTGAGACCGGCCGTAAGAGTGGTAGGTAAAATAGGGGTTAAAAGGTAAAATTCCGTCTGTCGGATATACAGTTTTATACCTTTTATACATACAAATATACACTTTTACACATATATTTTATACATACTAAGTACATTTTATACTTTGGATTGCATATTTAGTTACTTGGTTAGCCTGAAGGAAAATTAAGTTCTACAGGTTCTATAGGAAATACATGTAAATAAGAAAGGTGATTTTGCCGCTCCCTTCGCTCCTGACACTTTTCGCCGATTTATGTATCTGAATATTAATAAGTAAATCGAAAATTTCTGATCTCGTCTTGCCGATAAGTGGGATATTTAGCATATTTAAATTTTACATGGACGGCCAAATATAGTTTGCATTTGAACTACCTAGCAAATTAGTCATCATCATCATCATCAACCCATTATTGTCCCACTGCTGGGCACGAGTCTCCTCTCAGATTGAGAAGGATTAGGTCACAGTCCACCGCGCAGGCCAAGTGCGTATTGCTAGACTTGACACACCTTTAAGATTTTTTTTTTATAAAACCTCTCAGGTGTGCAGATTTTCTCGTGACGTTTTCCTTCACCGTATAGCAAGTGACATTTTATTTCAAATACACACATAGCTTAGCTTAGAAAAATCAGAGGCCTGGGATTTGAACCTCGGACCCCTCGATCGAGGCCGAGTATCTTAACCACTAGGCTATCAAGGCTCATCACCAAATTAGTATCAGAGTACAATGATAATCCGAAACATAGAAACATATCTTTTAGAGCAACATGAGGTTGCAATACTGTTGTTCAGCCAATTATGACTAATAAGTTAATCCATGACTATGACTGACGTAGTCAGTGATATAGTACGATAGAAGATGACTTGGCATAAAATTTACAAATAATACATTTGCCCTATCGTATGGAATTCAAAATCGATTGCTCATACGATGACACCATACCCACACTAGAGTTCCGTGTCGTGGATGCTATGGACGCACACATAGACAACTACACTAACACCCAGACCCAGAAATGTAATGTTCATCATTTACATATATATGTCTGACCGGGGATCGAACTTAGGACTGCGCGTCTGGTATGGTGACCATTCCGCCACGCGGGTCGTCAAACCGTAATAGAAAAGTTAATGAATAGATAAGATTTTCTATCGAATGCGCCCCACGGTTTCGTTAGTATTATCCATTTTTGAATAATTTATAACCGGAATTAAAAAAATCATTTCGACTAATAGAAATCGTATCGTGGAAAATATGATAAAACGGCCGCAAATTTGTGTCAACGCTGGTGGAAGACACTTGACAGATATCATATTTTCAAATAGGCAAAAAAAAGTTACAGGTCCTGGTAAAGTACTCTATTACTCAAAATCACTTTTTTTTATTCAGTACAAAAGTTATTCAAAAACAAAATAGGGTGATTAATTTACCTAAATAAAAAAAAACCTTGAATAATTATTTTCATCTGAGAACATACACGGTTAAGGAACTAATGATGATAGTATCACGGCAATTAGTCAGCGAATTAACTTATAACTTTAACCTTGAGTTTCTCTATGTATGAATAGGTAATTTTGAAGGTAATTTTGAAGGTGGTAGAACCCATTGTGGTTCGACTCCGGCGGCACCACCGCCACACCTATTTCTACCTAATAACAGCAGTGTTAGGCGCTGCTGTGTTCCGGTTTGAAGGGTGTGGTAAGGGAGACTTTTCCGAGGCGTTCCAACTTAGTCCTCAGGGGTAGCGGCGCATCTGTGGCCGACCTCAGACAGGAATATCTAATCCTGTCTGGGATTGATTACAGATGTCAATGGGCGGCAGTAGCCACTTACCATCAGGTGGACTGCATGCTCGTCTGCTACTCCTATATTATAAAAAAAAAAAAAAAAAAAGGTAATAGGTAGCTATTTCTACGTACTATTAGTTGCTAGAACGTACGGCCACTTATATGTGTTTACTTTCAAAGATGACTAACTACTTCACGTAATTGATTCAGAGAAATTGATAGAGGGGTATTAATAGAGTATATAGGCGCTTGGTACTAACCTTAGTACCTTAACAATAATAAATTACCAATGTATGGCTACGAAAGTTCGAAGTTTGATGATGGATAAATTAAAGGAAGGATTAGAGGATATTATTTGTGATCGGAGAACAGTGATAGCCTAGTGAGGATATTCGGCCTCTTGATGGAGGGGTCCGAGGTTCAAATCCCTGGTTCTGGATTTCAAAATTATGTGCTTATTAGAAATTAATTTTCACTTGCTTAAACGGTGAAGGAAAGCATCGTGAGCAAACCTGCATACTGGAGAAATTAAAATTAAAAGTTTTCCGTCTCAGAGGAGACCCGTGCCTACAGTGACAGACTGACAGTGATAGGTTGATGATGATTGTGGATCCTATCATAAACACACACAAAAGTATAATATTAACAAACACACACAATTCATATTTAATACTACTTACATTTTCGTCTAGGTCTGAATAAAAAATAACACTTTCAAGATGGAGAATTATAACCGCCTAACGCACTTTAGCGATAATTAATCTTTACCGAGATTTTCTAACAAAGTTTAAAATTTTGATATCAATTAATGAACAATGCATCGCGTCACATAATAAACGACCACACCTTTTTAATTTAGCAGCGCTAACTGCAAGTTCCAGGGCAAAAACATAGATAAGGATAGATATCACCGTCATGTAATTGAAGGAAGCCATTAAATTGCTTAAACGGCATATTTTATGGCTGTCATGGTGTAATTTACGCGGAACAATGCCAACAAAACACACAAGTAGTAGTTAAGTAGTGCAAAACACGAAATCTAAGAAAAAGTGCGCAGAAATATCGTTTCATTCGTAAATGATCTAAAAACTACATTTTTTAAATATATTTCAAACCTGAAAATATATGACAGTGACAATTTCAATTGCAAAAACTGATTACATTTTCTTGTTAGGAGTCCTAATCATTACTAATCTATGGGCAAAAATAGGTCAATAAAGTCGTAGTACGATTCGGTAAAATTTTTAATGTTATCACCACGTCACATATCTGTGAAGCGGCGTTTAATTCATGCACTTGGTGTCTGTTATCACAAATCGTGCTGATAGTGGAGCGTCGCCCGCTAATACCACATTTATGTACTTTAAAATATACTCAATTGGATTGTTAAAAAATAAAATCAAAAGAAAAAATACTTTTTAAAAACAAGCCCTTATTACTTGTTAATGAAAAATAATTAAACAGTTAAAAATAATTTAAGCCCGATTTATTAAATATTTTTATGTCAGACCTTTTTTTTTTAAATAAAAGCTATTAGTTATAAATATATTTAAACCCAGGACAATATAAATTCCGGGAATCGAAGCTGGCACTGCGTCTCGGACCGGAATAGCAAACGCCCCGCTACGAGGATCGCGGGACGATTTTTATATAAATAAAATATATTTTTATCAGCATTTAATCGTGTTCCCGGAACAAAAACAATCCTCGTTGAACAAAAACAATTCTACCATTAGTATTTCAGGATTTGATCCACCCACACACCACAATTTCCTCTAATTTATCTAACCCCAAAATGAATATACCAAATTTATTCACAGAAATTTGTGAGCAAACGATAAAACATACCCAAAACAGGTTTGTTTAAAGTAGGCATATAAACTGCTGATTCATTGTGTTAATTTATTAGAATCCACCATACTACGTAATGTGTATAAAAATATAAAACCTCAGAATATATAATATATTAGACAGAACTCTTTGATAAGTAAAATAGAAAGACACTTCACCGCCTTGAAATTGGATAAAGCCACAAAATTATATCATATATTGTTTGAATTCTTGACAAATAAAAAATATATTTAGAGAATATTTACATATACATAAATAAGCAGTGTTATACGCTGCTGATGGCTTGATTTATCATATTTATCTCATTGTTTAAGCCATTATCCAATGAAATATAATGAGCGCTGACTTCAGAACTTTGTAGTAAGCCAACATTTATTTTAATTATTTTTTACTTTGACTTAGAAGTTGGTAGTATTTTTATGTACATTTTTTTTCTTTAAAATCATTACAATTTATATAAGTTTAAAGAAGTACTAAAATTGCCTCCTAAAATGGACCCATTGACACAATTGTCTAATGTAATTCTGCATATATTCTATATTCTGAGTTCAGTCAAGGCCAATGTTGTTGATAAAAAACATATGCACAATCAGTCTGATTTACTAGATTTGCACATAACTTATATAAAAATATTCAAAACAGGCCTTATTATATTGGACTATGCTTATGTACATGATGTATGTACACATGTAAATTTTATGTTAATAAGGACACATACTATTTGGTCAGTAACAACATATGGAAAACCAGTATGAAGGAGAGTGAAGCGATTCTTGCGGTTTGGTGGACGGATGTGGATGCCATCTGTTTTATAAGGTGACCATTTAGTCATCAGGAGTGGTATTACATCTTTATTTTGCTTTAAGTAGAACTATTTGAATTACTGATGTCCATGGGCGACAGTTGAAAAAAATTAAAGTTACTAAAAATTAATTGTCACTTCCTTAAACGGCGAAGGAAAACATAGTGAGGAAACCTACAAACCTGAGATTTATAAGAAAAAAACAGGGGATGTAAAGTCCAGCCAGCGCGGTGGACTATGGCCTAATCCTTCTCATTATGAGAGGAGACCCATGCCCAGTAGTAGGATGATGGGCGGCAGTGACCACTTACACCACCATAAGACATATTGCATGTTTCTTTGCTATGTCAATGTTAAAGAAAACAATCTATTATATTCCTATTCATAGATAATACAAGGGAACTATTAAAAAATTGGCACAAAAGTGGATGTCTCAGTGAGTAACATAGACTTCTTTTTACCAAAAAAACAGAGATTGTTCTAGTACAGCAAAAATAGGAGGAAATTGAAATTAATTTATTTCTTTAGTGTTTCCCTTCCCGTTCACCAAATGATGTTAAATCATAGTGATTTTATTGAAATGAGTCAATTTAAATATTTTGGAGATGTTCGAAATAAATTCGATTCAAATGGGCAGTACACGAAAAAAGTTTAAGAACTTCTGGTACACGACTCGAACTTGGTTATATTGCCGCCAAACCTAATCTAATCGTCTATTTCATCATAGATACCTACTTATAACATACAAGTAAAATTCACGTTATTCTGTAGTGTTTTTATGGACCATGAGTAACGGGTCCAGTTCAATTGTATTTGTATAAAAATCAGATAACGTTTGAATTTTCAGAGCGCAGCGTCGGTTTAAGGTTTCGTTCGAACGCTCACTTATCGAAAGCGCCGGTAAAATGTTTGATATAAAACCAACAATTTTGGCTATAAACTATCTCTGCCTTACTGCAACTGACGGGGCTAAAACGTATATTTTTATCCGTCTGCAAAATTTTTACTTGTAGATATTACTCACTCCTAATATTTTTATATTTTTATGATGTTGTTATAAGCTCTTATTAAACTTGAAATGTATTTTACGTCGGGTCAAGTCTTGCAAGTTAAATTTAATTACTTCAGTATCCGGTTAAGTTTAATTTTGCATGCTTATGTAAATCGGAGTACAATGGAGTTTTAATATGATACGGAGTAGGTCTGGTAATGGAGTTGTAAGTCAGTAGTAATAAGAATGTTTTTAAATGCTTGTGCGGAAATAAAATTTGAATTTACCCTAAATTGTGTAACTTACGAGCTACAACCGTTTCAACAGCACAGTATTAACCAGAATACACTTAACATTGGTATTATTTAGCAGGCTTCTTATTATAAAATAAGAAAAAGGGCATTTTATGTGTTCGCATCTAATCAAAATTTCTGAATAACACTTGACGTCTAGCGAACTTATTCACGGATAACTTTGAAGATTCAGAAAAAATATCCCAGGGAAGAAAAGCAGCAATAGACGGAAAATTGCATTTCGAATACTTCCAACGAATAAAGATAAAGTTAATGCGGTTTCCGGTACAACTTTCTGTGGTCAGTGGTCCACTGTAGCGGGAGTTGGCAGTTCTACCCCTAACTCATATAATGAACTTGAAGATCAACAATTAAGCAATAAAATCCTAGTTTACAGTTTTAACGTACTTATTATCAAATGTGATATTCGCCTTATATTTTACATATCTGTTATAATGTCATGTTATGAACGTGATATTAATAAGCTTTTGTGAATGAAGCATCAAAATGAATATTACAGAATATGCTACCAATTAAGCGCAAACTTATAGAGATTTTCAACATTATAACACATTTATAATATACTAGCAGAACCCGCTGCTTCGACCGTGTAAAAAATATGACATGACATACAAATAACTGTAATTGTAAATTTGTACCTTTAACAATTTTATAGATAAAGTAACATTAATAATTTAATTAATAAAAGTTTTTATACATTAAATATTAATACTTCTTTTATCGTCACTGCGTACCTAAACTGGTCAAACTTTCTTCAGAAACATATACTTACTAGTGGTGCCCGTGGCTTCGCCCGCATTTTAAAGATATAATATGACATACATAAAACAGAAAATTCGTACCTTCATTGGAATGACAGTGGTGCCATCTGTCGGTCTTACCAACTCCCAAACCTTCGTTGGCTCTTGGACAACAACTTTGCAAAAGATCATCACTTGATCAAATATAGTTTCCGATTTTATAAAATGTATATAGACAAATATTCATTTTTATATAAATAGATAGATAATCGACTAACATGGATAAGTAAAGTAACTGTAGGTAAATTATGAAAAAATCGAATTTCGATCTTCTGGGTTGAAAGATCGATTCACTGAATCACTGGAGATCGATTAAAATAATCGATTTTTTGGTTCAAAACATCGATTCTCCGGTTAATCGATCTCAGATCGCCATCCCATCCGTAGTTCCCGTGGGATTTCCGGGATAAAAACTATCCTATGTGCTTTCTCGGGTCTCAGACTATCTTTGTACAAAATTCCATTCAAATCGGTTCAGTGGTTTAGCCATGAAGAAGAGACAGACAGACAGAGTTACTTCCACATTTATAATATTAGTAAGGATTAGTAAGGATTAGTAGTAAGGATTTGCTGACGGATTTGCTGGCATAATTTGTTTGATCCTGATAACCTTTTTTTTTTCGCTATCCTCGAAAAAGATCGAAGATAGAATCGATTCTTAGGGCCTCAATTTTTTTGTGAATCGATTTATTGCACTTCGATTCGAATCGATTTAAAAATCGTTCTTTTTCGGAAAGAATCGCCACCATTAGGGGTATTATAATCCAAATAATCTATATAAACAAATATAATGTGCAACCGTCTCCGATTGCAAGAATTGATATTTTTAAACTCATGGTTATTTAGAGTATGCCAAAAGACCCACAAACGTAGGTAGGATCCATTACTGGAGCCCGATTAAAAAAATCGACTTTTTTTGGTCAAAAAGATCGATTCTCTGATCTAAGATCGCTATCTGGGATAAAAACTATCCTATGTCCATTCTAGAGTCTCAGACTATCTTTGTACATAATTTCATTAAAATCGGTTCAGTGGTTTAGGCGTGAAGAAGAGACATACAGACAGACAGAGTTACTTTCGCATTTATAATATTAGTAAGGACATCGATTAAAATAATCGACTTTTTGGTCCAAAAGATCGATTCTCCGATTAATAGATCTTAGATCGCCATCCCTAGTTCCCGTGGGATTGACGGGATAAAAACTATCCTATGTCCGTTCTCGGGTCTCAGACTATCTTTGTACAAAATTTCATTAAAATCGGTTCAGTGGTTTAGCCGTGAAGAAAAGACAACCAGACAGACAGACAGACAGACAGACAGAGTTACTTTCGGATTTATAATATTAGTAAGGATTTACAATGAATAATTATGGCCATGACGTAAGGTTTCCATATCTACCTACTTAAACAAGACACGAATACGCTTTACACAAAAAAACTCCCGACTATGAAATGAAATCAAAGTTCTGTATAATTGACAATTATTCAACAATAGTTGTAATGACAAGAATGGTGTAGCGGCGTGAAAAATCAATCAGTGGACCAAAAACAAGGTCAGTCGCAGTTTTACAATTAATGTTCATATTAAACCTTATAAGTGGTATTTCCGTAAAAAACATCGCGATTACAATTTCAATACTTCGTTATATTAATAAATAGTTAATTTACTTACCTTAAGTTTTCTTATTAGATCCAAACCGGCGCTACACGCGGACGAAATGACAATTCACTAAACGCCACAGTTAAAAGCTCGGAGCGTCAAACGACAAACGTCGGAACTAGGTAAACGGAATTCTTCACCACGATGGAATGGACGCTTACGACTGTTTTCAATTACAATTAGTTAGTTGTTGTAAAACCACCAATGAGGTAGCCGAATTTGAGAGTGGGTAGCAAAAGTCACCAATGAGCGAATGACATTTGTGTGACTGTTTTGTTTGTACTTTTTTGTAAGTGAAAAAAAAACTTTAAATTTAAAAGATTTTGATGCATAAATATTTTATGAAAATTGTTTTGTTGTGTATATATATATAAATTATTATTATAAATATTTTAAAGCTTTGGTAGATATATAATCCTGGCAACTTGTGACAATAAACTCTAGTGTGACAATATTGTAAAATGTTGCAAGTATCTATCATTTTACGTATATTGGAGGAGTTTTAAACAAAAAATTTAAATTGTAATCTGAATCAAATGTATTTTTATAAACTATTACAATTATAGCATGGTACAATAGCTATCAATAAAAACTCATACAAATAAAGGATTCCTATATGTTTTATAATAATATTGTTGTGAAAATGATCTCCTCATTGACATGGATGTAAAATTTGCATGTAAAAGTGATGAATTCTTCGTAGTTCTATTGCTGCCATAAACTAGTACAGATATACTATAAACGGTAAGTTTTTCACGAATAACAGCAGTGTAAAACTGTTGTGTGTTGGATTTAAGGTTATAATCATGATTGTTTCCACGATTGGGCTCGCTAGGGTTGACTTTCTTGGATGGATAAAGTTATATCAAATGTCTAAAGGCGACATTGATCACCTTACATAGCGTATATTTATTTTTAGTTTTGCTTACAGAAAAACGCAAGTATTTTTATGACGTTTAAATAAACCGTGAAAAGCATAAGTTTGTTATTTACATTATATCGAAAGGAAGAATTTGATTAAGCGGATTCCACTGTATGGGAATTTTTACGCCTCATAATGGAATATGGTAATACTTCTTGTACATCGTCATATCGTTCTGTCATTGTTGTTAGTTTTTACAACTTTGACTGTGATTGGCAGTTGCACGCAATTAACCAGCCAGTCACCGAAGGAAATAAAATTCCAGTTCTGTGCGCGAAATTTGATAATATAATCCTGCATTATATCCTGGAATATTTGCAAATTATTTGCAAAAATGTCGACTGATATAACTACGATTGGGTCTCACAAAGTGAAAAGCATACCGAGCGGCGAGGTGAGTGTGATATTTAAATTGTTTGGAAAGTAAATGTTATATAAATATTATTAAAGACAAATATTTAGCGATTCTGTTAGCATTAGTATTCGAAGAGGACATTTAAAAGTATTTATAAGTAATATATAGCGGAACAGAGCTATCATTTTCGTACTTTTCGCAAGTGATCGCAAGATATCCCGTTTAGTTGAGTAGTTTTTGCAATATCGTAATATCAATTGACCTGAAAGCAGTGAAGCCGAACCACGAGTGAACGATTCTAGAAAAAAACATGCAGTTCTATTTTTAAACGTTTGTTGCGCTCTACGATATAAAAATCTCTCTTGGCGGATGGATTAATTTTAATAGTAGTTTACCAATTGTATTAGAGTTCAATGAACTTTCACTCTAAACTTTTTATTTTATATACAAAGTAAGGTAAGCTACAAAAAATGGGTCTCACATAAATTATGTATCATACTTTGATTCATATTTTAATATTTTATTTTGAATAATATGAGTATGTTTTTTGTAGGTACTAAATCAAAAAAGGGATTTTTTATTTACATATTTAAGAAGGTGTTTCAAAATGTAATAAAAATTGAACTTAATTTTGAAAAATACTAGCTAAAATATTAATAGTGTTTCGTTGTGGCTTTTGGATAAAATGTATATAACAATCTTTTTGTAGAGAAATAAAATTTTGTACAAATTTGAACTTGTAATTTAGATTTTTTCATATATCATATATGAACTAAGGGGATGGAACCACTATCAGTTTAAATAGAAATCTTGAAAATTTCTCTTAATATTAGAGCATGCGGTATGAAAAATATTATTTGAATGATGAAGATTCATTTTTGACTAAAATGAAGTTTCGGCCAGAAATCTGCCGAACCTTTCGGCTCAGAAACATGTGTTCGAGAAGTCTCGAGTTTTGTTCGGCCGTGTACCTACTTAAGCATTAGAGTCGCAGACTTTTCACTTTGACTTTGAGTACTCCAGATAAGTTAACAGTTTTATTATATTTTCAATTCCCAATATTAACTTTAAGTATATGTTTCATTTCTTTGATAGAAATAAAGTGCAACTTTGCAAAGTGCTTCTCTAAATTTAGGGAATTGTATACATTTTCATACGTACTCAAAACGATTCCTTTTCGGCCGAAAGTAACAGAAACCGAAAATGCGAATCTGACACTTGGACAGCGCGGTGGACCTAAAGGTCCTCTCACGCAAACCTCCCTCAGTCATCCCTTGAGTATAAGTCCTACACTCCCCAGGCATCATCGTCGCGACCTGGGGTCGCTTTAAGCATTCACCTGCCTCCCTCCATAAAGGGTTGCCCTATTCCATATTCGTCTGGGCCCAAAAAAAGCCTTACTCAGTCTTAAACTCCTCTCGCACAGGAAACCCGTGCCCAGTAGTGACACAGATACGAAGGTGAAAGACGGTTAATGATTTGACTCCGGCGGAACCACCGCCACACCTATATCTGACCAAAGACAGCCGTGTTAAGCTTTGATGTATTCTGGTTTGCAGTATTGCAGCTGGTATTGTATTAAGGGATACAAACTTCTCCGAGGCGTTCCGACTTAATCCTCACCAGTAGCTACGTATTTGTGGCCGACCTCAGATAGGTATCTAATCTAATCTGGAGTTGATTACAGATGTCCATGAGCGACAGTAGCCTTACCAACCACGCTCGTTTGCTATTCCTAGTAATGCGTTAAACGAAAGATTTTCATGTGTTAAAATGAAACAAAGTAAATGTAACCCTGCATTTATAGCAAACATTATTAGAGCAATCATGAGTATCCGTTTTGGATCATAATCTAACATTACATAATAATAGAGGCTTAGCTCCCGATATGAGATTATGAGCATATCATACAATATTATCATAGAAAAATTTTATCAGCGTTATCACATAGTGTAGGATGGTGGATTCAATATTTGGGAGTAATAATATCTATAACTCTTTTCAATATTTTTTAAAATCAGAATGCAATTATATTTATTTAAAAAAACAAACTCTTTAGTAACGCCATTTTGATTTTAGTATTTATATTGCAATTATATTAAAATATTTTTGAAAAAAAAAAAATTACCAACGCCCTCTAGCGGCTTACCTTAGCGGCTTAGCGGACCTCCGATACGGGGGGGTGGGGGGGGGGCCTCCAAACACAGTTGCTAAAAAGAAGGTCGTCAGAACCAAACAATCTATGAAACGTGTATCACTCAGCGAAAACATGGTCACCGAATCACAGGCGAATAATTCAATGACACGTTTGTCATTTTGTAAAATCAAATAAACTTTTTACACTTTTGGGGGCCTCCATTCAACTTACCAACCCGGGCCTCCGACGACCTTAGTCCTCCACGAGTAAGGCCACTTTTTCGTATTTTTTGTCCGAAATCCCTACTCTACATACTCCATTTCAATATACGGTTTAATAACGGTTTCAATAAACGTTGATTAATATTACTTAAAAACTAATTTTTAAATTGTGATGTACCTCCAAAAATTTTAGTTTTCCTAGATGTACCTTGAACGCAAAAAGTTTGCGGAACACTGCTCTAAGGGGTGCATTAAAATAATTGGTCCACCACATCGAGGTGTATGCTATATTGGATTTAGAATGACGTCATTAAGCTAATCATGTATTGTCATCCAAACCAAACGTGTATGCAAATTTTCAGCTTAGTTGGGCCTAACTGGTTCTATACTCAATGGCTAGATTTGAGTCTCACAAACATACCACACATTCACATACATGCCCAGCAGTGGGACAGTAATGGGTTCATGATAACGAATATGAATCATATCCTAACTTACTATGTTTTACGCACACCAATGTATTGTAACTGTAACCGACAATAAGTTTCCTTCGAATCGAAATTGCGCCAGAATTGAGCAAGTAACGTGAACCGCTGTGTATTAATGTAAAAGAGACATTTAGCTATCTATATGTATCTTGAGGTGTGTATTTGCGTAGTGATAGAGTGCTACTGTGAGTTGTTCAAAGTTCGATTTTGGATATGAGTAGATTGTTTAACTCCTTTATTAATTATCAAACTATCCAATATTTTGTCTACTAAAGATCAAAATTTGACGAATATTTTACTAGAACACGTCAAATTTCGATTATTGGTAAGTAAAATTTGGATTCTTCCTGTAGTCCCGGGACTAGAAAAGGTCTACGCTAGAAGAGGCGACTAAAAGGAGGCTTCTGGGGTTGCGGGCGGCATGAGTGGAAGCTCGAACCGTCCAGCAAGCAACCCCGGGAAGGACGGCGGTGTGTGTGACCGCATACCGTCGTAAACACCGGGTATAACACCTAGTGTTTACCACCAGGGCTGAGCCCGATAGGGACATCACGCTCGAAGGACTCCGGTTGTGGTCCATCGGAGATCCCGGAATTCTCCACTAAGCGCTGAGGACGGCCACCGGGGGTGTTTTCGTGCGGTAAAAATCCCATATAACCCAGCGTCGCTCCCATGGCGGCCGCAAGGTAAAATTTGGATAGATTCAATATTAATGACGGGCATAAGTTTTGTTGTGGAAAGGTGGTAGAACCGACATAGTTTGACCGGGGAGATAACTACTTCAGAACTGTTCATTAGTTCTTTCGTTTCGGCGGTAGGGACTGGATGCCGGTTGACTTACACATTAGGCGACCATCTTAGTCTTCAAAAGTGGCAACGCATCTTCGATCGGCTTCAGATTACCCAGTTAATGACACATCTCTCAATAGTTAGAAGTTCACTCATGGACACAAGTTTCAACCAGAGAGGGTTTTGTTAAACAAGACCTTTGCAATCTTACAGTGATGTTGATGTAGAGAAGTAAATTATAAATGGCTACATAAATACATACACTTTGCATGATAACTCCAGTCATAACAATTAAAAGTAATTGAGGGGAATAATGATTCATTTTAATATAGGCCAATTATGCACAAGTATGGAGCTGTGTGCGCAGTTTCTTATCCATAGCGAAACTTCTCAAAACAGTTTTTTTTATAATATAGGAGTAGCAGACGAGCATGCAGTCCACCTGATGGTAAGTGGCTACTGCCGCCCATGGACATTTGTAATCAACCCCAGATAGGATATATTCCTACCTGAGGACGGCCACAGATGCGCCGCTACCCCTGAGGACTAAGCTGGAACGCGGAAAAGCATGTCTTCCTTATCACACGCTTGAAACCAGAACACAGCAGCGATTAACACTGCTGTTATAAAGCAGAAATATGTGTGGCGGTGGTGCCGCCGGAGTCGAACTACAAAGGGTTCAATTCTTTCTCACATTCAAAAGCTTCTTCTTAATCTGTTTTTATAGAAGCTTTCTACACACAGCTTCCCTATGTCGTAGATACGACGAATGCACAGACAGCCAGACCAGAACAGATATCTAATTTCATCATATCCCTGGCTGGGCCTTGTCAAAATCTTCATAAATACACTTTCATCCTGTTCTTCCACCATATTGGATTGAGAATGACGTCACTAAGTTAATCGTGCATTGACATCAAAACCCAACGTGTATGCAAAATTTGAGCTCAATAGGTCGAGGTTAACTGGTTTAAAATTAAGTTGGAATTCCGCACATACTAATTAACACGGCAAGTTTAAAAGCTTGCTAACAAGTAATAATTTGAATAAAAACAAAAAACCCGATTGCTTAAAAATAATAATTTGAAAAGGAAAGTAATGTAGCCTAGGTAACTCTAATAGTTTAGACCATCGGTCGGCAACCTTTTAGCAGGCAAGAGCCACTCTGTGGCAAAATAAACAAAAGGCGGGCCGCACTTGTAATATAAACCCCAGAAGTCGAATATACCTGTATAATTCATCAAATCCCATAGAAAAAATGAAAATGCTCTTCAAATTGTTAAAACATACAGAAATTAATTAGTACACGTAATGTAATTCATTACGTTTATAGCTAAAAAAATATGGAATTTAAATGGAAATTATTACAAAATTATTACTACTCGGTCATTTATTGTTCATTCGCGAGCCGAGTGATGCGCGTTACAGCCTATTGACTATAGGGTTGTTTGCGGTTCGTTCATGTATTTATTTTGATATTATTAGGACTTATTTACAAAACATTCACGGGCCGCAAGTAAGACGTCCGAGGGCCCGCGGGCCGCGCGTTGCCGACCGCCGGTTTAGACGAATCCAACGACACCAAATACGTTAATGTCCGCCAAGTGATTAGGGCTGCAGGACGAGAAAAAGAATCAGAAATACTTGTAAAAAATTATACGGAGTCTGCTAAATACAAGTAAATTTTAAGGGTTCCGTATGAAAAATCAAAAAACGGAACCCTTTAGGATCACTCGTGTCTGTTCGTTTGTAGCCAGTAGAAACTATTGGACCAAATGAGTAGAAATTTGGTATTGTCTGCGTAAAATTGCTAGTTCGCTCTGAATATAGAAATTAATCGCGTCGCCGTAGCAAATTGTATGAGTACACCTGCTCGCAACAACTTCAGAGCGGACTTGCAGTTTGGCGCTGACTATACCCATATGACTTTTTATTTTTTTCAGTCAGTGGAGCTCAGGAGTTTCTGGCAGGAGCAGAACGTCGCCATCATATTCTTCCGCCGTTGGGGCTGCATGTTCTGCAGGTTATGGGCTAAAGAGGTATGTAAAATGGTCATGTTAGATTATTTATTTAATTAAAAATTAAATACCCATTAGTTCTGAAGATGTTGAAGATACCACAACTACATCTATCTCTGTGTCATACCAGAAAAGTAAAAATAATTCTGGTTTGAAGGGTATGGCGTGAAAGAGTTGCACATGGCAATCTAATTAGACCTCAGATGTAGCAAATGATTTATAGCCGATCTCAACTAGGACTTAAATTTAAGGTTGACAACAATTTTGTGAGTATTTATGTTTTTTTGAAGTTTGCCTTTCCAAATCAGTTGATTCCTTATTGGAAATTTGTATAATTATAATTTCAGTTGGGTGAAATCGCGCCGATTCTGAAGAAGAACAACATAAGACTGGTCGGAATTGGCGTCGAGAACACAGGCTCCAGGGAGTTTATCGACGGGAAATTCTTTGATGGAGGTAAGCAACCGCATTTATTACGGATCTTTCAAGTGTTATGATGTGGAGACTTTCCGTAATTCATCAAGACATGAAGCTCTCTGAATCACGCTATCGAAGGTTTCGTTTCGCAGAAGAAATAAAGTATTGTCTCCTTAAAGATCATCCATGTTGTCTATGTCATCAAAAAAAGGTAAAACAATGAAAAACAACAAGTTTATCTAGTCTCCTGATGATTTGACCACACACTTTTATTTCCACTCTTAACTCTTCCAGATCTGTACTACGTGGAGAATCTGTCCACCTACCAGACGCTCGGTTTCAAGCGATTCAACGTGGTGACCATCATCACCTCGCTCTTCTGGAAACAGTCCAGGGAGGCCATCTATAAGGGGAAGAGTTTGGGTGAGTCCTATACTAGCTCCATAAAATATTCCTCCAATTTTCTTACAGAACCTTAAAGTTATAGGTGCCTGGTGCGTTAGTATCGTTAAGGCTTACAAATATGTTTGTAAGTATTTGTCCCCTACCCACAACCTTTAGATAGAACCTACATAACTAATCTTCTATGATTTGGACATAGTTTCGGTCCGCTCGGAGACCTTCAAAATTGAAGTAGTTTCTATTTTTATGCAAATAATGTTTAAATATTTATTTTGAGTTTATTCTGGAAAGAAAATCTATATGGACACTAAGATGTGCCTGGGATTCGAACCTTGGACTTCTTGATGAAAAGAGCGGGAAACTAACTATTAGGCTATCACTGCTTATATGTATCTTATCTTCATTTTTCTTTATCTATAACCCCTTTTATGCAATAAAAGACATAACCTAGATACTTCAGATATTTGATAACTTTAATACATTATAAAAATAAATAAAATCAAAGTGTCTGTTTGTAACAGCTTTAACTAAATATACATGAAAGTATATATGGTTCTTATAACAAAAAAAAACATTTAAAAAAAATCTGTCTTTCTGTTCCGCTTATCTTCGTAACGGCTCTACCGGTTTGACAGGACTTTCAATGTCAGGTAGCTGATTTTATGGGGAGTAACTTAGGTTTTTATTTTTGAAAAATAATTTTGGTTTCGCGCAAGAAATTTAAAACCCATGAAATGCCCCGAGTATTTACACTTTTAAATGCTGGTGAAACTGTGAAGCACAGCGTATTTTTTGGTATATTTCATGCTTACAATAAGGTTGAGTAAAATATCGATAAGAAAATTTAAAAGGTAGGTAGGTAATAGCAGAAAAAACTCAACTGGATTTCCGTTTGAGCGACGCAATAAGTAAATAATTGCTTTCCACAATGACTTGTTATATAACTGTTCTAACGAGGAAGTAAAGGCAATATAGTCGTTTCATAGAGTCAGGTGTCTACTAGAAATCACACTTTAAAAGGTGATACATTTAATACAATATTTTATTCCTTATTTAGTCCCTTTAAGGGATGGATTTTCAAAAAACCCATTCTTAGTGAACCTTTACGTTGCATAGGAAAATTCCTGCTTCTGTCCAAAATTTGTTGCTCTCTGGTGATATATATTGTTTAACCACTATTACTTAATATATATGCTATATACTTACTTTTATAATTGGTTATTAAATAAAATAAACATAATTACCGAATTTTATTTTGTAATAGTCGCCAGTAATAATTGAACATTAAGCGCATTCAGCAATGAGATAATAATACCTTAAGTACCTAACTAAGTTATTAATATTTTATCTATCCAATGTTTTTCGTACCAAAGATTGAAATTTTACAATTTCTCCCTATTACACATTGTCAAACGATCTTTGGTTTGACAAAATGGATAGATTGATTATTAATAAAGGACGGTAACAAACATCAAATGTGTCACAACAAACAGGCCTGACAAGCGACCTAATCGGTGACGGATTACAAAATGGCGGTGCGTTTCTGTTACAAAATGGCGGCAAGCCGGTACACTTCGTGCAAATGGCGCCCGCTGACCGTCTGTCGAATATGGACATTTTGGAGGTTCATTGTGACTTGTATCGTAGATTACGTAACCATAGATGTAATTAATAGTAGAAGTGACATAGAGCACTGTTGAGTAGAAGTGTGCTTAAATGTAATTATTTTTTTTAATTAAAAAGAACAAATACGTCAATAAATATTTTGTACTCTTTTTGGCAGAAGTTGGTTCTTGTAGGCGTACTAACATTGAAGTTCATTGAAATATATTGAATGAAGTTCGTTGTAGTTTAAAGAATTCAAGGAGGTCTGACCTTTTATTTTTCTGAAAAGATTAGTGGTATGACCAAACTTTATATTTTTAAAGGCATCAAAGTCAGATCATTGATAATAGAATAAGAGGGCAAAATTTTTAGACCTTAGAATTAGTGCAATAAGATACTTAGGTTCTTTAGTTTGTTTGAATGAACTTGATAACTCTCATAAGGTGTGGAAACGCATTCATACTCACATGAGCAGTTCCATTTTGGTCCTTAGGGTTTGCTAACCTTTCATATGAAATGCTTTTCATATGAACTATATTCATACATCTAAATATATGTAACTCAAAGGTGACTGACTGACATAGTGATCTATCAACGCACAGCCCAAACCACTGGACGGATCGGGCTGAAATTTGGCATGCAGGTAGATGTTATGACGTAGGCATCCGCTAAGAAAGGATTTTGATAAATTCTACCCCCAAGAGGATACAATAGGGGATGAAAATATTGCTTCGTAACGCGAGCGAAGCCGCGGGCAAAGGCTCGTACCGTATATACCTATTATATTTGTGGTTACTTAATATAAAACTAGAGTGTATGTATTAGGTCCATAAAAATTCATGGTGACTAAAACTGGTAGAGAGCTAACGGCAATACTTTATGCAAATTCAAGTTAAGGTCGTTTTTAACTTATTACAAAATCTGAATTCAACAAATGTTTGGCACACGTGTCATTTCTATCTGTTTTGTGTTCTATGTCATATTGTTAGTGTAATCATTAGAGTTGTATATGTCTAGATTATTCTGTATTGATAGTTGCATACGGTAAAAAATATAGACTTAAAATTAGTTTGTAGGTATGGATTAGCATAATACGGCCATGACATTCATATTATTGAGATATTTCTAGAATACGTAAACTCGTCACAATGACTCTTTCAGCCATTTATGTTTTTTGTGACACCTAATGTCAGGTTTATATACTTGCCAAATACAGACGAGTAGGTGCGAGTACGAGTATGTAAATAAGTCACTTGGATGTACTCGGCACTTGTCACGACGTTCGTCAATCATCCGTGGTGTGTAGGTCCTTCAATGCGAATCAAACGATTACTCGTCTGTCTTCGTACGCAGCGTCTACACACTCGTCATTGTTTAGCTAGTTATTTGGCTGATTATTCGCGAGTATGTAAATCTGACATTGTAAATGTTACTACACACACATTGTCATAATCGCAACCCATTTTAGACATATACATATATTGTATATACATATTTGTAATGTAGTTATGTGTGTATGTAAATCTAGGTTTAGGCGGCGATCTAAAGGGTGATTGGGTGCAAACCGGGGGTGCGTTGCTAGTCGAGAAGGGTGGGAATCTACTCCGACATTTCTCACAGCAGGGACCCAGCGATCACTTGTCGAATGAGGATATATTGAAGGTATGTCTAGATAGGTAGATTTTTCTGTTCGTTTGTTTGTTTGTATGTATGGCACAGCTCTTTAACTCATAGACTATTACAATATTAACAATCAAAGTTTAAGATAATTGGTGTTGTAAAATACAAAAGTTGCGACTTTGTCTAACCCAATTTAAATGATAAGTTGGTGATCATCGTCAACCAATGACTGTCCCACTGCTGGGCACGGGTCTTCTCACAGAGTAAGAGGG
The DNA here is from genome assembly GCA_014595695.2 of Epargyreus clarus clarus. Classification (NCBI taxonomy): domain Eukaryota; kingdom Metazoa; phylum Arthropoda; class Insecta; order Lepidoptera; family Hesperiidae; genus Epargyreus; species Epargyreus clarus. The sequence goes on from JACTTY020000019.1 coordinate 1,691,671, forward strand.
TTCTAGGCCATAGTCCACCGCATCGGCTAAGTGCGTGTTGGTAGATTCCACACATTCCACAGGTTCCTTACGATGTTTTCTTGTCTGTCTTATCTGATTCCTCGATAATTTTTCGTTTGATTTATTTTCTATTTTCAGTATTTCGGTCTCGAGAACGAATACAAGGCGGACACAATGGCTAACAAGAAGAGAGAAGAAACCGAATGCCCTGTACGTAACCTTTTTTATAATATTGAAGTAGCAGACTAGCATGCAGCCCACCTTACTTACCATCAGTGCCGCCCATGGACATCTGTTATCAACCCGGATAAGATTAGAGTCTTACTTGAGGTCGGCCATAGATGCGTTACCCCTAAGAACTAAGCTGCAATGTCTCACAAAAGTATGTCTCCCTTCTCATACCGTTCATACTAGAATACAGCACTGCATTTAACACTGAGGCAGAAATGGATATGGCGTCCATGATATCTAAGTTGAATCGCAAAGGGTCTTATTACTTAAGTTTAAATTAATTCTAAAAAAAATCCGGCTCGAAGGATCATCTAAGTGCTTATACAATCTGTATTCATTATCGATAATTTAAATAATATTTATGATATTCCTAGGATTTTTAAGTAGTTCAATTTAATATAATACTGTAATCTCTCACCTAATGTCATCTATAACAAAAAAATAAAAGAAAACGTATATCCATTTTTTTTCGTTTAATTTAAAATTAAATGTCTTAATTATATTAAGCTGTGGATTTTGTAAATTACCTAAGCACCAATTATTTCAAATTTAAAAGTAGTTAGAGATCAACTAACCCAGGTATCACAAACGGTTCCGTTTCCAGACAGAGGCGAAGCCCTAAGCCCTGGCGGAAGGTGCTGGAGTCTCGGGCCCTCGCCCCCATACACACCATCTGGACGGAGAGGCGATGTAAGCAGAGTAGGGTGTAGTTTTCAAAATATTTTGAGTTTTTAAAAATTGACACAATAAATTTTAATACTGTAGAATATTTGATATATGTGTGGATAAAATCCTTGTGTGTAATCAAAAATTTATTAATATTTTGTAGTTTGTCTATTGATAATCTGGGATAGGGTTTTGACAAATTTGATGATAATTTTTTACTAAATTCGTCGAATTTTGTTTAAGCAGGTTCACTTATGACCAATAATGAAGATATAGTTATTAAAATAATTAAATCTATGAAAATAGGTATAGGACTTATTGTAACAGTTCCATCATAGTCTCTGGTATAGATTTTGAAAAATGTTTTAGAATTACTGGAGTAAAACTCCAGCGAACTTTTTTTTCAAAAAGCAACATTCTCGATTAAATCCGGATAAAACGCTTTCTACACTCACAGCCCCACACTAGGATTCCCTGTATCGTAGGTGCCATGGACACACACATAGTCAAATACACAAACACCCAGACCCAGAAACAGAAATCTAAATTCATTATTTAGACATCTGTCTGGCCGGGGATCGAACCCGGGACCCTTTGCGCGTCAGACCGGTATGGTGGCCGCTCCGCCATGCGGGTCGTCTATGTATGCGTATGTATGGAAATTAGAAACAAGTTGTTAAAAGAAAAGTGGAATTTAAATTGTATTCTATTCGACTCCCTTTCATTTTTTTTGTAAGGGTGAGCAAGAAACAAACAAAAACTACCATTTCTGAATACTTTATTTATTGAGACACGTTATTAATAGGTCAATAAATTAGACGAATATTATCTTGATCTGATATTTATTTTAGTCTGATGACACAAGATAAATATGATAAGATTATTGCTCAATATTGTCACTCAATAATGATTAGAAAACTACACCCAATAATATTGTGTACTGATTTATTATTAAATGTTTATATTTAGAAAATAATATATAATTCTTTGTCTTTCTGTCGTATAGGTGTAATGTTTAATCTGTGATTTTCTGGTGGTATGGTATATGTGTGCAGTTAAAAAATGAAAAATTATAAAATGTTAAACATTATAAAATGTTAATTGTAGTTTTTGTAATGTTAATTTTGTATTTAATTCTATGTCTATCATTTACTTAACAAAGGAATGAGGACCAAAAAAGGAATAATTTTAGGAAAGTATAAAAAATGTTGTCACGTAATAAAGTTTTTTTAATTCTGTTTCTTTTGTATTTTTTTATTTAAAAATGTTGTGGTTTTAAATAAAGGGTCAGGTTTAAATTTGTCAGGGTATACAGTATTTATTTTCAAAGTAGTTTTTTAGCGAAAGTTCTTCATAATTTATTAGATTTTTATATGAATACAATTAGATATGTTAACCAAAATGTCAAACTAGTATAGACATGACTACGTGTTTATATAATTGTTTCTTCCAGTTAAAATTAAACACGTGTTTTTGATTTATTGTTTTATATTAATAAAGTTTTTATATATAATCTTGGCTTTTCATTTACCTACAAAATAAAAACACACATTCAGTAGTGGGAATAATTTACATATCTTCATAACTTCGGTATTTTAGAACATTCATATAACATGGCTAGTATAGTCCGCGCCAATCTTCTAGTCCGCTCTGAAGTTGTTGCGAGCAGGTGTCATACAATTTGCTATGGCGACGCGATCCATTTCTATATTCAGAGCGCACTAGCAGTTTTAAGTGGACTATATTTATATCACATTTATATATTGATCCAATGTAGTTTCGTTCTACGCATAGATGTAGGGATAATATATCTATGGTTCTACGTGTAATATTGACAGTATCAGTCAATATTTTAAGTGTGCAAGTACCCTTAGTGTAGTTGCTCTATGGTACGTTCCGTCATACAACTTTCATTTTCCTTCAATTTTCTTTCCAAAGATTTCTCTTTTTATCAACCCGCTATTTAGTAATTAGTTGAACTATTTTTCTAACGTTTTTTCCAGATCGTCTAGTAATAACATTACATTTATGGAAGTTAGGCATTAGATAATAAATCTTTTGATCCGCTCCGTCTAAGTAAATCATGTTATTATTTGTATCGAATACCACTTTTACTATCGCTCCTCCCTCCAATGCACCAACTTCCTCTAAATGTCGCGTTGTGTAATCCAATTTATAAACCGCTCTTGTATAAGGCTGAATGAAATACGCCTCCGAGTTATAATCTGTGGTAAAAAGTATATTTCGTCCTCAAACATGGACGCCTTTTTCGCGCCATTTCTTAGGACGTAAGTAGTGAAGTTACTCATGAAGAAAATATCGCTTTGTTTATCGACAATAAAATCATCGATATCGTAGTCCGATAACGCTGGAATGTTGTTTGATTTTTTCTTATTCGAATACGTTGACAGTCCTTTCGTTTGGAATTGAGAATAATAAAGAATATTATGATATTGTAAATGCCAGACTGTTTTGTCTTTAAGTCCGTACAATTCTGTACGATTGTTGTTGGGATTATATTTGTATATCCCACGATCTGCAGACATATATAGCTCCCTCGTTTCCTGATTGACCGCATGTCCAAAAGTGAAACTGACGTTTGGTAAATCACTAAACTTTATATAGTCCAAATCGAACTGCCCTGTGAAGTCTTTAGAACGACGATTTTTATAATGAAAGTATAGGATATTACTGGTTCTGTCCACTGCTAATTGGCCAGAAAACTGTTTAGCTTGGAAGATTTTTACTTTCTTGTGGCAAATATTGTTAAGGCAGGCGTGGCAGGTCACATCGTTCCCGGTTGCAGCGGTGATTAAAGTTGGCAGTATCAATAGAAGGAACATTATTATCTGTGAAATAATAAAGGTAAAGTAAATAAGGTAATATTTTTTTTTTTTTTTTTTTTTTTTTTTTTTATATGTAACCTAACGATAAGGCAGACGGGCTGCCTGATGGAAAGCAGTCACCGTCGCCTATGGACATTTGCAACACCAGAGGAGTCGCCAATGCATCGCCGGCTTTGAAGGAGAGCTCTTTTTACACCCCTCTTGAAGAGCCCCATGTCATAGTCCTGAGGGAATACCTCAGGAGGAAGTTCATTCCACATTTTGCACGTACGCGGCAAAAATGATCTATTAAACCGAACCGTGGAGGACCGCCACGGGTCCAGTTGATGTGGATGGAACTTCATCCTTCGGCGAGTGGTGCGATGAAGGAAAGGCGACGTAGGCACCAGATCAAACAGTTCCTCAGAACACTCACCATTGTAAAGTCGGTAGAACACGCAGAGGGAACCTATGTCCCTCCGAAGGCTTAAGGGTTCTAACCGATCAGAGATCACTGGGTCATCGACGATTCGCACCGCGCGTTTCTGTACGGAGTCAAGTGGGTTAAGTTGGTATTGTGGTGCCCCTGCCCAGAGATGCGAGCAGTACTCCATGTGGGGCCTCACTTGCGCTTAATAAAGCAGCAGGAGTTGCCCCCCAGTGAAGTACTGCTTGGCTCTGTTTAGGACGCCCAGTTTCTTTGAAGCCAACTTGGCTTTAACTTCCAAATGACTCCGATACTGCACGTCGCACGAGATGTCGACTCCCAGGATCCCTACACTTTTACCAATGGTGAGCGGGGTACTTTGGAACTTAGGCGCTATGACGAATGGGGTTTTTTTAGCGGTAAACGCGCAGACTTGTGTCTTCGAGGGGTTGAACTCAACAAGGTTAAGACGACCCCATTCCGAGACCCGCTCCAGAGAGTTCTCGATTTCAGACACAAGTCGGATTCTGCTTTCTTCCACGAATGTCCGAGAGGTGTTCGCACGGCCTGTGTACACAGCATCTCCCGTGCTATCATCTGCATAGCAATGAATGCCACCGATTTTTAGCAGCATATCATTGATATGCAGAATAAAAAGCGTGGGAGATAATACAGACCCTTGGGGCACGCCAGCGTTGATGAGCTTCGTGTCTGAGCAGCACCCGTCAATTACGACCTTAATATGCCGCTCAGACAGAAAGCTGGCAGTCCATGTGCACAACCTCTCGGGAAGACCGTAAGATGGTAACTTCGCGAGAAGGGCCCTATGCCAGACCCGGTCAAAGGCCTTAGCGATGTCCAGGCTTACGGCCAATGCCTCCCCGTTGCTCTCAACAGCCTGCGCCCAACGGTGAGTGAGGTACGCAAGAAGATCACCAGCTGATCGGCCCTTGCGAAAACCATATTGGTGATCGCTGATCAGCCGGTGCTCTTCCAGGTACCTAAGGAGCTGCGTGTTTACAACACGCTCCATAGCTTTTGAGAGCAGGGAGGTTATCGCTATAGGCCTATAGTTGGCCGGGTCGCTGCGGTCACCCTTTTTGGGAATAGGGTGTACAAGGGCAACCTTCCACGAAGACGGTACTTGTCCTGTGGTGTAGGAAAGCGAGAATAGGCGCGTTAAGACGGGAGCCAACTCGGGAGCGCACGTCCTGAGCACCACTGCGGGGATTTCGTCTGGCCCGCTCGACTTCTTGATATCGAGGGACAATAGAGCTCGCCTGACAGCCTTCTGCGTAAAGCGAATATCCGGCATAGAGCTCTCACACCGCGGGATGGTAGGCGGTGTGGCCCCTGTGTCATCAAGAGTCGAGTTTGAGGCAAAGAGGGTACCAAGAAGATCGGCTTTCCCCTTTGCCGTGTGGGCCAGAGAATCATCTGGTTTCCGCAGGGGCGGTAGTGAAGACCGGCAGAAATTACCCTCGACAGCTTTGGCCAGCGACCAGAAGGCTCGACTCCCGGAGGGGTAACCAAGTAGCCGCTCGCCAATTCTGCCGATGTGCTTAGACTTCGCCTTGGCCATATGCTTCTTCGCTGAACGGGAGGCAGCATTAAACGCGGTTCGGAGCTCGGGGGTTTTTGGGTCCTTGCTAGCGTGTGCTGATGCCCAGGTTTGGAAGGCCTCCTGCTTAAGGCTTAGCGCTTTAGCACAAGACCCACCAAACCAGGGCTGACTCCGCCCGCCGACGGACACGACAGAGTTTGGAATGAAACACTCCATACCCTGCCGTATCACGTCGGTTACAGACTCAGCACACGAGCTAGGGTCACCCGAGACGAAACATAGCTGCCTCCACGGGTACGAAGCCAGGAACTCCCGGAATCCGTCCCAGTCTGCTGACTTGTAATGCCAAACTTGTCGTCTCCCGGGGGGACGTGTCTCCACGGGGTACGACAAGGGCACAGTCGAACTTACCAAGCAATGGTCAGAGGATCCAAGGGGAGCCTTGACCATTACTTGGTAGTCCACCGGATGGGTAGTCAGCAGTAGGTCCAGCAAAGAGGCAGTATGGGTCTCTACATCAGGCACCCTAGTGAAACCAGGTACGACCTGAGAGAGCCCATATGCCAAGGAGAAGTCATATGCAGATCTCCCGGCAAAGTCGGTGGTCCGGGATCCCAGCCAATCAACATGATGAGCGTTGAAATCACCGAGAACCACCAACTCTGCCGAAGGACACTGCTGCAGCATTCTGTAGGTTGCCCACTGGACGTGCTCGAATAATCGAGTTGTCTCCACGTCTCCGCTATAGGACCTATACAGGCACGCGTAGACACGGGTAAGACCTCCGACGTCCGCGCGCAGCCACAACAATGATAGGTCCTTGTCTTCGAGAAAGCTGAGACGGCGATAGCAGACGTCCCCCCGAACATACACACATACCCCGGCACGACGCCTGAAGGCATGTTCTAAATTGTAACCGGGGTATTCCAAATACGATGTATCGTCCGGGGTAGATATCTGCGTCTCCGTCAAAAAGAGAAAAGCCGGCTTTACCGTCTCAAGGTGGTGGTGGACGGCATTCAGATTGGAATGGACTCCTCTGATATTGCACATATCCACAGTAAATGTGGAAGAGGTCGCCGCTGTGCAACTTTTCTTCTTTTTATTTGGCTTTCTCATAGTTGGTGGTTGTTCCAAAAAGGGCGGGAATTTGAAAGGATTTGCAATGCTCCGCCGACGCCTCACGGGACAAAGTATGAGTCTCGTGACACCGAGCCTACGGAGGTGATGTGGGATGCTGGCGCGGGGGACGGAAGGGCCCCCGGTCCCCCCCGTGCACGACTACCCGGCTCCACTCCGGTCTCTTACTCCGGCAAGGTAGCCGCGCAACGGGATTTTTCGCCGGTTGGCGGGACAGCCTCCCGGGCCAGAGTGTTAACCTCTGCCCGGGTTCGGGTCCCCAACTAACCGGCGGGCGGCCAGCGGACAACCGTTTCACCGGGTCTCCCTGGCCCCCGCGCCAACACACCACGCCCCCGGGGGCAACGATGCTTAAAGAGACTCAACGGACCCGTAAAGTACGCCGTCGGAAGCACCACAGGGGGATGGGAAGGGAGGGATAAGGGGATGAACTGGCTCCCAGGCGCACTACCGAAACACGACGAGTCGTTATTAGCGGTAGACTCCGACCTGAGGGTGGTAGCTAGCCAGGCAGATCCCACGAAGAGATCTTACCACCAAGCGAGACACCTTCGGGAATTACGCCAGGCGGTGTCAGACCCAGCAACCAGTGGGACCGTCGCAGTAGGATGTTAAATGCCCGAGTAGACGCTGCTGCCCATCTACCCGGTAGATGCCCTTAGTCGGCTTCTACGACACCCACGGGCAGGTATGGGGTGGTCTATTCGCCGCCGGAGCCACACGGCACAAATAAATAGTAAAGGTCCTTATAGGTCTGTCTGCTAAAAATGTGTTCTGGTTTAAAGAGCAGAGATACTTACTCATACACCCATCTGTGACCCTATTAGGTTAAGATGTTTATTTGAGGTTGATCATAGATTGTCCATAGGCGGCAGTGGCCTCTTACCACCTGACGAGTATGTACCTATTGTTTGCATGTTACTTAAATTTCATAAAAAGTAAGACAAATACAAACTACCTATTATTACTCCACTGTAAGTTTGTAGATGGGTTCATCAGAGTTCTGATTTCTGTACCTATACCTAATGAATCTTAAATATCTATAATCTACCAACTCGCATTAGGCAAATGCATGCGGAACACTTAATGAAGATATTGAAGTGAAATGATTGCACACATTTAGAATAATAAAGGCATTTCTGGAATAATTTGCTTTTTTTTTTTTCTGAAGTGATTTACTGATGAAGGTACTTTATTTTATTTATTTTTGGACAAGTGGGCCCAGAATGTTTAGAGCCCCAATAAAAAATATATGTATACCTAACGATAAAGCAGACGGGCCTACGGATATTTGCAACACACACACAGAGGATTCGCTAATGCATCGCTGGCTTAAAAATATACTTGTTAAGTTGCAATATGGTTGATAAAATTTACCGACATAATACTTACGTTTTTAAACTTTACACTTCACTATTTTAAATAAATATTGAAATAATTAAATAAGATCACAGCACGAATGATTTACTAAACGAAACTAAACAGATTGCTTATTGAATATCAATGTCATGATATTTGACCTGACTTGACCTGTTTGTGTAACTTCATTACGAATGATAAGTTTGTTTTTCTTTATATTAATGGAATATTATTGTATCGATATTACGATTTACTGTCCCACTGCTGGGCACTGGTATTTCCTAATGAGACCTTTTTGGATAAGGCATGCAGGTTTCCTCATAATGTTTTCTTACATCTATGAAAGTTTGAAGCAAGTTTTAAAGATTATTAAATTCTTCATAATTTACAGTAATGATCAACGTTGTTGTATTTTGGTTTGAAGAGTATAGTAAAACAAAGATAAGTAGGTACTTATAAGAAACTTTCTAACTTAGTTATTAGGGGTAGCATATGCAACGCATCTGTGGTCAACCTCAGAAGACTCTTACCAGAGGTTGATTATACATGTCCATGGGCGGCAGTAGCCATTTACTATCAGATGGAGTAAGTAAGTAGTAATAGGTTTTTAAGAGGAGCTCTGATATGATGATGAGGATGATAAAAGATGTCGATAGGCAGAGATTTCTTACGATTTAGTAATTGAGTTTTGTTTCTTTTTTTATATAAATGTTTATTATTTAAGTCTTATCATGAAAAAACTACAGTACCTAGTTTTTTTCTAATTTTCAATGTTTTACGCAATTATATTAACTCTACCTACATAAAATATTAAGATGTTTCCTTCGACGTTTAAGCAAGTTATAATTAATTTCTAATACGCACATCACATTGAAAAATCAGAGGTTTGAGATTTGAACCTCGGACCCCTCGATCAAGTGGCCGAGTTTCTTAACCACTACGCTAGTGTCTACTACGATGTAGGTACACTACCATGTAATGATATCATCGCATCTAGCCGTGGCCTTTTATAATATAATAACGCTCATTACAATACACAACACAGTGTAGGTACACTTGTAAGTTTTATGCAATATGCTTATTGATTTTCCTCTGTCATAGTAGTTTCCTTAATTTCAAGTAGAAGTGACGAAATTATTCAAGGTGTCGGCCTTACTACATGGTTACACTATTTGGACTCAAAACAACAAGGTGGAAGATTGGAAGGTGGTAGAACCCTTTGTGGTTCGACTCCGACGGCACCACCGCCACACCTATTTCTGCCTAATAACAACAGTGTTAAGCACTGCTGTGTTCCGGTTTGAAGGGTGTGGTAAGGGAGACAGACTTTTCCGAGGCGTTCCAGCTTAGTCCTCAGGGGTAGCAGCGCATCTGTGGCCGACCTCAGGTAGGAATATCTAATCCTATTTCGGGTTGATTACAGATGTCCATGGGCGGCAGTAGCCACTTACCATCAGGAGGACTGCATGCTCGTCTGCTACTCCTATATTATAAAAAAACTGTTTTTCTTAGGCAGAAATAGGTGTGGAACACAGACCTGTATTTGTATTGTTTAGATACAGATCTGTGACACAGTACAAATGAAATGTACTGTGCCACAGATCTGTTTCATAATTCTTCTGTGTCGGTGGTGTGGAGGTAGTACCGCAAAAGAACCACAAGGGGTTCCACCACCACCTTTTTGAACTGGTAGGTATCTACTTAGGGTGATAAACGTCCCTTGAGGGACGAACTATAACACCTGAGACATTGTCAGCAATATTCATTTATTATTTTTTTTACAAAATTTTGTACGCATTTATTCCGATTACGTAAGCACAGAATAAAATTAATAAACCTCGTCTTACGTAATGAATCCTTACTTCCTTACTAATATTATAAATCCGAAAGTAACTCTGTCTGTCTGTCTGTCTGGTTGTCTCTTCTTCACGCCCAAACCACTGAACCGATTTTAATGAAATTTTGTACAAAGATAGTCTCAGACTCGAGAAAGGACCTAGGATAGTTTTTATCCCGGAAATCCCACGGGAACTAGGGATGGCGATCTAAGATCGATTAATCGGAGAATCGATATTTTGGACCCAAAACATCCATTATTTTAATCTATATTAGTAAGGATTGAATCGTAAACTATGCATTTGATCAAGTAATGATCTTTAAAAAAGTTGAAGGTACGAATTTTCAGTTTTATGTATGTTAGTATGTTATATTATTTTCCTTTAAATGCGGGCGAAGCCGCGGTCAAAAACTAGTACGTTAATAAACCCTAAAATATTGTTATCATCGCCTGCTCTATTCAATCCCTTAATTAAAGTCTTACAATTCCATGACATCACGAGATGAGCAAGGTTGGCATTACACATGCAGGCCTCGTCTAGGTCAACACGTTTACCTAGCATATGCATGGTTTTATCCTGTTCTATATTTGTAATCGACAGTTACAATAATAGGCAGAAGGTTGCATTTGCATATTTTTGGCTCATGTGGACTGTTAAGTAGGTACTTAGTAAGTTTGACTTACACCAATAGTGTTAAGCGCTGTGTTTTTGTTTTAAGGGTATGTGGGAGATACTTTTCAGAGATAGGGATATCTTTTCGTTTTTAAATATATATAACTCAAAGGTGACTGACTGACGTACTGATCTATCAACGCACAGCCCAAACCGTAAAAGTAGATGTTATGACTTAGGCATAAGCTAAGAAAGGATTTTGATCAATTCTGCCCCGAAGGGGATAAAATAGAAGATGAAAATTATACTTCGTAACGCGAGCGAAGCCGCAGGAAAAACTCGTTGTGGATATAAGTTTCGGATCAGAATGGTTAGGCAATTACGCATACATGAAAACTGTTGTACTGAATCAAGATATTGTTACGGTTATAAAATCATTTCAGATTAACCGATAGATTGGTATAGTTAACTAACTAACGTAGAGCGCACGAATAGCGACTAGTACCTATGCCCGCTCGGTTTGGCTACAATTTGTCAAAGTTTGTCTCATTAACATTCTATCCGACATTGAGATATATCGGATTTGGTTACAGTTTCGGATATCCGATAGTATCGGTTACTATCACGGAGCACCATACCATCCTTATCTGTGACCAGGCTAACTGATATAGTAAAATTTCAGAAAAGGCTCTTATCCTACTTGGAAATTTGTATAAAATATTATGTAATGTATGTGATGTAATAATCACAAACCAGAATGCAGATCAACTAATTACCAGTTATGGCATAAATATGTAATACCGATGTTTTTATTATAAATGATTATACAATATTGACCATTTAGATACAATCCGGTGGTCTGCATGCTTATTTGTTATTTCAATAACGGGAAACAATTAAAAATTCACAGAAATCCAATTTGAATACGTTATTTTAAATTGTTTTTCAGCAAATGTTTTCGAACAACTCATATTTATCAACCAATGTTACAGTTGCCACAAATGATATATATTTTTGAAAAATCGAAATGCTGATATTTAAATTCAGTTGGCGGTTATTCAAGCATTCGTTTCGTGGCGTTTGGCATTGCGGCGTCGTAAATTATGGCCGAAGGATTTCTGATCTGAGCTATCAGCTATCTTGCTTGTTTTCCATAGTTCTTTGTTTTACACGTTATTTTACGAGTTCGTAGTGTATTTTGTAATAGTTATAAAAATTGCAGTTACTCTTTGAAGGTTACCCTTTATGATTCGTCTCTGGAGGCAACACCATCACATCTTTTTTAGTCCCACAATAGTAGTTTTAAGCTTTAACGCTGCTGTGTTCTGGTTTGACGAGTGTGGTAAAGTATCTCTCATACTTTGGCGGTACATCTGTGGCAGACCCCAGGTAGGATTAAAAGGGTTTATCCTATCTGTGGTTGATTACAGATGTCAATTATGCATTAGCCACTTACCATCAAGTGGACTGCATGCTCTCATGTGACCACGACTCTAAAAATAGCCTATGTAAAATTTACATAACTCATTTAATTTAGACGAATTCAACGACACCTCACATGTTAATTTCCTACAAGCCGTTTGGATTTCAGTGCGTGCCAAGAGAAATACAAACCAAAAATATATAAATACATTACCCTCTGCAGTCGGATAATAAGTAGAGTCGTGTAACTATATAAGTTTGGCATTTACCAATCTAGATATTTAATTTAATTTATTTTATTATTTATTATTTTATTTTATTTATTCATTTACGCACACAGAAATGCAATACAAAAGAGAGCTTATATCTTAAATTTAGTGCAAAGGCACTGCTTATTTCTAAAGAATTTTCTTCCAGCAGACCTGAGATAGGATATTGTAATTTTCAAAACAAGAAGTATGATTCCACGTCGCAAACTCCGCCGGTCTCACATAATTTTCTAGAAACTCCCTAATCCAGTACAAGTTGAATTTAATTTTATCTGACCTCCCTAAAATTCCTAGAACTATGTAAATTGAGTAACTAGGTAACTTACTTACGCTTATTAATTCTAGGTTAATTAAATTTCAATTTGGGAATAAGTGGGGAGGAATATCTGTTTGGGAATTTCAGTGTCGAATTTTAGTTAAGTTAAAAGAAGTCATTTGAAATTTAAGTATAAGTGAAATATTTAAAAGTAATGGAGAGAATCTTACATTTGTAAACAAATATTGGTCATCTATGATTTAAAAGGTCACCTATTCATCTTCTGATCGCGCCCAATGTTGGTTAAATCCCCAAGGCCTAATGAGTGCAAGCCTATTAGAGATTTTTTTTAATCAAAAACATAGACGGTTTTTTATTTATAACATTGAAGTAGAGAAAGAGCATGCAGTCCACCTGATGGTAAGTGGTCACTGCCGCCCATGAATATGAACGAACTTCATAAAGTCCTGTTAAGTCGATCTTACTTGCCACTCCTGAGGACTACGGTGGTTGCCTCATATGTCAGTAAACCGGCATCCACACGCACACAATTGCAATAACTGTTTCACGCTAGAAATAAATGTCGAGGGTACCGCGGTCAACTATTTTCGGCCACACATGCGCCGTTACCCCTGAGGACTAAGCTGAATGCCTCGGAAAAGTATGTCTCCCTTACCACACCCTTCGAACCAGAACACAGCAGCGCTTAACACTGCTATAGGTGTGGCGGTGGTACCGCCGGAGTCGAATCACAAAGTGTTCTATCATCTTCAAACTATGATGTTTCTACCACCTGCTAAAAATAAAACAAAGATTCAGATTGTTTACTATCAATGTAGATGAAACTACTCATAAATTGAATCTATAACCATAAAATAGGAGCATACATAAAACTTCCTATAATTCTTAGAGTGCTCGAACCACAACATCAGTAGAAACTCATTTTATGAGTTCGATTTGCGAAGTTACCGCTCCTTTGAAGACAGATGTGTTTAAGTTCAGCAAATATCGGAAACGGAACCGGATATCGGACGGTCGGACAGTTGTTTGAACATAAATGTTACTAATGACACTACTTCTGTTAGTGAATTTTGTACAATTGCAGAGAAGGTACTGTTACTCAGACAATATTTGACGCTTTGAAAATGAAGCTATCAACACTCACGCACTGGGATTCGCTGTATCGATTTACGAATGTAGCGAATAATTAAACCTACTATGTACTTATAACTTATGGATATTGAAAATAAAATTAATGTAATATAAGATTTTCCTGTTATACCGATCCTGTGAGAACAATTCAGCATTATGAGTGAATTTAGTGTATTTTCCAGCATTATATAACTTTACTCTTCTGACGCTTAAGACGCTCGCTGAAGCTTAAGCTCGAGCGTCTACGCTTGGGCATGTGAAGCTCAAGTATGTGAAGTTCGGGCATATGAAGCTCCGGCATGAAACGCTTAGGTTAAGCATGCTCCAGTGTGCCCAGATTGTTTGATTATTGAGCTGGTTGTCTCTGTCTGGGGCTTACTCAATTACCAAGACGTAAATATTAATGCGGGCGGTAGTTTCAGGGTTGCTCTGGGGATATTTTATTCAAGTTTCCAAAATAAACCCCTACAAACTATCACTAATAAGTGATTTAATTCTTATTTTCACACATGGCAGGTATCAGGTATCTGAATTACTTCTGTCTAGACTTTTTTTTTTGTTGGGGAAACTTCAAAAGGTATGTGGGATTTTTACCGCACTTAAAACCCCCCGGTGGCCGTCCTCAGCGTTTGGTGGAGAACTCCGGGATCTCCAACGGAACACAACCGGAGTCCTCCTAACGCGATGCCCTTTTATCGGGCTCTGCCCTAGGGGAGCAATTTACGCTCCTCTCAACTTCTGTCTTGACCTATCGTACCGAAAAACCCAAAATGACGTAATAGAATTTTGGTCACAAATCAAAGAGACACAACAGACATGCAACGCGTGCCACAACTGTTAACGGATTGAGTAACGAAACAGAATGCCAAAATGTGTTTAAATGTGTCATAGTGCTATCGTACAAAAAACCTTATATCACGACAAAGTTCGTTTTGTAGCTCTAAAACTCTATAACTCTCTTCAGTGTTTATATTAAAGTTTAAAATTGCTTGATCTTAGACTCCAATGCCGTTTTTAGGGTCCATACCTAAGGTCGGTTAATGTGCGCGGTTCGAATGACAATTGTCAAAGCTATTGTCTATAAAAACGATGTGCGCGCGCAGGACATGAAGCGAAAGTCGACGAAAATGAAGGTGATTACACGTTTTATTGTGCTCCTGTGTGTGTTGTGATTTTGGTGTTGTGTGATATTGATAAGCGTGATAATTAATCTGTTTAATTTTTCGTTCTAAAATAATTTTCTAATTTAATATTAAGACAAATCAGATTAAAATAGCGTCAAGCCTAAAAAACTTTTAAATGATAGAATATCATTTGAAAGTTATACCATAAATCTAAGATTAAGAATTAGAAATAAGAAATTAATTGACACCATAATTAGAAAAAATAATTGACACTTGCTTTAACCGTACGACAAGTTTACGACGAAAATAAAACCTTAAAAGTTTTTCATATATTTTATATGAATTTTATTAAGGTTTATATAGGTAACATATATATAGGTGTTTTACAAATCTGGAAATAGCTAATGCAATGGACTATGGCCTTAACGAGGCATTCTAACTTAGTCCCCAGGGGTAGCAACGTAGCTAGGATTTCAATCTTATTTACGGTTTGATTACGATGTCTACGGGCGGCAGCTGCTTTTGACTATTAGTTCGCTACTTCTTTTAAATAAACAAACCCCCTTACCGAAATAGTCGAATAAGTATTAAATAACGTTTATCAGCGTGTTCCAATATAAAACAACATTAATAGCACATGCCGCTAACATTTACCCATCTAAATGTGGAAGTGGGTATGCAAAAATCACTTTTACAACTGATTTTAGTTCAGAATAGCTCAAAGATTAACATTCAGGATATTGTCTGCCAGTTTTTTGCTGTGGGTTTTTCGTTCATTTTTATTTTATACCTCCGAGGCATATCGCCGCGGCTTCGAACACTAAGGTATTCCAAACTAAGTCCAGGAAAACATAAAGAAATCATACTTGAGACATATTTAAAAAGTTCTCAAAGTTGAAGTTTACCAATCCGTACTTGGCCAGTGCGGTGGACTAAACCCTTTCATTATTAGAGGAGACCCTTACCCTGTAGTGTAGGTTCCCTCACGAGGTTCCCTCACCTGTTTATCTGTACCGTTAAAACAAATGTTTATAGATTCGAACTTGGAATAAGCGTTGAATAACTTTTATCATCGTGTTCCAACATAAAACATCACATAGCACACGCAGCTAACATTTACCTATCTAAATTGGTCAGAAACCATTTGAGCTCCGTGATTGATAGCTTTGCACGATTTCAAATTGCCTGTGAACCTTTGAACAGCTTGAAATATTCCGGAATCAATTTACGAGCTGCCTGAGTTTTAATTACAGGCTACGTTTAGTTGCGAATTAGATTGAGCGTTCGGTAGAATTGGGTGTCCAAAAATCGCTTCGAAAACTGATTTTAGTTCAGAATAGATAATCGTAAGAATAGATAAAGATTCAGGATGTTGTCAGTGTTTTGCTATTTTTTGATTCATTTTTATTTTATACTTCCGAGGTGATCAGAGGCGTCTCAAAGTAGCCCAGGAAAACATCAAAACGA
The DNA here is from genome assembly GCA_014595695.2 of Epargyreus clarus clarus. Lineage (NCBI taxonomy): Eukaryota > Metazoa > Arthropoda > Insecta > Lepidoptera > Hesperiidae > Epargyreus > Epargyreus clarus. The sequence continues at coordinate 1,708,023 of JACTTY020000019.1, forward strand.
AATCATATTTGAGATGTATTAAACACTGTTCTCAAAGTTAGACTAGTCCTTGTTATTCTTAGAGGAGATCCGTGCCCAGCGGTGTAGGTTCCCTCACGATGTTTATCTTTACCGTAAAAGCAAATGTGTATAGATTCGAACTTGGAACCCTTGGATATTAACAAGCGGAGTTTCAACTACAAGGCTATTACTACAACGCTTTCTACACTCGCAGCCCACACTTAGATTCCCTGTGACATGGACACACATATACGAATACACAAACACCCAGACCCAGAAACAGAAATTTAAATTCATCATTAGATATCTGTCTGGCCGGGGATCGAATCCGGGACCCTTTGCGCGTCAGACCGGTATGGTGACCGCTCCGCCACGCGGGTCGTCAAACTGCTGCACAATACATGAGTTCATGTAAAGTCAGTCTGACTACAAAGTTATGATTACAGCTATTAAAATTATGTGGGTTTTACTTTTATGATACAAAAATCAGTGATAAGTTAACAGTAGCCAAGTAGTAGTAAAGCGGCTTATAAATCGAGGGTTTCGACGTTCAATTCCTAGGCACGCACCTAGGCTAGGCACCTCTGATTTTTTCCAAGTTGTGTACGTATAAATAAATTCACTTCCTTCAACGGTCAAGAAAAACATTGTGAGGAAACCTGCATACCTGTGAAATCTTAAAAAAAAATCGAAGGTGTGTGAAGTCTACAATTCGGCACTTGTCCAGCGCCGTGGACTATTGCCTAATTCTTATCACTCTGAAAGGTACCGGTACACAGCAGTGGGACAGTAATGGGTTGTTGATGTTGATGATAATATAAATGCGTTGTTCCAGGAACTGTTAATCGTCGTATCCTTGCTGTTGAGCGGAGCGGTGGGGGAGCCACCAGCGCCCTACCCACCAGCTGGTTGGAGGCCTAACGGGCCCTCCTTCGAATTACCTGCTAGAGTGCCGGCACAGGTGAGGCTTAATTAAAATATGTTGCCAATTATGTATGCTCTTTTAGTGTTCTTCGGATTTTAGTTTTAGTTAAAAGATTGTGAGCGCGACTCTACCTGCGTTGTATGGATGGGCAAGCAAAGTTTTAAGTAAATATGTTTGAAGAAAAAAATAAAATAAATTTAAGAAAAAATAAATACCCGACCACCTAGAAAGTCAATAACAATTTAGATTGGCGTATGACCTATATTTAAATGTAGAAATTACTTGAAATTTATTGGAATTATTAGATTTTCGGGGTCCCTGCTAGGGGCCATGCCGCACCCTTAGAGTAAAGACAGAATAGTCGATGTCACACACACACAATTCAAAGACATCTCATATATTAAAATCAAGCCAATTGGGCTGCACGTCGTGCCAAAGAAGACACATCGACACATAATAAGCTCGAACAGCATTACCATGTGCCGTCGGATATAAGATCTTAATTACTCTCAAGTCACCCCTAACGAAATAACACTTTCACAAAACAGTTATTATCATTCGATTTTGTTTTAAATTGTCACAACAATTATCCCCATGTTACTAAGTAGTTAATAAACCTTCGATAGTTTCCACAGAATCCTCAAAAACAAGAGTACCTTCCACCAGTACAATCTCGGGGGCCGTTGCCCCCTCAAGATTTCGACTCCGGAGTCGATGTGTCGGTCCAAGGCCTGCCCACCGTGGAACAGCAGCCCATCTTCCAGATCTCGCCCATCAATGGACAGCAATACTCCGGTCCAAACTACCAAGCTGACATCAGGAACTTAGATCAACAGCAGCAACAGATACAGGTAAGGCACAGAATTTCTACTCCAGACAGCTTCTACTCATACATTGATACTTCTAAATCTTTTATTGACGATAACTGTAAGTTAGTTTATGTTACTTAAGATTTAAACAACCTCCGTGATTAATTAAAAGGTTAAGGATGATCGTTAAATCTGGCTAGATGGCTGGTTAATCATAACTAATAATACTCAAGATTAAGTTTAATTTTAGAAACAAAAACCAAACTAGACATTTTTTTCATCTAGTTATTTAGGAATAAGAAACCACAAACAGACATACATATATACACGCAACAAACATATTGTAATTACACCGTTCTTTTACCGACAGGGATTAACTTACATATATTAATATGTCTTTGCCAGAATGACAGATTACAATACATCATTCATTCTTCCAAGTCATTGTAGTAAAAGTAAGTTTATATTTCAGTACCAACAACAACTGGCAAAGCAACGAGAGTTCGCTCGACAGAGGCAGTTTGAAGCCGAACGGGGCAACGCGAGAGCAAACGGTTTGCCAAACCCCCAACCACCCAGACAATTTGTTCCCCAAGCAACTACCACTACCACACAGAAACCTGAATTCAAGACCGAAACTTCAACTGAACCTTTGGACTTAAACGAAGGAGAGGATTACGATGACAGCAAAGACACTGATACCCAAAAACAAAAAGTGTCTGTTGAAGTGACTAAACAGAATATTCAAGAGTACCCACCGGAATTATTCTTGACTCCTCTGACTCAATTAAAAATACAGCCCCAGTTCATACAATTAGGACAGCTTAGGGCCCCTCTGTATTACCAACCGATTCGACAAGAACCAGAAGTACAAAAGGCCGAAGGGTTTGATGGGCCAGCTCATTTCGCTGCGTTACCTTCAGTATTAGCTCAACAGCAACTTTTGACACAAGCGCAATCTGCACCGCAGCCACAACCTGCCTTTAACCAAAACCCAGGTATCATAATCGCGAGAGGCCAAGAACAGCCAGCGTATATAGTCCCACAGGAACCGTTAACACAATACCAGCCCAATCAGTATCAACCGGTGATTCAGCCTCAGGCTCAAGCATACCCACAGTTCCAACCAGTAGTACTGCCACCGCAAACATCGAACCAATTACAACCGAATCCATATGCTCAACCGATCCAGCCTCAACCAGAGACTGAGGATGTTGAAACCAACGATGATGACCAGGCTCAAGCACAACCACAACCACAACAGCCGCAATTCGTTTATCAACCGAATTACCAGCCATCAGTTTACCAACAAATCCCTCAGCCAGTTCCTAATCAGTACCAACCCCAAGAGCAACAGGCTGTGTTTGCTCAACCACAACTGGTCAACTACGCAGCTCAGGACTGGAATCAGTACTACCAGAATCAGCTTTACCCACAACAATTCGCTGATCCCAATCAAGTGCAGATCGCTCAACAAAACCAAGGCCAGGGTTCCCTTCAAAGCGGCTTAGATATTAACCAACAAGGGAATGGAATTGACCAGGATCAAAAGGACCAAGAAGATCCAGAAGATGAACAGGACGGATCGCGAGCAACTGCAGTCGCTACGGCATTCGGAGCAAGGTCAGTAGCAATACCGATTGAATATAAAAAAGATTGACGCATCAATATGTGATCTGAATTGATAATAGCTGCAATGGCATTGTTTGCATTGCAATACGTGACATAAATTTAACTGTAATGTGTTAGATTGGTACTGTGCACGTAATTGAAGCGTAACTTGATGTAACAACAACATATGAGTAGTTAAGAGCCTTTTTAGGGTTCCGTACCCAAAGGGTAAAACCTTAATACTAAGCCCACGCTATCTAGTTGTCTGTCACAGAGTTCTATCTCTAACCGTAATACACAGACATTTGAATTTTTTCTCATAGATAATTGCCAATAGAATGATGGTAACATTTAAAATATCAAGCACCCCACACTTTACTCTGTATTGAAACTTTTTACTCGTAAACTCTTTGTCATTAAAAATATTTTCTAGTTTAGTTTGATTAGCAATAAAAGCGTATTTTTTTAGTTTTTTCAATTATTATTTATTTTTTGCTTGTTCTATTTAACCGTAATAGGCAGACAATTCAAATTCTCATTGCAATTATTTCTAAGGCAACTATGATATCAAACATTAAAAATAAAAATAAATAAAATTTGGTGGCACGGAACTCTCTGTGTGCAATTCGCTCGCACCTGATCAATTATTCTGATTTGCTTATCAACCGATTTTCTTTTTTTTGTTTGGTAACTATTAAATAACTTTACATACCATTAGGTAGACTTCTAGTTTACAAATATAATACATATCTTACATTAAATAAGACAAGAGTCCTATTTGGGGTCGATCACAGCTACCCTTGAAAACTTTAGTTTAACGTAGTTCAGTCTAACTACAAACTCGAAACAAGATCTAAGATCCAAATTAGGGACGACCTTCAAACGTTTAATGGATGAAACCTTCGATCTATCGAAGGATGAAACCTACAAAACCTTTATATCAAAGTTAGTATGTTAGGAACATATCGTAAGTGGGTTAGGTAAAAAACTATCATTTATTAAATAATGGAAAATGAGAATGTGTCAAAAAAATTATTTCCTTTAAAGAGCGTTTTCAAATTTCTCATTATGCTTATAAGTGACACTATCCGATAACGTGATAGTGTCGCTTATAAGGATCAAACTCTGCAAAGTAATAGTTGAAAATGAACTAAGGGAAATTCATATTCCGCTCATTGTTAAGACCATAGAAATCTATGTGTTTGTAAAATAAATATTTTTCAAACATTCTGATACTAATTTGAAAATAACTTAACTGTAATAGGTAGACAAAATGTCATAAAGCATTACCTTCTATTGCTGCTATGATCACAAATACTAAAAATAAAAAGTATATGAAAATTTGGTGGTACGGAACCCACCGTGAGCGAGTTCGCATCGCACTTGGCCAATACTCTGGCCAGGATATTTTGGTCAACACACTTGCGATATATTTTTAACATGTTAACTTTATTATAAAGTAGGTTTAGTTAGGTTAGTACGGTTAGTTGAAGGTCGCCCCTAATTCAGATCCGCTAAAACGGTTCTTGTAAAATAACAGGTGACATTAACAAGAAAACCTCAGGGAGAATTAGAAAATCTAGACAGAATTTCACTTTGAAACCACTTTCATTTGTCCTCAAATCAGGGCCGAATTTGGGAGCGTTTTGGAAGCCTTGGTGCAACTGGGCAAAAATAGTAGCGCCCCCTACTTTTTTCCGAATTAAAAGAATAATTTTTCTAACGTCAAAACGTAAAAGAATACGACAAATTCAATCAAAAAATTACTTCAATATTATTTTGAACACACTTACTTGTATAACTAATCTTATAGTATACTTATACCTATTGAAATTTGGATATTTTTTCTCTACTCTAGGGGCCTATTTTTTGTGGGGGCTTCATTTGTAAGGGCCCTCTCTTGTACGGGATAGTGGTCCCGCTTGTCCTAAATCCGGCCCTGTCCTCAATAAAACTTAGGTCATAAATATAAGAAATGAGTTAGCATTCAACCCAGTTAGTCTTTAAGTATCGTTGAAGCTCTAATGGTATTGTGGCACGTTTTATTGCAAACGATTCGCGATGTTAAGCAAGTCTTTGAATGGGTGATGAGTAAGCAGGTGGTACCTAATTTTTCGTAAAATTTCGTGCTTCGAAGGATATTTTTCCATTGCAAAGAGGGTTACAGTAAAAACTTTATAAGTGCTATAGTAGTACATATATTATTATAGTAATGACATTAACAGATTTTGGATAATTTCCTCCTCGTGTGATAATCTATACTAATATTATAAAGAGGAAAACTTTGATTGATTGTAATGAATAGGCTCAAAAACTACTGGATCGATTTTACAAATTCTTTCACTATTCGAAAGCTACATTATCCACGAGTAACATAGGCTATATTTTATATGATATATATTTGATAAATAGTTTTTGAGGCGGTACAAAGTTTGCCGGGTCAGCTAGTACTAATAATAAATCAATAATTACTCGTAAAGATAACTAAAGAGATATTCTATCGATACGAGTATCTGTAAATGTTGGACGATCTATCGATAGTATGGATACTTAATTGATAGTATCTAAGCCATAGTCCACCACGCTGGCCAAGTGCAGATTAGTAGACTTCACACAATATTGAGAACTTTGTGGCAAATTTTCATAACGATTCCTCAGGACAGTTTCCTGTCATAATATCATTTATTTTTATATTTATTTTTGAAGGTGGTAGAACTTTTTGTGGTTCGACTCCGGCGGCACCACCGCCACACCTATTTCTACCTAATAACAGCAGTGTTAAGCGCTGCTGTGTTCCGGTTTGAAGAGTGTGGTAAGGGAGACAGACTTTTCCGAGGCGTTCCAGCTTAGTCCTCAGGGGTAGCGGCGCATCTGTGGCCGAACTCAGGTAGGAATATCTAATCCTATCTGGGGTTGATCACAGATGTCCATGGGCGGCAGTAGCCACTTACTATCAGGTGGACTGCATGCTCGTCTGCTACTCCTATATTATAAAAAAAAAAATTATAACGGTAAAAGAAAACACTGTGAAGAAACCCATCCCTTTGAGTTCTATAAAAAAAGCATCTCAAAGTTGTGTGAAGTCTACCAATCCACACTTAGGCAAGGTGGACTGTGGTCTTTCTCACTCTGAGAAAAGACCCGTGCCCAGAATGGGACAAATAGGTCCTTCAAGTAGGAGTAGTATCAGGTTTCAAGTTTATTTATGATTTTTTGTGTTCAGGACTCAGCCTAGAGTGTTCGCGCAATATGGAGCTCCAGTTACTTCCAGACCCCAGGCTTTCAATCCAGGTTATACCACCACGGATGCACCCCAAGAAGAGGTAAGTTACAATAAAGAAAAATAATAAAGGTGGTAGAACCCTTCGTGGTTCCAGAGGGACCGTACCTATACAGCCGTGTCAAGCTTTGCGGTGTGTTTGTATAACTTGAAAGTAGCAAACGACCATGTTGTCCACTTGTTGGTAAGTGGTTACTGTCGCCCATGGACATCTGTAATCAACCGCTGATAAGATTATAGTCCTGCCTGAGGTTGATCACATAATATGCGTTGCTATACCTGAGGACTAATCTAGAACCGATATGTATTACTCCCTACCGTTCAAACCAAATCACAATAGGAATCTATATAGTTAAATGAGGCCTTTAATTTTATTCCTCAGAGGTAGAAATACATCTGTAGCCTGTCTGTAGACTTTAATTCTGTTTGGGCTTAAATTACAGATGTTTATGTTTCTTAAATTGAAATTATATTTATTTACGATTTTTTTGTTTAGATTTTCGAAATTAAAATTATTTATTACTACGCGTGTATTTACTTTAGCAGGCAGAAGATGGCCCTGCGGTAGCTCAGGCCACGGCTGTGGCTACTGGTTCAAGAAAGAGTGCCAAATTGAGGTATGTATGTTAACATTTTGACTATTTGCCAAAACCGCCCAACCGTGCTAAAAGAGTAAAAACTAGTCTATAAATGTTTAATTAATTGTTTATTTTACTTACAGAAGTCGTCGTGTGCGACCCATCTTCACTTTGGACCGATCAGGACATTTGGTGCTAGCCCAAGAACAGTAAATTAGGAAAATATTTAAACCAAGGGCACTACCTACTACCTATGATTTTATACACCTTATGAAAGACCTATTATGACGATTTCCTACGCTTTCCTACGAACACCTTATGATATAAGACCAATAAAACATTATTTTCCGAATTGAATTAAAAATAACTTGTGTCAATATGTACCTACTTATATATTTCAAAATAACGTGCGTATGGAACAAATAGCTGCTATTTTTCTGGAATTGTTTGAATATGTATTTCAACGTTTTATTTTGATTTTAACAAAGATTCCTAAATTCGAAGAGGCTCTTCGATCTAATTTAAAAGAAAAACTGCTACTAATCAAAATTATTTAAATAGTTCTTTTAGAAATATTATTTTATCTATAAAATATTATTTATTAAACTGATTTCAATTTCAAAGGTTTCTTTTTTATATATAGATTATGTTTTTGTAATATACTTCATTGGTTCGATAAAGTTACATGCTTTATATTATAATATGGTTTCAGTAATTAATAATTTGGTTGTAACTTATTTGATATTTTTTTATTATGTACCAATTATTTACGATAGATTTTATTATTTATTCAGTGAGTTAATATCGTCGATAATTTCATATTATTCTTATATACTTGACAAAAAAAATATCTGCGTTGTCTTTCTTCTTTTCATATTTATTTATATTATACTAAATATTTATTTATTCCTTTAATCATATAAATGCTTTAAGGTTTGAGCAGTAAAATTCCTTGTAACTTACGCCCTTACGCCTGGTATTCAATATTATTTATTTCAATAATAAGAACAAATAAAAAAATCACGAATTAATATAGTCTTTTTTTCCTTTCACACAAAGTCACAAACACATATTCCTCTCGACTTCATCTGGAATTAAAAGTTTTTTTATACATAACCTATTGACATATGCAATAATTACAACGATCTTGTCAACTTTATGTGGGTAGATGTAAATATTCCACCAGAGTTGTCTTGTCAATGTCGCTTCGCGCGACCTGTCGTTGTCTTACGCTCGGTGGGAGCCTACAGACGTTCTGTATGTGCCCTCTCGCTCCTGTTTTACGTTGATTAGCCATGCTACCTCGTGTGCGTTATGAAGTGCAAGGAGACTACTCCCCAGGAAGATCAGGTTGTGCTTCCTTCCTTAAGCCCCGTGACAGGGCCGTGCGCATTACCCCTAACACGATTCGAGTCCGCAGATCGACTTGGAGCAAGGTTGGTGGTTTTATCTACTCATCTGCTGGGACGAGGATTAGGTTATACCTCTTACAATCATACACCATACATTCCACTACATCCCCTTAGGATTGCGTGGCCGTGCCCGCATGCCTACAAATTCAGTCTGATTTTCTAGCTGATTATTAGCAGTTTATTAAGAAGCTTTTATTGATATTTATGTACATATATATAAAACATATGTATATGAATAATGGATATGAATAAAATACTACTAAACAACCTGGATTGATCTGGTATATTCTCAACTTACACTTAGTATATTCCAAATTGAAAGTTAAAAGTTCGAAGAATTGCGATTTATATACTAACGACCTTTTGCCCGCGGCTTCGCTCGCGTTACGAAGTAATATTTTCATCCCCTATTTTATCCCCTTGGTTGGTAGAATTGATCAAAATCCTTTCTTAGTGGATGCCTACGTCATAACATCTACCTGCATGTCAAATTTCAGCCCGATCCGTCCAGTGGTTTGGGCTGTGCGTTGATAGATCACTATGTCAGTCAGTCACCTTTGAGTTATATATATTTAGATAAAGTAGCCATTACCTACGTATGCAGTGATAGCCTAGTGGTTAAGAAACTCGGCCTCTCGATCGAGGGGTCCGAGGTTAAAATCCCAGGCACGCACCTCTGCTTTTTCAAAGTTATGTGCGTATTAGAAATTAATTATCACTTGCTAAACGATGAAGGAAAACATCGTGAGGAAACCTGCATACCCGAGAGTACCCGAGATTTATAGAAAAAAAAAACTCAAAGGTATGTGAAGTCTACCAATACTCATTCTGAGAGGAGACCCGTGCCCAGCAGTGGGACGAATGGGTTGATGATCCTACGCCTGAAACATGTGCTCTCGTACAAAAGTGCCATTAAATACTCGAAATAATTGAAATTAATTATCCATCAATATTCAGTTCTGTATCAATCGTAAATTCGAACATTGAGGATAAATCAACATTATTATTGGGGAAAACAATCCCAGCTTTGTTTTGTCAGATATCGAATTTTAAATTAGTTTTGGGTTTGTTCACTCCGAAAGTTCGTTTAATGCAAAACTTTTTATTTACAACGTAAGCTTTTGTTGTTTAGGAGCCTTAGGCGGAAGTATTGTAATAAGGTTTTAATTTTATTAAGGAGTTAAGTTTGGACACGTTGGAAAATGGATGAACGATGAAGGTAGACCTCAGGTAGGAATTTAATCCTATCTGGGGTTGATTACGAATATCCATGGGCAGCAGTAGATACTTACAATCAGGTGGATCGCATGCTCGTCTGCTACTTCTATGTTATAAAAAAAAAATAATAGGTTCGAGAAATAAAGTCTAAAAATAGAGAAAAATGATAACGGGTAAAGTGCCGTAGACCATGGTCCTAGGAAGATATAGGTAAGTGGTAGAAACCGTTGTGGTTTGAATGTGGGAGCACTATCGTTTGAAGAAACTGCTCTGTTATGTTCTGTTTTAAAAGGGCTATCTTTTACATTTATCTTTATTTAATATGAGATCATGTATTTAGAAAACGAAAACGAAAAAAGCGTTTGTCATACCTTGCGCTAAAAAATAAATTAAAAACCATAGCACACTGGACAGTATATTATAAAAAAAATTACAATGTTGTCCTTTTACCACATTTTCAATATAAGTAAGACATACGAATAAATAACAAACAAAACAAACAGGAAAGCAGGGACGCTGGTTATAACAAACATATTTTCCCTTACAAACGTAACTGGTACCCAGAATAATGTTTTGGTGCAATCAAACGGTGGTTTTCGCTGGTCCACTGCATCCTCCACTGATATTTGGACAGAATCCCCCTTTCCTACTTCTTGTTCTGTGTAATGAGATGACAGAGGAGCCTTTAGGACCTCAAAGTAGTCTTTAAGAAGTTTCGGCTTTTTCAACTTTTGTGTAAAGTTCGATGAACTGCTTTGGAAGAAACTTTTGGGTGCTTCGTCACTGATGTCAATCATTAGTTTATCAATTACTTCGTTTTGTACTATATCACACTGCAAAGACGTATTTGTGGTAGGTTTCAATAGGACAGTTGCATTTGACTTATTCACATCTAAAAGTATATCTGTCTGCAAATCCTCACTTCTATTTACCTCAAATTTTGGAATAGGATGAGTAAGTTTACTAATTTCGTGAAACGATTTCCTTAGCTCATTTTCGATTTTTTCGCTTAGGGTTTTTTCAAGTCTTTTTACTGCTATTTCGAGGACAATTGTGAGTTTGTCAAATAATTCTGGGAAACTCGCTGGATAGTTATCCCTTGCTTCTTCAGAACATTTTATTTGTGTTCTTGTCTGATTGGTCATATTACTTTTGAGTTGAGCTGCATTTGGGAGGTTCAGATTCTTTTGATGGTCTGCATTGTTCTCTACATGGAGAGGCTTTTGAAATATATTACTATGAAAATCATTTTGAGCGTTTACATACGTTTCATCACCTCTGTTTGCTATCTTCGGTATTTGATGTTGAATTTTGTGAACTTCCTTAGTAATTATAACATTATCATTATTCGAAAAATCTGGAATTGAACTCGAGCAAGGTGCTGTTTTAGGGAATAAACTCATATTGATTATATCATCATATAGTTGTTGAGTGCGATGGATATTATCTTTCTTATCATAGTTGCGAAAATCATTTCTGTTGCAACTTATACCTTGTGATTCATAGTCATGTCTTAAATCGCTGTTTGACTTTGTTGTTGGATTATGGAAGTATGAACTAGTTCGGGGAACTTCAAAAGTATCACAAGAGAGTGCTGGTAGTTTATTTGGAGGAATAAGTGTTTTTACACTTAACTTATTATCAACAGCAGACATATTAGAAATATTCCCAATGTGTGATTTTTCTGTACCTTCGAATGAATAATTTGAAGTTAACATTAATGTTTGACTGAAAGCGGCTTCAGTACTAGTCAAGCTTCCTTTGTATTCGGCCTCTTCTTGTGGCACAACAATTGAGTAACTCTTTCTATTTAAATTTGGTGTATTAGTAATATGTGCTACAGCAACATTAATTATATCTGTTTTATAAGAAGTCTTTAAATCATTTATTCGAATAACCGAATTTGTTGTTGTAATGTCATTTCTAGAAGATAAGCTGTCTTGGCGAGTTAAGGTCCCTTGGCTGGAATCACTTACAAATGATGAATTACCTTCCAATGGTGAACATATAAAGAAACCATCTTTATTCTCCGGAACGTTTATTTCAATTAAAGATAATTTCTCGCTTTCTTCTAGAAGATTTTCCTTAGCTAACACTTTTCTTAAGTCAGGCGAACGTGACACCCTCTTTGATATAGCATCGTGGTAGAGACCTTTTTGTATTTGTCTGGGACTATTGTAGTTATTTTCAGCTTTTTTGTAATACCTTTTTAAATTTCTAGTCATACCTGAACGTTTATTTTTAAAGTATATATTTTTTAGTTTAACTACATGTTTATACTTTTTCAACTTTTTCCGGTTACCTTCAGTGTTAAACGTTGGCTTTTGTACATGTCTCTGTGCACTGAATAAGACTTGAGGTTGTGAGGTAGCTTCGTTTAATATTAAATTAGTGCGTATGTTGCTAGATCCTTGAGTAACCTCGTTTTCAACATCGCCACATTCATTTTTTATTTCATTCGAAGCTTCTATGTCTACTTTAACTATATTTTGTTTGGATGTATTTATGGTAAATGTTTGCGAGGCAGCTGTAGGTGCATGTTGATTGATTTCTATTAACTTCGGCGGTAAGTCCTCAACACTATTATTTTTATTAGTTTCATTAATGGCAAAGGCAACGATGTATGTGGGAAGTTTTTTTGGATATTGCGTTTGAGATTTTGGAGTTTTTGACGTTTTCCTTTTTAATTTAGTTTCCTGACAATCTATGTTGATCTGCATTTTTCTATCACAATTTCAGCAAATTGAATTCTGAAACAAGGAAAGCAAATATTGTCATAATGATGTTAAATATTGTAATTATGAAGTGTATGCGATATTTGCGTCGTCGTCTTCAACTATTTACAGTACCACTGCTGGACACAGGTGAAAACGACAAGTTAACTAGAAAACTTTTTTACGCAAGTGTGAAAGTTTCTCACAATATTACTCTTCATTATTGTAGGAAGTTACAATTAATTATCTGTGAAAAATCAGATGTTTTAACAACTACGCATCAGCGTTTAAGAGTGTAATAAGTTTATTATCAGTATATGAACGTAAATGTAAATGAAGAATGGAATAAATTTACTAAAGCATGGAATAAATATAATATAAAGAATAATAATGAAAGATTACACTGATTACAGGATAACGTGATAATTGTTTATTTGTGTACTGTGTATAAATATGTGAAGATATGGATGAATATATTTATCATATCACATAAGTTTAAAAAGTATGGAGTTAAAACAATGAATTTAAAGATTTAAATAAAACCAATTTATTCGTATAATCTAACAAATGTACATTTAATATGTTCAAAAACCTAAATCAGATAGTGTAATATGAAAAAACGAACTGTTTCCTGAACGTAATAAATTTCGCCCTATTGCTGGGTTGGTCGGTTGAATTATATCTCTGATGACGTATACATATATCAACCATAAAATGACAATAACTGGGATCCAAAGTAGTACGCAATATATGAGTCCTTCCCAAAAACCCACTCCACCACGACTTCTTACAGTAAATTTCTTAGAATGATCGTCAATTCCTATATAAACAGACGAGCATGAGTACCCTGGACAGATCTCACAATCTTCATCATCAAAAGATGCATCTTGAGTTCCAACACAAGTGATATCTTTATGACGTTTTTCCTTTTCTCTATTACATTTGTTTCCATTGATCAAATTACGAGATTCGTTTTCGATGTGTGGAGGACACCCGTATCTGCCATTAGCTGGACATGTACGGTTTTGAACAAATTGCCTAGATTTTACAAGCTCATCACAGTAGTAAGCTAGTAACTTCTTCTTGTTGTGACCTCCGATTATATCAAACTGAGACTTCGATTTAGGTAATGAACGATTTAAAACTTTATCTTTATATTTCTCTTTATTCATTTCTGTGGATGTCATGTCGGTCACTTTGAGAATTGATTCGCTCTCTATTACATTGTATGAAACACTCTTCTTGACTAATCTTGGGTTAATATCTTGCGTGTCTTTCTTCTTCGGTTCCTTCTTTAATTTAAAACCTGATACCACTTGACTTTTAACTTTACCGTTGGAGAATTGTGTAGCTTTAGATACCGTTGAAGTATTCAAATCTAGTTTAATAGAACCTATATTATTATTTTTATCTTTACGACTGACGTCTGTAACATAAGGTTTATTACATTTAATATGTTCCAAATGTTCTTTTACAAAATTTTCTGTAGTAGTAGCAAGATCTTTTATTATGACTCGTAGTTCACTTATGTCCTTAGCTATTTCTACGCTGGGTGGAATAATATTATTGTTTTGTACTTGAGCAACGTTCTCTGTATTTTCAGATGACGCTTCCTTACTAATTACGTATTTAGATTGACTAACAGCACCATCTAAAAGTGAAATGAGTTTTGGTTCAGAAAGGGGCGATGAATTTGACTTATCAATTTGTTTTTGCATTTCAACGCTATCATTTTTAGTTTCAAGTGCAGTTTGTTTAGAAATAATTTCCTCAGATGTAATTGGTTTGTCAGTACTTATTTCATTATTATTAATATTGCTTTTATAATAGGTTCCATCAGTTTCGGGTATGTCAGGTAACGTAGGACTTATATTTATACGAACATCAAATTTTATATTTTTGCTATTGGTATAATGAGAGAAACAATTTAGAATATTTTGGAGCTCTTTAAACATACTGTTTTCTTTCTGACTCAAATTTGATTTTTTAATTTTAATTTTCTTATCAAGATACTTTAAAGACTGAGTTGTTCTTTCGGGCCTTGTTTTTCTGATATTTCGTCTGTGTGGTACGGGTTTTAATTTTGAATATTTATATTTCTTTCTTTTACATTCAACTTTCTTTTCTACTATAGGGCTTGCCGTGTACAGTGCTTCGTCGGAAACTTTTTCTTTCTTCCAATGTAATTTGTGACATTGAGTACAAGACGTTAAACTTTTAAGAACACTATCTGTCATTGTATAGTTATCATTCTTGGACTCGTAAGCATTTTTATCAGTACTTGTAACATTAGCGGGATCGTCAGCGAAAATACTTTTAACTAGACTCTGCATAGGCTCGACTACATTAGGATATACTTTATTTTGAAGACTTAAATTCGTATCTTCTTGACAAGATGTGTCAGGTATAGTTTCGCTGTACGAGGACCTCGGAAACAATATCATATCATGCTTCTTTTCAGAGGTTTTTATTTCTGTACCTGGATAAGTCGCACAACGTTTTGTAAACGATTTAGTTGAAATGCTTAATAAATTAAAACTTGACGAGTTCAGAAGGAAAGTACTTGATCTACTGACAGTAAGAAATACGTTTTTGTATCTTATTTTTCGCGTTGTCTGTTTGGGCGAGTCTGACTTAACGTCGTTCACCTGTTTTTTAATATTTCTAGGAATGCTTAATGTTGAAATCAGTCTTAAATGTTTTCCAGATACTGGCACCGTTTGACAGGACTGTTTCCTACTTTGTCCTCGATTACTGGCCTTAGCTACATTAGAATCAGAATAATTCTCTTCATCAACTTTTATATTTACTGTGTATGTACACGAAGAAGACTTTTTCTGCCGTTCTATTTTATGTAGTATCGAGTCAAGAACTGTTTCTATCTTTTGTTTGGTTTCATTGTTGTTAAGCAAGTATTTTTTTATCCAATCATTTAGTAAATGCTTCAAATTCTCAACCACTAGCGATGTGACATCTATATTGAAGCGCGTATCTTCATTAGTTTCTTCAGAAATGTTATCTCCACAAGCACTATTACCGCCATTGGATTCATCAATTGTACCAACTTCTGGTGAGTTCATGGAATATTTGAATCTTTCAAACTTCTTCTTGTAATACCGTCTAAGGATGCATATGTCTGTTGCTATGCTTAGGTCCCTTTTAACTTTGCCGTTACCAATGTAATAATTCGTTTTTGGGACTTTTTTCTTCAGTTGTATTTTCCCACTTTTTGTGAGGAACTGTGAAGCGCTTGAACATGTCCGTGATCGTGTGTTTAAAGTGCAGTTTGACTTTCTGTACAACAGTGTTGCTGCTTTAGGATTCCGTTTTTCCATTATTTTGGAATTGTCTTCAATACTTGATATAAATCAAGTTTGTTTTCGTCGTGAAGTTATCTGTAAGCAACAATATTAGTATTCTATTCATCTTCTTTAGATTATGTGTGTCTTAGATTTCTGGCTCATGTCTTGTGAATATAAAAGTTGTGTGTGTAATGTGTATGTGTGGGGGTATGTATATACCTAAAACAGAGAATCCTATTACGAAAAGATTTATTCCAATTTACTTGTATATATTTTTTCATTTGATTAATTATTTTACTATGAATACAAAAAGTTATTTTCAGGTAGCTCGATATATATTATACATGCATTTGCGTGGTTTTAAAGATTTAAAATCTTTATTTTATAATTCATTTGTATATATATTTATATCTACATATTTTTTAAAATCAAAAGAACTCAGGACAATATAAGAAAATCATTATTAATGACTAAAATCTAAAACCAAAAATACTTACAGATGTGTAAAAAACGAGCATTTTACTCCTTTTTCGAAAGTAAATAAATACAAACTAAATAAAACACGTTTAAAAATAAAATTTACATAATAAAAATCTACGAATACATTTCACAATTTTGACGATTAGACATTGACAGAAGGTTATTCTTCTTAAATTTTACAACTCCAGGAGAAGGTACCGTGTTATACTCATAAGTGGCCTTTTTAAACAACTTAAAAAAGGAGGTTATGTATTCCGCTATATCCTTACTAATATTATAAATCCGAAAGTAACTCTGTCTGTCTGTCTGTCTGTCTGGTTGTCTTTTCTTCACGCCTAAACCACTGAACCGATTTTAATGAAATATTGTACAAAGATAGTCTGAGACCCGAGAAAGGACATAGGATAGTTTTTATCCCGGAAATCCCACGGGAACTAGGGATGGCGATTTAAGATCGATTAATCGGTGATTCGATCTTTAAGGCCCAAAAAATCGATTATTTTAATCGATATTAGTAAGGATTGAATCGTAAACTTTGCATTTGATCAAGTGATAATCTTTAGCAAAGTTGTTGTCCATGAGCCCATGAAGGTTTCAGAGTTGGTACGACCAATTTTCGCCAGATGGCGCCACTGGTATTTTAATGAAGGTACGAATTATCAGTTTTATGTATGTTAGTATGTCATATTATTTTCTTTTAAACGCGGGCGAAGCCGCGGGCAAAAACTAGTGTATACATATATCAGTATGTTGAAGGTGGTTCGACTCCGGCGGCACCACCGCCACACCTATTTTTGTCGCATAGTACCAGCGTTAAGCACTGCTGTGTTCTGGTTTGAAGGGTAAGTAACTACTGTAAGGGAAACATATTTTTCCGAGGCGTTCCAGCTTAATAATTATTAAAGCTTAATAATTAAAAAATATAAACAACTATTTGGCGACGCATGTGTCGGCCACAGATGTCGGCTTATGCTATCATTATATTCTGAAGGTGGTAGAACCCATTGTGGTTCGACTCCGGCGGCACCACCGCCACACCTATTTACCTAACAACAGCAGTGTTAGGCGCTGCTGTGTTCCGGTTGGAAAGGTGTGGTAAGGGAGACATACTTTTCCGAGGCATTCCAGCTTAGTCCTCAGGGGTAGCGGCGCATCTGTGGCCGACCTCAGGTAGGAATATCTAATCCTGTCTGGGATTGATTACAGATGTCCATGGGCGGCAGTAGCCACTTACCATCAGGTGAACTGCTCGACTGTTACTCCTATATTATAAAGTTCTCACTGCCACTCAATCACATCTGGAACCAACTCCATAGATAACAGGTTCTAGTTGAAGCTGAAGTTAGGTTAGTTGAAGCTGAAGTTAGTTAGTTGAAGCGGAAGTCTAGTTGAAGAAGAAGTTGATCACAGATGCGTTGCCTGTTAAAGACTGTGATAATCTTTTTTTTTTTATAATATAGGAGTAGCAGACGAGCATGCAGTCCACCTGAAAGTAAGTGGCTACTGCCGCCCATGGACATCTGTAATCAACCCCAGATAGGATTAGATATTCCTACCTGAGGTCGACCACAGATGCGCCGTTACCCCTGAGGACTAAGCTGGAACGCCTCGGAAAAGTATGTCTCCCTTACCACACCCTTCAAACCGGAACACAGCAGCGCCTAACACTACTGTTATTAGGCAGAGATAGGTGTAGCGGCGGTGCCGCCGCAGTCGAACCACAAAGGGTTCTACCACCTAGAAAAAGTAGTATAGTAGTATAGTAGTAGTAGTAGTAAAAGTAGTATAGTAGTAGTAGATAGTAGTAGTAGTAGTAGTAGTAGTAGTATCTAGTAGTAGAAAAATCGCCTCATAAGTAAGTTTCCACATTGTTCTTCCAACATTCAGAACTGCCTCACGCAAGAAATAGATTTGGCGAATCTCCTTCCTACCAAACTGGTTCTAAGTGGTTCAAACTTTCAATCAAATTAATTTCAAAGCTGACTTACGTACATTTCATATCAAATAAATACGTTTAATCAAGAAATCTTTGTAAGATCATGACACAACACGTTACTGGATCCCGTAAATTGAGTTAGCAGTTGAGATTGGAACTTTGTCGCATTAAGGTTCCCGTCGAAACATTTGCCAATGTACTGAATGAGCCGTTTTCGGTGATATGGTAATTGCGATAAGGTTCTAAATGGCGGGTGGGATGGGTTTATGATAATTCGATTAAACTTGTCGCCCTTAAGTTCCTTTGAGCGTCCTTAGAGACGTCAGATTGACAGATTGAGTTAATTACGAAATCTATGGTCTGAAGATTTTAAACTGAAAATAGGTAAGAAGCAAATGTATTAATTCTTTGTATTACTAGTTGACCTGGCAAACTTTGTGTTGCCATATAAATAAAAAAATGTTAAGGTTGAACAACCCTTATCGCTTAGGGGTATGAAAAATAGATAGAAGCCGATTCTTAGACGTTTGGGAGGAGCACGGAAGCAAACATATTGACACGAGAATTTCATATATAAGATATATTTAAATGTGGTAGAACTCGTTGTGATTAGACTTCGATAACACCAGCGCTACACTTATTTCTGCCTAATAACAGCAGTGTTAAGCGCTGCTGTGTTTTGCTTTGAACGGTGTGGTAAGGGAAATATACTTCTTCGACGCGTTCCAATATAGTCCTCAAGGGTAGCAACGCATCCTTGGCCAAACTGAGGTAGGAATCTTATCTTATCTGGGATTGATTACAGATGTTCGGCAGTAGCTACATTCCATCATTGCTACCACTACCATTCATGGATATTTGTCATCAATCCCAGATAAAAGTCGTACCTGATGTCGGCAACAGATGCGTTGCTAGTATTGCTACCGCTGAGGACTAGGTTAGAACGCCGAAGGTTGTCCTTGTAGTTCCGGGACCAGAATAGGGTAACGGTATCCCCTGCCTGTCGTAAGAGGCGACTAAAAGGGGCTTTCGAGGTTGCGGGTGGTAAGAGTGGGAGCTCCAACCGCTTAGCCAGCGACCACGAGATGGACGACGGTATGTGTGGTCGCATACCGTCGTGCACACCAGACGGAGCTCGAGTGTCATGCTCGGGCGGAGCCTGACGGGGCAACGCGCTAAGAGGACTCCTGTTGCTTTCCTTTGGAGATCCTGGAGTCCTCTACGCAGCGCCGAGGACGGCCACCGGGGGGGTTTTAGTGCGCTAAGAATCCCACATTACCCCGTGTCCCACGGCATAGGGTACCTTTTGAAGGTTTGAAGAAAAAAAAATGTTAGAATTCCTCGTATACCTGCTTTAAACCAGAATACAGCAGTACTTACGTTTATTTGACTAACAGTTCCAACATTCATAAGTCAAATAAGTCCATAACTGAAACTTCAGCAATATGGCTAAGTGAAAAGGTTCTACGTTAGGTAATTGGGAATGCGATAAGGAAAAGGTTATGTTTCGTATTTGTGTGTTCGTAACACGATATGTTAAGAGATTATGCGGGGTTTTAGTTACAAAATCACTTAATGATCCAGATTATGTACAGGTTTCGAGAATTTAAGAAACAATTGCGAGTTTTTTTACAATACAGGAGAAGCAGACGAATATGCAGTCCACCTGATGGTAAGTGGCTTCTGCCGCCCATGGACATCTGTAATCAACCTCACATAAGATGAGATATTTTTATATGAGGTAGGCCATAGATGCACCGCTACCCCTGACGACTACGCTGGAACGCCTCGAACAAGTATGTTTCTTGTCTTGTCTTCTCACAACCCTTACCCTTCAAATCAGAACACGGCAGAGAACACTGCTGTTATTAGGTAGAAATAGGTGTGGCGGTGGTACCGCCGGAGACGAACCACAAAGGGTTCTACCACCTTTTTAATGTAGCCCAATGTAAGTAATGCAAAGCCCAAGTAATTCTGTCTATTAAAATGTCTACTACCATTATCTAAGGGATTTTGCTACATTGCTACCTGGGCGGTTCGACCTCCCACGCATGTCGCCCGCATCCTTGAAGCCTTTTTTAGTCTCTAGCGGATTCGACTTCTGTTAAAGACCTCAGCCTATTAGTTTATTCGTCCTGTATTCTTACATTATTCACTTTCACCTGAAAACAATACTCCTGTGTCATCAGCAACTCATTACTGTCCCACTGCTGGGCACGGGTCTCCTCTCATAATGTGAAGGATTAGGCCATAGCCCACCGCGCTGGCCAAGTGCGTATTGGTAGACTTTACATACTTTTGAGATTTTTTTTTATCAATCTCTCAGGTATGCAGATTTCCTCACGATGTTTTCCTTCACCGTTTAGCAAGTGATAATTAATTTATAATACGCACATAACTTTGAAAAATCAAAGGTGCGTGCCTGGGATTTGAACCTCGCACCCCTCGATCGAGAGGCCGAGTTTCTTAGCCACTGCTATACTCCTGTGTAAGAATTTGAAATCTGAAAGAAGAAAAGATGAATGGAAAAAAAACTTAAATTAAAAAGCAAGGAAAATAAACAAAATATAGTTTAGTTCGACGAGTATGCAGTAAAATTATAAATAAGTAGTCATTTAAAACTAAATTATTATCTTGTTTCATTAAATTTTATAGACTCGTTGCCAAAACAATTTTCGGTGTCGTAAAATTAAATTTTTATTTACTTAGAGTAGAGTCGCCAAGTATCCTATTTTTCCAGGACATGTCCTGCTTTTTGGTCAATACTGGATTATCATACATGGTGACTAGATTGATTATTTTTAAACGTTATGTATATTACGTAACTCGTCCACTTAATCCGGGATCCGAGGTTCGAGTCTCAGGCACGATCCGATTTTTCATGTAATAGGCGTGTTTCTAATTAATTACGATTGCTTAAACGGTGATGGAAAACATCGTGAAGAAACCTGCATACCAGAGATTTCTTCAAAAATAGGTTTCAAAGGTGTGTGAACTCTACCAATTCGCACTTGGCCAGCGCGATGGACCATGTCCAAAGTCACACTCAATCTAAGAGGCGACCCGGGCCTAGTAGTGGAAAAGGAATAGATTGACGACGACACGAAGAAATAATATGAAATATAGTAATTTATATTAAGTATGGTAAGTTAGGTAATTGTTATTGACTTTTTTATTGCATACTAGCTGACCCGGCAAACTTTGTACCGCCTCAAAATCTATTTATCAAATATATTTCATATAAAATATAGCCTATGTTACTCGTAGATAATGTAGCTTTCGAATGGTGAAAGAATTTTAAAATCAGTCTAGTAGTTTTTGAGCCTATTCATTACAACCAAACAAACAAACAAACAAAGTTTTCCTCTTTATAATATTAGTGTAGATTAATAACTACTTTTACATTAGGTCCTGTTTAATCTAGGATATCCTTATATTTCCCTTTGCTCCTGATTTTCGATATTTAAAGATGGCGACCCTATCTTACAGCCATAATGCCTGACAACACTTCTTTACGCCACTCAATTTATTTTGTTTATTGGCAACCCGAGCTTTATTTTGTCGTGGCAACCCACAATATTATCTCTCCCATGGGACTGGGAGTATTTTTAAGTGCCGCACTTTACTCTAATAAAATAGTATAAAAAGAAAAGGTATTTAGGAGTAAAATTAAACTAATCTATGGCCTATTTAAAATTTCATAGTTATAAATATATTTACATACCTATTTCTGCCTAACAACAACAGTGTTAAGCGCTGCTGTGTTCTGGTTTGAAGGGTGTGGTAAGGGAGACACTTTTCCGAGGCGTTCCAGCTTAGTCCTCAGGGGTAGCGGCGAATCTGTGGCCGAACTCAGGTAGGAATCTAATCCTATCTGGGGCTGATTATAGATATCCATGGGCGGCGGTTGCCACTTACCATCAGATGGTCTGCAGGCTCGTTTGTTACTTCAGTGTTATAAATAGTAATATAGCGGTAGTATATTTGATAACCATAGTAACTAAAGCCCTTTCCAATTCAGTTTCGGTATAACAGTAAATGTAAGCGGGCCTGCACTTAACCAAATTGCTGAGATTTGGGCGGCAGTTCCGTTATTGAAACTGTAGTTACGTGGCTTACGTGAACTTTGTGGAAAATTAGATAACATGCTACTATTATACTTATAGTAGGTATACAAATACAATAAACTTTAATAGGGGTAAGTAAATATTTTATTTTTGTTTTTAAAACACTGAAGGTGAATTGAAGGTGGTAGAACCCCGTTCGTGGTTTGACTCCGGCGGCACCGTCGCCACACCTATTTCTACCTAATAACAGCAGTGTTAGGCGCTGCTGTGTTCCGGTTGGAAGGGTGTGGTAAGGGAGACAAACTTTTCCGAGGCGTTCCAGCTTAGTCCTCAGAGGTAGCGGCGCATCTGTGGCCGACCTCAGGTAGGAATATCTAATCCTATCTGGGGTTGATTACAAATGTCCATGGGCGGCAGTAGCCACTTACCATCAGGTGGACTGCATGCTTGTCTGCTACACTAAAAAATAAAAAAATAAAAAGACTTTCCAATAAACAGGTTACTTACAAGACTCGTATAAATTGCCTATTCTGAAATGTGGTTTAGTCCGCGCCAAAATGCTAGTCCGCTCTGAAGTTGTTGCGAGCAGGTGTAGTCATACAATTTGCTATGGCGACGCGATTCATTTCTATATTCAGAGCGGACTAGCAGTTTTACACGGTCTATAGAATCAGTAGGGCTCGTCTGGGGAGATACCACCGTCACGCCTGTTGTAGTGTAAAGCAGTTCTTACGTTTCGGTGGAAGAGTGTCGATATCGACTAACATACATATGAGGAGACCATCTTATCTAATGGAGGACTAAGCTCGTCGGAGATCCATGCAATGAATGGGGCTCCCTGCCTAATAGTAGGGGAGCTCACGATGCTAAATGTGTACAAACTCGAGCGTCATTGGGGTCTATACGATTGTGGATTAGACGTCCTTTACAAATGTAGATATTTCGAGGCCACACAGTACCAGAGACTCGGGGCGCAACGCCCTGCCTATCCCATATGGTAAAATAAACAATGGATTGGTTGATTTATTAATAACGGACACATGAAGTGGATTATAGATGCCCATTGTCCATGCCTAGTAGTGGTCCCTTACATGACATGGTCTGCAAGATCAGTTGCAACTTCCATCTTAATTTTATTTTTACTGAAACAATAGTCATTTTTTTCACCTTTTAAACTTTGTTCATAGTACACACTAACAAATACTATTTACAATAACAATGTGTACCATAGATTAGTAAAGATACTTCGCCGCCTTGAAATTGAATGAAGCCAGAAACGGCTTATTTTAGTAAGTTCTTTTTTTGAATCCTTGACAAATTAAAACATTTTTAGACAAAATTTACGAATAAATAACTAATTTACGTAATAATTACGTAATTTACGTAATAAATAAATAATTATTTCAAATATTTTAGGGACATTGTAGCACGGAGACGTGGCAAAACTTTTTTACGCAACTAAGTATTTCAATTCTCAAAACTGGGTACATTTTCTTGTTAGGAGTGAGTAATATTTACTAATCTATGATGTGTACATACCGTTTCCCATTCGCTCTGCAGTAACCAGACTGCACTTAACCAAATTGCCGAGACTTCGGCGGCAGTTACATTTGATGAACTCCTGTACCGAGTTTGTTGTTTATTGACTCACGTTTGTATTGATTTAGTTTTATGCCGCGATTTGTACTGATATTTCATAACAAGAATGAAAATAGAGAAGTTTAACCTTTATATTCAATTCAATGATATAATTGGTTGAATTATATTATGTTGGTTTTCTAGGTTTAAACAATGGTAGATCTCATGCTGGGCTCATGAGCGAATGATAACTATAACAATTTCTATTACACCTATAAATTTTAAACCACTGGGCTGAGATTCGAACTCCGGACCCCCGATACAGAAGCCGAAATTCTAACCACTAGGCGCGAAGAAACCTGCATATCTGAAAGATCTTTAAAAAGATTCTCAAAGGTACGTGTAGTCTGCCAATACGCACTTGGCCAGCGCGTTGGACTATGGCCTAATCCTTCACAGTTTGAGAGGGGACCCGTGCCCAGCAGTAGGACACCAATGAGTTAATGACTCCCATAACTCGTCTATACTTATATTATAAAGAGGAAAACTTTGTTTGTTTGTTTGATTGCAATGAATAGGCTCAAAAGCTACTGGACCGATTTTTAAAAATCTTTCACCATTCGAAAGCTACATTATCTACGAGTAACATAGGCTATATTTTATATGAAATATATTTGATAAATAGATTTTGAGGCGGTACAAAGTTTGCCGGGTTAGCTAGTACGCAAATAATAGTACTTGGCAAGCGCAGTGGAATATTTCCTTCTCATTCTGAATGGAGACCTGCGCAACAGTGGGGCACCATTGAATTAATGACTCCCATAACTCATAGCCAATGTCGTACCATAGCAACAGTTTTTCCACGTGCAAAATGTCAGTGAAACTTTCAATATCCCACGTAAGTCAGACCTGCCCGCCATGTTTTACGAGCGGCCTCAGCGCTATCGACAGATGACGTCACTCGTATATTATACTCTGTGGGCAAGCGTGAGTAGTGTCGATAGCGTGATCGAGATGTGATCGACAAAATTTGTTATGTGTGACGGCTAGATGACGTCACTCGTATATTATACTCTGTGGGCAAGCGTGACTAAGTTGAAAATTGGAATTTTAGCATGTCATTGGAATGTTAGAGCCTTGGAAGCAGAGACTATTAAACCTTTGAAACCACGACGCAGCTGTGTATTATATAGCTGTTATAAGGCAAAATATATAGTTGAAAGCTGTAAGACAGAATGTTACAAATTTAAGTTGTTTTTTTTTCGATCGGGCTACATATACAGCTTCGTTTTTGTCTACTTACCGATTACTAAGTTAGATCGCATGACAGTCAATTTATACATTCTTAAAATCAATATTATTTATTATTGTGATGGCGATTTCACAAAATTGTTGAGGGAGGTAGAATCGTTTCGAAACGTTATAACTGTTCGCGCTAGCCCCATAGGTTTTCTAGCTACATTATTTTACTATATTTTATGGTTATATATTTCTATAGCGGTAAGTGAAAATGGAAAAATGGAAGTGTTTACCGGGCGGCTGCCGAGACTTTTATGTCGTATAACGTAAATTATTGGTATAGTGTACGGTACTTCCAATAAGTGCGGGAAGATGCTTTCCCGCAGATTATAGATAAAATTGTAAAATATTCTCTACCAAACTTTCGATGAGGCGTGTGATTAAACATATGCGACGTCTTTTAAGAAGTTTAAGTAGCAAACATGCATGCAATACATCTGTCAGTCGTACTTTTTAAGAAAGAGTACTTGAAAGAGTAAGTAGTTCACCTGGTGTTTTCGATCATTTTTTCTATAATATAAGTAAGTGGCTACTACCGCTCATTGACATCAACCCCAGATAGTATTAGATATTCCTAACCGATGTCAGCCACAGATGCGCCGCTACTCCTGAGGACTAAGCTGGAATGCCTCGTAAAAGTATGTGCCCCTTACCATACCCTTGCAACACATCAGCGCACTGCTGTTATGAGGGAGAAATAGGTGTAGCGGTCGTGCCCCTGGAGTTGAACCACAGAGGATTCTGAATTTTTAAGATTATAGCTCAGAAGGTATAGGTACATTTTAAAAAAGTACCAAATTTTTGACGAGCCCTTGGTAGATAACGAATACGCGTCTTCTTATAAGAAGTTAAGGTAGAAAGCATGCATGTGGAGACATATTTATTCTAGGCGTTCTGACTTAGTCCTCATGGGTAGCCAACGCTGTGACCGACCTCAAGTAGGACTCTAATCTGGGGTTGATTACAGATGCCCACGGCAGTAGCCACTTACAATTAGATGGACTACTAAAAATAAACTAAAGAATATCCACATTATGCTGTACAATATTTCAAACAATAAGTTATTCCGAAATCATAAAAGGCACTAATACTAACTTACTAACTAACTAACTAACTAACTAAGTTACCACTGTAATTGTTGTTGACAATATACATTGGCAGCGCCGGAAAGTATCAAACTATTTGCATGTAACGCGGAGCGGATTGGGAGCTAGGTTCATAGCCAGCACTTGCGGAAGTACTTACAGGCGTTAGGCCGTGTTCATAATGACGTTTACAAAAACCATAAAACTGATTTTGGAACCAAATCCACAATCAGAATTATAATGCATTTTACTCAAATATAGTTTTATTTGTGTGGTAACGGAGACAGTTATCCGAGGCTATCTAACTTAATCCTCAGGTGTAACAACGTGTCTGTGGTCGATCTCAGGTCGAACTGTAATCTTATCTGAGGTTCATTATAGTTGAACTTGGGCGGCAGTGCCCATTTAATATCAGGTATACTATACTATAGAAGGAAGGTCCTCGAGTGGCGACCACGCGTAGGCAAAAGGAGTTCAGGCCGCCCCCCGATCAGGGGGACCGACGACCTAAAGAAGACCGCGGGAAACCGCTGGCTTCGAAGGGCACGGGACCGGTTGGACTGGCGCCAATTAGGGGAGGCCTATGTCCAGCAGTGGACCTCAAAAGGCTGATGGATGTATGGATGGATACTATACTACCCTGCTCCTTTTCTAACTCTAGAACTTTGTCCTCAGGGGTAGCGATGTCTGTGGCCGACTTCAGGGACTCTTTTCTTACTCCACGCGCGGCAGTGGCGGCATGCCATCAGGTAAACTGCATGTTCGTTTACTTTTATATTTAAAATAAATCGCCAAGTACGAGTCGAACTCGCACATGGTGGCTTCCGTACCACCAAATGTTCATTATTTTTTACTTATTTTTATTAATTTAATTATTTTCAACAATACTTAGTTATATGACGCGTTTCGGTGTGGCTAAATGAGATGTAAACAACGAAGAATAAAATTAAAATAACTATATTAAAATATGTTTTATGGTTTTTATTTCTATTTATTATAATACCAGTTATAGTAGTAAATGGATTGTAAAAATTTCAACCGTATTCCTAGTACTGTTTAACAGTTAGATCGAAAAATGCCGAAAAATACCGGTTTGCTGTATGGAAACCCCCTTTAATATTCAACTTTATTTTATTTTTAGTATTTGTTGTTATAGCGGCCACCGTTATGCATCCTCTGTAAAATATTCTTGTGTCTATCTATTACGGTTCCGGAGATATAGCCCTGTGACAGACGGATAGACGGACAGACAGCGAAGTCTTAGTAATAGGGTTCCTTTTTTACCTTTTGAGTACGGAACCCTAAAAAACTAAGTCAGTATCATTGCAACGGTACATACCAGCAATACTTAAAAAAATAGCAAAGTTAAAATCGTAAAAAAGTTAAAACTCGAGAACTGTATAGTTCTCGAGTTTTTTTACACCAATCTAAACAAGCCCTTATTCATCGTTTCCGAAGAGCGAAACTTTTCAGCGAAAAGTTTATATTTTCAGTATTCGGCTGAAGCTGAAAACGGAATCGGGCGATTCGATGCCGTTAACCTGAAGTGTCATTATTTTCAAAAACTTTTTAAGGGTTCCGTTACAGTTGTATCCGAACGGCGTTAAGTTTGAACTATGATGTAGCTGCATTTATTGTTACACCACTTCAAACTTAGAGGAGTTTTGCACTTTCGTATAATATTTTTGTTGAGAAGTGGTATGAAATCCGGTGTCATTAAAACGACTATTTTTGCATTACAAAAGCAGCGTTTAAAAACCCATTGTGTTTAAAAACCCATTGTGTTTTAAGATTCAAGGGACTGATACAACATATTTCAACTTCGTCTTTAAGAATAGCAACGCATCTGAGAGTGATTAGACTGATTTCAGGTAGGAAATAGTAGGATACCATTTTGATTTTTCCTTCATCGTAAAGCAGTGCGTAATCCTTTTCTTACTCGCAGATAATGATAAATTAGAGGTCCTCGGATTTTATCCACGGTATCTTAGCCGTCCGAGAATCATAGCGCTAGGCTACTTTTGTTTATTTTAAAATAAAAACGAAGAGAACGTGCTGAATACTGCATGCGTTTGTAGGCACCGTTTATTGTCTAACAATAAACGTATCAGACAAGAACAAGACGTGGCTAACAAAATCATCTTTTTCTATATATAATCTTCGTAGGGTACAGCTAGGCTCTACGCCGTAATATTAAATTAGTGGCAAACAAACGAACATTACTTACGCGATTTTTTTAAACTAAAACAAGGGCGGAAATGACGGCTGGCGTCTAGCGGTGCTGCCACACGTATGTGCTGACACGAGCTATGAGCAAGAGAAGTTGGTTCACCTGCACTTTAGGCGGCGGTTTTAAAGTACTTAAGAAGACACAAGTAAAAAAGGACGTCGAGCTATAAGTAGGCGTACTTACTCCTCAAATAATACTTACTTCTATGGCACATATTTTATATGATCTGCAGAAGTAAATAAATCATAATACAGAGAAATTCCTCATTACTCGATCTTTTATCCGTAAAATTGTACACGTCAGCAATATTTGCAAATTACACGCATAATATAATTTGAAACCGGCCGTCAGTGTCGGATTACGTAAATAATGATATTTTCGCGACAGTATGATGTACAAAATGCGGTAACGGTGGAAATTAATTGCGGATTTGGTTACAACGGTGTGTGGCTAAATTCGGGTTTTGTTCAAACTGCGGATTTTGCTATTTATTTTTGTACATACGTGTATAATGACGGACTATAGTTTGCGTTTTTTTATAACGCAGTCCACCTGATGGTACGTGGCTACTGTTGCCCATGGACATTTATAATTAATCCCAGATAAGATTATATTACTACCTGACTGATGCACCGCTCACCTTTACGACCACCGCTCACCTAACAACACCCTTCAAACCAGAACACAAAAGCACTTCACACTGTGTTATTAGGCACAAAAGGATGTGGCTGTGGTGTCACCGGAGTCGAAATAAGGGATCTACGCAGCTTTAAATTTGGAGTTTGAAGTGATGCCTGTGGAGTACCTCGCTCGTTTAGGGTCAGAGGGTGGCAAAGGGAGATCTCCTATCCCGAAGAGCGGCTGCGCTCCAACAGTTCCAGTTCGGAGCTTGTATATTATATGCAAGATGTTTAGAAAACTTGGATAGCGTGTTTCAGGCGCGCCATCTATTGACAATGATCTCGTATTTCTTTGTGATTTACATTTTTCATTATATCAATATTACTTGTTTTCTATGTAGGTTTTCTCACGGTGTTTTCGTCTATTGTTAAAGTTATAATTTAATTATTATTTGTGCCCGAGATTCCGACCTTGGATCCCCATATTAAGAATTCGACATAAATCTCCAACATACTAGGCTAAAATTTTTTGAGAAGTTGCTACTTCATGGTGCCTCCCCAGTCAAACCATAGCCTATAATAATATAAATTAGGCCTCTATATTGTAATTCATCATTGGCAACTGGATATTATTATAAGATTACAGCGTTGTTTCCAAACAGATTACCATAAACAAATATCATTTGTTTTGTGCAAGTGAGATCTGTGCGATTAGCGTGGACATTATTCAAAATGGCGGATTTTAATCTGTTGTTTGTTTTCAATTGTTAATGTTTGAACAACCTTTATTAATATACGATAGCTATAGTTTACTGTGGCTCAATAATATATATTGGGATTTTTTAAGGTTTTTTTTATAATATAGGAGTAGCAAACGAGCATGCAGTCCACCTGATGGTAAGTGGCTGCTGCCGCCCGTGAACATCTGTAATCAATCCCAGATAGGATTAGATGTGACCTGAGGTTGGTCACAGATGCGCTGCTACCCCTGAGGACTAAGATGGAACTTCTTAGGAAAGTATTTCTTCCTTACCACACCCTTTAAAACGGAACACAGCAGCGCCTATCACTGTCGTTATGAGGTAGAAATAGATGTGGCGGTAGTGCCGCCGGAGTCGAACCACAAAGAGAAGGATTAGGCCATAGTCCACCGCGCTGGCCAAGTGCGTATTGGTAGACTTCACATATCTTTGAAATTTTTTTTTTAAAGATTTCCTCACGATGTTTTCCTTCACCCTTTAAGCAAGTGATAATTAACTTCTAATACGCAAATAACTTTGAAAAATCAGAGGTGCCTGGGATTTGAATCTCGGACCCCTCGATCGACTATGCTATCACTGCTTACCATCAGGCAACTTCATATAAGAGTAATTGAATCTGGGATTGATTATCGATCCGTCCATGGGCGGCAATCACAATCAGGTGGAATACTTATTTGACCCTTCTATAATAAAAAAGAGCTCAGAATTTCTTTCCGAATTGTAAATCACAGATGATATATGACGTGTCTAAACGCGCCCACTTATACTGAAAATGGAGCACTTCCGGTCGTAACGGAAGTGACGCTGGCCGCCATGACACTTCCTGCACATACGTCTAATGGAATGCTTGAAGGGTTAAGTGGTGTAGACATTCCATTAATTTGCATTTTTATAACTTTTTCATGAATTAATTTGTAGATAACTGATTGGGAGCTAATGGGATTGCGTTTGTTCGTTAATTTAAATTTAAAAGACCAAGTGCGACTCGAATCCTCTCATGTAGGGTTCCGTATTACTATTTTCACCGCCACACCTATTTCTGCCTCATAACAGCAGTGTTAAGCGCTGCCGTGTTCTGGTTTAAAGGGTGTGGTAGGGAAACATACTTTTCCGAGGCGTTCCAGCTTATTACTCAGGGGTAGCGGCGCATCTGTGGCCGATCTCAGGTAGGACTATCTAATCCTATCTGGGGTTGAATTGCCACTCCCGGGTATAGGTTACCTCATGAAGTTTATCCCTACTTAATAGTAGGACTAAATTCTAATACGTACAAAAAGAACATCAGAAAATCTCTGAGATTTAAACCCCGGACCCAAGGCTGAGTCTACCAAACCTCTTCGTCTACCAATTTGTCTTTAGATCTCAGTATGATATCATGCCGTTGTTTACTTAAACAAAAATGAAGTATTATAAGCCAGACTGGAAGTGGCAAGTGGCTGCTTCATATTCCACGCGGCAATGGCTCTGATGCGACCGTGACTTCAATTCTTGTGGTCCAATTCATGAGACATGTGACGTTTATTTGTTTTTATAAGTACAAATTTGTTATATTTGAAATACACGCTACCAAGCCTATGTTAAGAAACTCGACCTCTTGATCAAGAGGTCCAAGGTTCAAATCCTAGACACGCACCTCTGATTTATCGAAATTACTTATATGCGTAGGAAAACATCATCGGGAAAACTGCATACCTAATAAATCTTAAAAAAAAGTTTTCAAAAGAACGTGAAGTCTGCCAATACGCACTTGGCTAGCGCGGTGGACTATGGCCTAATCCTTCTCACTTTGAAAGGAAACCCGTGCCCAGTAGTGGGATAATAATGGGTCGATGATGATGACAAGAAAGAACACATGAAAATCTCTGAGAGAGATCCCTAAAGTTGAGATCTTTTAAGCCACTAGTCGACCAATCTGTCTTTAGATCTCAGTATGATCTCATGCCGTTGTTTACTTAAACAAAAATGAAGTATTATAAGCCAGACTGGAAGTGGCAAGTGGCTGCTTCATATTCCACGCGGCAATGGCTCTGATGCGACCATGACTTCAATTCTTGTGGTCCAATTTATGAGACATAAGCAGTCATTTTTTTTTTTTATAATATAGGAGTAGCAGACGAGCATGCAGTCCACCTGATGGTAAGTGGCTACTGCCGCCCATGGATATTTGTAATCAACCCCAGATAGGATTAGACATTCCTACCTGAGGACGGCCACAGATGCGCCGCTACCCCTGAGGACTAAGCTGGAACGCCTCCGAAAAGTCTGTCTCCCTTACCACACCCTTCAAACCGGAACACAGCAACGCCTAACACTGCGGTTATTAGGTAGAAATAGGTGTGGCGGTGGTGCCGCCGGAGTCGAGCCACAAAGGGTTCTACCACCTTTAATAATTTTATCGTATTTGAAATACTTTCAGTGCTTTTAAACTGTAACTTAGTTTTAAGTAGTTGGAATATATCCGTCATAAATGATCATTTTATTTTTTTAAAGTTAAAATTTGGTATTGTTTATGAAAAACTTGTGAACTGTCGATCCTTGGTAAGCAAAACGTTGGATATATTGATTAGTAATAGAGCGATATATTACCCCATTGCAATTATGACTAAGTAGGTTTTTATAATATTTTCTTACTTTGTTTCACTTAGAGGATAGTATTATTCTTTATACGAGCTTGATTAGAGTATAGGCCCGTGACTTGATGCGCACTACGATTGAAATCTTCTCGATAGATTTATCTTCGGTCTATGTTTTTTTGCCTGTGATGTGATATTACAGTACATACAAGAGATAAAAGCTTTCTAATATTCTTGCTCCATCTACTATTTATTTCTACCTAATAACAGCAGTGCTGGGCGCTGCTGTGTTCCGGTTTGAAGGGTGTGGTAAGGGAGACAGACTTTTCCGAGGCGTTCCAACTAAGTCCTCAGCGGTAGCGGCGCATCTGTGGCCGACCTAATTAATCCTATTTGGGGTTGATTACAAATGTCCATGGGCGGCAGTAGCCACTTACCATCAGGTGGACTGCATGTTCGTCTGCTACTCTTATATTATAAAAAAAAAAACTTTGAATCACAAAAGTTAAAGTTAGGTATTTTAATATAAGTATACGTAAAAATAAATACAACTCTGTACGTCTACAAATGTTTGACTTGAATTGAATTCCACAAACCCTAAGGACCCAAACCAACACAAACCAAGCCAAACACTATCCACACATTGAATTTTACAACAGTTTGTTGAAGTTTGGCCGCAGCAAAGATAATTTGTTTGTTGTTCCGCTAAAATAAATACAACTTTGTACGTCTACAAATGTTTGACTTGAAGTGATTTCCACAAATCCTAAGGACCCAAACCTACACAAACCAAGCCAAACTCTATCCACACATTTGAATTTTGCAACGGTTTGTTGAAGTTTAGCGTTTGGCCGTGGCAAAGATAATTTGTTTGTTGTTCCGCTAGTCTCCAATAACATAGGCCAATCGTAGCACGTGACACTTTGCTAGACTGGGTGACGGCAAATAAAAAGTATCGTCGTCTCGACAACTAAGGCACATTTCACAGTAACATTATGTTGTGATTAGGTTAGCCAACCTTAAAGCTTACTGGGAATACACAATAAATATACGGGGGGTCACTTTAGGAGGTGGTAGAGCCTTTGTGGTTTAACTCCAAAGGTGTAAGCGCGATATAGGTATCGGCAGAAATAGGTTTTTGCTTAATACCGGTGTTAAGCGCTGCTGTGTTCTGGTTTTGAATGACGTGGTAGGGAGGCATAGTTTTCCGAGGCGTTCTAACTTAGTCCTCAGGGGTGGCGGCGCATCTGTGGTCGACCTCACGTAGGAATCTCATCTTATCTGGGGTTGATTACAGATAACTATGAGGGGCAGTAGTATCCTACATCAGGTGGACTGTATGCTCGTCCACTGCTCTAATATTATAAAAAACACCACTACTATTAGTTATTATATTTTCATATGTTGTTGTTTATTACTTAGTTCATATATTGTCTGAAATAAATTATTATTATTATATTTCTCTATCTCATGAAAGTGACGTACATATATTTTCCGTATGAAGTGTTTGTAAAAATTAAGATCCATTTTGAAGAGATTTTTTATGTAATGATTATTTGAACTACAGGTTCTTCATGTTCAAAATCATTTCTAAACTTTATAAATGTGTATCAAACACACATGGTTGATAACATCATCATAAACAACCCATTACTGTCCCACTGCTGGGCACGGGTCCCCTCTCAGAATGAGAAGGATTAGGCCATAGTCCACCGCGCTGGCCAAGTGCGTATTGGTAGACATCATATACCTTTGAAGACTTTCTTTAACATTTCTCAGGTATGCAGATTTCGCCACGTTGATAACATAGCCGTATATTATACAACTAAATCTAAAATTCGCTTAGGAGTCAGTCTCTGAAAGCATATTTCCCTAAATAAACGGATTCCTACAGC
Organism: Epargyreus clarus clarus; assembly: GCA_014595695.2. NCBI lineage: Eukaryota > Metazoa > Arthropoda > Insecta > Lepidoptera > Hesperiidae > Epargyreus > Epargyreus clarus. The sequence continues at coordinate 1,742,396 of JACTTY020000019.1, forward strand.
AATAACACTGAAGACAAACGCTGTCCTGAATAGAGAACGCAGATGCTCTGACACTGTAATGTGGTTTTGTAGCAAGGACGACACACATCACATCGGCATTAATAATGACTTCATATTTTTTTCTTTTTGATATTTTTGTGAAATTGAAGTGCGAAACGAGCATGCAGTTGTATTGTTTGTGGCCTCAGATAGGAATCTAATCTTATTTTGGATTGATTATAGATGTACATGAGCGACAGGAGAAACTTACCATCAAGTGGAGTGCATAGACATTTGTTACTTCTGATGAGCGACAGTAGCCTCTAACCGTCAGGTAGACGGCATGTTCGTTTGCTACTTTTGTGTTATTAAAAAAAACTTTTCTTTCTTTAGTTTTTCCGTTAGTCTGACTTTTAGTTATTTAATCTGTTCTTATTTGTAGTGTTCAGTTGTCTGATGTATGCATTGCGAATTGGTATATCTAGATGTTTTTGTAATATAATATAGGAATAGCAGACGAGCATACTGTCTACTTGATGGTAAGTTGCTGCTGCCGCCCATGGACATCTGTAATCAACCCTAGATAAGATTAGATTCCTACGTGTGGTCAGCCACAAATGCGCCGCTACTCCAGAGGGCTAAGATATATTTTTCCGAGGCATATAAGGTCCAGAAAAGTATGTATCTCATTGAACTGCTGTTATAAGGCTGATATAGATAAATAGTTTTTTATTTGTTTAATGTTACATTGGACGCTGTAAAAGAGACAAATTAAATATTGTCTCTTTTACAGCGTCCACGTTGATCTCTGCTTTGTCTAAAGATTGACTGATAGAGACTGGTCATTGCACTAATTTTAGGTATAAGAAGTCTAAATAAAAATATACTGCTCTCAGTGGAAATCTGTAATCAACCCGAGATACAATTTCAGTCCCATCTTAGTTCGGCCGCAGGTGCGTTGCTCTTGCTACTCCTGAGGACTAAGGAACATTTCGCATAATTATATTTCCCTTATCACCCTCCAAACCGAAACTCAGCAGCGCTTAATAGTGTTTTGGCAGAAATAGGCCTGTTGGTCGTGCTTCCCGACTCTTTCGAGTCGAATAATAAAGGTTTCTAGTCATTTCGTATAATTTAAAACATCACATCACATTTCTGACTGGGCAATGAAATGAAATGAAATGAAATGAAATGAAATATATTTATTTCGTATAGGCCAACGGTGGCACTTACAAATTGTCAGTTACAATATTTTCTTAAACTACTACTGGATCGGAACGCGATCTCTACTGAGAAGATCCGGTAAGAAACTCAGTGGGTTTGTCTTTTTTAATTTTAAAAATAATTATTCTCTTTTTAATTTTTTTTAAATGCCATTATTTTTACATATAATTAATAAAGCATTAGCTCCAGTATCTTGCTTTACATTTATCTAATGCCGTTATAAGGCATTTTGCTTTTAGATGTAAATCGTCCTTAAGTGCAACATTTGCATTTTCCGAATAATTTTGCGCTGTCGCACCCGCGCCTTGTCAGTGTGATAGCGTGTGTGACGTCATCTGACACTGTAATATAAGGCCGAATATACTAAGCTCGCATTTGTCATACGAGTTAGGTATTTATGAACTTACGTACGTTATTCATAAACAATCTATCCAATGTTTTGTCTAACAAAGATTGAAATTTAACAATGTCTAGTCAGGCAGAAGTCTAGGCAGATATTGTCAAATGTCAATTTTTAGTATTGACGGCAAGAGGCTTCTGCTACCCATGGACATCTGTAATTAATCTCAGATAAAATTTGAGTCCTATCTTAGATCGGCCGCAGATGTGTTGCTATTCCTGAAAACTAAGTTGGAACCCTTGAGTAAGTCTTCCTATTTTTGTAAATTACATGCTATTTATTAACTAAAATAGGAGCGGCAGTGGTGCCTCCGAAGTCGAATCATCATCATCAGCCCATTACTGTCCCACTGCTGGGCACGGGTCTTCTCTCAGAATGAGAAGGATTAGGCCATAGTGCACCGCGCTGGCCAAGTGCGTATTGGTGGACTTCACATACTTCCGAGATTTTTTTTTATAAATTTCTCAGGTATCAGGTTTCCTAACAATGTTTTCCTTCGCCGTTTAGGCAAGTGAAAATTAATTTCTAATACGCACGATATTTTTGAAAAATCAGAGGTGGCATTGGGTTGGCCTGGCATTTGAGCCTCGGACCCCATGGTCGAGAGGTCGAGTTTCTTAATCACTAGGCTATCACTGCTTATGTCGAAATATATCTTATATATAAAATTCCCGTGTCACAATGTTAGTTACCGTACTCCTCCGAAACGGCTGTACCGATTTTTACCAAATTTTATATGCATATTCAGTAGGTCTGAGAATCGGCTACTATCGATTTTTCATACCCCTAAGTGATAAGGGTTGTTCACCCTTAAATGTTTTTTATTTATATGGCAATACAATGTTTGCCGGGTCAGCTAGTATTAAATAATATCAAAATATATATTACATAATATACTCTACTAAACGGACCTTCAATATTTAATACGGCAAGGTAATATTAGGGTCCAATCTTTGGCATTCAGGAGGCATTCGACCCTGTCCCGGACCTTGTAACTATATCTGGGACCAAAGGCATGTATCCCGGAAATACAGTAATTGGGGATACGAGTATGTTTGTATTACTTATACGAGTATTACAGAGTATTTCGCTACGGCATATAATATGTTCTGTTTGTGTTATGTAGGATCAATTATATATTAATAGTGTAATATAGACGATAGAGAAGTGATATATAGTATATAAGAAGATAGAAACCTTTGATGTTCGATTCCTGCGGCATCACCGCCACACCTATTTCTGCCTCATAACAGCGGTGTTAAGCGCTGCTGTGTTCTGGTTCGAAGTGTGGTAAGGGAGACATACGTTTCCGAGGCGTTCCAGCTTAGTCCTCAGGGGTAGCGGCGCATCTGTGGTCGACCTCAGGTAGGAATATCTAATCCTATCTGGGCTTGATTGCATATGTCCATGGGCAGTAGTTATCTTATCATCAGGTGGACTGCATGCTCGTCTGCTACTCCTCATTACATCTTACTTAAAGTCGGCGTGAAGTGTGTTGCTCCTGAGGACTAAGTTGGAACGTGTAATATAAGTGTTGCTCCCTTAATTTTCAAATCAAGACTATTAAGCAAAAAAGGTGTGACAGTGGTACCACAGGAGTTAAAACAAAAAGGTTACCATCTTGAAAACCATCACCAGGTCACCACCTGCGTTTGTCCCTGTAGTTCCGGGACCAGAATAGGGATATGGTATCCCATGCCTGTCGTAAGAGGCGACTAAAAGGAGCTTCCAGGTAGTGGGCGGCAAGATTGGGAGCTCGAACCGCCCGGCCCGCGACCCCGGGAAGGACGGACGGAAGGCAATCGCGCTTAGAAGACTCCGCTTGCGTTCCCTGGAGATCCTGGAGTCTTCAACGCAGCGCTGAGGATGGCCACCGGGGGGGTTTTAGTGCGGTAAGAATCCCACATAACCCCGTGCCGCTCCCACGGCATAGGGTACCTTTTGAAGGTTTCCCCCTCGTCAACAAAAAAAAAAAAAACAGGTCACCACCTGCGTTACTACCCATATGGACTTAGTTGGAACGCGTTGTATAAGTGCCCTTATCATACCCTTCAAACCAAAATACATCAACCCTTTCTGCTATAATTAAGTAGAAACAACCAGATGTTTTTTTATAATCTAGGAGTAGCAGACGAGCATGCAGTCCACCTGATGGTAAGTGGCTACTGCCGCCCATGGACATCTGTAATGAAGTCTAGATAGGATTAAATACTCCTACCTGAAGTCGGCCACAGATGGGCCGCTACCCCTGAGGACAAAGCTGAAACGACTGGGAAAAATATGTCTACCTTACCATATCCCTTAAAACCGAAAAACATCAACCCTCACTACAATCATTACGTAGAGACAAGTATATTATCAAGATAATTAGTATTACAAATATACTCATATTGATATCATATTCTGGTGTTGGTAAGAATAAGGGTCCAATGACATGACTTATCAATATTGATGTTTACGTATATTATCTAATAGCGAGGATTATCGGAATGGTAGTCGTTTGTCATAATAAGATTTGTCTCGATGTGTGTGCGGGAGGTATATACATTTTTGTGTTCATTTTATTTCAAATAAGGCTGTTCGAGGCTTATTTTTAGGGTTCCGTACCCAAAGAGTAAAAACGGAACCATTTTACTAAGCCTCTATCTGTCCGTCTGTCTGTCATAGGGCTATATCTCTTAAACAATAAATTAATAATTAGCACAATATAGAAGTAGCAAATAAGCAGGAACTTCATCTGATGGTAAGTGGCCACCGCCGCCCATAGACATGTGGAATCAACCATAAATCCATTGTCAACCCATTACTGTGGCACTTCTGGGTACGGGTCTCCTCTTAGAGCGAGCTTAGGTCGTGTTCGTCAAGTGCGAATTGGTAGACTTCATACACAACCTTCGCAAAAAAAGATGCTACTTCCACCCAAGTCAGTGATAGCCTAGTGGTTAAGAAACTCGGCCTCTCCATCGAGGGGTCTGAGGTTGAAATCCCAGGCTGCGTGCCTCTGTTTTTCGAAATTATGTGCGTATTAGAAATTAATTATCACTTGCTTAAAACGGTGACGGAAAACATCGTGAGGAAACCTGCATACCCGAGAGATTTATAAAAAAAAAATCTCAACGGTATGTGAAGTCTACCAATACGCACTTGGCCAGCGCGGTTAATGGCCTAATCCTTCTCATTCTTAGAGACCCGTGCCCAGCAGTGGGACATTAACGGGTTGATGATTGACTGCCACCCATAGACATCTGTAATGAACCCCAGATAAGATTAGATTCTTATCTGACGTCGGCCACTGATGTACAAAAAAAAAATGTTTTTATAATAATTGCTATATTAAATTTGATAGACAGTAACAGCTATAAATAAAAGTGTGCTCCTGCACCACAAAGTATTTTGCCGGGCAGTATGGCGGCAAATGGCGCGTCAGAAATTAATGAAACCGTCGATGCGCGAGTGTTGCTATATTTCTCCCGCCCTTCCATTTGTCTTCCAGAAGCTTCCGGACTTAGCGGGCTTAGCTTAGTATTTTTCTTCCTGGTATCATTGGTCATTACTCAGTATGGTCAGTTTTCCTTAACGTTTCGAGTTGCATGTTTTGACCGCTAGGAGCGCTAGTGGTGGAGTTCTTCAGTGCTATGGCATTGAGTCCAATCGATAGGAAGTGGTTACTCCCACCCATCGATTACCACATGGTAAGTGGAGATTGCCGCATATGGACATCTGTAATCAACCCCAAGTAAGATGAAATTTTTTTCTGACATCGGCCGCTGATACGGAAAAAGGATTTTTCATTTTAAAATAATAACTAAGTAAATAAAAATTCATAGATAGTATGGCGATAAATAAAAGTGCGCTCCTGCACCACAAAGTATTTTGGCGGGCAGTAGTGCGGCAAATGGCGCGTCAGAAATTAATGAAACCGTCGATGCGCGAGTGTTGCTATATTTCTCCCGCCCTTCCATTTGTCTTCCAGAAGCTTCCGGACTTAGTGGGCTTAGCTTGGTATTTTTCTTCCTGGTATCATTGGTCAGTACGGTCAGTTTTCCTTAACGTTTCGAGTTGCCAAATTTGGTCGCTAGAAGCGCTAATGGTGTTATAGCTTTGGTGGTAGGATTCTTCAGTACGACAGCATACATTCCATTTGATGGTATAGTCCGCGATAAAATGATAGTTCGCTCTGAAGCTGTTGCGAGTAGGTGTAGTCATACAATTTCAGACGCGATTCATTTCTATATTCTGCGGACTTGCAGTTTTACGCGGACTATAATTGGTCACTCCTATCCAACATTTGCAACCAACTCCATATAGAAAAGGGGTTCCTGGGTGCGTTGCCACCTTTGAAGATGTCGTTTCATATTATTAAGTTAGCTGTTGATGATTATCGCTTTTTTATTATTAATATTTATTGATATACCGGCCACAGTCAAATACAGTATGTAAAATGCTATAGAGCCCTGGGATATGCATGAACGGACAGACAGCGTAAGTTTAGTAACAAGGTCCTGCTACCCTTGAGGACGGAACCCTAAAAACTCTTTCGAGGTCTATAACCCAACTTTCAAACTGATGGATATTACTCAAAGTACTTAGTAAGTACATTCCATCATAAAACCGCTAAAACATCTACCGACTGAAATTATTTCACCAAAACAGTTCGAAATAAAATTGTTCTTTTATTTCAGCAAACTTTTCATATCCATCACTCGGGAGAGAAGTAAATCATTCGTATACAGAACACAGTTATTTTGCTGTTCAAAATTACAAGTTAACACGTTAGCTGCGGAACGCGGCTTAAAACACCTCGTCCATGTCTGGTCGTTATAGCGGTAAGAAAAATCTTTAACTTCTCTGTGGTGCGAGAGGCATAACTTCCGTCTGGTTCAGTGTAGGAGAGTGATAACTATATGTTTGTGATGTGCTACTGATTCCTAGTTCTATGGTACACCAACCTAATGTCGGGTTTGTTAGACCTCGTACCGCACTGAACAAATAATAATGCTAACACAGTGCGGAACGAGGTTGGGAACGCCTCGTTTCCCCACGCACCTCGTACCGCACCCTACGCTAGCTTCACGTGGTTAGTGTTGTGCAACGCAGTCGAGGCTGCGTAGCGACGAAGTAGGACCGCTGTCTTTATGTTGAAAATTATCATGTCGAAACGTTGCCGAAAAAAGTTGATCATGGAGGAAGATGAAGAAAAACCGGTTGAAAAATCTGAGCCAGAATCAGAATACAGGAAGATATTTCAAAAACAGGTAAGTCACAAATATACTCTGTCTAGGTGAAAGTCCAGTAGTGAGACTTGGCAGGCTAGGCGTATATCCGTATAGTAAGAAATTACATTATAGATAATTACGTTTCCTGTTATGGTTCAAACAAAAGTTAAGTAGCTACATTATTGATATAGGAAACGTAGGCAAAATCGTTACCGAGTATTCCGATTACTCTTTACCCTAATCTACTCGCTCCTACTTTTCAGAATCCACTGCAAAGAAAGCACATCATCTCGATAAGGGTCCAAAGAAGAAGAGATGTGTCGGATGCTACGAAAAACTCCGCACATTCTTGACATGTCGTGAGGCAGACAAAAAAACCAAAAAAAAAAATCTCACGGAATGCACTGTTTGCAAAAAACCTTATTGTCTGAAATGTTTCAATGAAAAACATCCATAACTTTTCCCCCTTTTGTATTCATTCTGTCCATAACGTTGATAAATAAAAACAATAAAATAAAATCGATATTTATTTTCCCATCACTAAATTATATGGAAACCTGCCATTTTTCAGTGCGGTCCGAGGTGCATTAGACCCACATTTTAATTTACCCATAGAATCTAAAGTAACGAATTTAACCAAGGGCGGCGGTAGTTTTAGGTTAATCAACTCATTGTTAATAATAATCAAGACAAAAGCCGTCGATTTTGTCTTATTTGGCGCCAAAAAAAGGATTTTAGTCTCCTTCGGGCGGTGGGATTTAACACGCCTCGTGCCGCCACAATGTCGGATATAGGACGAGGTTTAAAACAACTCGTAACGCAGTAATGGAAAGTACAGAAAAATCTGTGCCGCAGGGAACGTGTTAAACGACTTTGATTCTTATAATCTCAGATTTAAAAGCTTATTTTAATTCATAATAGTTACGGAATATCATTGTTTAATTTGAAAACGATACATAAATTTTCAAAGAGCTAATGTTTTATATTTTACATTGTATTTATATTGTAATAGGATTGAAATTTGTTTCAAAAATGACTTCGAATTGGTTGCTTCGAAAACCAATTTTGACTTTTATGCGGTTAGGAATCTTTGTGTTATGGTCTGTATCAAGTTTTATTATAAAGGAGTAGCAGATGAGCATGTCCACCTGATGGTAGCTACTGCCGCAAATGGCCATCTGTAATCAACCCCAGATAAGATTAGATTCCTTCCTGAGGTCGGCCTCAGATGCGCCGCTACCCTTGATAACTAAGCTGGAATGAAAAATAAAAAGAATAATTTTCTTACGTAATATAGGAGTAACAGACGAGCATGCAGTCCATCTGATGGTAAGTGGCTACTGCCGCCCATGGACATCTATAATTAACTCCAGATATGATTAGATATTCCTATCCGATGTCGGCCACAGATGCGCCACTAACTCTGAGGATTAAGGTAGTACGCCTCGGTAAACTTTGCCTCCCTTACCACACCCTTCACACCAGAACACAGCAGCGCTTAACACTGCTGTTATTAGGCAGGAATAGGTGTGGCGTTGGTGCCGCCGGAGTCGAACCACAAAGAGTTCTACCGCCTTCAACCTTCAACCATATTTGTAATCAACTCGAGATAGGTCGTACAAGACGTCTGTAACAGATTCACTCGGCTATGTTCTAACTTAGTCCTCAGGAAGCAACTTTTAGGCATTTGCTTTTTTTTTTGGATCTCCCAAGGAACGCAACCGGAGTCCTCTTAGCGCGTTGCCCCGTCGGGTTCCGCTCAGGTGAGCATTTTGACACTCGCCACTCCGTCTGGTGTGCACGACGGTATGCGACTACACATACCGCCGTCTTTCCCGGGGTCGCTGCGGCCGAGCGGTTCGAGCTCCCACTCTTGCCGCTCACAACCCCAGAAGTTCCCTTTTAGTCGCCTCTTACGACAGGCATGGGATACCGCAGCCCTATTCTACAGGGACAGGCATTTGCGACCTAGTTTTGGCACACCTTAATGCTATTAGAAGCTGAGTATGTATTATCTGTACTATGTATGTCGTATCTATGGAATTATGGAGTTTCTTTCACCGCTTCTTCATAACGAAACACCTTGTGAAGTGGTGGTAGATGTATTGACATTCAAAAAGTGCTCTGTAAAGAACATAGATATATTATACTTAGGATAATATATCTATGGTAAAGAACCTATCATGAACATAGATTAGTTAAGATTACTCGCTCCTAACAAGAAAATCTATGTTATTCTATGAAGAAAATGTAACCTTTTGACAATTGTCACTGTCAATTATTTTCGTGTTTGAAAAATATTGATAAAATGTAGTTTTTAGATCATTTACGAATGAAACTATATTTCTTCGCACTTTTTCTTCGACTTCGTGCCTTAACTGCGCATGTCGGCATTATTCCGCGTAAATTACACCATGACAGCCATTAAACGGCTGTCAGAATTGTCAGCTGTTTAAGTCATTTAATGGCTTCCTTCAATTACAAGGCGGTGAGATATCTATACTTATCTATGATCATGAATAAAAAAAAATGATTTGATTTGATATGAGTTGTAGTGATCATTTACAAATTGATCAAAGGTATTTCCACTAAAAATTTTACACAAAAATACAAGATTTTTGTTTTGTTTTCAGAAAACAACGTCCTAGTTAAAGTTCTACAGGAGACACAATGACATGGGTACCTAAATTGGGTCACCTAAGTCTACAAGTCGTTATGTTGTTACGGGCTTAGGTTTTTCTCTGAAAAATATTTTAGTGCCAAAAATCTTGTTTTTTGTTTTTGCCTAGGACACTTAGGTTTTGGGGCTTAACCTGTTTCTTAAAGTCTTACTAAGTACAAGAAATAGGAATTTTATAAGGAATACCTTTTTATACTTTCGTATAAAAACATCTTATATATAAAATTCTCGTGTCACAATGTTAGTTACCGTACTCCTCCGAAACCAATTGATTTTCACCAAATTTTATACGAATATTCAGTAGGTCTGCAACAATCAGTTGACAAAACATAACTAAATAATTCGACAAGTACGAGTCGAACTCGCACATGGAGGCTTCCGTACTACCGTTCATTATTTTTATTTATTTTATGATTTTCAACAATACTTAGTCATATGAAACAACAATAGATGGCGTTGGGGTGATGATGAATGATAAGTAAATTTCCAACAATACTTAGTTATATAACACACAAATAGATGGCGTTGGGGTGACGATGGGACGACGATTATACGTAATCAACGTATAATAAAATTAAAATAAGTATATTAAAATATGTTTTATGGTTCTTATTTGTATTTATTATAACACCAGTTATAGTAGTAAACGTATTGTAAAAATTTCAACCGTCTTCCTAGTACAGTTTAACAGTTAGATCGAAAAATGCCGAAAAAATCCGGTTTGTTGTATGGAGACCCCCTTTAATATTCAACTTTATTTTATTTTTAATATTTGTTGTTATAGCTGCCACCGTTATGCCTCCTCTGTCAAAATTGCATGTGTCTATCTATTACGGTTTAAGCGGTAGAGCCCTGTGACAGACGGACAGACGGACAGACGGACAGACGAACAGACGGACAGACGGACAGACAGCGAAGTCTTAGTAATAGGGTTCCGTTTTTACCCTTTGGGTACGGAACCCTAACAATACTAAATATTCCAAAAATATGAAATAGAATACTAAGTATTTAAACGTTATATGAATAGCCATAAATATGTTGTGTATACATGAATCAGTGTGATGTAACTGCTAGGTACAATATTTAATAGGTTCTACCTTTTTTTTATAATATGGGAGTGGCAGACGAGTATGCAGTCCACCTGATGGTAAGTGGCCACTGCCGCCCATGGACATATGTAGTCAACCCCTAATAAGATTGGATATTCCTACCTGAAGTCAGCCACAGATGCGCTGCCACCCCCGAGGACTAAGGTGGTACGCCTCGGAAAAGTATGTCTCCCTTACCACACCCTTCAAAACGGAACACAGCAGTGCTTAACACTATTGTTATTAGGCAGAAATAGGTGTGGCGGTGGTGCCGCCGGAGTCGAACCACAAAGGACACCACCTTCGAAATACCAAAACAGTCATATTTATCAAAACGTAAAAACTCATGGCAAGGGTACAGAGATGCGTTGTCATTTCTGAGGACTAAAATGATCGCCTTATATGTAAGTCAGCCAGTATCCACACCCATCCACCAAAACGCAAAACTGCTTCACGATAGTAATAGGTGTGACGGTGGTATAGTCCACGTCAAATTGTTAGTCCAGTCTGAATATAGAAATGAATCGCGTCGCCATAGCAAATGACTACACCTGCTCGCAACAAGTTCAGAGCGGACTAGCAGTTTGGTGCGGACAATACCTGTCCTTTCAAACAATACTGGCTCTACCACATTTCAAACGCTCCACGATCTACACAATCTAGGCTTTATAAGATACACACACATATAAAGATAGTACATGCGCATATAAACATGACATAACACACATATAAATTCAAGATCTGCGTATGTGTGAAAAAATAATAGTTGGCGTAAAAGACGAATGCGACGCTAGTCTTATTGAACATTCTTGAGGCGCCGCGGAATCTTAAGGCTCAGAACACATGAAGCCTACAAACCGCTGTCAAATCACGAATTTTCATTTTGACAAATAATGCAAAACAGGCAAGAACCAGTATGTATAGTTCGCGTAAAACTGCTAGTCCGCTTTGTAATTGTAATTTTATACATACCTACTATTGCTTGCTTTTCCCTTTTAAGGTAATTGTTTCGAAGCAGTCAGATTTTGTATAATAACTTGTCGTTTGTATTACTACTTCTCACAGATCTCTCCCCATAACAGGTAGGTACATTCGTTGTGTACATACATAAATCCTTTTACTCCCAACAACATGTTTCCACTGGGGATTTATTACAATCATGCTGTAATTGATCCCGAGTCATCAGTCATGAGCTATAGAAATTGATGATTATTTTTTGGGCGTTTACCAGGGCAAAAAACGCCTAACAAAGCTACATGTGTACCGAGCCTAACAAGGACTCAACAATACGAGCTAGTGGAACTAATATAATCTGGTCGTGTGTTTGGGACACCCGATATATTAGTTGTTTCTAGTATTATTGAAGTTTAGCTATTTCTTCAATAAATAAAAATGGGTTCTCCATTCAGTAGTGGGTTCTCGGATGGCTGGCTCCCCCCCGAATGGGCTGCCACCTTGTCGTGGTGGGGGGGCTTGCGTGTTCTAATGATCCCCGAGGCTATACGGCAGAGTTACTCATACCGGAAGGCGAAGGGTGAAGGACCAGACTAAGAGCGGCCCAGGGGAGCTCACCCCTTAAAAAAGAAGCAAATATGAATAAGGCTAGTTGCGAAAACGGTCTCCAGGTGGGTACCCGAGAGGGAGAATCCCACCCCTCTGCTACGGCGGAGGGCTGCCCCACGTACTCTGGAGGGGGCAACAACTGCCTCGTAGGTCGGCAATCCGCCGACCTTCGTAAACACGACCAAAGCTTATCGATACCGGACTCTGATTTGATAAACGAGATGGATAAAATGCCCGCTGGGCCAACGACTCGAAGGAGGACGCGGCAGGTTAAGGGAAGGACAGTAGCCCCACCTACACCAGCCGTCTCGTCGGACGGGGACGAGTCATCGGACTGTTCCCTTATGTCCGGAGTGTCGGATCATTCCATAGCCACGTCGATGTGCGCCCGTAAGAGAGCGCTACCGGCTAACAATAGCGGAAGCGAGCGCCCTAAAAAGAAGACCATGAAGCTCCAGTCAGGCAAGGATGAAGACGGTTTCCTGGCCCCCCCAGTTCCAGCGGCCAAGACTAGGGCAAAGGCGGCTCTCCCGAGTGCCGAAGAGCTGAGCCGGGAGATGCTTGAGCAGCCTACAGGCGACCTAGGTTCTCGTATAATCGAGAACCTGGAGATTATCGAACAGGTCGCGGAAAAGTCCCGTAATGTGAAGGGCGATATGATGCGCACCATCCGCATGGCCGTGCGACACATTCAGGCAGCAGCAACGGAGGTAGTGCAGCGGGCGACCACTGCGCACCTAGAAAAAGAGAACGCCACGCTGCGTTCCCAGCTTACTGGCCTGCATGACAAGGTGGAGGCTCTCACTGCGGAACTAAATAAGCTGCGCCGTGAGAAGGCCTCGAGTAGACCCGAACCGACTGGAGCTGAAATGAGGAGGGCCGGAAATCGGACGGACGACTTGATGGACCAAATCGGGTCAATAATAGATCGAAAGTTGGCGTCCTTTAGGGATGAGCTCTTCCCCGGCAGAGCGATCCGGCCCCCCTTAGGGCAGAAGGCCCCACCCGTAACGCCCGCGCGTCCTACAGCGGTCAAAGCACCGGTGCGGCCTACGGTTGCGTCGACTTCGACCGCGCAAGCTGAGACGTGGGTAACAGTTGTGGGGCGCAAAGCGAGGGAGCGTGCCCCACCCCTGACCCAAGCGGAGCCAGCTCGGAGGCAATCTCCAAGTCGCGGGCGAGGAAAGGGTGCTCCACAACGGCGTCCTGCGGCCAAAGGCCAAAGTCCTGCGCAGGCACCGACGGCTCAGGCACCCAAAAAGGGCCGGGCTGGGAAGAGGAAGGCGGCCAAGCGGAGGCTCCCACGAGTACCGAAGTCGGCGGCAGTCACCGTAACGGTGCCCGAAGGGTCAGACGTCACCTATGCGGAGGTGATGAGGACCGCGAGGGGACAGATAAAACTGACCGATCTGGGCATCGTCGAGTTGCGCCAAAAGAAAGCCCTCAATGGTGGCTTACTACTCGAAGTGGCTGGCGAGGACAGCGCCGAGAAGGCTGACGTACTCGCAGGGAAGCTGCAAGCGGTCGTCGCAGAGATGGGCGTCAAAGTGGCGAGGCCCTCAAAACAGGGCGAGGCCAGGGTGATGGATCTAGACGATTCCGTCACCCAGGAAGATGTCGCCAGCGCCATTGCTGCGACCTGCGGGTGTGCGATCGCCGACGTTAAGGTTGGAGAGATTCGGCAGAGACCTTCGGCTTTGGGGACAGTATGGGTGCGCTGTCCCCTCACAGCCATCCGGAAGCTGGCCGCTGCGAAGCGACTTCTTGTCGGGTGGGTGTCCGCTAGGGTGGAAATACTGCCGGCTAGGTCACTCCAATGCTTCCGTTGCCTCGAGATGGGGCACGCTCGGCACCAGTGCACCAGCACCAGGGATAGGAGCGCTCTGTGCTACGTATGTGGCGAGCCCGGTCATAGGGCGAGCCAATGCAAAGCACAGACACCAAAATGCGCCCTATGCGTGGACCTCGGTCGTCCATCTGACCACCGCCTGGGTAGCAAGAGGTGCACGCCTCCGAAAAGGAGGAAAAGAGGCAACGGAGGGGATGAGAATGCGGCCAAAGCTGCCAGCTCAGCACGGACAGATGGGCCTGCGCATCCTAGCGCTTCGTCCCATTGTCCGCCAGTGGAAGCGATGGACTCTTAATGGATAGGTCTCCGTCACTTAAGATACTCCAGGGGAATCTGAACCACTGCCGCGGGGCGTAGGACTTACTCCAGCAATGCCTCGTGGACTGTTCGGTTTCCTTGGCTGTGGTGGCGGAGCCCTATAGAGTTCCGGAGCATCCGCGGTGGGCAGGAGATGATGCGCAGTCCGTCGCCGTGTACTGGGCGGGCGGTGAGGGAGATCCCCCTTTCTCCAGGCTTCACTCCGAGCGGGGCATAGTCGCAGTGGAGTGGGGTCCCTTAGCGGTGCTGGGATGCTATGTCTCCCCGAACTGCACACTGGCGGCATTCGAGACGTTCCTTGACCGTGTGGCAAACTGCGTTCGGTCCTGTCTTCCCCGACCGATACTCGTGATGGGCGATTTTAATGCCCATTCGAGGGTCTGGGGAAACAGACGAGACAGTGTCAAGGGAAGGGCAACGCTCGAATGGGCAGCTGGGCTCGACCTACGTCTGCTGAATCGTGGCTCGGTCAGCACGTGCGTGCGTTGGCAGGGAGAGTCGGTTGTAGACCTGTCGTGGGCGACTCTTTCTGCCGAGCGCTTGGTCACGGGCTGGAGAGTGGCCGACGACCTAGTCACGTTGTCTGACCATCGCCACATATTGGTGGACGTAGTGTTACAGCTTCCGGCTGTAGACGCCCGCCGTGCAAATGATCAGCCGCGTCGATGGGCATTGAAGCGGCTCAATCGAGACCTGCTCGTTGCTGCTGCCCACGTCGTTGACTGGTCTAGTGCCGCCGAAGGGGATGACCAGCTCGAACCCGAACGGGAGGCGATCCGGCTCAGGGATGACATGGCGGCCATCTGCGATACCGCGATGCCGCGTGTCAGACCTGCCTGGAGACGTCCTGTGTACTGGTGGACGGAGCGCATCGCACGGTTGCGTGCAGCCTGCCTGCGTGCCAGACGCCAGTACACTCGGGCTCGACGTCGCCGGTCAGCCGGCGCTGCGGAGAGGGAGGAGAAGTACGTGGAGTACCGGGTCGCAACGACATTGCTTCAGGGCGCAATCGCCGAAAGCAAGGCCCGGAACTGGAGCGCACTCGTGGAGGGGCTTGACCGGGACCCATGGGGACGCCCGTACAGGATGGTGCTCGGCAAGTTACGTCCATGGATGCCTCCTCTCACGGAAACTCTCGACCCGCTTTTCGTGGACACAGTGGTGGACAGCCTGTTTCCAGGAACCACTGACGAAACGGGTCCTCGCGCCGCGTCGCCGGATCTCCCTGGTTGGTCAGACGACTTGGCAGTCACTTCTTGCGAGCTCGACGGAGCCATAAGGCGCATGACGAGGCGAAAAACTGCTCCGGGGCCGGATGGAATTCCAGGCCAGGCTTGGGTCTTGGCGCTGACAGTGCTGGGGGGGAGGCTTCAAAACCTGCTCACCGCCTGCTTGCGCTATGGACGATTCCCGTCCGTGTGGAGGCAGGCGAGGTTAGTGCTGTTGCACAAATGGGGCAAGCCTCGGGACTCCCCATCAGCCTATAGACCCATCTGCCTGTTGGATGAGGCGGGTAAGCTATTCGAGAGGATAATTTCTTCTCGAATTAGCCAGCACTTAGCGTGCCACGGCCCGGACCTCTCCGAAAACCAATTCGGCTTCCGGCAGCGTCGTTCGACGGTAGACGCCATTCTCCGCGTCCGAACGCTCTCAGAGCAGGCCATATCCCAGGGTAGAGTAGTCTTGGCAGTAAGCATTGACATTGTCAACGCTTTTAATTCTCTACCCTGGAGAGCGATCATGGAGGGCCTGTCTGCGCATCAAGTGCCTTCCTATTTACAGGAGGTTTTGAAGGCCTACTTATCAGACAGGCGTATCCGCTTCCCAGGTCGCTACGGGAGCGTTCACGAGAGGAACGTCATGCGCGGGGTGCCGCAAGGTTCGGTACTGGGTCCACTACTGTGGAATATCGCATATGACGCAGTGCTGAAAACGGTGCTCCCACTAGGAGTGAGCATCGTTTGCTACGCCGATGACACCCTCGTTCTCACAGAAGGGGTGTCTTTTTCGAGAACGGCTCGGCTAGCAGAGCTCGGGGTAGCACGCGTCATAGCGAAGATCCGCGGGTTGGGCCTACAGGTAGCGTCCCAGAAAACCGAGGCGATATGGTTCCACGGCCGTAGGCTAAGAGTCGAGCCAGCTGAGACCTCAGTGCGTGTCGGCGAAGCGGATGTCCGGATAGGCAGGTTCATGAAGTACCTTGGCCTAATATTGGACAGCCGCTGGTGCTTCGACGAGCACTTCGATCGTCTCGTCCCTCGGATTCATAAGGTAGCGGGTGCCATGCACAGACTGCTGCCGAATCTCGGGGGACCAAGAGAAGAAGTCCGCCGTCTCTACGCGGGTGTGATACGCTCGATTGCGCTCTACGGTGCGCCGGTATGGTCGGACAAACTGTCTGCCAGCCGGCGTCGTGCGCGGAAACTGAATTCCGCGCAACGTACGATCGCAATCAGAGTCGCCCGAGGTTACCGTACCATTTCGTATGAGGCGGCGACAGTCCTGGGGCGGTTTCCGCCCCTGGACATTCTGGCGGATATGGACGCACGGGTCTTTCATAAGATCCGAGTCCTCCGTCAGAGGACTGAACTCTTCAACGAAGAGACGATCGGAGCGCTTCGGAGGAGAGCCAAATGGCGAGCTCTGAGGTGCTGGCGCGAACGGCTTCACGAGCCTAGGAACATACGCCAAAGGGTGGTTGACGCTATCCTACCGAACTTTCGGGCCTGGCTGAAGAGCAGGGGTAGAGTGACCTACCGCCTTACTCAGATACTCACCGGACATGGCTGTTTCGGTGAGTATCTGAAAAGGATACAAAGAGAAGAGACGGCCCGGTGTTACCATTGCGGGCACGACGAGGATTCCGCACAGCACACGCTGCAGTTCTGCCCGGCGTGGGAGTCGCAGCGGCGGATCCTCGTCGAAAAAGTGGGACCGGATCTCTCTCCGTCGGCCATCGTCGGAGCGATGGTTCAGCGCAGCGAAGCCTGGGACGGCATGATCACCTTCTGCGACATGGTCATGTGTGCGAAGGAAGACGCCGAGCGAGCAAGGGAGCGCGCTGAACCCGCTCGGAGGAGAAATCGCCGCGGGCCGTACTTAGCGGTCCCCGGCGAGGTATCCCTGTAGTTCCGGGACAAGAATAGGGCTACGGTATCCCCTGCCTGTCGTAAGAGGCGACTAAAAGGGGGCTTCTGGGGTCGTGGGTGGCAAGAGTGGGAGCTCGAACCACCCAGCCAACGGCCCCGGGAAGGACGGCGGTATGTGTGGTCGCATACCGTCGTATGCACCAGACGGTGCGGTGAGCGATAAGCTCACCTGGGCGGAGCCCGACGGGGCAATGCGCTAAGAGGACTCCGGTTGCGTTCCTTTGGAGATCCCGGAGTCCTCTACGCAGCGCTGAGGACGGCCACCGGGGGGGTTTTAGTGCGGTAAGAGTCCCACATAACCCTGTGTCGCTCCCAAGGCATCGGGTACCTTTTGGAGGTTTCCCCCTCGTCAACAAAAAAAAAAAAAAAAAAAAAAAAAAAGTGGGTTCTCGGAATTGGATTCTTGGGATTTTTTGAGGTCAAGTAATTCGAGAGATTCTTTCTAAATCTGTGTTCTTGTACCTGAAAATAAACTAAATATATAAAATATAGTTTATAGTTTGTATTATACCGAATTTGTAAAAAAGTAAGTAACTTTTATTGTAAGATATGGTTTTTTTTGTAAGGACGTCAGCGCGTCTGATTTTGATTTAACTTATTTGCAATGTTGTGCAAACCTGTAATTTAAGTGCATATTTTAAAACTTTTTCTTATTGTCATATTAATATTAGAGTCATTTTATGTACTTTGTTCTTAAATAAATAAAAATAAGTCATTTTGATACAGTTTTGGAATATTTATGGATGTAAATTGTAAATTAATTTTGACGTGTTAGAACCACACCTGTATCTAGGACCTTATAACAACAGTGATAAGCGTTGCTATGTTCTAGTTGGTGGTGGTAAGGCAGGCATTTACAAGAGGCGTTGCAACTTTGAAGTTGGTAGAACCCTTTGTGGTTCGACTCCGGCGGCACCACCGCCACACCTATTTCTACCTAATAACAGCAGTGTTAGGCGCTGCTGTGTTCCGGTTTGAAGGGTGTGGTAAGGGTGGTAAGGTAAGACAGATTTTTCCGAGGCGTTTCAACTTAGTCCTCAGGAGTAGCGGCGCACCTGTGGCCGACCTCAGGTAGGAATATCTAATCGTATCTGGGGTTGATTACAGATGTCCAACGGCGGCAGTAGCCACTTACCATCTGGTGGACTGCATGCTCATCTGCTACTCTTATATTATAAAAAAAACTTAGTCCTAAAGGGTAGACACGTAGTGAACGACATCAGATGGAACTCCAATTTTATTGGGTGGATAAATATGTCCAAATTGTCCATGGGTGCCAACTAACACTTTGCAAGTG
This sequence comes from Epargyreus clarus clarus, assembly GCA_014595695.2. NCBI lineage: Eukaryota > Metazoa > Arthropoda > Insecta > Lepidoptera > Hesperiidae > Epargyreus > Epargyreus clarus. Next base: position 1,761,159 of record JACTTY020000019.1, read on the forward strand.
AACATTCCCAATTTCAATTACTCGTTTGTTAAAAAGGTGTGTCAAAAAGGTAAAAAACATGCATTCACTTTGAGATAAAACTGTGTTTCTCAAAGTAGGGAATACTATCAGGGAGGGGAGGAGGGGTTTATTGGTCATTTGTTGGTACATTGAAGGGACATGAAAGGGTCCAGGCAAAATTTGGAGCGTTGAAGCAAGATATCAAAACGTACATACTTTATCTATTATTTAATTCATTATAATACCTTTTCTCTCACGAAAGCAAATACTCTCAAAGCAGTAGATGGAAGTTTGAGAACCGTAGAACTAAAGTATGCAATGCAAAAAGAACAGAGGTCTTTATTCCTGCAAATTTCCTTTAAGTGGGGTTCCGTAACATGCAATTTGATTCAATATTCCGAGGCTGATCACTGCCTGAGAACATACAAATGAGGGCCTAATGAGCGGTATTTTGAACGAGGGCTGTCAACTAACAGTTTTAATTATTATTAATATTTCTGTAAGAAGTTCTTTAATTCGTTGTTTCCAAAGAAGGTAGAACTCTCTGTGACTTTGTGACCACCAATACATCTATTTCTGCCTAGTAACAGCAGTGTTAAGCGCTGCTGGATTCTGGTTTGAAGGGAGACATACTTTTCCGAGGTGTTTTAGCTTAGTCCTCAGGTAGCAATGTATCTGTGGACAACCTTAGATCGGAATATAATCGCAATAGGGATTGATTGTAGATGTCTATGAGCGGCATTAGCCACTTACCATCAGGTGGACTGCGTGCTCGTTTATTACCTACTTAAATATCATAATAAAACAATATCATAATTTTGCTTTACTCTTGTGTATCCCATGAAATATCTCATCAAGAATTACATAAACTTGTGACATGCGTAGATTTTTATTGACCATTAAACTCGCGATCCTATGATGCACTAATTAACAATTCGAAAGCGACTTCGATAATAATAAGAGTTAAATACTTTGCAACTTATTTAAAAACTCCTGGAAAACATTCATAGCAATGTCATCATTGTATTATATTGTATGTATATATATATTAATATTTAGTATTTGTTGTAATAGCGGACATAGTAATACACAACCTGTGAAAAATTCAAGTAAAGGTAAATAAAGGTGTAAGTGATAGTCTTGTGATAGACGGACACATAGAGAACGCTTAGTAATAGGGTAAAGTCTCCGCCAAACTTCTAGTCCGCTCTGAAGTTGTGGCGCGCATGTGTAGTCAATGCGGTCGAACACAACTACAAGCATATACTCCGTAGCAACGTAAGGGTATACTAACGCAGCTAATACCCGCGGGCGAGAGTGGGCAGCGGAGGGTGCCGGGGGCGTCCCGCGCTGTATTCGCTGATATCTACAATTTGCTGTTACGACGCGACTCGTTTCTATATTCAGAGCGGACTAGAAGTTTGGCGCAGCCTCTACTGATTTTAGCCTTTGGCTGCGGAACCCTAAAAATCTACCCCATAGGAAGTTTTTATTTTTACTCCGAAAACATTTAACGCCTGCGTAAAAATTGAATTTAATCGGAATCATTTATGTTAATACGAAAGGCATAAATAAAATATGACCAACACGTAATTGTTGATTAACATTTTAAATTTCGGTAATTCCTGTACGCTAATGACTTGTAAGCGCTGAGGGAAGCGTTTAAAGTGTAAAGGGTTAATTACAGAACGTAAAAAAGCTTTTCTTTTTACTCCACTGTGGAGGGTAATGTTTTTAGGGTTCCGTACCCAGAGGGTAATGACGGAACCCTATTACTAAGACTTCGCTGTCTGTCCGTCTGTCACAAGGCTCTATCTCTTGAACCGTAACAGTACCCTTACCAGGAGCTTTTACGTTTTGACAAATATGACTGTTTTGGTATTTGTTTACGTGTTTGCCCATACAAATTCCATCAGCGCCCCTAGCGGATTGTGTCCGATCTAGAAAATCGTATGGGCCAATACGTAAACAAATACCAAAACAGTCATATTTGTCGAAACGTAAAAACTCCTGGTAAGAGTACAGATAGACACTTCAATTTTTTATGTATAACGGTGTCCGCCCTGAAAACATTAAGTATTAAAATAAAAATAACTTCAAAATAAATGGAGGACATATAGAAAAACCGCTGTTTATCGATAATTTTTCGCTTTTTCTATTCAACCGCAATATCACAGCTTATAACAGAGGTTAACACTGCTGTTATGAGGCAGAAATAGGTGTGGAGTTGGTGTCGCCGTAGTTGAAGAACAAAATTTTACCACCTTACAGGAACAATTATTTTAATGTGCACTTCATATTCTTTTCCTTATTTTAATAAAGATTTCAGGTAAATTCTGACAACTGGACGAAAACTAGTCTACAACAGATACAAGTAGTAACATATCTCATACTTAAAAATGTATAACCGAGAAAGCTATTCTGTGAGATCATTTCATATTCTCCAAAGCAGATCTGCGTTGAAATATCAAATTCGTATTCTTTAAAGTCGTGAGCATCAGCACTACACTTTTAGTGTGGAGATGATATGTGTTAGTTTTAAAATAATAAACGTCATTCCGTACGAGGATTAACGTCAGTAGTTTTACGATTTTGAAACGTAAATTTATTTGTCTTTATTTTAGTTGTCTCAAAAATATATAAGTGTCTACGTTATGATTTTTGAACATGAATTAAGTTTTATTTATTTCAGTTATCTTTATTTTCATTTTATCTTTATTTTCATCAAGGAAATTTATCATTATTTTCGATTGTATAGAAATGGATGGTTGATGGTGGTAGAGTCATTAACAGAGGTACTGTTGTCACACTTATTCTAACCAATTTCTAACGTGTAGCAGTTTTTCATTTGTGATAGAATAGATTGATCATCTTAGCCCTATAGGTCATATTCTAGGAGTGACCGATGTCCATGGGTGGCAGTGATTTACCATAAGGAGGATATCAGGTAGATTGCAAGCTCGTTCCCTACGACAATCTTATAATCATTGGGCGAGTCGAAGACCCATATGAAGGGTTGCGTACTACAAAATTTCATTTGTTTTTTTGACGTGACAACGTCTTATAATTCGATGGAGCCGGCTGCACGCACCAAAAAACATGACTCATGCGGCGTTACCTCGCTCTGAGGCGTTCCATTTAATGCTTGAAGTGCAAGCGAGAGCGTGGAACGAGCGACAAAGAGGCACAATCGGCCTCCGAGTATTTACCTCCTTCTCTATATCCATACAAAATATCTATCAAATAAATAAAATTAAAATTTTCTTTTGAAAAATGCAACCATTCCATCAGTATTTTCTTATGACGTTGTCACGTTCAACTACCGTCAGTAACCGACTTTACAGACAACCGTTTTTTTTTTATTATTTTTAGTATTTGTTACCATAGCAGCCACAGAAGTGAATGCATTGTGAATATTTGTCATCATCATCATCATCAACCCATTACTGTCACACTGCTGGGCACGGGTCTCCTCTCAGAATGTGAAGGATTAGGCCATAGTCCACCGCGCTGGTCAAGTGCGTATTGGTAGACTTCACATACCTTTAAGATTTTTTATAAATCTCTCAGGTGTGAGGTTTCCTCACGATGTTTTCCTTCACCGTTTAAGCAAGTGATAATAATTAATTTCTAATACGCACATAAATTTGAAAATCAGAGGTGCGTGCCTTCGATTTGAACCTCGGACCCCTCGATCGAGAGGCCGCGTTTCTTAACCACTAGGCTATCACTGCTGTTAGCCTGTGAATATTTGTATTGTCTACCTATTAGGGTTCTAGGGATAGAGCCTTGTGACTGACGAACAGACGGCGGAGGCTTAGTAATAGGGTACCGTTTTTACACTAACGATGGTACGGAACCCTAAAAAAGGGATTTATTAGCCAGGTAATTTGAAAGAATAAAACGTCATTATTAAACTTGCAAAGGTCTCTTTTCATGTGAAGTTTGCTTCAAAATTTTATCTATATATACCCAACTACAGAGAAAAAACGGTGCTTAAACAATTTTGTGCCACGTTATAAAACTGAAAATGACTTTCAATTTACCGCCACATACTTTAATTTTATGTATCATGCATTTATATAACACGATACAATATAAATGCTACTCACGTAATTGCTAATTAAAAATTAAAATTTCGGCCATCCCTGCCCGCTAATGACTTATAGCAGCTGAATAACGATTTACAGCCCTTTAAGGGATGAAAATTTAATGAACTGGAAAAGAAGGACTTTTAAGGTATTGGGATATAATAACACACCGGTTATTTATGGGAACAATTAAAAAGGGATTATATTGAAGGGTTGGATGGGAATAATTTTATAATATTTTAAATGAAGGTTAATTTGACATTATATCTATCTTTAATTTTTCGGTATTATTTTTTACTAGTATTTTCAGGCGACTTCGTTCATGTAAATTATAAAATTAATTTTTGATACAAACTTTCACCAAACCCCACTTTACCCCCGTAGGGGTGGATTTTCACTATTCTATCGAAATAGCTAAATACAAATTTTTGTAGTGTTTACTTTAAAATTGACGTTTTATCAAACAAACTTTCAACCCTTATTTTGTTCCCTTATTCCAAAATACCTTTCTTCGTGCTCACTTACGCTATATAAAAATCCTATGTGAAAAATTTCCGGATTCTATGTTAGTGGTTTCGGTTGTGCGTTGATCTCTGGCACAATTACTACCCTTACAATTTTAAGAGGATACATGTTTATAGATTCTTATGATGAAATTATGAAATATATTTAATTATTAATTACGTCTGTGCAAATGTTTCTACTAGCCGTTTCATTGTAAGTATTTTGTGCACTGATGAAGTAGATAACACTTATAGCACTTACACTAGGATTTCTACACCTTTCGTTTAGTTGGCGGCTCTTAGAAGACACTTTTACGAGACTTTTCAACTATCTTCGCAACCTAGGGTTGCTAACAGATATCCATAGGCGACAATGGTCACTTACCTTACTTTCTGATGGACAGCATTATCACTTGCTTTTCTGTATTATAAAAAAAACAGCACCTTCTGTTTTTCATTTTCAAATGTTCTTACATAAACGCAATGTAAATGTACATCCTGGCTATCCAATGTAAATGTACATACTGGCTAATGACGTGTAGCCGCAGAACGATTTATTGCGCTTTAAGCGTTGAAAAATTAACGAGCTCGAGGCCTCTGTTTCTACGACTGGTAATAACATTGTTATGTGTGATAAATTGTTATATAGACTCTTTAGATACTTGTAGCCCGACAACAAGATTTTTATATTCTGCGGTTGCTGTGGAAACATACTTGATACAGAAATTTTGTACTTTCAAATGTTTTCTATATATAAGAGTAATGTAAATGTATAAAATGTATATCCTGTACATCCCTGGCTAATGACGTGTAGCCGCAGAACGATTTATAGCGCTTTAAGCGGTGAAAAATTAACGAGCTCGGGGCCTCTGTTTTTACGACTGGTAATAACATTGTTATGTGTGAAAAATTGCGTTGCATTTTTAACTGGCAATTCTCAGTTGATTATGTTGGCAACGATTCGCCGTTTAATAATTGAATATTTTATTTTTATAGGTTGGTACGAGTAACTATACGATCTATTTTCAGTTTCAAAATGTTTTTATAAATGTCCACTTAATCATTATACATTGTTTTAGGGCTGTTTATATTCGTAAAAATTTTATATTTTTTTTTACAAATAAAATAATTATTTAAATAGTTAAAATGGACTAAATTGCAGGGGTTGTTCTTTTTCCAATACACTACAATACGCTACGAATAATAAAACATGCAATAAAATCAACTTATAAAATGTATAGAAGATAGAGCAAGAAGAAGATGTAGAAAACAAGATATTCACGGATTTTTTTAAGAAATAAAATATTAAGAAAAAAAAGCCTGAAAAAGATCTCTCTACACGTCTAGATTCAAAATGAAAGCTAATTAAAAATAATCCGAGTACAAATTACGTGCACATTGTACGCAAAGCAGACGTACGAAACCGTCGGTTCAAATTTAAAATTTCCCAACGACATTAATTAAACTCGCACCAACCAAACCGACCTTCCATACATATTTTACTTTTGTATGGAAATTGGGGGAAAACGAGCTGCGATTCTATTGTTCCAACATTTTAACTGCGAAACTTTTTTATTGTTCCGAAGTTACCTATTAAAGCAAGTTTTCGACAAAATTGCTTTTCACCGGTTGATATAATTCAAGAGACAATTTATACCGCGGAAATCTGGTTTAATCGTAAAATGTTGCCGACGCCTGGTTTATGAGTTTTCGAATTCTTGTTTGTCATCATTCATTCATTCTTTAGATAGCAATTCATTCAAGTTATACTTTTTAGTACGGCACCACCGCCACACCTATTTCTGCCTCATAACAGCAGTGTTAAGCGCTGCTGTATTCTGGTTTGAAGGGTGTGGTAAGGGAGATATACTTTTCCGAGGCGTTCCTGCTTAGTCCTCAGGGGTAGCGGCGCATCTGTGGCCGATCTCAGATCATATCTAATCCTACCTGGGGTTAATTATACATATCCTTGGGCGGCAGTAGCCACTTACTTATCAGGTGGACTGTATGCTCGTCCGCTACTTCTATATTATAAAAGAAAATGTAAAATAAAGTATTTCTCCCGTAAAAGTACCAAAATAAAAATAGCCCAGCGTTATGAAGGGAAGGAAAGAATAAAAATCGTGTTTCAAATGAATGCTATGAATAATTAAAACACAATTACGAAAACCCTCGTTAAAATGTAAATGGCTTACGGCCCTCAATTGAAATATTTTTATAATCAAGGTGCGGAAGGTAATGTAAATTAGATGCTGTAAGTTTATCACAAAGTTACTTTTTGGATACATCTTATTGGTTACCAGGTCAACGAAATAAAGGGTTATTTAAAAACAAGCATAACCTTAGAATCAAAATAATATATTAAGATTTTATTATGAGACTTTTCGAAAAAATTAATATAATATGTTTATTAAAATTACAAATTACTTTTTAGTCTTTTTTTGTACTTAACACTTATAAAAGTACGCTTTCATTAAAAAGTAATTTGGAGTACAAAAAATGAATGAAACGGCAAAGAAAATATCACGAGGAAGCCTCTTCTAAGACTTCTATAGAAAATGATTTATCGCTGTGTGACGTCTACCATATCGCAATAGGCCAGAGCTGTTAACTATGGCTTCAACCCTTTTGCCCTGAGAAGGGCCCGTGCCCAATAGTACGTTGTCAAACTTGACGACGAATCTTGTATGAAAGTACTTAAACTTTCTCGTGTTCGAACTCATAAAATGAAAGTCGCCGTTTATGATATCCGCAATATGGTCTTGTAAGGTTATTGATGTTTTCAAAAGATAAAAAAAAATCTATTTATATTAGGATTTCTTGAAGCTGTTAGGTACCTCTAATACTAAATTGTATGCAGGCAAAAAACGTTTATTAAAGAAAACATGCAAGAGAACAGTATTTAATTTTGACACAGTAAATGACATGACAACAATAAAAAAATCATAATGTTCATGATAAGTATAATTCATTTGGCTTTTGACGAAATAGCTGGCGCATCCGCACTCCCTCCTATCATCAGACCTGAATCCATCACAAAATCTGACCCAGTGATGCTATTAGCTTTATCACTTGCCAAAAACGCTGTCAACTCAGCTATCTCTTCGGCTTTAACCACTCTTTTAAGTGGTGTTGCCTGGCCTATTACGTGCCAGAATTGATCATGTTCTGATTCAGTCATATCAGTATTTCGGAGCAAATTTGTTTTAACTGGTCCCGGAGATATGCAGTTAACCCTAACTCCATCTTTCGCTAACTCTAACGCAGCACATTTCGTGAAATGGGTCACACCTGCTTTAGAAAGGTTGTATGGCAAAGTATTCTGTGATGGTAAGTGAGACGCAATGCTTGATATGTTGATAATGCAACCTTTGCTTGCAATCAACGCAGGTGCAGCTTTATTCGTCATAGCTACTACAGATCTTAAGTTAACTGCTAACACTCTATCGTATTTCTCTACGATATCCGGATCAGTAACTCTACCGGTACCATGTATGCCAGCACAGTTGACTAGCACATCGATTTTTCTAAACTCTTTCAAAGCACTATGAATACTTCTCTTCACATCTTCGTCTTTGCCCAAATCTGCAACGACTTGAAGCACTTTGGTTTTACTAAGTTTCTCACATTCTTCCGAGACGTTTCTTAAGTTACTTTCATTAATTTCAATTAAACACAAGCTAGCGTTGAGTTTTGCGAAGTTTTCAGCTATAGCAGCACCCATGCCGGACCCAGCGCCGGTCACAACAACCACTTTAGTTGAAAAACTCATTTTTTGAGTTAACAGAAAAACTATAATAATTTTGCAATGTCTGAAGCTTTCTATAGTTCAACTCTAAGTGAATTATTCAACAATCGAAATTCTATCTTATCATTAAATTTAAGTATTTAGTCAAGTGCAATATATCAGTCCACTTGATCAAACACTTATCTATTGAGTTGATGTAAATTATTTTGTCGCTAACTCATAAATATTATAGATTCATATTATTATGCGAAATAATATGTGTTTAACCTTGACTTTTACTTCTAAAGTGCGTAATGTAATTGTTGTATGTGTAAAATTTACGCATTGTTCCAATATGTTGACGCGTTATATAATATTGTATTGTATTTGATTTATCTAGGTAGGAAACGACTAAAATGACATTAACACATTCCGCGCGTTACGAGCACTATTTTGCCGTATTTGGCGATCGAACTATGCGACGATCAGTTGTCTTTGTTTTGCGCGCGGTGCGGAGGGGGATTTTATAGGTTCCCGTGCACGCACAAAAGAGATAGGCAAATTTCCGACATTCTTGCTTCAAGTAGGTTTTAATTTTGCAGAAAAAAAGTACGGCATATAATGTTGCCGTAACGCACAGAACCAAAAATATTTATCACTCGTGCGGTACGGCGAGTATGTTGCCGTAATCTTGACGCCGTACCGCACTGTTGGGGGGCGCGCGCGCAGCTCAGTGCGCCGTAGTGTTGCACGCTGCACGGTGATTGTACGTGTTGGCTGGGTAGGTGATGCTTGGTCGAAGCTCGAAAATAAAAATTAAACGGCCTCGTAAGAACCTGGATATGAATAAAATGGTAAAGATAGAAGAATAAGAAATGTCATTACTGCTACAAACAAATGAGAAAAGAACTAACCAGCCGAGAACGAAAAAAGAAGGTGAAAAGAGTAGGTACACACTGTTTATCAAGAATGAAAGAAACCTATGTATTTGGAGTGGTATAATAAAGTAAATACTAATTAAAACTGAAGCAAATAATACGCATGCTTAATTATTTTTGATCTCAAATTGTAATCAATGTTCCTACTATTACCTATGTTTAAGTTGTTGATTTTGCATGACTAGAATAAATGTTGTTTTAAAAATTAAATTGTTTTCTTTTTTACAAATGTTTCCCATCACTAGCGTAATTAATGCTCTATGCGGCAGGGCATGCATTTTGCCGTAAAACCACCAATTTTGATTTTTTTTTATAACTTCTGAAATATTATGTAGAAATCCCGGCGGCGGCGGCTGTGTATATATAGGTGTATAATCTATCAATTCGTATAGTATTTTTTTAGAATCTATGGGTTTTCATGTTTTTATGAACCTTCGAAGTCAAGTGCTGGTACGGCAAAATACAAGCTGTAACGCACAGCTGGCTCTACTGGTACGGCAAGTATAGAAGTCGTAATGCATGGGAAGTAAATTTCATTTTTGCACTAACGCAGGCAATGTGTTAAGGGAGAAAAAAAAATCAACGGGTTGCACTCCGGGAGTGTCGGCAGAAGGGAAAACTCTCGAAACCCAACCTGAATAATAAAATATTATAAATAAAATGACAATGAAACTGACACCCATTGACATATTTTTTCTATGCTGACACCGAATGACATCTTGACTTTTGAAGCTTGCTTTTCCATCTTACGAATTTTCGATCAGATCACGTGTCCTGAATCGAGTTTAACATTTTTTACCCAATACAAAAATAACACGACGTTGCTATAGAAGTGCGGTGCGGTGCGGTATGTAATTATTACTTACCAATCATTTTGTATTAAATCTGACATTGCAGTCATAAAATCTAAAATCAGCATATTTGTCAACAGTTATTTATATCAAACGCTTCTAATTAATCTAACACCGTTGAATTAATACAAACAAATAATTAGATACATTTGCACGTCCCAATAGAGATGTAATAATTACTGGTGCATGTTATTTTAACGAGATGCCCGCACGGGACAATAACACCGTAATAAAATGCAAATTCTCTGTATTTTACGACAATTTCACTGTTTTAATAAAAACTACGCTTTCTACACTCATAGCTCCATACTAATTCCCTAAGGCACTTTAGTCTATAGACACAAAGATAAGAATAAGATAAATGGCGAAATTCAGAATTCATTGTTTAAATATAGGAGTAGCAGACGAGCGTGCACCTGATGGTAATGGCTACTATCGCCTATGGATATCTGTAAGCAAACCCAGGTAAGATTAGAGTCCTACCTGAGGTCAGCCAAAGATGCCCCCCTATCCCTGACCAACTTGGAATGCCTCATGTTTCCCCTTCAAAATAAAACACAGCAACGCTAAACACTATTGTTAATAGGCAGAAATAGGTGTGGTGCCGCCGGAGTCGACTAGCGAAGGGGTTTTGTTAGCAAATTATTATTATGAAAAAACGGATAACTGGAGTCGCGGGTGAAATCTGTTTAAGTTATGTACAAAAAACGACGTAAAACCATTACTGTCCCACTGCTGGGCTCGGGTCTGCTCTCGGAGTGAGTGAGGTTTTAGGCCATACGCTCGTCAAGTATGAGTTGGTAGACTTCTCAGACCCTTGAGATTTTTTTTAAGTACTCTCAGTAGGTTTTCACGATGTTTTCCTGCACCGTTACAGCAAGTGATGATTAATTTCTAATATAGACATAATTTTGGAAAAATCGAGATAGCTGGGATTTGAAACTCGGATTCCCGATTCGAAAATCCGACTTCAACGACAAGCACTGCTTGTTTGTACAAAATATTAAAATAATTAAATTTACGGCATAATCCTCTAAACATGAATATAATAAATTCAAATTAACATAACAAATTTAGCTGATAAATCGGCTAATAGTAGAAATGAGATATCTGTGAGTTATTACCGCAGTGAGAATATAAATAATAGCTTTGCCAAAGCAAATTTCTGAATGTTTTAGGCTATATTTTTGGTGCAGGCAATGATAGTAAAATCGTCTGAAATTGATTACTGACGGGCGTTGTTGTCAACTATTGTCTCACTGCTGGGCACGGGTCTCCTTTCAGAATGAGACGGATTAGGCCATAGTCCACCGCACTGGCCAAGTGTGTTGGTAGACTTTACATACCTTTGAGAACTCAGGTATGCAGGTTTCCTCACGTCGTCGGGACCGCGAACGAGTGCTATTAGCGTACCCGTGGTCCCGACAGAGGGCGTCCAAAGGAACACCGTGGGGTTTTAGCTGATAGGAGTCCGGTATATCCTTTCCGCTGCCCCCCAGCAGTTCAGGGTTTCCCCAAGAAATAATGATTCTCCAAGATTCAAACAGGTTATGAAGGTGGTAGAACCCTCTGTGTCTTCATCTCTATCATCAGGAGGAATGCATGCTCGTCTGCTACTCCTGAATTATAAAAAAGTTAAAAGATACTTGTAATAACTGTTAGTTAGACGTTACGATTATAAAAACATATAAAAACTATAATTTTAATTCCTTTGGTCAATTAGATATATTTAATTAATTGTTATTCCTGAATAATGTATAGTCGAGGGAATAATTCAAATTAACATGGAAATTGTATTGTATAATATAATTTTAGCAATTGTTTTGCTACCAATGTCACAAAAACGGATAGGTACTTTAGCGTATTGTTTCTCAAAGTGTGGGTGACCCCTGGACGTTCGTGAAGCTATTGCTGCCTAATTGTAATTGAAATAGTAAATAAAAATGTATGTATATAATATAACACAGGTTAGAAACAGCGGGGGGCAGGGGGTCACGAATTATTTTCGCATACACAGGGGGTCACGTCATGAAATAGTTTGAAAACCACTGATTTAGCATATAATTATAATTAACTGTAAAACATAATTAATTACAAAATATATTGTAATTAGTTACATCAATAACAAAATATAATTAGTTATAATCAAGTGATGTATTTTATGTATTATAATTCAATTTCCTGATGTTTATATCCGTAAAACTGGAAAAGTAGTAGCTCCTACCGTCCTGGACATTTGTAATCAACCCTAGATAGAAGTGGAGTTCTACCAGCAATTTACACTTACCCAATACCGTTACTCCGATATCGTAGAAAAGGATTTTGAAAAATTAGCACAATCGCCGATTGTTGGCCCTCAAAGTAGTATGTCTGTTAGGCCTTCAGTAACCCCGTCTCTGTAGCTCCGGGACCAGAAGAGGCGACTAAAAGGGGGGCTTTCGGGGTTACGGGCGGCAAGACTGGGAGCTCGAACCGCCCGACCAGCGACCCCGGGATGGACGGCGGTATGTATGGTCGCATGCCGTCGTATACACCAGACAGTGTGGCGAGCATTATACTCTCCTGGGTGGAGCCCGACGAGGCAACACGCTAAGAGGACTCCGGTTGCGTTCCTTTGGAGATCCCGGAGTCCTCTATGCAGTGCCTAGTATAACGCTGTATCGCTCCCCGACATCGGGTACTTTTTGAAGGTTTCCCCCTCGTGAACGAAAGAAGACCCTTAGTAACACAGGCATTAGTCTACAAGTAACACCGTATTTCCACATAAAGTGTACTAAAAACTCCTTTTAAACTTTATCTTTGTATAAAGTGACCATCCCACGAGACGAAATCTCCATTTCAAATTAATTAACTACACGTAAGGCTGCTACCTCATTATTGTTTATCCTACGTGATAAATATAATGCTACCAAAAACATAGCTTGTAAGAAAAACAAGTCTCACAACTTAGTCCTTCTACCGTAAAAAGTTGTGAGATCTATGTAATGCCAAGTCGGTTAATTTATTCAGTACCTTCTTAACGGACCTTCTGTCTTAAATTATTTCATAATTAGCTTACTTAACAACATCTTATGAGACCATATCAATATTAAAAAATCTTATGTTTTAAATAAATAGATTGACTTGGCCATCGTACTAAAATAATCTAATTTAATGTAATATGTACGTTAACTTAATGTAATATTTTTGGCTTTTACCGCTTGTTTACCGACCGTATTTCACTGCGATTCGGCCTAAAGTTGCAGCCTAAAGTTTTTTTGGTATAACTTTACCGTATACCGACAGTATTCTGCGCGTTAAGCTTGCGACTTAAAGTTTTTTTTAACTTTACCGCTTGTTTACCGCAAGTATTAGATTGCACTAAGGTTACAACCTTACCTAGTTACCGTCATTCTCTAGGGTGTTACGGGATAAACTGGTTTACCTATTAATTATAATGGTCACTCTATTTTTGCCTAAGCTCGTTAACTCTGTAATAAATTATTCACTATAAAGATTTTTGATAAGATTAGAGTAGCTGCCGAGTTTGATAGTATGATTATATCTGCGATCAATAGCATGTAGAACAGTTGAAGGTGGTAGAACCCTTTGCGGTTCAGGTAGAAACTTTTTTTTAAATATTTTTTTTATAATATAGAAGTAGCAGACGAGCATACAGTCTACCTGATTGTAAGTGGCTACTGGACCTACACCCATGGACATCAGAACCTGTAATCAAACCCAGATAGGTTTCGATATTCCTACTTGAGGTCGGCCACAGATGCGCTGGCGGCGCATTTGTGGCCTCCTGAGGACTAAGCTGGAACGCCTAGGAAAAGTATGTCTCCCTTACCACATCCTTCAAGCCGAAACACAGCTGTGCACAGTATTGCTGTTATGAGGCAGAAATAGGTGTGGCGGTGGTGCTGCCGGAGTCGAACCACAAAGAGTTCTACCACCTGCAAAGCCTGTCTCGTGAGCGGTCGTGCTCCAACAGTCTCAGATCAGATTGTACATATAAAAAATGTTAAGAAATTTCGATAGCGTGATTCAGAAACGTACAGCGCCATCTCTTAACAAGTTGCGGGAAGTTGCCACAACTTAAAAAAACAATGAGTGCAATTGAAACTGACAAATACATAGGAAATACTTACGTATCTAGCATTTGAACCTCTTACATATAGAGTGTTCGACATTTTATACCGATTTCATGATAAAAAGTAAAGTGTCATCTGTCACATAATCTTTTGTAGATAATTATAAGATCTTTCCACTTCACTAAAGAGGTCTTAAGGCCACATTATGATAATTTACACGTTTTAGGGTTCCGTACACAAAGGGTAAAAACGAAACTATTACTAAGTCTCAGCTGTCTGTCTGGTAGTAATAGATAAACACTTGAATTTTTTACGGAGTATTTGCAACGGTTATAACAATAACTAAAATTAAAAAGTTTAAAAATAAATGGTGTTTGCCATACAAGAAACCCCCTTTTCTCGGCGGTTTTCGCTTTATTTATTTATTTAATTTTTTGAAACACCTAAAGTAAGTGTTACAAGGGTAAACTTAATGCCTAATGGCATTCTCTGCCAGTCAACCCTGGGTGATGGCGATAATATGTGGTAGGCTAATACAAAGAAAACAGTAACCTGCATACGATACAAATGAAATAAATTAATACATACACACATACATATCCGACCGTAATAAATAGACATTTTGAATTTTAACAATGAATTTATTTTTATGGCTGTTATGATAACAAATACTGAAAATATATGTATGTATGAAAATTGTGTGGCACGGAACCCTCCGTTTGCGACTTTGATTCGCACTTGGTCTATTATTTTTAAACTTGCTGTGCCCCGCGGTTCACCCGCGTTAAAAAGAAATAGGGGCACAGCTAGTTCTAAAATATAAGTAGCCTAAGTTACTCCTTATTACATCAGTTACCTGCCAATAAAAGTCCCGTCAAAATTGGTCTAGCCATTTCAGAGATTAGCCAGAACAAACAGACAGACAGACATAAATTGTAAAAAAAAAAATTGATGTATGTACCGTATATATTCATATGCATGTAGTAAAAGCGGTTATTTCAATATTAAAAACAGACACTCCAATTTTATTTATATGTGTAGTTGTATAGATATAGAACTTGCTCGTTATTATGTAGAAATTGGTGTGTCGGTAGTGCCTCCGGAGTCGAGTCGCAAAGGGCTCTACAACCTTTAATTATTCCTCGCTTACTGTCTTACGAGTTTTTGGCCGCGGCTTCGCTCGCGTTACGAAGTAATATTTTCATCCCCTATTTTATCCCCTTGGAGGTAGAATTGATCAAAATCCTTTCTTAGTGGATGCCTGCGTCATAACATCTACGTGCATGCCAAATTTCAGCCCGATCCGTCCAGTGGTTTGGGCTGTGCGTTGATATGTCAGTCAGTCACCTTTGAGTTTTATACATTTAGAAGATTCTTATTGGCCTGATATATTTTAGAAGTCCTCCTAAAAATATTCTATCACAGCATTGTTCAATGTTCTAAATAGTAAAAACAAAAGAACAAAACAAAAAAGAAAATGTATGTTACGAAACTGAGTAAACGGGCTCTAAAGAGTTTTTAAAAAGAAAAGTAGTGCTTAATTATACTTTTTGTTTCCTACACAATTGCACTATTTGCGCTCTTTTTTAGTTAGAGAAGCTCTTTTTTTATAAAATGGAAGTAGAATGAGCATGCTGTCCATCTGATAGTAAGTGGCTACTGCCCATGGACATCTGTGATTAATCCCAGATGTCCTACTAAGTTGAAATGCCTTACCACACCCTTCAAACCGTTACACAGCCTCTTAGCACAGTCGTTTAACACTCATTAATATGAGTCTTAAACGACTGTATTCCAGTTACCTGCCTAACGGCAGGAACAGGACTTGTGGTGGTTAATAAATTTGGAAGGTGGTAGAATCCTTTGTGGTTCGATTCCGGCGGCATCACCGCCACATCTATCTCTGCCTCTTAACAGCAGTGTTGAACGCTACTGTGTTCTGGTTCGAAGGGTGTGGTAAGGGAGACATAATTTTACGAGGCGTTCCAGCTTAGTTATCAAGAGTAGCGGCGCATCTGTGGCCGACCTCAGGTAGGAATATCTAATCCTATCTGGGGTTGATTACAGATGTCCATGGGCGGCAGTAGCCACTTACTATCAGGTGGACTGCATGGTCGTCTGCTATTTCTGTATTATTATAAAAAATGGGGCAATATAAAAAAATACAATTAAATAAATACCATAATGAGACCTTGAGTAGTGTGAACTAATTAAAAAGCCAATTTGATCTGATATGGAACCCTGGTGCGCGTAAACAATTAATTGTTTTATTCTAATTAGGTTAGTAGTATTCAATTAGTCTTATTATACTTTTTATGACTATTTTTTGTATAAATACGTTAATGATCTTACGTCATGTTATATTAGTTGTTTGTGGACGAAATGTTGGCCAAAAAAATAAAAATAATAAAATGAAAAAATAAATATTTTTTTAATTAATAATATTGAAAATTAATAAATTTTATCGCTGATTTATTGTCTGCTGATTTGAAATCAGCTGCGTGCCACTGCTTTGAGGACTAAGTTAGAACGACTTCAACAAGTATGTCTTCCTTATCACACCCTATCTTGGTCTGACAAGCAAGAGTTCCGGGTTCTACCCGGATAAACAAGATCCTATACTATACAACTATATAAAGAAATAGAAATCTTTAAAAAAGTTTTCAAAGGTATGTGAAGTCTACTAATACGCACGCTGCAACTGCCACCCGCCATTTACCCGGGAAGCGAAAGACAACGAGGTCAGAGAAGGAAAGCGGGAACCCCCGCAACGAACCCCCTCGCAGTGCGATGTCCTACCATGTGGCGGACAAGGATGGCTTTATTAAGGTGGTGCGTAAGAAGAAAAAGTCTCCTTGTTGGATCTAACCATCTCCTGCGTCCTGCCGTTCCTGTGTCGCACGTGTATGTCTCACGGATTCACTACAACACGAAGCCGTCGGACATAGTGGAGTATTTGGCGGTAAAAACCAAGTACCGACTGGTGGTCGGAAAGTTGGAGGCGCGTAACGCGCTGAACTTGAGTTCATTTGTTGTACGCGTCCCAACTGAGCAATTGTGATCTTCCTGAAGGAGGAGCTGTGGCCGAAGGAAGTTGTGTTCCGGAAGTTTCGTGTACGGAGAGGACCCCGGAAGTCACCAGACTCGCGTCTCACGTTGCCGCAAATACGTGATTTAGTTATAAGTATATATTAGTATGTATGTTAGTCTGTAAGGTATATGTGATATGGAACTTGTTGATCAGAAATAAAAGAATAAATAAAAAAATAAAATAAATACGCACTTGGCCAGCGCGGTGGACTATGGCCTAATCCTTCTCAATCTGAGACGGGGACTCGTGCCCAGCAGTGCGGCAGTAATGGGTATGATGATGATACAACTACAGATACTCGATAAATCATTTCCATTGTCATCACATTTTAAACAAATTATTAAAAATATATCTTAATGTAACATCAAAACATTTCTCAAACATATTTATAAGCAAGTAAAACGTGACAGAGATATGCGACATCAACGCCACGAGACACTCAAAATGTATCTTACTGCAGTTGTTAGTGATAACAAGCAAGTAAAGTGGTTACTAATAAAATAAATACAAACATTCCAACAACTTGCATTGCAAATTAAATTTTCTTATCAGTACCAAAAATGAGTTTCTCTAACAAAGTTCTTTTAGTATCCGGCGCGGCGTCAGGTATTGGTGCCAAAATTGCACTAAGTTTCGCAAAATTAAACGCTACGTTATGTATCACTGATATTAATGGGAAAGATCTACTAAAAACCAAAGAGAAGTGTGAAGAATCAAGTAAAATATTGGAAATTGTTGCTGATTTGAGTAAAGATGAAGATGTGAGGAAAATTGTGGAACGGGCTCTAAAGAAACTGAAAAAGATTTATGTTCTGATCAATTGTGCAGGTATCCTTAAATTTGGGGGACTACAACATGAAGATATAGTTGAAACGTTATTTGAGTTATATCTGTAAACCTAAGAGCTACTCTTGCTATGACGAAACAGGCCTTACCTGCATTGATTGAGAGCAAAGGATGCATCATCAACATATCTAGTGTTGCTTCTAGCTACGTGACAAGAAATACTTTAGTCTACAACATTTCTAAGGAGTGACTACTTTTACCAAATGTGTTGCTTTGGAGTTAGCTAAACACGGTGTTAGAGTCAATTGCATTTCTCCTGGGCCAGTAAATACAGATATTTGGGAAAAGGCAGGAATGGCTAAAGATGACGTCAGGATCAATATGGTAGAAAGTTTGCCGTTAAAACAGTATGTAAAAGCTGAGGAAATAGCTGAACTAGAAGTGTACTTGGCCAGTGATAAGGCAGGAAGCATCACTGGCTCAGATTTCGTGGTAGATGCTGGGATGTTGTTAGGTAAAAGCGCAAATCTTTCCGACGTTTCCACTATGAATTTGAAATAATTCTTGAACAGTATTTTACTTTATAAGGTTTGAAGTATTGTTTTATGAAAGAGTAGGTTTACTTCATATAAAGGAGAAAATGATTACGAATTCCTACATTATTTTTACAACTTAATTTTATACTTTTTTATGTGACAAAGTGTAACGAAACAGTGGTGAAGTGCATTTTGATTAAGAGATACTAAAATATCTCTTTCTGTAACTGCTTCTTACAAAAAATAATTAGCCAAGTATGAGTCGAACTCGCACATGGAGGCTTCCGTACCACCAAAACTTCATTATTTTTTTACTTATTTTTATTCATGTTATTATTCTCAACAATACTTAGTTACATGACACAACAATAGATGGCGTTAGGGTGATGATGAATGATACGTAATCAACTATTAAAACTATTAAAGTAAACTATTAAAATAACTATTTTAATTTTATTATACCTACGTTGAAATGTTGGAATATGTTTTATGGTTCTTATTTGTATTTATTACAAAACCAGTTATAGTAGTAACTGTTTACTACTATAACTGGTATTATAATAAATTGTAAAAAAATCCTAGTACGGTTTAAAAGTTACATCGAAAAATGCCGAAACAATCCGGTTTGTTGTATGGAGACCCCCTTTAATATTCAACTTTATTTTATTTTTAGTATTTGTTATTATAGCGGCCACCGTTATGCATCATCTGTAAAAAAATTATGTATCTATCTATTACGGTTCCGGAGATATAGCCCTGTGACAGACGGACAGACGGACAGACAGTGAAGTCTTAGGTAATTGGGTTCCGTTTTTACCCTTTGGGTACGGAACCCTAAAAACCGCGCGGAACCACCCCGCGTACAAGTCTCTAACTATTCTTATGACCTTGTACGTTAAAATTAATGTTACATATGTCTTTATACTGTAATAAAAAATCGTGTTTCTATGCAGAAACCTTTTTTTAATTGCTCACTTGATTGCCAAATTGTTAGTTCGGCCCATATACACAGGACCCATCTATCTATATATAAATATGATAAAGCGGTAAAGTATCATATATACGTTCATATCTAATGCTTTAAAAAAATAAATTGCATAACGTTAATGAATTTGTTAATTATTTAACTGGTAAATTGCAGATTAATTGTTTAATTTATAATAAAGTAAGTGCATCGTTACTAAACGCCACTCATAATTAATTTTATATAGTGACATTAATGACATTAGTGACATTAAATTCAAAATTATTATAAGTTATATAAAAAATGTCAATAATCAAATAAAATAATTAAATTATATTAAAAATATTAAAATATAATTAAATATCCGTGCATGTTTCCACAACATAATTGTTCTTAGCAAAAACTTACTTGCGTAATCTAGATAGACATAAAGATGTATTTACATTGATCTAGCTAC
This sequence comes from Epargyreus clarus clarus, assembly GCA_014595695.2. Taxonomy (NCBI): domain Eukaryota; kingdom Metazoa; phylum Arthropoda; class Insecta; order Lepidoptera; family Hesperiidae; genus Epargyreus; species Epargyreus clarus. The sequence continues at coordinate 1,781,179 of JACTTY020000019.1, forward strand.
TGTCAGTCTGATGCCTATAGTTTCGGGAGCAGAATATATCGAATGTTCGACTCCGACGGCACTACCGCCTCTTTCTGCCTATTAACAGTATTAATTGCTGTGTTCTGGTTTGAAAGATGTGGTAAGGGAGACATACTTTTCCGTGGCGTTTCAGTTTAGCCCTTAGGAGTAGTAGGAGTACCTGAGGTCGGCCTCAGGTAGGAATATCTGATGCTATCTATCTATGCTATGGCCCATCTGTGGTCGACCTTGGGTAGGAATATCTAATACTATCTGGGGTTTATTACTGATGTCTATGGGCGGCAGAGGCTTCTAGTTGCTGCTGAGTACGACTAGGACTGGGACATTAAGGTAAAAAAGTTCATGTAACTGCCGAAGAGTGACTTGATAGACGTTAAATATTTTTGACTAAATTGTTGAAAAAGTAAACGCTATTTTTATTAAACTTGATGTATAGGCATTTGATTGAGTGTAAACACATCTTTATCACCAATAAAAACTTTTTAAACATATATAAGTAATACTACAATAGGAACGTAACACTCAACAAAGAATCGTGACTAGGATTTACTATAGTTGAACAAAAACACTTATATTTAGATAAAACAGTGTAAATTTAAAAGTCTTAATTAATTTCATACCAAAAATGAGTTTTACGAATAAAGTCGTGGTGATCTCTGGCGCAGCATCAGGTATAGGTGAAGCTATGGCTTTAAGTTTCGCAAAATTAAACGCTTCTGTATGTATCATTGATATGAATGAGAAGAATTTACTTAAAATCAAAGAGAAATGTGAAGAGGTTACTAAAAGTAAGGTATTTGAAATTGTTGCTGATTTATGTAAAGAAGATGTGAGAAAAGTCGTTAAAAGTGCCTTGAAAGAGCTTAAAAAGATCGACATTCTAATCAATTGCGCTGGTATTCTCGAATATGGAAATATACATGATGAAGATATACTTGAAAAATACGATAGGGTGATGTCTGTTAATCTTCGAGCAATGATTGCTTTGACAAGACAAGCATTACCTGCGTTAATCGAGAGTAAAGGATGCATTATTAACATGTCCAGTATAGCTTCCACGATAATGTCAAGAAATACTTTAGTCTACAACATATCAAAAGCAGGAGTGACGAATTTCACTAAATGTGCTGCTTTCGAATTAGCTCCACAAGGCGTTAGAGTGAATTGTATTTCCCCTGGACCTGTTAGAACAAACCTCTTGACAAATGCTGGATCATCTGAAAGTGATCAAACGAAATTTTGGGACAAACTGGCAGAAATAACTCCATTAAACACTTGTGTTAAACCTGAGGAGGTGGCTGCCTTATCTGTGTATTTAGCTAGTGATAACGCTCTAAGTATAACAGGGTCAGATTTTGTGGTAGACGGTGGTATGACTTTAAGAGGAACTTCTGATGTTCTAGGCAATGCCGCTAATAAAGATTGAAACTATGAACTCAATTGTATTTTTTATTTTGTTTTGCACGTTGTAGTTGTTTTAACGCATGATTCATCTGGAATTAATGTATATCACACTTAAAGACGGCGAAACAGTTTCGCCGTGACCACGATCCATGCAACTGGGTCAAAACATCGGCAATACAGAAAATAATAAAATACCATATCGTGAGTTCCCGTTACATAGTAAGGGTATATTTTCATTACAGTACATTTTAATAACATGTCAATAAAAGTCTATTTAATTGGTGAGTTGTAATGTAGCGGGAAACTGCATAAAAAAGATATTCAGAGAATAATATGTCATAGAATGGATTGTCACAGAAAATAAAAAATGCAGCTGTTATTGGATCTTTTATTATATAAAATGGTCTTTCAAGAATAATCAGCTTATAATAGTATAGCGTTAAATCTAATTCGCACTAGGGTAGGAGGGTGGAATATGATCCGACGCTTTTAAATTTACCAAGAAGTTTCGCGTTTGTCCACCGCCACCGTCACCGAGCCGATACCGATAGTTAATGACGGCGCCGAAGTGGCGTACATACATTTACTATAGCCACTTGTCTACCGCACGTCCGTCACCCGAGCACCGTTATCCGCACATAGTTCTGAAATCGGCGCTAAATACATTTCGATTGATAGCGGCGTAAACAGCGTGCCCAACATGAGCGCCGACTTCAGAAATATGTACTAAATCAACATTTATTTGAATTATTTTTTACTTTGTAGTGACATGGAAGTCGGTTTTATTTTTTTGTTAATTTTTTTTTTCACTCTTTTTAGTGATAACATACTAACGTTTAAATTAATATTATATAAAATTGTGTAAACGTGATGAATAAAGAAAGGTTCTGAATTCGTATGGATTGGACTCAACCGCTCGCAGGGCGCTGCCGCGCCCTGCTCGCTTAGTTTTATAATGTCTTATATGTTCCAACCTAACCTAACCAATCCAATACGAAACACTATAGATAAGGCTATATAAAATACGATATTACTGGCTAGGTTAGGTTGCAACAGAAAAGTAAATAAATCAAACGAAGTGGTAAAACTCTGCGAGTGAGTAAGTAGGTCCAATTCACGAAGAAAAACTACAATGTATACGTTAACCATATTTTATATTTGTAAGAAGTAATTGTCAAGTCACTGTGGTTTAGACCAGCAGTGTCCCTGCGTCATTAGGATTGTAGATTTGAAGGTCAAAATTTATATCATATGTCACTACAAAGTCTAGCTTTGAGACTGTTTATCCGAAAGCATCAAATGTATAACTCATACGGTTTAGGCGAGAAGCTTACTTTATCACGATTAAGACCTTGAAGGTTAAAATTTTCATCCTATGTGTCTGCTTAGTGACGTTAATACATACAAGCACAAAATGGCTAACTCTTATTGTTAGCACACCAGCAACATCAGAGTCAAAGAGTCATGTCATGTTTTTTTATTACATGTAATCTGCTCTCATCTCATCTGCTTAGGAACTATAAAATATGTGTGAAAGCACTAAATGGCTTATTTATGTGGTTTAGGCTGGTGGTACCTCTGCATCATCTAAGGAGTTGAGGGTCAAATTTTCATATATGATAAAAATTTGACCCTCAACTGTCTCTGTCTAACAACATTCATTACAACAAATATATATTCTATATACTTTAGATGGAAGGCACCTCTGCATCATCAGGGTTGAAGGTTCAAGGTCATATTTTCCATTATATGTATCTACTCAAGGATCTTATCACATATTCGTAAGCTCCAAATGCCTATCTTGTATCGTTGAGGCAGGAGGCACCTCAGCATTATCAGGGTTGAGGAGTTGAAGGTCGAATACATCTGAAGTCAATAATTATAGGCTCATTGCATTGCTCCCAGTATTCTCAAAAATTTTTGAAAAAGTTATTTTTAACGGTTTTATATTCCTTTTTAGAAAGGAAGTTCATAAACTTAGCTATTTATGATTTGTTAGAGAGAGTTATGATAAATATGGAGAGGATACCGACCGTTGCGCTCTACATGGATCTCTCGAAAGCTTTTGATCATGTGGATCATAAAATATTATTACAAAAAATATATAAATACGGTATTAGGGGTAGTGCATTTGATCTTTTAAAATCATATTTAACAGACAGAAAACAATATACACAAATAAGTAAGCTATGCAGCAAATCTAAATGTATAGTTAGCTATGAATCTCATCTTAGGAAAATTAAATATGATGTTCCACAAGGAATCGTTTTGGGTCCTTTATTATTCAAAATCTATATAAATGATTTACCAAGAACGATAAACAATCACATGATATTATTCGCAGATTCTACTCCGTACTCTATAATAATAAAACCTTTAGTCAATTGCAAACTGACATAAATAATTCATTTACAAATATAATGGAATGGCTAAATGAGAATAATTTAAAAATAAACCTTAATAAAACAATAATAATGAATTTTAGACAAAAATGTAATGCACCAAAACAGGACATAAAATATTTAGACCAGAAAATAGAAGAAACGGAAATGGCTAAATTTTTAGGACTTTTTATTGATTACAATATGAAATTAAGTACACTTTCCTACGCTCTCCGAATGCTAAGAAAAACGGTAAACCAACAGACTTTGCTCACAGCTTACTACGGTTGCGTTTCATCAATCCTTAGATATGGTGTGATGGTAGGGAAACTCTACCAATAAAGAACTGGCTTTTAGAATGCAAAAGTGTTTAAGGTCCATGTTTAACTTGAAACAAAGAGAATCCTGTAAACCATTTTTTAAAACCTTAAAATCCTCACTTTACCAAGTCTCTACATATTAGAGTGCTGTTTATTTGTTAAAAATATTTCTGGATTATATAAGTTTTGTTCAAGAGCTCGCAGGGATAATACATTTAACACAATAGTATGCAAAACCCAGCTCTGTAGACAAAGTGTTGTTGGTAAAGCACCCATAATTTTTAATAAATTACCTAAATGCATGCATGACATTGATGATGTAGGACTTTTCAAACAAAGACTTAATCAATTCCTGGCTGACAAATGTTACTATCACATAAATGAATTCTTAAGTGACAAATTTGACTAAAATCTCCAAATTGACATTTAATTTTGATACATTTTTTAGTTGTAATTATATAAATTTAATACAATTCACGAATTCCTTACTGACATAATTATTGTTATTATAAATATTTGATAATAATTGTATCAAGGTTGAAATGAATATGGTAATTGGTAATTTAATGAATGCAATCGGTGCTTATAAATGTAAATTATTATAATTATATTTTTCTTTATTTTTCTGTAATAAATTTTGATAATTTAATTTAATATAATAATATATTTGTATACCTGACAAGGTAGCATATAGCGCACTACATGTAACTTTTTAATATCTGTGTTTTTAATACCTATATTCACAAATAAAGAGATTTAATTTGATTTGAATATTCCATCATACATCTCTGTCTATGAACCTTATTAAATATTCGTAAACTCCAAATGCCTAACTTGTATGGTTGAGGCAGGAAGCACCTCTGCATTATCAGGGTTGAAGAGTTTAAGGTCAAATTTTTCATCATATGATGTTAATCAGGATATTCTATGTTAATTTTAAGTTTCATGAGGATTGGGTGGCCAAAAGGTAAGATATCATAAATTATGTAAAAAACAGGGGTAGTGATAATGAGTTCCACCCCATAACTCAAAGTTCTAATCATCAGATCATCATTGTGTCAAGGTAGGAAAGTACCGCAATGAAACACCCTTTCATATGAAAAAAAGAAAATTGAAATTGGTTGTGAAATGCTCGAGTTCTTCAAGTTTATAAAAAATGTGTTTTTCCAATTTTCCGGGAAAACTGGCGAAAATTTTCAAATTTCCACGAAATGGGATCCCCTGTGAAACTAGCCGCATACAGTGGTGTATGAATCATGTCGATCGGTCGCGGCATCGCGAAAAAATCGCTGGTCATACATAAAAAAAGAAAATAAAATATACGTGTCGAATAGATAACCTCTCTTCCTTTGGGAAGTCGGTTAAAAACACATTTGAACTTGTCCATACACTGCTATCACACGCGTGACAGCTGGAACAAAATAAACCGGCGATATCGGTTGCGGTGGACGAACTATTGCCGTCACGTCATATTAAAATCGGCCCGAAATAATGTCGTTCTCGGTATCGGTTCGGTAAAGGTGGCGGTGGACAAACGGCCTTAGACTGGTCGAGGACGTTCTTTATTTAAGCTCACATAAAAACCTAGAATCTTTAATTAAGTTTAAGTAATTAAATTCCTAAAAACCATTTTAATTATGATTACAAATTATCATTAAATTATTTTTACATTTATAGTAATTGTTTAATTAGCAACATCCGTAATAATTTTACATATCCTTACTCTTGATAAAACAGGTTTCTTATCATTTTATTATCTACTAATACAACTGTACATAGTTATGCAAAATGGACCCAACCCACAAATACCGTTTTTTTAGTTACTATCACAAATGGCATCTCCACATGAACTTTTGTATACTTATGCAAAAAATATTCATGCTGGTACCATGCAGCATGAATATTTTTTCTTTTGAAATATGCAGATATCAGTGATACCAACCATAAATTAAGTAATTTAACTTTTACTAAAAGACCTATTTTCTCAAAAGCTAGTTTTTGTGGTTGGTTCTATTTTGCATAACTACGTCCAATTGGAAAAACATATTTCTGCCCAATAACAGCAGTGTTAACCGCTGCTATGTTCTGGTATGAAGGGTGTGGTAAAAGAGATATACTTTTCCGAGGCTGTTCAGCGTAATCCTTAGCGGCAGCGCATCTGTGGCCGACCCCAGGTAGGAAACTAATTTGGAGTTGATTACAGATGCCCATGGGCGGCAGTAGCCACTTACCATCAGGTGGACTGCATGCTCGTTTGCTACTCCTACATTATAAAAAATTGGACAAGTCGAAATCGCACACAGGGGGTTCCGTACCACCAATATTTTTTTATTTTTTATTTTTAGTAAGTATTTGTAAAAACAACTATTGTTTTCCCTATTGTGTTCGACTTGCACTTGGCCAATTATTTTGGTGCTTTTTGAGCCGAATCAAAATGTAATCGTACCCTTAATGAATTAAAAAAACAGAAATATATAAAAACTTGTAAAAAAGTCGAAATCTTATTCTTCATCTGAGTCGCTTCTTCATTGCTGAATGTCGTGCCTGCTGTGGTGGTCTACTGTGCAGGTGTGCTGCAAGTTTCGCCAAAGTGCTCGGTCTTCTGCTTGTCTTAGGCATTCTGTGACAGACATCTAAGTTAAGACCTTGATCTGGTCAGACCATCTTGTTGGAGATCTTCCTCGAGGTCTTTTACCTTCCATTTCCCCAACAACCACGATCTTCTCCAGGCAGTCCTCTTCCCGTCATGCTATATGGCCAAAGTAAGAAAGAATTCTTTGAAAATTCGAAATCTTATTAAACAATGCAATAAACAGTGTTTTAGAACTAACACGGCTGTCACAATTATTCTAAAGAATACAAAGGGTAACAAAAGACAAAAAGAAAATGCAAAAATTTGCTTTTCATTTGCTTGTACGTGAGAAAGGTTTTGAAAACAAAACAAGAGTTGTTCATTAATTATGCTTCTCGTGGTATTACAATTTCCCTGTATTCACAACGTTATTATGAAAACCTTTATGCATCATCAACCCATCTGTCCCACTGCTGGGCACGGGTTTCCTCTCAGAATGAGAATTAGGCCCCAGTCCACCGCGCTGGCCAAGTGCGTATTGGCAGACTTCACACATTGAGAACTTTTTTTTAAGATCTCAGGTATGCTGGTTTCCTCACGATGTTTCCTTTCATCTTTGAAGCAAGTGATAATTAATTTGTTATTTATTTATTTATCATTGGGTTACACCAACAAAGTGAACACTTACACATTGTCTAGACATATCACATTGAACTTAAATCTAAGTGCCACCTCAATTACAGGCGTAAACTACTGTCTGAAAGTAACTACGTACTGAAACATTAAATAAAATTATTGACAATTAAAAAAACAGTATAGAATACGATAGGAAGAATAATAATTAAATTAGGTATTAAAACAATAATATTAATATTCATGTCCTAATTACTAAATTTTTCATGTCCTAATTAATACGCACATAAGTTTGAAAAATCAGTGTTGTCTAGGATTTGAACCTCGGCTTCCTCAATGGAGAGGACGAGTTTCAACCACTAAGTGACTGTTTTCTGTTATATACGTATTACACCTTAATTATCATGCACTCCTGTAAAATAAAAACAAATTAAAAGGCGTGTGAAGTTTTTTTTTTATAATGTAAGAGTAGCAGACGAGCATGCAGTCCACCTGATGGTAAGTGGCTACTGCCGCCCATGGACATCTGTAATTAACCCCAGCTAAGATATTTCTACCTGAGGTCGGCCACAGGTGCGCTACCCCTGAGGACTAAGCTGGAACGCCTCGGAAAAGTCTGTCTCCCTTACCACACCCTTCAAACCGGTACACAGCGCCTAACACTGCTGTTATTAGGTAGAAATAGGTGAAAAGTTGTCTACCCGAACTAGCCCTCAGCACTAGTCCCTATTCCCTTCTCAGTCTGAGACAACCCATGCCCAGCAGTGGGACAGTAATCAGAACTAGGAAGTACAACTCAAATTCTCAAGTCTCTAGGTCACTGCTATTTGTCGCTGTTTAATATAATTACCCATTTGTATAAAATGTAAAATAAAAAAACACAATAATTCCTTATTACATTTCAAGTAGTTTTTATCATATGTTTTTCTTATTATATCATTTACGTAACGGTGTTTATACACCTACACCAAATTCAATTTCTTATTTAATATTTTTGTCATCAATTTTTATTTTTTAGGAAAATTGATTACAAGGTTTATTTTGTACATATATCAGAGTTATAGAAAATTAAATATAATAAAATAAACTATAAGTAAATATAAAACAGCTTATTTACAAAATTTACATATATACAAAAATGAAAAACAGAAATATAAAAACAAAAACACTACCATAAAAATTGTCACCATCACTGTCTTTGGGCAAGGTTCCCAAGACGTTGGCAGCATTTCCTCTCTGAATTGCTATACCAATTCTTTGAGCAAAATGCATGCCAGCTCTCGGGTCCCCAGAGACGTCGACCAAACGAGTTGACAGCTGTTTAAACAACTGCCAAGCATCCGGACCCCATGGACCTAAAGTCATCAATTTGTATGACACTTATTCACAAATCGTTTTCTAAAGAGTGAAGTATTTTTCTTAAATATAGGAGTAGCAGACGAGCATGTACCACGACGGTAAGTGGCTATCACCTCAAGAACATCTGTAATCAACCCCAAATAAGATCATATTCCTACCTGATGTCTGCTTCAAACGCGCCGATATCCCTGAGAACTAAGCTGGAATGCCTCAAACTTGAACAAAGCAGCGCTTACATTGTTGCTATTAGGCAGAAATAGGATTTAAATCAAATACGAGTACATATGCTCTTAGTGTGATATCACCTTAATTTTTAATAAAAACTCGCGAACATATATAAGGGTATTTTATACCAAATATATCGTAATTATGGTACAACTGTTGTAGTGAGAACGACTTATTGTACATTTGGATATCAATCATATCGATTCAATTCAAATATTTGTTTTCGAAATGAGTTTTACAAACAAAGTTGTAGTAATCACCGGTGCTGCGTGCGGAATGGGTGCAAAAACTGCGTTAACGTTCGCTAAATTAAACGCTACTTTATGTATCATTGACATCAATGAGAAAGATCTACTGAAAATCAAAAAAGAGTGTGAAGAACTAACTACAGGTCAAGTGTTTGAAGTTATTGCTGATCTAACTAAAGAGGGCGACGTTAAGAAAATTGGCAAAGCTTTGAAACAACTTGAAAAGATTAACGTTCTTGTCAATTCTGCTGGCGTGGCCGGACCGGGCAGTCTACAAGATGAAGATATTATCGAAAAGTTCGATAAAATAGTTTCTATTAACCTTAGGGCTACGGTTGTTATGACAAAGCAAGTGTTACCCGCATTGATTGAGAGCAAAGGATGCATCATCAACATATCTAGTATTGCGTCAACTTTGATGATGAGGAACCTCATAGCGTACAGCACTTCTAAGGCAGGAGTGACTACTTTCACCAAATGCGCTGCGTTTGAGCTAGCGAGTCGTGGTGTTAGAGTCAATTGCATATCTCCCGGTCCAGTGAGGACTAATATCTGGAAACATGCAGGTTTGACTGAAGATGAGCAACACGTATTTTGGGATCAAGTTGCAGAGACAGTGCCCTTAAAAAAGTGTGTGAAAGTTGATGAAATAGCTGATTTGGTAGTGTATTTGGCGAGTGATAAGGCAGCCAGTATCACAGGGGCAGATTTTGTTATCGATTCTGGAATGATATTGGGTACGGCTGAAGCCGGCTGCGGAGTGCGTAGTGTACCCAAAATAGTTGAATAAAAATGAATGGTTTTATTGTAAATAGATATTTTAAATGTGTAAATTTTGTTTTGTTTTATTTAATGGGTTTAATTTAACGACACTAAAACGTATAACTAATTCATTAATTAAAATATGTATGTGGCAAGTTGCATGTACGACAAACTATGTTTGTGACAAACATACCCGTGTATAAGTAAATTATTCCTGTAACACTATTTTATGTAATAAAAGATTCAATAGTAGCTCCAATTTTTTGCTTTTTTTGACAATCCTTTCTATGACATCTTATATCTATATTCTCTAAATATTACAATGGCTTTCTTTATTTTTATATAGTTTCCCGCTGCTACTCATCATTAACCCTTTACTGTCCCACTGCTGGGCACGGGTTGAGAGGAGTCTCAGAATGAGAAGGATTAGGCCATATCCACCGCGCTGGCTAAGTGCAAATTGGTAGACTTCACATACCTTTGAAAACATTTTTTTAAAGATTTCTCATGTATGCAGGTTTCCTCACGATGATTTCCTTCACTGTTTAAGCAAGTGTCAATAATTGCTAATACGCACATAACTTTTAAAAATCAGAGGTGCGTGTCTGGGATTTGAACCATGGACCCTTTGATCAAGAGACTAAGTTTCTTAACCACTAGGCTGTCGTCACTGGTGAGCGGAAGATCCTGGTGCAGCACATAGAGCCGAACCTCTCGCCCGAGACAGTTGTTGCGGCGATGGTCCGTTCAGGCTAAGCGTGGAATAGCGTGGTCGCATTCTGCGATCGCGTTATGCTCGCAAAAGAGGACGCCGAACGGGCCAGGGAGCGCGCCGATCCTGCGCGGAGACCGAGACGCCGAGGGCGTAGATAACGCCCTCCGGCGCGGTGTCCCTGTAGTACCGGGACCAGAATAGGGCTACGGTATCCTCTGCCTGTCGTAAGAGGCGACTAAAAGGGGTTTCCGGGGATGCGGACGGCAAGAGTGGGAGCTCAAACCGTCCAGCAAGCGACCCTGGGAAGGACTGCGGTTTGTATGGTCGCATATCGTTGTAATCACCAGGAGATGTGAGAGGAGCGTAAATTGCTTCCCCCAGGGCAGAGCCAGGGCGATAAAAGGGCATCGCGTTAGGAGGACTCCGGTTGTGTTCCGTTGGAGATCCCGGAGTTCTCCACCAAACGCTGAGGACGACCACCGGGGGGTTTTAGTACGGTAAAAATCCCACATAACCCGGCGTCACTCCCAGGGCGTCGGCTACCTTTTGAAGGTTTCCCCCTCGTCAACAAAAAAAAAACGGCTGTCACTGGTAGTAAATTGACTCTTATTAACATAATATAGTTTTAAAAGTATTAAAATGCTAGCAAAATATATCTCTAATTAATATACACTTACATGACTGAGTGTATGTACAACGCACATCGTTGACAAACTACCTTCGTGACTTCCTTCTATTTTTATTATCTTTTTCTTAATTTAGGCTATAATTATCTCATTCTGTATTATTATAAAAAAAAAATATAAGACTTTAGTTTATGAATGACCACTTATCATATTGATTGTTATTAGACAACTTTATCTAAAATGACATTTGAGTAAGATTATCTAAATTACAATCAACTGCTACAGGCTTACAAGAAATCCATTCAAATTACGACTTAATATTAGATTAAAGACAATTATACATAATCATTCCCATAACATAATCAATGTTAATAAAGAATTCATAAAACTGTAATATGACTAATTACTAATTAAGTGCTTTACTAATTATAAATGTAATGCAATTATAATTAAAACAAATGCTAGTACATAATGGAACGACAATGCGACAGTCTCAAATTGGATATTTAAAAGAGTCTTGAACCATTGCTTTTGATAAAACAGATATTGTTGTTTTATCCATTATAAAAATATTAGTAGCCTTTCGTGAATTGTACATAAAGATGAGTTTTACAAATAAAGTTGTGCTAATTACCGGCGCGGCAACAGGTTTAGGCGCTGCGATCGCTTTAGGCTTCGCAAAACTAAACGCTACGTTATGTATCACTGATATAAGTGAGGCAAATCTACTAAAAACTAAAACAGAATGTGAAGGATTAAGCAAAGAAACAGTACTGGAAGTTATTGCTGATCTAAGAAAAGATGAAGACGTAGCAAGAATTGTTGATAGTGTTCTCAAAGCGTTTGGCCAGATCGATGTTCTTGTCAACTGTGCTGGAATTGTGAAAGCCGCACGCTTACAGGATTCAGATATTATCGCAAAATTTGACGAAATAATGTCTGTTAATCTCAGAGCTGCTATTGTTATGACGAGATATGCACTACCTGCTTTGATTGCGAGCAAAGGATGCATCATCAATATCTCTAGCGTAGCATCTAGACTCATAACTAGAAATATTTTGCCGTACAACATTTCTAAAGCAGGATTGTTGAATTTTACCAAATGCGCTGCTTTCGAGTTAGCTCCACATGGTGTTAGAGTCAATTGCATTTCCCCCGGGGCAGTAAAGATAAATCTTTGGATAAACGCGGGCGCAACAGAAGAAGAACATCACACAATTTGGGATACCGTGATTGAGCAGACGCCGTTGAAGAAAAGCATAGAAGGTGAAGAAGTTGCTGAATTGACGATATATCTAGCGAGTGATAAGGCTGCAAGCATCACTGGTTCAGACTTCGTTATTGATGCTGGGTTGCTGTTAGGTACAGTTGGTACTGTTGGTGTGCCCGAAACCATTGTTAAGAATGTTAGTTAAGTCAATGCGGTTGATTTAGATTGTTTTATAAGGAAAAATACGTAATAAAGACGCATACGTTGAGTAAAATCGGGTATTTTTATAACACTGGAGTAGCAAGCGACCTTGCAGTCCACCCGATGGCAAGTTCTAATTACCGTCAATTTTTTTTTATGATTTTCTTTATAATTTATTGATATCTTTCGACGTATTTCATTAATTTAATTGTTTATTCAAATGAATTACTAACATCTTGAAAATACTAGTATTCTTCTTTTACACTTCAACCCTTTATATACCCAAAAATATTTTTTGTACCGTTCTGCGGTATCAAAATAGTCCATTAATTTCTTTATTACTTCTATTAATTTACAGTAATAACTAGCTGACCCGGCAAACGTTGTGTTGCCCTATAAATAAAAAAATGTTAAGGGTGAACAACTCTTATCAAAAATAGATAGTAGCCAATTCTCAGACCTACTGAATATGCACATAAAATTTGGTGAAAATCGGTAAAGCCGTTTCGGAGGAGTACGGTAACTAACATTGTGACACGAGAATTTTGTATATAAGATTTATTATTGTGAATAAAAACTTATAAAAGGAATAGAGTAAACAATGATACGGATTTATAACCAAGTTTCTACCAATCCGCACTTGGCCAGTGAACTAGGACCCCTTTCATTTTAAGAGGCCAGTGCCCCGTACCCAGCAGTGTGACAGTAATGAGTTGATTATGAAGACTTAACGTTATTATAAGGCTTAGAACTCACGGAGCGTTTTTCTTCCGCCTCCAAAACCGCTCCGAGACCGCTAAAGGCTTGAATATGGAAATGTTACCTATAATGAGAGCTGTTTTCATGCAGCGTTTTTTCCCCTCCGTCGCGATTGTCTGCTATTTTAGCGACGATGTATGGAAATATATATTATTGTCTTTCCCTATTACGGGTATTATAAGAGTGGCGACCACGTAATCGCGCAAAACTGCGATCTTATGAGTTTTAATACACTTTTCCGCGCCGTGGACGCGGAACAAAAACGCCCCGTGAGTTCTCAATCTAAGTGTGGGTTGCACGGTTGCAACTTTAACGTTTACAAAAACCTAATCAACGGTCAAATCCATGGTTAATAAATGTATTACTTGAAATTACGTCATAGTTAACAGCATTAACTGCTTGATTTAGATCGGTTAAAGTTATTTAGTCAACTTCCGTATCTGTTAACGTCGATTAAAAATGATGGTAACCATGGCACAAATGATATAAATGACAAATAAATTGGTAATACACATAATTGTTACGTTCCATCGCTATCGTCAAAGTCATTGCTATAGCTAACTTTAACGCAAACTTTAAACATGCCTTAGATGCAACCCACCCTTAAGTAAGAAAATATTTTAATTGAGCCCTGTAAGCCATTTACATTTTAATGAGGGCTTTTGTTTGTTTTAGTTCATGTTATTCATTCTAAGGGAACAGCGTCATTTCTTAGCCCTTTTCATATTTAACTAAATGAGGTTGCTAGGAGCATCTTTTTATATTTCATAGTTTTTGAAAATTTAAAAAGATGCTTTTAAAGTTTTCTTTCTGTATCTTTTATGGGAGATTCGTAATTCATGTAAATGGAATTTTAATTTGTGTAAGAATATTTATCTTTTGATGTAAAATTTTATCTATTTAGATAAAATTTATAACAACTTTAATACGAAATCAACGACTAATGAAAGAAATAAATTATTAATATAAAGTGTATTTGTTAAATGTATATATTGTTTTAATAAGTACTTTGCTCCTGTTCTCCATTTATCACTACTAAGAATTTTATCCTTATAAGCGACACTATCGACGCAAAAATTCAGATGTTTTTTTTTCAAAATGTATTCGTTTAACTTCCAGCTAGGGAAAAAGATGTATGTTGCATGCAGTCCACGTGATGGTAAGTGGCTACTGCCGCCCATGGACATCTGTAATCACAACAAGGTAGGATTAGATATTCCTACGTAGATAAAGATCGGTCACAATTGCCGCGCTACCCCTGAGGACTAAGCTGAAACGCTTCGGAAAAGTATGTCTCCCTTACACCCTTCAAACTACAACACAGCAGCACTTAACGCTGCTGTTATGCATAAATAGGTGTGGCGGTGGTGCCGCCGGAGTCGAACCGCCGGATTCTACCACCTTCAATGATATTCTATACCTTCAATTCTTATTTCTCTCATATGTAAGTCAATCTATTATGTAGTGTCCTTGATCCTTAATAACAAACGGACCATTTTATCTTCCGTTTCTTACAAAAAACGGCGGCATCTTATCTCGAGTTAATCAGCTCGATTCGTCACTGCTAAGAGATGAGTAATTTAACTTTTTGCTGCTTTTGCTTTCAAGGAATTTCTCGGCTTCGAAATGAAAAAGCTAAGTCTGCCATTTTGTTATTTTTCTGGATCTAATTTTATTATTTTTTCAGTTTAATAGATGTCTAGAGGTTGTCTATAAATATAGTACATTGTTTAATATTAAACATTACGGCGAGTTTAGTACATTTTTTTATGGGTTAGCAATGAGAACTAACCTGGAATGCTTATCGTCCCTTATGAAGAATTATGCTACAGCACAAAATCAGATTCTGGTCTGGAAAAATAATATTTGTAAAAGTTCAATCTTTGTTACAGTAACACATGCTAAGATTCCTCTTGTCGTACGCACTAATAACATTCTAACCCCGTCATCATCATCATCATCATCAACCCATTACTGTCCCACTGCTGGGCACGGGTCTCCTCTCTGAGTGAGAAGGTTCAGGCCATAGTCCACCGCGCTGGCCAAGTGCGTATTGGTAGACTTCACATACCTTCGAGATTTCTTTTTTTTATTAATCTCTCAGGTAAGCAGATTTCCTCACGATGTTTTCCTTCACCGTTTAGCATTTGATATTTAATTTCTAATACGCACATAACTTTGAAAAATCAGCGGTGCGTGCCTGGGATTTGAACCTCGGACCCCTGGATCGAGAGGCCGAGATTCTTAACCAGATTCTAAACCTAGGCTATCACTGTCTTTACCCCGTAGCTCACGATAATATGTCCATGGCACGGTTGTAGAAACCATGTCTCTTCCGGGACTAGAATAGGGCTACGGTATCCCCTGCCTGTCGTAAGAGGCGACTAAAAGGGGGCTTCCGGGGTTGCGGGCGGCAAGAGTGGGAGCTCGAACCGTCCAGTATGCTACCCCGGGAAGGACGGCGGTACGTGTGGTCGCATACCGTCGTAATCACCAGATGTTGCGGGAGGAGCGAACGCTCCCCTAGGGCAGAGCTCGATTCGGGCATCGCGCTTGGAGGACTCCGGTTGTGTTGCGTTGGAGATCCCGGAGTTCTCCAACAAGCGCCGAGGACGGCCACCGGGGGGGTTTTAGTGCGGTAAAAATCCCACATAACCCGACGTCGCTCCCACGTCGTCGGGTACCTTTTGAAGGTTTCCCCCTCGAAAAGGAAAATAAAAAAAAAAGGAACCATGTCACACACGAAAATTGTATGTAGGTTTTTTGTTTGTTAACACATAAATAATTGTGTGTATTTTATGTATTTGTGTTAAACTGCAATTTTATATATAAAACAATTAAATGAACGTACAAATACATAGTTCTATACCTATATTTGTACGATCGGTATGATATTTTTTTATAAGTGTGTAGATTTAGTTTTAATAGTATTTTAAAACAGTATTTCATCTATTACCGAAACAATACGATTTTTGGAATCGGTAGACATGTACCTACGTTATAGAAGGGGTTTTCAAATGTCATCATGTCTATTGGTTACAGTAATGTGTATCATCAATAGGAATACATGCTTGAGATTTCTTTAATAAAGTTCTTAAAATTGTAAAAAAAATTAAAGGTAGAACCCTCTGTGGTTCGACTCCAGCGGCACCACCGCCATACCTATTTCTGCCTCATAACGGCAGTGTTAGGCGCTGCTGTTTTCCGTTTTGATGGGTGTGGTAAGGGAGACAGACATTTCCGAGGCGTTCCAGCTTCTCCAGTTCTCAGGGGTAGAGGCGCATTTGTCTGGGGTTGATTGCAAATGTCCATGGGCGGTAATAGCTACTTTTTTACTTAACATTTTAACATCTACACACTAAGTGGACTGCACACTAGTCTGGGTCTTGGTTGGGGGCGCCCTGTGCTCCTTTTGCCTTCGAGCGACATGGCCGGTCCATTGCCATTTGAGCCAGCTAATTTGGATTTGATATTTCGGTCAGCTTAGTTCACTTGCAGATGTGATCGTTGCCAATCGTCGTAGAAAAATAAATAATAAAAAATTAAAAAGCCTATTTATTCCGTTAATATACATATCAGTCTGTTTACATTTATAAATTGTCATTTTACATTATATATTATTATTAGTATCAGTTATATCACAGTCATCGATCAACTATATATATTTTTTTTAAATTATACATAACATATAATAAAAAAATAAAATAACAAATTATAATGTTGAATTTTGAATGTGGCTGTTTGTTTTTTTTCTTACGTATATAAAAAAACAGACAAAAATCCTCTATACATTCGTTCAAGACGGTGTAACATACAAACATACAAAAAACCGGGTTAATGTAAAATAAAAAAGCAGTGTTAAGTTATTATAGCAACCACAGATAAAACTTAATTTTATTTCTTTTACAGATAAAAGTATCGATTTCACGCACTTACGAGCAAACATCCTGTCTATGGTTTCCAAGATGGCCGCCAACATAAATACTGACAGCTGTGACACTGTAAGTAGCGACATCTATGTATTTCTAGAACAGCTGGGAGCACTACTTTATATACAGTGGGTGATAAAACTGTTAGGGTTTTATCGCACTGCTGAATTTTGAATTTTCGAGATTAGTACTTAGTATGTAATGTGTTAGTAAACTAATCAGAAGTCGAAGTTGGGAACACAATCCACGTACAGGTCTGTTGGCCAAATCCTAGCTATGCGAGCAATGTTTGTAATACGAAGTAATGGCGAACCGCATTCAGAATTACACGGCAAAAAATAAAACAATCGTCACGAAATTTGCTTGATAATGAAATTTTATGATGTGATTTAAATATAGATCTCCTAAGTCTAGTAGTTTCAACTTATGTCTATAGTTCAACTACGGAGGCACCACCGCCACACCTATTTCTGTGAGAAACAGTATACAGCAGTTTTAAGCGCTGTTGTGTTTGGTTTGTGTTTGTTTATTTATCAGGGACAAACATGAGTTTGTGTGTTGTACATGTCGCCTCGGATAACCGAAGCGGTAACGTGTGTTCAGGGAGACATACTTTTCCGAGGCGTCAAGTCATAGCGAGGGGTAGCAATGTATGTAGTGCAGACAGGCATAGGTAGGACGTTTTCTTATATTGGAAGTTTTTTTTTATAATATAGGAGTAGCAGACGAGCATGCAGTCCACCTGATGGTAAGTGGCTACTGCCGCCCATGGACATCTGTAATAAGCCCCAAATAGGAATAAGACTGCTGTTATTAGATAGAAATAGGTGTGGCGGTGGTGCCGCCGAAGTCGAACCACAAAGGGTTCTACCACCTTCAAAAGTCCAGGTTACTTCCAAAAAAATCCAACGCTAATGTGAGAAGACACTCAAGGCGTCAAGTGCATGTTTTTTCCACCGTCCCTCCGTGTAACCTGATTTAAAATGACAATCTGCGAAGTGCTCCGCGCATCGAGTTTATTTTATTAGCGAGCACCCAACATACAGTTATATAGATCTTAAATAATGAGAGATTTAAATTCTTAGTTGCTTTACTTGTAGGTGGATTGCAAAATTTGATTCGAGTATTTACAACTTTTAATCTATTGCCATAATTATATAGCCTGGTACTTAGTTTTAAACATTTTTTGCTCACCAAAGATGAAATTGACAATTATTGCCTTAAAAATAATTACTAACGTGTGTAAGCCTATTTATGATTGAATCTGAAAATAGTGTTACTAATTACAAATTGTTACTATTATTATACTAAGTAATGACAATATAGTTCAGAGATGCAAGTTGGTGAAATTATTGATAGTTATATTGAATCTAACCGTTAATATTGGATGCGATATTATCGATATATCGATAATCATATCTTTGTGTTATATCTATGAACCATTTACCTATGTTATATAGTATGTATTGCTTGTTTTCCAAATAAATAAATAATTCAAAACTTTCACAAAATATTCAAAAAGGACCTTATTTTGCCAAAATGTGTATGTACTTGTACATTACCTAATATTTTTTTTTTTTTTAAAAGTCCAATACTTATATTCCACCCTTTTTATGGTATATTGACAAGATCTGACTTTCTAATACTACAATAATTTCAAAGTATTGCTACATTTAATTTCCTGGTATACGTAGATTTGCCCACATCAGTGTAGCGTTTAGTTAATCGCCACCCATTAATTCCGGCTCTACATTGCTTAATGTTTGTTAGCCAACTCTACCACACGTCTTGAGTATCTCGAGTGCTCTACTATAGTGTTATCGACTCTAGTCTGAAGTCTAGTACTTTATACAAATAGAGGCTTGAAAATAGCCTTATATTCAATAAATAAATTGGTGAATGAATGTTTGAATAAATGAATGAGTTATAATAATAATAATGCTCTTTATTGTGTCCATATAATTTACATCACAAGAAAATACACACTTACTTATAGTTAAAGCACGAATAAGTGAGCGAATGAAGACAGTATGAATAAATGTATCATGAATAAAACAATGTGTCAATAAATTGATAAATAAATGAATTTTAATATACTCGCATTAATAGCAATGTTACATTTCATTTGCATTTATGTTATGTATTACACTTTATTCTATTTCGAATTGTGTTTACATATGTACAATTTTATTATGTATTAGCTTGTAGTTGTAAGAAAATAAGTAATGTAAATGTGTTTGTAAATAAAAATAATTGAACAAGTGTAAGTCAAACTCGTTCCCGAATCTATTTTTAGTATTTATAACGGCTACCTTTATACATACTTGTTAAAAATCAAATGTCGGTCTATTACGGTTCAGGTGATAACTCTGTGACAGACGGACAGACAGCGGAGGCTTTACTAAGCCTCCCCTATTACTATAGGGTTCCGTTTTTACCCTAAAAATACAACTTGTTAGCAAACTCTACCGTCGATCTTCAGTGTCTCGAGTGCTCTAGACTCTAGTGTTATCGATACTCTAGTCGAAACTCGCGAACTCTATCTTTAGAATACAAATGAGGCTTTCTTTGAGCAGAAGTTACGACAGTATGAAATAAATAAATAAACAGAACGTATGAATAAATTATATAAAAGAAAGAAAATATAAAAGAAAAAATGAATTATTGAATAAATAACGAATTAATACAATCATTAAATATTGAATCAAAGAAAGAAGAGTAATATGTATGTGAAGCTGTATATGAATAATTTAAGGTTATGAATTAAATGTAAAGTTGAATAAATTAACAAATGAATATTATTCACAAAGCTATAAAAGGATACCTCGTCATATAAATGGGTAATCTTTTAAATTTTTAAAATGATTATAATACAATATATTATAATAAAAGGGACAAGTAATATGAGTAATACAATTTAAAAAATATTAATTACAATTAAAAAATATTAATAACTTGTGAATAAAATGTCCAAATAATTTAAATAGAGACAAAGATATACATTCATCTTATGTAATGAAATAATTTACAAAACTTTTCAAATTAATTATAAGTACAACAAAAAACAAAAACTAAAATTCGAAGCTCGTTTCATTTGAAACTTTATTCTCATTTTAATTTATTCGGAAAAAGTGCAACAACTTGAATCGAAATAAAAACTGAAAATTATTCCCCGTGGCATTGTTCTCTACTCGTTGTATTTTTAGGATAAAAATGTTAGTCGAAAATAAAATATTTAATAAGGCCTTGTAGTTTTTGAAGTGCTTGTTTTTAAATAAACTTATTTGATGTTTACACAATATAATTATTGTGTAGAATCATTTTGCACAAGCTGTCCAGGGTTCGAATCCTAGGGAACTCTATTTTTCGATAGCGTTTATGGATAATCTTAATCATCTTTGAAAACCTTATGAAGGTCAGATGGTCAAAACAAAAATATAGCGAGTATTCCGCTATATTTTTGTTTTTATTTTGTTTGGTAGCTATAAACAAGTTTTAGTGACAATTAATAAAAATATGATTACGATTATGGTCTTGACTACTAGGCGAATTTGACATTAACAACTTTTTCTCGTTTTTTACAATTAATATGAGCTTTACCCAGTTTTACACGCGTTTAAAAGAGTAATTATACTCGGGAGATTTTACGGGTTTTATTTTTTTATACGTGAAAACATAATTCTTTAATAAAGAAAGACAAACCTACAAGATACGCGCGAAAAACATAACCCTTCCTTGGCAGTCGGGTAAAAAGAATAAAAAAGATACATGCAGCCGACCATAGGAACCTCTTCCTTTTCGAAACGGTTAATAAATGTAGTATAGAGTTACCTCTTATAAAATCAGCTAACGGTCTATGGAAGTTCCATCAAAATCGGTTCAGCAGTTCCGAAAAAATTGCACACACAATCGTTTTCTTGTTATCATTATCGATTACTTTGCATTTAGTAGAAAGCTGTTATTCAACATTACATACTTCAATTTTATATTCTACAGATTAGGTGGTGGTGGTGGTGGTGAAGGTGGTAGAACCCTTTGTGGTTCGACTCCGGCGGCACCACCGCCACACCTATTTCTGCCTAATAACTGCAGTGTTAGGCGCTGATGTGTTCCGGTTTGAAGAAAGTGCTAAGGGAGACAGACTTTTCCGAGGCGTTCCAGCTTAGTCCTCAGGGGTAACGGCGCATCTATGACCGACCTCAAGTAGGAATATCTAATCCTATCTGGGGTTGATTACAGAAGTCCATGGGCGGCAGTAACCATTTACCATCAGGTGGACTGCATGCTCGTCTGCTACTCCTATATTATATAAAAAAGGTATATTTCCCTTAAATTTACTGCCCACAATAAGGAAAAATCTCATACATTTCACAACGCTAAACCACACCCAACGATAGGTTTATTAGATAATCTCTGATCTTATCTTCTTAATTACTAATTACGCTGATCTCCTTAAGACGCCATCTTGCGTAAACACTGGAACCTTTATTTAGATAAGGGGATAAATATTGGGGAGAGGAAAGACATATAAAAGTTTGGCCTGTCAGGTTGTATAAGTTTATATTTTTCCACTACTGGGCAAGTGGGCATCTAGTCCCACCCGTGTTTTTTTTGTTTACGAGGGGGAAACCTTCAAAAGGTACCCGGTGTCGTGGGAGCGACGTAGGGTTATGTGGGATTCTTACCGCACTAAAACCCCCCCGGTGGCCGTCCTCGGCGCTGCGTAGAGGGCTCCGGCTCCGCCCAGGTGAGCTTGGCGCTCGCCACACCGTCTGGTGCGTAAGGCGGAATGCTACCTCACATACCGTCCTTCCCGGGGACGCTGGCCGGGCGGTTTGAGCTCCTGCTCTTGCCACCCGCAATTCCGGAAGCCCCTTTTTAGTCGCCTCTTACGAGAGGCAGGGGTTACCGTAGCCCTATTCTGGTCCAGAAAATACAGGGACAAAACCACGGTTTGTGTATGTTTCAAACGATTTACTAAGTTGATTAATGGTAAGCGTGGTCGTGTTGGCCTTATGGTTAAAACTGGGCATCGTAATCGAGGCGTCTGAAGTTCGAATCCCAGGCCTGCTCTTTTAATTTTTCAAAGTTATGTGTGCATGTTAGATATTCAGTATCACTTGATTTAACGATGAATGGAAATATCGTAAGGAAACCCGTTAAAACATATTACAGCCTAAAAACAGCAGATTTAAGTGCTGCTGTGATCTGGTTTGAAGGAGACATACCTGTAGCAAGCGCAAGCAACGCATCTGTGGTATCCCTAAAATACTTACCAACAGGCTACAATCAAACTGAATACATAAAATAAAACAAAACTTTTTTTACATTCCGGTACCATACTCTTTCTAAGACCATTTCAACGAATTTTCATAATCTTTGTAGCACAAAACACAAATAAGTATATAATATTGTATTCATTATATATTCTGAACTGTATTATGCCTATTTCAAAAAGGATTACACAACGACAGCCTTAATTATAAGGGATGCTCGTAGAATATTGAGATCGGGGGCGGAATAGCTACTTCGAAAATTATGGACGAAATCTTCAAGTATTTTGTAAGAAACAATGTTAGAAAGTTTCTTTGAGAATAATTTTATTTATATTGTATTTACATTTATTTCTTTATTTTATTTTATGAGTATATTATTTTTAAAGAACCCGTTGTGGTTCGACTCCGGCGGCACCACCGCCACACGTATATTTACCTCATAGCAGCAGTGTTAAGCGCTGCTGTGTTCTGGTTTGAAGGGTGTCGTAAGGAAGACATAGGAATCGGAAGTCTGGTAGGAATATCTAATCTGTGATTGATTACAGATATCCATGGGCGGCCGTAGCTATTTACCATCAGGTGGACTGCATGCTCGTCTGCTACTCCTATATTACAGAAATGCAAACTTGAAAATTAAATAAATAAATAAACGCTTTCTACACTCACAGCCCCACACTAGGATTCCCAGTGTCGTGGGTGCCATGGAGACACACATAGACAAATACACAACACCCAGCCCCGGAAACAGAAATGTAAATTCATCATTTAGATATCTGTCTGGCCGGTTCGAACCCGGGACCCTTTGCGCGTCAGACCGGTATGGTGACCGCTCCGCCACGCGGGTCGTCGATTAACGTTGAGCATTTTTGTTATTTTGGAATGGTTAGCGACTAGTTTTGTACGAATTCCTCTTCGTACAAAACTAGTCACACTACAAACACACTAAACACACCTTTGAGGTTTTTGTTTTCAACCACTATTAATTAGAAGTTAAAATATACTTGCGAGATAACCCATAAATAACATTACAAGAAATCTTCATAAAACGAGAAACTTGTTGAGCAAACCGGTAGTGATTGAACGCATATCCTATCAACCAATCAACTTTAAGGTGGTAGAACCCTGTGGTTCAACTCCGGCGGCACCACCGTCACACCTATTTCTGCCTCATAACAGCAGTTTTGAGTGCTGTTGTGTTCTGGTTTGAAGGGTGTGGTAAGGGAGACATACTTTTCCGAGGCGTTCCAGCTTAATCCTCAGGAGTAGCGGCGCATCTGTGGCCGACCTCAGGTAGGAATATCTAATCCTATCTTGGGTTGATTACAGATGTCCATGAGCGGCAGTAGCTACTGACCAACAAGTGTACTGCATACTCGTCTAATACTCTTATATTATTATAAACCTACATTAACATATCAATAACAAATTTTCTTTCTTTCTTTCTTTTTTTCTTTCTTAATAAAACGCTCTTAGAAACTTGTTGAGCAAACCGGTAGTGATTGAACACATCCTATCAACCAATATTGACTGTACGCTCAATTTATAACACAAGATATTTAGAGAGCCTTAGCACCCATGTCACGTACGAAACGTATTAACTAATTGCTTAGATAAATAGGGGAATGTTTGTAGCAGCTTAGTTTGGACTTGTCAATCGGGAGGTAAGAGGTTCGGTTCCCAGGTCGGTTAAGTCTAAGATAAGGTCTAAGTTTCTTTTAAAAATAATATAGAAGTAAAAAACGCATGCAGTGTGATGTTAAGTTTACTGCCGTCCATGGAAATCTGTAATCAATCCTAGATAAGATTATAGTTTTACGTAAGGTTGGTCATAGACTTGGATAGGTATGTCTCCTTTTCCACACTTCAAACCGGAACACAACAACGCTAAATACTGTTGTTATTACGCTGAAATAGATGTGTTGATGGTGCCTCTGATGTCGAACCTCTAACCTCACGGGTCTCCTCTCTGAGTGAAGGGCTAGACCATAGTCTACTGCGCTAGCCAAGTGTGAGTTGTTCACTTCGCACACTTTTGAGAATTAAAGAACAGTTTTATATAAAGGTTTCCTCACAAAGTTTTCCTTAAATTTTATAGCAAATGATAACTACATATTTTGTAGGTAATACTGATAGGCATATTAATTAATATCTATTTAATTATTACAAAATCCACTCTTAAAATTCAGCTCCAGCTCCAGCTCTTAAAATCATACAAATACATTTCTCATATAGTATTTCGGACAGACTTTCTAATACACCTATCTATATAAAAGCCTTCCTACATAATAATTTCTGACCAGTTTTGAGAAAGGAGTTTCTACAAAATTTTACTGAAAGCAAGCCAGATATGTTATGTTAAGGCGCTTTCAACCATCTAGTATATTTTTACTTTATTCATATAGTTCTAAGTTTTTTGGTTTTTATTAAAACTCCACCTGATGGTAAGTGGCTACTGGCGCCCATGGACATCTATAATCAACCCCAGATAGGAATAGATTCCTTCCTGAGGGCGGACACAGATGCGCTATCCCTGAGGAGGAAGCTGGAACCTAACACTGCTCTTATTAGGCAGAAACAGGTGTGGCAGTGGTGCCGCCGGAGTCGAACCACAAAGGGTTCTACCACCTTCAACCTTCACCTTCACCTTCAAATTTTTCAGTTTTCCTAATATTTATTTATAAAATTTGATAAAACAGCACCTTAACTATTGAATGGGTTCGTGTGTCCGACGTGTGACCGCTACCGACATTTTATAATGAGCTTCGGAAGCTCCGAGCTTCAGAAAGCGGTACAGATTGTGCTTCGTCTAATGGGAAATAGTAATACGTCTTCCAGGTTTCAATATATTCCAGAAATATTCCAGGTATATTCTAGAAATGTAATTTCGAGTCAATCTCCTGATTTTATGTGGTCTTGAAGCTCATGCATATTGGAAAGTACAATCAGATGTAGTATAATATATATTATATGTTCCAACGCTTTTTTTGTATTATAAAGGTAGCAAATTTATTAATTATTAGCTGACCCGGCAAACGTTGTGTTGCTACATAAATAAAAAAAAATTAAAGGTGAACGACCCTTATCTAAGTGATAAGGGTATGAAATGGGGTATGAAAAATAGATAGTAGCCGATTCCCAGACCTACTGAATATGCATATAAAATTTGGTGAAAATCGGTAAAGCCGTTTCGGAGGAGTACGGTAACTAACATTGCGACACGAGAATTTTATATATAAGATAGTCCATTTAATAGGTAGCCACTACCTATGATCATATGTAACTCCCGACAAGATAAAATACTTACCAGAGGAATGCTACACATACGGAACTAAGTTGGAATTCCTTGGAAAAGTATGTCTTCCTCACCACACCCTTCAAACCAGAACACAGCAGCGCTTAACACTGCTGTAATTATGCAGAAATAGATGTAGTGATGGTACCCCCTGAGTCGAACCATAGAGGGTTCTACAACCTCCTCTTTAGCCACTCTTTAAGCCAGAAAGCTGCAGCGACAAATACTGTTATTACAAGGCAGCATAGTCTACACAGAGGTACTGCCAGTTTATTGGGAAGGATATAGGTAAGTAACTTAATTAATCATTCCTTCAAACAACAAATTTATCTCGTTTTTAGGGTTCCGTACCTAAAGGGTAAAAACGGAACCCTATTATTAAGACTTCGCTGTCTGTCCATCTGTACGTCTGTCACAGGGCTATATCTCCGGAACCGTAATAGATAGACACCTGAAATTTGTACAGAGGATGCATAACGGTGGCCGCTATAACAACAAATACTAAAAATAAAATAAAGTTAAATATTAATGGGGGTCTCCATACAAAAAACCGGATTTTTTCGGCATTTTTCGATCTAACTGTTAAACCGTACTAGAAAGACGGTTGAATTTTTTGATTTGATTTG
Organism: Epargyreus clarus clarus; assembly: GCA_014595695.2. Classification (NCBI taxonomy): domain Eukaryota; kingdom Metazoa; phylum Arthropoda; class Insecta; order Lepidoptera; family Hesperiidae; genus Epargyreus; species Epargyreus clarus. The sequence goes on from JACTTY020000019.1 coordinate 1,807,738, forward strand.
ATTTATCATTCGTCATCACGCCAACGCCATCTATTATTGTGTCATGTAATTAAGTGTTGTTGCAAATAATAAAATGAATTTGGTGGAACGGAAACCTCCATGTGCGAGTTCGACTCGTACTTGGCAAATTATTAGAAGATAGAAATTGGTTAGACAATGGTTCACCACACGAGAAGCACTAAAGGAGATAACACACGAGCGACTAAGATAATTGGTGACCCTCATCAGTAGTCGCTGTTTATCGTCTTCTGTCGCCAGTGATTGTTGCCGACGATTGCCGGTTTTCAATGAATATCATCAGTATCGTCGGCGATAGTTACTAATGATAGGGAACGATAACCAGCAAACGTCATCAACATGAACATTACTCATGTATTTCCCGTACTTAACTATAAACAAAATAAAATACAAGCCTACCACGAAAACACAGTAAAATTACAAGCATTCAAATTCCCGACTTCAGCGCTAGTAAAATGTTCGCCGCCCTCCGCTAATTCAGAATCATGGCAACACTGTTTGGTAAAAAATATTACCAGCGCAAAATTACTCTGTAATTCAGAAGATAAGGTATATCTCGTTTATTTGTGGGTATTTTGGATTAAAATGGCTAGCTTTTCGTGGCGGATAGATTGCAGTTTACGATGGATAATTATATCTTTTGATAAATAATGGACAATGGTAAGGGCCAAGAATTGTGTTCCTTTGTGTTCAGAATATTTGATTTTCTTAACAACACGAGATATTTCTAGAGTTGATTTTACAGAGCGTAAAATTACGGTAAAATATGGTAAATAAACTTTATTAGTCATGACATATAATAATTACATTAATAATACATATCACAATTAAAATAATTTAAAAATAGAAATTGCAGTAAAATTCGAACATGACTTCCATATCGATTTCTTTACTTGCTTTCTTACAATTAATAATCTATAAGTAAAAATGTCGGCTCCCTTTTTATTACCCTATTTATTTTTATTATTATCTTTTTTTATTTTATCATATGTATTTTGTGTGTATTTTTTGGTATGCTCTGCATCACAAACGGCTTAAGGGATTTTAACATATGAGGTGTCGTTGGATTCGTCTAGATTGTGGCAGTGATAAGGCTATATTTAAGTAGTGCATTTTTTTATAATAATTCTCTAATTCTTTTTTTAACATATATTATTAAATTTTCCAAAGAATGAGACATACGTACACACGCTCGAAACACATTAAACTCCACAGTCGGATAAAAAACAGTTCCAGACTTTTTAATTCCGAATCACTTTGAATATTCCAAAACTTCTGTTTATATTAACTTTGTTATTTGTCCATCTGCTTACAAACTTGGCAAGTTAATCAGTCAATTCACCGGAGTTGAAACTTTGAAAGTCAAAGGATAAATGCTTAGAGTAAATTGGCGTCGAGAGAAATTTTACAATAAATAATGCCGACTGAATGCAATCTTTTTAGAAGCTTTTTAACTTGCTTTGTTAGTTTGTATGAATGAGAGGCTTAAATCTTGCAATTTTTAAACCAGTTTACAACAACTGATATTTTTTTACTAAGGGGCATAGATAAGTATAGATATCTCACCGCCTTGTAATTGAAGGAAGCCATTAAATGACTGAATATGTTTCAGCATGTGTTACGTCTCCTACTGTCATAATGTACCTAATTAATGCGGAACAATGACATGTGCAGTTAGGTGGTGCAAAAACACCAAATCGAAGAAAAAGTGCGGAGAAATATCTTTTCTTTCGTAGATGCTCTAAGAACTACACTTTTAAATATTTTTCAAACACGAAAATAGATGACAGTGACAATTTCAATTGTCAAAACTGGTTACATTTTCTTGTTAGGAGTGAGTAATCTTTACTAATCTATGCTAAGGGGCTGATATTTTGTAGACACATTTGGTTTGGATTATACATGATTAGTGACATTCTAAATCAAATATGGCGAATGCTCCAATATGGCGAAATTCATGCCTATCTCATTTATATTGGGTACATGTATCCCACCCAATCCAAATCTCACTCGGGCGTCTGTCTGTCCGTCTGTCACAGCCACTTTGCTCCGAAACTACCGGACCAATTTGGTACTCATATACCTTTTTGGTACTCATATTCCAAAGACGAAGGGATAATACAAAAAATATCATTTTATTTTTGATACTTTCGGCCAATTGTTATTTAATTTTATAAAAAAAAAATACGATTAAAAATTATTCAGAAAAACAAAATAAAACGTCGATTCGTGTTAAAAACTCACATTTATTCATTAAAAAGGAATTTTACATCACATTTAACGAAATGTCCCATCATTCGTCCAATACAGTACAAAGAAATTAAGTAGAATTAGGCAATGTCAACTTGGCGTGGCAACATTTTATTATATAATTATCTGTGCAATGGCGTTAGTTACATTTGATATTTTGTGGTAATTTTAATAAGGAGTTGGTAAATTAATGTTGAAAAAATAATTAAACACAAACAATTAGATATACGGCTAGCAATAACTCGTTCATAATTTTATGTTATCTGTGCGCGAAATTTAATTTCACCACATACAATGTTAAAAAATCTGAATTTTGACATTTTACCAACGGTAATTTCCAACTGAACTCATAAGGAAATAATAAAGAAAAAAAAAATTAAAATTAGGTCATACAAATTCAAATTAGTTTTAAATATTTCTTTTTCTTTTTGTAAAGAAATGCATGACAAATATTTATGACGTGTTCAGTTGTAAAACATAATAAAAATGTTGCCACGCGAAAATTACGCTATCTATTAATAATAATCTATTTTTGTAGTGTTATTTTTTACAGTGGAAATATTATTTATCTATTTCTCAATAACATTTTGGTATATTAACTAAACTAAATAATAAAAAAACTATTCTTAACAAAATTAGTTACAATTACTTTGGAGTCGATGTTGTGATACTTATTATTATTATTTAAATAAAATCAGGTTTCATTATTTTAATTTAAAAATCATATACATTTTCATCCATTTCAAGAAAAACAATAGACTCCAAAGTTTAACTTTAAAATATCACATATGTATAATTAATTTATTATATTATACACTCAACTATACAATTTACACTTAAAACACCACTTTAACTGTTAATAGCATTCCAATTATAATTATAATTTTAATAATTATTATGAACGTTTTTAATAATGTGAAGGCGTAAAGACAAAGTCATAATAATATAATGAAAAATTAGGGAATACTTTATTTTCCCTTTCTTAATTCCGTGTAATACTGCGATGTGCACCATAGACGAAGTAAACTGGTAGACTCCTTAAAAGTAATTTATTTGAACGCCTATTGTTTCGGATAACGTTTATTTTAATTATCAATACATGAGTATAAAAAAGTGAGACAAATAATATTCGTAGATGCGATTTAAATGTATTCGAATGATGTAATATACGTACGAGTATAACACACTTTTAATTTACGTAAGGAATCTATTAGTTTACTTCGTCTGCGTCATATAAAATTAAATAATATTTTGTTACTCAATAACTTTGTCTTATAAAGATAAATATAATAATATAAGAATTTTATTTATAAATGTTATTTAGAATATATTGTTAACCGCGATTACACTTTTAAAGTGTTTAACATAATAATAGCCATTTTGATAAATATGTTGATAAATATATATAGCACGATATTTCGTGCCTAAATACTTCAAATTTAATAAGATTTATGGTTTAAATTAAATAATACAACAGAATTGGTACATCGAAATACAAATATTATTATAAATTCAATTATCAAATATTTATTTTTAAAGAGTTATTTATAGGGATAATGAGTTTTAAATCAACATTTTATTTAGCTATAAATTATAATAGCACATCAATTTTTATTTTGACATTAAATATTAATCATATAAAACTCAGGAAATGTCTGAATTATTAAATGAAAAAAAAACTTTTCTTCAATCAAGTATAAAAAGGTTAATTAAAAATCAAATATTAAATAATGTTAATATTTTTACGAGGAATCAAAACATACCCAATACCAATCCGTTGAAATAAATATTTTTTTTTAGAAATCAGTAAAAACACTTTTGAACTAAAATAAAAGAAAGCTTCTATATTTTAACACCTTTCTGAATTCAATCATAACCATTTAATTATATTGTGAATAACAATGAACATTTAAATATTTCAAGCTCAATATTCTTTCAAAAAAATGTTTAATAAAAATTTGTAATATTTTTTTAATGTTACACTTAATGTTATATTTAACTAATATGGCATCATTTCGTATATCATACCTGCGTAATGTACTTAAGTTAATGTTAAGTAGGTTTTATTTACAGTTAATAATGTTAAGTATTAATAAATGTTAAGTCCACTTGAACGATTACTAAATAATTGTAACTGCAGTAATCAATTATGAAGTAATATTTATTTTAATTTCACATGAAGGTGGTAGAACCCTTTGTGGTTCGACTCCGGCGGCACCACCGCTACACCTATTTCTACCAAATAACAGCAGTGTTAGGCGCTGCTTCCGGTTTGAAGGGTGTGGTAAGGGAGACAGACTTTTCCGAGGCGTTCCAGCTTAGTCCTCAGACGTAGCGGCGCATCTGTGGCCGACCTCAGGTAGGAATATCTAATCGTATCTGGGGTTGATCACAGGTGTCCATGGGCGGTAGTAGCCACTTACCATCAGGTGGACTACGTGCTCGTCTGCTACTTTTATATTATAAAAAAAATGTGTTCGGTACTTTTTCTTTAAATAATGCCATGTTTATACAACTTACCTGCAATATGTACCACCGCTGGGCTCAATTTTATCCGCTAACAAAGGGACGCCCACATAAGTACTATACAATTGCACTCCAATTAGCGACCAATTCGATGACTTTTGAAATTTTTGATTAAAATTGATTATGAAGTTATTGAAGTGTCTCATCACATACTGATATTGCTTTCAAAGTAATTAAATTACATATACAAGTATTTTTGTTTTTTGTATATAAACAAACTGATTTATTAAATGATTTAGTAATCGAACATAGGACTTTGATATTCATTAACTATTAAGTAATTTACAATATAACTTCAGTCTTTAACACCTCGATTGAGATGTTTTAAATCTAATAACTGATTTATTAGAAACTATCATAATCATAAATTGACATCAACGGCCTTCGAGACTGGCGTTTGTTCGTTCGACGCGACTCTTCTTTTTATATTAATAATTAAATTCAAATAAAATAAAGTGGTAAAAGTATTGTTAATTACTTTTTTATTTTATCATATTCATTTAAGGAATTAATGATAATAATATGAAACAATAATAAATTTAAAAATTAAATTAAATAAGAATAAAAATAATTCTTTAAAATGTAAGTTTCCTTTATTATAATATTTGTTTTTGCATGTTCCTTTTAAATTCAGGTAATAATACTTTTTTTAATTTTACTACATAATATTGTAGAAAACACGTAAAAATTACTTTTAAGTATTGAGGAAACAAATTTTAGACGAAATTATAATTAATAAGTGACATTATTAAGTGGTTATTACGCTTTGTTACGTAGAGTCTTCGTTTCTTGTAGGTCAATAAATGGTAAAATTAAATAAAAATATAAGAGTCAGTCAAATAACAAACACCGGCAGATAATTACGTCTAGTATTTAAAGAACCTTCGAGCATTATTATATTAAATGTATGCCCATTTTTACATATTTTATTGTATATACCATGTGTCAAACTTTTAATATTTATCGTAACAGCTTAAAGTTACAAAAAATCTTTTATAGGGGTATTAAAATTGAAAAGTAACTTAATTACATATTTACAAAATAATACGAAACTTACAAATTACAGAAAATTATTAAAGATTTATAATTATAATTTATGGTAAAATAAGTCATTTTTAAATAAATAGTTTCGTAATTCAAAAATAAGTCCACAGGACGGGTCGGGTAAAGTCACCAATTAATGACACTCACTGTACAAGCCGCTTGGCAAAGTCACGTAAGTACGTTGTCACCAAAATTCCGTTAAAGGGTTTCAACCGCACTCCTGGCTACAACCGTGGTCTGTATTCGTGTCCGTAGACTTCGTTGCACTAGATTTTGATTCGTTCGGCATTTGCGTTGATGTGTTCACTGAAAATAATATTTACGTTAGACATAGAATGTAACAAAAAACAAAGTTCTATTTAAACTAGTATTGGATAGCTAAAAGTTAAAATGAACATTTTTTTTATTAGGGTATTTGGACGTCCATATAAGTCCATAGATTTTTTTTTTATATTTTTGAAGTAACAAAGCACGCGAGCAGAGCACTTAATATTAAATGGCTCCAGCCGCTCATAGAAATCTGTAATCAACCCCAGATAAGACTAGATTACAACATGAAGTTACCCACAAACGTGTTATAACCCCTGAGGACTAACTTGTAACACCTTGGATAGATACGTCTCCCTTAACAAACCTTCAAAGCGGTAAAACATTCATTATACGGAATACTTATGAAATAGGAAGATTTTTAACTATCTTTTTTGTTACCGCTGAGGCTTGTTAAAGATTTTTTAGAGTCCATGGGAATATAAAATAAACCTAGTGCTTATCTTATTCTCATCTTATTTTAGAGAATAACAGAATACCAAATAGGAGTATTGATAATACACTAGAGTGGTTAGAGCACTCTAGTGGAGTGTTCAAGACGTGTGGCGAACTTGACTAACAAACATTAAGCAACGTGGAGCTGGAATAGATGGCTAGCGGTTTCCACGAGAACCACTATAAACTGTAGGCAACGGTAGCGCATTTGATATGAAACTAAGTCAAGTGTAAAATACAATATATAGAAGTCGTATCGCAATGTAAATTGGGAATCTTGTTTCAAGGATTCGGATGTTTATTCATACTCGTTTAAGAATGTTTTTTGTTAGACGTAATACTTTTTTTAATTATCTAAATATCTAATTAGATAATTGTGTTAAAATTATAATTCAGCATTTGTAGATGGAATTATAGCAAAAAATGAGTTATGTCGAATTCTGTTTGTCTATCTATCTAAAAATGCAGTGTCGTTCACACTTTTGAGTTTTCAATTTGATATTTCATCACAGATTCAGTTTTCGAGATTTAAACTCATATGACAAAAGAAGCCGTAATTCCAATTTTCTAGGAAAACTGCTAACGATTCTCTATTTTCTACTGTAAAACTAGACGCATATAACTCTCTATCAATCGGTTAAGACATATATATAATCGACGAATATAGAAGACAAAAAGATAACTGCTTTTTCTTAAGGAGTCGGTTAAACAGCTGGAGTCAGTCATATATCCAATGCTATTTTAATGAAATATTTTAGAACTCATTACTAAGTTAGTCTCCTTTATTAAACACTTATTTGCCAGGCAATATACCACAATTGTGCTAAACATTCGCACGACGGTAGTTGAAACCACAGTTGAAAATAATTTCAAACAAATATAAAGTTATTCAGAGCTTTGACAGTTGAAACTAAAAGCTAAATTAATTCAATACTCGGGTTTCGTTTCAAACTTGAAACGTTCGTGCTATTTAGTAAATTAGTTTCTAATATTAATTAAACATTTTCTGTGCTAGTGAGTTATTAAATTTATTGTATATTAATATCTAAAATGGGAATAATAGTGACATTTACCTTTTGCAGTTTATAGCACACAGATGACATTAATTTAATTAAATGGCACGTAACATTCGAGCTCATTTAATTTAATGATTAACTAGATAATATTATAATATTATATTTACATCGTGTAACTTTTTTCACTCTAATATTAATATAAGATATATTATAATAATAAGATTGGAGTAGGTATCTCAACTGGCATCTGTACCCTTCCATCAAAACGCAGAACTGATTCACCTTAGAAATAGATGTGGCGGTGGTATCCCTCCGGTCGATCTATGCGGGTTTTATGGTCCGCGCCAAACTGCTAGTCCACTCTGAACTTGTTGCGAGCAGATGTAGTCATACAATTTCCTATGGCGACGTGATTCATTTCTATATTCAGAGCGGACAGTTATACGTGGACTATACCATCGTTTACTATTACCATTTCTCTTTATTTTCTGTAGAACTTCAAAATTAAAATGAGTGAATAAATATTTACCATTTCTAGTTTTCAGATGCGGCAACGTACTAGTTCGATCCAATATACTCTTATTGAAATACGCGCTATTATTATCCGTGTTGAAACGAACTGGGGGTGAGTTCGTCCTGTTGTCCTGGGCCATGAGCGACCTAGGTTCTAAATGGTACCTAGGTTCTAGTTCCGGCATCTGAGCTAGGTTTAGAGGGTTCCTATTCGGGTTGCTGTAGAGAGACGGCGGTGGAGGTGTCGCGTAGAGCTCAGGAGGCATAAGTTGCTCTGCTGGTAGCTAAAACAATAGAAAAAGTTTATAAATTTGGAGAAGACGTCTTATACACTCACATCACCACTATGATTCACACATGAACAGGACAGGCACACACATAGACAAATACACAAACACTAAGATCCAGAAGCAGAAATCGAAATCGAAATCATCATTTAGTCTGTCTGGCCCGGGCTCGAACCCGAGGACTTCTGCACGTCAGACCGGTATGTTATATTAGCAGTAGTAAATTATTATAACGTGGTCTAACGTTTATGTCTACAAACATTGTCAGACACAATAACATATGTACGATACGATACTATTTGATACTTTCACAGGTACGGGCCATGTCTATGCGTCGTGATACGGTAGATACAAATATATCAATCGTAGTGAAAAAATTCTAAGTGTATGATGTCAATACACATATAGGTAAAATTATTTGATATTTGCACTTTTCTGCGGCGCTCTATGTAAATGAAACTTAATTGGCATCTTTTATCAACAAAAAGTTGCATTTAATACATTTTACGACATACTAAATTCATTAAAACTTTGTTTTTTCAAAATTCGAACTTGGCCAATCGGCTCGCAGCACTTTTATATGTATCCAAATGTGTCAGGAAGAACCTTAGAAATCATTATAAAAGAAACTTAATCAAACATTTATATAAAATAAAATACTCACCAATCCCGTCGTATTCAGTGGCAAAGCATTCTTATACTTCAACCAATCTTCATAGACTTTGTCGTACGGCGGCCGACAATCATTTGAGCCAATGTTTGGCATATGTCCCAAACTTAGAGGCCCAAGGCTTTGAATACTCGGACCCAGATTCGGCATTGGTATATTGGTTTGGTATGTTTGTCGCAATCTGTAGTCCATTGGACGGACTTGTATGTACTGATTACAAGGGTCAATATTGTGGTCATAATATCGGTCGCAATTTGGTGGTATGTCGTATTTATCGACGCTAGATTTGGATATTAATGGCCGAATTGAACTGTAGTCTGTTGTTGACGATTTGTTTGAGCAGCTGTCGCTTATTTTGCCGTCCAACGGTATTATGTCCGGGTTTTTGTCTGTAACAAACATTTGCAATGTTTTATTTATTAGTATGTCTGCAGATATGAAAACCAAAAATAATTTAAAATATTCACTCTTTATATAATCTAGTAATTACTTAGAACTCAATTTTTCACATAATTTACAAAATATATTTCGCAAAAGTTTAATAAATAATAAAAAAGTATTTCGTGAGTTACTGCGTTTTTTATGAGTATTAAACTTAAAAAAAGAATATAATTTTTTAGTACACAAAATTAAAAACATTTTATTTAAACTTTAAAATTCGATTCTATTTCTGTAAAGACAAATTTAATTGAAATATTAGAATTGAAATAATCCAATTGAATTTTAAATATAAATTAAATTGAAACCGGATGAATGAATACAAAAATAATTGAACGAACCCAAACTATCGACGCTTTCAGACTCTTTAGTGCCGGTGAGAGGAATATTGGACGTCTCGTCCTGTCTCCGTTTGCCTTTTTCATTTTTATCTGTAACAATGGAATGAAGTGAAATTTTAAATTTAAATAAATTGTGACGGTGAATGAATACTGCAGGTCGTAATGAAGACTCAGTCTCAAACTAAAAAAGGAAGCAAATGCTTCGTGGAATATTGCAGTACGGCTTGCATTTTTTTATGAACTTTTTATAAACGAGAATTTGTTTGTAATATTCGAGCTTGCAGTTAGAGATGTGCCGAGTCAGGTCGACTCGAGTCAGTACTCGAGTACTTACATAAACTCGCATACTCGAGTACCAATAGTGATACTCGAGTACCAGTAATACTCGAATACTGACTATACTCGTACACTACAACTACTACTCGTACAAGTAGAAACTTGATTAATTTTGTGTAGTGAGTGGCGTTTTTTTTTTCCTCTTCCGTGCTATTGGACTATGTTGTGCAAAGTACTCGAGTACTTTGTGAATACTTTGGACTCGAGTACTGACTCGATTCTTTTTTATATGAGTACTAAAGTACTCGAATACCAAAAATGGCCGACTCGGCACATCATTACTTGCAGTCCATCTGAATGTAAGTGTTTACTGCCGTCCATTGACATCTGTGATATAGATAAGTGTCTGTCTATATAGATAAGTTCTATCTGACACTGATGATTGATGTTTTGTCACTCCAAAAGACTATCTAAGATGATCACCTCATATGTAAGTCAGCCGACATCTACATTCTTCCACCGAAACGCAAAACTGTTAGAACTAGAAATAGGAGTGACAGTGGTACCTCCTCGATCGAACCACACTGGTATTGTGGTTAAAGATCATTAATTTATATATTATTAAGTTAAGCGATGCTGTGTTCTGCTTTGACGAGGTTGGTAATGTAGACATAGTTCTCAAAGGTGTTCCAGCCTAGTCGTAGTAGCGGCGTACCTGTGGCCGTCCTCAGGTAGGAATCTAAGCTTATCTGGGGTTGATTAACAGATGTCCATGGGCGGCAGTAGCGACTTACCATCAGGTGGACTACATGTTCGCCTGCTACTCCTATATTATAAAAGGTTATTATTTATTTTATTATTATAGAAATATCAATATACATACTTTCCCTCTTATTGCAGTATCGGCAACAAAACACAACAGCTGAGACGGCGGTCAACGCCGCGATCACTCCTACAGCTCCCAATACTATTATAAGTACTGTTGTCAGCTCAACTTTTACAGGAACTTGAGCTAAAGGGACAAAATTGATCGATTTTAATTTTAAATTTTAATTGAGCAATGTTGACCAATAATGTAGAATGGCTGATGTTGGCTAATATTGATTAATGATGTTGACAAACGTTGAGAAATGTTGACATTATTTAATAATGTTTGGTAGTAATATACCTTTATTGATAAATATCTGCAAATATTTAACACCTTAAATTTATATAAAAAATATTTATTTTTAAGATACAAGTAGGTAATGATTATTACATTAATACAAAAATTACAATTATTAATTATTTCGTACAATGGAATTCGTTTTAAAGTTAATAAAAAAACTCCACACAAAATGTAAACATGTAAAATGTAAACATTATCATTTTATTACTCAAAATAAAAAAAATCGGTAAACTAACCCGTATGTCGCTGGGGGTATTTCAACAAGCTTGACGTGAGTGTCACGGGCTCGCTCGACCCCTTCCTGTTAAACGCTTTGACGGATATACCAAGTGCACTGCTGGCAGATAGACCTGATACTTCGAACTCTGGCTCCTCGTTGCTGATGTTGCGGAGAAGCAGGCCTGTTGCCATGTCGAAGACCTTGAGGAGAAACAATATTGTCAGGCCTTATAATAATAATAATAATATTTTCAGGTCTTAAAAATTGATTAAAAAACTCTAAATTTAGAATTTAGATGCGTGCCTGTTAGCATGTAAAATACAATTTTATAACTACACTTACAAACAAAATATAATGAGAGGTTAAAATTTTAGGGGTACGTATCTTTTAACTCGTTTAACATACTTGTAACAAGAAGTATTGTCGGATGCCACCATCGTGCCCCGGTGTGCAGTTGAGGGTTAAGGAGTCGTACGTCACGTTAGTGATTTCACAACCCTTTACTGCCGATGGTTTATCTGCAACAAAAATGTTTTATTAGATTTTTTTCAAATACAAATACAAATACAAAAGTCTTTATTTGTAGAATAAGGTGCATACATTGGTGTTACAGTCAAGAATTTTCGCTCATTCTGCCATAAATGGCGTACAAATATAATTTTAAGTCGCATTTTATGAGTTCAAATTATTAAATTGTAGATACTAATTTCAAATATTATTAAAACGTTAATAAGATAAAATGTCAATAACAATAAAATGTCACATAAAGCTAAAAATGAATAATGAATAATGTCAGTGGTATCACAATAGAAAATGTCAAAGGAGCATCAGTGACACAATAGTAGATTATTATTGTATTTATAATTCAAGGTTAAGACCAAAACATTTCAGACCACTCAGCAAATCATAAATAATCATAATATGTAATTATTCGTCACTGTTGTTGAGAAACTCGACTAGACTATAAAAACATTTGTCAATTAAATATGTTTTTAATTTTCTTTTAAAACTGATAAATTCCTCAATATTGCGTATATTTTTTGGAATTTTATTATACACCGTAGGCGCTATTCCAAAGAAACTTTTTTGAAACCAACGACTTTTTGCTGGGATTGCGCACAACTTATCTTTGTGGCGTGCTCTTGGAATAAATCGAAATTTTTCGCTGTTCGTTCGTATGAAAATGGCGCATTCAAGAATGTAGAGTGATGGCAATGTGAGTATTTCATGTTTGATAAAATAAGGCCTGCACGAATCTCTCGGCTTTAAATCCCACATGGCCCTCATGCATCTTTTCTGTGATTTAAAGGCGAAGTCACGGTACATGGAGTTGCCCCAGAAAATAAGGCCATATCTTAGTGTTGAAGTCACAAAACTATGGTAGGCTGTTAATACAACAGTTTGGTGGACAAGATTTCTTAATTTACGTAACATATATGAATATTTACTAATTAATTTATTAAGATTAAACAGGCAGTAACACGCATCAAAGTCCTAAGTGGTTATTGATGAATCATTTTAAGAACCTAGAGCTGGGCACAAGCATTCCCATTATCTGAGGTTGAATACAGACATTCATGGGCGGTAGTAGCCACATATCATCAGTTGTATTGCATGCTCCTTTGCAACTTCCATATTATAAAATATCAGCTATTAAATATACAATTGATTCCAAATCATTGCATTTGTGTTTATAGTTTCTATAGCGATTTACAAACACATCAACACAATCATGAGCCTAATACACAGACAATTAGTCACTATAACCTAATTTGTCACATTTCAGAGATATTTAGCCCTCAAACCGATGTGCTCGGCTGTCATCCCGGTCATTAGTCATTTAGCTCTGCGGTGACTAACTAACAAACTTGTGCAAAGCTGGTTACATTTGTCAAATCAGAACTGATTAGATTTAGAAGTTTCATTGTTGAATCAGTTTATTTTATTATTCAGTGTCAATTTCCTAAATTGTTATATTGCTAATTCATAAATTGAATAATCATAATAGGAAGAGATATTTTTGTTGTATTTTCGGTTAACTGTATAATTGTAATCTGATGTTAGAGGGTTACTGTTGCCCATGGAAAACTGTAATAGAGTCCAAATAGGGTTGACGTCATATACTGAAGTCGGTTACAAATTCCTTACACACCCTTCAAAGCAGATGTAAGTAATCCTTAATATTGCTGTTAAATAGTAAAAATAAGTAGATTAAAGGCAGAACACTGTATTTTAATTACTTAGTAAAGCGGTAATTATGCACATTATTTTCACGATCTGTTATACCTCATAGCTTATGTCATGGCCAGAATAATATGGTGGTCTTATCTCAGAATAATATGGTTTAAGCCAATAGTTCAATACGAAATAAATTAAGCAATGAATAAAAATTAAAATCTCAGTGTGGCTTTTATTTTAAACGTAAACTGGATTAGAACCATGGCTAAAACTAAGTCTGAAATCGTTGATTTAATCAATAGGATTATGCCAAAAATATAACAATTTGCTTAAATCAAACGATATTAAATACTCGTATGTTATGTTAGTATAGTTCGCACCAAACCGCTCTGAAGTTGTTGCGAGCAGGTGTACTCATACAATTTGCTAGGCGACGCGATTCATTACTATATTCAGAGCGAACTAGTAGTTTTATGCGGACTATATTAAACTTACCAGCAGGCAATATATGGTACAAGCAGGGCTTGCTCTGTCGCCCCACAGAGTTAGTGCCGGTACATTGTACCCATCCGTAGTCAGATGAAGTGTTGACCATGTAGAAGAATGTACCTACAACATAGAGTCAGTATTAGGAACAATATAATAGAGATATTTTAAAATTAATTTATTATTTTTAATTTTCCGTATTATAATAGTAAATATTTTTCAGTTAATAAATTAATTGTACTTAAAAAAATATGGGTATTATTAAAGTATTAAAACATACTATTTTTTTATTTCTAGTTATTAACTAGGCTATTTCTTAACTTAAGTATATAAAAATATACTTATGTTATAAGATTTCCGATCCAATGAATATAAAATATTTGAAGAATTCCAAATGTTTTACGTCTTTATTTATTTATTTTTTATTTAAGAATGTTTCACCAACTTAACAGTAACATAAACATTAGTCTGCACATCATTAAAATTGTCTAAAGTAAAATATTCATTAATTTTAAGTTACTTTACAATTTTTGTTTGTCAATAAGTACTACAAATATAAGTATCTCCTACGGCAATATTGACTCAAAACACACACACATACCCAGCGTATTCTGCGTGTTCAAAGTGGACGTCGTCAGCTCGTGTTTGCTGTGAGTGGAACTGTTGAACCACCAGTGGAACGTCATGGGTTCCTGTGAATAAAATACAATTAAAATAAATCATAATCGAAGGTGGTAGAACCCTTCGTGGTTCAACTCCAGCGGCACCATCGCCACACCTCTTCTGCTTCATAACCGCAGTGTTAATCGCTGCTGTGTTCTGGTTTGAAGGGTGTGGTAAGGGAGATATACTTATCCGAGGCGTTCCAGCTTAATCCTCAGTTATAGCGGGGCATCTATGGCCGACCTCAGGTAGGAATATCTAATCTTATCTGGGGTTTATTACAGATGTCTATGGGCAGTAGCCACTTACCATCAGGTGAATTGCATGCTCGTCTGCTACTCCTATATTATAAAAATAATAATTATAACAGTTCAAAAGATAAACACTCGAAAAGATAAAGAAAGGTACATACGTACACTTTTTAGCAATTCAGTAGGGAACCAAAAAAAGGTCAAAAAGAGCCCATTAGTGCTGGTCTCTGGTCAAAGGTCTTCAAATTAAACACGAATTTTATAACGCGACCCGAATTTTGATTGCTTAAAAAGTTAAATATGTATTTCAATTTTATTTTAAGCTAAAAAAATATGTTATAATACATTATTATGTATTTCAAGGTGGAACCAAAAATGTCTTTTGAAAATGTATGATTAAATCTTTTGAAAATGTAAGTCGAGTTTGGACAACTTGATGTACGCGGATGTATACATATTATTCCCATAGATTAGTAAAGTGCGGTTTTGCCTTTTTTTTTTTTCTTTTCGAGGGGGAAACCTTCAAAAGGTACCCGACGACGTGGGAGCGACGTCGGGTTATGTGGGATTTTTACCGCACTAAAACCCCCCCGGTGGCCGTCCTCGGCGCTTGTTGGAGAACTCCGGGATCTCCAACGGAACACAACCGGAGTCCTCCAAGCGCGATGCCCGAATCGGGCTCTGCCCTAGGGGAGGGAGCGTTCGCTCCTCCCGCAACATCTGGTGATTACGACGGTATGCGACCACACATACCGCCGTCCTTCCCGGGGTAGTATACTGGACGGTTCGAGCTCCCACTCTTGCCGCCCGCAACCCCGGAAGCCCCCTTTTAGTCGCCTCTTACGACAGGCAGGGGATACCGTAGCCCTATTCTAGTCCCTGCCATTTTCCATTTGACAATTTCTGACTACTATAAACAAATAATATGAACGTACTACCACTACGTAGGTACTATAAATTGTCAATTTTCGATCTCAGGTAAGTTATATATCACACGTAAACTATAAAGGGTTTTATCACATATAATACCAAACACACCCCCAGGTATTACAACCCGAAATATCCCACGACATCGATTTTGATACACTGCATGTGTCTAGGGAGATGAAGGGTTGAAACAAGGGTCGAACCTAAACCCTGTATCGGTTGATAACGTGATTTATGTGGCCCTATGATTGTGTAAAGGGTATGTCACATGATTTTCCGGATATCCTAACATGACACACACAAAATGTTTAATGTTTTACGGATCCGTCTGCGGTGCCGCTAGCGTGCACAACATGCTTTTTTAAAAATATTTTTTACTAGCTGACTCGGCAAACTTTGTACCGCCTCAAAATCTATAAAATATAGCCTACGTTACTCGTGGGTAATGTAGCTTTCGATTCGTGAAAGAATTTTTAAAATCGGTCCAGTAGTTTTTGAGCCTATTCATTACAATCAAACAAACAAACAAAGTTTTCCTCTTTATAATATTAGTATAGATAATATGTTTTTTTCAATAAGGTTCGAAAGTTTATTTATCTATTATGTTAATATGTAAAAAGCAGTAATAGCCTAGTGGTTAAGAAACTCGGCCTCTTGATGGAGGGGTTCTAGGTTCTAATCTCAGACACGCACCTCTGATTTTTCAGTTATGTGCGAATTAGAAATCATGTCTGAGAAATCTAAAAAAAGAGATTTCAAAGGTATTTGAAGTTTACCAATTCGCACTTGGCCAGCGCGGTGTACTATGGCGTAATCCTTCTCATCCTGAGAGATATGTGCCCAGCAGTGGGACAGTAATGGATTGATGACATTGATGTTAATATGAGTTTATTTATGTAATTACGCCATAATCTCTTAAAAATATTTATATGTTTCGTCTGTAATCTCGTAGGAAAACATCGTAAGATGTTTCGTAAGACATCCGAAAGATCTCTAAAAGTAAACAAAAGTTTTCGAAGGTATGTGAAGTCTACTGACACGCACTTGGCCAACGCAGTGGACTATGGCCTGATCCTTCTCATTCTGAGAGGAGACCCGTGCCCAGCAGTACAGTAAAGGACGATGACAAAGAACAACGACTTAATAAATGCCTTTTTAATTTACATTCATTTCAAACAACTGAAATGAATATAAAATTAAAAAAGCTAAAAGATAAACATGACATAATTACAATTAAAGATAAAATAAAGAGTCCAAATCACTTCCTCTTGGGAATATCCCAAAAAGGCCATGCCACGTTAACGAAAATAATCTCATAAATTAATTATATTGATAAAGAATTCTTAAATTCTGAATATGACAATGCAAAGTTTAATATTTTTAATATATTATAACTTTTTTTTTAATTTTTTGTCCGGTTTTTCGAACTTACATCACATTATTCAAAAGAAACGAACGGCATTATGCAAAACGTGAAGAGCGAAATATATTTTACATGGCAAACGTTATTAAGGGCGGGAAATTTAAATTGTATTTGCTGAATGTGTCAACGTGACGTTTTGAATCTTAATTTTGGTTTTATTTTTATTACTTTAGTTAGTAGTCCTACAATATTCGTAATATCACAATTAGAACTCTATATCATTACTTGTTTGTGTTGTAAATTATTAGTGAAACTCATAGATTAGTAAAAATACTTCGCCGCCTTGAAATTGAATGAAGCCACAAACGGCTTATTAGTAAGTTATTTTTTGAATTCTTGACAAATAAAAACATTTCTAAAGAAAATTTATGAATAAATAACCAATACTGCGTAATAATAAATTATTTTAATAAATTATTTCAAATATTTTAGGGTAATTTTAGCACGGAGACGTGGCTAAACTTTTTTACGCAAATATTTCAATTCTCAAAACTGGGTACATTTTCTTGTTAGGAGTGAGTAATCTTTACTAATCTATGGTGAAACCAGTCATATTTATTTTTTGAAAAACTTATGATTATGGTCGAATAACGAGTAGGTACCGGGCAAACTGCTGGTGAATATTGTCTTCTTCAATCCGTTACTGTCCCCAGTGCCCAGTAGGGGCACTGGTCTAATATCAATGTCAGTGGGGTTTAGTCCACAGTCTACACGTTGGCCAAATACGAATTGCCGGATTGGTTTCCTCGAATGGCTGCAATGTTTTTCATGGCACACTGCTGGGCCTGGGTTTAACCCCACAACTGGTGCACCTATCCAATCTAGTCAAATTTGTAATAAATTCACTTCTTGCGCGTATATACATTAATACACGCACTGTTCATTTATGTTTGTGTCCAAATAAATAATAAAATAAAATAAAATAAATTCTTTTTTAATAAATACTCCTAAGAAGTATAATTTCTTACATGCGATTATTAGAACACAAAAGCTGCTTACTTTTTACATTTAAACATGTCCCATTTTATTAAAAGTACCTCAAAATAAAGGGACGGCATTATGCAAAACGTGAAGGAGTGAAATACATTTTACATATCATAAACGAAACGATGTTAGCGCTGCTTTAAACCGTGTTTGCTGAGTGTGCTAACGACGTATTATCTTTTCATAATATTATTATATTACGTTATATTACACAATATGCATTATATCATAATAGCAGTTGTAATAACAGTTATATTATTACATTATATTTTATTGTTGTTATTTATATATTTTGTTCGTAGATGGTATTTGGTAGTATGTAGTATAAAATACTAAAAATCGATGGACGGAATAGTAGTAAATTTATTTCCCATAAAAGTCAATGTTATATACTAAGACGTAAATTCGTAAAATAAACTAAAGACGAAGAAGAAATACGAAAACTAAATATTTACGAATAAGAAAGATTTCTCTATAAATTCAAGTTATTAATATAGTACTCCCTTTTCCCTTCATTAAAGTTAAATTCTAAAAATAAAAATGGTTATAATATGAGACTTACCTTTGGGTTTGCGTCTAAATCACATTCAATTTCTATAATTTCTCCTCTGGCTGCCCTCAGTACTATTGGCTGCAGTGTCTTGCACGTTGGTGTATCTATTACAATAATATTGTATTTAACTATTATTTAACGTAATATGTTATTTAAATATATCTATATTTATATATAAAAGGAGTGACAGAGCCTTTTAATAAAACTCCTCAGACACAATTTGTGACTTATAATAACGAATGTAATAAACGCTGCTGTGTCCTGGTTTGATGGCAAAGGAGACATACTTATCAGAGGAATTCTCACTTACTTCTTACTTAGCAATGCATCTGTGGCCAAATTCAGGTAGGAATTTGATGTTCATTGAGGTTGAGCGGCAGTATTCACTCACTCTCAAATGAACAGTATGCTCGTTTCTACTCCTTTTTTTATACAAAAACGCAAACGTCGATAAAGTAGTTCTGTCAATCTCACATTTAACATCCAACATAAGCCGTTCGCTTGGTCCCTCTCCGAGGCTGTTCCTAGCAGAGCACACGTACGCCCCCGCCGCCTTCCTCGACACGTGCTGAAGCACCAAGCTCTGGTTGGCTAGAAGGACGCCAGGTCCTGGTTTCACTATCACACCCTGGGAAAGATATAGTGTATATAAGAAAAGGAACAAAAGTTATATACTTTCACACCCTGTTAAAGACATAAGGATGTAAAGAAAGGGAACAAATCTTATATCATACTGAAATCGGTTTCACAAATTTTAATATGAGATAGATATCTCGTTGGAGATCGTTGAAAGGGAAAATATTACAGTACTAGCAGAACCCGCGGCTTCGCCCGCGAAAAAAAATATGATATTACATACAAATATCTGTAATCGTAAATTTGTACCTTTAACAATTTTAACGATAAAGTAGCATTGATATTTAATTAATAAAAGGTTTTTTTTCGTCACTGTGTACCTAAATTGGTCAAGCTTTCTTCAGAAACACACACTAAAACTTTAATTATTGGACTGTACTGAAACTTTCTTTAAAATATAAGTTTTATGTAGGATGCAATAATTATTATTTACACTATTCCAGGAACCGTCCATGTTATAAGGGTCCTTACATACAGTGGTTCTTTCCAGGGTCTCTGGCTGGGCGGTTAGAGCTCCCATTCTTGCCGCCCGCAACTCCAGAAGTCCCCCTTTAGTCTCGTACGACAGGCAGGGGATACTGTAGCCCTGTTCTAGCCCAAAATCCAAGGTCTATGTGTCTACCACATCACCATCACTAATCCACGCATAACCACAACCATACCCCACGGCAGGACAAAATGTTGGCACGCAGGGTGTCTAAAGTAGTTGCGATGTACCTAATCAGTATACCAAAATGTAGGCCAATTCGAATAAACTTACGCATTATCATATATGAAATTTGCACCCGTCCACGTTGTCGTGTATTTGTCTGAATAGACGTTATCTGAAATTTCACGTTTCTAACTTCGAACCTAAAATATTCCGTATACATACATATAACACTTCTACCTCCTTTAACATTGAATTGAATTTCAAAAACATTCCTATGTACATATGCATCAATAAATACTTTATCAGCAAATTTCTAAAAGCTAATATTCAACACCAGCGGTCGGCAACCTGACACCCACGGGTGGCGTGTGGCCCGCGACTTTCCCTTGTGGCCCGCGGGTCTGCGCGTTACTAATAATTGGCCAAGTGCAAGTCAAACCCGCACCTGGAGGGTACTGTACAACCAAATTTTTTTTTTTTTTTAATTTCTAGTATTTAATATTGCAGCATCCATTAAAGTACATACATTGTGAAAATTTTAACTGTCTACCTCTAACGGTTCAAAAGTTAGTTGGAAAAATATCGAATAGCAGTTTGTTGTATAGGGACCCCTTTTTGTTTTCAACTTTTTTTATTTTTGGTATTTGTTGTTATAGCGGCCACCGTTATGCATCCTCTGTAAGAAATTCTAATGTCTATCTATTACGGTTCCAGAGATAGAGCCCTGTGACACATGGACAGACGGACAGACAGCGAAGTCTTAGTAATAGGGTTCCGTTTTTATCCTTTAGGTAAGGAACCCTAAAAAACCGCTGTTCTGCACTTCAGCACGCGCAATACATTCCCATGTTGAAAATATATGTTACGACGGCCCGTGGAATTTCGCCCTACACTAAACCTCTCTGCAGTCTGTTATTTTTCCAGACACGCCAAAGGAAGTAACTTCAATAACGGTTTTTAAAGAAACTTTCTTTACTTATAGTACCCTAATGGGGTTGATTGTTGAGTTGCTAAAAATGCTGAAACAGATGTGTAAACAGAAAGGCATAATGCATACACCCTTTTATAGCCGTCTTAAGGGTTGATCTAAAAAAAAACAGTGACTCAGATGCTTCATTGAGTCCAATGATAATTTTTCATAGTGGTTGCTTCCAAATTAACGGATTATAAAATAAAGTTCCAACCTCTATTTAACGACCTTAAGGGTTGATTTTCAAAAAATTGAAAAATAAGAGATATATTATTTACAACCAGAAAGCAAAATACCAATTTTCATAGACTTTGCTTCAAAATCTGCGGACTTCTAAACGAAGTTTCTACCCCTATTATACCCTCTTAAACCCTGAAGATTTTCCATAAATGGTGTTAAAAAGTTCTATCATTCCCAACCAGAAAGCCAATTACCATTTTTTATAGTCCCTGCTTCCGAATTAACGGAGTTTGAAATAAAATTCCAACCCCCATTTAACGACCTCAAGGGATGATTTTCGAAAAACAATGAAATATGTGATTAATTATTTTCTATCGAAAACCCAAATACTGATTTTCGTACAGTTTACATTAAAACTGGGGGACTTTCATACAAACTTACAACCCTTATTTAACCCAAATAAAGGTTGATTTTCCAAAAACGGTAGAATTAAAGTTCTACTATAACTAACCAGTAAGGCAATGGCTAACTTTCATAGTGCTGGCTTTCAAACTGGCAAATTTTAAAATAAGCTGTTAACCCTATTTTACCAACTTAAGGGCAGATTTTCCAAAAATGGTGAAATAGGTGTTTAATTATTTTCTATTGAAAACCCAAATACCGATTTCCACACAGTTTACATCAAAACTTGAGGACCTTCATACAAATTTACAACCCTTATTTAACTCACATAAGGGTTGATTTTCCAAAAATGATAGAATTAAAGTTCCACTATATCTAACCAGTGAGGCAATGGCTAACTTTCACAGTGCTGGCTTTCAAATTGGCAAATTTTAAAATAAGCTGTCAACCCTTATTTTACCAACTTAAGGGTTGATTTTCCAAAAATGGTGAAATATGTGTTTAATTATTTTCTATCGAAAACCCAAATACCGATTTTCATAGAGATTAGATTAAAACTGGGGGATTTTCATACAAACTTACAACCCTTATTTAACCTACATAAGGGTTGATTTTCCATAAGCAGTAGAATTAAAGTTCCATTATATATAACCAGTAGAGCAATGGCTAACTTTCATAGTGCTGGCTTTCAAGTTGGCAAATTTTAAAATAAGCTGTCTACCCTTATTTTACTAACTTAAGGGTTGATTTTCCAAAAATGGTGAAATAGGTATTTAATTATTTTTAATCGAAAACCCAAATACCGAGTTTCATAGAGAATACATCAAAACTGGGGGAATTCCATACAAACTTACAACCCTTATTTAAACCACATAAGGGTTGATTTTCCAAAAATGCTAGAACTAAAGTTCTATTATATCTAACCAGTAAAGCAATGGCTAACTTTCATAGTGTTAGCTTTCAAAATGGCAAAATTTAAAATAAGCTGTCAACCCCTATTTAACCACCTTTAGGGTTGATTTTGGAAAAACCCTTAGATTAGATTTTTATTAATTTAAATCAGAAAGCTAAATACAAATTTTCATCCAGTTTGCTTTAAAACTGACGGACTTTCATACTAACTTTCAACCCCCATTTAACCCCCTTAACGGTGGAATATTAAAAAATCCGTTCTTAGTGCGCATCTACATCATAAAATAAAGCTATATTTCAAATTTCATTATTGTAGCTTCAGTAGTTTAGTCAAAACCTTGATTAATACGTTTTGAACGTGAGTATCCTTTCGCTTTTATATATATAGATGAAATACATAAAACAAAAAATAGGACAAATAAATAAATAAATATAGAAAAGAAACGGCAAAAATACTGGGAACACTAAAATTTAAAATGTAAGAAAATAAAGTAATTAAAAATACAGTAAGCACGCCTAAATTCTAGTCTATTTAATATATGTCTATCTATTAGTCCTTGAACTCCATTTGCGGACATAGGTCTTCCCTAAACTACTATAGTGAATATGGCACAAACCTCTTTTTGGTCTGCCAGACACCATAGCAGTAACTTTCACATTACCGAATATTGCTACTCTATACTGTTTGAAGAGCATTGTGAAGTTTAATGAAGTCACTAAACAGACGGATAATAGATAAATAGGAATTTCGTGCCGTTCGACTGTCATATTACTTACATTATGAGTAAAATATACGTGATTGTGCCACGGATTCGCCTTTACTCTGCAATCTAGGTATACGTCAGAGCCTTCTACAACTTTACTGGCGTCCAGGTTAGCCCCAAGCTCCAACTTTACCACTGGGAGATCTGCAACAAAAAAAATACGATTGGGATATTAAAAAAACATAAAGTAAATAATAATTAGATCGTAATTTTCTTTGTTACGAAAAGATAACATGAATCAAGTGGCATACCGCGGCAAACTTTGGCGAACTTCCATGAGAGTTTGCGTGCTGTACTGTTTGATATAGTAAAGTAACCTGGTAAAATTATTACATAAATAATACAATTTTTAACAATTTAACAATGTGTAAAATACAAATTCACATATTATATTTACAAATAAGAAAATTAGTACAACGTTCATTTACGTTTTTCAAACAAGTTTCCATAGCACAACGAGTATACGTGATTCTTGGGATGCAGTCGCGAATGACAATGTATTTGCTTTGAAAACTAACAGCGCCATTTAGATTAAAATATTTAAATTCGGCGGAATATTTTAACATATAAAAATGTCTTAACTGGTAGTAAATATTTATGAAATTATATAAAATATAAAAATAAAGTACATACGTTGTATCTCCATCTTCCAACCGTCTTCATGAGTGGAGTGGGGCAACGTTGGCTGGACCGCTCTGCAGGAGATGACCCTTCCAGCGTCCTCGATGGCCGGCACGAAGGTCAGGATGCTGTTCGTCACGTTCCCGTCCGTTGATGTCTGTAACAAGTATCGTTTTTCATTTTCCCGCTAGCTAAATAGTATGTTCGAATTAAAAAATAAATGTCAGGATAAGGAAAAGCATATTATATGGTAGGTTCATCGATGTTTGTTACGTTAAAGGTTTATTTCCGATTTTTAGCTTTCTGAAATGTATGAACTAATAGGTAGACAGGTCAAGCTAGGACTTTTCAGCTAATTGGCTTAATATAGTTAGTTGGATTTAGCGTGGGTAGCTTGAGTCATAATCTCTCTACCTATGTCGTTTAATTTAACAGAATATCGGCTTTTAAGGTTAAGAAAAATTCTGAGGTGATAAGGTCAAATGGATCTCGCATTCGGATTCAGCGACTTAAAAAGGGTTTAATAAATGGTTTAGTCTTTGGGCACGAAAGCAGATATTTCTTATATGGTTTCGCTATCTTATTAACATTAGGTGCATTAAATTTTTGTTTGCTCCTCCTATAGAACTTCTCATCTTCCTTCTAGTACTACTACTACTACTAGTCCTCCCAGTGGAGTAGTGGAGTACACTGCAACCCTATTCTCAAATCCTGACTTATTCACATGATGGAAGTAGCAAACGTGCGTGTAAGTTACCAGTTACCATGTTACCTAACGTCGTAACTGATATTATCAGAACCTCCTGTTACTTCCTTGAACAGCTATCATGATTGAAGTATTCCCGTTCACAATACCCGATAAGGATATCAGATATCCGATACAAATTTCCATTCAAATGTCAAAATCGAAGCAGATTATCGTACATATCGATCTGCATCAAGCTAAACTAAATCTGATCTAATTGGCTTTGGAGAGGTTGATACTGCCTAAAATACTGCCGGGTTGAAGCTTGTAGAGTAATATTTATAGAATATATGTTCGAAAAAGTAATGCAAGAATATTAATGCATATTTATGCAAATTTACTTTTCCAAGTTATGGAACCCTAATTTGTACAAACAAATATAAAAATTGACTGTGTTGAAAAAATCTGACAGCCGTATTGCAATAAGTATTTTTAAATATGTCTGTGGATTTCCATACTGGTTAGGTGTATTTGAAATCTCAGGATTTCCATGCTGGTTAGGTATATTTGAAGGTCAATCGGACATCTTCAGGTCGTGTGGGCGTGTACGTGCAATTACTCACCAGAATAAAAGTCTCACGCTACAATCTGATCACTGTATTACTTGTGCCAATGAAAGTACTACTACTTGTTCAAAATTTTTTAAAGATCACGATTCACACAGAAATCACGATTAAGAGCAAATGGGTTTGCAAGCGACAAAAGTAATGATGCCATTTTTAGTTTTTATCAAAAGCAACCTCGTAACTTTTTCAACATTTTTCGCTAATCCTTATAGTTTCGGATTTGACTCTGAAGGCCTATTTGAAAAATTCACCCTGTATAATAAGGATGTTACGTTATTAATAACGAAACGTTCATATATTTTTACAAAACTCCTATAACACGCGAGCGCCACAAACCCATTAATGTTCAAAGCAATATTCATTTGTGCGAATAAAATAAATATTATAAAACGGACATAATATTTATTTCCGTATTTACTTTGAAAACGATAACGGCTATTTATAACGGCTACTTATAACGCGCTATTGAACTGGAAGTGAACTTCAAGTTAGCTCATTACTGCATAACGCGGTTCACATTCAAGTTTAATAAAGCATGTCATTGTGCAATCGTATTAGAAATGTTTGTTAAAAACCGCGGGTATTTATGAGTAAAAGTAATATAATATATTCCTTACTTTGATATATTTTTACCCGACTGCAGGACCCGACTCATATTTTGCGAAAATATGTATGTAAGTATGTATGTATGTCTCATTCTTTGGCAAGCACTACTGCCCAAATGACATGGCGGATTTTAAAATATGAAGTGTTTGCATTTCTCTAAAATATGGTCACATAGGCTATATTTTGAAGCAGACTTTTTGTTTATCTGATTTATATTATGCACAGATAAGACGATCTTTATCGTTGGCGCTTCACATAAAGACACCCAGATCCAGAACAAAAATCTAATCATTTGTGTAACCGGGATAGAACCTGGAACCTTAAAGATTGAGGCATTATAATCCCTCTTATAAGCGTCCCTGCCTCACCCCAAAAATTTCGTAAAAATATGAAAATGTTATATAAGAACCCACCATAACAGAAACAGTAGCGCTTAACTACGCTGTTATAAATTAAAAAACACAACTGTTCAAATAGTCGTAGTAGTCAAAACATTAGGGATTCCTTTGTTTAAAATTAATTATAAATATCCAATGAACATCAATACCTATTTGACTTATATCGCATGCTAATTTACCATAAAATTTGTATTCCAAAACATGACCGCAAACAAACATGACTTTTGTTTTCGTTTTGTTCAAAACTAGAGTCACGGTCCAAACTCGAGTCATGAATCGGCCGAACTAAGTTCGGTCATTAGTCATTTTTGCATAATGCGGACCATATTCATGTTTAATTAAGCGTTTCGTTCACGCAATTAACTCGTGTTTTGTGACGCGGGAATTTCAATTCTATGAACGCTGATGAGCATATATTTTTATTAATTTCCAATTTGTATTGTGTGTGATTCAATGGTTTTTTTTGGTAATTTGAAGTAAAAACGTATGTTGCAATTTAAAGGTTCACGTAAGTTGAATCCTCTGTGATTCGACTCCGGCGGCAACTTCGCCACATTGGCTCTGCCTAACAGCAGTGTTAAGTATTGGTGTGTTCTGGTCTGAAGACTGTGATACAGGAAACATACTTTTCCGAGGCTTTCCAGCTAAGACCTCAGGGGTAGCAGCGCATCTGTGGCCGACCTTAGTAATATATTAATCTGGAGTTGATTACAGATGTTCATGGGCAGCAGTAGCCACTTACCATAAGACTGCTTGCTGGTCTGCTACTCCTATATTATAAAAACATTAGTCTTATCTGAGGTTGATCAAAATACGATACTACCTCGGACTAAGTTAGAACGCCAGGATAAGGATGTTTTCCTTCAAACACAACACTCACATACACACAAACTCTACACCCATCAAACACAGCAGCGCATAACGCTGCTGTTATTAGGTAGAAAAGATGAGATAGATTAATATAGGAGTATCAGACGAGCATACAGTCCACCTGATGGTATTAGACTACTGCCCCGCCCATGGACATCTGTAATCAACCCCTGATACGATAAGATACTCCTACCTTAGGTCGGCCACAGATGCGCCACTACCACTGAGGACCAAGCCAGAACGCCTCGGAAAAGTCCCTTACCACACCGTTCAAACCAGAACACAGCAGCGCTTAAGCGCTTAGTTATGAGGCAGAAATAGGTGTGGCGTTGGTGACTTTAACCACCTTCATTATATAAATATAAAATACTCCAATACTCACAGTTTCCCTAACAGACTTGAGTCGGGTGCCTCCCTTCCACCACGACATGGTGGGTTTGGGTCTCGCGCCCACAGCCTGGCAGACCAGCTCGGTGCTCTGCCCCGCCACCAGAGGTCGCTTGCCACCTTGCAAACGCACCCAGAGGGGTCGGACTGTGAACAAAGGATTTATTTAGTTTACACATACAAATGTTATAGTGTAAGCACAATAGTATGGGCCGCGCCAAATTGCTAGTCCGCTCTGAAGTTGTTGCGAGCAGGTGTAGTCATGCCATTTGCTATGGCGCATGATTGATTTCTATATTCAGAGCGGACTATACAATAGTACGCTATGTGCGTATTATAAATCTTGAATGAGATCATTATAAGTGAAACTGGATGTTTTTATGAGAAATAAATTTCTTTAAACCTTAAAGCTATAGTCTATTGGTTTGATCTTCGGTCCCTTACGAGGTCCAGGATTCAAATCTTATGCACAAACCTTATTTTTCGATGAACACAACACAACAATGTGGATGAGAAAAAAGTTTTTTACGGCCAAGGAAATAATTGATATGATTTTTTTAATACCTGCGATTTCTTAAAAAGATGGCAAAATGGATTTGTACACTTTTGAAATAGTTTTTTTATCGTTTCTTTGTTTGTCTGTTAGCTACACTTTCACGCCTAGACTATAACTTTGTACACGTTGTCAGGGTTTCAGAACAGGACATAGAATA
This sequence comes from Epargyreus clarus clarus, assembly GCA_014595695.2. Classification (NCBI taxonomy): domain Eukaryota; kingdom Metazoa; phylum Arthropoda; class Insecta; order Lepidoptera; family Hesperiidae; genus Epargyreus; species Epargyreus clarus. Next base: position 1,836,154 of record JACTTY020000019.1, read on the forward strand.
CTGTTTATCTCGAAAAGAGTACAGTTTCCTGTACTCTTTTCGACTTCTGAAAAAACTTTTAAGATGCCACTTACCCTATGTCATCGACCTCTGACTGCGAGCGAAGCCGTGGGTAAAACCTAGTATAGTCGGCGCCAAACTGCTAGTCCGCTCTGAACTTGTTGGGAGAAGATGTCGTCATACAATTTGCGATGGCGACGCGATTCATTTCTATATTCAGAGCGGACTAGCAGTTTTACGCAGCCTATATATCTCTAAGTACCTCAACGATCATTAACATCAGACCAACGATCTGTTAATGACTTCCGAAATAGCCTTTTTATTCAAGCCTAGCCGTCCACTACGGTGATTTCCATATAAAAAATTCAAGGGATTCTGTCCCGTGGTTTTTTGTTTTTCATTGATGGATGATTTTTTGATACGCATATGTAAAAGCGAGCTTTTTAATTTACGTTAATGGACCTACCCTGGCCATGGAAATTGAATAATCCTGAGTTTTTTGCCGCCAGTAATCATTAAAATTCAATTTATAAGCGTGACACACTGCTTGGCCCGATGACGAACTTGGAAGTAGATTGTTAAATTTTAAAATTTCGGACTTTTGCGGACTGCAGAGGAAGGTAATGTTTTCTGAGCGTATGATGCGCATGTATTATGCATGTATGCATGTCTCATTCTTTCGAACGCCCTACAACACGTAGTAACTATTTATTAATCTGTGCTACAACCCAAACGGCTAGACGGATTTTTACATTTAGATGTCGCTCAATTTACCAAAATTTCTGAATTATGAGGTGTCGTTGGATTCGTCAAATTTATGGGAATGATAAAGGCTACATCATGTCAGTTTTGCAGTTAATTATTCTTAACCAGTTGTTTTTTTCTATTTTTATAATAATTAGTTTCAAGCTGAAAACGTTTCTATTATTTTAAAATACACTTACACTCTATTTTCTAACTGTAATGAGCACCATTATGGCCTATGACTTGAAAGTCAAATATACATTTCTCATCCCGTGGCATTTCTTTTCTTATCTATTCTTCTTTATAGTACATTAAGTTTTGTTTTGTTTCATCCTTCATTTATACTTTCATTTTATTTACTAGTATTCCGCCTGTGACGTCAGCGTTTCCGATGGGAATAACAAGATATGGTTGATACGTTTCTTAATGTTAGTCAGTAAAAATATATCGTGCCTTTGGTTCAATCAATCCAACTAAACTAACCTTAGTCGTTTCATACGATTTTAATATGTAACATGTAAATATTGTACTAAATAATTATAGCTTAAAAACTAAAAACAAAGCTATAATCTCACAAGGAAAATCGTTAATCCTGACGATCCTGATGAGGTGAACGGGACAAAATTATTCAAATCGTGTATTGTCATCGATTCTCGATAAGAGTTCCAAATTTTAAATTATGCGGACCGTTCAAAGTGGGTGAAAATCGAGTTCAAAGATTCCGTTACATACATACATACATACAGGTCAAGCTAATAAAAGCGTGGTAAAAAGAATGACAAACTAGACGTAGGGTAGTTAGATTAATCTACCACTAGTACTTGTCAATGAATTCTTCCCGCCATAGCAGTTTCGCCGTGACCACAATTCATATATGTTGAAATATCGGTAAAAAAAGACACTGAAATCGCGTATTTGTAGAACATATATAAATATTACGCGTTTTCGTCCAATAAGTCGTTAGCAAATATATTTCAAATGAAATCCGAATAGAACCAGGAATTTCTGGTTACATTGGTCATCTCTAATAACACAAAATAGAGAGGGTAAAACATTGAATAAAGATGAATTCTAGAATGCAAACTCTACAAGAAACCGTATAGGAGCGTGATCCAATTCTATTTGGAATTGAATATAGGGCGGAAATATCTATTTACCATCACGCAGGCTGCATGCTCGTTAGTCACTTCAATTTTATAAAGTTACTAGCTGACCCGGCAAACGTTGTGTTGCCATGTAAATAAAAAAATGTATGGGTGAACAACCCTTATCACTTAGGGGTATGAAGAATAGATAGTAGCCGATTCTCAGACCTACTGAATATGCATATAAAATTTGGTGAGAATCGGCAAAGTCGTTTCGGAGGAGTACGGTAACTAACTTTGTGACACGAGAATTTTATATATAAGAAGAAATAAAAAAAAATAGAAATAATATTTTTAGTAACTATTTGTTTTTCGTAATCTTCTCATAAAACATTTCATTAGGTATTCATATCATGGAAGTATTTAAAAAGGATTCATTAGCCATATTGGACCTAAAATGGCGTTTTTGACGCCATTTTAGGTCCAATATGGCCAATATGGCTAGTGTTCATACAAACGTCCTTTAAACAAAACGTGCAAAATATCAGTTCAGTTAGGCTTCATTGGTAAAAAAATCCATTGCAATTTAACCCTCAAATACATAATAATACCAAAGCAGTGATAGCCTATTGGTTAAGAAACTCGACAGATCGAGAGGTCCGAGGTTCAAAATCCTTTCCGAGATTTTTGAAAGTTATGTGCGTATTAGAAATTAATGATCACTAGCTTAAAACGGTGAAGGAAAACATCGTGAGGAAACCTAAACACCTTAGACATTTATATATATAATAAAAAAAACCTCAAAGATATATGAAGTCTACCAATGCGCATTTGGCCAGCGCTGTGGACTATGGCCTAATTCTAATTCTGAGACGAGACCAGTGCCCAGCAGTGGGACAGTAATGGGTTGATGATGATACATAAATTTAAATACAATATTGTTTTGTTACGAGCTAAATATAAGCTTGTAACAAAACAATATTGTATTTAAAGGAGTACAATACGTCAGTATCTTAAATTGTCACAAGGTATTATTACTCAGAGCACCCTTTGGCCCTTATATTACCTTTCATGTATTTCCGTATATTCTGATTTTCTATATAATACATAGTTAGTTGAATAGAGCGTGATTTAATATTCGTCAGGAAATTCAGACGGCATTTTCCTTTGTCATAGTTCCCTCTGTAATATCAAACTTTAAATATCTCGGTATTGTTATTTCCTTGATTGTGTAGGTATTAAATTAATTTGTTCCTTCACAGAACTAGGCAAGGTATTCATGCTTTGTTCAACTTTTATTAATGTCTGCTTCTAATTGTAGCTGGTAAAAGTCGGACATAAAAATATTGTAACAACATACTCTTACAAGTCTAGAATTATTATAGTATAATAATAACAAATTTTAAAATCATGACTGTTTTTTTTATAAAAAAGAATATAATATAGGAGTAGCAGACGAGCATGCAGTCCACCTGATGGTAAGTGGCTACTGCTGCCCATGGTTATCTGTAATCAACCCCAGATAGGATTAGATATTCCTACCTGAGGTCGACCACAGATGCGCCACTACCCCTGAGGACTAAGCTGGTATGCCTCGGAAAAATATGGCTCCCTCACCACATTCTCCAAACCAGAACACAGCAGCGCTTAACACTGCTGTTATTAGGCACAAATAGGTGTGATGCTGGTGCCACGGGAGTCGAACCAAAAAGGGTTCTACCATAAATCTTAACAATTCTTAATAAATCTTAATTAAAAACTTAAATTCTAGGTACAAAAACGAGCTCAAGTTGCATGAAAAAATACATAAAATACTGATTTAAACTAACTTCACTGGCTTTATCTTCCCTAGTTTTAGTTATTAATTTAAAAGTGAAGAAAATATGAAGATAAAAGTTGAAAGTTGTTTAAGTTTGAAATTTAACTTTTATTAATCCTAGAAGTTGAAGGACTTCTACAGCTTCAGATAATTGGAAAATCCAAAAATAGACACGCTATTTTTACCCGACAGCGGAGCGTAATGTATTTGTGCGTATGTATGTATGTATGTATGTATGTATGTCTCAATCTTTGGCACGCCCTGCAGCCCAAACGGCTTGACGGATTTTAACATATGGGGTGTCGTTGGATTTGTCTAAATTGTAAGAGTTAGGTACAGATTTATATCTTTACAAAATGTTTGTTTTACAAATGTTTAATTCGCAGAAAAGATTTGCTGCTTTAATGCAGACTGGAGGTTTAAAGGTCCTAAGTCCTAAGGAGTAGCGGTGCATCTGTGGCCGACCTGAGGCAGGCATAGGCGGCAGTAAGCACTTACCATCAGGTGGACTGCATGCTTGTCTACCACTCCTATATTATAAAAAAAACATGAGAAATCCCGGCAATAAAATTGATTAACTACACCATACCGTGACGTACGGAACAATATAACAACATAATACCAAAAAACACACAAACATACACATTTCCACGGCCAATTTACTACGTCGGCGTGCGCGAAGCAATTTCCCCAAAGTAGAAGTACAACCAGATATACGTATTTACGAGTTTTTTTATCTGTACCCTTACCATGAGTTTTTATGTTTTGACAAAATTACTGTTTTGGTATTTGTTTACGTATTTGCTCATACAATTTCCAATCAGCGCCCCTAGCGGATTGAATCAGAACTATAGTGTCAATTACGTAACATTAAATGTCTAAATTGACAAAATGGCGCTTTATGTTTTGTCTCTCTTTTTCGCGAACATGTGAGGCAGATAAAAAGACTTGAGGACTTACTTATTTTTACGTTTACTCAGTCTACTGAAGCAAACGGAACAGAATAATGGATTGAGTAAATGTAACGTAAAATTGTGGGATGTTTCGAAAACTCATGGTAAGGGTACAGAGATACGTATTTACGGATTTTTTATCTGTTTACGAGAACATTACCCTCGCAAGTGGTTTCCCTCTAAGCGAATTGCGACTTCCGCTAGTATTTTTCACGGGACAGTTGCTTTATGGATAATATGGGCTTGTGGCTCGGATGTACTGTAGTCCCCTACTTCGGATATTGGCTTTCATGTTTATTCGTCCGGTTGTATTAACTTTTTGTGAGTGGTTTAGGGTTACTGAACACCCTTTTTAATACAAGACAACCTTCTGTTTATAATATAAGAGTAGCAGACAAGCATGCAGTCCATCTGATAGTAATTCGCAAATGTCACCCATGGACATCTGTAACCAACCCCAGATGAGATTAGATTCCTACTTGATGTCGCCCACAAATGCGTTGCTACTCCTAAGGACTAAGCTTTTTTTTTATAATATAGGAATAGCAGACGAGCATGCAGTCCACCTGATGGTAAGTGGCTACTGTCGCCCATGGACTTCAGTAATCAACCCCAGATAGGATTAGATATTCCTACCTGAGGTCGGCCACAGATGCGCCGCTACCCCTGAGGGCTAAGCTGGAACGCCTCGGAAATGTCTGTCTCCCTTACCACACCCTTCAAACCGGAACACAGCAGCGCCTAACACTGTTGTTATTAGGTAGAAATAGGTGTGGCGGTGGTGTCGCCGGAGTCGAACCGCAAAGGGTTCTACCACCTTCAAAAAGCTGGAATGCCTCGGTTTAACTATGTCTCTCTCACCATATCCTTCAAACCAGAACACAGCAGCGTTTAACACTGCTGTTATGAGGCAGAAGTAGGTGTTACGGTGATTGCGCCGGATCCCCGGCCAAAGAGATATTTAAATGTTTAAATGAGATACTTATGAGTTCTAAGTTTTTGTCTATGTTTGTGTATTATTATTATCCTTGAATTCTTCGACACAGAGAGAAATGCTAGTAGTCCTTTTTTTACTCCTTTCTTTTCTTTATTTATGCCGTTTTGGTGTAAAACACCTAAAAATTAAATATTAAAAACGACCATATCTTACTTAACTTTAATATTAATAACCTTAAATATTTACATTTTAAATTTTAGATCTGTCCTATACCATGTTTTTTTAACAAAAAAAAAAAAAAATAAACAATTTTAAATAAAGCTTGCTCCCCATTCTTCAGCACCGTGTGTCACCAAAGTAAAAGTATAGTAGGCGAAAGGGAACCAAATAAAATAAATGTAATTAGACCCTTTTTTGTACACATCCGACTATTTTTTCTTGTCATTACTTTAGGCTAGATATCAAAGATAAAGTTTGATTACTTTATTTATATTGTCTAAATAATGTGAGTTAATAAAGAGATGAATTAAATTTAAGGTTAACCATTTCTGAATCTACTCCGGTGGCACCACCGCACCTCATCAACCTATTACTGTCCTACTGGGCACGGGTCTCTCAGAATGAGAAGGATTAGGTCATAGTCCACCGCGCTGGCCATGGGCGTATTGGTAGACTTCACACACCTTTGAGAACTTTTTTAACAATCTCTTAGTTACGCAGGTTTCCTCACAATGTTTTTCTTCAAACAAGTGATAATTGATTTCTAAAACGCACATAACTTTTTATAAATCTTATATTCTCAATTTTATTACTAACATAGATAATAAGTATTTACGAATCTTGTCTATATGAATCTTGTCCGAAATAAACAATAATAATTATTATTATTATAAATCAGAGGAGCGTCATTGGGATTCGAACAGCAGGTCCTTCGATTACGAGACCACGTATCAACCACTATGTTTGATCCTAAATATGATCATAATATGGACAATTGTTCTTTGTGTAAAGAAAATAAAATGAAGGGCAGAAACTTAGTACAAAGGGCAAAAACAGATGACCCTACATTGAATTTCCGCGTCTTCTAAACACGGTACCCACATTAAAATTCAGAGTGAATCTAACACCATTTGAATCACAAAAGGGAAATGAAATGAAAAAAAATATCAGAAAAACCCTTCGCATTTGAACCCTAGTCCCTTCACTTAAAATATACGGAATCGTACAAAATTTATCAATTATAACGTACAAAAAAATTAATTGACGTTACAACTCAAAATGTGTTAGATGAATTTAAACCCTACGGTTTCGAACCAAAGTTGGTTATTGAATTGCAGTCTCAAAGGGTTTTTTAATAAAAAATAGGGTTGATTCAACTCATTGTACGCTCCACAATGCTTTTTCTAAACAAAAGCTATTTGAAGCCGCCTTTTGAGCTGTTTTTGAGTCACTTAAAACAATTAGGGCTTTTTACCAGTTTTTTTGAGTGCGCGCTCAACAGTTGAGACCTTGGAGTAGTGTAACGAATAGAGCGACTACTCGGATATGAACAGTAGGCACAGGTAAGAACAACATTACTATGAGCGGTATAAGGCGAATAGTTATAATTTGGCGAAAGTAAGAGAAGGTGGTAGGAAAATTTATTGTTCGACTCCAGCGGCACCACCGCGACACCTATTTCTGTCAAATAGTAGTAGTGTTAAGCGCTGCTGTGTTTGAGTTTACAGAGTATGAAAGGTGAGATCTTATGCAATTAAATCCTCCGATTGAACCCTCCAAGGTTTGCCAGTAACGCTTTGCCCGACCTCAGACAAGAATATATTTTATCTGGGTTCGATTATAGGTGCTCATGGGCGACAGTAGCCACTTATCATCAGGTCAACTGCATTAAATATTATAAGTAAAAAAAATCAATTTGACTGAATTAGCTAATTTCCTTATCTTAATTAGTTAGTATCGTAATTCTGGAAAATGTGCTGTAAACATTACTAGTAAGATGGTTTTAAGCATCTGCTTACAATTCCTACCGAAATTTTAGTGTCAGTAGCGCTCTATACTTATTATTCCTCTGAGGTTAAAACCCATTTAGCATATGAAAAATTTATTATAAGCCTTATACGAGCGAAATAAAATTGAAATTTGTTTAAAGAAACAAGATTGCTCAGTCAACTGATTGTAGATAATATGTAATTGATTAAAACCCTTAAATTTATTAAGCGGTAGGGTGTGTAAAGATTGTGTAGTGTGAATTTATCGCCTTGAGATAAAGTTGTTTTCTTTTTAAGTTCTTTCTTTCTTTTATGTCAAGAAAGGTGTTTTGCACTCAAAGTATTTTTATATATAATATAGGAGTAGCAGACGAGCATGCAATCCACCTGATGTAGCTACTGCCACCAATGGACATGTAATCAATCCCAGATAGGATTAGATTCCTACCTGAGTTTGCCTACTGAGGACTAAGCTGGAACACCTCGGAAAAGTGTGTTTCCCTTACCACACCTTTCAAACCATGACATAGCAGCGCTTAACACTGCTGTTAGGCAGAAATAGATGTGGCGGTGGTGCCGCCGGAGTCGAACCACAGAGGGTTTTACCACCTTAAAAACAGTACAGTCTACAACCCAATGGCTCAACTCAAGTGAAGTGTTGTTGGATTCGTCTAAATTGTGGGAGTAACTACATGATTTCCGTTTTTAGTATTTTTTTTCAAACATTCGGTTTTTATAACAATTACTGATTTATGTAACATGTGTTTTATCCGACAAATAAATAGACTCAGCACTCACACACAAAACGATATAAAGTCGTATCGTGTCGTAATAATTGTGTTTCAACTTCGTTATTGAGCGGAAAAATGTTAATTTTAATTTTAATTTGATCGGATGCTGCAATAGTATGCTGGCGGATCCGACGTCTAATGATGCCAGAAAGCTTTATGGACTCATTAGACGTTAGATAGCTTAAATTTTAATTGATTATAATTTGATTAATTTATTGCTTGGTTAATTATATTAAAATGTTGATAACCAGGGCGGCATGATCGCATGAGCGATAAAGCCCTTTCTTTTCTCTGAATAAAAAAAAAAAAAAAAAACTTCGTTATTTATCTTAAAGTGATTTCCATCATTTATGATGAAAAACTTTGTAAGAACTAGTCCTAACTATTATCTCGGAACTCGAAGATCCGGCTCCAAAACTTGTTAACATGTATGAAATATGATCCGTTTCGACCTAGTTTTCCCCGCTATATAAATATAAGGCTGGCGACACACGGCACTACACTGCACGACTTTGTTCGTTTAAAATCGCAGTTGATTACGTCAAAGTTTATGCGACTTATCGACAAATCGGAGTTCTTTTTTGCAGTATCGAGTGAACGGTTAGAAGAACGAACGTTTATAAAAGCGATCGGGTCAAGATAAGAAATTTGTTATAATCTGTTTTGTAAAATGCATTATTATTATTAGTGTGGTATTCACAAGGTAGATTTAAAAATATCCGTAAAAGTCAATTAGTTTTTTTTGTAGTCAGTCGCATGTCTATAAGCAGGAAACATAACTGAATTCGTCAAGTACCACGATTTTAAAAATAAATCGTCAATCCGTAAAAGCCCTTAAATTCATTCGAATGAGGAATACCATAGCTACTTCATATAACTTATAACTCTATTTTTATTCCATACAGTCGAAAATCGATCGACTTCGGTAATTCAACTTCATAATTCATTTATCTTTTACCGAACGGATTTCCTATTTCATTGTTTTCTTTTCTTTTCTTATCTTTTGTATCAGATTAGTTAAAAGCTTCGACGAAATGAAGCACGAATTCCGGATTTGGTATCGATGTGGGGAAGTGTAAGATGATACATCCGTTTTGTTCGTCGGTTGTGGTTTGTGCCAATTGGTTCCGGCTTCGATCACCGGTTGGGTAAAGTTTAAATATTTAAATAATTTTAGTTAGTGTTTCTGTGTGACTTGATTGGGTTCGATTGCCAGGCAACTCTGTTTTTTTTTAGTTATAGCAGTGGGACAGTAATGGGTTGACGAAGAGTATTACATAAAAAAATATATCGGGCATGCAATCCACCAGATAGTAAGACACTGCCGCTTATGGACATTTGTATTCAACCCCAGATAGGATTTGTATCTTACATACTTAGGCCTCAAACGCTGACTTTTGACTAAGACTAGCCTCATGTGGTTATTTATTCTAGCAAAGATGCGAAATTGAATTAAAAACCTATCTTGGATTCAAACCGGGACCTCTAGCTTCATCATTAAGTCTTAATAATTGCATCTACACTTCACAGATTAAAATGACAAAAGCTTTGTGGCATAAATCTTTTGTCTTCTTATCGTTTCGTTTTGAACTGAACTGCAAAGAGATAAATAAAAGTTAAGTTATTGTTCAAGACTTTGTAATGGAGTTGAATCAACGAAAATTAATTTTACAATTTATTGAATTTTGCGGATATTCGTATCGCCTTTTGGTAGAGATAGTTTTTGTATAATATTGACGTAGCAAACTTACAGTCCATCTGTTAGTGGCTACTGCTGCCCATGGACATCTGTAATCAACCGACGAACGACAAACGACATCTAAACAAATTGCTAGTCCCTAATTGTGCCCTAAGTCTGTACAAAAAAAACGCTCATTTCATGGCAATAATAGTACATTACGATACGAGGACGAAAAATTTTTTTCTCACAAGTGTGAGTTAATACTCACGCCGTGATATAAAAATTTATAATATGTTACCCGATGCCATAAAACAATTGACATACAATCAGTTTAAAAACAAATTGACATTATGGCTTGTGTTTAAATGTTTTTATTGTGTTAAAGATTATTTAGATTTAAGGAAAATTGACATACAAACTTCATTTAATGACTATATAATGTAACTAATGCTCCTTGACATCAATAACTGTATAATATTCAAATTACGTATATTGCAATCAATTATTTTAAATATTGACAATTGTAAATTGTTTTTAATTATTATGTGTAAAAAATTTGCTTGGTACCAAAGTTGGTCTGCCGACCCGGCAGAATGAGAGGAATTTGTAACTATAAGACCTTTGTTAACCTTATTCTATGCAAATAAAGAATTATGAATTATGAATTATGAACCCCAGATAGATTAAGTCCTGCCTTATATCGGCCACAGATGCATTGCTTCCCTTGAGGACTAGGCTGGATTGGCTCGGATAAGTATGTCTCTTACCACATTCCAAGCTAGAACGCAGCAGCGCTTAACACTACTATTATTAGGCAGAAGTAGGTGCTAATTGGTTCCAGCGGAACCGAACTACAATGGGTTCTACCACCCTCAATTGAGTTATCTAACTGTACAGTTATTTAACTGTAGGTTAAAACTTATTGAGCTTATGTAAGTAAATTATACATATTAAATGCATTTTTTTTTAAAAACCTAAGCTCTTTCAGAATATATTTTATACTAACCGAACCAAATTTTTTACAACAAAACATTCGATTTTATATAGGTTTATGAACGAAAAAAGGCTAAAAATATAGGCTTTAGCGGGGCTTAAACAATAGCTTCGTAACACCAATAATGTACCCACAAGAACCCCACGGCAACATTTATTCCATAAAAGTTAATAAAGCCTCCGAGCGAATATGCGAAATACAACCCCACATATAATGATAAAATCCCTATAAGTGACTTGTTTTACTGTTAGACGTGCACGCGATGAAATATATCCTCGCTTTGAAATTACTGGTGTTGCACCAAATTTTTAACTGTCATACTGTCAAACGTTAAGCTGCTGGGCACGGCTCTTCTCTCTCAGAGTGAGAAAGATCTAGGACATATATTATATATAGGATTTAGGACGTCCACCACGCTGGCCAAGTGCGATTTCATTTAATATGTTTTAGTTATATATTTGAGAACTCTCACGTGTGCAGGCTTCCTCACTATGTTTTCCCCGTTTAAGCAAGTGATAAATAATTTTTAATATTAAATAATTTTTAATACATATAAATCTGAAAAATCAGAGGCGCGGGATTCTAACCTCGATTGAAAAGCCGAGTTCCTAACAACAAGGCTATTACTACTTAGCGGCTATGATAACTGAAAATGAATGAACAGGCAGACTGCGTGTTTGTTTTATTTAATAAAATAATATAAACATAACTAAACAGCTCAAAAACAGAAAAATATCTTCGATTTTTTTTAATCGAGCTGGTTTTATCTCAATGGAGCTCAACAACAGAAAACTAAATGAAGTTTTCTGTTATTTAACTGTTATAAGTTCAAATCAGCTAACTAATAGAAACCTATCTTACGTTCTCTTTTATTGAGCTGTTTGTTGTTGTTTATGACAGGTTGTCTGGCCGGGTTCGAACCCGGGACCCTCTGCGCGTCAGACCGGCGATCGCTCCGCCACGCGGGTCGCCAATAAGAACTCGTTTCTAGTCAACAGTAAGACTATAGGTTTAGAGATAAAATCCCGATTAAGCCCAGCCGCTTATAAATAGGTCAGAGTAAATGTAATTCAGTACAGATCAGATAAATTTACGTTTATTAAGATTCTTTCGGGGGGTGTTACATTTTTGGTAATTTCTATGGGATTAGAATTGGATGGAGATGGCCCTTGATAAATATAATTAGTATGTCAAAATACTTTGTTATGTACAATAAGGATGGGTTTTATGTGATTGGGGTGTGATAAATTTATATGTTTATGAAGCGGAATCCTTTATGGGATCCCGTATTTGTCTATCTGTTCGTCTGAACTATACGAAAAAAATATATTTTCACACACAGAGTCGTGTAACCCAATAAAGGACATCTTAACCGAATTCTGATCATTACATTATATTAACTAAAAAAATGAACTGAAGTATTTTAAATGAAAAATATATTCATTACAGGGTACAGTAAGTAAGTTGTAAATTTTTATTTCAATTTATATCAATAATGTTCTATGCAATAAACATTTATTTTTTATTCTGACATTTTTATATTTATAATTGTTTATTTTTGCAATTTTCAATTTAGTTTTCTCTTTATTGTTTCAGTCGTAACAACAATTACGATTTTATTTTGTTAGAAGTTACCGAGTTGTTACAAAGTTAACAATAGTACATTACAATACGAGGACGAAAAATTTTTTTCTGACAAGTGTGAGTTTGCAGGCCGAGCCGCAGGCGAGGACTGCAATCACACGAGTCAGAAAAACATTTTTCGTCCGCGTGTTGTATAAAATTTTATATTACGGGGTCGGAAATGGGGGTTTTGCGCACGCGAAGCGTGCGTAAAACGTCAATTTACGCACGCCGTGATATAAAACACATTGTTTTGCGTCGTCAACAAAAAAGTTATTCATCTTTGTTATCTTTTTATCCTTGTTATTTCCGTGAGACAATACTGTATCAAACGCTAATTTGTGTCAATTTCCAACATAACAATGTCTCACAAAAGTATATCAGGCTGTCAATTAGACTTCTTGAGATTAGCATCTGTGAGTTATAAATGGGCCGATTATATCATCTCACTCAGGGTTGGCGATAGAAAATTATTATTTCACAAAATTTATATTTAGAGTGACGTAGTCCATGGGCCGTAGTGAAGACTAACAATTACATGATTAGAAATTCGTTATACTAATTTTCTTAGAGGAGGTTGAGTGAAGGAAAAGTAAAGTAAGAACTTCATTCTTTCTTTTTTTTAAATGGTATACTTATACTGTGTCATTTCACATTATGTATATGATATAAATAATATTTATTATATGTTTTTAGTATCTTATGCAGACTAAAATGGAACTATATAAATTTCCATGTAGGTATTAAAGTAACTTTTAAATATTATCTCTATAATTATTGTAACATTTTTAAACAATTTAGAAACATGGATAAAAAAATATTATTTTGAAAATAAGGTTCTTATTTTCGAAATTGCCGTCATCGACAACCCATTGCTGGGCACGGGTCTCCTCTCAAAGCCCTAATGCAAATTATAAAATTCACACATCCTTGAGAATTTCTATTAAAAACTTTTGGGCGCGTAGATTTCCAATTACACTAAGTAATTTTAATAGACACTAAACATAAAAAAATTGGAGGTACGTGTCTTGGATACGATTCAACAGTAGGATCCACCCACCTGTTCAAAAACTGAATTTCTAGCCATTAGACTATCAATTGAAACAAGAAAAACAAAACAGTCATTAAACTTTCGACCGAAATTAATTTGTTTCTTTCTTATATTCACGGTCTTATTCATAAAAAGTTATAAAGTTAAAGCACACTTATAACGTTGCTATAGTACGATTGTCAAAAAGTGTTATTCATAAACGCATTTTAGGCACTAAACCGTTCTATAAACCTTCTATAACTTATAGAGGCCAGAACCCTACTATAACAGTGCTATAAGGCAAAGATGGCCGACTCTCAACAGCTGATTCGTGATTACTAATCTAATTTGACAATACGTTTTTAATAAATTATGTCAATGTCCATTTTGTATACAAACTTGAAATAATTTATTTTAATATCCGATAAATAACATTATTATATCACTATTTTAAATTACAATGCAAATTTTACAAAGCTTTTATTAAAAATCTAGAAAACCGTCCACTTCGAAGAACATTGCACCAAAGAGTGATCTATTTTCATTAGACTATAGGAAGCGTTATCGCTTTAATAAATCGACAGTAAATTTTATAATTGATCTCGTACGTAATGATCGTAAATTAGATCGCAGAGGTCCTGGTACACCTTTTGAAATACAGGGTTTACTGCCATAAGATATTGCGAATGTTTACAAAACGAAACTTAATTGAATTTAACTTTATATAATTATATCAATATTACATAAAACATTAATATCCAACCAATTTTCACTCCTTTATCTTTTAACAACTTTTGCTTCACAACCCATTTTAACAAATAAAATATTTTTAAATTCGCGGTATTTACAAATACAATGACACTGACATGTGATTTGGTTTTATCGACAACCCATTGACAAGAATGTCAAGACAGAATATTTTTTAGTACGAAATAATGTCATTTAATAATGTTTATCTATGGATATTCGTCAATTTGTTCGCCGAACTTCACTATAATGGCAACATTTTCATTTATAGTTGACTTTAGCGACACATTAGTTATAGAAGGTTTATGGAACGTTTATGAATAAGCAATTTTATACAACGTTTTATAAGCTTATTGAACACTTTAACTAATGAGTGCTTAAAACCTTCTATAAGCATTTTTTATGAATAAGACCGTCATTATTTTTCTTATTTTTATTTTCAGTGGCAACCCTACAGTCCCTTTCGTTACCCGCGATTTATGTGTTGGTGAATTTTGCGGTAGTCGATTTAAGTTTTTGTTTTTATTCTCTGTTTTGTTTTACAAAATGTTGATCTGTTGTTTCGTTTGAGCCGCAACTAGTTTTGAAGGGTCGTTAAGGGAATGTCTTGACTGTATTGTTGTACTTTGTTTATTGTGATTTGTTGAATGTTATATGTTTGTAGATTTTTTTGTTTTTTCTATCCTGCTTTATGTTTGATATGATTTGCTCTCGTTTTAACTTTATTCCAAACTTTTTGGTGATTTGACAATTTTAATGTGCCTTTGATTCTTTTTTGTTGTCGGTTTAACTTTTATGTTTCGTTTTAATGAATATAATTTTTTTAGTTATTTTTTTTTCTTTTTTAGTGATACGTTTTCATGTCGCGGTTACTTTCTGCGTCGGCTGTCTCATATCATGTAGGTTAGTTTTCGTAGAAACGATAGGTTTCTTATGTCGATATTTTCCGCTGAGTTTGCGTGTGCCTCCGTAACCGCGGCGGGATTTTACCGCAGAAAACTGCGGTCTAATGTAAAAAAACACCTTTTCCATATACGCGCGCTGTAGTGGAAGAAAAATATTCTTTTATATTCTTGACTATGAATGATTCTTGAGTATGTATGATTCTTGAGTACCTATTATTGAGTATATGAGTGTTCTTCTAGCATGACGCACTGAGCGTAGAAAGATTTTTCTTTTTGATTTCATAAAAATCCCTATCAAATCCCTAATAAAAGTAACAAATCCTTCATTAGCAAAGCCAGACCACGAAAACTAAGACCTTAATTAAACACCTCACAATACATACGACTGTATGACAACGAACTCTTTATTATATGTTTCTTAATAAAGACGCCAATCTGAAAGCTAATTGAGAAGATTTAAGACTTAGAGATATAAAGGGACTTGCTTTTTATTGTTCTCTGCTAAATAATTCAAAGTCAAATTAATTAATTTTATGTTTATGTGTTATTTAAAATATAGAGTGAATAATATTTTTCATACAAAGGCCTTTTTATAATATAGGAGTAGCAGACGAGCATGCAGTCCACTTGATGGTATTTGGCAACTGCCGCCCATGGACATCTGTAATCAACCCCAGATAGGGTAGATATTCCCACCTGAGATCAGCCACAAATGCGCCGATAACCCTGATCACTAGGCTGGAAAGTTTCGTTTAAGTATGTCTTTCTTACCACACTTCAAACCAGAACACAGCAGCGCTTAACACTGCTGTTATGAGGCAGAAATAGGTGTGACGGTGGTGCCGCCAGAGTCGAATCACAAAGGGTTCTACCACCTTCAAAATTTGATGATAATAAACTAAAAAACTTGATAGTGGTACAATCCTTTGTGTAATCAAACCTATATCTGCCTAATAACAGGGAGGTTGCTGAGGACAAAGTTGGAACGCTGAGGGTAACTATGCCTTATAGTCCGCGCCAAACTGCCAGTCTGCTCTGAAGTTGTTGCGAGCAGGTGTAGTCATACAATTTGCTATGGCGACGCGATTCATTTCTATATTCAGAGCGGACTAGCAGTTTTACGCGGACTATACCACACCCTTTAAACCAGAGTGCAGCGCTTAACACTGATCTTAATTTTACTTCACGTAATTGAAGGTGGTAGAACCCTTTGTGGTTCGATTCCGGCGGCACCACCGCCACACCTATTTCTACCTAATAACAGCAGTGTTAGGCGCTGTTGTGTTCCGGTTTGAAGGGTGTGGTAAGGGAGACTTTTCCGAGGCGTTCCAGCTTAGTCCTCAGGGGTAGCGGGGCATCTGTGGCCGACCTCAGGTAGGAACACCTAATCCTATCTGGGGTTGATTACAGATGTCCATGGGTGGCAGTAGCCACTTACCATCAGGTGGACTGTATGCTCGTCTGCTACTCCTATATTATAAAAAAGAATGTTATGTAAAATACATACGAAGGTAGGGCATAAATAAACTTTTAAACTGTTACATTCTTATTAAATGGAACCCTATATTTTTCCCCGTCAAATTACCACTCATCCTTACCCATGATTGACGTATCTACCGTCAAATAATATTGGGGATGACCAGCATATTTACCTCCATCTCTCTCACTCTGGCCCTTAACAAATAGCGCTGTCTCTTTCCCGCATAATGGAATTGTCGGTATCGAACGTACTTTAGGATTTTTTGTTCGAAATCTTGTTTTGAGATCATAAAATCACCGGCTAAGTATTCATTTAGGCAAATTGTGTCTTAATATTTTAGCTGTTATGTGGTATATCATATTATACATCACACGGCTTCAAACCATAGGAGCGTAAAAATGAGTTTTTTAATTATTATGTTATTCGTTTCCAAATTCGTCAATACATAATCTATTAATGGATTAATAGGTTGTTTATTTTTTAAGAAGACAAAGAAAATCTTTTTAAAGTTAAGAAAATTGATTATTTTTTTTGTCTCCTGAAGGTGGTAGAACCCTTTGTGGTTCGACTCCGGCGGCACCACCGCTACACCTATTTCTACCTAATAACAGCAGTGTTAGGCGCTGCTGTGTTCCGGTTTGAAGGGTGTGGTAACGGAGACAGACTTTTCTGAGGCGTTCCAGCTTAGTCCTCAGGGGTAGCGGCGCATCTGTGGCCGACCTCAGGTAGGAATATCTAATTTTTTCTGGGGTTGATTACAGATGTCCATGGGCGGCAGTAGCCACTTACCATCAGGTGGACTGCATGCTCGTCTGCTACTTCTATATTATAAAAAAAATGTATTTTTTTTACACTTTTTATATTCACAACCCATAGGTGAGTCCTGAGTACCATGGAATTACAATGACGAATATAGAAATGTAAATTTATTTAAATGTCAGACAGGGAATCGAACCTGGAACTCAATGACTTACCTGTGTGGTAACCGGTGCGTCACAATTTCACATCTTCATATTCAAAAACTGCATAAATTATTTGAACCAAATCAAATCTCTTTCCAAAACCACATTCTTAATCAGACACTTTTTCATATAAACTTGGTCTTATCTAGGTCAGGCACAACATAATAAGCTAATATTAATACTAATTTTGTGGCAACCCTAATTCCATAACAATAATGAACACCCTGTATACAGGGTAAAATCGTTATTACAGTACCTTGCTTGCTTATTGAATATTTCTTCACACGTTTACACGTTGTTATTAAGAGTAAAGAAATCGGTCTGACCGGGAATCAAACTCCAGACCAGTATCATCACTTTTAGGAATCTCAATTTTCAAAATGTCCATAAATTATTTAATCCAAATCAAAATCTCTTTTGAAATCCTCACTCTTAAGCAGACATAAATATTTTTTTAATATACACTACATTTAGAGCAGGCAACGCCACACCCATATCAGCCTGATATTAACTAATATTGTGGCAACCCTAATTCCATAGCAATAATGAACACGCTGTATATGGGGTAAAGTCATTATTGCAGTACCTTGCTTACTTATTGAATATTTTTTCATAACCGTTTACACGTTGTTATTACTTTTTTATTACTTTTGGAGGTAAACATACATACTTAAGCTATATATAGCATATAGCATGTAATCCGTTAATGCTCTATGCAGTAACGGGTTATATTTACTCGTAATATGTAGAATTGGCCATGTAGGACTGTTTGAAAAATTCACCCTGTATAGTCGAAAAATATCATTTTCATTAAAATAATAAACGAATAGCACTAATTAATGGAAAATATAGTAAAAATCAACGTCAAGTCTTCTAAAAAATAGTCAAAAAAATTTCAAAAAATGAAACTCACGGTTCACATCAATCGAGAGGGTCTCCGACAGCGGCGTTATTGATGGGTCCGTCACGGCCTGCGACAGAATGTGATATTAATATCGGGTATCATGATATGATATTATATGATACCTGCTGACATTACAGGTACATCCTTATAAATGTGGAAAAGATTACTTGATGGAAGTGCTTCATAAAACTTTAGAGGCAAATGTCTTAAATTTACCAATGACTAAAACAATAAAATTAATCAGAATAATTACTGCAAAAATCTTACAAAAACTATGGTTTTGTAGTTTTTATTATTAATTAGCTTTAGTTAAGTTTACAGATATATGTGTAGGTACAACTAAGTTTAGTAGTCCTATAGCAAAATTTAAAAAAATTGTCTTGGTTACTCTCAGTAAAGTTCTGTCTTTCGATAAAAATTACATCGAAATCGATTTGTGCAAAGTCTAAGAAAATCTACCCGCAACAGGTATTTTAGAATAAACCAAATTATGTAAGGTGGTTTTAAATTTTATAATTTGATAGCGTGATTCAGGATCCTGTTTCATATTATTAAATATTCTTACCTGACAAGTTATATCAGTGCCGTAGTCAGACCTTTGCAAGATGAAGGAGGTGGTAGCCCTCGCTTCAGAATTCGCCAGTAGCGCATGAGACTTCCACCATGACACACGTGCTGTGGGCCGACCTATAACAAATAATAACATTAATTAAAAGAAAAACAAATCCTTCAGCTACTGCTATCCACCGTAAACGCGCTTAGTGGTTTGAAAAGCTTTATTTATTTATTTATTTGGTTTACCAACAATTGTTACATTTACAATAAGTTCTTACAACATAACCTATAATATACTCGTAGCTAAATGCACAATCACTTATAGGTAAAAACTGCATGCAATGAACATAATATCTAAGTAACAGAGGCGCTTGACTTAAAACAATGTTATACTAATTTAATAACTATATTAATGTAGGGTAATTCTGATTTTAATAGTAATGTAATAGTAGATAGATAGATAGGTAGGTATAGGTAGAGAGTAATAGTTTTATATAAATAAAAAAATATCTATTATAATTTAAAATTGCACCGCTATCCCGAAGAACAAAGCTGGAATACCTCGGAAGAGTATGTCTCCCTTACAACACTCTTCAAACCAGAACACAGCACCGCTTACCGTTGCTGTAATTACGAGTAGGTAGAAATAGGTGTGCCAGTAATGCCGCCGGAGTAAAACCACAAAGGGTTCTACTACCTTCAAATATAATTAATTCCTAGCCAGGAATATAGGTTACGTTTCTCTTAAATCAGAATATAGGTACACAGCTAAAATTCCCGAATTTTAACCATTTTCCCAGCAAACTCACAGGTGCGTTCATCTGTGTGTTTGTAGTTGGTTGGTCACGATTCGTTAGGTCCCATTTATTTGACGTGGAGGCGATTTTTCATAGAAATTGACGGACAAATTTGTTTTTGGGCTATGTATTTTATTAAGCGAATTTATTCGGCCTTTTCCAGGTATTTTGCGGAAATAAAATCTCAATAAAACATAATAGTAAAAAATACACGTATAGAAATTCGTGTTACACCAATATTTCCAAAACTAAAATTATTGGTATCGATCGTATGGTATCATACCAGGAAATAAAATATTTTCAATTAATTTGTTAGTAGCTTTATCTACATAGTTTGCGACTAGCCAACTTCATGGTATGGATTTTATAGGATTTAGATCCATCGAAATTCCTTGTATTATATAGCTGTAGATCATCCTATGATGGTAAAGGTAAATAATGTTATACATGCTTATTTTTTTTTTTTAACAGTAATCTATCTAACTATTTACAAACTATAAATCTATATACATTATATACAAAAAATATAATTTAAACAAAAAAGAAATATTAAAACTTAAGGAAATATAAAAAATTAAATATAAAACAATGAGTCCAAATCACTGCCTCCCGGTAGAGTCCCAAGAATGCTGGCCGCGTTGCCACGTTGTATGGCCAATTAATTAAATTAATTAATTAATTAAATTAATTTACAAAACAATTTGCAACATTCTTTGAGACATGATTTCTAAGGGGATTCATAAAAAAATAATGCTACACATTAGTAAACAAAAACTGCATTTTTTTTTGCTTACTATCGAACTGACGTCATAGTGGCATAATGGCGACGAGAGTTTTGGATATTTGCAGAACAGATTAAAAAATTGTAAATTTCAAAGTTAAATTTCACAATTAATATCGCATTGTTATAAAGTAATCGATATTTCTTGTTTGTTTGTTATTAAGTCTTTCTTATCTTACACTTTTCATATGGTTTGTGATAACTTGTTATCTACATATTTACAAGGTTCGTATGACTTATTTCTAAATTCTTAATACAAAGGCTTATTAGTCAGAAATAACCTAATCTTCTTGTAACTACCAATTTAGCCTAGACTGAAATATGAGCTCAGTATACGAGGATGATTAATTAAAGGTAAAACTGAAGCGAAAATAAAGATTTAACATTTTCTAGGCAAATGTGTTAGTGAGAATCATTTTGGGAAAATTTCTGATATTAATTTCGACATTCAATAATTTATAAGGAATGTATTAAGATATTTTAATTCAGAAGATAAAATTAAGATTTTACGCTTTATATATATAATAATAACAATAATAATACGTTAGTAAGCAATTAACAAATTAAACTTTAGACTTTAAAATACCGGTGTAAGACCCGAGTAGAAAAAGATTCTTTCTAAAATAATAATAATAAGCCTTTATTCAGACATATATTTAACAGTAATTAAATTAAACTTTGAGCAGACTTCGGCAATGTGGTCTGTTTGCCCGTTTTTGGCAAAGGCCTCGTCCATTTCTTTCCATTATTTCCTGTTTAAAGCTCTCCTTGACCATGTTATTTCTGCTGTTATTACGCTCTATATACTTTTAAATAAATAAATCATTTAGATTTTATTTAGCACACAGATAGCGTTTTACTTAAACGAATATAAAGGACACTTTTTTTATCGTAATCATAGATAAGTAAAGAACGAGTTTACTCCTAACATGAAAATGTAACCAGTTATAACAATTGAAATTGACACTATTTACATCTATTTTCGTGTTTGAAAAATATTAAAAAAATGTAGTTTTTAGATCATTTACGAATAAAACGATATTTCTCCCACTTTTTCTTCGAATTCGTGTTTTTGCACCATTTAACTGCGCATGTTGGCTTTGTTCCGCGTAAATTACACCATGACAGCCATTAAACGGCTAACAAAATTGTCAACCGTTTAAGCCCATTTAATGGCTTCCTTTAATTTCAAGGCGGTGAGATATCTATACTTATCTATGATCATGATAAATAAGGTAGGTGCGGGCGGAGCTGCAGGAAAAACTAGTTTTTTTATAATATAGGAGTAGCAGAAGAGCATGCAGTCCACCTGATGGTAAGTGACTACTGCCGCTCATGAACATCTGTAATCAACCCCAGATAGGATTAGATATTCTCTACCTGAGGTCGGCCACAGATGCGGCGCTTTCCCGGAGAACTAAGCTGGTACGTCTCGAAAAAGTATATCTCCCTTATTACCCTATTTTTTATCAAATTCCTTTTTGAAGCTATGTTTTCGTAGCCTATCCCCTGAGAAGTAATTAATCATAGGTTCAGTATTTAGCTCCAACATTAGACCTTCATAACTAGACTTTGAGTACTTGGGATAAGAGCCTTAGATAATAGGACCCTGTTTTTGTCGGAAGGCCTAAAATTTGAACATATTATTCGCTTGAAGAATTCATTCTAGGTCTAGTAGTTTAGTTTGTTATTCTAGTTTTTAGGATTAATCGTACAAATATTTTTTCATAAGTTTGATGATTTGTTATTTCTTCAGCTTGTAGTTAAGATTAGGTATTGATTTGGTTTTTAGATATTTTGATCTCAATTTGATGACTCTGTGTTTCCCCGTGCCCGTGTGCCCGTGTTTCTGAATTATGACGAAAGCTGATCCAACAAGTATGTTCGGAAAATGTAATTCTGAAGTTATTTTAATGTTATTGACAATTAGTTTTCATTGTGACGTGGTTTTAAATGGCTACCTAAACCAATAATGACATGGTAGGTAATTACTAAGTAAACGAAGGTGGTAGAACCCTGTGTGGTTCGACTCCGGCGGCACCACCACCTCATCTGTTTCTGCCTCATAACTACATCTTTGAGTGCTGCTGTGTGTTGGTTTAAAGGGTGTGGTAAGGGAGACATTCCAGCTTAGTCCTCAGGCTTAGTTAGTGGCGCGTCTGTGGTCGACCTCGGATAGGAATCTCATCATATCTGGGGTTGATTACAGATGTCCATGGGCGGCAGTAGCCACTTACCATCAGGTGGACTGCATGCTTGTTTAATATTTAACATTAGGAAAAATAAAACTTTATTTATGAATATAATATGAATGTTGATATATCTAGGCTTTTAATCAAACGCCTGATATTCCATACGCCAACCACATAAATATCGTACGCAAATATTAGCACATATCCTATTTCAAAAAACATTTTTATTTTTACAAAAGCCATACATCATTCTAAGCAAATAAATGCGGGCTGGAAAAGTTGAATTACTCCCAAAAGGTCGTATTCCCTTTTCATTTGAACTGACTGTTAACGGTTAAAACATAATGAAATTCGAAATTGTAACGCAGAATTAATAACTAATAGAAAATCCAATGTTTTAAAAACAAATATTTTGTTAAAACTATTATTGTTCGGCTTAAAATGAGTTTGAATTACGAATCAAATTAATTTACTATTTGTTCAAACATAAAAAAATAAAATAGACGTCATTAGAGTTAGTAGTCTATAGAGGTGCTCCCAACGTTAAAATAAGGACGATTTGCAGAAATTGCGAATAGAATGTTATGTTGCGAGTTGAATATTTAAAATTCTGATTATCTAAACATATATAACTCAAAGGTGCCTGACTGACATAATGATCTATCAACGCACAACACAAACCACTGGACGGATCGAGCTGAAATTTAGCATGCAGGTAGATGTTATGACGTAGGCATCCGCTAAGAAAAGATTTTGATCAATTCTACCGCCAAGGGGATAAAATAGGGGATGAAAGTTTGTAACGCGAAGCCGCGTGCAAAAGCTCGTGTTATATAATATTTTAAGTCAGAGATAGATTTAATTTCGACGTCAACAATTTCATATCACTTGTTTAAATAAAAGTTGTAATCCAAGCATCATTTCTGTTTACCTTTCCCGACTTCTTTACATTATATGAGCGAGAAAACAAAAACCACAATTTTGGATTACACTCTTTATTGACACAATTTTTACCTTATGACACTTCTAGTAATTACTAGCTCTGTTCCCCAACCGCAGATTGGGGATATATTATGCACGGTACACGAAAAAAAATGTAAAACAAAAGGGTCCCTACCCTTGTCAAGTAAATCTGACTTGATGACACATCTACAGCGGTGACGGGTTAGCGGTATTCTAAGGGCGGTGACACACGGGCGACAATTGCCGGCAAGAATATGAGAATGAGCGGAAAATATCGATTTATTTATAATCGATTTCCCGTATTTTAAGATAAATCGTTGTTTAAAATTTTGATTATCTAAATATATATAACTCAAAGGTGACTGACTGACATAGTGATCTATCAACGCAAAGCCCAAACCACTGGACGGATCGGGTTGAAATTTGGCATGCAGGTAGATGTTATGACGTAGGCATCCGCTAAGAAAGGATTTTGATCAATTCTACCCCCAAGGGCAATAAAATAGGGGATAAAAATATTACTGCGTAACGCGAGCGAAGCCGCGGGCAAAAGCTTGACGTAGATATAATCGAATTTTAAAACTGAATTCAAAGTGGGCTCGTGTGAAAAAGTCAATATTCATCAATATTGCCTGTAATTTGACAGCGAAAAATTGGTTATTACGAAAAAAAACATTTATTTAAAAATCGAATATATTCCATCCCTAATCGCTGGAAGTCGTTCACGACAGTTGCAGAAGGTGGCAAATTAGAAACTACTGGTAACTTACTCTAACATCGACGATAGCTAATAGCTTTTAATAGTCGTCAGCGGTCGCCGACGACGGTATTCTCTCGTCGGTCGCTGGTGACGTGCGACTAGTAGCGAGTTAGCGACAGTTGTCGGATTGTCGCTCGTATGTGAACTCCCTTAAACTTGTAACCGGGATTGTAGGGTTAAACTTTCGAGGCCGGAAACACTTATCAGCTTAAAGAAAAAGTTTATTTACAGAAGCAATTTTGATGTTTTATTAAGTAGTCCTTTCCACAAGAAAGCGGTCTGTGGTTTGCGGCTAGCGCCTTCATGCTACTAGGCTATCACTATTTAGTTTATGATTTAGTTATTAAGATTTACTTTTAGAATAAATATTTAAGATTACTTTTTTATATCTAAATATGAAATAGCAAACAAACTTGCAGTCCACTTACTTATTAATGGTAGCCACTTACAATCAGTAACTGGTTGATGGTAAGTGGCTACTGCCACCCATGGACATCTGTAATCAACCCCAGATAGGATTAGATATTCCTACCTGAGGTCGGCCACAGTCGTGCCGGTACCCCTGAGGACTAAGTTAGCCCTCTCGGATAAGGATGTCAACACACCACACCCTTCAAACCAGAACACAGCAGCGCTTAACACTGCTGTTATTAGGCAGAATAGGTAGGGGGTACCACCACCCCCGCAATTGAACAACAAGGCTTCTTCTAAAGTTCGAGGTCTATGTTTAAGATATAGATTTAAGATATATGATGTTGACCCCTTATTCAAAATTAATCTGACCCAATGACCCAAAATCAAGGCTTGTAAGGCCTTGTCTATTTCTAAGCAGTGTAGGGTTGACATATAGACGTTTGACAGGGGTCAGCAATGACCCACGGAGGGTTGGGTAAACAAATTCTTTAAGGATAATGACGTAAGAACCCATGGCGGTTTGTTTAACACGAGAATGGCTTGTTTTAGTGATATTAATGTTTACTAACATTGTTATGAGGAAAAAGAAATAAAAAATATTACAAAAACAATAAACTGACGGTTTTAAATAATTAACGAAATGGTCTGGGAATTTTTGTAAAAAGAAAAAGCGGACTGCTTAAAATAACTAACTTAGAAATACTATGTCACTCCCACGATTTAGACGAATCCAACGACACCTCATATGTTAAAATCCGTCAAGCCGTTTAGGCTGTAAGGCATGACAAAGTAAGAAACATGCACGCATACATACGAGTACGTTCGAAAAACATTACACTCCGCGGTCGGGTACAAGTTCTACAATGAAATATATTAAAATGAAAATTAAATATTATATTGCCAAATCCACTCGGCATTTTCCACAATCAACAACCCTCTACAAACATTTGGATTGATTTTGGCAATCAAAAGTTGTATTACAATCTACAAAAATCATATCAAACGCTCTAACCACACGTTTGAATTCGTGACAATTTGTTTTTATTTGACGTGTTTGTGGACGCGGAATTCGATTCGCGTTAAATATAGATCTTTAGGTAATTTTTGTTTGTCATATATTGTTTCTTATGGCTTGTGACGTTCTCACTAATTATACTACTTACTACTATTTGAAGGTGGTAGAACCCTTTGTGGTTCGACTCCGGCGGCACCACCGCCACACCTATTTCTACCTAATAACAGCAGTGTTAGGCGCTGCTGTGTTCCGGTTTGAAGGGTGTGGTAAGGGAGACAGACTTTTGCGAGGCGTTCCAGCTTAGTCCTCAGGGGTAGCGGCGCATCTGTGGCCGACCTCAGGTAGGAATATCTAATCCTATCTGGGGTTGATTACAGATGTCCATGGGCGGCAGTAGCCACTTACCATCAGGTGGACTGCATTCTCGTCTGCTACTCTTATATTATAAAAAAAAAACTACCCTCATTTGCTACTACAATTAAAAAAAAATGTTTTACATACCTCCAACAGCTATACACGTGAGGTTGACCTCCGTCCCTTCATCATATGGTCCCAGAACCCCGCCCTGGACCTCATTCCCTTCCTGGTTCAGCACGATCAGCCTCTCTGGTGGTACTGGGGACAAAAAATAATATTAGACCCTTTAGCAGTTTGACGAAGGCCTTATTTTCGACATAAAAATTGAGTCAAAAAAAGCTGCAACGGTTTTGTACCACTACAGGGCATTGGTCTCTCCTCACAACTATAAAGAATACTGGACCACGCTTCAGCAATCACGTCTTAGCAATGAGCAAGCCGTTCACCTGATGGTAAGCGGCCAAAGCCGCCCATGTACATTGTACATATGTAATCAACCCCAGATGTTACGTAAGTTACTAAGTTGGAACTCATCGGATAATTATGTTCCTTTACCACATAAAATGTTTTCACTGAGGCAGAATTTTAAGAGAGCTGGGCTTTATTTTAATTAAGGCTGGGCTTAATTTATTTTTAAGTCGGTATGAAAACCGATAGATTGGAGAGAAAATAAATACTTATTTTTTTTTACAAATATTTTTTTTACTAGAATTTCCAAAACACTTTAGAAAACTCATCTAAACTTTGCCTGGACGGGGATCAAAGCCAAATCTTGCGAATAAAACCAATATAGTTGTACCTTCTAAAAGTATACGAATTAACATTACCACAACTAACTTTACCGTTTACCCAATGATTTATGAATCCACGTGCAATAACTGATGAAATATTAATTGCCCGAAACATTAATTAGGAAAAATAAACAGAAGCCAACACGAAATAGATACAGGCTAATTGCTGTAATAAATCAAGCCGAGCGTTAATGAAAGAAACAATTATATTATTTGCTCGCTACTTTTCCTTGAACTTTCGTAATAATACAAGTTTGGTAGACGCTTTGCTACGAGTTCCGAGTTTGCTTTAAGCTATTTTGTTTCTTGCAGTTTGTAGGTAGAATCCATTAAAGCCCGGGATTAATAATCGATCTATCCAATGTTCTACCAACTAAAGAACGAAGAACGAAAGAAGGTTTTTGAAGTTAAACGCTTTCTACACTCACAGCCCCACACTAATACACAAATACCTCAGACCCACAAACAGAACTCTAAATTCATCATTTAGAAATCTGGCTGGCCGGGAATCGAACCCTCTGCGCATCACCGGACCGGCATGGTGACCGCTCCGCCACGCGGGTCGTCAAACCCGTAGAACTCAAGTTGGTAGAACCTTCTGTGGTTCGACCCAGGCGGCACCACCGCCACATCTATTTCTGCCTAATAGGTAACAGCAGTGTTAAGCGCTGCTGTGTTCTGGTTGGAAGGGCACGGTAAGGCAGACATACTTTTCTGAGGTTAGTCCTTTGGGGTAGCGGCGAATCTCTGGCCGAACTCAGGTAGAAATCTAATCTTCCTGGGGCTACAAACATCATTGGGTGAAGGTAGCCACTTACCATCAGATGGTCTACATGCTCGTCTGCTAATGGTACATAATATGGAATATATCACCAATACGGGACGCCCATTATTACACAACAACGATCGATTAATATAAAATCGACTATATTTTCACATCCCTAAAAATTTGACATAAAACACAACTTCACAGTTTTCCCTATGTAAGGGTTAACTCTTAGGTAACAAAAGGGTTAACTAAGGTTTAACCCTTTTGTGTCGTTATTCATAAAAAAAAATTTAAACCATTCGTATTTTTAACAAAAATAGTATCCGCACGCACTCAAATTCTTTAGAAAAACACGATGAATAGAGCAAAAAATATTTTTCAAATTTTCAAAACAATTTTTAGTACATTTTTTTTCCAAACTTAAATACAATTTGTACAAAACCTGTAACAGTCTGTTCGTTAATCAAGGGTGCCGGTTGCAAGCGGCTGGCGCCATGCCAAGGTTTTATGGGAAGCCAAAAGATAACAAAAATATATTTTTGGTTTATTTTTTTGAATTGCTGTAACAACTTTAGATGTAATTATTAAGGCTTAGGTTAGATCAATGTGTGTTAGAGTGGAACGCTTCAGGTTTTCTTTAGTAGTGGGCATCCTTGCCCAGCATTGGGCAAATTCGACTTGGGAGACACCACCTCTACATCTATTTCTGCCTAATAACGGCAGTATTAAATGCTGCTGTGTTCTAGTTTGAAGGGTGTGGTAAGGGATACTTTTCCGAGGCATTCCAACAGCCTTTAGCGGTGGCAAATCATCTGTACCTATGTCATGTAGGAAATTAATGTTATCTGAGGTCGATTATATTATTGATGGCCATGTCAACCACAGAACAGGTTAGAGTCCTATTTGATGTCAATTACAATAAGTTGCTAGCTCTGAAGACTAAGTTGGAACATCTCGAATAGGTCTCCCACAGCGCTTAACACTTATGTTCTTAGACAGAAATCCTTTTTTTTATAATATAGGAGTAGCAGATGAGCATGCGGTCCACCGGATGGTAAGTAGTTACTGCCGCGCATAGATATCTGTAATCAACACCAGATAGGATTGTATATTCCTACTTGAGGTCGGCCACAGATGCGCCGCTACCCATGTGGACTAACCTGGAACGCCTCCGAAAAGTATGTCTCCCTTATCACATCCTTCAAACCACAACACAGCAGCGCTTAACAATGCTGTTCTTAGACAGAAATAGGTATGGCGGTGGTTTCTTCAAATCACGAAGAGTTCTACCACCTTAGTTACAACTTCTAATAACTAAGCAATTATTTGACTGACAAAACCGTGTGGTCTGAAGTAGCTCAACTCCACATGTACCATTACGTTAAGTTTGTCATTGTAAAATACTTTTTTTTAAAAGATGTGTGTTATGGAGTTTCTTTCGCCGCTTCTTCTCCATAACGAAACACCTTGTGAAGTGGTGGTAGTTGTATTGACATTCAATAAGTGCTCTGTAAAGAACCTATTTTAATTAAAAATTTGATTTGATTTGATTTGAATAAAAGAAATAACTATACTTACTGAGGACTGTTAAATTGAGTCTTGTGTTCTTTGTGGGGGATTTTATGAAGTCCACTCTGCATCGATACTGACCACTATCTTCGGGCCTGTAACAAAACAAAAAATATTAATTTCCGTCCACTAAAAATATAATTTGGATGTCCCAGCCCCGGGAAGGACGGCGGTATGTGTCGTCGTGCACACCAGACTGTGTGGCGAGCGTCAAGCTCATCTGGACAGAGCCCGACGGGGCAACGCGTTAAAAGGACTCCGGTTGCCTTTCTTTGGAAATCCCGGAGCCCTCTACGCAGCGCCGAGGACGGCCACCGGGGAGGTTTTAGTGCGGTAAGATTCCCACATAACCCTGTCGCTCCCACGGCACCGGGTACCATGTGAAGGTAAGAGTTGTTGACCACGCACGATGTTGCTTAACTTTTTAAATGGGCTGAAGATAGAAAGCAAAAATGAAATAACTTTATAATACATGACAGGTTACTTCGAAAATCTTAAGGGACTCAAACCCGGACCAAACCGTGAACCACTGAACAATCAAGTCACAATTCTCAAATTAAATATATGATTAAGATCGTTCAAAGTTGAGAGAACTAATACAAATAGATATCGTATAACGTCCTAATTCTCATCGAAACTCGATATCCACCTTTAGAGAGGGCCGACGTACGTACATGCATGTGTACGTACCATAGAGTGATGAATAGCATAGACAAGTCATTGTCGTTGGCGTGCGGTTTATGCCGAAATTAATCAATACTTAAAAATAACTATTTTACACTTTCTAATTAATTGACTTCCCAAAAAGTGAGGTTATTTAAGATGATAGAGTTCTAAGGTCAGCGCTCATATTGGGCATGCTGTTTACGTCGTAATTCAAAGAAATATATAAGCACCAACTTCATAAATATGTCATCATCATCATCATCATCATCAACCCATTACTGTCCCACTGCTGGGCATGGGTCTCCTCTCAGAATGAGAAGGATTAGGCCATAGTCCACCGCGCTGGCCAAGTGCGTATTGGTAGACTTCACATACCTTTAAGATT
Organism: Epargyreus clarus clarus; assembly: GCA_014595695.2. Lineage (NCBI taxonomy): Eukaryota > Metazoa > Arthropoda > Insecta > Lepidoptera > Hesperiidae > Epargyreus > Epargyreus clarus. The sequence goes on from JACTTY020000019.1 coordinate 1,866,811, forward strand.
TTTTTTTTTATAAATCTCTCAGGTATGCAGGTTTCCTCACGATGTTTTCCTTCACCGTTTAGCAAGTGATAATTATTTTCTAATACGCACATAAATTTGAAAATTAGAGGTGCGTGCCTGGGATTTGAACCTCGGACCCCTCGATCGAGAGGCCGTGTTCCTTAACCACTAGGCTATCACTGCTTAACTTACATAAATATGTACTAAACCATAATGTATTTAACTGATTTTTTACTTTGTAGTGACATACATGTCGATTGTATTTTTGACACTTAAATTATACGCGCTAAACTAGGACCACTTCTAAATAATACATAACTCTGTGCCCCAAACATGACGTATCTAACCAATTAACATCCAAATATTTTGTGCATACGCAGTGAAATATCTCGTCATTGTCGTTCATTGTGTTGAGTTATGTTGAATTGAATGTTATGTCGAATTGTTGAAGTATGTTATGTTGTGTTGACCAGTTATGTTGAGTTTGTTCAATGGAATGGCGTGATTGTTTTAGCATAATTGGAATAAAACAATAGCGATTTGGAGCGTAAAGCTTTCGTCAGATATGCATAGCGGTTATCATATCAACCATTTGAATGCGTTTTGTAAATTTGAAAATTGTAATTAGTCGATTGAAATGTTACAAATTATATCATGAGCGTGCAAAAACGTGACGACCCACGTAGCAGAGCGATTACCATACCGGTCTGACGCGCAGTGTCCCGGGTTCGATCCCCGGTCAGACAGATATCTAAATGAATTTAGATTTCTGTTTCTGGGTCTGGGTGTTTGTGTATTCGTCTATGTGTGTGTCCATGGCATCCACGACACGGGGAATCCTAGTGTGGGACTGTGAGTGTAAAAAGCGTTTGTTTGTTTGTTTGTTATAATAAATAAAATAATAAAAAAAGTCAGAGGACGCAATTTTGTTTTTTGGATGTGAATTGGGTTGGTGTAAGATAGATCCAAGTTTGTGAGGTTACAACTTTTGTCCCTCGGCCGCCACACTTTTAAAAAAGACTTTTGACGCTCTATCAGCCAAACTATTTGACGCATGGAAAATTTGTAAGAACAATTCTGGCCTCAAATTGAATCTACAACTTTGAACATTCTTCTTCTGAGTCGCTTCTTCATTACTGAAGGTCGTGCCTGCTCTGGGCGTCTACAGTGCAGGTGTGCTGCAAATTTCGCCAAAGTGCTCGGTCTTCTGCTTGTCTTAGGCATTCTGTGACAGACATCTTCGTTGGGTCCTTGATCAGGTCAGACCATCTGGTTGGTGATCATCTTCGAGGTCTTTTACCCTCCACTTTGAACGTTACAATGTCCTAAATATATTTTTAACATACATGTTTAGTTTGGATTACCATGTGTGAAATAGATGTGTCATTATTTCAACCAGAGAGTCAAATACTAAGTTTCATTGACCTTGCTACGTATTGGTGGATTTTCTTACAAGCTGGCAACCCCTGTTTAACCCCCTTACATAGATGTGAAATATAAAAAAAAAAAACATTCCGTAGCGGATTTCAATGACATAAAAGTAAATTATTGTTCAAATTCCTCCCTATTTAAAATAGTGTAGGCTCTGCGACGATGTTATCAATAAGTAAGTCTTTTTATAGGATAGATTTCTATAAGTATATATATTTGGTCCCGCAAAACCTCCCACAACACAGAATTCTATTAGCGTTACGAATATAGTAAGTTATGAACATTACCTTAATTTAGTCAACACTAAAACAGCTGGTTTGGTGTTACTCCGGAACGTGGCCCTAGCACCCAAAGTGGCTGGGTCCGACCAGTGTGACGTCACCCCTTCCCTCGTGTCCAACCTGTGGGCAAACATTTACAATTTTATATACAATATAAATGAATGTTTTTCTGTATGTCCTTTATAGAATCGTAAAGTATGCATTTGATCATGTTGATATTTAGCAAAGTTGTTGTCCATGAGCCCACGAAGGAGTTGGTACGGTCAATTTTCGATAGATGGCGTCACTGTCATTCAATGAAGGCACAAATGTTCATGTGTGTAAATGTGTGTCATGTTATTTTTTTAAATGTGGACGAAGCCGCGGGCTCTACTAATAATCGATAGATTAATAGTCCATTGCAATATTACATTTGCGTTGCAATATAATAAAATTCTACCCCTAAGGGGACAACATACAAATTTTATAATTGGCTTTCGGGATAAAAAAATAATTACACGACTATTTCACTGTTTTTGAAAATTGTACTTCGATCTTTTTAATGCAGTCGGATTTTTGATTTTTTAATTATATTACTTGCTAATAATATTTAAAAAGTTATCATCAATATATAATTGTTTAATAGATAAATGGTCAAACGCACACACGGACAGACAGCAAAGGCTTAGTAGTAGCGTTCCGATTTACCCTTTGGATACGGAACCCTAAAATCTAAAGAACTGGATTACTAATGAAATCAACGTAATCTACGGCGCAGGGCCGGATTTAAGGGAGGGCAACCGGGGCGGTAGCCCCGAGGCCTCCACAAAAGAGGGGCCCCCACAACAGAGACGTCGGATTTTTTTGAATTCCGACTAGTAAACACTAGTAAAAAAAAATATCTTTTCCTTTGATATTTTTTTCGCTGTTTTACCTTTATCTACAGTACTTTGTACAAACATGAGTACTAGAAGAATCTACCTGCGTTTCACAATTAAATATTTATTGAAAAACTCAACTGAAATAAATGTTCATTTTATTCGGAAAATAATTTGGGGCCAGGGGGCCTCCACTCCTTTGTTGCCCCAAGGCCTCTATACCTCTAAATCCGGCCCTGCTACGGCGTCTTAGCTTTATTAAAATAATAACATGTAAGTGCCATAACTAATAAAGCATTCAATTTATAACCGTAACGAAACTTCGATAAACACGTATTGAGTTTGAATAAACAGTTATTTCACAAAGATGTTATATGGATCATATTATGTTGAACATAGAGATGAAAGTTGTTAAGATGGGATGATTTATTTAGTCCCGTGTAAGGTATCAAATGTACCGACAGATTGTCGGTAACGCGAGACGTACACTAAGCTTGTCGTCGATTAAATATATATTACTCATAATTAACTATTTCTTATTAACCTTACAATTTCTTAATAATTTTTACTTAAGAATTAAATGAGAGGTCCTTATTTATTAACGTCTAAATGCAAAAAAAAAGTATAATATGTAAAAAAAATATTAGTTAAATAATTTCAATAAGATTGTATCATCGACATTCTTGTTTAAATCAATATTTGTCAACTTTTGTCTTCTAACGAGTGTCAAGATTCGGTTTTTGTTAAGAAAAATTGGATAGGTTGATTATTACGAGTACTAAGCCGGAGGAAAAGTCTCTTCGCATAGTTTATACATAAACTGGTAAAATTTCTTTCATTTACTATTTATATCTAGTCTGGTTTTAGTGACAATAAAAATGTTACAATTTAAAATAAAAAACAAATTAGTACAATGTTGTTTTCATTTATATTTAATTGTTTTTCTTTCGTCAAATGAAACCTAAGAAACAATTTCAAAGATTTATTACAAAAAAAAAGAGAATATACGAGTATGTACTTAACTAACGCTGCGAAAAAATTGCCTATTAATAAAACATTAAAATATATTACGAAAAAAGATAAAAATGGCACGCACGCCGTAAAAAATGCCTTTTATAACGGGTATTAGTACGCGGTGTGCCTTACAAAAATGTATTACTATAATCTAAACAATCTGTCCGTCTATCGGTACAGCGGCTGTCAGTTAGGAGGCGGCTTTAATTTCTTAATCACAACTCTAAGTCGCTCGTGATTATGAGATTTGGGAGTCAAAACGATCACACATGAGGACAATTAGAAACGGGATAGGGTGTAGGGTTGTCAACAAGTGACAGAACAAACAGAAGCAGTGATAGCCTAGTGGTAGAAACGAGGTTTCTCATTCGAGGGATACGGGGTTCATATCTTAGGCATCATTTTTTTTTCAAAAGTATTAATATGAACTCGCCCTTAGTTTTGTTGTTTGGCCCATTTTTAAAAACTGCCTGTTTTTAATTGTCTCATGCAGTACTAGATTTTTGGAGTGTACTCATTGTTACCTTATTTCGAAAAGTATGAAAATAAAGCATGAAATATCCTCCAACTACATACTATGAAATAAAAAACCCAGCAGTTTAAAACTATAGCCTATGTCACTTCCACAATTTAGATGAATCTAAAGATATTTGATACAGTAATACCCCACATTTTAAAATGCGTCAAGCCGTTTGTAATACAGTAGGGTGGGCTAAAGACTGAGACAGACAAACATACATAATGTTCGAAAAACATTATTCGCCGCAGTCGTGTACAAAATTTTCCAAAAATATTTTCCAAAGATATTGACAACCCTAAAATCAAACGAACGGGATCATATGGGGACAATCGGGAATAACGGGACTATAGTAGGGATGAGATCGATATTTGAGTGTCATTTTGTTAATTAAAGTATTCAACCATTAAGAAGTTTCATATTTTTTAATAACAGGATCAAGATGTAACTTTCTCTTTGATTCTGTAACAAGGATCTTAAGTTATTTGAAAGAGATGTATGTATGTATGAAATATATAGGGCTATAGAGTGCATATTTTCAATTTCATACAAAAACTTTAACCCGCTTCGTACTGACACCATCTTGTATTAATTGACGTTTGTTATACATTTTAGAACACTTATTACCAATTAGTAATTAGTTTTACTACTAATCCTTACTAATATTATAAATCCGAAAGTAACTCTGTATGTCTGTCTGTCTGGTTGTCTCTTCTTCACGCCTAAACCACTGAACCGATTTTAATGAAATTTGAGAGACCCGAGAAAGGACATAGGATAGTTTTTATCCCGGAAATCCCACGGGAATTAGGGATGGCGATCTTAGATCGATTAATCGGAGAATCGCTCTTTTGGACCAAAAAAATTGATTATTTTAATCGATATTAGTAAGGATTGAATCGTAAGTGCATTTGATCAAGTGATGATCTTTAGCAAACTTCTTGTCCATGAGCCCATGAGGTTTCAGAGTTGGTACGGACAATTTTCACCAGATGGCGCCACTATCATTCCAATGAAGGTACGCATCTTCAGTTATATGTATGTTAGTATGTCACATTATCTTCACGCGGGCAAAAACTAGTTGGTAATAAATCGTTCAAAACACTTCTCCCCATACCCGGTCTATTTCTACTAGATAGATAAATATTTTTGTTTTATATAATTTATAGAGCTGCTGTGTTCTGGTTTTGAATTGTGTGGTAATGGCGACTTTAAGTGTATAACTAAATGGTGGAACGTTTTGTGGTTTGACTCCTGAGACATCACCGCCTCACCTATTTAACCTAGTAACAGCAGTATTAAACGCTGCTGTGTTCTGGCTTAAATGGCGACTTTAAGTGTATTTCTAAATGGTGGAACGTTTTTTGGCTTGACTTCTGAGATATCACCGCCTCATCTATTTAACCTAGCAACAGCAGTATTAAACGCTGCTGTGTTCTGGCTTAAATGGCGACTTTAAGTGTATTTCTAAATGGTGGAACGTTTTGTGGTTTGACTCCTGAGACATCACCGCCTTACCTATTTAACCTAGTAACAGCAGTATTAAACGCTGCTGTGTTCTGGCTTAAATGACGACTTTAAGTGTATTTCTAAATGGTGGAACGTTTTGTGGCTTGACTCCTGAGATATCACCGCCTCATCTATTTAGCTTAATAACAGCAGTGTTAAACGCTGCTGTGTTCTGGTTTGAAGGGTGCGGTAAGGGAGACATACTTATCCGAGGCGTTCCAGGTTAGTCCTCAGGAGTAGCGGTGCATTTGTGACCGACCCAAGGTAGGAATATCGAATCCTATCTGGGGTTGATTACAGATGTCCATGGGCGGCAGTAGCCACTTACCATCAGGTTAACTGCATGCTCGTCTACTAGGTACTCCTATATTATAAAAAAAATACACATTCAAAATCAATTTCGAGAGCAAAAACCTTGTAGAAACTCGTTTAATCTACACGTTATCAAATGCTACAGGTACTTGTCAACATAATCAATTAATTGAACTCATCGTGGGAACTTCCAATGTACAGTTAGTTTCATTTTATCTAACAAGCTAGTTACTTTTGACAGTTAACCTCTATGGCACGATTATTCATCGCACTCCAATAGGATTATCTTGCGCGTTTCCATTATCATACGTCATTTGTTCCGTCATAACGCCTCTCAATCAAGAGATCCCATATTTTTTTTATTTTTTAATTTTGAGCTTATTTTAAAATTGATATTATCAATTGTTTTGATGGTGAAGGAAAACGTCGGGAGGAAATCTACTCGAACGATCTTTAAAAAATGTCTAAAGTATGTAAAGTCTACCAATTCGCAGTTGGCCAGCGCAGTGGACTACGGCCCAATCCTTATCATTCTTAGAGGAGAACCGTGCCCAGCAGGGACAGTGATGGACTGATGACTATGATTTCTGCCTAATAACAGCAGTGTTAAACGCTGCTGTGTTCTGGTTTGAAGAGTGTGGTAAGGGAGACATACTTATTAGAGGCATCCCAGCTTAGTCCTCAGGGTTAGCGACGCATTAATGGGCGACCTCAGATAGGAAACTTATTTTATCTGGGTTTTATTTTAGATGGCGACAGTAGCCACTTATCATCAACTGGATTGCATACTCGTCTGCTACTCTTATATTATTAAACTAGCTGACCCGGCAAACTTTGTACCGCCTCAAAAACTATACCAAATATATTTAATATAAAATATAGCCTATGTTACTCGTAGATAATGTAGCTTTCGAATGGTGAAAGAATTTTTAAAAACGGTCCAGTAGTTTTTGAGCCTATTCATTACAATCAAACAAAGTTTTCCTCTTTATAATATTAAGTAGTAGAAAATGAAACATACACACGCCCTTCAATGATTACCCTCAGTCAGGTAAAAACACATTATACATTGTACACCTTCAGAATATCCAAGGCTTACGTTATTATACATTTGACGTTGTACAATGGAAACGTGCCCAAACTAACAGTACGTAGTTCAGCTGCTGGCTTGAATAAAGCGGTGTTTTTGATAGGGATTCGGGGATGACAGACTGACAGTTCCGGGATTATTCGGGACGGCTCCATCGAATAAATATTAGGGGAAGAATTGCTGATGTTGGTAGGATTTTTCTCTAGCCTTTTGTGGAATTGGTCGTATGTTGATGATAAGTGGCTGGTACCGTTCACAGTCGTGGGCAATTGTTTGTCACTGCTGGGTATGGTTCTTCTTTCAGAATAAGAGAGATGAGATTAAGGCCATGGTCCACCGCGCTGGTTAAATGCGAATTGGTAGACTTCACGTATTCCTGAAGATCTTTATTAGGACTCTTAGTGGTGGAAGTTTCATAAAGATGGTTAAGTAATTGATACCTATTTTTTATAGCACTGAAATAGCAAACGAGCATGCAGCATCCATCTGCAGTTGCACGACGTACAGGGCCGCACTGAAAACCAGTCGCCGGAGTCTGTTATTTCTCACAAGCATCGGCAGAGACTGAGTGCGACCATTTTTGCTGCTATACTGTATCGTTTACGTCACGTGTTTTCTTATTTACTTTTTATTGTATCCCTTCAATTGTTATTATTTTCTTTTGTATGTATGTCTGTTGTATGTTGTAATTTGTATAGCATGTAAAATGAACGGTTTCTTTCTTTCTTTCTTATGGTAAGTGGCTACTGCCGCCCATACACATCCGCAAACAACCTTCGATAAGATTAGATTCCTACTTGAGGTTGTGAACAGATACGTAGCTACCGCGGAGGGCTAAGTAAGAAAACCTTAGATATGAAGGTATGTCATCCTTATCACACCCTTCAAAAGACACCGTTAACTACTGTTATAAGTCAGACATAGATATCGCGGTGGTGCCTCCTTTGAACCTCCTCTTTTCGGCTATACCTGCTTCGTCATTAAGTCCTTTGATCTTTTGATGATTTATGGATAAATTGATGAATGATGAATGATTTTTATAGAACAATTGTAAAATCATGATTGCAATAAAGTATTGAGTATTGAGTAATGATCTCAAAGATGAACAATAGTAAAATATTACTAGTATACAATTGACAGCCAGCGGGGACAACAGTCAACATACTATTTGGTAGACGGTTGCAGGTTCGATTCCCAGGTAAAAATGTAAATTTAGATTTTGATTGTTGTTGCTCTGGCTATTTTTTAAATTATTTTTGTGGATTTTTTGTCAGATTATTAAGTTTTTGGTTAATTAAGTAATTAAATCAATTGCAGTTGTGAAATGACAATTAGCTAAATTGTACAGAATACGAAAACTTTAGACTCCTAAACCGACAATCTATAGCAGTCTATAACTTCAATTTCTCGTAGAAACAGATTTCGTAGCTCATAGAAGATGAATATAGATGGATATTGGTTATTCATCTTGTTTGAAAATGGTGATGAACTTAGATTTGGTGCTTTTGGTAGTGATGGGGTCTGTTTTGGCATATATTGTATCGATATATCCCTGATTTCCCTTAGGTATATGGTTCTGCAATCTGATTTCGCAAAATACGTGTCTAACCGAATTAAATATAAGTATAGATATAGTAACAATAAACGTGACATAAAGAGGCAAATCGTCCAAGAGTTATTACCAATTGGTAATTAGTTGTTATATGTCAAACGTAAATCGATCCGAGATTTCGTCAGTGTGAAGCCGATCGAATGTTAATGTAAAGTAAGTCAAAGTTTGCTTTAGTAAGCAGAAAAATATTGTAAAGAACTTTCATCTGAGAGTTCTGCAAAAGAAGAATGTGAAAATATGAACATATTGTTATCATAAAAATATATTTGATCCTTCGAGCCGGATACTAACCACATAGATTAGATGACACGGCTAATACGCCTCAGCTGTCATACAACATCCCATCTAATATTTTTAGAGCGTAACCCTCCAGTGCTAATATTGATCCTACGCGTTGACGGGTTAAATGTGTCATATTTATCATGTCAGGGGTTATGTCGGGAACATTATCTTATGTAGGAGATATATTACAAATAACTATAGTAATATAATGATGATGTAAACAACACATATTTGAAGTTGGTAGAACCCTGTGGTTCGACTCCGGCGGCACCACCGCCACACCTATTTCTGCCTTATAATAGCTGTGTTAAGCGCTGCTGTGTTCTGGTTTGAAGGGTGTGGTAAGGGAGACTTACTTTTCCGAGGCGTTCCAGCTCAGTCCTCAGCGCATCTGTGGCCGAACTCAGGTAGGAATCTAATCTTATCTGGGGTTGATTATAGATGTGCATGGGCGGCAGTAGCCACTTACCATTAGATCGACTGCATACTCGTCTGTTACTCTTATATTATAAAAAATACATAAATAATTATAGTAATGATATACTAACAAGAGATACTATACCAGCTGTAAACAATATATTTGTAGTATGGCAGGAATATCTGCCGTTTTAATGTGTAATGTGCTTTCTACTCTCACAACCTTATATTAAGATTCCCTGTGTCGTCGAAGCCATGGACACATACATAGATGAATACAAAAACACCCAGACCCAGAACAGAAATCTAAATTCATAATTTAGATACCTGTTTCACCGGGGATCGAACTCGGGACCCTTCATGCGATGAACCGGTATGGTGTCCGCTCCTGTACCCTTACCAGGATTTTTACGATTCGACAAATATGACTGTTTTGGTATTTGTTTACGTATTTTCCCATACAAATTCCAATCAGCACTCCTAGCGTGTCATAACTAGGAAATCGTATGGGCCAATCGTAAACAAATACCAAAACAGTCATATTCGTCGAAACGTAAAAACTGCTGGTAAGGGAACTGAACAAGTTTTTATGCTTTAAAAAACTTAGTAAGAGGGATTTTTTCTTAAAGAATTAATTGTTTCAATTATTTTCACATACTATAATTTAGATCGTTTTATTACATACCTACATTTAATTTTCAACACCACAAAAAATATATAAATATCGATAATGATATACCCAATGGCACATCACTACGGATAGAGCTTATGCAGTTTCCATTCAAATGACGTCGGAATCCTTAACCATAGTCTGTGAAGCGTTAAATCCTTCAAACATTTTATAGAAGCGTTATATCTTTATGTTAAATAAAACTAAATTTAAAAGGTCTTTGTGGTATATTGTCACCGCTACGTATAAAAGTAGTAAAATCCTTTGTGATCCGGAGGCACCACCATCGTACGTGTCTAATAACAGTCGTATTAAGTGCTGTGTTCTGTACCCTTAGTATGAGTTTCTACGTTTTGACAAAAATGTCAGTTTTTGTTTACGTATTTCCCATACTATTCCAATCAGTTCTGATAAAATCCGCTAGGGGCGCTGATTGAAAATGTATAGGCAAATATGTAAACAACCAAAACAGTCATTTTTGTAAAAACGTAAAAACTCATAGTAAGGCTACTGTTCAAGTGATAGAGCCCTGTGACAGATGGAAAAAGTGGAGGCTCACTAATAGGGTTCCATTTTTCCTTTTTCTTTTTTTTTATAATATAGGAGTAGCAGACGAGCATGCAGTCCACCTGATGATTAGTGGCTACTGCTACCCATGGACATCTGTAATCAACCCCAGATAGGATTATGTATTTCTACTTGAGTTCTGCCACAGATGCGCCGCTACCCCTGAGGACTAAACTGGAACGCCTCGTAAAAATATGTCTCCCTTAGCACATCCTTCAAACGGAACACAGCAGCGCTTAACACTTCTGTTATTAGGCAGAAACAGGTGTGGCGGTGGTGCCGCCGGAGTCGAACCACAAAGGATTCTACCACCTTCAAACGTTTTCGTACGGAACCCTTAAAACGATCACTGCTTCATATTACATAAAAATAATTGTTATATCTCCTGCAACAATATTAACTAATATCTCGAAACAGAAATTCTCGTGTCACGAGACGAAGCAATTTACTCTGACAACTAACTAACAGATTGACTGTTCCTTTGTCTGTAGCGTTTTAGGTGTCAAAGGCTAATTGAGCGATTACAGGATCCCTCTGACAACACTTTGAGCACCAGTGCCGTCTGTGTGAGTTTGTTTGTGTTTCAGTACTATTGTGCGTGTTGTTGATAACCAAATGTTAAATGTCTGTTACGGAGTGAGAAAAGCAGAACCGAGCAAACTGGCTGGATATGCAATACACCTTTTTTTCGGTATATGTGGTCTCACTACGCATGAAATAGAGAAGCCTCGGGATCTCAAAAATGAACGCACCGCTGCTTCCCCAGCGTGATGCCTTTAGGCCCTCCTCGGAGCGATTTGCCCCTTACACTATATAGGTGATAGGCATGTAGAAAAGTAGGGTTTAGTGGAATTTGAGGAACATTAATAGAAAAAGCCAGAAGTACCGATGAAAATTTAATGACAACGTAATGAAGGGAGCAATGACATAGAAAAAAATATATACATAAGAACGTATTAAAAGAAATCTACATTAAAACCTTCTGCGCTAAAATAATAAAATAATTAAGCAAATAGTGCGTCGCCTACACACTACAAAAACAACAATTTGTGACAACAACAAATTGTTGCCACCTTCATGTCGCAAAAGTCAACGACCAGAGCTCCACTCTAATCTAATCCAATCGCTTGCGACCTCAAGATCCCTTTTAAGCACTGTTGTGCAGACGGAGCAACACGGGGACCACACCTGCATAAAAGACTTCCAAAGCAGGCATGAACTTCAGCCATGAAGTAACGACTAAGAAGACAAATGTTAGATAAATCCTAGATAGGTTTCCCCCTCTTCAACAAAAAAAAAAAGAAAAAAAAAAGATAAATCCTATACTAATACGAAATTCCTATATTAATGCGAAAGTGACTTTTGTTTGTTTGTTTGTTTGTTTATTTGTTTGTTTGTTTGTTTGTTTGTTTGTTTGTTTGTTTGTTTGTTTGTTTGTGTCGCTTTCACGCCTTACCAACATAACCGATTGTCATGAAATTTTGTATACACGTTGCCAGGGATCCAGAAATAGGACATAAGGACTAACCTAACCTAACCTAACCTTTAACCAAAAACAAATACCGTTCCCGAAGGATAGATAAAAACCTCGGAATGCGAGCGAGGCCGCGGGTAAAGCTAATATTCAAACCAAGATCTCGAAGCAATAATTTATATAGTCAAAGGCTAATTGAGCGATTACAGGATCCCTCTGACAACACTTTGAGCACCAGTGCCGTGTCTGTGTTGGTTTGTTAGTGTTTTAGTTATTCTGATGTGTGAGTTGGGTCGATAAGCAATTGTTACTAAGATTGGAATATTGTAGTAGTGAGAACTCAGTAGTGATAGCCTGGTGGTTAAAATCGGTCTCTGAAGTGGTCCGACGTTCGAATCAGACGTTCAAAAAGTTGGGTGATTTTTTTTTTACAATATGGGAGTAGCAGACGAGCATGCAGTACACCTGATGGTAAGTGGCTACTGCCGCCCATGGACATCAATGTTCAACCCCAGATAGGATTAGATATTCCAACCTGAGGTCGGCCACAGATGCACCGCCCTGAGCACAAAGCTGGAACGCGTCGAAAAAGCCTGTCTCCCTTACTACACCCTTCAAACGGAACACAGCAGCGCCTAACACTGCTGTTATTAGGCAGAAACAGGTGTAGCGGTGGTGCCGGAGTCGAACCACAAAAGTTTCTACTACCTTCAAAGGGTCATTTGATGCCCATCAGTGGGACAGTAATGGCTTCCAAACTAGCTGAGCTTAAATTAAGTTTACCCAAAGAGCTTTCCGCCTGCATTTCCAAACACGAGCTTATTAAAAAGCACAGTTCAAATATTTTAACAAAAGCTCGATTCTTGCGTGCAAAGTTCAGGCTTTGTTTGTTAAATGTTTGTTAACTAAAATGGCGATAACGGGTTTTTAGATGGTACAAGGCACCACCGTCACACTTTTTTATGTCTAATAGCAGTGTTGAGCGTTGTGTCTTTTGGTTTGAACGGTTTGGTAAACATTTTTATCTGAAGCGTACCAACTTAGACCACAAGGCTACCAACAGATATGTTGCCAACTTCAGGTAGGAATCAAGTTTTATCTGAGACGAGCTTTTGCCCGCGGATTCGCTCACGTTACGAAGTAATATTTTCATCCCCTATTTTATCTCCTTGGGGGTAGAATTGATCAAAATCCTTTCTTAGCGGATGCCTACGTCATAACATCTACGTGCATGCCAAATTTCAGCCCGATCCGTCCAGTGGTTTGGGCTGTGCGTTGATAGATCACTATGTCAGTCAGTCACCTTTGAGTTATACATATTTAGATTTAAAACAGGTGGACGATTGGACTATTGGACAATATAAAAAAAAATTGTTAAGTCTCCAAGGCAAGTAGGCGCCAAACCACTAACGGTCACCCATCCAACTGCTGGCCACCCATTAATTGTGTATGTGTATCACTACGTTCCACACACGCTACGAAAATTGTTCCATTTATACCTATTTTCCTACCCAAGCCTTTGATTTCCTGCGTCACAAGGCTTCACAAAATCGAATAAGGCACACAACTGCGTCACAAAGGCTTTTACGGAACAGCTTAGTGGGTTTGAGGGCGCCACTGTCGCTCCCACTTCTAACCTTGTTTACATTTAACCATATTGCGTTACTTTCATTATTATTTTGTGGTAGCAACTAGCAACGCTATATATTTCTATATTATTTAATATTGTAACAATAATATAATCATTATAATTTTGATTATTTGTTTAAGTTTAATTAAATCAAATCAAATCAATTTTTTTATTCAAAATAGGTTCTTTACAGATCACATTTGAATGTCAATACAACTACCACCACTTCACAAGGTATTTCGTTATGGAGAAGAAGCGGCGAAAGAAACTCCATAACACAAATCTTACAAAAAAATAATTGTAACATGTTAAACTTAACCTAATGGTACATGTGGAGCTGGAACTACTTCAGACCACACCGTTTTGTCAGTCAAATAATCACTTAGTTTATACATTACATAGCGTTTCGTAAAACTCTTCTATATATACCAATTTTCCATCCCAACCCTTTGATTTCCGTCACAAGGCTTCCCAAAATCGAATAAGGCACACAACTGCGTCACAAAAGGTTTTACGGGAACAGCTTAGGTTTGAGGGCGCCACTGTCGCTCCCACTTCTAACCTTGTTTGCATTCAACCATATTGCGTTACTTTCATTATTATGTCGTGAAAACGTCGTGAGAAATTAATTGAATTTAAAATTAAACTTAACACTTTTTTTACGATGTTCTAAACAGTGTGTCATTATGTCAGGAAGTTAGAACTCTCTGTGGTTCGAATCCGGCGCCACTTCCACCACACCTATTATATTTCTACCTCATAACAGCAGTGTTAAGCGATGCTGTGTTCTGGTTTGAAGTGTGTGGTAAGGGAGACATACTTTTCCGAGGCGTTCTAGCTTAATCCCTGTGGCCGACTTCAGGTAGGAATATCTAATCCTATTTGGAGTTGATTACAAACGTCCATGCGCGGCAGTAGCCACTTAGCATCAGGTGGACTGCATGCTCGTCTCCTACTCCTATATTATAAAGAATGAAGAATCATAATCATCAACTCTGTATTGTCCTACTCCTGGGCAAGTCTGCTCTCACGGTGGGATGTGTTTCGAACATAGGCCCCGGTCAAGTGCAGATTAGTATACTTCACATATCTTTGAATACATTTTTTTATGAAATTTGATGTTAGTAAGTTTCCTTATAATATTTTCCTTTGCCGTTAAACAAGTGATTATTAATTTCTAATACCTACATCACTTCAATATATCGAAGGTGTCTACGATTTGAACTTTGGAATCTTGGAACTGGAACTTTTGGAATATTAAGATACCGTATTATAAAATCTATCACTACCACTGCCTTATAAAGACAGATAAAAAATACAACCGACCACAAAAAATACTCCAAGGTAAGCTGTTAGATGTATTTTCATAAAATCTAATTTCCAGAATATTCAAACTAGATCCAATTTAAAGCCTAGTGACGTCACTAAGGGTTATTATCGTAAAATGAAGTGGCTTTCCTTCATCTCAGTAACAAGATTGCAGCCTCCTACCATGTGATCCTTGAGTTTCATATTTAGGACGCCTAGGTCATATTGTCATTAGGTTTCATACTAAGCTTATCCGTAAATTATGTTATACCCCTAAGGGTTTAGAGGATGAAGCGATAAAGGGATGTTGGTTAAATTTTGTGACGTCACATGTTTAAAAAAGTTGTTTATCCAATAATTCAAGATTATATAAAGTTACTAGCTGACCCGGCAAACGTTGTGTTGCCATATAAATAAAAAAATATTAAGGGTGAACTATCCTTATCACTTAGGGGTATGAAAAATAGATAGTAACCGATTCTCAGACCTACTGAATATGCATATAAAATTTGGTGAGAATCGGTGAAGCCGTTTCGGAGGCGTACGGTAACTAACATTGTGACACGAGAATTTTATATATAAGACTAGAAGTGCCTGTGGCTTCGCCCGCGTTTAAAAAAAAATAACATGTCATACATATAACTGAAAATTTGTACCTTCAGTAGAATGACAGTGACGCCATCTGTCGAAAATTGGTCGTACCAACTCAGAAAAGCGAAAAACTTCGGATTATTGGTTTGTTGTATGGAGACCCCCATTTATTCTGAAGATTTTTATTCTTAGTATTTGTTGTTATAGCGACCACACTTATACATACTCTATAAAAATATCAAGTGTTTATCAATTACAGTTCACGAGAGAGAGCCCTTTGACAGACGGACTGACAGCGGAGTCTCAGGGTTACTACCAGCTCTTAACACAATATTATTTTAATCATACTTTTACTTTTTTTGCAGGAAATTTTACCTTTTAAGCAAAATATGACAATTTCAGTTGGTTTTATACAATGGATAAGCGAAAAATTAATAAGGGTTTAAGTTTGTTCAACTGTGTATGACGGAATATTTTACTGTTTTAAGGAGGAAATAAAACTTTCCTGAACTATGATGGTTTTTAAAATATCGTAGTAGGCTCCCAGTAATAGGGTTCCGTTTTCAACCTTCCGGTATAACGCTAAAAACCCTTAGTTACTTAAAATTTATACATCGTTTGTGTCAAGTTTTCCATGTATACGGCCCCTTAGGGTCTTAAAGCGCCTGTCGGTAAGTGAAAGCTCTAATATTAACATTATCGTGTTCAAGCTTTTCAAATCGATTTGCAAGCTTCTTAACACTTATGTACTAATGAGCATTTTACTATAAGCGAAGAAAATAATAGACTCCTAGTAAAAGGTAATATAAAATAAGTTAAAGTATAAAATAAGATACTGTAAAAGTTAAATAAGCATGCAGTCCACTTGACGCTAAGTGGCTACTGCCGCCCATGGACTGTAATCAACATCAGATAAGATAAGAGTCCAACTCGAGGTCTGTTGCAAACATGTTGCTACCCCTGAGGACTATATTGCAACGCCTCAGACTTTTTTAATAATGCAGGAGTAGCAGACGAGCATGCAGTCCACCTGATAGTAAGTGGCTTCTTCCGCCCATGGGTATCTGTAATCAACTCTAGATAGAGTCCAAGAGGAGGTCGGTAATAGATGTGCCGCTACTCTTTAGGACTAAGTTGGAATGCCTCGGAAAAGTATGTCTCCCTTACTACACCCTTCAAACTAGAACACAACAGCTCTTAACACTGCTATCAATGGAATATAATATTGCTACTCTAAAGCAGAGAAGCGAACAAGTAATTAATTTAAAAAATCAAAAACCCGACTGCACCAAAAAGGCTGTAGTAGAATTTCCAAAAGCAGAGAAATAGGCATTTAATTATTTTTATCCAGAATGCCAAATACAAAGTTTTATAGTAGGTGTCTGCTTCAAAAACAAAATATGTTCAAACAATATTATCCTATTTTATCCTCGTAGCGCTCATTTACGCTATACAAAGAACCTATGTGTAAAATTCCAGCACGCTAAGTTCAGCGGTTTCCCTTTGCGTTGATCTCTGGCACAGCTACTCACTCATTTAGTCAGACAGTCATCTCGATGTGTATATACGAGTGTATATGTACTAGCTGACCCGGAAAACGTTGTGTTGCCATATAAATAAAAAAATGTTAAGGGTGAACAACCCTAATCACTTAGGGGTAAAAAAATAGATAGTGGCCGATTCTCAGACCTACTGAATATGTATATAAAATTTGGTGAAAATCGGTGAAGCCGTTTCGGAGGAGTACGGGAACTAACACGTGAATTTTATATATAAGATATATTATATAATGTATGTGTAATCTCCTCTTAAATTCCTTTATTTTGACACCCTACTCGATAGGTTTGGTTAACTTTTTTTTAAAACATGTTACTATTTCGCGAAAAACCACCATTTACGGTGTATAAAATATATAACTTCAGTAAATCAAACTTTTGGTCATTATTTTACCTCTTTAGAGGTAGAATTTCATTATTTTTATCCAACAAGCCTGATACAAAATTTCATAGTGTTTGCTTCAAAATTGACGATTGTTCAAATGAACTTTTAACCCTTATTTTGCCCTCTACGGGGTTGATTTTTCGGTGGGGGATAAATAAGTGCGTCCTTGTTCCTATGTAGAAAGCCAAATACAAAATTTTATAGTAGTTGCTTCAAAATTAAAGTATTTAAAAAAAACTGGTTTCCCTTATTTTGCCCTCTTAAGGGTAGAATTTCCAAAAGGCCTTTCTTAGTACTTATTCACGCTATATAGAGAACCTATGTGCAAAATTTCAGAGCTGTAAGGTCCTTGGTTTAGGCTTTACGTTGATTTCTGAAAAATGAAAAAGTCATTTAGTTAGTCACTCAGTCAGTCACCTTGCTGTTTTATATATATACAAATATGTTTTTATAATCTCCGTTTAATTTCCTTTCATTTGATACCCTACTCGACAGGTTCGGTTAACTTTTTTTTTTAAATGTGTTACTATTTCTCGCCAAAAATCCGCCATTTTGACTTTTTTTTACTAACACCTATCTAAGGACACTCGGGTCATGGAGACAAATATAATGACAACTTGACTGTTCAAATTCATCCAGCCGTTTGTTAGATCGGATCAAATAAAGAAAGACAAACATACAAGATACGCGCGAAAAACATAACCCTTCCTTGGCAGTCGGGTAAAAATATATGAGAATATTTCGGTATTCCGTAAAATCAAGGGTTAGGACTCGAACCCTGGAACCAAAGGGGCCCAAATTTATTTGTATCATAATCTTCAAATATATGTTTTCGACATCATATATAATATGTACATTTGAAACCATTTACAAATCTAACAGAGTATATACGCATTTAATTCTGAAAAATTAAAACAAGTGCTCGGGATTCGAACCCAGGACCGGTAAACCACTAAGCCTCTACGCGTACTTCAGTATTGTTCAAACCGGAGAAGCCTAAGGCTAAAGTTATTACTGCGCGAAGCTTATCCAATCGATTTTCTTCGCAACGATAATAAGAAGTTATTCCTAACTTAACTTTATGTCTTAATATTGAACTATGCATAATTCATGCTGGGTTATTTTAAACAGAATAATTTCATAATTTTTAGGGTCCCGTACCTCAAAAAAAGCTCTTAAAGATCGCTTTGTTGTTCCTCTGTCTGTCTGTTTGTCTGTCAATACCTTTTCGCAGGAACATGTAGAGTTATCAAGTTGAAATTTATATCAACAAACTAGCTGTGCTCCGCGGTTTTACCCGCGTTTAAATGTGTATAGTGTGTAAGATAAATGTTTGGCAGATTTCATGGGATTTATTTTATTGCGCGGAACCCTAATCATTTTTCTACAATAAAAGCAACTTAGGCTTTTATTTTAGAAAAAGAATCCTATATACGACTACCCAATGGCAATGATAATACAGGATGCGTTTCTTATTTAAAATGAATTCTATAATGGTAAAATGAATTCGTTCGATTTCCGGCTAAGGAAATAGATTTAAGCAAAATCTAATGACGCAGCTTTGATTTTTATTAAACTCGGTATCGTAACTCCTTTCAGCATTTGTTGCCATTTCTTATAGTTTCGGATTTGGCCATGAAGGTCCACATAAAAAAATCACCCTGTGTAGTTTTAAGGGCGCAGGTGTCCCCTTAATTAATTTCAATTCAATTCAATTCATTTTATTTATTAAGTTATATATGTACCAAACTTATTTATTACATAAATGAAAAACTTTCAAAACTTACGTGTATATTGGTGTCTCGTGGCCTTGCTTGTACCAAATGACGAGTCCCATTCTGTCGTCCGGGAGGGCTGGTGTGACGTCACAGGGCAGCTCCACGCCTCCCCCTGTTGGTGCGTGGAGCGACTCTATCGCAGCTGGAACAAAATATATCAATTATGTATATTATAATTTGGGTATTAGAAATTAAATAAATATATTACAAGGTTTACGTATAACAGGGGGGTGCATAAAAAATAATTGTCGGCCATATTAATTTAGACTGACGTTTAATGACGTCAACAACCAATTTACCATTGAATTAAAATAAATTAAATAATAAAGTATTATCATTTATTTTATAACATAGCAGACGAACACGTAGTCCACCTGATGGTAAGTGGCTACTGCCGCCCATAGACATCTGTAATCAATCTCAGATAAGATAAGATTCATAACTGAGGTTGGCCACAGTTGCGCAGCTACCCCTGAGGACTAAGCTGGAATGTCTCCTAAAAGTATCCTATCACACCCTTCAAAGCAGAACACAGCAGCGCTTAATACTGCTGTTATTAGGTAGAAATAGGTGTGGCGGTGATGCTCCCGGAGTCGAACCACAAAGGGTATTACCACTTTCATTCTCTTATTCTCAGTTCCCTGAACTGCTTTTTTAGCAATATATTCGATGTACATCGCAGTGATAGTCTAGTGATTAAGAAACTCGGCCTCTCGATCGAGGGGTCCGAGATTCAAATCCCAGGCACACACCTCTGATTTTTCAAAATTGTGTGCGTATTACAAATTAATTAGCACTTGCTTAAACGGTGAAGGAAAACATCGTGAGGAAACCTGCATATCTGAGAGACTTATAAAAAATCTCAAAGGTATGTGAAGTCTACCAATAACGCACTTGGCCAGCGCGGTGGACTATGGCCTAATCCTTCTCATTCTGAGAGGGGAGACCCGTGGCCAGCAGTGGGACAATAGTGGCTTGATGATGATGATGATGATTCGATGTACAAACACGCAAAGTTTACATTCTTATTTTATGTATAGATGTTAAGTAACTTAACTTCAATTTAACATTACAAATGGCTTCTTAACGTCGCTGAAACGATTTAATCAAATTCCGCCATGAAGTTTAGCAATCAAGAGCAGTCGTAATATACATTTATTATCATAAGTTATCTCAAAGTAAACTTTGGGAACTAATGGAAAATCGATGGGGAACCACAGTGCTGTAAAGTTTGAATAACTGTGTATGTGTTTACGAATTTGTATTGATGCAGTGTGAGTATGCTAAAGGGTTAAAGAGAGTCGTGCCTAGCAATGGGTCTAAATGTAGGTAGAACCCTTCGTGGTACTACCGTCACACCTATTTCTGCCTCATAACAACAGTGTTAAGCGCTGCTGTGTTCTAGTTTGAAGGGCGTATACGGGTGGCATGGTTCTTAAAGGCGCTCCAGCTTAGTCCTTAGAAGTAGCTGCGCATCAGTGATTAACATCACGTAGATATAATCTTATCTGGGATTGATTACAGATGTCCCCAGGCAGCAGTAGCCACTTACTACCAAGTGGATTGCTTACTCGTCTCCTACTCCTATATAATAAAAAAATCATACCGTAACATATATTTTAGGTAAGTAGGTTCCATGAAAATTGATAAAAATTATAAATGAAAGGAGATCTGTAAGTATTTTCTTTACAAATATTTAACTTTAAGTACCTACCCATTTCTTTAAAGTTTTATAAGTGGGTTCTCAAAACCAATCTCTTTGTTTGTACAACTGTTTTCAATACCCAACTCGAATAAAAATATACGACAAGAAATCTCAGGTGTAAGAATCAAACTTTTGAAATAAAAGGGCGGTGCGCTCTATTATCGGAAATTTATACGAAGTGTCTGATTGAAAGCGAGTAGCGATAGGCGATACTTTAATATTCATTTATATTTGCGAGTAGAAATTGTACCATTATTACAATTACCAAACAGATAATGAATGATGAATTGACACGTCTGTTCTGGGTCTGGGTGTTTGTGAATTTGTCTTTGTCCATGGTACCCATGATACTGGAAAAATCCTAGTGTCACGTTAAGTGTACTAAGTCTAAGTCTTGAAGGTGGTAGAAACCTTTGTGGTTCGACTCCGGTGGCACCACCGCCACACCTATTTCTGCCTAATAACAGCAGCGTTAGGCGCTGCTGTGTTCCGGTTTGAAGGGTGTGGTAAGGGAAACCTACTGTTCCGAGGTGTTCCAGCTAAGTCCTCAGGGGCAGCGACGCATCTGTAGTCGCCTTCAGGTAGGAATATCTGATCCTATCTGGGGTTGATTACAGATGTCCATGGGCGGCAGTAGCCACTTACCATCAGGTGGGCTGCATGCTCGTCTGCTACTCCTATATTATATAAAAAAAGTGTGAGGTAAGTCTTAACCGCGAAGCATTGATTTAAAAAAAAAAGCGACTAGGCCTTGTTTATATCTATAAACATTGAACTTGTAAAACACAGTCCGTAACAGTATAACATACATAATACAAATATAACAGTACAAAATGGTATTTCCTACAAAGTATTCTGATGAGCACGGCCCGTGTCTGTGCATTTTTGGTACAAAAAATAGTACACAATTTGTAGAAAAATATTTTTTGTTGTCTGTCTGACGGCACGTATCTAACACGATAGTTGATAGATGGTTTTGTAGTAAATTATAACTCGTCGGTACAATAGTGTTAAGCACTCCTGTTTTGGTTTGAAGGGTACGTTAACGCAGGCAACACAAGACTACTAACGTAGTCCTCAAGTATACTATGGCTCTTAGCTACTATGTATGGTCCTCTCATATAACACCTTTTATGTTTTATTTTGGGTATTTATGAACAATAGAAACTAATTGCTATAAGGTCGATCGCATTTTTAGTTGTTACTTGGAATTCTTAAAATATAGATAGCGAGAACTCGCTTCTCGCTACTCGCTCTCGTTCCAACAAGTGCCTAACACCCAACACTCCCAATACGCATAAACCGTTTGTTTTAAATCTTACTTTGGCCACATTTGGCTTATTAACATAAATGGGGAATCGAACCGCGACCAAATGTTCCATTTCATTCGAGCATCGAGCTCATAATGCTAATAAAATCGGAGTGTCTGTGAGTTTAAATTGTTTCTTTCTTTTTGCTTTTGTTCGGTTTATTTATGTCTTATTTTATGTTTGTTCATGTTTATATAGATGTTTTTGGGGATTTTGGATTTTGCTTTGAGTTAAAGTTTATGCATTTTACAAAATAGAAGTGGCAAATGATTATTAAAAGGTATGCAAAGATGTTATATAGAACCTAATTGGTATAGACCGCGCCAAACTGCTAGTCCGCTCTGAAGTTGTTGCGAGCAGTCATACAATTTGCTATGGCGACGCGATTCGTTTCTATATTTAGAGCAGACTAGCAGTTTTACGCGGAATATACTTTTGTAAATATTTCCAAAAAAAAACTTTTGTATATGTTTTTTACGAAATTGTTTTGTATGCGGTGGGCTCTGATCTTTACAGCCTACGTCACCCGTAAATGATGACAAATCTAATGCCATGTAAGAACGCATGTACAAACGCGTGCACGCATATGTGCGAACTCATTCAAGCATGTACGAACGCATGCAAGCATGCACGTATCCACGAACGCATGCTTCAATGTACGATGTACAATATACTTCATGTATATGAAAGAACGCACGCATGCAGGTAAAACACGCGTATGAATGCATGCAATACATGCAGGAAAGGATGAACGCGCTCACGCTTACAGACTTTCCTCTTTTTTATAATATAAGAGTAGCAAACGAGCATGCAGTCCCCCTGATGGTAAGTGACTACTGCCGCCCATGGACATCTGTAATCAACCCCAGATAGGATTGGATATTTCTACCTGAGGTCGGCCACAGATGCGCCGCTACCCCTGACTACTAAGCTGGAACGCCTCGGAAAAGTCTGTCTCCCTTACCACACCCTTCAAACCGGAACACAGCAGCGCCTAGCACCGCTGTTATTAGGTAGAAATAGGTGTGGCGGTGGTGCCGCCTGAGTCGAACCATAAAGGGTTCTACCACCTTCTACCTCTTAGGCCAATATAATAAAAAAACTTGAAATTTGTGAAAATTTCCAAAAATAACAAGTAAAATCAGTAGTCGCAGCAAGTCACGTTCCACTCTCCCTTAATTTGCATAAACAGGGAATCGAACGTCGACCAAATGTCCCATTTCGTCCGTCAAATGGCGGCAAAATCATTTATATTCTAATTTCGTAATTAAACGTCAACATTTGCAGTTGATTGCTTCGTTTTATTGGATTATTTGAAAGCTTTTGAAAATTTACAATTACTTCCTGATATCTCAAATAAAACGAGTAGAGACATACTTTACTGAGATATTCCAGTTTAGACTTCAGGGGTAGCGGCGTATCTGTGCTGGAACGCCTCGGAAAAGTATGTCTCCCTTAGCACACCCTTCAAACCAGAACACAACAGCGATGAACACTGATATTAACTATTAAGCAGTCCACTTGCCCAGCAGTGGGACATAACGGTTTGATGCTGAACAAATCTATAAACGTTAAAAAACTTCAGTGAGTTATAAAGCCTAGATTTAATACTAATCGAAGCATTTTTCAACGGGTAAACAGATTTGGAAGAAATCCAGCATATTTTAGAAAAACATCGCCATTTTCAACGATTCGTAAATTTCTAATCGTTTAAATAAAAATTTGAACCCCAGAGCTTTTTTATAAGAGACGATAACGGCACGGCACTTATTATTATTATTTATGTATACTACTTAGAAGTCTGGACTCAGATGTAGGCGAATCGGTACTACTAATGGCGTTCACGGGCTTACACCAAGTGAGCGTCATACCTTTTGATACGCAAATTACATAATGCGTCGTCTATTTAGACATTATCTGTGCCGTTGCCGTGCCGTTCTCGTCAATAAGGAAGCGCCCAATATAATTACAGAACGAATAAAACAAATATGGATCGTTTCCCGCGGCCATAACGCTTAGTGTAAACCCCATTGATTATGTAAATGTGACATGGGTGCCATTCCAACATCACAATTCAATTTGCTGCCGTGTTAGAAATGGAAATTATTTTTGGTTGTAAGGTATTTATCCCGTTGAAGTAAGTTCTTTCCTCATAAAGAGAATGGTCTGGAGTTTCTTGATCTCGACTACTCCATTGTTGGAGAAGGTTATGGGTACAATCAAGTTTTTAAACCAAGACCTTCAGGACTTTCACTGACAGTTAGCTGATGTTATAAGGAGTAGGTAGGTTATCTTAATTTTTGTCCCTGTAGTTCCGGGACTAGAATAGGGCTACGGTATCCCCTGCCTGTCGTAGGAGGCGACTAAAAGGGGGCTTCCGGGATTGCGGGCTGCAAGAGTGGGAGCTCGAACCGTCCAGCAAGCGACCCCGGGAAGGACGGCGGTATGTGTGGTCGCATAGCGTCGTAAACACTACATGGTGTGAGAGGAGCGAAAACTGCTCCCCCAGGGTAGAGCCCGATCGGGGCATCGCGCTTGGAGGGCGCCGGTTGTGTTCCGTCGGAGATCCCGGAGCTCTCCAACAAGCGTTGAGGACGGGGGGGGGGGGGGGGGGGGGGTTAGTGCGGTAAAAATCCCACGTCCCAAATCGTCGGGTACCTTTTGAAGGTTTCCCCCTCCAGAAAAAAAAGGTTATCTTGATTTTAGAATAAGAATTAGGGTACCGCGTGAAAATGTTTAAACCCATTAAACATTTAAACTCCTAAGTATTTAAACTTTTAAACCCATTAAGTAATTGGGAGCGTGGGCTTACCGTTCTCTCCGAAGCAAACTTACGAGTATATATTTATCAGAGGCTTTCCAACTTAGTCCTCAGGGGTACCGACGCATTTGTTGCCAACCTCAGGTAGGACTCTAACCTTATCTGGGGTTGATTACAGATGTCCATGGGCGTATGCTCGTATGCTTCTATTATATAAAAACCTTGTATTGTATGCAAAATCCTACATACACAAGATATTTATTGTTACATAAATAAGTAGCAAGTTAAGTGTAAAATTTCAATGACCACTTAAGCCCTTTATAAACATTTACGTAAGTGTTTTGAAAATTTAACACTTCTCAAAAGAGCACGGACCCTACACCACACTATTCAAGAGTTTTATTACGCGTTCAAAATCAGGCTTAAGTTGGTTTTCTTTGTAAATTTAAAATTATTTTCAACCGTGAATTTCTTTTGAAACGCACCATAATAGCACACTTTTTGAATAAACGCTGGACTTTTTTCATTGCAGTGATTCATATCGACACTTGAAAAACACTTTGGATTTAAATACGGTTTTTAAATTCATATTTTAGGCTCGGAATTCGTAAGGGTTAAATGGGGTAAAACAAACATTGTATGGTTTACTTCCAAGAACCGCTATAACATGTGTTATTTCAAATAATATTATGTGAAATGTGATTACGTGGGGTCGTGTGTTCCCATGAGCCTGTTATTTTTACGTAGATTTTATTTTCCGTAAAAAATTGCTAAGCCCACACTCTCTACAAAATTGGTTTATATAAAAAATATACATCCAATTTTTACATAATCTTGAAGTAGCACACAAGCATGCTGTTACCATAAGTTGTTTCGCACCTGGTGGTAAATAGCAATTGTATGGACATCACATCAAATCAAAAATATTTAAATCAAAGTAGATTCTTTACAGAAATATTTTTGAACTTCAATAAATCAACCGCCACTTCACAAGGTGTTTCGTTACGGAGAAGTCATTTGTAATCAATCCCAGATACGTTGCTACTGTTGAAGACAAAATTGGACGCCTCGGATTATTGTTTCTTTACCGCATGCTTTAAACCGGAACACAGCAGCGCTTAACATTGCTGTAATTACGCGGAAATAGGTGTGGCAACGGTGATTTTACAGTCCAACCACAAATGGTTCTTAAATACCCTTTGAAGGTGGTAGAACCTTTCAATTCAGAACACAGCAGCGTTAACACTGCTGTTTCAAGGCAGAAATAGGTGTGACGGTAGTACCTCCCAAGTCGAATAACATACAGTTTTATCACCTTTAAAATATCTATCCATATTCGTTTACATAACGTAGTTCGTATCTAGAACTACGGAAGGATTTTCGAAAATACATCCCTTAAGCGGCTAAATAGGGGATGAAATCGAGTAAAGTTATAACGAAACTTGGCAGAAACGCAAGAAATCTCCGCAAATACTAAATGCCAAGAGCGATTCATTAGCGCGATTCAAGCTCCTTATGTAATTAGGAGATACAAAGAAGCTTATTTGTTTCAGACTTAAGCTTCGAAATTGGGGAAGATTTGGACAATTTTGATGAATTTAAGAAAAGTGACAAAAATAAATAATTTAAAGATGGAGATTTCGTCCCCTACTTTAGGCAGGGAGGTACCACCATTATGTAGTATACTATTATCTTATATATAAAATTCTCGTGTCACAATGTTAGTTATCGTACTCCTCCGAAACGGCTTCACCGATTTTCACCAAATTTTATATGCATATTCAGTAGGTCTGAGAATCGGCTACTATCTACTTTTCATACCTAAGTGATAAGCGTTGTTCACCCTTAACATTTTTTTTAATTATATGGCAACACAACGTTTGCGGGGTCAGCTAGTATACTATACTGTTTGTAGCGTGAAATAGTTCTGTTTTTCGGTAGAGGGTGTCGATGCCAGCTGATTTACTTATGATGCGACCAACTTGGACCTCCGAAGTGGCAAAGTGTCTGTGATCGGCTTCAGTACCCTTACCATGAGTTTTCAAAACATCCCACAATTTTACGTTACGTTTACTCAATCCATTATTCTGTTCCGTTTGCTTAGTAGACTGAGTAAACGTTACAATAAGTATGTGCTCAAGTCTTTTTGTCTGCCTCACATTTTCGCAAAAAAGAGAGACAAAACATAAAACGCCATTTTGTCAATTAAGACATTTAATGTAACGTTACTGACACTATAGTTCTTATTCAATCCGCTAGAAGCGCTGATTGGAATTTGTATGGGCAAATACGTAAACAAATACCAAAACAGTCATATTTGTCAAAACGTAAAAACTCATGGTAGGGGTACAGGTATAATCTCTGTTCTATATTAGTGTAGAGACCATAGACGATACCAACACTTGGTCCATTGTTGTTTAGGATGTCAGTTATCGTCATCGTCAACCCAGTCCTACTGCTAGTCACGAGTCTCCCCAAGAGAGCGGATAAGTCATATTCCACCGTGCTGGCCAAATGGTAATTGGCGTGCGATTTGGTAGACTTCACACATCTTTTAAAGAGCTCGTGTATATAGGTTTCCTCAAGATATTCCTCCTTCCTTGACGGTTACAGCAAGTGATAATAAATTTCTTATACGTAAAAAACTGAAAAATCACCTAGGATTCGAACCTCTAACCTCTCGACTTTTAACCACTACTATCACGATTATCACCCATAGACATCTTTAACCAACTGTATATTTTAACAGATTCTACCTATACTAGAACGCCTCCAAAAAGCATGTCTCCCTTACCACATCCTTCAAACCAGAACATGGCAACACTTAACACAGCTGTTCATTAGCAACCCATTACTGTCCCACTGCTGGGCACGGGTGTCCTCTCAGAATGAGAAGGATTAGGCCATAGTCCACCGTGCTGGCCAAGTGCGTATTGGTAGATTTCACATATCTTTGAGATTTTTTAATTAATCTCTCAGGTATGCACCTTTTCTCACGATGTTTTTCTTACCCGTTTTAGCAAGTGATAATTAATTTCTAACACGCTCTTAATTCTAAGAATCAGAGGTGCATGCCTGGGATTTTAACTTCGGACCCCCGATCGAGAGGCCGAGTTTCTTAACCACCAGGCTATCACTGCCTCACACAGCTGTTACTAGAATGAAATAGTTATGGCGCAAATAGGTTATCGATTATCTCCATTCCTTACATTACTCATATCGACATAACTATCGATAATCTGGCATCACTACACACACGCCAGGTGTCCAGTCATAATCTCGGTTCCCCGAAAACGAGATAATCGGACCGACCGAATCATTATTTTGGGGAATAATAATGAGCTATTGAATGGTCCAGATTTAAAGTTCATTCTCACTCTTGTCAAAAACATGTCGTTTTTATGATGAAATCTAATTAACTATGCTCTTGTATCATACTTCTCGTAGGTATTAAAATCATAGATACTGAAAAATAACAAATTTTATTAGTAGCAGACGAGCATGCAGTCCACCTGATGGTAAGTGGCTACTGCCGCCCATGGACATCTGTAATCAACCCCAGATAGGATTAGATAATAATATTCTTACCTGAGGTCGGCCACAGATGCGCCCATGAGGACTAAGCTGGAATGCCTCGCAAAAGTATGTCTCCCTTACCACACTCTTCAAAATGGAACACAGCAGTGTTTAACACTGCTGTTATTAGGCAGAAATAGATGTGGCGGTGGTGCCGCCGGAGTCGATCCACAAAAGGTTCTACCACCTTCAAACATTACAAATGTCCTCATTGTCATGATGTCCAACAGGTGAACATGCTCGATTATTACTTCAAGTTTAAAAAATTGAAATCAATTACATTTTTTACGTTACGCCAGCGGTTACAAAACCGAGCGTACATTATATTAAACCCAGCGAGAGTCTACAGCCTCCTTTACAAAAAAAGAAAAAAAAAACAAAAATGGCGGCGTTCGGACGCCTTTTGTGTGAGGTTACGTGAATTGTTATCGTACGGTCCCTTCGATCTTTTGTTGTTAGCGAGAATTATGTCTTGATGGCTCCACCGATACCAAAATGGGTTTATTAAGGACATATTAAAGGAATTCCAGTGAATGCCTACGACCGTCACGCCTTCAATTTGCTTTGCGGTGGAATTCTGCCGCTGTCCTACTAATCCATATATTTAAAGGTACAAATCTATACAAATCTACAAACGAATGTTTGGATGTCCTTTGTAGAATCGTAAACTATGCATTTGACCAAGTGATGATCGTTAGCAAAGTTGTTTTACATGAGCCCAGAAAGGTTTCTGAGTTGGTACGACCAATTTTCGACATACAGCGCCACTGTCATTCCAATGAACGTACAAAATTACAGTAATATTGTATGTAATGTATTTTTTTTAAAACGCGGGCGAATGCGCGGGCATTACTAGTCATTAATATATTAAAGGACTCTATATAGTGAATCCAGGTAGTTTTAAGTAGAATCGTAAAAAGGCTTTGACGTAAGGTTAATAGAAAGGGCGCATTCCACAACATGACATACGACCTCAAGTTACTACTAATGATCTGCTAGAATGATTTTGTATTACGTTGTAAAGGCTGCAACACACTAAACTGATTAAAAAAAAAAACATTTTTTTTATTTAAAATAGGTTCTTTGCAGAGCACTTTTTGATTGTCATTACATCTACTACCACCTTACTATGTGTTTCTTTATTCAAAAGATCTGTGGATATTCGCTGAATTGTAAAGACGGTAGAGCCAGTATGATTTTGAAGAACCCTTTGTGGTTCAACGGCGGCACCAGCGCAATACATATTTCTGCCTAATTACAGCAGTGTTAAGCGTTGCTGTTTTATGGTTTGAAGGGTAAGGAAGACATGCTTTTTCAAGGCGTTCTAGTTTAGTTCTCAGGGGTAGCGGGCATGAGTGGCGGACCTCAGGCTAATCTTAAAGAAAAAAAATGTGAGCCGTCACGGGACGCCTGGCAGATGTGAAACATCGACATTATTTTGTAAAAGTAATATGCAGAAATCGCACAGTCGATTGCGCATGGCGACGCGTCGCCACACCGTACACACTACTGCATATAGACTGTATATATATATATATACCATCGTATAGCGTGCACGGCATGCGTCGCCACGCCAGAAATCGGTTTTACGTGCGGCTATAGATGTTTCACATTAAAAATGGTTTAACAATGGTACCACGGCCACACCCATATTAAGTGTGAAGCAGTCTGCGTTTCGGTCGAAGAGTATGTATATCGACTGACTCACATATGAGGTGACCTATGTGCTCAAGAGTGGCGGAATTTGTGATTGGCTTCAGGTAGAAGCTGTTCTATATAAAGTTGGTTACAGATGACCAGCGTGGTAGACCATCAGGTGGAGTGCCGGTTCGTTGTCTACTTCTATATTGTAAAAAAAGATACCGATACCGGCCGAATTGATAACCATCTCCTTTTTGAAGTCGGTTAAAAAATGACAAAGAATGAGTATGATTATTTTGTAAATTAAAAAGAAACAACCGTCTTTCTTTTTATCCTTTTTCTTTTAAAAATGTGCTTCAAATATTGTCGGTATCGATAAATAACACGAAGTTTCGTAAAATACGAGTATATCACTTAACAAAAGATTTAGAATAGCCAGGCTAGATAACTTCGACATTTTAAAAGTTGAGTGTTCTCTTCTTTGCAATATAAAATATTTTCGCTATCTTTTGTATATTGAACAATTTGATTTAACGGGGATTGAAATTTTTAGCATATTTATTGGTTCACAATAAATTCAGTTTAGATGAATTTTAGAAAAAGAAAAATGTGAATAATATTCATAAAACTTAAAGTTATTCTTGTACTTTGAAATTTAAATTTGTAGTGAGACCTATGTAAAAACAGTCAAAAGGGATCAGAGGGCACAAGGCTCTTCGAGCGTGTACTTGAATTACTTTATTCAATTATAAAACTTGGGAGGTTACTTATCCTTGCAAGGGTTTCAATGATCGGTAATAAATTGTGTTTTCTAGCTGTAGTTACATCGGTTAGTTACCGTACTTCTCTGAAACGGCTTTACCGATTTCCACCAAATTTTATATGCATATTCAGTAGGTCTGAGAATCGGCTACTATCTATTTTTCATACCCCTAAGTGGTAAGGGTTGTTCACCCGTAACATATTTTTATTTATATGGCAACACAACGTTTTCCGGGTCAGCTAGTTTTTTATAATATAGAAGTAGCAAATGAGTCCACCTGATGGTAAGTGGCTACTGGCGCCCATGGACATCGGTAATCAACTTCAAATAAGATTGCTACCTGAGTTTGGCTACCAATGCGTTCTTACCCCGAGGATTAAGATATAGCTGAAAATTGTAGAACCCTCTGTGGTACGACTCCGGCGTTACCGCATAACACCAGTGTTACCGCTGCTGGGTTCTGGTTTGAAGGGTGAGGTAAGGAAACGGAACGGTAAGGGAAGGGTCGGTCACAGATACGCCGCTACCTCTGAGGACTAAACTGGAACGCCTCGGAAAAGTATATCTCCCTTACCACACCCTTAAAACCAGAACACAGCGACGCTTAACACTGCTCTTAGTGCCTAATTCCCTCTGTAACAGGAGATCCGTGCCCAGCAGTGTGACAATAGCTTGACGACGATGAAAATCTATATCGATTTAATCAAAAACTATTTTTATGAAAGCATCTGTCTATATGATAAATTCTCGTTTCAATTGCATTCAATCCGATGGTATCGATCATTTGAAGTCGATTGATCAATTGCTTCAATTATGATTCGTGATACATATCCAGTATCACGGAAGTCTGCGATGAATTGTGGATAAGGCCGGTTACACACGAGGCGGTTTTTAAAACGCTTTGTTCTTGCAAATGTTTAATGGGATATTTCCATCAGGTAGCTTGTTTATCATAAAGCTACATTTAATTATAAAAACAAACGCGTGACTTTATCCATTAATTTTCGAGAAATAAATATTTCAGCTTAATACCAACTGTGTCAAGTATTGCTATGTTCTGATTTGAAGGGAGAGACTTACAAAAAACATTTTAAAGTTGGAATATCATGAACTAACTATTAGTTAACTTATTGAGGACTAAGTCCTGAGATCTCTATGAGATTCTGTGATCAAAATTCTGCGTACTTTAACAATTTCTGCCTACTGGAAATTGTCAAACTTGAATCGTGGTAGGCAAAAATTGGCGCAGCAAGGCGTCGCCCATCTTAAAAGTAAATCAAAAATGGATTTGAAATATTTTCTGGTCTTGTATTAACGTTTTATTTTCAAGACTTGTTACAATAATATAAACAGCAAAAACATTATAACAATTAAAATAATTAAAAAACGAGAATAATAATAATATAACCATATTAAATATAAAAAGCTACATCTAAATTGCTGTGCCCTGGGATGAGTTCCCAGAATGCTGACTACATTCCCTCGTTGGATAGCGAGGCTAATTCGCTGTCCGAGGTATATGCCAGCTCTCTGGTCATTCGTTGACTCTATCAACCGTTTGGACAGATAATTAACAGAGTATTAACCTAACATATCTAAAACGTCAATTTCAGAGAGCGCATAAAAATACGTCCCGTGTAGAGGTAGCCTAAATTAAAACGTTGACAGTGGCTGTCATGCTTGCATTTCGTTCAATTGAACGTTTGAATGAACGATTTTATGAGTGACATTTGCTCGCTACTTCATTAATGTTTATAAAATGTAATAAACAACATTTATCATCTAAAGTAAGTTAGAGTTTGAGAAATGGTATCAAAGACGTTTAACTGTACTTCCATTATTAATATTCAATCTATCCAATGTTTTGCCTATCAAAGATCAACTGACAATTACTTCATACTAGACAATGTCAAATTTAGATCTTTGGTCGATTATTGAGAACTGTAGTAGGTAACTTATTAATAATAGACCGGATATGGGAATCAAAAGTGTCATCTATGAGTTATTACCAATTGGTAATAAATTGTTTAGAAATAAGTTAAAAAGAATAAAAAATATATATATACATCAATTAATGAGAGATGATGTCGGAGTGAACAGAATGTTTTTTTTAAAACGCTCCATAATATCCGCTCAATAGTTTAAACAATAAATGTCCTATCCAAAATTCATTCTCGAAAATCGATCGAGTATCGTAACACCCTTGGATCCTGCGGGTAAAATGTGGAATCCTTTTTATGGGTTCCGAAATAGCTCTTTATAGGTCCCCTGAGTCGGGCCTGCGTTTGTCGTAAATAACCAAAAAGTGCCCTCGTATTTTAAGGTAAAAATGTATGGCGGAACATGCAATTTGCTTTTCGGGATGTGCGTGACATGTGTTAAATTATGTTTTTATGGATTTTTGACTTTGTAATTTATGTTTTTATCTTCAATAAATATAGTTTAAAAAACTAAAAAAAACACGCTTTTATGATAAAATCAAATAAAAAGCAAAAAATAATCTTCAATCTAGGAATCAATTAAGGAACAGTAAATAATATAATTGTGAAACAAGAGTGGGGTGCTCCATTTCTCAGGTTCGAAAAGCGCAAGTAACTTATATTTTTTAATTTATATTTTTTTGGGATATTTCACTTTTTGGATCTTATGCTTTTGATTTTAAAAAGATTTCGATTTTTCTTCAACTTCTAGAGTTCTATATCCAAAGGGTAAATATGAAATCCTGTCACTAAGCTTCTGCTGTCCGGCGTCCGTCCGTCTGAGCGTCTGTCACAGGCCTCTATCGCTTGTACAACAATAGATAGAAATTGAATTTTTTACAGTGTGTTAAAAAACCATAAAAAGCGTATAAGAAACCAGTACTTTTCGGTATTTCTCTAAGTATTGTACTAGGTACAATACATAGAAAAATACCGATAGTAGTAGGCTATCGATTGACAGATATCTGCTAAAAATAATAAAATGGTGGTACGGAACTCGATTCGTACATTTGTCTTGTTGTATATTTTATAAAAACCGCTTTCTTCACACGTAGCCACACACTGGATTTTTTAAGTGACATGTACA
This sequence comes from Epargyreus clarus clarus, assembly GCA_014595695.2. NCBI lineage: Eukaryota > Metazoa > Arthropoda > Insecta > Lepidoptera > Hesperiidae > Epargyreus > Epargyreus clarus. The sequence goes on from JACTTY020000019.1 coordinate 1,900,914, forward strand.
CACACAAAACGAATACACAAACACAAAAACGAACAAAACATCTTAATTCATTATTTAGATATCTGGCCGGGAATCGAACCCGGTACCACGCTCGTCACACTTATAGATTTATTACCTCTGTCACTCACATCAATAAACCATTACAGTTTAACTGCCACAGTAAATAAGTTCCTCTTCCGCCATAGTTTTATGGGAACAGTATGGTGTGCGTATTTTAATAACTCTTAAAATTTTACTATTTCAACGGAAATACTCATAGATGTTATGTGCTATTTATAACGAAGGTAGTAAGCGAGCTTAGTTCATCTTATGGTAAGTGGTCACTGCCGCCCATGGATGTGACCATTTCCATATAGAACCCGCGTGGTGGAGCGGTCACCATACCGTTCTGACGCGCGAAGAGTCCTTGCTTCGATCTCTGGCCAGACAGATATCTAAATGATGAATTTAGATTTCTGGGTCTGGGTGTTTGTGCATTTGTGTATGTGTGTGTCCATGGCATCCACAACACGGTATCATAGTGTGGGACCGTGAGTGTAGAAACCGTTAAGCGTTTACCTGAAGCCGATCACAGAGTCACTCCTGTACCCTTACCATGAGTTTTTACGTTTTGACAAATATGACTGTTTTGGAATTTGTTTACGTATTGGTCCATACTATTGTATTTCCAAGTTCTGACACAATCCGCTAGGGGCGCTGATTGGAAATTGTATGGGCAAATACATAAACAAATATCAAAACAGTCATATTTGTCAAAACGTAAAAACTCATGGTAAGGGTGCTGAGGATAACATAATCGCCTCATATGTAAATCAGCCGGCATTAAATACCCTTCCACTGAAACGCTTGATTCTTGAAACTATTTGAAAATAAATTATACTTCTGTAAATATATTCTGGTAACTAATTCGTTTTGTTCGTTTTTCTTTTTATTTGACTGTGGAGGGTAATTTTTCGAATTTATGTATGTCTCATCTTTTGGCACACCACAGCCCAAACGGCTTGACGGATTGTAACATAAGACGCGTCGTTGGATTCGTCAAAACTGTAAGAGTAACATTGGCTATATTTTAAGCAGTCGGGTTTTAGTTTTTACAATGATTCGTATAGTTTTGGTTCTATGCCACGACACAAAAAACTAACTATATCTTTACATGTATGGCATCTTGTCCAAAAGCCGAACCACCGTCACACTTATTTCTGCCTATTAACAGCAGTGTTAAACGCTGTTGTGTTCTGGTTTGAAGGATGTGCTAAGAGAGGCATATTTCTCCGATACATTCTAGCTTAGTCCCCAGGGGTAGCAGCACATCTGTGGCGGATCTCAGGTAGGAATCTCATCTTATCTTGGGTTGATTACAAATGTCTATGGGCGGCTATAGCCACTTACCATCAGATGGACTGCATTCGTCTGCTACTCTTACATTATATAAAATCATACAAAATTCTAATGCGTTAGATTTTAGTAATAACATTTAAAATTTTAATTATTATTTTTGTACTTTATTTTTTATGTTTTTAGTGATTAAATTTGTAAATATATGAAAATACGTTTAAAAATTACATTTGTATATTTTACTCGCTTCTCGCTCAGTACAACAAGTGCCTAAAGCGATAATCATAAACGCAGTGACGAGGTAAAGTTTGAATGAGGACGAATAAAAGGGCCGTATGTCAGAACTTTAAGGGAAATTTTACGATTGCCCTAAATCTGCCAACCTAGCGTTTTTACGTTCGAAAACTTTTTAAGTGCCCTATGGGAGTCAGTCGAAAATTTTTGAATGATATCTCTAGTAGATATGTCAATTTGTGTACTGTTTAGGTATTCTATTAGGCTGGCAACTAAGTTCCCGCCATTTTTTTTATTTAAATATTTCGTATTTAACCAAATGTTTTAAATCGTTTGATAATTAAGTTTTGTTCTTCCAGAGCTTATATAATTTTTCTTGTATAAGGTTTTTTATAATCTTCAAGAGTAAAACGGGCATGCAGTTCACCTGATGGTAAGTATCTACTGCCGCCCAAGGACATCTGTAATCAACCCCAGATAAGGTTAGATCCGTACTTGATATCGGCAATACGTGCGCCGCAATCCCTGAGGACTAAGCTGTAACGCCTTGGAAAAGTATGTCTCCCTTACCACATCCTTCAAACCAGAACACAGCATCGCTTAACACGGCTGTTATAAGACAGCAATAGGTGTGGCGGTGTTGCCGCTGGAGTAGAACCACAAAGGGTTTTCCCCTAAAAACTATATTTAACTTCAATTTCTTGATATATTATGACAAGTACAAATGCTCGTTTTATTATATATCATGATCAAGGAAGTTGCCAACAAATAACAGAATCTGAAGCAGTTACTAGGAAGGGTTGGTGTTGCCAACATAAAAATTCCATAACGTAAATTGGGTGTGTTGATCAGGGTTGCCAATTTTATTGATGAATATAATAAGCTACAAAAATATAGCTTATAAACTCAAATATTGTAAAGTTAAAGTGTTGACTCTACGATGGCTAACAGACTTAACGATTAACCGTCGAAGAGTCAAGTTACCCTGATGATGCCCCGTTTTGGAGCGAAACACGTGTTGGTGGTGGTATGTATGGTGGTGTATACTTTTAATCTTTTGCATCTGCACGCATCCTTTGAGGGAGGGATGGTACATACGGCTTGGTTTAAAATATATACCATCATACATATTTGTAGCGGATTGTTGCGAAGTAGTTTTAATCTTAACTTAATAGAAATATCTTGCCCGAAATATTGGTTAAAAATAATAAAATCGCGTTGTGAGTATAGTCCGCGCCAAACTGCTAGTCCGCTCTGAAGTTGTTGCTCGCAGGTGTAGTCATACAATTTGATATGGCAACGCGATTCATTTCTATATTCAGAGCGGACTAGCAGTTTTACACGGACTATACATATTTAAACAGTACAATGAATTACATGCGTTTGACAACCCTATTTGATAAGTGACGTAACATATATGATACGGAAATATTAATATTGCCCTTTTTATTGCGAGCTTTTATTGTTTGTGAAGAAACTTGTAAGAATTTCAGTTCATCTGTCATCCCTTCATCCACAGACGAGCATAATACGTGTGGAAGGTGGTAGAACCTTCCACACCTTAGTGGTTCGACTCCGGCGGCACCACCGCCACACCTATTTCTGCCTCATAACAGGAGTGTTAAGCGTTGTGTTCTGGTTTGAAGGGTGTGGCAAGGGAGATATACTTTTCCGAGGCGTTCCAGCTTAATCCTCAGGGGTAGCGGCGCATCGGTGGCTGACCTCAGGTAGGAATATCTAATCCTATCTGGGGTTGATTACAGATGTCCATGGGCGGCAGTAGCCACTTACCACGAGGTGGACTGCATGCTCGTCTGCTACTCCTATCTTATAAAAAAGAAACTCAGACCCAGAAAAGAAATCTAAATTCATCATTCAGATATATCTGGCCGGGAATCGAACCCTGCACTGCGCAACAAACCGATATGATGACCGCTCCGTCACACAGTTTCGTATATAAAGAATAATCACACCCTTAAAATAAAAGGGAAGATAATACCACCCCTATAATTCTTCCTTTCAACCAGCATCATTCCAACACAAAAATTCCATAAACAAAATTGGGTATTTCAGGGAATGTAATGTTTTGTCCCGTTTTTACAAAATTTACCCGCAAGATCTCAAAGTGATTGAATAATAAGGAAAAATGCAGTACAGTCAGCAACAAAAGTGTATAAATTTATATTTAAAAAATTGTAGAAAAAGGCATTAGTTAAGTTATTTTGTTTTTCGTATTCTTAGAAAACTCTTTGATTTGAAGATATTATGGGAGTGCATAAAAATAATTGGTGAGAATTAAATTTTTTATTTTTATTTTTTTAACACTATTTATTTACATAAGTTGGTCATGGTTGGGGATCCATAGATTATCTAAAATATCACATCCTAGACTTTTTTATTATCTGTAAATCAGATTTCTTAAAAAAAAACCTGAGTTACTTCTAAGTATAATTTTGACGAATTTTGAAGGTGGTAGAACCCTTTGTGGTTCGACTCCAGCGGCACCACCGCCACACCTATTTCTACTTAATAACAGCAGTGTTAGGCGCTGCTGTGTTCCTGTTTGAAGGGTGTGGTAAGGGAGACAGACTTCTCCGAGGCGTTCCAGCTTAGTCCTCAGGGGTAGCGGCGCATCTGTGGCCGACCTCAGGTAGGAATATCTTATCCTATCTGGGGTTGATTACTGATGTCCATGGGCGGCAGTAGCCACTTACCATCAGGTGGACTGCATGCTCGTCTGCTACTCTTATATTATAAAAAAATCCAAACAAATCTCATATACATATTAAAATCCGTTAATTATTTTGAGCTAAATAATGAGACATCCATACCCAAATACTAATAAGTATAACTGTTAAAAATGTAGATTTCACTTTTGACGATAACTGTACATTTAAAAGCTACAAAGAGCTTTTTGTACGTTGCAAAAGCACAATTCATAATATCATTACTGTCAGAGCTTTCTTTATTTCGCTTTTGGTGAATGTCTAATTCTAAAAGCTTAATCGTAGACAGGAAAAAGCTTAACTTATTTCTTAGAAAATTAAGTTAAAAAGCAGATTACACAGATATTGTACAAGTACATAAGGGGTCAAGGTTCGTTCAATTCTTAATTCAATTTAAGCCCCATTTCTTAAAGTTATATGCCTATTACAAATTAATTATGACTTGCTTTAACAATAAAATAAATAATTGGCTAAGTGTGATTTGTACAAGGAGAATTCCGTACTACCGAATTGTAATTTATTTTTAATTTTTAGTATTTGTTATCACAGCAGCCATAGAAGTAACTACATTACGAACATTTAAACTATCTATTATTGTTCAAGAGAAAAACCCAAAGAAATAGCGGTTGTTTGGTGACCATTCATTCTCAAGCTTTTTATTTTTAGTTATACTCTGTTATACATACTCTGTAAAAAAATTCAAATATCTACCTATCACGGTTCCAGAGATAGAGCCCTGTAACAGACGAACCGACAGCGGTATCTTAGTAATAGGGTTCGGTTTTTGCCCTTTGAGTACGGAACTCTAAAAATCCGATGTACCAAAATTCCTTACGTCAAGCAATATTGATACAGATGCGTGCGAAATAAAACTGAGGGACAAGGGCTGGTTGACCTTAGCAGGGTCTCGATTGGATCCGAAAAAACCCGGTACCGAAAACCCAATCCGACCTGATTCGATTTTCCCAATACGTTTCCCAATAAAATATATTTACCCATAGGTTTTCTTATGCCCTTTTCTGAACAATAAAGTATTTTAAGAGATGGGTGGGTATATTTCTTTTTTTAGGCGCTGCCGTATATATGACAAAAAATGTTTGGGTATGAAGAAATAAGAAATTTTGTTATAATTGATTATTCTCAACTTTTTAGTAATAATCTACGTATGTTACGCAACTTATTTTATTATGAAAAAGCAATTTAATAATACAATATTGACATATATACGTCAACTTATCTGTAATCTATCCTTTCATCATGAATTACAAATCATTTAATTATTAAATAAAATTCCTGTATAAAAAAAAAGAGAAACATACGTAAAATTATATGTCAAACATTATTTTATAATGCCTACATAATTCCTGTTTCGTGTTGTAGCGACTTCCCGCAACTCGTCAGGAGATGGCGCTGCTGAATCACGCTATCGAAGTTTTATAAACATCTTGCATATATACAAGCTCCGAACTGAGACTGATGGAGCACGGCCTCTCCCCGAGCATGATATCCTAGCCCGGCGGGAAATCTCCCTTTGCCAAAGTGTCATTCCATTTCGACATACAGTTCGTGACGGTTACGTAACATCAAGACCCATCACATTACAACCCGTCACATCACATTTCGTCACACTTAAAAACATCACATCCCATCACTTCATTTAACTTCACTCTACCCTGTATAATTATACAAATATATTTAGATTAATATTTATGCATATAAAAATCTACTACATACAAGATATAAACTTTCTTTAAGCAACTATTTCTTTTAGCGACCCCATATTTCGCCCCAACTTCTTTGGATCCCGTCATAAAGCACAGAATGGGGTCGTCATAAATATGAAATTTAATCAACAAAGATTATGAATCTACATGTGAAAAGCTTTGTGCATATTAAAGTAGAACTACTGACATAAATGAGATGAAATATTTATTGAAGATGGGTAATATCCTAGATTTTTCAATATAAAGTCTAAAAAATCTACATGTCTGCGTATTCATACATTGGCAATGATTGTTTAGTGGTGAAAACTTGGCGACTCAATCGGTCTAAAGTTTGAATCCAGAAGTCATTTGTCTTTTATTTAGTAATCAGTAGGACTACCATGAGTTTACAAAAGTATTACTCGCTAGCGACTGCGTAAAATAAATGTATGAAAAATTGTACAGCGCCTCTGGTGGTTACTCGTAGAACTAAAATCCGTAGTGACGTAACTCGATACGTAAAAAACCTATCGAAATCAAATCGCTAGCAAATGTCATTATGATCTATTGCCATACAAATTCGGTCCCATGAGTCATTAATTTGACAGACGTTGTCAAGAAATACCGTAACGATAGTAGTTATGTTATTCACTAGCAAAATGACAATAGTTTTCTATTTACCATTTCTATAGTGGTGTTTCTATGCCAACTCATGGTAATGCTACAAGTATCTCTTGCTATAACGATGATAGAGAACATCAATAGAAAAGCTACAAGTGTGAGAGTTCTTAAAAAATTAGTGTTTGACGCTGCAGCAGAAACGCTGTGATCAAGGTGGTAGAACCCTTCCAAGGTTCGACTCCGGCACCACCGTCGCACCATTTTCTGCCTAAAAACGGCAGTGTTCCGCTATGTTTAAGAGGTATTATAGTAAGGATCTGAGTCATTAGCTAACTCAGTTCTCAAAAGTATCGATGCATCTTTAGCCAACTTCAAGTAGGAGTCTAATCTTTTCTAGGATTGATTAGAAATGTAATTATTTTTTATAATTTACCTAACGATAAGGCAGACGGCTACCTGGTGGAACGCAGTCACCGTCGCCTATGGACATTTGCAACACCAGATAAGTCGCCAATGCATCGCCGGCTTTAAATGGGAGCTCTTTTTACAACCCTCTTGAAGAGCCCCATGTCATAGTCCTGAGGGAATACCTCAGGAGGAAGTTCATACCACATTTTGCACGTACGCAAAAAGGACTGTGCAAACCGAACCGTGGAGGACCGCCACGGGTCCAGTTGATGTGGTTGGCAACTCATCCCTCGGCTAGTGGTGCGATGAAGGAAGGGTCCATCCATTAAAAAGAGGAAACATATTTCCCCGGCAACGTAATTAAAATCAATAAAGTATTTCTTTTATAAACGAATATTTCCCAGCCGAATATTCAAATTTACCAATCCAAGTTTACAGATTGCACGTAAAACGTCAAAAATTATTGCCAAATTATGAATACGGGTCGTGGAACTTTATAGGTATTGAACGTGGGTCAGTTTATATTGATGTGTAAAAGCGTGAAGACATTAAACACGTATTGATGACATGATAACTTTATTTTCTTTTTCAGCAAAAATGTAATGTTACATCGTCGACATTTTATTTTTATTTTTATAATATACGAGTAGCAGACGAGTATGCAGTCCAACTGATGGTATTTCATATGCCTTCTACACTCATAGCCCCATATTAGGGTTTTTCCTGTATCGTGGGTGCCATGGATCCACACAAAGACAAATACACAAACACACGTACATGTATGTCTCTGGATATTTTCAATTATATAACATGGGGTCATCTTAATTTTCGCACCCAGATTCGTTGCTACTCCTAAGGACTAAATCAGAACGCCTCGTCCAGTTTTTTTTATAACATAGGAGTAGCAGACGAGCGTGCAGTCCATCTGATGGTAAGTGGCTACTGCCGCTCATGGACATCTGTAATCAACCCCAGATAAGGTTAGATACCTGAGGTCGGCGACAGATGCGCCGCGACCTCTGAGGACTAAGCTGGAACGCCTCAGAAAAGTATGTCTCCCTTACCACAACCTTCAAAACGGCAGCGCCTAACACTGTTGCTCAAAAACTCGTTGCCGATCTAGCGGTCACGCCGATCTACTCGGAATATCGGCGGCCGGGATGACGGTGCTCGGGAGACGGACGTTCGGTGGACAAGCGGCTATAGTAAATGTATGTACGCTACTTCGGCGCCGTCATTAAATATCGGTATCGGCTCGGTATCGTTGGTTGGTGGACAAACAGCATAAGAGACCACAGTTTAAATTTATGAATGTATTTGGGTATCGAAAATCGTAATCAATTACTCTGCTTCTGTATAATCGTACCTCTTAGTGTAGTCAATTAGTAAATTTCACGAATATTAACGCTACATTCGAATTATATTTTTGAGCTTTCTTTGTTTACAATTCGATTCCGATTATGATTATAATATACAAGATATATAACGGTAAAGGTAAGACCCAGTATGGATTATGGAGGTAGCACCGCCACATCTATTTCTCTATTTCTATCGGGAAGCAGTTCTTGCTTTCGGTGTAAAGGTGTGGATGCTGGCTCACTTACATATGAAATGATCATCTTAGTTTTTAGGAGTAGCAAGGTATTTGTGATCAGCGTCAGGTGGAATCTGTTCTGCAGTTGTGTCCATTTCAGATGGTAGAACCCTTTGTAGTTCGACTCCAGCGGCATCACCGCCACACTAATTTCTGCCTTGTAACAGCAGTGTTAAGCACTGCTGTGTCCTGGTTTGAAGGGTGTGGTAAGTGTTAGTGGACTTCCTTTTCCAAGGCGTTCCAGCTTAGTTCTCAAGGGTAGCGGCGCGTCTGTGGCCGACCTCAGGTAGGAATATCTAATCTTATCTGGGGTTGATTACAGATGTCCATGGGCGGCAGTACCATTTAGTAGGTGGACTGCACGCGCGCTTGCTACTACTATCTAATAAAAAAAGAAAAGAGTTTAATCTCTACAAATTTTGATTTGTTGAGTTAAAATAATAAGGACACAGCCTTATTATTTTAACCCATCTCATAAAGGGACAGTAAAGGGTCGAAGGTAATTATGAAATAAATAAACATTAGACACGTTGACTCGTAATTTCTTCTAAATTACTTACCTAATCGACTAATTAAGTACAAACAAGACATAAAAAATGAATAATTGGCCAAGTGCGAGTTGAACCCGTACATAGTGGGTTCCATGCCACCAAATTTTCATTTGTTTATTATTTTTAACAATTGGTATCATAGCAGCTATAGAAGTAAATATTATTGAGGTTCAATAGATAAAGCGAAAAAATTTGAAAAATAAAGGTTTCTTGTATAGCGACCCACATTTATTATCAAGTTTTTTATAAATGTTTAGTACATTATTATTACGGACGCCACTGTTATACATACATAATTAAAAAAAAATAACTGTTCATCTATTACGGTTCAAAAGATAGAGCCCTGTGACAAACAGACAGACGAACAGACAGAGGATTCTTAGTAATAGGGTTCCGTTTTTACCCTTTGGGCGCGGAACCCTAAAACGGGATAATTAAATTTACCGCAGACCCCACCTTCCAAAATTCAATTTATTTTGTAAACAACGTATGTATGAATTTTCCTGATAATTGGTAATTCATAAGATACTGCTTCGATCATAAATGGATCTTTTTGGAAAATTTAATTAATATTCATTTTGGTAATGTAAGAAGCCCAAAGCGTGTTAAAAGGGTTAATTTTATACATAGCCCTTTGTAAAGTTACGAATGAGTTTTTAAGGTATCCTGTTCAAATACTTTTTTGTAAGTTTTTATCAGGTTACAGTTAATTTTGTGATTTCCTGCGGAGAGTAATGTTTTTCATTTGTACGTGTATTGATTCTAACCTAAACTGCAATCAACATCTATATATAGAAAATAAATGTTTGTATGTATGTCCTTTATAGAATCGTAAACTATGCATTTGATCTTTAGCAAAGTTGTGCATGAGTCCATGAAGAATTTTGGATAGATGGCGCCACTGTCATTCCAATGAAGGTATAGTCCGCGTAAAAGTGCTCGAAATCAGCAGGTGTAGTCATACAATTTGCTATGGCGACGAAATGAATCTCGTCGCCATAGCAATTTGTATGACTACACCTGCTCGCAACAACTTCAGAGCTCAGAAACAACAAGCAACAAGCTCAGATCAACAAATACAAAAACAGTCATTTTTGCAAAAACGTAAAAAGTCATACTAAGAGTACAGGATAAAATAAACTAAGGAAAATCATATTTCAAACCTGTCTTCGAATACAAGTGCTGTCTAAGATAGGATGTAGAAATCTAATGGAAATGCTTTTATTTTCTTCGTGGAGGGAAAATCTGATGTTAGAATATAAGGATTGTTTGTGGCGTGTTTATAAAAGACACGAATAGAATATGTATAAAAGAATAAATAAAAGAATGAAAACATTTTATTTATTTGTACTAAACATAGATCACAAAAAAACAGGAGTAGCAGACGATCATGCAGTCAACCTAATGATATGTGACTATTACCGCTTAGGGCCATTTGTAATCAACCCCAGATAAGATTAGATTCTTACCTGAGGTCGGCCACAGGTGTGCCGCTACCCCTGAGGACTAAACTGGAATGAGTCGGATAAGTATGTGTCTAATCACACCCTTCAAACCAGACCCTAGCAGCGCTTAAATCTGCTGATATGAGGTAGAAATAGATGTGACGGTGGTGCCGCCGGAGTCGTCCATTGAATGTTTACACTGAAAAGACGTCAGTGTGAAGACACTACATATAAATTATGCTACTCCATAAATCAGTAACATTACACCAATAAATCTACAATCCGTTATAATACTCGTATCTGGTAACAACGCACTTGTTATATTAATTGACCTCGTTTATTACACACATGTCGTACTACTAGCGATGAAACGATAAGCTATTGCACAGAAAAAATTTAAAGATGCAACGGAACCTAGCCTCTTACACTTTTTTCTATTTGGTTTTGGACTTGCAAGGTTTTACCTACAAAACCCAGGACATGGAGTACAGGTCAGTAGCCAACTAATTGAGATTTTCAAATCACCTGGGTCCATTGTGAAAACAAAAAATAAACAATTCTATTTTTATCACAAATCCTAAGAAGATACATTCACGGAAAAGTAGTCGACATAATTTGGTTAATCCAGAAATCTATCCACTATTTTCCAAAAATATCTCGAGATAATCTGTTTCATCTATCTTTACAAATAAATAGATAAAATTTAAGGCTGATTTCTTGTCAAAATAATTATTTTCAAATTACGCTTAATCGTATCATATCGTCTCTGAAAAGTCTAAAATTTTCAAAAAGGCTGCTTGGCATGTTAGACTTTTAGGCTTTCCAATAACAATGGATTTATTCGAAGGTAGATTTGCGATAATTTCGCTTATCGCTTCTCGCATGCAATAAAACGCATACCTAAGCTACAGTGCAACAATCATTTCGTATAAATATTAGTAAACTATTGTGGTCATTAGAATGGACATCATTGTTCTCATGAATTGATCATTGCTTCGCAAATACAATGATTATAGTTCATTGTTCGCTGAATCAAAATTATCAGCTTATTTGTAAATTATTGGCTAAGCGTGAGTCGAAATCGGTTCTCAAAATGGAAATGAATTAACCCAAAAATGCATTTCTTTTAGAAAATGTTAAGGTACTACAGAAATACTTTGGTTCGTTTGAGGCAAGACTTCAAATGCTTAGATGTGTATACAATTAATGAAATGACTATTTGGATAGGTAAGTAATATTAAGTTTTAAAGATACATTAAAATTGAAAATATTTTTTTATGTTCGGTTTTTAAAGTATAACTACTCGAATATACTACCGAAATAAAGCATACTACATGCAACTACTACATATTTACCTTTACCTAATTTAACAACAAATTACATTTATATCTCAAAATTTTCCGAATTTTTGAAAATTTATTGCCAATGTTAATTGTTTAAAATAATAAATGAGCATTTCATAGAAATGTTCTTACAAATGTTGGTCCTTCGAACGGGATTTTCCACGAAAACAACACCTCGGAAACGGTATGGTGTTATGAAAATATAAATTCAAACTCATTTTATTAACTCGTTAATAACAACCGTATTTGCTCCAAAATTAATTTGGTTCAATTTCTTTATGTGTTACAAAATTGTTGGACCTTCGAGTCGGATTTTAGACGAGAATTTATGAATATCAACTGACAAATGAATGTCTTTCAAAATGAACTGGTGGAACGGATATTGCCACAGTATTGGAATCGTTTTTATGGAGATAAAATAATATAGTTATAATTTTCAAGGCAGCGCTCTTATATGGTTCGTGAAATAGAATGGCATATACATGTGCCATATGAGATTTTTTACCCGAATGTGGAGATTAATATTTTGAAGCGTATGTATGTTTATATGTTTCATTCGTAGACATAGCTATTTCTGTTAAACTCTGCTGTGTTCTAGTTTGAAGAGTATGGTAAGGGAAACATACATTTCCGTGGCGTTCCAGCTTAGTCCTCAATAGCAGATTCAAGAGTCCTCAAGAGTCTAACGATAAGGCAGACGGGCTACCTGATGGAAAGCAGTCACCGTGGCATATGGACATTTGCAACACCAGAGGAGTCGCCAATGCATCGCCGGCTTTGAAGAAGAGCTCTTTTCACACTCCTCTTGAAGAGCCCCATGTCATAGTCCTGAGGGAATACCTCAGGAGGAAGTTCATTCCACATTTTGCACGTACGCGGCAAAAATGTACGTTCAAAGCAAACCGTGGAGAACCGCCGCGTCTGTAATCAACCCCAGATAGGATTAGATATTCCTACCTAAGGTCTGCCATAGATGCGCCGCTACCCCTGAGAACTAAGCTGGAACGCCTCGGAAATATCTGCCTTACCACACCCTTCAAACCGAAACACGCCAGCGCTTAACACTGCTGTTATTAGGTAGAAATAGGTGTGGCGGTGGTGTTGCTGGAGTCGAACCACAAAGAGTTCTACCACCTTTCACATATACACATGACTGGAGGAAAAATCATATGAATAAAATGTCACAGTTTTTTATATCCAGTAATATTGTATGTTATGACACGAAACGAGATATAGCAGTCCCACTGATATTACATTTCGGTCCCGAAGCTCCGTGGAGAGAATTTGTAATGTCCTATCAATGTTTTATGGTTTCAGAATATTTTTTATGGAAGGTAGTTTGGAGGTAGAAACACGGAGAATGGTTGTGTTTTTTATGAGATTGAAGTGCCAATCGATGGAAAATGATTGTGTTTTTCCGAAGTTGGTCTGATGGTCACTGACGCCTCCAATAGAACAGCATATAGAGTAAGGTTTCCTACAGTATGTCAACCCATATAGTCTCACTGCTGGGCACGGGACTACTCTCAGAGAGGGATTTCCCATACCCCACCGCGCTAGCCAAGTGCGGATTGGTAGACTTCACAAACTTTTGAGAACTTTTTAAAGAAATATAAGGCGTGTATGTTATCTCACGATGTTTTCCTTCACAATTAAAGTGATAATTAATTTCGAATATATTTTGTTAAATTTCATGTACTTCTGGCATTGAATATAAAAACACCCAATATCAAAACCCATATGCTATAAAAATATAATCCCGTCAGTATACATTCAGTGATGACGCAAACTGACGTATATATGATATGTATGTGTGTAACGCATGTCCAGTGTAATTGGCCCAACCACTTGATTGTTCGAAGCGTTGAGTACAATACATTCGCGTAATACATGTGCGCTTAATGTACCAATACTATTGAAAGATTAGTAGGAGTCTTTATAAAAAATAATTATAGTTTTAAACTAAAAAACACGCTAAAATCGCACAAGAAAAATCGCTAATCTTGATTCCTGACGATCCTGATGGGATAAAATTATAAAAATCGTGTATTGTCATCGGTTCTTGATAATTGTTCAAAATTTTAAATAAATCGGACTGTTCAAAGTGGGTAAAAATCGAGTTCAAAGATTCCGTTACAACCCAAGTTAATAAAAGCGTAGTAATATGATCCCGCCGGTATAAATTCAATGATAACGTATGTATGATATCTATGTGTGTAACGCATGTCCGATGTAATTGGCCCAACCACTTGATTGTTCGAGGCGTTGTGAGTGCAATACATTCGCATAATACATGTGCGCTTGTATAGCATAATTGCTCATCTGGGTAAAGTCTAACTGAGGACCATTCCGAAGATTGTGATGTCGTTATTTGTAGGCAAGCCTTCTATGTCCATGTAGTCTCGCGACTAGAATAGGGCTACGGTATCCCCTGCCTGTCGTAAGAGGCGACTAAAAGGGGCCTTCTGGGGTTGCGGGCGGCAAGAGTGGGAGCTCGAACCGTTCAGCAAGTAACCTAGGGAGGGACGACGGTGCGTATGACCGCATACCGTTGTAAACACCAGGTGTGTGGGAGGAGCGTAAACTACTCCCCCCAGGGCAGAGCCCGATTGGGGCATCGCGCTCGGAGGACTCTGGTTGTGTTCCATCAGAGATCCCGGAGTTCTCCATCAAGCGCTGCGGACGGCCACCAGGAGGGTTATAGTGCGGTAAAAATCCCACATAGCCCGGGGTCACTCCCACGTCATCGGGTACCTTTTGAAGGTTTCCCCCTCGTGAACAAAAAAAAGGCAAACCTCGTAGGGCAACGCGCTTAGAAGACCCCGGTTGCGATCCGTTCAGATCCCGAAGTCCACTAAGTGATGCCGACAGTCAGCGGGGAGGTTTTAGTACCTACTAAAAATCCTACATAAACTGCCGCTCTGACGGACCTGGGTACCATTTGAAGATTCTGCCTCGTCAACAAAAGAGTTAGAATGGGTATAGTCCGCCGCGCTGGATGACGCTATACTTAAAAAAATATATTCATGTTATATGAATATGATATGTTTGAAAAAAAATAGTAACCACCATAACTTTAATACTAGAACTAGAAATAAATTACAATTCCTAAACATAGATGATGTAAAGTGGCTAAATCTTTCATGGGTAACTGTATTCGCTACTACAATAAAATACCCGACCACATTTTGAATCTCACAGAAAAAAGTTCAAATATGTCGTTAAACAAACGCTATGTAAAAAAACGTACCTACTATAAACTAAGTGATTATTTGACTGACAAAACGGTGTGGACTGAAGTAGTTCTAGCTCCACAGTACCATTAGGTTACGTTTAACATTGTAAAAACATTTTTTTAAAAGATGTGTGTTATGGAGTTTCTTTCGCCGCTTCTTCTCCATAACGAAACACCTTGTGAAGTGGTGGTAGTTGTATTGACGTTCAAAAAGTGCTCTGTAAAGAACCTATTTTGTTTAAAAAAAATGATTTGATTTGATTCATTAATCCACTCTCGCATATTTAATAACGTTTATTTTACAATAAAATTACTAATTAATACACAATTAACCGAAAAACATAATACATTGATGGTTTAATCAGACTGAATCACTATCGACAACATATTTAAAATGATTAAAAGTTAACAAAGTAAATTAAACAATGAATAAAAACGCGCACAACAACCAGTGGAACTTCAATGCAGATGCGAATAATACTAAATGCAGCCAATTGTTAGGCATTCATCATTCTGATACGCATGATTGCTGTTACTGCAAATTTAATATTTGTACGTATTACCGTGATGGCTGATGATTTAAAACTATCCCTTGTGTAGGTCTAGGGCTTCAATTAGGGATGGCAATTCTTTCCGAAACAAATCGATTCTTGAATTGATAAATCGATTCACAAAAAAATCGGGGCTTAAAGTTATCATGACCTCAGTTTCCTCCCACAGCTGGAAATCGGTTACCCTCAGAAAGGTAAGGGTTTAGCTGGGTCTAAGTATGGAGGCTACTAGGCATGAGAGAAGACCAAGTACCTACGCATGGATTCCGGAGTTTCTATTTGCGCAATGTCGACATCAACACATTGCGCATATAGAAATTATGATTATGATATACTAGCCGTAACTGAATATATCCTGAGTGATACCTAACATCCTATTTAGCTAACAAGATCATGTTAAGTTTTACTAGTAATTTTAAGTTATACCGGTAATTTAATGTTCCGCCGGTAATTTGTAGGAACTACAAAATTTTACGTTTTATAACTAACGTAGACTATTCTCCTTCTGAGGCTCAAGTTTTGCCACTGATTCGTTCTGTTTGAAATTAGGGCACACCAGCTTATGAACTGTTCTTGTCACGCAGGTTAGGCGGATCTGGTCCGCATACATATCACGCATCCTCGATAAGCATTCCTGTTCGATCTACTTTTGAATAATGAAGAGAACTACGAGAATTTTACCACCTTTATAGTCGAAAATTCCCTTAGAGACTTAAATAAAACCTAAAAGCTTCTTAACACAAACTATGTACCAAGACATTCAACAATGAATTTTATAGAGAAGTTAATTTTACTTCTCTATAAAATTCATCTCGTAATATTAAAACACCGTAGATACTAGCCGTAACTGAATATATCCTGAGGGATACCTAACATCCCTATTTAGCTAACAAGATCATGTTACGCCAGATCGTTAGAATATTATAAACCGAAGGTTATTCAAAACTGCGTGGGAATATTAAAATGAGGGTTTTCAAAGCAAGCTATTTTGTGTGGATTTACGGGGGATATGATTCCTGTTCATTTAGGGATATTACATACATAGACGATATTACATAGATATACTACAGGCTTATATATAAAATTTAAAATTACTGATAAAACTTAAAATTACTGGCAAAACTCAAAATTACTAGTAAAACTTAAAATTATTGGTAAATCTTAAAATTCCTGGTAATTCACAATAATTCCCAAAAGCATAACTATTTTAGTTACATTTAAGTATAAGTGGTTGTCGCTTGTCACGAATCACGTTGGAAATACCCTCCAGCCGCTAGTAATGGACGTTCACAGAATTCCGTGACGCGACATTTTTCGTTTGTTGTTTTGTCACGACCCGTGACATAAATATAAATTGCCAGAGATCAAAGCTGAGGAAATCTTATTGCGAGAAGTCCATTGAAATGTTACAAATTTTGGTCCTGAGCGTGCAAAAGTCACACGCAATTTTATTTTTGTATGTCAAGGGGGGGTTAGTAAGAAACCTAAATTCTAATTTTCAACTCTACCCTCGGTCGCCATCTTTAAAAGGTGTTTTCATGCTCTATCAAGCAAACTATTCGACGCTTAGGTAAACTTACAAAAAATGTAAGAACAATAACAGTATCTTGTATTTTATATCTTTAACTTTGCTTTTATAACTTTTAGTTGTAAACCTAAAATAAAAGTTAATAACGATAAGAACATATTAAGAATCTAATCATATCTGGGGTTGCTTACAGGTGTTCATGTTTGGCAGTGGCTACATAAAATCGTCGAGCGTCAAGCTCACCTGGGCGGAGCCCGACGGGGCAACACACTAAGAGGACTCCGGTTGCGTTCCTTTGGAAATCCCGGAGCCCTCTACGCAGCACCTAGGACGGCCACCAGGGGGTTTTAGTGCGGTAAGAATCCCACATGTCGTGTCGCTCCCACGGCACCGGGTACCTTTTGAAGGTTTCCCCTCGATAACAAAACAAAAAAATACCTACTTAAAATCAGGTTTACTACATGCTCGTCTGCTACTGTTACATTATAAATACGAAACCCTAAAAAGATCAAAGTCAAAATTTCGAAGGCCACAAAGCCTTGGAACAGTTTAGACGTTTGTATTATACAATAGATGAAGCCAATGAAACGATAACAAATTGTGAGCAATTAAAATGAACGGAATAGAGAAATGGCGTCACTCTGACAGCCAATCAAATTCAATTTGTACTCTCTACTCAATCACTGAAGCCTTAGGAACGAGGTACGGTTAGCAACACAAATTAAAGATATATTCCATTTATATCCAAATTATTTATGACTGTTGAGGGTAACGGTTTTTGAGCGCTTGTAATAGAACGTATGTCTCATCCTTTAGCACGACCTAAAGCTCAAATGGTTGATTTATCATATGTTGTGTCGTTGACCCCGTCTAAATTGTGTAAGAAATAGGTGTGACGATAGTGCCGATATTGACGAACGTCAAAAAGTCATCTACTTTAAAAATAAATAGAAAACTAATAACAATAATATGTAATCGTACTTTACTGGTTCTTATATTATCCTTACTGATGTAAGTAGAACAAAATAACAAGGAAAATCCACCATTAGTGTCTAGTAATTGAATACCCGTCGTGATCAATCAACGGGGGTGTACAGATCAAATGAAAGGGTAACTACGGTACACGAGAATTTCAACACAAACGTTCTTCTTTCCTCTTTGAAATAAATAAACTAGTGAATTTAAGAAAAAAGATATAAAGGATAAGAATATTGAAAACCATTCCAATCATTTCTAATCAACTCTTTTTCATGTCTATACGAAGTCTGTAGAGATGCGTTGGTACCCCTGAGGTCTAAGTTGAAACGCCAATAAGTATTTATTGGCGTTTGGCTCTTGGCTCAGAACACAGCAACACTTAACACTGATCTTGTCAGTAGAAATAAGTTTTTTTTTTTATAATATAGGAGTAGCAGACGAGCATGCAGTCCACCTGATGGTAAGTGGCTACTGCCGCCCATGAACATCTGTAATCAACCCCAGATAGGATTAGATATTCCTATCTGAGGTTAGCCACAGATGGGCCGCTACCCCTGAAGACTAAGTTGGAACGCCTCGGAAAAGTCTGTCTCCCTTATCACACTCTTCAAAACGGAACACAGCAGTGCCTAACACTACTGTTATTAGGTGTGACGGTGGTGCCGCCGGAGACGAAACACAAAGGGTTATACCACCTTCAACCTTAGTGAGAGAGCTATTTAAACATTTACAAATTACTTGTGTGCAGTAAATATACCCGATAACTTACATATTCAGTTTTTCATTCAGTGTATAAATTACGCCAATCACAATGTATTTAATTTCTAAAATCTAAATATTTCCTTTTTTGTTGACCGTACCAAACTAACTAACTAGCCAATAAAATATAGCATCCTGAATACAGTAGCAGATTTAATTGATCCCGAACACCTGCCCTGAAAGGCTATTGAGGTGCACTGGAGCGCACCTGGGCAGGTGGCGCAGTCGCTTTACACAATTATAAGTGTGTCAAACGACTGCAGATATCAAAATACATGATAGTACAGATACTAATGTATATACAGGTACACGTGTTTGCGTGGTGAAATCCGAAACAATAAGGATTCGCAAATAATGCTGAAAGGAGATACGAGGTCGATGTTGATGATAATTAAAACTGCATACATTTAAAAAAGTAATAAAAACACATACCTGTTTTATTGCCGCATCGTATAATGTCCTTTATAAGGATAAAGTTCTATAAAGTAATAATATATAACAAAGAAAACCAAAAACGCTGATTTAAAAAAAAAAACTCTATTCTTTAAACTTTCTCTAACCTAACTAATTCTTCGATCCTATATCGATTGTTTTTACCATTTACTTATCACTTACGTTCTCATTCAAATTTCCCATCGAGTATCCAGCATAGAAGCAATTGAAATGAAACTGCATATTAACTTACTTCATAATAACACCAGATACAATCAAACTATGCATAACTGGTAAGTAATGATATAATCGACTCAAATAGCCCACAGCACTACCGTACACGTCATTTTCAGTAATATCCCTGAATTACATTAGATTATATGTGGCCAGTAAAACAGCGTTTTGGAATTCAATTGCAATTAAGAGTCCTGTATGTTTATGTACGTCAGAAAAAGTTCAAGGTGGTAGAACCCTTTGTGGTTCGACTCCGGCGGCACCACCGCCACACCTATTTCTACCTTATAACAGCAGTGTTAGGCGCTGCTGTGTTCCGGTTTGAAGGGTATGGTAAGGGAGACAGACTTTTCCGAGGCGTTCCAGCTCAGGCCTCAGGGGTAGCGGCGCATCTGTGGCCGACCTCAGGTAGGAATATCTAACCCTATCTGGGGTTGATTACAGATGTCCATGGGCGGCAGTAGCCACTTACCATCAGGTGGATTGCATGCTCGTCTGCTACCCTTATATTATAAAAAAAAATATATATAAAAAAAGAAAAAGTAATGTATTAAGACTTAAAATGTGTAATGTGGCATGTGTAAATTATTTCTGTCTTACAATAGGAGTGTTAATCCCTACTGTTTCGTAGATTGAAAGGTCTGATAAGGGCACGACGCATTTCAATTTCGTCATCATAGGTACTAAAGCATTCATGGCTGATTCTGTACCTATTTGTGACCGGTAGTAATAATAACTCTTAACCAATTTTTGCCTAACAAAGATTTATTTATTTTTTTATTGTTACACCTAACGTGCTACCTGATGGAAAGCAGTCACCGTCGCCTATGGACATTTGCAACACCAGAGCAGTCGCCAATGCATCGCCGGCTTTGTCAAATTGCCGGCCGTCAAGTTCAAAATTTGACAACTTTTGTAAAATATAATGGGCAAATGTCGAACTTTAGTAGGTGAAAATATAACGATTGATTATTGCTAACGACGGCAAATGTCGAACTTTAGTAGGTGAAAATATAACGATTGATTATTGCTAACGACGCCGTTATTAATTTCTAATATCTCTTAGAGATGAGATGAACGGCGTGTTAATTTCATAATAATGTTTTGTAAAAAAGTAACAAGTTAAAAAATATAAACTGGATGCTCACTTTATACAACTATTGTTAAAATAAGAATCAATAAAACTTAGACATTTATCGCCGCTGGTTTCATGGCCCGACCAGCCCTTTGAAACCAATGACCTATACCTGTCAGGTGTAATTTCGAGTAGTTGTATTAATTACGGCACCAACTAATTTACAAATACATCAGCCAATTTATTGTAACATCGTTTAGTTAATTAAATAGGTGCTTTCGTTTTGTAGTAACATGTTTGAATTTTGCTATTGGGGCGTGGGTTTGAATCCAAGCAAAATATTTCAATTAAAAAAATATTTATGATTTTTGTGTGATGAATGACATTTCCTACTTGGCTAGCATGGCAGCTACCCTTGTCAACCCATTACTATCCCACTGCTGGGCACGGATCTCAACTCAAAATGGAGTAGGCTATAGCAACCTCTCTAAGTGTGCAGTGACAGATTTCACTAAACAACATCATGTTTCAGAATTCTCAGCTGTGTAGGTTTTATTACGTTGTTTTTAACACGGTTAAAGCAGACGATAACTGAATTTGAATACGATCATAATTTCGAAAAATCAGAGGTGCATGTCTGGGATTCGAACCTTGGTACTCAGTGAGAAAAAAATTTCTTAAAAAAAGTTCTTAGAAAATATCTAAAGGATGTGTGTATTCTACCAATCCTCTCGACTAGCATAGTAGATTATGGCCTAAAACTCTTTTCATTCTGAAATAAGACCCATATCCAGCAGTGGAACAGCAAATAATCAACAACGATTCAAATCCAAAATCGTAATCAAATTTACAGAAAGCTTATCAAAATGAAGAAAGTTGTGTTCTTCAAAGTTTGTTATTATTACTATTTGATTGAATAACATTTATTGAAACTGATATTCTGTACAGTGATTGGGCAAAGTTTCCCAAAGTTTAGTCTGAATTAATTAGAACGAAATAATTTTCTAATGAAATTAAATCTTAGAACGAATTCCCACTTTCTAATTGTTCCGTGGAATTATTTATGTTTCTCTATAAATTAATTAGTGTCTGACTGTTTTAATCGAGGTACATGAGAGGTGCATCATAAAATCTGAGTTAGTGTGGTTGTAACAAAGAATATGTACCTATTGTCCCTGTAGTCCCGGGACTAGAATAGGGCTACGGTATCCCCTTCCTGTCGTAAGAGGCGACTAAAAGGGGGCTTCCGGGGTTGCGGGCAAGAGTGGGAGCTCGAACCGTCTAGCAAGCAACCCCGGGAAGGACGGCGGTGTATGTGGTCGCATACCGTCGTAAAAACCAGGTGTGCGGGAGGAAATTAAATCGCTCCCCCAGGACAGAGCCCGATAGAGGCATCGCGCTCGGAGCACTCCGGTTGTGTGTTGGAGATCCCGGAGTTTTCTATCAAGCGCTGAAGATGGCCACCGGAAGGGTTTTAGTGTGTAAATACCACATAACCCGGCGTCCCTCCCACGTCTTCGTGTACCTTTTGAAGGTTTCCCCTCGTAAACAAAAAAAAATACTTATGTAATATGACATAGCAACTATATAGCGTATATTATGTACCTACATCTAATAGGAAATTAATAAGCAACTTTACCCAAAATACCTTGGCATAAAAGCTTCATCATCATCATCCTCATCAACCCATTACTGTCCCACTGCAGGGCACGGGTTTCCTCTCAGAATGAGAAGGATTAGGCCATAGTCCACTGCGCTGGTGAAGTGCGTATTGGTAGACTTCACATACCTTTGAGATTTTTAAGCTATTGCATAGCTTCTATCGCGAGCCTTGAGCGTGGAGACCGAATCCAGAAATTCCGTAACGAAAAAAACCTAACACCCCCCCCTCCGACCAGCACAGCGGTGATACTTTTTAGTAGCGATCTGTGCGCCCCGGGGCGCACATTCCAGTTGACAGGTTAATGACTTTTTGCATACTGCATAAATAAAATAAATATATAATTGTAATTGCATAAGTTGATAAAAAATGCTATGCAATAGCTTTACCGCGGCAGTCTCCGAGTGCCACACGTATTTTTTTAAATAAATTTCTCACGTATGCAGGTTTCCTCACGATGTTTTCCTTCACCGTTTAGCAAGTGATAACACGACTCTACAAAAAAAAATTCGTTCTTTGTCCTAAAGTTTATACTATTATTTTCCAGTTAGTTATGCACAAAAACGAAAAGAAAATACCTTTTTTCGGTATAAAGTTTGCTTTTGTGACATCATGAATTTTGAACAACGCTATCAAGGCCAATACAATGAAAACATGATGGGCGACTATATTTGATGTTTATTGAGAGAAAGTAGCTATGAACATAAAAGAAAAAGTAAAAGTGTGCACTTTTAAGTTATTTTCCACTTTTCTGTAAGCTAATTTGATAGTAAAACTTAATAAAAATAATAAACATTTTTATTTCAATAGTTTTATTTTCAATCAAAAATTAAAATCCGAGATTTTTAAAAATTTCGTTCTATCACTAAAGTTCTAAGCACAAAAGCAAAGTTTGTCATGCCATATATTTTTTTTCCGTCTTATTACGACCTAAACTACCGAAATTTAATGCTTTGCAATCAAAGTCAAATTTCATGTTGACCCGTGTAATTAATTTCTAATACGCACATAACTTCGAAAAATCAGAGGTTGGGATTTAAACCTCGGACCCCTAGACCGTGAGGCTTTCCGAGAGACCCGGGTTTCTTAACCACTAGGCTATCACTGGCGTGAAAGCTTTTAGATGAATATTGCTTTACGTCGTCAATCCATTAATGTCCCACTCCTAGGCACCCATCTCCTCTTAAAGTGAGCCACGTTTAGATCAAAGTTTTATGCAGTAGCCTCTAAGTCTCAGGCCAAATCTCTCTGGCGTTTAGTTTTCCACTCATATTTTTCTTCACCGTTAAAGCACGTGTTAATTAATTCATAATAAGCAGATAAGTTTGTAAAAATGGATCGTGCCTGGGAGTCGAACGTCAGACTCCCGCGTTCTTATCTTCATAACGTTACATATCGTACTAAACATCGTACAGTACGTCACAAAGTAATTTTGTAAGTTTTTATTACACCCGTAATCGCAATCGGTCCGCGCAATATATCAAGCCGGTTTACGAACACATCTCTCGTTTACAACCGTCGGGATCGTGCAGGCGTGCGTAAAATGTACGTAAATTTGGTTACATAGACATACGGGGAGCGCTTAAAAAATTGGAAAGGTGTAAAACTTTTAGGTGCTTTTAGGATAAAATTTGTAAAAAAGGTTACGAGATGTAGGATGGATTTTTATGTGTAAGGTACTTTTTGTATAAAATAACCAATAGCATAGTGGTAAGCTTTAAAAACGTTTGTATACGCCAAAACCCTGTTCTTTATCGTAATGCATATAGTATACACACAAATAATATTATTTGTTATCAGCACAAAGAAGAATAACAGATGTGTCATTGCATTATTGTACGATATTAAGTGCTCGAAAAAGTATACCACTCTGTACGACACAACGTAATTTTGTAAGTTTTATAACACCCGTAATCGCAATCGGACCGCGCAATATATCAAGCGGTTTACGAACACATCTCTCGTTTACAACCGTCGGGATCGTACAGGCGTGCGTAAAATGTACGTAACTTAGTTAACACGGACAGATGAGAAGTGCTAGAAAATTGGAAATGTGTAAGACTTTTAGGTCTTTTTAGGATATATTGCGTATATAATGTTTAAGAAACAGAATGTATTTTATGTGTTAGATATTTTATGTATATGATAAACTAAAAAAGATAGATAAATTTATGTTAATAGTAATATGATTATACTGCAAAAGATAAATAAAAGCTTAGTGGTAAGCAAAAATATATATTTATGCTAAATTGTATGTATTTGTATAATTACAGTTGAATACCTTATTAGTGTTCAGTACAAAATAGAATTGTAGGCTTGAAAAAACATTTCATTCTGTACGTAACAACTCACAACGCAACTTTGTAAGTTTTATAACACCCGTAATCACAATCGGACCGCGCAATATATCAACCGGTTTACGAACACATCTCCCGTTTACAACAGCCAGGATCGTACAGGCGTGCATAAAATGTACATAACTTAGTTTACATGGACAGATGGTAAGTGCACGAAAATTAGGAAGACTTTGAAGGTGCTCTTAGCATACTATGTGTAAAATATTTTACGACACAGGGTGTGTTTTTATGTTTTTCATATTTTTAAGAAGTGGCTTAGTCGTAAGCAGTCTTCCTGTTGTCTCAGCTCTGTATAGTAAGAAAATAAAGATTGAAAGCAGTAGTGTATTATTAAAATAATAATACATAGAGCTGAACATAGTACCTCCTCCTATTATAGAGTCAGTAAAAATATAATTATTACCTAAACCACCTGAAAAACCTAAAAGTTACAACCTACATACCTAAAAGCTTTAAATAATCTCAAGTGTGTGAAGTCTACCAATCTGCACTTGGCCAAGGCGGTAGACTATTTCTTAAGCTCCTCATTGTAGGAGATCCAATTCCAACAGTGGGACTGTAAAGAATAGACGTTTGTTATTTTAAAAGTTCCACCTCAAAACAGAAATTAACAACTCACAAGTAAAATCACATAAAGAGTGTTCAAAATTGTAAAATGTGAATAGTACAAAATATTTGTAGCTGTAAATACCCAATAACTGTAAGCAATGCGATTAATTTCATTGTATATGTGCTTCCAAGCGCACAGAATGCAACGTTCTCTCCGTGAATTCCATGCTCAAGTTTTGTGTAATTTTTTACATTTTTGCAATATAAGAGTCTTTTATAGCGGATTTTTTCGACTGAATGAGCATGGCTAAATAGGAAATGGAGACTAGTGAAAATGCTTTAAGTTATGATGCAGATTTTAGAGTAAATAAAACTCCTTGATAAGTTAAAAAAACTTTTTTCTATTACGGAATCGTGCAATTCGTTTTGGAAAAACAGAGCACCTTGTATCATCTATATACCGCTATCCCGTAGTGTCGCTTATAGGGTTAAAATCCTAATGTATGTTTTGTAAAATCACTTGTCAACACGACTGCCCTGTAAAAAATATCTAATCGTTTGTTTTGGATAGAGAATTTGGGTATTCCCACTGGAATTTTACTGGCGATTATGAATTATGCAGTTTTATGACACATACGTACTGATTAGCCTATTTTGTCACATAAGTAAATATAAAAATGTATAGTATTTTAAATGTTTACTTCGTAAAACCATTTCTCGAAGCGACTGCTCCACAAAAGGATGAAGAATTCGGGCATTACCGTCGGAATTTTACTGGCGATTCGGAATTATGCTATTGCATAAAGTAAACCTACTTTGTCAGCACTTGTCATCGCGATTAGCCTCTATAGCAACATAAGTTAATGTACAGTTTTATTTTTAGTTTTAAAAGCACTTGTCCACGCGACTGCTCCACAAAAGTAAACACTAAATACCGATATCGTTTGTGTTTTGGATAAGGAATTCGGGCATTACCGTCGGAATTTTACTGGCGATTCGAAATGAAGATTTATTGGAACTAATAAAGCGAAGCTTTCTCTTGTTTGAGTTTTGATTGAACGTTTTGAATGAGGGCAATCGATATCCATTACTGGAATATGAAATCGTATAGTACAATAGTCAAATCGTTTGCTAGGTTTGATTCCCGGATACAAAAAATGAATGAAATTATTTTTTATTTTAACTTGTGTTCGGGGTTTTTAGTTTTAAATTCAATTTTAGGTTCGATACCTGGTAGTGGAGTTTGAAAGGGTGTTTCTGGTATTTAAGACACAAAAATTGTAGAATTTATGAATTTAAAATAGAATAGACTTTTTTGTACTCTATAATCATGTACAGTCTACATAAGTCTGACGATAAGGAGTCCCTCTTAGTGAAATGTATAATCTACCGCAAACAGAATTAAACTAATCATTTCCATTTAGCACTGGAGTTCTGCCTAAAGCCGTTCACAGATACCTACGTTATCTCTCTTGAAAACAAAGACAGTCACTTCATATATAAGCCAGCTTAAGCTAATTTGGTATTTTAAAAGTTTGCAACACCACACTCTTCAAACCAAGACACTAAAACATAGCTGTTATAATGCAGAAATATGGCGCTGGTAGAAAGAGAACATAACCACTAAGAGTCTTACCACACAAATGTATTAAGTTCATGAAACATAGACTCCCGTATCGATTATACATCGTGTTTGCTTTTCATTGAACGCTAACATTGGCTAGCGGAGCTTATGATTGAGTTGCAACCATCGATGTATTATGCACATATATACGTACCAGTTTTGGGTTTACTTAGCATCAAATTTGAATAACTTCGTAGTAGTTTAGTTCGGAATGATGCATTGGACTATTCCAGTTAGTTTCCTTCAAATTCGTATATACAATACTAGCTACTTCAGAACCGTTCTATAGGATTATAGAACGGTGATATAATTATTTTTTTTAATATAGGAGTAGCAGACGAGCATGCAGTCCACCTAGTTGTAAGTGGCTACTGCCGCCCATGGACATCTGTAATCAACCCCAGATAGGATTAGATATTCCTAACTGAGGTGGGCCACTGATGTGCCGCTATCCTTGAGGACAAAGCTGGAACGCCTCGGAAAAGTATAGACATACTTTTCCGAGGCGTTCCAGCTTTGTCCTCAAGGAGACCCCTTACCACACCCTTCAAACAGGAACACAGCAGCGCCTAACACTGCTGTTATTAAGTAGAAATAGGTGTAGCGGTGGTGCCGCCGGAGTCGAACCACAAAGTGTTCTACCACCTTCAAAAGTGATAATTAACTTCTAATACGCATATAAATTTGAAAAATCAGAGGTGCCTGGGGTTTGAACCTCGGACCTCACTATCAAGAGGCCGCGTTTCTTAACCACAAGGCAATCACTATTTTTTTATTCAGAGTCATTTTTATTTCTAGCAATACACCCATTTTTATTGAATTATTTTTAGTTTTGGCAACATTTTTCGGACATTGACCCGACACAAGTGCGGTTCAATCAAACTCTTGATTGAAAACGGCCCGCAAAGCAATCGAGATATCTCATACAATACTCTAATTATTGAGTATCATTGAATCAATTGGGAATTGATAAAATGTATGAATTATGATACTGTTTGCGTGTAGCTTTAATGTGTGTATTTCTAGTGTTTTATGTTACAGAAATAGCAATTGAAGTAACATTTAATGATATTGAGTGGTCATTTCTATCTATTGATTTTAATCGACATAAATATATTCAAAGATGCCAGTATAGTTTGAGTGTGGAGGTACCACCGCCATACGTATCTACGTGACGCAGTTTTTCGGCAATTAATTTTGAACGACTTAAGTTTTTTTTTTTTTTAATATATTTCATAATTAAATGAGCATTATGAGTTGTGCACTTTTGGATTTTCCAAACTTTTTTATATTTATTCCAAACGATAAGGCAGAGGGGCTACCTGGTGGAAAGCAGTCACCGTCGCCTATGGACATTTGCAACACCAGAGGAGTCGCTAATGCATCGTGCGCTTAAAACTTCTTACGTTTCAGTGGAAAGGAGTGTATGGAGCATAGATAAGTATAGATATCTCACCGCAATGTAAATGAAGGAAGCCATAAAATGGCTTAAACAGCTGACAATTCTTTCAGCCATTTAATGGCTGTCATGATATATAGATATTCCAACCCGAGGTCGGCTACAGATATGCACTACCCTGAGGACTAAGCTGAAACGCCTCAGAAAAGTAGGTATATCTCCCTTACCACACCCTTCAAATCAGAACACAACCGGACTTAACACTGCTGTTATAGACAGTGTCAATAACAGCAGTGTTAAAATAGATGTGGTGCTGAAGCTTTTGTTTTCTTAAGGACTAAATAAGAACGTCATATCACACAGCCGGTAAACTTCACAAAACTCTAAGTATCTTTTTCTGAAGTCTTGAGATATTTCTTTCGTGATTACATAAATTCTTTAATATATATAAAGTCTAACAATTCTCACTTAGCCCGCGCGTTGGACTATTACCTAAACCCCACCCTTAGAGGAGACCCGTGCCCAGCAGTGGGGCAATAATGGGTTGATGACATGAACTATGTGCTTATATAGTAATAAATATTGCTATACCGACAAGGTCTTAAATTTTGTTGTAATTGTAATTTACATAATTATGTAATACATCTTAAGGAAACATTTCCAAACAAAACATTTTCGACTTTATATCTCTATTATATTTTTATTATTTCATAATTCGATCACCACATTTCAAATTCATCGGAAAGATATGTAAAATCCCCAATCAAACACCTATGTAATCCTGAGATTTACATAATCCGTGATCATATTGTTCACTTTAACAAAGCGGCTTAAACGGTGTAAAATTTAAGCCATTTTGAGCCATTCAACACTATAAACCAGGTAGTTCTTATAAATGCTGTACTTAAGTAAATAAGGGCTGACCACACTGCGTATAAATCCACGTCGGCTTTAATAGTCGGTCGTTACCACCAACTGTTACTACTGGAACTCGATCGTAAAATTCGAAAGCGATTTCGGTTCGAATTATGCAAATGGGGTATAATCTCGGTGCGTTTTCTTTTATTATCAATTTTCGGTCGGTTTCCGGTTTCGGTTAATGAGCACCATCGTAGTAATGTTCAGTACGTTTTATTGCGTTAATGGGTAAGCTTTTATCGTGTATGCTCGCGGTTTTAATGACTGAACGAAAATAGGACAGTTAATTAGCATTTTAAAGGGAAATCGAAAATTATATTAAATTTAAATTCGTTTCTTTGTATAATATGTATGAAAATGACGGAAAATATAAAAAACGGAGATTATGCTTACGCTATTTGAGTTACAAACATTATCTATAAAAAAAAACATTACTAGAAGACGCATGTAATGCAGTAGTGAGATATTGTTCAGACGTACATTGCGTCCTGGATTGGATCCCTAACTGCATTGATATCTTAATGATTAAATAATATTTATAATTAAAGATAATTAGAACAATATTAATATGTCTTTCTGGGTCTGTGTGCACTGTTAATTTGTATGTATGACAAAGAAAATTTATAATAAATATGATTATGCGTCTTGATTTTAGAACGCATTCTTAATTGATTTATTTATAATTTACCTAAATAACCATGATATATTATTATTTATTTATTATTATTTTAACACTAAAGTATTATCTTTACTTGCAATAAAAAGCTGAATATCGATCGAGTTATCATCGAGTTCCAGTAGTACCTTTGATAACTAGGGTTTTATGTTATAATTTGTCCACGAACTAACTCCTCGTGGAGATTATGGGCTCTATCGTTTAGATGAGAGCTTGATAAAGCCATATATTTCATGGGCTATTGTTACCCATTCAATGCAGATTCTATGGGGTCGGCTTTATTGCAAGACCCGTACTAAAATCTGAAGCTACTAGGCTTGCAAGTTATGTTTTTATGGTGTTCATGTTACTTGGTGAGATTAATGTAGTTTATGTTTTATAATACAGTAGCAAACAAGCGTGCAGTTCACCTGAAGGTAAGTAGACACAGCAGTGTTTAAGTAAGAAAATATGGACATCTCGAATCAACTCCAGGTAAGATAACCTGAGGTTAGTCTGCGCGCATCTGCATGGTGGCTACGTCAAGCTGGTCTTCGAACGAATTTTGATAAAAGTAGGGGTAAAAAGATTTTTAAAATAAAAACGGTAATTATTATCGATTAGACATGACAGAATGTTGATATTTATGTGCCAGATCTCCCGATTTTTTAAACTATAATTATATTCTATGACGCATCGAAATTGGCTCATTATAATTATTACTCGTATATTAACTCACAATAAATGTCTAACAATTGTAAGAATACATTAAAATTAGACATTTCTTTTAATTACTAAATAACACTGTTTACCACAAATTACGATCGAGTTATCATCGAATGTTTATCTACTTACGATCGAGAACCGATAGTAACACCGATAGAGTTCTATGGGTTTTATGATATAATTCGGCCATAAACCAGCGGACAGCACTATCAAGGATGCATGGGGTTAGTGATTATGGGTTTTATCTGGCGGTTAGATCTTAGATAGTTATATTTCATGGTACTTTATGACGCAGTAGTCTATTGTTTAGTTGTTCTGAACTTAATTTGTTCCAGATTAAGATAATTTGGTGGATGAAGGTGCGTTTATATAGACGCGGAAAATATTTTTAGTTTATAAATAAATTGCAAAAGCCGAATGTTTATGCATAATTTTATTACCTTAACCTTT
This sequence comes from Epargyreus clarus clarus, assembly GCA_014595695.2. Lineage (NCBI taxonomy): Eukaryota > Metazoa > Arthropoda > Insecta > Lepidoptera > Hesperiidae > Epargyreus > Epargyreus clarus. Next base: position 1,932,004 of record JACTTY020000019.1, read on the forward strand.
GTAAACTGGGTATTTAATTTTTAATAATAATCTTCAATTCATAGTTTCGTATATTTGAGTTCATCAATCAATTCTTCTATCTCTGTCTGTCTATTTTTTTATTAGGGGTAAGGTAAAAAAATTCTGTCTCTCAATCTATGCTCCTGTATTGGGGGTGAGGTTAAAAATATTCAAATATTTTTAAATGTCTAATGTGGAGCCCTCCACACCTACTCGTAATTCAAACATAAAAAAAAAAATTTAAGTATTTCGTTCCTGTTTTTATATTTGCCTTTATTTGACTTATTTAATAGGAAACCACAAAACAATGCAATAGAAATTACTAAGTTTTATGCTTTGCATGTTACCATTTTTGTGTTTTTTTAGGTATTTTGTCTAGTCTCTTTTATAGTAGCAAACACTGCAAGTTAAGTAAAATATTGTAAAGTTAACCGACTTAGAAAATTCCGGTGCACTCCGGTTTCCGTCGACGATAACGTCTTTACACAGAAGACTTATGGTTTAAGGTTAGTCAAGTTAAACCTAGGGTTTATTCCTTCGGTTCTTATTCTTAGGACTTAGGTTTAAGTTTGTCTGCTAGAAAGAAAGAAAGAAATATTTATGTGTTAAAATTCTAGAACTTAATGCGGTATAAATAATAATAAACATAACTAAAAAAATCAGAAAATTGCTGCAGTAAAATTAAACATAAAGATGCATGGCAAATTTCAGCTCAATCGGATACTGGGAAGTGAGTGAAATTTAGCTTGCAAGATTTCCTTACAAACACCGGGACAGGTGAATCTAAATAAAAGCTTGTAAAGAGGGTCCAAATTCAGCCTCAACGCGGCGAACCACGGCCACAAATTTGACTATATAGTACACGGTTCTTTAAGAAATTGTTGTCCCACTACTGGGCGTGGGTCTCTTTATTTTTAAGTAGCAGACGAGCATGCAGTCAATCTGATGGTAAGTGCCCACTGCCGCCCAAGGATCTATGATCAACCGTACATAAGATCAGTCTTACCTATATTCGGCTACAGATGAACCTCTACCCCTGAGGACTAAGCTGGAACGTTGCGGATAAGTGTCACCCTAACAACACTCTTATGTGGATTTCATGCTCGTTTACTACTTCAATGTTATAAAAAATTTTGAAAATAGCAAGTCTATTCCAGCCTTTACTCATAAATATATATGTAGAATTATTTAGCATTTATAGGAACTTACGAAGCTGCATAACATTCAGTGTAGTCAATTTACCTGAAACAAAAACAAAAACAACATTAGTTTCTACAAAATACAAAATTAGCTTTGGTACGACAAAATGTCAATTTCATAAATATACACTAAAGTATAGCCACAAATTCAAACATATAAGTTCACATGCAGATCAAAAATATAATATAAATCTAGAAAGGTAACCACAAATCTCATACTTCTTCAAATAACAGTAAACCAACAAATAATTTGATATTACGAATAGCCACTAATTCAAACATACATCCACATATAGATCAAAAAGATACACGAAACAATGGGGTGGTAATAAAATAGACCCCGCTGTGCGACGGACAAAGGATTTACTTTTGATGTATATAAATTAATGTCTCAAATTCCGACATATTAAACTCACTTATGCCCGCGACTTTGTACTTGGATTAGTATTGTAACATCATTTGTTGCGAGGACTTACGAAATAGAGGCCATATGCTATTTTTTTTGTAATATAAGAGTAGCAATCAACCACGCTTTCCATGCTCCGTTGCCACGCCCTTCAAATCAGAACACAGCAGCGCTTAACACTGCTCTTAACACAGATAGGTGTGGCGTTAGTGCTTCCGGAGTTTTGTATAATAGTAGCAGACGAGCATGTAGTCCACCTGATGGTAAGTTGCTACCTCCGCCAATTGATATCTCTAATCAACCCCAGATAGAATTAGATATTCCTACCTAAGGTCGGCCACAGATGCGCTACTCCTGAGAACTAAGCTCGAACACCATTTAAACCGGAACATAGCAGCGCTTATTGCTGTTATTAGGCAGAAATGGGTGTGGCGGTGGTGGCGCCGGAGTCGAACCACAAAAGTTCTACCACTTTTTAAAGGTAGAATCCTTTACTACATGCTCGTGTGTCACTTGCAATAGAAAGTGTGCAGTAAATAACTGAAATGCCTTAATGCTAGGAGGTGTACGGTAGTAAAAACACTTCCCGTTTCGTTGCCAAACGGATAGAGGTAGACTCGCGTGAAATTTTAAATTTTAAATGGCTTGAGGTGACCATGGTTTGGCTGTTAGGATAATAAGCATGAAGAAGATTTTGAAATTCCTAAAAAATGTCAAAACACTTCTACTGTTTCACTGTTTGAAATGAAGTGTTAACGCAAATAACGTATTTTTTTCTATTTTCTTTGAATGAAGTCCGCGTATGACGTCACGTTTCTACGTTGTATAGAAAAGTCTGGAAGGTACCTATGTGTGCCATAGGTATACAAATTAAAATTGAAATATACTTAAAAAATGGGCTAACAACTGTGTAAAAAAAATGCAACGCCCATTTTATAAAAAAAAATGTGATTGCTACACCTAAATATATATCCGCAGTAGGTTTTTAAAGTTACTACAAGCTAAGAAGCTGTAAATAAAGATATTATTATCCCCACGGTAATCAGGCGTCAATTCCTTTGATTGCTTTCATTTCAAACGGCTTTTAATTTTTATTCCCAATTCCTGTGATGGGAATTTCATGGATGAGTAAGATTGAATTAATTACGGGAAGATAATGAACGAAGTATTATCTTATTTTAATAAAACGCCTCAGTTTTCGGATCTAACGAATATTGATATTGCTTTCGTTAAATAGCTTTTAGCTGTATTTTGGCTTATTACGTAACTTGAGAGATTTTAACCAATAGGTGTCGTAGGATTCTTCTAAATGTGTCCCTGTAGTTCCGGGACTAGAATAGGGCTACGGTATCCCCTGCCTGTCGTAGGAGGCGACTAAAAGGGGGCTTCCGGGGTTGCGGGCGGCAAGAGTGGGAGTTCGAACCGTCCAGCTAGCGACCCCAGGAAGGACGGCGGTATGTGTGGTCGCATACCGTCGTAAACACTATGTGGTGTGGGAGGAGCGAAAACTGCTCCCCCAGGGTAGAGCCCGATCGGGGCATCGCGCTTGGAGGGCTCCGGTTGTGTTCCGTCGGAGATCCCGGAGTTCTCCAACAAGCGTTGAGGACGGCCACCGGGGGGGTTTTAGTGCGGTAAAAATCCCACATAACCCGGCGTCGCTCCCACGTCGTCGGGTACCTTTTGAAGGTTTCCCCCTCGAGAACAAAAAAAAAAAAAAGGTTTTTTAAGTTAAATTTTATTACGGTAAAACCAATCCTAGTTACAGTATGACTAACGCTCATTATTAACATTAAACCTATCCAGTGATCCACTACCAAATATCGACATTTGACTACTTAATATTAGAAGATGTTGTAATTTGATCTTTGGGTAAAACTGGATAGAGTGAGTACCGGTTAACCATTTGGCGCGACAAGTTAGCGGAATCCCGCGGGCTTTGCCCGTGTTTCGGATGCAACATGCAAATTGCGAGGCTTGTTACATGTTACCGTAACATACGCGGTTTTTGGCAAAGATATATTTTAAAACTAGTTATTAACAGAAAATATTGTTACTGAATAGTATTTTTCTTTGTAATTGTGAGGTAATTCTGTAGTTGGATTTTGTATTCTGGCAGTACCTACAATGCCTTTTTTTTTGCTTTTAAATGTTTGATATAATTGTCAAATTTTTTGAAGAAAGTAATCTTTCTTCTAGAAAATTCTAAATGTTGGTCTTCGGTAGGTAAAATTGGACAGATAGATTATTAACAACGGATACGCGCAATTCGTGGTCACCCTACGTGAGTACTGGTTAACCATTTGGCGCGACAAGTTATCCGGAATCCCGCGGGCTTTGCCCGTGTTTCGGATGCAACATGCAAATTGCGAGGCTTGTTACATGTTACCGTAATATACGCGGTTTTTGGCAAAGATATATTTTAGAACTATAAATATAATGAAAGAGTTATATTTTATAAGTAGTGGTAACAGAAAATATATGTTATTAAAAAAGCATTTTTCTTGTAACTGTAAGATTATACTGTACCGTAGCAGTAATAGCCTAGTGGTTAAACTCGACCTCTCGATCGAGGGGTCCGAGGATCAAATCCCAGGCACGCACCTCTGATTTTTCAAAGTTACGTGCGTATTGGAAATCGATTATCACTTGCTAAACGGTAAAGGAAAACATCTTGAGGAAACCTGCATACATGAGAGATTTATAAAAAAAAAATCAAAGATATGTTAAGTCTACCAATACGCACTTGGCCAGCGCGGTGGACTATGGCCTAATCCTTCTCATTATGAGAGGAGACCCGTGCCCAGCAGTGGGACAGCAAAGGGTTGTTGATGACTGTACCGTAAGTACCGTAATCGTAACATACGCGGCTTTAGGCAGAGTTATATTTTAAAAGTAAATATACATTACTCGTATAGTAAAAATTATCGATAAACTAGCGGCTTCCCCGCGGCTTCGCTCGGGAACGGTTCATTTTTTCGGGATAAAAGGTTTTGAAGGTGGTAGAACCCTTTGTGGTTCGACTCCGGCGGCACCACCGCCACACCTATTTCTGCCTCATAATAGCATAGTTAAGCGCTATTGTAATCTAGTTTGAAGGGTATGGTAAGGGAGACTATTCCGAGGCGTTCCAGCTTAGTCCTCAAGGGTAGCAGCGCGTCTGTGGCCGACCTCAGGTGAGAATATCTAATCCTATCTGGGGTTGATTACAGATGTCCATGGGCGGCAGTAACCACTTACCATCAGGTGGACTGCATGCTCGTCTGCTACTCCTATATTATTAAAAAAAAAACCCTACCTCCCTATACAAACCACTGACTACGTGTACAAAATAAACGCTTTCTACACTCACAGCCCCACACTAGGTTTCACTGTGTAGTGGATGCCATGGACACACACATAAACAAATACACAAACACCCAGACCCAGAAACAGAAATCTAAATTAATTATTTAGATATCTGTCTGGCCGGGGATCGAACCCGGGACCCTTTGCGCGTCAGACCGGTATGGTGGCCGCTCCGCCACGCGGGTCGTCAAACAACAAAAGTTCATGAAATTTGGTTATGTAGTTAAGCCGTGAAAGTGTAGCATATTAAATGTTTCTTACGAGTATGACGTCATGCTCTTACTGTCCCACTGCTGAGCTAACATCTCGTCTTACAATGAGACTTTAAGCTACAATCACCACGATGTTTTAATTGAAAGGTGGTAGAACCAATATGATTCAATCGGAGAGGTATCACCGTCACACTAATTTCTTGTGGAAAGCGTTTCGGTAGAAGGGTGTGGATACCGGCTGACTTATATATGAGGCGACCTCCTCAGTGGCAACGCATCTGTGTTCAGCTTCAAGTAGAACCTTCTATATGAAGTTAGTTTTAAAGTCATCTTTAATTTTTTCAAACTTGTTGAAATATCCAAAAATCTTTTGAAACGTTGAATCCGTTTTGATTTATATCGGTACTTAACCCAGATGCGAAAAATACGACAAATGCGCCAAAATCCGTCTAATATCGTTGAAAAATATCCTTAATACATTTAGAGCTTAGTTTTAGATTAATAGTTAGATTTTTTATAATAGAAGTAGCAAAATGCAGTCCACCTGGTAAGTGGCTACTGCCACCCATGGACTTCTGTAATCAACCTTAGATAAGGTTAGATTCCTTCCTGAGGTCGGCCACAGATCCGTCGCTACCCCTGAGGACTATGGAATGCCTCGAAACAGTATGTCTCCCTTACCACACCCTTGGAACCAGAATACATTAGCGTTTAACGTTACTGTTATAAGGCAGAAATAGTTGTGGTGTTGGTGCCGTCAAAGTCAAATCACAAAGAGTTCTACCACCTTAGCCTGACCACCTAAAATTCCTCATAAATTCAGAAAAAACACAGTTTAAGACTGTTTTCTTTTCTCAGCTGGATCGAAATCGATAAAAATTCAATTCTCTGTAACGAGTCCATTCGACCTACGGGTCTCGAGTCTCTCTATTTGAGTCTACTTAATTTCGTATAAAAATGTCGGATTAGCATAAGGTTCTTAGGTTGGCTACACACTTTGTAAGTCAAATTTGATTTAAGGTACTCATTTTTGTATTTGAATTATTTTAAATGTAAGGACCGGGTGGTGCTTGCGTAATTCATGAGGATGATGTTTGTACTTGTGCTAGAATTCTGGGTTCGATTCCCGGTGGGAGCAAAACACTTGATCGTCGCAGGTAATAATAATATTATGGCTTTTGATAGGGAACTTAATTCCCTAATAAAAAAAATTCAAATTTAAATTAAATTCCCGACAAAATAAATGTTTGTTATTTTTCTGCTTTCAGTAGCTTTGTTTATGTTCAGTGATTCAGGATAAATGTAGAATGAATAATTCAAAAACATATATCATATACAACTCGTAAATAAACATGTCATTTTTAAACGATTATTTTTACTTTTCTATTTTGTCAGAAATTCATAATAATTAAGTATCTGATGAAATTAATTATTAATTTTAATAAATTTTAAATTAATTAGTTAACATACTAATTACATTTACATGCTTATATACTTAGCGGTTTGTTCTCAAATTATTTAGTAGATTTTCCATATTTATCATTACTAACAAGCATTTATTAAGTACATTTTCAAGTTAAAGTAAAAGTTAAAAATATATAACAAATGCATTTTTTTTAATCTACTATTGAATTTTAAAAAAGGTGCACCACAACACAGCAACATAAATATCATCGTGTGTAACCGCTCTACAGCGCAGACCGCCTTTACGGAATCACACCGTAAAACGTCACTAAAACCTTGAATTTGTAAATAAAATCATTATTTAAGCTGCCATAAAGATAAAACTGAAGCTCCGTAACGCCCACTTTACAATTCCAATTTCTGATTTTGATTTCCAACTGGGAAGCTTTTGTTTTTTGACTTTACGACGGATTAAAGTGAATAAATGGAACGGTTACATCCCTACCTTATCCGTTTAACGTAAACCATTTTAATCCGCTATATGCTATATAGCGTGCTATGCTATTCGTGCTATATAGCATGCTATGTTGTATCGTCGTCATTATCCACCCATAGTTGTCCCACTGCTGGGCACGGGTCTCCTCTCGGAATGTTCTCATTAGTAGGCCATAGTCCGTCGCGCTGGCCAATTGTGAGTTGGTTGACTTTCATAACTTTAAACACATTTTTTTTAAGATTTCTTTAGTTATTAATCTAATCTTATCCGGAGTTGATTACATATGCCCTTGTGCAGTAGGTTTTTTTTTATAGTATAGGAGTAGCAGTCGAGCATGCAGTCCATCTGATGGTAAGCGGCTACTGCCGCCCATGGACATCTGTAATCAACCCCAGATAGGATTAGATATTCTTACCTGAGGTCGGCCACAGATGCGCCGATACCCCTGAGGACTAAGCTGGAACGCCTCGAAAAAGTCTGTCTCCCTTACCACACCCTTCAAACCGGAACCGGTTATTAGGTAGAAATAGGTGTGGCGGTGGTGCCGCCGGAGTCGAACCACAAAGGGTTCTTCAAATATTTATTTACTTCTCTTCGTATTTACTTCTCTTCTATTTATCTCTATTATTATTTACTTTACTTCTATTTATCAGATGGACTGCATGTGTTCGTCTGTTATATCTTTATTATAAAAAATACGACAGACAATGCGTTGAAATACACTCAAACGCACCTTTGACCGACTTTAAAACAGCAACAAAGTCAGACACGACCAGTAAAAATAAAAATAAAAATAAAACCAAAATAAAACTCGACATTCAATACCTTCCAACGTTGTCGTCACCGCTATTAACCTACATTTCAGGAAATTGAAACTAAATCCTGAAATTCCCAGGGATATTCCCGATGTAGCTGAGCGTGTGACAAAAGTTTTCCCAGTCAATATATCACTCGTGTCCTAAAAATATAATCCATCAATTGCATTTCACTATGCGCTATGACATGGGGCTCTTCAAAAAAGGTGCAAAAAGAGCTCTCATCCAAAGCCGGCGATGCATTGGCGACTCCTCATGTTGCAAATGTCCATAGGTGACGTTGACTACTTTCCATCAGGTAGCATGTCTGCTTAATCGTTAGGTAAAACAATAAATAAAAGTCTCACTTTTAGAATTATTTTTTTGCAAATAGTACGAGAAAAGTGCATTTAAATCAGGAGCGTTGTAGTCAATTTTTCCTTTAAAGTTATATTATTTACTTTGTATGTACTCGTATTAGTAGCAATTATTGTAAAAGCAAAAACTCAAATGGTTAAAAAATAGATATTAATACTCCTATAATTTTCAGTTGAATCCAACGACACCTCATATTTTAAAAGCCAACAGGTTGAAAGTAAGGTTAATTTTTTTTTGAGCAAATGTCATATGTATGGTACATTATTTGGCATACCTTTTTTTGTTTACGAGGGGGAAACCTTCAGAAGGTACCCGGTGCCGTGGGAGCGACATAGTTATGTGGGATTCTTATCGCACTAAAACCCACTAAAACCCCCGGTGGCCGTCCTCGGCGCTGCGTAAAGGACTCCGGGATCTCCAGAGGAACGCAACCAGAATAGATATTATTACTCCTACAATTCAGTTGAATCCAACGACACCTCATATTTTAAAATCCAACAGATTGAAAGTAAGATTAATTTTTTTGAGTGTATGTCATATGTATGTTACATTCTTTGGCATACCCTACAAAAGAAATGACTTGACGGATTTTAACATATGAGGTATTTTTGGATTCGTCTAAATTGTGGGAGTAACATACGAAGTAGAGGCCGAGTTATGTATCTAAGCAATGTACTACCTCAATGACATATAATTTTCGACACACCAGCGCAACTAAACCATCATCCAAGTCACTCGAGAAGGACAATTACAAAGACCCTGTTCTAAGGTTTTTAAGGCATTAACGTTACAGCAATTAGAAATTTAATTTGCGAAGGGAGTCCGACTTAAGGGTTGATGGCAAATTGGATGCCGTGGTGCGGAAACGGTCCAATTTGTTATTTGGGACGCAATAATTATGTCATTTTGTAAATATACTATTTAACATTGTCTTACAAAGGTAATCGCTTTTATTAATATTAATATTATGCGAACGTTATTATGCCAAAGTGAGCAAGTTAATTCATACTAAAATTGTCAAATTTCAAGTTTAGCTGAACAACATTTGGATACATAGAATATTAATAATGGGATTGATTATTAATGAAAAGGAAGATAGCAGATTTTCTACAAGCTTTTTTAAATACACAAGGTATATTTTTTTGGGAAGCTAATGATAACATAATTAATTTGAAATTTACTATTTCAGAACCCTCGATAATTTAAAGACCACTGATAACTGATTTTGGAACAGGAATGAGAAATTTTACATATTACCTACCTACCAATATTAATCCATATTATCTATAAGTTTTACAAGCGTCACTTAAGAAGATTTCTTTGGCTAATTATTCACCACAAGTAGACATACATAATATATTTGACAAATCAATAGTGCAAATGTGGGATTCGAACTTTGGTCCCCTAGGTTCAATATCAAAATATTTTCTATTCTATTTTAATTTGGAAATGTTATAAATGCAGTTAAAAGTAGGCGTGTTTTCATAAGATCCTTATCTGATGTCATACCAGAAGCATATCTATTAGGAATCTAATTAAATACTCCGTCTACAACTGTGTTTAACTCTTATCTATAAATCTGGCATATCCACTTAATAATTGTAGGCGTGGCTATACAAGATTTTATCTGATGTCTAATCAGACGCACATTTACTAATCATCTATTTAATTACTTCGTCCATGTATGTCTGTCTATGTACCTAACAAGTATTTCAGCTTTATAACAACTATTCCTGTGTTCCGGGTTTGAAGGGACTGGTAAGGGAGACATACTTATCCGAGGCGGTTCAACTTAGACCTCAAGGATAATGACGTATCTATAGCCGTACCTCAGATAGGACTTTTATCTTATCTATGATTGATTACAGATGTTAGTGGCAGCTCCTTACCATCAGGTGGGTTGCATGTTCGTTAGGTACTTATTTTTTATAATATAGGAGCAGCAGACGAGCATGCAGTCCACTTGATGGTAAGTGGCTACTGCCGCCCATAGACATCTGTAATCAACCCCAGATAGGTTTAGATATTCCTACCTGAGGTCGGTGACAGATACGCCGCTACAGGACTAAGCTGGAACGCCTCGGAAGAGTATGTCTACCTTACCAAACCCTTCAAAACGGAACACAGCAGCGCCTAACACTACACTTTCTATTAGGTAGAAATAGGTGTGGCGGTGGTGCTGCCGGAGTCAAACCACAAAGGGTTTCTACCACTTTCGTCTACTTTATCTAGCTACTTCTATATTATAAAAATATCTAGGTGCAGGTTGTTCAGTAGTCACTTACCATGAGTAGGACTTTATACTAGTTCGCTACCTTCTTATATTATAAAAAATCCGCCATTTTGAAACCCAATTATTACATAATTTTTTACAAAAAAAAAACTACAAATTAATTACAAAAATTACTTTACTTTAGTGCAATCCTTCGGAATCTACATCATTACACCATCTACGTATCTCCAATCAAAGTGGTTCATTTAAACCAAAATAGACCAGTCAATAAACAAGACAGGGTATTATTAATCAAAAGATAATTTGTTTTGATTGTAAACTCTATCGTTGGGTTAAGATTTATGGCGGTCCATTTTTGTATCGTTAAAGGGTTAAAGAAAGTAAATAAAGTACGAACATCTGTTACTCCCCGCTGGTTAGGCGGTTACGGGTTACGGGTTACTATAGATTGAAATCGTTAGATGTCCCAATTTTATTTAGATTTTAATGTGGTTTAACTTCGGAGACACCACCGGTATACCTATTTCTGTCTAATAACAGCAGTGTTAAGTGCTGCTGCGTTCTGGTTTGAAGGGTGTGGTATGGGAGACGAGTCTTCAGGGGTAGCAAGCATCTGTGGCCAGCCTTAAGTAGGGCGTTTATTTTATTTATTTTCTTACCTTATTTATTTTATTTATTTTCTGGGGTTGCTTATAGATTCATGAGCGGCAATAGTCACTTACCATTTAGTGCACTGCATGCTCGTTAGCTACTTCTATATTATAAAGAAAATCCGCCATTTTGAAATCGAATATACTTTTCCATCGCTTACACCCAATTCAACATTTAACTAGTTGCCTAGCTTAGTCATTTGAATTTAGTTCCACTTTCTACCACATGGCACTGAAATCCACAATGCGATTCGCAGCTATAATTCTCAATATAATTAATAGCCTTACCTTTATTTTCTAAATTTTATTTTTCCATCGCTTTTGTTACCATTATAGAACAAGTACCTAAGTCGTATTCACATGGAGACGAGTAAAACATACACATTCACGAAACTTGCACAATTTAACAGTGCGAAGGGAACTTCAGTACAAATATATATTTCATTTAACTTCCCCTGTTCGTGTCGTGGTTAAAGACATTTTCCTTAGCTATTTGTTCTATGAGGAAATATAGAAGTTTGTTACAGTGGTAGATGTCACAGCCGGGTAGTTAAATCAGCCGTTTAATAAATAGCCTAGCTTCTTTATTAAACAGCGATGTTCGATTAGCTTCCTAAATAATATTCAGTATAATAATGCAAATGTCATAGAGATGTCGCAGCCATGTAGCTTAATTAGTCGTTTAATTAGCAGCCTAGCCTCTTTAATAAGACTTTTTTCTAACGCTCACACATCCATGATAAAACAAGTATAGTCCGCGTAAAACTGCTAGTCCGCTCTGAATATAGAAATGAAACGCGTTGCGATAGCAAATTGTATGATTACACCTGCTCGCAACAACTTCAGAGCGGACCAGCAGTTTGGCGCGGACTATACCAAATTCGTATTTACACGGAGACAAATAAAATATATATATAATATGTTGGATGATACGGGGAGCAAAAACGCACAATTTGATTTATCTAAAAATAGAAACATTTAATGTTATTTTAAATTTACAATATTCAAATGAATTGAAATTTTAGACTAAATGGTTACATACGCAATATACTAACCTAAAAATAGAAAAATCGACAATTAAAGGTTTTTACTTCCAACATTTTTGTAGATCGATACTATTATTAAACTTAATGAATTTATATGATTTACTTATATTTCTTACAACCACAGTTAGCTATTTAAATCACTTTACGAGCAGGCTTTTATTCTACTCCACTCATAACCCTCTTAAATCTCCTGTCAGTGTCGCTACGTCAAACTTTTAAGGCGGCGTACACACGGTATAAATATTAGGCCGCGTACACAGCAGACAGTATACAAAGCTTACATCTCCCCCCCAGAAATGTGCAAATTGACTGAGGTTAATTTGAATAATCAAACTGAGGAATGAGCTTTGTTACATGATAAAGTCCCAAGGACTTTTTACTTTTCCCAGTGTTGATTCTGCATAGCGAATTTGATATCATTTCTTGTATCTCAAAAGGACCAATTCTAATTTCATCCATTTTAGATCTATTCAACTTATTACAGTCCATTATGTAGACCATATCACCTTTTTTAAACTTGTAATCTATTCTATTTTTGTCAAAAATGGCTTTGTTCAATTCATGACATTTTTTTGATCGGAGAAATGCTATTTTTCGGTCTTTTTCCAGTTCTCCGGGTTCAATTTGTCTTCTTTTTAGGTTCATTGGTAGTAAATCTGTTGGTTCTCCACTTAACAGGTATAGAGGCGAATAACCTGTCACTGTGTGATTTGTTGAGTTATAGGCTTTTACACAATCCTTTGCCACGGTTGTCCAAGAATTTTTTTTTTCTTGGCTATTCAGGGTACACCTAATCCTATTCACCAGCGTCTGGTTCAACCTTTCATTATGACCATTAGAAAAAGGAGCATCCACAGCCGTAAAGATCAAGTCAACAGAGTGATCCCTTAAATATTTTTTAAATTCCTCTGAATTCAGTGCTGGATATTGATCTGAAAGCATTATCTCCACTTTATTGTCCTTAATCACTTGGTCTATCAATTTTATAAAGTCCTTAGCCAGTTGTGTCTTTGAACATGAAATATAAGCATAACGTGTGAAATGATCCATTAACAAGTGTAGATACCTTTTTGAAGACCTGTTACCACCAAATCCTCCTACTGTATCTATGGACATAATTTGGAAAGGTTTTTCTGCCGGTCCTAATTGTGACATAAGTCCATACTTTCTATTCAATCGTGTTTTATTTTTTATACAAACTTCACATTGATGGCAGATCAACTTTATATTATCCAGTAGGTTTGGTGCTGTGTAGAAAGGTCTTATTTTTGATTCGATCTGATTTATTCCTATATGACAGAAATGCTCATGCACTTTTTTTATTAATGCCTTACTATAGTCTTCAGACAAAACGATTTTTTTTTTCTTGTTGTTCCACTTGTAATAAATATCATTCTCTTTAATATAAATATGCTTATTCTTTAAATTTGAATTTTTTTCCTGGTCATTTAATATTTCCTCAATCTTTATAATATTTATTGTTTTCAAATTATCCTCCTCGTTTTCGTGACTTTCATACACAGGATTTCTGCTTAGACAGTCCGCTTCGGTGTTGTTTTTACCTGGATGGTATTTTATTACAAAGTTGTATTGGGATAGGTAATGAGTCATGTCTCCCAGTTCATCGTCTGTTCTGTTCTTTATGTTTAAATTTTCCAGTGGCTTGTGGTCCGTATAAATTGTGAATGAGTTTCCTATTAGCCAGTGTTGCCAAAATTTCAAACTTTCTTTAATTGCAAGACATTCTAAAAATATAGCTTTCTTCTTTTTTTGGTATTCATTCAATTTCTTTGAAAAGTATGCCACTGGTTTGATTTCTCCACATTTCTGTGTTTGTTTCAATATTGCACCAATGCCTTTTATGCTTGCATCAGTGTAAATAAAAGTTGGCGCGTCTCGGTCAAAAATAGCCAAAATTGGGGCTGAACATAAATTGCTTTTTATTGTTTGGAAAGCTTTTTCACAATCAGCTGACCAAACGTAGTTGATGTTTTTTTCTAAGTAAATTGTGTAATGGATCAAGAGTTATTGCAGCATTAGGAATATATTTATTATAAAAATTTACCTTACCCAGAAATTGTCTTATTTGTTTCTTGTTTTGTGGTGCTGGAAATTCTGCTATAGATTTGAGGTTATCTTTCAAAGGTGTGATTATATTACCTTTTATTACATGCCCCAGAAATCTTACTGACTGTGCTGCAAATTTGCATTTTGTTAATTTCAAACGGAATCCTTCTTCAGCTATTGCATTCAGCAGCTTCGATAAATGGTCCATATGTTCATCAAAAGTTTTTGAAAATACCATTATGTCATCTATGTAATTCATTACATAATTAGACAGGTTATGTTTTCTTATTATATTAGTCAGGATCCTTTGAAAAATTGCCGGAGATGTCTTCAAACCGAAAGGCAGGCAAGTCCATTGATAATGACCTTCCTGTGTGACAAAGCCTGTCTTCGCTCTGTCACTGATCCTCAATGGTATAGACCAAAAAGCAGAATTAATGTCAAGCGTAGTAAAATACCTACAATTTATTGTTTTTACCATCAGATCTTCTATTAGAGGGAACGGCTGTGGCTGTGGAACAATAATTTTATTAAGGTCTCTGAAGTCAATACACAATCTTGACTTTTTCCCTTCATCCCGTTTAAATGCCAATGTCACTGGTGCTGCGAATGGGCTATATGATTCTTCAATCAATTCATTCTTCAGCAATTGACCAATTTGTTTCTCAATTTCTTCTCTATCACCTAAGGAGCACCTATATGGTCTTTTTGAGCAATATTTGTCCACTTGTAGGTCTATAAATGCTTCATAGTTTTTCACTTGCCCAACATCAAATTTATCTTTCGCAAATATGTGTTTATAATCATCTAATAATGTATAAATTTTTGTTATTTGTTCATCTTCCAAGTACGTAGTATCTATATCAAATTTATTCACATCTATGCCCTCATTGAAATTTATCTCATAATTCAATATTTGTGACTTATACTCTTTGGTTTCAATTTCTGAATAGTTGTATTTCTTGTCTCCTATTGGGCTGATATGTTTTCTTGATCTTGGGTTGGCGTTTTTCTGAAGTTGGATGTTTAAATTCCCGTCATGGGTCAACCCAAACTTCTTTATTGAATCCAGTCCCAAAAGCAATTCATGAGTGAAATTTTTATCATTGCAAATAAATGCATTTATTTCCTCGTCAATACCCAGTATTTTTCCATTTAATTTTACTAAACCTGTTGTTTTTCCCCCACCACCAATTGTGTTGAATTTATTTTCAAAGTAATTTATCTTTGAATTTTTTACTTTTAATAATTTGGAATTTATTAAAGTTATATTTGATCCAGGGTCATAAATACCTGTGCATTTCAGTTTCTCATTCAATATTACTTCAACTTCTATTAGTGGCGGAATATTTAGTTTTTTGTATCCTGAAATTGATCGATCTCTAATGTCAAGTTTTTGCAGTGTTTGACACTGTTATTACTGTTCTTGTCTTCTTTGAACCAGCACAAATCCTCAGAGTGAAATCTGTTTTTCTTTCCAATCTTGTGACATATCTGACATGGTGTTTTTTTTCGCCATTCTAATTCTGATTTAGTAGATATGTTTTTGTCAGTAACTTTTCTTTTTATATTGTTATTTTGATCTTCATGCATTCGTAAGGCACTAAATAAAAGAGTTGGGTTTGTCATTTCCTGTCTATCTAGTTTGCTTCTAACATATGTTGGTAATCCTGTGACAATTAAGTCAGTGAGAGTTCTGTTATCAATATCACTGTTATACTCCAGTAACAGTCTCTGCTTTTTCAATGCATATTCCAGTAGAGAGCCACTTAAATGTTTGTATGTCAATGCATAGATCACCGAGGACCAGCTTTTGTCCGCAAATGTGTTTAGAAAACTTGCTTGCCATATCTCCCACAGTGAGTTAAAGCTGTGTTTAATTAACATAGACTCATACCAGTCGCTTTCTGAGTCATTCAAAAATAATCTCAAAGCACTAATTTTCTCTGTATTACAATTTAAATCAAATCTTTTACACTCACTCTCAAAACACTGCAACCATTGCTTAGCGTTAGTGATCTTGTTGTCAAACTTTTTCAAAACAAATTTTTCAGTTAATCTGCTCAAATTGTTATGTTGTTCTTTGTTAGTATTGCATTTATCACTTAATTTCTCTAAAATTTCCAATAATCTTTCATCTGTAGTAGCGGGTTGGCTTGCAGTTTGAGTCAATTCTTCTAATAAATAATCATTAAACATGATATTTCCAGTATTATCTTTGTATAGTTCTAGCACATCAGTTGGCATAGATATCCACACTTTTCTATAATGACCTCTTCTCTGTAATGTTTTTTTTATTTTTACAAATTCCGGTAGCTTAGTCAATTGAAGGTGATGTTTTGCCGCTTGAAAACATGGCGGAATGAGATATGTTATTCCCTCTTCTGTTGTAATTGACTTTATGGTTATGATGTTATTCTTCGGATCTTCGTCCGCTGCCAGCTCAACCTCAAATTGTAATCTTGCCATGATCTACTATTATCCAATCAAACTCTGACAATTGTCGATTTATAATATGTTGGATGATACGGGGAGCAAAAACGCACAATTTGATTTATCTAAAAATAGAAACATTTAATGTTATTTTAAATTTACAATATTCAAATGAATTGAAATTTTAGACTAAATGGTTACATACGCAATATACTAACCTAAAAATAGAAAAATCGACAATTAAAGGTTTTTACTTCCAACATTTTTGTAGATCGATACTATTATTAAACTTAATGAATTTATATGATTTACTTATATTTCTTACAACCACAGTTAGCTATTTAAATCACTTTACGAGCAGGCTTTTATTCTACTCCACTCATAACCCTCTTAAATCTCCTGTCAGTGTCGCTACGTCAAACTTTTAAGGCGGCGTACACACGGTATAAATATTAGGCCGCGTACACAGCAGACAGTATACAAAGCTTACATATACATTCGCGAAACTTGTACAATTTAACAGTACGAAGGGAACTTCAGTACAAATATATATTTCATTTAACTTCCCCTGTTCGTGTCGCGGTTAAAGACATTTTCCTTAGTTATTTGTTCTATGAGGAAGTATTGAAGTTTGTGACAATGGTAGATGTCGATGCTGCTTAGTTAGCCGTTTAACTAATGATCTAGCTTTTTTGTTAAACAGCGTCGTTTCCTAGATATAATTCAGAATAGTATGGCATATGATTTGGATCTGTCGTAACCAAGTAGCTTGATTTGCTCTTTAATTAACAAACTAGCCTTTTTACTAAATAATTCTTGCTCCCTAAATAATATTTAGAATAATAAGGCAAATGACGTGAACTGTCGGAGCCCAAGATTGACTGTCAAATGTCGATCTGTGGTAAGCAAAACATTGGACAGATTGTTAATTATTAACGTTAATCTTCAAGGATAGCAACACCATCGATTTAAAATTGGACTTTGGAGCCCAGGGTATAGGATTGGCCCTCGTAGTTTGATTATTGATAATGTCTATGGATAGCAGTTGGCACTAAATCTCAGGTGCACTACATGCTCATGTGCCACTATTACAAAGGATAAGTTGCACTTCATTCCAAATTCGTAGAACTATTCTAAATTTGGAAATCAGGTCAGCTTTGTGAGGGTATATCAGAATCTGAAAGTATTAAACTACCCCCAAAATGCGAGATGAGTTCCGAACTTTCTCCTATCTCCGTGTGCAGTGTTTGCGGACTGCTAGGGGTATAAATTAGGGGTTCCTTGCCCCTAGGGGTAAGGTTCGAGCGAGTATCATGTATTGTTAGTACTTTGGAATTTAAAATTTTAGAAAAATGATTTTTTCCCCGGAACCCCGGAAGCCCCGTTTTAATCGCCTCTTACGACAGGCTGGGGATACCGTAGCCCTATTCTAGTCCCGGAACTACAGGGACATATTTGTAAGAATCCTACGACACCTACTTATTAAAATCTCAAGCTTGGCTGCAGAACGTACCACAGAATCTCTAGCTAATAACATTTCCCTCCGCAGTTACGTAATAAGCGAAAATACACCTAAAAGCAATATCAATATTCGTTAGATCCGAAAACTGAGACGTTTTATTAAAATAAGATAATACTTCGTTCATTATCTTCCCGGAATTAATTCAATCTTACTCATCCATGAAATTCCCATCACAGGAATTGGGAATAAAAATTAAAAGCCGTTTGAAATGAAAGCAATCAAAGGAATTGACGCCTGATTACCTTGGGGATAATAATATCTTTATTTTCGGCTTCGTAACTTGAAGTAATGTTTGAAAGGTAGATCTATAGTTCGGGGAGGTACCACTGTCACACCGTTTCAACGCGAAGGAGTCCTTGCGTTTCAGTGGAACTGGCATATGTGGAGTTTATCACCGATGCCAATGGGGGGTAGTGATCAAAGTTCTAGTTTGGGGCTATGAGTTTTTAACGATGTAGTATTTTTATTATACAATAAGGTTACTAAGGTTAATAAACCCGTTCCTCCCAATCCGCATAACAGGCAGGCTTTCCCCACTTATGGGATCTCCAAATATTTTTAACATATTAAAAGCATGTGTTAAAATACTGTGTGCTTGTATAAAAGTCCCATCCAAATCGATTCAGTACTTTCAAAAAGTAAAGTTTCAAATGAGCATGCAGTCCAAAGCATATAAAATTGTTAGTAAGTAGTTATAGGGAGCAATATGTGTGCGGCCGTGACTCCGGAGTTGAACCACTTTCATTCCAAGATTATCACGTATACACAAACAGACATCTTTATTACTTAACTTACGAATCACCTTACCTCACCAATATATGAAGCATGAGCCACAACTAACTCAGAACAAACGAAATAAAGATAGAACAGAATGTAGCAAAACAGATCCTATAAAGGTGGGCAGTCAGCACACGTTACGTTTAGTTGCTCTTACTTTAAAACTAACATCGTACGTGTGTGTACGGTATGGTGGGAGTGACAGCGATTTATGTCTCCTATGAATTAAACGGACTCTTACTGTCCAAATTTATATTAGTATGAAAAACGAAAGACGTCAGTATTTTGTATGAAATTGAGCAGTTTACAAGTATGCACTCGCTCACATGGACATCTGTAATGCATAATTACAGAATGATATTGGAGTTCTATCTGAGGATGGTCACAGATTTGAGTCTTAAGGGCTATTGGACTGTTACTATTACTGTTGGAACGCCTCGTGTTTCTTAAAAAAACATTTAAACGACCAACGAAATACTTAACAATAGTATTGTAAGACAGAAATATCTACAAACCCAAACCTATATAGCGATTTTATACATCAACATTTAATTGTTGTAATGTAATAACTTTTATCTTATTTACAATTCTAATCCATCTTAATGGGCATTTTTATTCTTTAAAAATCAATATGCCTTAAATGAAAACGTCGATAACATCTACCTTTGTATTTTAAATTCTATACTATACGCATGAAAAGATAAAAAAACCAATAAACCTCCCGTCCCATACTTTACAGAAAAACGCTCACAATGTAATAAATTCACCATTGTTATTCCCGCTAACACTAGCACCATACCCTTCTAACTCCGATACTAATGAAGCGATGTTCTTACGTTCCTAGCACAGAATAGTACTGATCTAACTTCTGTTGCTTTGTCTTTAATTAATTAAAACACCAACGTAATTAATTTACCTCTATGAATATTTATTTCATTTTCTAATTCAGGACTTTAAAGAGAATTATTTTGGAAATAAAATTGCAGTTGTGTGCAATTTATTGCTGGTGTGTCGTATTGTACCGTTGTCATCGAATTATTGTCCCACTGCTCAATTATTGTCGGGGCCATTTTAAAGAATTCTGAGGATCCTGAGTATACAGGAATTCGGAAGCCCAGGGGTAGAAAAATTAATACCCAAGCCAACCACTGAATGATCAACGTATCAATTTGAAAGTCTTACCGTTAATTTATTTGGTTATCGGGGCCCCTATTATGTCGGATGCCCTGGACAGGGGCAAAGATGGATCTTTATCCCCTAAGGGCTCAGAAATAAGGTTAAGGCGCTAAGATCACTGGCGTTGGCCTAGTGAGATTCGACCTCACATAGCTATGAATACGTTTATTTAAAGAATTCTCGAGCGTGAGTTTTTTCACGGTTTTCCTTCACCGTGCAAATGATGATTAATTTCTATTATGCACACTTTGTAAAACAAAGGGTGTCTGGGATTCGAACCTTGAACCCCTCGATTAAGAGGTGGAGTTTCAAACAAATCAAACAAATCAAACTCCACTGGTACTTCCAGAGAAGCGATCTCTTCTCTAATGTCAATAAAATTATCGCCCGTCGCTAATAATCAATCTATATTTGGATACCAAAGATCGTAATTTGACAATCATTGTAGTATAAAGAATTTATGAAATTTCGATCTTTCGTAGGCTATACATTAGATAGATTGAATATTAATAATTAACGTAAATGCTTTAAGATACCTTAAGATACGATATAGGTACAATACTATATTGTAAAAGATTCTTCTTTACCTGTACATATATCGTCACATATATCGACACAGACCACTAAGCCGTCGAGTTGAAGCATAGAGCATGACATAAACTCATGACGAATTCATAGAGCGACGAAACACACATTTCGGAGACAAACTTCCTCAATTTTACACTGTCGGGTGTAGACTTGACTGTATTTCATTCTCCTAAGTCGTCTAACATGTTCTATTGCTGGCGATGAGCGATAAGTAGCGATACTACTCAAAAACAATGTAAAATTCAGTATATTAACTGACTCATGGATTTGGAAAATTAATCAAATTTCCGAGCAGTTAATTAAAAATATACTTACTGAATTATGACTAAAAACATTTTGTTTTTATTTCAATATATAATTAAAGATATAATAAGAACATACTAATATTATATTAATAGTTGACCTGGCAAACTTTGTACCGCCTCAAAATCTATTTATCAAATATATTTCATATAAATTATAGCCTATGTTACTCGTGGATAATGTAGCTTTCGAATGGTGAAAGAATTTTTAAAATCGGCCCAGTAGTTTTTGAGCCTATTTATTACAACCAAACAAACAAACAAAGTTTTCCTCTTTATAATATTAGTGTAGATTTGACATAAGCTCATGTTCGTCATAGAGCGACGAAACACACTTTTCGGAGACAAACTTTCACAATTTTACACTGTCGGGTGTAGACAAGACGACTTATGAGAATGAATTAATATAGTCAATGTATTAATTCATTCTCATAAGTCGTCTTGTTTTATCGCTGGTGACAAGCGATTTTTTTATAATATACGAGGAGTAGCAGACGAGCATACAGTCCACCTGATGGTAAGTGGCTACATCGCTGCAGTGGTGCCATGTAATCAATCCCAGATAAGATTAGATTCCTACCCGAGGTTAGCAACAGACGCACCGACCCCTGAGGACTAAGCTGGAATGCCTCCGAAAAGTATGTCTTCACAATCAGAACACATCAGCGCTAAACACAGCTGTTATTAGGAAGAAATAGGTGTGATTATGTATGTTACCGCCGAAGTCGAATAAAGAAGGGTTCTGTACAAAAAATCTCATTCTAAAAAAAAATTGTCGAACAGTGGGCCAAAAATGGTATGAAAATGAAACAAACTTAATAATTCAATCAATTTAGCTTAGTTTTTCTGTCGCCATATTGTTTTTAACGTCTCACAAAATGGCCGCTGCAGTTAAGTGAAATTTAAAATTGAGTTAGAAATAAACTGTTGAGCCGAGTTAAAACTATAAACTTGAGCCTTAGAGTATAAACTGCTGAAGAAAGTTGATCGCTGAGAGATTTAACCTGTGTAGTTTTATTTTGTGTCAACTTCATAGGCTACCAGTCGTTTTCTTAGCTGGTTTTCAGTTAGTTTGGTTAAACGTTTTTTTCTAACTATACAAATTTAATAGACCTCTTAAGCGAGATATAATATACTGAAAAAATTGTAGTGAACAAATGTGTATATGATTGTAAACCTTTTTTTTGTTCACAAAGGGGAAACCCTCAAAAGGTACTCGATGCCGTGGGAGCGCCATAGGGCTATGTGGGACTCCTACCGCACTAAAACCCCCCCGGTTGCCGGCCTCGGCGCTGCGTAGGGGACTCCGGGATCTCCAAAGTAACGCAAACGGAGTCCTCTTAGATGATTGTAAGCCTGTGTGTTTGAACTGTATAAAATTATTTTTATTAGGATTCCGTACGAAAAATAAATAGAACCCTTATAGGATCACACGTGCGTCTGTGTGTCACAGTTTTTTTGCATCGAAAATTACTTTACCAAATGGGCTGTAATTTGGTATCTAGATGCTTTTCCGTGACCAAAAGACGAAGAGTAAGCAACTGAATTTTGAATTGGGGGGGTGACCTTTGGGAGTCGAAATAAAAAATGTAAAAAAAAATGTTTTGTAAATTGTATCGAGTTATATCTTATATATAAAATTCTCGTGTCACAATGTTAGTTACCGTACTCCTCCGAAACGGCTTTACCAAATTTCACCAAATTTTATATACATATTCAGTATCTCTGAGAACCGGCTACTATCTATTTTTCATACCCCTATTATTTTTTTTTATGTTGGCAACAAAAAATATGCCGGCTCAGCTAGTATTAAATAAAAACTTTGTTGTGACTATTGTTTTTTCGTACGGAATCCTAAAAAACTTTACAATGTAGTTGCAAAGTTTAAGCAGACTACAAATAAAATATACATAGGAGTGCATAAATTAAAAGTAATTAGCTTTTCGAGTTGGAAAGCATTATGCACCTGAGAATTAAACTGCGCCATTTTAACTTAACCGTGTTAATGCTGGTTTTAACCCGTATAGTGCTGTGAACCACAAAGTACCGGGGTTCAATCTTGTTAGACAAAGATGAAAGTGGTAGAACTCTTTATGGTTCGACTCCGGCGGCACCACCGCCACACCTATTTCTGCCAAATAACAGCAGTGTTTAGCGCTGCTGTGTTTTGGTGTGCAGGGTGTGATAAGGAAGACATACTTTTCCGAGGCGTTCCAGCTTAGTCGTCAGGGGTAGCGGCGTATGTGGCCGACCTCAGGGTAAATCACAAATGTCTTTGAGCAGCAGTAGTCAAGTGGCTACGAGCATGCAGTCCACCTGATGGCACTTACCATCTGCTACTCCTACATTATAAAAAAAAATCGTCAATGTTCATTTCTGTATACTAAATTCCTATATTATAAAAAAATAATATGTTAATTTTCATTTCTGTGTTCACTTAGTACAAAGGTTAATTGTGTTAAGTACAGTACCACACTCCCGTAAATAGAGTTAAAGAGCTTTTTACACAAAAGCTTTAATTGAAGCACGTTTTTGGCACAATTTTCAAGTTAATTTTTCAACGATTTTTCCGTAGTTTTGGCACTGCGTGGTTGTAATAGACATTACTTTTAATTTTGTTACAAAATATAAATTGCATTTTAGTTCGGAGTTGTCCAATTTTGGTGTACTAAAGTTTTATTAGTTAGTGACTTTGTGTAAATGAAGACAGTAATTGCATAAAGATTGAGATGTTTTTAGACGTAAGTGAAGCAACAAATAAGCATTAGTTGGTAATATATGTCAGGGCATGGGTCTCCTCTGAGAGAGGTTTGTATAGTCCACTATAAAACCTGAATTAGGGACAAGTTTTACCTAACCGTTGAATGGATGATTCATATATTTAATATCAAATTTTAAGGTATGTTAAATAATATAACGCAAGTGGGCTGACTAAAACCATCCCGAACAGACCACGATTAATTAAAAATACAAAAATGGTTTGTATGAGAACGTAAGAAAAAAAATAATTTATTAAAAATGAGCGTTATTTTTCCACTTGTCATAATTACTTCGCAGAGTTTGACCCTTATAAGGGACACTATCAGATAGCGTATTAATGCAGGCAACTTTTTTAATGAACTCATTCCATTCCCGACTTAAAAAATGTACTGATGCAGTTTTAGCTTCTATAAAAATTGGTCTCGTAATCCCTTCCAGCATTTTTCGTTAATCCTTATAGTTTCGGATTTGGCCCTGGAGGCCCATTTGAAAAATCATCCTGTATACCAGGGCCTTGTAACTCCTTTCAGCATTTTTGCTAATCCTTATAGTTTCGGATTTACCCCAGAAGGCCCATTTGAAAAATCATCCTGTATATATAGATAACCTCTCTTCTTTAGAAATTCGGTTAAGAAATACGCCTAATTCTTCCTACACTATCCGTAATTACATACCTACTTAAAATATAAAAAATCCCCGAATTAGAACCCTGGACTTTACAACATTAGACTACACAGTCACACAAATAAACAATAAAACAAACAGACATGACAAAGTACGCTATCCACAATAAACTAACCAGATTTATCTCGACCATCGTGCGCATTCGCTCGAATAATATGAAATTGACAACAATAGCCGCCTAATATGGCGGGCTGAGTAATACAGCTTACGATATGACCAGCGAATTAATCATGGGTTAAGTTTGGAATGGTTTTAAGCCGGTTTTACGGAACTCTATAAAATTAACCTTTGTAGTTAGACTCCGGGGGCTTCGTCGTTCATTTCTGCTTAATTACAGCAGTGTTAAGCGCTGCTGTGTTCTGGTTTGAAAGGTGTGGTAAAAGACATATTTATCATAGGCGTTCCAACTTAGTCCTCAGGCGTGGCGCATCTGTAGTCGGTGAGAATCTGGTCTTGTCTGGTATTGTCGATGGGCGGCAGTAGATACTTAACATCAGGTGGATTGCATGCTTGTCTGCTACTTCTATATTAAATTTAAAAAAGTAACGAAATCATAAGGCGAGTTAAGAACATGTCAAAATCAGTTGTCACATTTAACCCATACTTACGCATAGAAAGTCTTATAAAAACATACGACAAAATAAACCCGATCACTCCAAAAACATGTTAACCAAACCATATAACACCACAGATATGTGTATCTTTTTAATTCCGACCGAGGTAAACCACGACAAAAGCGTTGCGGGGGGTCGGCTACGTGGCCGACTCTAATGTACACGGTTTATCTTAAAAAATGAACATGAAAGAACAATGAACATTTTTGTACGATCGCCCCTTTGAAATGTAGGTGTTGATTTATGTTCAACTTTTCAAATTTCGAATTGACGCTCTGCGAGTGTTTGAACTTTGACGCTTGACAGCTTAATTTTAAATGGTGACAACCTTAAGTCATTTTTTAGGGTTGTGTAAGAAAAAACAAAAAATGTCAGTCCCTCTCTCGCAGCCAATTTCGAAACTACTAGACAAAATTAGTTGATATTTGGTAGTCATATGCTTTTCTATGACCCAGAGGCGAAGTTATAATATTAACAAGTAAATTTAGAATTTAGGAATGACTTTTGAGGGGCGAAATGAAAAAAACGTAAGAAAGAGGCAACCTGTATCGAGTTACATATCAAATGAAAGGGCTTGTTGCATCTTAAATATATATTTGGTTTTTGAAATATATTTTGTCGCATCGAGAGAATTCGCTAGTAGTATCCATTATTAAGTTTTCAACACTTTATAACATAACACCGAATACCTACTAAGGGAGGTGGATATATCTTTTTAGATTGTTACCCGACTACAGATAACAATATTTTGCGAGTAGCTACATACAAGAAGGTATGTTTCATTTTTTGGCACAACCAGCCCAAACGGCTTGACTGATTTTAACGTACGGGGTAACGTTGGATTCGTTAAAAGGCCACTCTGGCCTTAGTCTATATTTTTATTTTTAAACAGTCGTTTGTTTTTTTTTTGTTTTGATAATAATTGCTAGATAATTATCTGATACGAGCTTTTGCCCGCGGCTTCGCTCACGTTACGAAGTAATATTTTCATCCCCTATTTTATCCCCTTGTGGGCAGAATTGATCAAAATCCTTTCTTAGCGGATGCCTACGTCATAACATTTACCTGCATGCCAAATTTCAGTCCGATCCGTCCAGTGGTTTGGGCTGTGCGTTGATAGATCACTATGTCAATCAGTCACCTTTGAGTTATATATATTTAGATATGCATATTACAAAAATATAGAATTATTGTTTAATGTATCCTTTACAAATTAGGGAAATGAAAAACTAATAGTATTCTTCATAAAGTCAGGCCCTTTTGGAAAGGTTTTAAATGTATCGTATTTAAAATTTTGGATTCCCATATAATTTGTTGAGCACGGTAAAGCACGACCAATACAAATTGCTTTGGAAAAAAACATACTAAAAGGTATTTTGCATTTCCAAACGCTTTGGTATGTATCGAATGACGTTTCAATTTTTGAATTGACGCTCTTTGTGTGTGAACTTGACGCTTGGCAGCTTAATTTCAAAGCAAGAACTAACTAACACAGTTGATCGGCCCGACAGTTTTAGTCGCCGACTGACACATGTTGTTCACACTTTTGTACATTTTTGTTCATGTTGACGACCCGCGTGGCGGAGCGGCCACCATACCGGTCTGACGCTCAGAGGGTCCCGGGTTCGATCCCCGGTCAGACAGAAATCTAAATGATGAATTTAGATTTCTGTTTCTGGGTCTGGGTGTTTGTGTATTTGTCTTTGTGTGTGTACATGGCACCCACGATAGAGGGCGGCTGTGAGTGTAGAAAGCGGTTATTATAATCACTTTTTTAAGATTAGCAGACGAGCATGCAGTCCACCTGATGGTAAGTGGCTACTGCCGCCCATGGACATCTGTAATCAACCCCAGATATTAGATATTCCTACCTGAGGTCGGCTACAGATGCGCCGCTACCCCTGAGGACTAATGGAACGCCTCGGAAAAGTCTGTCTCCCTTACCACACCCTTCAAACCGGAACACAGCAGCGCCTAACACAGCTGTTACTAGGTAGAAATAGGTGTGGCGGTGGTGCCGCCGGAGTCGAACCACAAAGGGTTCTACCACCTTCAAATCACTTACTCCATAATCACTTACACTAAGCGACAAAGTCTGTTTTGTTCACAGTTACATGCGAAAATACATTACCCTCCGCAGTCGGTTTAAAAGAGATCGACGCTCTTTTATCTATACGTGGTCACCTTCAGGCTAACCGCCTTTATAACGTTAGCAACTGGTAACTTTTTTTTATAATATAGGAGTGGCAGAAGAGCATGCAGTCCACCTGATGGTAAGTGGCTACTGACACACATAGGCATCCGTAATCAACCCCAGATAGGATTAGATATTCCTATCTAGGATCAACCACAGTTGTGCCGCTGCACCGAGGACTAAGCTGGAACGAATCGGAAAAGTATGTCTCGCTTACCTTTCAAATCAGAACACAGTAGCACTTAACACTGCTGTTATTGGGCAGAAATGGGTGTGGCGGTGGTACAGACTTAGAATTTTTCGCTACGGCGGTGGTGCCGCCGGAGTCGAACCACAGGTGGTTCTACCAACTTCAAAACTGTATTAAGTAAAATTTGCAGTCAAACCGCTCGGCGACTTATAAATAGCTTATACATACATAAAGACGCATAAAATCTACTTTTGATTGGTTTTTCGAATAATACTAGACTAAAGCAACAATTGAACGCCCGAGCGACATATGGTAGTTTTAGCGACTATCGAATATACGACAATAGCCAAGGGGGCAGACAACATATAGTTATATTCATAAGATTTTTCTTTCGTCTACGAATAAGTTGCCGGCCACCATCGGCTTACACGAAAAGTTCGCGGTTTAACCCGAAGCAAGCAAACATCTAAAATTAATGAAATGAAATATATTTATTTGTATAGGCCAACGGCGGCACTTACAAATTGTCAGTTACAATATTTTCTTAAACTACTACCGGATCGGAACGCGACCTCTACTGAGAAGATCCGGTAAGAAACTCAGTGGGTTTGTCTTTTTTAATTTTAAAAATAATTATTCTCTTTTTCTTTTTTTTTTAAATGCCATTATTTTTACATATAATTAATAAAGCATTAGCTCCAGTATCTTGCTTTACATTCATCTAAAAAAAAGAAGTTTGTAAAGAATACAGATATCCTGGATTTTCGAGTAGACGTCTTTATGGATCCACGACACAGGAAGCCGTAGAATGGGGCTATGAATATAAAAAGCGTCATTTAGCTTCAAAGTAAGTCGATTCTAGTATTTTATTTATAATACGCTATAAAATATGATAACTGGCTTTCAAACTGCACTAGTAACTATGCTGACAAACCAGCCCCATTTTCCTTTCAATTTCACTTCAATCAAACAGAGCTTTTCAACGTATAAAGAACTTGAAACTTAAAGCTTTCCGAATAGATGAAATAACTATGGTTATAACTATACCGTCACCACAGCCACACCTATTTATGCCTAATAACAGCAGTGTTAAGCGCTGCTGTGTATACGACGGAAAACGACCATACATACTGCCGTCCTTCCCGAGGTCTCTAGTCGGGCGGTTCGAGCTCCCACTTTTGCCGCCCGCATTCCCGAAAGCCCCTTTTAGTCGCCTCTTACGATAGGCAGGGGATACCGTAGGACTATTCTGGTCCCGGAACTACAGGGAGAAAGTAACCTAACCTAACTGAGGACTAAGTTGAAACGCGTCTTATAAGTAATACCTATGTTTCTTTCTTTGTTACATTATTTTATACAATACCATATATAACCAGTTTGAAACCAGTCATTACCAGATCCAATCACTGAACACTAACGCGGAATTTAATCCTTTTTTAATTACCCACCAGACAGATTGACAATTTTCCATTTGCGCCCAGAATTGAGTTTTTACCGTTCACACGAATCTATCTTGGTGAGTTCAATAAAATTGTATTTCTAGGAATTGAAATCGATTGCTCTATTTTAATTGAAGGTGTGATTAATGTTATTGGAAAGCTTTTGTTTGAGCGCGTCAATTAAGGATTAGATGGTGTCTTTTCTAATAACATACAATTAGTGCTTAAGTTTTTCTGTAATTTTACAATTAATTATTAACTTGTTACATATAGCCACAGACACTATTTTAAGACGTAGGCGAAGAATAAGAAAGGAGTTTTTAAATCCAACCCTTACGGAGGTCAAAAAGGGGTTGAAAATTTATATAGAAAACCGCCAATTCTATGAAATTTGGTAATTGGTATTTTGTGGAGAAATAATGAAATACTTATTTTACTGGTTTAGGAAAATCAACCCTAAGGGGGTAAAATTGGGGTTAAGGTTTGAATTATATTATGTTACGATTACATTAGAAATAAACATTCTTGTCACATTGGTAAGCTGGATAAAATTGTATTTCTAGGAATTACATCGATGGCTCTGTGTTTTAATTGTAGGGTTGATTAATGTTATTGGAAAGTGTTTGTGTCCGCGTGTAAATCCTTCGTAGTATATTTATAATTGTATTTTTAATTTTAATGATATATCTACTTAAAATTATAATAGTGGCAGGTATGTATGTCGGCTTCTCAAGTTAGTAGTTTTTTTTAATCCTTGGTATGATGAGTCATTACTGGATGTTTGTAACCAGCTCTGTCCAAACAACTCTGCATGAGCATTTGTATTTTTCAAAGCTTGGTAATAGAATATCACCATTGTTCATGAATCCATTACTGTTCCTTGATACTTGTCTCCTCTCAAAGCAAGAGGGGTTAGGACATACTGCGCTGACCTACCAAATTGGTTGAGATCACGCACCTTTGAATATTTTTTTAAAAGCGTGTGTCATCTTGTTTTACTGAACCGATAGTGATAATTCATTTCCAATACGCACATAAATTTGAAAAATCCGTTGCCTAAGACTTTTCGGACTTCCCAATAAAAAGACCGAGTTTAACCACTTTGCCATTGCTTGTTTAAAATTATGTAATTAACCAAATACGAGTAACAATTATTAATTTTATTTTACATCCCTCCTAAGTATAACTTCTAACACGTATATACCTAAATATACGCAATTACTTTTTCGGTACACTTTATTGAGATAATCTATACGTCTAAAAAGCCTCTTGATATTTTATACAAAAAATAAGGTTCAAAGCTCCATTACCCTCGGTTTTAGGCATATATTTGCGGAATAAATCTATTCGCTCTTAGACGGCTTTATAAAGACCTCATCTTGACGTCATGGACTACCGTTTAATAATTCGTTGGAACTAAAAATAATTGAAACATTGTAATAGATACGGGGAGGTTTGTACACTACTTTACTATTTGAAAGATAGTAAAACCCTTTGTGGTTCGTCCCCGGCGGCACCACCGCCACACCTATTTCTGCCTCATAAGATCAGTGTTACCGCTGCTGTGTTCTGGTTTGAAGGGTGTGGTAAGAGAGACATACTTTTCGGAGGCGTTACAGCTTAGTCCTCAGGGGTAGCGGCGCATCTGTGGCCAACCTCGGACAGAATCTGATCCTATCTGGGATTGATTACAGATGTCCATGGGCGGCAGTAGTCACTCACATCAGGTGGACTGCATGCTCGTCTGCTACACCTGTATTATAAAAAAAAACTCTATAATGTGACGGTAGTAGAATTCTTTAAAGTTTCGAGCCGGAGAACAGATTAATAAATAGTTACTGCCGGCGGCACCACTGTCACACTGTAACTTAGCTTAAAATTAAGTTTCATAACAACTGTTGTTACAACTCGAAATTTGGGTACAAAAACGGGTTTTTACAAACATTTTCTTCACCCAAGATCCATTTGCCAGGTCAAAGCATATTATGTAAAGTTTTTTGCATTCGCGTTAAATATGCAAATCTCGTTGTTCGCGAACAAGACGATGGTTGAACTTTGATTGCGAAGTTTTCGCAAAATGCATAAATTTGAAGCTATTTGTGGACATAGAATATGGATTTATTGTACGAAGTTCTGATTTTAGCTTGAGGAATAAGTTTGGCGAACTAAATTTTTGTATATAGAAATAATAAATGAGTATGCAGTCTTTTGAGGGTGAGTGGCTACTGCCGCCAGTGGATATCTGTAATTAACTCTAGATAAGATAATATAGGTACAGTCGATCTGAGGATAAGTGGTTGCTGCCGCCCATGGACAACGGTAATTAACCATAGATAAAATAAAACAACTACTTGAGTTCGGCCACATTTGCTATACCATCCTTCAGGACTAATCTCGAACACCTCGGAAAAGTATGTCTCCCTTATCACACCCATCAAACCAGCACACAGCAGCTTATCACTACTGGTAATAGGCAGATTTAGGTGGCAGTCGTGCCGCCGGAGTCGAATCAGAAAGCATTCTACCACCTTCGATATTTACGCACAGAGTTACACTTTGATTCTAACGACTATTCGAACCGATTAATTCACGCATATGGTGATCTTCAAAACGCACGCAAAAAACGACTTGGATTTATAAGAAAAACTCCAATTCACAGCACAGTAAATACTTTATTCCATTTTTAACACTTTTATCAAAAAACTAGCATAGTTTCCACTAGACAACTTATCAACTTGATGGTTAACGTACGACTGCCAACCGACTACCAGAGCCGACGTTATTACATGCTTTTATAGAGATTTTAGGTGCATACTACCCACAATATAAGTTTATTGTAATATCAAACTACCTATTTTAATATTAATTTTTCAATCATTGCTGTTAAGACAACAAGAAATAGTTATTAAATTCGGAAATCCTGACAGATTAATCTCACACAAAAGTAGACCAAGCAAATAGTATAAAGAAAGTTCTAAAAATATCTAGAGACAATAATTTTCTCGTGAATGAAAAAAAAGTGAAAATATCAACAGTAAAGTATGAAGAAAGTTCTAAAAATATCTAAAAGTTCTTAAAATATAAACACACAGTAATTTTAACGTAGAAAAATGAAAATCTCGCAAGTCGAAAGTTCCTCTAAAAACAAATACCTACTTATCCGTAACGGAAAATCCACATTTTTCAAAGTCGACCTTCCCACGAATTCCGAGTATTCCAATTATTTAATAAGAGCGACAGTTACAAAAGGACAGCCGTCGCAATAAGGCATAATTAAGAAGAATTGTTAGAAAAAATTCAGCGCCGGCCTGTTTGTTCTCGTTAAGAACATTGTCATATTGCTAATGGGATTAGACTTTGCTCTCAGAAAATCGTGTGACCAAGAACTTGAAATTATAAATAGCGATACGCGTGTGAAAATGTAGTAATTGAACCTTGGTCCTTTGGTAGATGAGGCTGTAGTACCACTAATTAAATACCTATTTATACCCATTGTATCTGTAGTGTATTAGTAAGTACCCTCATAATTAGACACTAAACATAGATACGAATACTGGTGTGGCGTGCGGTAGTGGTGCGCATCTGGCGACATCGAGTTAGCTGTCAGTTGATGTGGTACGTCACTCTTAGTGTGGACGGCGTGCGTGTAGGACAGTAGTGGATCGATTTGCATTATATTTGTACTAACCGAACCAGTACAGCATCTATAGCCTCGGGATCAGTATCGAGCTAAATCCTCTGCTTGTCGCAAGATGCGGTTTAAAGGAGCTTTAAGAGTTGCAGGTGGCGAGAGTAGAAGTTCGAATTGCCTAAGCAGTTCGCCGGAATGCCCGTAACTTTTAAAGCAATGGCTACGTGCCCTCGTACTAACCCGAAGGTAACCACAATGCAAAGCAGTGATAGCCTAGTGGTTAAGATACACGGCCTCTCGATCAAGGGGTCCGAGGTTTAATTCCCCGGCACGCACCTCTGATTTAACAAAGTTATGTGCGTATTAGAAATTAATTATCAATTGCTAAGCGGTGAAGGAAAACATCGTGAGGAAATCTGCATACCTGAGAGATTTATAAAAAAAAATCTCAAAGGTATATGAAGTCTACCAATAAGCACTTGGCCAGCGCGATGGACTATGGCCTAATCCTTCTCATTATGAGAGGAGACCCGTGCCCAGCTGGGACAGTAACGGGTTGCTGATGAACCACAATGCTAATCAGAGCAGAGCTGGACCGGGTCGCCGTATTCAAGGGACTCAAATAAAAAGGTATTTAATACCCATGCTTGTGTAAATCGTAACCACTCTAACCTAAACTAACCTAACCTATAGCGGCGAATAGGTGGCAACGCATCTGATATCGTCCCAGATACATCCAGGGAGCATATCATCAGGTGGACTGCAAGCTCATTTACTACTAGCATCTAATAAAAAAAACATAGAAGTGTAGTAACAGATCCACAATCAACAATATAACGTCAATCTAGATCAAAGAAACTTAATCAACTACTCTAGTAGATTTTCAATAACCAACTTGTCACCAGTACTCAGTTTCAAACGGCCAGTTACAGCAATTGTGAAAACTTGAAGCGAACTAATACAAAAACTACGTGAAACTTGCAAACTTCGACTTAAAGATACTGGTAATTGCAAGAAAGCCACAGAATCATTGGTGCTGGAGATTTCTTAAGTCACACGATTTAATACAATTATTAGTCCTTTTAGATTTTCAAAAATCCTTTATCTATATTATTTTTTATAATGGGAGTAGCAGACGAGCATGCATTTCACTTGGTAAGTAGCTACTGCGACATATGGACATTTGTAGTCAAGATTAGATTCCTACATAAGGTCGGCCACAGATGCGCTGCTAGCCCTAAGGACTAAGCTGGAACGCCTCGGAAAAGTATGCCTAATAATCAATCTATCCAATTTTTGGCTACCAAACATAAAAATTAGACATTTTTTACTACAAATTGTCAAATTAAGATATTTAAAGCTTAAAAAGCATAATCTCCACAGGCTGGTAGGTAAAATATATTACAATTTGTATTAAGGACCAATTTCGCATGGAACTTCCTTATAACATAATCAACTAATTACGGGTTTTTGAATACCCCCTCAGACTAAAGAGGGGATGAAATAAATGTAACATAACAGGAGCTCTTGTTACGTCATTAATGTCAATTTGTGCTAATTTCCTCTTCAAAAACCTTATAATTTTCACAAAATCCAAACATCAAAAATGAATGGTAACATTTAACTCGCAATTAATTCTATTTCACAAGTCGTGTTACCGGCTCTCAGGTGCCTTTTTGAAATATTCGGAGCCCGGAACTGGCTTGTCCAATTAAAAATGGATTACAATTGGCCTGGGTTGTGGTACGAGTTTAGGGAATGGAGCGGGAA
Organism: Epargyreus clarus clarus; assembly: GCA_014595695.2. Lineage (NCBI taxonomy): Eukaryota > Metazoa > Arthropoda > Insecta > Lepidoptera > Hesperiidae > Epargyreus > Epargyreus clarus. Next base: position 1,966,314 of record JACTTY020000019.1, read on the forward strand.
TACTTTATTTTACATACCTTGTTTGTATATAATTGACTAACCGATTAATCTGTTTTGCTTACCTACACGTTTAATTTCATGATTGATTAGTGACGTTTTTCTAAATCCAAGATGGCGGATCAATTATTTTTTTTTACACTCAAGCAAACAACTTGCAAACGAGTCCACTTGATGGCTAGGGGATACTGCCGCCCATGGACATCTGTAATCAACCCCAGATAAGAGTCCTACCCGAGTTCACTTCGTTGCTACCTCGGATGAAATGTTTTTTTTTACTCTTTATAGACCTCTTTAATGGTGGTAGAACCCTTTGTGGTTCAACTCCGGCGGCACCACCGCCACACCTATTTCTACCTAATAACAGCAGTGTTAGGCACTGCTGTGTTCCGGTTTGAAGGGTGTGGTAAGGGAGACATACTTTTCCAAGGCGTTCCAGCTTAGTCCTCAGGGGTAGCGGCGCATCTGTGGCCGACCTCAGGTAGGAATATCTAATCCTATTTGGGGTTGATTACAGATGTTCATGGGCGGCAGTAGCCACTTACCATCAGGTGGACTGCATGCTCGTCTGCTACTATTATATTATAAAAAAAAAGATCATGTTAAAAACAATGTGGTGCAAAAGGCGGACTAATTTATGCTAAATAGCATTTTCTCCCAGTCTACCTTAGGGATGCTTCGGATAAGTATATTTCCCGTAATCCTAACCCGTGCTTTTAAGTGCATAAACATGACTTCATTCAGCCGTTTCTCTCACGACTGGACCACACGGTATCCGCTCCTCTCATTACGCCTGTATACACAGAATTAGTACACAAAGTTGAATATCCAACCTGTTTGTGAATTGTTATGTATTAGAAAAAATGGTTTGATGCAATGACTAAAAGATTTACTGGCACTATACTGAGGCTACGATAACCCATTACTATCCCACTGCTGGGTATGGATCTTCTCACACAATGAAAGGGTTCCAAGCCCGAAATTCCAAGCCCAAATTGGAAGATTTCACAAGCCTTTGAAAACTTTTTTAAAGAAATATCAACCGAGTATCTTTATTGTAAATTATATTACACGTAACATCGAAAAGCATAGGAACATGCTTGAACGTGGGATTTGAACCTCAGACCCGATTTAGAGTTAATTGTATCAGGCGTTACTTTGCGGAAATCCATGCTATTAAGTTAAGATTAAAACTACTTCGCAACAATCCGCTACAAATATGTATGATGTATACTGCATGATTTAAAATATATACCATCATACATATTTGTAGCGGATTGTTTCGAAGTAGTTTTATTCTTAACTTAATACCGATTTAGAGGTTGACCATATCTAATTAACTACGGGGCTTTCTTTCCGAGTAATAAATACAATCATTTGAAATGATTTTTTTTTTTCGAAAATTAAGTAATAAACACCCACAAGGGGATGTTATCACAAACTTTGAAAACCACTGGCCTTAACCCTTCTCACCCTGAGAATAGATTTGTGCCTAGCAATGGGATAGAAATAAGTGTACGATGAACCTTATCTTCACATGTACTTTATGCTTTGTACACATTTTTCACATGTACTTCATGATTTGAACCTACAAGTCTTTCATAACAAAAAACCTAAATTTCCGTTTCAGAAAATCTCATAACGGTAGGGAGCGTAATAATCCCAGCGTAGTCAGCTTCTCAGAACTAGTTAACTATTTTCCGGTTAACTCGGGACTTTCAATATTCCTTTAGTCGCTTACGTGAAAAATAAGGCTCTTGCGGCGTTGGTCACGATCTAATAATAAAGGAAGATACCTATCGTCAGAATATTCAAGAATATCGTAGTTACTAGATATTTTTTTTTTATTCGTTGTCGGTTATCTTTTTTGTCTTGAAATGAACCTGTCCATGTCTCTCTGTCTGTCTATTAGGTATATCTAAATTATGCAGATTCAAGACTTTATTTTTTAAATTCTGTTAAATTTAAATTTTCAGCATATTTTAAATGGCTACATCTGATTTTTTCTTTTTTTCTCTACCTAGAAATACGATCGTGTCTTTAAAATGGCTGAATCTTTATTTTGAACACATTAACTTTAAGACATCGACACAAAATTGTATTCATAGTACTCAAAAATACTAGTAAAAAGTAAATGAAAATAAATTCTGTACTTATACTCACATATTCCATTATAAAAGAAATTCGAGTTTAAATGAAAAAAAAACGTATTAACAAATAACATAATTAAATTTAATAAAAAATAACTGAAAATCATATTTTAAAATGTACAAAAATTACTTAAACTATAACATAACAATACAATCATATTGTCGAGTCGCCACGACAAACGCGTGCACTGGACAGTTTCATTAACTTGGCACTCGCAACTCGAACGTTTGACACTTGACACGTCTTGGCACGATACAACGACAGTTTGAGATATATACGGTATTTTAAAGTTCTACGCAAACGATAGTTTACTTTATGAATAGTTTCAACGTTTTTATGAGTAACAAATAATTATATATTTATTTATCCGGTATACGAAAAAACTGTTACCACGTACAAAAAATACTTAAGTTTACTCAACAATACAAACATGTTGTCGAGTCGCCACGACAAACGCTTGCACTCGACAGTTTCATTAACTTGGCACTCGCAACTCGAACGTTTGACACTTGACACGACTTGGCACGACACAACGACAGTCTGAGATATATTCGGTATTTTAAAGTTTTACCCAAACGATAGTTCATACACAGATTAATAAATAGTTACTACGTTCATACTTAAGTCCTACATGTATTAATACGTTGTCGATTTGATTTGAAAATTAATTACATTGTGTCATTGAAAATTACACGCAATTTACCTAACAAATTGATGTAGAAATTTTGTGTGGTATTACATTAACGTATTAAATGATCATCAAATCAAATTAATTTGCGCAATTATTAATATAAATACTTTAACAATAGAATGCTATGTATTTTCATAACTGATGTACAAAATAATTATACGGTAAATTGATAATTACTTGATAACATAATATTAATTCGTTCAAATAAATATTTCGCACAGTATATTTTGTTAAATATTTTTATTTATTCTTACACATTTTAACCCCCCGACGTAGATGAGACTGTCTGTCTATGAATTTACAGCTCCTAAGCAAATGGAATGATGAAAGTTACAACTTTTCGAAGCTGCAAATCTAGTGAAACTTACAGTTATGCTTTTCAAGTAATATTAATTTTCAATTCAATTACTGCTCTAAGTACTGCCAAGTACTAAAAGTCAACGTTGCCTTTGCCAAGTCTTGGGTTATCTCTAACACAAACATGGTGTATGGACTTTAACTTGACATTTTCCTTAATATAATTCATACAAAACTTGTATATACTCGTACATATTTTGTTAATTTGAAATGAAGCATGTAAACGAACATGTAATCATATAATAAGTGTATAAGTGTAGTCTATATTATAATATGTTTTGTATGCAATTTTTTTTTTTTTTTATAATATAAGAATAGCAGACGAGCATGCAGTCCACCTGATGTGGCTACTGCCGCCCATGGACATCTGTAATCAACCCCAGATAGGATTAGATATTCCTACCGGAGGTCGGCCACAGATGCGCCGCTACCCCTGAGGACTAAGCTGGAACGCCTCGGAAAAGTCTGTCTCCCTTACCACACCCTTCAAACCGGAACACAGCAGCGCCTAACACTGCTGTTATTAGGTAGAAATAGGTGTGGCGTTGGTGCCGCCGGAGTTGAACCACAAAGGGTTCTACCAACTTTAAAACTTTGTTATTGGTACTTATAGACATTTACAATCAACCCTTTATAGGAATGGAGTCTTCATGAGATTGGCCATAGATGAGTTGCTAGACCTGATGATTAAGGAGGAACACCACGCATAACATGTCTCTCTTACCACACCATTCAAAAACAACCAACAACAAACAACAAACTTTTTTAAGGCAGAAATAAGGTGTTGGTTACTCCGGAGTCGAACCACAAAAGGTTCTATATTTTTATTGTATAGATTTTTAAAACACTGGAAAAATTAAACCTTTTAAAGTTGTAACTTTTAAACATAAAAAATAATAGAGATAAAATTTAATCAACTACTTTTTAATCATATTTTACAAGCATCGTATAACTCAAAATATTAAAAAAAGAAATATATTTTAAAAAGTTTCTCGTTTTAGTTTGCGAAAAGATAACATGATTTTCTTAAGAAATACCCCTAACGGTAATACATTTTGCAAAGTCACTAATGAGGGTTGGTTTTTCAAGTTACTAGTTACGGGGGAAAATAAATTGTTGAATGAAAAATAAGTTGTTCAAGAAGGTTTCATGTTGTAATAAAAATAAAAATATTTGCAGTTTAAGCATAGATTAGTAAAGATTACTCACTCCAAACAAGAAAATGAACCCAGTTTTGAAAATTGAAATAGTTGCGTAAAACAGTTTTGCCACGTCTCCGTGCTAAAATGTCCCTAAAATATTTAAAATAATTATTTATTTATTATGTAAATTATGCAGTATTAGTTATTTATTCGTAAATTTTCTCTATAAATGTTTTTACATGTCAAGAATTCAAAAAAAGAACTTACTAATAAGCCGTTTGTGGCTTCATTCAATTTCATGGCGGCGAAGTATCTTTACTAATCTATGAGTTTAAGTGATCCAATTAATTTTTATGCGTATTTTGCTTATGTATGTATATCCATACATACATAAGCAACATACATATCCATGTATGTATGTATGAATATACGTATGTGTGATTCTTTGGCACGCCTTACAGCCCAAACGGCTTAACGGATTTTGACTAAAACATCAAAACTGTGGGAGTGAAATCTGTAATCAAACCAAAATAAGGAAAACGTCCTACCTAAGGTTGTTCCAGATGCTTTCCTCCATCTGAGGACTAAGTTTTCAATGTGGTAGAACCCCTTGTGGTTCTAGTCCGGCGGCACCACCGCCACACCTATTTCTGCCTGGTAATAGCAGTGATAGGCGCTGCTGTGTTCCGTTTTGAAGGGTGTGGTAAGGAAGACATACTTTTCCGAAGCGTTCCCAGCTTAGTCCTCAGGGGTAGCGGCGCATCTATGGCCGACTTCAGGTAGGAATATCTAATCCTATTTAGAGTTGATTATAGATGTCCATGGGCGGCAGTAGCCACTAACCATCAGGTGGACTGCATGCTCGTCTGCTACTCCTATATTATAAAAAAAAAAGTTGACATGCCTGATAAGTATATCACTGCTCTTACTAGACAGAAATAGCTGTGGCGGTGGTGCCGCCGGAGTCGAACCACGGAGGGTTCTACATCTAAAACTATAAAAACAATAATTGGGCAAGTGAGAGTCGAGCTCGCATACTGTGGGTTCAATACCACCAAATGTTCATTTATTGTTTATTTTTAGTATGTTTATTTGTTATCATAGCAGTCATTGAAGTGAATGTAACGTCAAAAATTGAACTATCTATTACGGTTCAATAGATACAAAAAAAATATATTGAGAATGTTCTATCATTATCATTTTCGAAAAATCCTACCCAAGAGTCCATTACCAAGCTCATCCAATTATAATAAAGTCGCGTCAGGTAACCTAGGACATAGCGACGTCACTAATGAAGCAAATACTTAAAACAGTAACTAGAAAACTCATTATTCCGCAGTGATTAAAACCGTTTTAATGAATTTTAGCGCCTACCTAGATATAATGAGATATCCCTAGTATTAAAGGAACTTAAGTCTTATATATTATCACTTATGTAGTACCAGACGAGTATGCAATCAATCTGATGGTAAGTAGCCACTGTCGCTCATGGACATCTGTAATCAACCCCAGATAAGATTACCTATGTGATCACAGTGTGGTCACAGATACGCCGCTACCCCTGACGACTAAGTTGGAACGCCTCGGAAAAGTATGTCTCCCTTACCACACCCTTTAAACCAGAACAGCAGCGCGTAACACTGCTGTTATAAGGAATAGTTGTGGCGGTGGTGCCGCCGGAGTCGAACCTCAAAGGGTTCTTGGTATAAAGGTGGTCCTTTATAACAGTGCATACCGTGTATGCAAAACTTCAGCTTAATATATTGTGATAAACTGATTTAAAAATTTTACTTCAAAATTTGACCCTTACGAATGAACTAAATGTGAAGTCTACCAATACGCACTTGGCCAGCGCGGTGGACTATGGCCTAATCCTTCTCATTATGAGAGGAGACCCGTGCCCAGCAGTGGGACATTAATGGGTCGTTGATGAATGAATGATGAATGAACTAAAAAGGCAAGTTATATAAAAGCTTGTTACTACCTTAAATGTTATACAATACCTATCATAATCCGAACAATTATTTGACAGTGCTTTCAGGTTTGCGATTCTTCCGCCTTTTAGGTATTTCAGAGCAACGCTGGAGCTATATTGTGCAAGCTTTTGAAAGCTCCTGAAAGTGGGTCATGTAGTTACATCCTCAAAAATTGATAGTCAACTGAAACACCTGCTCTATTCAACTTGTATAGGTGGATTTGATTTTAATGGGGTTACAATAGACACAGTTTAAGGCTCTATTTATGTGAACAGTACGCTTAGTATTACTTTTGAAGTTTTTACAAAAATGATTGTTTTTGTATTTGTTTACGTATTTGCCCATATATTTCAAATCGGCGCCACTAGCGGACTGTATCAGAAATGATCAAAAAGTCATTTTGGTAAAAACGTAAAAACTCATACTAAGGGTACAGACAGTCAACGTGTCATATCAGACTAAATTATATTTCCCTATATTTTGACAGACGGCGCGGTCGCGTTACGAAAGGTATAAGCAAGTTCGTTGTATACAATGATATTATTTTGTCTGATACGGTACGTGTCTGACACGTTATATGTCTGTTGATATAAATGCAGATATTCAACGTTTACAAATATAATGGACGTTAATTAATTCAAAGCAGTAATTTTATAATGATTTGCAATTCGGTTCGTCACGTTCGAATCCCTGGTTGTCATTTTCAAACTCGTGCGTATTAGAAATTAAAGAAAAACATCGTGAAAAAATACACACCTGAATGTTTATTAAAGAAAAGTTCTTCAAGTAATGTGAAGTCTCACAAAACAAACTTGTTCATTGCGGAACAGACAGTACACGTGTCATGTTAAGCAAAATTATATTTCTCTGTTATAATAGGCACGGCACGAGTTCCAGAAGGTATACATATATACTTTGTATAGAACAATGTTGAGCAGCAGTGATAGCCTAGTGGTTAAGAAACTCTGCCTCTCGATCGAGGGGTCCGAGGTTCAAATCCCAGGCACACACCTCTGATTTTTCAAAGTTATGTGCGTATTAGAAATGTATTATCACTTGCTAAACGTTGAAGGAAAACATCATGAGGAAACCTGCATACCTGAGAAATTTATAAAAAAAAAATCTCAAAGGTATGTGAAGTCTATCAATGCGCACTTGGCCAGCGCGGTGGACTATGGCCTAATCCTTCTCATTATGAGAGGAGACTCGTGCCCAGCAGTGGGACAGTAATGGGTTGTTGATGATGATGAGAATAATAATGTTATTTTGTGTGATGTCTGAAACGTTTCATGTCTGTAGCTTATATGCATAGCTGTCTATATATAGCCTTAAACTCTTGGAGTCCGGAGTTCGAATCCCAAGTAAGCACTTGTAATTCTTAAGTCATATGCGTGTTACACATTTGAAAAAAAATATCGTGACGTGTTGAATTTTTTTTTTTTTTTTATCCTGCGTCGTGTGGGACTGACTGAAAGGTTCTCCTGAAGGGAGTACCATCCCACTAAAAACTCCTTTAAAGGCATTCGTCCTAGGGGACCGTACAGCCGACATCGGATAGCGACCTCTCGTTTGCGGAGCGAGAGGCGCTAGCGGCGCTCCCTAGAGAGCTACCGCTGGATAGATGACACTGAAGGTGTCAACGTATCATGAATAAGATTAGAATCGTCGGGAAGACGATTCTCTATGGAGAGTTGTACGCCCCTGTGGGCGGCCAGAAGATTCTCCACATCGGTGGAGAGTTTGTTAGGAGCGTCGGTCAAGATATTTCTTGGCCGACGGCAATTGTAACGGGTAGGAAGAGGGGCAGCATAGTCCGCTGCACCCTTGATTAAGGGGTTGGAATGGTTTTCTGAGCGGTCGAAGAACGCTTCAGAGAATTGTCTGAGGACTTGTTGTATTGGAGCGAGCTCCAGGTCGCGGTGGAGGTCAGCGTTTCTGACATACCAGGGGGCATTAAGTGCCCGACGACAAAAGAGATTTTGTATGACCTGGAGTTTGTCTAGGATGGTGGGATTCGCGTGAGCGAAGACTGGAGAGGCGTATGTTAACACCGGTCGAATGCAAACCTTATACAGCGTTCGCTTATTCCTGGCTGACAACTTGCTGTGTCTGCCAATCATGGCGTTGAGGCGGCTCATGTAAGAGCGGGCGGTATGGGTGACCTTAGAGACGTGGGGTCTAAAGGTGAGGCCCGGGTCAAGGGTAACTCCTAGGTATTTTACTGTGGGCCTCCATGGAATGGGGGCCCCAAGTAGTTTGACGGAGGGCAGGTTGTTTAAGCGCCTGCGTTTGTGGTCGAAGCGCATTGCGGAGCTTTTCTCCGCATTGACTTCGATGCGCCATTTCCTAAACCAATCTCCTAACTCGTTGACCGAGCGTTGGAGTTTGGCGAGGAGAGATGACTCCTTTTGCCCTTGGATGTAAAGGGCGGTGTCATCGGCGAAGAGTGAGAGCTGCACCCCATTTTTGGGGATAGGAATATCGTTGGAGTACGATATGAATAATGTAGGAGCGAGCACTGAGCCTTGAGGGACTCCGGCTGTCACGGGGCGTGGGGGAGAGAGGATACCTTCGTGCCTGTAGCGGAAGGTTCTGTCCTGAAGGTAGGAAGCCACGATGCGGACTAGGCGATCAGGAAGACCAGAATGATATAGCTTGTATACCAGTCCTCCATGCCAGACTTTGTCAAAAGCCTTGGCGACGTCGAAGAAGACTGCTAGTGTCTTGTTACGTCTTGGATAAAACCCGCTTGTGATGTACTCGACAATGCGGTGGACTTGTTGGGGGCACGAGTGCTGGAGGCGAAAGCCAAATTGGTGAGGAATGATGAGTGGGGGAGCATCTATTGGGAAGAGGTGCCCTCTTATGTGAACGAGGATCACCCGTTCGAAAACCTTGCCCATTGCATTGAGGAGGCTAATGGGGCGGTGGTTGGAGGGAATATGTTTCGGTTTCCCAGGCTTGGGAATACCGATAACTGTTGCTGTCTTCCAGGCTGTTGGAAAGAAGCTGAGATCGAGGCAGGCATTGAAGATAATGACCAGAAGGGTCAGTGCCTGCTCGGGGAAGTGTTTGAGCGCCAGGTTGGAGATACCATCCGGACCTGGGGCTTTACGAGGTTTCAAACCGCGGATGACGGTCCGGACCTCGTCTGTAGTGATTTTAATGGGAGCAGAGGTGACAGGGAGAGAGATCTTTTTAAGGACCTCCTCCTCCACCTTGTGAATGTGGATAGGGTCGCACGGTTGAGTGCTGGGGGAGCACTGCGCAGCGATGCTATCTGCGAAGCATTCGGCCTTCTCAGCGTCTTCGAAGGCTATGCTGCCGTCGGGACGCGTGAGAGGGGGAGTGCTTGAGAAGGCTTCGGTACGAAATCGTCTAGCGACTTTGTAGAATGCCTTATGAGAAGGTTGGATATCCTCCATGAGAGAGTTCCAGTTGGAGTCCCTCATTTCGGCTAGCCGGGATCTGACTTTCCTTTGGAGGGCGTTAGCGCGCCTCCTAAGGACAGGGGTGGAATACTTGGCGGCCCATCTGAGGGCTGCGTTTTTAGATTGGATTAGCTTCCTGACCTCGCGAGGTAGTTTGCGGTTCGGGACCTCTACCACCTTCGCGTTGTCATGAAGCGAAGTCTGAACTAGCTGGGTGAGTGAGTTCACCGTACTGTCTATTTTCTCCGAGCTAACAAGGTAGTCTGGGGGAATAGTATACGGTGAATCGGGGGCCTCTATGGCCGAGGTGAGAGATTTCTCGTACCCTTCCCAATTAGTGAAGGTTTTCGAGGAGGTATGGGGAGTTGGATCATAGGGACCTAACTGTAGAGAGACTGGACGATGGTCTGAGCCCAGATCGTCCAGTGTTTCGATCGCTCTTGTATTGAGCGCGACGCCTTTAAGGAGGGCGAAATCCAGCACGTCGGGTTCTTGGTCTTCCCGATCGGGGTAGTGGGTTGGCGCTGTTGGAGAGAAGATATCAAAGTCCAGTGCGCGGGAAATGGTTAAGAGTTTCTTACCGTTGGTGTTAGTCAGACGACTGTTCCAAACGGTATGTTTGCAATTGAAATCTCCAAATAGTACGACAGAGTCTCCGAGCGAGAGGAGGGCCTCCAAGTCGCTTTGGAGAGGGGCTTTATTGGCGGGGAGGTAAACTGAGGCTATGATCAGGGACGGGTGTCCTGTCATGCCTAATTTGCATATGGTGGCTTCCATATTGGTGAGCTTGGGTGTTTCCAGAGGGGTGCAATGGAAGGATCTCTTGTAGTAGATGGCAGTGCCTCCGCCACGACGGTCGTCGGCTCTGTCATTACGTACAAGCGCGTAAGAGGGGAGACTTACGCCTTTAAGGGAGGGCTTGAGGAAAGTTTCCTGAACAAGCAACAGGTCGATATCCCTGTTGCGGACGAACTCTTTGAGTTCGGGAATGCAAGGCTTAAGACCTCGTGCATTGAAGGAGATAAGCGAGACGCCTTTAGGTTTTTGACGACCGGGATGAAGGGGTTGAGTATGAACGTTACTCATTGAATGGACTTGAACAACGCTAGGTGTTCAGAGTAGATTGCGATGCGCTCCGCCTGGCTGGCGTTACGCATCTTTTGCGAGACGAGTATGATCTCGTCGAGGTTCACGCCCTTAACGCAGTCCTTAAGGAACATGATATGTTCCCTTACCGATGCGTCTTGGGTGGGACGGGGAGTGGGAGTGGCCTTAGGGGCCGGGGTTGGTGGGGCGGTCGCGGGTGCGACTTTCCTCCAACTCATGGGAGCGGTTGGGGTTTTGGAGGCCTCTAGCCGCGGGAAATTGGTCGAATTGACCGGAGGTGGGCCTGCTTTCGAGGGCTGCTTTTTAGCAACCTTCTTTTGAGCGGGACGGGGGGCTTTAGGGCAGCCACGGTAGTTAGCCGGGTGCCCTGAAGTGGTGCATAGCACGCAGGCAGGAGGGGACTCGTCTTCACGAGTTCTCTTGCACTCACGTGTGGCGTGGGGTTCTAGGCACTTGACGCACCTTGGGGGGGCAGTGCAGTTCGCCGCTGCATGGCCGTAAAGCTGGCAGCGGTGGCACTGGGCAGGGTAGCCACGCTTGTTAGGTGGTTCCACCTTGATCTCAGAAAGGCCACAGATTGTGAGCTCCTTCTCCTTGAAGATGTCCTTGGAGGACGGAGTTTTGGCTAGAATGGCCAGGGCTAGAGGGTATTTCACCCCTTTGCGGTTGTACAGCTTGTGTACACCTTCCACGGGGAACCCTTGGTTGTCTAGATCCGTTAGGATTTCGTCTGTGGGAAGCTCATAGGGGAGACCCCTAAGGACCGCTTTGATTTTGCGGTCCTCTTCTAAAGCGTACGTGTGGTACGGGAGTTGAAGGTGAGTTAGGAGCCTAATGAGGCTCCTGAAGTCCTCGGTGGTGGGGCATGAAACGCGAATAGAGTCGCGAAGGTTACGTGCCTTGGTGTAGTGGATCTGTTTTTCCACTAGGGTTTTAGAGAAGTCGGACCATTTCGACTTATCTCTGAAGAAAATGTGTGGGGGCGGTTTGCACTTGGCAAGTGCCGGTTCGCAGCGCGTGGCTGGCTTGGCGGGCTTAGCCGCGGGGGTTGAGCTCTGGGGCTCGGTGGAGGTTTTTGGCACGGGGGCCAGAGTGGAGGCTTTTGGCACGGGGGCCAGAGCGGGGGCCGCTGGGGCTGGGGTGGCTTCAATAGAGGCCTCGGAAGAGGTTTCACTTGTCGCCTTAGCGACGCGTTTCACCGGTCGTTTTTTCGTCTTCTTCGACTTGACTGGGGTGAAACCCTGGTCGTCGTCGGAGGAGGCGGCGGAGATAATAGTGTTCTCCGACGATTCGTCGGAGGAGGCGGGGCGTTTGAGCGAGATGGCATCGAAGTCCATCTCGTGTCTCGGGGTGGCATCAGGGGATGCGGGTGAATCAGTAACGGACAGGGGATCCGTTACGGATTTTAAGGGCTCGCAAAGGGAGCGGAGTTTGACTGAGTCAAATGGGCGATTGAGCTCCTTGCTCAAGAGGGAGGACAGAGCCTCGAAAAACCTATCTGTTACCACGTAGGCCATGGTAACCTGGGATGCCTCCCTGCCGAGGCAGGGAGCTAACGGGGAGGGGGAGGGAAATGCAATTACCCCTAAGGGAAAGTAACTGCTACCGTCACCCTTGGGATAGCCCAAGTGCAGTGGGATCGGGTCTGCCGGTTTCTCTCAGGCCGAGAGGTCTGAGAAGCGCACCGGGTCAACGCTAGCTGGTTTCGTTGGCACCGTTAGGTATCCACCAACTCAAACGCGTCGGGACGTGAGTTTTGTTTATTCCCAATAAATTGGCAATAAACAAAGCACGGACCGCTATCGATAATATCGAGTAGGCGAGAACCGGCCGAAAGGCCAGAGAAAATTCTGGGTTAGGAAACACTAGAGCGCGAGCAGGCGGGGCTGCTCGGTCTGGCGTTCAAACGCAGAGTGATTTGGCGTGTTGAAGTGTGAAGTCTACCTATCCACCTTTGGCCAGCACAATGTGATGGCCCGTGGCTTGTTCACGCTAAGAGAGTGCCTAACCCGGAAGTAATAGGTTAATTAAAATAATTTATAATTAAAGAGATTAATCTACTTAGCATAAACACGACAAGGATATCAGTTACGAGTACACCAGAGAATTACATCAGGTATCATAGTTCAGGTTTTGCCATCCACCCATCATCAGATTTGGTCTACAGTATAATATTATTGTTGATAGGAATCCCGGTCGTATTAAAGTCCTTAAGCTAAAAAACTTTGATAAAATTTAACGAATCCCGGGATTTACAGGATTGAAAGAATGTATAAATAACTTTAGTATATTTTCAATTCCGTACATCCTGTTTATTACTTATAAGAAATTCGTTAGATATTTTTTTCTGTCAAGATTTAATACGAATTGGTATTTTTTTGTGGTTATAGTTGTTTAATTATTTTGAGATATTTAAGTTAAATGTTTTAAAAGTTGAAACTTTTAGTCTTTACTAATAATTTCTTAAAATTATATTTAATTATTTTGCCAATAATTAGATAATTAGAAAGATGATGTTTAAATATTATCATGATTTTTCATTACCTGTTAATAATCATGGAACTATTCCGGGATCCCGGGATTATCTGTAGACAATTTCGAAACCCCGCAATAAAAAAAATGAGCTGGTATCTAATTTTAAATGTTTTATAAATTTCAGATATAACAGATTTCAATAGAGGAACTTAGAAATATTGTAAGATTTGACTTATATTTAAATAGCAAGTTAATAAATAAAAACTCTTCTACCGTCTTTATTTCTTGATTGTAAGGGAAAATAAATTCATCCGGACTTTTGCTCAAAGATTTAATTACCTCATCCGAAAACGCCCTTAAATACAACCCAGTAATTGTATTGTCATTACGCTATTTTGTAATTTGTAAATGTATTTAATTAATGAAGATTCTGGAGGATTCAGATTAAGGAAAATCAACAGTACGAGGGAAATACAATTTCGTTTTGGCATTTTGCCGTTTTTAATTAAATTAATTAATATTTCATAAATTAATAACTGTTTCGGTCTGTTTGGTTATTCCTTATGCTCTTTCGGGTTAAACTTTGTGTAAAATATTTTATTTGTGTGCATACTGCTTTCTGTTTAAAGAATGTAGTAAGATCTTTAAGGATTAAGGATAGACACAAACAAAATTGAGGTAGCAGACATTTGAACGTGATAGAACCCTTCGTGGTTCGACTCCGGAGGTACGACCGTCTCACCTTTTCTACCTTATAACAGCAGTGTTAAGCGCTACTGTGTTTTATTTTAAAGGGTGTGGTAAGAGGTCATACTTATCCGTGGTGCTCACCTTAGTGCTCACGAGTGGCACCGTAGTAATCTTATCTGGGATTAATTACAGAAATCCATGGGCAGTAGTAGCCACTTATCATCATTTGTACTGCATGCTCGTTGGCTACTTCAATGGTATAAAAAAGGTAGCGAATTGGCGATTGCCATACATTACTAAACACTCAATATCACGACTTCAGCACATCACGACATTTTCAAACATAAAACGTCAGCGTCTTTAAAGCCATCAACGTTATTCCCAAGAAACTTAAAGAAAAGGAAATGTTCTTCAAATTTCTTATCATATTACATACAAATCAAACAACAAACGCCTCAGGCAACATACGTGCCATTAATTCGTAATTTATAAGGATAATAGTCTTAAATTGTATTATAATTGTAATATTAATGGTGTGCAATATCATATTAGGCATGGTCAATATGGTCATATTGCATTTGCAAAGTCAATATGTAAAAATAATTTCTACAATATTGAGTGACACGCAGTGTGACACGTGATCTTTTAATAATAAAGATATTATTATATGACTAGTTTTTCTCTCTTGTAATTTGTATTTTAAAAGATCAAAACATTGTACAAACATTGTAATTATAACAGTCTTTAAAAACCACAGAACGTTAAACACACACACTCAAAGAAAATTGAAGAAAAGGAAATGTTCTTGAAATTTCTCATCATTCTACATACCACTCAAACAGCACACGCCTCAGGCATACGTGGCATTCATTCTTATCTCCTTCGTGATTTATAAGGATAATAATGTTAAAAATATAATGCCTCCGGGAGCTCAGGAGCGTTACGCTGAAGAATATAACATACTCGTACATGCAAAGCAAATAGAAAAAAAAAAGATATAAAAATATCTTGGGAAATTTTGGGAAATCTTTGAATCGTTATCGTAAACTGCTTCTACACGACAGTACAATAAAACAAGTTTTTTTGTATTCATCTCAAAAACCCATTAATTTGATATCCATATTATGGGTGCAGAAGAGATAATTGATCCACCATCTTCGTATAGCCGCCATATCGGATATATATACGCTTTATATAAACGCTTTCTACACTCACAGCCCCACACTAGGATTCCCTGTGTCCACACACATAGACAAATACACAAACACCCAGACCCCGAAACAGAAATCTAAATTCGTCTGGCCGGGGATCGAACCCGGGACCCTTTGCGCATCAGACCGGAATGGTGACCACTCCGCCACGCGGGCGTCGGGTATAATGATGTTACTACGCTAAACGTATCAAAATCAAAAGTGAGTGCATAACTTTAGCTCAATGGTTGGGGTTAACTGTTTTAAAATTGCAAGATTTGACCGGCACTGTTACGTAACAAGGCGTAAAGCGTGTTAAAATATGTACTATTAAATTGCAATATGGATATGTATAATATCATATTATACATATCCATATTGCATTTACAAAGGTATAAGAGATCATTGTTGCAATATTTCGTATGGATAAGAATTCTTTAGGTTAAGGATTAAAAGAAACATAGTTGGTGTTGTTGTTGTGAAAAACATAACTGACCGAGGTAGAAGTTATTTTATATATAAAATTCTCGTGTCACAATGTTAGTTACCGTACTCCTCCGAAACGGCTTTACCGATTTTCACCAAATTTTATATGCATATCCAGTAGGTCTGAGAATCGGCTACTATCTATTTTTCATTCCCCTAAGTTATAAGGGTTGTTCACCCTTGACATTTTTTTATTTATGTGACAACACATCGTTTGCCGGGTCAGCTAGTCTTGTTATAAAAATAGTTATCAACAGCACCTATTCTACCTATTATCCACCTATCGGATGTAAAAATATCTTCGAAGTTGGAACAGGAAGATGAAGATTTTCATAACATACATTGTAAAAGTGATCGTTTCTTAACATTACAAACAACACATGATTTATAAATGTTAAATTAATTTAATTGGAACTGGTTAAGTTTTTGGAGATTAGCGTAACACAAAGAGATGTAATTTATGAATATTAAAGATTAATTATATCTTGTCATATTCCTATTGCCACTTTTTCTTTTTGTCATAAAATTATAAATTTACTGAACAAAGGTTTCATTAGTCATAACATTTATTCAGTATCTGTACGTGTAAATACGACTATAGTGCATTGACTACAATTACAGATCTACTATCTGGTTACATTAGTTTATTGTTTTAGTTAAGAACAGACAAACATAGTAAAAATACTATAAAACGGAGCCAAAATGCGTAAAGACAGAAAGGCTACGATTTTTTATGCGACAAACTTTTGCGACAACGTTTTGCGAACGGGCGAACTATTTACGTAGCCAGTGTTCGAGTTATGTTGTAATTGTGATCGCTCTTGGCTCTTGGATTTTATGGGCGCCTAGTACTTTGGCTCTCGAATTTCTTTTACTTTACTGACTTACTTCGTTTTATTTTACCAGTAATTTTCTGTGTGTACGATAAACTGGCTGGTAAATACGATAAGAGAATATTGTGCATGTTATTTTGTCACGAAGATATTTTCGAAAGAGCAAAACTAATTACAAAATTCTATTACTATACTATATTCTGGTACTCGTTTATATTGTTTTAATATTATGGCAGAAAAAAGGGTTGAAGGATAATTAAGATAATTTAGGAATAATCTGTCATTTGCTTTAGCAATAGACAGAAATAATATACAGATAAAATAACGCATAAATTTTATAGTATCAAAATAACTCAACATAATAATTATACCAATTGAGTTTATAAAGTTAGTTACAAATAAAAATATTATAATGGTGATTTTATGTGTAATTAAATTTACGTTGCTAAACAACATCGATTGACATAAATTTCAATTAGGGCTAGTAACATCTTTCTGTTCCTGTAGTTCCGGGACCAGGACAGGCCTACGGTATCCCCTGCCTGTCGTAAGAGGCCACTAAAAGGGGCTTCCGGTGTTACGGGCGGCAAGAGTGGGAGCTCGAACCGCTCGGCTAGCGACCCCGGGAAGAACGGCGGTATGTGTGGTCGCATTCCGTCTTATACAAACTCACCATCAGCCCGGCGGGGCAGTACGCTGAGAGGACTCCGGTCGCGTTCCTTTGGAGATCCCGGAGTTCTCTACGCAGCGCCGAGGACGGCCACCGGGGGGGTTTTATTGCGGTAAAAGTCCACATAACCCCGTGTCGCTCCCACGGCCCCGGGTACCTTTTGAAGGTTTCCCCCTCGAGAAAAAAAAGAGGGCTAGTAACATCTTTGTTACACTACACCACGCTGGTAAGTTTATGTCAAGTTTATATGAAAGTCAAGTATATTATCCAAATCAAATAGTCCTATCTTTCTATTCTCTTTCCAAACCCTTTTACCGTAATTGGCTAAATAGGATAAACACGTTTTTACACATGGGATTGAAACAATCTAGGTTTTAGGCTTTATTACAACGTCATATTACTAGACTACAACTACGTAAATAACTTTTAAAGAGAGCCACAAAATATGTTTTTATACCGTTCCCAACATAAGTGTATTTTGTAAACAAAAACAAAACTAAAAGCAACAAATGACTACACAGAACAGAAAAGAATAGAATAAAAAGATATAAGGTAACATGTTAATATTTGCACTCACTGGGTTTAGAGGCGACTAGATGAGTGGTCTCTCGGCAAAATCCAATAAGTTCTGCCAACATTGACACCGAAATCCTGGCCTTGTACTATTGCGACATAAAAATAGTGAAACACAGATGGTCTTAACAATTGAATTTATGAATAATTCTTTTTTCTATTTTATGCTCGGTGAAGAAAATTATTACTCATGTACTTAACTGGTAACAAATAAACGCGTACTATGAAAAATAATGTAACTATTGTAATTTAATTTAAAAGCACACCCATAAGATTGCGCTACGAATCCCTATTTTGTATGCTATGAGCACAAACAGAGACAAGTACAAACACACTCAAGACCAAAATAGATTTTATAGTTTAGATGTATTTTACACACTGATAATAAATAATTGGCGCAATGCTAACGGTCGATTGGTTTACCACATATAATGTAAAGAGCAAAAGCTATTTTTATATGATACTTTTCTGTCATAAATATAATTTAAAGATGCAACATCTATAACATGGATGTATTATAAAAATGGAAACAACAAAGGCCCTCACAGAACAGAATCAAACAGAATAACAGAGATATAAAGTAACATGTTAAAAATTGCACTCACTGGCTTTAGAGGCGAATAGATGAGTGGTCTCTCGGCAAAATCCAATAAGTTCTGCCAACACTGACACCGAAATCCTGGCCGTGTACTATTGCGATAGAAAAATAGTGTAACATAGATGGTTTTTACATTCGACGATATAAAACATTTCGTTGTTATACTTGTATAGTTTGCGTCAAACTGCTAGTACGCTCTGAAGTTGTTGCAAGGTGTAGCCATACAATTTGCTATGGCGACGCGATTCATTTCTATATTCAAAGCGGACTAGCATTTTTACGGAAACTATAACAGTTTGTACATAAGTTTTAAGTAGTGAAAGGGTTAATTTCTTACCTAAAGTTGGATACAGATGTGCCCCTGAGTGCTACGCTGGAATGCTTCAGAAAAGTATGTCTCCCTTACCACACCCTTCAACCCAGAACACAGCAGCACCTAATACTGCCGTTCCACCTGAAGACGATCATAAATGCATTGCTACTATTGACGATTAAGATTGTCGCCTCGTATCTAAATCAGCGGCCATCGACACCCGTTTAATAAAACATCAACACTGTTTCATACAAGAAATAGGTGTGGCGGTGGTAGCATTCCGGTAAAACCGTACTGGTTCTTGCATCCATCAAATAATCGTCAATTGCCCATCTGGACTTTAATGCATAATATTGTCATATTGCCACAGCATTAAGATTAAAGCAATATGACTATCATATCGATATTGATATTTGCAAGTTTATTTGTGAACTATTTTGAGTCGATTCAGAAGTATTTTTAGATTTTCTAGTGACTAAAAGTAAAAATTTCTATGTGCACTGGCACCGAAATTCCTACAATGTATAAAAAACGATTTAAAACTACAGGGAAAAGGCAAATAGCCCAAACATAAATGTCTACACGATGACTTTTTTACGTAAATTTTCACGCTGAAAAATATTTCTCGTATTTTTCCCGTTAGTGGTGCCATCTGGGCTATATTATAATTTTAAGAAAATTATATTTGACACTGTTTTGGGCTCCTTTTTCATAAGATTATGTATTTTTAAGGAAGATCTCTTCTATCCAGATTCTTCAATACTTGTGGATTACTACTTAACGAGGCTATTTATATATTTTTTATAATATAGGAGTGGCAGACGCGCATGCAGTCCACCGGATAGTAAAGGCTACTACCGCCCATGGATATTTTTAATCAACCCTAGATAGTATTAGATATTCCTGCATGAGGTCGGCCACAAATGCGCCGCTACTTCTGAGGACTAAGCTGGAACGCCTTGGAAACATATGTCTCCCTTACCACACCCTTCAAACCAGAACACAGCAGCGCTTAACACTGCTGTTATTATGCAGAAATAGGTGTGGTGTCGCCGGAGTCGTTTCTACCACCGGTTCCTACCACCTTTAAATATGGTAATAATTTCTAACACACACATAACTTTGAAATTTCACATGGTATTTGCACATTAAACTCTCCATCGCTAGGCTAAGTTCCATGTACCAGCCTATTATTATTTGTAAAAATATAAAACTCTCATTCCGCGATAATAAATGGAATTTTACAAAAAGAATTCCTATTCCCATAACGAGGTAATTACAAAGTGTGAAATGAACTGTAAAGTACTCCCAATAACTTTGACTCTAACACGGCTTCAAACGGCAGAAAGAACTAATTATTTTAATGAAATTCCTTTGTGCACGACTGTACTTGAAGAGTGAAGTGTTTGGGATCGCTTCTGATTATTAAATTTAATTCTAATTTTAGACGCATTCGAATTTTAAAATAGTTTGAAGTTTATTATTCGGGTAATAAGCTACTTTATTATTTGGAAATTAAATTCTAATTTTAGACGCTTTAGAATTGTAAAATTGTTTATAATTACGGGTCATTTGCAACGATATTATTTTACATTCGATAATTCTAAAATGATTATCTATTGGTAATTTATTTCACTGTCATTTAATTATTATCTACCTGCAGGCGGTAATGTTTTTCGAACGTATGTATGTACATATGTATAAATATTATACACGCCTTACTATCCAAAGGCTTCAAGACGAATTTTAACATATTAAGATGAAGCTAAGGCGGAGCGGTTACCATACCCACCTGTCTGAGACGTTCTAGGGTCTAGGTTCGATCCCTGTTCAAAGATCAAAATGATGAATTACTAATCTGTTTTATTTCTGTTTCCGTATCAAATGAACGACCCAAAATCTATTCTTAGATAACGAAGACATTAACATCATTAATTATCTAAGATCACCGCGTAACACGGTATCTTCCCATACACCATGTACTTGATAGTTTTCGATATATCCTTACAACAACTCCCTTTTTACAACACTTCCCATCATAGGAGTTATGATGGGAAGTGGGTGCTAGAAAGAGATAGCTTGAGGTTTTGGAAGTGGGCGAAATATCGGGATTGTACTTTGTAATTCGATATTCGTGTGCGGTCTAACTCGTGACAAGATAGGGTTGGGCTGAATTTAATGTTAAATAAAATTTATCGATATTTAAATTTCAATATATTTTTTATTACTTATGTAAAACCAATAGACGGTTTTAAGATGTAATCGTACTTATATTCTCGTGTTGTCAATAGTTTAAGCCATATTTTTTATTATATTACAATATATAATTTTATGATAAATAGCAAAAAACTCTAAAATTACGAGTACACGGCTTTAGGCCACGAGGTTGCGATATTTTTAAAAAGTTCATATATAAGTAATGTATAATACTTTTAATAATATTTTAAATGTTCTCCAAAATTATATTACAATTATAAATCTTAATTAAATACAATTCAAAATTATATTTGAATTAAGAATAAAATAATAATACCTACATATTTTTTATATAATTGACGACCCGCGTGGCGGAGTGGTCACCATACCAGTCTGACGCGCAAAGGGTTTCGGGTTCGATCCCCGGCCAGACAGATATTTGAATAATGAATTTAGATACCTGTTCTGGGTCTGGGTGTTTGTTCATCGTCTTTGTGTATGTTCATGGCACCCACGATACAAGGAATCCTAGTGTGGGGCTGTGAGTGTAGAAAGCGTTTATTTATTTATTTATATTTAAAAGTATTCCGTTACAAAGTAATCAAAGTTTATTTTTCAAATATATTTATTTCAGTATGTAATAAATACTTTGTGTAATACCACACATGAATTTAAAATATAAAACTTACATATCATAAAAGTTTAGTTGGGGTAATTTATTATAACTTTGCACGAAAGAAAGTTATTAACAGTTTTAGTTATTAAAACCAAACATAAAACTAAAGATAGATGAACAAAACTTTCGTTGTTTACTCAAACTGAAATTACAACAGTTATGAAGTAACTTAGAAACTTTTGTAATAATTTCACATTTTGTACTGAATTTTGGATTGTAAAGTACCAATACCATATTTTTAAATCTTAATCATAAATCTTATATATGTCGGAGCAAATACGGCAGTTCTCCTATTATAAAATGAAATGATTAAACACCTGAGGTAAAACTACCTGCATCTTCAATAGGAAAACAAGTGCACGTGCGCCGGTCCTATAAAAAGGGCCGTACTGGCGACATCGGGACATTACTGCTCGAGCTGTGGAACAGTGCGGACCTCCTTAGGACGTCGTTATGCTGCCCGAAGAATAAACTAAGCTCAACAATTCTCGTGTGGTTTGCTTTCGAAGGTTTCATCGCGTCATTCATCAACATCATAACAATAATTATGACGTCAGCGGTGCTGACGTCACGCCCTTTTAAACTGTTACTCCGTTATCAGAATTGGGATCGGAACAAGCTCCAATCTCGCCTACATCCTCATCAGCTGCGGCATCCTTCCACCTGTCATACCAGGATCATCACCAGATAGCACCACATTGCGAGGTGCTATTACAATAGGCACTTCACATCTACTACCTGGCACATCGGTAGAGGGCGTCCCAGAAAAGTGGCCTATGATCAGCTTCATTGTTGCATACGGGCGACACGTTTGATACTTGTGTGGTCTATTGGTTCAATTTTATAATGTTCACCTAATGTTTGAGTGTTCACAGGATAAGAAACTACTATAGCTGCTTATTGGTGTTATTGCAACTACACTGGACTTGTGTTGACCGCAAACGGAATGGGTGGCCTATGATACGGGTGGCCTTAAGGCAGGATACTTTTTGACTGTGGTAAAACCAAGGCGGTGAGTTAGTAAGTGCATTTTCGGTAAGTGACTTTGGGCTCTTAAAAGATTAACGTACTTGGGGTACTTCACAGTTCAAGAATTAAGCCACTAAAATGTGATCACTATTTAATGAGAATTATTTAGTGTTTGAATGAACTTGCGGGTACACTCTATTTCTTGTAAATTTTTTTGTGAAGGTTATCATATTTCTAAATCAATTTTGATAGTTTACACTTTACTCAATGGAGATACTGGTGTAAATGTTCAATAAAGGTGTTTCCAATGTAGAGATACGATACCGTAGTGTTCGGTAGCGAATAATCTTAATACGAGTTAATCAGGATTAGCCGAGTAGAAATTTTAATATTCGGTTTGTTTATCTGACTTACAGGAACAGCACACGAGGACGTGTGACTCGTCACGATGGCCGAGTCGGAGATAGTCACCAGTAATAACAGCTTTGAAAAGAAAAGAGCAGAAAAGAAAAAAAAAAAAACAAAAGAAAAAAGTTTTTGCTTTCGTGTTCTAACGATTTATTGAAATGTGCTTACAGATACCTACTACAAGTAAATGGTGAAGGAAGCACGTAATCCAAGTGGTCCACGACAAGGAGCCCTCATCAACGGATTAAAGAATACCTACTACAAGTGAATGGTCGTGGAAGCACGTAGTCAGTGGTCCACGACAAGAAGCATTCGTCATCTGAACAAAGTGTGAGTCGAAAACAATTTATTTGCTTTCTCTGAATATCTACGAAAGTGTTATCTCTGAATTAGTCATGTGCTACGCTTGTGCTAAAATATGGGTTTTCAATGCCGCGTCACACCGTCTTGAGAGTGGTACCTCTGAGCTAGTCATGTGTTACCCCTGAGCTATACCGCGGGTCCTTGATGTATCCACAAGAGAACCTTGAGACACTGATGGATAGCCGGGTATAACCGTGACCAGACACGTACACACCATAATCTGGAGAGTGATACCTCTGAGCTATCCACGCGTTACCCCTGTGCTAACCATGGGTCCATGATGTATCCACAAAGGAACCATGAGATACCATTGGGACCCCTTGTGGAGCCGTGGTAGACACGTATTCACCACAGATCGCCGAGAAACTTTAAATAACCTAAACATTATGACAGTTCTGTGGATAGAACTCATAAAAACGACCCATATTTATTTACAAGACAGGTGCATGGGAAATGTCTTAATGTGCCGCTTTTATAACACCATCTGTAACCTGTAATGGCAACATGTGTTGCTTACAGATACCTGCCTCAAAGAAATTATTTTCTTACAGAGTTTGAACTTCACAACGCAGGCAGGCGCAGAGCACGCGCCGCCTGTCAGAATGGCCGTGTCGGAGCAAATACGGCAGTTCTCCTATTATAAAATGAAATGATTAAACACCTGAGGTAAAACTACCTGCATCTTCAATAGGAAAACAAGTGCACGTGCGCCGGTCCTATAAAAAGGGCCGTACTGGCGACATCGGGACATTACTGCTCGAGCTGTGGAACAGTGCGGTCCTTAGGACATCGTTATGCTGCCCGAAGAATAAACGAAGGTCCACAATTCTGGCGTGGTTTGCTTTCGAAGGTTTCATCGCGTCATTCATCAACATCATAACAATAATTATGACGTCAGCGGTGCTGACGTCACGTTTTTTTAAACTGTTACTCCGTTATATATGAATTTAAATTAAATCCAACGTATTTTATTACACCTTAAATTTTATACATATATTAATATTTGTTTAATAAGGATTATATTTTTATAGTATTGTATAAATCACGTAGTCATTAAATGTTTTACTAGTATATATGTACTTCTCCTGTGTCCGAAGGTAGGCCTAAATAGCTGCAACCCAGTTTTATAAGTATAGCAGCTGTTTACGATATTAAGTTTGCTTGTATGTATATAGGTATATGATGATGATTAAATCTTTAAAAAAGCCTACATTTTTTATTTGTAGTGAAATTGTACTCTTTTTACTTTCTGCAGGTACAATCAGACTAAATACTGTCAAATAATAAATATTGTCAGTCAGACTGTTAAAATATTGTATAAAATAAAAAAAAATATGATTTTGTTTGACAAGACATGTCAAATCGAAAACAACGACTGGAATAGATTAAACCTTTAAGACACTTTTGTCATAAATATGGGAATATATTGGAGTGAAATCTATATTAAAAATTGTATCGTTTTAAATCCTATGCTAAAATCTAGAATTGAAAAAGAAACAGCAGGAATTAATTTCATTAAAATCTGAATTTCCTTATTAACGCAATACGAGCTATTATAATATTTCTAAAACTATATTACACTTTATCTTGTCCCTATTAGTAGAATAAAGTCTAAGTAGCAGATGGCAATGCCTTGTTTCGAATTATTCAAATCGCATTAGTTCACTTAATTTTGACAATAGATCAATCTTTGAAAACATTTCAAGTAATATAATCGTTTTCGCGCTTAACAGTAAGAAAATGAAGACACCAATGAAGAGGCTTCATTCGTTTTCAATTAAGTTTATGTAAATAACATTTATGAATAAAATTTTAAACGATCTATTAATATCAGCATCTAGACATTCTAGACGGTTAGTTTTAGAAGATGACCACAAGGGACATTTTGAAAGTATGAAAAAAAGCTTTTTAAATAATAAATGTAGGAGTCGTCTAAGTTCAACTGATTTGAAGTCTGTTTTTGATTTTAAATAAATGACATGTCCTACTTAAAGTGTAATAGATTTTGGGCTAAAACATATACATTATCGAGGAACATTTCATACTATAATGCATAATACGGATGGTAAAACTCAACTTCGCATACCCACTACCCACCCAACCCATTCAACTTCCTACCACGTCCGAGGATGAGTAACTTTGCAAACTACAATCATGTACCAAAAAATATTATTATATGTATACACATATATTATGTTGTAAAATCCGTTTTACTTAATATTATTAAAGAACAATAAATTATTCATATTTCAAGATTCACATCCTCCATTGCAAAATTTATCGATACATCGTGACATCTGTTCCCATCCCTACGACTACTCGGCACTCGATCCCAACATCTCAATTGACGCACAAACAGTGTTCGCAACCGAAATATGTTATTGGGTTTAAGAGAATATTGTGTAGTGAAATGTATTGTTCGTATCAAACAGCCCTTTAGAAGTGTATAACTTCTATTTCTACTATTTTTAGACTGTAGAAATGATTGGAATGTATCAAAAATCCAAAAATTCAATTGTTCAAGTATCTGTCGCATCCAAGTCGAGCCATAAAACAAAGAAAAATGCGGCATGGCCGTACCATTCTTTCTCGAAGCAATTCGGGCCATTTTTGACCCCCTGTAACTTCGTTGTATATGAAGCTGAATTTTCAGGAAAAAGCAAGCATTGTATAGACACGGTATATTTCAAATTTCTAGATTTATTTCGGTCTAATAACAGCATTTAAGTTAAGCGCTGGTGTATTTTGTTGAAGAATGTAGCACTCATATGTAAAGTTGTCCGAGGCGTTCCAACTTAGACCTCAAGAATAGTAACGTGGGTGACCTTAGGTAGGACTCTGATCCGAGGTTTATCATAAATTTCCATGCCAGTAGCCACTTACCATTATGTAGATTACGGGCTTATCCGCTAATCCAGTATTATAAAAAATCTACATACGAATTTACTTCAAAAAGTTAACTGACCAATTTGCAATTTAATATTAGCAACCAAACATTCAGCGTTACCAACTAAGCCTTTTTGCGTCCGATTATTGATATTTTGAGTCTGCAAACACAAAATGTGGCGCAAATGTGCAAATACACACAAAACTAATTTATAACTTCGTAACAGTCGAAATTTAACAAACGGAGCAGCAAAGACGCTAAAATATACGACAAATTTGAGAAGTTAGATAAGGATAGGATTCTAATCTTATCTGAGGTTGTTAACAGATGTCAATAGGCGTCAATAGTCACTTGCAGTATATTAAACTCAGGTGGATTACAACCTCATTTGATATAAAAGTTTACGTACGATTGATAATCAAATCCTTTCAAAAACTAATGAACAATTGTCATATACCAATTTCTTTTCTTTTTTTAATATAAGAGTAGCAGACGTGTATGCGGTCCATCTGAGGGTAAGTGGCTACTGCCGCCCATGGACATCTGTTATCAACCCCAGATAGATTAGATTCCTACCCGAGGTCGCCCACAAATGCGCCGCTACCCGTGACGACTAAACTGGAATGCCTCGGACAAGTATGTCTCCCTTACTAACTATGTTACTCGAACAATTTTACCAAACAAACACTTGGTTACCAACCAAGCCTTTTTGCGTCCGATTATTGATATTTTGAGTCCGCAAACACAAAATGTGGCGCAAATGTGCAAAATACACACAAAACTAATTTATAACTTCGTAACAGTCGCAATTTAACAAACGTAGCAGCAAACACGCTGAAACATGCGACAAATTTGACAAGTTAACTTGAAATCGTAACTAATATTAAATTCGAGTAACTTCCACCGCATACTTCGCAGGGTACCGTTTAGTTTGCGTTTGTTTGGAACTAGCAGTCCATTACCTGTTAGGTAGCTGTTCTGTCTGCAGCGAATAAACGAGTAAATTCACATCACACTTATTCCTTGAGTGAAGCTGGAAAAGTGTGGAATTGTGTATGCCGGCTGACTTATTATCTTAGTCCTCAGGTATTGCGTTTGTGGTCGGCTTTAGGTAGAACCTGTTTATATAGAATACGAAGTCGGTTACAGATGTCCAGTGCACGTGGACTGCAAGGTCGTTTTATTGTCCGATCTTATAAGGAACTAGCTGACCCGGCAATATTTGTACCGCCTCAAAATCTATTTATCAAATATATTTCATATAAAATATAGCCTATGTTACTCGTGGATAATGTACCTTTCGAATGGTGAAATAATTTTTAAAATTGGTTCAGTAGTTTTTGAGCCTATTCATTACAATCAAACAAACAAACAAAGTTTTCCTCTTTATGATATTAGTATAGAAAAAGTGTTGATTAATTAAATTGGTAAAAGTTGTATCTTGATTTCTACAAACCAGAGAGAATTTCTCTTCATATATTGTAATTACTATTAATTACATACCAGCTTTTAGTCCACATTCCAGTTACAGTTCCTTTAAGTTATTAATTTTCAAAATCCTTTTTTATTAGTCACGTAATATATATATATATTTTTTTTATAATATAAGAATAGCAGACGAGCATGCAGTCCACCTGATGTGGCTACTGCCGCCCATGGACATCTGTAATCAACCTCAGATAGGATTAGATATTCCTACCTGAGGTCGGCCACAGATGCGCCGCTACCCCTGAGGACTAAGCTGCAACGCCTCGGAAAAGTCTGTCTCCCTTACCACACCCTTCAAACCGGAAAACAGCAGCGCCTAACACTGCTGTTATTAGGTAGAAATAGGTGTGGCGGTGGTGCCGCCGGAGTTGAACCACAAAGGGTTCTACCACCTTTAAACTCCTGTAAAAATATCATCCTCAGGCTACTAGTTTAATCTTCTTATATCAAACAATATCTTCCAACGTCACTACGTATTTAAAAAAAAAAGTATAAGTAATCTTGGGGGTTACTACCATCCCTTAAAACAATATTATTTAATCATACATTGAAATTTCGTACCACGACGTCGTTAAGGTAAGATTGTTTTTATAAACTAAACAGTTTTGTATTATGTCGGTCGAAATTATTCATTCTTATTTTGCAGGAAAATTAACTTTTTAAGCGAAATGTGACAATTTCAGTTGGTTTAATACAATGGATAAGCAAAAAATTAATAAGGATTTAAGTTTGTTCAACTGCGTATGACGGAATATTTTACTGTTTTGAGGAGCTCGTGGTACGACGCAAATTAATGTTGATGCAATATTGAAATAAAAGTTTCCTGAAGTATGGTGGTTTTTAAAACATGGTGGTAGGCCCCCTGGTCTTTCTAAATGGTAATTTTCTTGATTATTTTATTACATTCCTATTTGTATATGAATTGTCGCTTCGCAATCGCATATAGCTTACCCACTAACAGTGTGAAATAGGTAAGTTAGGGTTAAATTTGGTGGATCCATAGAGAAAGTTTGGCCCATTTTTAAACTCCACTCCAAATGCGCTCTCAAATTAGTGCACTTCCAATGTATGTGGATTATCCAAGCACATAATCCACGTAAAATGGAAGTGCACTTTATACGGTTTTTTTTCTTTTTTTATATAATATAGGAGTAGCAGACGAGCATGCAGTCCACCTGATGGTAACGCTACCCCTGAAGACTTAACTGGAACGCCTCGAATTACTTACTATGTCTCCCATGCCACACCCTTCAAAGTGGAAAACACTACCGCTTAATATAGCTGTTAATAGGCTATTGTACCTATATATGGCAAATCCACATAACCTCTGCACACTTTGCAAATAGTACTGTTATTATTGAGTATAAGTAGGTTTGTGTCATCTTAAACTACAGAATAACAGATTTAATTGCTATTCCAGACCTCATACATTTAATGGCCACAGATGCAAAGTAGATCTTAGAAGTGAAACGAGGTCTATAGCTCTTCAAGTATTTATTGCAACCTAAGTGTTGGCATCTGGACAAGTAGGCAGATGCTAACTGTTCTCAATATTATTTATCTTAGTATTAGATAGAAATTTGCCCTAAATCCATATCTATATGTTACTTATTTGAGATTTGTCCTAAATATGTTAATAGTATGTGTTTATGTTCTCCCACGTAACTAAATGCAAATTAAACTAGGGATTTAATATAAAAACAAAGGACGGCTTAAAAATATAGCTGAAGTTACTCACAATTTGAGCTAATTCAACAACACCTCATATGTTAAAAAAAATTTAACAAAAAATAAAACCGACTTCTATGTCACTACAAAGTAAAAAATAATTGAAATAAATGTTGGTTTAGTACATATTTGTGAAGTCGGCGCTCAATATATTTAGTTGGATAACGATGTAAACAGCGTGTCTAATATGAGCGCCGACTTCAGAAATATGTATTAAACCAACATTTATTTCAATTATTTTTTAACTTTGTAGTGACATAGAAGTCGGTTGTATTTTTTTTTTAAATTTTCACCCTTTTTAGTGATGACATACTAACATTTATATTAATACAATATAAAATTGCAAAAACGTGATCATGAATGAAGGTAAGGTCTGAATTTACATTGATTGGAACCGCCCGCTCGCAGGGCGCTGCCGCGCCCTGCTCGCTTAGTTTTATATTATCTTATATGTTCCAACCTAACCAAACTAAATAGTCAATGATGAACTGGCTTTGCAATTCCATTCGAACCTACACCAAATATCTTCAAAACCTTTCATTTGATACCCAAATTATCAAACTGATATTATTATAAATTATATGGGCCAATTATCTTGGGATGTCCATCATATGTGGTATTTTCGAAGGTGGTAGAACTCTTTGTGGTTCGACTCCGGCGGCACCACCGCCACACCTATTTCTGCCTTATAATAGATACGACAAGATTTGACCCTCACATACATACGAACTTACAAGAAAGTAAAATAAAACCTTGTAAAAAATAGCAAAGAATGATCGCAAACAAATTCCTTATTCACGAGCGGCACACCCACTTCCCACGATTACCCAAAAAAGTCCTAACTATAAATCTTTGAATCTTAGCGATGCATACAGAACCATGTAAACAACAATAAAAGGCAACAAAGGCTAACCAATATCACACAAGTCAATATTGTACGAATGCTTATACTTTGAACCTTACTTCTAACCCTAAAAGTGTCAATTCGAACGTTTGACCAAACCAACCAATTTGGACAAATGGTTTTCGACAAATTTAACGATGCAGTTGCACAAGGGAGTTTAGACCGTATAGTGCCTGAAATAAGAGTGGTATTGGACAATTTGGACATAGCGGACACGTCAGTCAGTTGGAAGCCAAAACCGAATAATGTTTGCATTGAAAGCGAGGTGCAGTGCTGAAGTAACAAAAGCGCATTTTTGGCACAGCTGTGGTTGGTTTTAGGGTACCGTAGTGAAGTGGAAGACCAAATATTTTCGAGCAAAGTTGGACTAATGTTCGAACGTCTGTATGTTTGCAGCCCAAATGGCTTAACGATTTTTGACATATGATCTATGATGATATATACGTGTTTGGATACGTCAAAATTTTGTGAGAAACAAATTTTTAAGTAGTAATATTTATTATTTTATAGTCATTCTTTAGGAACAACAGTTTTAGATCTTATACAAAATATTATAACAAAAAACGTATCTGACAAAGTTGAAAATTGACGTAATTTAACGTCCTTTATTATTAACAATTATCAATACATTAAATGTTTTTTGGCTGCCAATTAACGAAATTTGAAAATTTGCCTACAAAAAAATTACTTTTTAGATTAATCGTGGCTAGTGGACTCAGATAGTCATTTGGACGAAGCGGACACGTCAGTCAGTTGGAAGCCAAATCCGAATAATGTTTGCATTGAAAGCGAGGTGCAGTTCTGAAGTAACAAAAGCGCATTTTTGGCACAGCTGTGGTTGGTTTTGGGGTACCGTAGTGAAGTGGGAAGAACCAAATATTATCGAGCAATATTCGCCTATGTTTGAGTGTATGTATGTGCGTATGTATGTCTATTCTTTTGCGCGCCCTACAGCCTAAACTGATTGACGGATTTCAACATATATGATGTC
Source organism: Epargyreus clarus clarus (assembly GCA_014595695.2). Classification (NCBI taxonomy): domain Eukaryota; kingdom Metazoa; phylum Arthropoda; class Insecta; order Lepidoptera; family Hesperiidae; genus Epargyreus; species Epargyreus clarus. The sequence continues at coordinate 1,997,604 of JACTTY020000019.1, forward strand.
GTTGGATTCGACTAAATTGTGTGAGTAACATATTGTTAAGTAGTCAGATTTTTGTTTTTATAGCAATTCTTTAGTTTCAATAGTTACTATACAAAATGTACTAAATTGAGAAGACTAAATATTTTCGAGAAAGGTTCGAGTGATATTCGAGCTTATGTATGTATGTATGTACGTGTGTATATCTCATTCTTTGTCAAGCTCTACAGCCGAAACGACTTGACGGATTTTAACATATGTGTCGTTGGATTTGTCCAAACATTTTTAAGCAGTCGCGTTCTTGTGCTTATAGCAGTTCTCAAGTTACAAAACAGTATTTAATACCTACTATACAATATAAATTTTCATCTTAATTTTCATGCGAAGTAATAAAACAAACGATAAAACAGGTTTTATGGTTGCGTAGGTCACAAACAAAAAACAAGACATATATAAAATCACTCGTATGTCTGTCAAAGACAATTTGCTCCAACTGAAATTTAAATTACGTAAATATGCATGCACAGTAATTCCATTGGAATAATCCAACTAAAAAAAGATCAGTCGACGAATGAACCCGAGGAGAGAGCCCGGCTCACACTTGCCTGTTTTTTTAACCTCAAATCGATTTCATTCAATCGAATATGCCACTTTGGTATGTCAAAGTTTACCTGCAATCGTGCGAAAGAGAACGCAATATTCTATTTACAAACTTAAAAGCTTTGACGTTTATTGTGTTTCCGATTTAAAATTGGAACAATATTGGAATGTTCAATAATAGAATGGAACGTACGATAATGGAATGAACAATAATGGATTATATTACGTTATTTGAAATGGAATTATTCTTTCTTTGTGACGTAAAGGTGCTAGTTTTGATATGCGTTAAATATGTGTAGGCATGCATCCTTTTGTGGGATTTGAATTTTGGGTCACTTTGGAGCTATTGTCGGCTTCGATGACAAAAAGAGAGATTTTTAGATCTCGACCAAAATATTGAGGCATGCCAAATTCTGCAGATTTGTGTGGTGCTCACTAATTATGCACACATAATGTCGATTGACTAACAAAGTGCCGATTGAGCATAGGCTTAAGTGTTGGTACAACCCTTTGTAGTTCAACTCTGGAGGCACCACTGCCACACCTATGTTTGCCTGATAACAGTGTTACGCACTGCTATATTTCGGGTATGTAAGAAACACTTATTTGTAACCTTTCAACTGAGTCCTCAGGAGTAGCAACAGATCATGTGATCGTATGTGACATGTGATCAGCTTCAAGAACCACGAGTCTACATGGAGCTAGTCACAGATGGTGCACAGGCAGTGACCACTTACCATCAGGTGGACTGCATGCTTTTTCACTATTTCAACTTAAAACATTACTATGTCTAGCCAGCTTCCCGCATAACTCAGTATCGCTCCAACGGCACCGGGTACCTTTTGAAGATTACCTCCTCGATAACAAAAAAAGTCTAGCCAGCTAGCAAAATCACTGTTTTAACAAATCATATGCGTTATTAAAATATCTACGTCAACACAAAAGCAATTCAGACCATTAAAGCACAAACGTTGATTTGAATCCAAACGATTCTATAAAATACTTAACCTTGTAATGCAGGAGCTCGAAAAGTCATTATAGGATAACATTCCCCTCTTTATAACACATTACCACTGATATGAGGTATCTTACACTCCCAACTCTACTACGAAGAAGCAAGGTTGAAAATTAAACTGTGGGTAGACTTAATTTTAATGCGAAATTGAAAATGACGCCATCTAGTGTGCGATAGCGAAGTATTGTCATTGTCTTTAAATGTTATGGTTTTGTCATTGATTTTCTATTGCTTTTCTCTATGGGGTTTATGTTGTTGTTAAAATGCTTTTAACCGACTTTAATATAGGTATTTTTAGTTATTAAAGGTGGTAGAACCTTTTGTGGGTCAACTCCGGCGGCACCACCGCCACACCTATTTCTGCCTCATAACAGCAGCGTTAAGCGCTGCTGTGTTCTGGTTTGAAAGGTGTAGTAAGGAAGACATATTTTTCCGAGGCGTTCCAGCTTAGTCCTTAGGCGTAGTTGCGGATCTGTAGCCAACCTCAGGTAGGAATATTCTATCCAATCTGGGATTGATTACAGATGTCCATGGGCGGCAGTAGCCACTTAACATCACGTGGACTGCATGCCTTTCTGCTACTCTTATATTATATAAAAAAAAGTTTCTTGTCTCATAATGTCATCGGCGCCAATCCTGATTCCTATCCTACCGCTGGGCACGTGTCTCCTCTCAGAGTGAGAGGGTTTTTAGGCCATCGTTCACCGTGCTGGCTTAGTGGCAATTGTTAGACTTCATACACAATTGAGAATGGTTTTTTTTCAAAGAATTCTCAGGCCTGTTTCCTCACGATGTTTTCTTTCTCCGTTATTGCAAGTGATAATTATTTTCTAATCTTTGTAATCAATCTAATCATAGTTATTAACCATATCTTTGTAAAAATGAAAGTTGCATGCCTGGGACTCGAACCTCGGACCTCTCGATTTAAAGGCGTTTAATTTTATCCTAATCTATATAGAAAGCTGTAATCACTAAAACTAAAAGTGTATTTTCAATGTTCAAATATTGTTTGTTTGTTTATGGCGCCACTTTCATATCGACTTCAATTTGGTTTCATTTGGTTGAAAGCCAATTTCATCGGAATGGTCTCATATTAAGGCTTGATGGAGTCATAGATTGGACTCATTTGAATCTTCTTATCAAAACATTTAAAGTACAAATAGAAATGATGACGGTATTAAAGAATCGAGGAATGTTTTTATAGAAAGAAATATATTGAAAGGATTATAACAATTTAACTATATATTTTAAGATTAATCATACTTTTACTAAAATATTAGAATAAAATACCTACTGCCATCAGCAATTTATCTGAAAATACAAACAGAGGGAATGACGTCATTCCTCACACCCATCACCGAATCGTTTGAACTTTTCTATGCAATACTGAGACGTGACGTCACCAGTGACGCCATCACACCTTTAAACGTTTTCGCACTTAATTTTAAATAGTTAGAAAAAAATCCTATTATTTTCGTTGACATTTAACTTAATGCCGAAATAAAATAATTTTTAAATTAATAATTCTTAAAATATTTTGGATATAGAGCTGTACGTACCTACATTAAAGGGTTTTTCAAAATCTGTATTACCGAGAAATAAATAAAACTTATTTACTTCTACAGAAAGTTTTATATTGCTATGTTACTTCGTTGCCAAACGACTTATTGAAAAATCTGCCATATTCGAGACGATTTACGACTTAGAAACAAAACCCAAATCATAACAGCGCCATCTACAACCAAAAAGAAACCATAACTCCCGAACATTTGCGTAACCGAACCCCATAATTTATGGGAGACGCAGAAATAGGGATGGCGATCTCATTAATCGAAAAATCGATATTTTGGGCCAAAAAAAAATCGATGGTAAGTCGATCTTTACGGCCAAATAAGATGGCAATTCGATCTTTTTGGCCAAAAAAAATCGATTTATTTTAATCGATCTTCAGTGTTATACACATATTTTTGCTGACGGATACGTATTTCAGTGCGTGTTTAGTCCTGATGACAGCTTTTCTTTTCGCTATCTTCGCCTTCTTTAGCTCAAACGATCAAAGATCGGTTTTTGGAGAATCGATATTCTGGACTTCGATTTTTTTGTGAATCGATTTTCGATTCGAATCGATTCAAGAATCGATTTTTCGGAAAGAATCGCCATCCCTACGCAGAAATAATAAATCTCTCGTTGGTGATATTAAAACTACATCGGTCCTGCGGTCGCCATAATTTTCTTTTGGTAACTTCTCGTTCCCATATGGACATGTGTTATGGTTTGTGGTTTTAGTTTTAAGTTTTTATTTTTTATAATATAGGGTTGCAGACGAGCATGCAGTCCACCTGATGGTAAGTGGCTACTGCCACTCTTGAAACCCCTAATAGCATTAGATATTTCTACCTGAGGTCGCCCACTGACGCGCCGCTACCCCTGAGGACTAAGCTGGAATGCCTCGGAAAAGTATGTCTCTCTTACCACACCCTTCAAACCAGAACAAATCGAACCTATATTAAACAAATATAACTAATACAATGACTTATTTAACAATAAAGTATTTAGTATGTACTAATCTCTCGATAAATATAGGATACTTTATTAAAACAAATCCTCCATAGAGATATTCACCACTAGGGCACTATTCATTCAATTTTTCGATGCCGAATTATTGGCGTATTCCCCGGACACAGACCTTATTTACCGTCAAGGGCTAACTCTTCAGTATCACACGAATACCCTCTTGTTTCATCTTATAAGTAACGTGTATTATTTCAGGAAAATTTAGGAGCGTTACAGTTTTATGGGAATTTACTAGCGTCACGGCTATACGGGAATTTTCAAGCTTCATGGATATATGGGAAGTGAAGAGCGTTATAATTATGTGGGGCATATAAGCATCAAAATTATGTGGGAATTTTAGAGCGTCATAGGTATACGGAATAATTTCCACTCACTCTATGAGGAAATTTAGGAACATCACAAATATCACATAACGTCACATACGGATCAAGTCAAATAGCAGTAGAAATTTATTTCAACACAGTCTTTAGCACCAATGCCTTTCCGGTAAATAAAGGATACTTAATAAAGTAAATCCTCCATAGAGATATCCTCAACTAGGGCACTATTCATTCAATTTATCGACGCCGAAACATCGGCGTATTCCCCGGACACAGACCTTATTTACCGTCAAGGGCTAATGTAACGTATTTATAAGTAACGTGTAAAGATCTTTTATTTTACGTTGTTTTCGGGAGAATTGTCAAGCGTCAGTTTTATGGGAATTTAGGAGCGTCAAACTTTTATGGAAATTTACAAGCGTGGCTTCTTTATACGAATTTAGGAATGTTAAGCTTTATGGGGTAATTTAGGAGCGTCACAGCTATATGGGAATTGTCAAACTTCACGAATTTATGGGAAGTTAAAAGTATTGTAGTTTTGTGAGGCATATACGGTTCATATTTATGTAAGGAATTTTGGAGCGTCATAGGTATACGAAATAATTCCCACTCACTCTATGAGCGTCACAGATATACATACGGATAATTCAAAAAGCAATAGAAAATTATTTCAAAACTCTTTTAGCACCAGTGCCTTCTCGGTAAATAAAGGATACTTAACAGAGCAAATCCTTCAAGAATATTATTCCACTAGGGCACTATTCATTCAATTTATCGATGCCGAAACATTGGCGTATTCCCCGGACACAGACCTTATTTAGCGTCAAGGGCTAACTTTTCAGTATTACCCGAATACCCTCTTGTTTCGAATCTATAAGTAACGTGTAAAGGGCCACTATTATTAGCAACGTCATAGTTTTATGGGAATTAATAAGCATCAGTGCTATATGGGAATTTTCAAGCTTGACGGATATTTGGGAATATTCAAGCTTCACGGATATATGGGAAGTTAAGAGCGTCATAATTATGTGGGGCATATAAGCATCAAAAATTATGTGGGAATTTTTGAGCGTCACAGGTAAACGGAATAATTCCCACTCACTCTATGAGGAAATTTATTAGGGTCACAAATATACATACAGATCAAGTCAACTGCAATAGAAATTTATTTCAAACCTGTCTTTAGCACCAATGCCTTTCCGGTAAATAAAGGATACTTAATAAAGTAAATCCTTCATAGAGATATTCTCCGCTAGGGCACTATTCATTCAATTTATCGATGCCGAAACACTGGAGTATTCCCCGGACACAGACCTTATTTACCGTCAAGGGCTAACTCTTCAGTATTACACGAATACCCTCTTGTTTCGAATCTATAAGTAACGTATAAAAGGCCACTATTATTTATCAACGTATAAGAGTCACAATTTTATGGGAATTTACAAGCGCCACAGCTATATGGGAATTTTCAAGCTTCACGAATTTATGGGATTTTTAAGAGCGTTATAGTTATGTAGAGCATATATGCATGACATTTATGTAGAGCGTCATAGATATACGGAATAATTCCCACTCGCTCTGTGAGGAAATCTGTTCCCCGGACACAGACCTTAATTACCGTCAAGGGCTAACTCTTCAGTATTACACGAATACCCTCTTGTTTCGTATTTATAAGTAACGTGTAAAGATCCTTTATTTTACGTTGTTTTCGAGAGAATTGTCAAGCGTCACTTTTATGGGAATTTAGGAGCGTCAAACTTTTATAGGAATTTAAAAGCGTGACATCTTTATATCAATTTAGGAATGTTATAGCTTTGTGGGGGAATTTAAGAGCGTTATAGCATTGGGAATTTAGCGTCACAGGAATAGAACATTACAAAATCTTTTGCTATATTTTTTATTCTTCGCAACTAACTGGCCTAGAAAAAGTTAGTCTTTCTCTACTATTCATATTGAGCGAATATATTTCCTCTAACTCCGATTCTTCTAATAAACATCTATGTGACGTACAAATATCTATTTTAATCCGGTACTTGACATTATTATTTTATGAGGATGACCTGGGTTGATTGCAGAACTAGGTAATTACTAGAATCTGCATCCACTGAAGTACTTTGCCTTAAGTAGAATGTATGTCCATTTATCCATACTAATATTATTCTATGCTACCGATAAAAGAGATAAGGCTAATTACAGTATAAATTTAGTGAAATCTAATAATATATCTAATGACAAATAAACAGCGATAGTTAGAAATTCGGCCATTCAGTCGGATAGTCCCAGGTTCGAATCTCAGGTACACATTTTTGATTTTTCAAAGTTATGGGTAAATTACAAATCAAATATCATACTTGAGAAAACTTAAAAAAAGTTCTCAAAGGTGTGAGAAGTCTACACATTCGCACTTGGCTAGCGCGGTGAACTATGGGCTAAACTCCTCACTCTGGGAGAAGACCTATGCCCAGCAGTGAAACAGTAATGAGTTGACAACGAACTCTAAACAAACTTAATAATATATAAAATATTTAAATTAAATTAGGTAGTTAATTCAAATATTAATCATTTATAATCAGAGAGAGTAAATCTGCCACAAACAATTTAAACGCTTTTACTAAATGATATTTAAGGACTTTATAGCATGCATAACTGTTTATTAGTGCTATTAAATTGCAAAGGATCCCTTGCGTACCGCAATTAAACGAGCATTACGTTTAAATTTTAAACGCGTTCATATTTTAAACGTATATTTAAACGGATATTTGTAATTACAATCTGAGCGAGTTTCGGCTCCTAAATGTGTAAATATGATGATGTTGATACAAGCTCCACATTGCATGGATTTTTTAAAGCCCAACGAAGTAAGGGTAACTTGTAAAAACAAACTTTACACAAACCAGAAACAAATATGTAGGTAACCCTAGATTGTAAATGTTTACTTAATAAATATTGTAAGTAAAATTTAAACCTTGCTAAAAGATATATAGAAAAAAATAGTCTGTCTCACTGAGCGGCTTTCCCCTCAGAATAAGAGGATTTTAGGTCCTATGCCCTGTATTATAAAACTTTTATATTTTAAAAAAATATATGCAACGGCGATATACTTACCATTTTACAGTTTGCTCATATTAGTCTTACTATCTTCTAAATACCATATTTCAAGTACCATATAGTTTATAGTACCATATAGCGTGGCGGAGCGGCCACCATACCGGTCTGACGCGCAAAGGGTCCCGGATTCGATCCCCGGCCAGACAAACATCTGTTTCTGGGTCTGAGTGTTTGTGTATTGTCTGTGTGTGTCCATGGCACCCACCACCACCATGGAATCCTAGTGTGGGGCTGTGAGTGTAGAAAGCGTTTATTTTAAAGCGGTTTTTTTTATATTTGAGCCTAACGATAAAGCAGACGTGCTACCTGATGGAAAGTAGTCAACGTCGCCTATGGACATTTGCAACACCAGAGGAGTCGCCAATGCATCGCCGGCTTTGAAGGAGAGCTCTTTTTGCATTGTTTTTGAAGAGCCTCATGTCATAGCGCTCCGGGAATACCTCAGGAGGAAGTTGTGTTAAAAATATACATTATGGGTAGCTCCCATCATGCATATTATTATCCCATAGAAAAATTAAAATTCCCCCTACTACAAAAATTTGCGTAATGAAATATCAGCATGACACTTCAAAATCATAATGGAAATAATCATATCTTCTAATTTAATTAATTTCATTGCATTATTCCCTTTGTCCCTTTTAATTAGGAAGTACTATGCGGGTATCAACATGTTATTTGTACCCCATTTTCATAGTAATAGAGTTTATTTTCCTTTGATTTTCGCTACCCTTTTATTAGTACTAAAATTCGTTGTGATATTATATCACGTATTACAATGATTTTAAGGGTCAATTTTCTTTAACAATATTACCCTTGCATCTAATATAGTTATGTATATACTATTAAAGAACTATAATGGTTTTATTATAGGGTCAATTTTGTTTTGTCATTTTTTTTGCCCTTTGATAGGGTCTTGACACGTGTTATATTAAGAGGTAGTATTTAACGGTTGAGGGCTTTTAAAATGGTGGTTTTGTTATAAAAATTATATGAAGAAATTATACATCATTATTCTGAATTGATTCAAGCAGTTGTTGAAATAACAAAACAAATGAGCATGCAGTCCACCTGATGGTAAGTGACCACTGGCGCTCATAAAATAAAAGTCCTACTTGAAGTTGGCCGCAGATGCATTGCTGCCCCTGAGGATCAAGTTATTTTTTATATAATATGGGAGTAGCAGACGAGCATGCAGTCCACTGATGGTAAGTGCCAACAGCTGCATATAGAATTCTGTAATCGACCTCAGATAGGATTAGATTTTCCTTCCGAGGTCGGCTACAGATGCGCCTTTACCCCTGAGGACTAAGCTGGAACGACTCGTTCAGCCATACTTTTATGGCTCCCTTACCACACCCTTCAAACAAGAACACAGCAGCGCTTAACACTGCTGTTATTAGGCAGATATAGGTGTGGCGGTGGTGCCGCCGGATTCGAACCACAAAGGGTACTACCACCTTCAAAGTTGAAACAACTCGGATAAATATGTCTCCATTACCACACCCTTCAAACCGGAACACAGCAGCGCTTAACACTGCTATTATTAGGCATAAATAGATGTGACGGTGATGCTGCTGGAGGCGACAGAGGGTTCAACAACTTTTAAATATCACATAATGTGGACTGCTACTTATTTCTCATAAAAAAGTTATTCCTACTTTTCTCATATTGAATACAAAATGAATTCATGACATAAAAAATATCACACAATATCACCACATCATTTACACCAAATGGAAATCGTAAAATAAAATAAAATTCCCGTTAAATAATTTTATTGTAATTGGCGTAAAACCCGGTTATATGCTATTATCAGTCAAATATATTATTATAATCCCGTTCGTAAGCCTAAGTTATTATTGGATGGAATGGTAGCAGTTGATAACTTTATTGATAAGTGGTAATGATTTAGAAATAAGCGGCCACTGATTTTTAGTAATTTCGTTAACTTTGTGTAGTTTAGTATTTTTTGAGGTTAGTTATGTAAGTGTAGAAAAAATAGTGATATCAAATCAAATCATTTTTTTTATTCAAAATAGATTCTTTGCAGAGCACTTTTTGAATGTCATTACATATACTACCACTAGGTGTTTCGTTATGGAGAAGAAGCGGCGAAAGAAACTCCATAACACATCTTTTAAAAAAAAATAATGTTTCTTTACAATGGCAAACTTAAGCTACTGGTACATGTGGAGCTGGAGCTACTTCACACCACACCGTTTTATCAGTCAAATAATCACTTAGTTTATAGTATGCTTTTTACATAGAGTTTGTTTAACGACACGTTTAAACTTTTTCCTGTGAGATTCAAGATGGTCAAGTGGTGATAGAATTCCTCGGCTATCACTACCTTTTGCCTGTGAAGTTATATCTTTAATAATAAAAAAAAGAAGTTGGTCCTTCGAGCCATATTTCTCCCACTGGGTATTACTTCGTTATTTTTCCTTTATTTAAGGCTGTATTAACTCAATTTCCTTTAAGCTTTGTAAGAAAATCTTGTCAAAGTTTGTTATCGAGTTCCTCTGAACTTCGGGCTTAATTATTTTTTGCTTTTCAAACTCATTATTAGTTGATAAGATTAGGAAAGTACAGATGCGGATTACCCTTCTGGAAGTTATAAGTCAAAAGGGCTGTTTTAGAAAAGACAATATTTTTTTAAATAAGAGTGAAATTAGTATACAGATCGTCTGATTGTAGACTGCTCCTAGACATGAAGGTGATAGAACCCTTTGTGGTTCGACTCCGGCGGCACCACCGCCACACATATGTCTGCCTCATAACAGCAGTGTTAAGCGCTGCTGTGTTACGGTTTGAAGGGTGTGGTAAGGAAGACATACTCTTCCGAGGCGTTCCAGCTTAGTCCTCAGGGGTAGCGGCGCATCTATGGCCGACCTCAGGTAGGACTATCCAATCTTATCTGGGGTTGATTACGGATGTCCATGGGCGGCAGTAGCCACTTACCATCAGGTGAACTGCATGGTCGTCGGCTACTCCTATATTATATAAAAAAAGACATTTGTAATCAACTTCAAAGCGGATTGGAGTCCTACCTGGGGTCGGCAACAGATGCGTTCCTAGCCATAAGAACTGAGTTACTCCGCTCAAATAATATGTCTTACACCCTTCAAATCAGAACATAGCAACGCTTAATAACTGCTATACGGCAGTAATAGATGTGGTGGTGATTTTCGTCGTTGAAACACTGATTTAAGTGTGAACACAACAATCATAAAAGAAGTTCCCAAAGATTTGTATGTACTACGTAAATCTAATAAAACTTGGCCAAAATAGTTACCTAAATTATTCTCGTCCTGAGAGGAGACAGATGCTTAACAGTGGGACAATAAAAGGTGAATAAATATAATTTGCATATTTTGATAAATAATTAGTAAATATTATTATGTTTTACCGATTCTCTTTTATGTTTCTCCAAATTATTTTTCTTTTCAAGTTTTTGACGTTAAAAATATGAATGTTCTGGCTAAATTAAATACACCTTGCGTCAGTGTATTATTAAAAAATATTAGATTCAATTATAAAATAAATATTTTTATCGTATATTTAAAGTGATCTCACCTTTAATAACCTTTTATATTCAAATATTCAGCATTTAAAAGTAATTCGTAATGTTTTTGTTATTAATTCGCTTTATTGTTTGATTTCTAAAAGAAGAAATATGAAATTTAAAGCGTCGTTGCTTTTTATATTATAACCTTTATATTTTATCTTCAAAAATGTTATTGTTACGTTAATTTAAAATGATATTGTAATGATTTGATATTGTATAAAATTAAAATGAGTTAAATAAAATTTGGCAACTCTTGAATTGAAAATTACAACTATAGTAGGTACACTAGTCAGAAGCAAAAGAACTTATATATTAAACTGAAAAACCACTGATTTTAGTTCTTAGTTCTAGAACTGACCTGATTCTTCTAGAAGAACTTCCTGTTGACTCTGAACGCAGTACTGCAGAAGGAGACAGAAGAACACACTCAACAACAAGTGCGAGCGAGACAGCACCATTGTTGACGACATCACTGTTACCGTTTATCGATACTACTACAGCACATCACTAGCACTTATCAATCGATATTTTTCACTGATAATTAATATTTCTGTCATCACTACACACTATTTAATATAATTTTATCGATAAACACGGTATCACATCACTATTATTTCCAAAGTTGATTCACTAATTAATTAGTGGATTTCGATACAAGATGCTCCACCGTTAGTTCCTGTAACAAAAGAAATAATGTTAATGCTTCGATCAACAACTGTAACAGGAAAGTGTGCAAAGAACATTTTTATAAAATGATGAAAGAAAAGAATGACATTATAAAAGACGCGGTTAAAAAAGTGTCACTTACAAATTAGAACACCATTCAATAAAATTTGTAAACAAACAGAAAATAAATCAACGAAAATGATTCAGAATATTTATTTATTTTTTGTATTTTTTTATTAACGTATTTTCTTAATTCTTTAAATTACTTCTCCATGCTTAAATTCGGCTAACGATTGACCGTTTAAATTCAATTCATTTTTAAATTGAAATATTCTCCTTTTGTAAAATACTACTGTAAAAATAATAATTATTTATGCGTAATTTTTAAGTTACATTTAAAACACAATTATCCAGTAACTTATCAATATAAATATTAACATAAAAACACAACAATAATTCACGGAATTTTACACTTGAAATACTTACATGAATTTTGTTGAAATTAATAATGTAAATATTAAATTGTACAACTCTTTTTCAACTTCACATTAAGAACTCAAGTTACACGCGTCTTACAAATATTAATATCAAAATCCTACCACACTAAAAATATACGTCAATAAATTTCTTTTTTTCGTCATCACTTCACTCAACTGATATATAGAACAAAATAAAACGCAACTTTACTACATTTTTACTACGTTATAGTCCGACTACGCACGCCATAATACGACGAACGACACATGCGCCTCTCGCGAGCTTTATAAACAAACTGGTCGTGTATTGGCGCCTTAACGCCGCTGAATGGAATTTACTATTTCCGCTTATTCGTAGCGTAATAAGTTATGTACGTAGTTATTATTCTTAGTTAAGTTATTTCTTTTCCTCTTAGTGAGTGCTTGATACAAATAGTGCAATATAAATAAATGTTTTTTACAATTTGTATTGCTGTAAAAATATTTTAGTAGTGTATTATTTTTGTGAATAACAATATTAGCTTTAGAACTGTGTAGAACTATTTAGGTAATTAGAATTCATAATTGTATTAATAATTTAAATTGGAATAGTCCGCGTAAAACTGCTAGTCCGCTCTGAATATAGAAATGAATCGCATCGCCATAGCACATTGTATGACTAAACCAGCTCGCAACAACTTCAGAGCGGACTAGTTCGGCGCGGACTACTTATAACAAATTTGAATAGTTCAGTACTATTTTTCCTAAGTTGTGGATGTAATTGAAACACACATCTATCTCTGGGCCCGGGATCGAACCTAAAACCCTCTTGTGCGTTAGACCGGTAAGGTGACCGCTCCACCAGTGAGTCAACTCATTTCAAAAATTTCATAAAAAATATAATGTAGATGATAACTTTCTTTCTACACTGAAAGCGTTCATTTTATTATCATCTACACAGCCCCACTAAGAATTCCCTGTATCACGTGGGTGCCATGGACACACACAAAGACGAGTACAAACACCCAGACCCAGAACAGATATCTAAATTCATCATTCAGATGTCTGTCTGGCCGGGGATCGAACCCGGAACCCTTTGCGCGTCAGACCGGGACTGTGACAGCTCCGCCACGCGTGATAAATGAGTCAATTAATATCAAAAATTTCGTAACATATATAATGAAGATGATGAGTTATATTCTCATCATTCACACAGAAATCAACATTAGTGATGTCAAAAAACCAACATAGTCACAAGTATCATTCATCAGTGATGCCCTCACGTCACGCGTCATTTCAGTCATTGTCCGTCTAATGTTGACATATTTCACGCGTCACTGCCGAATGAGAGCAATATGTAGCTCGAAAGTAGATTTATTGGACTCCAAAGTTGGTAGAAAGTCGGGTACTCGTAATAATAATAATAATAATAATATTCTTTATTGTACCCAAAAACAAAATACAAGAATAAAAACATACAAATATTGAACGATACAAAAGGCGGCCTTATCGCTAAGACAGCGATTTCTTCCAGGCAACCTTAGGGTGAGGAGTTAAAGAGTGGATGATTATAAGAATAGGTAGGGTGCAAATAAATAATAGTTAAAAATCTACCTACATAACACATAAAAACAAGCGTAAATTTAAAATATAATTATAAATAAATAAATAATTGACATACTTGATATACATACTTATAATTATAAAGTAACTAATTGTAAATTAAAAATTAAAAACAAAATTAATACTGTTTTAAAAACTTATTGACAGTAAGAGCACACATTTAGAAGGAGCAGAGGAAAGAAAGACAGTTAGAGTTGAAGGTAATGAGATTTGACGAGGTTTTTGAAGGAGTATAAGGATTGAGAGTAACGAATAAATACAGGAAGGGAGTTCCAAAGACGGATAGCGGATACAGTGAAGGATTTTTTGTAAAAGAAAGTTGAGTGAGAGGGAGTATAGAGAGCAAGATTTTCTGAGGAACGAAGGGATCGGTCATGGGACAAGTGGAGAAACTGGAAGCGTTGTTTGAGGTAAGGAGGAGCAGTTGGATTAAACAGTAAACAATAGAGAAGAGATAGAATATGAGCATTCCGGCGAAGACGAATTGGGAGCCACTTGAGCTTAGCACGATATTCTGAAACATGGTCATACTTTCTTAAGCCAAATATAAACCGTATACATAAGTTTTGGAGACGCTCAAGTTTATTTAATTGCTCCTCGGTAATGTCAGGATAACACACATCAGCATAGTCAAGTATTGGTAGGAGGAGAGACTGTGCAAGCGTAATTTTAGTTGGAATGGGTAAAACATTTTTTAGCCTTCGTAGCGAGCTCACTGCAGCAAAGAGCTTCCTACTGACCTCTGAAATCTGAGGTATCCATGAAAGGTGCTGGTCCATGTAGATACCCAGATTTTTTACCTTGTTACTAAAAGGAATATGCACATCATTAAGTACAATTGGGGGCAAGTTGTGCCAATCAATCCTAGAGACATACATATATGGGACTCGTACATATATGGGAAGAGATTTAGTCGCAGATTTTTTATTATTATTATTTTACATGCAATTTTATAACATTTGATTATTTTTGAAGGTGGTACAACACTGGTTCGACACCGCAATGTTAAGCGCTGCTGTGTTCCGCTAAGGTAAAAGAGATTCGAGGCCTCCTAACTTAGTCCTTCCACCGTCCTTCCACGCAAATAATGGGCTAAGTATAGTTCGCGCAAAATTGCTAGTCCGCTCAGAAGTTGTGGCGAGCAGGTGTAGTCATACAATTTAGTGTGGCGACGCTATTCATTTCTATATTCAGAGCGGACTAGCAGTTTTACGCGGACTTTACAAGTCAAACTCGCAAACAGAGGGTTCCCTACTAACATTTTTTTATTTATTTATAGTATTTATAATAAACATAGAAGAAAATGCGTTGTGAAAATTTTAACACATATATACCTACATTTCGAAACTTGTTGGTTTGTTTCGAGCTAGTCAACAGCTATAAACTAACATTTTCTAGTCAGAATTTAAAACAATGTAGGTATGCGTTTGACATGATATGAAACACTATAGAAGTTTAGCTTTTGTTAAAATTTCCGTCTACTAATACAATTTTGTTTGTATTACATGACCGAGCATCGATAAACTATTTTTGGGTTTAAACCATTATACATAGTTTGTCTAATAATTCGCCAAGTACGAGTCGAACTCGCACATGGAGGCTTCCGTACTACCGCATGTTCATTATTTTTATTCATTTTATGATTATCAACAATACTTAGTTATATAACACAAATAGATGGCGTTGGGGTGACCATGGGACGACGATTATACGTAATCAACGTATAATAAAATTAAAATAAGTATATTAAAATATGTTTTATGGTTCTTATTTGTATTTATTATGATACCAGTTAAAGTAGTAAACGTATTGTAAAAATTTCAACCGTCTTCCTAGTACAGTTTAACAGTTAGATCGAAAAATGCCGAACAAATCCGGTTTGTTGTATGGAGACCCCCTTTAATATTCAACTTTATTTTATTTTTAGTATTTGTTGTTATAGCTGCCACCGTTAAGCCTCCTCTGTCTAAATTTCATGTGTCTATCTATTACGGTTTAAGCGGTAGAGCCCTGTGACAGACGGACAGACGGACAGACAGCGAAGTCTTAGTAATAGGGTTCCGTTTTTACCCTTTGGGTACGGAACCCTAAAAACGTACTATTTGGAAGGTGGTAGAACCCTCTGTAGTTTGACTCCGGCAGCACCACTGTGACAGCTTTTTTGCCTAATAACAGGAGTATTAATAGCTAATGTGTTTCCGTTGAAAGGAGGAGGAGGTAAGGGAGACATCTTATCCGAGGCGTTTCATCTTAGTTTTAATGGTAGAACTCTTATCCGGGGGCAGATTATAGGGCTGTCTCTACTCAGGAAGAGAGGAGTTTTGGCCGTAGATTAGATGACCAGACGAGCATGTAGTTCACTTGATAGTAAGTGGCTACTGCTGCCCATGCACATTGTAATCAATTCCAGATAAAATTAGATTCCTACCTGTGGTCGGCCACAGATGCGCTGCTACCCCTGAGGACTAAGCTGGATAGCCTCAGAAAAGTATGTCTACCTTACAACACCTTGCAAATCACAACACAGCAGCGCTTGACACTACTATTAATAGGAAAAAATAGGTAGATTATTAAAGGTTTGGTACACGAACAAGTTATAGTAGACCAGATACATTGTCCCTGTAGTTCCGGACCAGTATACTTACTTACTCCGGTGGCTCGCTGACCCGAAGTGAGTCTTGGCCTCCGATACGAGAAGTCGCCATTTCTCCCGATCCTGTGCAATTTCTTGCCAGTTGTGTTGTTCTAGCTCCCTGAGGTCCCTGACTGCTTCATCTTTCCAGCGGAACATCTACTACTAGTCAGGAACACCTAGGTATGCGCGCTTCGGGGCTCGATCTTCTCCCATTCTCTCTACGTGTCCGAGCCATCGGAGCCTACTTGATTTCGTTTCTCCTATGACGTTAGGCTCGGAGACCAGATGTTTTATCTCGCGATTCTTACGTTTTCTCCAACGGCCATCCTCTCCTCTTGTTGGGCCAAGAATAACTCTGAGTATCTTCCTCTCTGCTCTTAGGAGCTTATTCTCTTCTTTCTGCGTAAGTGTCCAAGTTTCGCAGCCATTTGTCAAGACCGGACGAATAACCGTTTTATAGATTTGGATCTTGGTTTTCCTGCTGAGAAGCTTGGACGCCAAGATTTTATGGAGTGCAGCACTACACTTAAGGGCATTTTGTATCCTTGAATCAATTTCTTCCCTTGAGTGTGTGTCTGTGATGGTGCATCCAAGGTATTTAAATTTGCTTGCTCCTTTGTAAGTGGATCCTCCAGCGGTAAGATTCTTCCGACTCTCTCGTGTGTTTTTATACCGTTTCATATGAAGGTACTCAGTCTTGTTCTTGTTTATTCGGAGCCCAACCTTTTTAGCCTCTCGCTCTAGAGTTTCGGCTGCTGCTTGGATTTCCCGCTCTGTTTGCCCAAGAATTGCTATATCATCAGCATACCCAGTCACTTTGTGCTCTCCACCTAGATTAATCCCATATTTCATCATTAATAAGTTGCGGATGATATATTCTAGTACTAGGTTGAATAGCACCGGCGACAGGGCATCCCCCTGCTTAAGGCCAGTCCGGACCAGTATAGGGCTACGGTATCCCCTGCCTGTCGTAAGGCGACTAAAAGGGGGCTTCTGGGGTCGCGGGTGGCAAGAGTAGGAGCTCGAACCGCCCGGCCAGCGACCCCGGGAAGAACGGCGGTATGATGTGGTCGCATACCGTCGTATGCACCAGACGGTGTGGCGAGCGTTAAGCTCACCTGGACGGAGCCCGACGGGGCAACGCGCTAAGAGGACTCCGGTTAGGTTCCTTTGAAGATCCCGAAGCCCTCTACGCAGCGCTGAGGACGGCCACCGGGGGGGTTTTAGTGCGGTAAGAATCCCACATAACCCTGCGTCGCCCCCACGGCACCGGGTACCTTTTGAAAGTTTCCCCCTCGTGAACAAAAAAAAAAGACCAGATACATATTATCAGATTTCGGCCATGCAGACAAAGCGGCGGACAAAAGCTAGTGAATTTCTATTTATTTTGGCGTTTAAACAAAGTTGGAAATGGAAACGCCATTTGCAACGCAATAGCTGTCTGGTTTTTTTTCGTTTTTAAAAGCAACAGTTTGAAATGAGAGACTGTATACTGTGGATACAGTATCCACAAAAACAGCAAACACAGTTTTTAGTAAGATTTATGTAGTATGACTGCAGTCCACTTGATGGTAAGTGGATACGGTCGCCAGTGGACATCTGTAATCAACCCCAGAGGAAGCTAGATTCCTACCTGAGGTTGGATCCAGCGTTGATATCCCTGAGGACTAAGTTGGTACGCCTAAGATAAGTTGGTATGTCTCGCACACAGCGCTTAACATTGCTGTTATAAGACAGAAAAATCTGTGCCAGTTGTGCCTCCGGGGTCGGATCATAATGGATTCTACCAATTTATACTTTACCAATTCCATATAGAATAAGCTCTACATGAAGCCATTCACAAGCAGAACTACTTCACGCTAGAAATACGTGTGACGGTGATACCTTCGGCCGATCCATGTAGGTTCAATCACCTTTCAAACATATTTCAACTTCAAATAACCGTGAATCCTACTTTGGAACTATGGGTGTCGATAGCATCTTTTTAAATTTATTCTTATCAGATACTATTAAAGGTTGTTACATCGTAATCTCTCGTTATAGACTTAAATCACCAAAGTCTGTTTTCAACACCAATTCTTATCAAGAACATTAATTCAGGGTCGTAGAAAACAAACTGACTGTACTCACGCGAAAACCATGCAAATCAATGGTAAAGGTCAGCTTTAGTCGTATTAGAAATTAATTATCATTTGCTATAACGGTGAAGGAAAAACAAGGAAATCTACACGCCTGTGAGTTCTTTATAAACAGTTCTTAAAAATGAGAGAAGTCTATTAAAGGTGTCTGTTAAACTCTTGGTGGTTCGACTGCACTGGCACCACCACCACACCTTTTTCCGCCTAATAAGGGCAGTGCTGCGTTCTGGTTTGAATGATGTGGTAAGTGAGATATACTTTTCCGAGCCGTTGAGCTTCGTCCTCAGGGGTACGGCGCACCTGTGGGCGATCTCAGGTAGCAATCTAGTCTTATCTGGGGTTGATTACAGATGTCCATGAGCAGCAGTAGGCATTTACCATCAGACGGACTGCATGCTCGTTTGCTACTTCTATATTATAAAAAAGTCTAACAATTTAGACTAGTGTAGACTATGGCCAAAACCTCTATCATTCTGTAAGTAGACCCGTGTCCAGCAGTAGGAAAGCGATGGCGACGACACACCACTAAGCTATCCACTTCGTACGCGTGTTCAAATTATCCTCCACAAGATTAATGACAGCGGGACGAGGTGTCAAAGAGGCACAGTTAAGAATGATCCGCTAAGACGAGGCAATTTCGCGAAGTCACGGCTGAATTACTCGGAAATACTTTCGGCAAAAACGAAAAACTTCGATCCGAGACCCTTTAGCTCATTAAAAATGGCGCCCTATCCTAGATTTCTTTATGTCCTTTTTATTTAGATCCTATTATTTTATTTAGATTTCTTACGTTAAAGAAACCGGAGGCAGTCATAAGGACGGCTAGTAAGTTGCTAAGTCATTCTATTTATTGAAGGCATAAATATGTCAAACATTAATTGGGATACAATAACCAAGTTAATTAATTGGTTAAACATTTATGGCAGAATTTTTAGGTGGTTGCTCCCATAGGAGTAACTAAATAGGCTACAAGGTAGATATGTAAATCGATAGAGAGATATGTAAGTAGATATGTATATCAGAGGTGTCATGTGTATTTGAAGGTGGTAGAACCCTTTGTGGTTCAACTCCGGCGGCACCACCGCCACACCTATTTCTACCTTATAACAGCAGTCTTAGGCGCTGCTGTGTTCCGGTTTGAAGGGTGTGGTAAGGGAGACAGACTTTTCTGAGGCGTTCCAGCTTAGTCCTCAGGGGTAGCGTCGCATCTGTGGCCGACCTCAGGTAGGAATATCTAATCTTATCTGGGGTTGATTACAGATGTCCATGGGCGGCAGTAGCCACTTACCATCAGGTGGACTGCATGCTCGTCTGCTACTCTTATATTATAAAAAAAAAGAGTCGAACCAGGATGGAGTCTCATCATCATCAACCCGTTAATTATATGACGACTCGCGTGACGGAGCGGTCACCATACCGGTCTGACGCGCAAAGGTTCCCGGGTTCGATCCCCGGCCAGACAGATATCTAAATAATGAATTTAGATTTCTGTTCCTGGGTCTGGGTGTTGTGTATTTGTCTATGTGTGTGTCCATGGCATCCACGACACAGGGAATCCTAGTGTGGGGCTGTGAGTGTAGAAAGCGTTTATTTATTTATATTGTCCCACTGCAGGGGCACGGTCTCCTCTCAGAATGAGAAGGATTAGGCCATAGTCCACCGCGCTGGCAAAAGTGCGTATTGGTAGTTTTCACATAGCTTTGTATGCTAGTTTCCTTACAATGTTTTTCTTCGTCGTTTAAGCAAATGATAATTTATTTCTGATACGCACATAATTTTGAAAAATCAGAGATGCGTGGCTTGATTAGATTTTAACCTCGGACCCCTAGATCGAGAGGCCGAGTTTCTTAACTACTAGGCTATCACTGTTGTGATAAAAGGATGGCGTCTACACAAATAAAAATATAGCTTAAGTTAACATACTTTTTTAATCGAATGTGTTTATTTCTTTAGCTTTTAGTTCATCGCTCATCGCTTCAGGTTTGAGATACGACAAGTGGCCAACACTGATGCTTTTGGGATAACGATCGTTTAGGTGAAATGTTGGCTAGATAACATCAAAATCTAGTTCTTTTCTTACTTTATCCGCTATTTAAGCTGGATCTAAAGCTGATTTATGTGATGAACCTATTACGCTGAATTAGGTGGCATTAGGAATTTTATTAGTATTGTAAATGAACCCTTTGGTTTGATTGTGGTGTCGGCTCATCTTTCGGCCTACAACAAGTGTTAGGTCCAGTGAATGTACAGACAATGAACGTTTCAGACACGAGTCGTGGCAGACCAAATTGGCCTAGGTAATACTCCAACCCGCTGGCTTCCCAAGGCGTTCCAGCTTAGTCCTCAGGGGTAGCGGCGCATCTGTGGCCGACATCAAGTAATCCTATCTGGAGTTGATTACAGATGTCCATGGGCAGTAGCCACTTACCATCAGGTAGACTGCATGCTCGTCTGCTACTCTTATATTATAAAAAAACAAAACCTTTGAGAAGTATTTTTGTCTTTTAGGTTAGGATGGCCGCATATGCATCTCTTCCCCTGTTCTAAGCTGGAATGCCTTGTGTTCGAATACCAAACCTAGCGAACACGACAGCGCCTGCTGATTCTTGCAGAAATTAGAGTTGGTGGTGCCTCCAAAGTCTAACCATAAAGGGTTGTCTTTTGACTCTATTACTACTTACTACCTTTCTAAAAAAAGTAAAGTGTTTGTTTTTTGTTTTTAAACAAAAGTGTGGTTAATTGCGGTTAATACAAAATTTTAAAACAAACAATAAACTATTTAGGTGTAAATGTTACAATTTCAGCTTAATTGGTTCGGGTTAGCTGGTTTAAAATTTAGTTGAAAAATTTGACTCTTACAAACGATCTAAAAACGTTAAAAACTTGCAATAAAAAAACGATTGCTACATTTAAAATTGTACAAAGAACTGAAATTGAACAATTTGTACAGTAACAAAATTAACCGCTAACATTTTAAAAACAAAATGGACTCAAAAACGGAATTGATTCAAATGTGGGATGCGGCTTCACGACATGGGAAAGCAATTAAAAATATCCGCGGTTTACAAATCTCATATGTTTGATGAGTTTGGGTGAAATGATTACGGTTGTTCTACTAAAAGCGAGTAAATATGAACGTTAATAGTTTATCCATTCCAGAGGTATTATCGCCATACATATTTCTGCAACGATTACGATTGTTTTTTTGTGCAAAGGGAGATCTCCCGCCGGGCTAGGTGATCATGCCCGGGGAGCGGCCGTGCTCCAACAGTCTCAGTTCAGAGCTTGTACATATGCAAGATGTTTAAAAACTTCGATAGCGTGATTCAGCAGCGCCATCTCTTGACGAATAGCGGGAAGTCGTTACAGTTATACTAAAAGCGAGTGAATATAAAGGTATAATAGTTCCGGAGGTATTATCGCCACACATATTTCTGCAACAATTATGGTTGTTCTACTAAAAGCGAGTGAATATAAAGGTTAGGTTAGATTCGAGAGGCTCTGACATTACACCTATTTTTTTTAATAAGTGTTAAGCGCTGCTGTGTTCTGGTTTGAAAAGTGTGGTAAGATAGACATAACTACCGAAGTGTTCAAACTTAGTCCTTAGTGTAGCAGCGCGTCTGTGGCCAACTTCATGTAGGAATCTAACCCTATCTAGGGTTGATTAAACATGTCTGCTGTATGCTCGTTTGCTATTGTCCTCCAAAATAAAAATAAAAATGTCACGGATGCTATTCAACCCCAGAGGAATAAGTTGGAATGCGTCATATGAAAATCTCTAGGTAGAGATTTTCAGTGAGGTCACTGCCCTTAAAAAGATAAATAAGTTAGAAATAAATTTGGCGGTGATCCTTCCATGGAACCATGACAGATTCTACATTTTCAAACTTTTACTACTACCACTAGAAATAGAAGACTTTGTTTTATTTTAAACATAGCTTATCGTTAATTCACAGGTAGTAGTTTTCATCACATAAAATTAAAAGATTTGGTAACTAATTCCATAAGATAAAATTAAACCAGACTAAATAGAATTAAGTAAATGTTAATTCGTAGCTTACTTAAAATTTAAGAGAAAATTTCAAGTGCCGTGTGAAGATCTAAATTAAAATTTCACTATCTCAAACACGTGTTGAATATTCTAGTCTTCATTTAATTGAGAGCTTTTCATTAAAATTTTGTGTCAAAATTACTAATGTACATTTTTAGATTTATAAAATTTTAATAAAGTCATATATTCAGTAAGGTTCTTAAATATGCTATTTGATTTCTATTTTATTTTTTTCTGCTGTTTTATTTGTGTACAGGGTGACTTTTTCAAATGGGCTTTCAGGGCCAAATCCGAAGCTATAAAGATTAGCGAAAAATGGTGAAAAGTTTTTTTTGACGAAAACCAAACAGAATTGGTTAGTATGAAAGAAGGTTGTAAAAACCAGCTGTTAATAACGTTATTTTTTAGTATTCTTCTCCCACAACCCTTTCATTTAATATGCATATGAGTTTTTATGTTTTTACAAAAATGACTATATTTGTCCATGTGTATTTGTGTGTGTTTACGTGTTTGCCCATACATTTCCAATCAGCGCCCCTAGCAGACTGTATCTGATTGGAAATGTATGGGAAATACGTAAACAAAAACAAAAAACAGTCATTTTGTAAAAACGTAAATACTCATACTAAGGATACTGGTTATTGATAATTTACGTCACATTTAAATAATTATTCTATTTTTATTTTTTGGAATATTTCGTTTTGCTTGAGTTATGAAATATCATCTAATTTTTGCCTTCTTCATCTTGTCTTTTGTAATAAAAGTGTAATAAGTTAGTGGATAAAGATGTATTATTAATGTTCATGATTATGGAATATTGTATTGTATTTTTGGAATCCCTTCTGAGCGTTTTAACAGTCATTTTTAGATTTATAATATAACTGTTAAATTCTCAATGGGCTTTACACCGTAAAAGCCTTCTAACAAAAGCTTTCCATACTTCGAAAATATCGAAGGCTCTATTTACCTTTAGGCTTTTATTGAGCAAAAAGCCTCGGACAAGGACCTCATTGGCCTAGATCGACGCTACAAGCTTCCAAGTTCTTTCTTTATGCCTCGAACCTTCAATGCCTTTTCAACTTGTGTTTTTGAAATCTATCGGTACTCTTGTGTGAATACTTTGATGATATAGGATGCTTAGCTAACATTTTTTATGATAGGAGTAGCAGACGAGCCATCCATCTTGTTATAAAAATACTAGCTGACCCGGGAAACGTTGTTTTGCCATATAAATAAAAAAAATGTTAAAGGTGAACAACCCTTATCACTTAGGAGTATGAAAAATAGATAGTAGCCGATTCTCAGACCTACTTAATATGCATATAAAATTTGGTGAAAATCGATAAATCCGTTTCGGAGGAGTACGGTAACAAACATTGTGACACGAGAATTAAATATATAAGATATTCAAACTATATAATTAAAGTATAATATTATTTTAATTATTAATTTTGAGTTGTTGGATGTTTTATTTATATTATAATAAGTGCCCTTTTATATAGTCACTGGCTGGTACGATTGAATTAGTTAGCAAAAAGAAAAAGAACGCTCTTGACGTTTGAGTTGAATTTTGTGCTGGAATAATAAAAGTTGTAAATTGGATCAAGAAATAGTTTTATTTTACTAATCTGATGGTAAGTGGCTACTGCCCTTGTGGTTCGATTCGAAAGGCACCATCGCCTCATCTAAATATGTGTTACAGCAGTGTTAAGTGCTGCCGTGACGACCCGTGTGGCGGAGCGGTCACCATACCGGTCTGACCCGCAGAGGGTCCCGGGTTAGATCCCCGGCCAGACTGATATCTAAAATGATGAATGTAGATTTCTGTTTCGGGGTAAGGGTGTTTGAGTATTTGTCTATGTGTGTGTCCATGGCACCCACGACATAGGGAATCCTAGTGTGGGGCTGTGAGTGTAGAAAGCGTTTTTGCTGTGTTCCGTTTTGAAGGGTGTGGTAAGGCAGATATAATAGAGTAGTCATCAAGAGATCAACACTTCTGTGACGTCATGTGGAATCTTATTTGAGATTGTATCTCAAGGCACATTTTCGTTAAAAAATAAAATATTAATGCAGAATTAACGTGGTATTAAAAATATCCAAAATAATTTTCATATGGACCCGATACCAAACCTGAGACCCTTTACTCTCCATACAAGTTACTTACACTGTACCAAATACCAAAGGATTGCCTAAAGAATAAGTTCAATATAAAGTACCAGGTATGTAAACCAATTTCAAAACACCGAAACGAGACCACCCATCCACCGATGCTCTAAACCAAAATTTATGGTATCAATGCCACGAATAAATGTCCGAACGCACTAAATTTAGTCATAAGTTTCCTACCCACATAAAAAACGAGGTCTCTATTACTTTTCTACAAGACGACTGTGTGTATTTGTGTTTGTTTGTATAATTTTTGGTTTTTCTGTTTTTAAATGAATGTCAAAAAAATGTTGGTTTGATTTTAAGTGGGTGCTATTATCTCTTTGCAAGTGCCAGAAGCCTCGTTTTTATAATACAGGAGTACTAGCGACAATTGACATCCGTAATCAACCCCAGATAGGATTAAATTTCTGCACACAGTTGGTCACAGATGCGCCACTATTCCTAAGGACTAAGCTGGAATGCCTCAGTAATTGCCTCAGTATGTCTCCCTTACCACACCCTAAAAAACCAGAAGACAGCAGCGCTTAACACTGCTGCTATTAGGTAGAAATAGGTGTGACGATGGTGCCGTCTGAGTCGAACCTCACTATACTATACTATACTATACTACCTTACTATTTGAAGTTTAATCCAAATAATATTGAATTATTATTCGTTTGATAAATATAACAATAATTATTTGTGCTCTTATACACAATTTATGCTTCTTATGTATGTATTAACACTTGTTATTAATAACCAATCTATCCAATATTTTTACCAAAAATTGACGTTTAACAAATAATTCATACTAGATAATAAAAGCAGTGATAGCCTAGTGGTTAAGAAACGTGGCCTTTCGATTGAGGGGTCTGAGTTTTAAATCTCAGGCACGCACCTCTGAATTTCAAAATTATGTGCGTAATAGAATATAAATTAATTATCTATTGCTTAAACGGTGAAGGAAAACATCGTGAGGAAACCTGTATACCTGAGAGATTTATAAAAAAAAGGTATGTGCAGTCTAACAATACGCACTTAGCCAGCGCGGTCGACTATAGCCTAATTCTTCTCATTCTGAGAGGAGACCCGTGCCCAGCAGTAGGACAGTAATGGGTTGATGATGAGATTTGGTAAATATACATTAGAAGGCAAGTTATGAGTTAAATCTTTTTAAATAAAGGTAAATTGTGTAAATAAAACAAAGTTTAATAATAACTATTACGTAATTTATCACTTAACACAAATACTATACAAAATATAACTAAATAAATAATTAATTGTAATCCTTATTACAATACTACTACTAACCTACCTACCTACCTACCTACTTTTAAACCTAAATTAACATTATAAAGAACTATGGTTTAACATCAGGCGGACAATAATTTTTAGCGTTATTCAAAATTTGCAAGATTTCGATTCTCGCGTACAATTTCTGATCATCACTTAGTTTCTTCAGCATTGGGATCAACATTTCTGTAAAACTAACATCTTCATCATATCTCTGATGAAGATGCTGAGTTTCGGTCGGCATCTCTAAATTATTTGTATCTATATATTGTATTATTTCTTTTCTTTTAGGCGCGTACATGATTTCTTGTTCAGAACTGCTGCTATCAGAGTCATGTGACACATTACTCGATGTATCCTTGTTCGAATTTCTTTTCTTTGGATATTGTGACTCTAGAAACGAAAGTGCTTCGAAATGAATGTATAATCTTTTCTTCTTCCCTCCCTGTCCTGTTTCGTCATTTTTGCGCTGAATTGCTAGTTCTTTGTTGAATGCGTCTTTGAGATTTCGCCACTTCTTTTGCAGTTCTGTACCTGCGAAACAAGTAAGTTGCACCAACTTAGACGTAAATGTTAAGATCCGACATCCTAAAAATAAAGTGCTAACATGGAGAATACTTGAGATCCGTCGTATAACATGTTCTTCATCGAAACTACTTCACAATAGATCTAGATTATTTTATTATTGTCTTAATTCAGTTCGGTGAATTGAATTGCATCAGAATTTCGCTTCGTATCAAATGAGTCGCAAGGATTAAAATTATGTTTTACATAGTTCTAGAACATTATCTTCATGATATAATACACATAAAATACATATAATTATGTATATTAAGTTTATCTTCCAAATACGAAATAGAACAATTATATAAAAAAAAAAACCAAAAAAATTGTCTTCAGTTACATATTTATTTGATTTTATTTTAAACTTTATTGTAAACCTAGTGATTACAAAGACGAACTTAATGCCTACTGGCATTCTCCACCAGTTAACTCTTGTTGATGAAGAAATGATGCGGTGGGTGATTTACGTAATTATATAATTTACGACTATACGACGTACTGTCACGACGGCGATTATAAAATGAAAATATCTTATTTGGCACGGTTCCACCATACGCAATCGCTCCGCGCGCGGTCGCGGGGCTAACTGCCGCTAGCTGCGCGGTGACGCAGTTGCGTCCCCGTCGCCGCGCGTGGCGCCGTTCCGCACACCATCGCACCGTGATATTACGTCACAATCGACACATACTTACTAATATTCTTTTTCTTCTTAGAAGTAAGCTCACTCCAATTCTGCACCATTTCTTCGCAGATCTCGTCCCACAATCTTAACTTGAGTAGTTTACTTGAATACTCTTCAATGGATTTATTCCATATAGCCGGTCGCTTGTGGACTTCGGCGATCAGAGTGTCGATGTCGGCTTGCTCGAGCGTTATACGGGACGTCATACTTTCACCGCGTCTCGGTGACGACTGAGCCCCTCTCCGTAGCGGAAGCGGTGCGGAGGGAGCGGCAATGCGGATAATATTCCGCGCGCCATTTTATAGAAAGCATACTTTAGCTCGTTGTTCGTCCAGTTCTAGAAATTTAACGATGCGCGGTTTTGTTGCGGAAAAAGAAATCGTGGCGCGGATACGCGTAAATTGATGTCATTGCCCGTAATGATTGTTATGTACCTAGTAGTTTTTATTTTGTGGTAATGCACTGGCTTAGATAACATCGAATAATACGTACAAATACATTCGTGTACATTCGATATTATATTACTGTACATAATTATATTATGAACAATAAATAGGTAAGAACAAAAAATATTGCAAATGAAAAGTTACCACGTACCTATAGTCCTGAGGACCAATATGGTCACCACATGTACAGTACATATAGGCAGTCAGCTTGCACAATAAATTTTATATGTTTCTCGCTCACACATTAAGAGATGGAACGAGAGATGAATGGAAATACTAGCATTTTGAATTTCTACATTTAATGAAACAACTAACATACTAACATTATGGAATTAAAAAATGGTTGCCTGTAAAGTCGGTTTTACGGGCGAAGATTTTACGTGACAACGTCTTTTTCTCGGTAGAATATTTATTGATATGAATATAATTAAATTGCACAATAGGAACAAGGAATTGAATGAAAATAAGAATTGCACAAATTTTAACAGTTGTTGTAAATGATAAATGACGAATCTAAGCACTCCATATTTTCACTACAGACACAGCTGACGATACTTTAACCACACGTGTGAACTTGTATTGTGACGCTTTCTTGTTTTTCCAACGCCAAGAACGTTCGAGAAAGACAAAGACAGAGACACAAGCATGCGCCGATTCAATGCGCCTAATTCTCTAGTGCTGCGCGCGCGGCAGACCGATCATAGTTGAGTGGGAGAGAGACGCAAGGCATTCGGCGGCAGTGTTGGCAACCGTACGATAATTATCGTACATGTACGATAATTTCATACCACCGTACGATGTACGATTGCGAGTCATTATCGTACGCAAATGTACGATAATTGGCTACTTGAAACTTTTTGGGAAACTGTTTTAATGAATTCATAAACGTATTATATATATTTTTATTACGGTAAACGGAACGCGTGCATCGCGCGTAATGATGTGCCGAGTCGGCCATTTTTGGTATTCGAGTCCAAAGTACTCACAAAGTACTCGAGTACTTTGCACATACAGTCCAATAACACGGAAGAGCAAAAAAAAAAAAAAAAACGCCACTCAACTGACTCGAGTCGACCTGACTCGGCACATCTCTAATCGCGCCCGGGTGCGCGGTGCACCCATGTGAAAATCACCAATATAAATTTATGATAAATATCTATTTTCATTACATAACGCGTTCTTATGAAATGTACGATAATTTTTCGGCAGATACGATAATTTTACGCCCCTGGTACGATCAGCGCCATCTCCCAGGTTGCCAACACTGTTCGGCGGGCCTCTCTCTCGTTCGGTGACTCATCGTAACGTTACCGGGCGTTACACTTTTTCATAAGTGACTCCCAGCCGCAACCTAATTTAAGACGTTGTCACGTCAAAAAGTTGAACTAGCCAAAATAGCCATACAAATGCCCCGGTACCTACCAAAGTCCAAAGTTAGTTATTGCTAAAGTTGACCTAATTACCATAGCACAGGAAATGTACGGTAACAATATATTACGGCTAATGGGGTGGACAAAAAGTGAAGTAGTGGGAATTGCCTCGGGATTGTATGGATGGAAAAAGTACCTTTAGCGTGTAACGATATGTTCTGGGCGGGTTCTTTTTTGAGGAAAATGTGTTACATTTGGCTTTCAGCAATATTGGAAAGTTGGCCGAATGTTAAGTCGTCAGTGTATTATAACGGGAGTGTGTAGCAGACATTTTAATTGACAAAATTAAGAAAAAAAATGATAATGTTAAAACAAAAAAAAAATAAACATAAATCCAATTAGAAATTTTATACCAAATGAAGGAAACATTAATAAATAAAATCATAATGATGAAAGTACAATAAAGTTAGGCTAAAAGGCAAGAAGCCAAAGCCGTAAAACACTATATAAAAAAATCAGTGCAGCTTACAAAACGTCACCGTAAAAACTTTCATTGCAGTGTACAAGTCTAATACCAATGTCTATGGACAGTGACCACTTACCATCAGATGAACTGCAAGCTTTTTTGCTACTCCAATTGTAAAAAAATATTTCTTTATTAAAAACGACTTTTACATTTTGGTATTTAGCAGTCCAACTATAAAAATTACCTAATTACCATAGCACAGGAAATGTACAGTAACAATATATTACGGCTAATGGGGTGGACAAAAAGTGAAGTAGTGGGAATTGCCTCGGAATTGTATGGATGAAAAAAATACCTTTAGCGTGTAACGATCTGTCCTGGGCGGGTTCTTTTTTGAGGAAAATGTGAGGTTTCGTTTGACTTTCGCCAATGTTAGAAATTATGTTAACTTTATGTTAAGTTTTTACATGTTACATAGAATTAACAGACGAGCATGCAGTCCACCCGATGGTGCTACTGCCGCCCATGGACATTCGTAATTAACTCCAGTTAGGATTAGATATTCCTACCTGAGGTCGGGCCATAGATGCGCCGCTACCCCCGAGGACTAAGCGAAAACGCCTCGGAAAAGTATATCTCCCTTACCACACTCTGCAAACCAGAACACAGCAGCGTTTGTCACTGCTGTTATGAGGCAGAAATAGGTGTGGCGATGGTGCCGGAGTCGAACCACAAAGGGTTCTACCTTCTAAAGTTGATGTTCACCAAATGTTACGTTTTCAGTACAATATAATGAGAGCGCGTAGTCCATCTATATTGTAAATGCAGTTGCTGGTGCAGTACTGTATAATGGGAGTGCGTCGTCGACTTACATTGTCAGTACAGCTTATATATAAGTCATCTGTGACATCAGTCAGCATAAGCAATATTACCTGAAACAATGAGAAGTATAATTAGTTACGTCATTAAGTAACGAGGTTTCCGGCGACGTTATTAACGAAATTTAATTATTACTGTATAAGGTAATATGAATTTTGACCATGCTTTTATTAGCTTGACCTGTATGTAGTATGGAACGGAATATTTGAACTCGAGTTTTACCCACTTTGAACGTTCCGATTAATTAAAAATTTTGAATACGTATCAAGAACCGATGAAAATACATGATTTTAATAATTTTGTCCCATTCTCCTCAACAGGATCATCAGGATTAAAGATATTCCTTGTACGATCTTAGCGTGGTTTTTAGTTTTTATGTTACAATTATTTGATGTATAAATGTATATTAAACGTATTCAGTCATAGTCACAAACAAAAAACAAAAATAATAAATAAATAACGCTTTCTACACGAATCATCATCATCAACAACCCATTACTGTCCCACTGCTGGGCACGGATCCTCTCGTAATGAGAAGGATAAGGCCATAGTCCACCGCGCTGGCGAAGTGCGTGTTGGTAGACTTCACATACCTTTGAGATTTTTTTTATAAATCTCTCAGGTATGCAGGTTTCCTCACGATGTTTTCCTTCACCGTTTAGCAAGTGATAACTTTGAAAAATCAGAGGCCTGGAATTTAAACTAGGCTATCACTGCTATTATTTTTTTCAACGTACATACTGATAGTTTATCTTATAACTATATTCTAAATGTAGGAGGCACGCTCACTTGCAAGATAAAACGGATTCTATCAACTACTTCATACCGTTTAAAGAATTAGAAAGTTAATTTTAATTTTGTATTTCTAGAGATATCCTTTGTTATAAGCTTTAATTTTAACTACGCATTTATAACTCTGTGGCTTAGGTAAATATTAGGTTAAGGTTTAAGACTTTTTATTTCTCATAAGACTTTTACATCACTTAGAATGAGAAACTTAAAAATAGTTATAATTATTATGTGTCCGGTATGCCTATATAGGCACTTGTGTGTGTGTGTGTGTGTGTGTGTGTGTGTGTGTGTGTGTGTGTGTGCGTGTGCGTGCGCGCATGTATGGGTGTTTGTATGAGTATGTATGTTTATAATTGTGTGTATAAGCGTGTTTATATTCGATCTACAAAGTTGAGTTCGATAGATGACCGCTAGTAGCTGAAGTACTAAAGATGGTAGATTCCTCTGTGGTTCGAATTTGGCGGCACCACCGCCACGCCTATTTCTACCTAATAATCGCAGTAGTAAGCACTGTTGTGTTATGGTTTAAAGGAATATACTCCTTTAAGCCATAACACAACAGTGCTACTATTATAAATAGTTCTGCCGCCCATGGGTGTTTGTAATCAACCCCAGGTTAAACCCTGCTGGTATTAAGAAATAGAATAGAAATAGGTGTGGCGGTAATACTTTTGACGTTGAACTACAAATGTTTCTACCTCCTAAAGGATATTTTTGAACCACTAGTTGGAGCTCTATTAATTATGGGTTTTTATTTCTGTCACATTTTTTTGTAACAGAACATAATGTAATAGTCAAAAGAATTTTCATGAAACTAGCAAGTTCAGTGGACCGAATGAAATAAAGATAATCCTTTATATATTTTAGTGCTAAGATGAAGCAAGGTAGCTCATAAAAACCTTAGTACACATTAAACAGTACATTTCAGACTTACGTAGTGAATTAAGGGTAATATGAAACTAAGTTGTAGTAATAAAGTAAAATGCCTTAAGAATATTTAAGGATAGTAATGTGTTTAAGTGATAACCTAGTGGTTGAATCGGCCTCTTGATCGAGAGGTTCGAGGTTAAAATCCCAGGCGCACCTCGGATTATTTCTTTTATAAGTGATATGCGTATTAGAAATTAATTATCACTTGCTTTAAAGGCGAAGGAAAACATCGTGATTAAACCTGTGTACCCGAGATATCTTAAAAAAGTTCTCAAAGGAATGTGAAGTCTACCAATACCACAGATTAATAAATAGTTACTACGTAACCAATACGCAGTTGACCAGCGGAGGACAATGGTCTAATACTTCTCATTCTGAGAGGAGATTCGTGCCAAGCAGTGGGATAATAATGGGTTGAAGACGAGTAATTCAAATCAGAACACAGTAGCGCTCAATACCACATTAAGAATGTTAAAAGATTTGAAAGATTTTATCAAACGAAATACTCATTAAAATATAATTCTCAACTGCTATATAACATTTAAATAACATGTCAGTATATTAAATTATGCAATCTTCATAATGTGAGACACAGGTGTTAAAATAGTCATAACAGAGAGCGAAATATAATTCAATTCGACATAATAAGCACAATTTCTATTCTAGAATAATACCTGTAAGCCCAACGCTTCAGCAAGATTAAATGCTCACCGTTCAGATGTCAGAAAATATTATGCAAATGAATAATTCATATTCATTTAATATTCTACAACGGGCATTTCATATTCATTTGGTGCATTCAGTTCGTCGGTAGATCACTTTCGTCGCAACAAGCTTACATTTCGTCGAATTTCGAATGCGTTCCACCATGGACGTATTCGTCGGAAATTAATATCAGAAAATATGTTTAATAAATAATCGGAATTAATAAAATTCGTCGGTCCGAATAAAGGATGTGGTATACGAAATACGAGAAATCAGTTTAATGAAAATTCTTTATTTATTTTATACATAGTAAAAATATTTTGTTCTTTAATATCGCTTATCGCTCATCGTTCAAGTAACCGAAGTTCAACAAGTGCCTTAGAGTTTAGTCAGTACCTAAACTTCGACCGACAATATTACAACAAAGTTTAGTTTGCTTTGTGAATGTTTATCATCCAAATCCTTACCCCACGGGAAATCCCACGGGAACTAGGGGTGGCGATCTAAGATCGATTAATCGGAGAATCGATCGGAGATTTTGGACCAAAAAAGACGATTATTTTAATCGATATTAGTAAGGATGAATCGTAAACTTTGCATTTGATCAAGTGATCATGTTTAGCACAATTGTTGTCCATGAGCCCACGAAGGTTTCAGAGTTGGTACAACCAATTTTCGCCAGATGGCGCCACTGGTATTCCAATGAAGGTACGAATTTTCAGTTTTATGTATGTTAGTATGTCATATTTTTTTTTTCTTTTAAACGCGGGAGAAGCCGCGGGTAAAAACTATACCTCCGCCACGATGCGAAGAGAATTCATGTAAACAAACCGATATTAGGGTCATCAAAATTTTGGTACTGTAAAAATTACTATTATCCTTGTTTTCATTTTTAATTCAACAAAAAACTTCACAATTAAATTGTATCCATTATTTCTATACCTTATTACATGCAAAGTACTCTCACAACTTTCATATTGTTGCGTATAGACAAAGATGAATAAAATATCCTTATCAGTAAGTAAGTGAAAACCCTGTAAATAAGCGTATGCCAGGTAATAAGAACTTTTGGTTACGATTTTGAAAAATCGAAACAGTCCATCAAAAAAAAAGAGTACGTAAATTTCTTTACAACCCCACTTTTACTGCTTCATTTTAAATTGGCTGCATAATAATTGCTTTATAATCCGACTATTTAAAAAACACAATTGCGTTTCGTTTTATTTAAAGTAGCAAATAATATTTTTTGAAGTGTAAGCTGACATTTTAATTTATCCACTATTTTCGTAGTATATGATTAAATTATTATTTGAAAATAATTTTATTTATACTAATGTATAATATTTTAAATATAACTTTATAATAATAGTTCATTGTTACAAATACAAAAAAAAAAACATTTTGTTTACATTGACTGCTTAGCTATAACGAAACGCACTCTCCGAATTTGGTCGTGTTACAATGATGTTTACAACATGGCTGCTTACGATTACGAGTACTGTGCGTGTTAATATCTCTGTTATCCATTGTTATTTGTTTGTTAAATATTCCTGTTATAGTGTTGTTCTGTTATTTTGTTGAGTTTTTTTTTGTTTCGTTTTGTTTGTTTTGTTGTTCTTGTTATAATGAGTGATTCCCAACCGGGTCCGAGTGGCCTGCAGAAGTTTTCTTCTCCAAAGAAGAAACGAGCGAGGTATTCACTCAGTTCCTCGGAGAAAACAGTTATATGTAACATTTATAAAACTATCGAAGAAATGTGGCCAAAAGATAGTTTTATATACAGTAAAGATGTCGCAAAAAAAACTGCAGAAACTGCCGGCGTACATTTGAGTACTGTGTACCGAATAATAAAAGAATATCGAACTCATAAACGAGTTTCGTCACCGACTCCAGCTCCTAAAAAGGGGACAATAATGGACAAATTGGACGATATGACCTTGAGTGGAATTCGTAGGAAGGTGCACATGTTATTCTTTGATAACGATCCACCAACAATTGAAAAAGTTTTAAATTTAGTGAACGAGGACGACAGCTTACCAAGCTTTAAAAGAACTACCTTTCAAAAAGTTTTAAATAAACTAAAGATTAAATATTTGAAACGGTCGAGACGAAGTGTTTTTCATTGAAAAGGAAGAAATTGTGCGATGGCGCTTCTATTATCTTCAAAAAATGTAAAGGATGAGAGAACAAAGACGCAAAATTTATTATTTGGATGAGACTTGGATTAACGAAGGTACATAAACAATTTTAACTTATTTTTTATATAGAATCAATCATTTCTGTATACTTATTGATCTTTATTTAAACAGTAACCATATAAATTATTATTAATAAGTAGAATTTAAATGTCATAATCAATATTTTATCACATCTTTGGCACACACTGTGTATAAAATTATTTATATTAATTATTATTAATTATTAATTATTTATATAATTTAAAGCAATAATATATTATTTGGTTTCAGGACATACAAAAAGTAAAATATGGCAAGACCTTTCCATTGAGTCTGCTCGACAAGCCTATCAGGAGGGACTCTCAACTGGCTTGAAAGCTCCATCGGGAAAAGGGAAGCGCTTGATAGTTGTGCACATTGGTATGTTATCATCCTAATATTGTTAGCTTAAGATCACATAATTTTAGATGTGTGTTATCATGGAATTGAAAAAAGTTTTGTAAAAAAATAAACTCATGCATAGCTAATCAGGTTAACGTAAAAGTATAGTTTCTATGCCATATAGTCAATATATGATCACTAGACTGCTACATGTACTTTTCACATTTTAATATTTATCATTTTTTTATAGGTAACGAGGATGGATTTGTGGAAAATGCAGACTTAATTTTCGAAAGTAAAAAAGGTGAAGGCGACTATCATAGAGAGATGGAAGGTGTTTGAAGAGTGGTTCTCTAGAACTCTGGAAAAATTAGAACCACACTCCATAATTGTAATGGACAATGCCCCATATCATTCTCAACGCTTGGAACGAGTTCCTTCTATGAATTGGTTAAAAAAAGACATACAAAGTTGGCTAACAGAAAAAGGTATCTCGTTCCAAGCAGAGATGATAAAAGCACAGCTTATCGACTTGGTAACACCTGAACGGGAAAAATACTCAGCATTTGTATGCGATACAATGGCGAAGCAGCACAACATTGAGGTATTAAGATTACCACCGTACCATTGCGAATTAAATCCTATCGAGTTGATATGGGGCCAAGTAAAAGGCCATGTCGCAGAAAAAAACAAAACATTTAAAATAATTGATTTAAAAAAAATATTAAGTGAAGCAATTAAATCTATAACTTCTGCGGCATGGCAACAATGTGTCAATCATGTAATTAAAGAGGAAAAGAAAATGGCAGAACTTGACGGCATTTCAGATAATGTAATTGACAATTTTATTATTCGAGTGACAGACAGTTCAACAAGTCCATCAAGTTCTGCCAGTGATGAAGAAGATGAATAATTTATTTATGATGGTATTCTTTCCCGTTTGATGTAATTCCCGTTTGACGTAAATTTGATGAATAATAACAACATGTCTGTAATTTTGAACAAGACTCTTACAAACTATAATAATTACAATCTGGAGTTTACTAATATCTGCATTCTCTTTATATATAAAAGTACTAACTGGACTAACCTTCGAAATTTCTTCAGGAGTCTTATTCAAAATCTATAATGGGCGGCCAAAAAACCTTAAGGATTTGTATTTTTACATGATGTATTACATACTTGTAATTTGTGCTATTTAATTTAATCATTTAACCCGTTCATACATGTAATAATAGCTAAATAAATATGTACAAAACTCCAAGTTTTTATTTTTATTTTTAGTTACTACTAAACCAATTTCAATTTTATTTTCCAATCTACTCTGGGAGTAGAGTATTTACTAACTTACAGTCTATTTATTCTCTTAGAGTCCAAATACGAGACGTGTACATATTGCCATGGAGGATATTAAACTACCATTACTCTAAATTACATTATTTTATTCATTCTGATTAAAATAGAATATCACACAGCATAATATCTAAGAAAATTGTATAAATTCACTTAATACGCATTTAAATGCTGATTTAAAATATATCTTGCGAGATTATTCTCGAAATCTAATTAAACTCAAGGTCAAATATTTATTCACAATATTTAATTCAAACCAGACATTAGGTATAGTGTATAGAATAGGATAGAAAATAACGGAAATTTTCTTTTATTTTACATAATATTATACATTAATAAATTGTGCTAATGAAAAAAGGTTATTGTTATATGCCCGTTATCGGTTGCTAAGCGACGATTGTTGGTAAACATTCTTCTTCCAATTTGGCTGGAGTATAGTACTAAATGAATGTGTTTTCGGGTCGTTAAAAGTTTAATGAAACAATGCATTATAGAAGTAGCGAATGTTACGTTTAAATCTGTAATTTGAATTGTTTTATATTAAAACATGAATAACATTTTATTATTTATTGCATTGAAGAAAAACAGCCTGCATATCTGAGAGATTTAAAATGGTAAGTGAACTCCCAACACGCAATAGGCCAGCGCGGTGGACTATGGCCTAATCCTTTTCATTCTGAGAGGAGATCCGTGTCCAATGGGTTGATGACGAAGGTGGTAAGCACATATACTTTCGCTTTATAACAACTTATGCGTTGCTGTGTTCTGATTTCGGATGTAAAGGAAAGACTTACACGAGATGTTCCAACGTAGTTCTTAGGATTAATAACTTATCTATAGACAACTTAAGATAGGAATTTAATCCCATCTGGGGTTGATTAATAATGGGCATAGGCGGCAGTGTCCACTTAACAAGTGCGCTGCATGCTTCTTTACTGGCCAATCTATTACTATCCCACTGCTGGGCACGGTCTCCTCTCAGAATGAGACGGGCTTAGCCCACAGTCCACCACGCTAGCCAAATGCAAATTGAACTTCACACACCTTAGAGATTTTTTTAAGGTATTTTCTGCCATAGATTTTTCAGAATATTTTCCTTCACCGTTTTAGCAAGTAATGATTAATTTCTAAAACACATATTTTTTTTGAAAAATCATGAACCGGGGTCGAACCTCAGACCTTTTGATCGAGGCCGAATCAACTCAAACCACTCAAATACTTCAAACCAGACCCACTAGTATAAAACATTAGGACATTGTATACACACTAAGGGTCTACAAACACCCACAAACATTTATCAATGTTATCCGTAAGCTTAGCGCATTACATTACAGTGACTGCTGACGACAGTTGAACTAACTTTACTGCAAGATTAATTAGTCAACTGCATTCGTTTTTTATGGCAAGACGGGAATAACAATTGTATGCAACGTAAATATTATTTTGTTGTTTGTTATACAATTGTCGTATGAGGTAGGTTCTTGAAGACTGAGGTGTTGATACCTTGGTGTTGATTTTTGGAAGTGGTTCAAATTTTTTCAAAATTACTTTCGTGTTTTTTTTTAAGTAACACTGCTGGGCACGGTTTTTATTGCAATAGGGGAAAGACTTGAGGTCTTCATACTAGACATATTTTTAAATTATCGTCAATTTCTTTTTTAGGATTTTGTGCTGTAAGGGTAAAGAGGGAACTCTATTACTAGGCCTCCGCTATCTGTCCGATTGTCCGTCTGTCACAAGACTATCTCGTGAACAGTACTAGATAAACATTTGAAACGTTCACAAAATATTTATAACGGTGGCCACTATAACAACGAATACTAATAATAAAAAAATGATGAATTTTGGTGGTACGGAACCCTCCTCATTTGCTAAGCATTTGGCCAATTTAAAAAAGAAACGAAATATGTTTTTATACATTGTTGCCTTATTACGATAACGATGATGATGTCATCCGTAGTGTATTGGTCACAGATTTGCTCCATGAAAGGTATCGGGTTCGATTCCAGCGAGACAAACATAACAATTTATAAATCATCACAGTTACATTTTAATCTATGACTTTAATTTCCTATTCTGGGTCTGGGTGTTATTGTCTTTGTGTGCAATGCCAACGACATACAGCATCGTGTGACGTCATCAAAACATTAAGTATGTATACATTCTTTTAAGTAAATGTGGGACAAAAAGTAATAATTATGGCCTTTGTCTTCGCAACTGTCATCTGCATGCACGGAGAGGAACAACAAAAGCGTGACGTAATTACATTTAATTCAATTAAATTTAAACTAGTTTCAACATTTATATGTATACCGGAAATTACGGAATTATATCTTTATATATATATTTCTTATGTGCGTGTGTATGTCACTGAACTCCTCCTGACCGACTGGACTGATTTTGATGAAATTTGTTATGTGTGTTCAAGGGGACTTGAGAATGGTTTAGATGCACAATTTAGTCCGTGGAAAAAGGTTTTTTTAATTAATTTTTAATTCGTAAGTAGTTGTTGATTTTGGAATGTGTCACATTGGATTCGACAGACTTCGCTACCATCGCAGTTTCAAATATTCTATCTATTTTTCAAACCCGAAAGTGATAAGGGTTGTTCACCATTCCTACATTCCTACCTGAGGTCGGCCACAGATGCGCCGCTACCCCTGAGATCTAAGCGGAAACGCCTCGGAAAAGTATGTCTCACTTACCACGTCCTCCAAGCCAGAACACAGTACCGCTTAACATTGCTGTTATGAGGCAGAAATAGTTGTGGTGGTGGTGCCGCCGGAGTCGAATCACAAACTAACTACTATACTAATAATTCTATTCTTAATCAGCGAGGTAGAATAAGAATAAGAATAAGAACCCCTTCTCATTCTAAGAGAAGATCAATGCCCAGCAGTGAGACAGTGGCCAGATGGGCTGTCATACTTCGATGAATAGCACGTCCAAGGAAAAGCATTTAAAATCATAGAATAATAAACATTTCCAATAGAATCTGTAAGTATGATCAGTGATGGCCGGTTGAATTATCCATGATCATGTGTTATGTATGAGTTGTATGACTGTTGGACAACGTTTTGCTTTTAATATATCTTATACAGGAAATATCGGTATACCTTGAAGGACCTTTGCTTGTGATCGTAATTGATCTATAAGTTACGTTATGTTATGTTAAGGCACTGGATGGGTGACCATTGGTGGTTAAGCAGTGGTGAACGCTTTATGAGAAACTTCGGACGAGTAGGTATATTTGGATTGTTATTTTTAAAAAACTATCAGGCTATAGTTTGGTCACAATGTTTTCCTTCTTCGTTAATAAGATCACATGAAAAATAAGATGTTCCTGGGATTCGAACCTCGGACCCCGATTGAGAGGCCTTCAATCAATACTCAACAAGTACGTACTCGATTGCTTCATTGCAAAAGCAAATGTTTATGAAAAAATTCAGTTTAAAAGTAATTTCACAGACAGTCACTTAACCTAATTTACTTTTACTTACAGATCACTGCATTCAATTTAGTCTTCGATGCAGCGAAGATGTAAAACTATTTCCTATTTAGAAATCATTTAGCGAGTTCCCCGCTTCGGAAGCAATTTAATTATATCGAAGCGTAGCAACTGGGAAAAGTTGAGAAGTCTATGCAACGCAGTTTCAACTTAGAATAGTTTTAATGAGTATTGGTTACAGATGAGATGGTAATTGTATTGAAATAGAATGCTAATGGAATGAGTTTCTTTATTACTCATTAGAAATATTGCTAACTTAGTAACTTATAGTATTACCATGTTTTTTTATCACGTTAGAAATATTGCCAATTTAATAATTAGTATTACCATGTTTTAATGTTGCGAGGAGGGAACCTTCAAAAGGTACCCGACGATGTGGGAGCGACGCCGGATAATATGGGATTTTTACCGCATTAAAACCCCCCTTGTGGCCGTCCTCAACGCTTGTTGGAGAACTCCGGAATCTCCGACGAAACACAACCGGAGTCCTCTAAGGTCGATGCCCCAATAAAGAATGACTGCTTAAAATAATAATGAACTAAAGTGCGAAGTAATGTCACGCCCATAATCAAAGAAATTTTAAATTAAAGAAGTACAACTAGATATTTTTTCCGATTCCGTGAAAAAGGGCCCATTGGAAGATTAGCCGCATCAAATCCCGTTCGAACTATTTCAATCGGTTTAGACATCGCGAAATAATCATTGAACATAAAAAAATACATACATCGAACATAGATAAGTATAGATATATCACCGCCTTGTAATTGAAGGAAGCCATTAAATGGCTTAAACGGCTGACAGAGTTAATGACTGTCATGGTGTAATTTACGCGGAACAATGTCGCCATGCGCAGGTAAGTGGTGCAAAAACACGAATTTGTAAAAAAACTGCGGAGAAATATCATTTCATTCATAAATGATCGAAAAAGTACATTTTTTTCTATTTTTCAAACACGAAAACAGATGACAGTGACAATTTCAAATGTCAAAACTGGTTACATTTTCTTGTTAGGAGTGAGTAATCTTTACTAATTTATGACATCGAACCTCCTTTTCTGAAATCGGTAAAAAGTAAAACACATTTTATTACATTTAGGACCACAATCAAACCAACTTTAGCTTACAATAGAATATATTTTAACTACACATACGTATATTTACTTTTCCAAGGTTGTGCGAGTATTATTACGAATATCCACCACCATACATCCTTGAAACGAGCAATCCAATGAATAATTTAATCCATACCTATTCTTCAATCAATTACAAATATACCTCATTCATATTGATGACAGAAACTTTGAAACATCAATTATTATTAACGTTAGTTACCGAAATTGATAATATTGAATCACTAATGGAGTAATAATATTCTAATTGGTTATAATAATTAATTGATTGTCTATTTCACGCTGTGTGGTGTTGGTGTAGATTAGCAAAGATTTTCCTGTTTGTAGGAGGTCCGGAAAACTGCCAGGACAAGCAATTCTAGTGTTCCAGTCTTTTTATACAATACTATTTCCAGCGACTTCGTAAGGCTTTTGAAGGTGGTAGAACCCTTTGTGGTTCGACTCCGGTGGCACCACCGCCACACCTATTTCTACGTAATAACAGCAGTGTTAAGCGCTGCTGTGTTCCGTTTTGAAAGGTGTGGTAAGGGAGACAGACTTTTCCGAGGCGTTCCAGCTTAGTCCTCAGGGGTAGCGGCGCATCTGTGGCCGACCTCAGGTAGGAATATCTAACCCTATCTGGGGTTGATCACAGATGTCCATGGGCGGCAGTAGCCACTTACCATCAGGTGGACTGCATGCTCGTCTGTTACTCCTATATTATATAAAAAAATCATAACATAATATAAACAAAACTTTAAACCCTTATTTTATAATTTTAAATAAATTTTGAGGCGGTACAAAGTTTGCCGGGTCAGATAGTTTATTTTAAAGCTGTGTGAAGTCTCGCAATCCGCACTTGGCCAGTGGGGCACTATAGCCCAAACAGTAGAAGGACAGTAATGGATTTAATCAAACCTTTTTATTACTCAAAACGCATATTACTAAAATAGTTTCCAAGGTACTACAAAGGAATTATTTCAATAGCAGTGTCTGGCAGTTTCGCTACAAAAGCGTACTGTAGTCACGAAGTTCGACTACAATAAATGGCAAAATCTCAAATATCTTTCCCCTAGTTTCTCTAGTGTCGTGCAACGTCATATAACCCGTATTTGCATGCAAATGTTTAACGCATAGTCCGTGAAGTTGTAGTGATGTGCCGCTTTTTATCGACTATCGATGAAGTGAAATCTAATTAATAAATAAATACCGCTAGTTGCGATATAGACCAGGGTCGATAATTTTTAAAACCAATTAAAATCGTAGTAGGATGAAACCCATTAGAAAAGGAGGGGAATATTATAAAAATGAAGGGAAAAATAAATTACGGGCGATCTGAGGTCGGGGAGGGGATGGGGGTCAGTCTTTAAGGGTAAAAAACGGTTTTTCTCGATTTCCGGCAAAACTAAAAGTCCTATCGAAAAAAGTCAAACGGCAAAGTTGTAGGTAATAAAAAGATCTAAAACTTTTGTATTTACACTTTTTTCATATAACCTCAAAATTTATGTGAAAAATTCAAAAAACCAAGTTTTTGGTTTTTTATTTTTATCTTTTACAAAAAAAAAAAATTTTAACGAAATTTGGCGAAAACTTACCTTTTTATGTCCCAAATACGCTGTAATTTATTTGATTAAAAATATTTATTTTTTCACCTTATTTTGAATTAATATCGAAAAAACACCCTAATTTTCAATCGAAAAATCACCCGTCAAAATATCAGCTTTTTTCAAAAAGTTGGTATGTTTTCTGTTCGTTGAAATCTCTACTTTTTGATGGTGATAAAAAAAAATATATGTTACTATAGTAAATCTTCTCAGAAAATGCAAAAAATAAAAAAAAACTCGAATTCGAAATTTGGATTTGAATTTGAAATTTGGAAGTGCTGGATACCACT
Source organism: Epargyreus clarus clarus (assembly GCA_014595695.2). Taxonomy (NCBI): domain Eukaryota; kingdom Metazoa; phylum Arthropoda; class Insecta; order Lepidoptera; family Hesperiidae; genus Epargyreus; species Epargyreus clarus. The sequence goes on from JACTTY020000019.1 coordinate 2,041,032, forward strand.
AAACGACTCAAAGCTGCTTTTTTTATTTCACACACTTGCTTATCATCTGCCTTATTGCAGATGATACAAACAGATTCATCCATACTGATAATCTGAAAAGACAGAATCGAATTAATAATGCCTTCACTATTTTATCGTGAATATACCCCCATAAAAAAATATATATTAAAGAAATAAATGTCAAAATGTCTAAAAAATATATTTAAAATGTATAAATATATAAAAAATATGTATAGTAAATATATTTTTAATTACTAACTTTTGGCTGATTTTCAAGTATATTTCATATATTTTGAATACATCTGAAATATATTTGAAATGTAAAAAATATATATGAAAATCGGCCAAAAGTTTGTTATTACAAATATATTTATGATATATATTTTATATATTTTTTATAGATTTTTAAAATATTTTTTATGTATTTTGAAATATATTTTTTTCCATGGGATTAACTAAATTTGTTTGTGCAAAATTAAGGAGATTATTATTTTTTTATCTTGTACTAAAACATCATTTAATTTCAATCTTTAGGTAACGTTACGTTAAGTATACTATTTTTTAAAGAAAATATTACGATTTTTATGTTTGAGTTGATTGATACAGACAAAAATAGATATAGTAATTACCTTCCTATGCAGATTCGAAAAGTTTTTTTTTTAAGTAAACTTGTCACAATTATATTCAAGAAACTCAGCGTGCACGTGTATTTTTATAAACGATGTTGTATATTGTACTGTATTTCGAATACTGGTTAGGCTAACGGTTGTAACAGCTGCTACGAAATAGTAGGTATGTATGTAGTAAGACCCAGACTCGCCTAGCCCCTTCCCCACTTCTCCATGAAATACCTTTTGATGGGCTACTATTTTTCGTAGGTCACTCAGGTATATAATTTTTCTTAAAATAGTTATAAATAGACATCTACGCATATAATTTAAAGAAGATTCGACAACTTTCTCCAAATATTGTAAATGTCTTATTAAATATTAATTTTATTAACTGATTTGTTTGTTAATTATAGTAGTATATTCTTATTTGCAATTTTTTTTATCAATGTAACATGTAATCTAATGTTTTTCGAGTAATTTAAGTGGTAATTTTAATAAATAGCTCAAAATTTTTTATAAAAATTAAAAAAAAAAATTTCGAATTCGAGTTTTTTTGATTTTTTACATTTTCTGAGAATTTACTATAGTAACATATATTTTTTTTTTCACCATCAAAAAGTAGAGATTTCAACGAACAGAAAACATACCAACTTTTTGAAAAAAGCTGATATTTTGACGGGTGAGTTTTCGATTGAAAATTAGGGTGTTTTTTTGATATTAATTCAAAATAAGGTGAAAAAATAAATATTTTTAATCAAATAAATTACAGCGTATTTGGGACATAAAAAGGTAAGTTTTCGCCAAATTTCGTTAAAAAAAAATTTTTTTTGTAAAAGATAAAAATAAAAAACCAAAAACTTGGTTTTTTGAATTTTTCACATAAATTTTGAGGTTATATGAAAAAAGTGTAAATACAAAAGTTTTAGATCTTTTTATTACCTACAACTTTGTCATTTGACTTTTTTCGATAGGACTTTTAGTTTTGCCGGAAATCGAGAAAAACCGTTTTTTACCCTTAAAGACTCACCCCCATCCCCTCCCCGACCTCAGATCGCCCGTAATTTATTTTTCCCTTCATTTTTATAATATTCCCCTCCTTTTCTAATGGGTTTCATCCTACTACAATTTTATTTCACTTTTTATTATTTTTAAAGGCTTCTACCCTAGTCTAATACAATTATTTCGTTTTGAAACCCCGTCTGGCGTAGTATGTTCCATCATTTGACACGCACGGTTCCGAGTTCGGTTCCGCACTTCCGCCCAACAATTTAAATGAAAAGTTGAAGCGTTTGATCTTTGTTAGCGTTTGTCGTTGTGTGTAAAAATCATAATCAAAGAGTACTATCACTTGAAATAATAGGTTGTTACAGGGCCCATGGCCTTTGATACACCCCGAACATCTTACTTCTAACTTATTACTATCACTTAGGATACAATATACTCACATTGGACACTGAACGCCGAAACTACTATTCTAGGGAGACTTCCTTATCACACCCTTCAAGTCAATCAGAACAGTCCCACTACAACCTCCCACTTATAAAATATGCCAAAATTTACAGGTCTGTAATAAATGTAAGGCAAACGAGCACGCACTTCACATAATGGTTTGGTAACTGCCTATGGATATCTGTAATCAATTCCGTATTGATGTTCTGTATTGATATTGGGTTTGGGATACGCTACCCCTGTTAAAGTTGGAATCGTACCTGCATAAGTATCTATGTGTACTCCATTACCACACCTTTCAAACCAGAACAGTGCTTAACACTGGTGTTATGAGTCAGAAATAAAAACAAATAAGAATGTCCTTTTTTATAATATAAATGAAAACTTTTTATATAATATAGGAGTAGCAGACGAGCATACACTCCACCTGATGGTAAGCGGCTACTGCTGTCCATTGACATATGTGAACAACCCCAGATAAGATTAGATCTCTACCTGACACACATATTCGTCGCTACCCCAGAGGACTAAGCTGGACTAAGCTATGCCTGATAAGCTTTTCTCCCTTACCACACCCTTAAAACCAGAAAACAGCAGCGTTTAACACTGTTCTTATTAGGCAGAAATAGGTGTGAAGGTATTTCTACCATCTTAAATTGCATTGAAATTTAAAGCATATTAAACCTTATTTTCTTCAGTATAGAGTCATACTATGTCTTATCACTCGTATTTGCATCTAAATTTGTTACGCAAACACTATAGCTGATTAGGGATGCTACAATGTTTTATCGACTATCGATAATTTTGGAAAATTTTCAAGCTTAAGAATAAATTAAATATATTTTACATGATTAACTATGTAGCAACTTCCCGCTACTCGTCAAGGGATGGCGCTGCTGAATCACGCTATTGAAGTTTTCTAAACATCTTGCATATATACAAGCTCCGAACTGAGACTGTCGGAGCACGGCCGCTCCCCGGGCATGATCACCTAGCCCGGCGGGAGATCTCCCTTTGCCAAAAATAAATAAATGTATCTGTAATTCATGGGCTATAGGAAATTAATTTAGCAGAAATTATATAATAATTGAAATAACAGAGGTCATACGTATCTGAGGCATGCAAACTTAGTTCTTATGGGCAATGCATTTGTTCCGAAACTTAGATAGGAAACTAATCATATTTGAGGTTGATTATAGTTGTGTATAGGCGGTAGACATTTTCCATCAGGTGGGCTGCAGACTCTTCGAAAAATAAAAATGTTCGCTTATGTCTAAATACAGCAAACCATTTCTGTTTTTCAAGTGAAGGTTCTTATTAATTTGTATTAAGATCCGTCGTTGGAACCACAGAAGCGAAAGAAATCAGTCTGACGTTATATTTCATTAATATTATACTGTTGGTGTAGTGTATTCTAGTCTATTAATATTTAAGTAACATTTTGACAAGAGGCCATAATAATGTTTATTGCTTGAATTGTTTATTAACCGACGTGGCTGAGCGGTCAGTGGGTTCCAGCCAGAAGCCAGCCAGCTCGGCCAGACGTGTCTTGTAGAAGCGCAATATAAAGCGTTTCAACTTAGTCTTCAAAAGCAGCAATGAACCTGTTGCCGTATTTTTGGCGCCAAAAACTTATTTTATCAGATCGACTGCATAACACATACGTTACCTACACTTCCATCTATGCCTACGTTAGTTTGTGCGTTGACGTCAATCAATTACTGCTGGGCACGGATCATAACAGCTTCCAATTCCTCCTCCTTTAGCAAACTTTCTCCCCTCAACATCAGCCACAATAAAACTTAATCAACGTGCAGAACCAAATGTATCGATAACAGCACGTCACTAGAGCACGCAGAACGAATTACACAGCAAAAGGCGTCCGTGGATCTTCGCCAAACACGCTCATAAAAGCCTGTGCTATTAAACGTGGTGCTGTACCAGATCCAAGATAACCAGTGGAAGCGTGATAAACGGTTACTACGCTATACGTTGTAACTACAGTCGCGATAACGGTTTTATTTCCCGGAAAACTTAAGTAAGGTAAATATGTGAAGGGATGGGTAATTTGAAAAGTGTAAGTTTGTATACCAAAGTTTGTCAATTCGGATTTTCGACTACCAATTCAGAAAATTCTACGTACGACACGCAGCCTCTTAATCGGGGATCCGAGGTAAGAATCCTAGGCAGGCGTTAAATTAAGTATCTCTTGCTTAAACGGCGAAGGAAGACAAGGAAACTTAACAACTAAGACTTCTTAAAAAATCTTAAAGGTTTGTGAGTCAAGTAGCACTTATCTTGGCCAGCGTGGTGGACTCTGATCTAAAACCCTAAAGGTAAAAGGAGACCCGTATCCAGCAGTGGCACAGTAATGAGTTGACAAAATTCGAAAATTACACGTGCAAGGGTTGGTGTAGGAATTTTTGCCAAACATTGATAAAATACTAATTGTTTATTAATGTTCATGTAATTTTCAAGCTTAACTAAAACATTTTGTATTTGATGAAGTAATTGATAAAGATATTGACGACAACAATGATGATGATTATATTTTTGTTGATGATGATAATTTTACACAAAGAAACAAAGAAAAGTATCTATTAAACGCTTTTATAGTGCAAACAGATGGGGACAAGAAAATAGCGACTGAAACTCGGTCGGCCACAAGTAATGCAGTTTTAATTTACGCGAAGTAATCTATTTCAGTCGTTCATAAAATTAATAGTAGTGCGCTGTTGACAAAAGACGAATTGCGAATTTCTGCTCGCTAGGGAAATTCATTACATTAGTTACCAGGGCCGGATTTAGAGGTCTAGAGGCCTTGGGGCAACAAAGGAGTGGAGGCCCCCTGGCCCCAAATTATTTTCCGAATAAAATGAACAATTTTTTCAGTTGAGTTTTTCAATAAATATTTTATTGTGAAACGCAGGTAGATTCTTCTAGTATTCATGTTTGTACAAAGTACTGGTGATAAAGGTAAAACAGCGAAAAAAAATATCAAAGGAAAAGATTTTTCACTAGTGTTTACTAGTCGGAATTTAAAAAAAATCCGACGTGTCTATTGTGGGGGGCCCTCTTTTGTGGAGGCCCCGGGGCTGCCGCCCCGGTTGCCCTCCCTTAAATCCGGCCCTGTTAGTTACTGCACATTGTTAAATAATATTAGAAAAGTTTAACCATCCTCCGTTTGGGTGGCAGGTATTCACGTGAATTTGGAGTTGCAAACAATGCATGGTATATGGTTACTGATGTTTGTGAATGTGATGGTTGTGAAGGTCTCAAATCAAAAAGGTTTTATTTAAAGTTTTTCAAAAATCCGAAACATACTCCATACCACAGGACAGTTGTCACTCCTGATTACTAAGATGTACGTCATAATTATGATAATCAGCTGGGAACCACATTTTCCATCGAAAGGCAGAACAGCTTCACAGTAGAAATGGGTGTGGCGGTAGTACCTCCCTGGACGAACTAAAGATTCTTCATCACAGTAGTAACATCGAGATCGTGATTAAAACAATAGTTCAAATATTGGCACAAAATTACTAATAGATGCATAACAAATAATAAAAAATAGTTTAAATTTTTTTTCTGTGTTCTCTATTCGTTTCAAAAAACCAGTTCATATAATGAGGGTTCAAAACTTTTTGATGTAGACTGACGTCACTAAACGCCATAATGAGATCAACAACTAATAACACATTGTCGTCCAAACCAAAAATTTATTAATTTCAGGTAAATCGGTTGGGGATATTTGGATAAAAAATCAGTTGCAAGATTCACATTCACATATATGGTTTTAGACTAAAATGATCGCGGAATAGAGACATTTTATTATGTAACGGGTACTCACGATATACGTTTTTTTCACGAATAGTGCAAAGTGCGGTGCGTAAGGATATTGTTAGTATTGTGTGTCGTGATAAGAAACCTAGAAAAGAAAAACGAACTAGACATAGGGTAGATAGATTAATCTACAACTAGTACTTGTCAACGGTTTCTCCTCTCCATCATGAGTACCCGTTACATAATAAAATGTCACATTCACATTTTGCATATGATACGAACTAACAAGGTAAATTAAAAGTTTTTAAAAATACAACATACATATATTTTAAAATTACATTTCTGACTTGCGAAATGAATATCGCGAACTTATTAAGCTACCAAGAAATTCTTTTCAAAAACTCCCTGAAACAACGTACAAATGTTGCAGATTTCTCCCTATCTCCACCAACGAGACCCCACTTAATGTCATCCTGCGTTTTTATCCCTTTTCGCAAACTCAAGGATCGCAAATAAAAATGTGTAAAGACTTGTGTAACCAGCTACTGACTCAGACATGTCAAGGGTACACTTGATCTGGCAGCAGCTTAAGGTTTGTGCGCACTGGATACTGTCCGGTAATATTTTTAAGAACAAACGCTTTAAATAAACGCTTTCTACACTTACAGCCCCACACTAGGATTCCCTGGGTCGTGGGTGCCATGGACACACACAGAGACAAATACACAAACACCCAGATCCAGAAACAGAAATCTAAATTCATCATTTAGATATCTGTCTGGCCGGGGATCGAACCCGGGACCCTTTGCGCGTCAGACCAAAAATAAGAAAATTAAGACAAAATTAAGAAGTAATGGAAAAAAATGCGGCGATGGAAAATGCCATGTGAGATAACAATCTTAACAAATAAAACTTCGGGTTTCTTCGGATGTCATGTGAAAATAAGTTTCGAAATCTTCAACGTGTCAGAAGTGTCACTTTGAGGTCAAATCATATTAGCGTGGTCATTGTAGCAAGAAAATTGGATATCATTAATTAAATTATTATTTATTTTGATGTTTCTCAGCTACGATGTTTCGTGTATTCAGAGCCCCAAATCTCTCAAATCTATCATAATAAGTCGAATCAGCGTGTATCTATCTTACATTAGCTGTACCCTTAGTATGAGTTTTTACGTTTGCTCGAAAACGTTCATCATTTACGTATTCGCTCACACAGCGCTCCTGTGCACCTAATCGGAACTAGAATTTCTCATTATGAGTTTTAAAAAACTGAATAGTCAATTGTAACGACATTTAATTTTACATGTATAAATAGAATGCATTAATTTTTATATTTTTATTTTAATTTTGATAGCGTTATAGTTCCGTTTTTTTGGACTTTTACTGCGGAACTTTAGTTCCAATAAGGTCCATGGGAGCGCTGTAGGAGCGAATTCGTAAACGTTGAACGTTTTCAAGCAAACGTAAAAGCTTGTACTTAGGGTACTGGTATAGTTAATTGACGCATTTTGGGACTTATATTGGCTGCGAGATCAGTCTGAAACATTAACACTTTTCAATTGTTTCTTTTTTTCAGAATACCGGACGAATGTCTGTTATTAATTATTATTAGATTTATTAATCTATCTAATGTTTTGCACCCATTTCTTTTATCTTTTTATCTTATCTTATCATACATATGTACATATTTACATATACATACATACATATACATACATATTTTTATCTTTGGTCTGTAAAAATCGGACAGGATCAAAACGTACATAACCGTAACCGTAGTGTGTAGAGACTCTGTCACATCCAATATAAGTTGACCTTTCCCTGATAAGCATAAGTTGAACCCTTCCTTCTCTTACACTTACATATATAAAACTATCTTTCCGGCCGCGACTTTTTGGGGTAACGGTTAAACCGATTTTGGAGGGACACCGTCATCTCTTTTAAAAGATAACTCGATAATAAAAGTGTGAAGAATGATAGAAGGGATCCGAAAATTGAAAGAAAAGAAGGAAAAACTATTATTTTACATTTTAGCACAAAATTGCAGTTTACATAATGGTAAATAGCTAACTCCACTCATCACCTGTAATCGACCCCAGATGATATTGGTATTCTATCTGAGGTCAACCACAGATACTGATACATTGGTACTTCTGAGAACTAAGTTAGAATGCCTCATATAAGTGTCTCAGTTATCACACCCTTTAAACTAGCACACAGCTTTACTTAACACTTATATTACTCAGAAACGTGGCGGTGGTGCCACCGGAATCAAAGCAACTGGTTCTACGACTTTTAAGCGTCCTTAAGAAATTTTCAACAGAAAAGTATAAAAGTCGCTTAACCAGTACCCTTACCATGAGTTTTTACGTTTTGACAAATATGACTGTTTTGGTATTTGTTTACATATTCGCCCATACAATATCCAATTAGCGCCCCTAGCGGATTATATCAGAACTATAGTGTCAGTAACGTAACATTAAATGTCTAAATTGACAAAATGGCGATTTATGTTTTGTCTCTGTTTTTTTGCGAATATGTGAGGTAGACAAAAAGACTTGAGCACTTACATATTGTTATGTTTACTCAGTCTACTGAAGTAAACGGGACAGAATAATGGATTGAGTAAACGTAACGGAAAATTGTGGGATGTTTTGAAAACTCATGGAAAGGGTACAGTACAGCGAAAAGGATTCAATTAGAAATTAAAAAAAATGCGAAGAAACCTTTCAATTTTTTTGACATTTCATGTTATTTGCTACGCATTTCAATTTCAGGTAATTTACAGCGGAATATCCTTTGAGTAATTCTGTTTTCCGGCCACTAGTGACAGTGAAGCCTTCATTAATTATGTCTTTTCATTAAGCACCCGACAGTTGAAGTCGTTCGTTTCAAGAAGTACTTCAAAGAATTTCTTTATCCACTTCTATATTAACTGAGTTCAATTTGCGTTTTTATGTTCTTAGTTGGGAGTTTCTTTTTCTATTCGTTTTGAATACCTTTCAATGAGCTAGAACTAAATAGTTCTTTAATGTGTAACAAGCTTTTGCCCGCGGCTTCGCTCTCGTTACGAAGTAATATTTTTATCCCCTATTTTATCCCCTTGGGGGTAGAATTGATCAAAACCTTTCTTAACGGATGCCTACGTCATAACATCTACCTGCATGCCAAATTTCAGCCCGTACCGTCCAGTGGTTTGGGCTGTGCGTTGATAGATCATTATGACAGTCAGTCACCTTTGAGTTATATATATTTAAATTTAATTATGGATACATCCTGTATATTTAAAACATGTTTTTTTATTTGTGAAAGTTCAACGCCTGTTATTAAATTCTATCAACGTTTTCTGGATCAATCTGGGATTGATTACAGATGTCCATGGGCAGCAGTAGCCACTTACCATCAGGTGGACTGCATGCTCGTCTGCTACTCTTATATTAAAACAAAATTTTGGTCGGAGACTTCAGCAAGAGCAGTCGAATAACGGAGATATAGTTATAATACCTTTAATCACTAGTATGTACTTACGTATAATTGTAATATCGTTACTCCTACCGTTTGTGTAAGTATATTAATACATGACTACCTTCAGATGACTTTAATTTTATATTACTAAGAAATCTGATTAAATATGTTAATCAAAATAAGTTTACAAAAACAGATTCAGAGATTTGCTAAAATTATTTACACTACAAACCATATTTGCTAACTAATTCTAAATGAGCAAACAAGCAAACAATTTTAATTAAGAATAAACTCGACTTGTTGTAAAAGCAACAACATAATTCTCATCTAAAAATCCATTTATCACGAACTCTCCACCGAATTCGAGGTTATTGCTTGACCTTTAAGATCTAGTATTACTGTCGTCGTGAGCACCAAGTGGAAAATACCTATCCTATAATGATTTATCAACATTTATTTGTAATGACACAAAAAATACGTTTTCTTTTGGATTCTATTTGATTCGACGTCAATTAATATTATACAGGCTGTTTCTAAACGAAAAAGCAATATCTTTTCAATCACTACACTACCATTTGTACCAAGCCGGACATTTTTGTAATATAGCTGTGCACCTTCCTATTTGCGGAATGTCCTGAAGGCGTATCTGTCGGACAGACGCGTCAGCTTCCCAGGCCGCTATGGAAGCGTTCGCGGGAGGACCGTCGTACGCGGGGTACCGCAAGGTTCGGTACTGGGGTCATTGCTGTGGAATATCGCTTACGACGCGGTGTTGAGAACGGTGCTCCCGGATGGAGTGAGCATCGTCTGCTATGCCGACGACACCCTCGTCCTCACCGAAGGGGAGTGTTTCAGTAGAACGGCTCGGCTAGCAGAGCTCGGGGTGGCACGCGTCGTAGAGAACATCCACAGGTTGGGCCTCCAGATAGCGTCCCATAAAACCGAGGCGATGTGGTTCCACGGCCGCAGGCCGAGTATCGTACCAGCTGAGACCTCAGTGCGTGTCGGTGATACGGACGTCCGGATAGGCAGGTACATGAAATACCTCGGCCTAACACTGGACGGCCGCTGGCGCTTCAACGAGCACTTTGACCGTCTTGTCCCCCGGATTCATAAGGTAGCGGGTGCAATGCACAGACTGCTGCCAAATCTCGGGGGACCAAGGGAAGAAGTCCGCCGCCTCTACGCGGGTGTGATACGCTCGATCGCCCTCTACGGGGCGCCGGTATGGTCGGACAGGTTGTCTGGCTGCCGGTGTCTTGCGCGGAAACTTAACTCCGCGCAACGTACGATCGCGATCAGAGTCGCCCGGGGGTATCGTACCATATCGTACGAGGCGGCGACAGTCCTGGGGCGGTTTCCGCCCCTAGACATTCTGGCGGATATGGATGCTCGGGTCTTTAATAAGATCCGCGTCCTCCGTCAGAGGGGTGAACCCTTCACTGAAGAAACGGTCAAAGTGCTTCGGAGGAGAGCCAGGTGGCGCGCTCTGAGGTGCTGGCGAGACCGGCTATTGGAACCGCGTAACATACGCCAACGGGTGGTCGATGCTATCGTACCGAACTTTCGGGCTTGGCTCATTGCCAAAGGTCGTGTCACCTTCAGGTTGACCCAGATACTCACCGGACATGGCTGTTTCGGTGAGTATCTGAACAGGATACAGAGGGAGGAGACGGCCCAGTGCCACCATTGCGGGCACCACGAGGATTCCGCACAGCACACGCTGCAGTACTGCCCAGCGTGGGAGTCTCAGCGGCGAATCCTCGTGTCAAAAGTGGGACCGGACCTGTCTCCAGCGGCCATTGTTGGGGCGATGGTTCAGCGCAGCGAAGCCTGGGAAGGCATGATCACCTTCTGCGACATAGTCATGTCCGCGAAGGAAGACGCCGAGCGAGCTAGGGAGCGCGCTGAACCCGCTCGGAGGAGGAGTCGCCGCGGGCGTAGATAACGCCGACCGGCGCGGTGTCCCTGTAGTTCCGGGACCAGAATAGGGCTACGGTATCCCCTGCCTGTCGTAAGAGGCGACTAAAAGGGGCTTCCGGGGTTGCGGTCGGCAAGAGTGGGAGCTCGAACCGCCCGGCTAGTGACCCCGGGAAGGACGGCGGTATGTGTGGTCGCATACCGTCGTGCCCACCAGACGGTGTGGCGAGCATCAAGCTCACCTGGGCAGAGCCCGATGGGGCAACGCGCTAAGAGGACTCTGGTTGCGTTCCTTTGGAGATCCCGGAGTCCTCTACGCAGCGCCGAGGACGGCCACCGGGGGGGTTTTAGTGCGGTAAGAATCCCACATAACTCCGTGCCGCTCTCACGGCATAGGGTACCTTTTGAAGGTTTCCCCCTCGTAAACAAAAAAAAAAAAAAAAGCTGTAGCAGATGAGTACGCAGTCCATCTGATGGTGGCTACTGCTGCCCATGGAAATCTGTAATCAATCAGATAAGATTCGTACCTGACGTCGGCCACTACCCCGCCGCGCGCCGCTACCCCTGAGGACTAAGCTGGAATGCGAAGCATAAGTATGTCTCCCTTACTTCACTTTTCAATCCAGAATACAAGCCAAAACCATCCTCATTGAACAGTCTATTCTATTCAAAAAGATTTTATCAAATGCGACTTCTGCTTTTCGAGATAAGCGCATTCAAACAAACAGCTTTATAACACAAGTACCTATAGATGCTTTTACGTTTCAGATAACGTAGAACCTTTCCATATTTCCCGAAAAGATTTCCTAAAATAAGAGATTCTTGAACAAACCTAACATCGCATTCACAGATGTAAGGAAACCAGAAACTTCAGAGAATAAGCAATTCCGATGGCTTGTTCGTCTCAAATTGTCTGATATTAGATTTACGACAGTTCCTACTTCAAATTGTGTAAGAAAACTCTAGAATCGTTCAAAATGAGCACTTCTATGACTCAAATAGTAACCCATTCAAGAAATCGCTGACTCGTACAATAGTTCCGCCTATCAATAACACGGGGTCATATTGTGCGCGTTTTAACTGCAATTTTAGCTCTTGACCGAGCTTGATCGCAATGCTTGACCGGTCTTGAAGAATGCATTTAAGTGAACGTTTTTACTCAAAGGATTTTAAGGCTACTGCAAAAATATGGATAAAAAATTGTGCTATGTATTCGAAAAATCTGTATTTATAGATATGAATCCACTCAATTTTTACGATTATTTAATTATTTACATTTCATAATTATACATTAGGGTCGAGGATTAGTCTGAAATAAGTAGCCTTTTGTACTATATTTTTTTGCGTACAAAAACTTATAAATAAATCATTGCCTTGCAGAATTCATCATCTCTTAAAACTTGGTATTGGCACTTAGGTCACAAAAATTATATTAATTTTCAATAACTCTATACAATACTATGATAGTGCAATTAATAAACTTAATACTTAATCTCCTTAAAAAGAGGAAAACTTTTAAAAAAATATAATATATATATATATATATATATATAATCTGTCAAAATCGCCTAGGACACGCCCACAAAAAACTCCCGTATGTTTTCGATCACGTAGCGCGAACCTTAGCGGTGGAGGCGTTTTATTGAATCTGCCCGTGTCTCGGTTTGAACTGAACCCGTTATTGCCTCCCTCTCAGTCTTATCTATTATTATTATTGATATGCTTCTATTGATATCGGCGATTGGGCCTCTTCGCCGTTTCCCCTAATGTGACACTAGGAGCGTTTGTTTCCAATTTATGTCCCGTATAAAAATTATTTATTGTAACTACCAATTTTTCTAGTAAATTGACTTTGTTATCGTATAGTCATTTCGTAGTTATAACGGTTGGTAAAACTAAAACTGTGTTATAACAAGATTGTAAATGAGATAATTCTTTGCATTATACTTAGAAACATTGTTATAAGAGATTGGTGGGGCGACAATATTTTGAATTGTAAATGAGATTGTCTTTGCATATTTTTTTGGAAATTAGAGCGTTACGACATCTTTTATATTTCATAAGAAAATAAATAAATATATTCTTGATATACAATTGAGGCAAGTGTCTAGTTTACTGTAATTATTGCAGATTTCGAAGTCGATTTAATTATATATATTACTAGCTGACCCGGCAAACATTGCATTGCCGTATAAATAATAAAAATGTTAAGGGTGAGCAACCCTTATCACTTAGGGGGATGAAAAATAGATGTTGGCCGATTCTCATAGATACCGGATAAGCACAAAAAATTTCATCAAAATCGGTCAAGCCGTTTCGGAGGAGTATGGCAACGAAAACTGTGACACGAGAATTTTATATATTAGATTGCAAGTACCTAAAAAAAATGTTGTCTCTCTTTTTTTTAAACTTTATGTATTCATTATGACTTTCTACACGAAGGAGCATTATAGACAGATTAAATTTGACTCCTTTTTACTCAAAAATAATAAGGGCCTAAACATATTTTTTTAAACTGTCTATAATGATGTTTTCTAACCTAAAGTAACCTAACTCTAACCATAAAAATATCTTTGAATTAACTCTACTCTATTAAACGAACTGCATCGTGAACTCTATTTCTGAACTTATTGGCTATTGCGCTGTCAATTTGTTTTCGGATGCAGGAATAAATTCCCTAACACAAAGTCCAGTCTTCGAGCGGTGCTAATAAAATTCCCAGCAATGCTACTAAACGGCATCCAGCTGTAGAGTTCAATGGAATCGTGGAATAAATGTTCTGTCAGGTCGTTTTTTGAGTTCTTGACATTAGCTGTTTGTGAACTAGGGTATGTTTAGTTAAGGAAGAAAATCATTATCATTGATCTATTGCTGTCCCACTGCCGAGCACCGGTCTCGGCGAATTAGTAGCCTTCATATACCTTTGAAAACTTTTTTTTAAGATATCTCAGGTATGCAGGTTTCCTCACGATGTTTTCCTTCATCATCAACTCATTATTGTGCCACTGCTGGGCAAAGGAGATCGTTTCAGAATGAGAAGGATTAAGCCATAGTCAACCGCGCTGGCCAAGTGCGTATTGCTGGACTTCACATACCTTTCCTCACGATGTTTTCCTTCAATCAGAGATGCGTGCCTAGGATTTGAAACTCGGGCCCCTCGATTGAGGGGTTCAGTTTCTCAACCACTAGGCTATCACTGCAAATTACTACTACTAATTACCTTGCTTAATTGCCTTACTCTCGTCGAATTTCTCTTAGGCGAGGCTTAGTTGCCATAAAGAAACGAAAATGTTCCCTAACGTTAAAGAAATGTTATCACAATATAAAAATACATACATCAAATTCTTTCTCAAAATACGTAAACATCGCAAAATTCTGCTTATTATGAGATACAATTTAGCTTTCACGGTCTTAAGACTTCATTTCTTCAAGATCTTCTCATTTCTTAATAACTTTGCAGACTGCATTTAAAACGACGTTTCTGAGGTAAATTATTTTACGGGAAAAATATACAGAATTGTGAAAGAGAAATAAGAATGACATTAAGGTTTTTAAGGCTCGAGAGACGTGCACGGTTTAATTCTTTGGAAGCAAGAATTATTTTTATCAATTTACAAAAATCTACGTTAGGCTAAAGCACATTTGCGACTTTGAGACGATTTTTTGTGGATTTATGAGAATAAGAATATAAAGAAAATACATAAAGCCTTTGATAGTGGTTGAAAGTCGGCTTCTCAGTCGAAGGTTCTGAGGTGCGAAGCCTCTGATTTTTCAAACTAATGTGCGTATTACAAATCAATTATCACTTAACGGCGAAGGAAAAACGTTCTCAAAAGTATGTAAAGTTTAGTAATACGCACTTGGCCAGCGCGGTGGACTATGGCCTAATCCTTCTCTTTCATAGACTAGACCTGTGACCAGCAATGGGACAGTAATGTGTTTATGATGAATAAGAATTAACAACATTCATCAATATAACAAGTATAAACTTTTAACGTTTAATTTAGAACCAAACAATTATTTAAAGTTATTGTACAGAAAATACTAATCAATTAGCACACAATAATCAATTTGATAAATAGACCTAACCTTGTCACTCAAAAATAATATTTTAGCCTAGAAAAAACTAGACTAGCGACAAAAAAAACGACAGTCATGTTCGTTTGAAAACAGCCTTAATGGTATTAAATTTTTCTATTCAGCGTTATATCTCACTTTGTATAAGCCCAACCAAAAAATTTATATAATATTTTAGTGTGGAAGGTACGATTTTTAACGGAATCCATAATTATGATTTTTTTATTCAGTACTTAAACGAGAATTCTGTTTTCTTTATAGTATAGCAATAGCAAACAAGCACGTAGTCCATCTGATGGTGGCCACTGACCCTTAAATATATTCCGACTAGGCGACTAAAAGGGGGCTACCGGGGTTGCGGACGGCAAGAGTGGCACATACCTACTATATTATCTTGATCGTCAATACATGTAAAAGAAAATTTGAAGTTAGTGTTATTTCGCACTTTAAAATTAGTACACTAACTGCCTTGCTACGATAACAAGCATAATTAACAAGTCGTTCGAAACAAATATCTACCCTGATGCATGGAAGCGAGCTCTTGTAAAGCCCATACCAAAAATAAGCAATCCAGTTGTCCTATCCGATTTACGACCCATTAGCATCCTTCCATGCCTGTCGAAAGTGATTGAACGGATTGTTTCTAATCAAATAATCCGCTACCTTGAGTTGAACAATATTTTACCTCTCAGGCAGTCCGGATTTAGGAAGAAACATAGCACCACCACAGCATTAATTGAGGTAGTGGACGACATTTTGTCTGCGCAGGACAAAGGCCATGGTACAATTTTGGCCTTATTAGATTTTTCACGTGCTTTTGAAACACTAAATATTTCATTATTGCTCTCTAAGCTCGCGTTTTATGGCATTAGCATTAACACTGTAAAATGGTTTGACAGTTATTTTACGAATCGGTCACAGATGGTCGAACTTCGAAAAGGTAGTAATAGTTTAGAAAATCTTTCATCTTCCAAGGATATCAATCAAGGTGTGCCTCAAGGGTCTATTTTGGGTCCTCTCCTTTTCATTTTATATAGTGCAGATATAACAAAAAATATAAAGTTTTGCAAATTTCATATGTATGCAGACGACTTACAAATATATATATCTTTTAAACCGAGTGACACTGATTTTGCAGTGGCGAAACTAAATTCTGACCTTAATTGTATTGCGCAGTGGTCAGAACGGAACGCTTTAATACTAAATCCGAAAAAAAACAAAATTTTTGATTATGGGTACACCTACACAGGTCCGCAAGATTGGTGCAAAAAGTCCGGCTATTATTCTAAATGGAGAAGTACTCGATAGAGTGCCAGAGGCACATAACCTTGGGGTGGTCATCGATGAAAACCTCAGATTCGAGAAGCATATCTTGAACATTGTACGCAATTGTTATTATAGATTAAAAACTTTATACCGCATAAGAAATTACCTAAGTGTAACCTTGCGCATCAACCTTTGTGAAGCCCTTGTTCTATCTAAGTTCAATTACGCGGATACGCTCACTGGGCCACGGCTTCTAGCACGTACGAAAAAACTGATCCAACGAGTACAGAATGCCTGCGCACGCTTTTGTTTTAATATCCCGCCCCGCTCCCACGTTACTCCGTACATCAATACCGCTAACATATTAAAAATGGACCTCCGCAGGCAATTACATCTTGCCACACTTATATTTGGTATTATAAAAAATAAAGAACCTTTGTATCTATTTAGTAAGCTCGCGTGGGCTAGAGACCACTTAAAGGATAGAACCCGATCAGCTCCGGATAAATTGTGGTACCCGTCCTACTGCTCCGCTGCCTTCAGGGGCAGCTTCAGGTACAGCGCGACGAAGTGTTGGAACAACCTGCCGCCTCCTCTTCGTAGCCTAAAATCATTAGGGAGTTTTAAGTACAAACTTAAGACTTTACTACTAAAAGAACAAATAAAATTATACTGACTATTCGGCTTACTTATTAGAAGTATAGTAAATCAAATTAAATTTATCTATTCGCCTACAGATACATACACTTAAATATAATATCAGTACATTTAATACATATTTCCCCACATTTCATTTTTAAAACGTTTATTTCATTCATAAATTGAGGATACTATCTACTTTTTATTATAATTTACTTATGTAGGATATTATTGTACAATACTAAGAGACTATATATATATATATATTATTTTATTATATATATATTTTTTTTTAATTTTTTTTAAATATAAGTACTTATTACAAAGCGTAGTCTAATTTATATTTTAACTTACCTATAGATTGTGGCTCATAGACAAAGAGGCAGGGTTCCAATGTTCGTGGTGGTACTAGTATGATCTGGCAGCTCATCATGTTATCGTCAATACTGTAGGTACGAGAACATCTGGCTAGACTCGTTTCCTGGAAATAACGATAAGTAGTGTTCCATGACGCCTTGTTTAATTTTCGTTAAACACAAATTTTAAATTTACCGTTTTTTTTTTTTTTTTCATTATTAAAATGAAGGTACTCACCGTGATACCTGATTGTCTCACGTATCGGAAATAGACAGCGATTTGTATTAATACGGCACCATTAACAAGCATGCGGACAGCCGTCCGATTGACATCATGCCACGGGGCTAACTGAAAATCAGGGCCAAGGCCAAGACGCAGTCTACCTGCTCATGGCATTCACTGAGTTTATCCCCATTCACGTTTGTTGCAGCACATAGCATGTTATAATAAACTCATTTATTGTGCAATAAATAAGTTCAGTTGTGTATTGTATCTTTTTAATCTTATTTGTTTTTTTAAAGGATCTATTCTAAATTGATTGTCTTATTTATTAACTAGTTTTATAACCATGCAGTTTGTGTATTTATTTTGTCTGTTTGTAATTGTACTGTGTGTTGCAATATTCCTGAATAAAGTATTTCTTTCTTTCTTCTTTCTTTCTTTCTATTTGACACATTTTTTTTTCAAAGATTTTTTTTACTTTTTAGACTAGTAAAAATAATTTTCTAGTAATGCCACCTTTTTACCCAGAAAAAAAATAATGGAAGATAAAATTTCGCTCATTTGAAAACAGCTGCCAGGTATACTGGGCACTCCAAACCAATACAATAGACGTTACCAACAATACAAGGGCTATTGATAAGCTTATACAGAAACTAAGTCCGCAGTTTCTCCCAGCTTCTAAGTGCTATTAGAACTGAATTGAATACTCAATGATAGAGGCGTTCAAGTTTCGACTTCGATGGCAACACTGCTGTACCAATTTCTGCCTAATAATAGTAGTAGTAAGCACTGTGTTCTGGTTTGAAGGGTAGTCTGAAAAGTAGTGAAAGTTTGAAGGTGGTAGAACCCTTTGGTTCGACTCCGGCGGAACCACCGTCACACCTTTTTCTACCTAATAACAGCAGTGTTAGGCGCTGCTGTGTTCCGTTTTGAAAGGGTGTGGTAAGAGAGACAGATTTTTCCGAGGCGTTCCAACTTATTCCTCAGGGGTAGCGGCGCATCTGTGGCCGACCTCAGGTAGGAATATCTAATCCTATCTGGGGTCGATTACAAATGTCCATGGGCATCCATAGTCACTAAACATCAGGTGGATTGCATGCTTGTCTGCTACTCCTATGTAGCTATGTAGCTGTATTATAAAAATATATATATAAATAAAAAACCCCACTGTCGCTCATGTGTACCCCCTTAGTATTTGTACATTTTGCTATATTCCATTTTACATGCACGATGCACATTATCATGCAATATAAACATCAAATTAACATATGTAACCGATGAATAGCCAAAATTGGTCAGTTAACTGAAGTTTAAACGTTTAATTTAAACCTGAACAGAACAATAACAAGTTATTTAACCAATTACAGCAAATAGATAAACTATAGTTAATCCAGTATAAGCCAGTTAACGTATAAAATACAATTTTGTAGCTTGTATTTGCAATATGACAACTATTAACCAAGGGAATTTAGTATTAAATAATGGAATAAACAGTTCTATAGATTACTAGCTGACCCGGCAAATATTGTGTTGCCATATAAATACAAAATGTTAAGGGTGAACAACCCTTATCACTTAGGGGTATGAAAAATAGATAGTACCCGATTCTCAGATCTACTCAAAATGCATATAAAATTTGATGAAAATCGGTAAAGCCGTTTCGGAGGAGTACGGTAACTAATATTGTGACACGAGATTTTTATATATAAGATTATGAATTAATTTCGAATCGAATTTAGTTATTTGTAGACATTTTGCGGCAGTTATTTATTTAATTTTCTAGCATTTTTAATTCGTTTTTGAGATCAGACAAAAATAAGATCAAAAATTGACCTTTAAAGTATAAGTATCTATGTTTTTCTGTAAAACATTTTCAGACATACTGTAGAAAGAAAACTTGAGAATAATAAGAAAAATATTTGTAGCCGTAATTAGACCTCGACTTAAAAAGAAAAGTTTTTTGATCTTTCCTGTGTTGTTTTTGAAGCTACGTTTATCAAAAAACCGTAACTTTCTATTCGTTAAATACAATATTTTATTGTTCATATCCTATATATTATCTTTGCTTGTATGTATTGTATGATCTCCGATGGAACACAACCGGAGTCCTCCGAGCGCGATGCCCCAATCGGGCTCTTCCTATCTATGCACGTATGTCTCACTTGATTTTTATTCGAATGTAGAGGATAATTTTTTCGTGTGTTTATGTATGTATGTAAGTTTGTATGTGTGTCTCATTCTTTGTAACCACTGTAACCCTTAAATATTATAACTCGACGCTTACCATACGTAATAATTTGTATGAGTTTCATATTATTTTTATTGTACACATTTGAATTTAAATTTAAGTAGATGACATTACCTGCTTACCGCTGTAACTAACCGATTAATTTCGGGAATGGAATATGTAATATTATAAATTAATACTTAAAAATGATAAGTAACACGTTTTAATAATATAGTTTTATATCAGAACAGCATAACTTCATTACAGTAGATATTTCAACACAACCGCTGAAGTAGGAACAACTCTGCTTCAAACTTCGTGTAACTTTGAGTAACATTACTCACAAGTATGTTACATTATACAAGTATGTTGTAAGCTTAACTAAAACATAAGTTTGTTCTAAAGCATACGATTAAAAATAAACTCAGAAGTTACTAAAAGTTTGAATAGTGGACTTACATTTTTCAAATTCTATATCCTAGCACAGTCGGGTAAAAAGAAAAATCAGCCCATGGACATTTGAAAACAATATAGGATACGAATCTTATGTAACGACGGAACATCACTTAAATGCATTTTTACCCTTAAATATACCCTCAAGGCATATATACATACATAATAATTTCTGTGGGTTTTATCATACCTTTATTTTTCACATTTTAATTGAAATTTAAGAGGATGATATTTAATGTATTCCCTGCGTACCGCTGTAACTAACCGATTAATTCCGGGAATGGAATGTGTAATATTATATATTAATATTTTAAAATAATAAGTAACACGTTTTAATAATATAGTTTTATATCAGAACAGCATAACTTCATTACAGTAGATATTTCAACACAACCGCCGAAGTTGGAACAATTCTGCTTCAAACTTCGTGTAACTTCGCGTAACATTACACATACTCGTAAGTATGTTACATCGTACAAGTATGTATGTAGTAACGATAGAACATACTTGAAATAAATCTTTTTATTTCAAAATTAGAAGATTAATACAATACTTCTTACAAATAGATAAAGTAATTGAGAAATCGGTTTGAATAATAAAAAAAAAAATCACGATTGTTTAAAAATTATTATATAAAAAGAGTAGCTTTCCCTCATAAAGAAATAAATGAATATTTTCGAAATACATTACTGTCCGCAGATTCCGCCGAATATAGGATAAAAATCTTATTTAATGACGATACAATTTGTAGATACACTGTTACCACTAAATATACCCTCAACTCTTACCATATATAATAATTGGTGTGGGTCTTACCTAACCTTTATTATTCACATTCTAATTACAATTTAATAAGATGATTGTATTAAATTTCTTAAGTACTTGAGTTTTGTGAAAAAGAACTTATAAATCCAGTAATGGATAGTGTAATATAATTTTAAAATAATAAGTATCAAATTTAACTACAAAGTTATATATCAGAACAGCATAACTTCATTACAGTAGATATTTCAACACAACCGCTGAAGTTGGAACAATTCTGTAACTTCGTGTATCTGTTCAAACTTCGTGTAACTTCACGTAACATTACACACAAGTATGTTACATTATACAAGTATGTTGTAAGCTTGTAAGCTTGAAGTGTGACGGAAATTGATCTTTATTCTAAAACATAAGATTAAAAATAAATTCAGAAAATAAGTGAGTGTTTGGATAGTAGAATTACTTTGTCTCAGTTTCTATATACAGATGTATACAGGTTGGATTTTCGAAGTGTGCATAGATGACCATATTCGAAACTATAACTGTGTGTACAGAAAATTCGCCATTTTGGTTGACAACCTATAATTATAAAAATACTTGTGCTGACCGATAGGCTTAAAAATTCGCCAATTTTTAACACGCTTTTATTAGCTTGGGTTGTATGTATGTAGGTATGTATGTTACTATGTAACGGAATCATTGAACCGAATTTCTATCCACTTTGAACGTTCAGTTTAATGCAAAAATTTGAAGAATTATCAAAAAACCGATGACAATACAAGATTTTAACAATTTTGTACCATTGTCCTTATCAACATCCTGGATTTAGGATTTTCGAGGCGAAATTGTTCGAGCGCCTTAGAGGAAGTTCATCGCAAAGTTACTAGACTGCAACAATTATTACTTTTTAGTTTCAATAACTGTTATAGCGTGATTTTTAGTTTTGAAAATAATAATGTTATTTATGCATGATCTATGAAACGTTGTATTTAGCTGTCTGGTGAGATATAATGAAACACTAACCACCAATTTTAGAAAATCTACCCCAAGGGGGTAAAATAGGGGTCTAAAGTTAGTATTATGTTATGTTTTCATTTACGCGTAAGATGTCACTGGCAAAAGCAAGTTATGTGAACTTCGTAAATGTTGATTTCCACGAAAATGTCTTCTAGGAAAGCCTCCATTTTTGCAGTTCGACGAAACGTAATGTCTTGGACATTCAATTAACAAAATTTCAGCTTAAAACTTAAGCGTTTAAGTAAATTCAGTCAATTAGGAGAGCAATTTATTATTTTGTCCCGATAAATTTCGGTCGCAAAGACAACAGGTAGCTAATGTTTGGGGAAATAAACAACTAAGGAACATTTTGAACTAGATTATGTTTTCTATATAAAAGGAAGAAATTATTTTGTAGCCCACCTGATGGTAAGTAGCCACTGCCATCAATTCGGCAATCAATTCTAGTTAGAGTTGAGGTCGATCTTAGGTAGAAATGTACTTTTATCAGGGGTAGCCTACAGATGCCTATGGGCAGCAGTAGCCACTTGCCATCAAATGGACTGTATACCTGAGATCAATAATGAATGCTTGGATAAGTATGTTTGAACGGTGTGATAAAGGAGACCGGGATCTATCCCCGGCCAGATCGATATCTGAAAGATGGATTTAGATATCCGTATCTGGGTATTTGTGTATTTGTCTTTGTGTATGCTCATGTCACCCATGATACAGGGAATCCTAGTGTGGGGCTGTGAAAGTAAAAAGCGTTTTAAAAAAATGTAGTAAACGTTGCAAAACTACCTGTGAATCATTACTTACATCATTAAAATCATACTGTAACCATAGCACAAGAAATATGTAGAGCGTTTGTAAAAACAAGTAATCAACTAATGACTATTAATGAAACAGCGCCCCTTAGGGGCTTCCTACTCTATGTGGGTGTTTAGAATGACTTAACATTTTTCATTACCTAAATGCGAATTTACATGATTGTAAGTGCCAAGTTAATAGTCCTATCTATTTTTTTTTGTTATTCGGTAGCCTCCTTTCTTGCTACCAATCTCTGCTTAGTCGACAAAACAACAGGATCAAGAAGTGCTAATAAAGCATCTGTAGAAATCTTAGAACCGTGGATAAGCCAAGTTAATGCGTTTAGGTTTGTGTCTTGAGCATTCACTTAAGCTTTCGGATTTGTATCGTAATTGGATTTATGTGAAACCTTCATTGAGCATTAAGATGTTCTTAATAACGTAATCTTGTATTTGTTTTTGGCTTATATGTTTTGTAAGTTTTTTGTTCCAATTTAATTTATTTTGGAATTACAAATGGTTAAATGTTTCATTTTTGACACACCCTACAGCCTATACTTTTGGTCAAATTTCTCGAAGTAATGTCTCGGATAATGTCTCGGAAACTTAGGATATTTGGAGGTGATAAAAAAGGGTCGACGACGCGAGAACTCGAGAAAATTTAAAAATCGAGAAAATAGATCACAGTCATAGATTTCATAGTTTACTTAAAAATTCATGAATTCTCACGAATTTTTAGCCCAGAATTCTCAGAGAAAAATCTGTTGAAAAATCAAAAAATCTACTCCAGAGTCCCATGAAAGACCCAACTTACAAAATTTCTAAACACCTAATTTTCCAAAGTGTGATATATTTTGGATTAACCTAACTTTATATTTCAGTTGCCACCTAAACAAGCCGTGTTTCATAAATAAAATATTCAAAAGCATTATCGTCTTAACAATATCAAGGGATTGCATACTTATAACTTCATAACAAAGAAAGGGCCTGGCAGACCCGTAACCCTTTCTCGCTACGTTAGTTAAAAGGTACAATCGGTATTGTTGTAAACAACAGCTAATGATGCGGCTCGAACGACCAAGTACTTGAGGGTTAGATTTTTATGGTAACATAGTGAGAAATTTCATTTGTAGGGTTAAAATAGTTTTTGTTAGTTTTGTAGTCTAATGTAATCTAATTCAATGTTATTGAATTCACATTTCAAAAAGAAGTAATAGTCCAGTAATTGAGACTCGCTTTCTAAATCGGGGTTTCCGAGTTTCAAATCCCAGACACGCACTTCTCATTTTTCAAAATGTATGGGTATTAAAAGTAAATTATTTCTTGTATTAACGGTGAACGAAAACAACGCGAGGAAAAAAACATACACACAGTTTACCTTTAACGCACCTGACCATGACGATGGATTATGGCCTAATCCCTCTAATTTCCCTCTAATTTGAGATAATCTTGCCCAGCAGTGGGACAGTAATGGCTACTCGTGCAGATCGTCAAACTGTGCTTTTTTTGCTTATTTTAACAACAAAAATTGGAATATTAGATACTAAGTAACTTTTAAGACATTGTAGAAATTAAAATTAGAGTAGTATTTTTACAAAACTGATGGATTAATTTTTTTATTATTTCGATACTAAACATGTTAACTTTAATTAGTAAAAAAAGGATAATAATATTATCTTTTATAAACAAGAAAACAATTGATAACTCCAGTTTCTTAACAAAAATAAAGGAATCAAAGACTTATCGAGGTCTTAACCCTTTGTACTTTCTGTAGGTCGTGAAAGGTATTACCGTTTGAAAAAACAGAAGCTAATGACCCATCTCGAGTGGCGAAGGGTTAAATGCTTCGTACAAATCTGTAGAAATAAATAATCGCGTCTGTCTGTGATTTTAAATCAGTTATTTTCTAAGCTCAATCTCTTTTCGAGATTTAAAAAATTATCTTTATTCTTGATAGATTTGTAGTAGCATGTAATAATTAAATGCGACTCAATTGCAGGGTTGCGTACCACAAAATTTTCATTAGCTTTTTTAATTTCAGGATTTGTTATCATAGCAGACATGGAAGTATTATGAAAATTTGCCTACAACGGTTCCAGAGATAGAGCCCTGTGCCAAACGGACAGACAGCGGAGGCTTAGTAATAGAGTTCTGTTTTTGCAATTTCGGTATAGAACCCTAAAAATGCTAGCCACCTTATAGTAATCAATACCACGCTGCGTTTTTTGGTTTGAAGGTTGTTGCAAGGAAGTAATGCTTTTCCGAGGCTTTCCAACTTAGTCTTCAGGGGAAGCGGCGTATCTGTGGCCGAGCTCAGATAGGAATGTTATCTTATCTGAGGTTAATTACGATGTCCATGGGCGACAGTAGCCACTTACCATCAGATAAACTGCATGCTTCTCTGCTACTTCTTTGTTATAAAAAATCGCTCCTTTACCACACCCTTCAAACCAGAACACAGCAGCGCTTAAAACTACCGTTAATAGGCAGAAATAGGTGTGGCGGTGGTGCCGCCGGAGTAGAACCACAAAGGTTAAACTAAGTTGAAACATATATTCAAGTGTCCCTCAATACACTCTTCCAACCAGAACAGCAGCGCTACACTACTAACGACAAACAAACTTCCACCTTTATTAAAGCAAAACGGATTCAAAACTTACTTTGTCACGAACTTTTTATAAGTTTAAACCCGTAAATGTGAAAAATTCATTGAGCAAATACTTAAAATGCAGTTCTAACCTAGTTTCAGTTCAGAACTTTAGCAACATTAAAGTAAGACTTGACTGGGAACATCGCTTTATTTTGCCGAACGATAAAGATAGAGACCGCGCCAACGTGCTAGTCCGCTCTGTAGTGTTGCGCACAATTACAAACATACTCCGTAGGAACGTAATGGCACACTAACACAGTTATGTAACCCGTGGGCAGTGGAGGGTTAAAGGTTAAACTACCATACATTGCATTTTATGCGAACATTTAGTCCTCAGGAGTGACGACGCATCTGTGACCGGCTCCAGGTAAACTCTGTTCTAAATGGATCACAGAAATATAAAGGTCTATGGGCGGCAGTGACTTGCAACCGTAGATTTTTTTTATAATATCGAAGCAGCAAACCAGTTTGCAGTGATAGCCTAGTGGTTAAGAAACTCGTCCTCTCGATCAAGGGGTCAGAGGTTCAAGTCCCAGGCACCGCAACTCTGATTTGTCAAAGTCATGTGCGTATTAGAAATTAATTATCGCTTGGAAAACATCGTGAGGAACATGCAAACTCAAAGGTATGTGAAGTCTACCAATACGCACTTGGCCAGCGCGGTGGACTATGACCTAATCCTTCTCATTATGAGAGGAGACCCGTGCCCAGCAGTGGGACAGTAATGGGCTGTTGATGATGAAACCAGCTAGCAGTCCACCTGATCATACGAGTTCTATCTCGTTTTTATCAACAAAAATAAAGATTTAATATTATTTCTCTTGTTTGGAACTACAGATCCAATTATGTAACATTAAATCGTTCTTATGTCCTAAGCTTCGCCCGATGTAATGTGTTTAGTCTAGGGATTACGACAAGACCTAGCTCTTAGATATACCTATCTATCCGTAGATACATATGCGTTATATGTGTAGCAGATACGTATGCGCTATCAGATGAAACAATGATATAAATAAGGATAGAAAATGCGTCTTGTAACCTAAAATTTACCTAATTAACCTAACCTTTTTTTTTATAATATAAGAGTAGCAGACGAGCATGCAGTCCACCTGATGGTAAGTGGCTAGTGCCGCCCATGGACATCTTTAATCAACCCCAGATAGGATTAGGTATTCCTACCTGAGGTCGGCCACAGATGCGCTGCTACCCCTGAGGACTAAGCTGGATCGCCTCGGAAAAGTCTGTCTCCCTTACCACACCCTTCAAACCGGAACACAGCAGCCTAACACTGCTGTTATTAGGTAGAAATAGGTGTGGCGGTGGTGCCGCCGGAGTCGAACCACAAAGGGTTCTACCACCTTCATCTAATAAATCTAACCTAAACTAACCTAAAATTTAAGTTCCCCAAGGACATCTGTAATCAACCCCAGATAGGATTAGATATTCCTACATGAGGCCCGCCACAGATGCGCCGCTGCCCCTGAGGACTAAGTTAGAATCCCTAGAATAAGTATGTCTCAATCACAATACACAATCAACGCAGAACACAGCTGCTCTTAGCACTGATGTTATTAGAAATAGGTGTGGAAATAGTGCTTTCGGAGTCGAATCACAGATAATACTACTATCATCAAATCCCACAACTCTTAAGGCACGGTGAAGCGGTTACATGTCTGAAATACATTGGATTCGGGGTTCGATCCCCAGCCAGATATATCCAAATGAAGAATTGAGGTTTCTGTGTTTAGGGTAGGCGCTTTTCGAACCTGATAAATGGAGCACCCCACGCTTTTTTCACAATTATAGATACTATTTGCTGTTCCTTAATTAATTCTTAGATTGAAAATTGTTTTCCACTTTTTAGTTGATTTTATCATAAAAGCGTGTTATTTAGTTTTTTGTACTATATTTATTTTTGAGAGATATTCTTGTTGAGGTTATCAATGAACCAATAATTCTGGGAATATGGAATGGAAATATAATATCCACTTCTTACTGATATCTTCAAGGAAACTACATCCGGAGATAAAATGATTTTCATACAAATCGGAGCACTTTGCAGAAATCGGTGAAGTTTCGGTCGAACAAAGCATTCCTTTAACAATATAGGGAAAATATGAAAATATTATGTAGTGTGTGCTGTTCTTCTGATCAACACTTTAGAAATAGTGGTAAAGTTCTGGGTTTGATTCCCGGCTTTAGTCATCTAAAATTAAAATCTGTTTTGGTCTGAGTGTTCATGAAAACCGGCATTTGATTTGGGAGGTCCGAGGTTCAAATCCCATGCAATTTCGACTTTTGTAGTTACATGCGTATTGGAAATTAACTATCACTAATCAACATCTTTTTTTTTAAATATAATTTATTATTTAATTTTACTTATTTTTAGTTAAATTAATTAAATTTATTTAATTTAATTTTGATGTTTAATTAAATTATCACTTGCTTTAAAGGAAATACAGTGAGAATTTCTATATACCTGAAAATTCTTTAAAAAAAGATCTTAAGGGTGTGTGAAGTCTACCAGTACGGACTTGGCCAGCGCGGTATATTGTGACCTAAAACTCTCTTAGTAAGAGGAAACCCGTGCCCAACAGTGGGACAATAATGGATGGACGACGACTATGATCAAATTGTCAAAAGTCAGAAATTGTCAAATTCCGATAATTGTTAAGTTACATGTGGATAGATCGATTAGTAATACGCAAGTTAAAGGCGTAAGTGAAAAGAAAACATTACGATGAATTTATTTTCTTTCGACAATACGCGATGAATTTACATTACCATCCCAGTGTCATTACCCTCTGTCATTCGAATATTCATGAATGAGTGCTGAGATCTAGGTTAAGTGCTTAAACAAATACTGCTCATCTTTTTTTCTCTCAGTAGGCGGCCCTTAAAGGGCAAAGGTCAATACTTCATTACCATTGGGCCTAGGATTTTTATGTAATAAAATGAAAGGGCGCTGTTGCCCTTATTAAATACTCAGTGACAGGAATAAAAATGAAAAAAAAAAACTGTAAGTAAGAAGGAAATATTTCTTCGTTAACAATTGGTTAATAATAGTATTTTGGCGTTGAGAGTAGAGTAGATAAAAGTATTTTTGAAGGTGGTAGAACCCTTTGTGGTTTGACTCCGGCGGCACCACCGCTTCGCCTATTTCTGCCTAATAACAGCAGTGTTAGGCGCTGCTGTGTTCCGGTTTGAAGGGTGTGGTAAGGGAGACATACTTTTCCGAGGCGTTCCAGCTTAGTCCTCAGGGGTAGCGGCGCATCTGTGGCCGACCTCAGGTAGGAATATCTAATCCTATCTGGGGTTGATTACAGATGTCCATGGGCGGCAGTAGCCACTTACTATCAGGTGGACTGCATGCTCGTCTGCTACTCCTATATTATAAAAAAATGTTTTAATAACAGCAGTGTTAACCCCTTTTTAGTTGATTATGGATTGAGGGGTGTGGTAAGGGATATATATTTATCCAAGGTGTTCCATATAATGCTCAGGTGTAGCAACCCCTTGAATGGGTATTTCATCATCATCATCATCATGAAATAATATGGGTATTTATCTGGGGCTAATTACCTACAGATTTTCATAATGACATTCCATCAGGATATTTCTTAGTTCGCTGCCTCCATATTAAAACAGTCAGTAAGCATCCCAACGCATCTCCCCACCTCCGCCACCCATCGAAGTTGGTAACTGCCCGGTCAAACCTTTTCAATATTTATATCTGTGCAGAAGAAGTAAATAAATGTAGGTCAAAATAGATCCTTCATAACCAAAATATTCCCAAGCGTAACTTATATACGAGTACGAGAGAATTAATTTTTATCACCATAATGGTAATGACACCATCCCGACATCAGATATCGACCATAAAGAATATTCGTTAGTGCTTCTGTGCTCTATTGGTTTTAGCGGCGACGTATAATTCTGTATGTAATGGAAATGACTACATAAGGTTAGGGACAGGCCACTCCATTTCATTTTTATTTTTATTGTATATATATATATATTGTAAACGGGCATGCGGTCCACCTAATGGTAAATGTCGCTCATGGACATCTGTAATCAACCCCAGATAAGATTAGATTCTTATCTGTGGTTCGTCACAAATACGTTGCTGTACCTGAGGACTAAGTTGGAACGCTTCCGAAAACTATTTCTCCCTTCAAACCATAACACAACAGCGCTAAACACTGCTGCTAGTAGGCAGGAATAGGTAAGACAGTCTTACCGCCACTCGGACCATAAAGGGTTATACCACCGTCCAATTTATATTATCTTTCGTTATATTCGCTCAGTTACAATGATACCTACAAATCATTTTCATTACCACAATCGTCATTACCATCCCGACATCAGATATCGACCATAAAGAATA
Organism: Epargyreus clarus clarus; assembly: GCA_014595695.2. Taxonomy (NCBI): domain Eukaryota; kingdom Metazoa; phylum Arthropoda; class Insecta; order Lepidoptera; family Hesperiidae; genus Epargyreus; species Epargyreus clarus. The sequence continues at coordinate 2,071,110 of JACTTY020000019.1, forward strand.
TTCGTTAGTGCTTCTGAGCTCTATTGGTTTTATTGGCGACATATAATCCCGTATGTAATGGAAATGACTAGATAAGGTTAAGGTTAGGTATTTCCGTTTAATTTCTTTTATTTTGTATAGAAGTAGCAAACGATCATACAGTTCACCTGTGTCTACCGCCGCTCCTGGACATATATAATCAACCTCAGATGATATTAGATTCCTATCTAACGTCGGCCACAGATTTACCGATAGCTCTGAGGATTATGCTAGAACGCCTCGGAAAAGTATTTCTCCCTTACCACATGCTTCAAAGCTGCAAAGTGCTTAACACTTCTGTTATTAGGAAGAAATAGGTGTGGCAATGCTGCCGCTGGTGTGGAACCACGAATGGTTCTACCACCGTCCAGTATATATCATTTTCGTTATACTCGCACAGTAACAATAATACCTATGTACAAATCATTTTCATTACTATAATCGTCATTACCAACCCGACATCAGATATCGACCATAAGAATATTCGTTAGTGCTTCTGAGCTCTATTGGTTTTATCGGCGACATATAATCCCGTATGTAATGGAAATGACTAGATAAGACTTGGTTTAGGCCTCTCCGTTTCAAGTTTATTGTTTTTATCTATCCAAGTATCCACCCTTATGTCAGTCTTTGTCCAACTTGATAGGAATTCCCTAGACTATACTAGATTTTTTCGTTTGCGGTATTTTTACTTCCATTTTATATTTTTATAAAGATTTTATTAAACTTAAGTCATTATTATTTAGTACTACTTTTTGCCCGCGGCTTCGCCTGCGTTTATAAGAAAATAATATAACATACTAACATACATAAAACTGAAAATTCGTACCTTAACTTTGCTTAAGATCATCACTTGATCAAATGCATAGTTTACGATTCAATACGATGTTTTGTGTCCAAAAGATCGATTCTCTGATTAATCCATCTTAGATCGCCATCCCTAGTTCCCGTGGGATTTCCGGGATAAAAACTATCCTATGTCCTTTCTCGGGTGTCACTATCTTTGTACAAAATTTCATTGAAATCGGTTCAGTGGTTTGGGCGTGAAGAAGAGACAACCAGACAGACAGACAGAGTTACTTTAGGATTCGGATCCTAATATTAGTAAGGATTCCATTACAACTGAAATAAGTTTCATACTTAATGGACAGTCAATCAAAATTTACTAATAATTTCCAGTAATGTCTGAAAATTACACTAAAACCTATAATAGACAATGCTTCGAAAATCATAAATTTATCTTCTACCTTTACTGGAATTAAATCCTGAACCTTTTCATATTTCTATCTATTATACTTACACATCGTTGATAGAACCTTGGGCTGGTATACAAATTACAATCCTATTTTTTTTTAAATATGATATAAGACTAGCAGACGAGAATACAGTCAGCCACAGAACTGCAATCAATCCCAGATAAGATTAGATTCCTACCTGAGATCACCCACAAATGCGTTACGCCTGAGGACTAAGCTGAAATGCCTCGAATACAATGTGTGCTACAATTAATTTTCATTACCCTCCGGCATCAGATATCGGCATAAAGAATATCTTTAGTGCGGTTCATATGAGTATTGGTTTTATCGGGAACGTATAATTTCCTCTGTAATGGAAATGACTGTAAGTATAGGGTTACGTTCGTTTTCATCGGAAATTCCGATATTTCCTCTTGGATTAATGGGGCCATTCAAAAGATATATTCCATAGTGTTGAAGTTCTTTGTAAAGTTCAAATTTGCGTTTATTTCTAAAGCTTAATGATTAAAAACTTGAAATGTTATCACGCACCTCTGATTTTAATTTTATGAGCGTATATAGAATTCATTATAATTTGGTTTACTTAAACGGTGAAAGGAAAAGTAAGAAAAAAGTTCTCAAAGGCGCTTGAAATCTACCAATTTTCACCAGCTCCGTGGAGTATGAACTTCACCCCTCTGAGAGGACCCGTGCCCACAAGGAACAATAATAGCGAAGAATTACAAATGAACACAACATTTAGCGATGCGTTCAGAATCAATTTTAAAGGTGTTAGTAAATTTTCAGTAGATCGATTCCGGCCGCACCACCGCCACACCTACTTGTACCTAATAACAACATTGTCAAACGCTGTTACGTTTTGGTTTGAAGGGTGTCTTAAGGGGATACTTTTCTGAGGCATTTCAACTTAGTCCACAAGGGTAGCGGCACTGTAGCCGATCTCAGGTTGGAATCTTAACTTATCTGGGGTTGATTACAGATTTCCACGGGGAGCAGTAGCCATTCACCATCAGGCGGACTACATACTTGTTTCGTCGTCAAACCGTTACTATCCCACTGCTGGGCACGGGTCTCGGAATGAAAAGGATTTTTTTTATAATATAGAAATAGGAGACGAGCATGCAGTCCACCTGATGGTAAGTGGCTACTGCCGCCCATGGAAATCGGTAATCAAACCCAGATAAGATTAGTTTCCTGAGGTCGGCCACAGATGCGCCGCTACCCCTGAGGAGTCAGCTGGAACGCCTCGGAAAAGTATGTCTCCCTTACCACACCCTTCAAACCGGAACATAGCAGTGCCTAACATTGCTGTTATTAGGTAGAAATAGGTGTGGTGGTTGTGCCGCCGGAGTCAAACCACAAAGGGTTTTACCACCTTCAATAGGCCATAGTCCACCGCGCCATGAAAATTGGTAAAATTCACATACTTTTGTGAACGTTCTTCTTAATTACCTTTTAAGTATGCAGGTTTCCATATAAAGTTTTCCTTCTCCCTTTTCCTATTCGTCTGCTACGTCTGTATTTAAAAAAGTACACGCAAAAACCTAAATGGATTTTAATTAACATCCATTGCTATTTCATTTCGAACTAATGTGAACTGACTACAATTGAAACGCTTTGTTTTGAGTTATTAAACGTTCACAAAGTAACTTCACAATCGAAAAAATAGAATCGAAAAAGTATTGCTTTTTTATTTTCATACAATCGAACAAACTGATTAAATTTAACAATGCTTGAAATATATTTTTTGTTTGTAAAGAATATTATTTTCATATGTAGGGTTTATTAATTAAAGGTGGTAGACAGTTGGTGGTAGGTACCACTGTCACAGGATTAGCGTGAAATAGTTCTGCGTTGACCCGCGTGGTGGAGCGGTCACCATACTGGTCTGACGCGCAAAGGGTTCCAGGTTCGATCCCCGGCCAGACATATCTGAATGATGACTTAATATCTATTCTGGGTGTTTGTGTATTCGTCTGTGTGTGTCCATGGCACCCACGATAGGGAATTCTAGTGTGGGGCTGTGAGTATAGAAAGGGTTTTTTGTTGTTTGTTTTGGTGGTAGGCGAACATCTTAGTCCTTATTAGTTACAACATATCTGTTATGGGCTTTATACCTTTTGTATATGGGCACAGATGTCTATGGAGCGTAGTAACTATTTAACATCAGGTAGACTTCTTGGTTGCTACTTTAATCATATAAAAACGTATTTATCGAAATAAGCTTTAAAAATATCACAGTACAATAATTTACTACAGAAAGAGTAAAATTAACTTATATATAAACTAATCCTATTCATATTTAAAATAGTTATGTATTAAAATCAGCTTGAGTATAAACGAACGATCATACAACGACACAAATTGGACTTCGATATGATTCGACATACATATAAACAGACCTACTAGATTAGGTTATTGGAAATGTCGAGGTCGCCTAGACCCATATCATAAATTTATTGGACATATTGCCCGGTTCGGAATTAGACGAGCTTAGACTTCATGTCACGTTGCGTATACTCTAAAGGGACATACGTATTACCTATAAATCACACACATACTGGGATAAGATGTAAGTTACACTTCTTTGGCGTAATTAATAACAAAAGTAAAATGTGTTACATTGGTATTCATTTTGGCATTATACAATTTCGTCTTAAAATGATAGTTTGCTTTTTTTTTCTAATAATTTATGTGTTACATTGGCACGGCGTTTTATGAACGGATGTGTAAATATTTTCTTTTATCTTTACAGCGAGTAATAAATAGTTTCTAAAATGCATATAACTTTGTAAAATCAGAAGATCCTCCAATTCGAACGACTGAAAGAAGTATAACTTCAGAAAGACTTTGTTACGACCAAAATATTGGTATAAGAATTTCCACCGATGTGTGTAGTTTATCCGAATTACGCACACACACAGATATATAAACGGAGCTACTACATTAGGTTATTGGAAATGTCGAGGTCGCCTAGACCCATATCATAAATTTATTGGACATATTGCCCGGTTCGGAATTAGACGAGCTTATGTCACGTTGCGTATATCCTAAAGGAACATACGTATTACCTATAAATCACACACATACTGGGATAAGATGTAAGTTACACTTCTTTGACGTAATTAATAAAATGTTATTATGTGTTACATCGGTATTCGGTACGTGCAATTTTGTCACACGCTACAAATAGTCTGATCTTTTATATTACTTTACGTGTTACAATAGCACGGCGTTTTAAAGAACAGGTGTGTAAATATTTTCTTTTACCTTTGCAGCGTATAATAATATTTTTTTAAAAAGTACATAACTTTGAAAAATTAGAGGCACGTGCCCGGGATTTTTACGTCTTAAAAAATATAACTTCAAAAGACATTATTATAAACAATACTGCCATAGCAAATTCTACCGATGTGTGTAGTTTATCCGAAATTACAAAGAAAGAAAGAAAATAACGCACACATCCATATAAACGGGCCCAGTAGATTAATTATTGGAAATGTCGAGGTCGCCTAGACCCATATCATAAATTTATTGGACATATTGCCCTGTTCGGAATTACGAGACGAGCTTTTGACTTCATGTCACGTTGGGTTTAGGGTATACATATATAGGGACATACACAAGGGCTTTAAATCTCAACATAAAAAGCGTGTGACGTAAGAAGATTTACTTCTTTGATGTGTTTAAAAAAAAAGGAGCATGTATAAATATTACAAAAAACAATACAAAATAATTCATATAAATTGATACGGCACGAAACGTCACGTTAAGTAACGAGCTGTAATGAAACGTAACGTAACATAACGAAATGTAATGTAATGTACCGTATCGTGTCGTATCGAACACTTGAAGGTTTCAAGGTAGTAGAACCCTTCAAAAGCTTTCAAAGTGGTTTGTGGTTCGACTCCGGCGGCACCACCGCCACACCTATTTCTGCCTCATAACAGCAGTGTTAATCGCTGCTGTGTTCTGGTTTGACGGGTGTGGTAACGGAGACATACTTTAACGAGGCGTTCCAGCTTAGTCCTCAGGGGTAACGGCGCATCTGTGGCCGACCTCAGATTGGAATATATAGTCCTATCTGGGGTTGATTACAGATGTCCATGGGCGGCAGTAGCCACTTACCTTCAGGTGGACTGCATGCTCGTCTGCTACTCATACATAATAACAAAATGTTGAATGTTTTTGAATCGATAGCATTTAAAATAATCAATAACAAAAACAAAACAAAACTAATTGGTTGAAAACAAAAGAGAAAAGTATATTAAACCGTTGTCTTTACCTTTTTATATACACAATATTATATGCATAGATAAGTATAGATAGATATCTCACCGCCATGTAATTGAAGGAAGCCATTAAATGACTTAAACCGCTGACAATTCTGTCAGCCGTTTAATGGCTATCATGGTGTAATTTACGCGGAATAATGCCGACATGCGCAGTTAAGACACGAAATCGAAGAAAAAGTGCAAAAAAATACCGTTTTATTCGTAAATTATCTAAAAACTACATTTTTTAAATATTTTTCAAACACGAAAATAATTGACAGTGACAATTGTCAAAAGGTTACATTTTCTTGTTAGGAGCGATTAATCTTTACTAATCTATATATATATGTATGTTTATATTTTGGTTTTACCAACATGCGTGCACGTGGAATAATCGGATTAAACCTACGAGTTTGAATTTCCTAGGATGTTATTTTACAATGGTGTTTTGTTTGATTATATTTTATGCTAATATGTTTTTAAAAGATTGGTAACAGATAAGCATGCAGTCCGCCGATGGTAAGCAGTAACTGTCTGTAATAAATTCCATATGGACCTACATAGAGATTCTACATAAAGCCGATTATAAGCGCTGCGACACTCGAGTTGGAATTTCCAACTTTGCCAACAGTTATTCCAACTTGGAATGCCTCGTAAAAGTATATCTGCATAACCCAAAAGCTAGCAGATCTAGATGACGGTATCACCGTAGTCAAACTAAAGGGGTTACCGCTATCTAAATATATATAACTCAAAGGTGACTGACTGACATAGTGATCTATCAACGCACAGCCCAAACCACTGGACGGATCGGGCTGAAATTTGGCATGCAGGTAGATGTTATGACGTAGGCATCATAAGAAAGGATTTTGATCAATTCTACCCACAAGGGGATAAAATAGGGGATTAAAATATTACTTCGTAACGCGAGCGAAGCCGCGGGCAAAAGCTCGTTTAATAATAAAAATCAAGTTCCAAAAAGAGTCCATGTACGATTTCCTATGTGACATACAACTAAATGAATTTAGTTTTGTCTCTATGTGGACTCTACTTCTTTACATGTTTCACAAAAACAACGAAAACAAAAACCCGGCTGCGTATAAGCCTATGTGTGCCTATGTGTCCCACAATTTGAAAGAATCGAACGACACCTCATATGTTAAAATCCATCAAGCCGTTTGAGCTGGAGAAGATGCCAAATGACCACATACATTCCCTCGAAAAACATTACCTTCCACAGTGGGGATATAATAGATCAATTATAAAAACTCATTATATTATAATCCACTTACAAAAAAATCCCTTTGTATTTCAACAAAATTTGACTGAAAATTTTAATTGAAGTGTACATTCAAATAAATCTACATAAGTTTACACCCGACAAGCAATTATATATTAAAGCAATACGCTTTAACATTAATAAAAACCCCACATGTTAATAAAGCTATTAAAAATTCGCTTTGACGAAGAAAACTATATCCTTTACGCTGGAAAAAATATATTGCCTCGAGTCACACGATATTCACATAAAATGCTGATAAGGTACCTGTTTTATCGTCGGCTAGAAGCTACCAAGTTGACGAATTCACGTGACAGCAGTATTATAACTTAGTCCTTGAGAATGGGAACGTATTGTACAGAGGATGGATCTTAGGATTATGGATTGTGGGTATGACCACTTATATGTCGGCTATTGGCATTCCAATTTAGTCTGAGGTGCAATGTACTTGCACGTACTTCAGTTACGAAGCCGGTATAGGAATGATTTATTTCAGGTGGAAATTGTTATGTTATTTGGTGTTTGCAGATGTCTATTGGCGACAATGATTTAAAATCAGACGGACTGTATATACTCGTATGTTTTCGATTCCTATTTTATTTTGCTTTTTAAGCGTGAGTAAGCTGATCAATTTAAAAAACAATCTGGAAAAGATTTCTGAACAAGTTTTTGAGTTTTTTACCAACAGCGATAACCTTGCGGAGCGATGATCGATTTTTGACGTTAAAAAATAATTCTGTGAAGAATCTAATTAATATAATATATAATCCTGTTTAGTTATATAATTTATTTTGATAAAGAAACATGTACCTTTCATCGAGTGTTTACTCCATTTTATATTTCTCATCATTGAACCACATAACTTCATACATTTGCGTAAAATATCTAATATTACGTGAAATATGAAATATTTTCATCAGCTACTCGCTTATAATAGGACCGATACCTTAGGTCTTACTCCAAGTACTAGGAACTAACTAAGGCTAGGCACAAGAGAAAGGAAGTGGCGAAACTCGGTCAAGTGTGTTCCTAGCTCAGACTTTAGTGCCTGCGTCGGATAAAACAGCTCGTAGTACGTTGTGGTATGGATTCTGTAGGATTATGACTTGTAAAATAAATCATGTCATAAGTATTGGATACGACTATTTGATATTATAAATTAGAAGTATACTTATCGAAAATATTTTTATATATAAATGTTGGAATTAGTGATAGAGAGCTCCATACCCTTTTTAGTATTAGGGAAAGAAAAAATATATTAAAAACGTTTAAAAATAGCTTTTTAGCAACGTTATTTCGTATTTTTCTAAGAAATTCTTTCATTTAATGGGGTGTATAAAAATAAATAATTAGTCTGCCATATTAAAGTAAGAGTAACGTTACTAATCTAATCGTGCATTGTCAATAAAAATATGTGAACAAAATTTCAGTTCAGTCGTTAAGGGTTAACTATTATAAAACTCAATTGCAATATTTTAACCTCACAGCATTACAAGGTGGTAGAACCCTTTGTGGTTCGACTCCGGCGGCACCACCGCCACACCTATTTCTACCTAATAATAGCAGCGTTAGGCGCTGCTGTGTTCCATATTGAAGGGTGTGGTAAGGGAGACAGACTTTTCTGAGGCGTCCCAGCTTAGTCCTCAGGGGTAGCGGCGCATCTGTGGCCGACCTCAGGTTGGAATATCTAATCCTATCTGCGGTTGATTACAGATGTCCATGGGCGGCAGTAGCCACTTACCATCAGGTGGGCTGCATGCTCGTCTGCTACTCCTATATTATAAAAAAAAAAGATTACAAGGCAAGTTTAATAAAGCTTGTGAAAAGAAATTCAGTCGATCTTCTTACAAGCTGCAAAAACCAATCCTCTGAAAATCGTATTCCTACTAACTTGTGAAGGCAGAATTACGTAGCATTACCATATACTGCATTACACGTACGCGTGTACGCCACGATAGGGATGTCGATTCTTTCCAAAAATATCGATTCTTGAATCGATTCGAATCGAAGTGTGATAAATCGATTCACAAAAATCGAGGCCTAAAGAGTCGATTCTTCATAAATCTTCGATCTATTCAGGGGCGAAACTAGCGAAAAAAGGTTGTCAGGATCAAACAATCACTGAAATCTATCATCAAATAATGTTTACTCGACTTGGCGGAGGCACTGCCGTGCCTCCAGATAACACATTTGTTAATTTTCATTCAAGTTAAAAAAAACGAATCGACTTGCTTGGATAAAATATCGATGCACTGAATCGATCTATTACTGGAGATCGATTAAAATAATCATTTTTTTTGTTCCAAAGAATCGATTTTTCGATTAATCGACATCCCTAAGCCGCGAAGAAACGAATCATTTATAATTCAATTGAATCATCTTGAATAATTTATTTGATTCGACAAAGGTATTATTACGTTATAACAGAATTAAACATTACTATTACATTGTAATTTACTTTGTACGTTGGAAATAGTTTCAGAAGTTTTTGAGTTGTGTAGTAAAGATTTTTTGAACTGCCCCGCCCACTTTTCGAACTAATATTTCATTAACTCATTACCAGAGTATAACATCGTCCATCTGACAGAAAGTGGCTGCTGCCGCTAATGGACATCTAATCATCATCATCGACCCATTATTGCCCCACTGCTGGGCACGGGTCTTCTCTTAGAATGAGAAGGATTAGGCCATAGTCCACCGCGCTGGCCAAGTGCGCATTGGTAGACTTCACATATGACATATCATCAACCTATAGATAATGGGTTGATGATGATGATGATGACGATAATGGACTTTTGCTACATCAATATTATAAAAAAAGTATTCCTATAAAAATACCCAAGTGTAATAAAAAAAGAAAGAAAATCCGAAATCGGAACTGGGTTAGGGTCCGCGGGTGAGGTATAAAAACCGTGGCTTAATGAGCCGAAACATCAAGACGGCGGGTAAATTATTTCCCTGAATTCAGGCGGGTTCGGCATATTTTGTAACGCAAATGGAGTGTTACGAAATCTCGAAGGTGCTTTCATATTGCGATGTAATATTATATGTGTTGTAATATCAAATTGGAATAATGTAATGTTAAATACTTGGGATTTTTTTTGTTGAGCGTAACGATAAAGCAGACGTGCTGTCTGGTGGAAAGTAGTATCCGTCGCCTATGGACAGTTGCAACACCAGACGAGTCGCCAATGCATCGCCGGCTTTGAACTAGGTGGCTACTGCCATCCATGGGTATGTATAATCAATACCAGTAAATATTAGATTTCACTTGAGGTCGGCTACAGATGCGTTGCTACCCTTGAAGACGCAGCCTTGGATAAGTATGTATCCCTTAGCACACTCTGCAAACCAGAACACAGCAGCGCTTAACACTGCTGTTATTAGTCAGAAATTGGTATGCTAGTGTCGAACCACAAAGGGTTCTACCACCTTCAAAACAGGTGGCTACTGCTATCCATGGACATCAATAATACTTCGATAAGACTTCATCCTAGCTGAGGTCGCCACAGCAGCGCTAACACTGCCGTTATTAGGCAGAAATAGGTGTGGCGGTGGTCCTCCGGAGTGAAACCACCAACCTTCTACCACCTTCACATCAATAAACATTGCAGTCACAATACTATCCCTGATTTATTTGCGGGCAGGAATCTAAATGAAAGCGCATTTGTATAACTCTTAAACACCCCATTCGGGATGGTAAGGCTTTTTCACATATAGCATTTTACTTAATTAAATGTCGATTTAGAATTAAGTTAGCTTTGTGGCGGTCGTTTTTTGTCGTCTTGAATGTAATTGAGAAAAAATGTCTGGATAATGTATGTATGTAATGTATATATGTATACTCTACTGTACTCTAATTGATCAAGTATTTGTATACTTATAGTACCAGTCCGTGTGAAGTAATTTGTTATACATGTATTTTATTTTTGCAATACTGCAGAGGGTAATGTTTTTCGAGAGTTAACATGTATGAATGTTTATATTTTATGTCTAACAGTTAAAACGGCTTGAGGGATTTTAACATGAAATGAGTTGACGTTGGATTTTCGGGCAGTCCTTTTTTTTGGTTTTGTAATTGCTAGTTATGCCTGAAAAGAGTGCTTAGTTTCTTTAATTCTACGCTATCGTATTAAATTTTGATAGAACTTTTTGCAATTTTATCGCGGGAGCATCATCGCTACATCTATGTATTTAACTTCTACCTTTTGCTACTTTACAAAAAACCTCGCCGACTACAAAAATGCCCTACAGGATCTAAATTAAACAAGATAGTGGTTTTTCTCAATTTAATTTAACTTTATGGGCCCTTTGTACTCGTTTAATTAAGTGGAGATAATTTGAATTTACGCGAAACTGTTCATCATTTGAGTTAAGGTATTTAAAATGTGTGACATGAGACAATTAATCTTTGAAGACATGATATTACTCAAAATCCTTAATTAAGATATACTTTTGAAAATTGGAAACCGGAAGAAAATAGCACACTTGTGTGTCAAAAAAAACATACAGTATATTTTATACAAGTTAACTTGTCTTATTTGTTCGTATGTATGTCCTCACATAGTACCCAGTTGTAAAATTTGATCCTCATCAAATTTTAGAACTGAAATTTTAACCAAATGATCTGAAATTCTGAATACACGCTTGGTTTGGATGATAATGCATTATATTAGCTTAATCTGTGGCCAATTTTACCTAGAACTCCAATCTTATCTAGGGTTGATGACATTAGATCATGAGCGACAGTAGCTATTGACCATTATGTGGACTGTATGCTCGTTTTCTCTACTTCTATATTATAACCAGAGAATTGTTATAATAATTATAGTTTAAAAACTAAAAACCACGCTAAAATAGCACAAGAAAATCGTTAATCCTGATACCCGACGATCCTGATGAGAAGAATGGGATAACATTATTAAAATCGTTTATTGTCATCGTTCTTCATAAGGTTCAAAATTTTAAATTAATTGGACCGTTCAAAGTGGGTAAAAATCGAGTTCAAAGATTCGGTTACATACATACATGGATAGATACAGGCCGAGCTAATAAAAGCGTGGAAAAACAACATTCACGGCTGTTTAAAAATGTAGTCTTTGTCACTCACATAATTTGGACAATACAACGAAACCTCATTTGTTAAAATCCGTCAACCCATTAAACTATAGGACGCACCAAACATTACCCTCGAAAAACATTACCCTCTGCAGTTAAAAAAAAGAATTGCAAAAATTTGAAATGTTTATTTAAATTTCTCCTTGATTTTCACGGAGAGGAAACACATCCACCGATTTCCTACGGGACAACACATGGACTTTGAGCCATCACACAAATTGTTTTGGTAATCCAGGATATATTTGAAATGTGTTAAGTAAAACCAGTGGAATCATTTCCACTTTTAGATATTTTTTCTATTTAAATTAATTTAGAAACTAACTTTAGTTAGCTACTAAGTATGTTTTTTTTCACGGTTCGTTTTTCTTGTTATTTTATTATTATTGTTTATGCCTACCACGCCATCACCCAGGATCGACTGGCAGAGAATGCCATTAGGCATTAAGTTTAGCCTAAATCTACAAGTAATTTATAACAATTACTTTCTACTTTTTCCAAAATAACTTACGTTTTTTTAAAACAAGCTTTTATACTCTATTAAGCTGTATAAGGGATTTTCAAGAGAAGTGTAAGAATATAAAAACTACTGATTTTAATATAACTGTTGCTATACAAAGAAACGAGCATACAGTAAATAAGACTGCTGTATGACAATTGTGTTTCAGGAAAACGATTTCAACACTCTTTAAAATGTATTTATATTAAGAACTTTAACAATTAACTAAAACAGTATACTTAGTAAACAGTAACAACTGTCAGCCGGTCAACAGTAACAGTAATTCAGCTAAACAGAACAGTTCTTGCTGCACAGGATCGCTGTCAGCACACTAATGCGTGTTTAACGACCGTATTGTTACGATGCAACGGGTATATGCTAACAGTATGTATATACCAGTAACAGTATGTATATGCTAACAGTATGTATACTTGTATGACGTCGTATATATGGGTTTAATAAAGGTTGTAAACGCAAATGGCATCTTCGTAGCAACTGTAACAACTGTATACTACATTTAAATTTACTGATATTGAACATATCGTATCAGAAAAATCATAGTTTGATAACCCGAGTCTCACACGTAAGGTGTATATACCTATAAATATACCATAATAAGTAACTTCATAAAACAGTATAAATAGTAAACAGTAACAACTGTCAGCCGGTCAACAGTAACAGTAATTCAGCTAAACAGAACAGTAATTGCTGCATAGGATCGCTGTCAGCACACTAATGCGTGTTTAACGACCGTATTGTTACGATGCAACGGGTATATGCTAACACTACGTATATACTCGTATGTATGTGTTTAATAAAGGTTATAAAAGCAAATGGCATTGCTCTTAATCAATCAAATCAAATCAATTTATTTGAGAATAGGGTCATTGTTAGTTGTTTAAACATTTTTGTAACATAGTCGCTTAGTATGCCACTGGGTAGTTACAAATATTTGTCTTATCTATATCAAATCAATATCAAATATTATTTAATATCTTTAACAACTTTAAGGCCCCATTTATATCTACAGATATTGAACATGTCGTATCAATAAAAATAATATTTTTCTATACAATATTTTAATAGACACAGCCCATGTCTGCGCAGTAGCGTTATAGGAAATATAAATACATTAATTTAGTTTTGTCACCACCTATCTTTGGTGCCTAAGATGTGTGTAGATAGAAATTCAATATAAGAATAGTCCTCGCCAAACTGCTAGTCCGCTCTAAAGTTGTTGCGAGCAGGTGTAGATAGAATTTGCTATGGCGACGCGATTCATTTCTATATTCAGAGCGAACTAGCAGTGTTACGCGGACTATAACTACAGTATTAATAGTAAACAGTAACAACTGTCCGGTCAACAGTAACAGTAATTCAGCTAAACAGAACAGTAATAGCTGCACAGGATCGCTGTCAGCACACTAATGCGTGTTTAACGACCGTATTGTTACGATGCAACGGGTATATGCTAACAGTATGTATACTCGTATGACGTCGTATATATGGGTTTAATAAAGGTTGTAAATGCAAATGGCATCTCCGTAGCAACTGTAACAACTGTATACTACATTTAAATTTACTGATATTGAATATATCATATCAGAAAAATCATATTTTTCTATATAGTGGTTTGATAACCCGAGTCTCACACGTAAGGTGTATATACCTATAAGTAACTTCATAAAACAGTATACTTAGTAAACAGTAACAACTGTCCTGTCAACAATAGCAGTAATTCAGCTAAACAGAACAGTAATTGCTGCACGGGATCGCTGTCAGCACACTAATGCGTGTTTAACGACCGTATTGTTACGATGCAACGGGTATATGCTAACAGTATGTGTACTCGTATGTATGGGTTTAATATAGATTGTAAGTGCAAATGACAGTTCTTTAAACTGTATATATGTAACAACTTAAAGGCTCCATTTATTTATTGACATTGAAAGTGTCGTTTCATATTTTTCGATACAATATTATTATAGACACAGTCCATATGTGCGCAGTCACGTTAAAAAAAATATATAAACATTCATTTAGTTTTGTCATATCAATGCACCATAAGTAACTACATAGACACAGTAAACAGTAACAACTGTCAACCGGTCAACAGTAACAGTAATTCAGCTAAACAGAACAGTAATTGCTGCATAGGATCGCTGTCAGCACACTAATGCGTGTTTAACGACCGTATTGTTACGATGCAACGGGCATATGCTAACAGTATGTATATACCCGCATGGGTTTAATATAGATTGTAAATGCAAATGGTATTTCTTTAAAATGGATATCTGTAACAACTGTATGCTACATTTACATCTACTGATATTGAAGTGTCGTGTCAGCCAACATTATATTTTTCTATATATTATTTTGACAGAAATTACCAGAGTCTCACACGGAAGATGTATGTAAATAGAAATAATAAGTAACAACATAAAACAGTATACATAGTAAACAGTAACAACTGTCCTGTCTACAGTAGCAGTAATTCAGCTAAACAGAACAGTAATAGCTGCACAGGATCGCTGTCAGCACACTAATGCGTGTTTAACGACCGTATTGTTACGATGCAACGGGCATATGCTAACAGTATGTATACTCGTATGACGTCGTATATATGGGTTTAATAAAGGTTGTAAATGTAAATGGCATCTCCGTAGCAACTGTAACAACTGTATACAACATTTAAATTTACTAATATTGAATATATCATATCAGAAAAATCATATTTTTCTATATATAGTGGTTTGATAACCCGAGTCTCACACGTAAGGTGTATATAACTATAAATATACCATAATAAGTAACTTCATAAAACAGTATACTTAGTAAACAGTAACAACTGTCCTGTCAACAGTAACAGTAATTCAGCTAAACAAAACAGTAATTGCTGCACAGGATCGCTGTCAGCACACTAATGCGTGTTTAACGACCGTATTGTTACGATGCAACGGGTATATGCTAACAATGCTAACAGTAGGTATCTTCGTATGTATAGCCTCCATTTATATGTACAAACACTGCATATTTTGTATTAGACAAAATCATATTTTTCTATACAATATTTTGATAAGTAGAACGTTTGACACGTAATATACATACGAGTATCTAGACACATGTACAATTTGTAGTGACCACTATTAGAGTGAATTCACATGGATTTATGTAAAGATTACATAAATAGAAATCTTATATATAAAATTCTCGTGTCAAAATGTTAGTTACCGTACTCCTCCGAAACGGCTTTACCGATTTTCACCAAATTTTATATGCATATTCAGTAGGTCTGAGAATCGGCTACTATCTAAGTGTTAAGGGTAGTTCACTCTTAAAAATTTTTATTTATATGGCAACACAACGTTTGCCGGGTCAGCTAGTTACATATAAGATATCTTTTCACTCCAAAAACTGTCTGTCTTGGAGGTCTGGTTTTGTGTGAAGCTAAATCTAAGTTTGTGGGGTTGTAACTGTTATCCCTTGGCCACCTTGTAATATCACGGAAAATTTGTAAAAATAATTATGGGGCAAATTGAATTGTCTATAACATTGGTTCTATAGTTTTTGTTGTAGAACCAAAATAAACAAAGCTAATAACGAAAATAGTTAAATTTTCTTTCTAACAAATTTTCTTTCATATTTTTTTCTAGTACGTTAAAAAATGATGTCAGAGCTTTTTGATTTGAGGGGTTTTAAGGAATACAAAGAACGTAGTGAAAACCTGAATCCCGAACGATTAAATAGAAAATAATATAACTACTGAACCAAAATCCCAAAACAGACGCTAGAAAATGGAAATTGTTATGCAAAGTCTTCCAATTTTAATAGTAAATTAGAACTCATTAGCCTGTTACGCCGACAAAGGATAATTGGGGTACCTACTCCAGTTTAATTTTCTCACCTTAAGCATAGTTGAAACAATTTTGTATTAAATTCCAGCTTCATATTATAACTGTTGACTTCGCAACTAGTTCTAGTCTAGTAGAAATATCACGAAAAATGAAGAAGACTTAAGTAAAAATATAATTTTGCTACTAATACAACTGTGTAAGGATTCTTGATATGATGTGACAAAAACATATTATTTTGAAAACTTATTATTTAAATACAATGAGGACGACTTTTTGTGGTTCGACTCCGGCGACACCACACTTACATCTGCAACATACTTATATCTGCCTAATAACAGCTGTGTTAGGCGCTGCTGTGTTCTGGTTTGAAGGGTGTGGTAAGGGAGACATACGAGTACTTATACGAGGTGTTTCAACTAAGTCTTCAAGGGTAGTCGCGCATTTGTGGCCGACTTCAGATAGAACTCTAATCTTATCTGAGGTTGATTACAGATGTTCATTAGCGGTAGTAGCCACTTAACATCAGGTTATATGTGATGGTTATGCAGAAACGTAGGGTTTAGTGGAAATTTAAGGAATATTAATATAAAAAGCCAGAAGTACCGATGAAAATTTAATGACAACGTTTGAAGGAAGCAATGACATAGAAGACACAATATACATAAGAACGTATTAAAAATAACTATACATTTAAACCTTCTGCACTAACTAAAATATTAAAATACATAAGCAAATAGTGCGTCGAATACACCTATATTATAAAAAAGTTATCCGAAGCGTTCGAACCAAGTCCTCAGGCTGACCTCAGATAGGACTATAATATTTCTTGTCTAAGGTTGATTACAGATGTCCATTAGCGGCAGTAGTCACTTACCACCAGAACTACTTGCTAGTTGCTACTTCGTATTTCAAAAAAGGTATTTGTAAAATATTGAAATGTAAGAAACAGCTAAACTTATTCCTTAAGGGCTAGATACTTGAAGGTGTTAGTCTGACGAAACGAAGTACATTTGCAAATATTATTTCACTGTAGCATAGTAAAATATTCAGTTTAAAATAAAAATCTTTCTGAAATAAATTTTATATGTAAACGGGTGCGTTTATAAAGAAGTCGAGTTTCAAATTTAAAAATAATTCACGATCTACCAATCTTTTTAAGTTACAAAGAAGGTCATTATTAATTCCGGGTGAATTTATAATTGACAAATCATATTATTAGGTAAAGTTATTTTCACCTTTTGATTTTTAAGTGTTTATGAACCAGAACACCTGGAATTTTCTTTACACATTTTTCGCATTTCACTAAAATAATACTAAATTCGAAGCCTAGTAAGCCAGGCAAGCGGCCAAATCAAAGTATTAGAACATAATGTGTATAATAGTATCTAACCGGTAAACACCGGTCAGTGCTGAAAATCGACTACACTATAAACGCACCCATGCATTTATATGCTGTACACGACAGTCCATACATCTCTCATGTTACTGGCAACATACTATTTACATTTTGAAATAAAATAAAAATGGCCACGATATTCTTTAGAAGTATTGAAGAGAACTCAACATGTTTGCAGCTTGTTAAGTAAAAGTTTTCTTATTTAATTAAAGGAAGTAGCGTAGGTAGAAACTTTGTCTAACTTTAAATAAAATATTGTTTTTTATAATATAGATGAAGGAAACGAGCTTGAATTCCACCTGATAGTAAATGATTATTGCCGCCCTTGGAAAGCTATAATCAAACCTAGATACGCCGCTACACCTGAGGTCTAAGTTGGAACGCCGCTGTAAAGTCTCCCTCACCAGCCATCAGCCTTTTGAGGTTCACTGCTGGACATAGGCCTCCCCTAACTAGCACCACTACAACCTGTCCCGTGCCCTTTGAATCCATCGGTTTCACGTCGTCTTCTTCAGGCCGTCGATCCACCTGGTCGGGGGGCGGCCTGAACTCCTTTTGCCTATACGTGGTCGCCACTCGAGGACCTTCCCCATCGGTTATCGGTCCTCCGAGCGATGTGGCCCATTGCCACTTCGCAAAGTAAGCTTAGTTCGTCTACGGACGGTCTCCCTTACCACACTCTTTAAACCAGAACACAGCAGCGCTTAACACTGCTGTTATGAGACAGAAATAGATGCGGCGGTGGTGCCGCCGGAGTCGAACCACAAAGGGTTCTATCACCATCAAAGAACCACCATATAACTGAAGTTAATAGAAGATTTATTTCCTTTATAGATTAAGTTATTAGGCGTTAGGCATGTGTCTTATCACACTGTACAAACAGAACACAACAACTTATATAATTAAGCAAAAAAGTGTGACACTGGTCCATAGTTAAACCATGAAGCCCTTTACAAGCTTAAGTAATTTCATCCTTCATCCGACAACGTCCTTACATCAAAGTAAACTATATTACCCTTTACGATATAAATCTAGGACATAGAACGGTAAAAGAATAGAAGTGACACGCAGTTTTTTTGTTCACAGAAAAAAGAGTTCATAACAAAAAATGTGGGATGGTAACAATTATATGTTTATACTAGCTGACCCGGCACACTTTGTATCGCCTCAAAATCTGTTTATCAAATATATTCATATAAAAAGCCTATGTTACTCGTGGATAATGTAGCTTTCGAATGGTGAAAGAATTTTTAAAATCGGTCCAGTAGTTTTTGAGCCTATTCATTACAATCAAACAAACAAACAAAGTTTTCCTCTTTATCATATTAGTATAGTTTTGTGTGAAAGTCATTGTCTTTTAGAATTAAAAAGAGTATATTTAATAATATTCAACGTTCGTCTGTCTCAAAGTCTTACTTAAATAGTGGACTTAATTTTACAAATTAAAATACAGATAGGATAATCAAAACCATCATTACCGACTTCGGAGGGGTATATTTTTCGATTTTATATATGTTTCATCGTTTGCTTGCCCTACAGCCCAAACGACCTGACGGATTTTTAACCGACTTTAAAAAGGAGGTGGTTATCAATTCGGCCGGTATCTTTTTTCTCGTATGTGGACTATTGCTACAAGTTGGTCTCATTTAAATATGATGAGGATCAGAGTGGGTTCTGGAGACAAAATATGTAACTCCTCAACCGATGGGTATAATTGAGTTTTGTTTGAAGATATTTGGTGTAGGTTCTAATGAAATTGCAAAACCAGTTTATCATTGACTATTTAGTTAGGTTAGGTTGGAACATATAAGACAATATAAAAGACAAATAATATGAGCGCCGATATCAGAAATATGTACTAAACCAACATTTATTTGAATTATTTTTTACTTTGTAGTGACATAGAAGTCGGTTGTATTTATTTGTTAAAATTTTTTTAACATACGAAGTGTCATTGAATTCGTCTAAATTGTGTGATTGGCTATAGATTATATTTTTAAGCAGTTGGGTTTATTTTTATAATAATTGCTTGTTATGTTGATTTAGTGTAAATAAGCTTACTGAACTAACTTATATGATTACTTTGGAATTTTTTATTTATCACCAAAACTCAGAAACTGGACTAAACTATTTTTTAAACACCTGACAATAATTAGTTAATTATAAAATAAATTTACAATTGTGTTTCCTGACATTTCTATTATTTATTAGTTCTATGGTCAAAAACTACACGTTTTAAGGTGGGTCAGAGAATAACTACAAAACAAGGGACACGAAACATTTCATTTACAAAGGGACAATCCGCCGTTCTGTCCAATCTTCTATGGGTACATGTTTATTAGGGCGCGACTACCTTTATAAGAGGTAGCGTAAATTATCTAAATATTTATTATTTATCTAGTTATTTATCATCAAAATTTCAAAGTAGAAGAACTCTGTAGTTCGACTATGGCAGCACCACCGCTATACCTATTATAGCCTTAATACAGCAGTGTCAAGCGGTGTTGTGTTCAAGTTTGAAGGGTGTGTTAAGGGAGACATACTTTTGCATATGCTTCGGGCATTCCAGCTTAGTCCTTAGGGATAGCAGCGCATCAGTGGCCGAATTTATACAAGGATCTGACAGATGTTCGTAAGCGGCAATAGCTTTGACATCAGGTGGACTGCATGCTCGTCTGCTACTCCTATATTACCTCCACGCCGGAGAATTCGCCAGCTCGGTAGACAAGGCCTACTGTCATTTCATACTGAGAGGAGACCGTGCCCAGCATTGGGACAACGGATCACTTCTGAAGCACTTCCGATATATAATGCAAGTTTGACATCAAACGCCGATTTGCCTAAAACAGATCAAGACCTTACAAGCGTGTTAAAAAGATTAATGTCACTGATTTTCATGGAATTGGATTTTTATGCTACGGTGACGTCACTAAGCCCCGACCTTAACCTTTGAGGGAACCGCATAATTTTGGGTCGGCTTAATATTATACACGAGAAAATATTCCAAGTGAAGTGACACAGACATTTTTTCTAGGAAAAGCGACCGAATATTCAGGAGTTTATATTATGAAAGACGACCGAATTTGGTCTGTTTCTACCCGAAAATTTATCTTTTACAGTTATTTCTTTTACCCGTACACGGTCAGCTGGTTCGCTTGTGGGTTCAATACCCGGCTAGACAAATAAATTAAAGTAATATTTTTTGAGTATCTGTTATGGGTAAATATTGTTTTACTTGTTATTGTCCATGAAATCTGTAATTGACCTTAAAAATACAAAAGTCGTACCCTAGAACGTAAACACATTGCTGCCCTTTAGGACTAAGTTTGAATGCTTCTTGTATCTCTCCCTTACTACACCCTTCAAACTAAATCATAGCTATGCTTGTTATGCAGAAATAAGCATAGCGATAATCCTACCGTCTAATCACCTTCTTCCTCTTACAAAATTGCTAATCACACATCGTCGTCAACTCATTGCGCTCCCACTACTAAGCAGGGGTCTCCTCTCAAAGTGATTTAGGCTACAATCTATTGCGCTGGACAAGTGCCAATGAATGAATTCAGACACATTTGGGAACATTTTAGAACTTTCAGGCGTACAAGTTTCTTCACGATTTTCCTTCACCGTTTAAGCAAGACGCTACCTTCGAAAGATAAGGAGGTTAAAGAGGTGCCTGAGTTTTAAACCTTGGACCCTCAAATGAGAGGCCAAGTTTCACACATATTAGTGACAAATTACTTATGGTATAACAAAAACATTACCTCCTGTCCCAAACAACGCCATAATTCCACCTTATCTCGCCCATCATAAACAAAAACGTCTTGACGTAAGCTCACCATAACTCAATGTTTGTGGATTTGGCAAACATTGGTTATATTGTATATTTGAGATATTTTGTTTCTATGTGGTTTTAGAATTGTAATTCAACCCTAGATAATTTGGCGAAGGCGTTAAGGAAAAAGTCAAATATGTTTCTTTATCATACGTGTCAAAAAGATGCTAATGTAGATCCTAGCTGATTTGCCAAATAAATATCAATTTAGACAAATATGTCAAATGACACATCTTTCAGATATCAGGGGCCCTACCACCATCTTTTAAAAATAATCATAGTTCAAGAAAGGTTTATTTCAATATTGCATCAACATTATTTTGTTTCGTACCACAACCTCCTTAAAAAGTTTTGTTTTATTCCTGCCGAGTTATGTAAACTTAAACCCTTATTCATTTTTCACTTATCCATTGTATAAAACCAACTGAACTCATATTTCTCTTAAAAAAAATACTGCCCAAAGAAAGAATGAATAATTTCGACCTACATCATACAAAACTGCTTATTGCAATATTACAAAAACAGTCCTACTTTAACGAGGTCATGGTACGAAATTTCAATGTATGATTAAACTAAAATTGTTTTAAGAGATGGTAGTAGGCCCCCAGAGTCATCTTTGACTATAATAGGTACCTACGTGAATTCAAAATCTAAAATCCATATATTAACCATAAATACAGTAAAGGATATAAAAACAGTACATCACTGGTGTGAACGCCATAATTCCGCCTTATCCCGCCATTCCTCATAAACAAGGACGTCTTGGTGCAAGCCGTTTGTGGTCCATAACTCAATGTTTGTGGGTAGACTTGTACGTTAACAGTATTGGTGTGTTTGGCAAATATTTGGCTGTGTTGGACAAATATACTACGTCGTAAATTTATTATTGTTCCACTGTTGGGTCTCTTTTCGGAGTGAGAGGGTTTAGGCTATAAGACCATGTTGGTTATGTGCGAGTTTGGTTACATCACACACCTTTGAAAACTTTTTTGAAACACTCAGGTTTTTCTTCACAATACAAGTAAGTAAAAATAACTAATACTTAAATTTGATAAGTCATTATTGATTTCATAAGTCATGTCTGGGATTTGAACCATGGATTCACATTTGAAAGGGCGAGTTACAACCATTATCTATCACTGCCGAATATTTTAACGTAGCTTTTTAGAACTTAATTATCGATATAAAACTGCAATGTGCTCGTACGTTGAGCATGTATACGCATTTAACAAATATTGTTGACCATATTCCGATATATTGTTTTTTACTATAATGACAAGTTTTCACAAATTAGATATGAATATTATATGCCACATAATTTTCCATAACGTTCAAACAAATATTTGTTATATTTATGAACATACACTTGGCTATTAATCGTATTACGAAATCACACTGAAACAGAAAATCCAAAATAATTATGGCGCCTTTTTTAAATTATGAAACTTACCCCACGCCCAGCATTGGGATAACAAATGATAGATGATATCAAGACACGACACAGTATAAAGAATAAAACGTTCATAAAAACATAAAATAATATTTTGGCCAACATGAACCAACATTGGCATATTGGCCCAACACTAAATTGGAGGAACGTGACAAATGCGATTGTCGTCGGCAAGGTGTCGCAATTAATATCTGATATTGGACCTACGTAAGACGTATTGTCGCTGAGATATTGATTCTAGACATGATATATGGGTTATAACGTAATTTAATGCGTCTAGATCTAACTGTAGCGAACTGAGAAATTATATTCAGCTTGTAAACTGATATCTGTTGAATATACAGACTATAAAAGAGGTTTTGAAGGTGGTAGAACACTGGTTCGACTCCGGCGGCTTCACCGCCACACCTACACCTATTTCTGCCTCATAACAGCAGTGTTAAGCGCTACTGTGTTCTGGTTTGAAAGTTGTGGTAAGTCAGATATACTTTTCCGAGGCATTCCAGCTTAGTCCTGAGAGGTAGCGGCATGTCTGTGGCCGACCTCAGATAGGAATCTAATTATCTGGGATTGATTGCAGATGTACACGGACGGCAATTACCATCAAGTGGATTGCTCGTCCGCTATTTCAATATTACAAACTAGCTGACCCGGCAAACTTTGTACCGCCTCAAAATCTATTTATCAAATATAATTAAAATAAAATATACTCGTAGCCTATGTTACTTGTAAATAATGTAGCTTTTGAATGATGAAAGAATTTTTAAAATCGGTCCAGTAGTTTTTAAGCTAATTCATTACAATCAAACAAACAAAGTTTTCCTCTTTATAATATTAGTATAGAAAAATAAGCCAACACCTGCAACGCCTGGATTATTTATCTAGGAAATCGAACAGACTGAATAAACTAGAGCAACGCGCCCGCATGTAACAAAACTCGTTTGTAGAACACTTTATTTGAGCTGCGAATTGAACTGGACTGTGCTATCCGGTAAGACCGTTCACTATGTTTTTTATTACGTAGAAGTAGAAGTAGTAGACGAGCATGAAGTGCACTTGATGGTAAGTGGCTACAGCCACCCAGTTACATCTGTAATCAACCCCAGACAACTCCTACCTGAGGTCGGCCACAGATGCGCCGCTACCCCAGACTACGCTGGGATGCCTCGGAAAATGTATCACTTACTAAAACCTTCAAATCAGAACGCATCAGTGCTTAACACTACTATTATAAGTTTAAAGTAGGTGTTGCGGTCGAATTACAAATCATTATACTATCTTCAGATTAATTAATAATTTGGGCTTACAACACATCTACGACCAATTTCAGGAACTTAATTATCACTTGCTTAAATGGTGAAGGAAAACATCGCGAGAAAACCTGCATACCTGAGGATTCTTAAAAAAAATTGTTTTCAAAGGTATATGAAGTCTATCAATTCCAGCGCGGTGGACTATGGCCTAATCCTTCTCATTCTGAGGGGAGGCTCGTGCCCAGCAGTGAGACAGCTGATGACGATGATAGGTGTAACCTACGTTCAGGAAGACATGGTCTATTCTTGAATTAAAAATAGTGAGCTCAACTCACAAAGTTTCAGTTTAACAAAACAAAAGTGTAGTGTTGTAAATTACGAGTATACACAGTTAAATTAACGATGTCACTTCAGAACTGCAGTTTACTTCCAGATCTTTGTAGTTCAAATAAAGGAAGTTTAACTTACACAGTTCCACTTTCGCGTCTCACTGTCTTGTTTAAAACAATATTTTATCTTTTGATAAGTTGCGAATTCGAATTACAATACAATAAAAAAAACCATTAAACAATATTTAAAGTTAAAATACTAAAATTAACACGAAAAAATTATATATAAAATAAATGAGCCAAATCGCTGCCCCGAGGAAGTGTACCCAAGATACTGGCAGCATTACCTCGCTGAATTGAGAAACTAATTTGCTGGCCGAGGTAAGCTCCAGCTCTTGGGTCACCGGAGGCCTCAATCAGGCGCGAAGACAATTCTTTATAGTAATCCTTCGCTTCCGGTCCCCACGGTCCCATCGTCTGCGAATAAACCAGGACTTGAAGGTCAAATATTGTGTGGTGCGACTCCGGTGGCACCACCGCCATACCTATTTCTGACTCAGTTTAGTGTTAAACGCTGCTGCGTTGAAGGGTGTGGCAAGCCACATGTGTTCGAGGTGTTCCATATTTTTCTTATAATAAAGAAATGATAAGTGGTTACTTCTACCCATGGATATCTGTAATCAGCCACTTATAAGGTGGGTGATCAATTTCAAACGCCCGGTTAAGTAAATCTTCCTTACCTCACTCTTAAAGTCGAACACAACAGCGCTTAACACTGCTCTTAGTAGGCAAAAATATGTAGTTTGGCGAGTGGGTCCAACTATAGAGAGTTCTAACTTCATTTAAATAAATGGCGAACATTTTAGTCCTCAGGAGTGGCAGCGCATTTGTGTCCGACCTCAGATAGGATTCTAATCTTTTCTGGTGTTGATTACAGATGTCAATGGGCGGCAGTAGCCACTTACCGCCAGGTGGATGGTACTCCTTTACTACACCTTTATTAGAAAGAGAATTTACGCCTCGATGGCGCCATTGAGCTACGAACGGTTCAATATTAACTGTATAGCAAGTACTTTCAGAACAGTAAACGTAAACTCTTTATGACGCTAGTTTGGTTCACGATCTTTGTAGCGGAGACTGTTTGCTTCGTAAAACTAAGTTTTGATGCTTGCAATCGATTATCTATTAGAATTTTCTATCGGTATTCATTAGTTTCTTGTGTAAATATCTAACAGATTATAATGTTATTTTTTTAAATATTATATTGAAGTAGCGAACAAGCATGCAGTCTACTTTATTATAAGTGTCTACTGCCGCCTATAGATAAAAGTCCTACCTGAGTTCGGCCACAGAAACGTAGCTACTCCTGAGGACTAAGTCTAAACGCTTCGTATAATTATATCTCCCTTACCACACCCATCAAATCGGAATACAGTAGCGCTTAACATTGCTGTTATAAGGCAATTAGGCGAGGCGGTGGTGCCGCCGGAGTCGAACCACAAAAGGTCCTACCACCTTCAAACTAATATGAATATTTGTATGTAATATGGTTCTACCACCAAGAAATCAATATGAGTATTTGTATAAAGTCTTTCCAATTTACACTTAGTCTAACTGTAATTCTGAGAAAAGAACTTTCCCGAATTCCCGATAGTGGGATCTCACTACCATCCATCAATAAAATCATATTTCAAAACGGAACTTGTATCAAAAGTACCAGGCTAGCATACATCGCAGGAAGTGTTATATAAGACTCGGACGGTTTTACGGCAACGTAAACTCAGCTAGAATATCGGAATATCGTGCGACTGTCCAGATGGCAGCCATGTTTTCAATGATAAATCAATTGTCATATTTTGTGATTTTATATTGTAGATACTTTTTGGAAGACCCCATACCGGTGGTACCGGGTTTGATTCCCGGCCAGACATATTTATTCGTCTTTATGTTTGTCTGTCTTATGGATGACACAATTCTACAATCCTATATAATTACATTACAGTAATACCTCGGACTTACACGATTGGTGGGACCGAGTGATAACTGCGTAAGTCGAATTCGCGTAAGTCGGGGTATGCATGTACATACCATCGTATGGTATGATTTCGAATGTGTTGACTTCGCGCAACAAATACAAATGTATACATGAATAATTGTAAGGTTAGTAAGCTTATTTTTTATAATCGGGAATTGCGGGACACTCAAACCATACGAGATATGAAAATCGCGTAACTCCGAATTCGCGTAAGTCGGGGTATTACTGTATCGTATCTTATATTATTAGGTTAAAGACCATAATATTAACATGTTAAATTTGATAAATAAAAATATTCAGAGTAACAAGCCAAGTTCATCATATCCAAGAACTAATCGTTTCTTCTTTTTTTGTTACAAAAAACTGTATGTTACAAGGAAGTACCAGGGTTCTATAACTCATAGGATGTTATATGTACCTCGCGGACGGTTTTACGATATCGTAAACTTCGCTACAATATCTAAATTGTATTGTGACTGTCCAGATGGCAGCTATGCTTCTAACGGTAAATAAATTGTGTGTGATATATCTTTTTATGTATGTGTGCGTGTGCGTATGAGTATGTGAGTCGTGACTAGTAAGTAAGAAGTATAGTCCGTGTAAAACTGCTAGTCCGCTCTGAATATAGAAATGAATCGCATCGCCATAGCAAATTGTATGACTACATCTGCTCGCAACAACTTCAGAGCGGACTATTAGTTTGGCGCGGAATATGCTTACGTAAATATGTTACAAAGAAGTACCAGGGTTCTATAACTCATAGAATGTGATATGTACCTCGCGGACGGTTTTACGATATCGTAAACTTCGCTATAATATCTAAATTGTGTTGTGACTGCCCAGATGGCAGCTATGCTTCTAACGGTAAATCAATAGTGTGTGTTGTATCTTTATTTAAGTATGTGTGCGTTTGCGTGTGAATCGTGACTAGTAAGTAAGAAGTAAAATCCCTGTAAAACTGCTAATTCGCTCTGAATATAGAAATGAATCGCGTCGCCATAGCAAATTGTATAACTACACCTGCTCGCAACAACTTCAGAGCGGACTAGCAGTTTGGCGCGGACTATACTTATGTAATATGTTACAAAGAATTGCCAGGGTTCTATAACTCATAGAATGTTATATGTAGCTCGCGGACGGTTTTACGGCATCGCAAGCTACGCTACAATATCTCAATTTAGATATAGAGATATAGATACAATATCTAAATTGTGTTGTGACTGCCCAGATGGCAGCTATGCTTCTAACGGTAAATCAATTGTGTGTGATGTATCTTAAGGCATGTGTGCGTGTCAGTGTGTGTTATAACTAGTAAGTAAAGAGTATTTATTTACATATTATGTTATAAAGAAGTACCAGGGTTATATAACTCATAGAATGTTATATGTAGCTCGCGGACGGTTTTACGGCATCGCAAGCTACGCTACAATATCTAAATTGTATTGTGACTGCCCAGATGGCATCTATGCTTCTAACGGTAAATCAATTGTGTATGATGTATATTTACTTATGTGTGCGTGTCAGTGTGTATTATAACTAGTAAGTAAGGAGTATTTCTTTACATAATATGTTACAAAGAAGTACCAGGGTCTTATAACTCATAGGATGATATATGTACCTCGCGGACGGTTTTACGATATCGTAAACTTCGCTACAATATCTAAATTGTATTGTGACGGTCCAGATGGCTGATACGCTTCTAATACTAAGAAAATGTCTTGCGACCTTCATAATCAATCTATCCAATATTTTTCAATGATTGAAATTTATAGGCAAAAATTGTCTAATTTGATTGATTTTATATACGGACCTTATCTTGTGGTGTGTTTATGTATGCTTGCGTGCAAACATGTTTGTTGTAAACACGAATTATCACATTAGTCTGAGGTTTAGTAGGATATTAAAGAAACTCATTTAATTATAATTTGTTTCGTCAAATTCGGGATAAAGTTTTACGGAGAAAGTTTGAGTTCACATAACGTTATATTGTTTGAGTTGTGAAGTGTACACAAGGTACATTTTGAGTTGTACATTCTTGTGAAAGGTGCTACAGAAAATGGGTTTACAACTTTTCGAATGTATGGGTTCATTTTAGGCGTTTATTTTGTGGGCACAGCGTACATAAATTAAAATCTATTACAAAACGTTTAAGAGTTTGAGTTTTGTGAATTATGATTCGATCTTAAGTTTCTGTCCTAATATTAAATGAAAGGAAATGGTTTATTTTAGAAATACGTTAATTAGTTATAATAACATCAGTTAATAGTTTTTTAGCAGCGCTGAGCGCAAATCAAGATAACGACTTAAAAATACTTATAATAATATCACATCCCTAGATTTTCTTTATTAATAATGTAACAGCAAACGATCATGCACTCCACCTGATGGTAGGTAGCCGTTGCCGGTAAGTGATCAACCCTCGATAATATTAGATTCCTACCTGAGTTCGGCTACAATGCTTTGCTACCCCAGAGGACTATGGACTGCCTTGGATAAGTATGTCTTTCTTAGCAGTTCTACCCATTCTAAGTAAGTTACTTATTTTATTACTACCATAATATAATAGTAGCAATAAAACGCTGTTGTGTTCAAAATGACTAAAGTCGTTTACTGCTTTTTTTCCTGAACAAAAATGGCATTTATAATTCCGTAAAAAATAGCTGCAAATACGAATGATATACGATACGTGGTTGTGCAATCGGTAAACTCTTCAATCGCCACATGCCACATTCACAATAAAACATATTTCAGCGGGCAGCTATCAGCAAAATGTATGCCGTTTCGGCTAAAATACTCCCTCTGTTACGAAGAATTGACGTTTATGAAACTTGTGTTATTCTGATATTAGTTTTGAATTTTTTGATTTACGTACTGTGAAATATTGACATTATTATTATTTTTTACTAATTTATGACTTTTGAGTGATATTATCGCGAAATTGACACATTTTAATATGTAAAGTTGAGTACCGCGTATAGCGAGTAAGATACGCGATTTTTAATATTAATTGTAATTTTAGAATTTATAATTCTATATTGATCCGTTTACAGCTTCTATTGGCTGAACAAAAATGGCATTCAAAAATAATTCCGTAAAAAATTGCTTCAAATAGTGATATACGACACGTGGTTGTGCAATCGGTAAGCTCTTCAATCGCCACATGTCACATTCACAATAAAACATATTTCAGCGGGCAGCTATCAGCAATGTATGCCGTTTCGGCTAAAATACTGCCTCTGTTTCGAAGAATTGACGTTTATAGTACTTGTGTCGTCCTGATACTGGCTTTGCATTTTTTGATTTACGTTCTTTAGGCTTTGTCGGGTTATTATTTTACTTGTAAGTTTATAATTTACAAGTAATATTACTGCGAAATTTAAACATTTTTATATGTACAGGTGAGTACCGCGTATTGCGAGAAAGATACGCCGATTTTTTTTTATTTTAGTTTTACAATTTATACCTCTCTTTTGATTGATAAGTTTACTGCTTCTTATGCTTGAATAAAAATGACGTTCAGAAATACTTCTATAAAAATACTCTTAGCTGCAAATACGAATGATATACGACATGTGGTTGTGCAATCGGTAAACTCTTCAATCGCCACATGCCACATTCACAATAAAACATATTTCAACGGGCAGCTATCAGTAAAATATATGCCGTTTCGGCTAAAATACTCCCTCTGTTTCGAAGAATTGACGTTTATGAAACTTGTGTTGTTCTGATAGTAGTTTTGCAGTTTTCGATTTATTACTTTAAATATTTTGGAAGTTTATGATTTTATAGTAATTTTGTCTCCAAATTGAGACATTTTAATATGTAACGATACGGGGTTTTACTCGTAATTTCCTTAATTTTAATTTAAGAAATTACTTCTATGTTTGCGTTTTGGAAAACGGATTAGCATGTTTGAAGATGGTAGAATCCTTTGTTTTGTGGTTCAACTCCGTTAGCACCACCGCCACACCTATATCTGCTTAACGGTTAAGCGCTGTTGTGTTCTGGTTTGAAGTGTGTGATAAGGGAGACATACTTTTCCAAGGCATGCCTACGTAGTGCTCAGGGGTACCCTGAGGTACGAATCAAATCTTATCTGGGGTTGATCACAGATGTCCATGGACGGCAGTAGCCATTTTAACGTAAGACTATAGTTTTCCTAGCTCAGAATCGAAACCAAAACCACACAGATCCAAGTCAAACATACTTAATACTTCACTTCCTTTAATGTTTGAGGCGCATAAATTACCATGATTATCAGATATGGCCTAATTATAATGCACCTATATCCCACACTTGAGTCTAATTGACCTAGAATAGGTCAATCAAGTGCCTGCCTACACTATCTACATAATTAACTTATTATATATCTGCTCGTAACATGCTCATATTATAAAGACTCATATCTTAAATACGCAAAAATACAATTTCGTTTAAAGTAACTGTTTTGTTAGCGATAATTTCGTTGAAATTTCGACAAATAAGTAATATTCCTAAAGTCCTCTTTTAGGAGCTACCACAAACGAAAAACTGTTTTCTATATATTACATATAAACTATTAGCATCGAAAAAATAGATTCTGTTAATGTTAGGTGTCGAGTTAACTAAGCCCGCAGATATGTAGGATTTCTGAGCTGCATAAAACCTTTTGATCATTATTTTTGACTCAAGTATAAAACCCTGATGGTAAGTACTTACTGCCGCCCATAGACAAGTTTAGAGCCTTACATGAAGTCGGCCACAATATGTCATACGCATTGTTAGACTTTAGTATACTTTTTTATATATAATATGGGAGTAGCAGATCTGTTATCGACCCCAGATAGGATTAGGTATTCCTACCTGAGGTGAGCCATAGATGCGCCGCTACCCCTGAGGATTGGAATGAAGCTGGAACGCCTCGGAAAAGTATGTCTCCCTTAACACACCCTTCAAACCAGAACACAGCAGCGCTTAACACTGCTGTTATGAGACAGAAATGGGTGTGGCGGTGCCGCCGGAGTCGAACCACAAAGGGTTCTCTACCACCTCGAGTATATCTTACCTCACTCTACAAAGAACGCTTAAAACTTCTGTTATAAGTCAGAGATAATGTGGCGGTGGTGATCTACAAAAGGGTCTACCATCCTACCAACGTTCATTGTTATCAGATGAAAAATTATTTTAATTTTTTGACCGAACAAATAAATGTTATTTCACATTTGATTTATGCAATGTGCCTTAATAAATATTTATGTCTCGCGATAGCCTTCGCCTTAACACGCATATTGTTACTTTCTTAAATTCTTTATACATCACTCAAGGCTACATCAATTTCGCGTTATAAACGTAGCTAAAGTTCGAACAAAAGTCTTAGGCATTCCCCACACTTGGAAACACGTCTTAGAACTTATAATTGTTGCGATTAGCTATAGGTTTCATGCCTTACATTTAGTTAGCCCTGACACTAGATGATTGAATCAACAACGTAATATTTTTGCTGGATATGTGTCGAATTTCAGAACAAAGGGTCGTAAACTTAATAAGGCTTAAGCAATTGATAGACTTTTGACAACGTTCATGGCGATTATTTCCTTCGCCATTTAATATTTAATTTCTTATATGTATAACACAGCAATGTACGTAACATAACATAGCTACGAAAAATCTGAAATTTGTGATTCGACTCCGGCCGCACCACCGCCACACCTAGTTCCGCCTAATAACAGCAGTGTTAGGCGCAGCTGTGTTCCGTTTTGAAGGGTTTGGTAAGAGAGACACACTTTTCCGAGGCGTTCCAGCTTAGTCCTCAGGGGTAGCGGCGCATCTGTGGCCGATCAGAGGTAGGAATATCTAATCCTATCTGGGGTTGATTACAGATGTCCATGGGCGGCAGTAGCCACTTACCATCAGGTGGACTGCATGCTCGTCTGCTACTCCTATATTATAAAAAAAAACTTGGAATCTGAATTATAATTGGAAATTTAACGCGGAGTCTTGTGTTACATGTCAAAATTCAAATAACTAGATGGTTATCACAACCTATTGTCTGTTACTTCAAGGGGAAAAAATAAGGTTCATCACAAACTAGAAGCCCACAGAAAATCACTTCAAAAATTTAAAAAATCCTAATATTACTATAATAAATACTAAGTCGCTTCGTGTCTGCACAGCCTAAGTCGGCTAACAGAATTTGAAAGGTTTTCTCTTAAACTCATCACGTTACATACGAAGCCGCAACTTTGTTTTTGTTTTATATATTAACTTCTCGATGTAAATGTATGGAGAGTAATGGTTTTCGTGGTTTCGTTATGCAATATGTTAGGATAATTTAACTAGACACTTTATAACCGAGAGGTTTCAAGTAAGGTATGATATATGTGAGTTTTCAAAGTCAATAGAAGTTAGCCTTATAGCAACAGTGATAGCCTAGTGGTTAAGAAACTCGGCCTCTCGATCGAGGGGTCCGAGGTTCAAGTCCCAGGCAGGCAACTCTGATTTTGCAAAGTTATGTGCGTATTAGAAATTAATTATCACTGCTAAACGGTGAAGGAAAACATCGTGAGGAAACCTGCATACCTGAGAGATTTATAAAAAAAAGTCTCAAAGGTATGTGAAGTCTAGGCCACTTGGCCAGCGCGATGGACTATGGCCAAATCCTTCATATTCTGAGAGGAGACCCGTGCCCAGCAGTGGGACAGTAATGGGTTGATGATGATGTCTGTGTTTCAATATCCTAACTAATGCGAATGTGAGTTTGTATTTTAGGGTTCTGTATTTATGTTTTTTTTTCATTTATTGTTTAACCTAACGATTACGCAGACGTGCTACCTGATGGAAAGTAGTCAACGCCGCCTATGGACATTTGCAACACCAGAGGAGTCGCCAATGCATCGTCGGCTTGGAAGGTCTTTTGCCCCTTTTTTGAAGAACCCTATGTCATAGTGCTCCGGGAATACCCCAGCAGGAGTAACTACATAACTGACTGTCATGAATTTTGTACACACGCTGTCAGGGTTCAGAAAGGGATATAGGGTACATTTTTATCCCGTAAAACAGTACTGCTCCCGGGGGATAGATAAAAAACTAGGACTGCGAGCGAAGCTGCGGGTAAGCTAGTGTAAAATAAGCTTAGGTAGATTTTTTATGACAGAAGTAGCAAGCGATCATGCAGTGCCGGGAATGGAGATATGTAAGAAACTGTAGAAGATTCTTTTTCTGAGGATTAAGTGGGTGGGTGCCTTTTATGAAAGTCAGCCAGTATCCAGAAAGTTCCACAGAAACGCATAAAAACCACGTTAGTAATAGGCGCTTAAATATATTATACTAGGATTATAGGTAGATTGGATTAGATTATTAGCAGAGGTGCCACAGATGCGCTGCTACACCTAGACTAAGAGGGAAAGCCTCGGATAAGTATGTCTGTCGTACCACCTACTACAAATACACAGCAGTTGTTAAGCACAACATTGTTATTAAGCCGAAAATTAAGCCGAAATAGGTGTGGCGGTGGTGCCGTCGAACCACAAAGGGTTCCACTGCTTTCATAAGCAGAAATAGGTATTAATAATTATAAGGTAATAGGAAGCACAAAGGGTTCTACTACTCTCATGAGCAGAAATAGGTGTGGCGGTGATGCCGTCGAAACAAAGGGTTCTGATAGCTAGGTCACAGAAACTTCCCAGACTTTCTTATCTATCTAGATATCCCCCGAGATTTATGATAGTTACATTTAGTTTGTAACACGAACTAATAAAATGCTAATACAGTTAGTCTGTTACTTCGTGTGTATAATTGTCTGGAGTTTGCCAAAACATTCCAAGTTATGTTAATTTGCTTCTTGGAATAGCTGGGTTATTTCGAGACATGGCAATGGATGCTATTATATAGAGTTTTAGATTTAAATCTGGGAGATGATTAAAATGTGGAATTGGGTTTATCTGTACTAGATTTTTGTGTCATCCTCAGAGAATACACGTAAACCCATTAAACAGCCTTATCAATATGTATTTTTTTAGAATGGGTTATTTATACACATTCTTGGCGTAATAAGTAGCTATCCAAAGTAATCTGTATTTTAGTGAAAGTTCTCTCTAAGTAGTTTTAGTCGTAATCGACCTCAAAAAGGACTCAAACTCTACCTATCGATCACATATCCACGCTTACCTTACACAGCGGTATTGCGTAAACTTTACAGAAAGAT
Source organism: Epargyreus clarus clarus (assembly GCA_014595695.2). Taxonomy (NCBI): domain Eukaryota; kingdom Metazoa; phylum Arthropoda; class Insecta; order Lepidoptera; family Hesperiidae; genus Epargyreus; species Epargyreus clarus. The sequence continues at coordinate 2,105,885 of JACTTY020000019.1, forward strand.
AATTTAAAGTAAGTTAAAAAGAATAAATTAAAGTCAATTAAAAAAAATGCTGTAGAGTTAGCTCTACATCGCTTAGTAAGAATTTCCTTTGAAGCGTCGATACTTATTGTTTGTGAAGTTATATGAAGTTGAACACTACTCTAGTGCGCGCTCTTACCTAACCCTTGACCCTTCAAAACTGAAATATAGAGATATAGAGAGGACATAGCACAGAAATAGGTGTAGCGGCAGTGGCTATGAAAAGTTTTTAATTTTCAAGCCATTAAATTTGACTTATATGTCAATTTTTTCACAATCATTTGAAATATTTAAAATGTAGATAAAAGAGTATTCGTTTAAAACGTAAATAAAGTAGAGTTGAAAATAAAGTAGAGTGCTCACTTGATATTTATTAAGGCGCACTCTATCTTCGTTTCCGTAACGCGACTTGTGTTCGCTCTTATCTCTAAAGTCTGAGTTGTGTATCGCTGTGTACGGTGGATCATTGTGAGTAAGATGTGTAGAGTATGTATACAAAATATATAAAGAGTGTTTGTTTTGATATTCATAAGCAGTTTAGAGCCACAAAGATTTCTAAATATAAACATTAGAACATTCTCATGAAACACTGCGTTTCCAATATAAAATCTACGTAACAACAGTACTCCTAAATGTATATTCCCCGTTAAGGCAAAGCTAAAAACGTAAAAATCCGTCATATATTGATTTTCATAAGCAGTTACGAGCCACAAAACATTTCGAAATATAAACACAACAACATTCTTATAAAACACTCCTTTTCCAATATATCCACGTTACAACAGTACTTATAAAGAATCATATATCCTCCCTTTAAGTTCACGTAAAAAGCCGTCACTCGTTTTGCAATAAGCCATTCCTGACGTAAGATAAAACCACCTGACATCTGGAAACTCATAAAGCACTTCTTTCCAATACGCCGTGTGTAAACGTTCATTATTTATTAAAGTTACGCACATGCTCTTTGACGCACGACGTGAAAAGCCGTCACGCGTTCAGTTTCAATAAGATACGAATTTCAAAGGATTGTAACGTCAAGTAAGATGACGCCGACTTAGGAGTAACTGAACGGATTTTTACAGAATCTTCGCAAAGAGGTATTTTACGACGAAAGTATTTAGAACGTGTGTTAAAATTGAAGAACCGTTCAAAAATGTTTTTGCAAGCAAAATGTCTTTAATATAAAAAAATAAATCACATCTATCCCTTATCCCTTCTATATAATTATATTCTGCCTTATAAGAGCAATGTTAAGCATTACGATGTTCTGTTTTAAAGAAGGGCTAAGAGATATTCACACGAAGCGTTATAATTTAGTCCTTAGGGTATTCTATAAACAGTTGAAGGTGGTAGAAGCCTTTGTGGTTCGACTCCGGCGGCACCACCGCCACACCTATTTCTACCTAATAACAGCAGCGTTAGGCGCTGCTGTGTTCCGTTTTGAAGGGTGTGGTAAGGGAGACAGACTTTTCCGAGGCGTTCCAGCTTAGTCCTCAGGAGTAGTGGCGCATCTGTGGCTGACCTCAGGTAGGAATATCTAATCCTATCTGAGGTTGCAGATGTCCATGGGCGGCAGTAGCCATTTACCATCAGGTGGACAGTATGCTGGTCTGCTACGTATATATTATTATAAAAAGAAAAAAAAAATAATAGTTAATGTTAAACTTAATAGAATTCCACAGTAGCAACGCATCTGTGGTCGACTTCAGGTAAGAATCTACTTCTATTTCAATAAATAAATCAAAGTATTTCAAGAATAATGAGTTAGAAAAGATTTTATAAGCGATCCCTCAAGGATATCCGGTACAGGAAATGCGGGTGAGTCCATTAGTAGTACATTTCCGGTAGTCATCTTTAAATAAATATAGATTGCACAATAGTATATTTTATTGTACGTAATATTAGACTTCATAGTATTATTATGATTGATGCACAAAATGAGAATTATACTATTACGATGTACATAATTTAGTTGAATACAAACCAAAAGTGGCGACATTTTGTGCGGTTTAATAGACATCATATATGATTTGTGACGTCATACGAGATTATGAATTGTCACTATAAAAAGTATAAAAAGAAAATTAAAAGATGTGCGTTATGGACTTTCTTTCTCTGCTTCTTCTCCATAACGAAACACCTCCCAATGTGGACTGATGGTACATTATTGACGTCAAAAATATTTTTGTAAATAATCTTCTTTCAATAAAATAATTTGATTTTAATTTTTATTTAGTACAGGACCTCCCAGCCAAGTAGGTACCCTTGAAAGCATTACTTCACCGCTAAAAAGCGATAATTAATTTCTACTATGTATACTGAAAACATACTACACATAGCAAAATTTGAATCTCATAGAATTTTCTGAACAAATACAGTAAATGTTAAAGTAATTTTATTAAGAAGTAGTGCTACGCATTTCGTAGACAATCGGATTGGTAAACAAACTTAGTAGTGTAGCGTAGACCGGCTACGTGAGTTATGGCTACGGAGCACTTTGCTACGGCATTTCATAGTTGTGTCAGCGAGACATTTTAATATGATGTACGCTTCGGATTTCCATGTTGTTAGTGTATGTGTGTGTGTGTGTGTGTTTGTGGGTTACTTCTACGCAATTTATATAAAGGTTAGAACCTGTGGTTTTGCTAATGATAGCAGTATCATCTCTCTTACCACACAGTGTATAACTGTGGTAAGAGGGATATGATAGCCACTTATATATATAGTGGCATATGCAATTCATTTGATGGTAAGTAGCTTACACCGGCCATAGATGTTTGTAACCGGCTCCAGATAAGATTAGATTCCTACCTGAGGTCAGCCATAGATGCGTCGCTACCACTGAGGACTAAGTTGAAATGCCTCGGGCAAATATGTATGTCTACTTTACTATATCCTTCAAAGCAGAGTACAGCAGCGCTTAACACTGCTGTTATTAGGCAAAAAATATGTATTGCGGTGGTGCCCCCCTCGAGCCACAAAGCGTTCTACCATCAAATAATTAATTTAACCGTTGAGTATTGCCCATTTTTAAAAACCAATCTATCCCATGATTTGCCTGCCAAAGATCTTCATATATCAGTCACGTCATACTAGAAATTGTCAAGTTACGATCTGTTTTTGTCAAAATTTGTACACATCTAGTATAAGCGTACATCTTGCATTAAACCTCACATAAGCGCAGTATGTTAACTATAATATATTAAAGAGGAAACTCCCATAGCTTCTAGCTGTGCCACAAGTCACAAAGATACGTTTAAGCGAATATAACTCCTATATCTTCCTCATAAGTAACATGAAGTCTACGACTAAAGTTAGTCTACTTAACGCGATGACAGTTTATTTGTTTTGTTTAGCGAGCATAATTTAACTGTGTAGCTCTAGTTACTGCTCAGTTTGTCTTGTTGAATAATCTGTATGGTAAATTATGTTATGATTTTTTATAATATAGGTGTAGTAACGAGATTGCAGTACACCCCATGGTAAGCTTCTGCCGCCCATGGACATCTGTATCAATCTCAGATAAGACTAGATTCCTACCTGGAGTCGACCACAGATTCGTTGCAACTGCGGACTAAGCTGGAATGCCTCGGAAAAGTATGTCTCCCTTACCATACCCTTCAAACCAGAACACAGCAGCGCTTAACACTGAGTCAGAAATAGTTGTGGCGGTAGTGCCGAAGATATCGAACCATAAAGCGGTCTACCACCTTCAAAAGTCTGTTCTATATGGATATTGATAAACTTTAATGACAGTGACCACATATCATCAGGGCTGTATGTTCTATTGCTACTTTACATATGAAACCAAAGAAAAATGGCTAACAATAAAATAATTCTCAAAAAATACTGAAATAAGTACCCAGCGCACCTCTTTATTGCTATAGGGGGAAGAAAACTAATCTAACTTCATACCTTTCATGATACATGATACTTATGAGGTAAGTTAAGTATTTCTTACATCGTTCGTATAATGTTGCTTGCAGAAATAAATTGAATTGATGTGCCTTTTAAACTAATTGTCTTTTCTCGGCTTGATTTATAATTAAACAAAATGATTATGTAGTTCGTTCTAAACAGTTTTTGTCTGTACCTTTTGTTATAAAAAGGAGTAATAGACGAGCATGCAAGCACTTGCATGCACTTTATGCTAAAAGGCTACTGCAGCCTATGTGGATCTGTAATCAACCCCGGATGAAACTAGATTTCTACCTATGTTCCTCTACGGATGCGTCGCTACCCCTGAAGTAATCTTCAAGAATGTCCCATACCACACCCTATAAACCAGAACACAGCAGCGCTTAACACTGCTGTTATTGCGGAGATAGGTGTGGCGGTGGTGCTGCCAAAGTCAACTGAGAGTGAAATGAGGCTCTACAACCTTTCAAAGTTAAGCAAAGGATAAATTACTACATCAATACCACTAGCCAAAAAATACATGAGTAACGCAAACATTTGAGCATACTAACAAATATTTACTAATACCTTCTAAGCCCACAGACTATTAATTAAACTCAAGTAGAGACCTATCCAAACTTGATTAAGGCACAGATTTACTCTGAAAGTGTCTGCGGTTACAAGCCTAAGGCTCTTAAGGCTCTCGAATTAACGTATTAAGTAAATTGCGTTAGTAATTACTAGTATATTTGGTTAACTTTTTTAACGGCTTAACCGAAGTGACTTTCTTGAGTGACCTTACCTGGTACAGTTTAAATGGAATAAGTATAAATAAATTATATAATTTCTAAGCAGTCTTAATTCTTTAAGATGTAATTTTGTTGCAATTTTACCAATGTTACTTGATGTAACAAAGGTTACAATTAAGAATTTAATAAAATAAATCTGTAGAAATCAAGTAATTTTAAATCTGTCTCTATTTTGTATTCCTTTAAATTTTTATAAGTTGTTTGAACTTTATAAATTTGTTTTTGTTGCGATTTTTTTGTTATTCTACTTGAATACTTACCATCAAGTGAATTGCATCCTCATTTGCTACGATTATCTCATAAAGTGCGCACACAATGTTATTTGCGTTTTTATTATAATGAAAACAATATTATGGTCATAACTAATTTAATTAAAATCTGTATACTGAAGCTAAATATATAATAGACCTGTAATACGGGCAAGATGCCCAAATGATACAGTTTTGTAAACTAATCTTATATTAAATCTTTATTTATTTCTTTCAACTAACAACTTGTTACGCTTTCCCAATACAAAATATTATTTGGAGCACTCAGTATTTTTCAAATACAGTAAGATGCCCAAATGGTACTACAGTTTTGTAAACTAATCTTATATTAAATCTTTATTTATTTCTTCCAACTAACAACTTGTTACGCGCTTCCCAATACAAAATATTATTTGGAGCACTCAGTATTTTTCGAATACAGTCCCCTTGCCAAGCTGCCGGTACAAAAAGCGCCAAGTCGTTCAGATATTACGAAAATTATTCGACCACAAAATCGCTCGAGAACCAATATTGTGCCAAAACTTCATCGCCTCGATACAGTCGTACAATTCCATTTCGAAACACTTCGACACAAAAAATGTGTTTCTGTAAGTATTTTTGCTTTTCTGAATCTTTATTACGAATTTAGTACACAACTTTCTTTAAAATTTAGTTTAAATTTACTACGTCTCTTAATTATTAAGAAATTTTTAGTTGGGGAGAAACTTTAATAAATTAATTACGCTAAGTTCGTTCATTTTTTTTAAATTGAAGCAGTAGGTATAAAGCATGCAGTTTATCTTATGGTAAGTATTGGACAATAATTAGTTTGTAATATATTCCAAATAGAATTAAATTTCTTCCCGAATTCGGCGTTTAATATATTGCTACTGAGAAAGAACAAACAAAGCCTTGGATAAGTCATATATGCACTATAAAAGAAGAAAAGAAGAAAATAACAAATGTGACTTCAAATTTATATTTGAAGCAGTAATTTATATTTCTATTTACGTATATTCTAAAAGTCCTTTGCGATTATACAAGCGCAATTTTTATACGACAATATAAAAAAATACAGTTATGTTATTGCAAATAAATGCAAAGCTGGCAAAAGTGAAGCATTGAACCAGTAACGAAGCACACACTCAAAGCTCTCGACGGCACATGTTTGTGCGGACGCCATTAGCGCGCGATGTTATCTTGTTTCTTAGTAAATATTGACCGGAGTGTATATATCTTTTTGAAAACTGATTTTCATAATATCCTCTCAAAGAAAACATACACATAGACACAACAGATACGTAGTAAATCGATTAATTTTATTGCAAATAAATGCAAAGCTGGCAAAAGTGAAGCATTGTAGCAATAACGATGCACACACTCAAAACTCTCGACGGCGCATGTTTGTGCCGACGCCATTAGCGCCCGATGCTCTCTTGTTTCTCAGTAAATAATAACCGGACTAGTGTAATATGGGTGTTCGTTGATGAGACATATTTGTCCTACTGATGAGCACGGATCTTCGCTCAGAGTTAAAAGGACTTAGGTCAGTCAGTGCGCGGGCCAAGTGCGAATTGGTAGACTTTCGCACATATCTAAGAATATTTTTTATATAGAACTTTCAGGTGTGTAGGTTTCCTTACGATGTTTTCTTATACCGTTATACAGCAAGTGAAAATAAATTTTCAATACGCACAAGCTTTGAAACTTGAAAGTTTGTGCTTTGGATTCGAATCTCGGACATCTCAACCGAGAAGCTAAGTTTCAACCAGTAGAGTATCACTGTTTTTTTTTTATAATAAATATAGAAGCAAACGGATCCACGGGAATACAAACTATGCTAATATTATTTAAACTGGATCATTTTGAGTAGATGACATAAATAATACAGTTGTTGCAAAATCTATGTAAAGCAAATGCTAGCATGAAAAGTGAAGCGGGGAAGCATAACGAAGCACACACTCAAAGCTCTCGACGGCGTATGTTTGTGCCGACGCTATTAGCGCGCGATGTTCTCTTGTTTCTAAGTAAACAATGACCGGAGTATACATATCATTTTGAAAACTCATATTTTATTAACATCCTCTCAAAGAAAACATAATACAACAGATACATATAAATTATTGAATTGTAAATAAATGCAAAGCTGGCAAAGTGAAGCGTGGAAGCATAACGAAGCACACACTCAAAGCTCTCGACGGCGCATGTTTGTACCGACGCCATTAGCGCGCGATGCTCTCTTGTGTCAGAAAATAATGACCGGACTTAAGTATGCGATAAATATCGTGTTATTCACCTGTCTACGTTATCAGTAAGTGGTGTACTTAAAATTATTTAAAAACGATTTGTGCAAAAAGCTATGTTTCCTAAAAATCATTTGATAATCGTTTTTTCAAATATTATAAGCAGAACTTACATATTACATGTAGGTCATTTTGAAAGTTATTAAGTGAATTTCAAGGTTTTTATTCATACAGCAATACTACTCGTGGTTGTATTTAATACTCAAATATGACTTAATATGTAATAAATATTGACACAGGCGGAGTCGTGGTAGAAGCGACTAAGATAACCCTTTAAAACTAGGTCATTTCGAGTGTTGTTAAGAGTATGTAGAGTATTTGAAGCAAATACTGACATGAAAAGTGAATCGTGATAACGAAGCATCCACTCAGAGCTCTCGAGTGCAAGTTAGTGTTTGTGTCTACGCCATTAGTGTTGCAGCTCTTGTAAATGATGGAAACTAAGTAAAATTTAGGAATATGTAAGTTAAAAAAAGTCTAGAAATATGTAGAATGCTGATAGCAATAGAAAAGTGGTTTGAAACTCGGCCTCTTAATCGGGACGTACGGGCTTCGGCAACCAGGCATGCACGATTGATTTCACAAAGCTATACGCGATACCATGCATGCTCGTCTCATTTTTCAAAACTATAAGCGATTTTTTTTATCAATGGCTATAACTATGAAGGAAATCGTTGTGAAGAAATCTATACGTTTGACAGTTTCTAAAAAAGTTCTAAGACCTATACCCTCTAACTTTGAGTAGAAGCTCGTGCCCAGCACTGGGATGGTATTAGGTTTATAGCATTTGCTCCACATTTTAACATACTAGTTTAAAATACACCTATTTTGTTGTAAGACCTGCGGGACTTACAGATTTCTCCGTTACACTATTTTTCTTATACTGTTCAAACCAGAACATGACCTTCTCCGCGAAGATGTGACTTGAAGCTCAGTGGTTTTATCTTTTCTTTTCTTTCATTTTAATTTAGTGTGCATGAGTTGTAAGCATTTATTCGCAATATCTCGCAATCATGTCGTGTTCAGAGAAAATGTCCCTGAATCACGCTCTGAACGCTTTCACGGTTTCTGAAAATTTACTGCGAGTTTTTATCAAAAGCTCATAAGGCATTCTAAAAAAAAAATCATATGTTAAAACCTTGTATAATATCGGGACAGTGTTTTTTCTATGATGCATAAGTCGTCATAAATATGAAGTTATACTGTTAATATAAGCATATCAATGACGTGAACCCGATAGATTTTCCCCAACCAAAAATCTATTTTTACAATCACAAGAATTTTCCACTTTTTATAATGTATAACGCTGCTGTGTTCTGGTTTGAAGGGTGTGGTAAGAGAGAAATATCCGAGGATACATTTCCGAGGCTTTCCAGCTTAGTCCTCGGGGTAGCGGCGCATCTATGGCCGACCTCAGGTAGGAATATCTAATGCAATCTGGGGTTGATTACAGATGTCCATGGTCGGCAGTAGCCACTTATCATCAGGTGGACGGACATGCTCGTCTGTTACTCCTATATTATTAAAAAAATGTAGTAGCATAAAATTTCTCCAATGAAAATGGCTCAACACACATAAAAGATCACTTCAAAAATACACTTACTGCCATGACCTAGATACAGATACTATTCAGAGATATAAGCTTACGGTACGCATCTTAAGTTGCATCTCATAATGCTATCTCACCGGATACGACGGAGGGATGCTGTGCAACTTTAATGGACCGGCGCAGATGAGAACACGACAACCTCGTTACGTATGTATAGGTAGTTTCGTTGCATGTGTGTTATGAGTCAATTTTGTATTGTGGTTGTGTACATAATGTAAGCAGTGATAGCCTAGTGGATAAAAAGCGCGGCCTCTTGATCGAAGCGTCCGAGGTTCAAATCCCAGGCACGCACCTCTGAATTTTCAAAGTTATGTGCGTGTTCGAAGTTAAATATTACATGCTTAAACGGAGAAAAAAGTCAAAGGTATGTGACGTCTACCAATGCACTTGGCCAGCGCGGTGGGCTATGGCCTAATCCTTCTCATTCTGAGAAGAGACCCGTGCCCAGTAGTAGTAGGACAGTAATGGGTTGATGATGATGATGATGACATAATGTATTAAGTGGTAGAACGAATTTTTAAACGAGGGGGGAGGCAGGGGTACCGTCAACCCATCTATTTCTAGGGTGAAATAATTCTTCCTTTTTTATTGAAGGGTATGTAAGCCAGTTGACTTAAATATTAGACGACCGTTTTAGTCATCAGCGGCATTGCCGTGTCTATATGCGACAATAACCATAACTGATGGCTTACCATGATGTGGAATGCCAGTTTTTTTGTTACTATCGGAGATATCTTATGAAAAAATATTCGATAACTATTAAGTTATGTTCATTAATTTTTTGGAGATTTCTTAAGGGACCTTTGATAATTTAGGTATACATTATTTTTATGTAAAATATGCTTAGGTGCCTACCCAAACCTCTTTAGTAATTTTCAAGGTGACCCTAAAAAATAAAAAAATTAAAAATACCTTTTTATGTTTAAGTATCGTAAGAATAATTAGAGTAAGAAATATTGGCATGATTCTCAAAATTATTACCAAAATAACTAAAGTGCTAAAATCAACTATTTTGGAAAAGGCACTTATTATGACATAACAGCTGAACTAACAGTTTATTCCAATTATGATAATCCGCGAGATAAAAATTAATAGCCATATGCCTAAGTGCTAACTATTGAGCACCGAAATTAAGCCTATCCCTTACCAATTAGCCCTTTATACCCTTTTACTACTAATTTCCATTTTATACCACTCGATTTAAAACCCTATTAAAAACTAAAAGGGTTCATTATAGATTGTAGTTGCGGGAATAGGGCAATTTGGAACTAGCTGATAGTTTTATAACGAAAATGGAGCATTTTACAAACAGTTTTCCTTTAGAAGTTATGCAAATTAACGCGATATCTATTTTGGGTAACGGCCAATTTTACCTTTCAACGTTCTGGACGCTGGGTACATCCTAACTAATATTATAAATGTGAATGTGTGTTTGTATATTTGCTACACTTTAAGAGATTCCTCCTCAGATATTCCCGGAGCGCTGACATCTTCAAAAAAGTGGAAGAAAGATGCAATGGCGACGGCATTGCAAATGTTCATAGGCGACGTTGACTACTTTCCATCAGGTAGCACGACTGCTTAATCGTTAGGTTCAGGTATAAAAAACTTTCACGCCTTAACTACGTATGCAATTGTCATGTTTTGTACACACGTTGTCAGGGGTTTCGAAAAACATAGGGTACATTTTATTCCGAAAAAGTACCATTTTTTATTTTTACAATATAGGAGTAGCAGACGAGCATGCAGTACACCTGATGGTAAGTGGCTACTGCTGCCCATGTACCTCTGTAATCAACCCCAGATAGGATTAGATATTCCTACCTGAGGTCTGCCACAGATACGCCACTACCCTTAAGGACTAAGCTGGAACGCTTCGGAAAAGTATGTCTCCCTTACCACACTCTTCAAAACGGAACACAGCAGCGCCTAACACTGCTGTTATTAGGCAGAAATAGGTGTAGTAGTGGTGCCGCCGTAGTCGAACCACAAAGGGTTCTACCAGCTTCAAAGTCAGCCGGCATCCACACCCTTCCACCAAAACACACAATTGCTTCACATTTGGTAGTAGTAGATGTCACAGCATACCGTAGTACAGCTTACTTACGTAAAAACATTAAGTTCGAATGTTCATAAGAAGTTTTACCTGAAACAAAGAATAGTACTTTTTATTACAATTAGAAAAACACATAATAAATACTTCTGTAATTTTTGTGTGTATATTTTTTGAAGTTATTAATTTATTTACCTTATTATTTATATGCAAAACTATTTAAATCTATTGTTATAAAAAAATCTTGTAATTAATCCAAGGTTCAGTCAGTCCTAATCATATGAATTAATAAAGACATAGAAACTAATTTACATCGATTATATATTTACATTATAAAATTATTTTTAATTTTATAAGTCTTAAACTCTTAACTAATGGACGAAACCTATTTTAATTCTTATTTTTTCTTTAATCTTGATTTTATAATCTAAAGCTCCGTTCTAATGTGCGCCACTGTACTTACGTAGAACTTGCTAAGCTTAAAGCTCGAACTAGCTTTAATAAGCTCACCGTGCCGTCAAAAGCAGGCCTGTAACTCGTACGTAAATTATTCCCTGAAATGTACCGATGAAGCCAGCTATTACGTCATTAAGTCAGAATTTAGGTGACCGCAGCCCCATTGGAGCATTCAGCACCGTTTGCCCAAATTGGAGCTTATTTAATATAACAGTGACATTTTGTTTGTGAATTAATAATTATACAGACGATGTTCGCTTGTTTTTACGACTTAAAATTTAGTCTCAGAAAAAAAAATAGAATATTATATCCATTATATAATGTTGTATAAATAGTTTTCAAGTCGCTTGCACACTAGACTATTTTTGCTTTGTTTACGTGGTAAAAATTTGTAGCACGTAAAATTATAATACTACTTTAGTTTTACAGGATAGAAAACACGTTTTTACAAAATATTACGGACTCCAATATTTTTACAAAATAAAAATAAAGTTTAAATATTATATCTATTCATCCATACATCCATCATCATTTAAGCTACATTGGTGGAAATATGCCTCACCTAGATATTATATAATGTTGGACAAAATGTGTCAGGTACATATAATAATTAGTTGTTCATGTAAATAATCTTCGTTCAGGTTATGTCTAAATATATGACGAAATTAGCAAATGTACCGATGAAGCCAGCTATTACGTCATTAAGTCAGAATTTAGGTGACCGCAGCCCCATTGGAGCATTCAGCACCGTTTGCCCAAATTGGAGCTTATTTGATATAACAGTGACATTTTGTTTGTGAATTTATAATTACAGAGATGATTGTCGTGTTTGTTTTTATGAGTTGTAACATAGTATCACTAAAACGAGTATTATTTTAGTATCATAAAATAAAATACACCGGTCTCTAAAATTATTACACAGTAAAAAATAAGAAAAAAATATTATATCCGTCCATCCATCCAGCTTTTTAAAGTCCTGCTAGACATAGGCCTGCTAAACCTTTCCCCTATATATATATTATATAATGTTGGACAAATAGATTTTAAAATCGCCGCTTAACAATGCTTAACAACAAAAAACTAAGCTTAAAAAACAAATTAATGTGTGGAGCCTGGAATTACGTCATTAAGTCAGAATTTAGGTGAACTCAGCTCCATTGGAGCAATCACACCATTTGGCTAAATTCGAGCTTATTTTGATGTTATATTGATATTTACTTGAATTTACGATTATAAAAATTTGGAGAACGCCTCAGGCCTCTACCAGTTGTGAAGAGATGTCCAAAAGTGGGTTAAATCGGTTTCGGTTACATTTATTTTTAGGGATACATTTATTTTTAGATATCCGATATCCGATAGATTCGGTTACAGAGCTCCATAACATCCCTAGTTACACTACTGCATTCCGCCCATTAGCGGTAAGGTCTCATATAAACCAAATGGTATTAGCACACCTAGGTAGCCGCAGGTTCGAATTATCCGAATCCAAATGACCTGTTCTTCCAATGAGATTACCGACTTTATCCGGAAACTGCGGTTTGTGTGCCACATCCCTAATTTCTGTGGTTGGATAAGTGTATGCAACTTGCCAAATTGGGTTATTTTAAATAGTTTCATATCGATTTTGGAAATTTAGGGTTTTTCTTTAGGTATATCTAAGACTTTGAGCGTATCAATAAAACTTTATTTTTCTATATTCTTTATTGTGTCGGCGCGGCTGTGTTACGGTAGGTATAAATACTCTAACACTCATTGTATTTTAGAGAAAACTAGTGAGTGGTGGACTAAGGTCGGACGGCCAGCGCGGAAAGTCGAATGGAGGCCCCCAGTGTAAAAAGTTTATTCGATTTTACAATATGACAAATGTGTCATAGATTTTTCGCTGATATATACACATTTCAGCGATTGTTTGGTTCTGACGACCTTTTTTTTTCAGTAACTGTGTTTGGGGGCTCCCCACAATCGGGTTATTTTGAAAATCCGAAGAAATCAAAATAATTCCATCAACTTTAAATATAATTTCAATAGCGCAATAAATTTGCTTACAAATTTCACTCGCCCATATCAAGATGGAGGAAGTGTCCATAGCGGACACCAATCCCGCAGAAATTTACCTGATGATATGGTCATATTTACCATCTAAGCAGGTGTAAAACTTCGTCAGGTGTGCGTTAGGTGGAAAAACATCATCGATGAGTTGTCCTTGTGCGACTATTTCGGAAAGAACAGATGCATGAGGGACTTCCAAACCATCTAATGAATGACCTGGTCAGACCTTTACCGCTCTCCCTTCCGAAACCTCTTAATCCGTTACAGAAACTAGTTTGTCAGACGTGGCACGCATCTGATACACTCTATTTCTGTAGATATAACATGGTAGAGAGAGTATTTTGAATTTTAATATAAAAGTAGGAAATCGTAAATGGCCAGTAATGCCCATGGATATTTGTCGTTCACCCAGAAAATATTGGATTTCTCTCTAAGGTCACATGCGTTGCTACCTTCAACCAGGAGAGCTTGACACTGCTATTATAAGGCTAAAATACGAGTAGGTTTGCGTTGGTTTAACCTTTCGCCCACTTGTTGGATAGTAATGGATTGACGAAGACGAATTTAGAAATTATTCAGCATCGTGCAAATTTTACTTAAAAAGTAATAGAGAGTAAATTTAATACATACACAGGTACCACACTTAACTTGCCGCTTAAATAGAATTGATATTCATTCGTTCATTCCGAATGAGCGGAACGTTTCAGCAAATGGAGCGTGGAGAAGCAGATCTAGAACAGTTCTGCACTTGGCTCTGCTTTGTTCATTAATATACATTGATATGTAGATGCACTGATAGTCTAATATAGAGTGACAGCATAGTTGGTGAAATTCTGCCTCCAAATCGGGAGTCTGAAGTTCGAACCCGAGGCATATATATCATTTTTTTCAAGTTATGCGTGTATTAGAAATTAATTATCACTTACTAAAACAGTGAGAGAAAATATCGTGTGGGAACTTACATGCCTCTTTTCTGAAAATGTTTTCACGTGTGTGAGAAATATACTTATCCGCACTTGGCCAGTGCTCTTCTTTGGTTTAAACCTCTAGCACTCCAAAAGGAGACCCGTGCGCAGCGGTGGGACAGTAAATATTTCATGCCAAACACTTATTAATATAAATTTTTTTAAACGAAATATATACATATATAGAAATTTACATCGACAAATTTAGAAATTATTATCGCTCGCTAAACGGTAAAGGTAAATATCGTGAGGAAACCTGCATGCCTTAGAGATTTATAAAAAAAAGAATCTTAATGGTATGTGAAGTCTACCAATACGCAATTGGCCAGCGCGGTGGACTATGGCCTTATTCTTCTCATTATGAGAGGAGACCCGCGCCCAGTAGTGGGACAGTAATGGGTTGATGCTGACATCGACAAATGCTTAAAACATAACATAGAAGGCATTATTTTAAATATATACAGGTAGTACGCTTAACTTGCCGTTTTAACAGAATTGATATTCATTCGTTCATTCCGAATGAGCGGAACGTTTGAGCAAATGGAGCGTGGAGACACAGATCTAGAACAGTTCTGCACTTGGCACTGCTTTGTTCATTAATATACATTGATATGTAGATGCGCTTCAGCCACTCGATTGCAGTTGTACTTCATAAATTAATAGAGCCTGTATCACAATTGTGTTTCCAGTTTTGTACACGACCTGTGTCGAACAGTGATGGTCTAGTGGTGATGCATAATGGCCTATTTGGAGTCTCACATTCGATTCCCAGGCACGCATCCACGATTATTCAAAGTAATGTATATTTTAATTTTAATTTTTAATTTTAATATTTTCTATTTTAATGTATTTTTTATTAATCTGACTGGTAAAGTTTTCGGTATAGTTGTTTGACATAATTTGATAATTTGACATAATATTTGGACTGTGACTTACTAATAATAATTTAATTTATACCTCAATATTGATAAATGTTAAAACAATAAAACTTTTATATAATGATAATGAATGGATGGATATTATAAGTAATTAATAATATATGTATAGTAACCCATTTGACTACATTTACTGTTAGTAATGACGACATTTGACTACATTTAATGTAGTAATAATATAGTAGTAAACTGGCATTCCTGTAATGTTAGTGAATATGATGTAATAAATAAATAAATCAATAAAAAAATGTGTGTATTCAAAGTTCAACAGTGATAGCATAGAGTTAGAAACTTAGCCACTCAATCGGGAGGTCGTAGGTTCGATTCCCAGGTACGCATTCTTGATTTCTCAAATTTATGTGCTAATTTAAAATTGTTTATTACTTGCTTAAGCGGTGACGGAATACATCGTGATTAAACCTGTAGCACTACCATGAGTTTACAAAAGTATTACTCGCTAGCGACTGCGTAAAATAAATGTATGAAAAAATGAACAGCGCCTCTGGTGGTTACTCGTAGAACTAAATTCCGTAGTGTGAGCCACTCGTAACGTAAAAAACCTATCGAAATCAAATCGCTAGCGAATGTCATTATGATCTATTGCCATACAAATTCGGTCCCATGAGTCATTAATTTGACAGACGTTGTCAAGAAATACCGTAACGATAGTAGTTATGTTATTCACTAGCAAAATGACAATAGTTTTCTATTTACAATTTCTATAGTGGCGTTTCTATGCCAACTCATGGTAGTGCTACTGCACACCTGAGCGTTCTTTAAAAAAACATTTCAAATGTCAAACAAGATTGCAGTTCATCTGATAGTAAGTGATCACAACCACCCATATACATTTCTAACCAACTCCATATAGAAAGGGGCATCTAGCTTAAGCCGATCACAGATGCATTGCCACTTCAGTACCCTTACCAAGAGCTTTAAAAAAATCCCACAATTTTACGTTACGTTTACTCAATCCATTATTCTGTTCCGTTTGCTTAGTAGACTGAGTAATCGTAACTATAAGTAAGTGCTCAAGTCTTTTTGTCTACCTCACATGTTCGCAAAAAAGAGATACAAAACATAAAGCGCCATTTTGGCAATTTAGACATTTAATGCTACGTTACTGACAATATAGTTCTGATACATTCCGCTGTTGGACGGTGATTGGAAAATGTATGGGCAAATACGTAAACAAATACCAAAACAGTCATATTTGTTAAAACGTAAAAACTCATGGTAAGGGTACTGAGGACTAAGTTAGTCGTTACATATGTAAGTCAGCTGACATCCACACATTTCAACCAAAACGCAAACTTATATTTGAAATAGATATTTCGGTACCTCTCGAATCAAACCACCATACTTGTTCCACTTTAGAATAATGAACAATATTATTCAGTAACACAAATTCAAAATCAAAATAATCCTCCCAATTAGGGCCATTTCCGCCGGTCCATTTTGCATTGCGGTCAGAATCAAAATACATAATGACTTAATAGCAAGTCTAATTTTGAGGCTTATTCTGGGGCACGGCCATAAATAATAAGATTTTAAGGTCTTAAGTCAAATTGTAACCATGCGGTCTTAATGACTTTTGCAAAGAAACTTTATGATTCGACTCTGGGGGCAATACCGCATATTTCTTAGAAGTACATAGTGTTATCGCTGTTGTGTTCAAATTTAAAGGATGTGATAAGGGAGACATACTTTTCCGAGGAATTACAGTTTAGTCCTCAGGGCTAGCGGCGCATCTATGGCTGGCTTTAGGTAGGAAACTAGTCATAACTAGGGTTAATTCTGTAATTAACCGTGGACATCTGTATGTCCATGGGCAGCAAGAGCCATTAAGCAGACGGGCATATAGTCCCACACTTCAAACCAAAACACAGCAGCGCTCTTTTTTCTTATATAATATAGGAGTAGCAGGCGAGCATGCAGTCCACCTGATGGTAAGCGGCTACTGCCGCCCATGGACATCTGTAATCAACCCCAGATAGGATTAGATATTCCTACCTGAGGTCGGCCACAGTCGCGCCGCTACCCCTGAGGACTAAGCTGGAGCTCCTCGGAAAAGTCTGTCTCCCTTACCACACCTTTCAAACCAGAACACAGCAGCGCTTAACACTGCTATTATTACAGAAATAGGTGTTACGGTGGTGCCGCCGGAGTCGAACCACAGAGGGTTGTATCTTCAACCATGACGTCTATATGAACAGGGCATTATAAATGTAATAATCCGTCGTCTACATTATTATCATTTGCAATATGTAGTTACTAATATAATTAGTTTACTGAACTGATATAATTGAAGGTAATTTAATTGAACAATAGATTTCTGCTCGACTGAATAATATTATATTGTTCGTCGAATGATTTATACGAGTATATGTGAAATTAGAATTAGAGATAATTGTTAATAGTTTCAGAAATAAGTAGTGTTAATTAATTCGTTGGAACGCTTGTCCCACTGCTGGGCATGGGTCCTCCACAAGAAACGATCTGACGTATACTGGCATCTTGTTGGCGCTGCTGTGTTCTGGTTTGAAGGATGTGGTAAAGGAGACATACATTTCCGAGGCGTTCCAGCTTAGTCCTCAGGGATAGCGGCGCATCTGTGGCCGACCTCAGGTAGGAACATAATGTAATTCTATCTGGGTTGATTACAGATGTCCATGGGCGGTAGTCAGTTACAATCAGGTGGACTGCATGCTCGGATGCTACTCCTGTATTATAAAAAAATACGCAATTGTGAAAATTAAATAAAAATAATCTTATTTCTATACACTTATTTATTCTTGTTTTAACCCTGCTATTAACCCTTTACAGCTTAGTGGGTACAAACTACCCCAACTTGTCTACCAAGTCAAGCAAAACTGACTTAGTTGACTGTTTGCACTATCTTCCTAAATTATGGGTCTATTTGACTTTTGAAATCAGTCCCTGCTGGTGACGTCTCGGGGCCAAGTTAAGGACCTTTGATCGTAGGGATCTTGTTAATATTACCACGCTTTTATTAGCTTGACTTGTATGTATGTATGTAACGGAATCTTTGAACTCAATTCTTACCCACTTTACTTTACCCACTCCGATTAATTCAAAATTTCGAATAATTACCAAAAACCGATGACAATACAAGATTTTATTAATTTTGTTCCATTATCTTTATCAGGTTCAACAGAATTAGCGATTTTCGAAACTTTTTCTTTAGCGGCGCATCTGTGGCCGACCTCGGGTAGGAATCTAATCTTATCTGTTTGATTACACATGTTCACACACCATCAGGTGGACTGTACGCTCGTTTGCTAATCCTACGTTATAAAAAAATAGTAGGTATACATTCTGGACATAAAAATCCCTAAATAACACAAGGTGTCAAAGTAAAGAAAAAGTTGGTTCGGTCGGATAAACCGCCCTGAATAAATTTGCTTACGATTAGGTATTTAGGACCCTGCTCGGTCTGATAACTTACGGGTTAACATCCTTGTTCAATTGCCGAACACACATCGATACACACACACACTCACACATTAACAATAAAACATGTGTATGATATCACGTCATCACAGATAGACTTGATAGGATTTCAAGATGGTAGAACCTTTCGTGGTTCGACTCTAGCGGCACCATCGTCACACCTATTCCTGCCTCATAACAGCAGTGTTTAGCGCTGCTGTGTTCTGGTTTGGAGGGTGTGGTAAGGAAGACAGACTTATCCGAGGCTTTCATTTGAAAGGCTACTGTCGCCTATAGGCGTTTATTTAAACCCCTATAGGAAACAGTAGCCAAGTTATAACAAAATAAAATACTTAACAGTTTAAAAACAAAACACAATGCTAAAATGTCACAAGGAAAGAAAAATAAATTAATAATTAAAATTGTGTACTGTCATCGGTTCTTCATAATTGCTCAAAATTTTGTATCAATCTGACCTTTCAAAGTGGGTAAAAATTTTGTTCAAGGATTCCCTTATGGTCTAAGATCCCGATATAAAAGGAATAAGCTGGTTAATAGATGAAAAGTATTTTAAGTCTAATTAAATATGTCCATAATTATACTGCAAATGGATTGTCTAAAAAAATTCAGTGCAGAATATGATTTTTTTACAATTAAAAAAATAAATCTTTTCCTAAACATTTCACTGGTCTGACTTATGGACGAATTACAATTACACACCAACATAAAAAATAGTGAACCTAACGTTTGCATATTATTATAGGCTACGTACTTTCGATTAGTATGTAATTTTTCTATTAACAAAGCCAGTGAAATGTTTAACAAAAAAAACACATATTCTGGACTGAATTTTTAGTCAACCAATTTGTAATATACTTTTTAACATATTTAATTTGATATAAAAAAAACATTTCATCAATTAACCTGCTCGGTGAAGGTTGTCTTTTTTTTATAAAGTTTAACTTAACGATTAGACGTGCTACGTGATGGAAAGAAGTCAACGCCGCCTATGGACATTTGCAACGCCAGAGGAGTCGTTAATGCATCACCGGCTTTGTATGAGAGCTCTTTTTGCACCTTTTTTGAAGAGCCCCATGTCATAGCGCCCCGGGAATACCTCAGGAGGAAGCTCATTCCACATCTTACACGTCCGAGGCAAGAACGTGCGTGCAAACCCGAACCGTGGAGGACCGCCTCGACTCCAGATGGTGGTATATCGGGTTGGTTGGTATATCGGGATCTTCTACATACATACATTACATACCCAGATACATACATACAGGTGAAGGTCATAAAAGTGTGGTAATAAAAACAAAACGCCGAGTCAACTACCTCTGATTGGTGACAGATGTTAAATTAGGCCAAAACACAAAAATACTCCCATAATCCCAACAAATTTTCCTTGTCCTCAACGTAATGTCAGAAAAAATCTATAATTCATAAGCACTTTATCAAGTCCGAATCCACATATGTATCGGTTTGTTCCATTGTTCGAACACGCCTCACGATATATGTACCTCCAGGGCCGGATTTTGAGGACGGCAGGAGACAAAGAAAGGGGCCCCGCACGACAGATAAAATAAAAATTTCTATCGATCGATATCCGGACACTTTTGCGTTTAGTTTCCAAACAGTATTTTTTCGATTTTTTACCGACAGTACTTGAACTTAAGTCGTTATTTTCATTTGTTTTTTATTTATTTTTTTTTTACACAGAAAAAAAACATCAATACAGAAGAGATAGAAATGAAGTACAAAGGATTGCTTATACCAAAATGGAATTTCTTCCAGCATCCCTAGGATAGGAGTGTGCATACGAAAGGCGAAATTAGCGTGCAAAAACAAAAAAAAAATACAACATTCTTTCTTGAAAAAAATGTCTGTTGTTAATATTTTTTTGAAAGTCGAGACAAAAAATCTTTTTATTTGGAAAATAATTAGGGGTACTTAGTTGCTGTAAGGCCTATACATCCCAAATGCGGCCCTGTGTACCTACCCACAAGCTATGTGACGAGGGGAATGTGATTTATGTCGTCTTATTAGAACGCATAAATCAAACAGTCCCAATTTGGATTTATGGTAAGATTTAATTAAATCAAAAAAGTTAAGATTTCCTTCTTCAACTAATTTTGAAGCTTTCGACACTCATGTTGAGATTAAGATTCTCTGGGTGTTTTTTATACATACAAAGACGTCATTAATATCCAGATGGTATTAATGGGTTTTGATGATGGTAAGAGGCTACTGCTGTCCATGGACATCCGCCGAAATTGCATCCTTCAAATCAAAACATAGCAGCGCATAACACTGCAGTTATTAGAGAGAAACAATATGTCGTTTGGGTGCTTCCGAAGACGAATCACAGAAAATTACACCAGTTTCAACAATAGGTTGATAAAATACATGATAATTTTTTTTATTATTATTTCTATAAAATATAGGAGTAACAGACGAGTATGCAGTTCACCTGAAGGTTGCCTATTGCCGCCCATGGACATATCTAATCAACCCCAGATAAGTTTAGATATTCCTACCTAAGGTCGGCCACAGATGCGCCGCTACCCCTGAGGCCTAAACTGGAAAGGCTCGAAAAATTTGTCTCTCTTACCACACCCTTCAAACCAGAACACAGCAGCGCTTAACACTGTTGTAATTAAACAGAAATAGGAGTGGCGGTGGTACCGCCGGAGTCGAACCACAAAGGGTTCTACCACGTTCCAATTGCGGTATATAGGTACTTATGATATATACCGCTGTGGTACTGTATGTTACACGACAAGAAATGTGTGATTTATACCACCTTATTAGTCCATACGACATAAATCACAAAGGTTCCAAGATTGGGATTACATCTATGATATATGTGATGGCTGGCATTTCTCGAAATGGTTTTTAGAACATCGGTTGTACCTTTTCTTTTAAATAATAAAAAACGGAGTTTTCAAGAACTATGGGTCAAACATCTAAATTAAAAATGTTGTTTTGTGTTCTAGATGTGATATGTATGTTTCGTTTCTAAATCATCATCATTACTGTCCCACTGCTGGGTACGGGTCGCCTCTCAGAATGAGGAAAATTAATGCATAGTCCACCGCGGGTATTGTAATTGTAAGTATGCAAGTTTCCTTATAATGTTTTCCTTCACCGTTTAAGCAAATGATAAGTAATTTTTTTTAATAATATAGGAGTAGCAGACGAGCATGCAGTCCACCTGATGGTAAGTGGCTACTGCCGCTCATGGACATCTGTAATCAACCCCAGATAGGATTAGATATACCTACCTGGGGTCGGCCACAGATGCGCTGCTGCTCCTGAGGATTAAGCTGGAATGCCTCGGAAAAGTATGTCTCCCCTACCACACCCTTCAAACCGGAACACAGTAGCGCCTAACACTGCTGTTATTAGGTAGAAATAGGTGTGGCGGTGGTGCCGCCGGAGTCGAACCACAAAGGGTTCTACCACCTTTATGAATAAGTAATATCTAATTCGCACATAACTTTGAAAAATCAGGGGTTGGGATTTGAACTTCGGATCCCTCGACCAAAGGGCTGAGTTTCTTAATCATTAGACTATTATAGATTAGTAAAGATTACTAACTCCTAACAAGAAAATGTAACTAATTTCGACAATTGAAATTGTCACGGTCACCTATTGTCGTCTTTGAAAAATATTAAAAAAAAAAATAGTTTTTAGATCATTTACGAATGAAACGATATTTCTCCGTACTTTTTCTTCGATTTCGTGGTTGTGCACCACTGACAGCCATTAAATAGCTGACAGAATTGTCAGCCGTTAAGCCATTTAATGGCTTCCTTTAATTACAAGGCGAGATATCTATACTTATCTATGGCTATTTCTGCTTTCATAATCTTTTAAAATATTACTTCAGCTTGTAATAGCTCTCAGAATTACTGAGAGATATGTTGTTTGCGGATTTTATCCTTGCGCATATTAGGTAACGATAAAATAATTGTCGATAAATGAAAAAAGTTACACGTTACGTGAAAACGACCAATAAATCGTCCGTCAAATTGCTCTCACATAAAATAAATCTGCGCACACCATTCTTTACTTTCATTCCAAAAATCGTTGGCATACTAAGCGTTCTTAACTTGGAACTATGCACGTGTACTAATAGGGGATTAATGGTGGATTTATGACCTAACTATTGAATAAAACGCACGTGTGAATTAGTGTTAGGCGCTGGTTTTAGCGCGAGCGAATATGTGAACGATGATTCGCGGTAAGCATTAAAAATATTTTTTGCGTAATCTCGAAGTTCAAAGATTCCGTTACATACATACATACATACATACAGGAAAAGCTAATAAAAGCGTGGTAAAAAGACCAAAATGTTTTAATAAGCAGAAAATTAAAATCAAGTGTAGGATTATTTTTATTCCGTTATTCCTTCATATTATTCTATCATATTAATCAAAGGTTTATGATAATTGTTTATTGTTTTGGTTCAAAAGCCTACCACATGTTGTCGCCATCGCCCAGGGTTGACTGGCAGAGAATGCCATTAGGCATTAAGTTTACCCTTTGTTACACTACTTTAAGGTGTTACAAGAAAATTAAATAAATAAAATAAAATAATTAAATCAAATGTATGGTAAAGTCACGGCACGGTTCGTCAAACAAATAAAAAAATACTAAGTAGCTATTATTTAAAGTTAAAAGTTAGATTACTACATAACTTTAAGTGATTTTATTAACGCTGTATCATTTTCACACCTTTTAATGTAAAGGGGGACGACAAGCTTTAAACAAATCAATTTGTTCCTAGAGACAGCAATTTTAATATATTTCAGGTAGGATGCCGATTTTATTTAGGTAACAGGATGCCTATTTTATTTTATAAATATTACATCGCGTATCGCTTATAACGTATTAATAGAACAACCTGATAAGGATGTGGTGTAACTAACTTTGAAGGTTTCTAACGGAAACGCCGAGGTTAATATCTGTTGCGAAAGGGTTGGAGCAACACATTAACCTAAAACAGTAAGGGTAGAAAGCATAGTTAATGATCGTACGTTAATTTTCCCTCTGTGTATAATTATTTAACTGCTAGAAGGTGGTTGAACCAACTGTGTTATTTAACTGCAAAAAGATGGTAAAACCAACTGTGTTATTTTCCTTTTAGGTGGAAGAACCCTCAACTTCGTTTACGTTCCTTTGGAGATCCTAGTCCTCACAGCGTTGAGAACGGTCATCGGGGGTGCTTTAGTCCGGTAAGAAGTCCACATAACCCCGTGTCGCTCTCACAGCGCCGGTAACCTTTTGAAGGTTTCTCCCCCGTTAACAATAAAAATGCTTTGATTATATTTATCAAAGCATTATAAGCAAATAGGTATTTCTAATAACAGCAGTGTTAAGCGCCGCTGTGTTCTGGTGTGAAGGGTGTGGTAAGAAAGACCTACTTTTCCGAAGGGTTCCAGCTTAGTCCTCAGGGGTAGCGGCGCATCTGTAGCCGACCTTAGGTAGAAATATCTATATGGGGTTGATTACAGAGATCCATGGGCAGCAGTTGCCTTGCCAAATACAATCAGGTGGACTGCATGCTCGTCTGCTACTCCAATATTATAAAAAAAACTGGCTTTGTTAGTTCTTATGTATGTAAGGAACCAGAATTTTAAAAGCGTTAACCCTTAACGGTTGTGATATAATTTTACATGAGTTGTTTGCATGACGTCACATGTTGCGTATGACGTCATTCTAAAAGCAATATGGCGGAAGCCGCAAGATGGCGAATCAATTATTTTTTATGCACCCCCATAACATGGGTATCAAATGGTTTTCTGAGAAAATATGAAAACCAATGACGTCACTAAAAGCGTCATTAAAATGTACAAGTAAAAGGTAACTTTTTTAATATAAAATAAATAATAGATTAAAAAAACTAAAAAAAAAATTGCTAATCGAAACAAAAAACTAGAAAATATATTTTTATGACAATTATAACAAAATTTAATTTATTAAAATAATAATTCAGTTCAGAGTAAAAAGCGTGGGGTGCTTGATATTTTAAATGTTACAATCAATCTATTGGCAATTATCTATGAGATAATAGTTATGAGAGTAGCTATAACATACATACATACAACCCAACCAAATAAAAGCGTGTTAAAAATATTAATGTTGTTAAGGTGATTTCATGGATAATATTAATTGAAAGAGCAAATATATGCAGTCCATCTGATGTTTAATGATCATTGCAGTCTATGGCCAATTGTAACCGTCTCCAACTCGAATAGGAGTTCTACCTGCAGCCTGCCTACGTCACCATTCCTCCATCGCACCACTCGCCGAAGGATGAAGTTCCATCCACACCAACTGGACTCGTGGCGGTCCTCCACGGTTCGGTTTGCACGGACGTTCTTGCCATGGACGTGTAGGATGTAGAATGAACTTCCTCCCGAGGTATTCCCGGAGGGCTATGACATGGGGCTCTTCAAAAAAGTTGCAAAAAGTGCTCTCCTTCAAAGCCGGCGATGCAATGGCGACTCCTCTGGCAACGTTGCAAATGTCCATAGGCGACGTTAACTACTTTCCATCAGGTAGCACGTCTGCTTTACCGTCAGCTTCAAATATAAAAAAGGCAATCACAGATGCGTTACCGCTTCCTTCCATCTAACCATCAAATCGAAACGAATATCACTTACTGTCCTCATATTTAGATAACACTTCCAAATATCCAACACGAATATCCACGAACCTTTGTAACGAACCCAATGCACCCAGGATTCACGTACAAGCCATTATTCAACTTCCAGGAACTTCACTTCGTAGTTGAACTAACGCATTAACTTCCGAATTGTGTTAAACTTTTAATACTAGGTACATCAAGTATTCGGAATTGCTAGATATACGTGTTAGTAAAGAAAATAAACCAAAATGGCGGTTTTTTGTATTTGTTTATGTTTTGTTATTTATTGGTGGTGATAACTTAGTGGTTGAAGCTCAGCCTCTCATATAGGAGTTCAAGGTTCAAATCCCAGGCACCTATAATTTTTCAAAGGCACGGTTTACGCACATAGCGTATTAGAAATTAATTATACCTTGCTTTAACGAAGGAAAACCTCATGAGAAAATCTGCATTCCCAGGAGATCTTTAAAATATTCTCAAAGGGCTGTAGAGGAGTCTAAGGTGGTAGAACCCTTTGTGGTTAAACTCCGACGGTACCATCTTCACGCCTATTTCTGCATAATAATAGTAGTGTTAAGCGCTGCTGTGTTCTGGTTTGAAGGGTGTGGTAAGGGAGACATACTTTTCGGAGGCGTTCCAGCTTAGTCCTCAGGATAGCGGCGCATCTACGGGCAACCTGGGTTGATTACAGATATCCATGGGCGACAGTAGCTACTTACCATCAGTTGGACTGCATGCTTGTCTGCTACTCTAATATTATAAAAAATATATAATAAAAAAAAATAAAAGTAATGTTTTTGTAACAACATCTAATGACACAGAAGCTAAAACATTGAACAACGCTTAGACGTTCAGATTCTATGATTTACATAAATAAATCAAATTATAGTCTGTCTTTGATTTCAAAATCGCTGTGATTTGTATACAATGCTGATTTCGAAATTACAGCCAATTTATAAGGTTATGAATATTTGCACGAAAACGTGAAAATATTTTTGAACTTTTGTCTTCCTAAAAGTTGGGTTTAATTTTAAATGGGTTTTTAATGGTGGTTAAACTACCATAAGAGTAGCAGACGAGCATGCAGTCCATCTGATGGTAAGTGGCTACGGCTGCCCATGGACATTTATAATCAACCCCAGATAAGATTAGATTCCTTCCTGCGGTCAACCACATGCGCCACTACCCCTGACTACTAAGCTGAAACGCTTCGAAAAATAATGTATTCCTTACCACACCCTTGAAACCAGAACACAGCAGAGCTAAGATTTCAGATTACAAATTATGAGGGACAGCATTCATTTGTAATATTAAAAAAAATATTCCCAATATTTGATTTCTCGGATTCGAACCCGCGACTTACAAAGCACACACACAAAACTTACAGCTCAACACACCAAAAGGCGTGAAGTAATTACACTGTTATGAACAAGTTAACACATCAGTTAAATTATAATCGTCTTCGCAAAGTTCTAATAGTTTCCTAATGATATTGTTCAAAGTGTGGAAACGCACTTAGCTGGTTAAACTTGTTTAATTCCTTGGGATATGTGTGATGTAATGTTCATATTAAATAACTAGGTTGAAGATGGAAGAGCCCTTTGTGGGTCGACTCCAGTGGCCAATTTCTGTCATAATGGCACTGTTAAACGCAGATGTGTTCCACTTTAAAGGTTGTGGGAAGGGAGACATACCTGCCCAAGACGTTTCGACTAAGTCCTCGGAAGAAGTAATAATAATAATATTCTTTATTGTACCCAAAAGAAGAACACAAAACAAAAACATACAATTTTGGACGATACAAAAGGCGGTCTTATTGCTAAAACAGCGATCTCTTCCAGACAACCTTAGGATGAGGAGTTAACGAAGGGATGACTTAAAATAATAGGGAGGGTGCAATTAAATGATAGATGCAGGACTAATATATAAAATTAAGTGTAAATTTAGAGATAGCATACAATAGAACAAATAATAAATAAAGGGGAAAGAAGCGAAGAATGTAAAATTACTAAAAGAAAGTTAACACAGTTTTATAAAAGAATAGCAAGAGCACAAATTTTGGGAGGAAAAACAGTTAGAGTTGAAGGTAGTGAGATTTGACAAGATTTTTAAAGGAGTATAAGGATTGGGAGTAGTAGTTGTATAGAAAGCCTCAGGAATCTAATCTTATCTGGGGTTGATTACAGATGCCTATGGTAAGTAGCTATATCATCAGGAGGAGTACATGTTCGCTTGCTACTTCAATATTATAAAAAAGGTTTTTTGAAAATCCATTTGGCCGCGCGGTCATCGCCGGTCTGAAGCGATCAGAGAGTTCCAGGATTGATTCCCGGCCAGACAGATAATTAAATAATTAATTAGATATGTTTTTGGGATTATTTATTCGTGTATTCGTCTTCGTGTGTCCATGGCATTTACGACACAAGGAATCGTAGTATGAGGCTTTGAAGAAAGCGTCTTTTCTCATAAACGTAGTGTATATACAACAGTGTGACTTAGCTGTAAAGACTCCTTATTTCCCTAAAGACTATGAACCGGGAAGACGAGATTGCAATAAAGACAACATTGTACGTGACAGATCCCTGAACGTTGACGGGACTAAAGATACTACGAGCCTATTTATCCGAGTTTCCGTGCTTAGTTTTCCTGAGTTCCGTAATGTTTTTGTGTTTGTGTGTGTATGTATGAATGTACATATTATGTATGTGTGCATGTATGTGTGCATGTATGTATGTATGTATGTATCTTGACGGATTTTAACAAATGACTGAGCCTTGCAGTGCAGCAAGGGAACGCCGCCAGCGTTTTGGGAACCATGCCTTACACGGCTATTTTAGATGGTTTGTTTCATTTATAATGATTTTTGTTTTTATTCCGCCTTTTTTGTATGAATGTACATAGATATTGTTTTAATATATGTATTGTCAATATGTTTTTATATAAATTATGTAATAAATAGAAATAATACCAATTTATGGCATCAATAAACAATTCTATATTTAAAAAAATCGTACCGTTGACGTATCGTTAGATTAGTCTAAATTATGGGAGTAACATAAAACATCTATATACAAATGAATATTTGTCTGTGTGTCCTTTATGATCCTCAGCAAAATTGTTGTGTATGCGCCCAGGAATGTTTCTATACGGTACGACAATTTTCGACAGATGGCGCCACTGTCATTTCAATGAAGGTAGAAATTTTCAGTTATATGTGGTATGTTATTTTTTTCTAAACCCGGGTTTTAGATATATTTTTAAGCTGTCTGGTTTTTGTTTTGATAATAATTTAAGGTTAATCCTTCATCCCGGCGCCGATATTCCGAGTAGATCGGCGTGACCGCTACATCAGCACCGAGTTTTTGACGGGCGGATGTGACGGCAATGTAAAACACATTGGAACTTGGCCATATACTGCCGTCACACGAGTGACAGCTGGATCAAAATAAGCCGCCGATATGGGTCGCAGTGGACAAACTATCGCCGTCACGACATAATTAAAATCGGCCCGAAATAATCTCGTTCTCGGTACCGGCTCGGTGACGGTGCAGTGGACAAACAGCCTTACTTGTATGAATGACTTTTAAATATTGAAAAAGCAAATACGTCTTCTTTAATATAGCACCATAGCTGTTATTAGGCAGAAAATTCTGTGATGGTGGAGCCTTTACAGTTGTTAACACAAAAGAGTTCTCCTCCAAAATCCTCACAGCAACACGGACAAACATAAGGTTAGTAATAAGGTTCATCTCTACCGAACCCTAAAAATCCTACAGAATAAACAATATACAGTAGTTAGACCCAAATCCAATATGGCGTCGACAGTCGGTTAAGCGCTTAGTCGGCTAGCCCTACATAGTCTATTTAAAGGGCTTACCGACTAATTGAACTCCGATGACATCTAACCTCGTTTTTTATCGTAAACGGAATGTATGTGACGTTTTGTTAAGGTTTTCTTTATTATATAGGAGTAGACGAGCATGCAGTCTGATAGTAAGTGGCTAGTAGCCCATGGTCATCTGTAATCAACCCCAGATAGGATTAGATTCCTATCTGATGTCGGCCACAGATGCGCTGCTACCTCTAAGGATTAAGCTGGAACACCTGGGGAACCATACCCTTCAAACCAGAACGCAGCAGTGTTGAACAATGAGGCAGAAATAGGTGTGACGGTGGTGCCGCCGGAGTCCAACCGCAAAGAGTTCTACCACCTTCAAAATGCAGTATTAAGCGCTGGTTTGAAGAGTGCGGTTAGAGGGAGATTATAATAAAAGGCATTCGAATTTAGTCCTCAGCGGTATCAAAAATCTGTCCTTGAACTGAGATATTTTTGAGTTCGAGTTTCAGTTACTTTGACAAATTATTACAACAAAAAAACCCTGGATAATGTACCTATATGCATTTTGTCGGGATCAATTTCTTTAAATTCCGTTGCAATTGCAATTTTAGTTTATTTATTGCCATCTGTAATTATACTAAGAACCTTTACAATTCTCAGTTTTAGTATAAGTACTTCCTGTATAACACAGTAGTACAATTTCACATAGTGAACACCAATATATTATTTTTGTCGGAATTTATTTCTTCACTTTCTGCAGGAAACATACATCTTTAATCGTTGTATTTACAACCAAACTTTAATTGCAGCAAGCTCCTAAACATTAAAGTTTTAATTTCGATGTGGTATAGCACACAATGGTACAATTATAACTTCTGCATGCCTTATT
The DNA here is from genome assembly GCA_014595695.2 of Epargyreus clarus clarus. Taxonomy (NCBI): domain Eukaryota; kingdom Metazoa; phylum Arthropoda; class Insecta; order Lepidoptera; family Hesperiidae; genus Epargyreus; species Epargyreus clarus. Next base: position 2,136,059 of record JACTTY020000019.1, read on the forward strand.
CTGTTACTGAAACGTTTGAAATGAGTTTAGAAGTAGTTTATGAGTCGTGTGCAGTATACACCTTAAGTAAGCATGTAGGTCTGACAGCTTCAGTGTATAATAACAATAAGAACGTTATATACACTCATAGCCTTGCGCTAGGCTTTATCCTATGCTGTAGATGCTGTGGACACATATAAAGACGAATACGGAGATACCCAGAACCTGAACAGACATATATTATAAATTAATAATTTCAATATCTGTCTGACCGGGGATCGAACCTAGAATCCACTGCCTGTCAAACCAGTACAGCAACCGCTCCGAATCGCGTGTCGTATAGTATAAAAGTTATGAAACGTATAGGCAAAGAAACACCGACAAATTTTTGTCGGAATTGATTACTTCACTCTCAGTAACAAACTCACATTTTTAATCGTGGTATTTACAACCAGACTCAAATTGCAGCACCTGTACAATATTAAAGTTTTAATTTCGATCGGGTATAGCACACAATGGTCCAATTCCAACTTCTGCGCGCCAATATCGAACGGGCGTGTTTGAACGACAAAAGTACTTTGTGACTCGTATCCTGTTACTGAAACGCCTGAAATGAGTTTAGAAGTGGTTGAGGAGTTGTGCGCAACTTGAGTAAAATATGGGTACTACAGCTTGACTATACGAGTATAAGAATAATAATGCTTTCTACACTCGTATCCACTACGATTTTTCCTATGATGTGAGTGCCTTGTGCAAAGACCAATAAGCCAACAGAACAGAAAAAGAACATTATTTAGATATCCGTCCGGTCGGGGATTGAAATCTGAACCAGCCGCTTGTCAGACAATCATAATGACCACTTCGCCTTTGCTTCTTAAATATGAAAGTTATAAAAGTCATAGGGCAAGGAACAAATAGATTTTTGTCGTAACAGATTTTTATTTTGTCGGAAGTTCACACAAAAAGATAATGTATCGCGAACTACAGCATCGAGCCGTTAATTGTAATTTTGTGATTTTGAACGATGCAATCGATTTCGGAAACAAATATATTTTTATATAAAAAATAATTATCAAAACAAAATATATTTTTTTATATGTAAACTAGAGAATTACAAAAAAAAACCCGTCGGTTTAAAAATATACCCTATGACCCTTCGATCATTTATACAAATTCTCATATTAAAATACATACATATCGAGTTTTACCAACAAACATACAAAAGCTCAATTTTACATTTAAATCATTAATTATTAATTACAAAGATATGTGACGAACGATTAAAATTCAATTAACACATCATTTTCATAATTAAATTCAGAAACTGTGTAACAGGAATTTTAATATCAAGATTTTTCAGTGTAACTCACAAAATTATTCGGAAATTCGACTGCGCAAGCTCGACAAAGGAATATTTTGTATCAGTTTTGTCTTTTTACGGCATTTTAGCATAGCAACTTAGTTGTTTCATGAAATTGTAGTATACCTGTCTGAAACTCTACTGGAAGTTATTTTACAGTTTCAAAAACTGATTTAAGATAAACATTTTATTAAAGCCCTTTTTAGGCTTAAAACTTTTCGTATTTCTAAATTTATGACATAATATTACGACATAATTATTAATACAATTCTCAAATAGTCCATCTATGTACTAAATGTATGAAACACAGTTTTTTTTTTAAATGAACCCGTCCCTTTAATTTGACAATTATATTTACTTTCCAGTATTTGATCTTTATAAGAGACACTATAAGAAGGCGCGATAATATAGGATGGTGTTTTTTCGAAAAGAACTTGTTCGATTCCGAGTTAGGCAAATAGTTTTTTAATCTAATGCTACCGTTTTAGTTTTTATCAAAATCGATTCCGTAACAACTTTTCAACAACACTTTTCGCTATTCCTCATAGTTTCAAATTTAGACATTAATAAAAAAAAACACCTTGTTTGCACGTGTATCTAGCTCTCACACACAAACAAGACCTTTGGGTCTTTGAACCCATTCAAGCCTCATTACCACTATACTTGGAATATCTTAAATGCACATCATTCACACTTCACAATTCAAGATCTAAAGCATTCGGATTTCAGGTTTCAGTTTATTTGCCACACTGAAAGGTTGACCTGAAACCTTTCATGAATCCATGTTTCAATGGCCCCACGAATGGCGTTTTAGCCTCTTTTCATTTCATTTTTAATTAATTGCGTTACACAACAAGATTGTATAACGGTCTGATTGCTTGCTTAGTGACGTAAAAGAAAAATAATATTTTATAATTAATTTCTAACGTTAAATTTTAAGTACAGCGCCATCTAGTACGGCATATAAGAAACTAACGTGAAATTAGCGCATTTGTTCAAATACGTATTATGTTAAGGAAATGTTTAATTGCTTTCATCTATTAGCCATTAAATGACCTCTCCAAGGAATCCTTTTGATTTGAACGAACAAGATGAATTAGGGACTTTCACGTTCAGGTCCAAGGTTGAAATCCCTAATCTAATTCCGGTCTTTAGGGCTATAGATGTTATGTAACTACATGGCTTTTATAATTAGTATAGTCCGCGCCAAACTTCAAGTCCGCTCTGAAGTTAATGCGCGCAGGTGTCAGTCAGAGAGCCAATGCTAGCGAACACAACTACAAGCATATATTCCCTAGCAACGTAAGGGCACACTAATGCACCTATTATTTAAATATATATAAGTCAAAGGTGACTGACTGACATAGTGATCTATCTACGCACAGCTCAAACCACTGAACGGATCTGGCTGAAATTTGGCATGCAGGTAGATGTTATGACGTAGGCATCCGCTAAGAAAGGATTTTGATCAATTCTACCCACAAGGGGATAAAATAGGGGATGAAAATATTACTTCGTAACGCAAGCGAAGCCGCGGGAAAAAGCTCGTGCTATATACCCGCGGGCGAGAGCGGGCAGCGGAGGGTGCCGGGGGGGGGGTCTCGCGCTGTCTTCGTCCCGCTAATATCTACAATTTGCTATTGCGACGCGACTCGTTACTATATTCGAAGCGGACTAGCAGTTTGGCGCGGGCGCTACCTAGTAGTACATAGTAGTAGGATGATCGAGCTTGACACCATTTTTTAAAACGACATTTCTTAAAATGAAGCCTAGCTAGATCGATTTATCGCCCCCGAATCCCCCTGCATACTAAATGCCATGGAAATCATCCGAGCCGTTTCCGCGATTCAGTTATATTTTTAAACAAGAATTGCTCGTTTAAAGGAATTAGAAAGAGATCGATTTTAATTTTAATTATTATTTTTTTAATATATTTATTTCGTTTAAGAATGAAAGGAAACAACGTTAAAACTTAACATTTCTAAGAACACCGAAATAAGGTTTGTGAAATCTAAAATGTGATGTGAAATCGAAGGCATGTTCATATGTTGAAATATTTTAGGTATTTTTACAAGGTACTCGTATATCCAAAATAAAGAACTCATGTTGCAATGTTGGGAGCGTGTGAACTTTTTACAGTTTTCGAATTAACGCTCAATTTGGCAATGGTTTCAATGTCCATTTTTAATTAATGACATCACAACTATGTCGATATAGCCATGTGTCTCACATTAAATATACAAGCGTTTAAAAAATAAAAAAAGATTTACATTAACTTGGCAGTCTTTTTATAATATAAGACTAGCAGACGAGCATGCTGTCCACCTGATGATAAGTGGCTATTGCCGCCCATACCTGTCACCACAAATAGGATTTGATATTTCTACCTATGGAGGTCGGCTACAGATGCGCCGCTAGCCCTGAGGACTGGGCTGGAACGCCTCTGAAAAGTATGTCTTCCTTACCACACCATTCAAACCAGAACGCAGTAGCGCTTAACACTGCTGTTATTAGGCAGAACAGGTGTGGCGGTGGTGCCGCCGGAGTCGAACCACAAAGGATTCTACCACCATACCTAATTCACTTTCGTTAATATGACGTTTTTTAACAAACGTATGTACTTCATAATTGATCAGTTAGTAGAGGAGTAGTGATCGTTTATAAAAACTTACGGATATTAGAAGTGTCGAAGTTTTATTATAAAGGTAGTTAAAAATTAAAGTAGTTAAGAACTTCGTATGTGTGTTTCCATTGTCTTAGTTTTAACTTAAAAGTTTTTGTATTTCACACTTCAACCGTTCCAACTTATTCCTCTGGGATAGTAATGCGTCTGGGGCCGACCACATAGGATTTCAGTGGCATCTGAGGTTTATTACATATGTATGTCCATTAGTGGCATAGACCAGACTATCAAGTGGACTGCGTGATCGTCTGCTACTTCGATTTTCTTGTACTATAAATATGTTAGTAATTTCGAGATTTACGTGTATTAAAAAAATTGCGTAATAAAATTGACGAAAAAAAATAGACAGTGTCTCAAATTTTGTGAAAAAAATTAAAACTAAATTATCTCTATAATGCGAAGTAACCTGAGGTCCGCGGGCCTGCGGTCCGAGGATCGGATCAGACCACATGTGGCCCGCGGGCCGGGGTTGTCAACCGTTGTCTAAAGATATGTTACAGACAGGATGTTAGTTTTTTTTACGAGGGGGAAACCTTCCAAAAGGTACCCTATGACGTGGGAGCGCAACGGTGGTATGTGGGATTTATGTTAGTCATATCGCTACAGCTCACTAACATTCCATCGCCGATATTAAGACAAGTGTTTTACAGCCCCGGTTTAATGATGGTAAATTGATAGCAACTCCTGTTAAATTTATGGAACATTTTAAGCGGTGTCCCACGGTTTTATTGTTATTGGAAAAGTTGGAGCGACGAAATTGCTGAATTAATAAAACTAATTTTGACAAATTTGTTATCAAACCATGAACGAGTTTGTTGTCAAATGGTTTGGCATTAACTTTACCGTTTTGAAACAGTAGCATTACCATGAGTTGGCATAGAAACGCCACTATAGAAATTGTAAATAGAAAACTATTGTCATTTTGCTAGTGAATAACATAACTACTATCGTTACGGTATTTCTTGACAACGTCTGTCAAATTAATGACTCATGGGACCGAATTTGTATGGCAATAGATCATAATGACATTCGCTAGCGATTTGATTTCGATAGGTTTTTTACGTATCGAGTTACGTCACTACGGATTTTAGTTCTACGAGTAACCACCAGAGGCGCTGTACAATTTTTCATACATTTATTTTACGCAGTCGCTAGCGAGTAATACTTTTGTAAACTCATGGTAGTCCTACAGAAATGATTGTGAAATTAATTTTACAAAAATAAAAAAAAAAACGTCGGTGCTAAGCAACGCTGGCTTATGTCGTAACCTAAATATAAAGTTAAGTTGGATGGGTTACCGCTAAAGTCTAAACATGCACTTTTTATACTTCGAATAAAAATGAGGCAGTCGCTATTAGTTTTCTTTGCAAGTCAAGACCTTATTAAGCATAAAACAACCGCGAAATATGCACATTCTGTAAACAAAATAGTAGAACAAAAGCTTAAGCTACAAACACTTAACTGATTGGAAGTGCATATATAACGACCTCCGATAAACTAGCCGAGAGAAATACATGAGAATGTTGGATAGTATATTTTAGGATATTTTTAGAATTTTCTAGAACATTTGTTGTAGGTCTTCGTGATATCGTAAACGCTATGGTACGTGAAATGTTCTAAGTGGAGGTGAAGGATATTCTTTGTAAATGTCTATATCTGTAGATTGATATAGACATTTACAAAGGACAATACTTTAGTGGTCAGAAACACGGTCTCTCAAACTGGGGGTAGGATGTTCGAATCTCAAGCACCTCTGATTTTACAAGTTATGTGCTCATTGAAATAATTATTATCACTGGCAATTTTTGCTACCAAAACAAAAAATGGTGACCTATCACAGACGTCAACCAATTCTATCTTTCAAAATGGATCCCAACCAAATAGTTGCAAAATTTCATAGAAATTAGTGGAGTAGTTTCGGAGAAAAATACTCGACATATTTGATTTTGGCAAATTATATTGAATATATACTTAAATTCATGTATACACGTGAATATCAATAATTAACTAAATATAAGTACAGTAACTCACGATTCACATTATCAAAAGCTATCAGCCATCGTTCCCCCATCAAAGTCACTGACACTCGATCCATTATCTACGTCACTACGATCCACATCCACATCAATGTCCTCACGTGAAAACAAAAATAGATTACTCTTTAGAAATCCATTTTATTCACCGGCGCGTAATAATAGTTTTCTAGCTTCATTTTCCCTTTTCCTAATTACTTCTGCCATTGTGTCGGCACCCTTATCTGTTATAGGGAATAGAGTTATCTGACAGTTGGTTTAGATTGGTGTCTGAGTTTAGCGAAATTTGATCAGAAATTTAGTAGTAGATACTATTGTATCTCATCTTTTTCCTAAGGTCAACATTAATAAATGTTTTAATAACATAAGTACTAAAGCTTTTGAAATAAATGAAGACATTGGGGTTATCAAATAAGTTATTGTTTTGAGTTAAGTTTGTAAAGTGTGGAAAAATACACGGTCTTCCGTTCTTTTTTTTAAGACTTGGTTGTAACGCTACTGTGTTTTCTATAATGCGTTATTAATTCAATATCAATTCCTCTTCAATCTTCTTTTGTGCCGTTGAATAAACTTAAAATGTGGTAGAACCGATATGATTCAACGAGGAAAATATAACCACGAAGACATTTAATGGAAACCAGTTCTTTTGTAATGTGAATGCCGGCTGACTTACAATTGACACTACCATCTTCGTTTTCAGGAGCGGAAATGCATGTATTATCAGTTTCAAAACCCATGTTCTATATGAAGATATCCATAACCGATACTAACAACTCATCGATTTGAATTCCTCTAAATTATGGGAGTCACATACCTACATTTTAAAGCAGACGGGATTGTTATCAAAATAATCATTTTGTTTAATTATTAAGTTATATAAAATAATAAGTTATGGATTATTTCTAGAGAAGCATTTTCTGTATCGCCTATGTTTCTCTCAATTGACAAGCGATACCTAATTTTCAAAATAAACAAAACTCCGATTAGCCACCAACATTTCGTCATATCGAGTGATATAGGGTCTTTAATCTCGAGTCCAATATTGAAGGGGAAATTTGTTTGCACAGGACCAAAGGAATACAGAAATTTCGAATTATTCTCTTTTCCTCAACTGTCGAATACGCGTTCTTTGTGTATGGTACAAGGTGTAAGAAAAAGAGATTATACGAGCTAATTCCGCGTTACGGTTATCGCGCTAATTTTAAATATTAACAGGTCAACAACCCATTAGATAGAACTTTAGGCAATAGCACCCTGCGCTGGCCAACACCGAATTGGTACACTTGAAATTCCTTTGATAACTTACAAAAAAATGCTGTTGTGTAGGTTTCCTCACGATGTTTTCTTTCACCCTTAAATCAAGTGATAATCCTTACTAATATTATAAACCCGAAAGTAACTCTGTCTGTCTGTCTGGTTGTCTCTTCTTCACGCCTAAACCACTGAACCGATTTTAATGCAATTTTGTACAAAGATATCCTGAGACCCGAGAAAGGACTCGTTTTTATCTCGGAAATCCCACAGGAACTAGGGATGGCGATCTAAGATCGATTAATCGGAGAATCGATCGATTATTTTAATCGATATTAGTAAGAATTGAATCGTAAACTATGCATTTGATCAAGTGATGATCTTCAGCAAACTTGCTGTACATGAGCCCACGACGGTTTCAGAATTGGCACGACCAACTTTCGCCAGATGGCGCCACTGTTATTCCAATGAAGGTACGAATTATCAGTTTTATGTATGTTAGTATGTCATTTTATTTTCTTTTAAACGCGCAAAAACTAGTAATTTCTAATTTCAATTAATTAAAACTACTACTTAGTTGCATTTGCATGACGTGTAAATGACTTCTGACAATTCCTGTGTACTTAGGGTCCAAGACACAAAAAGTTCTATTGTGTAATGAATAGGCGTTAAATTTAAAGATTTTATCGCCTCCGCTTTTAAATTAGACAAACACGCTGAGTTGCATCACGTCGTAGGCCAGTTGGACAAATGGCGTCATCAATATTGACGGATCACGGAAGGGCGGATATCCACTCGAATTAGCCCTCTCCAGATCTTTGAAGTTAATGACCCGTGACGTGTGAAGATTTCACGTTACTTTTTGTTATACGTTGTAATGTTGAGACTGAAAAGAGCTAAAAATCGAAAGTGTTACATATTATTTATCTTACATGTAAAATTCTCGTGTCACAATGTTAGTTACCGTACTCCTAAGAAACGACTTTACCGATTTTCACCAAATTTTATATGCACATTCAGTAGCTCTGAGAATTGGCTACTATCTATTTTTCATGCCCCTAAGTGATAAGGGTTGTTCACCCTTAACATTTTTTATGAATATAGCAACACAACGTTTGCCGGGTCAGCTAGTTTTATCTAAATTAAAGGTACTGATATGTTTTTTTTTTTTTAATAATATAGGAGTAGCAGACGAGCATGCAGCCCACCTGATGGTAAGTGGCTACTGCCGCCCATGGACATCTGTAATCAACCCCAGATAGGATAATATATTCCTACCTGAGGTCGGCCACAGATGCGCCGCTACCCCTGAGGACTAAGCTGGAACGCCTCGGAAAAGTCTGTCTCCCTTACCACACCCTTCAAACCGGAACACAGGTTATTAGGTAGAAATAGGTGTGGCGGTGGTGCCGCCGGAGTCGAACCATAAAGGGTTCTACCACCTTCTATAACTAAAGGACTACAAAAGGATATAACTAAAGGACTACAAAAGACACGTCATAATAGCAATTGTAAGCATTGCTGTTCTGCTTTAAAGGATATGGTAAGGGAAAAATACTAATTGGCGTTCCAACTTGATCTCGGGAGGTAGCAACGCATTTGAGGCCGAGTTCAGGTAGGAATCAAAGACTGCCTGGGGTTATTTATAGATGTCTATTGGTGGTAGCCGTCTTCCATCACTATATGCTCGTTTGTTGTGTGGGGGTGATTGCGCCACTGAAGGGTCAAAGGGCTCCACCTTTAAGCACATAGTTTCCAATCGCAAGGGTTCCTAAAAAGATAACGATCCTCCTAATAATGATCCTCCATAACGAAACACCTTGTGAAGTGGTGGTAGTTGTATTGACTTTCAAAAAGTGCTCTGTGAAGAACCTATTTTGAATAAAAAAAATTGATTTGATTAGAAAAAGATGTTTTACTTCAAAATTTGCAAACAGAGTCGCGGGTAACGGCTAGTATAATACAAAACGAACCGATTTTAATATTAGTCAAACGTTATTAAAATGAAAATCAATATAGGGAACTCCATATTACCATTTTTATTAAAATTTCAAATCCAATAACTGTTTCAGTTTCAGTTGTAAGCTGAATCGTGTTCATAAAAATCTGATCCTGTCAAATTCCTGTATTTTTTCTTTTGTTATAAAAAAATATAGATTTAAGTTTTCACGTAGGGCGCTAAGCGAAATATTGAGTAGTTATTTTTTTAGCTTGGAACCAAAAAAAGTGATACTTTAGTGTGGTTGTATAACAATACAAACTTGGGATCGTGGGTTCAAACCCCACTTCACATTTTTCGACATTTTCGAAATTAGTATTAGAAATAAATAATCACTTGTTTATTATTACTATTACGTAAATTTAATTACTGCCATTTTACTATTGCTTCTTTATTACTGTTTCCTGTTTTTAAACTAATAATTTCAATTACAAAACCAAATTTTTGAAATTTGGCTTGTAGAATTACTTACTAAACCTGAGTCTATAAATTGAAAATAATGTAACAAAAAAGGAAATATTGAAAAAATACTTCCATACATTTTACTCGTAATAGTTACTTGACCTATAAGCGCTTTATTGAATTATTATTTCCACAAACTCGAAAAACTTTGGGAAGAACAGAATTTAACCAATAAAACGCTTGCACGAATCCTCAGACCAAAAAAAAAGACGGAGCCTTTCAAACAAAACATAGACACGCATATTTACAAACATTATTATTTAGCATAGTAAATTGTACTATACTATATGAAATAGAGCATTATCATAATAACACGGCTACTAAGAAAAATGCCTATGTCAATTATGTAAAAAATGTTGAGTACAATCTGAAATGCTTACAAAATTCAGAATGCTCTCAAATATAATTGAATGCTGGTATATTTATTTTGTATAAGCCTGCGGTGGCACAAATTGTCAGTTACAATATTAATATTATACTACTACCGAAGTAAATTAACCATTTTTAAATAATTCTCAGGCTTGTAGATTTTTTCCTTTACCGTTAAAGCAAGTGCTTGTTAAAGTAGGATTTACACCTCGAATCCCCCGTTTGAGAAGAAGAGTTGGAACCACTAGGCTATCACTGTCATTACACTTACGTCTTAAGTCACTCCGGTGGCACCACCGTCACACCTATTTCTACCCCATAACAGTAACATCAAACGCTGCTGTGTTCTGGTCTGAAGGGTGTAAGGGAGACATACTTTTCTGAGGCGTTCCAGCTTTGTCCTCAGGGGTAGCAGCACATCTATGTCGGACCTCAGGTAAAAATATCCATCCTATCTGGGGTTGATTACAAACGTCTATGAGCGGCGGTAACCACTTACCATCAGATGGACTGCATGCTCGTCTGCTACTCCTATATTATAAAAAAAGATACAGTGAAGACTATCAATCACTAAAACATCACTTCTGTAAAGTGCACAATGTAATTTTCCACAAGGCTTTATCTTTATTTTTTGGCTTAACCAGGAACGTAAAATAAAGAGTATAGTTGAGCCGGCATTTTGCATGAGCACTCGATGTAAACAATTTTCCTGCGTTTTTGTGGTTTTATGAACGAAATTAAAACCATCGGGCCTTAAAAACATACGGGTATTTCTAACGTACTCATAATTTAAGTGTATGAATAAAATCAACATGTGAATTGTTTGATTGAAACGTTATAAGGTTATTAACCCAAAGTGTATGTTCGTTAGATTGCTAATGTTTTTTTTTTCATATTTCTTATCTAACATTTTATATGAATGTCTGAGGTATTCCCAGAGGGCTTAATATCTGAGGTATTCCCGGAGCGCTATGACATAGGGCTATTCAAAAAAAGTGCAAAATGAGCTGTACTTCAAAGCGATGCAATGGCTGCTACGCTGTTGATGCAAATGACCAAAGGCGACGTTGAATACTTTCCATCAGGTAGCACGTCTGCTTTATCGTTAGGTTTAACAATAAAAAATATTTTGAAATAGTCTGAAGTCAAGATGTTCACATACCCTAATACCTGGAGTATTAATAAGTTTTTCCATTAGATTTACGGAAATTCAGCTTGTGTCTCCATCGTCAACCAATTATTGTCCCACTGCTGTGTAGTTGTCCTAAGTCTCCAAAATTACTCAAAATATCGGTAGCTACATGCACCCTTATTCAAACTAAAGCCTGAAAGCTTCACACATGTCACGTTCTGTGTTAGATCGGAAAGCAACCAAGGAAATGCTCTTAAATAAAACAAGATATTCGTGTCTTGTATGCTATTACATGTATTATCTTTGCAAACTAAGTTAGAACGCCTCGTGTTCCAATACACATAGTTATCGCCTTCCGAAATACTGTCATACATACAAGATACATGATAACATATAGTTGCATGATAGTATTTACATCTAAGATCGAAAGCCTCATGAGTTAACGAAGGTATGGGATACAAAATATAAGTTAAAGGCTAAAGACTACGTTTGAACGTATCTACCTAATGCCCGTTACAAAAAAAACTATTTCTACTTTTACAGTCGAATTACAAAGAATTCTACATTTATTTATTGAAACAATTTATCATATTTTCTATACTTTACTAGTCTACAAAAATATGTTATGTACCAATTTTCGAAAATAAAAAATACATATATTGGCGCACACATACATGCAAAGCTCGCAATACGCAATTTACTACATAACAACCAATTTTCACATTCTAAAACACCCCGCATCTTACCGTACCCCAAATAAATCCTATCTGCGTATTCAATCTTATAGAAAAGGTCAATAACTGGATCCCTTTCAACTGACAATAGGGGTCGGACATCAGGCTTATCGATTACACTTCCTATCTTGAAAGAGCCAAGAAGTTGCGGTAAACGTGGCCTTTAATCGTAATGAGTGTGAAAAGGCCACTATATAAATATGCTGAAAAACCTAATCTATTTCCAAAAAGCAACATATTTTTCTGCTAAGTAAGAGTAGCCTTAAGCGTTGCTCTGTTTTACTTTAAATGGCGTGGTAAAGGGGTAATATAAGAAGCATTCTAATAGTCCTTGGTGTAAAATAATATTTTGGCGTTTTTGAAAAGTATAAAAATCGAATGCTCATACGTAGCAAGTTTCCTTACTTACTACATAACACCCAATTTTCACATTCTAAAACACCTCGCATCTTACAGTACCCCAAATAAAACCTATCTGCGTATTCAATCTTATAGAAAAGGTCAATAGCTGGATCCCGTTCAACTGACAATAGGGGTCGGACATCAGGCTTATCGATTACACTTCCTATCTTGAAAGAGCCAAGAAGTCGGGGTAAATGTAGCCTATAATCGAAATTAGTTTGAAATAGCCACTGTATAAATATGCTAAAAAACCACATAATTTTGTGATAATAACAGCAGTGTTAAGCACGGACATACTTTTCCGAGGCGAGTCAGCTTAGTCCTGTAGCAGCGCATCTGTGGCCGACTTCAGGTAGGAACATCTAATTCTATCTGGGGTTAATTTCAGATTTCCATGAGCGACAATAGCTGCTTCCCATCACATGGACTGCATGCTCGTCTGCTATTTGTATATTATAAAAAAAAAGACCAAGTATTGTCCCAATGCTAGGCACGGGGCACAGTGACAAGGGTGGGCTAGGTACAATGAGGATTGATGGATTTACAAAGCTTTTTGGAAGCTTCCTCTCCTGTTGTATTTTTTCCTTATTAATAAGGAATAATAATAAATTTAAACTAGTAAAAATTAATTTCCAATACACAAATCCTAGAAAATTTAATGGTTACTCGTAGATCAGCCAAGGATTCAAACCCTGGGTATGTCCTCAAAGGCAAACAAGCGTTCAATACCTTAACACACATGCAGATGAAGTTCAGTTAAACTTTCCATAGAGCCCGTCATTGTTTAACTTTGTAGATCAATACGATCCACACAAGCCGCAGAGCTATACCCGCTTGTTTATAAACAACATATCATATTGAAAAGTGAATAATACTCGTATGAATCCGATTGATTCCGATCCGGTAGTAGTTTAAGAAGAAATATTGTAAATGACGAATGAATGATTTGTAAGTGTCAGCGTAGGCCTATACAAAATAAATATATTTCATTTTTCAATTACTTTGGGGGTTTTCCAAAAATGTTCCAACAATAAATATTTAGTATCAGTTATTTCGCGGGATGCCATTTCCCGATGAATAAAAATAAAAATTAATGACAAAATAGTAAAAATTTAATTCCACAATCGACAACAAATACAGATTGTAAAAAAATCTGAGCCTTTTGAAGGTATTATTTTAATAAAAAATATATATTTGATCGTTTTCCCACTACGGAAGGTAATGATTTTTGAACATGTTTGTAAGACGCAATTTTTTCCATGCCCTTAGCCCAAACGGCTTGACAGATTTTAACATAATTATGCTGTTTCGCTGGTTTTGTCTAAATTTAGTGTAATCGAGTATATTTAGGCATATGGATTTTTTGTAATAATTCTACGTAAGCTACGTAATATACTCGTATATACGTAACATTTTATTACGACCCAGTATACTTTTACTCAGGTCCACAGTCGGCCACAAATATAGCTGTTTATCTGTATTTACGCACGTTCCAACAATATACCAGGACAATGGCCAGATACCCTTATCGATTGCTTCCCTTGGCTCCACGCTCTTGAATAGGCCATTGCGTAGGGACGCAAATAGGCCATGACGTTGAGATTTGGGGAATGACTTGGAACGACTTGGTGACCCTATAGCGTTCTGGTTCCGCTGTTATATTTTACTATCCGTCATTTGTATGTAAAGTTCCAGTTTCAAAAACTATTCAACCCAGATAAATCTAAAATAGTCTTAATAGGGATCGATTTAAAAACCTATTATTATCAAATTATTTTTTCAGGAGCGACGTTTTCCTACCCACAATAAGTAGCTTGTTTTTCAAATTTCAAAATTATATTAAACGCAAAATCTCGGTTGTTTAAACATAACAAATAAATACAGCATCTGTCATTACCACAATTAAGATGACTCTTACAGTTCGTCATATGTTTCGTCAAGCTGTTTGGGCTGCAGGGCGCGCCAAAGATGTCCCTGTAGTTTCGGGACCAGAATAGGGCTACGGTATCCCCTGCCTGTCGTAAAAGGCGACTAAAAGGGGGCTTCCGGGGTTGCGGGCGGCAAGAGTGGGAGCTCGAACCGCCCAGCCAGCGACCCCTGGAATGTACGTACCAGACGGTGTGGCGAGCGCTAAGCTCACCTGGGCGGAGCCCGACGAGGCAACGCGCTAAGAGGACTCCGGTTGCGTTCCTTTGGAGATTCCGGAGCCCTCAACGCAGCGCCGAGGACAGCCACCAGGGGGGTTTTAGTGCGGTAAGAATCCCACATAACCCTGCCTCGCTCCTATGGCACCAGGTACCTTTTGATGGTTCCCCCTCAGAAACAAAAAAGAGGGCGCGCTAAAGATATCCCTTTGGTTTGGCACGCCTTAAAGCCCAAACAGCTTGACAAATTTTAACCTGTGATGTGTCGTTTGATTCGTTAAAATTGTAAAAGTTATACAAACAACATAACTACCTTCCTTTGATTTTGCAATTTCAAATTGTTTTTGACGTGACAACGTCTTAAATTAGGTTGCGGCTGGGAGTCACTTATGAAAAAGTGTAACGCCCGGTAACGTTACGATGAGTCACCGAACGAGAGAGAGGCCCGCCGAATGCCTTGCGTCTCTCTCCCACTCAACTATGATCGGTCTGCCGCGCGCGCAGCACTAGAGAATTAGGCGCATTGAATCGGCGCATGCTTGTGTCTCTGTCTTTGTCTTTCTCGAACGTTCTTGGCGTTGGAAAAACAAGAAAGCGTCACAATACAAGTTCACACGTGTGGTTAAAGTATCGTCAGCTGTGTCTGTAGTGAAAATATGGAGTGCTTAGATTCGTCATTTATCATTTACAACAACTACAACAATAAAGGTAAATAATTGTACACTGATATTTCATTATCGTAAACTATGATTGATTGATTAATTGTTAGATTGACACAAAAGTTGAGAAATTCATTTCATATTTCTCCTATCATCGTCCTATCCTCAACAAAATCACTCAAATAGGAATTAGTTAAGTTTAAGTTTACATGTACAATGTTTTAGTAAACAAAATATATTTCTATAGTTAAAATTTGTGCAATTCTTATTTTCATTCAATTCCTTGTTCCTATTGTGCAATTTAATTATATTCATATCAATAAATATTCTACCGAGAAAAAGACGTTGTCACGTAAAATCTTCGCCCGTAAAACCGACTTTACAGGCAACCATTTTTTTTTTTGATTCCAAATTATTTTTATGTATTTTCGAAGCTATATTCCTTAGTACGACAGGTACCTAACGTGTTAGTGAATCCAACGCTACTTCGAACTAATTTAGCGTATTACTCGGCGATCCATTAGCGCCGGTGCATTTGCAAGTCGAAGTGTGGAATAAAATTATCCAGAGCCTTAAGTAGCTATGTTAGATGTCTTCTAGTAGGTTTTTTGTGCCGTTTTGAGTTTCAATTCCTTTTAAGCTAAGAGGGATGTTATGTCTGAAATCTGAAGTTTTAGCTTTATTTGTTTGTAGCTTCTTTATTTGTAGGTATGTATGATTTTTTAGTTATGTGCTATTTATTGATATAATAATACATGCATACATAATAGATCTTTCGCTTTAAAAGTTAAACACATTGTGTTTGAAGAGTGTGGTAACATAAAGAAATATAAGGCGTTCAGGCTTAGTCCTTGAAGTAACGGATTTATACCTGATATCAGGTAGGACTTCAGTCGTATTTAGTGTAGCAATCAACTTTTACCAGCACATAATCAATTAATATTATGATATATGACTTATATCATGTTGACTATTTGTATGTTTCCAAAAAATCAATCGCATATTTTTTCCCAAACATAAAATCTATGCCCTGCACTGGACAATGGGCTGAACTATAAAAAAATATACAAACTATATCAAAGTCCACAATTTTATCATGGATACAGCCTCTTATTAAATTTCTCCCTCAAACATTTACTCTCCCGTCTATTCTTCATATCCGGCGCCAAGTGCGAATATATTCGCGAAGTGTAATAAAACGTATCACGTTAAAGTGTATATTTATTTAACTTTTTAAACAACTTGCTTTATACAGAAATTATCATGCCATACGATTCTTACTTCGGTTATATTTTAGAAGTTGAAAGAACTCTCTGTGGTTTGGCTTCAGCACCACCACCACACCTACTTCTGCCTAATAAAAACAGTGTTTAGAGCTACTGTATTCTAGTGTGAAGGGTGTGATAAGGAAGACATACTTTGCCGAGGTATTCCAGCTTAGTCTTCAGGCGTAGCGGCGCGTCTGTGGCCGACCTCAAGTAGGAATCTAATTTTATTTGGAGTTGATTATATACGTTATTTGTGGTAGTTACCTTCAGGTGGACTGCAAGCTCGTTTGCTACTTCTAAATTATATATCGAAGTCGCATGTACTAAACCGTGAACTATAGAAAAAGCAAACAACCTTATCTTCAAACTAAATTGCCTCACGATTTCCTCTCCATAGCGGAGCCAGGGGCCTGATTCGCAAACTAATATGAATATGGAAATGTTACATTACGGCAGGGGAATGTTGAAGTTATACTACCCAGAATATATTATGCTCGTATTACAAACATTGTTATGAATGCACTCCATGTTTACCACTTACTGCTTAAAATGTCTCTATGCATTGCAGTGTTTAGCTCTGCATATTAGTTTATTTGTTATTAACAACTTTGGTGAAACAAAGTCAAAATATTGGTGGTATAACAGTTCTGTATAATTAGCAATGCCGAGCGCAGTCGGAAGTTGGAAAGGTGTCCCCTAGTGCTCGCTGCCGTTCTTCGTAGAACATAAAACCCTTAGTCCCTTATTTAAATTAACTTACTTATTTAAAATGAAGCTCTTTTCATATTTTTCTTAGACAATACTTTCCGGTGATACCTACTCATATCAATGGGTGCATAAAAAGAATTGATCCACCATAATGCAATTAGAATGACGTCATTAAACATTGTCATCCAAACATGTACGCAAAATTTAAAATTTAGCTATAGGAAAGCAAATAATCTTATGTTTTACCTAAATTGCTTCGCAATGTTTTCTCCATAGCGGAGCCAGGGGCCTGATTCGCAAACTAATATGAATATGGAAATGTTACATTACGGCAGGGGAATGTTGAAGTTATACTAGCCAGAATATATTATGCTCGTATTACAAACATTGTTACGAATGCACTCCATGTTTACCAGTTACTGCTTAAAATGTCTGTATGCATTGCAGTGTTTAGTTCTGCATATTAGTATGTTTGTTATTACCAACTTTCGCGACGTACAAACGTCAAAATATTGCTGGTATAACAGATCTGTAAAATTAAGCAATGCCGAGCGCAGTCGAAAGTTGGATGGGTGACCCCTAGTGCACGCTTCCGTACTACGCAGAACATAAAATTCTTAGTCCCTTATTTAAATTAACTTACTTATTTAAAATGAAGCTCTTTTCATATTTTTCTTAGACAATACTTTCCGGTGATACCTACTCATATCAATGGGTGCATAAAAATAATTGATCCACCATATTGCAATTAGAATGACGTCACTAAACATTGTCATCCAAACATGTACGCAAAATTTAAATTTTAGCTATAGGAAAGCAAATAATCTTATGTTTTACCTAAATTGCTTCGCGATGTTCTCTCCATAGCGGAGCCAGGGGCCTGATTCGCAAACTAATATGAATATGGAAATGTTACATTATGGCAGGGGAATGTTGAAGTTATACTAGCCAGAATATATTATGCTCGTATTACAAACATTGTTATGAATGCACTCATGTTTACCACTTACTGCTTAAAATGTTTGTATGCAGTTCGGTGTTACTTAGTGCTATTATTATCAAATTTGGTGAAATATTAACGTCAAAATTTTAGTACCATAGAATAACAAAGTTAAGCAACGTCGGGCGCGGCCAAAAGATGGATGGGTGACCATAAGTGGCGAAAAGCGCGTGCTTGATAACCGCTTTTATGCTTAAAAGGTCACGTTAAGCTGTCGGTCCTGGTTGTTATCATTGGATTACTTTGTTGGAGGACTTGCCATTTTTCCAATTTGCCAACCCGCGTGGCGGAGCGATCACCATACCGGTCTGACGCGTATAGGGTTCCGGGGTTCATCCCTAGCCAGACAGATGTCTGAATTTAGATATCTGTTCTGGTTAGATATCGTCTATGTGTGTGTCCATGGCATCCACGATACAGGGAATCCTAGTGTGGGGTTGTGGGTGGGTGTAGAGAGCGTTTTATTATTTTTATTAATTCACGCAAGTTGGCCTCTTCAGGCCTCCCCCAATTGTGAGTGGTCCGTGCCCAGCTGTAGTGGTATATAAAAACCCTCACGGTACTCTCAAAGTAGAAACTCATCGTAGTAATCGTATTACATGGCGTTATATAATAACACGGTCAAAGCTTGCCTGTAGTAAATTAAATTGCAATTCGTTTCCGGGTATTTTGGTATTTTTACATACGTAAAAAATTCGTCAAATTTGGTAAAATATCATCAATTTTAGTTTCAGATTTTTTAATCGGAGGATTTTCTAATAAATTCTCCAAAAAAGTTAAAAAAGGTTTCCGAAAATAAGCTCTTTTAATATTCTTCTTAGAATACAGAGGTTTTCTGAGAAGACATTTGATACTTATATGAAGGGGCGCATAAAATAACAATTGGTCCCTATCGTGCGCCATATTGAATTTTAATGACGTCACTAAGCTTGTCATGTTGTAAATTTTGCAACTCAGAAATAGGTTATGTGGTATCCCCAGTATAACCACAATGGTTCTACTAAATAACTAAATAAACATTATAATAAATTAATAACCAAAAAACATACCACTGAGAGCTGCCATTAAAAATAAACAGAGTAGTCGTTACCTGAAACAAAAAAGATTTACAGCTACACAGTTTTAATGAAAGCCAGCAATTAGTGATGCGACCAGATCATTAGCGTATAATGGAGTGTGAAGATGCATTTAGGTTAATCGTTCTGGAATTTTCAAAGAAATTTGTTTCCATTTTAAAATATTGTTTACAGTTAGACAATAATTAAATTTAACCACAATTGGTCCAACAAGATCGAATATTGACAGATTTTGAAAACTTATAGTTCAAATTTCAAACTATTTTAGTCAAATATTTGTTAAAAATGATTTATTATTTTCAGGCTGTATTTAGCAACATGGTAATCTAAGTTTGCAATATGGTGTAGAAAAATGGTGAATTAGGTTTGCAATATGGTGGCTTAGTTTTAAAAATCAGCTTTTCGTATACTTCTCAAAAAACCCTTTCATTTGATACCCGGATTCCATTTCATATCAGGGAGATGTATAAAATAAAATTTATCACATTAGGGCGTCCGCCATATTAGATTTTAAATGACGTCACTAAGCTAATGTAGTCTCAACTAGAGTATGCAAAATTTTAATAGTTAAACAAAATAATTAATAAATCCATTAAAAATAAACAGAGTAGTCGTTACCTGAAACAAAAAAGATTTACAGCTACACAGTTTTAATGAAAGTCAGCAATTAGTGATGCGACCAGATCATTAGCGTATAATGGAGTGTGAAGATGCATTTAGGTTAATCGTTCTGGAATTTTCAAAGAAATTTGTTTCCATTTTAAAATATTGTTTACAGTTAGACAACAATTAATTTTAACCAAAATTGGTTAACAGGTAAACAGATTTTGAATACGTATATTTCAAATTTCAAACTATTTTAGTCAAACATTTGTTTAATAATGATTTATTCTTTTCAGGCTGTATTTGGCAACATGGTAATCTAAGTTTGCAATATGGTGTAGAAAAATGGTGAATTAGGTTTGCAATATGGTGGCTTAGTTTTAAAAACCA
Source organism: Epargyreus clarus clarus (assembly GCA_014595695.2). Lineage (NCBI taxonomy): Eukaryota > Metazoa > Arthropoda > Insecta > Lepidoptera > Hesperiidae > Epargyreus > Epargyreus clarus. Next base: position 2,156,311 of record JACTTY020000019.1, read on the forward strand.
GCTTTCCGTATACTTCTCAAAAACCCTTTAATTTGATACCCGGATTCCATATCCGGATCCTTTACCATGATTACGTCATATACCTAGAATAGTTTTCTAACCGATTTCTCCGCTTCCATCCATTTGTATAGTGAATGGCTATTAAATAGGATTCATTGCAGTGTCTATTTCCAATACGTACCGTAAGGACTATTAGGGTAAGCTTGTGACAATGTCGATAACGTTTCGCTAAGTTAGTCGATAGCGATTTTTTTAAATGTTATGTTATGAAAAAATAAAAAGAAAGAAAAAAATACACCAAAAAATAAAGGACAAATAGAAACGAAAGAAATAATTAAAGAAAATAATATTTATTTCGTGAAAAGGAGCGAACCTAGCCAACATAATAGAAAAGATATCAATAAAATGTAATGAGATTGTTTCACTAATACCGTTGGTTCGTAGCCAAATTTAATCGTTGCGTCAATATTAGAACTTTACAAGAAACGCATTAATTATTATATTTTCTCCACACACTTTCCCATTTTTATCACGCGTATAAAAGTCATGTGTTGCCTTAAATACCTTTTGGACGTAAGAATAAAATGTGGCTTAATATAAAATGTAGATGCTACTAATATAAATACTAAATGTATAAAATAGGTAAATACAGACGTCATGTTCATAGTACCAACACTAATTTAAAAATGTATTTCAAAAACAGAACGAATATGTTTTGATATCGCTACGGTAACGTTATCGATCGTACATGCTAGCCCTATAAGAATTTTATGGTAGTCTGCACTGACATCGCTTTCCATCAAACGAGATCAGGATGGGAAGCTGCGAAGATATAAGAGCTCTATTTTATATAGATTGAACCTTGTACCGTGTATAGTAAGTATTGACAGCGTAGTGGTTGGAACTCGACGTCTCGATCGAGTGGTCCAAGATTCAAATCCTTTTTTTTTGTTCACGAGGGGGGAAACCTTCAAAAGGTACCTGATGCCGTGGGAGCAACACAGGGTTATGTGGAACTCTTACCGCACTAAAACCCCCCGGTAGCCGTCCTCGGCGCTGCGTATAGGACTCCGGGATCTCCAAAGGAACGCAACCGGAGTCCTCTTAGCGCATTGCCCCGTCGGGCTTGTCGTTGCCCGCCCAGGTGAGCTTGTCGCTCACCGCACCGTCTGGTGCGTACGACGGAATGCTACCACACATACCACCGTCATGCCTGCCGTTCATAGACTACTCTAATAAACATCAAATCAATTGGCCACAAATGAGTTCCTACCTGGGAACTAATTTCGAACGCCTCGGAAAAGTATGCCTTCCTTATCACACCCATCAAACCAGAATACAGCAGCGCTTAACACTGCTGTTATTAGGCAGAAATAGGCAGGGTAAAGCCGCCATAGTCGAACGACAACAGGTTCTAATTTCAATTCATATTTTGGGAATTTTATGTATTATTAAAATCATTATAGTTTTGAAATATACAATAATAAGCTTGTAAATAGCCTACTTATTTCTTGACAATTTAAATGAACATTAGAGACAAAAGGCCAAGTCATTGTACTTAGTTATTACAAATGGCCCTCAGACGTTTTCTTAAGTCCTTTAGACTCTAAATTGGGGGTACATAAGCTCTTCAGTTTAATGGAAAACAAATATGAGAGCGTAATAATTTATGTCTTAAGCAGAGTGGTGTAACAAAGTGTTATTTACGATTTTGAGTTTATTTGTCTATACTAATGTTATAAAGAGGAAAACTTTGTTTGTTTGTTTGATTGTAATGAATAGGCTCAAAAACTACTGGACCGATTTTAAAAATTCTTTCACCATTCGAAAGCTACGAGTACATTATCGACGAGTAACATAGGCTATATTTTATATGAAATATATTTGATAAATAGATTTTGAGGCGGTACAAAGTTTGCCGGGTCAGCTAGTATGAAATATATATAAATGTAATGTTTTTTATAATATCACAGTAGCTAATTTCCATATTTGGAAATTATTTTCTTTATTACTTTTGCTTGACTGCGGTAATGCTTTTCGAGCGTATGTAAGTCTCATTCTTTGACACGTAATAAATGAGGTGTCGTTGGATTCGTCTAAATTGTAAAAGTGTCATAGTGTATTTTTTAAATTATCGGATTTTTTGTTATATTGAATAATTTTTAGGGTTCCGTACCAAAAGGGTAAAAACGGAAATCTAGGAAATCCTCCGCTGTCTGTATGTCTGTCTGTCATATGTCTGTTCTATCTCCTGAATCTGTATGTCGGTTCTATCTCCTGAATCTCTTAAATTGTAATAGACAGACACTTGAAATTTTTACAGAGTATGTATAATGGTGCAATAGTGGTACGGAACCCTCTGTGTGCGAGTTTCACTTGCACTTGGACAATTATTACTATTTATTTTACTTCAACAAATCAGATGAGCTTAGGATTTGAACCCAGGAGACTCCAAGACCAACATTCATAGCTAATACTGTCATATTTATCAACATGTACACAATTTAATATTTACGTCTTCACATTTTCCAAAATCAATTGCAATACAATATTATCAAAGTATTAACTTCACTTTACACTTCAAGGAACTTGCAGTTGCACTAACGTCTCAGTGAATCTCAATTTAGGCAGAGCAACTGTAGCCACAGTTCATTGACCCCGTGTCAGATGCACTGCTGTAACGAGAATTTCCATTAGAATTGGTTATTGACAATCGATATATTGGTATTAATTTGACTAGAAAACGTAATATCGGTCCGTAAATTGTAATTGTAATATTAATTTGAATAGAAAAATATTGGAAAATTTTCAGGTCTTTATTGTTTAAAATGTGAGGTTATTAGTCATAATATCTTTCAAATGAACAACATAGTACATAGCAACATTTAATCTTCTATTCGTTGTCAATTTATATCTGTCCCACTGCTGGGCACGGGTCTCATCTCAGAGTGAAAGGTTTTAGGCCATAGTCCACCGCGCTGGCCCAGTATGAATTATTAGTATCATCATCATCAACCTATTATTGTCCCACTGCTGGGCACGGGTCTCCTCTCAGAATGAGAAGGATTAGGCCATAGTCCACCGCGCGACTTCACATACCTTTAAGATTTTTTTTTTGATTATAATTCTCAGATATGCAGGTTTCCTTACGATGTTTTCCTTCACCGTTTTAGCAAGTGACAAATAATTTCTAATACGCACATAATTTCAAAAATCAGAGGTGCGTGCCCGGGATTTGAACCTCGGACCCCTCGATCGAAAGGCCGAGTTTCTTAACCACTAACTTATTAGTATACTTCACATGTATTTATTTTAAAGAATTCTTCGGTGTGGAGGCTTTCTGACGAAGTTTTCCTTCACTGTTATAGCTTATATTATTTATTTGTCCGGGATTCGAACCTCGGACCCCTCGATTCAGAGGCTACATTCAACCACTACGCTTTCACTGCTTTGAAAATACCATTTCGCAACACGAATTACTTTTACACAAAACAAAATAATTTTCTATTTCACATACATGTAGCAAAACAAATTAATCTATGATCTAGATTCTAGATTCAGAAATGATTCCTAATATTTCTGTGGAAATACTAGAAAATACCCTAATTAATTACTTTCTTCAACGTATGATGAAAGCAGCCGAGCGTGTTCTATAAATAATTATGATGTAATAACGCCACCTTAATATATAACATTTTGTCACTTAGATAAATTACGGTGTAAAATAATGGCGTGACTTAAAGTACTGTGTTCGATGGCTAGCGAGTAGCGAGTAACTGATGAAAGCGAGACATTGACAACCCGCTTAGCGGAGTGGTCACCATACCGGTCTGACGCGCAGAAGGTCCCGAGTTCGATCACGGCCAGACAGACATCTAAATGATAGATTTAGATTTCTGTTTCTGCTGCTGGGTGTGTGTGTATTTGTCGATGTGTGTGTCCATGGCACCCACGACACAAGGAATCCTAGTGAGGGGTTGTGAGTGTAGAATGCGTTATTTATTATTTTATTTCATTTTGAATCCCCAGCATAATTGTATATATTCTATTCTATTGTTTTAAAAGTTAGTCGGACGGAGGTGCAACGCTGAGCTTATTTATTTTCTTTTTTCGATAATATCAGTTCAGCGGATGTTATTTAGCCAGTAGCCTCCTTCTATATTTCAATAGGATGCAGTTGAAATCGGCTAGTCTCTCGTAGGACCGTCTATCTTTAAGCTGGAAAACGGTAGCCTATAGCTTCGCCTTAGAATAAGCTATGAGCTGCATTGACTTTACACAAAGACTGCATCCTCCGTTACGAATTTGTTTAAAAGACTGAAATAGCAAACTCACTTGCTCACTTAATGATAAGTGGTCTCTGCCATGAACATTTTTAATCAACCTTATATAGAACTTTTACTAAAAGCCGATTATAGATGCCTTGTCACTGTGAGGTCTAGGATGGTTGCTATATATGTAAGTTAGACCGCATCCCCGCCTCGACTAAAAATAGAAGTAGTACGCGACAGAAATAGGTATCGTGGTGGTCGAACTACGAGTATATTGGCTCTACCACCTTTCAAATTAAAAACCAAACCTAAGAAATTATTTATTTTTAGTCGCTTATTCGCTTTGAGTCGACAACTAAACTACTAAATTATTAAAGAAATTCCCTAGAATTTTCATGAAAACAGGCTTTCAATGCTAAGTTGCCACGAAATTGCTTGCGATAGAAAATTCTTAACACGTTTCAAATCTTTCAATTAATTGAGTGAAGTAAGGCGGAATTTTTCGAGACATACTTGAGGTCTAGATTCAGGTTTAGAATTTAATTTCAGCTTTTATAATTTAGAAGTAGCAAAGTTGAGTTAAGAATTAAGAGTGACAAGAATAATATGCATTTTGGAAAGAGAAGTCGTAATTATTACGGGTGTTTATAAAGGTGGTAGAACCCTTTGTGGTTCGACTCCGGCGGCACCATCGCCACACGTATTTCTGCCTCATAACAGCAGTGTTAAACGCTGCTGTGAGGTTTGAAGGGTGCGGTAAGGGAGAAATACTTTTCCGAGGCGTTCTAGCTTAGTTCTCAGAGGTAGCGGCGCATTTGTGGCCGACCTATCTGGGGTTGATTACAGATATCCATGGGCGGCAGTAGCTACTTACCATTACATCAGGTGGACTGCATGCTGGACTGGTTGTCCTATATTACTACGTTAATTTCACTTACTTTGTTAGCTTGTATGTAAGTGAGGGTTAAGTTTTGTAACTAATTTTTTAACGAGTTGTATAAAATTTTGTACATGCGTTTAGTTTAGATGAAGATGCAAGATTAGAATAGTGACGTCATTTTAAATCGCTTATGGCTTATCCCCTATGATGGATTTTTTAAATCTAAAATAATGATTTTAAATTTCTCTTCTGGGTTGTTGGCTGTTTGTGTCCATGACATAGAAGAAATCCTAGTGTAGAGCTATGAGCTATGAGCAAATAACCTCTTTATATCATATGGCCAGCAATCTCGTACACCTATATTAGATAAAAAAGTCTAAAGGCGATAAAGTCTAAAATTCAAATTTCAGCGCTGAAAATTTCACCCAGGAAATGCATCGTCAGATTTCAGATTTCAGCGGAAATGCTGAAATTAGGTTATCCACACGTTGCGAGCACGTAATTCTAAATCGTCCAATATTAATTTCTATTTCGGGCTATCCACTTAGCCGCATGGGCACCCTAATACGGATGACCGCATCTGTAGAGATCTGGGTCAAAACTTGGGTAAAGGTCTTGTTTACTCAATGGCGAGGGGCTTGAAGCGAGCTCAAAGGAATGTATGAAATACGCGCCAGTTTGGTTGCTCGGGCATAGAGTCGGACGTAGCGACAAGCGATTTTGCTCGCCTTTCATCCTCAAAAACCGCTCACGTCGTAACAGATACTATTCTTTGGTAGGTATGTGCATAGAAAAGTATATTTATATTATTAATAGGTTTCTTTGTGCTCCAGGTCTCTCCTAGCTGAGAGGACGGACCCAACAGCAATGGCACATATCTACTGTACACTATTACCTTGTTTTTTTTGTTTATTTTTATAACTTATTTTTTTAACTTATCTATTTTACATAACACATTATTTTTCAAAGAGCGGGGCGACAAGAACAAATGTATAGAAATGTATGAAGCATTGCACACGGACGAACGACAGGCGACAGCGGTGTATGCTCCGGAACAAATGAAGGGCGGTGAAAATCACGCCGCTTGTAATGTCGCTCTTAAAAGCTCTCTTTTAAAGCCTTAAAGCCAAGTCTGTGACTGAGCGGTATATCATGACAGTAAGCCTGAAGTGAACCAATATATTTTTTTAATTAAAATCATCTCGATATACCTATTAAACTATTCCTTTCGATATATATAATGCTGCATGCGCACGCTTCGCGTTTGCCGAAAACTCAATACAAACGTGTGGCTTGAATAAAATGTGCTAAAAGAAACGCTCTTAACGCAAACCTACACAAACCAAGATAAACGCTCTATCAACAAGTTTGAATTTGTGACTTTTTGAAATATACCGTTTAATAAAACTTCAAAGATGCGTTACAAATATTATCGCTTAAGGTTCACCGTATAGGATACGACAAGTGATACTGTTTAATATGAATAATATGCACTTGATATATTTTCGACCATATGCTATAGAGTTAAGTGCGAAAGTTCGTTGGCAAGTTAAGCGCATAAAAGGTTATAGAATTTTTTGCTCCCACTTGTCGACCTCATATATGTTTGACTACCGTCTTTTAGCAAAAAATGTTTTTAAATTTCACTTTCAGGCCAGTTTCTTAAAGTGAATTTTAAAATAAAGCTTTGAACCCGTATTAAATTTTATTTTATTTGGTTAAGTTCATATTTTTATAATTAATCGTTCTTTTATTTATAATTTTAGTTGCAAAAGAATTTATGTTTCAATATTTTTTCACTTTGTAATAATATATGTTGTATTTTAACCAACTTCGAAATGGAGTTTTTCGACTGCAGCAATTTTTAACACGCTTTTATTAACTTGGGTTGCATGTATGTATGTATTTATGTATGTATGTATGTATGTATGTATGTATGTATGTACGAAACAGAATAACTGAATCTTTGAACCCGATTTCTATCCACTTTGAACGTTCAGTTTAATTCAAAAATTTGAAAAATTATCAAAGAACAATGATAATACACGATTTTAATAATTTTGTACCATTGTCCTTATCAACATCCTCAGGATTAATTATTTTCATGGCGAGATTGCGCCTTAGAGAAAGTTCATCACAAGTTACTAGATTGCAAATAATTATTGCTTTTTAGTTTTAATAACTGTTATAGCGTGATTTGTAGAATAATGTTATTTCCCTATAACTCAAATCTTCTGAAACATATCTATAATGTCCTCTTGTAGAATGATTCTTAGGATTCCGTACTCAAAGGGTACTTATCAACATCTTCAGGATTAACGATTTTCGAGGCGAGATTGTTCAAGCGCCTTAGAGAAAGTTCATCCCAAATTGTCAAAAAAGAGATTGATTTTTAGTTTTGAAAAATAATAATGTTATTTCCCTATAACTCATTTTCGTTTTTATCGGCTTTGTATGCATCTAGTTTTGTTATTCAGAATATTTACAGCAATTTTCCTGTAAATACACTAAATTTTTAAACACTAACATTTCTTATGTTATTTAATCAAGTTCTTTTTAAAAATGATAAAGAAGTTATTTTCTAATTAATTGTCACTAAAAATATAAAATAAATAAATGGAGTCCTTATAAAAAAATCTGGTAATTTTCGTTTTTTTTTTTTTTATTTACCTATTACAAACATATAATATTTTTTACATCCTGACACATACATCTATACTAATATTATAAAGAGGAAAACTTTTTTTTGTTTGGTTGTAATGAATAGGCTCAAAAACTACTGGACCGATTTTAGAAATTCTTTCACCATTCGAAAGCTACATTATCCACGAGTAACATAGACTATATTTTATATGAAATATATATGATAAATAAATTTAGGCGGTACAAAGTTTGCCGGGTCAGCTAGTATATAATATAAAGCGTAAAAGAAACTCCATACTCATGTTATAGACTTAGTAGTACAGTAGTATAGATAGCAAAAGTAGAACAAATTCCCACTTACACTTTGTTTAGATACTTGTTCCCGGGAGTATCGAGTGTTCTCGATTGGAGATACTTGTTCTTTGTTTTGCTGTTTCAATGTTTACTACTTTTTATTCTTGTTAAATAAAATCGAGGAGAGAACTAGTGTTTGTCGACTTGTATAGTTCAAATACTCTTTAAGTAATAAGGAAATTGATAGGTAGAGTGCATCTGATGTTACATCACTGATAATTTATATCTAAGATCAATATATTATAGGAAATAGTGCAGTGTAGTGTTGCTTATTTAGAGATTTTGTCGCTAGCAATAACGACTTTTGGTATGGTGATAGCGACGAAAAAAAATGTCGGTGAAAAGCATTTGGCGCTTTCTTTTGTGACTTTCGAATACAAAAATCGATATTTTTCAGTTCCAATCAATATCATTTCTGGTTGGGGCAAACCGTCAATGTCCTCTACTCGGAAACACAGTTGGCAATAAAAACAGTTTTAACGACTTTTGACATTGAGTCTAATGATCCATCAGCCATCATGGTGTTTTTCAGTACATTTTTACTAAAGATGAGCTAATAGTACGTACAGATAGCAAAGTAGAACATATTCCCACTTACACTTTGTTTAGATACTTGTTCCCGGGAGTATCGAGTGTTCTCGATTGGAGATACTTGTTCTTTGTTTTGCTGTTTCAATTCCTACTACTTTTTATTCTTGTTAAATAAAATCGAGAGAACTAGTGTTTGTCGACTTGTGTAGTTCAAATACTCTTTAAGTAATAAGGAAATGGATCTGATGTTGTAGCATTATAGATACAGCAACCCATTTGTTAAACGAGTAATATTTACACTAGATATTCCTTTTTTTGTTCACGATGGGGAAATCTTCGAAGGGTATCCAACGCCGTGGGAGCGACGCCGGGTTATGTGGGATTTTTACCGCACTAAAACCCCCCGGTAGCCGTCTTCAGCGCTTGGTGGAAAATTCCGGGATTTCCGGTGGAACACAAACGGAGTCCTCCAAGCACGATAACCCAGCTCCCTTACACCAGGTATTTAAGTCGGTAGGCAAAAAATTAATTTAATTTTTTTAAATAATTTCCTGACGCTACCTAAGAGTATATATATTTTTAATTCTTAGAACTACACCTCATATTTCACGATTTCGAGCCACTGGCTGTTAATAAAGATATTTTGTAAGGCTCCGAAGAAAAATGTTTCGTAATTTTCACGGGGACTTGATAGTCGGGTTTTCGATCCTGATCATAATGTTGAGTAGTATTTTACGATGAAGACCCTTTGTCCTAAAATCTGTAAAGTGTACCATGATACATAATAACCTAAGTTTTATCGTGTGATGTGATAACCATCTTATGTAAGGTGGAGGTTTTGGTTCCTCGCGCGGTACCCTAATCCTTCTTATCCGAAAATAAAAGTTGTGTAAGTTAACCATTATAATATCGGGTAACTGCCAGTGAAAGTTACGTAATGATATATAAGGCATAAATAAATATTCGTTCGTATACAATTAGTATCAACATACAGATAGATGCTCGGTTATCTAAATAGATGTGTCTATGGTCGACACTGACAAAATTGACAGAAATCTGACAGCAACACTGCACGTGCCACGACACGACACGGCACGGCACGTGTCGTGTCGTGCCGTTACATGTTACCGTTACGTGTACACACGTTATCAAGGGTTCAAAATAGGACATAGGTATGTTTAGCCCGAAAAAGGTAACGTTCCCGAGGGATAGACAAAGATCTCAGACCGCCAGCGAAGCCGAGTAAAAGCTAGTCATGTCATATTTTCAATCTGCTCAAAAGGTAGAATTATAAAACCAATATAGGAGTAGGAAACGAGCATGCAGTCCACTTGATGGTAAATGGCTACTACCGCCCATGGGAGTCTGTTATCAAACCCAGATAGGATTAGTTTCACAGATGTTACCCTTGAGAATTAAGCTGGAATGCCTCGGAAAAGTATGTCTTACACAGCAGCACTTTACACTAATAGTATTAGGCAGAGAAGGGTGTGGCGGTAGTGCTACCGGAGTTGAGCCACAAAGGGTTCTAAGTCAAAAGGTTACACGACTGCGCAATATAACAACCGGGTTCTAGTGGCGCATCTACAGTCATTGCACGTGTTAGTAACGGCTCGTAACGTAACAACATAACATCTTCCGTAACACCACCGTGAAGACACAGGCCTGTCAATATATTGTATAGTAAAATATAATTATGTCTGACACGACACGCTCAATATCTGTTTATAAATGGAATATGCTGAAGAACGAAAACACGCAACTTTTGCGCAGTTTGCAGCGCTGCTGCCACGCGTATTTTATATAAATTATAATTAATTTACAAAGGCACGTTGCGGTAAGCAACACTAGAGCAGAGGGAGCCTAGTGGTTGCAGCTCGACCTCTTGATTAGGAGGACCGAGATTCTTATCCCAGCCACCTCTGACTTTTCGAAGTTATGTGCGTAAAGTAACGGCACAGTATAAGGATATATCCTTATACTGTGGTAACGGTGTAGGAAAACATCGTGAGATAGCCTGAATACCTGAGAGATCTTAAAAAAATCAAAAAGGTACGTAAAGTCTGCCAACACGCACTTGGTCAGCGAGGTGGGATGTGGCCTAATCCTTCTCAACCTGAGAGGAGACTCATGCCCAGGAGTGGGCCAGTAATGGATTAACGACAAGCGACATAACAGCTAAATAGAAAGCGCCCTAAGACCCTTACATCTTTTATTCAAGCATACTTCTCCACTTATTGCCTATTTAACAAGTTTATTGACAAAGCCAATAGCGGATATTAAGTTAACAATTTCTCTTTAAGCATCGACGATTTTAATTACGTTCAGACGATTAAAACTCTCAGAGCGCTTTGTTTTACTCTGTCTAACATGGCAGCAAATATTGGATTATCTGAATAAATTAGGTTTGGAGTCTATGAGACAAACTATTTCGTATTTGGGTGTCTAGATCTTTAATATTCATTGGAATGTTTTTTTAGCGAGGAGCAAACCTTTAAAAGGTACCCCCATGCCGTGGGAGCGACACGGGGTTATGTGGGATTCTTAACCCCCGGTGGCCGTCTTCGAAGCTGCGTGGAGGACTCCGGGATCTCCAAAGAAACGCAACCGGAGTACTGATTTTTTTTGTAATATATGAGTAGCAGGCGATCATGCAGTCCACCTGATGGTAAGTGGCGATGTCGCCCATGGACATGTGTAATCAACCCCAGATAGGATAAGATATTCCTACCTGAGGTTGACCACCTATGCGCCGCTACCCCTGAGGACTAAGTCGTTCCAACGACTCGGAAAAGTATGTCTCTTTTACCACACCCTTCAAACCAGAACACAGCAGCGCTAAACACTGCTGTTATCAGGTAGAAATAGGTGTGGCGGTGGTGCCGCCGGAGTCGAACCACAGAGGGTTCTACCTTCATTAATTTGTCACACGACGACAGGTGGACTGTGCGCTTCGTGGCTACTCCAATCTCATATAAAGTATTGTTAGCATAGACCTGGGGGCCTACCACTATCTTTTAAAAACCCATAGTTCAGGAAACTTTTATTTCAATATTGCATCAACATTATTTTGTTTCGTACCACGACCTCCTTAAAACAGTAAAATATTCCGTCATACGCAATTGAATAAACTTAAACCCTTATTCATTTTTCGCTTATCCATTGTATAAAACCAACTGAAATTGTCATATTTTGCTTAAAACGTTAAATTTCCTGCAAAAGAAGAATGAAGAATTTCAACCGTCCTAATACAAAACTGCTTATTGTAATGTTATAAAAACAATCTTACGTGAACGAGGTCGTGGTACAAAATTTCAATTTATGATTAAAATAATATTATTTTAACAGATGGTAGTAACCCCCCTGAGTTAGATTAAAAAATAGAAAATTAGACATTTAGCTAGTTGCCCTTTTTACCTTAAACTGACTTAAATGCCACAAAAACGACACGATTTAACCGAAAGCTCGCCTGAAAGCGTCAGTTTGCGAAAAGCTCGACTTTTCAAAAGCTCACAATATTTCGATTTACAAAAGCAAAGCCTACCCAGTAATTAATTACGTCACGCCATAAATCTGGGACAAAGCGCCAACCAACCTACCCTTTATTTTAACCCTTATTTTGTATTGTTTTCGGATTTGGTGTTTGTAATGCATAAAACAAATGTATCTATCTGTAATTCAAGATAGCTTCCATTTTGATCTGTAGGTCTGGGATAAATTCTCGGCTCGGCAATCTATACATTGACGCAGATTATTAATAATTGGTATAGGAGGTACATATTACGCTATTTGAATATTACTATTTATTTAACTATTATATAATTGTAGCTATGTACAACCCGCTTGGCGGAGCGGTCACCATACTGGTCTGACGCGCAAAGGGTTCCGGATTCGATCCCCGGCCAGATGAATCCATATCTGAATGATAAATTTAGACATCTGTTCTGGGTCTGGGTGTTAGTGTATTCATCTATGTGTGTCTCCACGGCGCCCACGATACAGGGAAACCTAGTGTGGGGCCGTGAGTGTAGAAATCGTTTATTATTATTTATTATTTTAGTAAATATGTTAAAAAGAATCTAATACGGGTTATTCTAGAAAACGGTTGAACCGTTTTCAATTAAGATTTCACGCCCAGATTGAGTTATACAAGAAATAATTTACGGCTACATTTTACCCTTATAATCTAGTTCTTACGTAAAAATAGCAAATTAAGTCATACAAGAAGTAATTAAAAGCTAGTTCTAGCTCTGAAATAGTTCGTAGGAAAAAATAGTATGCGGAAGGGTTAAAATGTGAGTAACATTTTGTTTTATTTAAAAAAAAAGTTAAATATAACTAAAAACGTTATTAACACGGGGTAGAAAATATATTTTGTATAAATTACGTAAGAAATGATCTCATGTTATTTCAAGTTAGAACTAATTAACAAAAAAATTTAACTGACTTCTATATGTCTATGTCATTACAAAGTAAAAAATAATTAAAATAAATGTTGGTTTAGTACATATTTCTTAAGTCGGCGCTCAATATATTTCGTTGGATAACGATGTAAATAGCGTGTCTAATATAATCATTTTCTCCAGAACCCATCCATGGATCCTAACCATATTTAAGTGGGACCAACTTCCAGCTCGTCTCTATACAATAAAAAAAAAGAATTATTAAAATCGTTCCACTAACGGCGGAGTAATTCGTATACATACATAAAAAAAATTACCGGCCGACTTAATCATTTAGAGCATAACCAAAATAAATATAGTTCAAAAAAACTAGAAAAACACGCTTTTATGATAAAATCAACTAAAAAGCTTTCGGTATTCTATTTCATTCTTTCATACATGCAGGGTAAGATAAGGATGTATGTTGATCTCTTTCTACTGAATTATATAAATTAACAAAAATCATATTTTGCAAATTGAAAAATGGAATAATTTTATCAAATTAGTGTATTGTCATCGGTCCTCAATAAATCTACAAAGTTTGAACGAAATCTGGCCGTTTAAAGTGGGTCAAAATCGCGCCCAAAGAAGTCGGTTACAAACATACAAACAAACATACAAACATACAGGTGAAGCTAATAAAAAGCGTGTAAAAACATTAAACTTCCCCTGACCCCTGAGGATAATGTTTGTACGCCTCGGATAAGTATGTCTCCCTTACCACATCAGAACCACAACACAGCAGCGCTTAACACTGCTTTTATAAGGTAGAAATAGATGCGGCAGTGGTGTCTTCAGTTTCGAACTACAAAATGTTCTACCTTCAAATTTTGTTCATGTCATATTCTCTTCTTCTTTAATGTAATATAGTAACAGACGAGCATGCAGTGCACCTGATTGTAAGTGGCTACTACCGCTCATGGGCATCTGTAATCAACCCCGCATAGGATTAGATATTCCTACCTGAGGTCGGCCACAGATGCGCCGCTACCCCTTAGGACTAAGCTGGAACGCCTCGGAAAATTATGTCTCCCTTACCACACCCTTTAAACCAGAACACAGCACCAAACACTGCTCTTATGAGGCAGAAATGTGTGGCGGTGGAGCCGCCGGAGTTTAACAAAGGATTCTACCACCTTCAAAACTGCTCCGGTTAAAACTTCAAGTTTCCAATACCTCTTTGCTTGTCAATTTACGGAAATTGAATTAAAATGTAATTTACGATCAAAGAGCTAATACCGTTTAAAGTGTCCGGTTACCCCTGTTGCCTCTGAGCCAAATATTAAATAATTTAACTATTTTCTGTCGATAGATTCATACGATACTAATAAACATTAACTACTTAATAATTTTATATCATTTAAGCTACATTTTGTTTTAAAATATAGGAGTAGTAAAAGGACATGTAGTTAACCTGTATCCTTACCATGAGTTTTTACGTTTTCACAAATATGACTGTTTTGGTATTTGTTTACGTATTGGCCCATACTATTTCCGAGTTGTGATATAATCCGCTAGGGCGCTGATTGGAAATTGTATGGGCAAATACGTAAACAAATACCAAAACAGTCATATTTGTCAAAACGTAAAAACTCATGGTAAGGATACTGATGGTAAGTGCTTTTGTCGGCCATTAACATCTTTAATCAATCCCAGATAATATTAGAGTTCTACCTGCGGTAAGCCACAGATGCCTTACCCCCCTGAGGACTATGTTAATACACCTTGCATTGGTATATCTCCCTTACCAAAGGGTTCATATCAGAACATTCCAACGCAGAACATTGTTATGGGGCAGAAATAGATATGGTGGTGGACAAAGGGCTCTACGATCTTCAATATCTGTCTATACTATGTTCAGTTCCGGTTAAAACTTCAAATTTCCAATACCTCTTTGCGTGTCAATTTACGGAAATTGAATTAAAATGTAATTTACGATCAAAGCGCTAATACCGCGCTGTTGCCTCTGAGCCAAATATTAAATAATTAATTATTTCCCGTCCATACGTTCGTACGTTACTAATTAACTTTAAAGCAGTTACGCCTAGTTTTGTTTTATAATATGGGAGTAGCAAAAGAGAATGCAGTCCATATGATGGTAAATGGTTACTGACGCCCATAGACAACTGAAATAAATCCCAGATAAGATTGCTCTATCAGAGGTCGGCCAGAGATGCTTTAGTACCCCTAAAAATACATAAGTACACCGGGTATAGATATGTCAATTTACGGAAATTGAATTAAAATGTAATTTGCGATCAAAGCGCTAATACCGTGTCCTGTTACTCCTGTTGCCTCTGAGCCAAATATTAAATAATTAATTATTTTCCGTCCATACGTTTGTTCGTTACTAATTAACCTGTTAGACGAGGTTTTGTGTTCCAAATGAGGCTTATTAAAAATTCAGGAGCGAAGTTTGGTGTGGAAAGCCCTAATGTGTTTAAGCTTATGTTTGAATTGGGCCTTAAGTTCGTCGTGGGAGTTTATAATTTCTTAAGCAAACAATAACTGTTTATAACTTCTGCGATAACATAAGCTTTGGAAGTTAAACTATTTATGAAAATAGAGATTTTATAGTACAAAAGTTGTAATATTTTGACTTGTTTTGCAAGCTACAAAAACTTATTTTCTATTAAATTTAAGTAGTTAAATGTCCATAGGCGACGGTGATTGCTTTCCTTCAGGTAGCCCGTCCGCCTTATCGTTAGGTTAAATATAAAAGTATAAAAGGGCAGTGAAAGCCTAGTGGTTAAAAAACTCGGCCTCTCGATTGAGGGGTCCGAGGTTCAATACCCAGGCACGCACCTCTAATTTTTCAAAAATTATGTGCGTGTTAGATATTAATTATTATCATTTGCTAAAATGGTGAAGAAAAACATCGTGAGGAAACCTGCATGCCTGAGAGATTTATAAAAAAAAACTCAAAGGTACGTGAAGTTTACCAATACGCACTTGGCCAGCGAGGTAGACTAATCCTTCTCATTACGAGAGGAAACTCGTGCCCAGAAATTTAGGTGAACTGCATTCGTTTGTTTCAACCTTGTGAAAACAGTTTATAATCATTAACCTATAGGAAGCAAACTCATTGTTAAATTAAAACAAACTTCGCCGAAGAACTTTGGAAATATCAAAAAATAATAAATGAAGCAAACTTAATGGGAATATATAACGAGGTTCCGAGGTAACAAGATTAAACTTGTTACAACTTGGTTCAATACCGTTAAAGTTACATTATTGTCAATAAAATATGTATTAACTGTAAATAAAGGTAAATTTGTGGAATTTCTATATTTTATGGCCTGTTTAATGTTCTGTACTGTAATTAGATCTAAACATGCCATCTTATGACCTGTATTATGGAGGTTGTATCGAGCGCGATACGCTACAAGCTAACTGCTTGCTGCAGTGTAGTGATGTACCGGATATCCGTATCTGTTACTTATTGGCGGATCTTAAAAAGCCGAGGGGGGAACCTTCAAAAGGTGATACCGACCCGATACCGTGAGAGCGACACGGGGTTATTTGGGATTCTTGCCGCACTAAAACCCCCCGGTGGCCGTCCTCGGCGCTGCGTAGAGGAAACTGCGGGATCTCCAAAGGAATGCAATCGTAGGACTACGATTAGCAGGTTGCCCCGTCGCTCCGCCCAAGTGAGCATGATGCTCGCCACACCGTCTGGTGGGTACGACGGTATGCGACCCCATATTCAGCCGTCCATCCTGGACCGGGCGAGGTCCCATTTTTGCCACCCGCATCCCCGGAAGCCCCCTATTAGGTGCCTCTTGTCGTAAGAGTCTTACTGTCTTGTCCTACGACAAGCAGGAGATTACGTAGTACTATTCTACTTGCCACACTCATAGCCCAACATTCGGATTCTCTGTATCGTGGGAGCCCTGGACACAGACGAATACACAAACACCCAAACCCACAGCATATATCTAACTTAATAATTTATATATCTGTCTGGCCGGGGATCGAACCCGGAACCCTATGTATGGCAGACAGTTGACAGCTCCGCCACGTGGGTAGTCATTTTCACCTGAACATTTTTATTAATAAATTTCTTTTTGTGTTCAAAATCTATGCGTAGGTAATAATTAATCGCTTTTGAATACCTTTTAAATATTACAAAATGGCCAACATCAAATTGTAATCATTTCAGCAAATAATGTTATTTCATTTCATAAATTCCACTTACCGGTTTCTGTTGAAAGGAATACTTATTTATTTAATTTAATTACTGATATTATCATCATAATTATTACATATGTACAACATAGGCACATATCGAGCACATTATTTAAAATTAATATAAAATCATTTTTCATTCATTCACCATATTGAGTTACCGATCTCCGAATTTATGCACTAAACAACTTCAGTCTAAGACTCGAGACAGAAGTAGGTGTTCAGTTTAATAGAAGTTTAGTGTTTATCGTTTCATCGCTGAGAGTACTACTGTAACCTTATATTTGAACCATAAAAGCTGTCAAGTTGGATATAACAGATGTTTCAAAATCGATTTACTCTGTCCTTGGCACTCGCCAACGAGGCTAGACGCCACAATTATTTCAAAAGGGTCTTGAAGCTTAGCTTTAGGTCTAGTACATAGCTGTTATCGAAGATATTAAATATTGTCAAGATCCCGCTTTATCCCGCTTCATACTACATCGTGAAGATAGAATCCTTTGTGGTTCGACGTCAGAGGCACCATGCCCTACCTATTTCTGCCTGATAAAAGCAGTATTAAGCGCTGCTGTGTTCTAGTTTGAAGGGTGTGGTATGGGAGATATTATCCGAGGCGTTCCAAGTTAGTCTTTAGGGGATTACATCTGTGTCCGTTCTAGTTTGAAAAGAACGGTAAGAGGGATGTCTCCCTTACCTTACCTCATTACCTCATTGCGTATGTACTCATTCGAGGCGTTCCAACTTAGTCCTCGAGAAAAATCGTATTAAAACGCTCAGAAGGAATTCCAGAAATACAATATATTCTTCCATAATCATCAATATTTACATTAATACATCTTTATCCACTATTATTTTATCATATCTCCATTATAAAAGACATTGCAAATATCAGCTGACATTTCATGACTCAAAGCAAGACTCCACATTCTAAAAAATATAATAGAAAAGTATTTAATAAGTGACGTAAAGTATTAACAACCAGCAATATAAATGGATCAATGCGATGTGCCTGTAACATTCGGCCATCCGACAAAGTAACGAGTCCCCTCGTTATTCAATACATCAAACTTCTGACTGCTGGTCAGCGTTATTTGATTGTGCATCTCAAAGTATACCTATCTGAGATCGCAGTGCAATACTTTCGACCATTCAGCATCTCAACCGCTGTTTTTTTTTTTTTGTAGAAGAATATTAATGGTAATCTCCGCTTGACTCAGTACTCGTAAGATTGTGAAATATTATTATTCCTGTTTAATAGATTCTTCCAAAACAAATGCTCGTTTATTTTTCTCTTCAGCCCGTCGCCATCCACTGCTGGATGTCAGCTTTTCCATTGGTCTTACACAAGTCCCGATCTCGCACTGTTCTCATCCAATCTCTTCAAGCCAATCGTACGATGTCGTCCGTCCATCTGCATGGTTGTGTGTCCACTTTTCTGTGGCTCGGTAGACGGCTTAAGATGCCCAGCCTATCTGCATTTTAGTACAGGAACGCTGTTCCCTACATTGCCTACCTTTGTCATCTTTCGGAAAGTAACATTGGGGTTAGAAGTAGTTCATTCTCTGAAACTAAAACTTATTGAAAGACCAAGGCAAATAATTAAAAAAAATATGTTACCACAAATAGGTGATTCCCTCTGAGATTATTTTTGTTGTAGCTATCAACCAGTACAAAAAAATGGTTCTTCATATAAAATTTCGTAAAATCAATATATTTCAAAGTCTGTCCAGTACGATTAATGTTTTCTAAATTTTTCGGATGATTGTTTCTCATCACTCGATGCAGCTTACATTCACTTAGAAATTGCTCTATCTTAATGACTTTGACCTACATGACTTTCCGTAATATAGAAGTATTCAGCTATTAATTTTTCATCTTTACTATTTCCATCGATATTTTTTAATAAATCTATTTTCCAGCGAATTGTTGTCGGCTGTTCGTTCTTTTAATGTCCTCAAAACACTCACTAAGGTACCCATCGATGTTGCAAGAATTGTCCATCTATTTGTGAAAATCGGCATTAACTATTAATATCCTTGCTTAATACTGATTACTTTAATCCAAAGGTTAAAGCTTCTTTGTCAATTTATTCATACATTATTATTCTCTAGAGTGCGTGAAGCCATAATTAGTGTTGTTCAGAACGGTCCTTCATGGCATATGTAATTATTACACCTAACTTATACTCTGATAGGTCCTGAAAAAAATAAAATCTCCCAGTTTAGTTCATATCCAAAGAATAGTTCCATATCCAAAGAAGTCTTAAATCCTATAAATCTATTTTTAAAGTTCTTAAATGCCGCTTCTTCTCTTGCTCATATAAACAATTTCGAGCCCCAACAATTTTTTCAAAGTATTTTGTTGATTCTTCGTTGGTGACTTATCTTGAATTTACTTTATTTTCGATGAAGATACAAGCCTTCAGCATCTTTACATTCAATCCAAATCTTAGCCGTTGGTATTGTTTTTGATTTTCCACAGTATTAGAATAAGCATTAGCAATCACATTTAATTTATATGACACATATTCCTTTCCAGCAAATTATCTTATTGGATCGGTTCGCTCGTATCTTACTAACAATTTCCGTAAGACGCATTCGCTCGATTCCTCCCCGTTCCCAACGTCAGTCAGCTTTATAACGCCGTCTGGAATACACACTTTCACGAAGTATCTACTGTGTGTTAACTTATTGGCGTCTCTGACTCGTTAAAATATACAGTTGACATGAACCTCTGAGGTTTTGCCGGTCCAGCATGAACTCCAAAAATATATATAGCCAAACATAAAACCACCTCCTTCAAAAATCGATTAAAATTAAACAATTCTATTTGTGTTCATCATTCTGCAGTTTCATTATCAACCTTTACTTAATCGTATGTTTGCTTCATTTTTATTATAATAGGTATAGAATGTCTACTTGACGTCACAACAGCCTCTATCGATGTTGAGTATGATGTACTTCTATCAATGGATTGACTCTTCGAAGGAAACAGATCCGTGGAAACCCCCATCTTTCTTCCCTATCTTAAGGGGTAAAGTTCATTTCTAATATTCCACTAGAATCATTATTTCCGCCTTGAACATAAAATCTATGTCTTCAACTTTTTTTAAACTTGTGTCCTGGCTCCTTATATCCATCAACGCCTTCTTGAAATACCTCGAAAACTGTTCTCTTAATTATTTCATCATTAGCACTGATTTTCACATTAAGTCTTCTTATGTTTCAGATAAAATATAATTTAGCTGGAATTAATTTTATTATTGCAAGTAAGTTCCGATTTGCTCAGGGAATTTCAATGGGTTTTACGTGCATGTCAGTAATTTTGTCTTAAGCACATTATTTATAGAAAATATTTACAATAACTTTCTATGGTCTATTCATAATGAGACTGTGATGCGTATGATTCAATTATTGATAATTTTGTTCATAAATCACAATCGCAATCTTTATCATAGAACTGTAACATAAATACTATTCCTTTCGTTCCCCAAACAGACTGATGTCGGTATCAAATCTTATTTTTTTTTTCAATTAATCCGTTGTTAATTCGTATTAGTTGTGTCATAAAAACACTTGCTTCTAAAAATAAATATTCCATAAGCCTATGATGAATATTTTGTACAGTTAAATATATCTAAAACCCTACTATATGTTAATTAGCCCAATATCCGTAGACTTTGTGATATGGCCTGGGGTTTGATTCGTCTATTTAGTCTTGGAATAAGTTAACTAATATCGCATGATATTTGTGTCAAGGTATATAGGTAATTTGTGTCAATTAATTTAACGTGTTAACTGTTTACATCACTTATTTTATACTCGTATAAATATGGTCTTCCAATTATTTAAAGTTAAATCACTATTTCAATATTTATGAATAAAGAGGATCATACAATTACATTTTTGTCTGAACTTAAATTTCATTTCAATTTCACATCAATAAAATGAAAACATATACATAAACATACGTATTTTATTATGCTATGAAATTATATATCGTTACCACTATTCTATCCCTGTGGCTTTGTAATAAGATATCTACTTTTAATTACTCAGTTAAGAGATAACTAAATTTGTCACATAACACTCATGCATGGAACATGCTCTCTCATGGACCAAGCTCATGTGATATGTAGACAGTATAGATATCCTTACACTGTTACTTCTCATTATTCAATATCATAAATTTCATTAAAATAATTGCATGAATATATACGTATGTTATATACACGTATCGTATATATCATTATAATAATTATTTGTACTCATCTTATAAAAGTAAAATGTAATTATATGCTCCATTCAAATAAAACATTACTACCTCATCATTCATATAACATTTAGTACAATATGTTATTTGAAATAATAAAAACATATAAACTATCTATTGTCTTTAAATGTTAATTATCACTTAAAAGAGAAAACAGGATCAGGAAAGGTTTAATTACACATACTATAATTCTGTACGTTATACCATTTCGAGCAAGTGAAGTACCAAGTATGGGGTATTCTTTGTTATAAAGTACACTTTGAATTCAGTATCAACTCCAAACTTAGGTTATATTTTGATTTTCCTGATTTACTATTGTGATCACGTTGACAAAATTGTAACTTAAAATGTTTTCACTACTTACATATTTTATATCATATAAATCTACATATTTCATATTTCATATATCTAATCTATTATATATTACTTCGTTAGTCTAATTGTCCTTTAGTCTATTTTTGATAACGTGCTGCTGTGTTTATCTCTTCTCTATATTCTCTTATCTATCTCTTTATCTTCTTATTTTCACGTACATAAAACTCTTCAGAAACATTATTTGTGCGGAATAGGAAACCATAATCTCTTAAGGACTTTTGCAAAATCTTCCAAAAATAATCAGTAGAAAAAGAGTAGGTATTTTGATTTATAAAGTACTGTACTTTTAGTATCACTTCTGTAAGGAGCGAATACTTTTCGTTTCAGGTGATTATTCAAGTGCAGTAACGTAGACACGAGTTGTTCATTTTGCTTTAACAGATTTTCTTTAACAAAAGCAATCTTGATTAGGATTTTCGTTATTATTCGACCTTAAATTATAATAATGAGTAGTCTGTCGATTTCCCTCTTCTTTTATTATCACGTAAATACGTTGGGACTTAACACATTTCCCGTAATTAATGGCTTGCGATCTTTTCTAAAGAGACTTCGGCCGCGATGCTGATCATAACAAGTTCTCGGACTATGTGTGGAAATACTTCGGCTGCAGTGCTGATCATAACAAGCTCTCGGACTATATCTGGTACTTCGGTTGCAGTGCTCGGCTGCGTTGCTGGTCATAACAAGCTCTCGGACTACATCTGGAAATACTTCGGCTTCGTTGTTCATCATCGCTGGCTTTTTTTAACTTCTGCAGTTGGCTACGAAGACCATCTAAAGTGCATTTATGGATAACTTCACTTTGTTTGTCTTCCTTTATCTGAAACTTACACATGAATCCTATGTAATTGTTCGTTTAATTAATTTTACATTATTTATCGTTTATGGGGTTTATTTCAAAGAAGTTAAATATATAAGGCTGTAGATAGGGCCTTATCAGTATTTTCATAAAAACGATCATCCTGGTTCGTACTGACACCATTTCGAATTGGTGGTAATAAGTCAAGGATGATATTTTATTTCGCCATGACCACTATTTCTAAACCTCATTACATACGACGCACTTTTACAACATTGATATTATTGCGCTCAGACAAAGACAAAAAAAATATCCAAATAAGTTTAGTAGTAATAACCCTAAGAATAAGCCATGCCATAGGAATGTCAGGTTGTTAGAACATTTGGTCTGATTTTGTTATGGTGTTTTAAATACAATTTCAATTAATTTATGAAACTATTCAATAATGCACACCGCACCAGCTGGCTTGTATAACGATGTGAGTATCTTCAATTTAAAATTCATTGTAATATGAGACTGGTATGCATTTATATCATCAAAATAGAATTTCACACAGCATTTTAAGTAGAAGACGTATGAATTTACTTAATATACGTTTGAATACGAATTAAAAATTAAAATTTGTAAGATTAATCGCGAGAACTAAAAGTAAAGTCAAGTTCAAATATCTATTCACAATATTTAATTCAAAACAGACATAATGTGCCGAATAGAAGAAGCAATATTGATATAAAACAAATAAAATTTTACAATATTATTTCTAAATACATTGGACCGACGAAAAAAGGCTTTTGTTATATTCCCCTTATCAGTTGCTAAGCAACGATTGTTGGTAAACATACTTCCAATTTCGCTGTCTTTAAATGTTTATTTACATGTGAAATGTGAAATTTGCGAAATTATGACGCCTCGATTTTTATGAAAAATGCAAAAATACATCACGTAATTCAAAACAAAATAAAATCAGTTGAAGCGAAAAAACGATTAAACTTGTATCGAACATTTTAAAACAGAATATTCACCATCTTAACATATTCATATATTTCAACATTCTTTCAGTATTAATTTACTTCATAAATTCATTCGACTATAATTTCAATTATCGTGTATTCTACATTATTTCTTTAAATCGTTTACAAAAAATAGCAAAAATAACATGACCTTTGAGCATCCATCATCCGTGGGCGTTGCAAAAACAGTATATTTTTGCAGTAATCCCACTTCTGAGCTATTAAAACGCTCAGAAGGAATTCCAGAAATACAATATATTCTTCCATAATCATCAATATTTACATTAATACATCTTTATCCACTATTATTTTATCATATCTCCATTATAAAAGACATTGCAAATATCAGCTGACATTTCATGACTCAAAGCAAGACTCCACATTCTAAAAAATATAATAGAAAAGTATTTAATAAGTGACGTAAAGTATTAACAACCAGCAATATAAATGGATCAATGCGATGTGCCTGTAACAATCGCGTCTGAGACTAAGCTCAGGCAGGACTCTAATGTTTAAAGGTGGTAGAATTCTCAGTGGTTCGACTCCAGCCCCACCAACGCCACACCTATTTCTGCCTAATAATAGTGTTAATTGCTGATGTGTTCTGGTTTCAAGGATGTGGTAAAGGAGACTTACTTTTCCGAGGTGTTTCAGCTTAGCCCTCAAGGGGAAGCAACACATTTGTAACCATTCTGGTTTGAAAAGTCCGGTATGGGAGATATACTCCTCCGACGCCACGCTCGTTCCGAATTTAGTCCAGGGTTAGCACATTTGTAGTCGACCTCAGGTAGAACCATCATCTTATTTATAAAGGCAGTGGTCATTATATATATATCTAATCTATATAATATTTTATATATACAGAATAGTCATTTACGCACTAACAATCAGGTACACTGCATACTTTGCTTGTTTTACATGAAAAAGCCAAGGTTAACACACATAAAAAGCAAATTTTCGAATCCTCTACGTAAAAACATCATGAATATCAAAGAGCAAGCCTACACGTTAGATGAAATTTATAACCACGAAATAGACGTACGTGCGCCGTGTGGAGATGTGGAGTTATTAAGAAGCTTTTGCACGCGTTTTTCACCAATTTTAGAAGTTTAACTTCTGTATAGAAAAAATGTGAGTAAATTTTACTTTTTAGCTATGATATGATACGAGTATCATGCAACTGGGTCGAAATATCGGCAATATAAAAAAAACGCATATCGTAAGTACGCGTTACATAATAATATGTCTCAATTCCGCGATAATTTTAGTCTGAAACGATAATACCTTGTGCGCGTGGATATATGGGTAAACGCACTCTTTTTTACTATGTTTATGAAATACGCGAATGAAGAACATATAATTTATTACGAGAATATATATGTATGTAAGTTCAGACACTAAATTTATGTCCAAGAAATAAACGGACATGTGCCGTGAGATGTGGATGTAAAGTTATTAAAAGCTTTTGCACACGTTTTTTACCAATTTTCGAAGTTATACTTCTTTATAGAAAATATGTTTAAATTTTTGCAAAACCTACAGGGAAGTGTTTAGAAAAAATTTTCATTTTTTTACCAAAGCGACATATAAAATTGACATTGGTGAGATTTGTAGAAAAGGCTACCGAAAAGTAATTTTTAATATTTATTTTTAGCTATGATATTAATGCGACAACATGCGCAACGATACGTACCAATAATTTTGTACCTTTTCTTTTGTAATAGATCCACCTTTTGCGCGTGTACATAATACGGGTAAAAGCACTCTTTTTTACTATTTTTATGAAATACACCAAAGAAGTATAACTACTTAAGCATATATAAGTTCATACATGAATATTTATTATCACGAAATAGACGTACGAAAGCCGTGAGGACGAGATGTGGATGTAAAGTTATTAAGAAGCTTTTGCACACGTTTTTGTCAATTTTCGAAGTTACACTTCTTTTGAGTCAATTTCTACAAAACCGACGGATATAATCGACACCATCGCATGTTTTGTATAGCGGTTGACAAGTAATAAAATAGATTTTTAAGCTATAATATGATACGACATATAGATCAGGTTGTACCTGAAGCCTTGGTACTCCTGGTATACTTTTACTGTCCAATAAAATGGTAGGTCCAAGTCTATCAAGCGACCTCCGGGAGCGATATTCACCTCGACAGCGAATGTCGTGATATCGCAGGTCACGTGCGACGCTACACGCCTGCACGCGTGAGCCCTTATACGATGATAAAGATACGTACTGATATTATGTGATATAGGATGTAACTATCCTGGAGGCAAACAAATAAAAAATGTGCGTTAAATTTTTTACTGCCTTTTTGCAGCAGATTCAATCCATATTTGTACGCGAAACTA
Source organism: Epargyreus clarus clarus (assembly GCA_014595695.2). Classification (NCBI taxonomy): domain Eukaryota; kingdom Metazoa; phylum Arthropoda; class Insecta; order Lepidoptera; family Hesperiidae; genus Epargyreus; species Epargyreus clarus. The sequence continues at coordinate 2,182,441 of JACTTY020000019.1, forward strand.
AACAAATGTTTTGCAATGAGATTGTCATTTGTTTTTTTTTAATAGACAACGAGCCGGAGCTAACAGAAGTTTCTTACTATTTATTTATCAAATTTAATTAATTTAGTCACCAGAAAATTTTGGTTCAATGGGAGGATTTCATGCTAGAAAGTATTTTTAGATCCATTGCAGTAATTTGAAAAATATTGTCATCTTTCAAAACAACGTATGTAAGAAACCGATTTAATCGTAGTAATAGCTGATATACAGAAAGCCCGTTTAAAAGTCTGTTTCCATACATTTAGTATCCAATAAACGGGTAGGTCCAAGTCCATGAAGTGACCTCCGACAGTGTCGTGATATCGCAGGTCACGTGCGACGCTACACGCCTGCACGCGTGAGCACTTAAATACGCTGTTAAAGACACGTACTGATATTATGTGATATAGGATGTAACTATCCTAGAGGCAAACTAATAAAAAAATGTGTGTTGTATTTTTCACTGCCTTTTTGCAGCAGATTGAATTCATATTTGTACGCGGAACAAAACAAATGTTTTGCAATGAGATCGTCATTTGTTTTTTTGCATAGACAACGGCCCGGAACTAACAGAAGTTTCTATTTATTTATTAATAAAATTTAATCTATTTAGTCACCAGAAAATTTTGGTTCAATGGGAGGATTTCATGCTAAAAAGTAATTTTAGATCCAGTGCAGTAATTTGAAAATATTATCATTTTTCAAAACGCATGTAAGAAACCGATTTAATCGTAGTAATAGCTGATATACAGAAAACCCGTTTAAAAGTTTGTTTCCATACATTTAGTATCCAATAAACGGGTAGGTCCAAGTCCATGAAGTGACCCCCGGGAGCGATATTCACCTCGACATCTAGTGTCGTGATATCGCAGGTCACGTGCGATGCTACACGCCTGCACGCGTCAGCCCTTAAATACGCTGTTAAAGAAACGTACTGATATTATGTCATAAAGGTTACTTACAGACAGAGGCAAAAAACAAAATATATTGATTCTTAAAAAAATAACTATTTTTTTAATTATAGCTTTAGAGAAAATTAAAATAATATAATATTAGTTAATTGCATGGTCTGATTTAGCAAGTGAAGAACCTTAAAGTAATATGTTCTAAATAATAATAGATTTTAACCCTTTCTGTAAAGTTTAAAATAAAACTAAGCTACCTCAATAAGAACTAGGCAAGATTCACATAATACATATTTTATTCTGTTCTGTACAATTATACACACTTACTGTGGAAATACAGACGTTGCTTTTCTCCTAAGTCTGTGAAAATATTAGTCGTCCACAAATTATTTTTCGAACTCATGTTCCTTACCTGTGAACGATATAGAAAAAAATACAAGTTAGTATGATACATAACGAGGCATCTATTACATTGCTAATTAATTAAATTCAGTAAACAGTATACTGTGAGAAAGAAGTAGAGTAAACTACTAGAAGTATATAACTATGCGTTAGAATTTAGTGCTCATAGTATTACGTAAACACTCAACCTCTGTAGCTTTTCTACTCTGTGGAAAACGCGAACGTATTCGGAATCTCTTTACGAGTAATTCGGCGCAGAAAAGTGGGACTTTGGAACCCTTTGAAGTAAGTTAAGAGGCGGTTCGGGCGTCTATTGCCTTGCTTATGAGCCGATGAGTCAGTGAGTCCGTGGGTCGATGAGTTTTGGAGATTTAAAGAGTTGTTTAGTGTTATTGGTGGGTCGAGTTAGAGAATGAGTATCTCTTCTCAGGTCTATTGCCTTGCTTATGGGCCGATGAGTCAGTGAGTCCGTGGGTCGATGAGTCTTGGAGATTTAAAGAGTTGTTTAGTGTTATTGGTAGGTCGAGTAAGAAGAGATTAAGTTTTTATCAGGTATGTAGTAGATCGCTAAGGCGTTTGGGTGGTAGAACCCTTTCTTGTTCGACTCCGGCGGCATCACCGCCACACCAATTTCTGCCTCATAACAGCAGTGTTAAGCGGTGCTGTGTTCTGGTTTGAAGGGTGGGGTAAATGAGACATATTTTTCCGAGGCGTTCCAGCTTAGTCCTCAGGGATAGCGGCGTATCTGTGGCCGACCTCAGGCAGGAATATCTAATCCTATCTGGGGTTGATTACAGATGTCAATGGGCGGCAGTAGCCACTTACCATCAGGTGGACTGCATGCTCGTCTGCTACTCTTATATTAAAAAAGAAAAGTTTTTACTGTAGTGGCTGCTATAGTAACAAATACTAAAAATTTTAAAAAATCATGAAAATATTGGTGGTACGGAACCCTCCGTGTGCGAGTTCGACTTGCACTTGGCCAATTACTTATAATGATTGGTACTTATTCTGAAAGTAGATCCTACCCAGTGGTGGACCAAACAATATACCGTTTCACCTGTTATTACGTTATTTCGTAATTTAAATAGTTTAACTTTAACAGGCTTTACGCATGGTAAAATATTCTGTTTCAATCATCCGAGCGACTTTTAATTAAAAGTTTAAAAAAAGCTCTGAACGAATCAAAATCTCTTTATTAACATTTTCAGGTCATCTGAGTTAGAGTTTGATGGTGGTAGAACCATCTGTAGTACGACTGCCTCACAACAGTGTTAAGCGCTGCTGTGTTCTGGTTTGAAGGGTGTGGTAAGCGAGACATACTTTCGGTTGCGTTCCAGCTTAGTCCTCAGGAGTAGCGGCGCATCTGATGTCGACCTCGAGTAGGAATTTAATCTTATCTACAGTTGAATACATATGTCTATGGGCATCTCGGACCAATTACCGTCAGGTAGACGGCATGCTCATTTGTTTCTTTAATCAGGCACCCAAAGACCTGTACCCAAGGACCCAGCAGTGGGACAGAAGGCAGATATAGTCTGCATTCTAAGTTACTCAAACACAGCCGAACACTATAAGAAAAAAGAATCTCACGTGTTAAGATTTATTTCGAAATAAACTGTGCCTGAAGTACTTAGTGTATTTTTTAACATATAAATAGATTCTTTTTATGTGTGTACTCGCATTTTTTATTTTACTCGTATGTTTTTATTTGAAAACACTTTGTATGCAAACACGTATAAGCCTTTGTGCATCGTTGTTCGTGACGTCATCAAGGCACCAGTCACACAAACCCCATTAGCTTTAGAGACGTTGATTGCTAAATAACACAAACTAAGTTACTAACTCAGAACTGATCAAAGACGGTGACAAAATGTAATTTGCATCTGCTAAGTTAGTTGCTTGCTAACAAACATGTTGTTAACTAGTGTTTACGTTAAGGTTAGTGCACAATAGTGTTGCGATTAAGTATACAGGGTGATTTTTTAAATGTGTTTTGTCATCAACTAATTCTTGTATCTGCACGCATCCTTTGAGGGAGGGAGGGTGGTACATACTGCATGGTTTAAAATATATACTATCATACATATTTGTAGCGGATTTTGCGAAGTAGTTTTAATCTTAACTTAATAGCATGGATTTCCGCAAAGTAACGCCTGATACAATTAACTAACTAATAATTGTCCTACTTCGGAAAATGTGTATCATTTAGAGTGAGAGAGACTTAGGCCATAGTCCACCGCGTTCGCCAGCGAACTGGTAGACTTCACACACTCGTGAGAAAATTATTTTTTGAACTCTTAGGCGTAAAAAATGCGTGTAGTTTTGAAAAATGGTGCACGCCAGAGGTCGTTGAAGGAGGAAGAAAAATGCTGAAAGGAGTTACGAGACCAAACCTGCATCAATATATTAAAACATACCTTTTCCCGGGAACCGAACGAGTCTATTAAAAAAACTGTTTGATTGTACAATAGCATACTGTCATCTAAAAATGACTTTGCGGCATTCCTTATAGTTTCGGATTAGGTCATCCATTTGCTAGAAAAAATCACCCAGTATACGAAATAAACATCAAGGGTGTGGATACATAGCGAATGAATTCGATGGAGATATATGAATTTCTGGATTCAATTCCTAGCCGAGAATCGAACCTTGAAATGTTATGGAGTCAAAATGAACTTACTTAATAATACTAATAGAAAGGTCATACTTAAAACAAGCAATTTAATTTTCATAAGCAAATTAATTCTAAATTCAAATTGTAAGCTCGACCTTCGTAGCTCAAACAAAGCTCCAAGTGACGCAGCTCAGCGCATTATGTTTGCAGAACTCATTAGTTGTGAGATGGAATGCCGTCGATTTCAGTTTCCATCACGAAACAATCGTTTCTAAAAGGGTGACCATGTTTAATGTTTTCCAGGACACTTCCTTTTTATCCTTATAAAAAGTGTCCCAGAAAATTGTTAGAAAAGCAGCAAACAAGCTTGAAGGTGGTCCCTTTGGTCAGGAACCCTTATTGTGTCATTAGAGTGACGATCATATAATTTAAAAGAGACAAACAAGTTAGAAGAATGAAAACTTTGTAGCTTTGACTTCGGAGGCACCACCACCACACCTATTTCTGCCTTATAACAGGAGTGTTAAGCGCTGCTGCGTTCTGGTTTGAAGGGAGTTATAAAGGAAACGTTTTCTGAGGCATTCCAGCATATTCCTCTAGGGTAGTGGCGAGTCTGTGGTCGAACTCAGATAGGAATCTAATCTTATCTGGGGTTCATTTCACTATAGGGGATCATCGCCAAACATTATCAGGTGGACCGCATATAATTTGACTTCTTCTATACTATAAAAAATACTTCGATTTATCCCCAAATTTTGCGCGAGTTTTGACATGCATCAATAATGATTATACTACATAGTATACTGATTCTCCCAATATGTATCAAGTTTTCAACAGAAATCTGCTCTTATTATAATTTCTAAAAAAAGTGACGTGGTGGTGCCGGAGTCGAACAACAAAGGAAGAAAGAAAAATACAAACAAATGGTTGTCGTAGGCTAAAAGCAGACTGTCCCCAAGTTGATTCAAAATCACAGTATCCTTATTACTTTGCGCACTCTATTAAATCAGCCTGTTTTCAATTCACCTTTATTTCAGTCTATTTCCTCCGTGTTCTTACTTCGGAATACAAAAGCTGGTAACGATACTACTAGTCTTATTACGAGCGAGTAAACTATAAGCTATTTTTTAACATGGAAACAATTAGTGCTGATAATATCGACTTAGGTCTTACATAGAAAAGTGTTGTAACATCAAAATTGCTACGCCGTTTGTCGCATTAAAGAAATTTGTGAAATAGTTTTATGTATGTCGATCTTCATAACCTGAAAAATTGTTATCTGTGAATATTTTAATTCTCTATGTAGAATAGATAATACTGTTATGTGTAAAGATCAAATGAATATGTCAATGGAAGAAGGGATTCATAGGCAATATTACTGGAAAATCTCGTAAGAAATATGTATGTTGTCTTTTCTCTTTGTTGTAATATTTTGACTGCATTTTTGTATAAGATTTCATTGTTAAACGAGCTTGCTGTCCACCTGTTGGCAAGTGATCACAGCCACACATGGACATCTGTGTCCAACCTCACGTAGTACTAGTTCTACCTGAAGCTTATTAATATACGTTACCTATCCTGAGGACTGCGATAGTTGCCTCATTCGTCACGTAAGTCCATAAGTAGTTACAAAAATATATTTTCTGCGTAGACAAACGATTGCTAACTTCTCGCCGACGATGCGACAAGTACCTAAAGAATCTATGCTTTTCGAAATTGGAAAAAATATTCCATTTAGCTTTTTCATAACCGAGCAGGTTAATAAATTTAAACAGACCTTTTTTGTGTCAGAATATTCCCAATTCGAAATTTCATATTTTACGAAATATTCTAAGGATAGAATTTTGAGGTTATTTAGCGTAAATGAGTTTAGTAAATTGAATCTGGAGATATTATGAAATATTTGACTTAAATAATATTTTTACTAGAACTTACGGCTGTCCTTTTTCAATAGATAAAACCAAGAACTCTGAAAAATAATGGTTTTATGTATGCCGACATTCATTTATTTTCAAGGTTTTTTCATTTTTAGTATTTTTTGTTATAGTGGCCACCGTTATAGGTACATCTTATACATAAAATTCTCGTGTCACAATGTTAGTTACCGTACTTCTCCGAAACGGTTTTACCTATTTTCACCAAATTTTATATGCATATTGAGTAGGTCCGTGAATCGGCTACTATCTATTTTTCATACCCCTAACTGATAAGGGTTGTTCACCCTTAACATTTTTTTATATGGTAACACAACGGTTCCCGGGTCAGCTAGTACTCTATAAAAAAATCAAATGTCTACTATCTATTGCGTTCAAAAGATAGAGAAAACAGACAGACGGACAAAATAATTATTCCGTTCTGTTTTTACCCTTTGCGTAAACCCTAAAATTAAATAAAATACGTACCACGCCACGTGTCTTCATATGTTAATTTATTGATTAGATATTAATAATTAAACACAGCGCTCCTCTACATGCCAATTACGGTATTGTATTATTCATGTGGTCGAACCGTCTTTAATTGTATTGAAGGATATAGGTAGGTGGGTGTTGTCGGGTTATCCGGTAATCTATACGAATAAATGAAATTAAAATGTCCATTTATAATGTCAAAATAATGGCATTTAACTAAATGCATACAAAAGTAAAATAGTACTTTTACTAAAAACAATTATTATATTTTTGTCTGTCCGTCATTCTGTATGTCTGTTGTTGGAAGAGACTATCACTGGCTGTTAGTTAGTGTTTTAAGGAGTAACTAAGGCTATGTTTAAGTAAGGCTATATTTATTTTCGAACAAATATTAGGGTTCTGCTAAATATAATCTATGTTATCTCCTAGGTATCTTCACTTTTACGGGTGTAACCGCGGGGCACAAGTCGTTTGTCTATATGTTTAAATTCAAATACGTAGAACCCTTCGTGGTTCGACTATGGCATGACTGCGACATATATTTTTTTCCTTAAAGTAGAATAAGCGCTGCTGTTTTTATTTCAAGGATGTATAGTAGTGAGATTTTCAAAGTGTAAAATCGTTTGTGTTTCGACTGCGAAAGTCCACCTCATCTGCCCAATAACAACAGTGTTCAACGCTGCTGTATTCCACTTTGAAGGGTGTAATAAGGGAATCTGAGGTAAGACTCTTAGGAAGCTGAGGTAGGACTCTTATTGAGGTTGATGACTGAAGCAAATGGGGCAAAAGCCACTTACGATCAGATGGGCTCCTTGTTTTCTACTTCCATATACTATAATATGTATATACAAAAATTAACATTATTGTTTTACCCATAAAAGGTGTGACGCGGCCGCAAAACTACAAAGCCTTTTACCTTATACTAACACATTGTTACAAAAACACATATGTAGCACGTACTTATGTGATCTGATCTGTTTTGTGGAGGAAAATGTATCACTCCCATCCGATAAGACTGTAATTTCCTTCCAAGTCTGTCAACTTTGGTCAATTTATTTTCCTTTCTTCCAGTCCCGACACATGTCTGAGCACAAACTTAATTAAAATCGAAAAAATATATCTTCAAGGTGGTAGAACCCTTTGTTGTTCGTTCGGCGGCACCACCGCCACACCTATTTCTGTAACAGCAGTGTTAAGCGCTGTTGGTTTGAAGGCTAAGGGAGACATACTTTTAAATACATCTTAAAGGTGTTAGAACCAGCGTTTAACACTGAGGCAAAAATAGGTGTGACGGTGGTGCCGCCGGAGTCGAACTACCTTGAGAAAAAACAGAGTAAAATGAACTTATTATTCAAAACCTAACCATCGTAAAACGAATTCTATCATTACCTATATTGGAAGCAGACCACTAAAACCAACAATTTTCTCGATATTTTAAAATTTTCCTCAGTTTTCCTTCTATTTTCGTTGCCGCAGGATACAATATCAATATCCGTTGCATCAATATGCAAGGAGTGTTCAATCCTGTGAAGTAATGAATAACAAGATATAGTCCGTAAGGGTCATGTCACATCGCTTGAGAGAAGCTAGAAGCGAGTTGCGATGTGCGATTTTTTAAGGATGCCTTACCTTACATATAGGGCGACCATATCAGGAATAGCAATGCATTTGATTTGCAATGATCGGCTTCTGGTAGAACTTGTGTTGTATGAACTCTGTATGGTTACGGTCATAAATGTCCGTAAATGGTAGTAACCACTTACCATCAAGTCGACTCCAATCTCATTCACTTCACCAATCTAAAAAACAGTTTGGACAGAGCTCGAACCCGAAACATTATACACGTCAGACTGGTACGGTGGCCGCCCTACAACGCGGGTCGTCATAAATTACACAATACTAGCTGACCCGGCAAACTTTATACCACCTCAAAATCTATTTATCAAATATATTTCATATAAAATATAGCCCATGTTACTCGTGGATTATGTAGCTTTCGAATGGTGAAAGAATTTTTATAATTGGTCCAGTAGTTTTTGAGCCTATTCATTATAATCAAAAAAACAAACAAAGTTTTCCTCTTTATAATATTAGTATAGATACAAATTTCAAAGCAAATTACATAACATATTAACGCCCGTTATACTCGTATTTCGACATTAGACATGACATTAAGGATCGCCCGTAATTATTAATCAATCTATCCTTTGTCCGACCATAAATCAACATTTGACACATTCTGCATACTAGAAATTGTCAAATTTCGATCTTTGATATACAAACCACTGGATAGACTTATTATTGAGAACGGAAGTAAATCTGCCCGAAGAAACAAGGAAGTTAAACAAAAACTGAGTTATAAAAACGAAAAACAAAACAGAGGAGAATTTTCTAGAAAGAATAACCGTCGGAATTATATTAAAGTTGGAAACTTCTAATACTATAAACATAACTCAGTCTAGACGTGCAAGTTCTGTTATAAAACTGTTTATAACGCGAAACAGTTTAAATATTTAAGTTCTTTTATAAACCGATCGGAGTCAAGTTTTTTGCTCGTTATTTCCTATTCCTGTTTTATGAAATACCTAAGTACCAAAAAGAAAATACGATAGCCTTAAGATTTTTTATAATCTACCTATTTATGTCTCCTATAGGAGTCTTCTCTCAAGTAAGGATAGATAGGATAGAGAATAGATTGATTATGATTACCTGTTATTAATGTTACATTTGATGGCCGGGGATCGAACTCGGCATACAGCGTGTTCGACATAATAGCCGCTACGCCACGAGTCGTTATAAAATACATAATTTATAAAATAACAAAACAAAATACATATTAGATTGGCCCCAAAGTGAGAAATAGCAACAAGAAAAAAAAAACAGAGAAGAGTTTTCTAGAAAGAATAACCGTTGGAATTTTATTAAAGTTGGAAGCTTCTAATACTATAAACATAACTCAGTCTACACGTGCAAGTTTCTGTTATAAAACTGTTTATAACGCGAAACAGTTTAAATATTTAAGTTGTTTTATGAAACGATCGAAGTCAGTTTTTTGCTCGTTATTTCATAGGAAATCTCAAGAATATAGGAAATATGCAATATCTAAGTAGCAAAAAGAAAACACGATTGCTTGAAGATTTAAAATAATGTATACATTTTTTTAACTTTTCTGTCTCTTCAGATAAGGTTTTGAAGACGTAGATATGGGCAAAATTGAGCGCCATTGGGCATCTTAACATTTTAAGGGACTTGGACAAAGCATGTGTCACATAATATAAAATTGTAAATATAAATCTTATAAATATAAATCTTATATATTAAATTCTCGTGTCACAATGTTAGTTACCGTACTCCTCCGAAACGGCTTTACCGATTTTCACCAAATTTTATATGCATATTCAGTAGGTCTGAGAATCGGCTACTACGAGTATCTATTTTTCATACCCCTAAGTAATAAGGGTTGTGCACCTTAACATTTTTTTAAATTTATATGGCAACACAACGTTTGCCGGATCAGCTAGTATGTATTATAAAATGCTGCAAGTGAACTTTATTGAATATTTGAGTTAAGAAGAAAATTATTATACCAACAAAAAATATGGCCTAAAATCATTTAAGCCGTTTGAGCTGCTGGGGTGTCAAAGACTAAAAGATACAAACACACCATACGCCAAAAAAACATTACCAGCAGTCAGGTAAAAATGGACATGGAATTTAAATATATTTTGTAATGCTTTTGAACAGCTTTTTTTTTTTTGTTTGTTTACCTTTGTGGGCATACGAAATATTCTCCAATATTCGTCAACTTACTTATTTCTCGGAAGCAAGACAATGATCAAAAAACATGGCTGCAATCCGACAAAACATAAATATTCCCAAATACATTTCTTTGTGCTTTGAAATTCAAACGTTTTTGAACGTCAAAGAACTTTAAATTTCCTTTTGGCGATTCAAATTGACTGAAGGCACAGCTTATGTTTTTAATAGTATTTAACCTTTAAAACTCTGTATAAAGACTAGTGATACGAATTAAAAAATATTTTTTAAAACTATACAGATATAATATCAGATACAGATAAAAAAATAATCCTATTGAAATATAATATTCAGTAAAGTAATTATATAGTAATTCATAAAGTATTTTTTATGCTGTGTGTATGTTTTTTAAGGAATATTTTTTATTTTTCTCTATCTTATAATTTTTAAACTGAAAATTAAAAACAATTTAAAATAGTTAAAACACTGTTTGTGTACAAGACACAAGGCTATGTACGCGAAAAATTGTCGTTCATTCATACTTACTTCTACCTGATATTAGGTAATCTAACTTATTCCTAAGTGCAACACTGGTTATGCAACCAACCTCCGATTCCTTAACAATTTAGGTACGGCAGCATAAACGGCAGTAACCAATTACCCTGGCATTCATGAAGATTTATGAATAAAAAGATAATTTCTAATATCCCTGCAAACAATGTATCTATCGCATACCATCAAACGCGAATTCCCTTTTTTATTTCCTAAATTGAAACATTGTAACATTGTACTGTAGTTATTTACCCAAAAAATATCGTTTGTTAAAAAAACGTTTGTTCAAAGTTGTCAACAAAAAAGCCGCCACCGAAATCATCTTTGTGACTGAATCCATGTACTGAAACATGTACGCGAAAAATTGTCGTATTTCAAAAAGCTTTTGTCGTAAATGAAAACTAAAGTTGTACATCACAATACAGTGGGAATTTTAGTGTAACCCGAAGGCCAAACATTCCATGTTTCAGATTTTTTTCAATTTACTGCGACAACTTTTTTGAGTTAAAAAAATTGCTGAACAAACATAAAAATAAAATAACATATCTACGGTCGAATTGAGTAACCTCCTCCTTTTTTGAAGTCGGTTAAAAAGTTTTTGTAGCCATTATAGCCCGATATGATGGCTCATGGACAACTGTCGCCTGTATTAGTACATGACACATCTACAACTGTACACGTACTATAACTTCCAACCAACTCAGAAAGAAACGGAAAAAAGCAGTGCCACACTGCGGTTATCACATGAAAATCTTATAGCGCATAAAATAATGACCATGATGATCTGGTAGGTTAATTATTATAATATATTGAGGTTTGAGACATCTTTATTCTCATAAGAATATACATTCACTTACATGAGAATTTCTTAAAAAGTAAAATAAGAACATGACACTGCACAAACAAAGTATAACATTTTTAATAATAAATATTTGAAGGTAGATGGAGAATACAAACACTGATTCGATATTCGCTTTTAAAATACGTAATGCGTTCATGTAGATTAAGAGTGCCTGGAAGTGCCTTATGATGTAAGTTGTGCGTACTGAGGCGTATTTATGATAAATAATTTAAGAAGCTTTTTAAATGTTAACATTGATTTTGATTGTTTAATGTTTGTAGGCAATTTATTATATAGAGTGGAGCCTTCATACAGAATACTTTTTGTGCCATATTTCGTTCTAGGTGTATATAATTTTATGTCTTTTTCCTTTCTTAGTTTCATTTTATGTGTTTTATTAGGTTTTGGTAAAGTTATTTGAGTATTTATGTTTTTATTTAATATTTTGTGAATAAGTATACAATTATAATAAATGTACGTTTGTGTAATTTTCATTAATTTCGTTTCTTTGTAAAGTAATTTTGTAGGCGTACGGTAGTCATAGTTAAATAAAACTTTAAGTAATTTATTTTGTGCAATTTGTAATCCGCATATGTTTGTTTTCGCAGCTGTTCCCCATACCTCAACTAAGTAGTCAATGTGCGGTTTGACTAGTGAGTTGTAAATTATATAACGGACTTGAAGCGGCAAGCAGCGTACGATATTTCGTAATGCTCCCGCGAGGGATGTTAATTTAGTTTTGATTTTTTGTATGTGTGGACTCCATGTCAATTTGCTATCTAAAATTAGTCCTAAATATTTTTCTTGGTCTACTTTATTGATTATTTTATAGTTAATTTTCAATGCAGAATAATTTTCAATCTTTTTATTTTTCGACGCGAAAATCATATAGTGGGTTTTATCAGTATTTATTGTAAGGAGATTTTTTTGAAACCAAATATGTATTAAGTCTAGATCATCTTGAGCTTCTTTTATAATATTATGTATAGAGTTGCCAAAGTAAAATAGGCAAGTGTCATCGGCATATAATGATAGGTCCCCTTTGAGGCCGATTTGATGGATACCATTTATGTGTAATAAAAAGAGAAAGATATTAATTAACCCTAATCAAATTAAATCATTTTATTTTATTTAAAATAGGTTCTTTACAGAGCACTTTTTGAATGTCAATACAACTACCACCACTTCACAAGGTGTTTCGTTATGGAGAAGAAGCGGCCAAAGAAACTCCATAACAAGCATCTTTTAAAAATATGTTTTTTACAATCTTAAAATTGCCTAATATAAATGATTTTGTTTTCATATATGTGCTATAAGCACGTACACAAAAACGAAGTAATGAAATGAAAATTTTTAACTGTGTTGTGTGTGCAATTATTATCATCATCATCATCAACCCATTAATATCCCACTGCTGGGCACGGGTCTCCTCTCAGAGTGAGAAGGATTAGGCCAAAGTCTACCGCGCTGGCCAAGTGCGTTTTGGTAGACTACACATAAGTTTGTTTTTTTTTTAAGATTTCTTAAGTATGCAGGTTTCCTCACGATGTTTTCCTTCACCGTTTCAAGCAAGTGATAATTAATTTCTAATACGCACATAACTTCGAAAAATCAGAGGTGCGTGCCTGGGATTTGAACCTCTGACCCCACCGGTGTAGGTGTGTGGTGTGACAGTAGTAAACCGATCTTCGACGAGGAGTAAGGATGAGATATAATTATACGGGATGGTTCAGAAAGTAAATTTAATTTAATTTCGTAACAGTCTTAAAAAGGACTGAAGTCCTATCTTAAGCCGATTATACATGCTTTCGTCAGAGGAAAAGTTACCTAATGTAATTTATCTACACCACGATTTTTACATAACTGAATATTGTTATTATCCACATTAAGGCATAAAGAATTCACTTTGAAAAAGAAACTTCTACACTCACAGTGGACTAGGATTCCCTGTGTCGTGGGTGCCATACACGCACACATAGACAAATACATAAACACCCAGACCCAGAACGTAAATTTTTAAGTATTTACCTGTATGGCTGGGGATCGAGTCCGAAACCTTCTGTACGTCAGACCTGTATAGTGACCGGTCAGCCACGAGGTGGCCAAAAAAAAAACTCAAATAAAATCAAATAAAAAAGGAAAATCATGTCTTCATACCATGTAAGATTGTTTAGACAAAAAACAAAAAGTTTAGTCAGTGTGTAAACTCAAAATAACTGCCGTAAATTTCCTGTATAGATAGGCTTTTTCAAAAAGTCTCATAGGATACTTTTACCCCAAAAATAACCAGAGTTCTGTCGTAAAATCGAAAAAATGCTGATTGAAATGCAACCCTCGCTCATCAAGAATATCTTTTGAAATTTAAATCTACGATGAATCTATATGAGAAGGTAGTGGAATATTACCAAAAATACATCTAAAAGGGAATACCAAAACACTGATTCCACTGACTTCGAACGGGATGAAAAGTCTGCAGTACGGTGCGACAAAACGACAAAAAGCAAAGCTTTAGGTTTTCGTTTCCGACAAAAGCTTGGAAATTGCGACAAATTTTTGCATTCGACTTGTGCCTGTGTTTTTGTCACTTGGAGCTTATAAATGGGTTTGAAAATGGAATAAAAAGGATATTAGGGATGGGAAAGTAACATGTTTGTTGAGTATCTTTGAGGGTAAAGTTGACCTTTTCAGTTATAAAAATAAAAAGAAAATAAAATAAAATACAAGAGTTAATTAATTAGTTAATGCTGCACACATTTTTCTTTACCGTTTGTTATATTTATTGATCGAAACCCAACCCTAGGACAAGTATTTATTATTATTTATTAATTATTTATGAAGAACTCATACATATTCATAGATTAAATTTCCGCCTGGCTAGACCAGAAATTGAAATTCAAATCGTTTATATGTAACGAGGATCATTAATATATGATCTTACATCTAAATGATCTTTCATAGATAACTAGTAATTTTGAAATTAAAGCATATTATAGATTTTGAGATAAATTCATAAAGACTGTAATTTTTTATAATTTTCTTTAATTTTTTCAACTATTTATTTTTTGTAAGATAGAAGTAGCAGACGACGTGAGCAGCTTGCAGTCCACGTGATGGTAAGTGGCTACTGCCGCCCATAAACATCAGTAATTAACCCCAGATAGATTCCAATCTGAGATCGGTCACAGATGCGCCACTACTCCTGAGGACTAAGCTAGAACGCCTCGGAAAAGTATGTCTCCCTTACCCTTCAAACCAGCACCCAGTAGATCTTAAAACTGCTTTTATAATAGAAATTCTACCTTTTCGGCATAGAGATTTTCAAAAAATGCCAAACGTTGCCATAAAATTCCTAACGTGTGCAAGCGGATCTCACAGGCTATAGAAAAGTTAATAAAATCCTAGGCAAGAGAGAAAGGATTACAAATAGCGTACAAAAAATAGGAAACAGGTCATTTAGCTGGCTGAAACAGAATCAAATATATGCTCTGGTGAGCCAGTGTTTTTACCACAGGAACGGACCAAAAGGGAATGTAGGAATAAAAGGAATAGTAATTTCCTTTAAAGTGTCCTGTTTTAATTGAACCTTGTTTTACACACGTGGAATATGTGATATGTGAAAGATAGTTATATGTATATTGGTAGATATATGGGGATTGATGTGGCATAAGGATCGTATTGATTTGCGATGTAAGCTTCGGTTTGACACCCGGTAAAAATTAATGAGGATTTTGCACACACGTGATAGCCTAGTGGTTAACCACTGTGTGTTAAAAACACGGAGATAATTAACACGTTGGGTCACTATTCACATACCGACTGTTTTAAAATGCGACGGTTTTTTTATTACGTCGACCTTTTTTATTAGAATTTAAGCGCTGGGCGGTGTACATTTCGTAGAATATACTAAATATCCAAAAACGCTAACTTCTACCAACATAAATATAACTTGAATAGAACCACCTTGCCCATTTTATCTGCACTATCTATACTATAGGATTGTCTTGACTAACTGATTCATCATCGGTAAGCCTAAACTATTAAGAAAGGTTTTTTTTGGTATTCTATCCATAAGGGGTTTATAAAGAGGTAGAAATTTTGTCTGAATGTTCGCCAATTTTGAAGCAAGTTCTATGAAACTTACTACTTAGTTTTCTAATGTAAGAGTTGTTTCTGTTTCTGGAAAATCAACCCTCAAGGGAAGGTTAAAATAGGATTTAAAGTTTATATTATATCATGTTATGATTTACCGCGTATCGCTGGCAAAAGTTAGCCTTTAACTACAAGATATGAAACATGAACATGAACACGTAAATGTACGTACGAGTGTAGTTCCCAGAAATACGGAAGCGACTCCGTATAATCGTATGTTCGGATGTAGTTTTCAGAGTGCCCCGGGCATAACCGCCTTCCGGATATATACCCAGCTATACCCGGGTATATAACCGCTCAACGGATATACACAGGTAGTCATGTGTTTGAGGCATAAATGTTTCATCTATAAAATTAATTTTTGTTAACGACTTCGTATGCGTGGAATTTGTTATAATTTAGGGTTTCCCTTAAAATACTTTTCTTAAAAAAATATTAAAAAAAGAAAATTAGGGAACTTGGAAATTGGCACGTGGAAGGTGTTCGAGGAAGAAAGAAACGGGACAATTTTTATTTTCTAAATCATAAAAGCGACATTTTACCGTTTTAGTTATAAATCAAGCATAACTTATTTTTAAGTAAAACAATATTTTGAAGATTTTCTACTTAATAATAATAATACAAATGAAATACCAAACAAGTAAATGTATGTACAAGTGCAGTTTCCAGATATACCCGGCCATACCCGGGTATAACAGGGCGGGGCGTTTAACAGGCTTAAACTATATCAGGATTATTCTAAGTAGGTACTTATATTTGTACCTACTTAGAATAATCCTGATTAGACATTTAATAACCCAATATTATATCAAGTTTCAAAGACTTAAACTATTACTCATATTTGTACATACTTAGAATAATCCTGATTAGACATTTATTAATCCAATATTATATCTAAGATACGTTACAATATTAGATATTATATCAAACTTGACGACGCCTTATTAGCTATTAATTAGCGCAAATAGGCGTAATTTCATATTATTCTAGAATTGGAGGTAATTTTTCGTAACAGAATTACTAGATCACGGGACAAAGGAGACATCATTAGCGAAGTTTGCCGAAGGTCGCGCCTCGTGTCACAAAATCTATAGAGCAGCGGTTCTCAAAGGTGAGGAGCAAAGAAAATATAATATAGCTTAGTAGTGCGTTTTCCTCACTCACAGAAAATATAAGCCTGTGCACGCACTACTGTTTTACAAAGTTATGTGTATTAGAAATTAAAAATCATTTAACGGTAAAAGAAAATATCGTGAGGAAACCTGCATATTGCAAAGATCATAAAAACGTTCTCAAAGGTTTATAGAGATTACCAATTCTCACCTGATGAGCGCGGAGGACTATGACCTAATCCGTACCAAATAGTGGGACAGTAACTAATGAGTTGATACCGCTGAATCATCATCATCATCAATCCATCACCGTCCCACTGCTGGGCACGGGTCTCCTCTCAGAATGAGAAGGATTAGGCCATATTCCACCGCGCTGGCCTAGTGCGAATTGGTAGACTTCACATGGTGGTGAGATTTTTTTTATAAATCTCTCAGGTATCCAGGTTTCCTCGCGATATTTTCCTTCACCGTTTTAAGCAAGTGACAATTAAGTTCTAATACGCACATAAATTTAAAAAATCAGAGGTGCCTGGGATTAGAACCTCGGACTTCTCGATCAAATGGTTGAGTTTCTTAACCATTAGGTTATCACTGCTACTCTGAATGAACGAACATGAAACAGCGTTGTGGAATACATATTACAAAAAGTGAAAATTAAATAATGAGGTATTGAAATGTACCAGTATGATACGATCGGGGATCGCAAACTCGTTTGTAGCAAGTACTAGGTACTCAATTACGTTAAAGATTTCAGGTTGAGAACCACTTTAATAAGATTTGCTAAGAAATATGGCTTATATTTCTAAAGTGCCAAGACCAATTCAGAGAAGCAGCTTATTGTTCGAAAATAACGAGTAAAATGAAAATGACTTCTAGAAATTATGTAGTTTCATAGCCGTTACGAACTAAATAAGAAAATTCCCATCTCTTATATCCTTTGCAAATAACTTATATAACTACTTTATATATTTCAAACGAAATACCTAAACGAAAACACCTTAAAAATGAAGTCTAAAATGTAACCAACCACTAGAAATTTTCTAGTTTCATAGCTGTTCTTACCTTACGAATAAAATAAAAAAAACTCATATCTTCAAAACCTATGCAAATGAACTCTCTTGCACAACGACTTTATATGCTTTACAACCTAAATATAAACGCCTTAAAGGTCATAGACTGAAAATAGTATATACTCGTATTTCAGAAAACAACCTAAGTGAATATAGCCTTAAGGACGCAAAGCCGTGTCTCGTCCCAACATTTTATTCGAGAAAATTACGACTAAAATGAAACTGACTACTAGAATGTATCTAGTATAGTCATTCTTAACTTACAAGCTAAATAAAAAAAATCCCAAATCTTTAAACCTATGCAAATGAACTCACACTACTTTCTTATTCATGTATATTAAAAAAAAATTTTAACAAAAAAATAAAACCGACTTCTATGTCACTACAAAGTAAAAAATAATTGAAATAAATGTTGGTTTAGTACATATTTCTGAAGTCGGCGCTCAATATATTTCGTTGTACTAAACCAACATTTATTTCAATTATTTTTTACTTTGTAGTGACATAGAAGTCGGTTTTATTTTTTTGTTAAATTTTTTTTTTTCACCCTTTTTAGTGATGATATGCTAACGTTTGTATTAATATTATGTAAAATTGTATAAATGTGATCATGAATAAAGGTAAGGTCTGAATAGATACGGATTGGACCCAGCCGCTCGCAGGGCGCTGCCGCGCCCTTCTCGCTTAGTTTTATATTGTCTTATATGTTCCAACCTAACCTAACCAATTCAATACGAAACACTATAGGCGAGGCTTTATGAGATACTAATTATTGGCTAGGTTAGATAGGAACAGATAAGTAAATAAATCAAACTAGGTGGTAAAACTCTTCGAGTGAACTGGTCCAATTTACCTTAATTCAATAGTTAAGAAAAGAAAAAGGAGTTGATGGTCAAATTTTTCATCATATATCTCTGTCTAGCTACTTCATTACAACAAATGTCTAATCTATATACTTTACATGGGAGGAACCTCTGCATCATCAGGATTGAAGAATTGAAGGTCATATCTTCCATCATATGTCTCTACTCAAAGACCTTA
Source organism: Epargyreus clarus clarus (assembly GCA_014595695.2). NCBI lineage: Eukaryota > Metazoa > Arthropoda > Insecta > Lepidoptera > Hesperiidae > Epargyreus > Epargyreus clarus. Next base: position 2,201,312 of record JACTTY020000019.1, read on the forward strand.
TCATATATTCGTAAGCTCCAAATGCCTAAGTTGTATGGTTGAGGCAGGAGGCACTTCTGCATTATCAGAGTTGAAGAGTAGAAGGTCAAATTTTCCATCATATATCTCTACCTATCAACCTTATTGAATATTCATAAGCATCAAATGCCTAACTTGTATGGCTGAGGCAGGAGGCACCTCTGTATTATCAGAGTTGAAGAGTGGAAGGTCAAATTTTCCATCATATATCTCAACTTATCGACTTTATTAAATATCCATAAGTTCCAAATGCCTAACTTGTATGGTTGAGGCAGGAGGCACTTCTGCATTACCAGGGTTGAAGAGTTGAAGGTCAAATTTTCCATCATATCATGATAACCTAGACACTCAATGTTCATTTTAAGTTTCATGAGAATTGAGTGAGCAGAAGGTAAGTTGTCATAAAATATGTAAAAAGCAGGGGTAGTGATGATGAGTTCCACCCCATAACTTAAATTCTAATCATCAGAGCGTACTAATGTTAAGGTAGGAAAGTACCGCAACGAAACACCCTTTCATATGAAAAAAAGAAAATTAAAATTGGTTAAGAAATACTCGACTTATTCAAGTTTATATGAAATCGGGTTTTTCCAATTTTCCGGGAAAACTGGCGGAAATTTTCAAATTTCCTCGAAATGGGACCCCCTGTGAAACTAGCCGCATACAATGGTGTATGAATCATGTCGATCGGTCGCGGCATCGCGAAAAAATCGCCGAACAAACATAAAAAAAAAAAAAAAAAAAATATATACGGTCGAATTGAGTAACCTCCTCCTTTTTCGAAGTCGGTTAAAAATAAATCCAAATGACAGTCGCCTTAAAGGGCCTAACCTGAAAAATATGTTACAGAAAACAACCAAGTGAATATAGCCTTAAGGACCCAAAACCGAGTCTCGTCCCAACATTTTATTAGCCGTGTTCTTAGCAAATTCTTAAAGGAAAAATGTACACAATTACTTATGTCAAAGCGAGTGAACAATACAATCTACTCTCCTTTTCTATGAACAGAATTTATTGCGGACGATCCATTACCCTAATACGTTCGGAAAATGCAGACTTTTGATTTATAAAACAGTGTTAAGCGCTGCTGTGTTCTGGTTTGAAGTGTGGTATGGGAGACATACTTTTTCAAGTTAATCCAGCTTAGTCCTCAGAGGTAACGGCGCGTCTCTATCCGACCTTAGGTAGGAATCTAATCTTATCTGGGATTGATGAAATATGTCCACGGGTGGCAATAGTCACTTACCTTCAGGACACAGTTGGACTCGTCTGCTACTCATATATTATAAATAAAAAATGAAATACAAAAAGATCCTACCACATTTACATATAAGTTAAAGCGAGTGAACAATACAATCAACTCTCCTTTTCTATAAGCAGAATATTTTTTTTATACATATATGTTTTTAATAACATAGAAGTAGCAGACGAGCATGCAGTCCACCTGATGGTAAGTTGCTACTGCCGCCCATGGACATCTGTAATCAACCCCAGATAGGATTAGTTATTCCTACCTGAGTTCGGCCACAGATGCGCCGCTACCCCTGAGGACTAAGCTGGAACGCCTCGGAAAAGTATGTCTCCCTTACCACACCATTAAACTAGAACACATCATCGCTTAAAGCTGTTATTATGATGCAGAAACAGGTATGACGGTGGAGCCTTAGGACATGTTATTAGGCAGAGTGTGATGTGGCGGTGGTGCCGGTGAAGTCGAACCACAAAGGATCCTACCACTTTCAAAATTACTTATATCAAAACGAGTGAACAACTCGATCTACTCTCCTTTTCTATGAACAGAATTTATAGCGGACGATCCATTACCCTAATACGTTTGGAAAATGCAGCATTTGATTTATGCTGTATGTCTGCAGGCGATGAATGCAGTTGATGTTGTTGGATCGAAGTAACGTGCAGTTTATATAAAGGTAAAGTCATTTTGTTTATAATGCAGTATCAAACCAGCATGCTACTATAGGGCTACGGTATCCCGTCTGTCATAAGAGGCGACTAAAAGGGGCTTCCGGGGTTGCGGGCGGCAAGCACCGTTCAGCAAGCGACCACGGGAAAGACAGCTGTTTGTATGGTCGCATACCGTTGTAATCACCAGGGGATATGAGAGGAGCGTTAATTACTTTCCTCCCCCCATGGAGCCCGATAGGGGCCTCTCGTTTGGAGAACTCCGGTTGTGTTCCGTCGGAGATCCCGGAGTTCTCCAACAAGCGACGAGGACGGCCACCGGGGGGTTTTAGTGCGGTAATAATCCCACATAACCCGGCATCGCTCCCTCGGCATCGGGTATCATTGAAGGTTTGAACAAAAAGAGGTACATCGGATAGTAAGGGACCACCGGTTGTCCCTGTAGTACCGGGACCAGAATACAGCTACGGTATCCCCTACCTGTCGTAAGAGGCGACTAAAAGGGGCTTTCGGGGTTGCGGGCGGCAAGAGTGGGAGCTCAAACCGTCCAGCAAGCGACCCCGGGAAGGACAGCGGTTTGTGTGGTCGCATATCGCTGTAATCACCAGGGGATGTGAGAGGAGCGTAAATTGCTCCCCCAGGGCAGAGCCCGATAGAAGGGCATCGCATTAGGAGGACTCCGGTTGTGTTCCGTTGGAGATCCCGGAGTTCTCCACCAAACGCTGAGAACGGCCACCGGGGGGGTTTTAGTGCGGTAAAAATCCCACATAACCCGGCGTCACTCCCATGGCGTCGGGTACCTTTTGAAGGTTTCCCCCTCGTCAACAAAAAAAAAAGAAGGGACCGCCGGTGGACATCTATTATCAACCCCAGATTAAAAGTACTAAGTAGGGACGCCCCGGAAAAGTCTCTCTTATCACCTTCAATACCACCACAGCAGCGCTAAACACTGACTTATTTACATAGAATCATGCGTGGGGGTAGTGCCTCTGGTCTCGAACCACAATCGATTGTAATGTGCAGTAGTAGTAGTGCAGTAGTGCAGTAGTAGTGCAGGTAGTAGTAGTCGATTACCATCAGGTGTACTGCATGTTGCTACTCTTATTATCCTTATTCCTTGTTAATATTGTAAATCCGAAAGTAACTCTGTCTGTCTGTCTGTTTGTCTTTTCTTCACGCCTAAACCACTGAACCGATTTAAATGAAATTTTGTACAAAGATAGTCTGAGACCCGAGAAAGGACATAGGATAGTTTTTATCCCGGAAATCCCATAGGAACTAGGGATGGCGATCTAAGAACGATTATTCGGAAAACGAACTTTTGGACCAAAAAGTCGATTATTTAATCGATATTAGTAAGGATTGAATCGGAAACTATGCATTTGATCAAGTGATGAACTTTAGTAAAGTTACAAATTTAACGAAGGTACGAATTTCTAATTTTATGTATGTTAGTATGTCATAATATTTTCTTTTAAACGCGGGTGAACCCGTGGGCAAAAACTAGTAAAGAATTTAAAAAATTCGGCCCTATTTAAACTACAAGTAACTCGACATAAAAATGAATCATTCGATTACTTCATATGCGAGTGAAACCGCGTGCAAAGACTGTATGGTAAACATTATAAAAGGCATGCATTAAGTTGACAACGTCACTTAACGATTAACCGTCGTAGAGTCAACTTACCGTGACAACCCGCGTGGCGGAGCGGTCACCATGCCGGTCTGACGCGCAGAGGGTCCCGGGTTCGAGCCCCGGTCAGACAGATTTCTAAATGATGAATTTAGATTTCTGTTTCTGGGTCTGGTTGTTTGTGTATTTGTCTCTGTGTGTGTCCATAGCACCCACGATACAGGGAATCCTAGTGTGGGGCTTTGAGTGTAGAAAGCGTTTTAGTTTTTTTTAGTTTTTAGTATATTCTTAATTTTTGCATCTGTACCCATCCTTTGAGGGAGGGAGGGTGGTACATACAGCATGGTTTAAAATATATATCATCATACATATTTGTAGCGCATTTTTGTGAAGTAGTTTTAATCTTAACTTAACTGTATGGTTCAATCTCTTACAATGTACCCAAGAATGTCCATTAGTAGTGTTTATGTCCACAGATGCACAAAGCTGTTCCCAACTCTTTAATATAAATTATTCGGGACACGTCGTTCAACAATTCGCGGATTTATGAAGCTACGTGCTTAGTCTTGAGCGGCGGTGCAAGTCATAAGCGACAGCGGTTTTTCGTTTTAATTTTTAATATTGGATAGACAATGTTTCTAATTATAATGTCTTATAACGAAAAGCACGTCTTTTATGCATATTTATACACTCAAAAATTACGTTCTCGTATCACAAGACTGTTACTGATATCAATAAATATTATTGATGATTTTAGATTTACAAACGTTCGCAGAAACTTAATTATTACACAAAAAATGTACCATTTTTAATCATATCGGTAGACTTTAAGTTATTAAAAAACAAACGACTGTGCATTTTAAGAATTTTCATCTCATTTACACATGTACTTTTTGATTTGATTTCTACCAATACTATTAAAAAATCGAGTTAACTAGCCACTAAAAGAACGGCTATTTCCTTACCACCTCCATATGTGCCAGACAATTGGATCAATGACAAAAAGATCTACAAATCTAACTCAATTAGGGTCTCATCCGGCAAGCCTTCGTGAAATTAATACAACGATGCCTGTCACGCTCACTAACCAGCTCGCTATAATCAGTTCTCAGATCGATTGAACGGAGCCAAGACTAAAGACCAATACTTGGCAGACAGCCAAAGCAAGTAACGCTGTATTATTCTTGATAGCGGAAAGTATTATCTACAGTACGTGTTTGAGTTATAAGGGAAACGGTGAGCAATTATGGATTTCTGTTCTGACTTTAGTTAAAATGTACGTAGGAACCACTAGTATAAAGTTAAAGATTTACATTAGAAAATTATTATAAAAACAAAAAAGTCGACTGTTTTCAAAATATAGGCTTAATCACTCCCACACATAAGACGAGTCCAGACACACCTCATAATTATGTTTAAATCCACCAAGCCGTTAAGGCTGCAGAGCACGCTAAAAAATGAGATATACATACTTACATACAAATCCTTTATAAATATACCCTTCGCAGTCGATAAAAAAAGAATACTTACGAATAATAAGCTACTTTACGAAGCTGCCAGCTCCTTGGATCAATGACAAAAAGACCTACAAATCTAACTCAATTACGGTCTTATCCGGAAAGCCTTCGTGAAATTAATACAACGATGCCTGTCACGCTCACTAACCAGCTCGCTATAATCAGTTCTCAGATCGATTGAACGGAGCCAAGACTAAAGACCAATACTTGGCAAACAGCCAAAGCAAGTAACGCTGTATTATTCTTGATAGCGGAAAGTATTATCTACAGTACGTGTTTGAGTAATAAGGGAAACGGTGAACAATTATGGATTTCTGTTCTGGCTTCAGTTAAAATGTACGTCGGAACCACTAGTATAAAGTTAAAGATTTACATTAGAAAATTATTATAAAAACAAAAAAACTCGATTGCTTTCAAAATATAGGCTTAATCACTTCCTCACATAAGACGAGTCCAGACACACCTCATAATTATGTTTAAATCCACCAAGCCGTTAAGGCTGCAGAGCACGCTAAATGAGACATATATACTTACATACAAATCCTTGATAAATATACCCTTCGCAGTCGATAAAAAAAGAATAGCTACTTTACGAATCTGCCAGCTCCTTGGATCAATGACAAAAAGATCTACAAATCTAACTCAATTAGGGTCTCATCCGGCAAGCCTTCGTGAAATTAATACAACGATGCCTGTCACGCTCACTAACCAGCTCGCTATAATCAGTTCTCAGATCGATTGAACGGAGCCAAGACTAAAGACCAATACTTGGCAGACAGCCAAAGCAAGTAACGCTGTATTATTCTTGATAGCGGAAAGTATTATCTACAGTACGTGTTTGAGTTATAAGGGAAACGGTGAGCAATTATGGATTTCTGTTCTGGCTTCAATTAGAAGCTATGTATCTTTGCTGTAACAAAAAATAAGAACACCGACATAATTACTGTTACGCGGAAAAGACGTAGTTAGTGCTATCGTTTTTGAACGGAAAACTTCTACTATGTACGGAACTTATATGTAACTAAGTACATAATAACATTATATAAGACTAAGGCAACACACATGCAATGTGCTAATAGACAAGTGGCAGTGGGCTATAATGGGCGAATGGGTTGCACATACATAGACCGTCCCTCGTGCGATAGCTGCCTAAGTTTAAAAGTTAAACCCCTTATGGTCAGCTTGTAATGACACTATTGTTAAATCCATTCCGTAATTGTTATATGAATAAATTTTCTCAATATTCTTTTTTGTAAATTATGGTAAAGTAGAGGCGTAAAAGATCTCTTATCCAGAGCTGCAATGAATGTGTGGTAGCTGTAGTCAACTTTGAGAAGAGCTCAATCCTATTTGTGAAAGAATACAAACACTAGATTAAGTCCAGTCCGTTTGCATTTCCACTTATACGAAATATATATACAAATGAAACGGGTCAGGAGAAAGGCATATAATAACACAAGCCTCATTACATTAATACGTAAAACAGTTGGATGAAGATAATACCTTCTGGCGTCAAGAATAATACTGAGCTTTAGTTAACTTGGCAAGACGCCAAGTATTAGCTTACTCTTGCCTCTAACCAATTTATTGCAACGAAATTACCAAAAAAATAAGAAGGAAGAATCTTCATCGACGTTTGAACGTCGATAAATCAATGGAAAGTCATAAGAGCGTTAAGTATTGGAGGCTATGGTCTATTACAATATCACTAAACTTCGTTTAGTCAATTAAGTAAGAAATATTATACCTTTTTTTGTTTTGTTTACGAGGGGGAAACGTTCAAAAGGTACCCGACGACGTGGGAGCGACGCCGGGTTACGTGGGATTTTTACCGCACTAAAACCCCCCGGTGGCCGTCCTCGGCGCATGGTGGAGAACTCCGAGATCTCCGATGGAACACAACCGGATGTGCTCCGAGCGCGATAGGGCTCTTCCCTGGGGGAGCAGTTTACGCTCCTCGAGAAATATTATAAGTACAACAGCTGGTAAAATCAGTATGGAGTTACTTTTACCGAATTGAAAAGTACACCAATATCTTAAAATGATAATTTCACTCGTATTATAACTTCTTCTGATTAATTATAACATTCTCGAAAAACAATAACCGTTTTGAAAATGTGTTTCTGTCTACACACAGTATAGCTTAATCTTGAGAATGTCGTAAATCTAGATTTAAAATTATCTTATAGTGATAAAAAACAGAAGTATTTTACCTGACTCATATTTATTTTATTCGTAATTTTAGTTATAATTTTTGTAGTTATAACTCAATATTTTTGTAAAACATTTTTTTTGGTTTTGAAGCGGTATGAGAAGCGTGTGAAAACGCTACAGCTTATAACTTAGCACGGACCCTGCACTTTGGATTACAGAGGAATTGCTCCGCCTAAAATTGGTGCGAATTGGGACGAATTGTGAGGACTCAGCCATCTTCCCTCCTTAAGATATATTTAGCTGTGGTTTGGAGTGGAGATGACAATGTATACGAAATGCAGCACTTAGTAAAAAAGTGTCAAGTGTGAGTGATATTATCTATGTTAGCAGGTATATCATATAATAGGTATAAATATTACTTTTTTTTCTTTACGAGGGGGAACCTTCAAAAGGTACCCGACGACGTGGGAGCGACGCCAGGTTACGTAGGATTTTTACCGCACTGAAACCTCCCCGATGGCCGTACTCAACGCTAGTTGGAGAACTTCGGGGTCTCTGACGGAACACAACCGGAGTCCTTCAAGCCCGATGCCTCGATCGGCTAACAGCAGCGTTAAGCGCTGCTGTGTCCCGTTTTGAAAGGTGTGGTAAGGGAGACATAATTTTCCGAGGCGTTCCAGCTTAGTCCTCCAGGGTCAGTGCCCGAGCTCAGGTCAGGAATATCTAATCCCATCTGGGGTTGAATACAGATGTCCATGAGCGGCAGTAGCCACTTACCATCAGGTGGACTGCATGCTCGTCTGCTACTCCTATATTGTAAAAAAAAAATCTACTCATCAATAGTATGAAAGTAAGGCGGCATTTATGTTCAATCTTTCTAAAGTCAATCTTAGTTTACATTAATCTTTACGTTAACATCTATTTCTAAGACAGAAAATTACTCTCCGCTTAGGCACAACAAAGAAAACCCATTAAAAAGAAAATCTTCGTGTTATCTCTGAGGAAATCTATCAAATTCTCCGATAGGCGATTAAAAGTAAGGTTTCTGAAATCGAAGTGCGGATATGAACTCGACGGTTATTCGTTTCAGATGATTGATGACCGCCATTTGCAATTCTGAAGAAGATACATTTGAAAAAAGTATTAATGAAATCGTTTTAATACTGTTTTAAAAAGTTATATCGTTTTAGGGAAGTGATAGTAAAATTTGTGTTCAGCCTTCGTGCCTGCTGTGGCACCATTATCAGCCTTTTTACATTAGTGGCTACTGCTGCACATGGGCATCTGTAATAACCCCAGATAAGTTTAGCTACCTCTGAGGAATGCCTTGGATTAGCGTGTCTTCCTTACCACGACCCTCAAACCAAAACACAGCAATAAATGTTGTTATTAGGCAGAAACAGGATCTTATTTCTACCGCATGCGTTATTACACTTATGCATGTTTATGCACGTTACTTTGTATTAGCAGTTTGAAACGCTTCAGTGTTCCGATTTGAAGGCTGTAAGACAGAACTATCTATGAGATTCAACTTAGTCCATAGGGATAGCAACAAGAGCATCAAAGAGTTTGCTGAGAAGAATAAGTAGTTTTTCAAACAGCGTTTCTAAAAACTTTTTAATGTAAAATTATTTATAGACAGACTAGCTGACCCGGCAAACGTTGTGTTGCCATATAAATAAAAAAATGTTAAGGGTGAACAACCCTTATCACTTAGGGGTATGAAAAATATATAGTAGCCGATTCTCAAACCTACTAAATATGCATATAAAATTTGGTAAAAATCGGTTAAACCGTTTCGGAGGAGTACGGTAACTAACATTGTGACACGAGAATTATATATAAGATTTTTCTCTATATCTATAAAGATTCTTCAAAAATAGGAGTACCTTCAGTTTACTTTACATCAAATGGTCAATGTATTTTACAGCTCCAAATAAAACTAAAGTGTTACTCGAAGTGGATTTTCGTCCGAAATTGTATATAAAATCGCAATTTGAAGATAAAGCGTAATTTCCAAGTCAATGGGCGTCGGGCGATGATCGATGCGCGCCATTTGTAGCCGATCAGCCGGTATACATGGAAATACCGTTACTGTACACAGATTGATTGGGATTTAATACTGCTTAGGCTAACACTGATTTATATTTAGGTTTAAACTCAGCATTAAATATCTAATGATATCAAATAGCCACTTTCTTTAGCATTGTAATAGATATGAGTATAACTCCTCAAATACCCCTGATTTTCAATTAGTGTGTATTAAAAATACCACTTGCTTAAACGGTGATAGAAAACATCATAAGGAAATCTGCACACCTGACAGTTCATAAAATAAGTTCTCAATGGTATGTGAAGTCTACCAATTCGGTATTTGGCCTGCGCGGTGAGCTATGGCTTAAACCTCTCTCACTTTTATAAGAGAACCGGGCCTTATGGTAAAGTAATGGGTTAAAGATTACGCAGATTACTTTATATCAAGTGACACTGAATTTTACAGCTCCAAATAAAACTAGAGTATTACTCGAAGTGGATTTTTCGTCCGAAATTGTATATAAAATCGCAATTTGAAGATAAAGCGTAATTTCCAAGTCAATGGGCGTCGGGCGATGATCGATGCGCGCCATTTGTAGCCGATCAGCCGGTATACATGGAAATACCGTTACTGTACACAGATTGATTGGGATTTAATACTGCTTAGGTTAAGACAGATTTATATTTAGGTTTAAACTTAGCATTAAATATCTAATGACACCAAATAGCCACTTTCTTTAGCATTGTAATAGATATGAGTATAACTCCTCAAATACCCCTGATTTTCAATTAGTGTGTATTAAAAATACCAGTTGCTTAAACGGTGATGGAAAAGATCATAAGGAAATCTGCACACATGAAAATTCATAAAAGAGTTCTCAATGGTATGTAAAGTCTACCAATTCGCTACTTGGCCTGCGCGGTGAGCTATGGCTTAAACCTCTCTCACTTTTATAAGAGAACCGGGCCCTATGGTAAAGTAATGGGTTAACGATTACGCAGATTACTTTATATCAAGTGACACTGAATTTTACAGCTCCAAATAAAACTAAGAGTGTTACTCGAAGTGGAGTTTTCGTCCGAAATTGTATATAAAATCGCAATTTGAAGATAAAGCGTAATTTCCAAGTCAATGGGCGTCGGGCGATGATCGATGCCCGCCATTTGTAGCCGATCAGCCGGTATACATGGAAATACCGTTACTGTACACAGATTGATTGGGATTTAATACTGCTTAAGTTAAGATGAATTGATGTGTTTTAGGTTTAAAGTCTGATCTTAATGTAAAAGTCAAGAACGGCCTACGGTACCTCAGGAGCAGCGGCGCATCTGTGTGCGATCTAAGTTAGGAATTTAATCTTATCTGGGGTTGATTACAGATTTCCATGGGTGGCAGTAGACAACATCAGGTGGACTGCATGCTCGTCTGCTACAATTATATTGTAAACAATAATAAAATAAAAGCAGCAATAAATTAAAGTTCACAAAATCAGATTTCCAAGTCAATGAGCGACATCGAGATGATTGATCTCTGTCATTTGCACATCGCCTACATGTAAACACAGTTAACGTACGACACGTTATGATTAACGACGACATATGGTTGAAAAGGTTCGGGTTCGATTCTTAACTAGGTAAAAAAATGTAATGTAAAGACGAATAAAATAATGAAATCTAAATTCACCATTTAAATGGGTCTAGCCGCAGTTCTAATCCGAAACTCTCTGCACCGCAAACCTGTATCGTGGTAATATAATTAGAATTGATCTAATGTTTAGAGCAGAAGCAGTTTTTGAAAGTGGTTAGATTCGAAGGCACCACCGCCATACCTATTTCTGCCTAATAACATGTGTCACATGCTGTTTTCTTCTTAGAAACATGTGGTCAGACAAATTTATCCGAGACTTTCCAACTTAATCTTATAGTAGCAATGCTTCTATGTCCGACCTGATGTATGTCCGATATATGTATGACTAATCTTATCTGGGATTGAGTACAGGTGTCCATGGGTGATAGTGCCTACTTACCGTCAGATAAACTGCTTGCTTATTATTATGCGTATTAGAAATTAATTATCACTTGCTAAACGGTCAAGGAAAACATCGTGAGGAAACCTGCATACCAGAGATTTATAAAAGAAAAATAATCTCAAAGGTATGTAAAGTCTACCAATACGCACTTGTCCAGCGCGGTGGACTATGGCCTAATCCTTCACATTATGAGAGGAGACCCGTGCCCAGCAGTGGGACATTAATGGGTTGATGATGATGATGAAACTGCATGCTTTTTTCCTACATCAATCTTTAAGAAAAAAGATTTCGGTCGATTCAAGTAGACCGTATAATCCAACCTTAGAGTCTAGTAGATATAAAATGCTTTTTAAATTCAAAGACTTACGCATCCTTTGATCAACTCAACGCCTATTGAGCGGAAGGGCTTACCTGAAAGAAAAAAGGTATATAAATAAAAAGGTTTCGTGTTTAAGATTGAAGGGACAAATTAACACTCTAAGGAACCTTGTTAGAAAATAAGGTAGAATAGAAAGAATACTTATTATTTTTAAATATAGAAGTAGCAACCCATTATGCGGTCCATCTGATGGTAAGTGGCTACTGCCGCCCATGGACACCTGTTATCATCCCCATGTAGGATTAGTATTCTATTTGCGATCAGGTGCTTTGCTACCGCTAGAGACGAGTTGCAACGTGCTGGATAATTGTTTTGTATCCCTAATTACATCCTTCAAACCAGAACACAGCATTGTTAAATTGCTGTTATGAGGCAGAATCAGGTATGGCGGTGGTATATTCCGATATCCGAAGTCGAACCACAAAGGGTACCACTGTACCACTTATCACCTTTTCTCTTGTAAATGTTACCCTTACCATAACCCAAATAGGGTTAGATATTCCTACATGAGGTCGGCCACAGATGCGCCGCTACCCCTGAGGCCTAAACTGGAACGCTTCGAAAAAGTACGTCTCCTTTACCACCTTTCAAACCAGAACTCAACAGCGCTTAACACTGTTGTAGGTTGTTAGGCAGAGTCGTAAGATGCGACTAAAAGGGGGCTTCCGGGGTTCCGGGCGGCAAGAGTGGGAGCTCGAACCGTCCAGTAAGCGACCCCGGGAAGGACGGCGGTATGTGTGGTCGCATACCGTCGTGAACACCAGATGGTTTGGGAGGAGCGAAAACTGCTCTCCCAGGGCAGAGCCCGATCGGGGCATCGCGCTTGGAGGACTCCGGTTGCGTTCCGTCGGAGATCCCGGAGTTCTCCAACAAGCGATGAGGACGGCCACCGGGGGGTTTTAGTGCGGTAAAAATCCCACATAACTCGACGTCGCTCCCACGTCGTCGGGTACCTTTTGAAGGTTTCCCCCTCGTTAAAAAGAAAAAAAAAGGTTGTTAGGCAGAAGTAGTGGTGGCGTACAACTAACTAAGGGTTCTACCGTCACATAAAAAACGAATACTTTATACATTTTCAATTCCCTGACACAATTTGGGGCACAGATATAAAAAATAACGAGTTTTTAATGACACCGCAGTTGTGTCGTGTTTTCGAAAATAATGTTAGTATTCGAAAACATTACTTAAAAGGATCTGGCGTACTTACTTCAACTACAAATAATTAAAAATCCATTTTTGTCATCAAATTGTCATAAATGGTGCTGAAGTAATCTCAACTGTATTTTAACCATACAGTAATTTTAAAATTGAAGCTGGTAGCCTGGGGTGATGTTTTTCGGACAGCAATCATTCCTTCGTCCTTTTTTCAGTATACGCCTTACTTTATTCGTAATTTTGATTGCTTGTCGAAAAATGGGATTCTTTTACGCTCAATTTTTGTTTTCCACTATTTTGTTGACTGCAGGTAAGCAGATTTCCTTTTCTAAAGTCAAACTGACTTCTGAAAAAGGAGGAGAATCTCAATTTTACGGTAAATGTTTACTGCTGCCCACGAATCCTACCTGAGGCCGACCACAGATACCTTAGCAACGCCTGATAACTAAGTTTGAAGAAATAAGTTAAGACCGAAACCCTTTACTCTGAGAAGAAACCTTACCCAGCATAGAAACAGAATCAGTTGAAGAGTACAGTAATAGTACTGCTATAGTTATTGCCAAACTGCTAGTCCGCTCTGAAGTTGTTGCGAGCAGGTGAAGTTATACAATTTGCTATGGCGACGCGATTCATTTCTATATTCAGAGCGGACTAGCAGTTTTACGCGGACTATATCAAGGAGACATATTAAACGAACATTAATACGTATTAAGCGTACAGTTGTGTTGATGTGACGCTAATCAAATTAATCAACGTACCGTGAAGGATGGACGGTAATTCACTATGATCCGGTTTGGATGCTGCGTTATACAATTATAATCTACCTATCAGATGGTAGCCACTGCCATGGACATCTGTAATCAATCCTAGTTAGTTGGTCATGGATGCATTGCATGGATGTTACGCCTTCATTCTTGGATCACGGCAAAGAATATGGGTACCAAATTTCAATGCAGTAGTTTGTCTAATGATCTGTGACAGATGGATGGACGAACACGAGTCCTATACGGGTTTAGCTTTTTGCTCTCTTTTCTGTATGGAAGCCTTAAAAAATCTCAAAGATGTGTCAAGTTAACAGACGCTGACCAGCGTGGTAAATTGAGGCCTAAACCTTTAGATACTGAGAAAAAAACAGTAGCAAACACTGAAACAAAAACATTTTTTTTTTATAATTTAGGAGTAGCAGACGAGCATGCAGTCCACCTGATGGTAAGTGGCTACTGCCGCCCATAGACTTCTTTCTGTAATCAACCCCAGATAGGATTAAATATTCCTAGCTGAGGTCGGCCTCAGATGCGCCGCTACCCCTGGGGACTAAGCTGAAACGCCTCGGAAAAGTATGTCTTCCTTACCATAACCCTTCAAAACGAAACACAGCAGCGCCTAACACTGCTGTTATTAGGCAGAAATAGGTGTGGCGGTGGTGTCGCCGGAGTCGAACCACAAAGGGTTCTACCATCTTCAATCTTTTGTAACAATACTCTTTGGTAACAATACGAGTAGTATTGCTGCAATATTACTGTTACCGAGGAGATATATTAAATGAACATTAACACATATTAAGCGAACAGTTGTGTTGACGTGACGCCAATCAAATTACCAACGTACCGTGAAGGACGGACGGTAATCCAATGTGATCTGTAGCGGAGATCCGGTTTGGATGCTGTGTTATAAAGTAACAAACTAATAGTCTGATGGTAGCCACTGCCATGGATATATAATTAATCTTAGGTAGGATTCTTATCTATGTCATGGATGCGTTGGTACCTTGACGTTTTGTTTTGTTGTTTTTATACTACAGGAGTAGCAGACGAGCATGTATTCCACGTGATGGTAAGTGGCTACTGCCGATCATGGACATCTGTAATCAACCCCAAATAGGATATAATTCCTACCTGTGGTACCACAGATGAGCCGCTACCCCTGAGGACTACCTACCAACAACAACTGAGGACTACCTAATAACAGCAGTGTTAGTCGCTGCTGTGTTCCGGTTTGAAGGGTGTTGTAAGGGAGACAGACTTTTCCGAGGCGTTCCAGCTTAGTCCTCAGGGGTAGCGGCGCATCTGTGGCCGACCTCAGGTAGGAATATCTAATCCTATCTGGAGTTGATTACAGTCCATGTCCAGATTACATGTCCATGGGCGGCAGTGGCCACTTACTATCAGGTGGACTGCATGCTCGTCTGCTACTCTTATATTAAAAAAAAAAAAATAGGTGCGGCGGTGGTGCAGCCATATTTGAACCACATAGGGTTCTACCACCTCCCTTATTTCTAGCGTGAAGCAACTATTTCTTGTGTATCGATGATGGATGTAGGCAGATTTACATATGAGGCGATCATCTTAGTCAGAAGTGTTTACGCAGCAGTGACCAGCTTGTTGTAAGAAACATTGACTTCTAACTTTCTGAGCATTCCTTATTACAACAATCAGCATCAACAACATCACCAACTTCACTGCCCCATTGCTGGACAAGGGTCTCCTCTCATAATGAGAAGGATTAGGCAATAGCCAACCACCCTGGAAAAGTGCGTATTGGTAGACACACACCTTTGAGATATTTTTTTATAAATCTCGCAGGGGTCCAGGTTTCCTCACATTTTTATTCACCGTTGAAGCAAGTGATTATTAATTTCGAAAACGAACATAATTTCTGATAAACCAGAGGTGTCAGTTTGATCACTGTAGACTGTCGCTGCCAAACCACGAAGAGTTCTACCTTTGTACATAATTACAAATTAACATAACGCAGTTAAGCGTGATCGATCGCAAATCAACCCGTCCGTTAACCGTATGAGACAGGACTATAACTAAGAACATGGTAAAGTATCGATACTTTAAAGTATCGAGTATTTTTCTTTCGATACCTATACTTTTGAACTCGATCGAAGTATCGAATACAGACTAGTCGATACTTAACGATACGATACCTGTTAAAAAGAACTCAATAAGTACTTTTCCGTACCGAATAATTCTTAGAAATCACCTACTTTCAGAATTTTCCGGCGAAAACAAAGTCAAGGTAGAAACAAATAAATATTTTCTGATATATGACGACGTATAAAAAGGACGTTAGGAAATTTAGACGGAAACCCTGTAAGCTAGCATCAGTGTTTTTCTTTATGCGTATATACACATAGAGAGCTAAAATATCGATCCTTTTATTTATATTCTTCGAATCGATACAAAAATATATCGATATTTTTCTAGTTTTGAAGTATCAATACTTTTGTTTCGATGCTTTTACGAATATGATACATATTTCAATATTTCTCATGAGTACATCGATACTTTCTATTCAATATCGTGTCCCTATGAGCCGTGCAATTTGACGGCGCCGAAATAGGTGATTGTAGGCTTAATTGCCGGTTTGGTTGAAACAGGATGCGTGTTGAAGGGTTAAGTGCGGTTGGCTGACGTCAAGTATTTGGAGGTTTGCATCTTGGTTTATTTTTAGATAGTTTTATACTAAATAATTATAGTTCAAAAAACTAAAAAACACGCTTTTATGATAAAATCAACTAAAAAGTAGAAAATAATTTTCAATCTAAGAATCAATTAAGGAACAGTAAATAGTATAATTGTGGAAAAAGTGTGGGGTGCTCCATTTATCAGGTTCGAAAAGCACCCCACACTTTTTCCACAATTATACTATTTACTGTTCCTTAATTGATTCTTAGATTGAAAATTATTTTCTACTTTTTAGTTGATTTTATCATAAAAGCGTGTTTTTTAGTTTTTTGAACTATAATTATTCATTAATTTTTAGTATTTCTCGTTATAGCGACCACCATTATTCATCGTTTTTAAAAAAATCAAGTGTCTATCTATTACGATTTAAGAGATAAAGCCCAACGACAGACGAACAGACCGCAGAGGGTTTCTTTTTAACCTTTGAGTACGGAATCCTAAAAATCATTCTACAAGAGGGCATTATAGATATGTTTCAGAACATTTGAGTTATAGGGATATAACATTATTATTTTCTAAACTAAAAATCACGATATAAAAGTTACGCCTATTGAAACTAAATAGCAATAATTATTTGCAATCTAAAGTTGCGATGAACTTTGCTGAAGGTGTTTGAAAAATCTCGCCTCGAAAATCGTTAATCCAGAGGATGTTGGTAAGGACAATGGTACAAAACTATTAATTAATGTTTAAAATATTGAATTGTCATCGGTCCTTAATAAGTATGCCAAATTTCGAGTTAATCCGACGTTTTGAAGGGGGTTAAAATCATGTTGAAAGATTCCGTTACATACTAACATACCAACATACATACGCCTGAAGCTAATAAAAGCGTGTTAAAAAAATGTGAAATTTCACACATTTTTGAGGCATTTAAAAGGAAGTTTTAAGTCCTGATTAAGTAACTGTGACTGTAAGTAATTTAATTGTAGAACGTGGACGTCACATTCACGTACCTTTGAGAACTCATTTTTAAAACCTCCCAGGCTTGTAGATTTTACTCAAACGTTTTCTTTGCCGTTTCAGCAAATAATAATTACTTTTTAATACACACACAGCTTTTTAAAGCCACAGCTGCGTACGGTACATTCTAACTTTGGAACCCACCGAATTTTCCCTACACATATATAACCTATTGGTATTACACCCATAACTATTTATTAAAAAAAAAACAAATCTGGAACTTCTAAACCTGTATAACGTCTTCTTTCGTCAGTCAAAAATCGATATCATTGGAAAGTCAGCATTTCAAATACGAATACGGTAGCCTTTTGAGATTTCCTTCACTAAAGTTAACTAGAGCGAAATATGATACACATTTCACATCTTACATGTGCAGTGACAATTCCTCCTCAATTTCTATGTATTTCACTTTCTAAAAATTTTGTACCGAACTGATGAAAATATAATATAATTGAATTCAATTGAATATCAAAGTTCCGTTTTTCATTTACAACTGTTTGTGTTTCATTTTTACAATTAAAAGTTACAAACGAACATGCACTCCGCCTGATCCTGATGGTAAGTGGCAACTACCCCAGATAAGATTAAGAGACCTTTCTGAGTTCCCCACGGATGCGTTTTTACACTTGAAGACTGAGTTGGAACGTTTCGTATATGATATCTAATTTACCACAACCTTCAATCCAGATCATAGCTTTTTTTAAAATATAAGAGTAGCAGACGAGCATGCAGTCCACCTGATGGTAAGTGGCTACTGCCGCCCATGGACATCTGTAATCAACACCAGATAGGATAAGATATTCCTACCTGAGGTCGGCCACAGATGCGCCGCTACCCCTGAGGACTAAGCTGGAACGCCTCGGAAAAGTATGTCTCCCTTACCACACCCTTCAAACCAGAACACAGCAGCGCTTAACACTGTTGTCATTAGGTAGTAATAGGTGTGGCGGTGGTGAAGCCGGAGTCGAACCACAAAGGGTTCTACCACCTTCAAAACCCACCACGTTTCTTATAAGTATGTCTCATTTACCACAACCTTCATCCAGAACATTTCAGCTTTTAATATTGCTGTTCGGCAGAAATAGGTTTGGCGGTGGTGCCGCCGGAGTGGAACCAACTTCTAACTTATTTTCAAACATACCATTTGTTATCGTCGTTAACACGAAGCTTGAAGATTAACGATATCGCATTTTTATAATAGTACTTTAAAATACTAGTCAATCATTTGATTACTACAGTTCAACCACAGATGCAGTGGGGATGTCAAGTGTGGATGATATCATGGCGGCGCTCGAGTTAACAGAGAGCGGCATTCTGGTCGGCGACTTCAGCAAGAAAAGTTTAATAACGGGGATATAGTTATAATCTCTAGTGTGTACTTACTTACGTGTAATTGTAATATCGTTACCCCGTACCGTATATGTGACTATATTTATACATGACTCAAGAAGACGTCAATTATACATTTGACCAATCGGCCTTCAATATGATAGTCAACAGATAACTTAATAATATTCAAGTTAAACTCGTAATTCTATTACGATCTATACATCCGCGGGTTTTTATTAAACCTACGGAACCCTTTACCAAATCACATAATTGGACGTGTAGACCCCAGTAATCAATATATCGTGACCGGGCAGTACAAACATATGAAAAAAGCGATAATTCGTGTTACTAGCCCCCAGCGAGCCTAATACCCATAATCAAACACCCTGCCTTGTCGACCGAATTAATGATTGTTGTGGGTTCCGCATGAGTGTGTAAGGTTTTCGGATTTACGCAGAATTTCTAATTATTGTTCAGTAACAAGTAGTTTATGTTTACTTATAAAGTTTTATTTTTGGTTTTATAAATCACTTCTGTTTTTTTAAGATAATAACTAGAGTAAAAAACGATGTTATTTATTACTTTTATACAAAAGAAATACACGAATCATAAAAGTGTAGAGTGTAATCACGCCACTACAATGACTCTTGATATTTTAGAAATTAAACTTTTTTTGAATTTTTGAATTTTATAGGCGTAAGATATTTTACATATTTTTCGATAATTCGGTGATCCAGTTATTTTTTTTATAATATAGGAGTAGCCGACGAGCATGCAGTCCACCTGATGGTAAGTGGCTACTGCCGCCCATGGACATCTGTAATCAACCCCAGATAGGATTAGATATACCTACCTGAGGTCGGCCACAGATGCGCTGCTACCTCTGAGGACTAAGCTGGAATGCCTCGGAAAAAGTATGTCTCTCTTACCACACCCTTCAAAACGGAACACAGCAGCGCCTAACACTGCTGTTATTAGGCAGAAATAGGTAACAAGGCAAGTTAAATAAAGCTTGGTGGTAGAACCCTTTGTGATTCGACTCCGGCGGCACCACCGCCACACCTATTTCTGCCTTATAACAGCAGTGTTAGGTGTGGTAAGGGAGACATACTTTTCCGAGGCGTTCCAGCTTAGTCCTCAGAGGTAGCAGCGCATCTGTGGCCGACCTCAGGTGGGAATATCTGATCCTATTTGTGGTTGATTACAGATGTCCATAGGCGGCAGTAGGCACTTACCATAAGGTGGACTGCATGCTCGTCTACTACTCATATATTGTAAAAAAAAAATGTGAGGGTCAAATCTTGAAACTGAATTTTAAACCAGTTAAGTTCAATCTGATTTTTTTCAGTTGCTGTTGTTTGGATTACATACATTATTAATTTTAGTAGTGACGTCATAACCCCAATATGGCGGACGCTCTAAGATGGCGAACTAATTATTTTTTATTCACGACTTGTACGTGAGTAAAAATATGAAATGTAAGGGTTTTCTAAGAACAATAGGAAAAATAAAATAACGCTTTTAAAAACCTTGGTATTAAAAAATTTTTGATATAAATTATTTAATGTAAATTACACGTCAAAATAATGGATTCTCGGTCTCCTTAGTCAGTTAAAAGTATTTTTAGTTTACTCATACAGTTTCCCAAACATAATATGCTTCAATATAGATACAGATTATTATAGATAACTTGATTTGTACAATTGTAACAATCTAAGAATTCCTAACCACAAACATTCAAACAGGATTATCAGAACCAGTTTCATTATAGTGTTAATGACCATAATATTATCAACGGAAGCCGTCAACTATATTATAAAATTGTTGGATAATATGAACACGTGATATTTTTATATAACACTAGCTAACCCGGCAAACGTTGTGTTGTCATATAAATAAAAAATGTTAAGGATGAACAACCCTTATCACTTAGAGGTATATAAAATAGATAGTAGCCGATTCTCAGACCTACTGAATGTGCAAATAAAATTTGGTGAAAATCGGTAAAGCCGTTTCGGAGGAGTACGGTTATTAACATTGTGACACGATAATTTTATATATAAGATAGAAAACGCGAGCATGCGGTCTTCCTGTACCCTTACCATGAGTTTTTACGTTGTGACAAATATGACTGTTTTGGTATTTGTTTACGTATTGGCCCATACTCTTTACAAGTTATAATATAATCCGCTAGGGGCGCTGATTGGAAATTGTATGGGCAAATACGTAAACAAATACCAAAACAATCATATTTGTCAAAACATAAAAACTCATGGTAAGGGTACTGATGGCTTCTATTGTTCAAGGTCATCTGTAATCAATACCAGCTAAGATTAGAGTCCCGCATGAAGTAAAGTAGACTAAGGATGACTTCGGAAAAGTATGCCTCCCTTCCCATACACTTAAAACTGGAACTGCTGCATCAAATACTCCTGTAATTAGGCAGAAATAGGTGTGGTGGTAGGGCCGGATTTAAGGGAGGTCAACTGGGGCGGCAGCCCCGGGACCTCCACAAAAGAGGGGCCCCCACAATAGAGACGTCGGATTTTTTTTTAATTCCGACTAGTAAATACTAGTAAATATATATATATATATATATATATAGGAAAAGATATATATATATATATATATATATATATATATATATATATATCTTTTCCTTTGATATTTTTTTCACTGTTTACCTTTATCTACAGTGCTTTGTACAAACATGAAGACTAGAAGAATCTACCTGCGTTTCACAATAAAATATTGATTGAAATGGGCCAGGGGGCCTCCACTCCTTTGTTGCCCCAAGGCCTCTAGACCTCTAAATCCGGCCCTGCACAGAGGGCTCTAACACCTTTTATAAATCATTTAATGTAACTATTTAGCCATTTAATGTATCACGGAGTTTCTTACAAAGTTTCTGAGCCCAACTTCGAAGTTCCACTAATTATTGGTTCTCGAAACTCACCAAACAATGTTTCTCAGAAATTAAATTTTAAGCACTCTTCGGCTTATTACTTAAACGTTAAATTATTCGACTGTGAAATCAGCTTTGTCCAGTTTTAAAGTTTAAACTTTAAGTTTCATCTAGAGTTTATAAACTTTTGTTAACTTTATTCGTATGTATGTGAGGGCCAAATCTTGCAACAATATTGTATACCAGTAAATGCCAATTGCAGTTATAGCCTAGTGGTTAAGAAACTCGGCCTCTCGATCGAGGGGTCCGAGGATCAAATCACAGGTACGCATCTCTGATTTTTTAAAGTTATGTGGGTATTAGAGATTAATAATCACTTGCTAAACGGTGAAGGAAAACATCGTGAGGAAACCTGCATACGTGAGAGATTTATAAAAAAAAATCTCAAAGGTACGTGAAGTTTACCAATACGCACTTGGCCAGCGCGGTGGACTATTATGGCCTAATCCTTCTCATTATGAGAGGAGACCCGTGCCCAGCAGTGGGACAGTAATGGGTTGTTAATTGTAAACACGTTTGGTTTGGATGACATTGCATCATGACGTGACGTGACTTCGTGACGTCATACTAAATCCAATATGGCGAACGCTTTAAGATGGCGAACCGTCTTTTTATTTCATTGTTTATGCACCCTTGTGACATGGGTATCAAATGAAAGAGTTTTCCGAAAATCATGTGAATAACTAAGGGATCGTACTAAAACAGCTTGTTTCAAAAGAATATTTTTATTACTTACTTATTACTTACTTACTCCGGTGGCTCGTCAACCCGAAGTGAGTCTTGGCCTCCGATACGAGAAGGCGCTATTTCTCCCGATCCTGTGTAATTTCTTGCCAGTTGTGTTGTCCTAGCTCCCTGAGGTCCCTGACTGCTTCATCTTTCCAGCAGTATTTAAGCCGACTGGTCTTCGCCCGTCAGGAACACCAGGTATGCTACTTCGGTCGATCTTCTTCCATTCTCTCTACGTGTCCGAGCCATCGGAGCTTGCTTGATTTGGTTTCATTTTTTCCAACAGTTATATTCCAACAGTTACAAAAAATATTTATGTAGTATTTTTCTTGTAAGCGACACTGCACTTGATGTTTTAGCTGCCAAGTTAGCTTGGAGTGGATTATTATCAAATTAAGTACAGCACTTGAAGTACTTTTTCTTGGAAAGTGCGCTCTCAAGAGCAAAGTGGAATTTTAAGTGAGGTTACATAATTTGTCATTCGTTAAGGATGGACGGAATTTTGATGAGACTTCTTAAGATACATTAGCTCTAAGATACATTAGTCTTTCTTAGAATTGTATGAAAAGCACAGTGAGATGACCGCGTGGTGGAGCGATCACAATACCGGTCTGACGCGCAAAGGATTCCAGGTTCGATTTCCGGCCAGGCAGATATCTGAATGATGAATTTGGTTATCTTTTTTGTTTGGTTTGGTTGCAGAACCCTTTGTGGTTCGAATCCGGCGGCACCACCGCCACACATATTTCAGCCTAATAACAGCAGTGTTAAGCGCTGCTGTGTTCTGGTTTGAAGGTTGTGGTGAGTGAGACATACTTTTCCGAGACGTTCCAGCTTAGTCCTCAAGGGTAGCGTCGCATCTGTGGCCGACCTCAGGTAGGAATATCTGATCCTATCTATGGTTGATTACAAATGTCCATGGACGATAGTAGCCACTTACTATCAGGTGGACTGCATGCTCGTTTGTTACTTCAATCTTATAAACAAGTAAGATTTTGAAATCTCCATAGTTAGAATTGTTTACTACTAGTTGCAAAGACCAATAAATTAGTGCAAAAGTTTGAATGTGTAAGTTTGGGATCTTAAGGATGCTGGCAAGAAAACTCGAACGATCTAGAACAAGTTATACAGATAAATGATGTAACTGGTCATATAACTTAAATAAAATCTTAAAGTTTGTGAAACATTGGTAGAAATCTCGACAGAATCGCCACTGAGATCTTATGACAAATAATGCTTTCTACTTATAACACACACAGTTTCTTGTGTCATGGACAGTATGGACACACACAAAGACGAATACACAAACACCCAGACCCAGAAGCAGAAGTCTTAACTCATCATTTAGATATCTATCGGGCCGACAATCGAACCCGGAACACATTGGTTTTTTTTCATAATACGGGAGTAGCAGCCGAGCATACAGTCCTGATGGTGGCTACTGCAGCTCAAGAGCCGTTTTAATGAACCCCAAATAAGATAAGATTCCTACCTGAAGTTGGCCACAGATTCGGCGCTACTCGAGCACTAAGTTAGAATGCCTCGGAAAATTCTCCCATAGCACACCCTTCATAAGGCTGTTATAAGGGTCGCCTGTTATAAGGCTGAAATAAGTATGGCGGTGGTGCCGCCGGGGATGAACCACAGAGGGTGCTACCACCTTCACCAGTTTAAACCATACTAATACTTCCTTTCAATGGATTATTATAAACCAAAATAAAACTTTACAAGAGTTCTTTCACCTTTAAACTTCGCATTAACTGTATTCCCGTATAACTTCTTATTACTTCACACAAACAGACATACATTTCATGTTTATATGTCTAAAAGATTAAAGGGGAGCTATTCTTTAATTATGTCCAACTTCAATCAAAAGCATTACGATTTACGAATGTATTACATGCATTTGTTCTGTATAGAGTTAATGATGGATAGAAATGACGTTGAGAAATTGAAGATACGGCACGTGTCTATGTTGATGCGCATAATTTGATTTTTTATTATACTTTGTGGTTAATGTTTTGGTATAAGTTTTTTTTTTGATGTTCCTAATATTTTGTATCACTATGAATATACAATATGTATTATATTACAAATACACAGGTTCTAATATAACATGATTTATAATATGGGTAACATTTTATTGTATTATTTTAGATAAAAAATTAAAAATAAAAATATTAAAGTAGGCAAATTATCCAAATCATAAGATTTCTTTCTAAGACTTTTTGGAGTATATTTTAGCGCAAGAAATACCTTTTTATAGCCAACTTTCTATACTACACTATACTATACCCATTACGATTCTATTTGAGATTGCAAAAAAATATTTTAAACTTTACTCTGATCCAGTCCTATACTAAGATGTTACATGAACCATGTAATTGCTGTAAATTTCGATTTTTCAATTCTAATCGTTAAGCACTCTATGTATCTGTATGTAAACCGTTTATTTATAGCATGTGGTTTCAGTTCCTGTAATCTATTGTTTGTGGTAACATTTCGTTTAGAAGTTATATGTAGCCAAGCGTAACATTATCTTGAAAAATGTACCTTTCCCTAATGTTATAAAGTTTAAAATGTAGCAACGCAGTCTTCAGAAAAGGTGAAAGAACTAAAAAAGATCATAGAATAGAACACACATGTTTTAATGAAATAAAATCATCATAAAACATCATTGGTATTAAATTATTTTTGGAGGCAAAGCAAATAATTATTTGTTTTTATTTTATTGCCGTATTGATATTATAAGACAAACTTCGCTTATTGTTTATAATTATTTAATGAATGTTTATATGATGTATATATTAAATATATAGCCTATATCGCTTCCACAATTTATATCAAAACTAACGACTCCTCATATGCTAAAATCTGTCAAGCTATTTGCTGTAGGGCGTGTTAAAGAATTATATATAATTACTAGTGGTGCCCGCAGCTACGCCCGCATTTTAAAGAAATAATATGACATAGGTACATAAAACGGTAATTTGTACCTACACTGGAATGACAGAGGTGCCATCTGTCGAAAATTGGTCTTACCAATTCCCAAACCCTCGTGGGCTCTTGGACAACTTTGCTAAAGATCATCACTTGATCAATTGTATAGTTTCCGATTAAAAAATACCTTTTCCCACGGACTAAGTTGTGAATCTAAACCATTCTCAAGTCCCCTTGAACACACACAACAAATTTCATCAAAATCAGTCCAGTCGTTTAGGAGGAGTTCAGTGACATACACACGCACATAAGAAATATATATATAAAGATAATATGTATATTTAGTTAATTCGGACACCTCTCGTGGAAAAGTACTCTAAGTCGGATAAAAAATTGTCAGTACTTTAAAAAGACTAAATTCATAATTTTACCAATAAAAGTTGCTGTAAAAACATAAAGAGAAATATTTCATTTTTTTCACTAATCAGCTTATCTTGGACAAAGTGAAACTAGTTCTAAAGATCGTTCATTGTAGTGACCCAATATTGTAAGTTATATCAAAGAAAATAACGCTTTCAATTTCAGTGTTTCAGAAATTATTATTCGTCAAGTAAAACGACGCCAGCCCTAACTTCGAGATGAGAACTAATTTTTTACGGCGCCTTTATAAACTTGTTGTTACCATAGAGCTAGTAATAAGTAGAAATGGCGAGTTAAAAAAAAACTATCATGAAAAAATGTGTAATTCGATAAATTTACCAACTAACTATGTCAATCATCGCAAATAATAGCATTTTGACTCGATTTGAAATAATCATAATTGTAAAATGTCTACAGTTAAGGTAGCAGGATTTTTTGTAGTTCCGAAGGCAACTTCTTGCTTGCTTGTTGCATTGGCGTCTCCTGCGTAAGAACACGGTGTTTTCACGTAGTGCTTAGGCTTAGTAATGCCAATTGCAATTAGCTATGGTAGCTTGCTACTTCTGTAATATTCTGTATTACGTATAAAATAAACTTTTTGGGTACTACTTTTAAGGTAGATAGGGGTGATTCAAGCCGTCCCAAACCCATATAGTTGTAATGAGAGTTTTAACGACTGTTACTTATGAAAACGTGTGGTCTGAAAACACGCATTGAAACTTAACGTAATATATTTTAATACAAAATGACTATTTCGGTCAATATTTCGGTCAAGTTGCGTGGACCGTGGTCACATCGAAACAAGGAAATGGCGTTACATATTAAAATATATCCATTATCCGGCGAGAGAATTTTAAAATCACGTAATAATAACCTTACAGCAGCAGTGATAGCCTAGTGGTTAAGAAACTCGGCCTCTCGATCGATGGGTCCGAGGTTCAAATCCCAGGCACGCACCTCTGATTTTTCAAAATTATCTGCATATTATAAATTAATTATCACTTGCTAAACGGTGAAGGGAAACATCGTGAGGAAACCTAAATACCTGAGAGATTTATAAAAAAAAATCTCAAAGATATGTGAAGTCTCCCAATATGCATTTGGCCAGCGCGGTGGATTATCGTCGAATCTAAATGAGAGGAGACCTGTGCCCAGCAGTGGGACAGTGATGGGTTGATGATGAATAATAACCTTTACCTACATTATTATACAGTAATAGTTACACCCAGACCCATGCAATATTTTAGGTATCACTCTGATCGGTTAATAAACCCAAAACAGTTATTAAGAGACATTTGAGCTATTAGTGGGCCTGCATGTTTGTTTTTCGATTATATTAAGACTTATTAGAATTAAAAACATTTCTTTGTCTCTTACAATAATAATCAACACGTACGTTTCTCAATGTCCTTTCTACGCATCATTAACTCTATGGTTGGTAGGAACGAAATAAAACGTCGGAAACATTTCATGTTTATGTAATTGGGGAATAATTTTCTTTTGTAGTATAATGTTTTATGTTAGGCTTTAAGATTATCTTGAAGACACAGCTTTATCTGCGCAGAGATAATAATACGATTTAAGGTTTTATCTAACTTTTGAGCATATAAAAACAAATAAAACTGGAAGTTTGATTATAATGAAAAGAATAGTTTTTACTCGACCGGGAAGGAATGTTTTTCAAGGGTAAGTATGTATGTATGTACGTCTTATTATTTGGCACGCCCTATAGCGTAACCGCTTCATGGATTTTAACAAATAAGATGTCAATTAATTCGTTAAAATTGTGGATATTATGACAATATTTTTAAGACATTTTTTTATAATAATTATTAAGTAAAAGACTTAAGGATACCGGACCCTTATTCTGAGTTTTTACGTTTTTACAAAAATGCCTTTTTTTACGTATTTCCCATGCATTTCCAATCCGTTCTGTTAATGTCCGCTAGGGGCGCTGATTGGAAATGTATGGAAAAATACTTAAACAAATACAAAAACAGAAAGTTTTGTAAACACGTAAAAACTCATACTAAGGGTACAGATCGCAATCGGATTCCTCTAAGCAGTATCCCTGTCGGGCTTTGCTCGGGTAGAGCTTGCGTTCCTCTCGCACCTTCAAGAGTTTTCGACGGTATGCGGCCGCACATACCGGCGTCTTTCCCGTATTCCCTAGCTGGGTGGTTCAAGCTCCCACTTCTGTCACCCGCAACCTTACCTAGTGCCTATTGTAGAACTTTCGAGTCTTAATAAAATAAAACAGCATATTGCAATAGTCCATACCAAAAAATTTAACTTTTCACCCACAATACAACCCCCTTTTGTGGATGGCACTGACAAAATGGTATATAAAATGTGTTAATTGTTAGGGATCGGATCTGAAACTCTTCAGACCAATAACCACGACACGCGACTTAGAAGAGAGAAAAGCAATTGAACATGACATTTTGAACTAACAATAAAGTTTTTTGGACCTAACACATCCGTCAAGAATATTAAACAGTCAATATAAAAGTTAACTAAACTTCGGTCTAGTTCCTATTCGGGAGTTCCAGACAGGCACTTCCAGATTAAATAAGGTTAAGAAGACATTGAAAGTATCTAGGCTAGACTTAAAAAGCAGATACGTGCTTGGTTTACAGTACAATTCTTGGTAGTACGAAATTGAATTATTAGTTGCTAGTTTTTGCATTTCGAGAGGTTGAAGAATGTTAAAAGTCAAATAGCTAAGAACTTTTTCTAATCTCTTGCATACAAATTTTTACTTACAAAAAGGCAAAATATTACATCCCCCCTCCCCTTTGTGACGTCCTTAAATCCATTCGTAGATTACAATGTAAGTCAGCCGGCATACACACCCTTCCATCGAAACGCATTTTTTTATATAATATAGGAGTAGCAGACGAGCATGCAGTGCACCTGATGGTAAGTGGCTACTACCCATGGACATCTGTAATCAACCCCAGATAGGATTAGATATTCCTACCTGAGGTCGGCCACAGATGCGCCGCTACTCCTGAGGACTAAGCTGGAACGCCTCGGAAAAAAATGTCTCACTTACCACACCCTGCAAACCAAAACACAGCAGCTTAACACTGCTGTTAAAAGGCAGAAATAGGTGTGGCGGTGGTGCCGCCGGATTCGAACCACGAAGGGTTCTACCACCTTAAAACCACACATCGTACAGCAAATAGTTAAATTACAAATAATTATAGTTTAAAAACTAAAAACCACGCTAAAATCGCACAAGGAAAATCGTTAATAATGATTCCTGACGATCCTGATGAGGAGAATGGGATAAAATTATTAAAATCGTGTATTGTCATCGGTTCTTGATAATTATTCAAAATTTCAAAATTAATCGGGCAGTTCAAAGTGGGTAAAAAACGAGTTCGAAGATTCCGTTACATACATACATACATACAAACCAAGCTAATAAAAGCGTGGTAAAAAATAGTACGAAATATGAATTAGACGAGCTTCAATTTAGTCGTTAAATATAGATTTTGGAATTCCGAAATCCGTAGTACATCCACCCATAGTTTAATATATTCCACACAGTACCCGATTGTTAAATCACATCACGCGCTACTAAGTCCGTGCAATGTTATAGTTATCGCCAAACTGCCAGTCCGCTCTGAAGTCGTTGCAGGTAGTCATACAATTAGCTATGGTGACACGATTGATTTCTATATTCAGAGCGGACTAGCAGTTTTACGCGGACTATACATTACATTAAATAAGAAAATTATTATAAACACAAAAAAATACTGCTTAAAAATTTATCGTATGTCACTCTTACGATGTACACTGTATAAATTAAAATCTGTACTACTCACTCCAAACAAGAAAATGTAACCAGTTTTGAGAATTGAAATAGTTGCGTAAAAAAGTGTTCCCACGTCTGCCTAAAATGTCCCTAAAATATTTGAAGTACTTATTTATTTATTTAAATTACGCAGTGTTAGTTATTTATTCCTTACATTTTCTCTAATATGTTTTTATTTGTCAAGGCTTAAAAAAATGGCAAACAGCTGACATCAGCCTTATAGTGGCTTCATTCAATTTCAAGGCGGCGAAGTATCTTTACTTATCAAAGCCCAAAAGCGTAATAAAAAGTTTTGTGACAAACATTACATAAGTATTTCCATTAAGTCGTTAAAGATAGAACTTCATTTTGGAATTCCAAAGCGTAATTCCAAAACGTGTAATTCCAAAATGGAGTAGCACAGAACTATCAGTCATAATTCAATATATTCCACTCAGTAGTGATCG
The DNA here is from genome assembly GCA_014595695.2 of Epargyreus clarus clarus. Classification (NCBI taxonomy): domain Eukaryota; kingdom Metazoa; phylum Arthropoda; class Insecta; order Lepidoptera; family Hesperiidae; genus Epargyreus; species Epargyreus clarus. The sequence continues at coordinate 2,231,240 of JACTTY020000019.1, forward strand.
TTAACTCACATCACGCGCTATGCAAATCCGTGCAATGGCTTCCTCTGAACTTCCCATTCGATAACTAAAATTAGAATTGAACTAATCTATCTATAACCTGGTTGTCGTATCGCGAGCGAGACGCGATAAGCGATGCTCTTTTCGTATCGTTTCGTCTTTAGTACGTAATTAAGATTTCTTATATCAGTTCTATCCTATATTTAATGTGTCATTATTAGCTACCACCAATAAATGCACAGATTACTATTTGAAGGCTTATGTCGGTAGAATGAAAACACGGCGTCACTTCTCCTCTATTTATTCTAAATAATCACTTTTAATAATTATACACACTGATTCACTATTTTACACTTGCTTTTGTATCCGATGCTTAACCAGGAATGTCCTCCAGCTCATCGACCCAGCCTATTTAATACCTCTTCTCAACCACCACCACTGTCAAGTTAGTTACAATCCTTGAGGCTTCCTATTGGTTGGCGTTACTGATTAAGTCAATTTACAATCATTTAAAAGGTAAAAATAACCTTCATGAATGGAAAATAAATACAATCTAATTATTAAATACAACAACACAATTTAAAATAATAGTGATTATATATGATTATATATATAATAACTATATTTATTGTAACAAAAATTACATTTTAAATTCCAATACTCGATGAAGTCAAATCAGCGTTTTATAATTGTACAAAATCATTGATGGTAGAAAATAAAAATTAATTAAACACAAATAATAACCTAGTTACTAATAAAATATAAATATAATTATTCATTTATAACCCTTGTATATATAATCCTAACATGTTATTTATAATATTGAAGTATCAAACGAGCATGCAGTCCAACTAATGGTAAATAATGATGGCCACCTGATGGCTACTGTCACGCATGGACCTCTGTAATCAAACCAAGATAAAAGATATCTATCCGAGTTCGTCCTTGATGCGTTGATACCCCTGAGGACTAAATTGGCAGGCCTGGATTGGAAATAGACCCCCGAGGATAAAGTTCGAACGGTTTGGTTAAGTATATCTAACGTAAGCACAATCTTCCAAGCGGAACACAGCAGTGCTGAACACTGCTGTTATTACGTCAAGGTTAATATTTTATTACGATTTTTATCTTACCCGCATTATTCGCTCGCTTTAGCTCATCGCATGCAATCAAACAGCAAACCGATGCTTAGTTATCGACAGACAGACATATCGAGAAATGTCGGGAATACATTATAGCCATCTTGTAGAAGCCCGATTGAAATTATAATTTAATATGCACGAAGTTACTGCTTCGTATGTCTCAAATCCATTTTCTAGTTGAATTCCAGTGTAACCTGCGTCATTTAGAGCTTGTTGTTAGCATATAGCGAATAATAAATTGTATGGTATTCATTCAATTTCGGTGCTACCACCGCCACATCTATTTCTGCTTAATAATAGCTGTGTTGAGAGTTCCCCTGTTTTGGTTTGAATATGCATGTAACATGTGGTGAAAATCGGTAAAGCCATTTCGGAGGAGTACGGTAACTAACATTGTGACACGAGAATTTTATATATAAGATTTATAATATCTCACCGATGGGTGTGGGACTCCTCCAAGGGACAAGAGAGGAGACCCAGAGTTTATCCTAAGCTGTTTCAAACACAGAAACTAACATTTTAATGTATCTAATTATCATCAACTACTCTGAAAAAAATTGTCGTTTCTTTATTTACAAGTTTGAAAAACATTTTTAGTTTAATCTAAACAATTATAGTTGTCCAATTACAGTCCGATGACTTTAATTGGACTGTTATTACTAAAATGGAACTAGTAAACTACTACACATTTAATCAGAAACAATTTTAATAATTACTATAAAATTTGAAATAAAATCACAGAATATCTTTCACTTTGTTACATTCTCATAATCTTTCGTACACAAACCCTACTGTTAATTAACAGTACTGGTGATAACAGTAGCTACTAAGTTATAATTACAATCTAGATTTTTTTCCGAAAACGCACACTTATGAAAGGTAGAGCCACAGGTTGGACCGGGGAGGTATTACCGCCATACCTATTTTTAGCGTGAAGCAATTCTGTCTTACTGAGGAAGGGATTCCGACCTACTTACATGCGCCTATCATCTTAATCTTCACAAATAGCAGGCACCTGTGATTCAGTTCAAGTTCTAGTTCTTGAGAACCCGTTCAATAAGTAAATCGTCATAGGTGTTCTTTGGCAGCTGTAATCACCATCAGGTGGACTACAAGTTTCTTAGCTACTTGAATCTTACAAAAAAAAAAACACTCGTACTATTCAGTAGGTACTGTGAAAAAAAACTCATAAGTCAAACCACTTAAAATCACAAAGAATATTTACCTTCCAAACTTCCGAACATAAGGAGCAAAGCGGAAAATATCAATAAAAAACGGTTCTCAAAGTTTCCACGTCGACGCCGCGGATTGACAGGCCTCCCAAGCAATTAAAACTTAACGTCCAGCGTCGCTCAAATTGAAAAACTTCGGAGCATAGAGCCTAGTATCCATTATATCAATCATTGAACCGCAAAGTGCCAGGAATTTTCAAATTAGGTTTGTTAGTATATTTCTTTATCTTTTTAAAAGACAATAAGGGTGGGTTGCATCGAAAGCCCGGTTAAAGTTTCCGTTACAGTTAAATATAACAGTAACTTTGACGGTAGCGATGGAATGTAAGAATTCTGTGTTGCACCAATTGATTTGTCATTAACGTCATTTCTGTCGCTGTCACCGCAATTTGTATTCGAAATTGACAGATAGGGAAGTTCACAAATACTGTAACTTTAACCGATCGAACTTGACCGGTTAAATTAACTTGACGTAATTTCAACCTCAACTAAAATGGTGCAACTAATTATTTTGTTAACCATGGATTTGACGGTTGGTTATGCTTCTGTAATTGTTACAGTTACATGATGCAACCCACCCTAAGTAAACGTTTCATTGTTATTGTCTATTCCATTTATATCACCAGGGTGATCATTTTCCACTTCTTAGTGCACTGTGATCACCTGGGTGATCACAGGGACACTTAAAAATATTTTAATATACTTTGGTTTAGTCCATTACTCAATACTCAATACCCAATTCTTTATTGCAATCAAGGTTAGTTTTACAATCGTTCCAGGAACACCCACAATGGGTGTAGCAATGAACGTGAGAGCGGCCCATTTATATTAACAATTTAACATACGAATAGTTATTAGATTTACAACATTTGCAAATCGAATTTCTATGGGTTTGTAGAATTGTAGATAGCATCTTGTTAATACTGTGGATAACTTCTATATGTGTTGTTTACGTCAGTTATTCTTCACGATAGATACAAAATTTAAGAAGGTAACCTATCGAATCTTACCAAAAACTAACTTATGTACTTTACATAGATACGACAGATGGATTTAGAAAGTGACATAAGATACATTCCAAGAATTGCTGATGAGCATGATTTCATTTGGTCATACAGATTTATCATTGATAACAAACTTTATGCTTATGGTTTAATACAAGAGAACAAGAGAAGAGAAGTGATCTTACACTTCTCAAGTGTATGATCACACTTGAAATCTCACATCAGCACGAAGTGCTCTTACATTGTAAAAAAAAGTTAATGAAGTAGGACTGAAAGTTGTGCTGCCACAGTCGTACCAATCAGCTGCCTCCTAATTTAGATCCTTGCCTCTTTTATAAAACTTCTTTTATAAAACGGAAGATTTGGTGATATCAGCTGACGCCCGTTAACAATAATTCAATCTATACAATTTTTGTCTACAAAAGATCCATCCAAGCTTGATTGATCTTTCTTTGATTAATAACGGGCGTAAATCAGTTGATTTCTACCCTCAGAAGCTGTTCTAGCTCCTAAGAAAACCACTTCAATCAATTCAACACAAGATAAAATAGCTAAGTCCCAACTGTAACATACAGGAATTCAGAGAAGCCAAACAAACATAATGTACCATAAATCAGCCTTTGGGCAATACGATCGAAATCAATGCCGGACTCTTCAGAATACTTCGGAGTACTTAAGTTAATGAAGTGAAAATATTTTGCTAAAGGCCTGTTCCAGATTTGCCGCAAATTCTTAAATATTTACTGGTGAGTTACTTTTATTGAAATAAAAAAGGACCTTGTTGCTACGGTACGAATTGGATGGGAATTTAAACGTAATCTACTTAAGATTTAGGGTTTACTAAGATCTCACGGTTAATTTCTAAGCATAAATCCAGTTTGTAGATCCGTCTGTGGTCCTAAGACGTCACCGCCGACAATAGACTGATTAATTAAAAACGGGTGTGAATTGATTTCTACCCTCAAACTAGCCTCATTTCAAATCAAAACCCAATTCAATCAATTTGAATAACAACACACAAGAAGAGAAAATAGCTAAGTCCCAACTGTAACGTACAGGATTCCAGGGAAGCCAAACAAACGTAATGTACCGTAAATCAGCCTTTGGACAATACGATCGGAATCAATACCGGACCCTCCAGAATACTTCGGAGTACTTAAGTTAATGAAGTGAAAATGTTTTGCTAAAGGACTGTTCCAGATTGTCACTGATTCTTATCAGCCCTTAAATATTTAATGGTGAGTTACTTTTATTGGGATCGCATAAAAAGGTTCATGTTGCTACGATCCGAATTGGATGGGATTAATCGTGATTTACTTAAGATTGAGGATGCTACAGGTTACTAAGTTCACCCCCCAAACAGGATTAATTTTTTACTCGAGGTCGGCCATAATGCGCCGCTACCCTTGAGCACTAAGCTAGAACGCCTCGGTAAAGTATATTTCTTAAACCACACCCTTCAAACCAGAACACAGTGGCTCTTAACACTGCTGTTATTAGTCAACTCTATGTAATTTGGTTTATGCTACAAGATGCATGCATCTAATGCATACTATCCATTAATATACATATCCATGGGCGTAGTAGCCACTTACCATTAGATAGACTGGATATTAAAAAAAATGCAATGTAGCGAAACAAAGGTTTCAAAGGTTACAGAACGGCATAAACTACCTGATGGTGGCAAAATAGTCCTTTGTAATTAACCCCAGGTGCCTCATGTGACGTTTCTATTGGATATTGAACATCGAATTTTGATCAGAAGTGGCATCCTCTATCTATCATTTAATTTAAAAACATAATAAGCATCCATAAGAATAGTAGGTGACATAAAACTTACACTTGATAAAGTAACACCAGACACAGACTTATGATTTAAGACAGTCAGACAGAAGAAAAGTTGTAACAAACCGACAACTCTGAATTTGAATGTAAATGTCGGCGTACCTGATGAAAACTAAATCTCGGAAACTTTGTTAGAGGAGGTACAGACTTGACTAACCAATTCAGATTTGTCAATGAAACTGGGGACGAAGAATTAATTCGTTTAGTCGGTGGCGACTGGTATTAACGCTCAACTGAACAGAATGCTCCTTTTCAGAAAGTTTGAGTGACTTGTCTTACTTTGAAAGGTAAAATAGAAGCGAGATTTCCTTTAAACTTGAAAGATAGTTGTACTGAATAATAATAACTTGTAGATGCTGTTTGTAAAGTTCTTTTTGTTGTATAAATAATTAACTTTCTAAAATATTTTGAATTTGATGTTTTTATCGTTGTGCGGAGGGTAAAGTTTTTCAAGCGTATGTATGTGTAATTTTTTGACACGCTTAAGATCCCAAATGCCTTTAGCTGGTGTATTGTTGACTTAAATAGAATTGAAAAAATCTGCGCCATGTTGATAAACATTAATACTTATTATACAATAATATTGTAAAGGTCACAAAAATTAAAAAGTATGCATAGATTAATTATATAAGCTAAAGATCTAACGGTGGTACACACTTCATCTAAATATCTACGCTCAATAGACTTAGACAGAACGAAACAGGCTTGTATAGGAACATATAAAGAACTAGACAACGCATCAACTTAATTTATGTTTACACAAACAGCTGATATGAAAATCGCTGAATACGAGCTCACTCACAAGAATATTTCTATCCCGAACATCGACCCAAAAACTTCAATACAACTAACAAACAAAACCAAACATTTATCAAGACCACTTATACTAATGAAAAGAGCACCATAAATACGTGAGGAATGGCCGCAGATAACAAGATAGGATCCAATAGCAATGTAAGAATAAAGCAGACGACTTATTCAAATTCACTAATTGAATAAGATGGGACTCGTCTGAAATACTAATGTTGTAGTAGAAGCAGATGAAGGGAGTTGAGATGACGAACTAAGTCGTACTAAACTTTGGTCTACAGTCTTTGTCATTGGTCAACAGTGATTTATTTTCTTTCTTAACTAATTTTAATCCATAATCACTTTCAATTACAAATTTTAACAGATTCAATGAGTTTATCAAATATTTTTTCAATTTATTGCGTGTTTTTTTATTATTTTTAACAGAAATTCATGTAGTTGTAGTAGTCTCTTAAAAATATCTCACGGTTCTAAAAATCATACATTTGACTGTCATAGTTAAATAGGGCTAAACATTTTTAGATAAATCCATACAGACAACCAAAAATGTTTAGACTTTTTTTAGTTTGTGATCGTGAAAATTACTTTTTGCAGTATATTCCACGTAACTTTGAAATTGCAGACAGACAATAAAGTTTGGGCGGACTGTAGATAACAAAACTTCTGAAAAAGTCTGATACGACCTCTAAGATCTTAACAAACAAGATATCACCGAACACTGTATCGAAAGTGTCTACCACGGTACAAAGTTACAAACACAAAATAGTAAGACTATTACAAAGTATCGCACGGTGTCAACTAACTCGAACCCAAGTAATTAAACTTTGGAAGTCGCAAAGCTTTGCTGAGCTCGAGAAAAACTTTGCTAAAGGGATCTTGCTTGGCTGCATACAAATAGGAGCGTATAAACACGCGGTTTAATGATGAAAGACTCGTCAGTATTATTTATCACAGTAATTTAACAGAGGCTAACAAAAGTGTAGGTCGCTAGACAAAGTACACTGACCTGTGGAAGACAACAAGCAAATATTAGATTCAAACGGCGCATGATGACAGTATTGACATTATAGAGAAGGTATAGTCGTTAAACAAAGTAGACTAACCTGTAGAAGACAGCGAGAAACCGTTTGATTCGGATGTACATGATCGTGACAGTATTGACACTAATTAGTAGATGAAAGAAGTGTCGCTAATACAGAGTAGTGACACTAATTAGGAGACGACTATTTCATTATGTTGATTGATGGAAATTTAGGAAAAGTGGTACAACTTTTTATAAAACGAACGCAACAAAGATAAAAAGAAATTCTTCTTAATTTAAACACGAATAGTGCAAATAATCCTTATGTATGTCTTATTCTTTGACACGACGTACAGTCCAAACGGCTTGATGGATTTTAATATAATTATTTTAACATATGAGGTGTCATTGAATTCGTCTAATCTGTGGAAGTGAAATAGGCTATATTTTTAAGCTATAACGTTTCTGGTTTTTGTTAATAATTTTCTAGTCCATTTAAATACTTCAGTAAGAAATATTTTATAGATTAAAAGTAAGATTTTCTGCACGATACACAAAATCTTAGAGATTCAAATATCAGGGTATCCTCAGGCTACGCTGGAGAGATTTATTGGACAGATTCAAGAAAGATTTGCTACAAAGGCCCTACACTGAATGGGTATTGACTATGGTCCGATGTTGGAAGGCTATTGGAGAATGTATCACATCGTTGATCAGCTGGAGACATTTCTTGTAAAGGATTGGAACGGGATTCGAATACAAAGAGGGGAAAATAGATGGGGAATTTTTAGGGGTTGTAGCTCTGAAAAGTTCGCTATTTCCTGTTAATTTAATAATGAAATTGAAGTTAGTCCATAATTTTTGTTTTGTAAAATTAAAGGAGCGAATGAGCATGTCCAGGTGACGGTAGGTTGTTAATGCGGCTGCTATGGAAGTCTGTATATAACCAACTTCACATGGAGTTCGAGTACTAGTAGTAGTATCGAAGTTTATAGTCCGTTAGTTCTATATAGAACAGGGCTTCTACCTGAAGCCGATCAGATGCGTTGGCACTCCTGAGGACTATGATGATGGCCTCATACATATGTCATCATCAACCCATTACTGTCCCACTGCTGGGCACAGGTCTCCTCTCAGAATGAGAGGATTAGGCCATAGTCCACCCCGCTGGCCAAGTGCGTATTGGTAGACTTCACATACCCTTGAGTTTTTTTTATAAATCTCTCAGGTATGCAGGTTTCCTCACCATGTTTTCCTTCGCCGTTTAGCAATTGATAATTAACTTCTAATACGCACATAAGTTTGAAAATCAGAGGTGTGTGCCAGGGATTTGAACCACGGACCCCTCGATCAAGAGGCCGAGTTTCTTAACCACTAAGCACTGCTTTTCTACTCAGATGTATTTCAGTATGCGCTACATAAAATAAGTAACGTGGTGGACTATCCTCCCTTTGGGTAGACCTGTGCCCAGCAATGGGAAGTACGAAATGTTGCATTGATGTAAACATTTTGAAGGTGGTAGAACCCTTTGTGGTTCGACTCCGGCGGCACCACCGCCACACCTATTTCTACCTAATAACTGCAGTGTTAGGTGCTGCTGTGTTCCGGTTTGAAGGGTGTGGTAAGGGAGAAAGACTTTTCCGAGGCATTCCAGCTTAGTCCTCAGGGGTAGCGGCGCATCTGTGGCCGACCTCAGGTAGGAATATCTAATCCTATCTGGGATTTATTACAGATGTCCATGGGCGGCAGTAGCCACTTACCATCAGGTGGACTGCATGCTCGCCTGCTACTCTTATATAATAAAAAAATAAAAAATAAACATCCGATGAATCCTTATTTAAATATTATTATTTAAATATTATATATCCATATGATTTAATTTTGGAATTAGAGCTGATTTTAGTGCTATTTTCATATAAAGATAGATGATTTGACAAGAAAATATATATACCACTAATTTTGCCATGTCTTTTGCAAGTTTTTTTTTTATTTGAATTGGAACTATACATTTTTGGAGCAAAAAAAGAAACTCCAATATCAATTCCCATAAAACCTACATCACTTTTTTGTAGTAGCCTCGACATAAATAAGCATATCATTTAAAAAATCCAGTTATTTTCAAATTAAACACGTTGACAGGTACTTTATTTATCTAGATAAAACGTGATAAGATCCTAGAAACAGGACTTATCTTGACTTAATCTAGCCTCAAAGGAAGCACCAGACAGGTAAGTAATGAAAACCATTTTTAATATCTAGACTTGTTTGTCCAGAATATATTCTAGTCAGATTTTGTAAAAATAGATAAGAGATATTAGATTTTTTTCTTATAGTTGTATTTGCTAAGAACTTATTGTTTGCGAGCTGTTTGTAAAAAGCGAGTACATAAAAAGTAGAATAATTATTTTATTATTTTCTGTTGCCATTAAAACAAAATAAAATAAAATTGGGCTAGCGTGGACTATGACTTCAATTCTTACTCTGAGAGTAGATCCGCGCCAAGCAGTGGGACAGAAAAAATATTGAAGTATGAAAAAATAACTTACGATACAATCAAATTTGGTCCATACACGCCCGATATTAATAATAAATCTATCAATGTAATTTTTCGATCTTTAGTATTTTTTTATAATAAAGGAGTAGGAGACGAGCATGCAGTCCACCTGATGGTAAGTGGCTACTGCCGCCCATGGACATCTGTAATCAACCCCAGATAGGATTAGATATTCCCACCTAAGGTCGGCCACAGATGCGCCGCTACCCTTGAGGACTAAGCTGGAACGCCTCGGAAAAGTCTGTCTCCCTTATCACACCCTTCAAACCGGAACACAGCAGCGCTACCGTTATTAGGTAAAAATAGATTTGTATTAGCAAAAAAATTATCGATATAATTATTTGTAACCGGTCTTCGGGTCACAAATCGAAATAAGTTTCATTTCCCACATCAGTGGTCGCAGTGCACGTGTCTCGACTGAAAGCGGCACATCAAAGTGAATCACAGATGTGATTTGCCGAATCGAGTTACTTTTTGATGGTACTTTTATTTTTGTTGGAATTTTTTACTGAGATTTTTTTGATAATTATTATCGACGACTTGCGTGGCGGAGCGGTTATTGTATCGGTCGCGCAGAGTTCTAGGTTCGATCCCCGATCAGATAGATATCTAAATGATGAATTTAGATTACTAATAAACCCGTAAACCAATTGGTAGTGCTCAAGTAGTAGTGATAGCATAGTGGTTTAAACTCCACCTATGGATCAAGGGGACCGCGGTTCAAATGCCACATCTCTGATTTTTTTATTTACTCTTTATTGACCATGTTAAAAACAGTGTGGTGCAAAAGCGGACTTAATGCTAAATAGCATTTTCTCCCAGTCAACCTTAGGAATGTGAAGGCGGTACAACTATACTAAAAAAAACATAATAAAATAAAAATAATAATAAACAGGAAGCTTTTTCGAAGCTATGTGCGTATTAGAACTTTAAAGATAAAATAAAACATCTTGAGAATAACTGCATACCTGAGAGAACTTTAGTTAAAATTTTATTGCAAGATTTAACCTGCAGTTGATAGCAAATGTCCAAGGGCGGCGGTCTTGTCCCTGTAGTTCCGGGACCAGAATAGGGCTACGGTATCCCCTGCCTGTCGTAAGAGGCGAATAAACGGGGCTTCCGGGGTTGCGGACGGCAAGAATGGGAGCTCGAGTCGCATATCGTCGTGCACACCAGACGGAGCGCCAAGAGGACTCCGGTTGCGTTCCCGGAATCGGCAGCGCTGAGAACGGCCACCAGGGGGGTTTTAGTGCAGTAAGAGTCCCACATAATCCTGTGTCGCTCCCACGGCATCGGGTACCTTTTGAAGATTTCCCCCTCGTTAACAAAAAAAGAAAAAAAAAGAACGGCAGTCGGCTACTTAAAATAAATGGTGTTATTTCAAGTTGCTTTAACCCTGGATGACTAAGATAGAACCACCTTTCAATCCAGATCACAGATACTTTTGCATTCCATCATTTTAATAGTTCTACTTCAAGATCTAAAGTTAGAAATAGAACGCAGTCTAACACAAACACTTAAGACGCTTCAACGTCCTCAGGGATTTATTTTATTTCGTAACCCGTTAATATTTAGTGTGGATGTCACGTTTTGATTTAGCATACTTGGCTGCCGCTGTGGGCTTTATGTCAACACTTACGTGAAGGAGTTAACACTAAAATACGCGTGATGATGACAAATCTAGAGATATGACGAGTTAGGACTTTATAATGGGTTTTGTCATCTATCCATTACTGTCCTATTGCTGAACACTCCTCTATCAGAGTGAGAAGGATTAGGCCAGAGTCCACAACTGGCCAAGCGCTTTTTGTTTGACTTGAAACTTTTAAGAACTTTTTTTAAGTTATCTCAGGCATAAGATTAAAGTCATATCTGAGTTTTGAGGACCGTGAGGACTAAGTTGGGACGCTTTGTATAAACATGTCTCCCTCTACACCCTTCAAATCGGAGTGCAGTAGCACTTAAAATACCTAATTCGGTAAAAATATGACTTACCATCAAAGTAGCTGTATTTTTTTGAGCATCGGAGTAGCAGACGAGCATGTAGGCCACCTGATGGTAAGTGGCTGCTGTCGCCCATGGACATCTGTAATCAACCCCAGATAAGATTAAATATTCCTACCTGAGGTCGACCACAGATGCGCCGCTACCCTTGGGAACTAAGCTGGAACGCCTCGGAAAGTTTGTCTTCCTTACGACACCCTACAAACCAGAACACAAGCGCTTAACACTGCTGTTATGAGGCAGAAATAGGTGTAGCCGTGGTGCCGCCGGAGTCGAACCACAAAGGGTTCTCCGCCAAAATCCACTTTAATATGTTACATCTATTTACATTCCGGTCATCTAGTGCCAAGGACTTAGCGTGACCGTGGTCACGCATGCCTGACGACAGATTAACATACTTGGCACCGTGCTCGTGTCAACACTTAGTTGACGGTGATAAATATCTACGTAATTGGTAGAGTAGCTTTAGATTCCAGAAATGTGGAATAAGTTTAGATATCCCCGTAGGCTTTTTTGCGCAATTTACGGTTCCGTGCCAAAGGGAATGGCAATGCCATTAACCATGATTACTATTTAAAGGTGGTAGGTAGTAGAACCTTTGTGATTCGACTTCAGCGGCACCACCACCACGCCTATTTCTGTCTAATAACAGTAGCTGCTGTGTTCCGGTTTGAAGGGTGTGGTAAGGTAGATATACTTTTCCGAGGCGTTCCAGCTTAGTCCGGTTTGAAGGGTGTGGTAAGGTAGATATACTTTTCCGAGGCGTTCCAGCTTAGTCTTTAGTTTGTGGCCGACCTCAGGTAGGAATATCTAATCTGGGGTTGATTACAGATGTCCATGGGCAGCGGTAGCCACTTACCATCAGGTGGACTGCATGCTCATCTGCTACTCCTATATTATATAAAAAGAGATCTGCAGTAACTTACAGATGTCAGGAGGCAGGAGCCATTTACCATCTGGTTTTTTGCGCACTAGTTTGCTTCTAGAGTTAAAAAAAATAGGGACTACCTCATATGACTGACTCCGAACCAAGCCGTCAAATCCAAGCCTCCTAATGATACAGAAATGGAAAATGAAGCCAATTAGCAACAATAAAATGAACTTAGCAGGCCGTTTCTAATTACGATAGCGTTAAAACAATAGCGGTGTGTTCTCATGTGTGAATGTTTTTATAACGTTCGTTAGCTGGCGGCTTAAAAGCTTTGAATTCTGAAGCAGATTTAATCTGGAATGACATTGAGTGTAATGAATAGTGATGGGTGACCTCGTTAGCTCCCCAGGGACGTAGGATTGTAAGGCAGCAAGGTCGCTTATATTGCTAGCAGAGTTTATTGTCAAATGAAGTCATACTGAAGCATTCAACACATTAGAAATGAAGGTAGCTTTATGGTTTGACTATGGAGGCAACACCGCCACACCTATTTCTGTCTAATAAGAGCAGTTTTAAGCTCGAAGAACGAAGATATACTCGTACTTATCAGAGACCTTCTAATTCACTCCTCAGGGGTATAGCAAGTCATGTAGCCGACTTCTAATAGGATTTTAATTCTATCTGGGGTTAATTTTAGAGTCTATGGTCGCCAGTTGATTATTTACTACTTCTATATAATAAAAGCGTATTAAAAAGATGTGTTGTCAACCTTGATGTTTCAATTGGAATAACTCACATTAGTACATTTGCCCTTAGTAAACTCTCTAAAAAATAATACATCAGGTAACATTGTTATTAAAAAAACATAAAATTCGATCACAAAATATCTCTCACAAATTCATCATCGTCAACCCATTAATGTCCCACTGGTGAGCACAGCTCAGTGGGCTGGGCCATAGTCCACCGCGATAGAGATGTGCCAAGGTCGACTTGAGTCAGTACTCTAGTACTTAAATAAACTCGCATACTCGAGTACTATTAAGTGATACTCGAGTACCAGTGATTCTCGAATACTGACGGTACTACACAGACTCCAGTCTTATGTACCTCATATAGGCAAACGTTGATTTTTTTTCTCTTTTATTCGTCGTGTTATTGGACGTGTGTTACAAAGTACTCCAGTAATTCGTAAGTAACTCGAGTACATTGTGAATACTCTGGACTCGAGTACTGACTTGATTCTTTTTTATATGACTACAAAAGTACTCGAATACCAAAAATGGCCGACTCGGCACATCATTACACCGCGCTGGCCAAGTGCGTATTCCTAGACTTGACATACCTTTAAGATCTTTTTTCAAATTTCTCAGGTGTCTCAGTGTGGTGGTGCCTCCGGAGTCAAATGACATACATAGGGTTTTTTTTTTTTTTTTTTTTATCAATAATTGTTATTTCCTGCTGGTATTGATTTTCCAGCATCTTTCATTCTTTAATTACATATTAAAATTACTATATTATTACATTATGATTATGAATGATTATATAATTTAATGCAATTATTGCTCACATATTAATCAATGTACATATTCTGTATTAAATGTACTTAGCCTATATACAAGCTTTACTTGTTATTGTTCTATTTTTTATATGACATATTATTTTACTACATTTACTTAATTACTTAATTTAATTATTGGTTCACATTAATTTTCAAATTATAAGTTGTAGATTTAATTTTGAGTTCCATGTCTTTTTACGATTTACTATTTCATTATATTATATATTTATGTATATATTTTATTCTACATTATTATTACTATTACATTATTTATTATCTTGTTACAGTGCTGTTATTTTTACGGTTTACCGCTTTTAGCACGTCTATGGCAAATTCTAAGAAGTGTTTTCTGCAGTTGTCGTCCTCGATGAATTTTGAATACCTTTCGACTACGACAGGCTCTTCAAGGATCCTTTCTAAGTTATATCTTTTTAACGAAAATTTCGGACAATCGCTTAGCACATGAGGAACGTTTTCTACTTGGAGGCCGTCGCAATCGCAAGCTGGGTGATCTTTTAATTTGAACCTATGTAAATATTCTCCGAGCCCGCCATGTCCTGTAAGTAATTGTGATAATAGATTTGTTATAGTGACTTTCCCTAAGATCATGTGAGCTCGGCGAATATCCGGAACATACATACATAGGGTTACACTAATACTTCCTCAAAAACAGTAACAAGTAAGTACGAGAGCCACTTTAAAATTAAACAATGGTTTCGTTTTGATTTTCTTAATTTAAATGAGAATTAAAGTATCTAATGATAAAACCAAATTATGTATATAACCAAAGTACTGTTAAAATAGGAAATATTTGGGATTAAATTGTATCTTTAACAGAAAAATCAATTTTGAGTTGTGCCATTCTTCTTGCAAAGAAGCGATATGTATGTCTCCTTTTGGCACGCTCTAATAAAAGCCCAAACGGCTTGACGCTCTTTTTTACACTATATGAATATGAATGTGACGTAGGACTTACTTCCCTTTTCTTTTAATTATTTTTAATGTCGGCATTTTTCTTTTTATTCTTTTTACAAAAGTAACTAGTTAAACTGGTTCAAATGACTTCCAAAGAACTTTTAACGTCACCCAGAAACCGCTTCGGAAGTTTTTTCTTTGTGAAGTGTCGCAAGAAACACATCATTTATTCATTTACTGTCACCGACACGCACAAACAAATTCAATGACTTCGGGCCTCCGTCCTAGGGAAGGTCCAGAAAACTTTAGGGATGATAGATGAAAACTTTCATGGATGACCGAATATATCATTTTCGAGATGCTGATGGAGATAATGTAAAATAAGAATTGTTATATCGTGATACAGCGTAAATCATTATGATTTTGAAGGTGGTGGTACCTTTTGTGGTGCGACTCCGGCGGCACCACCGCCACATCTATTTCTACCTCAAACCATCAGTGTTAAGCGCTGCTGTGTAGAAGGGTGTGGTAAGGAAGACATACTTAACCGCAACCTTCCACTTCAGTCCTCATGGGTAGCAACGCATCTGTGGCAAACCTCAGATAGGACTTTAATCTTATCTAGGATTGAACTTAGATGTCCATGGTCGGATTAGCCACTTACTATCAAGCAGATTGCATGTTCATTTGCTAGCGCTATATTCAAAAAGTAGTATTTACTTAATTAATTACTGTTGCAGTTTCAGCTTCAAGTTTGGCTGGAAATCTATTCAGTCACTTATTTTAGTCCAACTAGAACCATACGGCAGTATTAGTATCTGATTTTCGCTGTGTCAACAATACATTATTACATTTTAGCCCCCGGAGTCTTCCTCATATTACCTTGGGGATTAATAATAAATCATTCGTTCGGTTCTTCGAGCAATTCTTACATATAAGCGGATATATACCTATTTATGTAATTGGATTCTTGGAATCTACTAATGATTTCGATTAAATATTCTGATTAGATGAGGTTTTTTTGTCCCAAAATTTACTAAATTAGTATTAAAAGAAACATATAAAATTCTTAAGATTGTCTAGGTGCGCAAAATAGTTTTTAAAAACGAGCCTTATATATTTTTTAAAAAACCATTTCATTTGATACCCATATCATGGGGATGCTTAAAATAAATCATCGCTCAGTCATCTTGGGGCGTCCGCCATATTGCATTCAGTAGTGGTCAAGAAACTCTACCTCTTTTTCGAGGGGTTCGAGGTTCAAATCCCAAGAACACGCCTTTGATTTTCAAAGAATGAGCATATTGGAAATTAATTATCACTTAAGAAATCTTAGAGTATAATAAAGATTTCAAAGGTATGTGAAGTACCAATTCGCAATCGAATATGGACTAATCCTTCTCATTCTGTGAGGAGACCCGTGTCCAGCAGTGGGACATTAATGCGTTGGTGATAATGATGATGAATAAACTTAGGGAATACTATTCAGACACGATTACAAGAAATATAAAGGTATGAAAAGAAATTATAAAGAAAATGTTAACAAAATTGACCCAAAAAAATTCTTTAGCGTCTTCATAAACGAAACACTTATTGGCATTCAAGAAGAATTCCGCGAGGTATCTGCTCTGAATAAGAATATCCTAATTTACTAACTCATATTAAAAAATGCGAATGTAAGTTTGTTTGTTAGGCCTTCACGCCTTAATTTCATAATCGATTATCATGAAATTTCGTACACACGCTGTTACGGGACAAGAAAAGAACATAGGGTACTTTTTATCCCTAAAAAAGTACTCTTCCCGGGGGATATATATGTTTTATAATATAGCAGACGAGCATGCAGTCCACCTGATAGTAAGTAGGTACTGCCACCCATGGATATCTGTAATCAACCCCAGATAGGATTAGATATTCCTACCTGATGTCGCCCACCGATGCGCCGCTACTCCTGAAGACTAAGCTGGAACGCCTCGGAAATGTATGTCTCCCTTACCAAACCCTTGAAACCAGTACACAGTAGCGTTTAACCCTGCTGTTATGTGGCAGAAATAGGTGTGGCGGTGGTGCTACCGGAGTCGAACCACAAAGGTTAGGTACCACCTTCTCAGGTGCCAGTCATCGTTAGATGTTATCGATTGATAGTAAAAACGATTATTCGATGTCAATCTTCCGTCCTTGATTCAACAATTGTTCAGTCGAAAATTTGTGATGCGAGAAGCCGCGGGTAAACGCTAGTTTCAACATAATTGTAACTTCACGATGAACTTGGCCGTGAGTTCCAGCTCAAATGCCCTTAGCCCTAGACGTAGCAAATAGAAACAAAAGTTAAACGCCCTTGAGGGCCCGATCTGCAACTGTTTCAAGACAAGTAGTAAATTGCAGGTTGCAACTTGCAGTGAGAAGGGCCTGAGCGGTAATTATAGCTATTTCGTATTGTAACTACAAATATTGTAAGCAAAAGTGAGGTTGAAATCCGGTGGATTGAAATGCTTTTTTAACAACTTGGTGCGTTGCGAATTAACTTTTTTGTTATATTGAAGTAGCAAATAATGATGCAGTCCACCTGATGATCCATATAGAACTACTATTTTTTTTATATGTAACCTAACGATAAGGCAGAGGGGCTACCTGATGGAAAGCAGTCACCGTCGCCTGTGGACATTTGCAACACCAGAGGAGTCGCCAATGCATCGCCAGCTTTGAAGAAGAGCTCTTTTTACACCGCTCTTGAAGAGCCCCATGTCATAGTCCTGAGGAACCGGTCATAGTATTAATACTATAGACGGCGGTTTTACCTGAAGCCGATCAGAATACCAGAATCGTTGTCCCTGTTGCCGTTTGAGGACTAGGAGGCTCACGCCAACGCATTATGGTCCCACTGCTGGGCACGGGTCTCCTCTCAGAATGAGAAGGATTAGGTCATAGTCCACCGCGCTGGCCAAGTGCGTATTGGTAGACTTGACATACCTTTGAGATTCTTTTTATATAAATCTCTCAGGTATGCAGGTTTCCTCACGATGTTTTCCTTCACCGTTTTAAGCATGTGATAATCGACTTGTAATACGCACATAAATTTGAAAAATCAGAGGTGCCTGGTATATGAACCTCGGACCCCTCGTTCGAGAGGCTGAATTTCTTAACCATTAGGATATCACTGCCTAGGCTGCACTAGGAAGGTCGCTTCGACCAAAATCTTATCATCAGCTCGATTAATTGTAATATAGAATTGAAGAAGCTTATTACGAAAGACATCTGACATATTTAAATATCCACCAAACTAAACAGCATACGCTTCAGGCATCCCCAGGTTTTGCAGAAACTATACAGATTCCTCCCCAGCAATGGTACATATGAACAGTTGCAGCCAATTAGCTTCAAAAAGAATTGGGCTCCCACTGGTCCACCTTAGATGCACTACCCTTGAGGAATACGTTAGAACACCTCCTGTGAATATATTTCACCTTGCCTCCCGACACATTACTTCTACATAACTATCTACATAACAACATAATAAAATATTTTCTAGAACTATCCACAAAATAACAAAACGATTATGATGTTTTTTTTTTATAATATATATTTATTTGTAAAGGACGAGCATGCAGTCCACCTGATGGTAAGTGACTACTGCCGCCTATGGACATCTGTAATCAACCCCAGATAGGATAAGATATTCCTGCCTGAGGACGGCCACAAATGCGCCGCTATCCCTGAGGACTAAGCTGTCTCCCTTACCACACCCTTCAAAACAGAACACAGCAGCGCCTAACACTACTGTTATTAGGTAGAAATAGGTGTGGCGGTGGTGCCGCCGAACCACAAAGGGTTCTACTACCTTCAAATTATGATGTACACATTTATGTAACTGTCAATACAGAGCGAATTAAGTCTACCTTTCCCACCTCCTAAGACCCATTTCGCTTCGCTGGAGCATCTAATTCGCTTAATTTGGTTCCGTATCCGCCCTTCTTTCCGGTGAGTCTTCGAAACAATTGCGTTCAGGTCGTCTGCTTTGATCCGTAACTTCGCAATGGGGCCAAGTTACCATACAGTATACTTCCTGCACAATAATTAAATTAAGTAGAACTACAGATTGGTAGAACCAGGTGACTATATCAGTTCTTAGAAGCAACAACGTATCTGTAATCAGCTTCGGAACCTCTACAATAAATTGATTGCAAGTGTCTATGGGCGGTAGTGATCATTTATCATCAGGTTCACTGTACACTCATGCTTATTCAGTACTGAGCTTTTGCTATTGGTTTAAGGTCGTGTGCCTCATCTCTGGATTTGGAGTTTTGAAATTTGGTCTTGAATTCGGGGTTCATGGTTCTGGATTCAGGAGACCCGGGGTCAGTGTTTAGGGCTTAAGATTTAAAGTTCAAGGGTAGTTCAAAGTTAGATTCCTGCACAACAGATATCATTATCTATTTATTTATTACCTATAAATTATGTCAATAAAGATTGTAGTCTGAAATGGCGACAATTTTATTTTCTTCTCGCTTTTCTATACTGTAAGCATAGATTAGTAAAGATTACTCACTCCTAACAAGAAAATGTACCCAGTTTTGAGAATTGAAATAGTTGCGTAAAAAAGTTTTGCCACGTCTCCGTGCTAAAATGTCTTTAAAATATTTGAAGTAATTATTTATTTATTACGGAAATTACGTAAATTAGTTATTTATTCGTAAATTTTCTCTAAAGATGTTTTTATTTGTCAAGGATTCAAAAAAAGAACTTACTAAAATAAGCCGTTTGTTGCTTCATTTAATTTTAAGGCGGCGAAGTATCTTTACTAATCTATGACTGTAATCAAAAATGTACACAAAAGCCGCTATGTTGGTTTTCCTTCTTTATTGAAAAAGTTTGACTGAGAAATATAATTTTTAATATATTTTACTTTCCGCTTACACCATTCTTGTAAATATTTATTCGTGCTTCTCAACAATGATAAATTTTCACATGAAACCTTGAATTCCGTTAAAATTTTTCGAAAACATTAATGAATATATTCAACAAATGCTTTATTATTAATCCCCGAAGCGATACAAAGCTCTGGAGGCTGGCGTAATGATGTATTGTTGTCTGTATACGTATTTTTTTATATATATTTATGCAAAATGTCCGTTTCATTAAAAAATTTCATTCGGAACTTCCTAAGGGAAGCGGAATTTCTCGTGTATGCGGCTCGACAGGACCATGTTATGCCGATATTGTAACCTGCCCACAATTTTTCTAATATTAAACTCTTGACTTTAATATGTTGTGAAAAAGTGAACTGAAATTTGCAATTTAAAGCATATTTCACATTCTGTACGAAAAAGTAGAAATTTCACGTTAATATAATTTTATAGAAACTTAAATTTTACTTTAATAACGTTGATTTTAATAAGTAAACAAACTTTTACATAGTACTTACTCCTTTTACTTACTATATAAGTTTATACTTTTTCTAATTAATGGAAATACAGAAAAATCCAAAGAGGTTGTTAGTGAGAACTACAATCCCTTTTAAAATAAAAATTGAAATGGAAAAATTAATATTAATTATAGTTAAAAAGAAAACCTTAAAACCAAAAAAATATACATTATCATTCCCAAAATCTTAAAGAATCTAACAACATTTATGTTAAAACCATCAAGCTGCTTGGGCTGTACCTAGGGCATACCAAATAATGGAACATACTCATAAATATACACTCGGAAAACATTACTCTTCGCAATCAGGTAAATAAATTTAATTAACAAGGAAAACTGAATATGCAAGCAAATTTTTATTAAAAATTTTTAATCTTACGAAAACTAAAAATGAATGTCACAAATTACGAGTAGTATTGGACACTTAATTCACTTATACATACTTTTGCTAATGGAGATTTTAAAAAAATGTAAATATATCTTACATCTTATACACAAATTGAAATTATTAAATAGAAAAACTATAACACTATATTATGTCTACCCTCAAATACCAGTGTGTTTACGTCACAAAATGAATTATACAGCCCGAGCTGTATTAAACTGCATTTCAAGCCCCAAATGGAAACAGAATTTACCATTTATCCGGCTCGATGAGACCATATTCATGCAGGATTACCGCACGTACGGTACGCTTCGAACGAATTTCCACGCTCGAAGTGGTGAAATACAAACTAATCGAATAAAAGTAATACATTGTGAATAAAAGTAAGTAATATAACGTGAATAAATGTAATACAATAGTGAATAAAAATATGAATCACTAGGACTTCGTAAAGTAGGTTTCAAATAGAAAAGTCGATAGGTTTTGTAAGTTATTTTTTTAAGTTAATTAATTTTAAGCAGTACTTATTATAATAACACACCAAAATTCGTGAGGATGGATGTTATTCTTTCACACAAAAACAACTGAACTGATTCGGATGAAACTTTGCACACCTATAATTTAAGACTTAGATTAACACATAAAATACTCTTTAGCATGGTAAACGGTATACATGCGGGTGGAGACATGAACAAAGCTAGTATATTCATAAATGCCACCCTGTGTGTTCCATAAAATCTATGACACTATATAATGATGTCTGAGTAGATTTGTGAGTACAAATACCAGTATGATTACGTCACAAAATGAATTATACAGCCCGAGTTGTATTAAACTGCATTTCAAGCCCCAAATGGAAACAGAATTTACCATTTATCCGGCTCGATGAGACCATATTCATGCAGGATTACCGCACGTACGGTACGCTTCGAACGAATTTCCACGCTCGAAGTGGTGAAATACAAACTGATCGAATAATAGTACAATGTATTAGCGAATAAAATATAAATCACGAAGACTTACTTGAACTTAGTATAGAATAGAAGTAGTAAAAGTCCATAATTACAATTTATACATAACTGTGTTTTAGTAGTTATATCATGCGGACTAACGTTTTTCAAGATCATGTATGTCTCATTCTTTAACGTGCCTTAAACACAAACGACTTGACGAATTTTATATATATGAACTAATTACTTTTTTCAGCTAATTATTTTAAGCAGTACACCAGTAAGTACACCAGCTAAGCAATATACCAATTTTTTTGTTTATAATATAGGTGTAGCAGACGAGCAAGCAGTCCACCTGATGGTAAGTGGCTACTGCCGCCCATGGACATCTGTAATCAACCCCCGATAGGATTAGATATTCCTACCTGAGCTCGGCCACAGATGCGCCGCTAACCCTGAAGACTAAGTTGGAACGCCTCGGAAAAGTCTGTCTCCCTTACCACACCCTTCAAAATGGAAAACAGCAGCGCCTAACACTGTTATTAGGTAGAAATAGGTGTGGCGGTGGTGCCGCCGGAGTCGAACCACACTTACCTTCAAAATCAAAATTCGTGTAGCTTGATGTTTCTCTTTCACGCTAAAACGGCAGAACGGATTTGAATTAATTTGGCATATACATACATTTTACGTTGGATCAACACATAGGGTACTTTCTACCGTGGCAAATAAGCCTCATGCGGGCGAAGCCACGCGCAATGCTTTCTCGCGCCTTTTCGCGGTCGCTACAACATGCAGTACTTATCTTTATATATATATATATATATTTCTTATGTGCATGTGTATGTCACTGAACTCATCCTAAACGACTGGACTGATTTTGATGAAATTTGTTGTGTGTGTTCAAAGGAACTTGAGAATGGTTTAAATTCACAATTTAGTCTGTGGGAAAAGGTTTTTGTGCATGAGCCCACGAAGGTTTCTGAGTTGGTACAACTAATTTTCGACAGTGGCGCAAATTTTCAGTTATACGTATGTCATGTTACTTTTATTAAAACGCGGGCGAAGCCGCGGGCACTACTAGTGTGTATATATTTTTATATCCCTTTTGTTGTATGCTTTTTTGTTTCATGTTATTTATTGTGTTGCGATTATCCGAATAAAAAAAATCTTTCTTTTCTTTCAAAACCCTATGTGGTACTAAAGAGTCCACAAAACCATTTGATTTAAATCAGTCTCTGACATTTGTCTCTAATGAACCACCCTCGTTCCCTTACACTATAACAAGGCAACATAATCCATACTAACAATTTCGCAAAATCCCAAACGTACAACTGCATTATCTCAGAGACGGAAACAGAATTTCCCATTTATCCGCCTCAATACAACCACATTCAAGGATTACGTATGTTTCAAACGCTCGATTTTACTGACATTACTGCTTATGGAATCGTTTGTTTCAATGTGATGTGTATGACTCAATATTGCATGCAATCGTACATTTTAGTTATATTATAGGCATACAATTAATTACTGTTTTACGACTTGGCCAGCGCGGTGGTAAATGACCTAATCCTTCTCATTCTGAGAGGAGACCGGTGGGACAGTAATGGGTTGATGATAACGAACCCTGTACGCTTGAATATTGCACACAGGTGCGAATAAACCTACGTCCATTTATAGCATCACCATCCAAAATCCATAACACCACAATTCAACAAGATCCGTCGTACTGCCATAATAGAACGAATTTTCCATTTATCCGGCTTGACAGGACCATATTGAATTGGGATTATTGAGCGTATCGGAACTCTCGAGTTTGTCCACACTACATAAAAGATCCCACGGATGCTCTCAGCCAATGTTATAACATAAACACTGTATGTCACCTAGTGAACCATAAAATAACATTTTGTCACTATGTTATTTGTAGCGCCATGAGCAAATTCTTGCTTGGGTAGAATTTACAAAGTAAAGCAACGCAGCTGTGGTCGACAATTGGATGGGTAACAGCAAGTGGTTGAAATATGTATTTAGCGCATTAGATATATAATCGGTAATACGATAAGCTTATAAAAGTAATTAATAAATTATTGTAAAAATTGACACTCACTACTTAGAAATATATATAAAGGGGTAAATCAACTAGGTTCATATGAAATGTACTAAAATACGACCTAACAAGACAACTTAAATAAAAACTTGTATGAAAAATAACAACGTAAACGATAATGAAGATTACGTGTACCCCTTCAACATTTAAAACTTTATATTTTAAAATTAGAGCTTAAGAGTTTATGCGAAACTGAAGACATATTTAACTTAAATTGTCGAAAAATTCTACCACTTTCTTTGAATTCAGAACTGCCTCATAAACAATAGAAACCATTTCACCTACCTTAAAAGATAAAGCCAGACTGAAATTAGCGTCGTCTTTCAGCCCTGAATCCGAAATTACCTGTTGACAAAAATAAACGCTTAGTAGGGACTCAATTGTGCTTATTTTAATGATACTTGAATAATACATTTGACAAATTTTAACTTATGATTAATTTGACAAATTTTAACTTATGATTAATTTGACAAATTTTAACTTATGATTAATTTGACAAATTTTAACTTATGATTAATTTGGCAAATTTTAACTTATGATTAATTTGACAAATTTTAACTTATGATTAATTTGACAAATTTTATTTTTGATTAATTTGGCAAATTTTAACTTATGATTAATTTGACAATATTTTTGTGACTTAGAAGTTATACTTCTTTTGGTGCGTTTAGGAAAAATGATTATTTCTCTTCTTTTATAAATCACACACAAAAGTTGATGTGTTCATATGTAGCTACACATACGCTTAGTTCAGAATCGAATCTATGTGTAATTTTAGTTACCGTGTTAACTACTATTAATTTAAAAATATTTGTTTAATAATGATAAAGATATTTCGGTGTTAAGAAATTAAAAGTAAATATTATATTGCAATACCCTAACAGTGTGCATGCTTGCACTATAATTAATTTGTAAGACCTATGATATTAAAAGAAGCATGAGCAATAAAGAATTTGAATTTGAACTATGTATATTGTATATGAAAGTGTATATTAGTAGTAAACTTATTTTGTTCAAATACTTGTTTTTGCTCTATGCTAAAAGGGTTATACTAACAATCGTCAAAATTAGTATAATTAATATAATTGACCTCTAAAATAAAACAAAAAACATACCAACAGTAAATCGGACCTACACTATGGATCCCAAACATGATAAATAAATAAAATAAATATAGTTAAAATCCGACTCACACTTGACGGGTTTTCAGGTACAGATTTCGTCACCGCTAATTTCGTCGCAGCAAAACAGGTTAAGCTTTTATGGTCTAGCCTAAATATACTTTTAGTCTAGTTTCTCCACTGAATTGCGGTAAAATTTATTGCGTTCCAATGCAGTGTAATGCGGGTAAACTTTTATCATTCTGCAGGTAATCTGCTAACGGGTTGCAGTTCTCCTGATGCAGTTCAGCTGATATAATGTACAACTTGTTATAATATTGTGGCTAACGTCGTTAAAGCAAGTGATAAATAATTTGTAATACGCACACAACTGAAAAATCAGAGGTGCCTGGGATTCGAACCTCGGACCCCTCGATCGAGAGGCCGAATTTCAACCACTAGGCTAGCCCGGCTAGCGACCTCGGGGAGAACGATGGTATGTGTGACCTCATATCGTCGTACGCTCCCACAAGGAGTGGCTTCATGATCATTTGGGGGGAGCCCGACGGGGCAACGCGCTAAGAGGACTCCGGTTGCGTTCCTTTGGAGATCCCGAGTCCTCTAAGCAGCGCAGAGGTTTTGAAGGTTTCCCCCGTGAACAAAAAAGGCTATCATTGCTTAGGTATCTTCCATTATCATAACTAACAAAATCAAAAAATATACCACGAATCCACCTATTCTTTTTGTTAGCTCCGTATAATTAATGCAAATTAATTCCATTCGTAATACTCCAATTACAGAGTATCAAGTGGACAGCCTTACTGGATTTAAGACGAGAGCACGTTTTATGCTTCTATTTAAAGATATCCGGTGGATTTTACGAGGATTATCAGTATTTGTTATCTTACAACAATTAAACAATTATATACGCTACGAGTATCTTTCGAACATCGCTTCGTATGGAGTTAGTTATTTATGAGTTAAATAGTGTATTTATTTTTTAAAACTTTTGAAAATACAGGAGTAGCTGACGAGCACGCACCCTACCTGATAGTAAGTGGCTTCTGCCGCGCGTGGACATCTGAAGTCAACCCGAGATAGGGTAAGATTCCTACCTACGGTCGGCCACAGATGCGCCGCTACCACTGAGGACTAAGCTGAAAAGCCTCGGAAAAGTATGTCTCCCTTACCACACCCTTCAAACCACAACACAGCAGCGTTTAACACTGGTGTTATAAGGCAGAAATGCCGCGAATGCGATGGTGCCGGAGTCGAAGCACAAAGAGTTGCACCACCTTTAAAATCCTATCACCTACTTACTATCAGGTCGGCTGCATGTTTAATTGGTATCTACTTTTTACCAAGCTTTTATATTAGCTTGCGTTGTATCTACGTATGTATGCAAGTATGTCTGTATGTAACGGAATCTTTGAACTCGATTTTCACCCATATTAAACGGTCTGATTAATTTAAAATTTTGAACAATTATCAAGAACCGATGACAATACACGATTTTAATAATTTTATTCCATTCTCCTTATCAGGATCCTCAGGAATCAGGATTAACGTATTTTCCTTCTGCGATTGTAGCGTGGTTTTTAGTTTTTAAACTATAATTTTATTTGTATTTATACCTAAACCATGCGGCAGATGGGCTGCCTAATGGAAAACAGTCACCGTGGCCACTAAAGCACATGAGAAAAATGTGATGGAACCCAGAAAACTTCACAAGTGGTACAGCAACTGTGCTATTGGGTCTAAAAAGGGTTCATATTATTCAATGAAATCCTTCAAAGAAAATTGTTCTATAGAAGGCAGAATGAAACAAAGTAGAACATTTTCGTTATACAAAGGTGCTAAAATTACTCAGTTAATTTTCTTCGAAGGTTCAAAGTGACGTCACTTACCTACACCTAATTCATTTTCATAGTCACTTCCGCTTTTATGTTCAAAGTGCTCTAAACGACTACGAAATCACCTTACCGGGGAGAACCTGGCACGCGGGGTTCCAGGTTCGAATCCCTGGCCCAGCAGAAATCTATACGACTAATTAAATGTGAAATAGTGCAGGAGTATTTAGTCCATCTGATCCAAGTAGCCTATATATCTATAGGTCTCTTACGAAACCTTAAAACCAGAGCACAACTGCGCTTAACACTGCTATTATCAGGCCAAAATAGGTATAGTAGTGGACGTTGTATAGCAGGAGTTAAGCCAGAAAGGGTTCTATCACTTTTAAAAAGTACCCTATGTTAGCAACCCCTGACAATGTGTGTACAAAATCTCATAACAATCGGTTATGTAGTAATGGCATGAAAGCGTAACAAACAAGCAAAATCACATTCGGTCATTTTGTTATATAGTACTAGCTGACCCGGCAAACTTTGTACCGCCTCAGAATTTATTTATGAAATATATTTCATATTTACTCACCTTTTAGACCTTCCCTGGACTTCCACAAATTATTCTAAACTAAAATTAGCCAAATCGGTCCAGCCATTCTCAAGTTTTAGCGAGACTTACGAACAGCAATTACGAACAGCAGATATATATATATATATATATATATATATATATATATATATACATATATATATATATTTATTTATTTATTATATTTGAAGGTGGTAGAAACCTTTGTGGTTCGACTCCAGCGGCACCACCGCCACACCCATTTCTGGCTTATAATAGCAGTGTTAAGCGCTGCTGTGTTCCGGTTTGAAGCGGTAAGGGAGACATACTTTTCCGAGGCGTTCCAGCTTAGTCCGCAGGGGTAGCGGCGCATCTGTGGTCGATCTCAGGTAGGAATATCTCATCCTATCTGAGGTTGATTACAGGTGACCATGGGCGGCAGTAGCCACTTACCATCAGGTTGACTGCTCGTCTGCTACTTCCATATTATAAAAAAATATACATAGATAGAAGATAGATAATAATATTATATACATTATTTTCCATATTATCTCTTCACGTCTCACATACAGTGTCGGCAAGTCTATCAGATTCAATGAATTCATTACCTAATTCATTTTCCATGTAAATTAATGTTTATTTACGTTCCCAAGAAATAATTACGTTAGCGTTATGAAGATAATTATTATAATCATACCGTTGAATTTGTTTAAGTCGGATTTTCCATGATTAATTACAACTTTGCACGCTCAAAGAACCTTTGATATTTCATTTACAATTTTCGAGTGCTATGTTGCGTTTAGTAGTTTTCATGGAAGAGACTTGAAGTTTTTTTTTTGGAAAAAGTACTGTGAAACTCTTTAGTATGTTCTATCTTTGCGTCAACGTTACATTGAATTATGCACAGCCGTTTCAGAGATATTTTTGAGATCAGTAAGTTATTTTGGAATCACTTGCTGACTTACATATAAGACGACCATTTTATTCTCATTCTAAAAATATAAAAAGCATCGTTATTAAAATCAATCGCAATAACTAAGGGAAATTTCGCCTTACAAAGACCGAAATTTGACAATTTCTGACGACTACAATTGATCAATTTCAATATTTAGGTAAACGTAAGTGAAACTCAGTAAACGATTACAAATGTTTCTTTTTCAAAGTTAATGCAAATTATCTTTTATTTTTAAAATTTAGTATATTTATTTACAGAAAAACGCTCAAATTTCTACCACTATTCTAAAACAACGAGCAAAAATCAAGTGACTAATCTAGAGCCATATAAATTATCCATACACTCGATCCTCGCCGATGTCTGACCGCCTCATTCGGTACTCATTCGATTTATCTCCTCTGTTCAATCCAAATTACTCACTCTTTGAACCAATCCAATTGGTGTTTAGACCTGTGTCGTACTTTAAGTGTCAAGCTACTATAAACGATAGGTTTGATAGCTTGAAAATTGTTTTGTTGCTTCATAAATCTTTAAATATACTTATTATTGAAAGGTATATAGTTGTCTTACTCGTATGTAGATGCTATTATAATCTATAGAATTTAGGCTTAAATGTCAATTTGCGAGATTCCAATGAAATTATAAAATAAGTCTTTCGAATTCCCATATGAAATATTTAACCAACACAGGTGGCCAGATTAAACCATTATATTTTTAATAAGTTCTATTTAAAGTATAGATAATTATTTCAATGTTAATATTCATATTACTTGTAAAAATAATCTAAATCGTTTGTCGCTCTTCGCTTGGAGTGAGACAAATTGAGTCATGCATTTTAATATCCGTAAAAGGTATGGAATACTGACTTTTTTGCCAGAACACACTCGTAAAATCGCTAATCTCACTCGCTGTCTTTAGTAAATTTGATTCACGAATTTAATTAATTTAATACAATTTTCACGCTTAGCGTAAGACAAGAGCCTTATTGACTCGGACGAGCGGCCCAGAGACAATTTGTTATTCGCTGCGTGTCTCTGGTATTTCGAATCTACTATTTTTAGACGAATTTCGTCCATTTGTTACAATTTTAATAGCTTCGCTTTTCAGAGATTGTCTTTTGTTATTTTAAAGTTGGTTTAGAATTTGTTTTTTACTTTTTTATTCGAATTTTTGTGGAGAAATAGAATAATAACTAACCAGTCTTTTGAAATATAGCGGTCATTCATTCGAAGACAGATTCTGTGTTTATCTAATTTATTATTTGGTTGATTATATGAGTATTTATAGCACAGATTAGTAAAGATATCTCACCGCCTTGTAATTGAAGGAAGCCTCAAGTGGCAGTCGCATACGTAAAATGTCTGACTATTTTACCATTACGTCTTCGACTGTCATGGTGTAATTTAGGCGGAACAATGCTGACATGTGCAGGTAAGTGGTGCAAAAACAACACGAAATCGAAGAAAAAGTGCGGAGAAATATCGTTTCATTCGTAAATGATCTAAAAACTACATTTTTTAATATTTTTCAAACGCGAAAATAGATGACAGTGACAATTTCAATTGTCAAAACTGGTTACATTTTCTTGTTAGGAGTGAGTAATCTTTACTTATCTATGATTTATAGCTTAATATGTAAGCAATGTATCTCGCCGGTGTGACCAATGGTCCAATATTGCTTTATTAATATAATCTACTAGCAGAACCCGCGGCTTCGCCCGCGTAAAAAACTATGATATGACATACAAATAACTGTAATCGTAAATTTGTAACTTTAACAATTTTAACGATAAAGTAGCATTAATATTTAATTAAAAAAAGCTTTTTTTTATGTCACTGTGTACCTAAATTGGTCAAGCTTTCTTCAAAATCTGTAATTAGTGGACTGTAAAGAAACTTTCTTTTAAATATAAGTTTCATGTAGGATACAATAATTACTATTTACACTATTCCATAGGAACTGTCCATGTTGTATGGGGCCTTACATACAATGGTTCTTTCCAGGGTCTCTGGCTGGGCGGTTAGAGCTCCCATTCTTGCCGCCCGCAACTCCAGAAGTCCCCCTTTAGTCTCGTACGACAGGCAGGGAATACTGTAGCCCTGTTCTAGTCCAAAATTTTAATCCAAGGTCTAAGTGTCTACCACGTCACCATCACTAATCCACGCATAACCACAACCATATCCCCACGGCAGGACAAAATGTTGGCACGCAGTGTGTCCAAAGTAGTTGCGATGTACCTAATCAGTATACCAAAATGTAGGCCAATTTGAATTTGTCTGAATAGACGTTATCTGAAATTTCTCGTTTCTAACTTCGAACCTTAAATATTCCCGTATACATACATATAACACTTCTTTTACCTCCTTAGTAGAATTTCAAAAACATTCCTATGTACATATGCATCAATAAATACTTTATCAGCAAATTTCTGAAAGCTAATATTCAACGCCAGCGGTCGGCAACTCGACGCCCACTGGTGGTGTGTGGTCCGCGACTTTCCCTTGTGACCCGCAGCTCTGCGCGTTACTAATAATTGGCCAAGTGCAAGTCAAACCCGCCCCTGGAGGGTTCCGTACAACCATTTTTTTTTTTAATTTCTAATATTTAACATTACAGCAGCCATTAAAGTACACAAATTGTGAAAATTTTAACTGTCTACCTCTAACGGTTCAAAAGTTTGAAAAATAACGAATAGCAGTTTGTTGTATGGGGACCCCTATTTGTTTTCAACTTTTCTTTTTTATATTTAGTATTTGTTGTTATAGCGGCCACCGTTATGCACCCTCTGTAAGAATTTCAAATGTCTATCTATTACGGTCCGGTACGGTATTATCCAGAGATAAAGCCCTGTGACACACGGACAGACAGCGAAGTCTTAGTAATAGGGTTCCGTTTTTATCCTTTAGGTACGGAACCCTAAAAAATCGCTGTTCTGCACTTCAACTCGCGCAATACGGAATGTATTGCATGTTAAAAATATATGTTACGACGGCACGTGCAATTTCGCCCTACACTAAACTTCTCTGCACTCTGTTCTTTTTCCAGACACGCCAAAGGAAGTAACTTCAATAACGGTTTTTAAAGAAACTTTCTTTACTTATAGTACCCTAATGGGGTTGATTGTTCAGTTGCTTAAAAATGTAAACAGAAAGGCATAATGCATACACCCTTTTATAGCCGTCTTAAGGGTTGATCTAAAAAAACCAGTGACTCAGATGCTTCATTGAGTCCAATAATAATTTTTCACAGTGGTTGCTTCCAAATTAACGGATTATGAAATAAAGTTCCAACCCCTATTTAACGACCTTAAGGGTTGATTTTCAAAAAAATGGAAATATAAGTGATATAATATTATTTACAACCAGAAAGCAAAATACTAATTTTCATAGACTTTGCTTCAAAATCTGCGGACTTCTATACGAAGTTTTTACCCCTATTATACCCTCTTTAAGGGTGGATTTTCCATAAATGGTGTTAAAAAAGTTCTATCATTCCCAAACAGAAAGCCAATTACCATTTTTTTACAGTACTTCCTTCTAAATTAACGGGTTTTAAAATAAAGTTCCATCCCCAATTAAACGTCCTTAAGGGTAAAATTTCCAAAAACGGTGAAACAGGTGTTCTATTATTTTCAATCAGAAAGCAGAATACTAAATTAGATAGACTTTGCTCTAAAATCTGCGAACTTCTAAACAAAGTTTCTACCCCTATTTTATCCTCTTAAGGGTAGATTTTCCATAAACGTTGTTAAAGAAGATTATTTCGTACCAGAAAGCTAAATCCTATTTTTACAGTCCTTGTTTCCAAATAAACGGATTTTAAAATAAAATTCCATCCCCTATTAAACAACCTTAAGGGTTGATTTTCCAAAACTGTGATATAAATGTCTTATTATTTTCAATCAGAAAGCCAAATAACAATTTTCATAGACTTATCTTAAAAAGCTGCGGACTTCTAAACGAAGTTTCCACCCATATTTTACCTTCTTAAGGGTAGATCTTCCATAAACGGTGTTGAAGAAGCTCTATTATTTCGAACCAGAACGCTAAATGCTATTTTTACAATCCTTGTTTCCAAATTAACGGATTTTAAAATAAAGTTCTATTCCCTATTAATCGAACTTAAGGGTTGATTTCCGAAAACGGTAAAATAGGTGTTCCATTATTTTCAATCAGAAAGCTGAATAACAATTTTAATAGACATTGTTTCAAAATCTGCGCTCTTCCCAACTAACTTTCAACCCCTATTTTACCCTCTTGAGGGTAGATTTTCCATAAATGGTGTTAATAAAGTTCTATTATTTCCAACAGGAAAGCCAAATGCAAATTTTTATAGTCCTTGCTTCCGAATTAACGGAGTTTGAAATAAAATTCCAAGCCCCATTTAACGACCTTAAGGGATGATTTTCCGAAAAACAATGAAATAGGAAATTAGTTATTATCTATCGAAAACCCAAATACCGATTTTCGTACAGTTTACATTAAAACTGGGGGACTTTCATACAAATTTACAACCCTTATTTAACCCAAATAAGGGTTGATTTTCCAAAAACGGTAGAGTTAAAGTTCTGCTATATCTATCCAGTAAGGCAATGGCTAACTTTCATAGTGCTGGCTTTCAAACTGGCAAATTTTAAAATAAGCTGTCACCCCCTATTTTACCAACTTGAGGGTTGATTTTCCAAAAATTTGAAATAGATGTTTAATTATTTTCTATCGAAAACCCAAATACCGATTTTTATACAGTTTACATTCAAACTGGAGGACTTTCATACAAACTTACAACCCTTATTTAACCCACATAAGGGTTGATTTTCCATAAACAGTAGAATTAAAGTTCCACTTTATCTAATCAGTAAGGCAATTACTAACTTTCGTAGTGCTGGCTTTCAAATTGGCAAATTTTTAAAAAAGGCTGTCATCCCCTACTTTACCAACTTAAGGGTTGATTTTCCAAAAATGGTGAAATAGGTAATTAATGATTCTTAATCGAAAACCCAAATACCGATTTTCATAGAGTTTACTTCAAAACTGGGGGAATTCCATACAAACTTACAACCCTTATTTAACCCACATAGGGGTTGATTTTCCAAAAACAATAGAACTAAAGTTCTATTATATCTTACCAGTAAAGCAATGGGTAACTTTCATAGTGCTGGCTTTCTAAATGGCAAAATTTAAAATAAGCTGTCAACCCCTATTTAACCATCTTTAGGGTTGACTTTGGAAAAACCCTTAGATTAGATTTTTATTACTTAAAATCAGAAAGCTAAATACCAATTTTCATCCAATTTGCTTTAAAACTGACAGACTTTCATACTAACTTTCAACCCCCATTTAACCCTCTTACCGGTGGAATATCAAAAAATCCGTCCTTAGTGCGCGTCTACATCATAAAATGAAGCTATATTTAAAATTTCATGATTGTAGCTTCAGTAGTTTAGTCAAAACCTTGATTAATACGTTTTGAACGTGAGTATCTTTTCGCTTTTATATATATAGATTAAATAATGTGCATTGATGGGCGCTTTTTTCTCTCAGGCAAAAGTAAGACAGTTATAGACTAGGGGTTAAGAAACTCGGCCTCTCCATCGAGGGGTCCGAGGTTCAAATCCTAGGCACGCACATCCAATACGCAATCCAGGCACCTTTTCAAAATTATGTGCGTATTAGAAATTAATTATCACTTGCGAAACGGTGAAGGAAAACGTCGTGAGGAAACCTGGGAGTTATATAAAAAAAAATCTCAAAGGTACGTGAAGTCTACCAATACGCACTTGACCAGCGCGGTGGACTATGGCCTAATCCTTCTCATTATGAGACGAGACCCGTGCCCAGCAGTGGGACAGTAATGGGTTGATGACTTGATGATCATGATGATGATGATTATTCTCTCAGACAATGAATAAGATGGCTTGACCAGGGGTTTTCACGTTTTGGTGTATGGTGGACGATGGATGTGGATGCCGGCTGACTTACATAAACCCCATACATCTTAAACCCCAGGTATGATCAGGTACAGTCCGCGCCAAACTGCTAGTCCGCTCTGAAGTTGTTGCGGTGTTGAGCAGGTGTAGTCATACAATTTGCAATGGCTACGCGATTCATTTCTATATTCAGAGCGGACTAGCAGTTTTACGCAGACTATACTACTTGTTCTATATGATGGTTTCAGATGGATTCATTTTCATTATAAACTAAACACGCTCGAAATACATTTCCCTCCCCAGCCGTAAAAAAACTTAGATAAAGGTAATAATAATATAAGGCTCATGACCAACACAATACACCAATTTGCCCATAAAACACTTAAACAAAATGGCCGGCCAATTATTATAATGGCTTAGTTTATGAGGAATAACTGCTATTCAAACGCTTGAACGCTTATTAGCTAAAAGCTATAAGCTCAGTTATAATGAAAGCTCTGGAAAAGTTTAGGTGAACGTAGGTGCGGGACGTATGTAAGTGTTAATTAAATTACACATAAGTTACCCTTTTTTCATAAGTATACCTAATAATAAGGCAAACGGGCTACCTGTACCCTTACCAGGAGTTTTTACGTTTCGACAAATATGTCTGTTTTAGTATTTGCCCATACAAATTCCAATCAGCGTCCCTAGCGGATTGTGTCAGAACTAGGATATCGTATGGGCAAATACGTAAACAAATACTAAAACAGTCATATTTGTCAAAACGTAAAACTCATGGTAAGGGTACTGGTGGAAAGCAGTCGCCGTCGCCTTTCGACATTTGTAATACCAGAAGAGTCGCCAATGCATCGCTGGATTTGAAGGAGAGCTCTTTTTGCACACTTCTTGAAGAGTCCCATATCATTGCGCTTAGGGAACGCCTCAGGAGAAAGTTTATTCCACATTTTACACGTACGCGGCATAAATGACCAAACAAACAAACAAACAAACGTTTTCTACACTCACAGCCCCACACTAGGATTCCCTGTATCGTGGATGCCATGGACACGCACAGAGACAAATACACAAACACCCAGACCCAGAAACAGAAATTTAAATTCATCATTTAAATTTCTGTCTGGCCGGGAATCGAACCCGGGACCCTCTGCGCGTCAGACCGTGCAAACCTAACCGTGGAGGACCGCCACGAGTCCAGTTGATGTGGATGGAACCTCATCCTTCGACGATGCGATGGAGGAAGTTACCAAATAAACCTAAATGATAATATTGTAAAGACACAAAGGCACAAACACATCTCCGGAAATTGAACCTGAAACCTGTTGCAATCCTGTAGAGTGGCGAATAATCTAACGAGTCTGCGCAAAGACAAAACCACCCGAGTCACAGCATGTGTAGGTACTATATACATAATACACAGGATGGTATCTGCCTAAATGGAAATATATAGAATGATCCGATTCCGAGATTCCGCCTAACGCTTCTCTATAGGATACATCACAAACAAAGGAATACAAAATAGAAGCGCCCGAAGCGTTTCGGCTGTTTGCGTCAACGCGTCGACGAAAGGCCGAGCTTCGGGCAACTTCTAAATTTCTAATATTATTCAGAGCCTAAGCTTTGCTAGAAAGCTCGGCCTTTTGGTGCTTGTTTGATGGGCTAATCAAATGGAAGCATTGTTTAATAGGCTGTCTAGGTACAGAGTGAATGTGAATACTAGACTACTACTATACTATGTGATGACTTTGATATATGTAAAATCAATTACGTAATTAGTGACGCATTTATCCTTGCCAAATAGAAATAAAAGAGAATATTAAAATAAAATTTAAAAAAAATACAATATAAAAAGAGAAAGAGATATACAAGTGGAAAATAAAATAGAAATGAGAGAAACACTCGAAAAACATTACCCTCCACGGCCGGGTAAAAAAGGAGTTGTGCCAAAATCTATCGTCTACCATCAAATTCAAGTGTCAAAATCAATTCTAAGTCAAATCGTAAGGTAATTAAAAACTCTTGAAGAATTGAACAAGATATTTATATAAAAAATGCAAAAAGTTTCCTCTGGCTAAAGTTATCGGTAAAATCTGTCCAAAGTTACAGGTAATTCAGATTAATTCCGACCATTCGGAACTTAAACCAAACTAATCTACGCTCAATAGGTGGGTTAACACCAGTTATTCATAGTCAATTTACCCAATACTTTGGCTAGCAAGTATCGAATTTTGACGATTTCTGCTTACTCTAACCTTATACAAACAAATAAGATTAGAATAACAAAGTGCTGGATGTTTCACGTGTCTAAAGTGACCGGTAAAATCTGTTCAAAGTTACCGGTAGTTCAAAGTGATTCAGATTAAAGTGACTTCGGCCATTCGGGGACCAAACCCACACAATACCTCAGTAAGCGCGAAGTATTTGTCAAGTGTTAGTAAGATTTGTTACCGTGACGTAAGCTCTAAGGATATCTGCCCTAAAGTTATACTACCCTGAAACGATTGTGATAATATACGCTTAGTAATTAGATTAAAGCCTGTTATTAATATTAAATCTATCTAATGTTTTGCCTACAAAATATAAAAATAAGATAGTTTATGTCTACTTGGAAGATTACACAAACAAAGTATATACTAAATGTTACCTCTGTCCAAAGTTCATCATCAACCCATTATTGTCCCACTGCTGGGCACGGGTCTCCTCTCGTAATGAGAAGGATTAGGCCATAGTCCACCGCGCTGGCCAAGTGCGTATTGGTAGACTTCACATACCTTTGACATTGTTTTTTTTTATAAATCTCTCAGGTATGCAGGTTTCCTCACGATGTTTTCCTTCACCGTTTAGCAAGTGATAATTAATTTCTAAAGTTAGATACCGGTAAAATCTGTCCAAAGTTACCGGTATTTCAAAGTGATTCAGATTAAATTGACTCCGGCCTCGGGACCAAATCCAAACTATACCTCAGTAAGCGCTAAGTATTTGTCAAATTTAACTCGTAGTTAGATTTCTTGATAAATTAACGTAAGTTCCTTTTAGTAACAAGGTAAAAAATCTGGGTATCTACATGGACCAGCACCTTTCATGGATACCTCAGATTTCAGAGGTCAGTAGGAAGCTCTTTGCTGCAGTGAGCTCGCTACGAAGGCTAAAAAATGTTTTACCCATTCCAACTAAAATTACGCTTGCACAGTCTCTCCTCCTACCAATACTTGACTATGCTGATGTGTGTTATCCTGACATTACCGAGGAGCAATTAAATAAACTTGAGCGTCTCCAAAACTTATGTATACGGTTTATATTTGGCTTAAGAAAGTATGACCATGTTTCAGAATATCGTGCTAAGCTCAAGTGGCTCCCAATTCGTCTTCGCCGGAATGCTCATATTCTATCTCTTCTCTATTGTTTACTGTTTAATCCAACTGCTCCTCCTTACCTCAAACAACGCTTCCAGTTTCTCCACTTGTCCCATGACCGATCCCTTCGTTCCTCAGAAAATCTTGCTCTCTTTACTCCCTCTCACTCAACTTCCTTTTACAAAAAATCCTTCACTGTATCCGCTATATTTATTTATATATATATTTATTCGTTACTCTCAATCCTTATACTCCTTCAAAAACCTCGTCAAATCTCATTACCTTCAACTCTAACTGTCTTTCTTTCCTCTGCTCCTTCTAAATGTGTGCTCTTACTGTCAGTAATTTTTAAACAGTATTAATTTTGTTTTTAATTTTTAATTTACAATTAGTTACTCTATAATTATAAGTATGTATATCAAGTATGTCAATTATTTATTTATTTATAATTATATTTTAAATTTACGCTTGTTTTTATGTGTTATGTAGGTAGATTTTTAACTATTATTTATTTGCACCCTACCTATTCTTATAATCATCCACTCTTTAACTCCTCACCCTAAGGTTGCCTGGAAGAAATCGCTGTCTTAGCGATAAGGCCGCCTTTTGTATCGTTCAATATTTGTATGTTTTTATTCTTGTATTCTGTTGTTTTTGGGTACAATAAAGAATATTATTATATTATTATTATTATTAAGTTCTTGGGAAATGTACCCAAAGTTATTGTGTACAGAAATGGTCTTGGTAATCTTAGCTTCATACGTAGATTAAGGAGTTTTGTGAAACTATCAATTGAAATCACATTCTGTCTTATCAGTTTGTTTATTTATCGCTTTCTACTCTTGTGGCTACATACTTATGAACGCTATATTGCAGGTTCAATGAACACACATAAAAAAAACGCGGAAACACAGAGCGTCTGTCTGTTAGACCGGGATCAAATTTAGAATTCTCTACGATTATACCACTTTGCGAAAATTTCGGTTTTGAATAGAACATCTAAATATATATAACTCAAAGGTGACTGATTGACATAGTGATCTATCAACGCACAGCCCAAACCACTGGACGGATCGGGCTAAAATTTGGCATGCAGGTAGATGTTATGACGTAGGCGTCCGCTAAGAAAGGATTTTGATCAATTCTACCTCCAAGGGTATAAAATAGGGATGAAAATATTACTTCGTAACGCGAGCGGAGCCGCGGGCAAAAGCTCGTTTTAAAGAAAAACCCTTTAGTTATTTCTGATAAAGGGCAATTAAGCCCTAAATTAAATACGTCATTCCCGAGAAAATCACAAAGTTCCCGGTATTCCGGAAGTAATTCAGATTAGAGGTGACAACTGAACAGGGAGCAAGTTGGACTAAACTATTCCTTAGTTCCGGAACGCCAAGTATTTGGAGCGTGTAGTGTAAGGTTTGTTAACCAAGGTGTGAGTGTAATATACGAGAATTTCGTAAAGTAATACTTTATTGTAATATTGTATAATGTAACTTCAGAAATTCTAGTCAATTGCTTATAAATATTGGTGACGGGCTGTGCCCCGCGGTTTTAGTCGCTTACCCGAGCAATTTTAAGGGTTTCCTAATTGATTTTCTTAATTAAAAGTGATCTATGATACTTCTTACAAGAACATCGGCGTATTGTCATTGAAATTCCCCTCAAAATCGAATCAGCCGCTTTGGAGACTAGCCGGAACAAACAGAGGCATTTTGTTACTATAATTGCCTACCGTATATATTTTTATATGCAACTCGTAAAAAAATCTTATTTTGATGTTACAAACAGACACCTCAATTTTTTTGTGTAGAAGATATACATACCTTTTACTTTTGTATCATAAATCTTAAAATTAGACCCCGAATTAAATATCGCATTCCCGGGAAAATCACAAAGTTCCCGGTATTTCGGAAGTAATTCAGATTAGAGGTGACAACTGAACAGGGAGCAAGTTGAACTAAACTATTCCTTAGTTCCGGAACGCCAAGTATTTGGAGCGTGTAGTGTAAGTAAGGTTTGTTAGCGAAGGTGTGAGTGTAATATACGAGAATTTCGTAATGTAATTTGTAGTATTATAACATTGTAAAATGTAACGTAGAAAATAAAAGTACCTTAAATTCGTCATGTAATACATTGTACATTGCCGACCGAATTTTGTAATGTAATACATTGTAGAATGTTACTATACAAATTTTAGCAAATTGCATTATAAATATAGATGACAGACAGAGATTTTTTTAATTTTTTTTTACTATAATTGCCTACCGTATCTACTTTTATATGCAACTCGTAAAAAAAACTTGTTTTGACTTTACAAACAGACACTTCATTTTTTTTGTGTAGAAGAGATACATACCTACATTTTACTTTTTATCATAAATCTTAAAATTAGACCCCAAGTTAAATATCACATTCCCGAGAAAATCTCAAATCTCCAAGTTCCCGGTATTCCGGAAGTAATTCAGATTAGAGGTGACAACTGAACAGGGAGCAAGTTGAACTAAACTATTCCTTAGTTCCGGAACGCCAAGTATTTGGAGCGAGTAGTGTAAGGTTTGTTAACCAAGGTGTGAGTGTAATATACGAGAATTTCGTAATGTAATATGGTGAAGAATTTATAGATATTCTAGCGGGTTGTATTCAAACATGGGTGCATGGGATGTTTTGGGAAATAGTCAAGGAAAATATCATAGATTAGTATAGATATCTCACCGCCTTGTAATTGAAAGACGCCACAAATGGCTGACACATACGTAAAGTGGCTGACTGTTTTCCTATTACGTCTCCGACTCTCATGGTGTTATTTATGACATGCGCTAACTGCACATGTCATAAATTACACCATGACAGAATATTTATGAATGAAACGATATTTCTCCGCACTTTTCTTCGATTTCCTGTTTTTGTACCACTTAGCTGCACATGTCGGCAAGGTTCCGCGTAATTTACACCATGACCGCCATTAAATAGCTCACACATTGTCAGACGTTTAAGCCATTTTATGGCTTCCTTCAATTACAAGGCGGTGAGATATCTATACTTATCTTAATGCGTTAAACAATTACTTATTACGTGCGTACATATGTAAGTACCTACACTCTTCTCTCACACTCTTCTCATCCATTTTTTTTTATTTTCTCACCATTACATTAAATAAGAGCTTTCCCGGCAACAGTTATTTCTATCTATAGATGAATTCGCATGAAAAGGTAACTTCCATTCCGAAGTTATTACCTATTTGGTCCCTCGAACCATCTCAGTTAATTACGAAACAAGTCAAGATGGCCAACTTTGATCAAGTGACGCCTTTTGAAAGCTTAATGGGAGTAAACATTTTCAAAAAGATCAAGGCTATGATAAATGGTTTAATTATTACTTGTTTTATGTACTTTTTAATATTATATTGAAGTAGCAAACAAGCATGAAGTCCATCTGATGGTAAGTGGCTACTGCTGCCTATGGACATGAGTTATCAACCCCAGGTAAGATTAGATTCCTATCTGAGGTTGGAGAATGAGTTGATATCCCTGATAAGTTGGTAAACATCACAGCCACGTTGCTACCTTCTACTCCTAAATTCTACTAGTACTTAGAAGTTAGTCTTAGCCTCGGTTTTAAGACACTTATTGTCTCCCTTAAAAGCAGAGCATAGCAGCACTTAACACTGTTGTTAACTACTATACAGAAACAATTATACCTTAACCCTCCTGTATTTACCTTATATTTACCATTTGGTGTCCTTAACATAAGCATGATAATTTTAACTATAAATGACTTAAGTAGTTAATTAAATATCAAATTAAATTTGATTTGATCAGTTAATCATGAAAAGATGATTCTTCATGTCGAAG
Organism: Epargyreus clarus clarus; assembly: GCA_014595695.2. NCBI lineage: Eukaryota > Metazoa > Arthropoda > Insecta > Lepidoptera > Hesperiidae > Epargyreus > Epargyreus clarus. The sequence goes on from JACTTY020000019.1 coordinate 2,272,656, forward strand.
TTGAATACTTATTGGTCCTTTCATTCGTCCTTACTTAATTATGAAACAAGTAGAAATAATTTCATCAAGTTACGCGCCTTTTGAGAGCTCAAAATAAATAAATGTTAAATAAATGTTTAATAAAATAAACAAGAGTAATTAATAAGAGATTGTTTTAATAGAGGAAACGGGTAAAATATCAAATAGTACTCGGTTATTTGTTATGCACACATTTTAATAGAGGGCGCTGTAGTGTATCTTACGGTAGTTAAGTTGAGCGAACTGTAAGGCAGTCAGTGCTAGACCGTCGGTCTGCACAGACATGTCGGTGCGTACTTACAAACTCTTCCAACGCTAACTCTGTTTATCCATCGCCACCGTCACCGAGCCGATACCGATAATTAATGTCGGCGCCGAAGTACATACATTAACTATAGCGGCTTGTCCATCGCCCGTCCGTCACCCGAGCACCGTCATCCCGGCCGCCGATATTTCGAGTAGATCGGCGTGACCGCTAGATCGGCACCGAGATTTTAACGTGCCGGCAATATAAAACACGTTGGAACTTGTCTATACACTGTCCTCACACGCCGATATCGATCGAACAAAATAAACCACCGATATCGGTCGCGGTGGACAAACTATCGCCATTAAAATCGTCCCCAAAATAATCTCGTTCTTGGTATCGGCTCGGTGACGGTGCGGTGGACAAACGACCTAAGTTGGAAACACGGCAGGTGGTAAAAATACTTTATGGGTATGTACTATTATTATGAGTGCCCACATTATGTTTACCCTCTTATTATTTAATATTGATTAATGAAGCGATCTTGACAGATAATTTTATGATGTTGTGGACAAGTATGATGATACATGATAAGAAGATTGTATCATAAGTTAAGTAATAGAATAAATTTCTAATTTAGATTAACAGACTTTGAAGGTGGTAGTAACCCTTTGTGGTTCGACTCCGGTGGTACCACCGCCACACCTATTTCTACCTAATAACAGCAGTGTTAGGCGCTGCTGTGTTCCGGTTTGAAGGGTGTGGTAAGGGAGACAGACTTTTCTGAGGCGTTCCAGCTTAGTCCTTAGGGGTAGCGGCGCATTTGTGGCCGACCTCAAGTAGGAATATCTAATCCTATCTGGGGTTGATAACAGATGTCCATGGGCGGCAGTAGCCACTTACCATCAGGTGGACTGTATGCTCGTCTGCTACTCCTATATTATAAAAATAAAAAAAGATTAACAGACACTGAACGACAAACTCATATTTTTCTATGCAATATTTTGACCGGCACGGCTTGTGCCTGCGCGGTCACGTTACGTAAGAAATAAATACGTTCATACACATTTTTTAGAACGATATGACACTGTTTTGCCACAGATCGTGCCTGAGTCTGAATACTTCTAATCAGCATATGTTACAAACAAGAACACATGAGTTCTTTGTTATAGAAAACTAATTAAAATCATACAGCGCAGCTACCGTTTGTGTTCTTGTAATAAAAGGCATTAATTATCAAATGAAAAATTCCGACCGCCATTTATGACTTTGTGGTCTTGTGGAGAATAATTAACTGTCACGCGGCCGAACTGAAGAAACTTTGCAATTAAATTTCTACTCACGAAACAGATTGAAACAAACACGGAAAATTGTAAGAAAACCTCGTTTTATGGAGAACCGCATTTTTACGTTATGAAAGCAAATGGTGGTGGAGTATCTGATGAGTAAGCTCGTGCTCATGAGTTAAGGTCATTTTATTGTGTGAGAGTTTATGCAGTAATTTTAAAGCGTCGTTTAGTCATTTTACGTTATCATTTAGTCGTCTTACATTATCATTTAGTCGTCTTATTTCTTAATTTACTTACCTAATGACATCATTTTTATTCATGTAACAGTATAATTTGGTCGCCTTTCGACTTTGATGTCCATACGTCACACTTTAGTCACACACACATACATTATCATAAAATCATACAACACTGTTACTCATATTCTCAAAAAAAAGTAAAATATCCATTAATTGCCATAAAAAATATATTTTCGACCGCCATTTTCGGTATAGGGGATAATAATTAACTGTCACCTGGTGGAATTGAAGAAACTTCGCAATTATGTTTCTGCTCACGAAACAGATTGAAGTAAACACGGAAGTAACACGGAAAAATATCCTGTCATTTTATTGAAAGAACCACGTTTTAAAAATATTTAAACAGATAACGAACCTCGGCGGACGTCGGCTAATGGCATATCCACTTTTATATCACGTAATATATACATTTTATATCCACATCTTGAGACTTTATGTTGCAATTTAGTCACATTATAGCAACATTTAGTCATCTTATAGCACATAATTATAAATATAGTAATTGAATGCCATACGGTTTCATTTAAGAAATGCAATTAAGTTTCTACTCACGAAGCAGATTGAAATATACAAAAGAAAATCTCGTCGGTTTTAAAATAGCTGCATTTAATGTTGTTTCAATAGCTAATGAAAATCAGTGAGATATTTTCATTAACCAGACTTGCAGGTTCGACGAAGCAGATATTAAAATGAAATGAAAACTACTTTCTGGGTCTGGGTGTTTGGTCACTTCTTTGTTTGTCCATGGGATCAAAGACATAAGGAATCCTTTGGATTTAAATGGTGATTTTTTTGGTAAAAAAAGATAGATGCAGATATTATATTTGGAACAAGAGAAGAAACATTTATGAAACAGCTCTTCAACCAATATAAATTGAAAAATGTTTTTACATAAAAATTCTGTAACAAAAGAAAATCCAATAAATTTTCGTACAGTTGGTTGAATTGTGTAAATATTACTCATTGTTGTAAAGAAGACCCAATTTTACCACTAATTGACGAGGGCCACGAATAAGGCAGGGTATAAAAGTTATTGTAAGGGTGATCTATATATTCTGTCCTGGATTTGATTTTTCATCTACTTTTTGGAACCTATAGCGTCCACAATATAAATAATATATCGTTTAATTGTCTTGAAAAAACTACACCAGGTACCTTCCATCCCCAAAAAACTGCGGTTCCCGTGGGATAGATAATAACCTCTGAATGCGAGCGAAGACACGAGTAAATACATATATAGTTTAAAACAAATCCCAAATAAAAATAAAATTCTGGAAGTAAAAACATCTAGAATAAACACTAGATAGAATAAGAATTTTGAATCACAGAATTGCATTAGGATTTTTAGTATAATACCAGAATTTTCCGTGGATCTATTCACAAAACATCACGAACGGACAGAAGAATGTTGATTTGACTGCGCGACGTATCGGGCCCGTGTCGGAAGAGAATGCAATCAATTTTCCCTTGGCGGATGGTGTAAGTGTTACACTTTGTGCTATTAAAGCTTTGGAATTACTTTCTGCCCTATTTATACCTTATGACCTATATAGCGGAGCGGTCAGTGCTCTGACATACTAATTCTTACTTCGATTTCTATCTAATCTAAGTGAGTCAATATTTAAAATTAGCTTCCCATTGTGGTTTAAGTCTTTTTGTCTGTACCCATGGTGCTTTTAATAGACAATTCTACTTTAGATATTATTGCTCAAAGCATTATTGGTTTGTTCTCCCCTCAGATAAATATGTTAAAGAAAAGGAGAAAGGAAGGTAAAATAGTAGACACGAACTATATATAACCATTTGGCATTTTGAAATGAATATGGTGCATTTCGAAGAAGGTTTTACATGTATAAATATGGTCACCTACAATAGCTCTTGGGTATTATATATAGTACTTCCGACCAGATTATATTTAAGCCACCAAGATTTCTAGTCTAGATTTATACGTGTATTTTCCCCGTGAAAATACCTGACACCCTCAACACAATAAAACGACACTGAAAGTCTGAGTGCATACAAAATTCAACATATATTTTTTTATTAGATACATCCCATCAAACGACGGATATACCGAAAACCCAAAGAAGGATTAAGAAAAAAGAACTGAAAAACTTTGAAATAGTACTAAAAACGTCAGTGATAGATATTTGCTCACTTTGTACCTAAAAGCTTGAATCGAAACGCCCGGCTTTTGGCAGGCAGTCATATGGAAAAATCTTTTCAAGGATTCGCCCAAAAATATTCACGTTGTAGCATCAACTGCTACCTCCATAAACGTCACAAAGACCTTTTGTGGATCGAACGTAAATTTGTGGTCTCTTTATATCGGAAACCGTTTGATATCGATGAAACTGTTCAGTCAGGGATAAATTCAGGAATTAGAAATAAAACGATGAGTTAAGGATTATTTATAACAAGCGTATTTTGTCAGTTCGAAATTAATGCTTTGATATAGTTACACATAATAATTCTGTATTATCGATACCATTCTTTCACATGTAATGTTCAAGCCTATAAAATGTGTTCATTAATCCACTTTCAATATAATTAACTGTAAGTCCCGAAAAATTATGCTTTTTAGACTTAAAGAAACCACACTGTGATTTCTTGTCATGGGAGCTATGAATACAAAGACGAGTATTCTAATAACCAGATAGTAAATATCCGAATTCAAAATTTAGATGTTGATCAAGAGTCGATTTCAGAATCTTTAGTATGTCCGACCATTGCGGTGATTCTCTACCACAAGGTTTGTCGACATAATAGTTTGGGTAGAGAAAAAAACCGTCGGAAAGTGAAAACATCACAGAAAGATAAAAACTGTCGAAAAGTTAAAACAGCAGAAAAATCAAAATCTACTGAAAAATTCAGAGAATAATTCCAAAGATACAAGACAAGAACTACTACAAAAATTTGGCAAACAATACTAGAAGCGTCAGACAGCGATATTTGCTCAACGCTCACGTGAAGTTGAAAAGCTTAAACCGAGAAAAACTCCCGGCTTTTGGCAGGCAGTCGTATGGAAAAATCTTTTTAAGGATTCGCCCAAAAATATTCACGTTGCAGTCTTAACTGCTACCTCCATAAACGTCACAAAGACCTTTTGTGGATCGAACGTAAATTTGTGGTCTCTTTATATCGGAAACCGTTTCATATACACATAATAATTCTGTATTATCAATACCATTGTTTCACATGTAATGTTCAAGCCTAGAAATATGTGTTGATTGATCCACTTTCAATATAATTAACTTAAAGTCTCGAAACATTATGCTTTTTAGACTTAAAGAAACCACACTGTGATTTCTTGTCGTGGGAGCTATGAATACAAAGACGAGTATTCTAATAACCAGATAGCAAAAATCTTATTTCAAAATTTAGATGTTGTACAAGAGTCGATTTCAGAAAACGTCACAGACAGATAAAACTGTCAAAAAGTTAAAACAGCAGAAAAATCAAAATCTACTGAAAAATTCAGAGAATAATTCCAAAGAAACAAGAGAAGAACTAGTACAAAAATTGTTCAAACAATACTAGAAGCGTCAGACAGCGATATTTGCTCAACGCTCACGTGGAGTCGAAAAGCTTAAATCGAGAAAAACTCCCGGCTTTTGGCAGGCAGTCATATGGAAAAATCTTTTCAAGGATTCGCCCAAAAATATTCACGTTGTAGCCTCAACTGCTACCTCCATAAACGTCTCAAAGGCCTTTTGTGGATCGAACGTAAATTTGTGGTCTCTTTATATCGGAAACCGTTTGATATCTTGACAAAAAGCGTATGGGTATCTTGAGGAAACTATCGGCATAGTTTTGTGGATTTCACCTCACATATCCATAGTGACATTCTGACTAATAACGTGGATATATTTCAAAGTTCGTACGACAGATCAAACTGCATATCATAGCCATATTTTTCTACATTCTGGTTTCAAGTATGACAGATCTTAACCAAGCGTTCCAAATTAGCGCTAGTTTAAATTAGGTAAGCCTGATACTTTTTACTGGGACAACAATGGTGTCACACGTTATAGAGCTGTAAAATATCTCACAACCCCTTGTTCCCACCGCACCAGGTACCTTATGAAGGTTCCCCCTCGTCAACAAAAAAGTATCACCGCACCTCTGATTATCCTTTTGTCGTTACAGCTCAGTTATAAGCAGCGAATTACATGTTAAGAAGTTACTTTCGCCCACATAATATATGTAACTGATCCACATAGAAGTACTCCTTGAAGTCAGTTGCAAATGGGAGGACTAAGTTGAAACGCTTTGTGTGTTTCTCTCTCTCTATCTTTCTATTTCCACATATCTTAAAACCAAAACACAACTTCCCACCATACACCTGAAAGTCAATTAAATGTATATTAACCCTTACCCATATAAATTCGTAAGCAATTATCAAAACCCGCTGTTTCCTCATCACTTCACACCCAAAATTACCGGTGATTTAACGGTCTGAAGGTATAAACGAAATAACTTATAATTCGCTACCACATGCCTGCGTGTTGATTAAACCTTTCCGTGTTAAAATTATTGCGATTCTCGTTGAAATTGCTCTTTTGAAGGTGGTAAAACCCTTTGGTTCGACTCCGGCGGCACCACCGCCACACCTATTTCTGCCTCGTAACAGCACTGTTAAGCGCTGGTGTGCTCTGGTTTGAAGGATGTTGTAAGGGACATACTTTTTCGAGTCATTCCAGCTTAGTTCTCAGGGTTAGCGGCGCACCTGTGACCGACCTCAGGCAGGAATCTAATCTTTTCTAGGGATGATCGCAGATGTCCATGGGCGGCTAGCCACTTTCCATCAGGTGGACTGCATGCTCGTCTGCTACTCTTGTATTACAAAAAAACCTTTCCGTGTTAAAATCATTGCGATTTGAGTTAAAATTAATACCTTCCCTCTTCAGTACGGTGGTAAGGACACGTCCTAAGCATTAATGTAGATTAAAAACCATTATCCTCGGTAGGATATTCTTATGTAGCGATTTAGCATAAATAATTAAGACGCGAAGCTGATAGGCGAATTAAAACACTCCGTATACCAGATTTATATTTCTGGTACAACATAATAAGATCTTATGTAACTCTTAAGGATTTTATTAGTTTTCTCTTAAATTAAACATGACTAATAATATAAACCTGGCTTCTTTGGGATGTCGTTTATATATTAGCAAGTCGCTATTTGGTATTTTTTTATTGTTTGATCTAACTGAAGTGATATAAGAACTTGCAATTGGTTTAGAAGTATGTGCTTACTGTTCATGGGCAGTCATCAAGTCCAAATATGATTGCGGACCACTATAGACTATAGGGGACCGCATAAGACTCAAGCTGCCCCCGATAGGTATATATACCACACCCTTAAAATCATATATAATCATATAATAATATACACAATATGCATTAGAAAATAATCATAATCATCTCCCCATTAGTATGCCACGAGTCACGACACACGAGACACGAGTCTTCCTTCAGATATATAAAGTATAACAGCCTTCACAAGGATAAATAGCACAGACAACTGACTTCACACACTTTTAAGATTTTTTTCAAGGACCTCTCAGACAAGTTTCCTTACTATGATTTATTTCACCATTCAATCATGTGACTCATGAATCTAAACACACAATAATATCAAAAAATATGTAATGCACCCTCAAAATTCGAATCCCAGGCTTTACGCGAGAAAATCCGAAATTCACACCACCAGGCTATCCGAGCTTTTTCCTTCCGAGCAGTCCTATGTAAATGATCAGGCAGATAGCCATTTGAATACAGATTCTCTGTTTAGCGGAATACCTGAGATTCGGTTTCTTAGATATCTCTTATCTTTATAGACTATCTTGTTTATACTGCTTAAATGCCTTTAAATATTAGATGGCCTATTTAGTTAGGTCACATTTTGGAAGATTTAATTTTTAAGGCTGGCAAGAGCTTTTTATCTTGAGTATGGTACCTAAAATGTATTGGGTATTTGAAGTATCTAATGTTTTAATGGATTGATATAAAGAGACTTTGGCAAAGGGAGATCTCCCGCCGGGCTACGTGATCATGCCCGGGGAGCGGCCGTGCTCCGACGGTCTCAGTTCGGAGCTTGTATATGTACAAAATGTTTAGAAAACTTTGATAGCGTGATTCAGAATACTCGTGGCGCCATCTCTTGACGAGTAGCGGGAAGTCGCCACAAGTCTGATAGGTTTTTAGATTTGTGTGTTTAGATACAAAAGTGGTAGAACCAGGTAAATGGATTAGTTTGACTAAGGCTAGTAGTACCTACTACAAACTATTTCTATGGAGAAGTTTTACCGTCTCGGTGGAAGAGTGTGCATGCCGGATGACTTACATATAATGCGATTATTATAGTCCTGAGGAGTGGCAGTGCATCATGCGATCAGCTTCAAGTAGATCCCCTGTTCTATATAGACTTGGTTATATAATTATAGACACGGAAGTAGTTACTTCCTTATTATATCATCAGGTGGACTGCATACTCATTTTAAGTACTTCAATTAAAAAATAAAATCCCCGCGCCATAATATTCAAATGGCGTCACGACGCTAATCAAGCTTTGTCATCCAAACTAATCGTATTTGTAAAATTTCAGCATAATAGGTTGGAGTTAATCGGTATAAAAATCAGTTGCAAGATTCGACTCTCACATACATACCAACTAACAATACAAGTTAAATAAACGCTAGTGAAACATATGAACAACCTTCCTAAACTTATGTAACAGTTATTTTCTTTCTTTCTTCCTATTTAAATAGTCTACCTTTGGTTCTGCCAATAATGGAAGCCTGCAGCATTAATAAATCGCCCGAACAAAAACCTAACGGTACGGTTGCTAGATCTTTTTTATTTTCTTTTCTCTTTTACCTATCTCCTCACTTTAAGCCTTTTTTATAAAATTGGAGTAGCAAATGAGCCAGTCTTTTGTAAGTGGCTTATGCCGCAACGAACTAATAGTAGAAAAGAACGGTTACGGTGGGAGAGTTCTTTGTGGTTCGACTCCGGCGGCACCGCCACACCTATTTCTGACCCATAACAGCAGTGTTAAACGCTGCTGTCTTCTGATTTGAAGGGTGTGGTAAGGGAGACATACTTTTCCGAGACGTTCCAGTTTAGTTCATAAGGATAGCGGCGCATTTGTGGCCGACCTTAGGAAGGAATATCTAATCCTATCTGGGTTGATTACATATGTCCAGGGGCGGCAGTAGCCACTTACCATCAATTGGACTGCTTACACGTTTGTTACTTCCTCAGCGACAGCAACGTGACAAAGCTCAAGTAGAATCTTATCTATTAGGGATTGATTACAAATGTCCATGGGCGACACTAGTTACCATCAGGACTGCATGCTAGTTTGCTATTTCTATTTTATAAAAAGCCCAACAAAACAAAAATGTCCAACGTTTATTAGATATCAAATCAGATAAGTTAACGTAATATTACACAAAGTTCGGCAAAAGATAGATAACAAAATCATAACGAAGTTAAATCATACGGATTTAACTTTGTAAGTAGCTTACCTCGGCTTATATCGGCTGATGGAAAAGTTACTATAATGCAAAAAGATATATTTTTAAGACAGGTATCTATTGTGCAGAATTTTGGACGTAGCTATATCTTAGTTGAGGCAATAATATTTATAGAAAATAGTTAAGAATTTAAAAAATATTGAAAGGTCGCGATGTAACGCAATCGAAATGAATACTTTTATTTATTATATCTTATGGGTTACACGCAAACAAGTTAAGACTTTAGTTAAGAAGAATTTGGATATTTATATGCACTTATTTTGAACCAAAATACCCAAATTCTTCAATTAGATTTTTAAGTAGGAGAACCCTTTGCGGATATACATTTTAATACAGGTTTTTGAAAAGGAAATAAGACAAAGTAAAATAAATTTAAATTATTATTTTCCAATCTTCGGCGTAAACGATTTTGCAACAATAAGATCCAAATTTCTTTGACTATGTACTTGCAACAAACAAATAATTTACTAAAACTATTATACGTAAAACAAAAGCAATTTTATGTAATATCCAACATAACTGAACTTCACAAATAAAAATGTAACAAACCGCTCAAAATAAACTCAAAACGGAAATTGGCCCAAGAACACGAACTAAGTATTTACTACCTACTTACAAACTCGTTATCCTAACTTGTTCATAAGTATACTTATTGCTAAAGCTCTACTTTTGTTATACTTAATTACAAAGTATTACTTCGTAGAACCGTAATTCATATTCAAGAATTCGCAAAATATTAAAGGTTAGACGTTTTTACACTCATAGTTCTTTATTAAAAGTCAGAGGCTTTCTAGTATTTCCTGTCGTGGGTGCCATAGACACCCACAAAGACGAGTACGAGAAATCCAAATTCACCATTCAGATATCTGTCAGGCCAGGATTCGAACCCGGAATCCTCTGCGCATCGATTTTTTATGGTTTTAGGTTTTAGGTTTTGTATGGTTGATAGTAATTATTATCAGGCGTACTATGAAATCGTTTGTCCCTTCAATGTTATAAAAATGAAGTTTCACGATAATAATAATAGTACAGTACCTGCTGACAAGAAAGAAACTATAATAAAATCGTAACAATACAGCTATCGGAGAAGACTAATGGAAAAGTAGGAACATCGCAATAAGCAATATCGCTTCATTGATACCAGGTACGGTTCGAGGCAAAGTAATTCCTTATAGCCTACGTGTTAATCTAGAACTTTCAAAGAACCGACATTCAATGCAAATAGTCATATTTATATCAATCGCATATTGATAAAACTTATCGGTCCTAGTGGGCTCCCTTGAGTAAGCCTTAACTTAAAGCGATAGAATTGGAATTCAGTAACACAATTGAGTGAACCATTTAAAGTTTTATTTGTAGGCAGCGACTACAACTAGTATCAACAGCTTTTACAGCCTTACTGGATACGAATTCAACCGCTAAACCTATAAGATTAAGGGAGATTTTCCGGTGCATTTCTAGAGATAAGCACAGGAAACTTGAGCAGATGTTGTGATAACAAAACCTGTCTGTTTACTTTGTGTATGCAAACATTAGCATGTGGATTCGAATTTGTATTTTAGAATCTTTTCGCAAAACACTTCCGTTCCAGACTATTTGTCCGCTAAATATTTATAAACACAAGTTTATCTAAGCATAAAATGGCTTAAGCACATTTGCCTACGATTTTTTGTAGGTTGCAGTTGGTGCCAAATATTACGTCATCCATACAAAAGTAGGTCTTGTCCAAATTGCTATCCCTTTCACGGCTATAGAGGATGAAATAGATGGAATAAACATTTGGCAGCGTTCTGAATATTCAGTGAATAATAGAAGCGTTTCATTTTTGTAGCCGGTTGGGATTTTTTTGTGGAACCTACTCGTACATATTCTTGACATGTATTTTTATCTTACAAGATATTTTCAATTAACTAACGTTTACACATTACTGTCCCACTACTGGGCTAGTCTGCTCATAGTGAAAGGGTGGAGGTAAAAGTAAAGGTATATTTTTACTACATTTAAATCTAAATTTAAATTCAAAAAAGTATATATAAGTATAGGTATAACAAGTATAACATGAACATGATAAGCAATAGAGTATAGACTGCGTAATATATTTATCACTAGAAGTAGGTACCCGCGGCTTCGCCCGATTTTTGTTCAATCATACTAAAATATAGGCTATAGCACTCCTGAATAGCGTAGCTTTCGGTTCAGTATTTCCGAAGACTAGCCCTTACAAAAGAACAAAAAAAGAAAGTTACAGACCTTACAAAAATAAAATAAGTAAATATTCAGAACTTGCTTTGACATTTTTGGACAAGCCTAACATTTTTTACAAAAATGTATTTTAAGGCTGTTCGCTACACTATGCACCCAACGGTTGCCACTTCGAATTACTCTTCCCGTGTCATATTGATGCACGGGCTTTCGCGAAATTGGAATTTTTGACGCTCTAAAGCTTGATACTTGGGATAGAGTTTCAATACATATTGTCACGTTACATAGACCGGCAATTTTTCACCATTTATTCCACAAGATAGATGGAAGTGACGTCGTGCATGGACGCGATGTATATTTTATACAAACGAAACATTTCTGTGTATTAATGACAAATGATATTTTATGACAAATTACTGTTTTTATAATTGTTTACGTATTTACACATACATCTCCAATCAGCGCCCCTAGCGGACTCTATCGGAACTGATTGGAAATGTATAGGAAATACGTAAACAAATACAAACACAGTCATTTTTGTAAAAATGTAAAACCTCATACTAAGGTACAGATATCAGCTTATGCACTTTTCGACGTGTAGGTACATATCAACGAATACCACGGCGACCTCTTCCACGGCCGACGTCGCTTCTACCTGACACCTATGCCTGTGGCCAATACACGCACTCCACGATTAGGTGCATTACACGAACCAGTTCGAAATTGAAAGGCAAAACAAACTACAACATAATCTTTTATTTTTGAAGTAATTGCGCCGCTTGAGATGTAGTGTTAAATTAAATTGTTGCAAGTTTTTTATCGGTAAAGAGTATAAGTAGTATCGTCAATGTATAATGAGTAAGACAAGGGTCTGTAAATAAACTAATAAGTAGTCTAGGAGCCGACTACGTTATTACTCTGTTCGTCTGGTTTTTAATCAATTTTTTATATAAAGTTTTCAATAGAGGATAGTTATGCAAGGTTGCTTTAAAATTAGTTTTGTCATTAGTCGAGATGTTTTTTCATTATTAAATACATGTGTATTTTTTAAATATTGATGTAGAAAAGGAGGATACAATCAACCTGTTTAAAGTGCCTATAGCCGCAAGGATGAAATCAACCTCAGATTAGATAAGAGTCATATCCGAGGTTGGCAACAGATGCATTGCTATCCCGGAAGACCAAATTATAACGTTTCCGTTAAGTTTCCCTTACACACCCTTCAAACCAGAACACAGCAGCGCTTAACACTACTATTATTAGGCATAAACGTATATAGTCCGCGCCAAACTGCTAGTCCGCTCTGAAGTTGTTGCGAGCAGGTGTAGTCATACAACTTGCAACGCGATTAATTTCTATATTCAGAGCGGACTAGCAGTTTTACGCGGACTATACCTTTGTGTTTTTTTTTTTCTTAACGAGGGGGAAACCTTCAAAAGGTACCTGACCACGTGGGAGCGACGCCGGGTTATGTGGGACTTTTACCGCACTAAAACCCCCCGGTGGCCGTCCTCAACGCTTGTTGGAGAACTCCGGGATCTCCGACGGAACGCAACCGGAGTCTTCCAAGCGCGATGCCCCGATCGGGCTCTGCCCTGGGGGAGCAGTTTTCGCTCCTCCCGCACCATTTGGTGTTCACGACGCTATGCAACCACACATAGATACCGCCGTCCTTCTCGGGATCGCTTACTGGACGGCTCGACCTCACACTCTTGCCGCCCGCAACCCCGGAACCTACCTTTTAGTCGCCTCTTACGACAGGCAGGGGATACCGTAGCCCTATTCTAGTCCCGGAACTACAGGGACAACGCGGACTATACCTAGAGTCGAACCACGAAGGGTTGTTAACCTTAACCGCTAAATTGAAAGTACCGAATCGAACCCCCAAAGGGTTTTAGCAATAAATTGAAACGCAAAATGAAAACATGCAAGTTTTTCAGCGCCGTAATTTTATTTCATCGAAGAAAACGAGGGAAAGGGTACGTCAATCGACTTCCGTACGAACTTGACCCAAAAGCTCTCGAATAAATTCAGTTACAAGTAGAGCTTTCCTCTTTGAGTTAATTAAAATTTACCGATTGCAAGGCCAGTTGGTACAGGGGTTCATTTTTTGTACTATAGTAGCTCTATCGTTGTTATAGAAGAATTATATCGTTGTTTCAAAGATGTAGATTGTTAGAGACTAATCAAGTAATCATACAACACCTATATGATTTTATTCTAATACAATAATATATAGTAGTAGGCGGTAGTTATGCAACGAATAGTTTTGCAGTGATTAAGTGTGGTCTAGTGGTTAAGAAACTAGGCCTCTCCATCGAAGGGTCCGAGGTTCAGATGTGCCGGTACGCAGCTCTAATTTTTCAAAGTTATGTGCGTATTAGAAATAGAAATTAATTGTCACTTTCTTAAACGGTGAAGGAAAGCTACACATTGGAAAGATTTATAAAAAAATCTTAAAGGTATGTGAAGTCTACTAAAACAGACTTGAGAACAACGTTTATTAAATTGTACTTTTAAAGTACGCAGTTTACAGACCAAACTTATTACCGATATAATACGAATCACAACACTTGAAGAAAGAGTTTATCGTCAACTTCTGGAACTTAACGAACTATTGTGTGGCTTTAATTATCCGGAGCGGTGCTGGCTATTAACCGGTATTTCCAACCCGGGTATTATCTATCCACAACTTTCACCCGCATGGTATTAAAATTTAGTTATCCGCCAGCAGAGTGTAATGTTTTCGAGCGCATATGTTCTATTCTTTGGCTTGCCGTGCAGCTAAAACTACTTGACGAATTTTAATGTATGGTGTTGTTGGATTCGTCTTAGTTGTAAGCATGACATAAGCTACTGTTTAAAGCATTTGTTTTTTATATTTTTTTTTTAATAATTCGAAATTTGGACCAAAAGTAACAAACAAGTATGCAGTCAATCTGATGATAAGTAGTTATTGGCGCCCATTGACATCTGTCACCCCCTCCATATTATGCTATGCCACTCCTGAAGACTAAGATGATCACTTTATAGATAAAAGTGTTGTCGACTTACACATAAGTCGGCTTGTATCTAAACCCTTCAACCAAAATGCAAAACTGTATGACGCATTTGTCAGATTTGTACCCTAAAAAGCAAACTTATCACTACCATTATTAATAATAAGAACTTCTGAAGAAAGAGTTCACCGTCAACCAACTTCTGGAACTTAACGAACTATTGTGTGGCTTTAATTATCCGGAGCGGTGCTGGCTATTAACCGGTATTTCCAACCCGTGTATTATCTATCCACAACTTTCTTCACCTTAACTTTCTAACCGATACTGGAAGTTAGAACCCTCTGTGGTTCGACTCCGGCGGCACCACCGCCACACCCATTTCTGCCTAATAACAACAGTGTTAAACGCTACTGGTTTGAAGTGTGTGGTAAGGGAGACATAGATACTTTTCCGAGGCGTTCCAGCTTACTCCTCAGAAGTAGCGGCAAATTGTTGTTGACATCATGTAGGAATCTATTCTTATCTGGAGTCGACAACAGATGTCCATGGGCGGCAGTAGCCACTTACCATCAGATGGACTGCTCGTCTGCTATTCTTATATTATAAAAACAAACTTATAATACGAACTCGTAGGAAGATATTTAATACGAAGAAAGAGTTCACCGTCAACCAATTTCTGGAACTTAACGAACTATTGTGTGGCTTTATCCGGAGCGGTGCTGGCTATTAACCGGTATTTCCAACCCGTGTATTATCTATCCACAACTATCACCCGCATGATATTAAATTCTCAACTTAAATACTTTGAGAAGAAAACATATCATTGTTTCTGCAGTAGAAAGATTTCGTTCTTTTATGAAATTTCTGAACATGTCATAAGTAATAATAAATCGTGATAAGACATGCTTGTGGATTTGTGTGATGGTGTGATAGTGGTGGTATTTGGGATGGTAGTCATATCCTTCTAGCTTAGTCCTGAAGCAAGGCAACCGCGAAATTGTTTAGAGTTGCAGTGTACGATTGGTACGTCTTTTCTTTTTCGCATGTTTTTTTTATCTGTAAGTAGCTGTACGTTTAGATTTTATAACACAAGACAAATGGTTCGTAAGGGAGATATTAGTAATGTACAGCTATTGGTATATATTAATAAATGAAAAAACATCTTGTTTTTTTATAATATTGGAGTAACAAGCGAACTTACTTGTTCACTTGTTACTCCAATATTATAAAGTTCACTTGATGGTAAACGGTCACTGCCCACAAGGATATGACCAAAGCCATATAGAATAGGTTCTATCTGAAACCGATCAAAGATGTTCTACCACTCCTGACGATTATGATGGTTGCTCCAGATTTAAGTCAGCGTTTCGGTGGAAGGGTGAGCATATCGACTGACTTATAAAAAAACCTACGATTTCACCAATTAACTTCTTTAGGCCTAAACTGGAATGATCACACCAAACACACACACAATCAAACAGTTCAAAGCGTATCTTACTCATATCGTATTGTTCTACAATGCGAAACTAATACCAGTAATCTATCCATGCAGCATTAGTTAATAATCCATACTACACCAATAATCTCAGCTTCGCTAAGCTTCAGTTCGATTGTTGTTCATCAAATCCTATTCCAATACTGGTATCAGTGTTTAGTGAAGTAACGAAGCTAATAGACCAACTGTACTTATGTCCCACTGCTGGGCATAGGTGTGGGCAACGCCTTCATCATGCTGTTCAATGTGGCTCAAAGTAAACTAAACATTCGCTACTAAAAATACCACTACTCTCATCTTTAAAAATATCCGACATTTTTTATATGAGGCGACTATATAGAAGTATAGAAAAGTGATAAGGCATCTACCTTTCTAAATAGAGTTGTTTTTTATATAATATAGGAGTAGCAGACGAGCACACAGTCCACCTGATGGTAAGTAGTTAGTTCCGCCCATTGACATCTGGAATCAACCCCAGATTGGTTTAGATATTCCTAATTGAGGTCGGCCACAAATGCGCCGCTACCTCTGAGTACTAAGATGGAATTCCTCGGACAAGTATGTCTCCCTTGACACACCCTTCAAACCAGAACACAGCAGCGCTTAACACTGCTGTTATTAGGCAAAAATAGGTGAGGCGGTGGTGCTGCCAGAGTCGAACCACAAAGGGTTCTACCAACTTCAAATTCTTATAAACAAGTAAATTAATTATCATGAACACAAAAACCCGATGCCTAAAATTATACCCTATGTTACGGTACGTAGGTCATACCAAAGAATGATATGTACATATTAACGCTCGAAAAACATTACCCTCCGCAGTCGGGCATAAAAATAATAAGTGACTTACATAAAATAAAGGTGGTGGAACCCTCTGTGGTTTGACTCCGCCGGCACCACCGCCACTCCTATTTCTGCCTAATAACAGCAGTGTTAAGCGCTGCTGTTTTGAAGGATTTGGTAAGGGAGACATACTTTTTCGAGGCGTTCCAGTACCAGTCTAATCTTACCTGGGGTTCATTACAGTTGGTCGTGGGCGGCAGTAGCCACTTACCATCAGGTGGTCACATGCTTATGTTTCGTATGTACAACAGATTGAATTGGATGGTTTGAAGGATTTGGTAAGGGAGACATACTTTTTCGAGGCGTTCCAGTACCAGTCTAATCTTATCTGGGGTTCATTACAGTTGGTCATGGGCGGCAGTAGCCACTTAGGTATCATCAGGCGGTCGTATGCTTCTGTCGTATATACAACGGATTGAATTCGACGAAGCAATTGTTCTAGTTCTAGTTCAGTGCTAATAACAAGACAATATCATCAATTATATCGTATTCTAGATCTAGGTAATAGCATCAGATCTCTATTGCAGCAATCACTATCATGTCTCTATTATACCTAGTTTGTAGCATTTAATCCACTCTTTTTATGGTAGTAATAACCACCACTTCACTACGCTCATTCGTTTAACATTCAATTCCTTTCCCCTCTCTTGCAATTACGTCTTAAATAACTGTACTAGTGATAATATAATCTAAAATCCGTGGTAAAGAAAAATAATAATCCTTACTAATATTATAAATCCGAAAGTAACTCTGTCTGTCTGTCTGGTTGTCTCTTCTTCACACCTAAACCACTGAACCGATTTTAATGAAATTTTGTACAAAGATAGTCTGAGACCCGAGAAAGGTCATAGGATAGTTTTTATCCCGGAAATCCCACGGGAACTAGGGATAGCGATCTACGATCAATTAATCGATTTAAAAAAATCGATTATTTTAATCGATATTAGTAAGGATTGAATCGTAAACTATGCATTTGATCAAGTGATGATCTTCAGCAAAGTTGTTGTCCATGAGCCCACGAAGGTTCCAGAGTTGGTAAGACGAAGTTTCGCCAGATGGCGACACTGTCATTCCAATGAAGGTACAAATTTTCAGTTTTATGTATGTATGTCATATTATTTTCTTTTAAACGCGGACGAAGCCGCGGGCAAAAACTAGTTAATTATAAATAAATGAACGTTTTCTACACTCACAGCTCCACACTAGAATTTCCTGTATCGTGGGTGCCATGGACACACACAGACCAATACACAAACACCCAGACCCAGAAAAAATATCTTAATTCATAATTCAGATATCTGTCTGACCGGAGATCGAACCCGGAATCCTTTGCGCATCAGAACGGTATGATGACCGCTCCGCCACGGGGGTCAGTATTTATATGTTTTTTATAAATTACAATACAAATTACTTAATAATGCATCAAATAGATAAATAATTTCACTTCACGTTACTCGATTCCACTTCACTTCACTTCATTTCAATTCTATCGAAGACGAAGTTTGAACCGCAGAGTATTGAATTTCTGAAACTGACTGGCTATTTAGCCTAAAGCGAAACTACTGTATTACTATTATAGAAATTTTACTATGTTCAAATTTTAATAAAGGGTTGTAATATAAATTGGGAATCTCCTTGTATTTGAAGGTGGTAGAACCCTTTGTGGTTCGACTCCGGCGGCACCACCGCCACACCTATTTCTACCTCATAACAGCAGTGTTAAGCACTGCAGTGTTCCGGTTTGAAGGGTGTGGTAAGGGAGACATACTTTTCCGAGGCGTACCACCTTAGTCCTCATGGGTAGCAGCGCATCTGTGGCCGACTTAAGGTAGGAATATCTGGGGTTGATTACAGATGTCCTTGGGCGGCAGTAGCCACTTACCATTAAGTGGACTGCATGCTCGTCTGCTACTCCCATATTATTTAAAAAAAATTGGACTTACTTGTGAATTTAAATAACATGTTTAAATACAAAATATACAACCTATATTGATTTACTCCTAAGGTACCTCTGTCACAGGAATTGTTGCCTAATAATAACAAAAATGTTAAGAGCTGCTGTGTTCTAGTTTATGCTTGGTTAGGTAGAAGTTATATAAAGCATTTCACTCAAGGGAAGCAACGCACCTGTGGCCGACCTCAGATAGGACTCTATCTGGGTTGATTGTAAACTTCCATTGGCGGTAGTTGCAGCTTACCATCAGATGAACAGCATACTTGTTCTCTACTTTTGTATTATTAAACGCTTTCTACACTCAAAGCCCCAGATTAGGATTTCCTGTGGGTGCCATGGACACATAAAGATGAATACTCAAAACACCCAGACCCAGAACAGATACCCAAATTCACATCATTAAGATGTCTGGCTGTCCCGGGGGTCGAACCTGGAGCCCTATGCACGTGAGACCGGTATGGTGATCGGTCCGCCACACGGGTCATTAAAACTAGTAATTTTATATATTTGAGCCTGTATAAAGCAGACGTGCTATCTGATGGAAAGTAGTCAACGTCGCTACACCAGAGGAGTCGCCAATGCATCGACGGCTTTGAAGGAGAGCTCTTTTTGCACCTATTTTGATGAGCCCCATGTCATAGCACTTCGAGAATACATCAAGGGCAAGGTCATTCCACATCTTACGCGTACGTGGGAAGAACGTGCGTGCAAGCCAATCAGAGGAGTAATGCCACGAGTACAGTTGGCGGGGTTGGAGCTTCATCCTTCGGCGAGTGGTGCGATGGAGGAATGATGACGTCATCATCATCAACCCATTACTGTCCCACTGCTGGGCACGGGTCTCCTCTCAGAATGAGAAGGATTAGGCCATAGTCCACCGCGCTGGCCAAGTGCGTATTGGTAGACTTCACATACCTTTAAGATTTTTATCTCTCAGGTATGCAGGTTTCCTCACGATGTTTTCCTTCACCGTTTAAGCAAGTGATAATTAATTTCTAATACGCACATAAATTTGAAAATCAGAGGTGCGTGCCTGGGATTTGAACCTCGGACCCCTCGATCGAGAGGCCGCGTTTCTTAACCACTAGGCTATCACTGCCACTGCCACTGCGCTGATGATGACGTAGGCACCAGGAAATTGTTGGTCAGAAACTTGTGTTTTTATGTTATATCGGAGTAGCAGACGAGCATCCAGTCCACCTAATGGTAAGTGGTTACTACTGCCCATGGACATATGCAATCAAGCCCAGATAGGATTTAATATTCCTACCTGAGGTCGACCACAGATGCGCCGCAACCCCTGAGGACTAAGCTGGAACGCCTCGGAAAAGTATGTCTCCCTTACCACACCCTTCAAACAAGAATACAGCAGCGCTTGAGACTACTGTTAATAGGCAGAAATAGGTGTGGCGGTGGTGCCGCCGGAGTTGAACCACAAAGGGTTCTACCACCTTTAATGTACTGATTATGTACTGATTTATATAATAGCATTATTTATAACTATATTCTGTCTGTTAATATCTAGCGTCTACTACTTAATCCAGTATAATAGCATCAAATCTAAGCTTCTATTTCAATTATCGTTCGTCTAAATTCTGTCTGTGATAATGATTGTACGATGTCAATGCTTCTAATATTCAATTATGAAGTGTTGATAGCTTTCATATCTGATATAATATTAAACATCTATTAAATAGATCTTTAGAAGATCTTTTCTTAGATATTTTCATCATAATTTTCCTTTTATAGTTTGCAGTATTGTTGTTGCTGTTATTAAATGAATTTATTTTATTTATTACTATTATTTTTTTATAATATAACAGTAGCAGACGAGCACGCAGTCCACCTGATGGTAAGTGGCTACTGCCGCCCATGGACATCTGTAATCAAACCCATATAGGATTAGCTATTCATACCTGAGGTCGGCCGGAGATGCGTCGCTACCCCTAAGCTGGAACGCCTCGGATAAGTCTGTCTTCCTTACCACAAGGTTCCCGGGTTCGATCCTCAGCCAGACCGATATCTAAATGATGAATTTAGATTTCTGTTTCTGGGTCTGGGTGTTTGTGTATTTGTCTATGTGTGTGTTCATGGCACCCACGACACAGGGAATCCTAGTTTGGGGCTGTGAGTGTAGAAATCGTTTATTTATTTATTATTTATTAAGCAGAAATAGGTGTGACGGTGGTGCCGCCGGCGAAGCAGAGATCTGAACGAGAGAGGATTGAATATTAATATTTGCAAACGACTTCCTTGTCCTTAACGACCGTAATTAATGATACTCGGGTCAAAACTGTAACGTTCATTACTCAATCTTCAGTTCACATGATGTAACGGAATGAAGACAAACGGGGCTTGATTTACACGCTTGTAATGAAGTTTAAATTTAAAAAAAAATTAACAAAAAAATAAAAATGACTTCTATGTCACTACAAAGTAAAAAATAATTGAAATAAATGTTGGTTTAGTACATATTTCTGAAGTTGGCGCTCAATATATTTCGTTTGATAACAGCGTAAACAGCGAGTCCAATATGTCGATCGGTCGAGCCTTGTGAAAAAATCGCCGAACAAACAAAAAAAAATATATACGGTCGAATTGAGAAACCTCTTCCTTTTTTGAAGTCGGTTAAAAATCCACAAGTCCCACACCTTATTTATCGATTACTTATTATTTACGAATTAGTAGGTACTTTATTTGTATTAGTAGTATAGAGCAATTATAAATTATTCTCAGGTATATTTTTTACATTCATAGGTCATAATTCTTACCCATAGATTAGTATCGATTAGAAATTGAATGAAGTCAGAAAAGGTTGATTTGTTAGTAATTTTTTTTAAATCTTGCCACATAAAAAACATTTTTAGAGAAAATTTACAAATTAATAACTAATACTGCGTAATTTACATAATAAAAAAATAAGTATTTCAAATATTTTAGGGACATTTTAGCACGGAGACATGGGAAAACTTTTTTACGCAACTGTTTCAATTCTCAAAACTGGTTACATTTTCTTGTTAGGAGTGAGTAATCTTTACTAATCTATGTTCTTACCTTATACAATTTGTAATGTTTACACTTACATGTTTGTAGAAAGTTGAAAAGTTCATTACTTCGTTTGAAAATGTTACACACATTTAAATATCTATTGTGTGAACATTTGCAATAGTGTTTGCAGATCCTAATTCCCAAGGGACGTAAATCATTCTTTGAGGTCAAAACTGTCACGTTCATGAAGTATTAGGTATCTGTAGTTAACACAAATTGAAATGCTTACAAGTTTAAGTTCGTTTAATAATCAGGCATACGTGTGATACATTGATGATACCGAAAAAAAATGATATATTTTTTACTAGTTTTTGCCCGCGGCTTCGCCCGCGTTTAAAAGAAAATAATATAACAGACTAACATACATAAAACTGGAAATTCGTACCTTCAACTTTGCTAAAGATAATCACTTGATCAAATGCATAGTTTACGATTCAATCCTAACTAATATCGATTAAAATAATCGATGTTTTGGGCCCAAAAGGTAGATTCTCCGATTAATCGATCTTAGATCGCCATTCCTAGTTCCCGTGGGATTTCCGGGATAAAAAACTCTCCTATGTCCTTTCTCGGGTCTCAGACTATCTTTGCACAAAATGTCAATAAAATCGGTTCAGTGGTTTAGGCGTGAAGAAGAGACAACCAGACAGACAGACAGACAGTGTTACTTTCAGATTTATAATATTAGTAAGGATAAGATTGGAGTAGTGAACGAACCTGCAGTCCATCTGACGGTGGTTACTGCCGCCGATGGCCGTCAGAAACCAACTCGATATAGAATAGGTCTACCTGAAGCTGATCACAGACACATTGCCACTCTAATTGTATGTAAGTCTAAGTTACAAATAAGTCTCTTCAACTACAAACGACAAACACTACAAAGTAAAGTTCAATAAACTGTAATTAGTCATAATTAACTTGAACTGAGAATGATGGAGACAAAGGCTTGATTGTTAACACGCGTTTTAATTAAGTTTTAAATTACTTACTATTTAGAACAATTTCAAGTGGTACTGCCATTTAACTAAATTAAAGTGATTGTCGAGATACGACGAAATTTTGATATTACGTAAGTTTTAAGACAATTATTTAATAATAGTCAATGATATTTTGGATCAATGATTCTCGTTATGTCTCGCAGTTTTACCCGCGTTTAAAGAATTTACCATGGTATACATAGTAGGAAAATTTTATGCCTTAATTATTTTTCAGTAGGAAAAGAGCTCGCTGTCCATCTGATGTTAAGTGGCCACTGCTGCCCATATACTTTTGTCATCCCGAGATAAGATCAGAATCTTATCTGAGATCGAACATAGCGTTGCTACCCCTGAAGTGTAAGTTGGTTAAGCCATAGTCTACCGTGCTGGATTAGTCCAAATTAGTTACCTTCACTTTTGACGCTTTTTGAACTCTCAGGCATGTTGATCTTCATGCGATGTTTTCCTTCTCTGTTATAACAAGTTATAATCAATTTCGAACACGTACATAATTTTGAAAAATTCGAGGTGCGTTTCAGGGATACAAACCTGGAACTCCCTGACTAAGTTTTAAGCACTAGTCTATCACTGTTTTTCGTACTACCTAATACTGCTGTTATTAGGGAGAAATAGGTGTGACAGCGGTGCCTCCAAAGTGGAACCACGAGAGTCTACCACATTTAAACCACATAATATCCTAATCCACTTCTATCAACCCTAGATGAGAAAAATATGTCTCCCTTTCCACACCCTCACCTTTCCACAGAACACAGCAGCGCACACTGTTATTCGTCTTCATCATTGACCTCGTACTGTCCCACAGCTGGGTACAGGTCTTCTCTCAGAGCGAGAGAGTACCCAAGTGCGAATCGGTAGACCACAAAGGTTCAATCACATTTAAACCACACAATATCCTAATCCACTTGTATCAGAGGATGAACAATGATTGCCTTAAGCTGGCTTAGGAGCTCCGATGAATACCCTATTAGCGACCAAGCTTGCAGCGGTGTAATTAAACTAAGGATTTGTGAACATGATTGTAGATTATTGTGTATTACTTAGTATACATTCTCTATATATCATTGTATAATTATACAAGAAGGTTAGAAACGAGATATTTTAGCTGTTTACAATGTGGGAGTAGCAGACGATCGTGTCTACCTGATGATAAGTGGCTACTGCCGCCCATGGACGTCTACAATCAACTCCAGCAGGTAAAATCTTATCTGGATTGCATCTAATCAGATTCCCACCTGAGGTTGAACACGGATGCGCCGCTACCCCTGAGGACTAAGCTGGAACGTCTCGGAAAAGTATCCTTCAAAACGGAACACAGCAGTGCCTAACACTGCTGTTATTAGGCAGAATTAGGTGTGGCGGTGGTGCCGCCGGAGTCAAACTACAAAGGGTACTACCACCTTCAAAGGTGTGTCAAATAATAAGACAAACATACATAGATACATTCATTAGACATTACCGTCCACATTCTTGCAAAAATCAGAAGTGCCCATTTGAACCCCGGACCTCCAATTGAAAGGCCAAGTTTCTTACTAAACTATCATTGCTTTTAATTGATTCATTGACACAAAAAGCAGGGTAGCCATTAAAGTTAACATTTTAAAGCCAAATTGATACCTCCCACGCGCAAGATATTGCCTAACTCAGTGGTTCTCAAAGTGTGTGTAAAAACTCAAGAGGGACGCCGTGATTTTTCTGGAACCTAAACTTAGGCATTCACGGTTACAACATATTATTTTTTTATAATATAGAAATGAAATGAAATGAAATATATTTATTTTTGTATAGGCCAACGACGGCACTTACATATTGTGAGGTACAATATTTTTCTTAAACTACTACCGGATCGGAACGCGACCTCTACTGAGAAGATCCGGTAAGAAACTCAGTGGATTTTTTTTTTTTATAGCAGTAGCAGACGAGTATTTATCCACTTGGTGTTAGGTGACTTGTATTGGCCAGGGACATCTGTAAACCCCAAATAAATAGATTCTCACTTGAGGAAGTGTCATAGATGGTATCCCTAAGGAAAAGCTTGAATGCGTTGGAAAATGTCTCCCTCACCACGCTCTTCCAACCAGAACACATCAGAACTGAACACTGCTGTTATTAGGTAGAAATAGATGTAATAGCGGTGACGTTGGATTCGAACTACAGACGGCTCTTTAAAATATAGCATACTAGCTGACCCGGCAAACTTTGTACCGCCTCAAAATCTATTTATCAAATATATTTCATATAAAATATAGCCTATGTTACTCGTGGATAATGTAGCTTTCGAATGGTGAAAGAATTTTTAAAATCGGTCCAGTAGTTTTTGAGCCTATTCATTACAACCAAACAAACAAACAAAGTTTTCCTCTTTATAATATTAGTGTAGATAGAATATATTTAAATTTTTATGCCTACCTAGGATTATTTTGTGTCGAGCACCTAGGGGACGCCGAAACATAAACTTGTCAGGGACATACAAACTGAAACTTTGAAGACTTTGGGAACCCCTGACCTAACTAACAAGTGCCGTAAAATATGAATTCAAGTAATCGACGCTCACTGGTTAGTTTATGTCGAATAGTTTTAGGCGTTTTACAACTTTGTCGAGCGAACGACGTTCTATTTAGGTATAGGTTATATGTAAGGACTATACTATTTAGAAAGATAAGTAGGTAATCCTAAAGATACTTTGTATTAGAAATAGTAAACGAGCATGCAGTCCACTTGAGCCCTCTCTCACAATACTCTAATATATTTTTTGGAAAAGATTATAAAAACGTTATAAAAGATTTGTTCTTAAATTTTGTACATTTTTTTAATTGATTTTTGTTTTTTTTTGCAAATGTTGCGCATTTTTTTGCAAATGCATTTTGTGATTGTATTTTTTTGAAAATTTTGCGTTTTAAAATCAGCGTGAATAAGATTCGAAGTTCCGACTTCCCGACTGAGAAGCCGAGTTTTTACCACTAAGCTATCCCGGCATAGAAAGGAAAACCGAAAAGTAATCAAAATAGCGTTTGTAAACGAAAAAGAGTTATTTATTAAAGAAATTTTCAATACTTATCAACAATATAATTTTCAAAACTCTTCCATCCCTTTTTTCCACTGTTACATACAAATGGATATTATTTTGTTAATTGAAATTAAAGACTCATAAATATTTTTTTAGAAATTGTATATTACTTTTAGATTCCCTAATATATATCACATTAAACACCGTTAGTAGCTACCCTATTACCTTCCAAGACTTAGATTAAAAACTATGATTAAGCAGTTAAACTAGATTTAGTAGGTGATAAGTTTAATAGTATTGGCGTAACGGTGTTTTAACTCAACTTTAACGTGTAATTAGTGGTTATATTTAAACCTGATTTATATTGATACCGAGCTGTCATAATACATCTATGTCGACACCTTGAAAGGTATTAATATCATAATTATTCATGTAATATTGCAGAATTATAAGTACTCATTCTATCACCACTATATAACAGGTTTTCATTACACATTTTGCAATTAATGATACAACAATTAAAGGTAGTAGAACCCTATGTAGTTTAACTCCGGCGGCACAACCGTCACACCTATTTCTGTCTGATAACAGCAGTGTTAAGCGCTACTGTGTTCTGGTTTGAAGGATGTGGTAAGGAAGACATTCTTACCAGAGGCGTTCCAGCTTAGTCTTCAGGGGTAGCGCATCTGTAGCCTACCACAGGTAGGACACTCCTGTCTGGAGTTGATTACAGATGCCCATGGGCGGCAGTAGCCACTTACCATCAGGTGGATTGCATGCTCATCTGCTACTCCTATATTATTAAAAATAACTTTTTTAAAACAATTTAACACCAACATATTGCTCGAAATTTTGCATACATTCATGTTTCGTTTGGACGACAATACACGATTAACTTAGTGACGTCATTCAAAATCTAGTAAGGCATACGCAATACCCAATTACTTGACTTGTCGGGAAAATTTGAGCCGGAGTAACGTATCAATAGCGGTCCTAATAAGCTGTAATCAACTTTTAGAGAATTATATTATCTTTGTACTGAAACAATACACGAAGAATATAGGTGAGGTAACGTACATTGAAAGAAACACGAGCCATTCTTGATCTAGACCTAATAAACAATATTTATTTGCTCAAATATGAATATTTAA
This sequence comes from Epargyreus clarus clarus, assembly GCA_014595695.2. Lineage (NCBI taxonomy): Eukaryota > Metazoa > Arthropoda > Insecta > Lepidoptera > Hesperiidae > Epargyreus > Epargyreus clarus. Next base: position 2,299,747 of record JACTTY020000019.1, read on the forward strand.
AAAGGTATGACATTATTATATAACTATAATTAATATTAGTGGCTTATCTTTATATATAAAAGCAAAAAGATACTCACGTTCAAAACGTACTAATCAAGGTTTTGCCTAAACTACTGAAGCTAGAATCAAGAAATTTGGAATATAGCTTGAATAATTCTAATTAATAAAGCTTATAATAAGAAGAGAAGTCTCGTAGTAATCTTCAAAGGTAATGATTTAGATATACGAAAGAATTTAATTCCAATAATAGGTATAGTCCGCGTAAAACTGCTAATCCGCTGTGAATATAGAAATGAATTGCGTAGCCATAGCAAATTGTATGACTACACCTGCTTGCAACAACTTCAGAGCGGACTAGCAGTTTGGCACGGACTATAGGTTCGTTCATTCGTTCGTAATTTTAGAATCTATTTACCGAAGTAGATAGTTTATGACGATTCGTAAACTACAAAGAGCGTAATAAAAAATGGCGGCATTCATTCATCTTATATAATGTGTGAGCGAGAAATGTATCTACAAAAGCGGCTTTAAATTATAGTATTTAATAAATCAAGTTCTACATACTACATTCAATTTGAATATAGATCGATATTAAGATTTAGAACTTTGATAAGCCATATTTTACTTTTTTTACAATTTTTAGACCATCCATTTAATCGGTAAGGTCATTGCCTCTAAACAGGTCGAAAATTACGCAATTTTCAATTATAATCGATAGCCGGATAATCATAAATATAATCGATAATATTAAATGAGCTGTTTATTGGAAATTAATTTAGGCCCGCGGGCGCGGTCACAAAACCACCAATAGTATATTTTGAACTCCTACGCTTTAAATAAGATCAGCCTACGCCAATGACGATTTACGACCCGCGGTCTCCATATCGGTCTGATACGCAGTGGGTCCCGGGTTCGATCCCCGGTTAGACAGATATCTAAAAGATGAATTTAGATATCGTTCGTGGGTGTTTGTGTATTCGCCTGTAAGTGTCAATTGAACCCACAACATAGTAAAAGTCCTTGTGTAGCTATGAGTGTAAATAAGGTTATCAATCTGGCGTTGATTACAGATGGCTACATACCCGCAGGTGGACTACTTATTTCACAACATAAAATAAAAAGATTTCAAAAGTTCTTTCGAGGTATACTTCTAAAAAAACCCGTTTACTTGATACCCATATCATGGGTAAACATAATAATAATAGTTCCGTCCCCCAATACGCCATATTGGACTTAGAAAAACATCACTAAACTTCACTCATCATGCTTTATCATCCAAACCAAAATGTCATTCGGTTGAGTTTAATTGCTTCAAAATTCAGTGGTAAGATTTGACTTACACACGAACTAAGAAAACAGTTAAAAAGCTTATAATAAAAACCAAATAATAAACTAAGTAAAATCATGCTCAAAACCTACTACTTAGAAATGTTGTTGGAACTCAATGAAGGGTAATAGATGAGGTCGTCCTTAGCCGTAGGAGGTTATTTAACCGATGACCTTTATCGACTGTTAGTATCGAAGAAGGATAAACCAAAGATGGAGTAAGGAAATAGATTCCTAAGATAATATTTTTTTTCCTATAAAATAATGGTGTTGGAGTGGGGATGATTAAATAACTAAACGCGTAAGTGAATGGGACCAAAATGAAGGATGTTTTTGAAATAGTGTAGAAAGAAATATAGACAGAATGAATGAATAAATGAACTAATGAAAGTATTGGACAAATAGAAAGACTACTTTTAGAAATAAAAAAGAGAAAGGATATAAACAATTAGAATGAATGGATTAGTGGGATAAATAGACTAGGTACTTCTAGAAGTAGTGACATAGAAGATTTTACAAAAATTTGGACATTCAAGTGGGGAACATAAAACCCGAGGTAAGTAACCTTGTTTTAGAACATTTACTTCTTTTGAGGCATTTAGGGAAAATGATGAGGAAGACTTATTACAAAAACCTACCTCGAAAATCGACATCAAAAAATTAGCCACTAAATGTCGCAAGTCTTATAAAAAAGGCTACAAACATTAAACTATTTTTAACTCAATGTAATAATTTTTGTAATAATCCATTGCCATAGATAAAGCCCTAAGCCCTTTCAACCCCGACCTTTGAAGGGATTGAGTGACGTATTTCCGAAAATAGAGAAGTAATACGAAGATGAAACGTAAGATTACAAAGGCAATTATTTCCTGTTAGTAGAAGAACACCATTTATTTATAATATCATCATCATCATCAACAACCCATTACTATCCCACTGCTGTGCACGGGTCTTCTTTCAGAATGAGAAGGATAAGGCTCGTTCACCACGCTAGCCAAGTGCGTTGGTAGACTTCACATACCTTTTGAAAACTTTTTTTTAAGATTTCTCAGGCATGCAGATTTCTTAACGATGTTTTCCTTCACCGTTTAAGCAAGTGATCATTAATTTTCAAATACGCACATAAACTTAAAAAATCAGAGGTGTGAGCCTGGGATTCGAACCTCTCGATCAAGAGGCCGAGTTTCTTAAACTAGGCTATCACTCTTTACCATTTATTAATAAACTTTAATATCAAAAAAAATACGTGTCGAATAGATAACCTCTCGTCCTTTGGGAAGTCGGTTAATAAATAACTTCCCACGTTAAAATTCCAGGGTTCGTATCCAAAGCACAGATCTCTGAATTTTCGGTACATTTTTTTACAACTGTAAATTAAATTAAAATGACACTTAACAAGAACCAATACAATACACGATTTTCATAATTTTGTCCCATTCTCTATCATCGGGATCATCACAATTAACGAGTTTCCTTGTGCGATTTTAGCATGGTGTTTAGTTTTCAAACTGTAATTATTATTACTCAGCTTAGCTCTGGGAGTCAAGCTGTTTTTATATGAAGTGGTGCGAGCTAAAGAGTTCCGGATATGAGCTAAGGATTGAGACCGGTGTACCTACAGTATTATCATAGCACATCTAGCATACGAGCTTAGTTTAGCTCCGACCTTTCCCACATCTTATTTACCCCACACACCTGTGTTCGAAAGGCACCTAAGAGTCCTCCATTACATTCTCTCAGATTGTGAAGCCTTAACCCTTCTCATCTTGCCATAACCATTGCAATTTCCAAACAAGAAATTTGAAACGTCCAAATTCCCATATTAATTTTGGAAATATTCCGTAAAATATTTTTTACATACTCGTATCAAACTTGCATGCAGAACTTCACCTGTCCGGTGCAAATGCAGCAAAATTTCGCGGTGATATTTTGCGAACATGTTAAAATATTACAACCTTATCCAAGACTTACATAACTGCAATATCGGGATTGCAACTTGCGACGAAATATAGATGTAGCAACGTAGCAATATGTAGCAACGTGTGTTAACATGTTCCTTTGTTTTTAAATTCTCCACATGCCCTGCGATTTCACCTGCGTTGAAAAGTGTAACTTATAAGTTGTAACCATGACTTACATAACTGCAATATCAGGATTGCAACTTGCAACGAAATATAGATGTAGCAACTGAACACATGTTGTTTTCTTCACGTGCCCTGCGGTTTCATCCACAGAGTGTATCTTATGAGTTATGACCGAGAATTAGCCAAAGTTACTCCTTATAACATCAACTTATGCCAGTGAGAGTTCCGTCCAAATCGGCTCAACAATTTTGTCTCCGTATATACTTTCAAATATATTAAGTAAACTTCTGACGTTACAAACACACTTCAATTTTATTTATTTGCATACCTTTATTTCGAGGTTTGAAAATTGATTATACTTGTCAACCCCATTCTATCTTGTACAATTTACTTGTACATGAAATTTTAAAATTATTCTTTATTACTTCTATCTTTTTATCTTTACATTTTAAACCATTGTATACGAAAAGAATCACTCTGCTTTGTTTCGTACAAAATACATTTCTCTATAGATTTAAGATCGAAATATTCTTTCCAATTAGTCCAACACAAACATGTTGTTTTAATGACCAGTTAAATTTTCCCCGAAAATCAACTCGTGGAAATTCGTTACCCAATTTCTGTATCATGAATAAATCAAACAGTAAAATCAAATCAAATATGTGCATTACGTCCATTCGCATAATACCATGCAATATGAATAAAAGACACTTTCGTGAATTCTGGAACGTTACACCAACCATATTAAGATTTTTACAATTTTCGCGGAATGCCCCTGGTTTTGGCATTTGGTACATAATAATTCACACGTATTCGTAAACACGACACACTTCTCACGTTACGTCACGTTACGTCACGTTAATAATAATTTGTCAATTTCCGACGAATTTCGCAGTTGACTGATGTAAAATTTCGTCGTAAAATTCGTCGCTCAAAATTTCCGCTAAAATTGCGCACTGAAAAATAGTTTCAATTTATTTTAAAATAACGTATTAGTGTAAAATATTGCGGGTTGACCTAAAAATAAGTTCTCAGCTCGATTTTTCGTCAGCTCCTGTCGGACAAGATAAAGTGTCCGTAGAGACAGACCAATTCCGCGGAGTGTCTTAGTTCCCTGATCCTAATCTTTTGAGTTATCTCCCTTTTAGAGCCAGTCGAGTGTGTTCGGGGTCATTTGGGTTGGGGGATTTATTTTCGGTTTTTTAAAGTATTCACTTGACATCATCGATAATGATTGGGAAGTAGCTGAGTTTTAAGTGTGCGCGAATTGACATTGTCAATATTGCCATGTTGACAATATAGGTAAGTATAGATATCTCACCCCCTTGTAATTGAAGGAAGCCATTAAAAGGCTGACTATGTGTCAGCCTACGTATTACGTCTTCGACTGTCATGGTGTAATGTACGGGGAACAATACCTACATGTGCAGTTATGTGGTGCAAAAACACGAAATCGAAGAAAAAGTGCGAAGAAATATCGTTTCATTCGTAAATGCTCTAAAAACTACATTCTTTTAATATTTATCAAACACGAAAATATGTGCCAGTGACAATTTCAATTGTCAAAACTGGTTACATTTTCTTGTTAGGAGCAAGTAATCTTTACAAATCTATGGTTGACAGATGAAACATATTTCACAGAAGGAACAACTGCATGATAATTTTACAAATTATTATTTGTGTATATGCATGATGTATTTAGGTATTTTTATTTTATTTTTCTGTACACTGTTTTTCAATTAATTTCTATATTTATCTAAAGTATTTGTGAAAGTATCCTTCTCATTCTGAGAGAAGACCAGTGCCCAGCAGTGGGACAGTAATGGGTTGATGATGATGATGATGTTGATTTCTGAAATTGTCCAGTCCATCAGACCAGCTGGTGACGAATGGTCAATAATATACAGGGACGTCTGTAATTATTCCAATTTAAGATTCCAGTCCTACCTGAGGTCAGTCATACATGCATTCCTACATCAGAAAACTAGGTCGGAACGCGTCGGATAAGTATATCTCCCTTACCGCACCCTTCAAACCAGACCACAGCAGCGCTTAACACTGCTGTTTTAAGGCAACAATAGATGTGCCAGTGGTACCTCTGGACTCAAACCACCTTTAAGGAGTAGTCACAAGTCTGTAAAAAGTGGTTTATATATGACAAAAGAAGTCTTTTTACTATTAACTCTTAAAATAAACTTCCCTTTTTAGATCTCTCTAAATTTACTATCGCTAAATGTTCAGTCAGACAGTTATTTCTGCAGTGTCTCTAGTTTCTAGATCTTAATCTTACAGATCTTTAAAACCACTCAAGTGTGAGCTAGTGTGGGGTCATTCGGGTTCAGGAGTTTAGTATGTGGAGAGTATCATGTCCGATAAAAATTGGTGATAAGACCGCTCGAAGTTTATAAAATGCATTTACGAACAACTGCCGTATGTGTAATCGGTTTTAAACACGTATGTTAAACTTAAAAGTTGTTACTTGTAAAATAGTGACGATGTTCATACAAATATACTCATACATTTTAATAATCATTAGGTAATCGAGGTACCTAAACTTTATGCCAATATTAATAAATAAGTCTAGCGGTTAAAACACGATTTCTAAATGAGGGGTCCGAGATTCAAATCCGACACCTCTGATATGCCGACTACTGCCGTCCATAGACATTTGTAATCAACCCTAGATAAGATTAGATATTCCTACCTGAGGTCGGCCACAGATGCGCCGCTACCCCTGAAGACTAAGCTGGAACGCCTCAGAAAAGTCTGTCTCCCTTACCACACCCTTCAAACCGGAACATAGCAGCGCCTAACACTGCTGTTATAAGGTAGAAATAGGTGTGGCGGTGGTGCCGCCTGAGTCGAACCACAAAGTGTTCTACCACCTTCAAGATTATATTAATAATATATTATTACTAACTATAAAGGTGATGTAAAACATCGCGAGAAAATCTACACGGCTGCTGATTGCAGATATTAATGCAAATATTAATGGCTGGCCGTGGCTACTTACCGTCAGGATGAATGCATGCTTGCAGGAATAGGAGTGACGGTGGCACTGCCGTTAAACTTTTTTACTTTAATTTATTATAATATAGGAGTAGCAGACGAGTACACAGTCCCCCTGATGGTAAGTGGCTACTGCCGCCCATGGACATCTATAATTAACCTATAGGATTAGATATTTCTACCTGAGGCCGGCCACATATGTGCCCCTCTAGCTCTGAGGACTATTCGAACGCATCGGAAAAGTATGTCTCCCTGACCACACCCTTCAAACCAGAACACAGCAGCACTACACTACTGTTATTGAGAGTAAAGAAAAAACGTTTCGTGTATGTAGTCTATGTATCTTATGAACCACAAATTAATGAATACAATCTTATACGAATCCTTAACGAAAGTTAGAAATATACATATGTCTAAAAGAAAACCATTTTATTAATTCTTATTTGCAGCTGATACCAAAACATAACCCTTACAGTGCAAACTGTCACGGGTTAGGAAAAAGGTACGAAATGGACCATTTTTCATTACCAACCCTTGTGCCGTCTTGTGATAAAATTTTAGGGTAGGATTAGACGAGTTCTCCTTCGTTCGGATTTATATTTATTTTAGGATTTAAATTATCATAGCCCATTACTAGCCCACTGCTCGGCACGTGTCTCCCAAGCTTCAGAGTATTTAAGATCTAGTCCGTCATGCTGACCTATAAAAATTGCGGTAAAGTGTGGTAGTAAGGGGTTATTAAAGTGTTACTTACGTAATCACTAAAGTTAGGGGGGGGGGGGGGGGGGGGAATTATAGCTAAAATAAACATTTGCTTTACAGAAGCACCCGACAGAATTTTCCAGAAAGAACATTTTTACAGAAAAAGAATTATTGTCGTATTTAAGGTGCTCTGATGAAGTTAATTTTATAAAAGACTTTTTTTTTGTTAACGAGGGGGAAACCTTCAAAAGGTACCCGGTGCCGTGGGAGCGACACAGGGTTATGTGGGACTCTTACCGCACTAAAACCCCCCCCCGGTGGCCGTCCTCAGCGTTTGGTGGAGAACTCCGGGATCTCCAACGGTACACAACAGGAGTCCTTCTAACGCGATGCCCTTCTATCGGGCTCTGCCCTGGGGGGAGCAATTTACGCTCCTCTCACATCCCCTGGTGATTACAGCGATATGCGACCACACAAACCGCTGTCCTTCCCGGGGTCGCTTGCTGGACGGTTTGAGCACCCACTCTTTCCGCCCGCAACCCCGGAAGCCCCTTTTAGTCGCCTCTTACGACAGGCAGAGGATACCGTAGCCCTATTCCGGTCCCGGTACTACAGGGACAATGACATGGGACCCAGGCTATCTAATTCAAATTTATAAGTATGCATAACGGAGGCGGTTCACTTACATTAAGTGAGAAAGGGGTTGGGAAGGGGGAGGGGGGTTTAAACATTTTGCGTTAAAGGGTTCTGCTTAATGGTTAAATAGGCCTATCGGTACACTTCACACTTAGGTAAATATGTAGTTTTCCTTAAAATGTTTACCTACATCGTTAAAACAAGTCATAATTAACTTCTGACAGGGATACAATATTGAATAATCAGTAGTGCCAAAATAGAAGTGACGGACGAACTTGGACACTTTTTTTGAGGACGACATTCATACCACTAGGCTATTACGATATTCGTGTATCAGCAAATCGGCAGAATTTACTTCAATCTTAGTTTATGACGCCTAATCTATCTTTTATGACGTTCTGAGTTAGCATTTCTGCGAATTCCTCAAAAAAAACATATCTTTGTAAAATTACAGAACTTTTTTTTTTAATTTTCAATATTTTTTAAAATCGTTATAGCTAGATTTTTTTTTAATTTTCAATATGCTTTTAAACACATATTATAATGTATGGTTCTATGGCTATTATAAATGCTTTAATGAATACTATCGAGTGAAACACTCCATTCCGGTGCAAACATTCGCATCATTAAACAGTATAAATAAACTCAATTGATTGGAATCAATTTAATTATGAATTGATTCTATTGCAGATGATCGAGGTATTGGAACATCGAAGTTAAAATTATGTTTCCTTATACCGTTGTTAAAATTATAATTTATATAGACCTTTGGCCCCAAGAATTTAATACACATAAATTAAGGTGATAGAACCCTTTGTGATTCGTCTCCGGCGGCAGCACCTATTTCAGCCTATTAACAGCTGTATTCTGATTGAAGGGTGTGGTAAGTTTTGTATATATGAGGTACTGGCAGCAACTCTTTGGAAAGTGTCAGACGTCAGTTCTGATATCAATATATAAAATGGTTTGAAAAATACAAAACGCGTTTTTCTCAATATATATATATATATATTGTATTAATTAATTACAAGTCTAAGATATAACAGTATGGAAGACATACTTTTCTGAGGCGTTCCAGTTTAGAGCTCTAGGGTAGCGGCGCATCTGTAGTCAACCTCAGTTTGGATTATCGAAACTGCATGCTCGTCTAGTACTCCTACATTATAAAACAAAATAACAAAACGTCTAAGTACTCAAAATCTCTATTGCACTTTGGACAATAAATAGGCCTTATTAGTAAATTGTCTTTCGAGGGTAAGACACATTTTTTATTTATTTTTATTTGTTATCAGCATTATTAAACATTTTAATATAATTTATTTATATAACATATATAGGTAATAATTTTTTTACCAACGTTTAAAATAATATTTTCGCCGCCTTTCCCACTTCCACTTATCTCACTCAACTCACGCATAAAAAATATACACCATTTTCATTGAGCTCCCACGTGTATGACGGCATATGTTACAGAAAGGTCTATCTGAATTTACGGTACCCGATTTCCAATTTTTATAAATAATAATATCTTTAACAAATAAATTATACATTAACTTTAACAATACAAAACAACCTCCTTTAACAAATAAACGATTGTTAAAAAAATAAATCATTATATTAATATTTTCACGGACTAGCAGATTCAAACAAATTATTTCCTATAGTTATTACGATAGATATAAGGATAAAATATAACAAATAGAAGGGCAAATCAATAAAATCTCATCAGAAATATCTAATTTAACAGATTGTTCATCAAACAGTAAACATCCTCCAGTTTCTTGGAAGATCCGCACAAAAATGTATTGTTCATTTGGAAGTTAAGTACAATCGCCTCGGTCGGTCCGAAAGTCAACAGGGTGCACAAAATGGGAAAGTATAGCTAAAATAAACATTTGCTTTAGAGAAGCACCCGACAGAATTTTCCAGAAAGAACTTTTTTACGGGAAAAGAATTATTATTAGTCGTATTTAAGGTGCTCTGATGAAGTTAATTTTAGAAAAGACTTGCCGATTTTTTTTTGGTAATTAACATGACTTTTTTGGTTTAAGTACCTTTAACTCAACTTTGAAGGAACCATCGCAAAATTTATTTCTGACTAATAACAGCAGTTTAGTGCAGTATTTTGCTATAGTTTGAAGGGCGTGGTAAAGGAGATACGACGAACGTAAGGCAATTAATCTTAGTCCTCAAAGGTAGCAACGCATCTTTGACTAACCACAGGTAGGAATACTATCTAAGGTTCATTACAGATTTTTTTAGAATATATAAGTAGCAGACGAGCATGCACTCCACCTGATGGTAAGTGGCTACTGCCGCCCATGGACATGTGTAATCAACCCCAGATAGGATTAAATATTCCTACCTGAGGTCGGCCACAGATGCGCCGCTACCCCTGAGGACTAAGCTGGAACGCCTCGGAAAAGTATGTCTCCCTTACCACACCCTTCAAAACGGAACACAGCAGCGCCTAACACAGCTGTTATTAGGTAGAAATAGGTGTGGCGGTGGTCCCGCCGGAGTCAAACCACAAAGGATTCTATCACCTTCGAAACAGATGTTAGTAGGCGGCTGTTGCCACTTACCATCAGACTGCATACTGCTACCCTACACCCATTTAAAAAAAAACAAAAAGGCTATTCCTACAAAATTAAGCCAAAAGGCATTTAGCTCTTCAGCAAAATCGAAATACTTCCAAGAACAAAAAATGAGGTAAAAAACATCAAAAGCCTACCTGATGCGAAAATCACGAACTCCTGAATTATAAGAGGGAAGTTTTTCCGTTTCTCATGATTAAGGCGACTTTAGGGAAAGGAAGCCGTCAACTGAAACTTTGAAGATTGTAGCCCCAATCTCATAGACCCAATTACTTGGATTTACGCGTAATATTGTGAAATTTGTAGCTGCAAAATATCTATATTGTACATACTTTTTTTGTTGTAATTTCAAAGTAAATAATTTTAAGAATCTACTACTTTACAATTCGACACCGGGGGCACCACCATCACACCTATTTCTTATAACAGCAGTGTGAAACTTTGAAGATTGTAGCCCCAATCTCATAGACCCAATTCCTTGGATTTACGCGTAATATTGTGAAATTTGTAGCTTCAAAATATGTATGCACAATGTACATTGAACACACATTTTTTGTGATTTCAAAGTACCTATTTAATTTATATTCAGGGTGGTATAATCCGGCCCAAACTGCTAGTCCTCTCTGAAGTTGTTACGAGCAGGTGTAGTGATACAATTTGCTATGGCGACGCGATTCATTTCTATATTCAGAGCGGACCAGCAGTTTTACACGGACTTTAACACTATTTTATTTAAACTACAGACTCGTCAACCCATTACTGTCCCACTGCTGGGCACGGGCCATCTCTACCGGAAATGTAGTTGTCCACCGCGCTTACCTAGTGCGAATTGGTAGACTTCACACGCCGTTGAGAATTTTTTTTTTTAAAGAACTCTCAGGTATGCCGGTTTCATCGCGATGTTTTTCTTCAGTGTATATTAATTTTTAATACGCACATAGCTTTGAAAAATCAGGGATGCGTGTCTTGTGTTTGAACCACTAACTGTTTTTTACACAGCACAATAGTACATTACAATACGAGGACGAAAAATTTTTTTCTGACAAGTGTGAGTTTGCAGGCCGAGCCGCAGGCGAGGACTGCAATCACACGAGTCAGAAAAACATTTTTCGTCCGCGTGTTGTATAAAATTTTATATTACGGGGTCGGAAATGGGGGTTTTGCGCACGCGAAGCGTGCGTAAAACGTCAATTTACGCACGCCGTGATATAAATGTATTTTAATTACTTCCTTATTCCGTATAAAAAAAAATCTTTACACGAATATCAGTTGATAACGTCTGTTACCTCTCTGTCAGTCTGTCTAGCTTTACATGATGAGATTTTATTGTTTGTAAGAAATACAAACAATAAAATCTCTTTCATCTCATGCCCATTTCTGCCCTTCATCAATTCTAGCCCTTTCAGAACTCACAATTGAAAATAGGTCACCTAGTTACAATCCTGATTTAAGTACGTTTTACAAAATGCAGATGAATTGTTTTTGAGCCCAAAGCACAAAATAATATGAATGGAGCTTTGAAAATTTGGGGGAATTTCTGATATTTCGGCACGTGTTCTATTGCGATTGTAACGCGATTAACGATTAAAAACAATTAAATGCTAGTGTTATGACTAATCATTACAGTGAGAACTATTATTAAAAGCTGCAATGATTTTTGTTCCACTTGTCCTGGTCTTTTCCTACTACGAGGAACCAGAATCTAGGTAGCCCTTACCACCTATACCACCTATTCCTGTTCCAGTGCATTTGTTTCCTATTAAAGTGAAAGGCTTGACATAATCTACTGAATTGTCTAATTGTGAATTACTAGACCTTACAAACCATTGAGAACTTTTTTAACAACACTCAAAAGCGTTTCCTCACATTATTTTCGTTGACCATTATAAAAAGTGATAATTTATTTCTAACACCTATAACTTTGAAAATCAGAGGTGTGTGGGATGCGAACCCCGTACCCCAATTGAGAGGCAAGTTTCAAACACTCTCACTGCTCACACATATCATCAGCAACCCATTACTGTCCCACTGCTGGGCACGGGTCTCACCTCTGAATGACAAGGATGAGGCCACAGTCCACCGCGCTGGCCAAGTGCGTATTGGTAGACTTCACCTACCTTTGAGTTTTTTTTTATATATATATCTCAGGTATGCAGGTTTCCTCACGAAGTTTTCCTTCACCGTTTAGCAAGTGATATTTAATTTCTACGCACATAACTTTGAAAAAATCAGAGGTGCGTGCCTGGGATGAGAACCTCGGACCCCTCGATCGAGAGGCCGAGTTTCTTAAACACTAGGCTATCACACATATAAATGTTTTAAATATCTCGTAGCAATTATCGCTTATCGCTTACCTGTTCGCGGTGTGACAAGTATAAGGAAGGGTGACAATTGATCCGTTGTTTTCGAGTACCATTCAGCTATTTGAGGGTTAGTTCTTACATTTATAAGGGTTGTTTGAGAGTTCTGCCATTTACTCAATTCATTAACTATGTTCATTTGAGAATTTTAATGGGGTCACTGTTTTTTAAAGTTAGCCAAAAATAATAATTATGGAATTAAAAAATAAAATTAAAATACAATTTGACTAAATTACAGTATGTATTAAAATGAATAGTATTTATGCAACACATATTAAACAAAATATTTAAAATTGCGTTTTAAAAAACCTACTGCTTAATAGCAAAAAACTTAAAAGTGATGTCAAGCTCTACTATAATTAAATAAAAAAAAATAGAAATAAAAATCCTAAGATGTAGCAGGCGATAACTAACATAGTTTTAATATTATTTCCCTAATGTATCCTCGTGGTTGCCTCGACTACAATCGAAGAGACCCGACGATCGAATGGGACTCTTCGATCCTAATCAGAAGGAGTTCAAAATGAAACTCATGTAGGCCTATATCGACGACCCGCATGGCGGAGTGGTCACCATACCAGTCTGACGCGCAAAGGGTCCCAGGTTCAATCCCCGGCCAAACGGATATCTAAGTGGTGAATTTAGGTTTCTGTTTCTGGGTCTGGGTGTTTGTGTATTTGTCTCTGTGTGTGTCCATGGCACCCACGATACAGGGATTCCTAGTGTGGGGCTGTGAGTGTAGATAGTGTTTATATGCTAAACTCCCACGGTAACCGTTGTGCAGAAATGGGTCAAAGACCAATTAAATTAAAATAAATTGCGAATGAGTAACACCAGGTGTTGATCGAGAACTAGGCACCGTTTTTCGTGGAACGGAAATAGTCATCCGACACTATTACGTCGTAAACGGGTCGAATGGTTATGAGTTAGGTTTGATGCTGACTAGCTAACTATAGTCTGATTCATAATTAGGTGTCCAAAATGTAAACAAAGAAATGTCACTGTCAAAATTAACAAGAAATAAAAACCAACAAATTCAACAAAAAAACGAAAACTTTAACAACTATACACAATTTAACAAACGCGCTATGAAAACGAGAAAACATTAGAGTTCGATCACAATCACGAATATGAATAATATTAGCTACGAAACTTAAAAATGACGCCACAAGAAATGTTTCGAATTCAGAGTGTGTTACCATTATCACATTTTAATTTTCTACCATAAAAATTGTTTTTATTATTATTACTGTATGGAAAGAAATTGAGGTAATATATATATTATAAAATGTGAATTAATTTTAATTTATTTAAATTATTATTTTATTATTGTCGTATTACTTTAATATTGTCAAAAATAAGAAACTACCATTTGAAACGTATCTTCTGGATAGGTCATACCTTTGTTTACATTTTGGACACCTAATTATGAATCAGACTATATCTATACAGTGCTAAGCTATGCTTTTGAAATTATAATATAATTTATATTAAAAATTCGCCAAGTACGAGTCGGACTCGCACATGGAGGCTTCCGTACCACCAATGTTCATTATATTTTACTTATTTTTATAAAATAACAATATGTTTTATTGTTCTAATTTTATTTATTATAATAGCAGTAACGAATTGTAAAAATTTCAACTGTCTCCCTAATACGCTTAAACAGTTACATCGAAAAATGCCGAAAAATACCGGTTTGTTGTATGGAGACCCCCTTTAATATTCAACTTTATTTTATTTTTAGTATTTGTTGTTATAGCGGCCACCGTTATGCACTGAATGGTGTGACGGTGGTGCCACTGGGGTCGAACCACTGAGAGCTCCACCACCTTAAACATGTTTCAACATAAACCAACTCTTAATAGTCGATTTATAAAACTTATAATACTTTTATTCTACCCACCCCGCCCCCTCAGAACCTTCAAATCAAATCAAATCTATGTTTATGCAAATCAAAACAAAATGGTACGCTTAGGTACAAATATTTGTCATAGATTTATGATCCGATATTATCTATAGGCACGTAACAACTTGATTCTAAGCTTATCTGTGAAATACATAATTTGATCGAACTAATCTGCTTCATGCGATTGGATTGTCGTATAAAATTACTAATACATTGATTATCTTACTTTGACAGTATTCAAATACTAATCACAATGGATTAGTTAAGCTATCTGAATGATTCTTGCACATAAGTCCACGGTTCCAATTTGAAGTGATTTTGATTTTTTTTTTATAATATAGGAGTAGTAGACGAGCATGCAGTCCACCTGATGGTAAGTGGCTACTGCCGCCCATGGACATCTATAATCAACCCCAGATAGGATTAGATATCCATACCTGAGGTCGGCCACAGATGCGCCGCTACCCCTGAGGACTAAGCTGGAACGCCTCGGAAAAGTATGTCTTACCACACCCTTCAAAACGGAACACAGCAGCGCCTAACACTGCTGTTATTAGGTAGAAATAGGATTACGTAGATTAGGATTTTTGAAGATTTCGCATATTACAAATTAATAACGTTTTCTTGGCATAATACTTATGTTCTCAAAGGTGTATGGTGAAATCTACCTTACCAGGAAGAACTATCAATTTGGCATAGTGGCCACCATAACAGCCTGACACACAGTCCTGGGTTCAACCCCGGCTAGGCTAAGGTCAAAATTTTCAATACGTATATTCAATTGATAGTTCTAAATATAACATTCAAAGTGTGTGTTAATTGTAGATCTGTTAAAACCTACAGCCCCACACTAGGATTCCCTGTGTCGTGGGTGTTATGGACACACACAGCGACAAATACACAAACACCCAGACCCGGACAAGGACCCGGGGCCTTCTGCGCGTCAGAACGGTGATCCCTCCGCTGGTCGTCAAACGCATTTCAAGTTTGAATACAAAACATAAATACGATGGATATATCTTATCAAAGTTAATAAATATTATTCCTAAAACGGCTAGGTTACTAATGGATTTCAACTACAGTTAATAATTTTCGCGTTTGCAAATAAATGCAAATATTTATTACTTGCAAATTTACGTAATACTCAATAAATTTACAATATGTAAAACTTGAATAGAAGGTATGTTTCATTAACAGAGATAAGCTACAAGCGAATAAATCGCTTATCGTCTACTTCACGCTTTTTACACGCATTATATTAGCTTCACTTGTATGTTTGTCAGTGAGTAACTCCGTTTTTCAGTAGAAAGGAGGAGTTTTTTGAAGGTGGTAGAACCCTTTGTGGTTCGACTCCGGCGGCACCACCGCCACACCTATTTCTACCTAATAACAGCAGTGTTAAACGCTGCTGTGTTCCGGTTTGAAGGGTGTGGTAAGGGAGATAGACTTTTCCGAGGCGTTCCAGCTTAGTCCTCAGGGGTAGCGGCGCATCTGTGGCCGACCTCAGGTAGGAATATCTAATCCTATCTGGGGTTGATTACAGATGTCCATGGGCGGCAGTAGCCACTTACCATCAGGTGGACTGCATGCTCGTCTGCTACTCTCATATTATAAAAAAAAAAAAAAAAAAAAAAAAAAAAAAAAAAAAAAAAAAAAAAAGAAAGAGATCAACATACATCCATACATACATTATAATTATGAACAGTATATATAAAACAATAAATAATAATTAAAGAAACTAAAGAACTCGCTTTTATAAGAAATTAAACTAAAAAATAAAAAATAAAAATATAAAACTAAAGACATCTGTATCCTTAGTATGAGTTTTTACGTTTTTGCAAAAATGACTGCTTTGTTTTTGTTTACGTATTTCCTATAGATTTCCAAACAGTTCTGATACAGACCGCTAGGGGCGCTGATTGGAAATGTATGGGCAAATACGTAACACGTAACGTAACAGTAATTTTTGTAAAAACGTAAAAACTCATACTAAGGGTACTGTAATCAACCTCAGACAAGATTAGTCCTACCTGAGGTCGGCCACAAATGCGTTGCTACCTATGAGCAAGATGAAACGCCTCGGATAAGTATGTCTCCCTTATCACACCCTTCAAACCAGAACACAATAACGCTTAACACTGCTGTTATTAGGTAGAAAAAATTGTGGCGGTGGTGCCTCGAGAGGCGAAGCACAAAAGGTTCTACTAATTTCAAAAGCAGATTTAATTTAAAAGTTACGATAAAACTATTACTCGTTTTAAAAGTTAAAATATTTTTATTAATTCAATTCAAATATTAACCTGTTTTACACTATAAATGGAATATGTAAAATAAATTGAATCGAATTGCAAAAAATAATTGTACAAGTACATTTAAAACATTAATATGTTTCGCAATCGTATTCAAATATTTCAATTCATTGATAAATTTAAAAGTAAACTTAATTTGAAATGTCATTTTAAAGGCAAACGTATTCTCAATAGGCAGCCAAACCTTTTGAATTTTTGATCCTATTCCAGAGGTCTAGATTCCTAAAAACCCATTGTCGAACAATTTGGTCCAAATTGAAAATTAAAAATTAACCGACGCGAAAGGGATCAAAGTACGTAAAATTAAAATTTCGCGAGTTTCGGTAACTGTTGGAATGTTTCAATTGCAAAATATTTTAATTTCATTTTCGTTATTAATTTTGCCTGAATATATTAAATTTCGTGTTAAATATCTCGCCTAACAATAAAACCACTATTTTACTATTATTACTATGGTCATGTCCGCGCCAAACTGCTAGTCCGCTCTGAAGTTGTTGCGCACAACTACAAGCATATATTTCGTAACAACGTAAGGGCATACTAACGCAGCGGGCAGCGGACGAGTGCTTGGAGGGGTCCCGAGCTGTCTTGGACCCGCTAATATCTACAATTTGCTATTCGATGTGACTCGTTTCTATATTCAGAGCGGACTAGCAGTTTGGCGCGGACTATACATCAAATCAATAGTACAAATAATTAATATAAAATATCTATTATTACTAGTAATAATTACCAAAACATAGACCGAGTGCTTAAAATTATAGCCATTGTTACTCCCACAATTGAGTCGAATCAAACGACACGTCATATGTTATAATCCGTCAAGCCGTTTGGGCTGAAAGGCATACCAAAGAATGAGACATACATACTCGAAAACATCAAACTCCACAGTCGGATAAAAAGGATTTCATCATCATCATCAACACATTACTGTCCCACTAGGCACGGGTCTCCTCTCAGAATGAGAACGATTAGGCCATAGTCCACCTAGTAGACTTCACATACCTTTGAATACTTTTTTCTTAGAATTCGTAGGTATACAGGTTTCCTCGTGATGTTTAACTCATTGAAAACGCATTTAACTCATTTAAAACGACAAGTACGAGTACTTACCGAGATACATCTATAAATTCAACTAACTAGTTTACATGGGATTCTGTTATTGCTAGTATTCGGGTCCACCAAATCCTCTTAATAATACCACATTATTGCATTTTTATCAAAATAAGTAATAATGGCTCGTGTAAATTTACACTATGTTTGTTTCCGAACTTGGCTGCCACACTACCGCGTTTAATTATACAAACTCTTCAGGCCTTTAATGCTACTTCATCAATAATCATAATCACGGGAATAATTTTGGCCTACAAAATTTTGGCGTACTAAACATCGAAATTTCATAATTTCTAGTAGAAAGATATTGTCAAAATATGACTTTGGCATAACATACAAGAGATTGATTATTAATATAGGGTGTTTGTAAATGAATAATGGTAGTAGAATATTTATTTTGCTGTTACTGTTACTTTGTGCTTAAAGATAAATGTTAAAATCCATAATTAATGCAGCGGAGTATTGCAAATTGACAACTAAAGAAAAGAAGATTTGCCTAATAAACTTTTTCCCTTTGCCTAATAAGTCTATTTTTTTCTTAAATACCTTTTGTAGGTTCGTGGTTTTGATTAAAACAGTATACTCCAGTAATTTGGAGGACGTGCTAAGGCAGACACTAAGGGTCTTTCTTAAGGGTCCTTTCCATCACAGATCCACTAATAGGATGTATATCTTTATAATTATACACCTCTGGATATGAGCTACAGATTGAAACTACGGATGTTTACGAGTAAGAATCGTGAACAGTGTAGCTATAATATTTTAATAGCACAATTACTAGCTTAGCTTAGCTTCGACCTAGCCCTTAGCTACCTCACACATATCTGGTAAAAAGACATTTTTTTATATAATATAGGAGTAGCAGACGAGCATGCAGTCCACCTGATGGTAAGTGGCTACTGCCGCCCATGGACATCTGTAATCAACCCCAGATAGGATTAGATATTCCTACCTGGGGTCGGACACAGATGCGCTGCTACCCCTGAGGACTAGGCTGAAACGCCTCGGAAAATTATGTCTCCCTTACCACACCCTTCAAACCAAAACACAGCAGCGCTTAACACTGTTGTTATTAGGTAGAAATAGTTAGGTGTGGCGGTGGTGCCGCCGGAGTCGAACCACAAAGGGTTCTACCACCTTCTAATCCATCCCATCTCCACATCCCAACACGAGGCATCTAATCAATGCAATCTATCAATCAAACAATCAGTACTCAAGAGTAGCAGCAACGCTTCGGTGACCGACTTAAGACCCGACTCTAATACTATTTGGAATACTCTTTATATATTATAAAAAATGTAACACACTTAAGGTTTCTGTAGGTATCCACTTAACCAGTCTACACATTTAGGTATAAATATTAAAGCTTACGTAATTAGTTTTAAAATGTGCGCTTTAGCTAAAAACTAGGCATTCCTGGAATGCTATTATGGTTTTATAAAAAGGTCTGAAACCGCCGATGTTATGTTTCATAAACATCTATTAGACTAAATAACTGTTAAAAAGAGAATAACTATTAAAGTTAATAACAACATAACGAATTTTAATAGTATTATGATTTTAACATTTTCTACTGCTTTATATACCTATTGTGAAAGCAATTATAAATAAGTAGGTATCTGTTGATTAAAACGCAAAACCGAAGTTAATCTTCGAGTAATCTTGAAAACTGAACTATTGGTTCAGTTGACGGAACTTTCACATAAAGATAAGTATCTACAGGGAGTGGCATATCCCGTTTTAAAATATTTGGGGCTCCTACAAAATACAAAAAAAAAATAGATACGTGGTCCAACAATACCTACATTTACAATTACAATTGAAATCGTGCGAATGAATTAATTAATTTAAATACCTACGTAAGAAAAAATAGAATTCAAAAATCCTATATATATATAGTACATTACAATACGAGGACGAAAAATTTTTTTCTGACAAGTGTGAGTTTGCAGGCCGAGCCGCAGGCGAGGACTGCAATCACACGAGTCAGAAAAACATTTTATATCACGGCGTGCGTAAATGGACGTTTTACGCACGCTTCGCGTGCGCAAAACCCCCATTTCCGACCCCGTAATATAAAATTTTATACAACACGCGGACGAAAAATGTTTTTCTGACTCGTGTGATTGCAGTCCTCGCCTGCGGCTCGGTCTGCAAACTCACACTTGTCAGAAAAAAATTTTTCGTCCTCGTATTGTAATGTAC
The DNA here is from genome assembly GCA_014595695.2 of Epargyreus clarus clarus. NCBI lineage: Eukaryota > Metazoa > Arthropoda > Insecta > Lepidoptera > Hesperiidae > Epargyreus > Epargyreus clarus. Next base: position 2,319,997 of record JACTTY020000019.1, read on the forward strand.
TATTTCGTCCGCGTGTTGTATAAAATTTTATATTACGGAGTCGGAAATGGGGGTTTTGCGCACGCGAAGCGTGCGTAAAACGTCCATTTACGCACGCCGTGATATAAAATATATCACTTAAAATACACAAGTTAAACTGTAGTATCTTTAATAGCAATAAAATGAAATATGGTATTAAACCAATATCTTAAATTTAATAAAGTGAACAAATATGGTAATACGGTAAGTATAGAAAGGTTTAGATCGCACACTGCTATCTTAATTTGGGATTACGAATTTATCCCAAACGTTAATTTTGGGGTGTTCAAATTGCTCGCCATAAATATTTGGTAAGTATTTTTATACTTATAGTACCAGACTTACACTGTAGTCACGGAAAAAGTAATTAATTTTTGATTCAGCATATTTTTTATTACTTTATTGCCTACACTCGGAGAAAAAGGACTAGAAATAATGTTTTAATCATCAAGTCTCTTTGATCCCATAATGAAGTTCTTATAATATTAGAAAACACACCTACATAAAAATAATAAACGTTTCTATCCGCGATATCGCCACCGGTTTCACACATTCGCACTCGTTCACCAACACTAAGAGTATAGCAGTAAATTACTGACCTGCTACGTATTTCCTGTGCAAATCCTGGATTCAAGTCACAACACAATAAATCTTCAATCACATCATTGCTCCACAATAGTAATCACGCACTAAATCTGCCAAATATATCATTCACGCATGTAAAATCTCAACACGTTTACAAATCACTGAAAAACACCGATTTCAAACGAAACGAACCGTTAAAGTCGAAATCGGGGGATCTGTTCAACATCACTATTTTACGAGCGGGATTTTTTAGCGCGAAACGACACCCTCACGCCACGAATGCCGAAGCTCGACTGACTCGAAGCGAAGCGCCAAGCGGCCAGCCGCGCCGTGATCTCCGAAATGTAAGCTCAATAACATAGATAACAGAAGCGTGTTATAATGCTAAATGAGTAATCGGTTCGAATTTCAAAATCGTAGTTCTAATGACAGTTTTGTTAATGCTGATAAGATTTCGAAATTCAAATTCAAATAGTTCCTTGTTCTACGTAGATTCAAACAAAACTCTTTGAACGTCAAGTAGGTAAGTATTGCGTTGGAAAGTATTTCTCTGTGGGCTTTGCAAAGAAAGAGTGTAAGTCAAAGCATACCATATGTATTGTATGCATAGCATAGCATACATATTATAAGCATTTCTCCCAATTTCAAAAGTAAATGTCTGACTAAAATTACAGGCGACCTTAGTAGTGGAAAGGTTTAGTGGAACGAATAGTTTCAGGTAGTATTCACGTTGTGTATTGAGTTTGTGACCCTTTACCATCAGTACCCTCACCGTGAGTTTTTTACGTTTTGACAAATATGACTGTTTTTGTATTTGTTTACGTATTTGCCCATACAATTTCCAATCAGCGCCCCTAGCGGATTGTATCAGCACTAGTGTCAGTAACGTAACATTAAATGTCTAAATTGACAAAATGGCGCTTTATGTTTGGTCTCTCTTTTTTGCGAACATGTGAGGTAGAAAAAAAAGACTTGAGCACTTATTGTTACGTTTACTCAGTCTACTGAAGCAAACGGAACCGAATAATGGATTTCGTAAACGTAACGTAAAATTGTGGGATGTTTTGAAAACTCATGGTAAGGGTACTGATTGTCTGCATGATCGTTTAGTACATCAACTGTATCATCATTATCATCATCATGATTGGTACATCAACTGTATGGAAAATATGAATATGAGATAAATTTTTTTGGCCAAACATTTGTGCCAACATTACCAACAGGACAAACTGAAGTCAACCCAATGCCGTAACAAGGACCTATCTAGGATCGACTTTAGGACGAAGGACGGACCTAACTTACTTAGACTTTGTCCTTTAAAATTTCTTACTGTGACTTTACGTAACATCTATTTGCATAATGTTATTAAAATGTCTCATAGTACACTAGAATTAGAATTCTTTTAATTAATTTATTAATTTTTATTACTAAATAATTAATTAGGTTTCGAAGTGATATTTCATGCTCATTATTTAACTAGCTTTTAACCGTGACATTACTCACCGTCAGAGGATATATCTCTTGGGAATGGTACTTGTTTAGGGATAACAGTTACTCTTTGTCCTGTTCTGCAGCCCTACATGTGTATAAAAATTCATAACAATCGGTTTTGAAGGTCGTAGAACCTTCTATGGTTCTACTTCGGTGGTACCACCGCCACCCCTATTTCTGCCTAATAACAGCAGTGTTAAACTACTGTGTTCTAGTTTGAAGGATGTGGTAAAGGAGACATACTTATCCGAGGCATTCCAGCTTAGTCCTCAGGGGTAGCAGCGCATCTTTGGCCGACCTCAGGTAGACTATCTAATTGTATCTGGGGTTGATTACAGATGTCCATGGGCGGCAGTAGACTGCATGCTCGTCTACTCCTATATTATAAAAAAATAATATTTTTTCATAAAACTCCGACAACCCTACATTTACCTGTTAGCCCTATTGCGTCGAATTACTCGTACTCCGGGAATTCACTTATAGTCCGCGTAAAACTACTAGTCCGCTCTGAATATAGAAATGAATCGCGTCGCCATAGCAAATTGTATGACTACACCTGCTCGCAACAACTTCAGAACAGACTAGCAGTTTGGCGTGGGATGAAAAAATCGTTTTTTCATACAACATCGATAACCCTACATTTACCTGTCAACCCTACAGCGTCTAATTACTCCAATTCCGGGTATTCAGTTAACTACATTAATACACGTGGTACTGTTTGTGGAACGGTTTTATGCGGCGGGTTAAAAGTTAAACAGTGTTCGGATACACAAACTGTACTGGGAGAAAAGTTTGATCTTTTTGGTTGTGGATTTTGGTAATAGTCGTTAAATATCTGGTTTCATTTGAATTTATTTGTTAGTGGTATTTATGCCCGTTATTCGTAATCAATCTATATCTACGTCAAAATGAAATTGTCAAAAGTCGATCTTTGGTAGGCAAAACAGATTCGATTGAATATTGACAAGGCGTTCCTATTTGCCGTGTGTTACTTTACTTAAGTCGAATAATTTAATCCTTACGTAGATACTTAAGGATTACTAAGACTATTAAACCAATAACAAATGAAATACGTAAGTCTACAATAATTTAGAAACAATTGCTATCATATTTACACGATACCAAAATTTCGTTCGTATTTATATAAGTGTGAATGTGTGATAGGTTTTTTAATTTTACCGCTTGAAATAAAATCTCGAATTTTTAGGTTAGTAATACGAGTAGATATAATTTTTTTCAGAAAATACTTAGCAGTAGGAAATTACCTTTTTTGAAGGTAAAATTGCCTTCTTATTAATATTATTTTTTCTATTTGACCTCTGTCTGTGGAACCGACACTTAACCACAGTATAAGGATCTATATTTGTACTGTGACTTAACTTAGAATATTTAAAGGTTTAATCACTTTAAACTATGCGTGATTAAACCTTCTTCGAGTTTATAGAGGCAACCGTTTCTGGTTCTACCTGATGCTTTCTGAGGCTGATTACACATTTATTTAAAAAAAAAATCGAAACATGCCGAAAAATATCCGTTCTTGTAACTATGGGGATCCCCATTAATTTTCAACTTTATCTATTCTTAGTATTTGCTGTTATTGCGGCTATAGTAATAGTACGCTGTAAGATTTTCAAGTGTCTATCTATTATAGTTCAAGATTAGATCTCTGCAGTCGGTCAGACGGACAATTACAGAGAGAGACAGAGAGACAGACGGACAGACGGACAGACGGACAGACGGACAGACGGACAGACGGTCAGACGGACAGACGGACAGACGGACAGACGGACAGACGGACAGACGGACAGACGGACAGACGGACAGACGGACAGACGGACAGACGGACAGACGGACAGACGGACAGACTGACAGACGGACAGACGGACAGACGGACAGACGGACAGACGGACAGACGGACAGACGGACAGACGGACAGACGGACAGACGGACAGACGGACAGACGGACAGACGGACAGACGGACAGACGGACAGACGGACAGACGGACAGACGGACTGACGGACAGACGGACAGATGAGGATACGGAGACACGGATATACAGGTTAAATTTATTTGCGAATTAAAATATACTGAACCCATTACACACACTATTGGCTAGCAGCCATAGTGCGTAACAAGTGAAGTATGTTGGAACATGTTTTACGCATAACACTTTAATACTATGCAGTATTTTGCAGTAATGAAATAATATATGCAATATGTGGTTAGAGGTACCGCCACATTGAATGACGTCACAAGAATAACATAGTTAATGAATATTAGAAGGTGGTAGAACTCTTTGTGGTTCGATTCCGGAGGCACCATTACCATATCTATTTTTGCTTAGTAACAATGTTAAGCGTTGCTGTGTTCTGTACCCTTAGTATGAGTTTATACGTTTTGACAAATAATACTGTTTTTGTTTGTTTACGTATTTCCCATATATTTCCAATCAGTTCTGATACAATCCGCTAGGGGCGCTGGTTGGAAATGTATTGGCAAATACGTAAACGAATACTAAAACAGTGAATTTTGTAAAAACTTATACTAAGGGTACAGTACCCTTTGTACTTTGCAGTTTGTAGGGTAAGAGAGACAAACGCATCCGAGGCGTTCCAATTTCGAACTGTACCTGAAGAGGTAGCAACGCGCCTTTTCGAAATTTTTGAGATAAAGTTATATCCTATACTGGGACAAAGAGTTGCTATCAACATGTATTTTGCTCAACTGCGGAGAGTAATGTTTTTTGAGCGTATGTTTCATTCTTTGTCACGCCCTGCAGCCTTAACGATTTTAACAAATGAGAATTAAAACAAAAAAATAAAACGCTACAGTATTATAAAATTAAAGATGAAACAATGAGTCCAAATCACTGGCGCTTGGTAGGGCCCTAAGAATGCTGGCTGCGTTACCACGTGAATGGCCAAGTTTTGCCTTTGGTCGTAATACGCAATAATATATTTTTTTTATAATATAAGAGCAGCAGACGAGCACGCAGTCCACCTGATGGTAAGTGGCTACTGCCGCCTATGGACATCTGTAATCAACCCCAGATAGGATTAGATATTCCTACCTGAGGTCGGCCACAGATGCGCCGCTACCCCTGAGGACTAAGCTGGAACGCCTCGGAAAAGTCTGTCTCCCATACCATACCCTTCAAACCGGAACACAGCAGCGCCTAACACTGCTGTTATTAGATAGAAATAGGTGTGGCGGTGGTGCCGCCAGAATTGAACCACAAAGGGTTCTACCACCATAATAAGGGACAATAATAATAATGATTATTATTTATTTTCATAATAGTGTATATTTTTATTATATATTTTTTAACAATATCGAAGTCGCAACTCTAGTCAAGTGTACGACACCATCACACTAGATCAGGTGAGACACCCAAGAAAGCTAAACCGCATGTTGACAAAACCTAAGCTTGCAAACAAATTCACATGACCACAGACACCTGATATATATTATTATTAGAAGTGCAAGCGACCATGAGGAATTCCTTAACTTCGATATAAACTAACCACAGGGCATCTGAAACTGATCCAATCTTGATCTGATCTGATGTGAAGAACTTGATCTTGAAAATAAAAGGGTTGAAAGTAATGATAGTGTAAGTATGAATTTGTTTTATATTGGAGGTGCGAGGTTCAACTCTCAGGCACCTCTGCTTTGACCTTGAAATTAACATGTGCTTAAAAAGTGGATGAAAATGGCCTCTCGGCTAGGAGGTCTGAGATTTAAACCCCAGGCATCTCTGATTTTTAATAAATTGCTAATACGCATTGAGTAACATACATCATCATCAACCCATTCCTGTCTCACTGCTTGGCACGGGTCTCCTTTCTGATTGAGAAGGATCAGGCCAGGCCAGACCAGGCCGCCGCGCTAGCCAAGTGCGTATTGGTAGACTTCACATATCTTTGAATTTTTTTTTTATTTCTTAGGTATGCCGGTTTGCGCGCGATGTTTTGCTTCACCGTTAAAGCGATAGAAAAGTGATAATTAACTTCTAATACGCGCATAACTTCTAAGAATCAGAGGTGCGTGCCCCTCGATCAAGAGGCCGAATTTCTTTCCACTACTATCACTTACATCACCCACGTAGATACAAAATCACAGTCTATAAGAATCGCTTGTTTAGTCTAAGTATCTCGATTCTTCCCATCGTTTCGCCGAATGTAAATATAACGTTGACCGAAAACCTAAACAGTTTTTATCTCACCGCCAGATGTGGCCGCGACTTTACGTTATGTTTGTACTAACATAATTTTAGTTTGATATACAGAATTAGGAATTAGTAGAAATGGCTTGTGAGAAAAACGCGTGACCTTCAATTTTTTTATATTTATACCTAGCGATGAGGCAGACGGGCTACCTGATCGAAAATTACAAAGCAAACTGCAAAAATCAAGATGTCATTCGCTATCAGAATAGAAAAAAATATGCCAAATATGGTGTCAATTGAATTTTTTATTTATTATATTTTATTATTCAGGTTAGGTTTCGAAGGTTCTCACTTCTGCCGGCACCCCCCAGGGGTGCAACCCGTAGATTATTTTTATTCAGCTTTCGATATAATCAAATCGAAAATATCGACAAAGTTTTTATAACTTTCCGTGAATATAAGAGATGTTTATATATTTCTCCTTTTAAATGTATTCTTTAAATGAGTTCCATGCACAAAGTTAATAGCACTCTATTTTACTATGACAATTCTAGTTGTTATCGACTCTATGGCTTCAAACGTAAACATTTCGCTACTTACCACTAATAACTTGCATAACATACTGTCTAATATCGTTATTCTGATCGAGATTGCAAATATCTGAATATTTAAGTAAATTATTTTACGTTTATTACTATAAAATATTTACCCACATTTGTATGCAAGTGCATTTCGAAATGGTAAACAGAATGTACTATGATTGCATAGAATTATATCTGTTTGGACTGTAGATATGAAGTTATGAATTCCTAGTACTTGTAAGATCATGCTGCTGTGATATCTATACTAATTATAAAGAGGAAAACTTTGTTTATTTGGCTTAAAAACTACTGGACCGATTTTAAAAATTCTTTCACCATTCGAAAGCTACATTATCCACGAGTAACATAGGCTATATTTTATATGAAACTAGCTGACCCGGCAAACGTTGTGTTGCCATATAAATAAAAAAATGTTAAGGGTGAACAACCCTTATCACTTAGGGGTATGAAAAATAGATAGTAGCCGATTCTCAGACCTACTGAATATACATATAAAATTTGGTGAAAATCGGTAAATCCGTTTCGGAGGAGTACGGTAACTAACATTGTGACACGAGAATTTTATATATAAGATTACATTATTATTGAAATGTACTTCTGTGTGACAGTCCTAGTCAAGTTAAGACTGTCCCACTGCTTAGCACGGGTCTACCCTCGAAGTTTGAGAGGTTTTGGCCATAGTTCACCTTTTAACCCGCGACCCGCGTGGCGGAGCGGTCACCATACCGTCCCGGTATCGATCCCCGGCCAGACAGATATCTGAATGATAAATTTAGTATTTTGTTTCTAGGTCTGGGTGTTTGTGTATTTGTCTATGTGTGTTTCCATGGCACCCACGACACAGGGAATCCTAGTGTGGGGCTGTGAGTGTAAAAAGCGTTTAAGCGTTTTAAGCAAATGAATAATTTCAAACATACATAAATTAAATTCCTGAGGTCGGCAACAGAGGCGCCGCTACCCCTAAGGTTTGAGCTGGAATAATGTATCTCTTAACACACCCTTGAAACCAGAACACAGCAGCGCGTAATACTTCTGTTATTAGGCAGAAATAAGAGGTGGTGTTGCCGGACTCGAATCACTGAGACTTCTACCACGAGTAAGGATAAAATTTATTTTTAAAAAACCCTTGACGGGACAAAACAGGGTACGAAAATATTTGACAAAGCCCGTTGTTCATGAAGTAACAAATATGAAAATAGGTATTTAGGTTAGTACCTAAATAAACACTACCTAATTTTAACGTATTTATACTTAAATACGTCACGAAAACACTAAAATAGGTCATGTAACGTATTTAATTGTTTATGAAAGAGAAACTTGACGTGAGTAATTTCAAATTTTGAAATCTCTGAGGGTCCTAGATACAACTATACTATTTCCATTTCTTTATTTTCTCGATGACAGTTCTATGTAGTGTTGTTACCAAATAAGCAATGATATCGATCGCATATATTTATTATATGTATTTTGAACAAAAACAAATACAACAAAGCTTACGTCGTAATAATTATTTCGTTTCAGTGTGGAGTACCTACCTATACCTACTTATTTTACAACAGCTTCGAAAATTTAAAAGAAGAAGGCATTATCAATCAAAAATTTATACGTGTAACACCTTGTAATGAAATATAATATTATAAATATATGTAATATAATATTATAGTTAATACATTTTCATAAAAGTATTCGGCAGTAGTTTAGTTTTGTAAAATAAAACGGGTCTGTTATCGTGTTACGTTTATCGTTATAGCTCCTATAGTAATCATTATGTGTAGCACATCACTACCTGTCCGCGAAGTACAGAATTATCTATTAGAAGTATTATTATCTTATATTATGTGACATTTTAACGTAAACAACACAAACTTACATTGGCGTCGATCTGTCGTCGAGAAAATAAAGAAATGGAAATAGTATAATTAACGATAATTATTTTCTAAAGTTCTCATATTAAATTTTTATCAGACACTCAACATTATGTCTCATAAAAAAATCTCTCTAAGAACCATTAAAATTAATTTAAATATGAGTGTTTTAAGAGCAGAGAAATTTAAATAAATATTAGTGATTTTAGGGCATCCGGCATAGATGATGTTTTTCATCCTGCGTCTGGCACATCCGACATTGTTAGAATGGCATCTAGTACCGACTACTCGGCATCCGATTTTATGTTCCGGCATCCGGCACTTCCGATATTAATCGTATGGCTATTAGCATCGATTACTCGGCATCCGGTTTTATGCTCCAGCATCCGAATATCTTCCTATGGTATCCAACATCAATTACCCGGCATCCGGTTTTATTATCCGGCATTCGCTATTTGCCATCAGATATCCGGTTTTATTTATTTTCATCCAACATTAATTGTACAGTTTCAAAGTGAAAGGTGCGCAAGGTAAGTCGCGCAGAAGACCATAAGGCTTGTAGGTTCGATTCCAGGGTTTCTGTGGTTCGATTCCACGGGCACTTTGAAGGATGTGGTAAGGATGACATACTTATCCTAGGCGTTCCAGCTTAGTCCTCAGTAGCAAGATCTGTGGCCACTCTCCAGTAAGAATCTACCCTTAAATGGGGTTGATTACAAGTCCATGGGCTGCAATAGTCACTTACCATCAGGTGATTTCCCTTATGAAATTTCCATACCCTTTGAAATTCTATACATAACGAGTAAACTCAAAAAAAATATATTAATATAAATAGTGACGTCATTGGAGTCTTTCTGACCTCATTACTGACCCTGACCTGCATAATTCCCAGAAATGCATAACAAAAAATCCATCCATAAATTTCCAGTAATGGAATATTCCGTGTAAATTCATAGCGCTGGCCTGCCATGAATAAATTCGCATAAATTTTGCGAGGCTATAAAATAATCCATAGTATTTATGGGGTGACATGAGCTGTGCACCCTGCCAACCCCCAAATTGGCTAGGGGTAGCAGTTATGCTCTGAGGTTTTAGAAACACATACACATAATTTTGAATTGTTTGAATATGTCAGTTTAAAAAAAATGCTTTCTACGCTCATAGTTCCACACTAGGATTTCCTGTGTCGTGGGTGCCATGAACGCACACAAAGACGAATACACAAATACCCAGACCCGGAACAGATCTAAATCTATTATTCAGATATGTCTAGGGGTAAAAAAATCGAATTACATGTTTTTTGCATTTTCTGTGGATATATTTTTTATAAGTTGCTTATTTTAACGGTAAATAAAAGAAAAAAATGCACTGACTAAATTAGAACGCCTTGTGTTCCATAGGTATAGCAAGAGTGCTTAGATATTTTTGAGTTATATAGGAGTAGCAGACGAGCATGTAGTCCACCTAATGGTAAGCGGCAACTGCCGCCCATGGACATCTGCAATCAACCCCGGATAGGATTAGACATTCCTACTTGCTTACACATTTAAATCGAGAAGTACATAAAATAAAGTCATAAATATTTATTAAGATGGGTTACGATATATTACAATTATTTTGTTCAAAAGTTACAAATAAAATAATGTAACACGTCCTTCATATCCACATGTATGTTAACCAGGTAAGTGTTGAAACACCCTTTCGTGGGACAAACGGTGAGATCAAAGGGCCTTTCCACCGACCAGAACTTAAAAGGGATGGAAAGTAAGCGAAGATTTAAAACATACTAGATGTAACATAAAGGGCTTGCTTAACAAGTAATTAATTTAAAAATCAAAAACCCGACTGCACCAAAAAGGCTGAAGTAGAATTTCCAAAAGCAGTGAAATAGGCATTTAATTATTTTTATCCAGAGAGTGAAATACAAAGTTTTATAGTAGGTGTCTGCTTCAAAAACAAAAGATGTTCAAACAATATTATCCTATTTTATCCTCGTAGTGCTCATTTACGCTATATAAAGAACCTATGTGTAAAATTCCAGCACGCTTAAGTTCAGCGGTTTCCCTTTGCGTTGATCTCTGGCACAGCAACTTACTCATTTAGTCAGAGAGTAATATCGATGTGTATATACGAGTGTATACGTAATAGCTAACCCGGCAAACGTTGTGTTGCCATATAAATAAAAAAATGTTAAGGGTGAACAACCCTTATCACTTAGGGGTAAAAAAATAGATAGTGACTGATTCTCAGACCCCAGACTCAGGTGAAAATCGGTGAAGCCGTTTCGGAGGAATACGGTAACTAACCCGAGAATTTTATATATAAGATATATTATATAATGTATGTGTAATCTCCTCTTAAATTCCTTTATTTTGACACCCTACTCGATAGGTTTGGTTAACTTTTTTTAAAACGTGTTACTATTTCGCGAAAAAATCCACCATTTTCGGTCTATAAAATATATAACTTTAGTAAATCTAACTTTTGGTCATTATTTTACCTCGTAATGGGTAGAATTTCATTAGTTTTATCCAACAAGCCTGATACAAAATTTCATATTGTTTGCTTCAAAATTGACGATTGTTCAAATGAACTTTTAACCCTTATTTTACCCTCTACGGGGTTGATTTTTCGGAGGGGGATAAATAAGTGCGTCCTTGTTCCTACCCAGAAAGCCAAATACAAAATTTTATAGTAGTTGCTTCAAAATTAAGGGATTTCAAAAAAACTGTTTTCCCCTATTTTACCCTCTTAAGGGTAGAATTTTCAAAAGACCTTTCTTAGTACTTATTCACGCTATATAGAGAACCTATGTGCAAAATTTCAGAACTGTAAGGTCCTTGGTTTAGGCTTTACGTTGATTTCTGAAAAATGAAAAAGTCATTTAGTTAGTCGGTCAGTCAGTCACCTTGCTGTTTTATATATATACAAATATGTTTTTATAATCTCCGTTTAATTTCCTTTCATTTGATACCCTACTCGATAGGTTCGGTTAACTTTTTTTTTTAAATGTGATACTATTTCGCGCCAAAAATCCGCCATTTTGACTTTTTTTTACTAACACCCATCTAAGGACACTCGGGTCATAGAGACAAATATAATGACACCTTAATTGTTGAAATTCATCCAGCCGTTTGTTAGATCGGATCAAATAAAGAAAGACAAACATACAAGATACGCGCGAAAAACATAACCCTTCCTTGGCAGTCGGGTAAAAATTGTTAAATAAATAACAATGCGGTACAGCGAGTACAGTTCGATGGTAGAAGTAGTGTAACCGCGCCAAATTTCTAGTCCGCTCTGAAAATAGGTACACCCGTCCGCTGCCCGCTCTCGTCGGTTACATACACAAAGGTCTGTGGTTACATAGCTGCGTCAGTTTGCCTTTGTGTTCGACCGCATTGGCTCTCCGACTACATCTGCGCGCAACAACTTCAGAGCGGACTTGAAGTTTGGCGCGGACTATGCCACTGCTCACTTAAATATGAGACGACCAAATTAGTTCTCAGGAGTGTCAGCGCATTTGTGATCGGCTTCAGGAAGAACTCTATATGGAGTTGGTTACAAATGGCCATAGGCCGTAGGACCACTTACCCTCAGATCCATCTGAGGGTAAGTGGTCCTACGGCCTATGTAGTCCACTACATGCTTTGAAAATACTGCTAAACACACATAAAACATTCCGCGGCGGGTAATGTTTTTCGACGGTAAGTATGTGTGTCTCATTCTTTGGCATCTCTTGGCGGGTTTAACATATGAGGGGTCGTTGGATTCGTCTAAATTGTGGGAGTGCCATATGCTTTATTTTAAACTGTTGTATATTTTGTTGTTATAATTCTCCATTATTGAAATAAAATGAAATTAAAAATGTTTATTTTGTATAAGCCTACGGCGGCACTTACAACTTGTCAGTTACAATATTTTTTCTTAAACTATTACCGGATCGGAACGCGAACTGAGAAGATCCGATAAGAAACTCTATTCTTGTCCCTTCTAGTAATTGAATATCTGAGTGTAGGATAAACAAAAAGAAAGTATTTTCGCGGACAGCCCTGTGTCCACGTTTGATATGTGTAGGAAGGCATCCTACGTGATATTTATATAAAATATTGTATGTTCGAAACGACTTTGAACAAAGGATCTAAATAACTTACGATCAGCCCACTGAAGTAAGAAACGATATATTTGATTACTTAACTACGGCTTACATATTAGATGGAGCGTTCCAAGTTATTCATTTAAGTATTTTTTTACGATATCCAAGTAGCAGACGAGCATGCAGTCCACCTGATGGTAATTGCCACTGCCGCTCATGGACATCTGTAATCAACCCCAGATACGATTAGTTACCACCTGAGGTCGGCAAAGTATGTCTCCCTTACCACGACCTTCAAACCAGTACCCGTACCATGAGTTTTCAAAACATCCCACAATTTTACGTTACGTTTACTCAATCCATTATTCTGTCCCATTTGCTTCAGTAGACTGAGTAAACGTTACAATAAGTAAGTTCAGCTCAAGTCTTTTTGTCTGCCTCACATGTTCGCAAAAAAGGGAGACGAAACATAAAGCGCCATTTTGTCAATTTAGACATTTAATGTTATGTTACTGACACTATGGTTCTGATACAAGCCGCTAGGGGCGCTGATTGGAATTTGTATGGGCAAATACGTAAACAAATACCAAAACAGTCTTATTTGTCAAAACGTAAAAACTTATGGTAAGGGTACAGAACACAGCAGCGCTTAACACTAGCGTAATTATATTTGAAGGTGGTAGAACGCTTTGTGGTTCGACTCCGGCGGCACCACCGCCACACCTATTTCTACCTAATAACAGCAGTATTAGGCGCTGCTGTGTTCCGGTTTGAAGGGTGTGGTAAGGGAGACAGACTTTTCCGAGGCGTTCCAGCTTAGTCCTCAGGGGTAACGGCGTATCTGTGGCCGACCTTACGTAGGAATATCTAATCCTATCTGGGGTTGATTACAGATGTCCATGGGCGGCAGTAGCCACTTATCATCAGGTGGACTGCATGCTCGTCTGCTACTCCTATATTATAAAAAAAAATATTACTTTGTTAAACTTATTTATCATGTAGAACTCCTATCATATTCGGTTAAGTGAATCATTTTCCCGATTACGAGTAAAATAGTCTTTCCTATTTCATCATTAGGTTAGAATAGAATTTAAATTTAGACCTAACCTTAGAGCTACGCTTGAAATAGAGTGAGCATCGTATCCTTTTGCCATTTGCCTCGACGTATAATTTCCTGAATTAGCTTATCTGTGGGGCTATCGGGGTCTAAGTAATCGGTCTTCTGTTGCCCTTTTGTGTTCATTTGTTTCCTATATGCAAATTTGTGAGATAGTTGGGGTTATTTCGAACTATTAATGGTTTAACTATTAATGACCCGCGTGACGGAGCGGTCACCATACCGGTCTGACGCGCAAAGGGTCCCTGGTTCGATCCCCGGCCAGACATATCTAAAGGATGAATTTCGATTTCTGTTTCTGAGTCTGGGTATTTGTGTATTTGTCTATGTGTATGTCCATGGCACCCACGACACAGGGAATCCTAGTGTGGGGCTTGAGTGTAGAAATCGTTTAAGCTTGTAAGGTTTTTTTGATATTATTATTAGTCTACCCTTACAATCCCACATACCTTGTCGTGGGCGCCATGAACGCACACAAATACGAATATCCAGACCCAGAATAGGTATCCAAATTCAGATATCTGTCTGGCCGGGGATCGAACCCGGAACCCTTTGGGCGTCAGATCGCTATGTAGTTGTTTAAAGATTACAAACAGTTGAAATACACGGTTATGATAACAACGATTTTTGTAGGTAGGTAAGTGTTACTTACTTCGTCGTCAACCATTACTATCCCACTACTGGGCACAGGTCTCTCAAAGTAAGTGGTTTAAGCCATAATCTACGACACTGGCTAAGTGTGAATTCGTAGACTTCATATACCTTGACAACTTTTTTTAACTCTCAGGCGTACAGGCGTTCCACACAATACTTTTTAAAGCTTCGATTCGATCGATTTTAAGCAATCGATAATTAATTTCTAATACGCTTATAACTTAAATCAAACGTGCATGTCTGGGAGTTGAATCTCAGACCTCCGAATAAGAGTTGCTTCTTAACCACTAGGTCACACCAACAGATCAGAACACAGTAGCGCTTAACCCTACGTGCGAGGCGTGAGAAAGTTAGTTACGTGTTGCAATACACTTGAGTAAACTTGGAAAGGGTTAAGTTTAACTAACTTTTACCCGCGACTTTGTTTCAGAATCGTGTGGACACGGTTATATTAAGAAAAAACAAATTACTCAAGATTGTGTCTGTACTCTAACTTTACGCAGTTAAAAAATTTGATGTTTTTTCAAATTTGATCTTTAAATTTTTGATTTTGACGATTTCTTCTGAGACTGAAATTTTAAATTAGATTTAAAATAACTAATCTGTGATTGTTTAAAATTATTTGAATTTTACACAAAAAATAATATTATCAACACTACATATAGAATTGAAATAAAATAGTTTAAACATTTTTTTAACCAATATTAACGAAAACAAAATTTAACGAACGTACTTTAAACCAAAAATGATCATTCATTTTTTGGATAAAAATATTTTACCACAAATTCAAAAAACTCGCTCCATATTACCCAAGTAATCCAAATGACCTAAAAACATACAAACCGACCTTTATGTATAGAAAGGTAGGTACAGGTCAGACGCCCTCCGGAAGCTGTATCTCTGTCATCTTAACCGTAAGATGCCTTTGAAGTGTGCGAAATGTCGGCTAAAAGCGAAATCGTTTGAATGAACATAAAAAATGATGTTCACATACTGAACATAAAACGACATAAAAATACATAAAACGAAAAGTAAGCAGACTTGTGTGTAGAGTCTGATTCGACTATTCGAGGCACCACTGATAGGTATTTTTTATAATTTAGAACTACCTCTGAGGGTTGCGTTACTACCCCTGAGGACTGTTTATAATAGGTATAAGGTATAAGTAGCAAACGAGCACGCAGTCTACCTGATGGTAAGTGGCTACTGCCCCCCATGGGCATCTGTAATCAACCCCAGATAGGATTAGATATTCCTACCTGAGGTTGGCCACGGATGCGTCGCTTTGTGATTCGACTCCGGCAGCACCACCGCCACACCTATTTCTACCTCATAACAGCAGCATTAATCGCTGCCGTGTTCTAGTTTGAAGGGTGTGGTAAGGGAGACAAACCTTTCCTAGGTGTTCCAACTTAGTCTTCAGGGGTAGCGGCGCATCTGTGGTCCACCTTAGGTAGGAATATCTAATCCTATCTGGGGTTGATTTCGGACGGCTATGGGCGCCAGTAGCCACTTACCATCAGGTGGACTGCATGCTCGTCTGCTACTCCTTTATTATAAAAAAAAGCTCGCTTACTACTTCTATATAAAATACCACGATTATCTACCATTGATTAACAAAAAACGTATGAATACAGATCAATTGCTTTTTCAAAAGCATAAAAACTGGTAATACATATTTTATACCAACAAAAACATACGACTTATCGCCCGAATTTACTCGGAAAAAAGATTTCGATTTGCACTTCAAAAGTTCATCATACTCACATAATAGTGTGATTTTGTTCGATCACGATTTTTTTGCAAAAAAATAAGGTCGCGTTTCGTATTTTGTGAATCTATTGAATATAGTGGTGCGCGCGGCTTCGCCCGCATTTTAAAGAAATAATATGACATACTTAAAACGGAAAATTTGTACCTGCATTGGAATGACAGTGGTGCCATCTGTCGAAAATTGGTCTTACCAACTCCCAAACCCCCGTGGGCTCTTGGACAACAACTTTGCTAAAGATCATCACTTGATCAAATGCATAGTTTCCGATTCTATAACTACTTACGAATTAAAAATTAATTAAAAAAACCTTTTCCCACGGACTAAATTGTGAATCTAAACCATTCTCAAGTCCCCTTGAACACACACAACAAATTTCATCAAAATCAGTCCAGTCTTTTAGGAGGAGTTCAGTGACGTACACACGCACATAGGAAATATATATATAAAGATGTAGAAAGAAAAAAAGAAATATTTATTTGTAAAAAATAGTACAACATTATATGGCATAAATAATAGTAAACATGATTCTCAAATCAGAACATTGCTGCAGTAAAATTTAACAAAAGGGTCCACACTCAGCCTCACCGCGGCGTACCACGGCCACTGATTTTCAGATATCGGAGTTATTTGGGTTTGTCCGTGTGGATAATTTATTATTAAGTGACTATTATTGATTAAACGTTTGAAATAATTTCATTTTTATTTTATTTATTTATGTCTAAAACATACCAACAGCAAAACATTGAAACACATTTACATTAAACATACAACCAGACAGATAATACTTATATGTATTATAGGCATGTATAGCAATCACTTAAATCTAGTATTACTGTTAAAGCAGTTACAATTTAGTTATTATAATAGTATATAATAAAAAGGAATCTTGAGTTCTTGTTCTTATCATTGTCTTCTCAAGCACTTGCCACATAAAAGTCTTTTGAATACCTATTCGTTTCGGTCTTTAATAGATACATCTTTGAATGACAATATATTTCAACGGATTTTTAACATATAAGTGAATACTACTTTTAACTCTAGTTCCTGCGTTAACAATAAAAAGCCGTGTATGGAATACTTACATGCTTCATCTTATGTATAAAATTCTTGTGTTACAGTATTAGTTACCGTACTCCTCCGATTTTCACCAAATTTTAGATGCATATTCAGTAGGTCTGAGAATCGGCTACTATCTATTTTTCATACCTCTAAGTGATAAGGGTTGTTCACCCTTAGCATTTTTTATTAATATGGCGTCACAATGTTTGCCGGGTCAGCTAGTATTTAATAAATTATTTAATCAGCAAGTATTATAGAATCAAAAGACCCAACTTCTTAAAAATTAATAATTAACTGAAATATAGTTTATGTATTTCCCACAATTTACGCAAATCCAACGACATATCATATTTTATTAATCGTCGTAGTCGTTTGGACTGGGGGACATGTCAAAGGATGAGACACCTAGCTACACATACATATACACTCGAAAATTACCCCACAGTCGGGTAAAAAAAAAAATAACAGAAAAAGACGGATGCAAGAAAACTCACATTAGTATTCTGTTCCCGAAATACTCGGTTAGTTTTAAAAATAGCTAAAAATTTGCTAGCTCCTTTAAAAATTCAATTTACCCCTAGTTTAAATGCAGGCTGATAAATGAGCGCCCATACTTCATGGACGAATTAAACCCGCGGGAAAATTAAAATGGTGCCGCGGATCTTATGTAATAATTTCTGTGGAATAGAACTATAGTGTACTGACTGTGTACGGACTGGTAAAGAAGTTTAACTTCTTCTGTTGTTTTGGGAGAAAACCCAAAATGGGGGAGCAATCTTACGTTATAATTTCTGTGGAGAACAGCATGGTAACTGTTTCCAGCTCACAGTATGGTGTTGACATTGCAAAGAGTATAATCTTATTAAGTATTTTGGAATTTGAATTATAATTCCCTTTTACTGTAATGTGGCCTGCCACAAATAAGTTGTGCCTCTGCAGATGAAGAAATATATTTTTAGTTTAAATGCAGGCTGATAAATGAGCGCCCATACTTCATGGACGAATTAAATCCGTGAGAAAATTAAAATAGCGCCGCGGATCTTACGTAATAATTTCTGTGGAATAGAACTGTACTGTAGTTAAGTCTCTCTGCCTTAGTAGCACTGACATCTCAAAGAAGTTGAACTTCTTCAAGTATTTTGGGAGAAAAGCCAAAATGGCGGTGCAATGTTACTTCATAATTACTATGGAAAAAACACGGCTCATATTTTTCGCTGGCTCTATTGCCTACTGCCACAAAGAAGTTAAACTTCTATAGCTAAAGTCGAAGGCAAACTAAAGTGGCGGTGCATATCTTGTATTAATATTATAACTGTAGAAGAAATAAAAGATGTAAAATCCTTGTCAACTGATATGTGGGTAGATGAAAAAATCCATCAGTTTTATTTTAATGTCACTTCTTGCGACCAGTCGTCGTCTTGCGCTCAGCGATTACAGACGTTCTTTATGTGTCCTCTCGCACCTTTAGCACGTGGACTAGCCGTACCGCGTGTGCCTTATAAAGTGCATAGAGACTCCTCAGGAAGACCTGGCCGTGCCTACTTATTGAGCCCCATGATAGTGCGGTGCGCATCATTCCTGACATTATTCGAGTCTGCAGATCGACTTAGAAGGCTCTCATTTTTTTATAATATAGGAATAGCAGACGAGCATGAAGTCCATCCGATGGTAAGTGGCTACTGCCTTCCATGGACAATCAATCCCAGATAGGTTTAGATATTCGTACCTGAGGTCAGCCACAGATGCGCCGCTACCCCTGAGGACTAAGCTGGAACGCCTCGGAAAAGTATGTCTCCCTTATCACACCCTTCAAACCAGAAGACAGCAGCGCTTAACGCTGCTGTTAAGAGGCAGAAACACGTGTGGCGGTGGTGCCGCCGGAGTCGAACAACAAAGAGTTCTACCACCTTCGAAATTCCAGTCATCAATGGTCCCTGTAGTATTAATATTATATATTTTATCTAACGTTAGCAATAATATTGACTGTCTAGCCAATTTTAATATAAATAATATAATTCTACACGAGTTACTAAATAAATAAAAGCCTTATTGGATACTAAAGTTTCTGAGAACTTAATGAAACCACAGACTATGAGATAGCTTTATTATTTATCTGGGAGCTTTCGTGTTTTCGAATCTTTCGTATGTCAAATCTGTACAAATATTTGAAATTTATCTGTAGGCATCGCTGATGTTATTGGGATCAAAATAATAAGAAACATTTAGTTGACATTTTTTTTAATGTTGTTGTTTGATGTTATAAGACAGACATGCGTATGTAATTCACATACACATGTATTTGTATCTTATACCACTAGCCGTGCTAACGCGTGTGCCTTGTAAAGTGCTTAGAGACTGGCATAGACAACTGTAATCAACGTCAGATAGGATTAGATATTCGTACCTGAGGCCGGCCACAGCGCCGCTATCTCTGAGGACTAAGCTGGAACGCCTCGGAAAAGTATGTATCCTTTATCACACCCTTAAAAGCAGAATACAACAGCGCTTAACGCCGCTGTTAAGAGGCAGAAATACGTGTGGCGATGGTGCCATCGGAGTCAAACCACAAAGGGTTCTACCTTCAACTATGGCCTGAACCCCTCACTCTGAGAGACCCGTGCCCAGCAGTGGGACAGTAATATGTTGACCACAACTAAGAATCTGCCTGTTAATTAATTACAAAATCAACATCATCAAGGCTATTGATTACACGAAACGGCTTATTTACATTACATTGTCATTCACTTTGACTTACTGACCCATCCCTATGGGTAGAAGGGTTTGGTAACCCATTGTTTGTGTAGGGACCCCCGACCCGGCTAATAATGGGATTTGATTCAATTTGGTGTAGTTAAGATACAAATTGGTTTTTCTTACGCCATTTATTTATTGTTAGCCTGTGTTATTCAGGTAGGAAAGCTCTATATAAAAAAGTTTGATCTTTTGTCTGTTTATATGTGTTAACTTAGCTGACTGAAGGCTAAACCAGTTCTTGATGGACTTGCTCGGATAGATAGAAATATTTTCCAGCTATTTATTTCTATCATTTCTCTAAAAAGTAGATAAAGGCTAAAATACTTTTATAATAAGCCGGGGCTGAAAATAAATCAAACAACAATTCATATTGCTTAATTCGGCAAACACATGAATGCACGCGTGTACTCATACACACACATGTTTAAAAAAGATAAAAATGTCCACCGTTTCATACAAATAGGTTATATGGTGACCATTTAACGCATTTACTTAAGTAGGATGTACTTTAACTTAATATATTTTGCGAATTTAATCTCGAATTAATTTTACTCCTTCTAAACAAATGGCTAAAACATTAATAATGTCGATAAAGAATAACAAAATTAATAACTCCTCTCCTATTGGTTACTCTTACACATAAACAATACAGTAACAAGAATAACAATAACAAACATTTGTAACAAAACATAAACAAGCTTCTCAGTTCTTCAACACGAGCTCCATTGTTTGTTGAGTCCTGAATTTATCTCAAATCCTTATATTGTTTACTGCACTACAAAACGCAGAACAACATGCAATATACAAAACAGCAATTTTAAGCGGCGAAAATGTGGTTACAGAGCGCTTGTCTTGTTTGAATGAAAATATACGTTTGTATATTTTAGGCGGACGCGCGACGAAGTGTTTCTTTCGTTGTGTGAAAAATATTATGTTAGATTATTAGGTAGGTATTTTATGTTCGTTTCAGTTAAGGTAATAAGGAAGTTAACATTTTAGATTATCATCAATCTCAATTATCAATTAGTGTTGCAATGTTGAGCCCAGGTCTCTTAGAATAAGAATGCTCTTCGACATAATTCACCGCATCAGTAGATATCCAACACGCCTGAGAAAACTTTATTGGGATCTCAGACGCATTTTTAAAATAAATTAGAAAGGTTTAAATAATTAACAACTAAGACTAAAGTCCTTTTTTTTTTTTTTTTTTTTTTTTTTCTTTCGAGGGGGAAACCTTCAAAAGGTACCCGGTGCCGTGGGAGCGACACGGGGTTATGTGGGACTTTTACCGCACTAAAACCCCCCCGGTGGCCGTCCTCGGCGCTGCGTAGAGGACTCCGGGATCTCCAAAGGAACGCGACCGGAGTCCTCTCCGCGCACTGCCCCGTCGGGCTCCGCCCAGGTGACTTTGTGTCACCACACCGTCTGGTGTATACGACGGAATGCGACCACACATACCGTCGTCCTTCCCGGGGTCGCTAGCCGGGCGGTTCGAGCTCCCACTCTTGCCGCCCGTAACCCCGAAAACCCCTTTTAGTCGCCTCTTACGACAGGCAGGGGATACCGTAACCCTATTCTGGTCCCGCACACACTGACACAGAACCAAAATCTTATTATTCTTTAGATATTTACCTAGCTGAGCATCGAACCTAGAACCCTACATATATCCGACCAGTATCGACAACGCTCCGTCATGCATGGTAAATTTAAAATCCTTTTTACGGTAAAACAACTTTATTCTACACACTATATCACTATCACTTCCATAAATTCTCTACACAACAAGGAAAAAGTAGGTACAATTATCGGAAAACAATTTCCCTTTGTCCAATGTTCGTAAACAATTGATTGAACTCACTAATAAACAACGCTTAATAAGGGTTTAATTGATTTTCTTTTGAATGTTTGAACAAAGCTATAGCATGCACCACTAGTTTTTGATACCAATTAGAGATTATGAGATTAAATACCTTGTTTGACTGTTAGCGTTAAAAATATAGCGTTTATAGCTTAGGGAGATAAAGTCCGCGCCAAACTGCTAGTCCGCTGCGAATATAGAAACGAGTCGCATGGCAATAGCGAATTGTAGATATTAGAGGGATGAAGACAGCGCAGGACTCCCCCGGCACTCTCCACATAGCGCAATTGGTGTGTACTTACATTGCTACGGAATATATGCTTGTAGTTGTGTTCGACCGCATTGGCTCTCTGACTGGCACCTGCGCGCATTAACTTCAGAGCGGACTTGAAGTTTGGCGCGGACGTTGGCAAAGTCTCTGACTTTGGAGTACGTGTTTGATTGTTAGCGTTAATAGTAAAGCGATTAAAGCTAAGGGCATAGATTAGTAAAGATACTTCGCCGCCTTGAAATTGAATGAAGCCACAAACGGCTTATTAGTAAGTTTTTTTTTTTAATTCTTGCCAAATAAAAACTTTTTTAGAGAAAATTTACCAATAAATAACTAATGCTGTGTAATTTACATAATAAATAAATAATTATTTCAAATATTTTAGGGACATTTTAGCACGGAGACGTGGCAATTTTTTTTTATGCAACTATTTCAATTCTCAAAACTGGGTACTTTTTCTTGTTAGGAGTGAGTAATCTTTACTAATCTATGGCTAAGGGTGAAAACACATGCGCGATAATGATGTGTCGGCGAACGTCGACTACGTTCGTCGGTTGTCGCCGTTTGATGTTGGCGAGTGTAGTCGGTCATTGGCGGCCACATTTGGCGGTCGTCAACGGTATAGGCTGTCGCTCTTGTATTAGCTGCCTAAGTAGTTTGAAATTCAGCGTCTCACACTGAAAATCCGTGGTTCAAAGTTCAGCAGCGCATTTCTATTTTTTTGTTGGAAGCTTTATGGTTTGAAAATTCAATCTCACGTTCTTCGAATTGTTATATTTATATTTTTTAGAAATTAATTTTCATTTGATTTAACCGTAAAGAAAACATCGTGAGAAAATTTACATGACTATGTTTTTTCTGTATAATATTAAAGCGGAGGCACTGCCGTCAGCTGTTTTTACCCTATAACAACAATCAGCGCTGATGTGCATGAAGGTTCCAGTTCCCGCTAAGACCTCAGCACTATCATTATATCCATACGGAAAATTATCAATACATGACGTGGACTGTTACAAGTATGTTGTAACATCACCTTCATTAAATTATTTTCTCTCGCTTGTAGCTTATCGCTTACTAGTTCATAGTAAGAGTAGTGACTAATCCACGTAAGGATTTAATTAAATTTCTTCTTTTGAATATTTGAACAAAGCAGCCCACCACCAATTATGGATTATCGGATTAATATGCCTACATTGTTTAGGATTACCTCATAAACACGGTTAATTATCTCATTTATCTACAGATTTCCTCTGTAATTTTGAATTTATATGTCGGAGCAAATACGGCAGTTCTCCTATTATAAAATGAAATGATTAAACACCTGAGGTAAAACTACCTGCATCTTAAAATAGGAAAACAAGTGCACGTGCGCCAGTCCTATAAAAAGGGCCGTACTGGCGACATCGGGGCATTATTGCTCTAGCTGTGGAACAGTGCGGTCCTCCTTAGGACGTCGTTACGCTGCCCGAAGAATAAACGAAACTCAACAATTGTCGTGTGGTTTTCTTTC
Source organism: Epargyreus clarus clarus (assembly GCA_014595695.2). Classification (NCBI taxonomy): domain Eukaryota; kingdom Metazoa; phylum Arthropoda; class Insecta; order Lepidoptera; family Hesperiidae; genus Epargyreus; species Epargyreus clarus. The sequence goes on from JACTTY020000019.1 coordinate 2,343,820, forward strand.
GAAGGGTTGTAACATGAGTCATCACCAACATACAACAATTGTGACGTCAGCGGTGCTGATGTTACGCCTTTTTTTACTTCGTTATATATATCATAATTAATTATATCATCAACAATATCAAAATCAACATTATCATTTAAAGGTTTGAGGTTCGACTCCGCAGGCACCACTGTCACTGCCTTTGGAGATTCCGAAGCCCTCTACGCAGCGCCGAGGACTGCCACCGGTGGGGTTTTAGTGCGGTAAGAATCCCACATAACCCTGCGTCTCTCCCACGGCACCGGGTACATTTTGAAGATTTCCCCTCAATAACAAAAAAAAAGGCACCACTGTCACACCAATTTCTGCATAATGACAGTAGTGTTAAGCGCTTCTGTGTTCTGGTTTGAAGAATATGGTAACAAAGAGAGGTGATTACGAGGCGTTCCAACTTAGTCTTCAGGGACGACAACACACCTTTAGCCAACCTTTAGGACTAAAATCTGGTATAGATGTCCATAAACCGTTGCCTTACCATCAGGTAGACAGCATGCGCGAATACTTCTATATTCTAACTAGCTGACCCGGCAAACTTTGTACCGCCTCAAAATCTATTTATCAAATATATTTCATATAAAATATAGCCTATTTTACTTGTGGATAATGTAGCTTTCGAGCGGTGAATGAATTTTTAAAATCGGTCCAGTAGTTTTTGAGCCTATTCACTACAACCAAACAAATAAACAAAGTTTTCCTCTTTATAATATTAGTATAGAAAAACTCAAAATAAAGTTACTGCAACTTCCAGTCTTAACAGTTTTGAAAAATTCGCTAGCTGCAAAGCAAAAGATAAACGTTTTAAAAATTCGCTAAGTACTAAGTCTGAAACTTAGTGGATTATGTTTAATTCTGTTATCTGAAACGAACGTTCAGTTCCCGAAGGAGAATACGGTGAAGAAGTTCAATTATTGGGGGTTTTGAGAAGATTCGGGAACCCTGTGTAAGGAAGTATCGTAAGGGTTAATAATAAACGTGTAGAAGTTTTTTTAGCGAAAATGATTGTATAACAAATCTAAGAGAATATAAGTAATTAGTATTGACATTTATCTTTAAAAGTCTCGGTTCGAGTCCTGTAAATCAGCTAATTTTTAAATCCATATAGTTAGATAAAAATATGGATTTATGGTACCACTGATGGTACCTACCACTGATGGTTGGGTAAAAGATAGGATAAGAGGGAAGAAGGGAGCGGAGAGAAGGACATGTAGGAGGGGAAATTTGTCATCAATCTCAGATAAGATAAGAGTTCTACCTGAAGTTAACCATAGATGGGTTGTTTCCCTGAAGACTCTGAACACCTCGGATAAGTATGTCTCTCTTACCACACCCTTCAAACCAGAACACAGCAGCGTAATGCTGTTATTAGGCAGAACAGCGGCGATTCCTTACTATGACAGAAGACTTATGAACAAAGTGACTTTAACACCCAAATATCGCAAACACGGCTACAAAAATAGAAATAAAATAATATTCAGTACAAAACACGTATTCATACGTACGACGTCGTACTATAAAAACTGATTTCACTCATCGCATGGTTTCAACGGAAATAGGGTAGAAAATTACTAAGATGTTCCGTCTCTTTCGTTTATTGGATGCTTGCGAGCGAGGACAAAGCAGCGAAATGGAATAAATACAAATGATTATGCCCCCGAAACATATATTTTGTAGTGCCTCTACAGACTGTCGGCTGTAGACGCCGTATTTTAAAATAAATGCTTTGAATTGAAGGTCAGTACCCTTAGTATGAGGTTTTACGTTTTTACAAAAATGACTGTTTTGGTATTTGTTTACGTATTTGCCAATACATTTCCAATCAGCGGCCTAGCGGATTGTATCAAAACTGATTAGAATAGTATGAGAAATACGTAAACAAAAACAAAAATAAGTAGTAATTTTTGTAAAAACGTAAAACCTCGTATTAAGGATACTGTTCTATATATCTGTCAAATTTGATGAATATTCTACAGTTTATGTCGTCAAATTCAACATTAAGATGTGATGCAAGAAATTGTTCATTTCGATTTAGCTTAACAGCATGCAGTTGCCTTTTCCTAAAGATTTAGCTGTCAAATTATTCATCAACTTTGTTCAAAACTAACATTCGTAAGAGCATCGAACCAAAGCTTAGCGTTCTCTCATACCTATTTGAGTAATGAGTTTTCTACAAACTTTATGCTCATCTTCATTACATAAGAAATTACAAATTGTTTGCTTAAATCGGCAGGATTCTACTGTCAGTTAGCGTTAAATAATACAGATAGATTTTTATCTTTATCTTTAAACTGTCCCATTTTATGCCGTGTATCACCAGATATTCAGAATTTTATTAAGTATTCCTTCTGAGGTATTCACGGAGCGCTATGACATGGGGCTCTTCAAAAAAAGGTGCAAAAAGAGCTCACCTTTAAACCCGGCGATACATTGGCGACTCCTCTGGTGTTTCAAATGTCCATAGGCGACGTTGACTACAGTAAAGCTACTACGATAAAGCAGACGTGCTTTCATCAGGTTGCACGTCTGCTTAATCGTTAGTTTGAAGGTAGTAGAACCCTTTGTGGTTCGACTCCGGCGGCACCACCGCCACACCTATTTCTACCTAATAACAGCAGTGTTAAGCGCTGCTGTGTTCCGGTTTGAAGGGTGTGGTAAGGGAGACAGACTTTTCTGAGGCGTTCCAGCTCAGTCCGCAGGGGTAGCAGCGCATCTATGGCCGACCTCAGTTAGGAATATCTAATTCTTTCTGGGGTTGATTACAGATGTCCATGGGCGGCAGTAGCCGCTTACCATTAGGTGGACTGGATGCTCGTCTGCTACTCCTATATTATAAAAATAGGCTCAAGTAATAAAAGTAGATTTACAAAAACGCTCGTAAACCGCTGCAAGTGTGAACTGCCAGCCAGTAAGAGCCTGCAATGTCCTCGGTGTCAGCGATCCATCACAGTTGAGCTGCTTTGAGTCGTTCACACTCGTTTACTCGTGGAGTATATGTGAGTATATGTCATGTAGAGTAAGTTTAGCCCAAGGCTCTTCGAAAATTTGCTTACGAAATATACTTGTAACATATTTGGGTACATTAACTAGTGATACTTTATCAGTACTAAGTATTACTTAAATATATATGTATAAATTATTCTTAACTACCATTATAAATGTGAAAGTGAGTTTGTTTGTTTGTTTGTTTGTTACATACGTTTTCATACTTTAACTACTCAGACAATGTTAAGAAATTTTGCAAACACAGTTTTTTGTTTGTGATTCGACGCCGGAAGCATCACCGTTATACCTCTTTGCTGCCTAATAACAGCAGTGTTAAGCGCTGCTGAGTTCCGGTTGCAAGAATGGATATATATGTATCCGAAGTTCTGACTTAGTAGTCAGTGCTACAAACGAATCTGTGGACGACCTCAGGTAGGACGCTTATCTTATCTGGGGTTAATTACAGATATCCATGGGCGATGCTAGCCATTTCCCATCAGGTGGACTGCATGCTCGCGCAAAATTAAAACCATGAAGTTGCCGGCACTAACGTCATGTTTAATTTTTTTTTTTATTTTAATTTAAGATAAAATTGCGGTTATGTGTATTATGTTAATTTTTAACACACGTAAAACCGCGAGATACAACTAGTCGAAACTAAAATACCTAAACTCCCTATTCTCATTGGCTATTAAGCAAATAGAAAATATATGTACGACACGAAAAGTTGAAATCAAGTTAGAATTCCCTTTGTTAGTTTAACTGGTACGTACCGTACGGTCTATTGTGAAATACATTAAGCATATTTAGGACAGACGGTATGTTAACTGACTAGTCATATTGCAAGCGAATAAGTGATAAACTATCTATTCAAATGAGTCGCAATTAAAAATCTTTACTGGTTTATATTTTTTGCATTTATGTATATGTTTTATTTACTTAAGGTTTGTTTAAATATAGTAAAATTACGAGTTAATGCTGAAATAAATTTTGTTTGCTTGATTGAAGTGGCCTTGCAATAACAGAGAAAGAAAACATTGCGTAGTAACCTATACTAAGGTTTCTACATATGCGTTCAAAACGTATATAATGTATAGGTCTATATATATGCATACCTATAGTCAAGTTTAGTCATCTTATATATATATATATATATACATCTCAATAGACTAGTTAGACACACATATATAACGTTGTACTTTATGTCCTAAACACATTATAAGAAGAGACCCGAGCTCAGCTGTCTGGCAATAAATAGTTCAATATAGATTGACCAATATCACTTCTACAACATAAAACATATAAAGTTTGGATAAAACTATTTTAGAAAACTTAGTCAATTACTCGCGAAGTTCATAATTTTTATTCTAACTTTATAAAATTGAATTACGCAAAGTAACGCCTGATACCTATTACTATAAAAATCTCTTCAACATTTATTCGCTTATTCGCCCACCGTGTGTAACATCCCTAATCTGAATAAGGCTTCGACCTGAAAGTTTTTCTTTTCAGCCATTTAGATATCATTACTGGGACTAGGATGTCTATTGAATAATTCAGGTGGCTAACTTTATAGCGATAAACGAAAAAGTATGAGGTGGCCAGTTTTTCTTGATCTCGTCCTGAAAGACTTGTTCGAATAAACGCGTATTTCTAGGTATGAGTGAGTTAAATATTTTTATGAGTTTGAAATAGCAAACCAACATGCATTCCAACTGATGGTTAGTAGTTATTGTCGTCTTTGGGCATTAATATTCAACCCCGTATAGAACTACGGTTCCACGTGAATAGTGAGAACTTAGCTGCTAACGTAATATAAAATACTCAATATATATTTTTTAAAAAATGAGCCCCTTATCTCGGTGGGTAATTCCCAGATTACTTCCCAGAATCATATCGTAGAATACTACAGGGTGTCTTTTTCTAAAATTTAAGTCGTTCGATTCCTGACTAGAGAAAGGATGTTTTTAAAAACCCAATGATATAGTTTTCATTTAACAAAATCAACTCCTAACTCAGTATGTTTCGTTAATCCATATAGTTTTGGATTCCGCCATCGAGGGTAATTTGAAAAATTCATCATGTATATAAAACGCTTATAAAACACTCATACGCGCTAGTTTGAACGAGCCTGTCATATGACACAGCAATATTCCTAAATGAATCGTATTCAGCCCAGACTTCTTTGGTTTGAACAGAGCTTTATATTAGATTCAAGTGGTTGCTCCAATTCCGTTTGCTTATGTAGAGCGTTTTTGGTTGTGTTTTTTAATTTATCAAGTGGCTAGCATACCGTTTTATAGGCGATAGGTTAGTAAAAAAGTAGTAAAAAAACGTATCAAACATCTAGATGATGTTTGATACGTTTTTGATGTGAAACATCTATAGCCGCACGTAAAACCGATTTCTGGCGTGGCGACGCATGCCGTGCTATACGCTATACGATGGTATATATGTACAGTCTATATGCAGTAGTGTGTACGGTGTGGCGACGCGTCGCCATGCGCAATCGAATTCAATAAATAGTCATCGTTATCTGGAAAAAAATCGTAATACTTTATTTTATCATTATGACATATTTAGTTCCTATCACAATATGTTCTTTTCTGCATATTACTTTCACAAAATAATGTCGATGTTTCACATCTGCCAGGCGTCCCGTGACGGCTCACATTTTTTTTCTGTCAGTTTCAAGCAGGCTGAAATATTTTGTATCAAAACCTTGACGACATCTGTAGCTTTATGTATAATCTCTTCGATTTGTTCACAATTCCCCTAAAATCTACGCAATGGATTGACGGACGTTACGTTGAAAAATGTTGAGGGCTCAACGTCTCTTTGTAGCGATGCATTAATCTGGATCTGCTGAGAACCACTTCTTTATTGCGTAACGTCAAGTCATAAGAGATAGCGGGTTGGTAAGCGGTTTATGTTTTTTTACTCGCAACTATTTTTTTATTTTATTCCTGTTATCTCTCCCTTAATCTCCATTTGGCTTTGTTCAGTGGATTAAGTAAACTTCGCACATCCTTGAAAACATTTTTGAGAATTTACAAGCAAGCAATTTTTCACACGAAGTTTTCTTTCGCCATTTAAACAAATGATAATTTCTTATGTGCACATTATTTTGAAAATACAAGGTACGTAAATTTTAGTTTAGTACATTAGTGAAGTAAAGGCAGTGGTAGCCTAGTGGTTAAGAAACTCGGCCTCTCGATCGAGGGATCCTAGGTTCAAATTTCAACCTCTGATTTTTCAAACTTATGTGCGTATTAGAAATTAAATATCACTTGCTAAACGGTGAAGGAAAACGTCGCGAGGAAACCTGCATACCTGAGATTTAAAAAAAAATCTCAAAGGTATGTGAAGTCTACCAATACGCACTTGGCCAGCGCGGTGGACTATGGCCTGATCCTTCTCATTATGAGAGGAGACCCGTGCCCAGCAGTGGCACAGTAATGGGTTGATGATGATGACATTAGTGTGTCTGGGATTCGAACCTCTGACCGATTGAAATAAGTTTTAAAGATCCAGCCTATGTCTTATATGTACTCGTATGTGCGGGTATATGTCCTAATGCGGTTAGACATAAACCACGTGATAGCAAATATACTTTGAAGGAGTAATAGATAGCCTGTACTTTTACACGACTGTGGAGATTAATGTTTTCCAAGGCTTTGTTTTTTGTTTATGTACGCTTGTATGTATGTATGTAGGTATGTATGTACGTATGCATATATGTATGTATGTATGTATATATCAATATTGGCATGCCTTGAAGCCCAAACAGTTGAGGGATTTTAACATATGAGGTGTCGTTGGATTCGTCAAAATGTGAGTTAAACAGTGTCTTAGGCTATATTTTTAAGTAGTCGGTTTTTTTCATAATTCTCTTGTCAAAGTATTAGTGTTAAACCTTTTAGACATAACCACATACTAGACAATATTTGCTTAAGAAAGCCTACTTTCCGCTCTTTTCCTACATATTTATTTAGAAGTTATTAACATACTTTGGCGAAGTACCAACACAAATAGCTCTGTCGACTTGTTTAGACATATTACTATTATTAGTTATATTGTTTCCTAAAGTGGGTTACTGTATCATATATCTTGAGGCATCAGACCTCATTTATTTGCAGATAGAACGAGTCAAACTATTGAAGGCCCGCTTGGCAGAGCGATCACCATATGCGATGCGGTCTGACGCGCAAAGGGATCCGGGTTTGATCCCCGGTCAGACAGATATGCATGATGTTTTATTTATTTATTTAATATATAAGTATCAGACGATCCTGCAGTCCACTTGATGGTAAATCGCTAGTCGTTTTTAAGTAAAGGTGAGAAGGTGGTAGAACCCTTTGTGGTTCGACTCCCGTGGCACCACCACCATAGCTATTTCTGTCTTATAATAGCAGTGTTATGCGTTGCTGTGTTTTGATATGAAGGGTGTAGTTAGGGAGACCTACTTATCCGAGGCGTTGCAACTTGGTCCTTCAGGGGTAGCGTCGCCTGTGGCCAACCTCAGGTATGAGTCTAATCCTATCTGAGGTTGATCACAGATGTTCATGGGCGGCAGTGGCGACTTATCATCAGGTGGACTGCGTGCTTGTCTGCTAGTCCTATATTATGAAAAAAGTCAATGATTTTATTCGTTTACCATTTTACTAAATGTTGTTATACGTAAAAACACATTTAGTAGATCTTAACTAAGACTTCTGGGAATAAGTAGCCCTAAATAGTTACTCTATAACTTAATATAAAAGGGTCTGAAAGAAACTGTTTTTCCACACTCATAATGGGCAAGATAAGTATACTTTTTCAGACTAATGCATTGAAGATATAAAGCTGTAGCTTAGGTACTTACTCCACTACACGCGATATTATAGCTATACGCGTTTTTACTTTGTAGCACCCACATCATTAGCAACCCATTACTGTCCCATTGCTGGGCACGGGTCTCCTCTCACAATGTGAAGGATTAGGCCATAGTCCACCGCGCTGGCCAAGTGCGTATTGGTAGACTTCACATACCTTAGAGATTTTTTTATATAAATCTCTCATGTATGCAGGTTTGTTCCTCACGATGTTTTCCTTCACCGTTTAGCAAGTGATAATTTATTTCTAATACGCACATAACTTTGAAAAATCAGAGGTGCGTGCCTGGGATTTGAACCTCCGACCTCTCGATCGAGAGGCCGACTTTCTTAACCACTAGGCTATCACTGCCTGTAGCACCCACATATTCGATGCTATACCTCTATGATAAAAACGCCTTACGAAGCACTCGTTTCGAATAAGTCGTTTAAAAAACATTGGGAAAAAATTCAGTACGTTTAATAAAATGTTTTTATATGATCTGACTTTATACTTTTACGTATTGGAATTCGTCACTTACATTTTATTTATGACATGAAAATGAGTGTAGGAAATGAGTATGCAGTCTGTTTTTTTAATAGCCTATAGATATGTAGATATGTAATCAACTCCGAATAAAATTCTTGATTCAGATCGAAAACACACACTTACACTGACACACACACACTAGACATTGAGGACTTAGTTGGAATGTCTCGGAAAAGTATGTCTCCCTTACCACACCGCTGTTATGAGGCAGATCTACAAATGTAGCAGTATTTCTGTGGTACCACTCTACCACCTTCAAAGGCGCTTATTCTTCTCTCATCCAATCGCTTTACTCGCTGCCATATAGCAACTCTCATGATGGAACACAACCCTTACCTATAATATGTTACCTTCTAAGGTTGTCTAGGTAGCGCCTTTGAGAAAACATTGAATGAATGTCTTAGTCCCAGTACCCTTACCATGAGTTTTTACAAATATGACTGTTTTGAGATTTGTTTACGTATTTGCGCATACAAATTCCAATCAGCGCCCCTAGCGGATTGTATCAGAACTATAGTGTCAGTAACGTAACATCAAATGTCTAAATTGACAAAATGGCAGACAAAAAGACTTGAGCACTTACTTATTGTTACGTTTACTCAGTCTACTGAAGCAAACGGAACAGAATAATGGATTGAGTAAACGTAACGTAAAATTGTGGTATGTTTTGAAAACTCATGGTAAGGGTACAGATTAGGGGCTTCAACATTTTATTTTTGGTGTTCTTGCTATTAATCGTGCTAGTTATAAATCTTGTGCGGTGATTTCGAGATTTATGGGTTGTAAGAAAAATGTGTTTGTCGATAAGTTTAAAACTTAACTTTAAGTTACTTTTTAGTTCTTATTGTAATTTACTCTACGCGTAAGTCGTAATCGGACTTTGAAATTTGACTTACACGTTGCTGGTTTAAGGTTCGAATCCCAGTCATAATGGTTATAAAAATGTAAAAGTCTACCAATTTGCACTTGACCAGAGTGATGTAAGTGGCATGAGCCTTTGTTGCGTTAACCTCTGCGGACTAATTTGGAACGCCTCAGAAAAGTATATCTCCTTTACCACATCCTTCAAACCAGGACACACAGAAACAGCTGTCGCGGTGGTGTCGCCGGAATCAAAACACAGAGGTTTCTACCACTTTTAGGAAAACAAAACAACTATTTTTTTTATAAAATAGAAGTAGAACGAGCATGCAGTCCACATGATGGTAAGTGACCATTTAACAGTGACAGCGCTTAACACAGCTGTTATTAAAATAGGTGTAGCGGTGATATCTCCGGGGTCGAATCATAAAGGTTTCTACCTTCAAATACAAATAGATTTGTTTGTATAGGTGTATATAAAAAAAACGCGTTCTACACTCACAGCGCCACACTAGGATTCCCTGTATCGTGCTATGGACACACATATCGTGTATGGTGCTATGGACACACACAGAGAGAAATACACAAACACGCAGACACAGAAACAGAAACGTAAATCCATCATTTAGATTTCTGTCTGGCCGGGGATCGAACCCGGGACTCTGCGCGTCAGACCGCTCCGCCACGCAGGTAGTCATATATGTTTTGCCATCTTCAAATATATATAGAATTGTTGATATACTCATGTACAATTGTTTTTACACTGTTTTAAATCCGTGATACATTTCTTTACGTGAAGCTACAACTTGTGACTAACGGAGCAGTTATTATGCTCTTCTAGCTTTGTAGCAAACACTTTCTTTGATGCTCGCGAAGCGTAACCTTGGTAAACTTTACATTTTCCAGTCATTTTTCACACAGTTTTAAGGTGTTTTATGAATTGTAGCAACGAGCATGCAGTCAACTTGGCTGTAAGTCATCTATATTAATAACTGGTAATAATTATTGATATACCTAATATAAAAAATGAAAAACCTTAAAAATAATAAAATTAACAGAAAAATAATATAGCCTATGTCGCTTGTATAATATAAATGAATTCAATGATATCTCATAATATGTTTTAATACATCAATTTTTTTGGGTTGTGATGGTCTGCGGTTAAGTAAAAAGCGATATTTTTTCGCTCACCACTCTTATAGATATATCGATGGTACCGCTACATTCAAATTACGAAGTTGTGTGTTCCGTACTGTAGGTCCGCTGTCTGCCAGTATGTCCATCTGTCATAGCTCTACCTCCTCAACTATAATAATATAATAGTCCAATATAGTCTGGTCCATGGGCGGCAGTGCCCATTTACCGTTAGTTGGATTAATAATTGATATGTATATGTATATATGTAGTTGGATTAATAAATAATTGATATGTATATGTATGAATAATTATAGTTAAAAACTAAAAAGAACGCTAAAATTGCACAAGGAAATTCGTTAATCCTGACGATCCTGGGGAGACTGGGACATTATTATTAACAACGTAATATCATCGGTTCTTGATAAGTGTTCAAAATTTGAAATTATTTATTCGGACCTTTCAAAGTCGGTAATAATCGTGTTCAAATCTTCCGTTACATACATACACACATACAGTACCCTTATACATACAGTACCCTTAAAAACGTAAAAGCTCCTACTAAGGGGACAGGTCGAGCTAATAAAATCGTGGTACAAAGTCAGCAGGATCAAGTCAAGTCAGCGATAGTAGATACTTTAGCAAAAAAAAAACACTGAAGTCAAACGTTTTATTCCAAAAATTGAAACTAAGACTAGTATTTAACATTCATAAAATCATTTTCGCAAAGCATCTATTTCTGCCCACCTTTGCACAAACGATACAGCCTTCAACGATGGTAAACAGGCCTTGCCCCGCTTCCCGATTCATGTTTAAACAAGTTGTGACCAAAATACTCGTCATTTGAATTTTGTATGAGTTTCGAAAAGATTTTGAAAATGTTTGAAGCGAAATGGGGTGATGTCATTGAGCTATCAGTCAATGCAGATGGCGTTAAAATTTTTCGAACAGATTGTTTTATAATGTTTGAGTAGCAGACGAGCATGCAGTCCACCTGATGGTAAGTGGCTACTGCCACTGAAATTCTATACACAATAATAGTTTATTTATCTGAATGACGGATCGCTTATACATTTTAATAGAAGTAGCAAGTTAGCATGCATTCCACCTGATAGTAAGAGGCTACTGCCGCCCGTGGACATCTGTAATCAACCCCAGATATGATTAGATATTCCTACCTGAGGTCGTCCACTGATGTGCCGCTATCCCTGAGGACTAAGTTAGAACGCATCGGATAAGTATGTCTCCCTTACCACACCCTTCAAAGCAGAACACGACAGCGCTTAACACTGCTGTTATGAGGCAGAAATAGGTGATAGTGCCTCCAAAGCCACAAAAGCTCGCTTCTACAAACAATATATCAATGATGCCCTAATTATAAATTGATCTAAGCCTACTTATTCAGCCATGAGGTTAAATGACTATATAGCTACAGTCAAAGCAGAGGGGAGATGTCATTGAATAGTTAACTAACCTTGTAGGTAACGCTTTGAATATAACCGTAGACGGGTACAGAGAGAAGGTATGCATTGAATTAACGATACACTTTGGGAAACAGTTATAGCCTCGTGGTTAAACTCGGGGTCCGAGGTTCAAATCCCAGGCACGCACTTTGACTTTTCAAACTTACGTGCGTATTAGAAATTTATTAATGATCACTTGCTTAAACGGTGAAGGAAAACATCGTGAAAAAAATAGATTTCAAAGGTATGTGAAGTCTACCATTTCACTTGGCCAGCGCGGTTGACTACGGCCTAATCCTTCTCATTCTGAGAGGATACCCGTGCCCAACAGTGGGACAGTAATGGTTTGTGATGATGATGTCCATAGACAGCAGTTGCTATTTACCATCAGATGGACTGCATGCTTTTTGTTACTTGTCATATATGAAAGAATATTATTTCTCAATTAATCTCATGAGTTCATTATACTATTTCCATTTCTTTATTTTCTCGATGACAGTTCCTTGTAGTGTTGTGACCAAATAAGCAATGATATCGATTGCATATATTTATTATATGTATTTTGAACAAAGACAAATACAATAAAGCTTACGCCGTATTATGATTAAAATAAATATATGAAGATTACCTGTCGTAATAATTATTTCGTTTCTTTGTCGAGGTAGGTAACCTGTACCTACTTATTTTACAACAGTTTCGAAAATTTTAAAGAAGTAGGCATTATCAATCAAAAATTTATACGTGTAACATCTAGTAATTAAATATAATATTATAAGTATATGTAATATAATATTATCTACACTAATATTATAAAGAGGAAAACTTTGTTTGTTTGGTAGTAATGAATAGGCTCAAAAACTACTGGAGCGATTTTAAAAATTCTTTCACCATTCGAAAGCTACATTATCCATGAGTAACATAACTATATTTTATATGAAATATATTTGATAAATAGATTTTGAGGCGGTACAAAGTTTGCCGGGTCAGCTAGTAGGTAGTTAATAAATTTGTACAAAAGTATCCGGCAATCGATTAGTTTCTTACATTTTGTAAAAAAAACGGGTCTGTTATCGTGTTACGTTTATCGTTATATTTCCTATAGTAATCATTATGTGTACCACACCACTACCTGTCCATGAAGTATAATATTATCTGTGTGACATTATAACGCAAACAACACAAAATTACATGGGCGTCGATCTGTCATCGAGAAAATAAAGAAATGGAAATAGTATAGTTTATGTAGAACTTTAATTATTTACAGAAAACAATAGTTTATTGGTTTTTACTCTGTTCTATCATCCGATACTATTTCGAAATGCGATCCAACAGACTGACAACAAACAATAAACGAAATATGAAATGGAAAATGAAACCGAATCGTGTATTGTTTAAAAAAGCTTTTCAGATATAAAATATTGTAGCAATAATTAAAAGCCAAAAAATCAATGGGTTGCACTCCGGGAGTGCCGGCAGAAGCGAAAACTTTCGAAACCTAACCTGAATAATAAAATATAATAAACATAAATGAAACTGACACCCATTGACATATTGTTTCAATGCTGACCGGACGAGATCTTGACTTTTACAGTTTGCTGTACTGCCTTACGAATTTTCGATCATGGCACGTGATGCTGACGCGAGTTTAACATTTTTTCCCCCTCACAAAAAGTGCATAACGCCGCTAAAAAACTTTTCATTTCAAAAATTATATATTTATACATATACAAGTGACGACAAAATAATTATTTCAAAATTTCAATTCAAATATAATTATTTCGCAGTATCATTAACTGCAATAACCACCAATTGAAGTGTACATTTCAATCGAAAAATACTTATTGTGTCGTGACATATGATTTATTTAAACAACAGATTAATCATAAATGAATAATAATCTGAATATCAACTTATGAATAGTTAAAAACTTTGAAATTTGGTAGAGACGGTATGGTTCCGCCAAGATACCCGGTATGAAAATAAATAACTAACGGTCACCCATCCACCTTCTGACCACATCGACTTTGCTTTCAGTCGTACTTCGGTCACAGATAAAAATCTACTCTATTTGATTCTATCCTTGATCATAAATCCATTACTGTCCCATAGCTGGGCACGGGTCTCCTCTCTGAATGAGAAGGATTAGGCCAATTATCTACCGCGCTGCTCAAGTGCGTATTGGTAGACTTCACATACCTTTGAAAACTTTTTTTAGACTTCTCAGGTATGCAGGTTTCCCTACCATAGTTTCTTCACCGTTTAAGCAAGTGATAATTAATGTCTAATACGCACATCATTTTGAAAAATCTGCGGAGTGTGTGCCTGGGATTTGAACCTCGGACCCTTCGATCAAGAGGCCGAGTTTCTTAACCTATCACTGCTTTTTTAAGATTAATTGACTAATTCTATCCTTACGACTTAAAATAAAATTTTCACAATACCATTATAAAAATAACTAGTTAAAATAAACTTTCAAAACATCAAATTCGCTAATGGATATTAAACGACTAATTAAAACACCACTAAAGTAATCATACTCACAAAGTTTAAATAACCTCATAGCGTATTCCATCTAGCGACACAGAAGAGATGTTATCACACTAAATGCGGCACACATTACGGCTGTGTTGGCTTCAGTGATATAGAAGGTCGAGGGTTATGTCTGTATGAGAGATTTGTGTACAGTGTATGCGATGCGACAGTTATACAAGAAGTTTTGAAGGTGGTAGAACCCTTTGTGGTTCGACTCCGGCGGCACCACCGCCACACCAATTTCTACCTAATAATAGTAGTGTTAGGCGCTGCTGTGTTCCGGTTTGAAGGGTGTGGTAATGGAGACAGACTTTTCCGAGGCGTTCCAGCTTAGTCCTCAGGGGTAGCGGCGCATCTGTGTCTGGCCGACCTCAGGTAGGAATATTTAATCCTATCTGAGGTTGATTACAAATGTCCATGGGCGGCGGTAGCCACTTACCATCGGGTGGACTGCATGCTCGTCTTCTACTCCTATATTATAAAAAAAAAAGTGAAAAAAATACCTTACCTTACGTAAAAATACCTTACGTACCTACTTTGAAATAAGATATACAGGAATTTTATTAACCAAATTAAATCTAAATAAATTATATTTTGATTATAGTTTGTGCGCTGGTAAATGTATATTAACATTTTTTTTAAAACAAGATGGTGGTAGAATTCTCTGTTGTTCTTCACCGGTGGGGCACCACTGCCACACCAATTTTCCTTATAGCAGTGTTAGGCGGTACCTACTGTGTTCTGTTTTGAATGGTGTGGTAAGGGATATTTTCCGATATATTCTAGGTTAGTCCTCGGTGGTAGCGGCGCATCTGTGGCCGACCTCATATAGGAACCTAATCTTATCTGGGGTTGGCAGTAGCCACCTACTACCAGGTGGATCATATAGTCTTAACCATATGTTAAAAAACATGTTTTCAATCGAATCAAAAAAAAATCACAGCAATATTACCGCTGTCACTGTAAAACCGCCTTCAAAACGGCGCATTTGGACCAAATCCTATTTCCTGATAGAATTTAGATTTTATTGGTCCAGATATGTCCCTTAATGGGCCGTTTCGACGGTTAGTTTCATAATCCGCGACCCGCTTTGCCTTAGGGACGTTTAGTATGAGTAAATGTTTTGTAATGGGGATAAATAATCTTGTTTTGAATAGTTTGGTCCGTTATTTTAACTTTGTTTATTAGCCGTTACCAAACATTTTATTAAGTTTATTAAGTTTTATTGCTTTTTTATGAGTTTTTTACAGTATACAATTAGCAAATGAGCGTGCAGAGCACCTGATAAGTAGCTTCTGACGTACCCATAACCATCATACTTCATACTAATATTATAAAGAGGAAAACTTTGTTTGTTTGTTTGATTGTAATGAATAGGCTCAAAAACTACTGGACCGATTTTAAAAATTCATTCACCGCTCGAAAGCTACATTATCCACAAGTAACATAGGCTATATTTTATAAGAAATATACTCGTATTTGATAAATAGATTTTGAGGCGGTACAAAGTTTGCCGGATCAGCTAGTCTAAAATAAACCCCAGATAAGACTAGAGTTCTAACTGAGGTTAATCCGAGATCCGTTTCCCTTCAAAAAGGAACACAGCAACGCTTAACACTGCTGTCATTAGGCAGAATTAGATGTAGTGGTGGTGCGACCCAAGTCGTACTTCAGAGGGTTCTACCACCTTCCAAACTTGAAATGCTCTAGATAATTACGTCTCCCTTACCACACATTTCAAAGACTTAAGCTTAAAACTGTTATGCCTAATAATAGGGGTAGTGATGGTACGATCGGTGTTGAACCACATAGGTTTCTACCTTACAAACTTGAAATGCCCCAGATGAATATGTCTATGTGTCTCCTTTACCACACCTTTCAAACCAGAACACCTCAGCGCTTAACGCTGTATTTGGCAGAAGCAAGAAGCAGCGGTACATCCTGGGCAAAACCAAAAATACTACTGTTATCTGCGTTAATAGGAAGCTTGAATATTAATGATATCGCATTATTATAATAGCACTTTAAAATAATAAGCACTCATTTGACACTACAATTCAAACATAGATGCAGTGGGGATGTCAAGTGGGGATGATATCAAGGCGGCGCTCGAGTTAACAGAGAGCGACATTCTGGTCGGAGACTTCAGCAAGAACAGTTTAATAACGGGGATATAGTTATAATAACTCTAATCACTAGTGTGTACTTACTTACTTGTAATTGTAATATCGTTACTCCGTATGTCACATATACTTATACTTTACTTATACATGACTACCTTCAAGACGACGTCGATTATACTACGTAATAAGAAACCCGTACTCAGCAGTAGAACAATGAGGTCAAACAATTAACATTTCCAAATTAACCAATCCAATCCAATAAATGTCAATAAAAAATCGTGTGATTTGTGTAATACAAAATAAATTTTGTATTAGCCAAACTTTATTCAATGTGCCTATAATTCTTTGTCAGAAGCCAATAAGCAAAGCAAAAGTAAACAGAAAATATATTCTATTCAATCCGTCGTTAGTATTTTCTGCTCCCCTATTTCAAGGGTGTCAATAGCAGCAAAGGTTATCATAAATTTGGAACTAGTGATAGTGATGTGCCTGTTGAATAGTCTTATCGATTTATTCACGTGGCTTATTTAAATAGCTTGTAATTCTGTGAAGATCAAATCTTGTAATTGAATTTTAAGCCCTGAACGATTGAACTGAAATTTAGCATTAAGACCTTTGGGTTGGATGGCAATAGATAATCAGTGACACATTTAGAATGTCCCTAAATGTAATATGGCAGGGGCTCCGAGATGGTAAACCAAATATTGTTTGCACCCCCATTTAACCCTACTCTTTACATAATTTAATAACCAAATTATTATAAAAACAAAATCCAAATGATAAAAATTTGTAAGTGAAAAGAGGAAAACAAGTACTATATTAATAAAATCAATACATTAAAAGGGAAATTAATAATACACGGTGCTGCAGTTGG
This sequence comes from Epargyreus clarus clarus, assembly GCA_014595695.2. Lineage (NCBI taxonomy): Eukaryota > Metazoa > Arthropoda > Insecta > Lepidoptera > Hesperiidae > Epargyreus > Epargyreus clarus. The sequence goes on from JACTTY020000019.1 coordinate 2,361,228, forward strand.
AAACAGACATAGTTTTATCTGTGATCTTTATCTGTAATCATTGATTAGTAAAGATACTTCGCCGCCTTGAAATTGAATGAAGCCACAAACGGCTTATTAGTAAGTTCTTTTTTGAATTCTTGACAAATAAAATTTACGAATAAATAACTAATACTGCGTAACTTACATACTAAATAAACGATTATTTCACATATTTTAGGGACATTTTAGCACGGAGACGTGGCAAAACATTTTTACGCAACTATTTCAATTCTCAAAACTGGGTACATTTTCTGTTAGTAGTGAGTAATCTTTACTAATCTATGTCTGTAATCTGTAATCTTTGCGTCGCAAAGTCAGGTGTAAAGTTAAAGTCGAACATTTGAACACAGATCATTAACGGTGACGACTGATTTACTACCATTAAGCTGGCTACATTGTTTCTCATAGAAACTACTATAATTCACATTTTAGTAGCCCATAATTCGTTCGATTTTCACAGTCATAACTGTAGTGTAACAGAATAAGGGATAAGAATTTATTCCTATCATACCCTGAAACCCTGATATTAGTTTAAAATAAATTAAATAAAATATGGGATTGTAATACTTCATAAAACCCGTTAAAGAAAAAAACGTCTATGATTTTTGTACTCGATAAAAATACGGCACATCACTAGCATCAGGCGAATTTATTTTCAATGAAATAGACCTCTCACCTCATTCTTTTGTGCTTGGCGTTAAAAAGGTAGTACAATAAATTCTTTATAGGCACTTTGAAGTATTTTGTAAAGAGGCAAGTCGTTTAAAATTTGTTTAAACTACAATAGCTTCTATTTGTTGAAGACATTTTGTTAGACGTAAATTGTAAATAGTACGAAATTATTTCTTTTCATTCGAAATATACTTGAGCGCCTCGTGGCCTGTGTAGGTTGTAAAGTTAAGCGATGGAGGGCGGTCGGCAGTTGGATGGGTGACCGCTGGTGTCAAAGCATGCGTTTCTGTACATCGGAGGATACGTAAACTAACTAACTATTTAAACAAATAAAATTTTAATAATTCTTAGTTTTTTTTATGTTTTGACGAATTTTTAATGATTTTAATTTATTTTTCCTAACAATGTTTTTTTCTGCTCTTTTCATATTGTTGATACATAGTGTTGATATAAATAATGAATTGTATTTTAGATTCGTGATATTAGACTTTTAAATCAGTGTAATTATGATAATACTGCTACTACAGCCATCTTACTCGCTTTTTGTATTTGAATGCTGTCTTCACCTATAATTGTAATGACACTTACCTCTTTTCTCCATATTTATTATTGTTGCTTTTATTTGGTGTACATTATGTTGGTGATCATGAATAAATAAATAAATAAGTAAGTTTAGTAAGTAAACTAGGAGTAGCAGACGAGCATGCAGTCCGCCTGATGGTAAGTGGTTACTGTCGCCCATGGAAATCTGTAATCAAGTCTAGATAGGATTAGATATTCCTAACTGAGGTCGACCACAAATTCGCCGCTACCCCTGAGGACTAAGCTGGAGGGCCCCGGAGAAGTATGTCTCCCTTACCACACCCTTAAGGCAGAAATAGATGTGGCGGTGGTATTGCCAGAGTCAAACCACAAAGGGTTCTACCACCTTCATATGGTTTTATGGCTGACATACTTCAGAGAGAATTGGGGTAGATTCCAGATGCCAATGGTTAGCAACAGCTGGTTACTATCAGATGGACTGCATGCTTGTTTGGTACTCCTATGTTATATATTAAAAAAGAAATACTTTTAGGGTATATACATCTTATTTGTTACATGGTCTTCGTTTGGTTAACAGTTATTAAACTTTTTGTATGCCGCTTCGTTTAAGAATAGACCATTTTAACCATGTGTTTTCATTGTAATATTTTTTTTCAAGAGATACAGACTAACAGACGGACAGACAGCGAAGGCTAATTAATAAGGTTCCGTTTTTTCCCTTTGGATACAGAACCCTAAAAAAGGTTTCATACAGGTCAATCGGTTACGTGAAAGTAGTAAAACTTGTTAAGTAAGACTTGACCTATACATGTATGCTATGAAAGTAAGTAAAAAACCTAGTAGTACAGAAGTCGAGGCTTATTGTGCGTGATAAGGTTGTCTTCCCATCAAGTTACTTGTCTTTGATGAGCTAGCGTGATACGTTTGCAAGAAGCGAACAAGAAAACTGTGGAGACGACTTAGCTTAAATATTTTTGAATTAAAAAAATACAATGAAAACACATGCAACACACAAAAAGTTTTGTAAGTTATAGTCCGCGCCAAACTACTAGTCCGCTCTGAAGTTGTTCCGAGCACGTGTAGTCATACAATTTGCTATGGCGACGCGATTCATATCTATATGCAGAGCGGACTAGCAGCGGACTATACTAACTGTTATCTGAACAAATACCATATAATAAGGGTATTCTATTATATATCAATAAAAATATATTATAACCATAATACCGCAGCGCATAATACTGCTGTTATTAGTCTAACTACAAAGGTTTCTACCATCTTCCAAATGAAAATAAAATCTACTACTACTACTCTTGATTATTTTGTGACGTGATATCATTTATATCTTTTGTAAACAAGGTTAAGAGTGAACAATAATTGCGAAAAAACATCGCTTGAAATTCTTATCATAAACAAATAACGAATATTACATTTTATTGCAATGATAACAAAAAGATAAGATTACAAATTCAATTGGATAATTTAGTTTAAGACGCCAAAATGATTACAGAAGTAAATAGATTATAGAAGTAGTTAGACGTGTGAAAATGAGTTTTACGAACAAAGTTGTTGTTGTGACCGGCGCGGCATCGGGTATCGGGGAGGCTATTGCGTTAAGCTTTGCCAAACTGAACGCTAGTTTATCCATCATTGATTTAAACGAAGAAAACCTCCTTAAAACCAAGCGCGAGTGTGAAGAACTAAGCAAAACCAAAGTGTTAGAAGTTGTCGCCGATTTGAAAAAAGATGAAGATGTTAAGAAAACTATAGAACTTACATTGAAGGAATTTGGGAAGATCGATGTCCTTGTGAACTGTGCTGGTATTGCAGTATCTGGTGGCATAGAAGATTCGGACATAATCGAAAAATTCGACAAGGTAATGTCTATCAACCTTCGAGCAATGATAGTTATGACGAAGGAGGCGTTACCAGCTTTAATTGAGAGCAAAGGATGTATCATTAACCTGTCCAGCGTAGCATCTACATTAACAGCTAACAATTTGCTACCCTACAGCATTTCTAAGGCAGCGGTGACGAAATTTACTAAAAGCGCTGCTTTCGACTTAGGAAGAAAAGGTGTAAGAGTTAATTGCATATCCCCTGGTTCAGTGAAGACGAATATTTTGATAAATGCGGGAATAAATAAAGATGACAATGATCATCATTATGACAATACAAAAGAAATGGCACCATTAAACAAGAATATAAAAGCTGGGGAAATAGCTGAATTAGCCGTGTACCTGGCCAGTGATAAGGCTGAAAGCATCACTGGCTCAGATTTCGTTATAGATGCTGGTATTCTGTTAGGAAGTGTTAGTAGTTCAAATTTTGATATTCTTTATAAGAAATTTTAATTGTTTTGTTACAATTCTGGTATTGAGATGGTATAAAGTATAGTGGTAATGTAATTTTATTTCTATTGTATTAAATGCACTTATCTGATTTTTTTGCTTTTTTTACTGCGGGGATAATCTTAGTCTAATCATGCTGATAAGAAAGTCATTGAACGATATGATACGATATGACTGCAAACTCCGATAAAATTATAATAGTATTATATCGCTTACGATCTTGCATCACAGAAAATAGAAGAGTAGTAACAAAATTATTTTAAACCTGTTCTATCCACTTATAAACGCTTAAACGCTTTCTACACTCACAGCCCCACACTAGGATTCCCTGTGTCATGGGTGCCATGGACACACACATAGACAAATACACAAACACCCAGACCCAGAAACAGAAAACTAAATTCATCATTTAGATATCTGTCTGGCCGGGAATCGAAGCCGGGACTCTTTGCGCGTCAGACCGGTATGGTGGCCGCTCCGCCACGCAGGTCGTCTTATGAATAAAGAAGAACAGAAGCATGTGTAACATTTCACAGGAATAATACTTATATTATACATTGTTCTCCAAAGGCTTGTTTGAATGGTGGATTCCGTTAAAGAGGCCTGAGCAGTGGAAGATAATCATAATCATAATATGGATACAAAATATAATATTTTATATTTTGAAATTAATTAGTTTGGAAAATATGTTACAGTAGTTCTTAATCAATTCCAAAAGTTTCTCTATTTTTATGTTCATTTTAAATGAAAATGATTATATCTCTTACCATAAAATAACTATAAACAATATTATATTAGTTTTTAGGCATATTAGTACGAGAAGATATAAGATTATTTTAAATTGTCGATTTTTCATTGTACAAAATTTATGTATTTTTTCTAATATGAATAGGTGTCTCAATGGATTTTTAGTCCTTATGCCACATATCCACAGATTTCATATCTATTCAGTTGTCAAGGGCACAATACTTTCAAAGGATCGTTGTAGTTACATATACTTCAGTTGGTTTCAGTTAGTATTACTTTATTTATCGTAGAGGTTTTTTGAAAATGTAAATTGAAAATTATGTAAAGAATTAAAATCCTTATCGCAAAATCTGCACCAGATTTACGATATCCGTTTTTTTTAAATTTAAAAGTGTTGAACATGAAGCTTGGTTTACATCTTTAAAAGAATAACAGATTTTCCTTTAATGCATTATATACATATATATTCATAAAAATGTTACTTAATGTATTCAAACACACAATAGAAATCAAAATTAATTTTACATGTCTATCTATATATGTTTATCTATGTGTATTTAATCTGGAATCCTTTTACAGGAGCGAATTTTATATTATTTTTTATTTATTATCTCATTTTTGTACCCTGAAACAACAAATAAGGTTTGTTATAATTAAGCGTTAAACTCAGCTAAGAGCGTACTCTTGTACAACTTCTCGCATACGATAATCTCACAGTATTCGAGAATCATGTAAACCAAGCATAAATTCATACGGTCACAATACCAATATGTTTTTATCTCGTAATGAGCGAGAAGTGTCCTGTACATTTTTTTAATTAATAATACCTGTCACACAAAATGGCCGCTCATTGTCGGCTCCAAGCCTTAATTGCGCTACATTTGAGTCGATTTAAGTAGAGTAGGAATGTTGTAGAGTCTCCTGAATTTTCGTACTAATAGGATATTTGGTTGTAAATTGTCATTGAAACATTTGTTGTGCAGGGATTTGGCAAACATTTGGCTTGTTTGTTGGAAAAAAATTGGCAAAATTTTGCTAGTATGTTGGAACACAGTTCCTAATCACATATTTCACAACGCGTTACTTTGACATAATTACATACTAAATAATTAAAATAGCATGCTTTATTATTAACATTTTTTTATTTAATGTGTGATGCGTATTGTATGTATGAATACGTTTATATTCGAATTTAATTATTAGTAACATTGTATTTACTAGAAGACTTTTGACAAATTTTGAGGTGGTAACATCACATAAAATTAGAATGTCGGTAGGTTTGTTGTCACGTTTATTAAAAAAGGTATAATTATGAGTGTTTGTCTCTTGGTATTTGTGATGGCATCCAATAAATAGGAATACTAGTCAATTTTACATAATTATTTTCATACATTCACATCAAAACATATAATCACAAAAATCTCTACCTTGTAGCTACTCTGTACATCGCAAAATAAGGCAAAAGTCATTGACGGAATATAAAGGAAGTTTGACGTAAAAATAATTATCTTTACGATCGCAGTAACAACAGCCCACCGGCGACACGTGTATCTTAAAAGATAATGAGATTTTCTCTGACTTATCTTTAAAGATAACGTATTTTATATATTAAGATGTGTGTTATTAACGGAGTATTTTCATAATATGATCGCGAGTACAAATAACATAGTGTTATTAAAATAGTCTAGGTTAAACCGGATATTGTCAGTATACTCTGGACTATACCGGATATCTTCGGATTTTCAAAAAACTTCATACTGACATATGTAACTAATACTAATAGTATAGTATAGTATAGTATAGTATAGTATAGTATAGTATAGTATAGTATAGTATAGTATAGTATAGTATAGTATAGTATAGTATAGTATAATTTCTTAGATTAGTTAATAATAACCAATATCTCTTTCTTCTAACACTAAGGTTGTAGATGATCACTAATACCCACGGACATGTGACTAGTAAATCACACTAACTAGTCACAGATATGACTGTTAATTGTTAGTTTAACACTGCTATTATAGGCAGAAATAGGTGTGGTGGTAGTGCCGCCAGAGTCGAACCAAAAATTGGATTCTCCTACCTTCATCTCTTACGGTTCAAGAAATAGAGCCCTGTGACAGATAGACAAACATTCAAGGTTTAATAAAAGGGCTCCATTTATACGCTTTGGGCACGGAACCCTAAAAGTCAGTAGTTATAACTGAAACTCCATTAAAATTGGATCATTAGTCTCTGAGGGAATACAAGTTTACGTACAAATACGGGTACATACGTAGCTATCTAATACAGAACCTCCTTTTTTTGAATTCGGTTAAAAATGTACAAATGTACACATGTAGGGGTGACTGAAAACCAGCGCTGGACAGGATAACAATCTCTGTCAGTAAAAGCTGAGGCACTTCCTTTTGCCCAGTATTAATTTTAAGTTATCTTGTAATGTGTATATTTTTATTTTAATGGCAATAAATGTTTATATTATTATTATATTATTATTATTACATTCCCACTAACATCTACTAACGAGAAAGACAATACAAAACATTTTCACAAAATCTTTTGAACCACACTACGTTGTTCTTAAGCAACTTTATTTTAACCAATAGCGAAATAATTACTATCACAGTAAAAACAAAAAAAAAAACAGTTAAATCGGGTTGGAACAGGCTGGCGGGCGGCCAGGTTTTAAAACTACCCTTTATTTGGGGTAAATCCTCTTTCAAAGCGCAGGATTTTGAAACAAAAAAGTATTTTTATATGCTCCCGTTAGATACGTCCGAGTGCTTTGCTGTGAATTCGTTTTTTCGAAATTGCGATGTGCTTGCAGTTATGTTAAGTCAGTTATTGTCTCTTTATTAAACTATTATATTCCTAGATATATTATATTACTAGATATTAACTGCAAAGGAATTGGAATCTTAACTCCTTCCCACTGACTCCTTGAGGTACTCCCTGAGCGCAATGACATGGCTCTTCAAAAAAGGTGAAAAGAGCTCTCATCCTAAGACGGTGATGCATTGGCGATTGGTGTTGCAAATATCCATAGGCGTAGACTACTTTCCATCAGGTAGCACAGGGCTAAATGAAAGCAGTATTGTAGTAGGTTCGTATTGTTCGGGGCGGAAGTTTGCCGTCTCCTTAGAAGTACCTCGGGGAAAAAATGGATCAAAAACTTTTGGAGACCCTGGTTGTTTTATGTAACCTTTTGCCGCGTGAACTAAGCTCTAAAGCCCATTTTATATGAAAAACTCATTATATAATGTATAACCTGATTTTGCCGCCCCTGGCAAAGTATGCAGTCATATTCATGAAGATTAAATTGAATGCCTCGCGTAAGTATGGCTCCCTTATTCTGCCTCCGATTCTACCTCCATTATTTTAAATATTGTGTGGAACATAATAAAATTGATAAAGAAATGCAAATAAAATAATAGTAAATAGATTTACAATATTCACGAGAAGTAGGCGTGTATCAGACTGATAGATAGCCAATTGCACATCACGTGGACCACCCGTCTGGTTTCAGCCTAATTAACATGAAATTCCCAATTACACTGCTGATGGAAAAAGAACATTTACATCAGGCAGAATGCCCGTCTGTTCGCAGCCTAATTTGCATTCCCAATTAAAGTGCCGATTTAAAAGATTCAAACCAGAATCGTACAAAACAAAATGCCAATTACACACATAAATATAATCTAATTACTATATTAAACGAACATCCGATACACGATACGATATGATACGATATATATTGGCTTATGACGGCCTTACAAATAAAAATATACTTATACCATGGTTATGCTATGAATAGTTATATTTAGCATAAATTATGCATAAGAAAATTTAATTTTCTAACAAATAAACTCGGCATAACATCGTCATAACTATACCCAATTTACGTATAACTGCACGAAACGGCAACGTCGCATTTCACAAAAAAAGTAGACAATTGTTTATGGATATTATGTCAATTGTATCACCAAAGATTACAGTTGACGTTTTTAATGTCATTTGAACATATTTATTATTTTCTCAAGTTCAAATATTCAAATTATTCACATCGTATATTTTCATAAATATTGAAAAGTTTATTGTAAAACATAATAATAGTTTTAAAAGTTGACTTGTAAATAATGGCTAACAAGAGAGAGAGGTCAATCAACTGGGGAAAAAGAAGAAAAGGTAAATTAATATCGATATCGGTTATTCATGGGATATTCGTTTACCTTTAATAACCAAATTATTTTGATTGCAGCAAATTTTGAGAGATACCCTCAAAACCATATCTCAATATAATAGAAAATAAGGATTTGAGTACAAATACTAACAAAAGCTAAATTAGAAGCTTGGTCTGAATAACAGAAAAAGTAAGATTTCCATGCAATACCTGCCTACTTTTTAAGCAACTTAAAACTAAATAAGTGGTCCAAAAACATGACACCTTCCTTGGAAAATCGATATTTTATACGAAATTCTGCATCATTGAATAATTCAAAAGGATTTTCTCTTTTTTTATAAGTTTTTTGTCCTTCTTACAATATGTAAATTGTTTATACATAATTAACTTCCTCTACTTCTTCTACAGCTCTTACTCCCATCATAATGCTTTCAATTTAATTAAAACAAACAATTTTATAAAAAAAATGGAGCGATGTTATATTATAGAATGTCAAAGATTTTATGTTATACGGAACTTAAAACAAGGGTGAGGGATTGTATAACTCTTGTATGGACGGTTATAGACGATATACTATGTATAAGCTATTACAAGTTTATTTGTAGGAATTTCGCTTATTCTCCATTTATGCTTAACATAACATTTTATGACACGTTTATTTGTAAGGCTGTGAATATGTAATAAACCGGTCTTAGTCGACATCCGTTCTTATTCTTACGAATTTCATATATAGACGCTTCGCTTTAAGAATTAAGATGTGATATTTGTCGATATGCGAAAACTATTAAATGGTGTAGTATGTAATTATATTGTGAGTAACTTAGTTTTTAAGCACTGTATGTTTTCCGAATAAAATAAAAATAAAAAATAAGAAAATAAGTTTACAAAATATATAGATATTTAGCAGGTAGAACTCATTGTGGTTCGACTCCGGCGGCATCACCGCCACACCTATTTCTGCCTAATAACATCAGTGTTAAGCGCTGCTGTGTTCTGATTTGAAGGGGTAAGGGAGACATATTTTTCCGAGGCATTCCACCTTGGTCCTCATGGCTAGTAGCGCATCTGTGCCGATCTTAGGTAGGAACCTAATCTTATCTGGGGTTGATTATAGACGTTCATGACCGTCAGGAGCCACTTAATAATGTAATGAATGTAATAAATTGACGATAGTCAAGCTACGTAGGGTTCTACTACCTTTATTTCTAAAATATACATAAATTTATAAATGAAAAAGTTAGCAATTTTAACTCGGCTGCCATTTTGAATTTATGGCAACTCATATTTTTCCCTTTGCCTCGGGAGTAAAAGGAGAAACCCGCCATAGACAACAAAGACGCACTTAGACGGCAACATGGAGAACGGCATGTCAGTCAGTCAGTAGGTTTTTTTAGGATTATACTCGTATATATATAAACTAGGTACACGATTTGGATTTCATCCTAATCTTTTATATAAAAGCCATTTAACTACAGATTTCTTCTCAACTATACCATAATCATCTACCAGATAAAGAGGTTAATTTTCACAGCTTCACAAATCATACACCTTGTCTCCAGAGTTGTTATTTTGAGCCGACGTTATTATTGTGCCCTCAGGGCTTGAAGGTCCGATATTTCGACCCTGAAGGTGTATGACCATACAATTTGGATGTCATTAATTTTATTTTGCAAGGTGTTTAAAGATGGCCGCTTTTTTTTGTTGTTACGTTTGGTTGGTGTAATGGGTATTATTCTTTATAGCGAGGTTGTTGGTACCTCAGTGGCCACTGAATCTTCAATTAGTCAATTGATGTTACTGTGTTTCAGTTTGAAGGTGTAAGGCGTTCCAGCTTAGTCAGATAGCAACGTATTATCAGATTTTGAAGGTGATAGAACCCTTTGTAGTCCGACTACGGAGGTACCATCAATATATCTATATCTGCTTAATAACAATAATGGTAAACACTGATGTAGTACGGTTTGAAAATGTCTAATCTTTTCCCTCAAAATAGTGATAGCCTAATGGTTAAGATATCCGGCCTCTTGAGCGAGGTATCCGAGGTTCAAATCCCAGGCACGCACCTCTGATTTTTCAAAGTTAATTGCGTATTAGAAATTAATTATCACTTGCTTAACGTTGAAGGGAAACATCGAAGGGAGACCTGAGAAATCTTAAAAAAAAGGTTTTCAAAGTTTATATAGTGAAGTCTACCAATTCACACTTGGCCAGCGCGGTAGACTATAGCCTTCTCGTCCTGAGAGGAGACCTGTGCCCAGCAGTGGGACTTTGATGGGTTGATGATGAATGATGATGAATCTTATCTCGGGTCTTACAGAGATCCATGGGCATGACCATTTATTATTAGGCCTCCATGTTTCTCTGATAATTTTCTAAATACTTTTTAATGAAGTTACTAAATTACAACTGTTACTTAAACTAACATACCGTATAAAATAGTATAAATACTGGAGCCCGAACTATTAGCGCATCTCATGTGATACATACAAATTATAATTACATTAAAAGCCGATATCACGCTATAAATATGTTTATTTGACATTTTAAAGACAGGAAATGGTATATAAATATTTTAATTTTGAACTATGAATAAATTATCATATTATTCACACGTAAACATGGCTAGATTGCTAATAGGAAATATTGATAAATACAAGTGTTCGCCTTGGGGTGGCTAAGCACGGATCTCCTCTCAGAATGAGAGGTTAATAATAATAAAACATTTTATTGCCTTAAAAATTACAACAACATAATCGAAACTTAAAATTAAACATGTTCTTGCTTAAATATAACATAATAAAAGTACATAAAAGAGATAAAAACAAAGAAAAAATTATGATTGCTTCCGACTTGCGGTTATAATCTAGGCAAAAGGAAGTGCCTCAGCTATTGCTACCACAGGATTACGATCCCATGGAGCACTGTTTTTCAGCCACTCCCCATTTAGCCACTTTCCTTTTAGACAATAGTTCACCGCGCTGGTCAAATGCGTCTTAGTATAAAATAGAATTTCAGACTCTCTTCGACGTTTTTCTTCACTTCACTTAGTTATCGTATATTTAAACTATATTTATGATACAAAACTTATTTAGAAAAGGAAGATTGATTCCTATTATTATAATTATTATTAAAACGGTACCTACGCTTAGTATGAGTTTTAACGTTTTTACAAAAATAACTGTTTTTGTATTTGTTTACGTATTTGCCCATACATTTACAATCAGCGCCCCTAGCGGACTGCATCAGACGTGATTGGAAATGTATGGGAAATACGTGAACAAATACAAAAACAGACATTTGTGTAAAAACGAAAAGACTCATACTAAGGGTACAGGTGATTTAATTACCTATTCTAATCTAGACATTAATATTTCTAATACGCACACATTACATAATTTTAAAGTTAAAGTTTGAAAGATACGTACCTGGGATTCGAACATCGGACTCTTATTGAGAGACCGTGGAGAAGGCCAACAAACTAAAACTTTAATTTTTTTCCCATATAAATCACTGATATCTGCATTCATACAATACATTCATGTAGATCGTATTCAGATATGCAAAACCCACGCGTTTATTTCCTGCATTCATTTTTAAAACAATAAGTATTTTTAAAGTTAAAAGTGTAACGAAACAGAAGTCCAATCATATTTAACTGTCAGTTAACAATTGTAATAAAAACAACGTAACAACAAGTTTAAATACAAAGGAAAGTGACCTTTATTGTCGCTCGATCGTAGTCAGAATTCGACGGAAATCGAACGAAACTGTTGATCGTGTTCAGAAATTCTTTAAGTGACTTTACAACTAGGGTTGTCAACTATACTTTACAAAAATATTATATTTTTTATTAACCAACAGATTATAAGTGGTTACCTTACCTCCGTCTATGGAAATCTGTAATCGAACCCAGATAGAAGGCCAGTTGGAGTAAATTTTCCTTACCGCACTTATCTTAATCTTGTTTGGAATTAATTACAAAAGTTTATGGGCGGCAGTAGCTCTTTACTAGCAGGTGGACAGCATATTTGGTTGCTACTTCCATATATTTGAAGGTGGTAGAACCCTTTGTGGTTCGACTCCAGCGGCACCACCGCTACACCTATTTCTGCTTAATAACAGCAGTGTTAGGCGCTGCTGTGTTCCGTTTTGAAGGGTGTGGAAAGGGAGACATACTTTTCCGAGGCGTTCTTGTTCTTAGTCCTCAGGGGTATCCATCTGTGGTCGTCCTCAGATTGGAATATCTAATCCTACCTGAGATCGTATCTGGGGTTGATTACAGATGTCCATGGGCGGCAGTAGCCATTTACCATCAGGCGGACTGCATGCTCGTCTGCTACTTCTATATTGTAAAAAAATATTATTAATAAAACACTAAATCAAGGTTACACTATTATTTCAAACAAATTTTTGAAAAAATTGGTACATACGACGAAAAAATACTATATTTTATGACACAGATATATCCAAATATGTTTTTGAGTTTTCTCAAAAATACACTTTTTTAAAGCTCATTCTACAAAATACGGTAATCGTCGGAATAATACTGTTAACCCTTACGATGCCGACAGTGTGACAAACGTTTAAATTTAAACAACATAAGTACTTTAAACTTAATAAGCAAATTTATACTTTATCTCCATACACAAAAAGTCACTTTCAGGTTACTCAAATGATAACGTAATATGTTTTGTGTCAATAACTTTTCTCTCAATGAACCGGCGCCAGAAACTCGTTCGAATGTTTTTTTTTTTGAGACTGCAATGCGGCTTACTGCAGCGGCTTGCGGCTTGCGTTACTTGCGGTTACTGTTACCGACAAACAGAAGTGATAAGGTTTTTAATAGTTGGATATTTTACTTTAAAGGCAATTTGGTGATTAGACCTTTTGTTCTATAAACATTTACAGCCTTACAAATAAACGTGTCATAAAATGTTATGTTAAGCATAAATGGAGAATAAGCGAAATTCCTACAAATAAACTTGTAATAGCTTATACATAGTATATCGTCTATATAACCGTCCATACAAGAGTTATACAATCCCTCACCCTTGTTTAAGTTCCGTATAACATAAAATCTTTGACATTCTATAATATAACATCGCTCCATTTTTTTATAAAAATTGTTTGTTTAATTAAATTGAAAGCATTATGATGGGAGTAAGAGCTGTAGAAGAAGTAGAGGAAGTTAATTATGTAATAAACAATTTACATATTGTAAGAAGGACAAAAACTTATAAAAAAAGAGAAAATCCTTTTGAATTATTCAATGATGCAGAATTTCGTATAAAATATCGATTTTCCAAGGAAGGTGTCATGTTTTTGGACCACTTATTTAGTTTTAAGTTGCTTAAAAAGTAGGCAGGTATTGCATGGAAATCTTACTTTTCTGTTATTTCAGACCAAGCTTCTAATTTAGCTTTGTTAGTATTTGTACTCAAATCCTTATTTTCTATTATATTGAGATATGGTTTGAGGGTATCTCTCAAAATTTGCTGCAATCAAAATAATTTGGTTATTAAAGGTAAACGAATATCCCATGAATAACCGATATCGATATTAATTTACCTTTTCTTCTTTTTCCCAGTTGATTGACCTCTCTCTCTTGTTAGCCATTATTTACAATCAACTTTTAAAACTATTATTATGTTTTACAATAAACTTTTCAATATTTATGAAAATATACGATGTGAATAATTTGAATATTTGAACTTGAGAAAATAATAAATATGTTCAAATGACATTAAAAACGTCAACTGTAATCTTTGGTGATACAATTGACATAATATCCATAAACAATTGTCTACTTTTTTTGTGAAATGCGACGTTGCCGTTTCGTGCAGTTATACGTAAATTGGGTATAGTTATGACGATGTTATGCCGAGTTTATTTGTTAGAAAATTAAATTTTCTTATGCATAATTTATGCTAAATATAACTATTCATAGCATAACCATGGTATAAGTATATTTTTATTTGTAAGGCCGTTAGTATTTGGACATTTGCTATTTATTAAGGCATGTTTTTGAAGTTATACTTTTATGAATAGAATATAAGTATTATATTTTTACAAATCGGCGGATAAAACATATATATTATAGTTGGCTAGTAAATATTTCTAGTTTTTATTACAGAAAATTCCACTTTAGGTGTATGTTGTGTTTGGATAATGTAATTTTCATTTCTTGGGTTCTTTAATTAAGGTGCTTTATTTGCAGTTGCGTCATTGTTTTAAGTGCATGTGACGCAGACCGGAGCCGCATAAGCCGCATGTAACGCACCCATTAGTTCATCCAATATGGTCGGCGTGTTTTAATAGTACGAAGGATGCCTCTTAATCAATGGCACTGAATCAAGAAAGGGTTAAGGTGTGTGTCTGAACATATGTAGAGAGCGAAAGTTGAATGATATATTCAAAATATAAACGCCTTTATCAACTAACGATATCTTTTACTTGATAGAATAATATCAACTTAAATTAAAATAAATATAAAACTAATTTTAATATAAAATAAATAAATTATACAGGTAAACTTATTTATTTAAGGAAATAAGTATAAAATAAACCAACCTTATTTTTTTTATAATATAAGAGTAGCAGACGAGCATGCAGTCCACCTGATGGTAAGTGGCTACTGCCGCCCATGGACATCTGTAATCAACCCCAGATAGGATTACATATTTCTACCTGAGGTCGGCCACAGATGCGCCGCTACCCCTGAGGACTAAGCTGGAACGCCTCGGAAAAGTCTGTCTCCGTTACCACACCCTTCAAACCGGAACACAGCAGCGCCTAACACTGCTGTTATTAGGTAATATTACGTTAAAAGAAAAATAATGCTCTTTTGAACGTATGTCATAGTAATCTAATTATGAAAAATAATCTGGTGCCTAAATGGGGCGATAAACAAAGTAGCAAAATTAAATGAATTTCATCATTAATCAGAAATCTTCCGATGCGAATAATATAAATAAATATCCTACATAAAGCATAAAAAATGCTTATTTCACATGTAGCCATACCTAGGAGGGTACCATCTTCGTCCTCAGAAGTAGAAATAAACATCTGTGATTGTATTCAGGTGGAACCCCTGTTGTATGTGGAGTGGCTTGCAGATGTGCAATTGTGCATGTTCGTTCACTACGTCAATCCTATCGCTTATCGCGGTCAATGAGACATTCGAATCAAGAATACGTATTGATTAAATATTAATTTTGTACTAACGAGATTTTTGAAATATGGCGTCGCGGTTATTACAAGATTAACAAATACGTTATTTGTTTGTGAAATATTTATGGCACAGTTACAAGTTTTTTAATGAATAACCACATAAAAATGATTGATGCTCTTCATTATGTATGTATGTTATTGATATAATATGTCACTATTCATTAATTAAAATTAATTTTTATTGATCGCTACAAAGATGAAGTCGTGTTTTAGATTCGTCACCTATACTACTTTGATTAAAAGTTATGTGTGTCTGTGTGTGTGTTTGTTGTAATTAATATAAAATTGTGCTTATTTAAACCATAAAAAGTTGGCCTTTAATTTGTACCTGTAAAATAGATCCAACCACAAAAACTAGCTTTTAAGAAAATGGGTCTTTTAGTAAAAGTTAAATTGCTTAATTTATGGTCGGTATCACTGATATCTGTATATTTCAAAAGAAAAAATGTACCATGCAGCTTGAATATTTTTTGCATATACGAAAGTTGATGTGGAGATGCCATTTGTGATAGTAACGAAAAAAAACGGTTTTGTGGGTTGGGTCCATTTTGAAATTCAGCAAAATTTGACCCTCACATACTAACGAACTCGCCTACACATTTTATGAATATATAACATAGGTATTTTATTGTTAGGTATAAAAGATAAAAATATAGCACCCTTTCCAAAAAGTAATTGAAGACATCCAAATTTTATGGCGATAATACTACAGAACCGAATTGGACCTTCGGGCCGTAAACCATAATAATATATCAGTTGAAAATAATTATGTAGCGATGTGTAATTTGTGAACTGTGAAAATTAACCACTTTATACAGTAAACCGTTCATAATTACAATAGTTAATATCAAACCTTCAAGGTCTTTACCCAAATATAAGTAAATTTCCATAAATTTAATGCCTATGAAGGGGTTATGTTGGTATTTTGTATAATATAGGAGTAGCAGTCGAGCATGCAGTCCACCTGATGGTAAGTAGTTACTGCAGCTCATGGCGATCTGTAGTGAACCCTAGATAAGATTGAAGTCTCTTTTGGTCATCGGTCAGCTAGTCAGAAATTATGTCTGAGGACTAAATTGGAACGACTCGGCAGAACACGGCATCATTTAACACTGCTGTTGCGAAAGAGAGAATAAACAATATGAGAAATGTACAGAATAAAAGAACCGGAAACAGAAAGGTGTGACGGTGGTGTCTTTAGAATGTTTTTAAAACAAGTGTTACAATAATGTCACTTTACTTTCGTATTCTTCTTAGATAATCCTAATTTGATACCTATATCTTGGGGGTCAATAATATGTAACTGCACCACCATCTTGGGACATCCGCCATAATGGATTTGGAATGACGTCACTAAGCTTATCATTACTGTCATCTAAACCAAACGTGTATGCAAAATTTCAGCTCAAACGGTTGGGGATAACTGGTATAAAATTCAATCAAAACTTACCCTAACAAACACAAGAACCAACAAAGCAAGAAAAATAAAGATTTGTAAGAACAAAGTAAGTAAAATAAATAATAAAAACTAGCAACGATTAATAAATCCCTAAAAACGAACCCGTTAACCACTGGGTCAGATTCATTAAGCGATCAACCGGTATCTTTTTTCTTAACCCTTAAAATCTTATCGGATCTTTGAGTAACTCAAAACCGGAGCGGAATATAAATGTTTCCCGGCAATACATTGATTTATATCGGCATTTTGGAACAAAGGTGAGTTGAAGAGACGGTTATTTTACATTGTTGTCAATTGTCTTTGATTTACCTTTATTTTTAAGTGTACGCTATTTTTAAATCAATGACCACAGTAATGACAGTCGTACAATGACAGAGATTTGGCTTACATTTTTTTTATTTTGGCTTTAAAGTTTATTTTTGGCTTATACCTGACGTATCGTGAATGTATGGCGTATATTGCATGACAGGCATTTTGTAGGTAGATATAAGTTAATTGTGTTTAAGCAAAATTGAAAATTTTGAAGTTATATTAAGAAAAATACTAGTGTTATCATCAGAACAAATTTTGTTACATTCTAAAAATCAAAAAGTTACAACCTTTAGATAGTTAGGTATTTATGTATATTTATTTTATTAAGTTGATATTAACATAATTATATATAGTATACATAATATAAATATAACATAACTTAATATCCCTACAATTACCTACAACGCCTGTATACTTTTCATAAGTTTCTTCGCCTACTATTATACCTTTGAACCTCCATTTACTAGCCGTAAATTATGACCACAAAGCTTTATTTTTGACCTATTTATTTCTTACCGGAAACACCGTACAATAAAACACCGTCTTTGAGTAACCGGAAACCGGAGTGGAATACAAATATTTACGGAGGAACCCATTGATTCGTTTCGGAACAATACAGTTCCCTCTGACGGATCAAATTTGATCCGAGAGTATTAACGAGTGTTTGTGTTTGATGCTTCTTAATAATGGAAGAGAATTTACTGTTTCGACAGCAGGAATAAGATCCATATTTTAATATAAGATTAGAAATATTGTGAATTATGATTGTAATCTTGATATAATCATAATCTTAATCTAAATATATATAACTCAAAGGTGACTGACTGACATAGTGATGTATCAACGCACAGCCCAAACCAATGTACGGATCGGGCTGAAATTTGGCATGCAGGTAGATGTTATGACATAGGCATCCGCTAAGAAAGGATTTTGATCAATTCTACCCCCAAGGGGATAAAATAGGGGATGAAAATATTACTTCGTAACGCGAGCGAAGCCGCGGGCAAAAGCTCGTTTAAAATATATTGAGATTGTATTGGATCATATTTTAGGGACTCTTTCTGGTAAGATTTATTTACATGTACTAACTAAGTACATGCATTTAAAGTCAAAAAACAATATTACATTATAAACTTTAAACTAAAAAAGTTAACTTATTTACAATATTGACAAGACAATGATAGGATAGTTTTCTGTGAAGAAGTCAGCCTTATAATATCTATATCAACCCAGTCATATGTAGAGGTTCATAAAAAAATGTTTTATGAATAGATACTATCATATTCAGCAAAGGTGCAAAAAGAGCTCTCCTTCTGCCGGCGATGCATTGGTGACTCCTCTGGTGTTGCAAATGTTCATAGGCGACGTTATATGCTTTCCATCAGGTAGCACGTCTGCTTTATCATTAGGCTAAATAAAAGAAAACACAAATTACTATAATACAGTTTTTTCGTTTATCTACAGTGTACACAGCGCAACACAAATTAATATAAAAATTGAGGCAGTTTTTTCGTATCTAGTGATTTCGTGATACGGTATCTAAATTTTTTCGTATCATTGATCCCGGATCAGAGCAGGTGCATCAAACGGGTTATGTTTCGGGAGCATTTTAACGAACTGCCATTGAATTGACAAAACAAACGTTTTATCCGTAGGATTTATGCTTTGCCTTTTAGTACTAAGCCAGGCGTCTTTTTTGAGGGAATCGCTGCAAGTCAAGTTGAAAAATTCCATTGAAGTAAAATACATTTTGTGATTATTTTAATTTTATATCTGGCGTCATACTTATATCGTTTTAACTTTATCAAAATATTACTTATTAATAATGTAACTTCTTAAAACGAAGATTAATACTTATTGACGTGTTTTTATATAAAGCATAAAAGTATATCTTAGTTTAAAATAATTTATCTTCATCAGTAAGTACTAGATCGGAATGCTTCGTGTAATGAGAACACTTGATGATGTGATAAGAAATAAGTGCAGCGGTAGTACGAAAGGATTCGATATCTGGTTTACGTTTTTGAACATTCCTAACCATCAAGGCGTTACTTTAAACCTTTTTGTTTCGTTAACGCAGCAGGTGCTCCCAAAACGGGTTTAATTCGATCGGGAGCATCTTAACGATGATCGAAAGATTGAAAATGAGTTAACTAAATCGTAACTACAAAAATACGGTTTTTATGGATGTTAAAATCGCGCTTTTAGTTTGATGTACGTATTTTATGTTGAGTCTTGTTGACTTACCTTACAGGTAAGTAGACGTCTAGTATTTTTATAGAACTAACTTATAAAGATAAAGTTCATCTAAGGAACTGTTGTCCATGGACATCTGTAATCAACCCCAGATAACTTGGGAAATTGGGAACTAAGCTGGAATGCCTCGGAAAGTATGTATCACTTACCACACCCTTTAAACCAGGACACAGCAGCACTTAACATTGCTGTTATTAGACAGAAATAAGTGTGACGGTGGTGCCGCCGGAGTCGGACCACAGGATTCTACCAAGTTCACAATAATATATAGAAAAATAATGATGATTTGGGTTTTACCATTAACAAATAAAGATATTATAAAAATATTACAATTATTCGTTCCAGAACTTAGGTACTTAAATATTTTTTACGTCTCAACCATCAGAAATGTCAGTTACAATAATTACGATAATATTAAAATTCTTGCATATTCATAAGGCTGTTAAGCGAGATGCTAAAAATATTTTTTACGACAAAATTCATACATTTCAAAAAGTTGTTATAAAAGTTTTTTAAACCGGTTATGGGCGAGTAGATGACCTCTTCA
Organism: Epargyreus clarus clarus; assembly: GCA_014595695.2. Classification (NCBI taxonomy): domain Eukaryota; kingdom Metazoa; phylum Arthropoda; class Insecta; order Lepidoptera; family Hesperiidae; genus Epargyreus; species Epargyreus clarus. Next base: position 2,381,546 of record JACTTY020000019.1, read on the forward strand.
TTAAGACCTTAATTTTCATTGGCCAGACATATTTTTTTCAATACAGCTGGTTGTAAAATAAACCAATCGTAAGGGTTTATTTTTTTCATATACGTTGGCATAAGGGCCAATACAGAACTCGATCAATGAGTCAGTAGTACGTCCTACTGGTCGACCCTGGTACAATCTGGTTTCGTAAGAGACTTGCTTTATTATATTCTGGTCTTTAGATCTTTGCCTCAATATTAATATATTTATTTACAGGTCTGTGATTTATTTATACGATTGAACAAGCGTCTAGTCGACATAATATTAAGATATGAAATCATTTTTTTTATATTATAGGAGTAGCAGACAAGCATGCTTTCTGCCTGACAATAAGTGGCTACTACTGCCCATGGACATCTGCAATCAACCGCAGATAAAATTAGATTCCGAGCTGAGGTCGGCCACAGATTCTACCATTGAGGACTAAGCCTGGCACTGGAAAAAATATGTCTCCCCACCCCACCACCACGTACCACACCACAATATTTTTAATTAAAGAACATTCTACAGAGTAATTTAATTATCAACGTTAATAACTTTATAAGGTAAATGATTATGAGGAAGAAGCGCCAAAAGAAACTCTATAGCAATCCATCCTCCATACACATATTCTTTTATATAAAATGGGAATAGCTTGCAGTCCACTTGGTAATCACTGCCGCTCATAGACTTTGTTGTAAACTCCACATGGAACTGGTCATTCCTGAAATCGATCACAGATTGTAAGTACTAAGATGGTCGGTTTATATGTAAGTTAGCATCCGCAACCTTCCACCCGATTGCTTCACGATAGGTGTAGCTGTACCTCCCCTATCGATCACAAGGTCAAATTACAATTTTCAACACAATTACATAAAACTCATTAATTTTATTTTAATTACGCGAAGTGGACATAACACAAGGGATATGATTCATTATGCCTGAATGAATGAACGAATGATATAAACGACAATGAAATGAGTACAGTACAGCGAGCCTTTTGTAAGGAATACAACACATTATTAGCATTTCATTGTAATATTTGCTTTTAAAAAAACGTAAAAGCGTAAATCCCTTTGTGATTGCAAATGCTTGTTTTAACTAGATGGCTTTTCCCGGATTAATTCCTGTAGGAATTCATGTTTATAGTTGGGTTTCCACGTCATTAGTTGGATGACAAGTCTATTGTGTTTTTAATGTGAGTAATAAACGGGCAACAATAATAAGTTTGTATGGACGGACATATGAGGCGATCAGATAATATTAATTTCGAAGGTGGTAGAACCCTTTGTGATTTGACTGCGGTGGTACCACAGCCACACCTATGTCTACCTAATAACAGCAGTATTAAGCGCTGTTGTGTTCTGATTCTAAAGGAGTGGTATTGGAGACATACTTTTCCGAGGCGTTCTAGCTTAGTGCAACTAAACTAAACACTCGCTTTGACGGCGCTTAATTGAATAAAGGATTACTACACACATTGTTCCACACTACAATCCCTTTCTGATTGTGATGGGTCTAATATGGCAGTGATATACGATTATAAACTAATTCTAACTAGTATTATAAATGCGAAAGTATATTTGGTTATTTGTTTGTTTGCTGCGCTTTCACGCCGTAACTATAAAACTGAATGTGATGAAATTTTGTAAGTTGCCAGAGGTTCAGAAAAGGATATAGGATAAGTTTTATCCCAAAAAATATGTTTTTCCGATTGTTCCCGACTGTTTCAAAGGAATAAATAAAAACAACTACTGTCATCGACCTTTGATGGCAAGCAAAGCGGATAACGGATACGGATAAATGCTAATAGTTTATAAAAATTAACCCCTAAGGGGTTAACAGCATAAAAAGAGAAAAATAATAAATATGACGTCACAAATTTGTTTATATTTTAAATTTGGTATCCATGGAGTCGATTTCAAAATGTAATCCGTATCAGTTTTAATTGAACCCATCACTCGAAAAACCGTCAACACGGATTTGACTGGAAATGTTCGCAAAAGTTAATTAAACACTCGCTGTGACTGCGCTTAATTGAATAAAGGATTACAACACACATTGTTCCACACTACAATCCCGTTCTGATTGTGATGGGTCTAATATGGCAGTGATATACGATCATAAACTAATTCTAACTAGTATTATAAATGCGAAAGTATATTTGGTTATTTGTTTGTTCGCTGCGCTTTCACGCCGTAACTATAAAACTGAATGTCATGAAATTTTGTAAGTTGCCAGAGGTCCAGAAAAGGGTAATTTTTATCCCAAAAAATATGTTTTTCCGATTGTTCCCGACTGTTTCAAAGGAATAAATAAAAACAACTACTGTCATCGACTTTTAATGGCAAGCAAAGCGGATAACGGATACGGATAAATGCTAATAGTTTATAAAAATTTACCCCCAAAGGGGCTAACAGCATAAAAAGAGAGAAATTCATATGCATGACGCATGACGATATACAATCCCTTTCTGACTGTGATGGGTTTAGTATAAAAGTGATACATGATTTACACAAATGATTTTAAACTAATATTATTGAAAATTGAAACACCACAATATATTTTTAAAGAAGTAGCTAGCTCGTTTACAAGCAATCCACCTGATGGTAAGTGGCCCCTGCCGCTTAGGGGCAAAAGAAATCACCCACGAATAAAATTAAACTCTCATCTAAAGTTGGCTACAGGGGTGTTTCTACCCCAGATGTAGGCTCGAATGCCTTGGAAATGTATGTCTCCTTTACCAAACCCTTCAAACCAAAACATAACAGCGCTCAATACTCTTATTATCAGGCAGATAGAGGTAGTCCCGTAGTAGAACCACAGTAGAGTCAACCATTTATCGTAGGTTGTAGAGCTAGCTGTAGAGCGAGCTCTTTTGCTGTTCTAATGTCATAAAGTATAATTTAACACCGACATAAATCCAGAACAAACGTGTGTATTCATCTGTCAAGTATTTTGCTCGTAATCAAACCTGATACCTGTTTTGTAGGACATAGCAACACATGCTGAAAAAATACACCAATTACACTTTTATACCCCATTTAAATGTCTGCAAATTTCCACAGAAAATAAAATTGTACTCATATAATAAATTAAGATCGTACTTACATTATATCGTATTGAAAAGTCTTCGTATCTGCATACAATCGTACACACGAATGAACGATTAAAACAAATCAATCAATTAGCGGCATTCGAAGCTTCGCTAAGGATGGTGATAAGAAGGGTGAATTTTTAATCGAAAAATCGAGTTTATGAACCAAATATACCGATTTTTAATCGATACTAAGCAATTCATTGATCGAAATAATTTATCTTATTTTCTACTGAAGCTGCTGGTGTTTTTGAAGTTATCCTTTGTGCGGTAAAAAAAGATGAGTTATTTTACAAAAAAGCCAGGAAAAAACTCGACAACATGAAGGTAGTAGTAAGGTAGTAGGAAAATATTGCCAAAAAATCAAAAAACGTTACATCTTACATGTTACAATTACTTAAAAAAAACTTGTTTATCCTCTTTTATTTTTCTGCTGTTCAGATATCTACGTATTTATGATATATTTCCAGAACATATTAAAGTAAATTCGACTTTCGAGAAATCGATCTTCCGTTCTTCGATGTTTTCATCGATCTTTCCGACTTCGATTCGAATCGATCTTTTTCTTTAAGAATCGCCAATCCTATTCCCAAGTCAGTCGGCAGCTTGCAGTAAAAAGATAATTGTGAGATGTCCATTCACTCTTTCATTCATTCACCGCTACACAAGGTATTTTAACAAGCAAAAAGTTTGAGAACCACGTGTCTTACATCCGACAGTTAGTCGGCCATCCGTTGGAAAAATCATTTGAGGATCCTGTTAGACTCTTTTAATGTTTCTTAATGATATTTGTCGTTTATTTGAAGCTAATGATTGTTTTTTTACAAAGCGATTTATAATTAATTATGTTTTAACAATACATTAACAACAGAATAAATGTATGAGTACATTCATTGTGAAACATCCTGAGGGGCCCAAGATTCGAATTCTATGCACGAAGAGATCAAGTGGGTTATGCAATGGACTCACCTACTTCTGCCTAATAACAGCATTGTTAGGCGCTGCTGTTATTAGGCAGAAGAAACGGATTAGGAAGAACAAAAATGGAACGTTTTGAAGGGTGTGGTAAGGGAGACATACTTTTCCGAGGCGTTCCAATTTAGTCATCAGGGGTCGCGGCGCATCTATGGTCGACCTCAGAAGAATCTTATCTTATCTGGCGTTGATTACAATGTCCATGGACGGCAGTACCCACTTACCATCAGGTGGACTGCATGTTCGTGTGCTACTCCTACATTATATAAAAAAATATATATATTTCTAAAAATGCCGAACCGAAAGCTGCTATTTTGGATATTTAAGCCCAGTGGATAGTAATCAAATCAAATCAAATTTTTTTATTCAAAATAGGTTCTTTACAGAGCACTTTTTGAATGTCAAACTACCACCACTTCACAAGGTGTTTCGTTATGGAGAAGAAGTAAGCTGAATAGTTTAGAAGCCACTAGTAACTTTAGAAGCTTTCAACTTGTACCTACCAATAAATCGGAGACACGACTTTGTCTCATAAGTTTAAGAGCTTTCGGCTTTCGAAGTTTATGTATTACTTTTACATAATAGAAAATTTATAGAAGTGTAGAATTAAAATTTGATAAATTGAAAGTTATTTCCGAATTATAATTATTGTAAGATTAATAAACCGAAAATAGTTACTTGATAAGAGTAAAAAAATACTTATTTGATTTTTTTTGCAAAAGTATATAAAATTTTGTATTTATTTTAAAAACACATTCCATATCTTAAACAGGTGGAATGCATTTACATTTCATGTTGAAAAACATAGTCGATCATATGTTTTAACTTTTTTTAATAATATAGAAGTGTGATGAAGTTTAATCTTATTCGGGGTAGACTACAACCCCAAATAAGATTAAACTTCTAACAGCGATGAATGCTTTGCTACCCCTGAGGCATATTGTAACACCTCGGATAAGTACGTCTCCATTACGATACCCTTCAAATCAGAACTCAGCAGCGCTTAACACTGATGTTATTAGGCAGAAACAGGCGTGGCGGTGGTGCCTCCGAAATCTAAACACAATCGTTTCTACCTACTGACTACTTTATTAACCTTTTTTTTTCTCGAGGGGGAAACCTTCAAAAGGTACTCGACGACGTGGGAGCGACGCTGGGTTATATGGGATTTTTACCGCACTAAAACCCCTCCGGTGGCCGTCCTCAACGCTTATTGGAGAACTCCGGGATCTCCAACGGAACACAACCGGATCCCTCCAAGCGCGATGCCCAACGGGCTCTACCCTGAGGGAGCAGGTTTCGCTCCTCCCACACCTTCTGGTGTTTACGACGGTATGCGACCACACATACCGCCGACCTTCCCGGGGTCGCTTGCTGGAATGTTCGAGCTCCAACTCTTGCCGCCCGCAACCCCGGAAGCCCCCTTTTAGTCGCCTCCTACGACAGGCAGGGGATACCGTATCCTAGCCGTACCTAGACTACTTTACTAACCTACTTGTGACATAAGCACTAATTTTCAATTTTTCAATCTTCAATACTGAAATATAATTAATAAAACCAATCACTTTACCAGAAAAAGGCTAACAACAAAAGCTAATAAAAACTATAAAAGCTACCGTCAACGCAGCGTTCACAGAGCTTTAAGCGCCAGTAATGTACGAAGCTACAGTGTCCCCACTTTGTCATTAATTTTGAAAGCTATTAGTATTGAACTTTAAGCCTTGTTGTATTTTGTGCAATGTTTTGGTAAGTTAAGTGTTTTGTTTAAGGGCAACATTGTAATGTAGTATTTCGTAATGTAAGATTAAAACTACTTCGCAACAATCATATTTCTAGCGGATTGTTGCGAAGTAGTTTTAATCTTAACTTAATAGCATGGATTTCCGCAAAGTAACGCCAGATACAATTAACTATAGTATTTCGTAATTAAATTTGTATAATAAATAAATGAAATGTTTACAACAGATTAATGGTTTTTCACACAAAAACAATTGTAAGATACATACATTTTTATTTTAACAAGAAAAATAATTTAACAAAAAAAAATAACGTGAAACAACCCTTTGGTTTTTGACTCTGGAGGAACTACACTTTTGTAGTCTGTCTAATAAAAACAGTGTTCAAAGCTGCTGTGTTCTGGTTTGAAGGAAGAGGAAGGAGATAATATACTTATCCAAGGCGTTCCAACGTAATCCGGCGTAGCAATGATACGCAATAGATGGTACGCAACCGATGGTGAGCAGAAAAGTATATATCCTTGCGGAGCAGACACATGAACTATCCGGGTTCGACTCCAGCTAGGGAGACATACAAATGATTTATTTAAAGACTAGCTGACCCGGCAAACGTTGTGTTGACATATAAATAAAAAAATGTTAACGTGAACAACCCTCTTAGGTGTATGAAAAATAGATAGTAGCCGATTCTCAGACCTACTGAATATGCATATAAAATTTGGTGAAAATCGGTTTAGCCGTTTCGGACGAGTACAGTAACTAACATTGTGACACGAGAATTTTATATATAAGAACTTCTGGGTCTGGGTGTTTTTGTGTCTTTGTGTGTGTTCACACCCAGGACTGATATCCAAAAAAGCTGTAAATGCAGACTTCCTACAACTCAAATATTTCCATACAAAAACATTCCATTTTAATTTACAAAATGTAAACAAAAGTTATTCTTTCTCTTACATCAAACCGTACGAATCTCTAGGTCCACAGCATCCCAATACTTTGCATGGTTGATGCCGTGTTGATTATGACAAATGATTCCTCGTTACATCCCCAACCGACTAACAACTCTACCCTCTTCACATAGAGCCTTCTATCCGAAGGGAGCTTTAACAAAAAGCTCTACAGAGATTGCGCTCAGTATTATTTTCGAAAGCAAAATATATTAATTTCCACCGGAACTCCCCGATGTCGGTTTCATAATTTGTTTTGCATGTCAACTTTTGAACTGGTTCGTTAGATCTTTTAAAGTCGAAGTTTTTGTTAGGAAATTTTTTAGCGTTAGTATTTATGAAAATGTAAGATGCATATAATTTTCTGGAATGAAAATTAACGTTCAATATTTTCAAATTGTTTCTTTAAATTTATTGAAGCTGGAACGCCTTTTTTTTCTTCTTTTCTCGAGGGGGAAACCTTCAAAAGACACCCGGTGCCGTGGGAGCGACACGGGGTTATGTGGGACTTTAACCGCACTAAAACCCCCCCGGTGGCCGTCCTCGCCGCTGCGTAGAGGACTACTCCAAAGGAACGCGACCGGAGTCCTCTCAGCGCACTGCCCCGTCGGGCTCCGCCCAGGTGAGTTTCTATCACCACACCGTCTGGTATATACGACGGAATGCGACCACACATACCGCCGTACTTCCCGAGGTCGCTAGCCTTGCGGTTCGAGCTCCCACTCTTGCTGCTCGCAACCCCGAAAGCCCCTTTTAGTCGCCTCTTACGACAGGCAGGGGAAACCGTAGCCCTATTCTAGTCCCGGAACTACAGGGACAAAGCTGGAACACCTAGGAAAAGTATATCTCCCTTACCACACCTTTCAAACCAGAACACAGCAGGGCTTACGTTGCTGTTATGAAGCAGAAATAGGTGTAACGGTGGTGTCGCCGGAGTCGATCAAAGGGTTCTTCCATACTCCTACTACCTACTTGTACTATTATTATCACATAGCATCATATTAAGACATACGAGCTTCTTGACTTGACAATTAATATATCTCGCTAAATAATAGCCTGTCGAGAGTTGTCGCATATGATCCAATGTTTGTCTGTTGGGCCAATTAGTCTACGTTGACATTTGATAAGTTGCTATTAATAACAACAGCCAATGTTTAGCATATGTGTAAGAGTATTCATTGCTTAGTGTAAATAAATCTGATAGGACCTGATGATAGCTGAATATTATATTTTTACACGACTACGGGGAAGCAAAAAGTCGGGTTATGATTTGGACCGGTTTGTATATATGTATGTAATAATGTTATGTGTGTATTTGGTAAGTTGTATATTTATTTATTTATTTATTTATTTTTTTTTTTTTTTTTATAATATGAGAGTAGCAGACGAGCATGCAGTCCACCTGATGGTAAGTGACTACTGCCGCCCATGGACATCGGAAATCAACCCCAGATAGGATTAGATATTCCTACCTGAGGTCGGCCACAGATGCGCCGCTACCCCTGAGGACTAAGCTGGAACGCCTCGGAAAAGTCTATCTCCCTTACCACACCCTTCAAACCGGAACACAGCTGCGCCTAACACTGCTGTTATTAGGTAGAAATAGGTGTGGCGGTGGTGCCGCCGGAGTCGAACCACAAAGGGTTCTACCACCTTCATTTCCTGTCATTATTTCAATGCTAGTTAGTTAGTTATGACTTATGATATATAGTATTAATTGTCTTGACTGCTGCTCTGCTCTGGAAAGCATAAAGTGATGAATTTAAAAAAATAACCATGGGTAGATCGCAAAATTCACAAAGAAACTAAGGAATCTCGGGATCAATTTTGATAAAAAATGGACAAAGACAATAAATAACAAAAAAATCTGATATCGTTACGACCTGGAATTGAACTCAAGAAACTGATACAGAAATAAAGTACCTTAATCAGTGCTTTTTCAGTGTAGCGGATTGGTCAAACATTTGATCAAATATTTGGTTAAACGTTTGGGCGCAATCAGTATCGCTGGACAGCTGATGATGGCCATTAATAATGCAGCTTGCGTTAGTTACGTCTACTCTGCTTGATTTGTGACAGTTGTAGGCACGTGACGTAATAACCATTTGTGTCATCATATTGTGATGAAGCATGTGACGCCATTTGTGTAAGCCGTGACTGATTACATGACGAACAACAACAAAATTTCAAAGTTAAGCTTATTAGGTGCGGACGGTACGTAGATGGATGAGTTCTAGTAGGTTTTTTTTACAATAGAGTCCACTTGATGCTAAGTGGCTACTACCACGCATGGAGGTCGGTAATAACCGTATATAGGATTGCAGTTGTATCTGACGTCGGTCGCAGATACATTTCTACCCTTGAGGACTAAGAATAAAAAAAGATACGCTGAAAATTCGAATCTACCTTAATCAGTGACAGTGCTTGCTCAGCTTAGTGTATTTCTCCAACATTTGATCAAATGTTTGGTCTCATTTGGACAGCTGATGATGGTCATTAATAATGTCCGCAGCTTGCGTTACGTCTACTCTGCTTGATTTGTGACAGTTGTAGGCACGTGACGTCACAGCCATTTGTGTCATCATAGTGTAATGAAGCTCTGAGAGCCATGCGGCTTATATAAGTCATGACTGATCTACGAAGTTAAGCGAGATTGAGTGATCGAGATTTGGATGGGTGACCACCAGTGGTGTTTCTTCCACTTTTCTGTAATTCAGAGCAAGTTAAGCCACCGGTGCTGTCAATAGGCAGTAAAGGTACGTTTAAACGATGTCAACTCATTACTATCCCATTGTTGGGAAAAAGCATCTCAGATTGCGGTTTAGGCCGAAGAGACTTCATACACCTGTAAGAACTTTTTGAAAAGATCTCTCAGACGTGTAGTTTCCTTCAGAAGCTTTTCCTTCACTAATAAAACAAGCAATAATTCATTTTTATTACGCAAATATCTTTGAAAAATCAGGGCTGTCTGTATTCGAACTTCAGACTTTACGATTGACCCTAGTTTTAACCACGGCATTTCTCAATACCCATGGGAAATATAAGAATCTCTTGACGTTTGCAAAGCTTTTAATAAGTCTAAAGTCCTCGTAAAAGTTTAAGTCAGGATACAAGCACCTTAATAATTGTAACACTCAGACAAATTAATTACGTTCCGAGTAATTATAATTATAATTTTGTTATTATGGCGAGTCGTGTAATTATATTAATTATGCTCAGTCAGTGATAGGATTCGTTTAGCAAATGTATTAACGTGTTTTAATAGGAGATGTAAGGTGATCATAACTCATGTTTTACCTGTCTTAAGTATCTTTTTAAGATTTGATTCTATTTTCTTATTCAATGTTATTTCTTACTTTTATAATGTATATAAAAGAGAGGTTCTGGCGATCATAGATTCGTTGCCACTCTTGAGGACAAAGAGGGTGGCGCAGATACTCATATTTATATAAGCGCAGCGTCAGTCGTCCATACCTTACCACTGAAACTCAAGAACTGTTTCACGATATAAATAGGTGTGGTGGTGGTACCTTTTTTTTCGAGGGGGAAACCTTCGAAAGGTACCCGGTGGCGTGGGAGCGACACATAGTTATGTGGGATTCTTACCGCATTGAAACCCCTCCGGTGGCCGTCCTCAGCGCTGAGTAAAGGACTCCGGGATCTCCAGAGGAATGCAACCCGAGTCCTCTTAGCGCGTTTCCCCGTCGGGCTCCGCCCAGGTGAGCTTGACGCTCGCCACACCGTCTGTTGTACACGACGGTATGCGACCACACATGCCGCCGTCCTTCCCGGGGCTGGGCGGTTTGACTCATGCCGCCCGCAACCCCCGAAGCCCTTTTTAGTCGCCTCTAACGACAGGCAGGGGATACCGTAGCCCTATTCTGGTCCCTGAACTACAGTGACAGTGGCGGTGGTGCCGCCGGTTTAAAACATACTTATTCTTCTTCTTTAAAACTCCATAAACAATTGCAAAAAAGTCATACCATATATTTATTACAATCCTAAATATAATATTATAAATGCGAATGTTAGTTTGTTTGTTTGTTTGATACACTGTCACGCGTTAACTACATAACCGATTGCCCTGTACCTACCCTTAGTATTTGTTTGTAAATAATTACGTTCCGAGCAATTATAATTTAATTATAATTACGAACTTAAGATTATCGCTACAAGTTTTCTATGACAGAATTAAACAACAAATAGTTTTTAGGGTTCCGTACCTAAAGCGTAAAAACGGAACCCTATTACTAAGACTTCGCTGTCTGTCCTTCTGCCAGAGGGCTCTATCTCCTGAACCGTAATGGAAAGATACTTGATTTTTTTACAGAGTATGTATAAGTTAGAGAAGTTAAAAAAAGAAACCGCTATTTCTCGACGTTATTCCCTTTATCTATTGAACCGTAATAGGTAGACAGTTCAAATTTTCACAATGTTTACTTCAGTGGCTGCTACAATAACAAATACTAAAAATTAAAAAAATATGTTCGTGGTACGGAACCCTCCGTGTGCGAGTTCGATTTCACTTGGCCAATTATTTTAGGGTTCCGTACCCAAAGGGTAAAAACGGAACCCTATTACTAAACCACCACTGTCACAGGCCTCTATCTCTTAAACCGTAATATACAGACACTTGAATTTTTTTAACTTAAGTTATTGTAAGTACCTACACTTTTATTTTATTTTACATGTGGTAGTTTCATAAATGGACTAATTGAAAGGAAATAGTAAGAGGACACTTCGGCCGTATGTAACAATCCATTTTTAGCCGACTGTCGGATGTATGTCGTCGGAGGGTAATGTTTTGTATGTATGTTATATATATATATGTCGTTATGTTTTGTATGTGTGTCGGAGGGTAATGTTATTTGTATGTATGTTTTATTATTTGGCTGGATTAACAGCCAAAATGGCTTAAGGGTAGTCGCATATGACGTGTCGTTGGATTTGCCTAAATTGTGGTGTGTATATTTATGCAGTCGTTATTATTGTTTCTTTAATTATTTCCTTGTTGTGTACCAACATTTTTCGAATTCTACTTTCACAATTGTCAAATTTCGAACAGTGTTAGGCACAAACTGGTTGATAGGGATTATTACAAAACAGCATTAATCACTCTTAACCTGGGGCTAATTACAGATATCAGATGCAATAACCTTAAAAAAAGTTTCAAAGGTATGTGAAGTCTACCAATACGCACTTGGCCAGCGCGGTGGACTTTGAAGGATTAGGCCATTGGCCTAATCCTTCTCATTCTGAGAGGAGACCTGTGCCCAGCAGTGGGACAGAAATGGGTTGATGATAATGAACCTTAAAAAAGTTTCAAAAGTAAGTAAAGACGCAGGCAAATACTAGTGTAGTAATAGAAAATGACAACATTTCGTTAGGGAGCAAAATTAAAATTTTCATGTACTCAGCTATGAAAAATGTTATAATAGAAAGATAATAGAAATTCGTAGTAAGAATTTCTAATGTCTACATTTTCTTTATCATGAATGAGCTTGGGATATTAAATTAAAAATTCTAGAAGTGTAAGTAAGATAATAATATGTGTTTTATTTTTGTTTTAATATATTCAACTGTACCTAGTAAAAGGTAGAATAATATTTTTGATTTAGAAATAGCTAACTAGCATGCATTTCACCTACGCAAGACGTCACTATCGCCTATGGATATTTGTAGTCAACCCCAGATAGGACTAGATTCCTACCTGAGATCGCCCACAAATGCCCCACTACACCGAGCACTAAGCTGGAATGCCTCGGATAAGTATGTCTCCCTTACCTTACCCTTCAAATCAGAACACAGCAGCGCTTAACACTGCTGTTATTAAGCAGAAATAGATGTATCGTAGAGTTCCCCCACATACATTTTATGATTGGCGACATAATCTTTGACAAGGTCTAACTTCAGCTAAATCATGCCTTCTCCAAGCGAAAATCTAGATACGCCACTAAAAGGCGACGCTATTTTAAACCACACGACACGACAAATCGTTTTAAGTATACCCTTAAGCATACGACAAAGATTTCCTTGACATTTCGGGAGCGTGTCGAAAATGTACACGGTCCCGGGAAATTACATTCGTGTCCCATTTCGTGTGTTATCGCACTTGTGATAACGCACTGTGATAACAGTTAGACAATTTTATGTTACTGGCTCAGGAAATTGGAGTTTCCAAAATTATTTTCGATGCATACGTTTTTCTATGGTGTACGTACAGTGGTATTTTTTTTATAATATAGGAGTAGCAGACGATGCAGTCCACCTGATGGTAAGTGGCTACTGCCGCCCATGGACATCTGTAATCAACCCCAGATAGGATTCGATATTCCTACTTGAGGTCGGCCAAGATGCGCCGTTACCCCTGAGGACTAAGCTGAAACGCCTCGGAAAAGTACGTCTCCCTTACCACACCCTTCAAAACGGAACACAGCAGCGCCTAACACTGCTGTTATTAGGCAGAAATAGGTGTGGTGGTGGTGCCGCCGGAGTCAAACCACAAAGGGTTTTACCACCTTCAAACTATTATGGCTACACTCTTAATGTAAGACAGAGATTTGAACATGAGGCGTTGCAATGTAGTCTTCGTGAGATTAGAGAGGTAAGAGTTCTCAATACTTCCTGTATTTTTTGGTCTTCTCCTAGTAGTTCTTTCATTACTAAGTTATTGGTGTTTAGTTATGTCGTGTAAAAATAGTCTATTAGACATACGAATATGAGGCGTTTAAAGTTAGTCCTAAGACAGAGAAGGGTTGTGATCGACTACTGATAGTATTCCAATTCAATTTTGAGTAGATGATGTCTATGGATGGTAATAACCACTTTTCTTAAGCGAAACAAGTTAGATGCAATGATAGCCCATGACCTCTCAATAGATGGGTCCAAGGTTCGGATCCCAGGGACGCACAAATTTTACAAAGTTATACGCGTATTAAAATTTAAATATCAGTTGATGTAACAATGAAGGAAAATATCGTTAGGAAATCTGCATACCTGAGATTAAAAGTTCTCAAAGGTAACTGAAATCTATCAACTCGCCACTACGGGCTAATCCTTTTCATTTTAAGAGGAAATTCGAACTCAGCAGTAGAACTTTAATATGATAAAGCATTTTCGTTTGTAACATCAATTCATAAAGAGTATAAACTTATTTTTAATTAGACTTTTATTAAAATATCTAAATATATATATAACTCAAAGGTGACTGACTGACATAGTGATCTATCAACGCACAGCCCAAACCACTGGACGGATCGGGCTGAAATTTGGCATGCAGATAGATGTTATGACGTAGGCATCCGCTAAGAAAGGAATTTGATCAATTCTACCCCCAAGGGGATAAAATAGGGGATGAAAATATTACTTCGATACGCGAGCGAAGCCGCGGGCAAAAGCTCGTCAATTCATAAAAAGAGTATAAACTTATTTTTAATTACAATTTTATTCAATTACTTATTAATGACATTGTTAATAAGAATATTCTAGTACCTTACTTGCCACCATCAAAGAGAATATATTATAAGACCAAATGTAATCTTCATTGAACGCAGTCGAGCGCCATTTTGACGTTTGTAAATAATTCTACTCGAACCTTCGAATGGTAACATCAAAGGTAAATTTCTTGGCAAGGGATTACGTATTTGATTAATTGTCGACTTCAATGCATATACGGTGTTAAAGATACGAAAAAAGATAAATAAAGATAAATTTATTAATATCTTTTTTGCAATATGAATATATTATATTGCAGGGGTTCATATTGGTTGCGCACTTCACGAAAATGATGATGTTATTGTGTTTTAAATAGTTTTTTTATGATGGCAGGAGCGAATGTAGTTCAACTCTGAGGGCACTACCGTCACGCGTCATTTCTGCGTAATACAAATTAAAATACTTTATTGTTTTTTCGAAAAAGCGCTGCGTTTTTGAGTAAAACTGACGAAAGAAAATAATTATTTTCGCGACAAAACACTAAAGGCCAAATGTTATTTTCATTGAACGCAATCGAGCGCCATTTTGACGTTTGTAAATAATTCTCGAACCTTCGAATGGTAACATTAAAGGTAAATTTCTTGGCAAGAGATTACGTATTTGATTAATTGTCGACTACAATGCATATACGGTGTTATAGATACGAAAAAAATAAATAAAGATAAATAAATTCATATCTTTTATGCAATATGAATTTTGTGCAATATGATATTGCACGGGTTCATATTGATTGGGTGCTTCACGAAGTTAATACAGATAGCCATGGGCAACAGCCATCATCATAATCAACCCATTACTGTCCCACTGCTGGGCACGGGTCTCCTCTAAAAATGAAACAGATGAGGGCATAGTCCACCGCGCTGGCCAAGTGCGTGTAGGTAGAATTCGCATACCTTTGAAAACTTTTATTTTGGATAACAGTACCATATAAACTCAAGTGATGTTCGTTTGCTACTCTCAATATTAACAAAAAAGATGATGATGTAATATGTAACGCAGGTAGATCTGTCTGTCGGAGTAAGATGGATTACTCCTTTATTGACACCGATTTTCCTGAAAAGTGTTTACCGCCTGAAATAGACGGGTCGTGATGCGAAAATAAATTATATAAAAAGTAAATAAGTTTTTCATGTGATCGTAGAAGTAAATGATCTCTAACTTGATATATTGAAAGAACAGCGAACAGGTGGGACCTAATAAGGGTGTTAGCTAACATAAATTATATCTAATAGAAGAGATATTTGCCTGACCGATGATTGAACCCTGAACCTTTTGCATGACAGATCGCTTCAGCACGCAGTACAAAGTCAGCTTAACAAAGCATACATTAAGTATTAAGGCCAATAATAAAATACATTATACCATAAATTAAAATCTATTTCTTTCCTTTGTTTGAGTCCGGCGGCACCACCGCTGCACCTATTTCTGTCTCATAACAGCAGTGTTAAGCGCTGCTGTGTTCTGGTTTGAAGGGTGTGGTAAACGAGCCATACTTTTCCGAGGCGTTCCAGCTTAGTCCTCAGGGGAAGCAGCACATTTGTGGCCGACCTCAGGTGTGAGGTTGATTACAGATGTCCATGGGCGGCAGTAGCCACTTACCATCAGGTTGACTGCATGCTCGTCTGCTACTCAAATATTATTAAAAATAGCATTACGTAAATATATTGCCAATCTTAAGTAATAAATAAGAGAGCATAAGAAACTACACTAGTTAAGTTAAAAATGACAAAATCGTGTTTCCAATTTAAACTGCTCAGTAAGTTACACAGAGCTTATAACCTACAGAAATGTCTAAAGTATAATTGTGCTTGTTGGTCGTAAGCCACGGTTCGTAGTGGTGCTTTGTCCCACACAAAATGACTTTTTATAACAAGTAAAATAATATTTATTTATTTATTTGGGAAACAAACAATTCATGCTATATAACATAGTTAAATGGTTCAGAGACACAAACAGAAGAATAAACAGTTTCCACTATTAAATTTCACAATAAATTAAAAAGCAAAATGAACATGAAGTACCACAATGAAGAGGGAGAGAAACACATACATTAAGAAATTTATAAAATAAAAAAATATATATATATATATATATATATATATATCTATAAAATGATGTAAAAATCTATTTAAGTTCTCGTATTATTTGTCTCGTATTATTTATATTTCCTACACTTGATATATATAAATTTTTGTTTTGGTTTAAAATAACTAAAACTGTTGTTGTCTTTTCCTGAATTTGTTATAACCTGGGACTAAGCTGAGACCTGGTTGTTATATTTATGCTCATCAATTATCATAAATGTTTACTAATTTTTGCCTAACGACTAATTGTGGCAGTTATTGTGTAGTAAGTTGGAAATTTTGCCTTTGAATCAATTTTTCCCTTTGTAGACAACAATTTGTTTAGCTTGATATCTAATATGAGGCGGAAGTGTATGATTATAAATATATAAATATTTTTTGTGTAACACACGTATCTTTTATTTTTTAAGATGTCAGCCACTTATCTTTTATAAAAGACGAGCTTTTGCCCGCGGCTTCGCTCGCGTTAGGAAGTAATATTTTCATCCCCTATTTTATCCCCTTTGGGGTAGAATTGATCAAAATCATTTCTTAGCGAATGCCTATGTCATAACATCTACCTGCATGCCAAATGTCAGCCCGATCCGTCCAGTGGTTTGGGCTTTGCGTTGATAGATCACTATTTCAGTCAGTCACCTTTGAGTTATATATATGTAAGAAGATATCTGCCATTTCTAGTCGTAACATAATCTACGGTTACTTACGTTCAGTGCTTCCCTGGTGGCTGGCACAAAAAGATAAAATACAGCGGGAATACGACCCGAAACTGCTGTAATTATGTGTTTTAATAGTTTAACTTTGAAATATACTAGAGTTGTTCTGTGGTAAAGGTCAAAAGATATGTTTAATATTGTAACTACTTTAGGTTCCCTTTGTGGAATTCCCTATAATACTAGTACTATTTCTGCCTTATAACAATATTATAATATTTTCAATATAAAATAATAATAATAATAGAAAATATTATTATAATATTTTCCGCATTATATCAGTATTGTTTTGTGTTTTTGAAAATAACCACAGTATATAAATTTTGCTATTATTCGTGTATGTTCTGTGGTATATAAGATCGCAAGGGAAATTACATTTCATAAACTTGTCAGGAAAGAGTAAGGAAACAAAATGAAAACGAATAACTTGTGAATTAATGTTTCGTAAATAAATTTATTTAAAAAAGGTTTTAAAAATTATTCGTACTAACTCCAATTTGTTTTCCATCTTTTTTTTAGAAAACCATTTCATTTACATACATAGATGATTTTTGGTATCTCATCTTGGAGCGTCTGCCATCGAATTTGATTAAAAACATTATTATACTTACTCTTACGCACCTAAAGCGTAATTTCTAGAAACCCAAACTATTTCTATTAATGACTCAGCAACCAATTAACTTTGCCGTAGAAACATAATTTAATGAAGTTACATATTTGTAAGTTACACGGCAATTATAAACGAAAGCAATAGATTAAACTTTTCCTAAAAGGAATCACGCAGCTTACGCTTAGAACTAATAGCGCAATAGTGGAAATAGTTGAAATTAAATTGAGTGTTCGTTTGTTTGTCGTGCAATAAATTAAAAAGAGAATGATTTCTATTTTGAAATCGCATCGAGTATAAATACTTCGTCATTAACCCATTGCTTTCCATATTATACTTTACTCCTTTCAAAGTGAGAAGGTCTTAAACCTTAGGCCAACGCGCTGGCCAAGTGCGGGTTGGTAGACTTTTGAGATTTTTTTTCGAACTCTCTGGCATAAAGGTTTCCTCATGATGTTTTTTTCACCCTTAAAGCAAACGATAATTAATTTGTAATACTTACGTACATAACTTTTGAAAAATCAAAGGGATTTGAACAAAAAGGATTTGAACCTCGGACCTTCGACAAAGTGACAGAATTTAAAATACTAAATATATAATAATTAAAATACTAAGTATATAATAACAAAATAACCAAAATATATGCTCGAAAACTGCAAACAAAACCGAAGGATGCTTAATTGCAAAATATCTTAAAACATTAGCCATTTCGATGTAGAAACGCGCAAATCCTTATAAGATCATTATAATTGACCCTTTGTCTGTATTTGAGTCACAGGAAGTCTTTCTAGGCACGTGAGGGCTAAGCTAATGGCCAGGGAGTTGTAAACAAAAGAGGGTAAAAATAGTTATAATAAATATAGGAGCAAATTATACATTTATAGTCCGCGTAAAACTGCTAGTCCGTTCTGAATATATAAATGAATAGCGTCACCATAGCAAATTGTATGACTACACCAGCTCGCAACAACTTCAGAGCGGACTAGCAGTTTGGCGCGGACTATACCTTAATGTATAATAATACACTCTTATTATATAACCAGTTCAATTGGGTTCAAAGTGCCATGATTTAAAATAAATTCGTTTATTTATAGCTTTTTAGCACTTCACAAGTTGTTAAATATTTTTAAATTTAAAACAAGTGTTAATTAAAAGTTCAAATTCAAATTCAAATCTCATTTATTCAAAATTGATTCATATAGAATACTTTTTGAAAGTCAACAAACTACCACCGCTTCGGAAGGTGTTTCGCTATGGAGAAGAAGCGGCGCAAGAAACTCCATACGTGTGCATATTTGCATCTTTTAAAGGGAAAATTATATACAATTATACATAGTGGTACATATAATCAATTATTGATGTTGGAGCTGGAGTTGTCATATTATTAACAAAATTATCTATGTAAATGTGCGAAATTTTTTCATGACTATTTGTGTGCGTAGGAAATAATTGACACTATGTATCAGTAGGGTCAATCATCAACAACGAACTAAAACTGAAACGTTTACATGCAATCACAATGCATGAAACTTTTTAGAGTTTCCAAAAAAATATTCGGCTGTGCTCTTGGTGTCTGTGCACTTAAGCCATTAAAAAAAAACAACAGGTGTGTTATACTCGTATATTGGCCTTAACCAACAATAGGCATTCGCCTTAAACAAAATTATTACGAAGAAATCCGATTCCGCACCGCCGCCGTGCCGTGGGAACGCTGACTCCGCACCTACGTTGCCACCTCATAGTCCCGAACGTGGCAATTCACTCTGGGTGCTAACATCGCCCCAGCAAGTCACTTAGGATACTTAGTATAGATATGATTTAATTAGGTTAGATTTAATTCAAAACTTGTAATATTCGGTTTTGATTAAATACATTTCTATAAGTAATTCGGTCTTTCTGTATCCTGGCTGCTGCATCCCGACGCAAAACATAACTGGTGTGCAAACAAACAAACAAAAAAAACAAAGTTTCACAAACACACATTTATTTTCACATATAACAATGAAGGAATTATTACGAAATTTAGGCATCAATATTTCCATATAATTTAATATGGAAATATTGATACAAAAATAGATGGGTAATTTAACCCATCTATTTTTGTAATACAGCTTCTGGTCCACAAAATTCGTAAGTGCAGAAGTATGTAAGGGCTCCCGCGGCGGTGCCCTGCTGTTTTGTTCTTACTAATAATCGCTCCAGTATCCTTTGTTGCATTAGCCGAAACCCATACAAGCGACACTAAGCACTCACTGAACTATCTTAGTATAGATGAGTAGAGATAGATCATGTCTCTGTGTTCGTACGCGGTAATCTCCGAAAACAATCAAGATTTCAACGAAATTTTGTAAGAGTGTGCTTTTTTATATTGAAGTAGAAATTAACAATTCAGTCTGCCTAATGGTAAGTGGCTACTGCCGCTCATAGACATCTGTAATCAATCCTAGGTTAGGTCGGCCACAGTGCGCCACTATTCTTACAGAGTAAGCAGGAATTCCTCGGATAATTATGTCTCACTTAAAAAGTAGTTATTGCTGCTCATGGATATATGTATAATATCTGGATAATTCCTACCTGAGGTCGGGCACAGAGGTGCCGCTATCCCTGACGACTAAGCAGGAATGCCTCGGAAAAGTCTCCCTTACGACACCCTTTAAACCAGAACTCAACAGCGCTTAACACTGCTGTTATTAGGGAGAAATAGGTGTTCAATAGGCACAAAGGTTCTACAACCTTCAAAATGTATAAATTTAATATCTTATTGATTAGTATATTATCTAAAAACTTCCACTTAATAATACATTTTTTATAAAAAAAAAAAAACTAAATAAACAATAGCCTAAAGACGTGCTGGTTGAATGAATAATAAATTAATAAATCATTCTTCATTATTATTAGCCCACGCAACCTATTAACTTATTTCAAAAAGATCCTGTTTACTTAACGACACCATGCGAATACGGTCCAGATAATCTAGTTAACTCAATTAATTGAATTGCTAATTCACTGCCATTAATTTGTTTCAATTAATTGGATAAATCCGTACTTAATTACTTCCGATTCTTTACAAACGTTATTTAAGTTTGTTTTTAATTAATTAATGTTTGATTTCGTAGCATTTGTATAAACGAAATGGGTAAATTACAAAGTTTACAGTATTACTTATATCACAAAACAAATTGATATTAAGGTTTCAAAATGTACACACATTGTTTATTTAAAAGTAGAAAACCACTGAGCATGTAGTCCACTTGATGATAAGTGGTAACTGTTGCCATTGGACATCTATAATCAACTCCAGATAGGATCAAAGTTTGGCTACAGATGCGTTGCTACCTCTGAAGACTAAGATGAAACGCTATTTTTTATTATATAGGAGTAGCAGACGAGAATGCACTCCACCTGATGGTAAGTGGCTACTGCCACCTATGGACATCTGTAATCAACCCCAGTTAGGATTAGATATTCCTACCTGAGGTAGGCCACAGATGCGCCGCTACTCCTGAGGACTAAGCTGGAATGCCTCAGATAAGTCTGTCTCCCTTACCACACCCTTCAAACCGGAACACAGCAGCGCCTAACACTGCTGTTATTAGGTAGAAATAGGTGTGGCGGTGGTGCCGTCGGAGTTGAACCACAGAGGGTTCTACCACTTTCAAGATAATATTAGATTCCTAGCTGAAGTCAGCCACAGATGCGCCGCTACCCCTGAAGACTAAGTTGGAATGCCTCGCTTTGGTGTGGTTACCTCCCTTCGAACCAGAACACTTCCTTATTACTGTAGTTATAGGGCAGAAATATGTATGATGGTAGTGATAGATACAGAGAAACAACTAAGATTTTTACCAACTTTAAATATTCTCCCACTTGTAGGTAAGAGGTCACTGACATCAGGTGGACTGAAAAGTAATATGATACTTCAATCTTAAAAACAAATAAAGAGTTTTTGCAACGCGAATGCAGTCATTGCGAATAAAATATTCCCGAAAAGTTTATGTAACTTCGCTTGTGATCGTGCATATCACGGGACATACAAGGAATAAAGCAAAATCCTGATGTTCCTGCTCAACCCACTTAAGTTGGTATACCTCGTGTAAGCGTTTCCTATAATCCACTGCTCCAAAGTCCACCACGCTAGAAAAAGGAGGGTTGGTAGACTTCACACACCTTAAACTTATTTTTTTATTATTAGGAAATCTTAAATAAGTAGATATCCACCTATTATTTTCCTTCACTATTAGATATAAGATGACTTTAATTAACACATTATTACCTAAACTAAACCCTACTTAGGTAACTAGTTATCTTTGAAGCTACATCAAATAGGTCTAGAGTTCTGACATTTCGGCGATGCGGTTTAAGTTCAACTCAAACTGTACTGAAGTCTGTCATATCCTGTTACCGAGGAACTATTAACAATTGCAGTCTAACCCCTCAGTCACGGTTTGGGCTTAGCGACAAGCGGCGCGACGAGTGACGCGACAAGCGGCGCGACGAGTGACGCGACAAGTGACGCGACGAGTGACGCGACAAGTGACGCGACAAGTGACGCGACAAGTGACGTGGCAAGCGGTGCGACTAACAAAGTTGGTAGAACCCATTGTGTTTCTATTTCTGCCTAATTATAGCAGTGTTAGGCGCTGCTGTGTTCTGGTTGGAAGGGTGTGGTATGGGAGATTTACTTTTCTGAGGCATTCCAGCTTAGTCCCCTGGGGTGGCGGCGTATCAGTGGCCGGCCTTAATATGAATCTAATATTATTTGGGGTTTTCTACAGATGCACATGGGCGGCAAATGGGGTTTGCTACTTCTATATTATAAAAAAATAACATAAAACTTAAATACTTTCACGACCGCTATAAAATAATAACTGGAAATGCGTATGTTTAGCTACCAGTGGCCACCCATCCAGATACCGATCACACCCGAGATTGCTTAACTTTATATGTATTTTGGCTCAAATGGTTATTTTCTGATATGCTATATTCACTTTGAGTTATATGCTCTTATAATGTAAGGGCTGAAAAAGTAAGTGTTAGGTCGGGTTATCACGCATAATGAACATAAAATCCGTAATTGACCATAAAAAGGGTAGAAAGGTCGGCGGAACCCGTAAAACAAGGTACTACCACTTTATACGTGTTTATGAGGAAATAGGTGATTTATGTCGTACGGGAAATTTTGCTTGAGATGGTAAAAACATTAAATATATATTTTTATAAGGATTTTGAGTTCATAAATGGCAGTTTTTACCTAAATGCGCATGTGGGTAATATTTTTCAAGAGC
Source organism: Epargyreus clarus clarus (assembly GCA_014595695.2). Classification (NCBI taxonomy): domain Eukaryota; kingdom Metazoa; phylum Arthropoda; class Insecta; order Lepidoptera; family Hesperiidae; genus Epargyreus; species Epargyreus clarus. The sequence continues at coordinate 2,404,487 of JACTTY020000019.1, forward strand.
ATGTATGTAAGTATGTATGTCCTTCTTGAATATGTAATTTTTTGATTTTAACACGATTCTTGGAGGATTTTAACATATGTGGTGTCGTTGGATTCGTCTCAATTTTGGGAATGACGAAAACTATATTATTTTTAAATATAGTGTCTGCAAATAATATGAAGGAGACGGGTGCGAATTGTTGTTTTACCATAACACTTTGGATATAAAATGAAAGTTTTTACATTCTAACAGACCGCTCCAAATATAATTAGATTAGATAGCTCCAAATATATATAGGATTTTTAGGCATCTAAATACATTATTCGAGCTGATTTTTGCAGGGGCTAACTAGCATATTTTAACTGCAGAAAAAATAAAAAAAAAAAATATTTTTGCGTCTTTGTTATAATTTTGACATAAGCGTTAAATTTAACCAATTCTTATGAAAAACCCGGCTGCTTAAAATTAAAAATAATGACAAATTAACAGATTAATGCAGAAACTATACTGCCGGATCTCGTACTACATTCTCTAAGATACTTTGTTAAGAAGCTACACTGTAACATACAGTGTTTTGTGTAATTAACGAACCAAGTTAGGTCTTAGTTGGGAAGATTAGAGCTAATGCTTTTGTACTTTATATATACTTAAAAATTGAAGGTGGTAAAATACCATACATATTTTTGCCTCATAACAGCAGTATTAAGCGCTGATGTGTCCTGGCTTGAAGGGGGTGTTAAGAAAGATGTGCTTTTCCGAGGCATTCTAGTTTAGTCCTCAGGTGTAGCGGTGCGTCTGTGGCCGATCTCAGGTATCAATTTAATCTTATCTGAGGTTGATTTGACCACACCATCAGGTTGCTTGCTCGTCTGCTACTCCTATACTATAAAAAACTTCAAGCTAACTAAGATACAACTGAATGCAGCAACTATGTTGTCGGATCTCGTACTACATTTACCAGATACTTTGTTATAGATAGATTATTCAGATTATTCATTTCAAGAACTTAAGCAACAACAACAAATTATAACACATAATAAACAATGAAATCCAAAAATACACATATGGATACACAAACTTAATTATGACCTTATTGACTAAATTTTCTTAAGAAATAAAATGATACAAAATATAAAAAAAAAACTGAAAATAATAAAGTAAATTAAAAAATAAAAACAAACAAAATACATAATCGAGTGTTGCAGCTAAAGTCTGTGAAAAAGGTTCCGGAGCCGCTTATTATAGTCGCCGCCGTTATAGTCCGCGCCAAACTTCTAGTCCGCTCTGAAGTTGTTGCGAGCAGGTGTAGCCATACAATTTGCTACGGCGACGCGGTTCATTTCTATATTCAGAGCAGACTAGCAGTTTTACACGGACTATAACAAGCTACGCTGTGCTACATGCCTGTATTGTATAATTAACGTACCTAGTTAGTTCTTAGTTGGGAAGATTAGAGCTAATGTTTTAGTATGCTAATAAACAGGGTGATTTTTTAAGTGGACCTTCATGGTTATATCCGAAACTATAAGTATTAGCATAAATACTGAAAGGAGTAGCGAGGCCGATTCTGATACAAAAAATGCATCATTATTTTCTTAAAATTGTTTCCCTAACCAAAATCGAACGAGTTTTTGATTTTGAAAAAATAAACTTATTCTGTATTATTCCACCATCAGATAGTGTCGCACATAACTTTTAAAAGTCAGAGGTTTGAACCTAAGACCCCCAAACGAGAGGCAAAGTAACCTAACCTAACCTAACCACTAGGCTATCATATATATTACGTGCTCTATTCAAACTGCCACTAGCGGTCACCCATCCAAGTCTCGACCGCATGCAACGATCCCTAACTTTATATAACAAACACTTCAATGACTATATGTGGTTAAATAAATTTATATTGATTTTCATGAAAGCATGAAATCCCTGAAATTTCATTAATTACCAACTTCAGTCTAAAAGCTTTTGAGATATAGGTCAATCTAACTATGAGATGAGCTGAGTACCGAAACGGCTTTGGTTTGGGTTAAAATCTAAATTATGACCTCTAATATTGTAATAAATTTTGTAATACTGTTATTTACTCGAAATATTGGATAACACTTTTTAAGGTGGTAAAACCCTTTGAGGGTCGACTCTGGAAGCACCACCGAGACACTCATCCAAGTCATTCCAATTTTGTTTTCAGGATAGATTGCAGATGTCCATGGGCGGCAGTAGCCACTTAGACTACTAATGTTAGTGGGTGCTTTGTTAACTGTGAAGTGCATAGTGACCTCAGGAAGACCAGGCCGTGCCTACTTTTTTTTTATAATATAGGAGTAGCAGACGAGCATGCAGTCCACCTGATGGTAAGTGGCTACTGCCGCCCATGGACATCTGTAATACCAATAATAAAAGTATGTCTCCCTTACCACACCCTTCAAAACGGAACACAGCACCGCTTAACACTGCTGTTATTAAGCAGAAATAGGTGTGGCGGTGGTGCCGCCGGAGACGAACCTCAAAGGGTTCTACCACCTTTACCTACTTCATGTCTACTGATTCAAGTCTGCAGATCGACTTGGTAGGCAAGGTTAGTGGATTTATCTACCTATCTGCGATAAGGATTGTCTTTTATATTATATCTTTTACAATTATATAATAATTGTTAGCTACTATCGCCTTATAATCAAACTAAACCAATTTTTGTCTACCGAAGATCAAAACTTAAAAAATATTTCAAAGAAGAATTTATTAATAAAAAAAACTTTATTTATTTATTGCAAATTGACGTATATCAATAAGCAGGCGTGCGAGGTATTTATTCAATAATGAAATTCTTTATTCAATAAATATTAAAATTCTCAGAAATTCGGACCACGTGGAGCGTGTTCCAAATTTTTGGGGTTTTTACCACGCTATTCAATTATTTATTCATAAAACGGACCTTTCAATTATTTTTAATTACTTAGTAGATACATTCTATTTTATTCCATAAGAATTCTTAGAGCATGTATTTTTTAACTCACTTTGGCAAAGGGAGATCTCCCGCCGGGCTATGTGATCATGCCCGGGGAACGGCCGTGCTCCGACAGTCTCAGTTCGGAGCTTGTATATATGCCAGATATTTAGAAAACTTCGATAGCGTGATTCAGAATACTCGTGGCGCCATCTCTTGTCGAGTAGCGGGAGGTCGCCACATCACTATCTATATTTGTAATATCTTAGTATCTATATTAACTTAATATCTATAGTTGTGAGATCTTTAAGGTGGTAGAACCTTTGTGCTTTGACTCCGGCGGCACCACCGTCACACCTATTTCTGCCTAACAACACTAGTTAACCGCTGCTATGTTCTGATTTGAAGGGTGCGGGCAGGGAGACATACTTTTCCGAGAAGTTCCAGCTTATTCCTTAGGGGTAGCAGCGCATCTGTGACCGACCTTAGGTAGTTATATCTAATCCTATCTGGGTTGATTATAGATGTCCATTAGCGGCAGTAGTCACTTACCATCAGGTGGACGGTTCGTCTGCTACTCCTATATTATAAAAAAAAAACTAAGGTATATTTCATAAGAATTCTTTGTGCATGGATTTTATAACGTATAACCTGTATTTTAAAAAAACTTCATATAATGAACCCTGTTAACTTAGTGAAGAAAAAGTTGCAATTTTAAACGTCTAGTTCATATTAAAAGATATTGCTGGGTATTATATCATGGAGTTACGTCTAATGAATTATGTAAGAGAGCATCTAGTAGAATGGGATGGTTTTAAAATAATTAAAATATGAATTATTGATGCATGATAGTTCGAAGCTGTAATTAGTTAGGAATCTTGGTTAAGACTTTAATTTTATGTGGGGTTCTAGTTCTGGGTTTATTCTGAATAATTTGCTTATTTATGCATAGGTACAGGTCCTAGTAACGATTTCTATTACTTAAAATAACTTTTTTTTATTCAGTACAAAAGTTATTTAAAAACAAAATAGGGTGATTAATTTTACGCCACCCTGTACTGACAAAACGTCTGACTGCTTTAATATAAAATCTGTGTTACTTCAATCAATTTATCAATCAATCAATTAATTTATTCGATCAAAGTATCTAACAATTTAGACGAATCCAACGACATCTCATATGTCAATCGTCAAGGCTTTTAGATCAAAGTATCTAAACAATTTAGACGAATCCAACGACATCTTATATGTCAATCGTCAAGCCTTTTAAACTGTAGAGCGTGCTAAAAATGAAACATACATACCTACATACACTCGAAAACATTACACTCCGCAGTAGGGTACATATGAGTTGCCATCGGGATCGCGGACGAGTGCTACTAGCGTACCCGTGGACCCGACAAAGGGCGTCCAGAGGAACACCGTGGGGTTTTAGCCGGTAGGAATCCGGTATATCCTCTCCGCTGGCCCCGTGGCCGAGAGGAACACATGCAGGGTTTCCCCACGAATAAAAAGGGTAAAGATGAGTTGTAAGAAGTATCAAAGACCTACATACATACGCTCGAAAAACATTACCCTCCATCGTCGTAAAAAGGTTCATCTTTCAATACGTAAGAAATAGTTTATAATATAAGAGTAGCAGACGAGCATGCAGTCCACCTGATGGTAAGTGGCTACTGCCGCCCATGGACATCTGTAATCAACCCCAGATAAGTTTACATATTCCTACCTGAAGTCGGCCGCAAATGCGCCGCTACCCCTGAGGACTAAGCTGGAACGCCTCGATAAAGTATGCCTCCCTTACCACACCCTTCAAAACGGAACACAGCAACGCCTAATACTGCTGTTATTAGGCAGAAATAGGCGTGGCAGTGGTGCCGCCGGAGTCGAACCACAAAGGGTTCTACCACCTTCGTAAGAAGAGTTGTAAGAAGTGTCACAAAATGAGACATACATACGCTCGAAAAACATTACCCTCCGTAGTCTTAAAAAGGTTCATTTCAATACGTAAGAAATAGTTTATTACTGTTCAAAATCAATCCATTTTATAATCTTCATGTTAAAATTGATCTGTTTTCTACAGAAAGGATGAATGTGGATTTTTGTATGAATATATTCGGGAATAAATGCTAAGGGAGAGATACTTTTTCAAGGCATTCAGACTTAGTTATCAGGAGTAGCGTCGCATCTGAGCCCATCCTCGGGTAGGAATATAATCTTAACTGAGGTTGATTACATTTGTCTATGGGCTTCAGTAGCCACTTACCATCAGTTGGACTGCATGCTCGTCTGCAACTCAAAATAAGATACAAATTAAAATTTTGCTTTTAAAAATCAACCCAAAATTATAAGCGTCAAGTTAAAATTGATCTGTTTTCTACAGAGGATGAACGGGGATTTTTATATGAATATATTCGGGAATAAATGAAGAAATGAATAATTCAGCGACAGTGCTTCGGTAACGAAATGCCGTAAATACATAGATATCTTTGACAGTTAATTTTATGATTTCTGCCCCCAATTGTATTTTATGAGAGGTGTTGTTTTTCGTACTAAGATCCTTTGAGTAACAGAAAATAGTGAATTAGGTTTCATTTAAATGGAAATGGGTTTTGTTAGGGTGGGTACTGACTGGTGCATTTATATAGTGTGTTAGGTTGAATGAAGAATATATTTAGGTTCGTGATAATTCATGCTGACAGGTGATTAAATAAACACATGACAAAATCTTATTTAAGTACAGAAAAATCAATTTAAAAATTTAACATAACAAAGCGTGGCTTAATTTTGCCACGTCATCACATTATTTTTTGCGGGAAAGTTCTTAGAAGGTCTATAAAGACCTTGGATAACCATTCCTCCTCAATTCTGTCAAAAATTATCTGTGAATCGCGGATTGGTGATTGAATCTTAGACATTACATTTAAAGCCCTAGTTTTAATATTTCTTTATCTCATAAACCAGAACCAGAAATTAAATCATTTTATTTTGTGCCCGAACACACTAACGATTCAAACGGTATTTACACTATGTATGAAGTAATGAGTGATCGCTTGCTCGTTCTAAAGTTGTCACGTAGTCAGTACCTACCTTTAAGTAATATATTGATTAAATTCAAATACCTATACGCTTAGAATATCTGTAATCCATTGACATTGACTTTGTATTAATATTGTGACAGTAAATAATTCATGATACAACAAAAATGGCCTTAAGATAAATCTCAAAGGTCTGGATTTATTATTTATTAGTGAATTATCATTTAGTTTCTTGATAAATAATAATGTCAAGTTAAAATCAAATATTTATGAGGTATATGATTTTAGACTAAAATTATCGCGGAATTGAGACATTTTATTATGTAACGGGTACTCACGATATGCGTTTTTTTTAATTTCTTTATTGCCGATATTTCGACCCAGTTGCATTGATCGTGGTCACGGCGAAACTCGAGGTATCTTATATACAGTATTAAGCACTGCTGTCGGGTTTGGTGGTTGGTAAAGGAGATATTTATTCGAGGTGTTCTAAATGAGTCCTCATGGAGCAACGCATCTTTCGCCCATCTTAGCTAGAACTCAAATTCTATCTAGGGTTGTTGAAGACGTTCATGGGTGGTACTTGCCACTTCATCATCGTCGTCATCAATACATTATTGTCCCACTGCTGGGCACGGTTCTCCTCTCAGAATGAGAAAGGTTAGGCCATAGTCCACCGCGCTGGCCAAGTGCGTATCGGTAGACTTCACATACGTTTGAGATTTTTTTTTAATAAATCTCTCAGGTATGCAGGTTTCCTCACGATGTTTTCCTTCACCGTTTAAGCAAGTGATAATTAATTTCTAATACTCACATGATTTTAAAAAATCAGAGGTGCGTGCCTGGGGCTTGAACCTCGGACCCCTCGATCGAGAGGCCGAGTTTCTTAACCACTAGGCCATCACTACTTTTTTCTTGCCACTTACCATAAGGTTTCTTTATAATATTGAAGTAGCAAATTTAGAGCACCCAAAAGAAGCACCCTGTGTGGTACCCTGTATTGGCTACTGCCACCCATCAACCCGAGAAAAGATTAGATGATAAGCAGGGATAGCCTAGTAGTTAAGAAACACGGGGTATTGATAAAGGGATCCGAGGTTCAAATCCCAGGCAAACCCTCTGATTTTAGAAAGCTATATGCGTATTAGATATTAATTATCACTTGCTTAAACGGCGAAGGAACACGTGAGGAAGCCTGTATACTTCAGAAAATAAAAAAAAATGTTTTGAAAGGTCCGTGAAGTCTACTAATTCGCACTTAGCCAGCGCGTTAGATGATCTAATCCTTATCATTCTGAGATGATTAAATATAAGATTAAATTCTTACCTGATGATGGCCATAGCTTGCTAGTCCTGAAGACTAAGTTGGAACGGATAAGTATGTCTCCCCTGCCACTCATGGAGTACATTATACGTAGAATACAGTAGTATGGGCTGTAGTTGCTACTAAGTCATTTCTTACTTCAATCGAATAAGTTAGAATATAAGAAGGGTTAGTAAAAATAGGTCAAGTACCGGTGAAGGTAAAATATGTTCCTCAGAATTAGGCGTGACGGCGGTACCAACGAAATGAAACATGACAAATTTAATGTTTACGGTAATTTGAGCCGTGGAAATATGGCTTCGAATAAAATGTTCAATGTTGTTATGGAAATGGCAATTCAAATAGGGAATGCCAGGGAAATAGGTCAAAGTTTTTCTACGTTCTACTTGGAGGTGTGCAAGTGTGCATAGTTACCCTTTCATTTGAGTACCATTGGAGGGTAGTTTTTCAAGTAATATGTGTATATTTTTTATCGGAACGGGAAAATACTGTTACGACATAGAGTCAAGGTCATTTTTTTGTTCACTAGGGGGAATCTTCAAATTGTATGCGTCCACATACCTTTTTTTTTGGTCTCGAGGGGGAAACGTTCAAAAGGTACCCGATGCCGTGGGAGTGACACAGGGTTATGAGGGACCCTTACCGCACTAAAACCCCCCTGGTGGCCGTCCTCCGGGATCTCCAAAGGAACGCAATCGGAGTCCTCTTAACGTGTTGCCCCGTCGGGCTCCGCCCAGGTGAGCTTAACGCTCGCCGCACCGTCTGGTGCGTACGACGGTATGCGACCATAGCCACACATGCCACCGTCCTTCCCGGAACCATGGGCCGGGCGGTTTGAACTCCCACTCTTGCCACCCACGACCCTGGAAGCACCATTTTAGTCACCTCTTACGACAGGCATTTCGTCCTTTGTATCATGGCAGAACGCTCTGTGATCTAAACGGATTTATAGTTTTTAACATTATTTTTACAATTTACGTTAAAAGTTTTTAATTTATAGGCCAGAAATCTACTACAAAAACAGGTAGGTACATTTTTTCCGCGTACGTGGAAATTGTGGAACGAACTTCCCCCTGAGCGCTATGACATGGGTCTCTTCAAGAGGGGTGCAAAAAGAGTTCTCCTCCAAAGCCGGCGATGTATTGGCGACTCCTCTTGTGTTGCAAATGTCCATAGGCGGCGGTGACTGCTTTCCACCAGGTAGCCCGCCTGCCTTTATAAAGTTCTATTATCAATAGTTGACAATATACAGTATCGCATCCATAGCATTACTAACTGATTTAAAAAATAAAATATTCTCGAAATAGAGGAAACAAGCAAAATTTTCCAATATGCCGTCAGTAGCAAATATGACGTATCGATTCATAGAAGCCAAACGTAAGATCCATCAAGGTACGATTACGAAACGGTCTTATCTGGTATCGAGCACTGATCTGATAAGCGAGGCTTACTGCCGAATTATGCGGCTTTTGCCCCACAGTCGCTAGAGGAAGCGAACCCCTTTACTACACCATAGAGCAATAAAACATGCAGTAGGTTAAATCGATTTTCGGAACCAGAATAGGGCTACGGCTGTCGAAAGAGTGGGAGCTCAAACCGTCCGGTCAGCGACCCCGGAAAGGACGGTGGTATGTGTGGTCGTATAACGTCATACGCACCAGACAGTGTGGCGAGCGTCAAGCTCACCTGGGCGGAGCCCGACGAGACAACACGCTAAGAAGACTCCTGTTGCGTTCCTTTGGAGATCCCGGAGTCCTCTACGCAGCGCCAAGGATGCCCACCGGGGGGTTTTAGTGCGGTAAGAATCCAACATGTGTCGCTTCTACGGCACCTTTTGAAAGTTTCCCCCGCGATAGCGAAAAAAAACGATGAATCGATTTTGTGCATTTTAGTAATTAACCAAGATTTTTTACCTACTTATCTTATTATTTTTGAAAGTATTATTTGTTTCATACTTATTATTTCATAAAGAAAAGCACAGACAAATCATCATCATGTAGGACAATATTTGAAAATAATTTTCTACTTCCATATTGACCGACTGTATACACTTACTCTGTGACAACCAATATCATACCGAACGTTCTTAGTCAATATCAAGGGATATATGATTTGTGTTTTACAAAGGACATAAATTAAATCGATTGCCGATAAACAACTAGTTCATGTCATGTAGGGATTATAGTTTACATGACATTAAATACATTTTGAAAGTGGAACCCTTTATGGTTTAACTCTCATGGCACTACCGTTACACCTATTTCTGCCTAATAACAGCAGTGTTAAGCGTTGCTGTGCTGTGCTGAGACATACTTTTCTGAGGCGATCCAGCGTAGTCCTCAGGGGTAGCGGCAAATCTGTGGCGGACCTCAGGTAAAAATACAGATAAATAGAAATTACAGATGTCCATGGGCGGCAGTAGACACTAAGATAAGGTGATCTGCACGCTCGTCTGCTATTCCTCTATTATAAAAAATGTAGGTACAACCCTTTGTGGTACGACTCTATAAGCACGACCGCCACACCTATTTCTGCGTAATAACAGGAGTGTTATGCGCTACTATGTTCTGGTGTGAACGGTAAGGACGATAGACCTCGATAACGTTCCAACTTAGTCCTCAAGCTTAACAGCATATACAGATATGCTTTCCAGGTGGACTGCAAGTTTGCTACTCTCATTATAAAACGCTTAGTCCAGCAAACGACTAAAACCTGAAACATTATGTAAAATCTCATACTTCCATGAAACATAATGTAAAATCTCTTACTAATACTAAACACATTATCTTACGTAACATAAGAAGGTCCTCTGAAGGACCTCTCCATAGTTTGTGATACAATCTTATAACCTTTAAGGGTCTTATTTGCCTGTCGATGTACGGTCTCCTTGTGAAGTGTTCGACACGTTTACAGAATACAAGGTAAAGGTAAGCTTACACGAGGCGTTCCGAGTTAGTCTTCAAAGATAATGCTATTGTAGTCTAACTAATTTGGGAAATTATTCTTATTTGGGAGAGTTTATATTTTTTTATAACAGTAAAGTAGCAAACATGCATGCCCTTACGATGGTATAAGATAACCGCTCTGAAGTTATTGCGCGCAGGTTTAGATAGCATATACTCCGTAACGTAAGGGCACACTAACGCAGCTATGTACCCGTGGGTGAGCGGCCAGCGGACGGGTGCCGGGAGGGTACCGCGCTGTTTTTCTCACGCTAATATCAGCAATTTGCTATTGCGACGCGATGCGTTTCTATATTCGGAGCGGACTAGCAGTTTGGCGCGGACTATAAATGGGCACTGCCGCCGATTGACATTCATATAGAATATGGGTTCTACCTAACTACTTATAGCTGATCACGGTTACATAGATCTCTAGTTGGCAAAAACTTTTGAGAGCAAAGATTCTACGGAAATTTTCACCTTCCAAATTAAATTAAATAAAGAATATAGTCTGAATCAAATTTTGATTCAGCTTACTTTACAGCTTCACTTGCTCTTTAAAAATGCGTTAGGTTATATATCGAAAAATCTCTTCTAAATTAAATTCAAGACATTTAATTCAAATGTAGGCTTAAGAACTTAAGCCGAGACCAAAATTTCCGAGCTTTTACATATATCATGTTCATTAATAATACATTAAAATTAATAGTTAATTAAATTTTACTTAAAATGTTGTGGGGGTGTACACAACTATACCAAATATAGCCACAATGCTGCGTGTAATACAAGAAACCCTTCTGAAGGGCTCGTAACATAAGTTTGAAGATCGGTCACAAACGACCTATGTGACCCTACTACTGGAGTAATTCAATAAAATGTTTCTTTAACTCACTTGTAACTCACTTTATAGTCGAAGGAGTATCGCAGCAGCCGTTCAAATGATTAATCATTAATGATTAACTGTTCAAAAGTCAGTATATTTTATGCTAAAAGACCAATAAAATGTTATTTATAGCTTTTTAAATGACTCACCACAGATAAATAAAAATATTTCAATTTTTCTGACAATAATTGTCAAATTTTGAACGTTTATATGTGTATCATTGATTGTAACGGGAGTTCTGCCACAAACGTGCAAGATGTGGAATGACCTTCCTCCGGAGCGCTTTGATATGGGGCTCTTCAAAAAGGTGTAAAAAAAGTTCTCCTCCAAAGCCGGCGATGCATTGGTGAGTCCTCTGGTGTTGCAAATGTTCATAGGTGTCGTTGACTACTTTCCATCAGGTAGCACGTCTGCTTCATCGTTAGGCTCCAAAGGTTTGTCGATATGTCAAACTCGCATCAAACTCACATTATCGAGAAACAATAGTAGCGTATTTTAAGTTGAGAGTTGAACAAGGATGTCAAATCGTCTACACGAACGCAGAAGGGATGAAGGGTTCTTCACATACTAATTCTGTGTCCAAAGCCATTCAAACGCCAAGGGTCACTCGAGTACCGCATAACGGCTCTTGATACTGTTTGAATGAGGTATTTGCATGTGACCTATATGACATATATGTTTCATGATATCGTACAATTTGGGTCGAGGAATGATTTGTGGGGATTAAATTTCGGTTTAAATTGCTTTTGAGTTTAGATTTCAACGAAAATGCATCTCGATTGGTATGAGAATTTTAAAGCCGCGGAAGGCACCGCATTAATAGCAGTGTTAAGCGCTATTAAAATTTGACTATTTCCGGTAAAACTGAGATTTTTACGAAATTCTAACTAGGGAGCTAATAAAAAGGCGACATCCAAATGTCGCTGACTGTCGCCGCCGACGGTGTACGACGACTATCGATGATAGCAGACTGTCGCGGGCCATCACTAGTGCCTTTTTAAAATAAAAGGACGCTTTCTGCACTCAAAGCCCTCGCTTGGATGCCCTGTGTAGATACCATGGAGACACACAAAGACTAATAGACAAATACCCAGACTCAGAACAGATACCAAAAGTCATCATTCAGATTTCGGTCTCGCCGGGGATCGAACCCGGAAACTCCTGCGCGTCAGACTGGTATGGTGACCGTTCCGCCACGCGGGTCATCAATGAAGCTAATATTAGTATAAAAAAATATATAATATAATTTGGAATCGCAAACATACAATATTTTTGATTATTTAGTTAAAACAGGCTTATATGATTTTAACTGAAAATAAGGAACTATTTTCACAACGCCGGAAACTGTCGCCACTTCCGATCGCGTGTCGGAAGTGGTAGGAATGGGATGTCAAATTCATTACTTTACCGGAAGCACTAGCCAAATAAAAAAATAGAAGTAACCTTTAAAAACTCTTACGCAAGACCGAAAAATGTTGAAATTTTCATAATATAGAAGAGGTAGACGAGCATGCAGTCCACCTGATGGTAAGTGGCTACTGCCGCCCATGGACCTCTGTCATAATCTTAGATAAGATTAGATTCGTACCTAAGGTCGGCCACAAATACGCTGTTATTCCTGAAATGCCTCTGAACAGTATACCACCCATGCCACACCCTCCAAAACAGAACACAGCTACGCTCTGATGTTATTAGGCAGAAATAGGTGTGGCGATGGTGCCACCGGATTTTACCACTTTCTTCCTGTTACTATGTTATATACATGAAGTATACTACCCTGCACTTGGTTAGCTATGGCCTAAACTCATCTTGTTTTGAGAGGAGCCCAGCAATGGAACATAAAGGGTTCGGTACCGAAAGGGAAAACCTAAGACTAAACGTATAATCTAAAATCGTTCTCAAAGATGTGTGTCGTCAACCCGTTACTGTCCCACTGCTAGGCACGGGTGTCCTCTCAGAATGAGAAGGATTAGGCCATAGTCCACCGCGCTGGCCAAGTGCGTATTGGTAGACTTCACATACCTATGATTTTTTTTATAAATTTCTCAGCTTTGCAGATTTCGTCGCGATGTTTCTTTTACCGTTAAATCAAGGGATAAATCAAGGGATAAATACGCACATAATACTCGTATTGAAAAATCAGAGGTGCGTGCCGAGGATTCAAACCTCGGATCCCTAGATTGAAAAGCCGAGTTTCAACCGCTACTCTATGAGTGCTTTTTTCAAAGATGTATGAAGTGTTTAAACCCCTCACACTAACGGTTTTTTTTATATAATATAGGAGTAGCAGACGAGCATGCAGTCCACCTGATGATAAGTGGCCACTGCCGCCCATGGACATCTGTAATCAACTCCAGATAGGATTAGATATTCCTAGCTAAGGTCAGCCACAGATGCGCCTCTACCACTGAGGACTAAGATGGAACGCCTCGGAAAAGTCTGCTTCCCTTACCACACCCTTCAAACCGGAACACAGCAGCGCCTAATACTGTTGTTATTAGGTAGAAATAGGAGTGGCGGTGGTGCCGCCGGAGGCGAACCACAAAGGGTTCTACCACCTTCATAAATCGGTAAATCGGTAAAGCCGTTTTGGAGGAGTACGATAACCAACATTGTGACACGATAATTGTATATATAAAATTATGAGTGAAGATTTGAAAAAGCCATAATATTACTTAAGCTAGCACTACTAAAGTGAAATTAATAAATTATTTTACAATATTAAACATGAATCAGTTTTGTTGAAATGCAAAAACAGAACGCTTCGGAGTGACACTTTTACTTACCGAAGATAAGGAATCTATCTGACTTTAACTATAGTTGGCTTTGCAAAAAAAATTATTGAGACGACAGTAACAGATAGTTTGAAAGTCACAGAAAAACTCTGGTAGCTAACCGATTTTAACTTTTAGTAGATTATTGAGACGAACGTAAGAGGCGAACGTGGCCATCAGTGAAACAGTTTTCAACGAAGACGAAAATAAAAACTTTCACCATCTTTCCACGAATCAGAGAATTAGTTAATAACTCACGGATCGCTCTGGACCCCCGTAAATTATTCCGTAAAAGTTCATCCCGGAAGTCCCTAATTTCGCCGTATTTCATGCCTTTTTGTCCGCACGTTTCCGGTAACGTTTGTTCTCTAATTTTCACCAGTTTAGACGAAGGTTTAAAATTAACCGGATGATAAAATTTATAACTCTTCCCTGACCGCTGTCTGACTTTTTTGTTCTTCTTCGAAAATTAAAAATTATACATGTGACCTTAAAGCCGGACTACAATAGCGCCTAACACTTTTTTATATGATTTTTTTTTTATAATATAAGAGTAGCAGACGAGCATGCAGTCCACCTGATGGTAAGTGGCTACTGCCGCCCAGGGACATCTGTAATCAACCCCAGATAGGATTAGATATTCCTACCTGAGGTCGGCCACAGATGCGCCGCTACCCCTGAGGACTAAGCTGGAACGCCTCGGAAAAGTCTGTCTCCCTTACCACACCCTTCAAACCGGAACACAGCAGCGCCTAACACTGCTGTTATTAGGTAGAAATAGGTGTGGCGGTGGTGCCGCCGGAGTCGAACCACAAAGGGTTCTACCACCTTCAAAAATAGCATGATACTTCAAATATGAGTAGCAGACGAGCATGCAGTCCACCTGATGGTATGTGGCTACTGCAGCCCATGGACATCTGTAATCAACTCCAGATAAGATAAATTCCTACCTGAGGTTGGCCACGTAGCTACCCATGCAGACTAACTTGGAACGCCACTTATACCTAAGTGTCCCTTACCACACCCTTCAAACCAGAACTCTGCAGTGCTTGACAATGCTGTTATTAATTAAAAATCAGTGTAGCAGTGGGCCTCTGGACTTAAACCAAAATTCTGCGACCTTCAAATGTCAGTGAGTGAATAAATGGGTTTTACTCATACGAATTATGTGGTACTCGTTTTTTAACTACCAGGCTTCTTCACAAAAGGGTTCTTCTTGAAAATCGAAACCAATCACTCATCAGACATTATTAACTTTACCCCTAGACCCCCATACATTACTCCCTTACCCATAACCATCACCCTATTCCTAGGACCCCATACGAGGTACTTTACATCCCATAAAATTTTACTCCCTACACAGGACCCCAAAAACGCGATAAATCTAACCCATAACGAACTGAAAGCCACTGAAAATAAAATTAAAAGTTTTACCATTCAACCCCAAGGTTGGGCTCAAAGAATGACCTTTATGGGGAAGAGTTTAAAGGTGATTATCGCTTGGTGAAGTCGTATGTACGTTCGATAATGCCAATTAGGAGCACACGTGGACAGACTTTCATTTTTACTCGACTTCGGAGTAATGTTTTTTGAGCGTATTGTATTTGTGTCTCTTTCTTTGTGGCTCAAAGAACTTGACGGATTTAACATATGAGGTGTTGTTGGATTCGTCTAAATTGTATGAGCGAAATGGGGTATATATTTAATCAGTTGTTTTTTTTTTCTTTTTTATCGTAATTAATTCGTGTAAATTTTATAAGTTGTATAATATACATGTGTAGCGGTAATATATTCGTTACGTTATCACGTAGGCTGGCCGATGGCTACTAGGGATCGGCAACTGGTAAGCTTTAGCGAGTAAGTAGTGGTTAAGGGTTTGTTGTTCGCGTTTTTTTCTTATAACCGAAGAAGTTCTGAAGGGAATGCCTGAAATCTAACACCTTGGTTCAATGCATAATGATGACCCTACACCAAATTCAAATTGCCCTTTTGGCCTCCAAAGAGATTTATCGGCTTCTATCCAATGATAATTGATAGGATCAACGTAGCGCCGAAAAAAAGGGAGGTCATATGAAATTTAACCACTGGCGGGCACCCATCCCACTTTTGACCACGCCTTTTATTGCTTAATTTTGTAAATCTGTTGAGATCTACACAAGTTACGGAACTATTGCAGCCTACACGGAAAGTAAGCAAGTACTTTATCTCATGTAATAGTAATTGCAATGTCTCCCCAAAATTAGTAAAAGAAAAGCAGTGAAAATAAAAATAAAACTTCAGCCATTTGACCGCGAGGCGGGAAATAAAGGAACAGATAACGTCAATTAGGGAGACGTATGGCATTGGTGGTACACGTGTAAAGGCGCCTTTACACCCGCCGACTGATCTTTTATCAAAATGCAAGCTTAATCGGAACATGTTTCATCATCATCAACCCATACTGTCCCACTTCTGGGCACAGGTCCTCTCAGAATGAGAAATGAGGCCATAGCCTACCGCGCTAGCCAAATGCGAATTGGTAGACTTCACATACTTTAATTGTTTTTTAGATTCTTCACTATGTTTAAGTGATAATTTCTAATACGCACATTACTTTGAAAAGTCAGAGGTGCCTGGGATTTGAGTCGCGTACCCTTTAATCTAGAGGCCAAAATTATTAACTAGGCTATCACTGCTTCTAACGGAATATGTTAATAAGGTTTTATCTAACTTGCCGTGTTAGTTTGTTTGTGTGTGAAAGTCAAATCTTGCTAGATTTTGAACCATTTAACCCCAAACTATTGAGCTAAAATTTCGCACACACATTAAAAGTGGGTTATATTTCTTTTTGAAATAAATGGGTTATTTTTTATTATCATCCGTCCATCAACCTTTACTAGTCCACTGCTGGATATAGGATTCCCCTAAACTGCGCCACTCCGACCGGTCTTGAGCCGTCTGAATCCAGCGGTTACCCGCCGTCCGCTTCAGGTCGTCAGTCCATCTGGTCGGCGGCCGTCCTGTACTGCTTTTGCCCAGACGTGGTCTCCATTCGCAGATCTTTCTACCCCATCGGTTGTCTGTCCTACGAACTATGTAGCCAGCCCATTGCCATGCTTATTTTGAGAGCTATGTCGGTAACTTTCGTTCGCCCACGGATTTTCTCGTTACGAATTCTGTCGCGTAGGGAAATACCGAGCATAGCTCTCTCCATAGCTCGCTGAACGACTTTGAGTCTTCGTATAAGGCTCACAGTAAAAGACCACGTCTCGGCACCGTACGTCATCATTGGGAACACACACTGCTCGAAAATCTTCGTCTTCAGGCTCTGAGGTATCTTGGATGAGAAGATGTCACGCGATTTCCCGAACGCTGCCCAACCGAGTCGGATTCTACGAGTGACCTCTTTCTTTCTGAAGTTGGACTTACTTGATTTTTTATTATATTAGCACCCAATCTGACACCATCTTTACAAGAAATGGAAATTCCATAAATCACTTATCATCCATCCATAATGAGGTCGAATCATGAGGTTAATTTGAATGCCCCACTTCCTGTTTACCAATCTATGAGGAAAAACACCCAATTCAAATACTTTCCATACATTTTGTGACGATTTTTGTTTATATAAGTATGTTGTTCAGAAAGAAATCTTCCTATCTTAGAATTATTTTATAATATAGGAGTAGCAGACGAGCATGCAGTCCACCTGATGGGAAGTGGCTACTCGCGCCCGTGGACATCTGTAATCAACCGCAGATATGATTAGTTTCCTACCTGAGATCGGCAGACGCGTCACTACCCCTGAGGACTAAGCTGGAATGCGTCGAAAACGTACCTCTCCCTTACCATACCCTTAAAACCAGAACACAGCAGCGCTTAACACTGCTGTTAGGTAGAAATGGGTGTGGCGGTGGTGCCGGAGTCGAACCACAACGGGTTCAACCACCTTAGTTTGCTAATACTATGTCTGAAGGGTGGTAGGGGAGACATGCTTTTCCGAGGTGTTCCAGCTTAGTCCTCAGGGGTAACGGCGCATCTGTGGCCGACCTCATGTAAGAATATCTAATACTATGTGGGGTTGATTACAGATGTCCATGGACAGCAGTAGCCACTTACCATCAGGGGGTCTGCCTGTTCGTCTGCTATTCCTATATTATAAAAAGGTGAAGTGCTCATTTGTTACTATATAAGAAGATCTGCAGGTGTAAAGACCCTCGATTGATTCTCGATAGAACGTAACGTTTACGAAGCAGCACGTGACCGAGTTCAGTGTCGTTTCAAAGGAATTTATTGCTATACTCTTATGATGTACATTACAAAGGATAATGCTACGTACGATCTGACTCATCACTAAATTGAAAATCAAATGGGCGTTTCTATATTTTATAAGAATATGGAGTGTAATGTTTCTCAAGTTTGTCTCATACTTTGACACATCCTTCAGCCCAAAGGACTTACGAATTTTAATGTTAAAAGTATGTACTTATATGTTAAAGGTACCTATGATATGTCGTTGGGAGCGACATAAACTACATTACTTCCCTTTGCAAATATTTTTTTTTATTAGGGAGACGCCCTAATATAATAAGGCACTTTCGCCATGTTTCTTTACGTCCAAAAAATCATGTATAAAAATAACAAGCAAAAATTAATCGAACAATGAATTCTTGCGTTAAAACTAAAAACAGCATGCGTACATACATAAACACACGCACACACAGACACACGCACACGCGCGTGCTCATGCGCACGCACATTTTAATTTTTTTTTCTTTAGAGTTTTTAAGAAAGTCGCAAGATATATCAGGTTGGTCCATAAATGACAGTTGAAAGACCAAAGGTACTAAACAACGCGGGTTCATTGCGTAATGGGCTATGAATCAAGAGCCTCGGGAGATGGAACGGGTGGTAATTCTGTCCTTTTGTATGAATTTCTATATAAGTATATCTGTGATAGATAGTAATATAAATATATAGTGGTTGAAACTGGAGGTCGAAGGTTCGCATCCCAGGTATCCCTGATTTTTCAAGGTTACGTATTAGAAATTAATTATCACTTACTATAATGGCAAAGGAAAAAATAGTAAGGAAATCTACAAACCTAGACATTTGTTAAAAAGTTTTCAACGATATGTGAAACCTAGCAATTCGCATTTGACCAGCGCTATAGTATGTCCTTAACCCTTACCATAAGTTTTCAAAACATCCCACAATTTTACGTTACGTTTACTCAATCTATTATTCTGTTCCGTTTGCTTGGTAGACTGAGTGAACGTAACAATAAGTAAGTGCTCAAGTCTTTTTGTCTACCTCAATTGTTCGCAAAAAAGAGAGACAAAACATAAAGCGCCATTTTGTCAATTTAGACATTTAATGTTACGTTACTGACACTATAGTTCTGATAGGGGGTAGGGGCGCTGATTGGAAATTGTATGGGCAAATACGTAAACAAATACCAAAACAGTCATATTTATCAAAACGTAAAAACTCCTGGTAAGGGTACTGTGCCCAGCAGTGGGACAGTAATCTATTCTTCTGTAAATATCTGTCCACATTCATTGCTTCGCACAAGTGATTTCACACAAGCACCAAAACCCAAACCCGATACTCAATATTTACACATCCGGGATCGAACCCGGATCACTAACATCGTGATCTTAGCATCATTTGGATCGTAAAATGGAATTACCAAAGTTTACGATTACACTTCACAAAATGAACATTACGATGGAAACCCTTACAAATACCCTTAATACAGGATAATGTCCCTAGAGTCCCTTGATCTGCAGCCCATTACAAGATTAACCTTTTTATTGTTACTTACACAAAAAATCTTCACATTTTACTTTGTTTTTAGTTTGCTTTTATAATAGCATCAGGTGGACTGCATTCGTTTTTACTAAGCACGCAGTCCACCTGATGCTATGATATTTGTAACAAACTTCATATAAGCTTAGAACTTATGTAACTTAGAAGGTGGTTGAACCCTTTGTGGTTCGACTCCGGTGGTACCACAGCCACACCTATTTGTACCTAATAACAGCAGTGTTAGGCGCTGCTGTGTTCCGGTTTGAAGGGTGTGGTAAGGAAGACAGACTTTTCCGAGGCGTTCCAGCTTAGTACTCAGGGGTAGCGGCGCACCTGTGGCTGACCTCAAGTAGGAATATCTAATCCTATCTGGGGTAGTTACAGATGTCCATGGGTGGCAGTAGCCACTTACCGTCAGGTGGACTGTATGCTCGTCTGCTACTCCTATATTGTAAAAAAATATAATCTTATCTCGAGTTGATTACATTGGTCCATGGGCGCCATCGCCACTTACCATCAAGTGGACTACAAATTACTTCTTTATTAAAAAAATACACACTCTTTCACCAAAACGCAAGAACTGCTTCCCGCTAGAAATAGGTATGGCGGTGATAGCTTCCCGGTCGAACAATATTACTTCAACCACTTTAAACCATGGTCTTAAAAAGATATCTCAAACTCATAAATAATATCCACATAGCAAAATCAAATATTTAGTGGCGATTTAGGGCTATTTTATGACTTCAAAATCGTTAATGATAGAGTCATAATGCTGCATTTATTATTATTTTACGTTCAGCCGATGACAACTACGGTTATAAATTTATAGAAATAATTGCGTTGCGTCATATATTTTATAGACAAAGCAATATAAATATTTGTAAACGTTAAATAAATACACGTAAATAATTCAATAAATAATGTATATTTTTTAAATTAATTGGATTAAATTAAAATTGAAATAAATAAAAATTACAATAACTTTAAGCATGTTATTTTAATTTTCATTGTGTGAGAATAAATAATTTGTAATTTAATCCTCATTTCAAAAAATTAAACAAAGTATTTCAATAATACAGAATTAAAACGACTTATCAACAATCCACAAATTAAATTTTTTAATAACGTTCCATGACCATAAATCATATTGAATACATGAGAAACGCCGTAAAAATGTAATATATTTTTGTCCTCATTTCCAAAATGGCGTCTTGGCTCCATAGATTGTCCACAGACAATTAAAAACTAAATTAACGGCGTGGCGGGGAAGTTGACGTCTGGATTGTAAAACGGCGATATTATTAATTTATTGCGTTTTAGTTTTATTAAGTAAATTAGGTTTATGATTCCTTTTTTGAATTGAAATGTATTATACGTGGGATGTCTCAATTTTTTACTAATGCACTCTACATTTTATTTATGTACGATCTTAAGATTTTTTTGGAATACTTATTATCAATCTAAATGTCTGCTATATTTTCATGCCTTTTTTTTTGTTTTGTTCACGAGGGGGAAACCTTCAAAAGGTACCCGATGCCTTGGGAGCGACACAGGGTTATGTGGGACTCTTACCGCACTAAAACCCCCCCGGTGGCCGTCCTCAGCGCTGCGTAGAGGACTCCGGGATCTCCAAAAGAACGCAACCGGAGTCCTCTTAGCGCATTGCCCCTTCGGGCTCCGCCCAGGTGAGCTTATCGCTCACCGCACCGTCTGGTGCGTACAACGGTATGCGACCACACATACCGCCGTCCTTCCCGGGGCCGTTGGCCGGGCGGTTCGAGCACCCACTCTTTCCACCCACGACCCCAGAAGCCCCCTTTTAGTCGCCTCTTACGACAGGCAGGGGATACCGTAGCCCTATTCTTGTCCTGGAACTACAGGGATATATTTTCATGCCTTAATAACCAATTGTCATAAATTTTGTACGCACGTTGTCAGTGGTTCAGAAAAGGACATAGGATTCTTTTTATCTCGAAAAAAGTACCGTTCCCGAGGAATAAATAGAAACAAGCAAAGCCGCGTTTTTTTTGTAATATAGGACTAGTAGAAGAGCAAGCAGTCCAACTGATGGTAAGTGGCTACTGCCGCCCTTGGACATCTGTAATCAATTCCAGATATTCCTACCTCGGCCACAGATGCGACGCTACCCCTGAGGACTAAACTAAAACGCCTCGGAAAATGATGTCTTTCTTACCATACCCTGCAAACCAGAACACAGCAGCGCTTAACACTGCTGTTATAAGGCAGAAATAGGTGTGGCGGTGGTGCCGCCGGAGTCCAACCACAAAGGGTTCTACCATCTCCACAAAGCTAGCGTTACATAAAATACAATCCCTCTTTTTTATAGGTATTATAAACTAAGGCAAAACAAATCTATGTAAAAAGATTCAGCCCGTAACGTAAGAAAGGTGCGATAAAAACGCTGCTCCCTGATTTTTACGCTGGAATAAAATATCTAAATTATTATCCCACCTCATAACCATTTTCGGGAGTTTCCCCACTTATTCTTCCAGATTCGGATCGGACCATAAAAATAAAACAAAAGTTCAAGGTTCAATTCCCAGGTGTTTGTTTTTTTATGAATAGGTACAGAAGTGACAATCGAGCATGATGTTTACCTGATGGTAAGTGGCTACTGTCGCCCATGGACATGTGATCAACCTCAGATAAGGTAAGAGCCCTATCTGAAGTTGGCCACACATGCGTTTACACCTGAGGACTAAGTTGGAATGCCTCGAATAAGTATTTTTAACTTACCACACCCTTCAAACCGTAACACAATAGTATTTAAAACTGCTTTTATAAGACAAAAATAGGTGTGGCGGTGGTGCCTCCGGAGTCGAACCACAAAGAGTTTTATCACATTCAAATGCACCCATAAGACGATAGAAATTAATTTATTATTATAATGGTTGTCTATATTCTTCTTACTTTTTCCATACAGTTTCCATTTTGTAATTAATTTTCATTAACACCCCTATCAGTTTTACTCGTAGGTCCATAGATTAGTAAAGATTACTCACACCTAACAAGAAAATGTACCCAGTTTTGAGAATTGAAATAGTTGCGTAAAAAAGTTTTTCTAAGTATGGGATGGCGTGGACGCCTTCTGCGACCGTGTTATGCTCGCTAAGGAGGACGCCGAACGGGCCAGGGAACGAGCAAATGAGCGGGCGTAGGTGACGCCCCATGGCGCGGTGTCCCTGTAGTACCGGGATTAGAATAATGCTACGGTATCCCCTGCCTGTCGTAGGAGGCGACTAAAAGGGGGCTTCTTGGGTTGCGGGCGGCAAGGGAGCTCAAACCGTCCAGCAAGTGACCCCGGTAAGGACGGCGGTATGTATGTTCGCATACCGTCGTAAACACCAGACGGTGTGGCGAGCGCCTGGGCTCACCTGGGCGGAGCCTGATGGGGTAACACGTTTAGAGGACTCCGGTTGCGTTCCGTTGAAGATCCCGGAGTCCTCTTCGTAGCGCTGAGGTTGGCCACCGGGGGTATTTTAGTGCGGTAAAAATTCCACATAACCCCGTGTCGCTCTCCCAACACTGGGTACCTTTTGAGGGTTTCCCCTTCGTTAACAAAAAAAAAGGTCTTAAAAAACACTGCTATATAAAGATACCATCAAAATTAACACTATATTAGTTATTCCTCTCATGTCTGTATGTGGAATGTTTTGTTTACTTAATATTAATAACGCCTATCTCTTTGATAGGCTAGCAGAAATCAAATCAAAATATTTTATTCCAAGTATATTATTCAAAGAATTTCTTATTAACATTAACATTTTACCGTGAGGTAATTCGTTTATAGAAGCGGCGAAAGAAACTTCATAACATAGAACAAAACTATATTTTCTATCAAAAATACTTGTTTTTCCTGTTCCTAAGTTGTCTGCTCTACTAAAGGATTTATTCTACAGACATAGAGCGTGTCAGACGCGTGTCGTGACAGACATAAGTATTCTCCTACACAATGTGTATTGACGTTGTTATATCTGTAACACAGCTACGCAGACGCGGGCTGTGCCTGTCATTTTTATAACATAGGAGTAGCAGACGAGCATGCAGTCCACCTGATGGTCAGTGGCTACTGTAGCCCATGGACTGTAATTAACTCCAAACAAGATTATATTCTTACCTGAGATCAGCCAGAGATGCGTCGCTGTAGGACTAAGCTGGAATGCCCCAGAAAAGTATTCCTTGTATCACTTTTTATCCTGAAAAAAGTCCCATTTCCGAAGAATAGATAGAAACGAGCGAAGTCGCGTATTTTTTTTTATAATAAAGGAACAGCAGACGTACAAGCAGTCCACCTGATGGTAAGTACATACTGTCTCCCATGGACATCAGTAATCAACCCCAGATAGAATTAGAATATTTCTACCTCGGCCACAGATGCACCGCTACCCATGAGGACTAAGCTAGAACGCCTCGGAAAATTGTTTCCCTTGCCACACCCTTCAAACCAGAACACAGCAGTGCTTAACACTGCTGTTTTTAAGCAGAAATAAATATGGCGGCGGTGCCGCCGGAGTCGAAACACAAACAGTCGTCTACCGAGTTGTATCATATAATATGAAACAGCTATTAACAATATATTAAATAAGAATACGGACATCGCCGAGTGCCGATCTTGTATCGGTAAGATATCCGGTGCAAGATCCAGGGAAACGCCGCACGGCCTGGGAACGCGGAGGCCCACGAGGGAGTAGGGCACTTCGGTACATATGTACATCGACCGGCAGTACTAGCATTAGAGATTAACATTTAATTTTCTTTTATGTAATTAGTTGTAAATTAAAAGTACTTATTGAAGTTCATCATAGTTTATTTCGCACCCCACTGCACCTAATTAACTACCGTCAAAATATTATGTAGGAAAATAATTATGTTATATCTGCTACGACACGTGTTTGTTACGTTTAATGTCTGTACATATAAACTGGATTTATCCGGTTCTGATTTAATATATTAGAATAATCCCTCAATAAAAATATCTCGAAGCATTTTGGAAAAAAAACGTATGTAAATTGGAAAATTGAGTTATAAAACGTAATAGTAGGAAAACGCACAAATAAAATACAGTAGGGACGAAATGATTACACACATTTCAGTAACAAGCGTGGATTTATGATTGGTTCTGGGATGGGTTCGTTTTTTTGCTTACGGAACCCTTTGCAGGATTGAGGATGGCGTTATGCAACGAACTACATTTCCGATTTAATATTGATTCCGATTTTATTGTATGTATGATTCATCATCAACCCATTATTGTCCCACTGCTGGACACGGGTCTCCTGTCAGAATGAGGATGAGGCCATAGTCCACCGCGCTGCACAAGTGCGTATTGGTAGACTTCACATACATTTGAGATTTTTTTTATAAATCTCTCATGTATGCAAGTTTCCTCATGGTGTTTTCCTTCACGTTTAGCAAGTGACAATTAATTTCTAATACGCACATAATTTGCCTGAAATTTGAACCTCGGAACCCTCGATCGAGAGGCCGGGTTTCTTAACCACTAGGTTTTCACTGCTATGCATGTTTAAGTATTGTATGTGTTTTATTCAATGTCCGATTTATCTATCACTGCAATGATAGATTAGTGATTTAAACCACGGCTTCTCTATCGAAGGGTCCGAGGTTCGAAACCATGCACCACTGATTTTCAAGGTTGGCCAAGTGCGAGCCGAACACGAGCTTTTTAACACGATTTTATTTAGTTTGTTATTAAAGCAGCCTTAAAAGTGAATACACTGTAAGAAATTTAAATATGTAGATCAATAGATAAGCAAAACACACCGAAAAGTAGCGTTTGCTTGGATAATGATCTTCATTTATTTTCAAGTTTTTTTTTGTTTTTAATATTCGTATATATGTAATAACGTCCACAGTTATGCCTATATATATAAAAAAAGTATATCTATACGGTTCAGGAGATCAAGCCCTGTGACAGACGGACAGACAGCGGAGGGTTTGTAGAAGCGTTTCTTTTATGTCCTTTGAGTACGGAAACCTAAAAAGCACATTAGTTATCAAAACGAACATTCGTCACTAACCATAAAGTACTCATCTTTTACCATAAAAATGTATTTGATTATGAAACTAGATGAGCGTAGAAATCATACAACTTTTCGCGTTTCATAAAACTTTGTATTCATAGCTGCCCTTGATCTAAAAGATAAAAAACACGAAATAAACAAAAATCACAAAGTGAAGCCGATATCAAGAATCCATCGACGTACAAAAAGCCTTTTGACATAATATTTTCGATATTTCGTACACGCACTATGTGTAATGTGACCATGATATTTTATTTAAAACAGGACATCGACATTTTTGGACGAATTCATCATCAGCGCTATTCGATACTAGTTAATAACCATACAATGGTGTATGTAATATATTGTAAGTACTCGTAACTTAGTGTTAAAGAACTGTATGTTTTCTAATTAAATAAATGAATACCGATCTAAGGATAAAGGGTTTGGGTTCGATTCCCAGCCAGTCAATCGACGGATCCGAGATTCGAATCCCATATAAGCTCCTCTGAATTTTCAAAGTTATGTGCAAATTAGAAATTATTTTCATTTGTTCTAATATGTGGTGAAGAAAAACATAGTTAGTACACCCCTTAGAATTCTTTTAAAAACGTTTAAGTATAAACGGGACAGTCCCGTTCAAAACTTAAACGTGAGACACCTTTCCTACCACGTCACTACGCCGTCACTTCAGATCTTTGAACGCCTGAATCTGACCAAAACATCTATTTTTGGTTCTTTCACACTAAGATCTTGCTACTGAGGGAGCTTATACACGAACGTCTGTTGAAT
Source organism: Epargyreus clarus clarus (assembly GCA_014595695.2). Taxonomy (NCBI): domain Eukaryota; kingdom Metazoa; phylum Arthropoda; class Insecta; order Lepidoptera; family Hesperiidae; genus Epargyreus; species Epargyreus clarus. Next base: position 2,430,991 of record JACTTY020000019.1, read on the forward strand.
GTCGCCTCTTACCGTCAGCGATTTAGCGACCATCCACTGTCGCTGCTTCTTGGTACCGACCATCTCCATCTATCTTCGACTGTGGCTACCTATAGCTAGCGACCAGCAGCGGCATTTGCTGACTATCGCATTATTATATTCTGCCTAATAACAGCAGTGATGAGCGCTGCTGTGTTCTGGTTTGAAGTGTGTGGTATGGGAGACATACTTTACCGAGGCGTTCCAGCTTAATCGTTGTGCTTAATCGTCAATCCTGTGATCAACTTTGGCTAATCGAAGATATTTACTAGTTACAGTTCATAGGCGACAGATACCATCAACACTGCAAAGTAAACGAAAAATGTGACACATCCTCAATTTCACACAGAATTACCGTTTATTCCTAGAAATCGTAGTAAATCTAGTCTAGACGCCAGAAACGTCAGGAAGTCACGTACGACGAGCACTCACTTTAACCTATCCGGTACGCTTTCGAAGTAGATATTGTTCCTTTATGAAAAATAGGTAACTGGATTGATCTCTGAGATATTTATATTTAAGATAAAGTCTTTCGTATCTCGTGCGTATTAGGAATAAGTCTTATTTGTTACCGTTGATCTTATTCTACATATTATTACTGAATAGATTTAAGTATTTGTTTTTTTTTATAAAACAGAAAGTAGCAGACGAGCATACGTTCCACCTTTTGATAAGTGACAGCTCCAGCCCATGGGCATCTGTAATCATCCCTAGTTTCCTTATTGAGGTCGACCACAGATACGCCGCTACCCCTGAGGAAAAGACTGAAACGCCTTGAAGAGTATATATTTCTTCAAACCAGAACTCAGCAGCGTTTAACACTGCTGTTATTAGGCAGAAATAGGCTTGGTGATGGTAAAAGATGTACAGACACCATCAGGTTGCAAAGTAAACGAAAAATGTGACACGTCTTCAATTTCACACAGAGTTATCGTTTATTCCTAGAAATCGTAGTAAATCTAGTCTAGACGCCAGAAACGTCAGGAAGTCACGTACGACGAGCACTCACTTTAACCTATCCGGTACGCTTTCGAAGTAAATATTGTTGCTTTATGTATAGGTAACTGGATTGATCTCTGAGATATTTATATTTAAGATAAAGTCTTTCGTATCTCGTGCGTATTAGGAATAAGTCTTATTTGTTACCGTTGATCTTATTCTACATATTATTACTGAATAGATTTAAGTATTTGTTTTTTTTTTATAAAACAGAGAGTAGCAGACGAGCATGCGTCGCATCTTTTGAAAGCTCCAGCCCATGAACATCTGTAATCATCCCTAGTTTCCTTATTGAGGTCGTCCACAGATACGCCGCTACCCCTGAGGAACAAACTGAAACGCCTTGAAGAGTATATATTTCTTCAAACCAGAACTCAGCAGCGTTTAACACTGCTGTTATTAGGCAGAAATAGGCTTGGTGGTGGTAAAAGATGTACAGACACCATCAGGTTGCAAAGTAAACGAAAAATGTGACACATCTTCAATTTCACACAGAATTACCGTTTATTCCTAGAAATCGTAGTAAATCTAGTCTAGACGCCAGAAACGTCAGGAAGTCACGTACGACGAGCGCTCACTTTAACCTATCCGGTACGCTTTCGAAGTAAATATTGTTACTTTATGTACTGAAGATAACTGGATTGATTTCTGAGTATATCTGAGTTCATTTTTCATATCAACATTTTATTTGAAATTAGTTTACTATCACTAGCTCTAACGATACAGCTAAAATCGTGATATCTGACTTTAGACTAATATTATCGCGGAATTCAGACATAGAACTAACAGGAATTCATAATTGATGATTCAGAATTATTTATTTGCATAGAACAAGGTTAACAAATGTCTTAAAGCTGCAAATTTCTCTTATTCTGCCTTGTCGGCGTGAAAATTTTTAAACAATTAATAAAAAAAAAACAATATACTAACATAACTTAAATTATATTCATATCAATGTCAATAATAATCATAATTAATTGCAATATAATTTCAATATTTTACAAAACTATTAAGTATCTAAGAAACAGTTAGTAAAATGTAAAATCAATTACAGAATGGAAAAAGGAACATTTAAAAGAACAGCTTGGCCATAGTTGCGTTGGTACCTTCAGAAACTAAGAACGCCTCTTGTTTAGGTCTCTCCCATGCATCATGTATATGCATGGACCCACAAGAGCTAATACTTAAAATAAAACAGTCCTTATAATTTAGTGTAATTTTCTACTACCAAATTTGACCATTTGTACTTGGCAAAGATTGTTAAATCCATCATCCATAACATTAGTCTGTTTGACCGGGGATAGGACCCAAACCCTTATGTCAGATCTGCATAGTAACCTCTCCTTGAGTTGTTAAATATTCTAGAACATAACATAATAACTTAGCAAGAACAACGCAATACGTGATATCCTACCTAGATTTACCTGCACGTTACCTAGCGATCTAGTCTAGACGCGGAGGAAGTCACGTCCGTAGCACTCAAGTGCTCCTAATGCTTCCTGCGTTACGTGAGCCTGAATCTTAGCGAATTTCAGTATGAGTGTCGGACAATTTGAGTATTTTTGGTGGAGTATGTAAAACATCGTTTTGTATAAATCTGTGGTTTCAGTATGTAATGGTATCGGGTATGGTCGGGTGAATTTTAATAAATTAATAAATTCGTGCTTCATTTTTAAGGTCATAAAGAATTCAAAAACGAGAATTTAAAATTACGTATTTCATATCGTAATTCATCAATTATTGCCTAACAACAAATTGGTAGACTTTTTTAAACGCCCTCTCAGGTATGTCGATTTCCTACACTATATATTCCTTTACCCTTAAAGCAAGTAATTATTATTAATTTCTTATACGCGATATGCGTACTACGTTCGCCTTTGATAACCAGCGGTGTATCCCCGTGATTCAAACCTTCAGACCCCCCAATTGAGTCTGAGTATCAACCACTATCTACTGTTTTGAAAGAAATTTACTGAAAGGCTATCGCTACTGTTTTGAAAGAAATTTACCAAAACAAAAACATTACAAAATATATTTTTATTCACGCGCAAACTTAAATGTAATATTTGTAACACATCTCGCATAAACCATCCTCGCTCACCTCCTAATAACAAAATGATCACCTGTCGCATTATGTTTATCGCCCGATATATTTGCGTCGTACTGCCCTCATAAAACCCACATTTGCATAAAGAAAGAAAAAAGATAAAAAAGAAAAAGAAAAAGATAAAAAAAATGCACTTTTGGACAAGCGCCCGGCCTTTGGTGTGCATGTATTTGCATTGAAAATTGCCAATAAAGCATGCATGATTTATTGCATACAATTATATTATTAAGAAATTGCGTCTGTAACTTTTTAAATAAATTATAAAGGAATTTAGTGATAATGGTTCTCGTTACTCGCATACCAAAATTCAAAATTCGAAAAATATAGCAGCATTCTGCTTATATTGGCATGAATTTTTTCGTCCATATTAATTTTAAAGCGCCAGTGAATTTTTCATATATCTTTATTATATTTTGGGTATTACATATATTTTTGATTACACTCTATGGTGATTAAAGCCTTTACATAAAATATATCAGGAGGATTAAAGATTTGAGATGGTCATATCATAGGTTAATATACTCTTTGGTCATATCACCGCCACACCTATTTCTTTCGTCCGGCTGTAGTGTTAAGTGCTGCTGTGTTCTGGTTTGAAGACTGTGATAATGGAGGCATACTTATACAAGGCTTCTTCGATATTATGAAAACATTACAACTTAGTCCGGAGTAGTAAGTGTCTGTAGTTATCAGGTGGGGCTGTAATCGTACTTGAGATTTATTACACTTGAACATGGCAGCGACCACAAACCTTCAGATGGACCTTTTTTATTATAAAAAGTAGCAAAAAAAAGCATGCAGTCTACCTGATGGTAGCTCGGGCATCCATAACCAATCCCAGATATGATAACAGTCTCACCAGAGTTCGGGCACAGATGCATTGCTACCTGACCCCTAAGTTGGAACGCTTCGGATGTGTATAAGTATGTCTCCCTTACCACATACTTCATACCGGAACACAGCAGCGTTTAACATTACTATTTAGGAATAGGTGGTGTCGCCAGAGCTGTACCACAATGGTTTACCACAAAGTAAGCCACCTTAAATTGCAATTAAAATACTACTTAAATTTCATAAAAAGTAGAAAACAGTTCCTTTAGCTTATCATTAAATTATTTAAATAAAAATGTAAGAGAGTCAAAGTAAGTTATTAGTAAAGCAAATGCTCTCCGTGTACCGTTTACATTGTAGGGGTTCTGTGACGTCATTATCCCTCGCATTACGCCCCATATAGTATAATGTAGGAAACTACGAACATAATGAGATGCCAACCATATCTTTGGATGCGATCTTTATATTAAAATGGGGTTACGTAACCTGAATATAAAATATCCGTGGCTTCGTGTTGACTGGAAAATAGAAGGATTTGTATGAGCGGTTTGTATGTGCGTATGTGAAATGAAAAAGAAACAAAACCAAAATATTTTTTTTTTATAAAATAGGAGTAGAAGACGAGCATGCATGCATCACCTGATGGTAAGTGGCTACTGCAGCCCATGGACATCTGTAATTAATCCCAGATAAGATTAGATGAGATTTCTACCTGAAGTCGCCTACAGATATGTCGTCTCTGGGGACTAAGCTGGAATGCCTCAGAAAGGCTCACTTACCAAACCCTTTAAACCAGAACACAGCAGCGCTTAGCGCTTTTCAAGCAATTCCGTTTCAAAGGGTTGGCTATTAAAATCGGATAGCAGTAGTTTTAACCCTTGTAGGAGGCACTTTAGTCACTGGCAAATTTTTTTTATAAAATAATTGCTCAAATTTTGATAAAAGTATAGAATATTTCACAGAATATATAAGTTCATTGACACTTGGATATTCTTCAAGGATCCTTGCCAAAAGTTAATATAAAAAATGAGCACTTATAACCTATAAAATGATTCTATAAGATTCGCAAATTGCCTCGAGAATAGAGCTACTTAAAAATAATTTTACAAATCGGAAAAAAAACGCTTTCTACACTCACAGCCCCGCAATAAGATTCCCTGTATCGTGGGTGCCGTGGACACAAAGAGATAAATAGACAAACACCCAGAATCAGAAACAGAAACCTAAGTTCATCATTTAGATTTCTGTCTGGCCGGGGATCGAAGCCGGGACCTTCTGCGCGTCAGCCCGGTGTGGTGACCGCTCCGCCACGCGAGTCGTCAAATAAAAATAGTTGTTCTTATCATACAAATGTATATTAATTAAATACTTATATAATATTAGTAATTCCTATATAAAGACGTTATTTTTATGAAAAAGGCACTTGCATCGTTGTGCTAAACGGTGTTTATGACGGAAACACGTTTATGCAACAGCGCGCTAGTGAATATGAAATGAGAAAAACAGAATTTGAACAATTATATATTGACGCCAATGTAGAATATTTCACAGTATATATACTTTCTGTACCTGGAAATTATCTAAGGATTCTTGTCAAAAGTTGATGTCAAAAATGAGCATTATAATGATTTACTGGAAAATTTTCGTAATTACCCTGAGAGCTACCTCTACTTAACTATCCAAACTCGAAAAATATAAATATAATAGTTGTAAACGCTTGTTTACAACTATTATATTTATATTTTTCGAAATAAAAAATATATTGTATTACTTAAATAATTTTATTACTTCCTATATTTTATCGTTCATTTTATGCAAACGCACTTGCATTCGCTAAACGGTGTTTATGACGGAAACACGTTTATGCAATAGCGCGCCAGTGAATATGAAATGAGAAACAGAGAAATAAGAATAACTTGATTTTCAGTAGAAGATAAAAAGGATAAAACCTGTGTTGGTTAACAAAATTAAAAATCTGCGAGGCGAAATTTAATTATTTTTGATAGTTCTCCATTGCCTTTCATTTTTACTATAGTCTACGTGCCTTTTGAGCAACACATTTGTGTTTTAAAATCCCTTTATTATTAGTACTAGTCTAGTGGTATGAAACTAACTAGTAGACATTTTAGCATTATTATATGGAAAAGTGCCCTAAAACGCCTCGTGATTAGTGATATTAAATTTTTACTTAAAAACGCTAGCCGCTGTTCTGTTTGACTCGCGATGTCTGTTGTTGACATCCCATTATTGTACAATAGCTGGACAAAATATCGCCACGGGTATTTACCGCATAACTTAATAAAAAAAACAGTTTATAAAACTTTTTTAGAAGGTGGTAGTACCCTTTATGGTTCGACTCCGGCGGCACCACCGCCACACCTATTTCTACCTAATAACAGCAGTGCTAGGCGCTGCTGTGTTCCGGTTTGAAGGGTGTGGTAAGGGAGACAGACTTTTCCGAGGCGTTCCAGCTTAGTCCTCAGGGGTAGCGGCGCATCTGTGACCGACCTCAGGTAGGAATATCTAATCCTATCTGGGGTTGATTACAGATGTCCATGGGCGGCAGTAGCCACTTACCATCAGATGGACTGCATGCTCGTCTGCTACTCTTATTTTATAAAAAAAAAAAAAAAAAAAAAACTTTTAAAGAATTCCAAATTCAAAATGCAAATTCCCAATTAGTCACTCAAAAACAAGCACATCTTGCGAGCTTGTCACATTAGTATGACGAGAGTTTCCTGCTCGGTACCTTATGCCCCCGCACGTCTAAAAGGCCGTGAGGTCTAAGCCTCACGTTCATATTGCAGGAAATACACAAAAGTGAAGCGGTTTGGAGATTTCTTTGGAATAAGGAAAGGATTGAGGATAATACTTTGTTGGAGTTTTTTGTGATTTTTTCGTAAAGTAACAGCATTTAAGGAGAATTTTAAAGGTGGTAAAAGGTGTTTTAAGGTACCTAGGTACCTAGGTATTTGAAGATGGTAGACTCTTTGTGGTTCGACCCGGCGGCACCACCGCCACACCCATTTCTGCCTCACAACAGCAGTGTTAAACGCTGCTGTGTTCTGGTTTGAAGGGTGTAATAAGGGAGACATACTTTTCTGAGGCATTCCAGATAAGTTCTCAGGAGTAGCGGGGCATCTGTGGTCGACCAAAGGTAAGTATATCTAATCCTATTCCTGGTTGTTTACAGATGTCCATGGGCGGCAGTAGCCGCTTACCATCGGGTGGACTACATGCTTATCTTCTAGTCCTCTATTATAAAAAAATACCGATACACCTATTTTTAGCGTGAAGCAGTTCTTGTTTTTCGGTGGAAATTTATTTATTTTTATTTATTGTTTAATGTTAAGAAGAACGGTTATGCACCAATGATACTTATTAACAATCATTATAAATACATTTCTATAGACAGATAAAAATAAATTATATAAATTAACAATGTCGATGTTAATAATACTAAAAAAATAATGTCAATGATGATAAGAGATTAGTTATGAAAATACAGTAGTTAAATATTAAATATTACCTACATAGTTTCCATTATAATTAAAATATTAATAATAATTATATTAAAAAAAAATACAGAAAAATACAATTTAAGATGAACATTAAATGATAATTGTCGATGTCAAAATAGAAGAAAGGTATTGTTACCTGCTGACTTACATATGAGGTGACCATATTAATCCTCTAAAGTAATGCAACTATTGACTTCAGGAACCGCTGTTCTATATGGAGTTAGTTGCAGATGTCCAGTGAGGCAATGATCCCTTACCATCAGGTGGACTGCAAACAAGTTGGTACAAGAATCTATTAAAAAAAGATTTAGCTATAAGTAGTCCTGTCGTTGCTTAAATAAGATTTCTATTTTTGATTTAATTAATAACCTCAAAATAACTACTCCAGAAGTAACACATTTCGTACATGAATTACTGTATATGGAGACAGGAGAACAGGTAAGATGATTATAAAAAAAACACCTTTTACATTTTAAACCCCGTCTAATCTGAATTAAAAGATATTTGACAACTGAGTAACAACTCGTGAAAACACGAGTTCATTCCACGAGAAATAATAAAGTCATGTTAAATTTATTGTTAGACATAATTATGTTAATCCATCTCAATCTTTAGCACTTAAAACGCTTTGAGGCTAACAAGATACGAAGCGATACTTTTAATCGCATCATAAATAAAAAACAACCTTTCCGGTTGCCACTCGAAATTAAATCCCGTATAATTTACGAGAAATATGAGCAAAAAGATCCCGCTCGCAAATCGAACTGGCCGCTTCTGTCAATTACCGTGCACCCGTTCGAGATTAAAAAATAAAAAAACAAGATGGCGCGACGTCAGCCAAAACAAAATGGACGACCGCTGCCCCAACCAATGGATGCAATAAGTATACACTGTGTAAAAATCTGTAAAATACGACCTTAACAGCTGTATTTTACTAAATTCGCTCGAAAGCAAAATGTATGAGTGTTTCGTCTGAATGTTTGCCTTTATTCGTTGAAATGTGATTTTAAACAAAACACACATCTTGGAACTCTGCAAATATTTGCCGTTTCAACAGTAGCAAGTATTCGACACGGATATTATGATTTAAGGGATTTACGTATTCCACATCGGGTCGCGAATCCAATTCAATATTCTATTGTGCTCGGAATTCGCCTTTTTGTTGGGAAAACATAGATATCCATATTATTTCGCTTACCATTCTTGGCGGAAAGAAATCTGTTCATTCTATGCGAATCACTAGATGAGACTATTCCACTTTACGAAAAATCGGAGCTCTTTTTGCGAGCTTCAAGTTTTATTTATGCCAAATTGGCTGAGTTCACCTTTGTTTTCATTCGTTTGATCTTTTCTTAGTATTTTGTAAAGTGTTCATGAAATCTTATAAAGCTTTATTGTTTTCTATTAAGTGCTTGGAATCAATTTTACCTTACTTATTGTCAATCGGCCATAAAAGGCAAATGTTGGACCTACGTTTTAAGACTTATCTTCTTTCAAACAGTGGGAGCAGTAAAATTTAACACTCAATGATAAGACTTATACTATAATTGCATATAATTATCAGTGCTGCTTAAATTAAATTACTAACATTCTACTATTATTATTTTTAATTCTTGTGACTCGATATCTCAAGATTAGAACTCAAGGAAACAATCTATTTCTAATTCATGCGTTTACGACACGTCCGTTTCTCACCGCTTCCGAAGCAGGACTGACACGAATCGACCAGCGCGTTGCAATCTTACATTTATTTTACAAACGCGGGTAGTACATTAAATCTTATTATATAAGCGGCAGGTACTAGTACTCATAAGAACTAAAGTACACGGGTATAATACAGCTAGTATAGTGAAACTTAGTGAAGTTTTGTTAGGAATAACGCGTGCAAGTATCGAAAGACTCACCAGCGCCGAACAGCGTAGAAACTTGCAAGTTGTATCGGTTTTTCTCTACGGACTCAAACTGTTACTATAGCGTGACACACGGCTAGGGAGTTCTAAATTTAAGTTTCAATATTTAGTGAGAAGTCGTGGTTAGGTAGACATACAATACCAATTTTGTATCTAACTATACTTGTCATTATCTGTCAGTAGCTCAGAACATTTTGAAAATGGTAGATGACTTTTTTACTGCTTCAGCAATTATTTTTACAAAAGTATTTTAACTATTATTTTTGGATTAAGTAGTGCCTATTGTGTATTGTGTCTATTTAGTAGCTTATAGATATAAACTGATGCGAAGACACTGGACTGGTGACAGATTTTTCGTATAAACTCAAGGTGACACTTGTCAGTCACTCAAACAATTAACTGGACGTTTGACGATATCGGCACAAGCAACTTGTCGGTAGCTTAAGCAATGAAGTAGGCCTACGCAACTATCTCTGATGCGACAGTAGCCGATAGACTGTCATCCAAAGTAAAATAAAAAATAGGGTTCCGTACCTAAAATGTAAAAACGGAACCCTACTACTAAGCCTTAGCTGTCTGTCCGTCTGTCACAGGACTTTATCTCTTGAACCTAAATAGATAAATAGTTCAAATTTTCACAACGCATGTACTTCCATGGATGCTATAAAAATAATCTAAATTAAAAAAAAAAATGGTGGTAAGGAACCCTTCGCCAAGTTCGACTTGTATTTCGCTAATTATTAATTATTAAAAAAAATATAGTCAAATTTCGAACACTAGACAAATATTCGTCAACAAAAATGCCCGTATGTCTAAGCACTGAAAGAAACCACAAAGATGCCAAGTGTAACGCCCCCATATATGAATCGAACTTTCAATGTAGATTACGACGAACTTCTGAAGTGTCATATCTCCTGTATAACTTACGCCAGGGGCATGACTATTTCGACAGGTGAATGATATAGGAATGTTTTGACTGTTAAATAGAGAGTTTTGAGTATTATAAGTTCTCCTTATAATAGTTCTAGAATATAGCATAAATAAATCCAATGTATAGCTTAAAACTGCTTTAACATTGAAATTATTGATTTAATTGGATTAATTACCTATATATAAATTAAAAAGCAATGAAAGCCTAGTGGTTAAGAAACTCGGCCTCTTGATCGAGAGGTCCGAGTTTCAAATCGTAGGCACGCACGTCTGGTTTGTCAAAGTCATGTGCGTATTAGATATTAATTAATACGGTGAAGGTGAACGGTGAAAACATCGTGAGGAAACCTGCATACCTGAGAAATAAAAAAGATTTTCAAGGGTATTTGAAGTCTACCAATACGCACTTGGCCAGCGCGGCGGCCAGCCTAAACCTTCTCATTCTGAGAGGAGACCCGTGCCCAGCAGTGAGACAATAATGGGTTGATAATGAAAAATATAACTTTAAATGTCCATTCATAATATATAAAAAAAAGTTAGCTTATGGTGATGAAGGTGATAGAACCTTTTGTTTCTCCTCCGGAGATACCACCACAACAACTTATTTCTTTCTTATGACAGCAGTATAGTGTTGCGGTATCCTGGTCTGGGAGGTATGATAAGGGAAACATACATATGACTATACAGACTATAGTGGAAGTTCAAAAACCTGTTAAATATAGATTAGGATGAAGTTTCGAAGTGGAGCTTATACCGCCAGGAGTTATGACAAGTTTGACAGGGGAATGATATGGAAATGAATAGTTTTGATACTTTTGATATTACAGGGTTTTTTCTAGTAGGTATGTGTCGGCGATATCCCACTACCGCACTTTATTAATAAACTGAACGAAACGACTTTAATATGAGAATCACTTTTATTCAATTTTATTTACAATTCGGGCACAGTAACGGCTTACACGACTGATTAAATGCGAATGAATCACGCTCTACCAGCGCGTGGACTTAAATACTACTCAAGTGACAAACAGCCTAAGAACTACCCTCTCACGTCACTTGTTTTGTTATAAAAAGTGACGTGATTCACAATAAATTTAACTATTAATAAAATAACATTATATTGAAAATATTGTTTTAAAAATACGAGAATAAATATTTTAATATTATTATAATTTATATAATTTATTTGGTTAGTTGGTTGGTGGTATAATTTAGTTGTCGTCCATATTTTAATCTAAATATTAATTCCACATTGACAATCAAAATTAACATGATAAAAATTAATATTATATATTATAAAATGCCTCACCGCCCATATATGCTATATCTTTAGTTTTTTTTGTTCTATTGTTTGTTTTGTTCTATGTTATGATTAACTCATATAGTTTTGTAGTGCAAATAGTAAATAGGTGCAGTCCACCCGGTAATATGTTACTTTAATTCTATAAGGTTAAATTATCAATCGTACATAAAAACCTGATGGATCTACCTAAAGTTGATCACAGAGGCGTTTCCATTCCCAGACTTAAATATTCCCTCTTTAGTGTTCCATGTAATGATGAACTCACGTAGTTTGTGTAGTGCTAGTACTAAATAAGTGTAGTCCACCTGGTAATATATAACTTTTGTATAAATTTAAATTATCAATCAAATATACAGACCTGATGATTCTATCTAAAGCTGATCACATAGGCGTTGAAATTCTGAAATTCAGCTGGAATCCAGACTCTTTTATCGAAACGAACGAATTACTTCACGCTAGAAATAAGAGTGGCGGTGGTATAGTCCGCGTAAAACTGCTAGTCCGCTCTGAATATAGAAATGAATCGCGTCGCCATAGTAAATTGTATGACTATACCTGCTCGCAACAACTTCCGAGCGGACTAGCAGTTTGGCGCGGACTACACCAAGGTTACTATACTCTTTGGTGGTATCTTCTTGTCTGAAACATAATAATATTCTTTCTAGCATCTTTCTTGGGCTAGAAACGATCTGTTTCGCTAAGCTTTGTACTCTTAATCGGCTTAGAAATTAAATCTGGTGCATGCTCTGATTTTCCCCGTTATTGATTATGGTGATGTGGTTTCACGGATCTTAATGAGAACCTACTGAATAAACTGGACCGGAGAATGCTATATAGCATTAAGTCCGCCTTTGTGCCTTTACATTTATGTAAGGTTCATAAAGAATAAATAAATAAAATAAATAAACGTCAAAAAACATAGACACTAAATAAAGCAGAAAAGCATAAATTATATACTGACCTCTTAGAATTAAGTTATGTTAGAATATCTCAAATGAATACTATAATAGTATGATCATAATCATCATCATCATCAACCCATTAACGTCCCACTGTTGGGCACGGGTCTCCTCTCGGGTAATGAGAAGGATAAGGCCATAGTCCACTGCGCTGGCCAAGTGCGTATTGGTAGACTTCACATACCTTTTAGATTTTTTTTATAAATCTTTCATATGCAGGTTTCCTCACGATGTTTTCCTTCATCGTTTAGCAAGTGATAATTAATTTATAATACGCACATAATTTTGAAAAACAAGTGCCTGGGATTTGAACCTCGGACCCCCCGATCAAGAGGCCGAGTTTCTTAGCCACTAGGCTATCACTGCTATCAATAGTATCAGTATACGTTATTATTATTGGCGAGTTATTTGTTAAATTATGACAAACAATTTACCTGTTACCACAAAATATCTAATTAATATAAATAAATATATATTCCGACAGAGTGATCAGTCATTTATAATGAGGTTAAATAAATGCGGTTTATCCATTACTACTATGTTAACTATGCAACAGACAATTAAACATTTTATTTGGTCCTAAATACCATTATAATTTTTGTCGGAAATAGAAATGACTATTTTCAAATATAATCTATCTTAAGCACCAAATGAACTGATTGTTTTTAATCACTTGGTCTGTAACATATCCTTACTAATAGTATAAATCCGAAAGTAACTCTGTCTGTCTGTCTGTTTGTCTGTCTGGTTGTCTCTTCTTCACGCCCAAACTATTGAACCGATTTTAATGAAATTTTGTACAACGATAGTCTGAGACCCGAGAAAGGATATAGGATAGTTTTATCCCGGAAATCCCACGGGAACTAGGGATCGAGTAATCGGAGAATCGATGTTTTCGACCCAAAACATCGATTATTTTAATCGAAATTAAGGTAAGTAAGGATTGAATCATAAACTAAGCATTTGATCAAGTGATGATCTTTAGCAAAGTTGAAGGTATGAATTTTCAGGTTTATGTATGTTAGTATGTTATGTTATTTTCTTTTAAACGTGGGCGAAGCCGCGGGCAAAAACTAGTATTCATATAAGTTAAGTTATTCATAAAAAGCAGTGATAGCCTAGTGGTTAAGAAAGTTCGCTCATGATCGAGGGTCCGAGTATGAAATCCCAGGCACGAACCTTTGATTTTTCAGTTATGTGCATATTACAAATTAATTATCACTTGCTTAAACCGTGAAGGAAAGTGAAGGAAAACATTGTGAACAAACCTGCATACCTGAGAAATCTTACTTTTATTTCTACTTCTTACGATCTCATATTTCTTTAACTCCATCCCAAAGGTTGTCTGGAAGAAATCGCTTCTAAGCGATAAGGCCGCCTTTTTGTACGTTGTCTCATTTATTTGTTTTATATGTATCTTATATTCGGTGTACAAATAAAGAGTATTTGTTGTTGTTGTTAAATCAGTTATGTATGGGTGCAGACGAGGGTGTTTGATTGAGAGATGTCGATGAGATTCTAAAACTATTTATTGAATGTCTACAATTTATACTATATTCTAAACTAAAATCTAAATTATTCTATGTGAAACTCGTACGATGTTGGTAACGAGAATGACGCTCTGTCCGTGGGAACGCTACACGACACCACATGTTACCGGAGTTGGCACTATTTTATATATATAAAAACCAATCATTCGGTCCGAATATAACAAATCTTAAAAAAAAAGTTTTCAAAGATTTCAAAGGTATGTGAAATGGCCAGCGCGTTGGACTATGGCCTAATCCTTCTAATTCTGAGAGGAGACCTGTGTCCAGCAGTGGGACAACAACGAATTGTCGATGAAGATATTCATATGAGATATTCATAGAAGACCCGCGTGGCGGAGCGGTCACCATACCGGTCTGACGAGCAGAGGTTTCCGGGTTCGATCTCGCCCAGACAGATATCTGAATGACGAATTTAGATATCTGTTCACCGATATCTGTTCACAACAACACAAGTAATCCTAGTGCGGGGCTGTAAGTGTTAAAAGCTTCATAATATTATATTGAATTCGAAACCCTATGATTTCATTATATTAAGAGCAAAATTTTACCCCTAATCCAAGCAGATAAAACCTAAATTACGTTGTAAACTACAGCGTCAAAATTACAATATTTACTTAGCGAATAGCGATTCGAAATTAATGCGGCCACAAACTAAATATCGGACTAATTGAAAATGCTGGTCGAGTGAGGGTCTCACCCAATTTGACCGGGTAATAGAGAATTATTATAAAAACAAAAAATCGACCGTTTAAAAGCCTTTGTCACTTCAACTCATATGTTGAAATCCAAATATATACGAGTATATATACATAAGATTTTTGTCATGAGTATAAAAGTGAAGCGAAATTATGTAAGATACCTAAAAACCACTTATAAAGTTTCGAAAACTATATTGTGTTAGGATATTAAACAGAATTAATTGCCTTATTTTAATTTTTTATTACTTTTGTATAAATTCAAATAGGAAGTAAGCAGGCAGTCCTTCGCGCTGGCAAAGCGGGATTTAGCAAACTTCACGCATCTTTAAACACGTTTTTTAAAGTCTCAGGTGTGAAGGTTTCCTCACGATATTCTCCTTTAACGCACAAAGCTAACTTTTAAATAATTATAGTTTAAAAATTAAAAACCACGCTAAAATTGCACAAGAAAATCGTTAATCCTGATTCCTGACGATCCGGATTAGGAGAATGGAATAAAATTATTACAATCGTGTATTGTCATCGGTTCTTAATAATTGTTCAAAATTTTAAATTAATCGGACCGTTCAAAGTGGGTAAAAATCGAGTTCAAAGATTCCGATACATACATACATACAACCCAAGCTAATAATAAAAGCGTGGTAAAAATTAAGAGACAACTGTGACTCGAACCACGGACCACACGATTGAGGCCTAGTTGTAACTGTTTACAAATGATCTACGTCAAATCTATCATCGTTTTATTTATTTAACATCACAAAATAATACCGTATTTGAGAATTAATTGATTCTCATTTTGGCGCCGATGCCCCCTGTAAAATAGGGTGATGCCCTCAAAGGTCGGCCTATAAATTAAACCAGCTAAGCTATTAGTGTTATGTTGTAGACCTTTGTGTATCCCGTAATAGTGACTTTTGGGGCCCAGCCAATTTACCTGCATAAATATCTAGTTTCGAGATATGATACCCATTGAGTTATTCGGTCCCGAATGTTGCTTTTATGTCTGAATTTAAATCTAAATGCCTTTTTTTATAATATAGGAGTAGCAGACGAGTATGTGATCCACCTGATGTTAAGTGACTACTGCCGCCCATGGACATCTGTAATCAACCCCAGATAGGATTAGATATTCCTACATTAAGTTGGCCACAGATGCGCCGCTACCCCTGAGGAATACACTGGAACGCTTCGGAAAAGTATGTCTCTCTTACCACACCCTTCAAATCAGAACACGGCAGCGTTTAACACTGCTGTTATTAGGCAGGAATAGGTGTGGCGGTGGTGCCGCCGGAGTCAAACCACAAAGGTTTCTACCACCTTTATCAAACTTAAGGGAAACACGTGAAATCCATTCAAAATATAATTAATGCATTATAGTTCACTAAAAATTAATTTACGCTCTAAATTATGTTACACTGGTCGATCCATATTGATTCTACCTTTCATGATTTTGCCTTAGTTTCCTAACAAAAACATCTTGTTACTATTAAAAGCTGAAACAGTACAAGGAAAAGAAAAACTTTAACTTCCGCTACGGAAAAAAGCTCGGAGCCATGATAATGATTTACGCGTTAAGTTTTGAGCTTTCGCAATAAATCGGTCACCGAAAGCTGATATTTTTCTGAAATATGTTTTTTGTATCAAATATATGTGATTGGTGTCGATAACCTAGTTTTTTCAAAACATTTTTTTGTTATGGAAACATGACATTTTTTTGTGGATTTGATGCCGTACACTTTATATTAGTAAACTACTAGTTTACGCGGGCGAAGCCGCGGGCAAAAGAAAATAATATAACATACTAACATACATAAAACTGAAAATCCGTACCTTCAACTTTTCTAAAGATCGTCACTTGATCAAATGCATAGTTTAAGATTCAATCCTTACTAATATCAATTAAAATAATCGATGTTTTGGGTCCAAAAGATCGATTCTCCGATTAATCGATCTTAGATTGCCATCCCTAGTTCCCGTGGGATTTCCGGGATAAAAACTATCCTATGTCCTTTCTCGGGTTTCAGACTCACTTTGTACTATATTTCATTAAAATCGGCTCAGAGGTTTGGGCGTAAAGAAGAGACAACCAGACAAACAGACAGACAGAGTTACTTTCGGATTAATAATATTAGTAAGGAGTAAGGATTATCATTAGTATTAACGCTGTCTTTCTCATTGTCCGCCAAGGTACATCTGCAATCAACCTTAGATAAGATTACGAGTCCTACCTGATGTCGGTCACAGATGCGCCACTACCCCTGAAAAGTAAGCCATAATATCTCTGAAAAGTATGTCTACACACCCTTCAAACCAGAACGCAGCATCACTTAACACTGCTGTTATTAGGCAGAAGTAGGAGTCGAACAAAGGGTTCTACCGACTTCAAAATTTTAATTTTAGGAATATACAAATACGTAAATAATAAACGTACTTATAAAGTATGTACTTACGCGTACTTTTAATGTAATACCCCCATTTTAAATATAGGGATAACATCATAATTTACCTGTTATTAAAAATGGCATGTTAAAATTTTCATTAAATTAAAAATTCCCATCACATTTTTACAATTTCCAAATCTTTTAACATAATATTGAAATTCCGAGAACGATATAATTCCATTATTCCATCAGAATTCGTAATTCAAAATTAATTATAGCTCATACATGCCGGCATTGTTAATTTTAATTAATAACGTTAAATATTAAATACCTTTTATTGTTCATATTTTTATCTGGGAATTGTTATTTTAAATTATTTACATACAGTAATTAATAATAATAATTATTATTATTACCCGCAACTATAATAATGTGTAATAAATTAAATAACTTCTTTTTGTGAGGAAAATAGTACATTACAATACGAGGACGAAAAATTTTTTTCTGACAAGTGTGAGTTTGCAGGCCGAGCCGCAGGCGAGGACTGCAATCACACGAGTCAGAAAAACATTTTTCGTCCGCGTGTTGTATAAAATTTTATATTACGGGGTCGGAAATAGGGGTTTTGCGCACGCGAAGCGTGCGTAAAACGTCCATTTACGCACGCCGTGATATAAAATAAAATAAATAAACGCTTTCTACACTCACAGCCCCACACTAGGATTCCCTGTGTCGTGGGTGCCATGGACACACACATAGACAAATACACAAACACCCAGACCCAGAACAGATATCAAAATTCATCATTCAGATATCTGTCTGGCCGGGGATCGAACCCGGGACCCTTTGCGCGTCTAGCCGGTATGGTGACCGCTCCGCCACGCGAATCGTCAAATGTTTAATTTACTTACCATTATTTAAGTTTCTTATGTAACAGCAAATGAGTATTGAGTATGCTTATTTACTGTTAAGTCGTCACTGCCGCCAATGAACGAAAATGAGACGCCAATGTATAATATTAATCTTTATTTAAAAAAATATGGCTATACGCTAGCTGTCTTTACACATAAAAGGTTTCGTACCTTCAGCTATTACAATTTAGCTATAAAAGTACAATGCAATGTCCATTACGGGCTCCTCACGAGGGGTGCAAAAAGAGCTCTCCTTCAAAGCCGGCGATGCATTGGCGGCTCCTCTGGTGATGCAAATGTCCATAGGCGACGCGACTGCTTTTCACCAGATAGCCCGTCTGCCTTATCGTTAGGTATAAATGTAAAAAAAATCTACCAAAAATGAAAAATGTACATGGGCATCAGTCACTACTTACAATCAGATGAACTGCTCTTTTGCAAAAAATGCAGTCGAACTACAAAAGGTTCTTCTTAACTTACCACCGTTAAATTAAATACAGTTCCCAATAACTCAACTATCGCCTCCAAGTATAAAACTCACAAACACACTTTCGTTCCTGTTACGATATCCTCTTAAGGCACTGGTTCTCAAACTCCACGTAAGTAAATAACAAGTCTATTCTGTTTTCAAATATAATTTGCGCAATAGATTTTTTAAAGTAACTCCATTACTCTAGAGAAACGCATTGGACAAGCAGAGTAGAGTATGTTACATGCCCCATATTGCCAACATACATTTGAAGGTGGTAGAACTCATCTCCGGCGGCACCGCTGGCACAACTATTTCTGTCTCAACACAGCAGTGCTAAATGCTGCTGTGTTCTGGTTTGAAGGATGTGGTAAGGGAGACATACTTTTCCGAGGCGTTCCAGCTTAGTCCTCAGGTAGCGGCACATCTGTGGCCGACCTCAGGTAGGAATGACTAATCCTATCTGGGGTTGATTACAGATCTCCACGAACGGCAGTATCCACTTACCATCAGGTGGACTGCATGCTCGTCTACTACTCCTATATTATAAAAAAAATCACCAACCACAACTACTAACCAACAACCTACATATGAACGAGATGAAAGAACCCTTTATGGTTCAACAACAGTGTTAATCCCTATTGTATTCTGGTTTGAAGGGTGTGGTAAGAGTGACACATTTCCTAGGCATTTCAACTTAGTTTCCAGAGGTACCGGCGAATCTGTGGTTGGACAGGTGGGAATGTAGTCTTGTCTGGGGTTGATTACAGATGTCCATGGGCACAATAGCCACTTACTTTCAGGGTGACTGCATGCTAGTCTTCTACACCTATATTATAAAAAAACACCCTTGTTCAAGTAGGTTGAGAACCGCTGCCTAAAGTGGATTAATAAAACAGGAAAGTTCCAACGGGAACCGTCACTCTGACCTACTGACACTAGTTACCGACAAACTTTTAACTCATCCCTCAGGAGATACTCGTAAGTTGAACGAAACATCTATACTGTTCCCCTTTATATTTTTAACGAATCGGCTTTATTTTATGAAAAAAACTAGTCTTTTCCCGCGGCTTCGCCCGCGTTGAAAAGAAAATAATATGACATACTAACATACATAAAACTGAAAATTCGTACCTTCATTGGAATGACAGTGGCGCCATCTGGCGAAAATTGATCGTACCAACTCTGAAACCTTCGTGGGCTCATGAACAACAACTTTGCTAAAGATCATCACTTTATCAAAAGCATAGTTTACGATTCAATCCTTACTAATATCGATTAAAATAATCGATTTTTTGGTCCAAAATATCGATTCTCCGATTAATTGATCTTAGATCGCCATCCCTCGTTCCCGTGCGATTTCCGGGATAAAAACAATCATATGTCCTTTCTCGGGTCTCAGACTATCTTTGTACGAAATTTCATTAAAATCGGTTCAGTGGTTTAGGCGTGAAGAAGAGACAGACAGACAGACAGACAGACAGAGTTACTTTATATTGATTTACGGTTATAAGAATGAATGATATTACAAAACCCCTCGTCGTGTTGTAGTCGTAGCGTAGTCGTAGTAGTAGTCCTAGTCGTGGTGAGTTGTAGTCGTAATCGAAGTCATATCCGTATATGTAGTTGTAATCGTAGCATAGTCGTAGCGTAGTCGTAGCGTAGTCGTAGTAGTCATAGTTGTAGGTATATGTAGTTGTATTATTAGCATAGGCGTAGTAATCCTAGTTGTTGTCATATTTGTAATCGTAATCATAGTCGAATATGTAGTAGTCGTAGCGTAAACGTGGTCGTAGTCATAGTAGTACTTGTCGTAATCAGTCGTAGTCTTAGTCGTAGTCGTCATCGTAGTCGTCGTCGTAACTGTCGGAAAATCTACTAATTCGCACTTAACCATTCCTTACAATCGATTTGATTATTGAAAAAACTTTTAGGCTTTTAGGCTTTCTCATGATGTTTTTCTTCGCCATTGAAACACGTCGTAACCTTATATATAAAACTCTCGTGTCGCAATGTTAGTTACCGCACTCCTCCGAAACAGCTTTACCGATTTTCACCAATTTTTATATGCATATTCAGTAGGTATGAGAATCGGCTTTTATCTATTTTTCATACCTCTAAGTGATAAGGGTTTTCACCCTTAACATTTTTTTATTTATATTGCAACACAACGTTTGCCGGGTCAGCTAGTGCTTTTATAATACGCATATGACTTCGAATATTTAGATACTTTAGATTTGAACCCCAGACCCTCAAAATGACAAATCCAATCTCTTACCACTAAGCCTTATTTTTAGGTTGTCATTTTCTATCTACATAACATTTATTTTTGTAGAATCTTAAAATAACTTTATTTCTATTGAAGTGACTCTATTAAAAATAATGTAAAGAAAGTCACACAAGCATAAAGAAAAGCACTTATCTTTATATTATCAAAAAGAAAGTCAAGCTACTCGTGACTCGGATCACAAAAGATAGACGAAGCCTCTCGAACTATAATTGAGGCGTACCAAATAATGCCGATTTGTGTAGTACAGCTAGCGAATCTGGTTAGAGATGCACTACCATGTATTAAAGATAATCGGCCTTCAATAGAAATAATTTCGTATGCATCTTAACGTCGTTGTACGATATTAAACGCTTGTAAAAATGTCATCGCTTTAAATATAATTATAATTTAAGAAATGACGCTTTCTACACTCACACTAGGATTCCCTGTGTTATGGATGCCATGGACACATAAAGACACCCAGACCCAGACCATAACTCTAAATTAATCATTCAGATGTCTGGCCGGGGATCGAACCCGGAACCCTTTGCGCGTCACACCAATATGGTAACCGCTTCAACATGCGGATAGTTATAAATTAGAATTTCGTGTGAAGTGATTGACATTCACAAAATTATCATGTCACTTAGTCACTCACTTTTTTATGTACTAAACGAGTTTGGCGAAGGGAGATCTCCCGCCGGGCTAGGTGATCTTGCCCGGTGAGCGCCCGTGCTCCTACAGTCTTAGAATTAGAAAACTTCGATACTTATATATAGAAAACTTTAGATATTTAGAAAACTTCGATAGCGTGATTCAGCAGCGCCATCTCTTGACGAGTAGTGGGAAGTCGCTACACGAGCATTAAATTTAGTCACTGCCATACAGCGACACCTGTGTTAGACACCAGATACGTTGACCTGAAGACTAAGGTGACTATGTGTCTTCCTTAAATCCAGACAGCAGTGCTTAACACTGTTGTTATTAAACAGAAAAAATATGGCGGAGGCATCTCCCAAGTCATACCACAAAAAATCCAACTTTAAATAATTTTATACTTACATTATGACTTACGACCCTACCACCAAATCACAAATTGTTTCAGTGTTAGTCTTCTTTTTTAGTCTGAGGTTGGAATATTGAACGTATTCATATAATTAAAGACGAGATGAGTTTTGAAACTGTATCCGTGTCAAGAGTCTGGGAGCGGAGCGGGCTAATTAGAAGAACTCCTGGATTATTCTAGATGTTTGTTAGTCAATGGGATGCTTTTTATTTTTAATTGAAGTAGCAAACGAGCATGCAAACTACCTGCTGCCCATGGACATCTGTAATCAACCCCAGATAGGATTAGATATTCCTTACCTGAGGTCCGCCACAGATACGCCGCTACCTCTGAGGACTAAGCTGGAACGCCTCGGAAAAGTATGTGTCCCTTACCACACCCCTCAAACCAGAACACAGCAGCGCTTAATACTGCTGTTATTAGGCAGAAATAGGTGTGTCGGTGGCGCCGCCGGAGTCGAACCATAGAAGGCTCTACCACCTTTTATTTTATGGCCTACCTTAAGTAGACCTCCAATCTCTATCTGGGTTTGATTATCGACATCAGACGGTCATTTGGAACTGTTTGTTTTTTTTTTATATAATATTGAGGTTAAAACTACTTATTACGTAAACAAAAAAATACTTTTAAAATATCACTTTTAAAGCAATCTGTATCAAAATGTTTAATCAACGTACTGAAAGATATCCACCCCTGTTTTAATTTACTACCCCCAAACTTCCCGAGCTTCCGAACTTTTAATTAGCAAATTTTTCTTGACTCATCCCTACAAGCCAGTGATGGCTGTGACACGGAAAATTAAAGAGAGTAAGGTCAAAAACAAATAAAAATCCTTTTATTATTCCTGCCTTTAAAATAAAGTCCTAGTCATAATGATTTCGTTGCGCAAAAGGTAGAAAAGTTGATGATAAAAAATAGCTTTAATTATTTCCTTTTTATGCGTAATTCATAATTAGTGACAAACTTAGTGTTCTTGTTAGAAGGGTGCAGCTAGGGCGAACTACTTTAGTATAATAAGTTACTTCAACTTAATCCTAAATGGAAGTAAAGTATATGACTGACCTGAAATAGGCTTTAATTTTTTATTGATACATAATCCATCCATTCCATTCCACTTTTCTTCACTACTTCCGCTTCGCCACAACAACGCCCCATTTCATTCCGCTTCAATCCACTACATTCCGCTTCGCTCCAACCCATTCCGCTTCGACACACTCCACTCTGCTTCAATCCACTCAACGATATAAAAATAAACAATTATATTTTTTTATCTAGTAAACATGTGCAGTAATCCATATACCTAATTTTCATAGAATTAAGATGTGATCACGACAGCTACTTATCAAGCGCCTGTGTGGCACCAAACGGAATATTCCCATTGTCGTCACAACAAAGGTGTAGAATTAAATCCGTCTAATAAATTAATACTGAATGTAAGCGACGTAAAAGACAATTAGCTCGTTAATACACGCCTGTTTCATACAGACGGCTTGTGTAGATTTTAATTTACTTATTCACTAAGTATACTCAACGTTAGAAAGGGGTGTTCTAAGAGTATTATGTAAAAGAGGCTTTCTACACTCACAGTCACATACTAGATTTACCTAAATTTGTAATTTGAATATCAAGTGTAGCAAGAAGCAAGATTGAAGGTGGTAGAACCCTTTGTGGTTCGACTCCGGGGACACCACCACCACACCTATTTCTAACTAATAATAGCAGTGTTAGGCGCTGCTGTGTTCCGGTTTGAAACGCGTAGTAAGGGAGACAGACTTCCGAGGCATTCCAGCTTAGACCTCAGGGGTGGCGGCGCATCTGTGGCCGACCTCAGGTACGAATATGTAATCCTATCTGGGGTTGATTACAGATGTCCATGGGCGGCAATAGCCACTTACCATCAGGTGGAGTGCATGCTCGTCTGCTACTCCTATATTATAAAAAAAAGAAATAGTAGCAATAAATAGTAATTCAAATTCAAATTCTTTATTGCTCATGGTTATTTTCATAGTCAGGTCTTACAAATTAATTTTAGCACCCTGCTAGGGTATTGCAATATAATATTTACATATTTTTTCATACTAATCCTTTATATTAACTGCAAATATGAGTTTGTTTGTTTATTAGTATATGTATATAACCTTTTGTACCCTTAATTATTTTTTATTATTGTTTATTATATTTTCTTTGATGAGCAATAAAGATTTTTTGTATTGTATTTCTATTGTATATGTATTCTACACCAGACAGCATAGTAAAGAAAGATTCTTTAAAACGCGTTAAAGCCTACAAAATGATATGTTCACTTATAAATTCAAAAATAAAGCCAACTTTTCATTTCTAAGGATTACATTTGTTAAGCGACATAAAAGAAAGCTTTGAAAAAACATTTGTAAATTTGAAACGTTAAACGTTGGCTGAAATTTCTCCAATCGTGTAAGGATTCAATTGTATGTATACCCAAAATAAATTTACTCGTTTACTACCTTGTCTGACTGTTAGCGAGTAAATGTTTCTCGCTTCAAAAAGGTTTTTTAGGGTTCCGTACCCAAAGGGTGAAAACGGACTCAATTATTAAGACCCTGTCTGTATGTCTGTCCGTCTGTCTGTGTAGCCGTTGGTCCGTCTGTCCGTCCGTCTGTCTGTCTAACCGCTTTTCCGTCTGTCACAGGGCTCTGTCTCTTCAACCGTAATAGACAGACACTAGATTTTTTATCAAAGTCATGCTAAGAGTCTTTTCCTTACCACACATTCAAAATAAAAACATAGCGCTGAAGCTATTTTAGCGAGAAATAAGTGTAGTGGTGCCTCCAAAACTGAACTATAATCAATCAATTAGTACCTGGTCAAAATAACGTATTAATATTTTTAAAAAATCAACATACCGGACTCAATTTATTTTATTGCCGCGCCATATACGACTCGCCCAGTCGGATTTCGTATATTTAATGTAACGTTTTGATATCTTCCCGCTACTCGCTTATGATCAACCAAGTGGTTTAAGCACGCCTTCTTATAATTACACTAAAAGCTTCTCTACAATCGTAAATTCACATATTTACGTATTCAAGAGCTAGAACGTTTTGCGAAGAAACAAAGAATTAATGAAAGATAACTAATTGTTTCTTTTTTTTTTGTTTGGATTAAAGGTATAATCTTTATAGTCCACAATGATATATCAATTCCTAATTAAGGACAATAGCGTATAGCCAAGTGGTTCTCTCAGAGGTCCGAGCTTCGAATTCAAAATATCTGATTATCAAAAAATTGTGCGTATTACAAATTAATTGTTAATGCTTAACGGTAAAGGAAAACATCGTGAGGAAACCTACATAGCCGGCAGACCTTAAAATAAGTTGGTCTCGAAGATGTGTGAAGTCTACCAATGTGCACTTGAGCGCAGTGGACCATAGCCTAATCCTTCTCATTCTAAGAGACCCGTTCCCAGCAGTGGAACGGTAATGGGTTGATGATGATGATGATGAATGAAGGGCATGCGTTGCTGTATTTTTATCAAGCCATTGCTATCCCACTTCTGGGATTAGGACTACTTATAGAGTAAATAGTCTAGTAGTTACGTATAAGTCCGGTTATCCCTGTAGTTTCGGGCCTAGAATAGGGCTACGGTGTCCCCTACCTGTCGTAAGAGGCGACTAAAAGGGGGCTTCCGGGGGTGCCGGCGACAAGAGTGGGAGCTCGAACCGTCCGGCAAGCAATCACGGAAAGGATCGGGGTGTCTGTGGCCGCATACCGTCGTAAACACCAGGTGGAGGAGCGTACATTGCTCCCCACAGGGCAGAGCCCGACCGGAGCATCACGCTTGGAGGACTCCAGTTGTGTTCCATCGGAGATCCCGGAGTTATGCACCAAGCGCTGAGGATGGCCACCGGGGGGTTTTAGTGCGGTAAAAATCCCACATAATCCGGCGTCGCTCCCACGTCGTCTTGTACCTTTTGAAGGTTTCCCCCTCGAAAAAAAAAGTATAAGTACGGTAGTCGTAGATTTTATAAATTTTAGAAATCTTTATAATGAACTTTCAGGTATACTTCGAACACCTGAAATGTAGAAGAGGTCTGCGTTTTAGAGGAAGGGTGTGGGATGAAATGATGCGGAGGGTACCATGTTATCCTCAGTAGTGACATAACTTCTCTAACGACCTTCAAGTGGAACCCGTTCTGCATGGAGGTGGTCAAACATGTCCATAGGCGGCAAGAAATTACCATCAGGTAGGTTGCAATCTTTTTCTAACGTTACACCAATCTTATAAACGTTATACTTTTCTTAACCTTTACGCATTTCTAAATATAACATTTTAAAATCCATCAACAAAACTCTATTGTTATTTTTAGCACAACAATACTAACATCAGTATCATCAATCATCTTTATTTTAGCAACATTTTGTAATTTGAACATATTTTCTTAGATAAAAGGTTACGAATCCCTGGCATAGGGTTGGTTTATGAGAATAAATGGCAGATGTGTGCCAGAATCGATACCACGATAAGCGCGCGACTTCGATTTATGGCGGATTCGAAGACAAACAAGTTGACAACTTACATTATTATACGGATCAAAATGTTCTGTAATACTATTTGCAATATTCCAAAGTAGTAGTAGTATTAACAAACTATATAAACTGTAGATAAAACTATTTAAATAAAGTTAATCAACTGTAATAAATCTAATAAAAAAATCAGTAATACAAAAAAATAAAAAAAAAACTACCTATATATATTGTCTGAAATAAATGGTTATTATTATTATTATTATATAAATAAAATTGGTCGGCCAGTTCACTACCTAATACTACCTACATAGAAAATTTTATACAAAAAAGGGTTTTTACGTCATAAAAGCGAGCATCCAAAGCAGCCTAAGGACGGCAGATGCTATTCCTGAGGGGACATCTCTCTTATCACCTTTTAAAATAGCAGTGAGCAGTTATTTGCAAAATTCGATTCTAAATGTCGAGAATCACCGTAGCTAGTTGGACATAAAAAGTTTTTTTTTATATAAAATTAGAGCAGCATAATAAGCATAATAAGAACATCATCATCATCATCAACAACCCATTACTGTCCCACTGCTGGGCACGGGTCTCCTCTCATAATGAGAAGGATTAGGCCATAGTCCACCAGGCCAGTGGGTCTACCGCCTATCTCAACGCTATAGCTATAGCTTTGATGAAAGCTAAAGCGAAGCACTTGCTATAGCTTTCATTTTGAGCGACCGGCTATGATCGCCGCACTTTTGTAATAGCTATAGCTTTCGCTTTATTGAATGAAAATGAACGAAATAAGTCTGGCAACTGCGTTTGGTTAATGCTAGTTGATTACGATTTACGGTTTTTATTTTATTAATTAAAAATACTTAATTTTATGAAAATATTTGTAATTTTTTAGTTACTATGTTAAATTATTATATTATATCACACTTCTGAATTTTAAAAAGCAAAATAATTGCCTTTTTTATTAAGCCATTGAAAACTAAACGCGTCCTGTCAGTGTCAACAAATTAGCGGTGGCCGTGGCCTTTGGTTCTTTGATCATTGTGTCACACACAATTTGAATTTCATACGTTGTGTAATCAATTCGTAATTTCATACGTAAGTACTCTTTTTATTAATTGTCCCTATGTGAAAAGTTATTCTTTGGTGTTCTGTGCACAAGCACCATAGGTTCCTACCTATGGTGCTTGTACGATTTGTGCTTTTTCGAAGTTATTGTGTCGCCGAGCCGTGTTTCCCGCCAAACACTACAAATGAGGGGAATCATTATATTAAGTACACATAATATCCCTTTAAATAAGCTAGAGAGAGCTTCCACTATAATTATTTAGTTTTCTGTAATGTGTTTCAGAGGTCAAAAATGCCCGCAAATAGAAAAATAGCGCAGGGGCAGCTGGCGTGTTTGGTGGGTTGGATGCAGTCCAACCCACTGGTAGCCCGAGGGGCTTTTTTAAATACCCCACAGGGTAAGCAGCGAGCCGGTGCCCTGTGGGACGAATTGGCCTCCCGGCTAAACGCTATGCCGGAGGGATGCACCAAAAGTGCAAAAGAGTGGCGACAAGTGAGTATTTATGAACCTTAATTGATAACATATGATAGGTTAGGTACTTGTTTGTTGTTAAATCATTTTGTTTTTGTGTTGTGTTTGTGCTATTGCATGAGTTATTGAATATGATAAGATACTTACTTTCTTATTAGCATTTTGTTTTATGCTGTTTGTGTTATTGCCTGAGTGATTAATTAAATTACTTATTAACATTGGAGGAGGGTTATGGATTAACTTACCTATTAAGTGCTCAAACTAACTTTTGTGTTGCGTTGCTTTGCACTTTAGTACTGGGGTGACCTCAAGTGTAAGGTCAAGAAGAAAGGGGCAGCAATTCGCCAGCATGGTGGTGGTACTGGGGGGGGCCCGCCATGTGGCATTTTGACACCAATAGAGGAGCGGATCCTATGCATAATCGGGGTGCAAAATGTCACAGGCATTGAGAATGTGAGGATCCCCTTTGATGTATGTTTTATTTTTTGTTATTTCCTCTTTATTATTTCTTATGATTTTTATCCTTGCAAATTAAGTGATTATATTAGTATATTTTTGGATATTATAAGTGTGTATGTCTGTCTGTTTTTGTTGCACCTAGCTCCTAAGTAGTAACCATTTTAATTTACATTGTTTTGTTTGATAAGGGACTTTATCAAATGTGTTCTTAGCTAAGATTTGGGGGTGGAATGTTTTATTTAATATTAAGTAGATAATAGATATCTACTTTTTAACTACTATTTAGCTTTCTAGGTAGGTATTATGATATTATTATACAATCATAATTATAATTTTATTAAATTATCAGTACCATTTACTGCTACTTAATAATATGTAAAATCAAAACATACTCTATGACTGTACTAACCCAATAAGCCAAAACAGTAGGTTACCCTACCTACTATAATGATTGCTGTGCAATGAAATTAAACTCTTACACATAGATGGAAAACTAATAACATTTTGTTTTATCAGATGGGTGATGATGTGCTACTGCCATCACCACCACCACCACCATCATCAACACCACCACCACCACCACCACCACCACAATCACGGGTGATAGTGCTGCCCCTGGAATCAGGGAGCCCCATTGTTGGCAGCCACTCTATTCCATTTGGTATGTAGGTGACATAATTTACATTATTAAGAATAATTTATAGGTAATAAGAGTAAAATGCTTATACATATTCTAATAACAAACAACTTTTTCAAAGAAACATGAGTTTAATTTTTTTGACTGTTATTGGTTGGGCAATTTAGCTAATAATAATTTGTAGATACCTTGTTGATGATGGAGGTTGAGCATTGTGGGTATAGCAAGGAAACAATTTAGACTGGCACTTTTTGTATTCTTGTAAGGTTTTTTTTATTAAAGAACATAAAATAGAATAATTCAAAATAAACATTTCTTAAAATAGAGTAAAAAAAAGCTATGAAAAGAATGCCGACCGCCAACATACCTAAATATGTACAGTAGTTACTCATACATTATAATTTCATCTTTTATCATGCTACTAAAATAGACATTAATATATAAATCTTTAATGTTTTTAGAAAGTGAAATTCAAATGGAGACAGAGCCGGAGCTTGAGCCATCTCCAATCCCAAGCGCCCGCAAACGACCTAGTAAGTTATTTTTAAAAGAGCAGCTACATTTCCTATAATTAGCGCACTAAACCATTAAACTAGTTCCGTTTAAAGTGCCCACAATTTTCGACACTAGCGCCAAAATTCCTTGGTTTAGCACTATGAAGTCTAGCCACTGCATAAGCAAACTTCATGTCATCTGAGTACATGTTATTATATACCTTGACCTCATTCTCATATTCCTTAAAATCCTTCCATGTTCTCATTCTTCCGTGATCTCTTTGTTACATATATGATCAACTATTGAAATGTCATTATGCCATAGAGAGGAATTTTTAAAACAATATAATTACTTGAACAAAGGAGTAAAGTATTCATCAATATTTTTGTTTCAGAAAAAAGGAAACATGTCTTCAGCGACGAAGATGACGGTCATGCTGAGCCGTCAAGGACACAAGGTAAAACTAACGTTTGTCAGCACGCTTAGCGCAGCGATTATTCTTCTTTGTTGGGCAACGCGGGTTCAATTCCCGCACGGAACAAATATTTTTATGGGGCGCTTATCGTTCAGTAAAAAACGATCCGCAAAAACTTTTGCAAACAATTCTTTTCAAAATCATCATGCATGTTGATGTTGCATGATTTGTAAATCATTCATTCGGAAAATCTTTGCAGCAGTGTGAGCACTTAATTTTATTTGTTAAAGTGCCTCCACCGCGTTGGGTCCTTGACCTCGAAAACCGTCGGGGCGCCGATGACCGAGAGCGGCTCGAGTTGGAGAAGCGGCGGGTCGCGTTGGAGGAGCGGCGGCTGGCTCTAGAGGAGCGCCGCTTCGAACAAAATCAGAAGTTCGAGGAGCGGCGGCTGGCTCTAGAGGAGCGCCGTTTCGAAGACGAACAGAGGTGGCGACACGACATTCTCGACACCCTCAAGGGCATTGCCGAGATACTTTAATTTTATGTACATACCGATTTTGTTAAATATACTGTTATGTGACGCCTTATGCATTAACCTACATTGTCCTCACATCTCTAATTACATCCTACTGTAAAATCAAACATAAAAAAAGGAGAAAAGGAAAAATATATCCATGGAGTTTCTTCCATGTTCTCCATAGGATTTTGTTTTGGAACATGCACCTAGCTTATGACATTTTAAATGTGCCAGTTAATTTGGCCTATTTGTAATAAAAATATTTGACTTTGACTTATACATTTATATGTATTATAATCAACAAAATCGGTGTGTACATAAAATTTTTAACTTTCCTCCTTACTTATAAACAAGTTTTAAGCGTTGCTTAGTTAAAATATATTTTGTCTTTTTTACTATTTGAAAACAATCGAAAATTACAGATTTTTTGCACTAGATGTTTCATTGTTAGTTAGGTATATTATATATATCTTCATCTAGTATAAAAAATGTAAAAATCTGACGTGTAAAAGCGTCTATAAAAGACCTATTTACAATAAATGAGTTTGAGTCTGAATATGTAGATTATAAAGACCGGTACATTATGAATGTACATAATTATGTAACATACACACGTATGTAAAATAAATATAATATGTAAAATAAAATACGTATGTAAAATAAAAATAAATATAATATTTTGATTTAATTAAATTTTTTATTTATTTGCCTCAAATTCTTTACAATTAAAACTCGTGCTCAATACAAAAATGAATGATGTACAATAACAATATAAACTTAAACCAAAAAGTATAATTTAAATACAGTCAGAACAAACTTATGTACTAAATTATTATTATTACCGAATGATACAAAAATGAATGATGTACAATAACAATATAAACTTAAACCAAAAAGTATAATTTAAATACAGTCAGAACAAACTTATGTACTAAATTATTATTATTACCGAATGATACAAAAATGAATGATGTACAATAACAATATAAACTTAAACCAAAAAGTATAATTTAAATACAGTCAGAACAAACTTATGTACTAAATTATTATTATTACCGAATGATACAAAAATGAATGATGTACAATAACAATATAAACTTAAACCAAAAAGTATAATTTAAATACAGTCAGAACAAACTTATGTACTAAATTATTATTATTACCGAATGATACAAAAATGAATGATGTACAATAACAAAATACCTAAACTTATAGTACCTAATCTTGTCTTCCAGTTGCAGGCTCGCTGTAATCCCTGGGAGTATTCTTCGGCTGAAAAAAAATCATAAATTTTAAGTCTTTCCAATTAAATGAATTATGACCTAGTAAAATAATGTAATAAGCCTGGCGACACTGCTGCTAGGTTTGTATCTAGCATCAGCGTCGCTAGATTTCCTCTCCTTAAGGCATTATGTGTGACTGCAGATTGATACCAAAATCACTTTGGTAGAACAAAGGTAACCAAGTGTGTTTTGAAATATTTTCAAACAATCTGAAATTTAAAAACATGGGCATACCATCTACGCATCAAAGATGAATGCAACAAGCAAGTATTCTGTAATGAATTGGTACCTCTTCAACTGTTGCGTACGCGAGAATTGTGCAGTCTGTCCACAACTGCCTGCCTCACTGGACACATACCGCGGCCGGAAGATGTCAGCGGGCGGAATAGCACATGTTGAGGCTGAAGCGCGCGATCCTGGCGCATCACTTCCTCATCGACCTCTATGTTTGCACAATTGATGAGATTGTGCAGCACCACACACGCATTTACAATTTTCCCGGCCTTTTCTGGTGTGTAGTGCATCGTCCGATGGGCCAGCAAACAACGAAATCGTGTTTTTAAAACCCCGAAGCACCTCTCCACTACATTCCTAGTCCGTACATGCACGTTGGTATAATGCTCTTCCGGACTTCCAGGCTGGGCATTCAAAATGGGCGTCATCATCCAAGGACGTTGAGCATACCCAGAATCACCTGTAAATCAAACAAGTTTAAGGACATTCAAAATAAAAAACTTATGATGTAACACATTCTTTTATGTGATCCACTTTTCACTTTTATGTCTATGTGCATAAGGTTAAAAAAGGAATGTGATGGTACATAGGTACTAAGTATAGTGGCCAGTGGATCAAGCTTATAATTGAAAAATTACGTCTACTACAAGAACATAGTGTTTCTTCATTGAGGTAATTCATCCTTTTTAGATGGCATTAACATAATTTATATACAAATAGATTGCTTCAAGTTGCTACTTACCCAAGAACCAAAAGGTTTGACCTATCTCATGCAGTCTTTGCATGCCTATTTTAACACTGCTCACGTTCCACACATGTGAGTCATGACTTGCTCCACCCAATGATGCATCAACATGCAAGATGCGTAAGTCCGCATCACATATCTGAAAACATAAACAAATAGGTAAAAAACCCCTAACAATAACTAACTAATTTATTTATTATATGAACTATCTATGTACAACAGTTTTAAAGTATACTAGCAAGTAGATAATTATTTTTATGACTGTATTTCTCTTATTGACTTTATATAGTAGGTATTAGGTAGGTATAGTAGTTTTATTACCATCATCACATTAAGGGAATGGTACAACTTTCTATTGAAATATGCTTCCTCGTATTCTCTCGGACGAATTATTGACACATGGGTGCCATCGATGCAACCCAGAATGCCGGGAAAACCAAATTGGTCATTGAATCTGCAACATGAACACAGTAGATGAGATTTTTTATTAACAAATAAGGTAGGAAAGCAAATTTAACAAATAATAAAAGATGGTAGGTACCTTCTTGCAGTAGCGTTGCGTTCTTCTGCAGTTCTTGGGAAGTGGATATATTTCTTAATGATGTGGGGATCATTAAGGACTTCCGTCACTTCTGCCAGAGAATCAGACACAGATGTCTGTGACAGTCCCAAACTGAAGTCATTACCAACATTCCGTTGGTAGGACCCACTGGCATAGAATTGCAATGCAGCAAGAATCTGCAAGAATAGAAAGGCATAAAAGTAGGGATGTAATTAACTATAAATATTAGGGACCTTCCTAGTAGTTTGGGAATCACTTTTCGAGTATAAGTTAATACCTAGTAGTTTCGAAATTACTCGTTGAGTATAAATTGATTGCTAAATACCTTCAACTCTGGCTTAATTGCAGTACTTCTTTGCGGAGTGCTCAACAAAGGCACTAAGTCCTCGCAAAGAGTGATGAAGTTGTTCTTCGTCAAGCGGAACGTTTCAATGAACGTCCGCTCTGGCAGCAGCATGGGTTGGCTCGCATCCCGCAGTTGTCTCCTACGCAGCTTCAGCATTGTCCTAAGCCGTTCCTCCTCTGCCTCTACCAGCAACAGCATTCGCGCCATTTCTCCACTCCACGAAACCCTGAAAAAATTGCAAAAAAAACAAAACAAGCAGTATACACAGAACACACGTCTATTATGATATGAAAACGTATAAATGGCAATAATTCTGAATAAAATATTAGTACAAATGACTTAATATTTGTTCAAAGCTGTGAGAGATCTCCAACAGCTTTGGTGACAGTTCGTATTGCGTTGATGGCTTTCATCGAAAGCTAGGGCGGCCATCTTGAAAAATTAGCCGGTACCGAATTATCTGTCAAATCCAAGCATTTCAAACCATTTCATTCGGTCATTTGTTTTCGGTTTTGCTATCGCTTTGATTAGTACTTAGAACTGTCATAGTGTTTCATAGACGGTACGAAATTACAAAATGACGTCATAAACTAAAGCTATAGCGAAAGCAATTACGTTACGCGGTAGACCCACAGGTGCCATAGGCCATAGGCCAGGTGCGTCCTAAGACAACTGAAAGATGGCCTGGGACTCGAACCGCGGACCACGCGATTGAGAGGCCGAGTTTCCTCTAGTTGCTCCGGACTAAGTTGGTCGCCTCATGAAGTCGGTTTTTTGTTTTTTTTTTTTTTTATAATTGAACCTGACGATAAAGCAGACGTGCTACCTGATGGAAAGTAGTTAACGTCGCCTATGGACATTTGCAACACCAGAGGAGTCGCCAATGCATCGCCGGCTTTGAAGGAGAGCTCTTTTTGCACCTTTTTTGAAGAGCCCCATGTCGTTGCAGCGTTTCCACTATTAATTCAGTGCCAAGATAAAAATGATTGACGATCACTTATCGTCTACAATATGCTGTTATTATTTATTTGAAACTAATGTACCGATCGCCGTGAAATTGAAATAACCATATTTCACGCGCCATATTTTATCCGTTATCTATGTTCCCAAGTGGCCCAAATAATTTTAATTTAATGCTACAAGTATTCGTGTAACACTATTAGATTTAGGGCGTCTTTCCTGTCACGTGTTTATGTCACACGTGAGTCTGGTCCGCGGAACTGGTGATCTAGCTTGATTAAGCAATATTTAATCTTATCTGGGGTTGATTACAGATGTCCATGGGCGGCAATAGCCACTTACCATCAGGTGGACTGCATGCTCGTCTGCTACTCCTATATTATAAAAAAAATATCTCCTTAGTATGCGTCGTCGTATATGCGAGAAGCCCATGATAATGGTTATTAGATTTTTTAAATGGGGAGTGTTAGGATAATGGGGTAAGTTTGACTAAGTAGAGTGGGGTGAGTGGACAACATTTTTATTTTGTCACTGATGAAACTACGACGCATACCGTTGTTGTAATGCAGAAGTATATGAGACACCAGTGTCTGGGGGCACCAGGGGCAGCACTATAAATCTGACTATACACTATTTGAAGGTAGAAGTTAGAACCCTTTGTGTTTTAATTCCGGCGGCACCACCGCCAAATTTATTTCTACCTAATAACAGCAGTGTTAAGCGCTGCTATCTTATGATTCGACAAAGGTAAAAGACAAAGGTAAAGGAGACATACTTTTCCGAGGCGTTCCAGCTTAGTCCTCAGGGGTAGGCGCATCTGTGGCCGATCATAAAAATGAATCTTCTCGTATCTAGAGTTGTTTACAGATGTCCATGGGGGGCAGAAGCAACCTACCATCAGGTGGACTGCATGCTCGTCTGCTTCTCCTATATTATAAAATATACTAGTAGTGTAGTAGTCAGTACACGAATAAAAACTAGGCTAATAACAGTCGCAAACCATCGCCCTTAGTGTGCAAGCCGCCTTAAGTGTTTGCTGACGAAAATATTTCTGCAAGAAGATCAATGTTTAAGAATTGGTCTTACTATTTCATAAAATATGGCTGATTAATTCAATACCTTTGCCAAAAGTTAAGTCGGTAAGACTTGTTTCACTCCGAGCGAGTGAGCGATTGACGAGGCATTATTTATGTCGGTTAGGGATTGTATCTCTTTGATCAGAAGCAATAAAATTTATAATTGTTAATGAGAATTTAGTTAATAAATTAATTTTGAACATAATTATTGATGTAATTTTAATGACGAGATAAAACGATTTATCATATTTTAACTTAAATTTTCTCATATATTTATCAAACAAAATATGATTATTGATATTATGTGATCACTTACTAGGTGACTACTGGAGTGCTAGTTTAGCCCTTTTCCATTTTGTAGCCCTTTTAGTTTGAACGTTTTAAGCTCAGAATCTAGTCTTTAATTAATTTTAGTCGGTTACCGATTTTTAACCACTAGGCTATCACTGCTTATCAAGGTTATCGCCATTAGTGAAACAAGAGCCTTAGAACCAATATCTTATGTAACTGATATCGGTGACTGTCACTGGTAGAAATGTTCTTTTTATCGTTGAGATGTAATATTATTTTATATCTAAGTATAGTCACATTGTATGTAACACACGCTTTGCTCTACGGTTTAAAGACTCTTTGACCAAAATAGAAAGAAAGAAAGAATAAATCGAGATACACATTTGTTGCAAGCATCAGTTGCAAACAGGAAAAGTGACACAAAAAATAACTTAATTAAAACAAAACATTAAAAGTTAATTCCTTTAAATGTTTCCATGTATGATGCCTCCATTAGGCTCTTTGTAGGCGGAATGTTCAAAAGTATCGAATTTCGTTGTGCCATGTCTGGTGTTTAAAGAATTGTAACAACTTAAGTACTATAAATTAGCAGTAGGGTAGTAATATAAACTTTACACAAACAAAGCAATACTTAGACAAAAATAAAAGAAATAACCAAAAGGCCTTCTTTCTTGTCACGCAGATTCACGCCCGCATGCGTGTCTTACCCGCATTAGTGCACTCGCTGCATTCTCTCGCCTTCGCGCGAATAAGTCACACAACAGGAAAGTGAAGAATGAAAGGACAGAATTTGAGTGACATGCATGCAAATTAAAACGGCACTCATAAACACGCGTGATAAGCTATACTATAATGATCTTTATTAAGTTACTGCCTTATTACTTACGAGTTAATCTATATAATGGCCAGCATCTACTCGTAATGCTTAAGGACTAGGTTAGAATTCCCTTGAAGCCTAAATAGGATTAGAGTCCGACAGTGTTATTAGACAGAAAGAAGTTCCGCGGTGGTGCCTCAAGAATCATAGGGTTCTACAACCTTTAACTCTTATTATAAAATGTTCAAAAACGAAGCCTAGAAGATTTGCCCTTCCAAGCA
Source organism: Epargyreus clarus clarus (assembly GCA_014595695.2). Taxonomy (NCBI): domain Eukaryota; kingdom Metazoa; phylum Arthropoda; class Insecta; order Lepidoptera; family Hesperiidae; genus Epargyreus; species Epargyreus clarus. The sequence continues at coordinate 2,468,077 of JACTTY020000019.1, forward strand.
ATCTTATATATTTTCATCACACATATTTTTCGAGACTTTAGTACCAGACCATTCTATTACATCAATTTCATACAAAGACATAGAAAATTGACTTAATAAATCGCAGCCAGAATCCTAGCTAGCCTAGGCACGGCTATTACGGTCTGGGCTAACAATTTGCTGATCTGGGCTCGGGATTTATTGTGTACTGAGGGTGTGTAAAGCCCTTAAGGCGCTTAAATTTTCTTTGTGCCACAGTGTACATTTGTTCACAGCCTTTTTAGTTTAATATTTTTATTTTGTTAATGACTATATTTTTTTTATAAGATTGAATCAAACGTACACGCTGTCCAGCTGATGGTATATGGCTACTGCCGCCCATGGACATCTATAATCAACCTCGGATAAGATTACCTCCAGGTCGATCCACAAAGGATCCATTGGAGGTAGCACAACCCTTTGTACTTTAACTCCAGGGGCAACCCCGTCACACCTTTTTCTGCCTAATCACTGGTTTAGCGCTGCTATTTTCTAGTTTGACGAGTGGGAAGGAGACACATAGTTTTCTAAACCTTAGAATATAAGGCATTCCAACTTAGTCCTCAGGTAGCAACGCATCTGTAACAAGTTGAACGCTAATCTTGCCCACGCTTGATAAAAGATGGGTACGAGCGGGACTGGCAACCTACCATGAAATAAAATGCATGCTCGTTTGTAACTTACATATTATACAAAAACCAAAGGCGCTTAGCTTTGTAGACAATCTACACAAATCTTGAGTCGCTGCGTTTAAAAAACTATAATCTCAACATCTAATATTAAAACATGTCTCTGTTATCAAGCTACTCTGTACCCAACGTGAATCCTGAAGATAACGTGTGCACATACAAATATGTTGTGGCTGGGATGACGTCATAAATATTTGGGGGTTGAGTACGCCTCGCTGCGGCTAATTACCCCCTGTGTCACCCCTAATGACACTATATTGTTAACTATAACAATATTTTAAATAAAATGTCATTTGATTCCAAAAACAAGAATATTATGTTATGTTACCTGGAAAAAATATTTGAAAAGGTAGTAGACATAATTAGGTTCCACCGGGGAGGTAACTCCGCCATACTTATTTCGAGGGTGAAGCAATTCTGCGTTACGGTGGAAGGATGTCAATACCTGGTGACTCAATGATAAGATCATTTTAGTTTAAGAGTGCTAACGCTTTTTTGATCGGCTTTAGATAGAACCTGTTCCATATAGATACACAGATGTTAATGGGTGGTAATGACCACTTACTGTCAGATGGACTGCTTGCTTATACGCTACTTCAATTTAAAAAAAATGTGAGCCGTCACGGGACGCCTGGCAGATGTGAAACATCGACATTATTTTGTAAAAGTAATATGCAGAAAAGAACATATTGTGATAGGAATAAAATATGTCATAATGATAAAATAAAATATTACGATTTTCGCACAGTCGATTGCGCATGGCGACGCGTCGCCACACCGTACACACTACTGCATATAGACTGTATATATATACCATCGTATATCGTCGCCACGGCATGCGTCGCCACGCCAGAAATCGGTTTTACGTGCGGCTATAGATGTTTCACATCAAAAAACGTAAGCTTGACCTTTAGTTTAGTGTATTGGTACCTTTGACTCTACGCTAAAAGAAAGAGAGTCTATATTTTTACTTGACTGTGGAGGGTAATGTTTTTGTGAGTATGTTTGTATGTATGCATGCATGTATGTATGTATGTATGCATGCATGTATGTACGTATGTATGTATGTATGCATGTATGTATGTATGCATGCATGTATGTATATATGTATGTATGTATGTGTGTATGTGTGTATGAATGTATGTATGTATGTATGTATGTATGTACGTATGTATGTATGTATGTATGTATGTACGTATGTATGGATGTACGTATGTATGTATGTATGTGTGTGTGTGTGTGTGTGTGTGTGTGTCATACCCTGCAGTCCAAACGGCTTAACGGGTTTAAGCACGTGAATTGTCATTGTATTGGATTCGTCGGAATTGTGGATGTGGCATAGGTTATATTTTAAAACAGACTTTTTTACTTTATTATTATTATAATAATTCTCTTGTATAAGTAAGTAAAAAGTTTATAAAAAGAAAAACATCCACATTAATTACAAAGTACATTCGAAGTAAAAACGCAATACATTTAAAAAATAACTTTACATTCAAAGCATTATTTCTTTATGCTATCTTTCAATTGTACCCAAGTGGCTATTACAGAATAAATCGTTCTAAGGCACTCGTTTTATTGCTGGCGAGTAGCGAAAAATATAAACTATCAAATAAAAGATACATAAAATAAAAATATAATTATAAAATCGAATATGTAATCGATAATTATAAAAGTTGCTTGTTCTACTGGTGGCGAGAAGCGAGAAATAAAAATATAGTTTTATCCAAGTCAAATAAAACTTAATTCTTATTATGCGTAGAACGAGCAAAAGTATCTGTAATGTATTGAAAAATGAGCATTTTCGCGCAACTGTTTTTATTTATTTTTTATGAATAAACGCCTTTTTGTAATAAAATAAATAAATCCCGTGATAATATTCCATTAAAATCATATAATTTACATTATTGTCTGTGAAGACTAATTAGACATATAATTAAATTGTAGACATCTTTTCAGAAAATAGGAACACCATTATTAATGCGAATCTCCTATTAAGCATAAATATAATGCACTTTTCATAAAATAAATCTGTCACATTTAATTTAGTAAGCTGTGACAACAGTGACATACTCAGCCAAAGCCTTTCGACTTAATATCCAAGTACCTGTGGCAACCTCAGGGGGTTACTACCATCTCCTAAAACAATATTATTTTAATCATACTTTTACTTTTTTGCAGGAAATTTAACTTTTTAAGCAAAATATGACAATATCAGGTCGTTTTATATAATGAATAAGCGTTATTAATTGTTATTAATAAGCGTTTAAGCTTGTTCAATTGTGTATGACGGAATATTTTACTGTTTTAAGGAGGAGGAAATAAAACTTTCCTGAACTATGATGTTTTTAAAAGATGGTGGTAGACCCCCAGGTAGAACTCTTATGGTATTTATGATTACGGACTATACAAGTGCAGCAGTAATTTCCTGAGGATTGTATGTCCGCTCATTACTTCTATATAAAAAAAGCGATAAAATCTTTATAGCCCGTCGCTTACTCGCTAATCATACGACAAGTAAGCGCCGCTTTGTCATTTGTGATCATTAAAACAGATACAACGGCGACTTATTGCAACCCTTAAGCAAATATGAACGCTTTTACATCAACTTTTTTATATCGCCCTTATCCCTTCGTAATAAGGGCGATATAAAAATTCTACATTTTATGCTAGTGGAATCCTAAGGCTATATAGTTAGTTATCGCGTTGTAAAATTTATTGCGCGATAAGAATTTAATAATACTGGAAGGTTGCATTTCTTGTTGCTGATATTGAAAGAACTAGTATGTTTTGACCCTAGAGGTACCGTCCTAGTCCTAGACCATTTTAATGTTCAGGGGGCAACGCATCTAATATTAATCCCAGATAGGACTCCAATCTTATCTGAGGTTGAATATTTATAGATGTCTACTAGTTGACCCGGCAAACGTTGTGTTGCCATATAAAAAAAATGTTAAGGGTAAACAACCCTTATCACTAAGGGGTATGAAAAATAGATAGTAGCCGATCCTCAGATATGCATATAAAATTTGGTGAAAATCGGTAAAGCCGTTTCAGAGGACTACGGCAACTAACATTGTAACACGAGAATTGTATATATAAGATTATTTTACATATACAAACACAGGTCTGTAATAAAAAAAAACGGACTTTTTACTTTTGTAAAATAATAATTATTTAAATTTTGTTCTCGTACAAATAAGCCATTTCCTTGCATTAATTAAGTCTGAATAAATATACCCAATTAACTGATTTTAACTGATAAGTTAATGGCGTATTTAACAACGTTTAACAAAGTAAGGGGTAGCGGTAACCAAGGTTTAACGCTAACAGTTAACTAATCATCGTTAAGATAGATAACGTTCTATTTATACGCACCAGTTAAGTGCCTTCTTTGAAGTGTAAAGCTTACAGCGTTTTATTTCAGACTAGCTGACCCGGCAAACTTTATACCGCCTCAAAATCTATTTATTAAATACTAGCAGAACCCGCGGCTTCGCCCGCGTAAAAAAAATATGATATAACAGACAAATACTCGGAACTGTAATCGTAAATTTGTACCTTTAACAATTTTAACGATAAAATAGCATTAATATTTAATTAATAAAAGCTTTTTTTCTTCACTGTGTAACTAAATTGGTCAAGCTTTCTTCAGAAACATACACTAAAATTCTAATTAGTGGACTGTAATGAAACTTTCTTTAAAATATAAGTTTCATGTAGGATACAATAATTATTATTTACTCTATTCCATAGGAACCGTCCATGTTATATGCGGCCTTACAAACAGTGGTTCTTTCCAGGGTAGCTGGCTGGGCGGTTAGAGCTCCCATTCTTGCTGCCCGCAACTCCCGAAGTCCCCCTTTAGTCTTGTACGACAGGCAGGGGATACTGTAGCCCTGTTCTAGCCCAAAAATTTTAATCCAAGGTCTATGTGTCTATCACATAACCATCACTAATCCACGCATAACCACAACCATACCCCACGGCAGGACAAAATGTTGGCACGCAGTGTGTCCAAAGTAGTTGCGATGTACCTAATCAGTATACCAAAATTACGCATTATCATATATGAAATTTGCACCCGTCCACGTTGTCGTGTATTTGTCTGAATAGACGTTATCTGAAATTTTACGTTTCTAACTTCGAACCTAAAAGATTCCCGTATATATACATATAACACTTCTTTTACCTCCTTAGTAGAATTTCAAAAACATTCCTATGTACATATGTATCAATAAATACTTTATCATCAAATATCTGAAAGCTAATTCAACACCTGCGGTCAGCAAGCCGACACCCACGGGTGGTGTATGGCCCGCGACTTTTCCTTGTGGCCCGCGGGTCTGCGCGTTACTAATAATTTACCAAGTGCAAGTCCAACCCGCACCTTGAGCATTCCGTACAACTAAAATTTTTATGTACACATTTTGTGAAAATTTCAACTGTCTACCTCTAACGGTTTAAAAGTTAGTTGGAAAAATATCGAATAGCAGTTTGTTGTATGGTGACCCCTTTTTGTTTTCAACTTTTTTATTTTTAGTATTTGTTGTTATAGCGGCCACCGTTATGCATCCTCTGTAAGAATTTCAAATGTCTATCTATTACGGTTCCAGAGATAGAGCCCTGTGACACACGGACAGACGGACAGGCAGTGAAGTCTTAGTAATAGAGTTCCGTTTTTATCCTTTATGTACGGAACCCTAAAAAACCGTCGATGTGCACTTCAACACGCGTAATACATTCCCATGTTAAAAATATATGTTACGATGGCCCGTGGAATTTCACCCTACACTAAACCTCTCTGCACTCTGTTCTTTTTCCAGACACGCCAAAGGAAGTAACTTCAACAACGGTTTTTAAAGAATCTTCCTTTACTTATAGGTTTCTAAAGGTGGTACCTTTGTGGTTCGACTCCGGCGGCACCACCGCCACACCTATTTCTACCTAATAACAGCAGTGTTAGGCGCTGCTGTGTTCCGTTTTTAAGGGTGTGGTAAGGGAGACAGACATTTCCGAGGCGTTCCAACTTAGTCCTCAGGGGTAGCGGCACATCTGTGGCTGACCTCAGGTAGGAATATCTGATCCTATCTGGGGTTGATTACAGATGTCCATGGGCGGCAGTAGCCACTTACCATCAGGTGGACTGCATGCTCGTCTTCTACTTCTATAGTATAAAAAAAAATAGTACCCTAATGGTGGTTGATTGTTGAGTTGCTAAAATGCTGAAACAGATGTGTAAACAGAAAGGCATAATGCATACACCCTTATATAGCAGTCTTAAGGGTTGATCTTAAAAATCTAAAAAAAAAACCGTGACTCAGATGTTTCATTGATTGTAATGATAATTTTTCATAGTGGTCGCTCCCGAATTAACGGAGTTTGAAATAAAATTCCAACCCCCATTTAACGACCTTAAGGGATGATTTTCCAAAAATAATGGTATAGGTGTTTAATTATTTTCTATCGAAAACCCAAATACCGATTTTTATACAGTTTACATTAAAACTGAAGGACTCATATAAACTTACAACCCCTATTCTACCCTCTTGAGGGTAGATTTTCCATAAATGGTGTTAAAAAGTTCTATTATTTCTAACAGGAAAGCCAAATGCAAGTTTTTATAGTCCTTGCTTCCGAATTAACGGAGTTTGAAATAAAATTCCAACCCCCATTTAACGAACTTAAGGGATGATTTTCCAAAAACAATGAAATAGATGATTAATTATTTTCTATCGAAACCCAGATACCGATTTTTATACAGTTTACATCAAAACTGGGGGACTCTCATACAAACTTACAACCCTTATTTAACCCAAATAAGGGTTCATTTTCTAAACGGTAGAATTATAGTTCCACTGTATCTAACCAGTGAGCCAATGGCTAACTTACATAGTGCTGGCTTTCAAATTGGCAAATTTTAAAATAAGCTGTTAACCCTTATTTTACCAACTTAAGGGTTGATTTTCCAAAAATGGTGAAATAGGTATTTAATTATTTTTAATCGAAAACCTAAATACTGATTTTGATAGCGTTTACATCAAAACTGGGGGAATTCTATAAAACTTACAACCCTTATTTAACCCACATAGGGGTTGATTTTCCAAAAACGGTTGAACTAAAGTTATTTTATATCTAACCAGCAAAGCAATGGCTAACTTTCATAGTGCTGGCTTCCAAAATGGCAAAATTTAAAATAACCTGTCAACCCCTATTTAACCACCTTTAGGGTTGATTTTGGAAAAACCCTTAGATTAGATTTTTATTACTTTAAATCAGAAAGCTAAATACCAATTTTCATCTAGTTTGCTTTAAAACTGACGGACTTTCATATTAACTTCCAACCCCCATTTAACCCCCTTAACGGTGGAATATCAAAAAATCCGTTCTTAGTCATCTACATTATAAAATGAAGCTATATTTCATAAAATTTTTTGGTCAAGTTTCAGAGTTTTAAAAGCGATAGATTGGAAGATAATTTTTTTTTTAATTTTCAACGCCCCCGTACTCCCCTCTGGGGTGGAATATCATAAAATTAGTTTTTAGTAAATTCAAACATGCCAAAAAGAATATCCTGACTAAGTTTCATACCTATAAGAGCTGTAGTTTTAAAATGTGATTTTTTTTTAATTAACACCCCCGCAACCCCTCTCTTAAAATCCGTTCTTAGCTGACCTCTACTCGGTGAAAAGAATATTCTTACCTAATTTCAAGTCTTTAGCTCTAATGGTTCCAGAGATATCGTGATGAGTGACTATATACGTGGAAATCTCTTATATATATATAGATATGTCATATAAAATATAGCCTATGTTGCTCGTGGGTAATGTAGCTTTCGAATGGTGAAAGAATTTTTAAAATCGGTCCAGTAGTTTTTGAGCCTATTCATTAAAACCAAACAAACAAAGTTTTCCTCTTTATAATACTCGTATTAGTGTAGATAGAAATAGGTAGATTACGAGTTTCGACATAGTTTTCAGGAGTATGTTTGATAAATCTAAGGTAAAGTCCGTTCTTTTTAGTCTCTTACCCAAGAGTAAAAACCACCCTATTACTAAGCCTCCGCTGTCTGTCCGTCTGTCAGGGCTCTATCTATATTTTTATATAGCATGTAATGTGTCAGTTTAGATAAGTCTGATAGGCAATGGCATTAATTAATAAATGATTCATAGAAATTAAGTCATTAAATTTCACAAGGAAAAATTGCATTAAACAAATTAAAGTTAACAATTTATTTACAAAGACTTAGACCCTGACTCCTGAATACAAATATAAATTCACCATTTATTTGACTGGGTATTGAACCCACTTTGCGAGAATAGTTTGGTACCCACTATGCTATATGTTAAAGTTACACGCATTAGAACATTCAAATCGCTCTACTGTAAAGTTGTGAAAACGCACTTGCACCAGTTTACGTAGGAACCGTCGATATAGGAAAAATGTAATTTACGATGTATATTAAAAAAAAATCCCCTACTTAATGTTATTTCTACTATAAAACAATTTTCTTTCATTTTAAAATAATATTTAAATAGCGCCTTAATATCAACTTCAATTTATATTTCATAAATAAAATGGCCGCCCATACAATAGATAGTTTGCGCGTCGTCAACTAGATGGCAGTGTATGTCTCCTGAAACACGCTAACGATTGTACGCTCGCGGTTGTATAAGTAGCGAAGAGACTTGTGTTTAGGTTACCTACCTTACCCTTCAACTAGATATTAAATTATCTAGTGCCAGAGTATGTCTACTAATTTTATTTTTGAACGGGATCGCATATAGATCCTTATAATAAGAAATATAATAATATGTAAATTAAAGTAAATTTAATATTCAATTTAAATTTTTAAAAGTATTTAAAAATTTAAATATATATGTGGTATCGTAGTCCGTACTAACCTAACCGGCTACTGGGGCTAGGTTAGATGCGTGGTACCGGCCGTGGCCGTCGTCCGATAGGAATCTTATCTGGGATTGATTGATTATAAATATCAATTCACAGCGTTGTCTTTTGTTAAATCTATATTTAAGCAATATGAATACTAAAATAATATTTAAGTATATTTTTTTATTTTTTTTATAGAATTAGGATTTTTTATAAGAATTAATCCTTCATTTTAGCATAGGAAGGATTATTTTCTAAAATAATTCACTGTTCAATTAAATAATATAATAAAATCATAATGTTGTTATAATCATAATACAGTGTATTTAAATACGTAGATTAAGTACGATATTGTTATTTTTAATATGAAATTATATTAAGGCCCTTTTCAAAGGCGTCGTGGTGGACAACTACTACATAATAAGTGCTAAATGCTAAAACGACTTTCCTTAGGCATTCAAAGAAATATTTATTCAATAGATTTGTAATAAAATATACTTTCTAAATTATTTTAGTGTTATAAGTCAGAAGATGATTGAACCCTTTGTAATTAGACGGCGGCACCACCGCCACACCGATTTCTGCCTAATAACAGCAGTGTTAAGCGCTGTGTTCTGGTTTCAAGGGTGTGGTAAGGGAGACATACTTTTCCGATGTGTTCCAGCTTAGTCTTCAGGGATAACAACGCGTCTGTGATGTACCTCAGTTAGTAGTTTAGTATTATCCAGGATCGATTACAGATTACAGATGTCCATGGGCGACAGTAGCCACGTATGATCCACGTCAAACTGCTAGTCCGCTTTGAAGTTGTTGTGCACAACTACAAGCATACATTCCGTAGCAACGTAAAGGCATACTAACGCAGCTATGTACCGGCGGACGAAAGCGGGCAGCGGACGGGTGCCGGGAGGGGTCCCGCGTTGTCTTCGTCCCGCTAATAGCTAGAATTTGCTATTCGACGCGACTAGTTTCTATATTCAGAGCGGACTAGCAGTTTGGCGCGGACTATAGCATCAAGCGGACTATATATTCGTTTGCTACTTCAATATTATAAAAAATATGAAATAGATTACTATTTTAAAAGTTAAAAAATGTCATGCTCGCTTTATAAAAAAACGTCAAATAACCCGCTGTCCGCTTCTCACTTCATTGGCTTTATACTTTATTTAAACGAATCTGACAAGCGCATCGGTGCATATGCACAGGTACTGACGTGAAGTTAAACGTTAAAAAGTTTTACATTTTGTTTTTAATATATTTGAAGTTATACTTCGTTTGGCGCGTTTGGGAAATGATTAGTGATTTTTACAACATGAACATGTAAATTCGACATCATGAAGTTGGCAAGTAAATATCGCATGCAGAAAAGGCTACCAACAAGTTATTTTAAGAACGTACCAATCTATAGTCTGATTTATAATTAGGTGTCCAAAATGTAGGTGTTGACCTATCAAGAAAATATGTTTCAAATGGTAGTTTCTTATTTTTGTCGATATTAAAATAATACAACAATAATAAAATTGTAATCTGAATAAATTAAGATTAATTCACATTTATATCACCTCAATTTCATTACATACAGTAATAATAATGTAAAACAAAGTTTATGGTAGAAAATTAAAATGTGATAATGGTAGCACAATCGGAATCCAAAACATTTCTTGTGCCGTCATTTTTAAGTTTCGTAGTTGATATTATTCATTTTCGTGATTGTGATCGAACTCGAATGTTTTCTCATTTACATAACGCGTTTGTTAAATTGTGTATATTTGTTAAAGTTTTAGTATTTTGTTGAGTTTGTTAAAGTTTTTGTTTCTTGTTAATTTTGACAGTGACATTTCTTTGTTTACATTTTGGACACTTAATTATGAATCGGTCTATATATGCAATATTTTTTATTTTGTAATAGTTTCACTACTTGCTCGTGAACATATGGACAAATACATTCTTTATTTATTAAATACACCGCAGAAATTATAGGTACTTCTTAATAAAGCACACGCACGCCTTTTGATCTAATTATAAAAAAAGTGTAACGCAATTTTTCAAGTGTGGTTGTGGTCAATTATTAGATTTTTGCATGTAGACTGTAGTCTAAAATATTTTTACATTTATTAAGCTTGATTACAGAACAATATGTACAAATGTACATATGTACTAATATGTACAAATGTACATATTGCTCACTTTAAGTCTAAGGTTATTTAAAAAATATTTCTAATAATTAAAAATATTAAACTGCTTAACCGTTTGTCCACAGCCACCGTCACCGAGCTGATACCGATAATTAATAAGGGCGCCGAAGTAGCGCAAATACATTTACTATAGCCGCTTGTCCACCGCACGTCCGTCACCCGAGGACCGTCATCCCGGCCGCCGATATTTCGAGTAGATTGGCATGAACGCTAGATCGGCACCGAGATTTAGAAGGGCCAATGTGCCGGCAATATAAGACACGTTGGAAAATAAACCGCCGATATCGATCGCGGTGGACAAACTATCGCCGTCACGACATATTAAAATCGGCTCGAAATAATCTAATCTCGTTCTCGCTATCGGCTCGGTGACGATGCTGTGGATAATCGACCTCGATAATCTATTTAGGTTAAAATCCTTATTTTCTCTATCTATTCCATATTTTTAAAATATACCCGTATTAACAAAACCAAAAGAAAATAATGGTTTTATTAAATTCGCCGACAGACAATTATTTCATTTACAGTATGGTAGTGTAAATATGATTTGCGAATCATATTCGTTTATTTTCCAGCTCAAAAGTAATAAAAACAAAATGTTTAAAGCCGTGTTTGTTTTTGGCGGCTACTTTGATTAATTATAACATTATTTGCATTGTAAAATGTTTGATAAATAAACGTACAAGGATCCAATGATCGGTCATTTACACACGAAAATATTGAATGTAATTAAATATTTTGTTTTCTTATAATATTAATCATTAGCTTTTCTTTGATTTTCGTTCATTCTGAAAGTTATGGAAATTCTACAATTTCTGTCTACTAGAAATTATTAAATTCCGATCTTTGGAAATCAAAAATTATTAAAGACGGCGTAATGCTAAACGGACATAAAAACATGTGTTACATTTATGTGTTACGCTACACTAATAAATTCCGCGCCATTACCCAATTCTACAAATAACAAAACATATGACAAATTCTGTAGAATTTTTTACATAAAATATTTTATTTCTTTAGGCCTTCGCACATGTTTCTCACGTCCAACCCCTTTGTCATATAGTCCGAAATGTAAGCCTCATATATGAATATTGCGCGACAAAACGAAGTGATTGGGGTTGCCATAAATTGGGCCACGTTCCAAGGGGTGTTTTATTAATAAAGTAAATTATAAGCAGGAGCCTAGGAGCATTGAGGTTCTATCTCCGGCACGTACTGATTTTTCAAAGTTATGTGTGTATTATAAACTAGCTGACTCGGCAAACTTTGTACCACCTCAAAATCTATTTATCAAATATATTTCATATAAAATATAGCCTATGTTACTCGTACATTATCCAATGTAGCTTTCGAATGGTGAAAGAATTTTTAAAATCGGTCCAGTAGTTTTTGAGCCTATTCATTACAATGAAACAAACAAACAAAGTTTTCCTCTTTATAATATTAGTATAAATTACTAATATGAATGATGACAGTAATAAAAAAAAATAAAAAGAAATAATTTTACTAAAAACAACATATCCAAAGGATTTTCAAAAATGACCCCGTATTCAAAAACTTTTAGATTTATTATATTTTCACTAAAATAAAAGTATAAAATACTGCATTCGGCCATATTGTTTGTAACGCTAATCGGGACGAATGAAGTCATTTTTAGGTGTGTCACTGAATTATTTGAACTTTTGTATGGGATGTCATAACGTGACGTCACCAGCGGACGTCATGACAACCGCGTTTTCGCGCTTAATTCAAAATCGGTATAAAAATGCAATTATTTTCATTAGTACTGAATTTATTGCCGAAATAATACGATTTTTGGTATCAGTAGATACTTTACAGTACCTATTTTATAAAATGGATTTTTAAAATTTTGTCATCATGCCCATTACTTGCTTAAATGATAAAGGAAAATATCGTAAAGGAAGCCTACACGTTTGAGGGACTATAGAAAGTTCTCAAAGACGTGTGAAGTCTACCTTATTTTCACTTAGCCAGCTTAGTGGACTATGGCCTAAGCTTCAATCTGAGAGGTAATCCGTGCCCAGCAGTGGAAACACAATGGGTTGACAACGAAACTTAATATTGAGACTAACAAGCTCTCCGAAAAATATGGATGAAAAATAACACAAGAAGAGTCGTGCATAGCCAGTTTCAAAGGACAGTTCTATTTGCATCTTTTTTAAAAATCCCCATGTTAGCGATCTGAGAGTAAATTGGCAGGCAGCGAAATGTGGAACAGGGGAAAAGTTATAAGCGTCGTGATGTCACAAAAAGTATACACAATAGAGTAAAATGAGTAACAAATAAAATATTTGTACATTACATTTATACATTATATTGTAACCATAAACGTGAAGACTTCCTGCATCTCATCAAGAGATGGCGCTACACGTTTCTGAATCACGCTATCAAAGTTTTCTCAACAACTTACATAAAGAAAGGCAATATTTTTAAAATTCTTGATTATTTCTGAAATGACAATTTATTCATTAACATCTTTTATTATTTTTTTTTCTCCACAATATTCTGTTTGTAATGTAATTTAATAATATTTGTATTTTTAATTCATAGCTTTTATATCATTGACATTTGTTAATTTGCATGTTGTCGTCGCCTATAATTGTCCTGGCACTTAGACTTATACCTACTTGAGTTTGTTTTATATTTAATGTATAAGTGTACAGTATGTTGGCGATTCTATAAATAAATAAATAAATAAAGAAGCTCCGAACTAAGACTGTCACATTACGGCCGCTTCCTGGCATGATCACCTAGCCCAGTAGGAGAGACCACTTTGCCAAAATGAAGAAACTAGTACAAAAATCATAAAATCTAAATCAATTATTTTATTCAAAATAGGTTCATTGCAGAGCACGTTTTGAATGTGATCACATCTACCACCACTTCACTAGGTGTTTCGTTATGGAGAAGAAGCGGCGAAAGAAACTCCATAATACACATCTTTAAAATAAATGTTTTTTTTACAATACCACTTATATCTTAACCTAATGGTATATAAGGAGCTACTGGGTGCAAAAAGAGCTCTTCTTCGAAGTCGGCGATGCATTGGCGACTCTTTTGGTGTGGCAAATGTCCATAGGCGACGGTGACTGCTTTCCATCAGGTAGCCCGTCTGCCTTATCGTTAGGCATAGCTATAAAAACGTTTACAAAAAATAAATAACAATCTGATATTTTTAAAATTTTATTTATTTTGTGACAATTTAATTTAAATTATTTTCAGGTCAACGAATTCATTGTTTTCATCGACTGTACACGCATAAAGGCGCCACTGACTGACATTGATAAGTAAATTGCAAAATCAATTAGCCAACTTAATAACGTAGCGAAATTATCATTATGTTCGTTGAGTTAAAGCAATAGGGCTGCCACTGATAAGTTTTAAATTCTTACATATGTAACTTTTTTAGGATTCCTTACTTAAAGAGCAAAAACGGAACGCTATTACTAAGTCTCCGCTGTCTGTCACAGGGCTTTATCTCTTGCTGTAAAGGTGGCTGCTGTAACAACAAATACTAAAAATAAAAATACCGTAATAGGTAGAAGAAGGAATAAATGAATATTAGGTAGTACGAGTACTGAACCCTTCAGTCGGTATGCGACCTCGTATTACACTTGGTCAATTATATTGCATTCGATGACAGTCAGGCAGTGATAATATTGGTTAATTAAAAAACATATAAACACAACACCCGGAACAAGAATCTCAACTCATAATTTAAATACTGCCTGGCCAGAGATTGAACCCGGAACCCTCTGTATTTTTTTCTTTTTTTATAAAATAGGAGTAGAGACGAGCATGCAGTCCACCTGATGGTAACTGGCTACTGCAGCCCATGGACGTCTGTAATCAACCCCAGACAGGATTAGATATTCCTACCTGAGGTCGGCCACAGATGCGCCGCTACCCCTGAGGACTAAGCTGGAACGCCTCGGAAAAGTCTCCCTTACCACACCCTTCAAACCGGAACACAGCAGCGCCTAACACTGCTGTTATAAGGCAGAAATAGGTGTGGCGGTGGTGCCGCCGGAGTCCAACCACAAAGGGTTCTACCACCTTCACTCTGTGCGCCAGACCGGCACATTGTCCCCTCCCACACACGGTTCGTTCAATAAAAAATGGAAAAGTGACACCCCTAACCCGATACGTAGCGGGTCCGATATGTAGATGAGAGCCAGTGATGAAATATTCAAATTTGATTGAACATTATAGATGAGTGTGGCTCAAAGCCGTAACGGCAAAAATAAATAATAACATGGCCTTAAATAAGTAATCCTTATCTTTACATACGTGTTAAGGGTACCCTTCGTAGCTCGGCTTTTAGCGCCAATATGTTTCTTTTTGCCCGACTGAGGAGGCAAAAAAATGTTTTTCGATTGTAATAGTATTTATGTAGGTATATTCACAGTAAAGCAGTGATAGCCTAGTGGTTAAGAAACGCGGCCTCTCGATCGAGGGGTCCGAGGTTCAAATCCCAGGCACGCACCTCTGATTTTCAAATTTATGTGCGTATTAGAAATTAATTATCACTTGCTTAAACGGTGAAGGAAAACATCGTGAGGAAACCTGCATACCTGAGAGATTTATAAAAAAATCTTAAAGGTATGTGAAGTCTACCAATACGCACTTGGCCAGCACAGTGGACTAGGGCCTAATCCTTCTCATTATGAGAGGAGACCCGTGCCCAGCAGTGGGACAGTAATGGGTTGATGATGATTCATAGTAGAACACACTAATACTACATAATTATGTGTATGTATATAATTCCATAGCTATGTGTATAACGTATGTATGTATGTATGTCACTACAGACCAAACGGCTTGAAGGATTTTAAAATAGAAGGTGTCGTTGGACTCTTCTAAATTGTGTACCTACGAGTATAAAATATACTATACTTTTTTAGCAGTTGGGTTTTAGCTTTTATGATAATTCACTAGATTAATACCTGATTGATTAATAACATCATAGAACCGAGAATCGAAACGGTTACTGAGTCTATGTGATTTCGCTTGTGACCATACATATCATGGGGCATACAAGAGTAAAGCAAAATTCTGATATTCCAACACAATCAATTTGTGAACAATGAAGAACACGATCCTATGCAATAGGACTACTAAATCTATTAATTGAACCTTTGTTTTATTTTTTAATATTAAGCTATTTAATAATAAAATCTCAATAACAGATTGAAATTAGACATATTAATTATCAATAATGGGTGTAAAGGTACTAAAGAATCAAAGGTTCAACCTTTGATTCTTATAATCTTAGTAAAACATAACTCTGTGTAATTATATAATTAAACACATAGAAAATCTTTTATATTGTACTAGCTGACCCGGCAAACGTTGTGTTGCCGAATAATTAAAAAAAATATTAAGAGTGAACAACCCTAATCACTTAGGGGTATGGAAAATAGATAGTAGCCGATTCTCAGACGTATTGAATATGCATATAAAATTTGTTGAAAATTGGTAAAGCCGTTTCGGAGGATTACGGTAACTAACATTGTGACACGAGAATTTTATATATAAGATTATATTTGTTGCAACTCCTGAGGACTAAACATCGTAATTTGTCAATTTTTGCATACTAAGATATGTCAAATTTAATGTTTAGTGGAGAACAATTAGACAGATTGACTGGTGTAGAGACGGATTGACTAATGAATCTTTGCTTTTTATCGTAATAAAACTTATCTCAGCCAAATTTAACACCAAAAACATTGAAAACTGTTTTATATTTTCCAAATTAAGAAAAACCTATAAAAGCTTCGTATACGTACGAGTGTGGGGAAATTTCATGAATATTAAAACAATATCCAATTCGGTTCACGAATGGGAAACTGTGTCGAATTCGATTTGCCAAGTTTTGTTATTTTACTGTAACATAAATAACATAACAATATATACAAAATAATAGAAATGTTATTGAAATGTAATGAAATAAATTGAAAATGAGAAAATTGAATAATTTATATTGAGGTAAAATGTATTCGACAAATAATAAAATTAATTTACATTTATGATTCTTATGTAATAGAATATTTAATCTTAATTAAAATAACACTTAAATCATGTTTTGTTTTTTTATTGGTTAAGGTATATCATAACTAAAGCATTTTAACACTAAAGTAACAAGCACACATTCCGCCTGATGTTCAGTGCGATACATTCGTAACTAACCAACTCCAGTAACCTTAACACATAGATTAGTAAAGATACTTCGACGCCTTGAAATTGAATGAAGCCGCAAATGGCTTATTATAGTAAGTTCTTTTTTTGAATTCTTGACAAATAAAAACATTTTTAGAGAAAATTTACCAATAAATAACTAATACTGCGTAATTTTCATGATAATTAAATAATTTATAATAATAATTTCAAATATTTTAGGGACATTTTAGCACGGAGACGTGGCAAAATTTTTTACGCAACTGTTTCAATTCTCAAAACTGGGTACATTTTCTTGTTAGGAGTGGGTAATCTTTACTAATCTATGCCTTAACACGAGTTTTTACGTTTTGACTGTTTTGTATTTGTTTACGTATTTGCCATACAAATTCCAATCAGCGCCCCTAGCGGATTGTATTAGAACTACAGTGTGAGTAACGTAACATTAAATGTCTAAAATGCGAACATGTGAGGTAGACAAAAAGACTTTGAGCACTTACTTATTGTTACGATTACTCATTCTACTGAAGCCATAGATTAGTAAAGATACTTCGCCGCCTTGAAATTAAATGAAGCCACAAACAGCTTATTTTGGTAAGTTCTTTTTTATAATCCTTGACAAATAAAATCATTTTTAGAGAAGATTTACGAATAAATAACTAGTTTTCGTAATAATTACGTAATTTACGTAATAAATAAATAATTATTTCAAATATTTTAGGGACATTTTAGCACGGAGACGTGGCAAAACTTTTTTGCGCAACCATTTCAATTCTCAAAACTGGGTACATTTTCTTGTTAGGAGTGAGTAATCTTTACTAATCTATGACTGAAGCAAACGAAACAGCATTGAGCATGCATAAATGCATTGAGTAAACGTGACGTAAGATGTTTTGAACACTCATGGTAAGGGTACAGATGACTCTTGGGAACTAACACGCGTAATTTAAAAACAATCTATCTAATGTTTTCCGACCAACGATTGCGATTTGATCTTTTTGTAGTTAAAGTTAGATTTGCCTTGGTTATTTATAATCAATCTATCAATTATTTATGTACCAAAGGCCAAAATTTGGTAAACAAAGCTTGGTTAGATTATTAATAACAGGCGTGAGATGTTCACTGCACTCATAATAAAATATACAACCAGAAGTTATTTCGAATTGTATATATTCTAGTAGGTATAACAACTTCGAAATTAAACTCCTAAGAAACAAAGTACAGCGCAAATATCGCTTGTCACGCCATCTGTCGGCAAAACAAGCAGTATTTAATCTACATCTAACTT
Organism: Epargyreus clarus clarus; assembly: GCA_014595695.2. Classification (NCBI taxonomy): domain Eukaryota; kingdom Metazoa; phylum Arthropoda; class Insecta; order Lepidoptera; family Hesperiidae; genus Epargyreus; species Epargyreus clarus. Next base: position 2,486,355 of record JACTTY020000019.1, read on the forward strand.
TCTTGTATTCAACTTTATATTGATCATATTTTCTTTGAAGCTTGAAGATATTTTAAGGGTTTAAATAGCGGTAGGAATTGCGATTTGAAGGTCGACTCGAAGGTATTCGAAGGTACTCGAAGGTATTTATGTAACGGAATCTTTGAACTCGATTTTTACCCTCTTTGAACGGTCCGATTAATTTAAAATTTTGTACAATTATCAAGATCCGATGACAAAACACGATTTTAATAATTATATCCCATTCTCCTCATCAGGATCGTTAGGAATCAGGATTAACGATTTTCCTTGTGCGATTTTAGCGTGGTTTTTAGTATTTAAACTATAATTATTATAATTTAGTTGCAAATTGAGCATTCAGTCCACCTGATGATAACCCACGGACATCTGTAACCAACCTCAGATAAGATTAGAGGCCTACCTGCTGACTGATCTCCGAGGACTAATTTGGAACGCTCCGGATAAATGTCTGTCTCCATTACCACACCTTTCAAATCGGAACACTGCTATTATTAGACAGAAATATATGTGTTTCTGGAATCGAACCACAGAGGGTTTAACCGCCTTCTACACTTCTATTAGTAAATATTAAAAAAAACAACTAAAATAGCTCAGTGTGAATATGCCCTTAGCAACAACAAAACAGAGCATTAATACGCGGTAATAACACTACTCAATTCATCAAAGCTTTCTAGGACTAAAGTAGAACGCTAATGAGGACTAACGGGCTCATGCAACATTCCAAAGGGAATTAGGTCATTCGTCTTACTGACTGATATGGCAATTTGATAGATTGAATATTGACAACGGAGGTTAAAGTAATTATTTAATGCAGAGATAGTCTAGTGGTCTGAAATTTGGCTCATTACATTAGGGTTCTACGGTTCGATTCCCAGGTCTGTTTGATTTTTAGGGTTCCGTACCCAAAGGGTAAGGACGGAAACCTATTACTAAGATTTTGCTGTCTGTCTGTCTGTCCGTCTGTCACGGTTCTATCTCCGGAACCGTAATAGCTAGACACTTGAAATTTTACAGAGGATTCATAACGGTGGCCGCTATAATAACAAATACTAAAAATAAAAAAAGTTGAAAATAAATAGGGGTCGCCAGACAAGAAACCTCTATTTCTCAACGTTTTTCGCTTTATCTATTGAACCGCAATAGGTTTGAGGACAGTTCGAATTTTCAGAGTGTATTTACTGCAGATGCTGCTATAATAACAATATTAGAAACAAAAATAATATGGAAATGTTGGTGGTACGGAACACTCGGTGTACGAGTTCGACTTGCACTTGGCCAATTATTTGATGTTATATGCATAATAAAAATATAATTATAATAATTGTGTTGTACTCTAGCCTGAACTATGTTCAGTTTAAGACGATTACTGTGTCCAGCAGTGGGACAATTAGGACCTTATAAAAATCCTCATATTGATTGCTTACATACCTGTCTTTTTCCTAATATAAACATCGCATTATTTTTTAAGCAGTGATATCAGTGATAGCCTAGTAGTTAAGAAACTCGGCTTCTAGGTCGAGGGGTCCGAGGTTCAAATCCCAGGCACCTCTGATTTATCAAAACTATGTGCGTTTTAGGAATTAATCATCACTTGCTTAAACGATGAAGGAAAACATCGTGAGGAAACCTGCATACCTAAAGATTTATATCTCAAATGTGAAGACTACCAATACGCACTTGGCCAGTGCGGTGGACTATGACCTAATCCTTTTCATTCTGAGAGGAGACCCGTCCCCAGCAGTGGGATAGTAATGGGTTGATGATGATGATATGATTCTTTTTAAGACATATAATTTATGATACACCAGCGCCACTATACCACAACCCTACGCTAAACCGTGCAGCTAATAAAAGACATTACCTAGCCACCCCACTAGCCTAGTTTTATCACACACATTACTTTTACAATTGTGGTTTACTACTTAACTACGGGAAGTTTTATTTGCGGTTTACAAGAAATCTATCGCTAAACCTGCACTTTATTTCTTTAGTTAATGCTTAACAAAGATTTCTTTGGCCCATTTAACGGTATAAATTGAATTCTATTTACATGTAAAGGTCCTTTGTGGGTCGACTTAGGAGGCAGGAGTGCCTACACGTTTTGCCTTATTCTAGGTACTGTGTTCCAGTTTCTTTTATAATGTAAGAGTAGCAGAAGAGCATGCAGCCCACCTGATGGTATGTGGCTATTACCGCCCATGGACTTCTGTAATTAACCCCAGATAAGATTAGATTCCTATCTGAGGTCGGTCATAAATGCGTGACTACCCCTGAGGGCGAAGTTGGAATGCCTCGGAAAAGTATGTCTCCCTTACCACACTCTTCACACTAGAACACAACCACGCGTAATACTGCTGTTATTAGGCAAAAATAGGTATAGCGGTGGGGCCTCTGGAGTTGCACCACAGAGGATTCTACCAATCATAAAGATTGAAGTAAATAACGAGCATGTAGTCCACTTAAAGGTAAGTGGCTACTGCGGCCCATGGACATCTGTAACGATTAGTTGCCATCCATACTTTTCATCGAAAAGCAAGAACTACTTTTCCTTAGGAATAGGTGTCGCGGTGGTTCCAACTTAGGCCTCAAGAATAGCGGCGCATCTTTTTTTTTTATAATATAGGAGTAGCAGACGAGCATACAGTCCACCTGATGGTAAGTGGCTACTGCCGCCCATGGACATCTGTAATCAACCCCAGATAGGATTAGATATTCCCACCTGAGGTCGGCCACAGATGCGCCGCTACTCCTGAGGACTAAGCTGGAACGCCTCGGAATAGTGGTCGACCTCGGGAATATGGTCTTGTCCGGCGTTGCAGATGTCCAGTAGCTACTTCACATCACGTGTACTGCATGCTCGTCTGCTACTCCTATATTATAAAAACGTTAAAGTTAAAAATAACATTATAAGCCAAGTACCTCTGCAGTTAATGCATTCAAATTAAATTTAAATGCCTCTTAATGTAATATCTGATTCAAATAAAAGTAATTCGTGCGTACAACCCCTTTACGGTAAGGGTTGTATAATTTGACACGCATTCACCACGCATAACTGTGGAAAACTTAGTAAGGGAAAATGTAAAGGGAAAACGCTTCCTACACTCACAGCCCCACAGTAGGATACCCTTTATCGTGGTTGCTATGGACACACAGAGACAAATACACATAAACCCAGACCCAGAAACAGAAATCTAAATTCATCATTTAGAAATCTGTCTGGCCGGGGATCGAACCCGGGACCCTCTGCGCGTCCGGCATGGTGACCGCTCCGCCACGCGGGTAAAGGGATGAACGAAAGTACGAAAGTCTGAGTTAAGACGCTTGGGATAAGTATGTCTCCCTTACCACACCCTTCGAATCAAAAATAGAGAATTGAAAAAATGGAAACAATAATTGGTCAAGTGCAAGTCGAACTGGCACACCGAGGGTTCCGTACCACGAAATTTTCATTTATTTTTTATTTTTAGTGTTTGTTATTATATGTACATAGCAGCCATAAAAGTAAAGAAATTGTGAAAATTTTAAGTGGCTACCTATTATTATTCAATAGATAAAGCGAAAAACGCCGAAAATAGACGTTTTTTCTATGGGGAGGAAGACGACCATTTAATATCAAGCTATATTTTTTTATATTTGTTGTTATAACGGCCACTCTTATACATACTCTGTACAAGTTTCAAGCTTCTGTCTAGGAGATAGGGCCCTGTGACAGAAGGACAGACAAAAGATGATTATTAATAGGGTTCTGTTTTTATTCCTTGGATATGGAACCTTAATAAATTAAATCGAAAAGTCTAAATAAAAACGCTTGGAATAAGTATGTCTCCTACCACACCCCTTAAAACAAATACCAATAAAAAATTAAAGAAATGAAAACAAAAATGAAACCGCGCGTAGGTGTCCATCAATAAAAATATTCAAATTGCTTTCAAATTCCAAGTTATTTGTTAAAGTTGAAGTTCGCGGAACAAGGCAGAACAACTGCCTCCTCACTTATAAATTCGGGAACTTTGAACATCTGAACTTAATACAACTTCAGTCGTTACATTTCGCGACGGAAAATTCAATTTTTCCGTTATTTCCACCACTACACTTGGAACTTAGAATTTCAAAATTCTACGTATGAACTGGGCTTGGAAGGCTTTAGTTTCTTTTTAACTTTAGAGTTATAGTTGTGAAACTTTTGGTTTATTTTATGAAATGTTAAGAGGTCTATTTCGACTCCGGCGGCACCCCCACACCTATTTCTGCCTCATAACAGCAGTGTTTAACGGTGCTGTGTTCAGGCTTGAAGAGTGTGGTAAGGGAGACATACTTTTCCGAGGCGGTGCAACTAAATCCTCAAGGGTAGCGGCGCTTCTGTGACCGACCTCAGGTAGGAATCTTATCTTATCTGAGATTGATTGATCCATGGGCGGCTGTAGCCACTAACCATCAGGTTATGTTCGTCTGCTACTCCTATATTATAAAAAAAATACAATTGCAGTTTTCTCTCCGTGATTTATTTCTAACCTACAATCTTATTTCTATTTCCTTATCGGTTAGGGGGTACTTTATAAATAAAATTATGTACCCACACTCTCCAGGGGTACATAAACGAGCCCCTTGCATGCTGGCACTCGTTAGCTAGAGGTTTAACGACAACGAACCAGTGGCGATAATACGAATTTGATTGTGATCAATTTAATTCAATATTACTGTTATTGTATTATTTTTAACTTGAGCATGAAATGTTAGGGATCGGTTGAATGCATGGAAAAACGGTATACAGAAGTGCAAAATTAGTGCAATTAAAGTAGCAGACGAGCATGCAGTCCACCTAAGGGTAAGACGAAGGTGGTAGAACTCTTTGTGGTTCGATTCCGGAGGCATCACCACCTATTTATGCCTAATAACAGTAGTGTTAAGCGCTGTTGTGCTCTGGTTTGAAGGATACTTTTCCGAGGCGTTCCAGCTTAATCCTCAGGGATAGCGGCGCATCTGTGGCCGATGTATCAGATGTCCTTGGGCGGCAGTAGCCACTTACCAGGTTGACTGAATGCTCGTTACTACTTCTATATTATATAAAAGTGGCTATTGCTATCAATCTGTAATTAACCCCAGATAAGACGAGAACCTTACCAACGGACTATGACTATTACGGCATGAACCTCGGACTTCAAGTTTTAAAAGGAGAATTTTAATCCACTAAGCTGTCACTGCTAAAAATTTAAGAGACGAATTGGCCAGAGACCGAAATTCAGAGAAAATATTCTCTACTTACTCTCTTTTGTCAGTTGATGCCATTTATAGGTCAAATTATGTCGGTTAAGTGAATGCATTATTTTTGCCAAGATCTCCTTTGAAACTCAGCTTCCAATCTTTGACATTTATGCAACCTCACTGCGCAAAATATTTTTGAGAAGTCACGGCTCTGAAAATATTTTTAACTTATACTTATTTCGTGTCTATCTTGAACCGAGATAAAAATATGTTTACTGTTTTTTAGGATTATGATACTCAAAAAAGAAAAACGGAATACTAGGATTTTTCTAAGTTAGTTATCAAATATATGTGAAGTGTACCTAAGGGTTCTGTTTTTACCCTTTGGGTATGAAACCTTGTAGCAGTGATAGCCGAGTGGTTTAGAAACTCGGCCTCTCGATCGAGGGGTCCGAGGTTCAAATACCAGGCACTTCTGATTTTTCAAAATTATGTGCGTATTAAAAACTAATTATCACTTGCTAAACGATGAAAGTAAACATCATGAGGAAACCTGCATTCCTTTGAGATTTATAAAAAAAAATGCGAAGTACTACCAATAGTACGTACTAGTACTACTAGTACTACCAATTCGCACTTGGCCAGTGTGGTGGACAATGGCCTAATCATTCTCATTCTAAGAGGAGACCCGTGCTCAGCAATAAGACTATAATGGGTTGATGATGATGATGAAATTATGCGCAATTCCTCTGAAGGTGAATGACTACTGTCTTGAAGACGTCTGTAATCGTCATTAGATATCATAGGTCTACTTATGAGCCACAGACGCTTACCCTTGAAGACGTGGTAACGCCTTATATAACGTGTCTCTCTTTCATAACACGTTATGAAAACATGTTTTTAGAAGGCACAAACATATTATGTGCGTGTATTTTCATAATCGTGATTCTCAAAAGATTCTTTTAAACTTTCTCCGCATTTCCCCCACAAAATTGATAGAAACATTCTAAGTAATGCCTCTAATTTAGAACAAAGATGGGTAGAATAAGCTCATTTCAACAAAAAGTAGTGGTTGTGTAAAACAAAGTTTCAACACCTTTTGGCGTGAAGATAACATATGATACATACGGATAGCTAGTTCGTAATACTATAAGGGTCAAGTGGGCTAAACGATACCTAAAATTAAATTGACCAAGTGCAAGTCGAATTTGCGAGTTCGACTTGCACTTGAAGGAGGAAGTACCCGGAGGGTACCGTACCACCAAAATTGCCATTTTTTATATTTAGTATTTGTTATTATATCAGCCATTGAAATACAATGTACATGCATTGTGAAAATTTGAACTATCTGCCTATTACAGTTCAATAGATAAAGCGAAAAACGTCGACAAATAGCGGTTTATTGTATGGCGATCCCCATTTATTTGTTGTTATAGCGGCTACCATTGAACATACTATGAAAAAAGCATCAAATATCTATCCATTAGGGACGGACGGATAGACATACTTAGGAATAGGGTTCCGTTCTTACCCTTTGGGTACAGAACCCTAAAAAGGTTCTACCTTATAGCAGTAGTGTTAACACTAGTACATTTGTTGTTTTCTATTTCCTTAAATATTAACTTACTCCCTTTAATTTACTAAAGCTTTCTTTATTTGTGATAAATATTTTTTCATTCCTTTCTGGATCTCGACAAAGACCGCTCAGCCATACTGACCATGTGTCACTCATCTCCAAGGCATCCTCTAAACTGCACTTGGAGATCACCAACCGGACCAGAGGAACTCGGGGTAAGTCGTTAGATTTTACAGCTAAAACATCCCTGTTTGCGGGTTATTACATTCACATACTTGTTTCACCACCAACGAATAACTAGCTCTCAATATTGCTATAAATAAAGACGAACCTAATTGAAAATAACTTTTGTTTTGTAAAATCTCTATTGTAATTAGTATGACCAAATAAAATGTCTGAAACAAAAAAGAACCTATTCTAATTTCCCTATCTTCTCAAGGTCTCACATATCAATACTCCATCCCAAAGGTTGTCTAAAAGAAATCGCTTCTAAGCGATAAGACCGCCTTATTGTATACTGTCTTATATATATATTTTTATGTGTTTCTAATATTTAGTGTACAAATATATAAAGAACGTTTGTTGTTGTCGATGAACCTATTTAATTTAATGTGGTTTTCAATTATTTATAGTTACATTTTACCCGACTTCGAAAGTGACACATGTGAGACATACACAATACATTCATGCTTGCAAAACATAATACAAGCATGTATGTATTGTGTATGTCTCATTCTTTTAAATGCCTCTCAGCCTAAACGCCGGATTTTAATATAAGATGTGTCGTTAGATTTGCATCTTCATGTCATATTCATTTAGGTATTTTGCCTTTAGTTATATTATCTAAGTTCAAATGTACATTACTTAGTGCTTCGATTTTGTAAGCACCACCGCCACACCTATATCTAATAATAGCAGTGTTAAGCGCTGCTGTGTTCTGGTTTCAAGGATATAGTAAGGAAGATAGACTTTTCCAAGGCGTTCCAGGCTAATCCTCATGGGTAGCGGCGCATCTGCGACCGGCCTCAGATAGAAATCTAATCCTATCTGAGGTTGATTACAGATGTCCATGAGCGGCAGTTGCCACTTACCATCAGGTGGACTTCATGCTCGTCTACTATTCTTATATTATAATGAAAAAACGTGCACATTTGTCATTCCAAACGTATTAAAACAACTTCATATTTTTTCCGTTATTTTTATCGCTTAGTTAATTTCGGTGGAACAAGCACCTTAAAAGATCAAACTAGGGATGTGCCATTAGATTTTACAGTTGGTTGTTTGTGGGCAATTTCATTAGGTTCTATTCAGTGTAAAATGTTAAAAGTTTAATTTGTTTTTGAAAGTTTTTACACATTTCATGGATTTGTAATTGTGTGGTATTTGAATTGTTGTTTGAAAATGAAGTCGCTTCCTTTATTAATCGAGCTGCTATGCTGGGTCTTGGGTTCAAATCACAGCGATCTTCAGTATATGCCTAATTGTCAATTTGACATGTCATATGACGTCCTTTGATCCCAAAGATATTTAAAAATATAGCAGTAATAGGCATAGGAAGGAATAGTGTCATCCACAACTATATTTACACATTACCAATGGGTTGTGGCGACCTCCCGCTATTCGTCAAGAGATGGCGCCACGAGTATTCTGAATCACGCTATCGAAGTTTTCTAAATATCCTGCATATATACAAGTTCCGAACTGAGACTGTCGGAGCACGGCCGCTCCCCGGGCATGATCACCTAGCCCGGCGGGAGATCTCCCTTTGCCAAAGGGTAATAAGTCATTCTGCATTCTAAGTATAGAAATTGTCTACTAAAAATACTGATAAAGTATTTCATGGCAGTGAGGAATCTTTCGTGTACAAGTTTGACTTATTTGGTCGATTTTTCGTACAAATCTTCGCTTAAGTTCTAACACCATAACCACGACAAAATTACCATTTTGAGTAACGCATGTCAATCAAGAAAAAAACACAGCTTATCAATATAAGCTCGGCCAAATATCCAGAGAAAACTACGCGTAAATCAGTGTTGTGACATAGATTCTCAAAGAGGTGACGAGCACGAGAATCAAAAATAAGTAAAGGAGACGGTTCTTTTGCTCCCTGAACAGACAATAATTTAGAGATCCGCGGTGTTAGAACTTAAGCGACGATGTACATACCAACAAAACACTACAATTATAATTTTATGTTCCTACGAAGGTAAATATCAACCATACTTTTACCTGTAAATGTAGTAAATGTAGGTAGAATTGATAATTCTTCAGCGCAATTCAGTTCAAACCACACGAGCGTGGCAGTCAATAGAAAATCCCTCTACCCAATACAATACCACTCCACGCTACTTATGTAATTGAATGTACGTACGATACTTGCTTTCATGAGTGTATTTGATCTCGAATGTAGCCGGGTAGTGTATTATTACAAAGTTTTTAGCACTTTTTTTCTTTTTTTATAATATAGGAGTAGCAGACGAGCATGCAGTCCAGATGGTAAGCGGCTACTGCCCCCCTTGGACATCTGTAATCAACCCCAGATAGTATACATTTCTACCTGTGGTCGGCCACAGATGCGCCGCTATCCCTGATGACTAAGCTGGAACGCCTCGGAAAAGTATGTCTCCCTTACCACACCTTCAAACCAGAACACATGAGCGCTTAACACTGCTGTTATTAGGTAGAACACTGCTGTTGTTAGGTAGAGTAGGTGTGGCGGTGGCGCCACCATAGACGAACCACAAAGTATTCTACCACTGTCACAAGTGCAGAGTTGCATTGGCCGATTTTTAGCACAATACCAATGAAAATCCACATTTATAATTTTATTTCCAAACCACACGAGCGTGGCAGTTAATAGAAAATCCCTCTTCCCAATACAATACCACTCCACGCTACTTATGTAATTGAATGTACGTACGATACTTGCTTTCATGAGTGTATTTGATCTCGAATGTAGCCGGGTGGTTTTAGTGTATTGTTACGAATTTATACAACTCTTTTGTTTAATCGTGATGATATTATATCATTCTGTTGAAGGTGAATCGATCTATTTAATGTTTTGTTAACCAAAGATCGACATTTGACAACTTCATACTAAAACAGCAAGCGTGGAGTAGCCCATCTCATGATAAGAGATTGAAACCACCTTTGAAAACTTTTTCTTAAATTTTTTTTTTTTTTTTTTAATGTGGTAGAACCCTTTGTGGTTCGACTCCGGCGGCACCACCGCCACACCTATTTCTACCAAATAACAGCAGTGTTAGGCGCTGCTGTGTTCCGGTTTGAAGGGTGTGGTAAGGGAGACAGACTTTTCCGAGGCGTTCCAGCTTAGTCCTCAGGGGTAACGGCGCATCTGTGGCCGACCTTAGTTAGGAATATCTAATCCTATCTGGGATTGATTACAGATGTCCATGGGTGGCAGTAGCCACTTACCATCAGGTGGACTGCATGCTCGTCTGCTACTCTTATATTATAAAAAAAAACTCTCAGGTGAGGTTTCCTCACGTCTTTCTTCACCGTTAAAACACGTGGTAATTAATTTCTAATACACTCATATCCTTGAAAATTTAAAGCCTGGGTTTGAACATCGGACCTTCGTTAGTTTATTTCACAAGACATACAATAAAGATATTATTATCTGTTAGAGTACAGCGCCGGCTGGACATATTTCATATCTCCCCGCTGTTATAGTCCGCGCCAAACTGCTAGTCCGCTCTGAATATAGAAATGAGTCGCGTCGCAACAGCAAATTGAAGATATCAGCGGGACGAGGACAGCGCGGGTCACCCCCCCCCCCACCCTCCGCTGCCCGCTCTCGCCCGCGGGGACATAGCTCAGTTAGTATGCCCTTATTGTTGCTACAGAGTATATGCTTGTAGTCGTATTCGACCTCATTGGCTTTGACTACACCTACGCGCAACAACTTTAGAGCGGTCTAACAGTTTGGCGCGGACTATACCCACTCAATATATCAATGGGAATTTTAGAACAAATTCTAAAATTTCTGGGTAATTTAATAATTGTTAGACCTTCGTTAGGTATTTATTTTACAAGACATACAATAAAGATATTGTTATCTGTGAGCACAGCGCCGGCAAGCCGCCAGCTATGTGCTCGCTGGACATATTTCATATCTCCCCGCTGTTACCCACTCAATGGGAATTTAATTTGTTCTAAAATTTCCGGGAAATTTAGTAATTGTTATGAGTTAAGGGAACTTTTGTTAAATCAGTTTGAAATAGTGTTGTATATACTTGTTTTACACGTTTCAACACGCTTTACTTGTATGTTTGTCAGTGAGTAACTCCGTTTTTCAGTAGAAAGAGATCAACATACATCCTTATCTTACCCTGCATGTATGAAAGAATGAAATAGAATACCGAAAGCTTTTTAGTTGATTTTATCATAAAAAGGTGTTTTTTAGTTTTTTGAACTATATTTATTATTTGTTTCAATCGTGAATAATGTGTTAACGTATGAATAAGAAATCTTGCAAGTGAATTTTAGATAAGTCTTGATTAGATACATGACTATCACTAAAAATATATTAGTATATGACCAGTGATAGCCTGTTGCTTGATATTTGTCATCTCAATAGTGGTCCGAGGTTCAAATCCGAGGCACTTACTGATTTTTCCATTATGTGCATATTATTAATTATAAATTATAATAATTATCACTTACTTCAACGATGACGGCCAAATTATAAGAAAACCTGCATATCTAAGAGACATTAAAAAAATCTCAAAGGTATGTGAAGTACCAGTTCGCACTTCGCCAGCTCCGACCGCACCTTTGGCTCTAATCTTCACACTTTGAGAGGAGACTTGTGCCCAGCAGTGGGACACTAACGAGTTGATGATGTATGTGTAAAATCAGTACAATACATATTTCATAATTTTACCCATTACGGTAAAAAATATTTTATAACTAGCTGACCCGGCAAATTTTGTATCGCCTCAAAATCTATTTATCAAATATATTTCATATAAAATATAGCCTATGTTACTCGTGGATAATGTAGCTTTCGAATGTTGAAAGAATTTTTAAAATTGGTCCAGTAGTTTTTGAGCCTATTCATTACAATCAAACAAACAAACAAAGTTTTCCTCTTTATAATAGTAGTGTAGATAAAACTTAAAATTAATCCCTTATATGAAACATATGGCATTGAATTGTTAAAATTTCACAAATGTATGTTTTTCTTGTTTAACCATTTACAACAGACGAGCGAGATTTAATTTTTCAATTGCCATACTGAGAATTTTCATTTCCTCCGAGGCAAATGGCTGCAATGCGGAAATGCAATTAGTATGGTAATTTTGTCTCTTACTTTTATTGTGTTTTTATATGACAATAGGAAAAGAGGCTCACAATTGTGACATTCTTGCTTTTAATTTCTATTTCTTTATTGTTTTCTTTGTCTTCTATAAAAAAAAGATAAAGAAACGTGCAGTCCACCTGATGGTAAGTGGGTAGTGTCGTCTATGGACATTTGTTATCAACCCCAGATAGGATTAGATTCCTATCTGAGATCGGTCACAGTCGATGTTACCTCGAAGGACTAAGTTGGTCGAATAACTACTTGAATAACTTGAAGGGAGACTTCAAACGTGTTCCGTTTGAAGTCTCCCTTCAGCAGCCAACAGCGCTTGACACTTCTGTTATTAGACAGTCATAGGTGTGGTGGTGGTGTCTCATACTAACCATAACCAGTTTTATAACCTTCTAATATTTCTCATTTCGTTCTCACACGATAAATGTAGCAAAAGCTTCTCGGAAAAAATAATGAAGTATACCAAATTTTGCCAATTTATGTTCACTCGAATTCTTCAGAACTTTCAAAAAAACTTTCAAAATTTCTGCTCAATCGGTTAAAGTGAATTGGTTTAAAAATTCAGTTGCAAGGTTCAAATGTTTGTGAAATTCTCATACACAGAAAGGCAAGTCAAATGAAAAGGCTGGTAATAATTAATACATTCTTTCAAATTATATTCTACAAAAAGATTTTGAAGATAATATTTTGAACATACACTTTGAAGGTGATAGAACCCTTTGTGTGGTTCGACTCCGGCGGCAACACCGCCACAGCTATTTCTACCTAATAACAGCAGTGTGGTAAGTGAGACAGACTTTTCCGAGGCGTTCCAGCTTAGTCCTCAGGGGTAGCGGCGCATATGTGGCCGACCTCAGGTAGGAATATCTAATCCTATCTGGGGTTGATTACAGATGTCCATGGGCGGCAGTATCCACTTACCATCAGATGGACTGCATGCTCGTCTGCTACTCCATTATTAAAAAAAGCTTATAATAATAACAATCTTTCAAATTATATTCTACAAAAAGATAGCAAAGTCTACACGACGTACAACATATGTTGTGTCTTATTAACTATGTTTATATCACATAACGTATAAAACGCAGGAAATAAATCCTTATTTCTTTTCGTTCTTGAATTATATTGCGATTTATGGAACGATTCCTGGAATATAACCCTAGGACAGTGTTACTCAAACTCAAGGGGTCGCAGGTGGTCACAGATAAGGGGGGTCGTAAAATTATAAGAGTCGTAACTACAGAATTCAATTATTTTTAATTATAAGATAATTGTTCTGAGCTCTATTTGATTCTTGTCAGATTTTTTTTCTACCACTAAAGACTTATTCTTAATATACTTTTCAACAAAACCAATGAACTTAAACACTGTTGAAAAACGCAAACATAAATGATTTCACTTCTGTCATAAGTGGTAACAACACGCCTGTGGTAGCTTTTGATAGATGTGCTATCAATTTTGAGGTTGATTACAAATGTCCATCGGCCATGTCCGTAGGCAGTGATAGCCTAGTGGTTAAGAAACCCGGCCTCTCGATCGAGGGGTCCGAGGTTCAAATCCCAGGCACACACCTCTGATTTTTCAAAGTTATGTGCGTATTAGAAATTAATTATCGCTTGCTAAAACGGTGAAGGAAAACATCGTGAGGAAACCTGCATACCTGAGAGATTTGTAAAAAAAATCTCAAAGGTGAAAGGTGAAGGATACCAATACGCACTTGGCCAGCGCGGTGGGCTATGGCCTAATCCTTCTCATTCTGAGAGGAGATCGGTGCCCAGCAGTGGGACAGTAATGGGTTAATGATGATTTCCATCGGCTGTTTACTAATGATATCAAATACTTTATAAGAACTCTTTCTATACACCTATGGAGTGGCGATGGTACCACTGCACTCTACCCGATACGGACTCTACCACCTTCAAAAACTACTTAAAAACACTTTATTTAATACAGGGGGTCACAGCAAGTTGAGATACACTGCGCTAGAATAAATAACGGCATTAAACCAGGAAACAAGTAAGCAGCGTTCCCGCGTATCAAATACTTGAAATTCTTCGCAGCTCGTGAAATAAAGGAAATCTGATTCTTGTGTGCGAGGAAGAATGTTTTTATTGCATTTTATTCGCTTTGTGTAAGCAATATGGAAGTGGAGACATCGATGCTCTTATATCGATTTATTACGCACATACAAGAACTTGAAGGTGGTAGAACCCTTTGTGGTTCGACTCCGGCGGCACCACCGCCACACCTATTTCTGCCTAATAACAGCAGTGTTAGGCGCTGCTGTGTTCCGTTTTGAAGGGTGTGGTAAGGGATACTTTTCCGAGGCATTACAGCTCAGTCAGGGGTAGTGGCGCATCTGTTTCCAACCTCAGATAGGAATCTATTTTTTTATAATATCGGAGTAGCAGACGAGCATGCAGTCCACCTGATGGTAAGTGGCTACTTCCGCCCATGGACATCTGTAATCAACCCCAGATAGGTCCTAAACGAAGTCGGCCACAGATGCGCCTGAGGACTAAGCTGGAACGCCTCGGAAAAGTATGTCTCCCTTACCACACTCTTCAAAACGGAACACAGCAGCGCCTAACACTGCTGTTATTAGGTAGAAATAAGTGTGGCTGTGGTACCATTTGAGTCGAACCACAAAGGGTTCTACTACCTTCATTGTTACTTCATGGACAGCAGTGACCACTTATGCAGATGAACTGCAAGCTTATTTTCTATTCCAATCTTATAAAAATAATATATACAAATTCACATATTTCTATTAGGATTTAAGCATATCAGACAGGCAAAATTGCAACAGCCTTAAAATATAAGACTAAGTAGCATTAATTAATTAAGCAAACGTGAATAATACTCGCTACAGCGCTCCTGCCGTCTCTAGGCGCCTTTTATACTTAACAAAGCCTAGAAAATTGTGGAAATAAGGTAGTACTGGAAGAGACTTGGTACAATGTTTTCTTACAATATAAAAACGTATCATTCTGTGGACAATTTTTAGGGTTCCGAAACCAAAGAGTAAAAACGGAACCCTATCACTAAGCCTCTGCTTTCTGTCCGTCTGTCTCAGGGTTGTATCACTTGAACCGTAATAGATACACACTTGAAATTTTTACATAGTATGTAACCGCTACAACAACAAGTAAAAACTAAAAATATATATATATATATATATCAAAATTTTGGACGTACGAAACCCTCCGAGTGAAAGTTCGAGTTGCACCTGGCCAATTATTGTATTTTTACACTTTTTATTTTAAGGTAAAGTAAGAAGATTCAAGTCCACTTTAACGGGAAAGTCCCACCAAAATATATTCTACGCTTCTAACACGGAAAACGAAAATTTAGTTATTTGCACATGACACTGACACTTTTACTGTTCTCACAAAACCCTTATTTTATATCATGGATATTGGATATGCATAAAAATATTGGTCATGTTGAGACGTCCGCTATATTTAATTTAAAATAATGGCATCTAACTTATAATTTATTGTCATAAAAAGCTAACGTGTATGCAATTTTTCAGCTTAATCGATTGGGGTTAGCTTCGGTTAATATTTTTTTGCAAAATTTTGACCCTTATATACGTACAAAAAAATAAGGAAAGTTAAATAAAAAAATGTAATTAAAAAGATTAAGTACATACAAAGTTATATCCAGTAATTCTTATTCCTTGTAAAAACCTCATAGAATAGTTTGTATAGGGGAGGCTGAGGCGGTCTTTGTCAATTTCCGTCTTTGTTCCTATCTAGTTTCCTGTTTCAGATAATTGTTGAAACTCGTCGTTTTGAAAAACGTGGTCAAGTGCGAGTCGGGCTCTCACCCTAAGGTTCCGTATCCTCACACAACTATTATTTATGTTATAAGTAAATGTGCTTACAAAATAGTACATTACAATACGAGGACGAAAAATTTTTTTCTGACAAGTGTGAGTTTGCAGGCCGAGCCGCAGGCGAGGACTGCAATCACACGAGTCAGAAAAACATTTTTCGTCCGCGTGTTGTATAAAATTTTATATTACGGGGTCGGAAATGGGGGTTTTGCGCACGCGAAGCGTGCGTAAAACGTCCATTTACGCACGCCGTGATATAAAAATATTTTAATTTTTTCTAATGCGAGACCATCTCATACTTGGAACATTTCAATTTATTAAATCTTATATATAAAATTCTCGTGTCACAATGTTAGTTACCGTACTCCTCCGAAACGGCTTTACCAATTTTCACCAAATTTTATATGCTTTTCAGTAGGTCTGAGAATCGGCTACTATCTATTTTTCATACCCTTAAGTGATAAAGGTTGTTCACCCTTAACATTTTTTTATTTATATGGCAACACAACGTTTGCCGGCTCAGCTAGTTATATTATAATTTTCACAATAATCAGAAAGAAATAAAAAAGAACGAAAGAAAGAAAAATCTTTATTCGCATATTTGCAACACAGCAAATTAACTTTTAAATTATCTTTTAAATTGACTCCAGTAGGATGCATGTATTCGCAATTTTACAATGGAGCAAACTTAATATTTGCAATCCTCCTCAACTTTCACATTTTTAGTAAAAATATATACACAAACGTTTTAAAGGTACATTGTTTTGTCCCTGTAGTCCCGGGACTAGAATACGTAGGTAACAGGGTTTACAATTTAAAGGTTTACAGCCCCTTAAAGTTCGACAGACTAAGGGATGAATGATGTATTTTTATTTTTTTATTTTTTTTTATAATATAAGAGTAGCAGACGAGCATGCAGTCCATCTGATGGTAAGTGGCTACTGCCGCCCATGGACATCTGTAATCAACCCCGGATAGGATTAGATATTCCTACCTGAGGTCGGCCACAGATGCGCTGCTACCCCTGAGGACTAAGCTGGAACGCCTTGGAAAAGTCTGTCTCCCTTACCACACCCTTCAAACGGGAACACAGCAGCGCCTAACACTGTTGTTATTAGGTAGAAATAGGTGTGGCGCTGGTGCCGCCGGAGTCGAACCACAAAGGGTTCTACCACCTTCAAATATGTAAGATGTAGGATTAATAATATGGTTCCTTTCCCTTCAGAACCCTAAAAATGACGCACGACCCTGTGAGAAAGATCGTTTCATCCGTGGGAGCTTGGATAGTAGACTTTTGTAGATGTTACCTTTTCATGCACGTCTTCAAAAACATACCAAAACGTTTTTAAAAACATTCTCAAAAGCATACCAATATTTTGAATTTTTTTTTATCTGTATTAGACAGTATTTGACAGTATAATAGATAAACCCATTCATATATTAATTTACCCTTAAAAGCCGACTGCTAACCTTTTCTACCTCTCATAAATAGAAACGCTTTCTATACTCACAGCCCCACACTAGGATACACCAACACCCAGACCCAGAACACATATCTAGATTCATCATTCACATCTATCTGGCCGAGGATCGAACCCGGGTCCCTTTGCGCGTCAGGCCGGTATGGTGATCGCTCCGCCACGCGGGTCGTCATAGTACCTAATAGAAGTTTATTTTTTTAATTAAAGCGGCAAACGAGCATAATATTGTGATAGTGGTAACTATCCCCAATTAGAATAGAATAGACTATAATATAACTACCCAGTGTAGGTACTCTAGCTTTAAGTGTGTGGTACGGAGGAAACAAAGTATTGTAAACTAGTTTTTGCCCGCGGCTTCGCCCGCGTTTAAAAGAAAATAATATGACATACTAACATACATAAAACTGAAAATTCGTACCTTCATTGGAACGACAATGGCGCCATCTGGCGAAAATTGGTCGTACCAACTCTGAAACCTTTGTGGGCTAATGGACAACAACTTTGCTAAAGATCATCACTTGATCAAATGCATAGTTTACGATTCAATCCTTACTAATATCGATTAAAATATTCGATTTTTTTGGTCCAAAAGATCGATTCTCCGATTAATCCACCTTAGATCGCCATCCTTAGTTCCCGTGGGATTTCGGGAACTAATCAACTAATTAAATTAACTAATTAAAACCTATTTAATGAACTAATTAAAAACTATCCTATGTCATTTCTCGGGTCTCAGACTATCTTTGTACAAAATTTCTTTAAAATCGATTTATTGGTTTAGGCGTGAAGAAGAGACAACCAGACAGACCGACAGAGTTACTTTCGTATTTATAATATTAGTAAGGATTAGTCCTTAGAGCCAACCTCAAGAACGACTTGAATACTACGGTTGATTACAAATGGGCAGTGGCTATACTGCATGCTCAATTACTACTGCAATCCCATTAAAAACTATCAAACACACTCCCTCACAACACATACAAAAAGCTGATCAAAATTCCAACATTTGAAACTCAGTATTATTCCCCACTCAATAGTCGGAGCTATCCGTTGAACAAATGCACTCATAAAACTGTTCGAACGGATTTTGAATAGTTCTCTAGTGGCTATTCAGTTGCAACGCTGGTGAATAGTTTTACGCGTACTACGCTAATAAACGCTTCTCTGCTATTCGGTTTTAATTATTTATTTGTAGTTTAGTGTAATTGTGGTGTTAAGAGCAGTGGTAGGGTTACAAAACTCGGCGTTAGAGGTTCGAATCCCAGGTCTGATTTTTATGTGTGCGTATTAGAAAAAATATATTATTTACTTTAACCGTGAAGGAAAACATCGTGAGGAAATACAAACATCTGAGAGTTCTTTAAAAAGTCTTCGAAGGTATGTAAAGTTTAACAATCCGCACTTAGCCAGCGCGGTAGACTATGACCTAATCCTTCTGACTCTGAGAGGAGACCTGTACCAGCAGTGGGACAATGGGCAACAATTATATAAATACAACAAAATTTATTAACCATCTCATAGCAAAAACAAAGTACTTAATACCTGCTAAAATTGAGAGTTAATAACTAGTAATCATACCAAATTCCACGCATAAAATTGTTCAAACGTACTTTGAACTGAAGTGGATGTTACGAGCTTTGTTATAAGTTCCGTTTAGTTACTAGGGTTTATTTTCCTATTTTGATGCTTTGTTTTCACATTCCACGAACAGATTATAAATTATAATTTGTAGATCAATATCTCGTTATCGGTAATAGCTACATTATATTGAATTACGATTACCCGTGCATAAAAGTGTTAATACTATAGAGATTTCATAACTTACTTTGTCTGTGTAAAACCTAAATATTTTAGAGTTCCGTACGAAAAATCAAAAAACGCTACCCTTATTATCACTCGTGTGTCTGTCCGTCCGACAGACAGATGGACATAAAGACAGGCTAACAAACATGTTTTTTGTTATAAGTAGCATGTACCATTTCAAATTTAATTAATAAAAATCTGTAATTTTCACATTACAAACAGACACATTAATTTTATATATTTCTATTTTAAAGATTTGTTATTTATTTATTATTTTTGAATACCTTTAATATATTTTAATAATGTAATTGTTACCATATTGTTAAAAAGTTGTAAAAAATTACATTTATATTTCAAATTAAAAAGATCTCACTAAGACACCAGTATAATTTTAATTCAATCAACATCAACATTATATATTCTTCCAAAAGAAAAAAAATTGTCCTCCACAACTACCTTACCATAACACAACTTTATTCTAAATTCAAATTCAAACTCCAACGATTTAACAGACAAACAAAACATCATGTTTTCAGCGCGATTAGCTTAAACATCTCTAAAGATCACGCACCAACAGACAACAGAGCCCTTTTCAAAGCCCTTGCACTATGAATACAGTCTTCAGAATAGTATGACCTTAGCCCTTGAGTAACATCCGCGAAAAGATACTCAGTTGGAGTGTAAGATATGTAAATACGGGTGCAAATATGTATTTCAACATTAGCTCGCGTGAAAAGCTCTGAATAGTTCATGCACACCACTCTTGCTGTCTGGCTGAGGTTTTGTGTGGTCTAAGTCATGTGTGAGGACGGTGGTTAAAGCGGAAATTACGCGTCTGCTAAGTACACATGAAATTGCAGTCTGAAGATGATAGAACTCTGTAGTTCTCCGGCGGCACTACCGCCTTTGCGATGTTAAGCGCTGCTGTGTTCTGGTTTGAACGGTGTGGTAAGGGAGACATACTTATCCAAAGTATTCTAGTAGCTTAGTCTTTAGGAGTAGCGGTTCATCTGTGGGCGGCTTCAGGTACGAATCTAATCTTATATGGGGTCTACAGATGTCCATAGGCGACAGAAGCCATTTACACTTAGGTGGACTGCATGCATACGGACTCTGATATTATAAAAAAGGTGCACTTTATGCTCATTTGCTTTATCAATCTTATAAAAGTGGTACGTCCCCATTTAAATCATATTAGTTCAACCAACAAATAAGATTAGGGTCGTACCTAAAGTCAACTACAGATCCTTTGCAACCCTTCAGTACGTACTAAGTTGGAATGTCTCTCCCTTCCCATACTCTTTAAACCACATTCTTACTACTGTTATTCGTATGGAAAAGTGCATACTGGGACTTTGCTGTACGCAGCTTTGCAATTCATTTTTGAAAATCGCTATCCGCTTGTAACTTAACCATTCCCACAGTAGCTCTATGCGCCGGCACGTAGCGTCTCCGTGACGTCACCGCGCGAACACTCCGACGCGCTTCGAGTGTGTTTTTACGTGTTTTTCTACTTGTGCTACGGTGTGTGTGTGTCCATTGGTAGCTGAAAAATTCAGGAATTATTTTTAATAATTCAGCACGCAGGAAAAGTGCGGGGTTTCCTTACAATTTTTTTCCTTCATCTTTACAGCACTTGATGTTTGATTTCTATTTTTTTATATAATATGGAAGTAATAAACGAGCTGTCACCAATACGCACTTGGCCAGCGCGGTGGACTATGGCCTAATTCTTCTCATTCTGGGAGGTGACCCGTGCCCAGCAGAGGGACAATAATTGGTTGATGATGATGAATAAACGAGCATCCAGTCTACCTGATATTATGTGGCCAGTGTCAAGTTCAGATAAGATTAGTGTCCTAGGATGCGTTGCTAACTCAGAGGAACGCCTAGGAAAAGTATGTCTCCCTAAGCACGCCCTTCAAACCATAATACACCAGCGCTTACCGCTATTCTTATTGAAATAGGTGTGGCCGTAGTGCATCCGGAGTCAAACCACAACAAAAATCAAAGATACCACCACAATGAGTTACCACCAATAAGCGCATTACTTCGAAGAATAAAAGATAATTGGGATTTGAACACCATCTTAAACTACATTACATAGATTAGTAAAGATACTTCGCCGCCTTGAAATTGAATGAAGCCACAAACGGCTTATTAGTAAGCTCTTTTTTGAATTCTTGACAAATAAAAACATTTTTAGAGAAAATTTACGAATATATAACTAATACTGCGTAATTTACATAATAAATAAATATTTATTTCAAATATTTTTGGGGCATTTTAGCACAGAGACGTGGCAAAATCTTTTTTACGCAACTATTTCAATTCTCAAAACTGTACATTTTCTTGTTAGGAGTGAGTAATCTTTACTAATCTATGCTACATTATCGCTACGTACTTTGCTTAACAAATATAAAAATCCTTATAATGGATTTTAGTGCACAGACAGCGAATTCTAAGATGATATTAATTTAAAACCACGTAACGTCGGAACCATTGGACAAACGCCCCATTGCAATTAGAGGCCGGCTACATAGACGGTACCATCGTTACGCCACAAGTAGTACAACTATTGTGCAGTTCAAACACTCCACGCTATGCTTTCGCGCCCGGCGTGCACCGTAATTTGTTAGTCTAATGAGTACACGTTCTTAGAGTAATGACGAAATGGTTGTCATATATGATATCTCAGGTTATATTTTAAGATTTGCGTGCTTGTCAATATTTTTGAAGTGAAAACTTCTTTAGCGGCATTGTACACTTTTTGTGGGTAAAAAATGTTAAACTCGCATCAGGACACGTGACCTGATCGAAAATTCGAAATACGAAGGAGTTATTATGTTTTTGTACGATAGCGCAATTTATGACCACATAAATGATAGTACTTTTATACTGATAATTAAAGCGATTCATGCAAAATTATTCCCTAACCATTCCAAAATTTCAAAAATGTACAATGTTAATATTCACATTTTCACTCCTGTCGTTTTTTTTGTAATGAATTAGCAAACGAATAGGTCGTGTGATGGTAAGTGGCTATTGCCGCCCATGGATAGCTGTAATCAACCCCAGATAGGATTAGATTCTTACCTGAGTTTCGCCACAGATGCGTTGCTAATCCTGAGGACGCTGGAACGCCTCGGATAAGTACTCGTATATACCTCACCAAACTCTTCGAACATAATCTTCATAGGTATGGCGGTAGTGCCGCCGCAGTCGAACCACAGAGGGTTCTACCACCTTCAAAATGAAATGAAATCAGTCATTCTTCAGACAATTTCTCCAACATTTTCTTATTGGATACAATTTTAATATCCAGTAGAGTAAATTACTTTCAACGAGCAGAAAATAACTACATTTTAAAGGAAAATCGAGGAAGGAAAAATTCAATAAACCTATTCGTAATTCCTCACTTCCGTTATTCCGATAAAAGAAAACTGTTTTGCAAGATGCAGGTCGCATTTTACTTTAATTTCAGAAGAGTTTTTTAATATTCCGTCACAAACATTGATAACTACGTTTTTAAGAATTAAAAGGAATGCAATGGACCTGATGGTAAGTGGTTACTGCCGCCCATGAACATCTGTAATGAACCCCAAATAAGATTAGGATTCTATCTGAGGTTGGCTACAGATTAGTCCCCCTGAGGACTTAGTTGGAACGCCTCGGAAAAGCATGTCTCTCTTACCACACCCTTCAAACAAGAACAACAGCGCTTAACACTGCTGTTATTAAGTAGAAATAAGAGTGGCGGTGGCGCCGCCGTAGTCGAACCACAAAGGATTCTACCACCTTCAAATATCAAGAAGACTGACTAACTGACTGACTGAAATACTAACTGAACGAAAACACACTATTTAAACCAGTTTATGAAATTGTACAAAGTTTTTTTTTATATTATATAACGTAGATAAACATAGTCCGCGTAAAACTCTAGTCCGCTCTAAATATAGAAATGAATCGCGTCGCCATAGCAAATTGTATGACTACACCTGCTCGCAACAACTCCAGAACGGAGTAGCAGTTTTGCGCGGACTATAGTAAGAACGAATTTTATAAAATTCATCCCCTGAGCCTAATAAGGAATGAAAGCATGCCGCATAATTGTCTAACTTGTAAACAGCTGATAATCCGAATTGAAAATTTTGACCATTCTACGTTAACTTGACAATTGGCTTTACATTGAATATTAATTTCTACAAACTAATTCTTGGCAATTAGCAACACTAGTTTGCTAATAAAATTTTAGGTGTAACGAAATTAACCTTATCTTCAAGGCATAGAGACTGAAATAAAACTTGAATCGAAAGGATTGTGTCGTTTAAATATCTTGTTCTATGAATAACGAAAGGCGAGACGATCAGAAATATATTTGGAAGGAATTCATATTAAAATTTCAACGGTTTTAAAAATCTCTTATATAATTACCAATTTAGGAGGCATTTTTACACCATTAGAGAAGGTCCATTAAATAGGAATTTTAAGCTGAAATTTTAATAAAGCTTGTTACTTGTTACTTTTAAGTAAGTTTATTACGCTAATATGTTTTTAACAAAATGTGGGTAACAAATTTGAATAAATTATATTCAAGAAATACTAGCATAAAATATAATTGAAAACACTAACTTATTAACATTATCTAACGTAACAATTCTTATCTGTTCTCTACAAATTGATTTTTATTTATATATTTTTTATTCTTTTTTTCTTTTCAAAAAAACGCTTTCTACCCTCACAGTACCACACTAGGAATACTAGTATTCCCTGTATCATGGTTGATATGGACACACACAGAGACAGATACACAAACAGAAACAGACCCAGAAACAGAAACCTAAATTAATAGATGTCTGTCTGGCCGAGGGTCTAACCCGGGACCCTCAGCGCGTCAGACCGGTACGGTGACCGCTCCGCCACGCGGGTCATCATTGACGTAATAATATTAATTAAATTTAATAGTTATTAATATAATAGTCAAGTATTACTAAGTACATAGATGGAAAATCCATAAATGTACATATTGCGTATTTGATCTCTTTCAGTGGGACGGCTATGTAAATAAATAAAACAAACGAAAGGAAATTCGGCGAATCGTATGATATGATTGTTAAGGCATACATTTCGACGGTTACTACCGAACGCTTCACTTTTTGTGATTCGTTAGGCCGACATGAGATGAATGACATAAAGGGAGCTTTTCCCCATTTAGGGTTGCCAGATGTGACCGTAGTGCATAAAAAGTGGCAATTTAATCAATTTTTTATATTTTTTTCATTCGAGTCGTATTTCTTTTGTTAAGAATTGAATGTGAAAATCTTGAATTTTTCTATTCAATAATCATAGATATAAGTTACGCTCAGAATTGATACATAAAGTGTTGAAATTTGAATATTTTTAAGATTTTAAAGTTCTTTCTTTGAATACTCTCGTAGAATTAGATGTTCACATTAACAATTAAAGAGTGTTTAAAATATTTAAAGTATCAAAAGATTTGTAAAGAAGTCGGTTCAAAATAAAAAACTTTGTATAGACTATATTCAAATCAAAGTATCTAGGATTAATGGGAAGAAAGAATCGTATCATCTCTCTTGGGATTTTTTAACCGTAGGCGACAATGACTACTTACCATCAGATGGACTGCCAGCTCATTTGCTACTTCAAAATAATAAAAAAAACAAGGAATATTTCATCATCATCATCAACCAATTACTGTCCCACTGCCGGGCACGGGTCTCCGCTCAGAATGTAAAGGATTAGGCCATAGTCCACCGCGCTGGCCAAGTGCGTATTAGTGAATTTTACGTACTTTTGAGATTTTTTTTTTTGTAAATCTCTCATGTATGCACGATGTTTTCCTTCACTGTTTAAGCAAGTGATAATTAATTACTAATACGCACATAATTTTGAAAAATCAGAGGTGCGTGCCTGGGATTTGAACCTCGGACCCCTCGATTGACAGGCCGAGTTTCTTAACCACTAGGCTATCACTGATAAATTTATTAATATTTTATTTACATTACATTTATGAATTAAAAGTAAGCTAGCAGCCCTAGCCACAACGAAGTTTGTTTAGAAAGCCGTGACGAGCGGCGAATGATAAATTTAACATAAACTGTTAATGATAAACGTTGGAAGACAATGCCGGAAAACAGAAATAAACTAAACAGGTTAACTGAAACTGTTACAATAGTAGTTGTGGGAATTAAATTGAAAGTGAATTTTCATTGCAAAAACGTGTATGGAGTTACTTGAAATGTTTACACAACTTTATTTTAGACTGAAATTATCGTGGAATTGAGACATTTTGTTATGTAACGGGTACTCACGATATGCGTTTTTTATTGCCGATATTTCGACACAGTTGCATGGATCGTGGTCAAGGCGAAACTGAGGTGGAGAGGAGAAACCGTTGACAAGTACTAGTGATACATTAATCTATCTACCCTACGTATAGTTCGTTTTTGTTTTCTAGGTTTCATATACACAACACTAACACACACACAACACTAACAATATCCTTACGCACCATACTTAGCTTACCATGGTTTCCACGTTTGGGCTAACTTAAAACCATCGTAAGGTGTATACTACTAGTACTAGTACTATAAACTAATCAAGCGTTGTCATCCAAACCAAACGTTCTTATATAAAAAAAACAATATTATATCAGTTCAATCGGCTGAGGCTAACTGGTCAGTTAATTAAAAGCTTGTAATAAAAAGAAATAATTAACCTATAAGGAATGTGTAGGTAGGTACTACTAAAATATTTATATGTTTGGTGTTGCAAGGTGGAAACTGATCGATTTCCAAACCGTTTTCAGGATAGGGTATGTAGAGCAAAGAGATGTAGAGTATTGTAGAGCCATTTTGTGTTATTGGAAATGCTATCAGCTTTCTGTTCAGAATACCTTTTCTCAAAGACTATTTCCTTGAAATTGGAAATAGGAACGAATCCCTAGTGCACAACTGATCTTTGAATTTATAATAAAACTAGCTGACCCGGCAAACTTTGTGCCACCTCAAAATCTATTTATCAAATATATTTCATATAAAATATAGCCTATGTTACTCGTGGATAATGTAGCTTTCGAATGGTGAAAGAATTTTTTTAAATCGGTCCAGTAGTGTTTGAGCCTATTCATTACAACCAAACAAACAAACAAAGTTTTCCTCTTTATAATATTAGTGTAGATAAAAAAATAATGTGGATGTGTGTATTTTGCATAATATGTTAGTAAATGTGGCAGTGATAGCCTAGTGGTTAAGAAACGCGGCCTCTCGATCGAGGGGTCCGAGGTTCAAATCCCAGGCACGCACCTCTGATTTTCAAATTTATGCGCGTATTATAAATTAATTTTCACTTGCTTAAACGGTGAAGGAAAACATCGTGAGGAAACCTGCATACCTGAGAGATAAAAATCTTAAAGGTATGTGAAGTCTACCAATACGCACTTGGCCAGCGCGGTGGACTATGGCCTAATCCTTCTCATTCTGAGAGGAGACCCGTGCCCAGCAGTGGGACAGTAATGGGTTGATGATGATGATGATGATGATGATGTTAGTGAATAATTCTTAAGCAGGACTTATTATATTATTTTCAATTAGTATAGGTAATAAATTCACTAAAAAAGAAGAATAAATTTTACATGGCTTTTTTGTTTTTTTTTTAATATTTTTTTATTAAAATTGATTGTTCAATATCAATTATTATTTATTATAGACATCAAAAAAATTACAGTTCAACGTTCTTATAATATGTTTTACACGAACAATATAGAAATAATGATATTCATCTTCAAATAAATTCACGCAGATAAAATCCAGATTATGAACTTAGCTAAATATTTTCGTAACCTTCACTACCCTTCATGCAATAGGTCGAAACCCTCTAATATTCGAGAATTATACTGGCACGCCATATTTTAGTTCTCTTAGTAATATCTTCAAAATGTGAATAACTAAATTGCCTAGTCAGTTACCATAAAATGCAGGATTAGAATGAAGAAGCTCCCTAATGTTAAATTATGTTCGTACTCAAATGTAAATGTTTTTCGTCCTTTCTGTTTATAATATAGATATATGGTAAGTGGCTACTGCCGCACATGAACATCTGTAATCAACCCCAGATAGGATTAGACATTCCTACCTGAGGTCGGCCACAGATGCGCCGCTACCCCTGAGGTCTAAGGTATGAAGAAGTTTAGAAAACTTCGACAGCGTAATTCAGAAACACGTGTCACCATCTTGACAAGTTGCGTGAAGTCGATATATCAATAATGATTTTGATTTTTGTGTGATAAAATACCTACTGTTGTATAAAACATATTTAAATATATTTTATTTACATATTTTTTAGAAAAATGATATCCGCGTCGACGTCAATATTTCGCTAAGTCAATGAAAATATCTTCCTTTAACTAAAAATAAGTCATTTTCAAATCTTTTAAGTTTTATATTTATAACACCTAACAAAATATTAGATCAGGCGCAAAATAAACCCTAAATTTAATAAGAATTTTCAGTCCTAAAAAAGGGTTGTCCTAACCAAAGAGCCTTTAACACTTCAGCCCTTTACAATTCCATTTCTATATTAAAACAAGTTTTGGGTACACACTTGTCTTGAAGTACAATTGTTGTATTACGTACAATATACGAGTACGAATTGTACAATAGATTACGTACGTCACCAAATTAATTCTCAACTTCTAACTAAATTATATCGGATTACTTGTATAAATCTGTTATGATTAGGCATGTGAGGCTAACTGTACACTAAAACTGTATCGAAACAATGTACACTGCATGGCCATTAAACGTTATAATAAATTACCCGAAACCCTAAAACTTTTGACTTATAATACTTTTAAGACAAAATTGACAAAATGGCTAGTAAATAAATGTTTTTATACCACAAATGAATATTTAGAAATAAGTAAAATTGACATACAAATTTAATATATATTTTTTAGCTATTTGAACAATAATATATATAAGAATATAATGATAATTTGGACACCTTATAAAGGTAGAATAAGAGACGATGTAATTTATAAATTAAGATCATTTTATGTACCTTATCCTTATGCAAATAAAGAAATTGAAATTGAAAATTGAGTTAGGGCAAAGAAACAATTAATTTTATCGCCTACATTTAGTCTGTGTTAATGTTAATGTTATGTTAAATTCACTACCATAGTGAAAGAACAACATGCATGTGCTTGCTTCATGATCAACCCATTACTGTCACACTTTTGGACACGGGTTTCCTCTCAGAATAATAAGGATTAGGCCATAGTCCACCGCGCTGGCCAAGTGCGTATTGATAGACTTCACATACCTTTAAAAACTTTTTTTTAGTATTCACAGGTATGCAGGTTTCCTGACGATGTTTCCCTTCACCGTTTAAGCAAGTGATAATAAATTTCTAATATGCATATCATTTTGAAAAATTAGCGGTGCGTGGCGTGGTCCCTGGGATTTGAACCTCGGACCCCTCGATCGAGAGGCCGAGTTTCTTAACCACTAGGCTATCACTGCTTGAGTCTCGAATAATATGTTAAATCCACACCATAGTGAAAGATCGACATACATGTGCTTGCTAATTAGTAATCACTTAATTACCTACTATTAAAACGGTTATGAAAAAGTTTTAATAATCTCTTTTATCAAAACCTGTTTATAAACGTTCCCTACCTATAATGGTAATGTTGCTTTAATTATCTTATTAGTGAAATAAAATCAATTGACGATCCTAAAGGCGGCGCATCCAGCATATCAAACTGACACGCAATGGGTTCCGGGTTTGTTCCCCGGCCAATGTTCGGGTATTCGTCTTTGTGTGCCCATGTTATAGGGAATCCTAATGTGGGGATATGAGTGCATTAATAAAGCGTTTTTTTAATTTATAATGGAAATAAGACTAAATAATTTACTATTTACACCATTGTATACAAACTTTAAGCTTATAATAATTTATTGCCTAACTTAAGTAGGTTTTTTTTTTTTTTTTTTTATAATATAAGAGTAGCAGACGAGCATGCAGTCCACCTGATGGTAAGTGGCTACTGCCGCCCATGGACATCTGTAATCAACCCCAGATAGGATTAGATATTCCTACCTGAGGTCGGCCACAGATGCGCCGCTACCCCTGAGGACTAAGCTGGAACGCCTCGGAAAAGTCTGTCTCCCTTACCACACCCTTCAAACCGGAACACAGCAGCGCTTAACACTGCTGTTATTAGGTTGAAATAGGTGTGGCGGTGGTGCCGCCGGAGTCGAACCACAAAGGGTTCTACCACCTTCAAAACACTTAAAATAAAACCTTCAAAATACTTAAAATAAACGCGGTGGTCGTGTCGACTCAATCAAGTCACAAAGAGTTCTGTTAAGATTAGGTTCCCTTAAACCAGTAGTTACTATTAGTCGTGACGTATCGTTTTAGTAGCAACACGATTGCACGATCGAAGTTTTGAACAGTGTACAGGCAGCTCCAAAATTAAATGAACATATTAAGGTTCCAAAAATACCTATACACCCAAGCATTCATAAGTAGCTGAACACAACTAACACCATAATTAGATGAACGTCGTAAAGTTTCAAAAGTAGATAAACACTACAGAGTCAAAAGTAGCTATTTTTGAAGCTGACTGTACATGAAACGAGAGGATCTATGTCCCTTCTTACTCTTAAAGGATGCAAGCTGAAAGTAGAATTCTTTGTGGTTCGACTCTGGAGGCGCCATCGCCACACCTATTTCTAATAACAGCAGCGTAACCGACATACTAATCTAAGGCGGTTTAGATGCTTAAGGGGGGGGGGGGGGGGAGGCAGAGGGTCTGGTCCTGGGGGGCTTCCAAACACAGTTGCTAAAAAAAAGTCCTCAGAACAAACAATGTATGACATATTTATAATTTTGTAAAATAAAATCAATTTTTTTACAAATATAATCAACCTCATATAGGAATATAATCCTATCTGGGGTTGATTATAGATGTCCATGGGCGGCAGTAGCCACATACCATCAGGTAGACTGCGTTATATTTTACTACTTCTATAGTATAAAAATACCTGTCTAAGAAGCAAGTCTTAATCCTAAACTTTGTAACCGCTACAGTAATAAACCCTTACCCTAAAACAGTACCTAAATAGGTGTAGGAGATTAGCCCTAAGCTAGGTAAACCCCTAGCCCAGATAAATAAGTAAGTTAACTTATATGACGTACCTACCGGGCAGCGGTAAATTAATTTGGTTCCGCCGCCGGCTCTTCTAAAACAGAAATTGAAAGGTACTGTACCCTTACCATAACTTTCAAAACATCCCACAATTTTACGTTACGTTTACTCAATGCATTATTCTGTTCCGTTTGCTTCAGTAGACTGAGTAAACGTAACAATAAGCGCTCAAGTATTTTTGTCTTCCTCACATGTTCGCAAAAAGAGAAACAAAACATAAAGCGCCATTTTGTCAATTTAGACATTTAATGTTACGTTACTGACACTATAGTTCTGATACAATCCGCTAGGGCGCGCGGAAATTGTATGGGCAAATACGTAAACAAATACCAAAACAGTCATATTTGTCAAAACGTAAAAACTCGTGGTAAGGGTACTGATGCCCAGTTGTAGTAGAGTCACAAGTTTAGACGAAATAATATATCCGGACCAGGCTTAGATGAGTACAATACATAGATTGATCACTCCTAACAAGAAAGTGTAACCAGTTTTGAGAATTGAAATTGTTGCGTAAATAAAGTTCTGCCACGTTTCCGATCTAAAATTCCCTAAAATGTTTGAAATATTTATTTATTACGTAAACTACGTAATATTAGTTATTTATACGTAATTTTTCTCTAAAATGTTTTTTATTTGTCAAGAATTCAAAAAAATATCATTTTTTGGCTTCATTCAATTTCAAGGCGGTGAAGTATCTTTCTATTTTATTTATCTAACGTACCAGGAGTGAATAAGTTAAATAGAAATGCACATTTTCCATTGCACTATCTGTACTCTTTCCGTGAGAGAGTTATTTAAAAATTACAAGTTGCTTGTGTATGATAAAAACACCCATTAACTTCCCTATTTATTCACCCTATAAATTAAACAATCCTAATGTGATAAATGTATATTATGCCATGCTATATTGTACTTTTCTACGATGTAGATAGTTTTTAAATTTCGTAATAGAGATATAACACCATAAAACTGGTAAAATTAAAAATGATATAAGTTATAATATAATTTAAAATATCTCTTTCCTCTTCCTAATTCCTATTAATAAATAATATCTATTAATTAAATACATCAAGTGAACCATTTTCGACATTTGTATACCTAAATAATTATTGAAGATAATAATGATTAACTGTTATAGTAGGTACAAATGGATCAGTACCCTGGTAGCAATATTACAGCAAAACTTCACAATTAACAAGAATTGGAACAGGGGACTGAAAAGTTTGGTCTAAATTCGACGATTTGTGGTCCACGGGCGCCTATAACGCACAAAATGGTTGCAGAAGTTTTTATTGAGTTTAATTCTGATGTAAAACATTGTGTAATTTTGCGGTTTAATGACTTTTTTATTTTTATGATGCATTCAATAATACAGTCAGGTTCGAGTCTGACTTGCGCACAAAAATTGTTTTCTATATTCAATATTTTTTCCTTTCTTCTAATGACCAAGTGTTATATGTTTTTTTAATTACTAAAAGATTTATACTCAATATATTTTTGACTCAAAGTTTGATATTACATTTTTACGTTTGCGTTGCAAATAACCTTTAAGATTAGAGGCTATCGTTGCTAATTAAGTTTCTACTTATTTGCATCATAATAGTTCAACTAGTAGGTGGGTAGATGTAAAAATAGGATTACTTTTAGTTGCACGTCGGGGTCACCACTTTAGGGTGCTTACCAAATTGGCGCCAACGGAGAACTGTTTCTTTAACATTCTGATTCAATCGTATTGCAAATGGCGCTCGCGCCGCTCATTCAGGCCTGCGCACGAGAGCTGCGCAACGGGCAAAACTACCTATATAAAATTGGGACTGTTTGTCCGGCGTACATACATAATTTACTTTATACAGTTAATGAATTATATTATATGACTTATACAATTTTATGTTTTGAAATTATATTGATATTTATATACTATTTACAATGTATTGATATTTTAATTTGTAGATTTACAAATTTAGTAGTTACACTACAAGAACATATCGAATTTATAAATTGTTTAAACGAATATTTTACTATGCTGTCTCCAGCTGAATCGGAATTTGTGCGTAGCAGCGAAACTTTATAATTTACCTACAGGGGACTGAAAGTTTGCCCCAATTCCGACGATTTGTGGTCTGCGGAATGTCCTAAATGTCCCAATGAGGTTTATTCCAGTTTTATTCTCTTGTTGACATTGAATTACGAATTAAATTGCTTAAAATAATTAGTTTAAAAGCACATTATTCTATTTTCCAGTTTGGGTTGGTTCTTAATCTGAATTAATTCATATTTTGATATAGGTTTTTTGACAAGATTTTTAATAATATCAATGTTTATATCCACTCTGCAGTCCTACACTGAAATAGCGAATGATAGCGAGAAATCCGTGCCATGCCATGATACAATAATTAGCCAAGTGCGATTCGCACACGAAGGCACAAATTTTCATTTATTTTTAGTTTTCGTTTTCATAGCGGTCATAAAAGTATTATAAAAAATTAAACTGTCTTCCTACCACGGTTTCCTAGATAAAGCAAGAACGGAAAAAATAGCTGTTTCTTGTATGGCGACCCCATTTATATTCAAGCTTTTACATTTCGACTTATAGCTATTATATTTGTTGTTAAAGGTGACAATGTTTACATACTCTGTAAAAAATGTTTATCTGTTACGGTTCAGGAGATAGAGACCTGTGACATACGGAGAGACAGGGGAGGCTCCATAACAGAATTTCGTTTTAACCTTTTGAGTACGGAAACCTAAAAAGGATTTAAACCAAATACATACATTCCGTGAGAAAGAAATACAACCACATTTTATCACATCATTTTATTATCTCAACTAAAACAGTTGATAATAAGCATATTTTACACTTACTCAAAATAAATAAATAAATAATTTATTTAACTTAAATAATTTATCACAACAAAAAAGAAACTATTACCCTAAGTTTTTAAGCAAATCTAATTATTTATTAAGTAGTACTTTTTAGGTAAATAAACCTACTTTATAAAAAGCATACAAATGTAGTAAGAAATTATCCAGAATTGATTTCAATGACAATATGAATGAATATAAATGTATATTGAAGGGGTTTAAACTCTAATTATTTGTATGTAAATAACTTGTTTCAAATAAAATGTTATTATATAAAATGAGGGCAAGTCTATTAACTTCACAGTTGTTCTCTACAATAAGTACTCTATGACCGGAATATACCAAAGATGATAACAGAAAATCATAATATGTTTTATTATTATGCTTAAACCTTTTCAAGATCAATCAAATCAATCAAATCAAGATGATTAGTCAATCATAGTCAAATTTCATCTAAATGAAGGCTGATTCAGGCAAAATACATATTGCCCTATACAAATGCAATATGGTACACAATACAACAACAATACTTCCCAAGAACAATATTAATATACGAAATCATATTGCCCTTACATGAATATTCGAGTAACTGATAATGCAATATGAATATGGATTATATTACATATGCATTATATTCATATTAATTGAATTGAGATGGAATATAAGGACTGATTGATAATTTATCCTGAATGAGGGTCTTGTAGTCTCTCTTTAAGTTTCAGTAACCTTTTGTACATTAGAAGTTTGTCTGTGGAAAATTTCTTCTTTGTTTCACGTTCCTGTAATAAGATCAGTTTGAAATATTATAATCTGAGCAAATATATTAAATTGATACAGTTAAGTTAGATATTAACTCATTTTCAATATATATGGATGATTAAAATGTATTCAGTATTTGTTTCTTGGTGAAAAACAGTTATTTATTAAAGAAATCTTAAACGATAATCAACAAAATAATTTCTAGCATTTTCTAACAGTTTCAAAGGTTAATATAGACTATATATTAAAGCTTATTGTTTTTACCAAGCTTTTATTAGCTTGACCTGTATGTATGCAACAGAATCTTTGAACTCTTTTTTTACCCACTTTGAATGGTCCGATTAATTTAAAATTTTGAACTCTTATAAAGAACCGATGACAACACACGATTTTAATTGTTTTGTCCCATTTTCTTCATCAGGATTACAGTTTTCTTTATGTGAATCTAGCATAGTTTTTAATTTATTTATTTATATTTTCATTCTACAGTAATACAAATAATTGAAGGTGGTAGAACCCTTTGTGGTTCGACTCCGGCGGCACCACCGCCACACCTATTTCTACCTAATAACAGCAGTGTTAGGCGCTGCTGTGTTCCGTTTTGAAGGGTGTGGTAAGGGAGACATACTTTTCCGAGGCGTTCCAGCTTAGTCCTCAGGGGTAGCGGCGCATCTGTGGCCGACCTCAGGTAAGAATATCAAATCTTATCTGGGGTTGATTACAACACACTACAGTTTACTTACACTTGGATAAAAGTTGAACTCCATGACATACAGATCTGTAAATGTTG